>JAKELP010000004.1:9878607-14747183 GCA_029929735.1 Mimosa pudica | reverse complement strand
AGATGTATTAGATAACTTGCCACTTGGTTGACTGACTTTAAGCGTAATCTATACTTTAGAAGCCTATATATGCTTTAAATGATGGTCCATTAGCCCCACGAAAACAGTAACTTCTAAGCTCTCATGGCGTTTGTAGTTTCTTATTCTATATTGTTAATCCTTCTCATTTCAGCTCTGCTTTTTCAATATTCATTTTCATCTTCCCGCAATGTTATTATTTCTATCCGTGGAGAATCCAGACGACATAATACAATCACGTAACAAGGAGTTTACTGCTGGGTTTTATAAGGTTGGTGATGATGCCTTCACCTTTGCCATTTGGTTCACTGAACCACAAGGCCAAAACTTGTCCATCATTTGGATGGCAAATCGTGACGAACCTGTCAATGGGATTGGCTCATCAATTACCCTCCATGATTATGGTAATCTTGTGTGAATGATGCTGGTCACTTTGATGTTTGGGCCACCAATACCACTTCCACCACCACCTCTCCAAATTTGGTTCTTAGTGATAATGGAAATCTTGTTCTTACCGAATCTAACGGCAAAATCATGTGGCAAAGTTTTTGACTTTCCAACTGACACACTTGTCCCTGAACAACCTCTCACCAGATACACAAAGCTTGTCTCATCTAGAAGTCAAACTAACTTTTCTTATGGTTTTTATAAATTGTTTTTTGATAATGATAATGTTCTTCGTCTTCTCTATGATGGACTTGATGTTTCAAGTATCTATTGGCCAGAGCCATGGCTCCACAGTTGGGAAGCTGGCAGGTCTTCGTACAATGCAAGTCGTATTGCGATTCTCGATTCATATGGTAATTTTAGTTCAACTGATGGCCTCACTTTCCAGACATCAGATTATGGCGCTAGGCTTCAGAGAAGATTGACTCTTGATCCTGATGGTAATCTTCGCGTTTATGGTCGAAAAACCATGGGGAGAAAATGGAGTGTTGCATGGCAAGCCAAACCACAACCTTGCAGGATTCATGGAATATGTGGAGCCAACAGTGTGTGCTCCAATGATCCTTATTATGGGAGAAAATGCTCATGCCTTCCAGGTTACAAGGTCACCAATGCAAGTGACTGGTCTCTTGGGTGTGAGCCAAAAATTCAATTTGTCTTGCAGCTCATCAGAGTCTCGGTTTTTACACATAAGTAATGCCGAGTTTTATGGCTATGACAAGGAATACCTTCCAAATTGTACCTTTAAACAATGCGAGGAGGCATGCTTGGAAATATGTAGTGCAAGGGTTTCCAATATTCTTGGAAAAGAGGACGCTGGCTCTTATACTTGTTACACAAAAACACGTTTGCTCAACGGGTATATTTCCCCTGGTTTCAGTGGGTCAATTTACTTAAGGCTACCTAAGTCCTGCCGCTTTGCTACTTTTGAAGAATCTAAAGTGAAGAGAGTGTGATCATGTGATCATTAGCTCCATAATGCTTGAAAGGTTGTATGTCTTAAAACTTGGCAGACTTTTAGTGAAGGTACTTCTTTGGTTAGTACTTTCAATTGGGTCCTTTGAAGTTGTGACCATCTTTTTGTTTTGGTGTCTATTAGTGAGGACACGAGGAAAATCAAACACAAATCAACACAACCATCTTCTTGCTGTCACTGGATTTAGAAGCTATAACTATTCTGAGTTGAAAGAGGCAACAAAAGGGTTCAGTGAAGAGATTGGCAGGGGAGCAGGAGGAATTGTATACAAGGGTGTTCTGAAGGATCAACGAATTGCAGCAATCAAGAGACTCAATGAAGCTAGCCAAGGAGAAAGTGAATTTCTAGCTGAAGTAAACATTATTGGAAGACTTAATCACATGAACCTAATTGACATGTGGGGGTATTGTATAGAAGGCAAGCACATATTGTTAGTGTATGAGTACATGGAGAATGGTTCTTTGACAGAAATTTGGTGTCAAATAGTTCCTCACTTGATTGGAAAAAACGTTACAACATTGCTTTGGGTACCGCCAGAGGTCTAGCATATCTCCATGAAGAATGCTTAGAGTGGATTTTACATTGTGATATAAAGCCTCAAAACATACTTTTGGATTCGGATTATCAACCTAAGGTGGCAGATTTGGGCTGTCTAAACTACTTAATAGAAATGGTGCAAACAATTCAGGCTTCTCAAATATTAGAGGGACTAGCTAGAGGTTACATGGCACCTGAGTGGGTGTTCAATTTACCAATCACGTCCAAGGTTGATGTGTATAGCTATGGAATTGTTGTGTTGGAGATGATAACTGGAAAGAGCTTGGTGGACTCGCACATGGTTGATGGACAAGAGTCACATCATGGGAGGTTGGTGACATGGGTGAGGGAGAGAAGAAAGGAGGACAGGATACAAGGTCGTGGGTGGAACAAATCATTGATCCTTTGGTTGAAGGGGACTATGATATTCAGAAGATGGAGATTTTGGCTGGGTTAGCTTTGGAGTGCGTTGAGAAGAGAGAGCTGCAAGACCAACAATGAGTCAGGTAGTAGAGATGCTTTAAGGTCATGAAATTGATTATCAGTGATGGTAATGGTTATTTCTTGTCAATCCTTGTTTTTTTGTTACATAGCTTGTTATTTTGAATGTTGCAAGCAATTTCGCTGGGGTTGTGTTGTCAAGTCTACCTATTGATATGGAATAATGTGATTTTGTTTCACCAGAATGAAATGTAGTGATTAAGTATGGTGTTTGTCTAGTTTCAAAAATAAAAATGTCATGATAAAATAAAAGGTGTGGTTTTGTAATGATGGGTTCGGTTTGGTTTGCGATGTTGTGATGCAATTCAAGTCAAATCCCGTTTGGTTTATTACTTTATTATGTTGCACGCGTGGAACGGTAAGCATAATGTATTCTCCCTCCCACTTTGACTTTGTAAAGATAAGGGAGTGAATTATTCAACTAAATTATAATATACACCACATGTAATTAGATCATAAATTATTGGGAAATTTAATTAGAGGTCCCTCACAAGGGAGTTAATATTGGAAAAATCCCAAAAGTTGAAAATATTAATGTAGGGTCCCAAGGGACCTCACATTAATATATTTGAAAAGTGAAAAGACAGTTTTGCCCCTAGCCTTAAAAAAAATTTACCCCTCCCTTCTCCTCCCTCACCCACCCCCCACCCTCCCCCCTTCTCCTCCCCTCCCACCCCCCTCCCCCTCCAGCAGCCACCCCCCTCACACCCCCAGGCCCCTCCCCCCCCCCGCCCCTCCCCCTACCCCCAACCTTCCCACCCCAACCTCCTCACACCCCCCCCCTCCCACCATCGCCCCCCCTCCCCCACCCCACCCTCCCCAGCTACCCCCCTCCCCCACCCCACCCTCCCCAGCGCCCCCCTCCCACACCCCACCCTCCCCAGCGCCCCCCTCCCCCCCCCCACCCCGCCAGCGCCCCTCCCCTCCAGCGCCCCCACCACACCCACCCTCCCCGTCCGCCTCCCTCCCCCTCCAGTTCCCCCCACCCTCCTCCCTCCACGCCCCCACCCCCCACTCCTCCTCGCGAGGGAGGCGTGGAGGAGTGGGGGGTGGGGGGAACTGGAGGGGGAGGGAGGCGGACGGGGAGGGTGGGTGTGGTGGGGGGAGCTGGAGGGGAGGGGCGCTGGGGAGGGTGGGGTGGGGGAGGGGGGTCGCTCTGGGGAGGGTGGGGGGGGGGGGGAGGGGGGGTGGGGGGTGGGAGGGGTGCTGGAGGGGGGAGGCTGGTGGGGGTGGGGGGAGGAGGGGTAAATTTTTTTTAAGACTAAGGGCAAAACTGTCTTTTCACTTTTCAAATATATTAATGTGAGGTCCCTTGGAACCCTACATTAATATTTTCAACTTTTGGGATTTTCCAGTATTAACTCCCTTGTGGGGGACCGCTAATTAATTTTCCCTAAATTATTTTATAAATAGAATTAATTTGTTTTACGTAAAAAAATTAATTATAAACAATTTTTCAACTTGTAAAATAAAAAAACAAAGAAACAAGAAATTTCAATTTGTTTGCTTGCTAGTTAATTTTTTGTACTTACTCAAATTAAATTTGGGGGATTTACAGTTTAGTCCCTGGTAAGGGAAATTAATACTGGAAGGTCCCAATACATTCTGAAATAATTATAAAGTCCTAGGAGCCCTTTCCTGCAATTGTTTGTTTATCTTCAATGACCATTTTGCCCTCATAAGATGAAAGCATAGTCCCCCTGTAGGTTCCAGTGAGATGACAACCATCTTTAATGAGGGCAAAATGGTCATTGAAGTTAAGCAAACAATTGCAGGAAATGACCCCTGGGACTTTATAATTATTTTGGAATGTATTGGGACCTTCCAGTATTAATTTCCCTTACCAGGGACTAAACTGCAAATACCCCTTAAAATTTTCACCAATTCCTCGAAGTACATTGTGATATATATTGATGAATAAAATTATTAAATTAGAACATATTACACGTTGTTTAAACACTAGTCATAAATTAGTCACAAATCCTAATTGCATTGTACCATTTCATGGCATTACAGAAGGAGGTTGAACCCAAGAAAACTTAGTTAAGAAAGGCTTGCTTGCTACTTGTTCACACTTGATCAATTGAGCAATGTAAGAAGATCTCGATTCTAGTTTGAGGTGAGCCGTTAACTTATGTCAGTTAGAGAGGAATGGGCAAAAGAGTAAAGAAAGAGTGGGAAAGAGGTGGAATATATCAATATATAGTGTAGATTCAGCCTTCGCTCGATGTGTTCGCTCTATTGGGTGTGCACCTCTTCTAGATGTCCACGGGCCTATTAAACTCCAGACCATCATCATTTGGGCCTAATCTATATCCATCACTTACTCACTTGTGATTTTATTATGAAGTGGTTTAATAATGGGGTTAAAGCATATTTTTAGCCGATATGTTCACATGATGAAAAATGTTGTTTCAAAAAATAAATGACGATTCTATGGTTAAAGTCTGATAAAATATGCTAATTTAAATTATTTTAGTATGTGATGGCTAGGTAAATTTGTTAACACAAATTTCGTTGAATGAAATTAACAGTGTTAATAAAAATGTGTAAAATTGTACTATCCAAAATTAAAGAGAAGCGACGCTTACATAAAAAGAAAAAGGTTAAAGAATAGTATTGTAAATTGACTAACGTCTAGGTTGTAGCCTCACATATATCACAATCAACAATAAAAATGTAAATTATCTAAAGCTTTTTAAGTTGAACAAACAACCCACCACATGTCAAAAGGTTTATTGGTGACACTGACACTTTTTATTTCTAATTTTCTGTAAATTAATTAATAATCTATTTGCAAAAGTGTCCTATAACCTAAGCTTTTTAATTTATGACTACAACTTATTTTTTCAAAAAAATATTGTGTACGGCCATCCAAACTCTACAGTCTACAGCTAGAGAGATGACTACTTCCGTACCATGGGCTTTAGAGGAATACGTATTATATGCATATTTCATGTTTAGCTAAATCAATATTACTCCTTCTGGTCTTAAATATAAGACCTAATTGACTTTTTCTTAAAAATCCTTAAAAAGAAAAATAAGTTAATTATAAATTAATTCGACTAATTTTTTCCCTTAAACTAATTTATTTTACCTATAAACTAATGGATAATCTAAAAATATATCAAATATGTCATCATTTAATAACCTTTTTCGCAACCTTAATCTCTCCAAAAAAAAGTCAATTGGGTCCTATATTTAGGACCGTAGGTAGTATCAAATATGGTTATACAATAAAGCGAATCAAATGCCCTTATTTTTTCACCCAAAAAGATCATAGTGTTTGATTGTGTAAATCATAAAACAAGTAACATATTAATGTTCATAAATGCAAAATTCATTAATTTTTGAAATTTTCGGAAATAAATCAAATGACATTATATTCTTACCTCATATAGATATTAAAATTCAAAATGATATTTGTTACTCTAATCAATTGAAATCTAGTGTGTATGTTTGGCAAACCCGGCCCGAAACCCGCCAACATGGGCATATGATTGGGTTGAGATAATATGTAACGTGGCCCTTTATGACTCAGATCAATCCGTTGCAACCCCAGATTAACTAACCCAGGGCAACTAACTGAGTTGTTGGGTTGACCTTGATTGCATTTTAAAAAAAAAATAATGCTGAAATTGAGATGAGTTGTGTATTTTTCTTTTAATGATACTTTTGATACTAATGAAAATTAATTTAGTGATAACAAATTAGTTCAAGAAATATTTTGTTAACGTTTATTTATTTCAAATTTTATTAAAGTGAATATTTAGTTATTATCGACTATAATGTCAATGAATAGTATATCAATACTATTAAGAGAATGTTCAAAAGATATCCTAAAAAAATATTCAGTAAAATATAATTATTTTGTTATTATTAAATTTGCATTTAATATTTGGATGGTATAATGGTAAACTTAAAGATATGAATTATGTAACCAAAAAATTGAAGATATAAATTATTTTATTTCTCATCATTCTAGTTCCCTATTTGATTAAGGGGTTAAATATCATTTTGACATATAAATTATTTCCAATGGCTCAATTTAACATACAAACAATAAAATGACTCATTCTGACCTACAAACAAAATAAAAAGGTCATTTTGGTCAATGAGCTAATGGAAAATATTAAAATACCCTTGGGACCTAATTAATAAAAAATCTGAATATGTGAGTCTCACCTTTAAAAATTGAAAATTACTCACTCACCTCCAAGGCCCCAACCCACCCCTCAATCCTAACTATAAAATCACTTTGACCCTTTTAAAGAAACTAAGTATATAAAATTAATCATTTTAAAATGTCTATAATTATTTACCCTCAAAACTAATTTACCTTACTTGGAAGCTATTTGTAACACCCCAAAAATTTGATTAGGAATAATAAGTAATTAATTAGGGAATTGGTGGTGCCATAAATTAATTATAAATAAATTTTGAGAATAAAAGTATTTTTTTAAAGAAATTTAATGTCTAGTTTCTTTTGAAATTTAAAGAAAAATTAATTTGGGATTTAATGTTGGATTAGAAATTTTATGAAAAGATATTTTGAAGTCCAAACTAAAAAAAAAAAAATATTATGAGTGAAGAAAATATTCATCATATATTTTTTTGGGGGGACTAAACTTAAATAAGAAAAAGACTTAGAAACATAGATTTGATTTGAAAGAATAACTTTTAGATGACAGAAACACAATTTTTGTTATCCCTTGTGTTGTGTATATATAGTATTCTCTCTTTTCCCTTCCAACCCTAGCCGTCAACCCTCTCTATCTCATTCTCACCTCTTAGTTCCTCTGCCTCCCCTCATTCAATCGAAAATCCTCATCTTCATAAAATAAAAACAACGCTTCCTCCACCCTCAGCTAACCTCTGTTTCGACTGCGGCATTCTCCATTGATCCACAATGGAGAACGGTGTTGAAAGCAACAAGCAAGCAACGAAATAGATTTAGGTAAACCCCTCTTTCTATTCTTATCCTTTTGATTTGGTTTGGACGAGTTTTGAGGGTAATCCGAATGAGATTTTTTTCTTTTGGTTATGGGTTAGAGTTTTTAGGAGTATTAAACTTATAAAAAAAACATGAAGTTTGATGTTGACTTAAAGGATTCGTAAAACAGTTTGGGCTTTGTTTGATGTTTTGGTTCTTGCTAATGCAATGAATATATGTTTCTGACATTAAGTTAACACTATAAATTGCAATTGCATATGTTTTGATTTAGTTATATGGATTATTTGGAATTTGTTTTGGTTGTCCTTTTCTTGATTTTAGTAATAGTTATTGATAGGACTTTGTTAAATTCTTTGGCTGAGATAATGTTGTGTTATGAAAAGATTCCTTCTCAATTATGTTGAATTTGAATATTTTTATGATTAAAGCAAGGAGAATAAAGAATATAGCAAATCTCTCATTCTCTTATTTATTGGTCGGTCAAATGGTAGGAAAGGATATTACCAATTCTTTTTGCTTGACTATGCTTTAAAATGGAGTTTAATTTTGTTTTCTTTTATTCCTTTTTAGTTTGGCTAATATAGTGATAAGGAATAGGGAATATTTGTCTTTATTAGACTTAAATTAGAACTTGATCACGAGATGATTGAATTGGTATGATGATGATTGAAAATTTATTTTTCTTCTATAAGTGGATGTTTCATTTTCTCTACTCTGTGTGTCTAATTGTTCTATTTAGCTATGTACTATTATTGGAATTTATTGCTTTAGGTTATATTGAGATTATTTGATTTTGTTTCATTATGAATCTGTTGGGGTTTGTACCTTGGTTGCTGTTTAGATTTTGTTGACTGATTATTTTACCATTAGCCTTAAGTAGGCGATGTCAAAATTTGTTGATCATTTTTATACTTAAAGAATTGTGGGTGGAATATTACTTAAGAAATTGATGACAGGTTAAACATAGGATTTAAGATGAGGACATTAAGTGAATATGGGATAATTATTGGGGAAGGAGTAGAAATATCATAGGAACGTGAGAGACGCTATGTAAATATATATGAGCAAAGTTATTGATTTATACATTATGTAATTATAACAGAGATAATGGTGCTGGTACTTGGAAGATCATGAAAGGAAAGAATAAGTTCATTGTATTATTGAAGAAGAATTGGCTGGAGTCCAGGTAGCGGTTTATTTTAGTCATAAAAAAAATAGCATGCTATAATTGATTATAAATATAAATTTTAAAATTGCCTCAGATTTTGATAGGGTTTATTTCTGCATTTATATTTTTGGTGGAGTACTCCAGGCATGAGGAGGGTCGCTCCCCCCATGCCATATTGTTGAATTTATTTTTCTTAGAAAATCCTGTCAGGTGTTGCCTACTACGAACGGCAAAAATATTGCTAGTAGTAGTTGGTGGTGCAATAGGCACATGCAATAAAATATTCTACCTATAACAAATATATTGTTAAGGTAGGGGCCCTGTATGAGTGTTATACTAACGGTAGTATGATACCAACAGGTAGCGTCACTATCATTATCTGAGCAGGTTTAAAAGATATATGAATGAAATAAAAAGATATATGAATGAAATAAATTGCTATTGAGATTCTTTGAATCTCACCCCGTTTTTCAAAATGTTTTTCAGAGATGCAGGAGAAAAGTTTAGTTGAGTAGCATGGAAGCTTGCTAGGCCCTATGAATGTTAGAAATAGTTAGGTTGTTGTAATTTGATTTATTCTTTTTATTATTATTATTATCATGTAATAAGTGAAAAGCTTGTGATATACATGAGTAAGAAGCTATCACCTGAGATAGCCAATTTGTATTAATTCTAATTGTAATAATATGTGTATTTATTTAAATAATACAAAATAAGGTTGTAGATAGATTGACTAAATAAGTATCACCTAATAGAATTAAGTATTAGATGTAAACTAAGTCGTTTAATGAATTTATATCCATCTGAATTTTCAAATAGTAAATTATAACTAAATGATTTATTTATTTCAGCTCATTTTACAAAAGAAAGAATTTAAATAGTTTTAAATGAGAAAATTTATTTATTTAACTTTCAAAATAAAAAGTTTTAATTTATTCGTATTTTTGGGTTTCGAATAATAAAATCATGGTTATAAATTGATTAAATCATTATTAATTAGTAAGAAAATTCGAGGTGTTACAATTATATAATATAATTACATATAAAATACTCCCTCTATCCCTAAATATAAGACCACTTTTGAGATTCAATTTCTCTCTAATTATAAGTTCACTTTCTACTTTATATCACATGTTTATTCATATTTTTCCAAAATTACCCCCCACTGTATACTTCTTCTTTCTACCAATCCCATTGTATACTTCTTAATAAAAAAATTTTGGTGGGGGAGGAATAAAGAGGGAGGTTATTAAAAAAATACGTAAAATCACCTAACTTCACTTTTTCTTAATCTTTCTAAATTAAATAAAGTGGTATTATATTTAGGGAGGGAGTGAGTACATTAAAATTAACCAGTTTATTTGGGTTTAATGAATACGCCGGTCAAATTGTGTGGGAATTCTGAATCCTTTTTTGTATTACCTAACACGACAAGGAAAAAAAAATACCCGTATACTATGGGCTAAAAGGTCTATTTTTTATTTTTTGCCATTAATCCATTATCGTTTTGAGTGACCCCTGACCAGGGTGTCACGTAATGTTTTATTTAGCTCTATATTTCTTGTTTTGAAGAACAGGGGTCACTTTTAATGTTTTGCTTAGTTTTATATTCCCCCTTTTGTTGAATTCCGATTATATAAAGAAAACGGCAATTGAATCACGTTGCAGCCATATTTGTATTAGATTAAAAAAAAACCTTGAGAGTGTGTATATATATGGAAAAAGTTGGCCACCATAAAGTTAAACAAGATTTGAAGGAATGGCCACAGATCAGAACAAGAATAATTCACCACTGGTGGGTCTCAATCCAAAGAGGATGCCTTCCTTCCAGATGTGGCCACTTCTACTAATCATCACAATGAATGTGATCACATTCATTCCTCCTAAAGTTGAAGCCCAAAAAACCATATTTATACTAGCAGGACAAAGTAACATGGCCGGAAGGGGAGGCGTGGTCAACGGAAGCCAGCCGTGGGACGGGGTGGTACCGCCGGAGAGTCAGCGGAATCCGGCAATACTACGGCTGAGCGCAAAGTTGGAGTGGGTGGAGGCAGAGGAGCCACTTCATAAGGACATAGACAAGACCAAAACATGTGGAGTTGGGCCGGGTATGGCATTTGGGAATCGGGTCCTGAATAAGAGGCCCGATTTGGGAGTGGTGGGATTGGTGCCTTGTGCTATTGGAGGGACTAATATAATGGAGTGGGAAAGAGGAAGAGAGCTGTATAGTAATATGATGAAAAGAGCCAAGGCTTCGGTGAGAGATGGTGGGAGTATTAGTGCTTTGCTTTGGTATTAAGGTGAATCTGATACTATTGGTCTTGCTGATGCTCAGGCTTATGCAGCTAGATTGCGCAAGTTTTTCTCTCATGTTCGGGCTGACCTAGAGTCTCCATTGCTTCCAATCATCCAGGTATTTCTTTCTCTTTCATGCTCTCCATTAGTAATTTTATTTATTGAATTGTACAAATTTGCAGTCCCATGTTTTTTTTGTTAAATATCACTTGGTAATCCGAACTCGAGAGGTAAGAGTGTTGTCTACATAGGCAACTAAGACAAGGTTGTCTCTTCTCCCAATGAGAGAGCTTCCAGGGATTCGAACACGTGTTTGTTTGCATCTTTACGGGGTTATAGTCCACTTAGTAGCTCAACCAATTACCCATTGTTTAATTGAATGTCTTGTTCATGAGCCAAAAGTTATTTTATCAGCTAAAAATTCACCCCACCATTAAAATTTAATGATGGATAACATCGGTCTATTTTAATATTTCAATGATAGCATTGCATAAAAAAAGTTCAAGATAATAGTGATCCTCAGTGAAAGTTTTTGGGCCTAAATCCTTTAATTTATTTTTTTTAGAATGGTTGATGAGAAATTGGAAGATCTTTAGACGTTGTTAAAAAGCAAAAGAAAATTTTTAGCCGTATGAGGTCTAACAAATTGAGTTAATTTATTTTTTATTTAGACTAATATATTTGAGTTGTATCATATAATCTAATAATGTATTACATATATTATATTATGATCAAGGAACACACTAAATTTCTTTACTGCCTTAAAAAAAGTCAGCTAAATAAGGAGTATAATATTGTGTAGTTATCTTGGCAAAAAAAATAGTATTGTGGAATTAACGGTTCTTTCCACTTTAATATATCATATATACTGCAATTTGATACTATCATAACCTGAAAAGAAAGAGACATCCAAACCTTAACTTCAGGTATTTGAAGAGATGTCCACGCCAAGTCGCCTACCCCCCACCATTAACAAACTAAGAGACAAGAAAAAATATAGGAAGGCACGGCTTAGATTGTTTAGATTGATGGACCTTCATTGTCTTGCTTAACACTTCAATTTAATATCCTTTGTCGCCACTTGTTTTGCGTGTGTTCCACACCATGTACTATAAACACCATATAATTGACAGTGAAAGTGCGCCGACTAATTGTAAACTTCCATCCTCCATCGTCCTGACTTTTAGATATGTATTAGTATTTTGCTATAAAACTACTTTTCCATGAAATGAAATTTTTTGAAAAGTTATATAAAACCACGCCATTCATAAATTATTAATAGTTGTTTACTTGAAATTCCATGTAACACATAGATAGCCTCTAACATATGGAAAGCTAAGAATAAAAAGGTTGCAACAAAACAAGTATAGGAGGGCGGGTGAGGTGAGCGTTCCTAATATGAAAGCATGATATGGTAAAGAGACTAATATGGAGCACCAACTTTAGGTTGTATTAATAGTGTAGGTACATGTATTTGAGCAGGGGGTAGTTGGCTATTTATCTGATAATGATAACACGTTAATAATCATAACGATGGTTCGGTAATTTGGTTGGTGCTTATCAGGTGGCTTTGGCATCGGGTATGGGCCCATACAAGGAGACAGTGAGAGAGGCCCAATTAGGGATGGACCTTCTGAATCTGTGGACTGTTGATGCGAAGGGCTTGCCTCTTGAGCCTGACGGGCTTCATCTGACGACCCCAGCCGCAGTCCATGTGGGTCAAATGATGGCCAATTCATTCCTTCACTTCCAGCCTGCTCCATTGCGAGCTCAAGCTCCATTGTCAAATAATAACGCTCCCCCTCCTCCTCATAGGCTTTGTAATTTTGCAGTTGCCTCATTAATTTTTTTCTTCTCAGTTTTCTTATAATTTTCTTTTAGTATTTATTTCCACCTCCTCCTTTTGTCTTTCTTCTCTCACTGTTATACGGATATGCAACAATACTTGATCAATGTGAAAAATTCATCAGTAAAATGTCTCTCTATTTTAATAAAACAAATAAAAGCGGGAGATTTGTTAATTGTTTACTTCCCACTTCTTATACCATGCAACAGTGTGTACTGCAAATGGAAAAAAAATAAATAAATTGTGTGCACAACATATCATATTGTAAAGATAGTGGGGGTTATGAGGTCATAGAGGAGGAGGGTACGTATGAATACAGGGCCCAACCACATTGAGGAAATGTGAGAAAGGCAGCGAGATTGAAGGGAGGTGTGATCATTACTGATAGAGAGGGTGTTGATGGGATTACATCATGAGAGGGGAGAAACGCATATTAGTGCAGATGATTTATACTCTCTCCCCGTTCCTCATTATAAAAATTTTTTTGCAAATATATTTGTTTCTCTAAACTAACTTATTTTACTGATAAATTAACATATAATCTAAATATACGTGTCATATATTAAAATTCAGCTGTCTAGTAAACTTTCTTAAATTTCCAAGAAAAGTTTAAGGGATATATATTTAGACCCAATAGGAGTATATAGTACCACTTGACCTTTTTGTATTTCATGTGAGGTCCCGGTGAGTGCACGTGCATCAGAACCAGAGAGAAAAAGCAGCAAGCAGAGGTCACTTTTGTTCGAGTCCTTGTCCTTATCTTTGATAATATAAATTCCTCATCTCAATTGTTGGACCTGACTTATATTTGCAGTTCGCACTTATATACTATCACATCATATGTATGCACTATTCTATTATACTCCAAACATACTGGTCCCCAGAAAGCAAGTTGAGCTGCAAGAACCTGTTTTTCAATAAAAATAATTAATCCGTACTTATTTAGACAATCATTTTTGTATTTTTGGCTAACAGAACGGGCTAATTGCGTTCCCAATACACCTCGACGAAGCAGATTCCTAACCACATCTGAAAGGTTAGTTAAGAGGTGTGTAAAGTGTAAACCCTCAGCTTGTATCCATCATGCCCAGTAGAGCCGACACCAGGATCCAATGAAATTTGAAAGGCACTGGCCCACTCATTTACCCGTGACTGTTTTATGGGCGCCATGCCGCCATCGGAACTAAAATGAAGCAAAGCACGCTAGAGCTTTTCTTTGGAGAAAAGTTACTCCTCCCTTAGTAAATAGTACATGATCTATTTGTGTGATATTATTATTACTAATATATAAGATTTTTTTTAAGTTTTTCTTTAAATTATTGCTGAATATATAAAATTTTTTTATTCATAATTTTTATTAATTAGGTCTTCAAGGGTATTTTAGTATTTATTGTTCTATCTTTAGAACGTGCAAACCTCTTATAAATAATCTTGATAGGACATCACGTAAGATGCGATGAAATGCATGGCTTATATTCATAACATGATAATTTAAAAGCAAAGGTATCTTAATAAACAAATAAAAGTTGTGAGGGTCAAATATAACACTCGAAACTTTGATATCATTATTCTATATTGTCATCAAATTCACTGAGTTAACATTCTAATTTTACTCTTTTTACCACTCTATCTATAACCCAAAATATTGCACGAGTCAATTAAACTCTTACTACCTCTAGATTTTTTAAAACTCACGAGTTTGCATGGTAAACAATGTATCATTTTTACGTTTATATATACCTTAAATAAAATCATATTAATTTGCTCTAAAATTCATTTGAATTATTTTTATTTAACCATATTAAATGGATTTACATATAAATTTCATGGAACTTTTTTTTTGAGGTTAGCAAAGTTGTTAATATATTTATTACAATTAACTTTATTCAAAGTATATATCTAAATTAAATTATTGTTATTTTTGTATATTTTATTTAATTATATGTTGAAAACACGCATATATTGATTAATAAAAGTAAACACGCGTGTATTTACAGTCCGATTTTACACTATTCTCATACGTTTTCTTAAACAGATCAGTTTTACACCTTGATATTAATTATAATTTATATACAATCCTTTAAAAGTTCAGGCTTCTAAAGAATTTAGTCTTAAATTCAATTTAATACTTTCAAGTATCAATGGTCATTGGCAAAGAGGGTGCTAATGTAATTATGATAACTTAAACCTTACCCTGTCACTCTGCTTTGCCGATGTTGTTGATGAATTGATGATGCCCACGCGTTGCTTCTGAGTTCCTCGAAGATAGACACGAATGACGCAGCATCAACAAAAATGTTAAACACATAAACCCGAGCCATTCAATATGCCTGCCAGTTTTAAATTTTCATTCAGGAAAAATCATATCACTTAGCATCATGGAGCTCAACTCCTGTGTGTCATGGTTGTTCCTAACGGTAGTAGTAATATTAAGCCATTCGTCACGGTGGGCCACGGCCAAGACAAGGGACATATTCATACTTGGAGGACAGAGCAACATGGCGGGCCGCGGCGGCGTTCACGGTGGCAAGTGGGACGGCAATGTCCCACCGGAGTGTAGGCCCAACCCATCCATTCTCAGACTCAACGCTCAAATGCAATGGGAGGAGGCCCACGAGCCTGTCCACGTGGGCATTGATGTGGGACACACGTGTGGCGTTGGGCCCGCCATGGCATTTGCCAACCACGTGATTGGGCCGGTGGGTGGGCCGGTGGGCCTGGTCCCCTGCGCGGCTGGTGGGACCCGGATTGCACAATGGGGCCGAGGGTCTCGCTTGTACAATCGGCTCATAGAAAGAGCCAATAGGTCTGTGAGTGATGGTGGCACTATTAGAGCACTTCTTTGGTATCAAGGTGAGAGTGACACTGTTAGAAAAGAAGATGCTGACTCTTATAAAGCTCGCTTAGAGACCTTCTTCTCTGATCTCCGTTCTGATCTAAGGCTTCCTTCTCTCCTCATTATCCAGGTTCACTAGCTTATCAAGATCTCCTTCTTTTACATATCCACTCATTTTTTTTAATTATCTTTTAACATGTAGATACATATGAGATTAAGGTATAAATCTATCTGAAAGTAAAAATTTAGGAGTATTGCATGTCTAGAGTTTTTTAGAAGTTATTTTCACTGAAATTATCAAAACATAGCAATTTTATCCCTCAATTTTTAAATAGATACTTACTCCAATCCTAAATATTAGACTATTCTCAAGACTCACTTAGAATTAATTATAAGAACTTTATTCACTTTCTCTAGTATATTTGTCTATCTTTTCACAAAATATCCTATCTATACTTTAGATTGTTTGTGCCTAGTGTGCACCTTTTTAATTTAATTTGAGCTTATTTTTGGAGTAGCGGATAATATTAAATAATTTAACTACGTTTCTTTTTTTTTGCCAGAATAACTACGTTCCTTATATTCCTTTTAAAAGAAATTAAATGAAGTGGTATTTTAACTAGAACACAGTAGATTGAAAAAGAGTTCGAGGGATATGAACCTAATCTACCCTCCAAGTAACCACTCAGGAGCACTGGGCACCCTGAACTAACAACAGACCCTTATTTATACTTGAAGTAATTAAAGTGGTCAAAAAACACCCCGAGTGGACGGTCAATCACGTTTGACCGTTAATCTGCCCATATGGCCGCCACGTGGGTTAAATTTTGCCACGTAGGATAAGGGTAATGGACCTAATCTACCCTCCAAGTAACCACTCAGGAGCAATGAGTACCCTGAACTAACAACAGACTCATATTTATACTCAAAGTAACCAAAGTTTTAAAAAATACCCGAGTGGACAGTCAATCACGTTTGACCGTTAATCCATCCATGTGGCCGCCATGTGGGTTAAATTTTTTCCATGCAAGTTTCTTCATGTGGGCCCACATATAATAAAAATACAATTCTCTCTTTCTCTCTTCATCATCACTTCCAAATAGCCCCACCCCCTCCCCTCAACACAACCATCGCCCCACCCCCAGAGGGAATTGTTTTTTTTATATGTGGGCCCCACATGACATATCCTACATGGCAAAAATTTAACCCACGTGACGGCCACATGAGGAAATTAATGGTCAAACGTTATTGACCATCCACTGAGGGTATTTTTTAACCACTTTGGTTACTTCGAGTGTAAATATGGATCTGTTGTTAGTTTAGAGTGTCCAGTGCTCTTGGGTGGTTACTTGGAGGGTAGAGTAGGTTCATTACCCTTATCATACGTGGCAAAAATTTAACCCACATGGCGGCCACATGGGCAGATTAATTGTCAAACGTGATTGACTGTCCACTCGGGGTATTTTTTAACCACTTTGGTTACTTCGAGTACAAATAAGGGTCTGTTGTTAGTTCAGGGTGCTCAGTGCTCCTGACTGGTTACTTGGAGGATAGATTAGGTCCATTACCCGAGTTCGAGAGTCCCATGTTATTTTTAGGGTTGCTACGTTTGGTAGGATATAGACATAGATGCAGTGACTCTTGTGACTGTGCTAATGTGCTTCACGTGCGATAGGAAATAGAGTAGTTTGATTTGACCTATGTGAATGTCACGATGTTGTTGTGCTATAATTGTTTTTGGGAAAATTAATGGATTAAATATCATATTTGTCAATAAACAATTTCCAAAAGTTCAAATTGGCCAAAGAACAATAAAAAGGTTCATTCTAGCCAATGAACAATAAAAATGATCCATTTTAACCAATTGACTAATGGAAAATACTAAAATACCCTTTATGAAATAAAAAAACATTAATTAAAATCTCATAGGGGCGCACATCTATCAACACAAACTCTCCTCCTTCTCCCTCCACTACCACCACCACTCCTCCGCCTCCTCAAGTTGTTCCTCCCTCCTCTTCATTATAATGAAAGCCATTGCAGATTTATTTGGCCTCTCAAATGACCTACATTTGTGTTGACATTGGCAACCTCAAACAAAAAGAATAGCAAGAACACCATCACCACAACAATCACAAGTCACAACCACCTTCTTCAACAGATTCACTTTCTACCTCTCCCCCATCATCATCCTCCCTAGCCCACCGACACCGTACCAACACCAACACTGCTCCACCCTTAGCCTTTGATTTCTCTAACCCCTTTCATCTTCCCTCCGACCGCACCTTACCTTCCACCACCACCCCTCCCCTCTCCGACTCTCCGACTTCGACTTCTCCGATGACTGGATGGACACCCTCATCTCCTCCGCCACCACCGGCGGCTCAACCGATAGCTCCACCTTCCCCGCACCTCCTCCCATTTCCCTCTCTTCCCATCCAACCTCTTCCCCTCCTACCGCCTCCTCTCCCTGCCCTCCAATCTCAGTCGTCTCATTTGCAGAGCAAAGGAAGAGTGAGGAAAACATATTGGAACATCGTGGAAAGGAAAAGATGGTGAAGGGAAAAGTAATACTCGTCTTCGAAAAATAGAATATGGACAGCGTCCATGGTGATGTCTCCATGGCTGCCTCCAGATTCTCCTTCACCTCCACCGGAATCGTCGGAGGCAAGGGAGAAGTGGCCGGTAGCTAATGTAGGATGTGGTGAGGCAAGGGAGTGGCCAACGGCGGAGCAAAGACATTACGTAGCAGAGGAGAGCTAGTGGTGGTAGTGGAAGGAGAAGGAGGAGAGGTTGTGTTAGTAGATGTGGGCCCCTCTGGGATTTTAATTAATGTTTTTTTTATTTTAGAAAGGGTATTTTAGCTCATTGGTCAAAATGAACCATTTTTATTGTTTATTGGTAAGAATGAGCCTTTTTATTGTTCTTTAGCCAATTTGAACCTTTGGAAATCGTTTATTGGCCAGAATGATATTTAACCCAAAATTAATTTGAGAGACTTAATACTAGAAAAGTCCCAAAAGTTGGAAAAATTAATGTAGGGTCCCAAGGGATCACTTTAATATACTTAATAAGTGAAAAGACAGTTTTGCCCATAACCTATGAACACTTGTTACATGTGCCCAGTAACTTGTCAAGGTTTTGCGCAAAAAGTTGTCAAGCGTGCCCAGTAACTTGTCATTTTGTCGTGCCCATTAACTTAAAAAGTATTATTGGTCATTCACTTGTTACACATGTCCAACTAGTTGTCACATGTGCCCAGTAACTTATCAAGGTTTGCCTAAAGAGTTGTCAAGCATGCCCAGTAACTTGTCATTTTGCCCTACCCATTAACTTAAAGAGTATTGGCCATTAAGTTGTTACACATGCCCAACTAATTGTCACATGTGTCTACTTGTCAAGGTTTACCCAAAGAGTTGTTAAGTGTGCCCAATAAGTTGTTACAACTTGACAAGTTACTGGGCACATGTGACAATTGTTAATAGGCTAGGGGCAAAACTGTCTTTTCACTTTTCAAGTATATTAAAGTGAGGTCTCTTGGAACTTTACATTAATTTTTCTAACTTTTGGGACTTTTCTAGTATTAAGTCCTTTGTGGGGACCTCAAATTAATTTTCCCTTGTTTTTTTTTGTTAGTATGTCTTGTGCGTGCCGACAAGCGCTTTGCTAGTTGAGCCTCGATTGTCTTTTCCTCCAGCGTTATTTTGCTGCTTTCTATATAGACCGTCTCATTTCAATTTCTCCCTTAATGCTGTCCAACTGGACTACGCATCAGAGCCAGTAACACCCAATATATAGAGATATTTGGAAAATGTTTTTGGGCCTCAGATTTTACTTTATTTGGTATTAGTGATTTTGGACTGTGGGAAGTGAATTCGCAAAATAACGGTGCAGGTGGGATTGGCATCTGGGGAAGGCAAATACGTAGAAAAAGTGAGAGAGGCACAACTGGGGACGAAACTGCCAAATGTGAAGTGTGTGGATGCCAAAGGACTACGCCTCAAGCCTGACAACCTTCACCTCACCACCATGTCTCAGGTTCACTTAGGCATCAACTTGGCTCGTGCCTATCTAGCCTCTTCCTCTCGGGCTCCAACCTACCCTCACCACTAGCTAGCCCTCATCTACCCATATGAGTACAGAATATATGCATTTGCCTCTGTTTATGAATGAGTCCATAATATACAACATATTAACATTCACTATGTCTTTAATTTTATATTGTCAGATATTTTATTAAAATATCTCCTTTAAGTGACCCGTTAGATGTATTAGTTTTGTTTAGGATAATTACGATCATAGTATTATTGCTAATTTTGATGGAAGATTATAATAATAATTAAGGTCATATCCTTTAAACAATAAATATATGTCTCATTAGTGAAAAGACATATTCATGTATTTATTTATAAATAGGAGGTTCCCTTACTTGAGAAGATTAAATCCAAAAAAACAAACCATCACTGAGTTTTTTTATCAGTAAGAAGATTCCTCTATTTCTTTTGTTTATGTCACATGTGGTTCATAGGATGCTTATCGGTTCATGGATGGATTCCTCCTACAGATCAAATAGCAATGATAAGAAGTATTTTTATGATATAAGTCTTTCACTGTTTAATTTGTGATTGACAGAAATTCTATGTGCATGTTTTACTTTTAAGTATAGGATTATCCCAAGCATATATATGAAATTTTTTTTTTCTCCAACTTAGCCTCTACTTGCGCCGATTGAACTCCTGATTTCTATTTACAGCTAATTAAATGACTTCAATTGGCATCATCATGATCCAGAACACGAGTAAGAAATAATTCCACGCCTATGTATGTATTGACTTCAATGTACGGATAATCACAAACGAACGAGTTCACAAGTCGTTCCGCGAGCTAGCTAGCTAGCAGGCTTGACCGAGAACAGCGTCAGCATATATGAAACGTGTTAAATTTGACGGTGGACATTTTAAATCAATCAGTCCTGACTTATTAAGAAGCACAAAATAAATTCGGTTACATAGATACGTTTTAAGATAAGTGTAATTGCATTATTTTATGAGCGTCAGCAAACCTGACGATGAACGTATTAAAGGATCAGATTGATAGCTGGATTAAGAAGGACGACCAAACCGCCTCCCTCATGTATCAACTGATTGACTTTACCAAAAACGGGTGTTTCGTGATCATTAGTATTATTTAAGAGGTACTACACGTCAATTTGATAAACTCCATCTTTATATCGCAAGTCAAATGGTCCGCGACCAGTGAAAGAATACGACGGCACTCTTGTTATATTTTTAAACAGCCTTACATAATCTTTCTTCTTTATTCGGAAGATTAATGATCATCATGTCAGTTTGGCGCGTGTTTATTTTAATTTAATACGTAGAATAGCTCTGGGAACAATTCCTTTAATTTGCCGAAAGCAATGCATAAGATAAACAATGTAATTAAGCTTTATGCATGCAACTACATATCTCACGGGTTATATCTACACTGATGGGAAAATTTTATGGATCCGGCGCCGAATGCTGCAGCCCCTCTTTTTCTATAGTAACTTTATTGGAGAAAAATACAAAGGGAGATGCTCTAAATAAAGGAGGTAGACCACATTAATTAAGTTAGCATTTAAAACAAGCTAGGTGTGGTTGTATATAATTTTTTTGACAAAAAGTTAAAAGTTGCTCGTTATATATAAATTTCAGGCTCCACTTTGATCGATGATAGATTGAATTTAACTGGTATTTTTTAAGCAAATATAATTGATGATTACCACTTCATTTTAAAATTATTTCTGAACTACTATAGCACTCTATTATTTTATTTATTTGTTCCCCTTAATAAATAGCTGACTAGATTCTGCAGGTCCGGTTAACCATTTTGTTGCTTATGATCACGAATGATGAATATTAATCTTTTATTCAATTTCTTCCTTATTGTTTTTCTCTTTTTAGTTTTGACAGTGTTGATGATTATCGTGCATTTACATTTAAGTCATGTGATTGTCATGGAATAGCAAAATGACTAATTATTATAAGACGAACAGGGACCACTGATAAGTGTCGTCCTTTTCAATAAAGAACTTTTTTTCCTGTGGACAGTAATTTTCGAAATACATTTCCATGGACATGGGAGGCCGATATATATGGGATTGAGAGAATTATACATTTATACATGATTAAGAACTCAGCTCGGAAAATACAAAAAGCATCTAGGCCCGTGTGTGTGCTTGTTTTCTTATTATATACAGTAGTACTTGTTTCTTTAAGCCAACATGTTTTACTGTTTTGGACGCCACTACGTCCCACCACCCGCTATTTTACAATTTATTGGCATTTTTTCATACAATTATTTTATTAGTACTGAGAACAATGCCATTTATCACATTAAGCTGTTATGAGCACCCACCTGCGCATGTCTTGTCGAATATAAATTTTCTTCGTCCACTTCAGGTACGTAATACTTTCACAAAGCATATGCTTTGATAATTATATACCCTCATGTGAAGGGGCAAGCAAAATTGATTGATGCACATATAATTAACATTTATATTGACAAAGAACAAAATCTAATGAAGCAACCAAGATCAAATAGAATCATCAAAGGAGAAAAGGTAATCGCATAGTACAATATAATGACAATTCTATTTATCCCAGATTCCGACTTCCATGAAGCCATCCTGAGTAGCACAGCCTCTAAACATGCCATTACAATTAAAGCCAAAAGCAACTTCCCCAGTCTTAGACACAGCAATAAGACCAGCCATCCCTTCATCCAGCCTTTCCTTTATAACAAAGTCAACCGCCTCTTGAAGCTTCATTCCCTTGTACTCCATGACCGCCGCCACCTCACGCGCCAGCGTGGCGCGTATGATGGCCTCCCCCTCGCCAGTGCATGAAACAGCGCACACGTCACACGCGTACGTGCCAGCTCCGATCAAAGGCGAGTCTCCGATCCTTCCGGTCATTTTGTTCATCAACCCTCCGGTGGAAGTCCCCGCCGCACACCGCCCTTCACTGTCCACCACCACGCATCCCACCGTCTCCGGCGCGTATACGCTGATGGGCAGTCCATTCATTTGCAGTGGACTCTCTATTCCTGCTCCACACGTGTCCTTCCCTAGTGGAACCCTATAATCAAACTGTCCCAAAACATTTATAAATATAAATGTATCAAAACTCAAGTTTGTTTGAGCTTTTGTTTTATTGATTATATATATATATATCGTTGAACTATGGATTAATGGGACGTACATATACATATATAATACCTCCGGTCCTAAATATAGGACCTAATTGACTTTTTCTTTTGAGAGAGTAAGGTTGCAAAATAGGTTATCAAATGATGACATATTTGATATATTTTTAGATTATCCATTAGTTTATAGGTAAAATAAACTAGTTTAAGAAAAAAATTAGGTAAATCAATTTATAATTAACTTATTTTGTTTTTTTAAGTATTTTCCAGGAAAAGTCAATTAGGTCTTATATTTAGGACCGGAAGGAGTATATATGTTCGAACTTGTTATTCCATCATAGAAAAATTAAGTCAATATGTCGTCCTTAATTGATATCTTAATCTTTCGACGTGGGACTTATATTTCTCCAACAATTATGTTATTTTTGCAAGCAGAAATAGATACGTACAATAATGGTATTGGCTTCCTTTGCCAGCTTTAGCATTCCAACGTTTTCCTGGGTGATGAAGTATTCATTCTCCACAGTTTCCACACCCTATTTCACATTTACGCGTACGGTTGTAAATTAGTGGTGGACGTAAATATAGGAAAATATATATATATAATTAAAGGTGAGGAATTAAAGAAGAAATGAGGGTGACATGGCAAATTAAAGGTGAGGAATTGAAACCTGGTTCCTGGCGAATTGTTCGGCGCCGGAGAAAGCAAGGTAAGAATGAGGGGACTTTTCCATGACGAGCCTGGCCAATGAAATAGGATTCTTAACGGTGGTCACACCCGACACGGCCCCGCATCTTCTTTTTGGGCCGTCCATTATGCTAGCTTCCATCTCCACCGTCCCTTTTTCCGTTAGCGCCGATCCACGCCCCGAGTTGAACATAGGATCTGTTTCCAGCTCTCTCACCTAGACACACATATATCATCACATACATTCACACATATGTTAATTAATTAATTGAATGCATGTATGTAAAATCAACCAATAATAATGCCTTAGCTTCCATCTACACTGTTGTTGATGGTAATAAAATAATGTGTACACGTCATGTATGCATGGAAGATAATATTTAGTGGGTTATATAACTATGTATATATATTTGCACGTACGACGAGTTCGACGACGTCGATGGCTGGGAGGTTGGATTTGAGGGCGGAGATGCCGAGTTGGAGGCAACGGGAGAGGAGTTGCTTGGCGTGTTGTTGACGGTGGGAGGGGAGATTAGGGTCGACGCCTGCGCCACCGTGAACGGCTATAGCCCAAGCACCCATGATTCTTTCCTCCCTCTGCCTGCGTATATCTGCTCTTTCAATTCTCTCTAGGCTGGCCTGTTTAATATGGCTGTGTTTTTATGGTGTTATGATTATTATTATTCCAGATTCTCTTGCTGGGGTTATTTATAGCCTCTTTCGGACTCCAACCCCCTCTCCATTCCAATTTTATTACTTTTTTTCCTGTTACGGTATTTCCGTTTCAATTATTATGTTTCAAATCACAAATTGACCTCCGTTGAAAACACCTGCAGTCTTAATATAATGTTGTCTAATTTTACCATAAAAATAAATTGAAACTACTTTACTGGAGAAGAGGTGAAGGAGAAATTTTTTTTGGGTAAGTCTCATTTGCCACGTCATTTATGGATTAGCTAATTGTAAATAAATATCGATGTAACATGGAATTTTTCAATCTGATTCGATCTATGAAAATGTTTTTCAACATATAAAATTAAAATGGTTTTTTATTCCCAATTTATTTTTTTTAGAGTATATGGTGATTAGTGAGATTGAAAATTCCACCTCAAATATAATGTGGTTGTTTTCAATTGGTTTATTATAAAAATTTGTAACCATTAAAACCTCAACCTGATGTTATGTATTTGTCCTTTTAAATTAATAAGTATAAAATAAAAGATAAAAATAATAGCTTAATTATCATTGTTCCAAAAATTATCTTTCAACAGAAAAATCATTCTTTTCAAAGAAATCAAATATGTCTTTTTTAGATGAGATCTATATATGGCGAAACCGGTTTATAACTTATACCTTAAAATCTGGTCGAATAAAACCCAAATCAGTGCCAACTTCTAAAGGGAAAAGATTATGTTAACCCTGATGATTTTTTCCCTATTGGTGGTCGATTCGAATTTGGCGAGCTGGCTCCAATCTCATATTTAATTGGGGCAGGCTTTAACTAAACAGAAACCACCTATTTAAACAAATGGATAATCAATCAATTGATTAATTATAAACTTTACGACTAAGCTTTGATATGTGATCCTTTTGTTAGCAGGTAAGGTCAGGCCAAGATTTAATTTAGTTACACGAGCCCAGAAACTTCTTTAGGCATACTACTGCCTTATTTTCATTCTAATTAAATGCATTCAAATTAAATTGATTATACTACATATATATTATAATCTAATAAAATAATTATATTTAATTTGTAAAGGGAGAAGGTTATGATAGTTAATAAATTTAACTGAAAATTAACTCATGTCTACTTTACTATTTCAACTGTTGCCTTATGAAAATGAAGTTGTAGAATAAGTTCATAAAATGTTAATATAAACTATATATTTTGTTTGTGTTTTATATATGTATCCACCTTAATTACTTAATATATAATTTATCAATGTATTTCTATCGTATATAATATAAATACATATAAAGGTAATCCTGATCGCCGGCATATATACAGACTAAACTTTGAGTGTGTACGAAAAAGAAGGATTGAAGTATTATTTTTGGAAATAATGAGAATGTAAGCAATCCTTACACGATCTAACATCTTTAGTAATCTTCTCAATTTTCAATCAAGGTTTTCAATCTTGATATTGACATTTATGCCCAAAAAAATTATATACTACCTCCGGTCCTAAATATAAGACCTAATTAACTTTTTTTTGGAGAGGTTAAGGTTGCGAAATAGGCTATTAAATCATGACATATTTGATATATTTTTAGATTATACATTACTTTATAGGTAAAATAAACTAATCTAAGGGAAAAAATTAGGTGAATCAATTTAAAATTAATTTATTTTGTTTTTTTATGGGATTTTCTAAAAAAGTCAATTAGATCTTATATTTAGAATCTGAGAGAGTATATACATAAACACTGTACGTCTGCTTTTATTTGTGATTGTTAACTGTATATATGTCATATAGCTTGCTATCATCATAATATAATCAGAAAGAATTCACCACATACAATTCTCCTTCCTAAGTATAAGGTCACTACAAAAACCTAGTTGTTTTTCAGCAATTGTTTTTTTCAACTTTCCAACGGTTGTCAACAGTTGGACAAACACTCGAGTGTTGGAGCTCCAACGTTTAAGCCAACCATTGGTAAATGGAGAGTGACAAATTGTCAAGCAACCTTTAAAACCAACCATTTTCAATTGTCAATATTTTTTTTTGAAAAAAGTAAATGACATAGCAACTTTTACTAATTGTTGCTGTATGATTTTTTTTATAAAAAAAGGCACATAGCAACGGTTGCTATGTCCTTTTAAAAAAAAGTATAAAACACAGTTTAGTAATGAGACACACTACAAGGTTG
The DNA here is from genome assembly GCA_029929735.1 of Mimosa pudica. Lineage (NCBI taxonomy): Eukaryota > Viridiplantae > Streptophyta > Magnoliopsida > Fabales > Fabaceae > Mimosa > Mimosa pudica. The sequence goes on along the minus strand of JAKELP010000004.1, from coordinate 14,720,858 downwards.
AGAACCTTGTCAATGTTTACTAACCCTTACAATGTACTTCAATTTTTAAAGTTTAAAAAATAAATACTTATGGACAGTTATCTAACTATTATTGAATTAGTGGGAATGAAGCTCACGCCAAATTAGCAACGGTTATACATCGCTAAAATCCGCTTCTAATACTTTTTGAGGCCAACTCCATACTATCTACAATGGTTTCCCCATAAACGTGGTTTGTGGTCATGTGCACTCTTTCTAACGGTTGGTCACAAAATGTTGGAAAGCATGTGTTACTGAAAAACCACCTAATTTAATTAGATTAATTGGGTTAATTAAGTTATTTAAAATCATGTGATATTACTAAAACATTTTAATTATACCGTTGATTCTCAACTCTCTTTCTTATTTATTTATTAACGAGGAGCACTAATCAATAGAAATAACTTAGAAAAAAATGTGAGAAAAAAAGCAAAAGATACTGTATATTTAGAAACAAGCTCATACTCTCAAATATAAAGGTTATATGTTTATCACGGGTGGGGTGCCAAATCTTAATGTTAAAGCGGAACAAGTAGTTTTCTGTGCTTTAATAAGAGGAGCTGTACCTCTATGTAAAGTAGTGCATCAATAAATTAAATAAAATAAAGAAATCATAAAAAGGAAAGTTGTTTTGGAATACACTGATGTAATGTACTGATAATTTTTCACACCACATGTAGATTATCAGGAAATTGTGAGCCGAACAAAAGATATATGATAAACGTGGATTTGACGGGTCGATTCCCATGTATGTCCTTGTCCGTTCAGAGATTTGATCTTTGCGAGTATAAATGCAGAAAATTATATGGTTGTCAGACTCTCATATTTGATTTTCTAATTTTAATGTATTTACAATTATATCTAATCAAAACGTGTTATGAGTCGCTTATATTTATACCGGCGGTAAACTTATGAAATACTCACAAGTTTACATATACCATTTTCACGTTTCTAAATCAACAGAAAATCGTGTTAATTTGTTTTAAAACTAATGTTAATTATTTTAATTTACCATATTAAGTGAATGAGCATTATTGATAAAGTTTAAATGTTTATATATTTAATATCAACTATTAATATTTAATATATATTCAAGTCAATTTTTGTTATTTTTAATATTTCTAATGCGTAGTATATGATTTCAACCGTCAAATGATACGCTAAGAAACATGTAAAAGTTGGTCGGGTGTTTAAGTTAGTTCATTTTTTCTAATTCTACCCTCATTTATTTATACTATCAAGAGAAAGAAATATGTAAGTATTAATATAATGATATGAAAATTTTGGGTAAAGTAGAAAAAATACATTACATGGTGAGAGAATATAAGGGCGAGGACTCTTATATTTTAGGTTAAAATCATTTAAATTTTGATTTTTTTTTTTTTTGCTCAGGATTCAAATTTTGGTATTGGAGGGGTATTAAGTTGTGATTCTTCCTTTTCTGTTTGGCTCTAGCTATGACAGATAAATCTGTTGCATTGGTATGATAAAGGAGTTGGTCAGAAGAATCAGATTAATTAAACCGCCACAGTATTCTTCGTGGCTTCTTCGTTAAGTAGACCCAAGGGGTATACAAATCCTTGCATGATGGCGGCGGGAGGAATTAATTGCAAATTTTCAAATATGTAAAAAACTAAACTTGCATGAATCATCAGATGATAAGGAAGCTGGTGAGCTGAGTTTGGTGACTAATGGACACGAAAGCTCACCATTGATCATAGTCAGCTAATTAATTAAGCGACTTGCTTTAGACTAATTAATTAACATCGACCACATGTATTTAAAATAAAGCGCCTTCCTAATTTAGGGACCAATTACGTACCTCGGCGATTGAAATGAGAAGATAAGGATTGTGATTGGCTCCAACATATTGGTGAATGGATATGATATATGGGGTTTCGATTTGATATTCATCACTCATATTGCTCATCACCTTCTCATCGCTACAAATACACATAAAAACAGTAGCTCATTGTAGGCCCCAAAACCTCTCATCTAATAGGGTCCACTATATGCTTATTCATTTATTTGTATTTGTGGTGATGAGAATGTGATGAGATGAAAACTAAATCAAAATCCATATATATATATGTGTGTGTGCATGACAAAATCAGATGAAACACGTACAAGTATGTATACTCGATATATATAGTCAAATATGAGTACTATTTTTTTTTGCCAAAGAATATAGTCAAAGAATAAATAATACTCCGTATTGAGTTATGATATGGATGTAATTAGGATATACTATTATACTAATTTTTTTTGGTCAATGACTAATTTAAAAGAAGTGACCAATGAGTTAGGGACCTCTCCAGTTAGTATTTATAAAATTAAATCTGCTTTAAATGGTGGAAATTTATCACAACTAGAAACAAAGCTGATGGTGAAGATACTAAATCTGCTCTCACGCAAGTAGCTTCAGCCTTCATGTCAATTAACGCATGACTACCCTGTTTTGTTTTTTCCCCCTTACCGCGAATGCCCCTGTTTCAGCTATAGTATTAACTTTTGATAATACTATAAATTACTAGCACTTTAGATGATCGGAATCCCTTAAATTTGATATGTCAGGCTCGAGACAAAAGGTTTTATTGAGAGAAACATTTTTAATTATTTCAGTGATCTTTAAGCCTTAAGATGTATAGTTTTTAGCCAACTGCTAGAGAATACTATCAACAATCTAACAAAAAACATTAATCCCTTGGATTCTATTTATATGACCTATTTTGAGGAATCGGTGTTGATTCTAAACACATGGCCTATTTGAAGATTTTATCATCAATTTTTTCCAAAATTATTTTAATTAACTCCTCTCCAATAATAATTAAGAAAAGGTTGCCGGGGGGGATTTAGGAAGATAATTAATACTCCCTCCGGTCCTAAATATAAGACCTATATTGAGAGTTACTTTTGGTCCTAATTATAAGACCTATTTCTAATTTTTATCACATTTTTTCCAAAATTGCCCTTACTTGTCCTTCCTCAATTAGGATCAAACCTCTTCAATTTAACATGGGCCAAACGTCGGCCCACACCTATAACCTTGTGTGGTGACCATTATACAGTGAATCACCAATGGTTTTCTTCTTCCTTCGTCAAAACACTGAAATTTTTTGCGAGCTTTAATTATATGTCGTAAATTGCAAGGCCATGATCGATTCCAGTGATATGGTTGTGGAGTTCAACTACTACCATCTTCAACATCAAAGCTGTCAATTACAGATTCGCCTGTCAAAGCTTTTGTTGTTATTGCTGTCAAATTTGAAATTTTTAATTTCTCTCTAGTTCTTAAGTTTGAATCTGATATGCCTTCATTTCTTAAAACTAGAAATTTGTTTTTCGAGTGTTTGATTGTCTCTGGTATGATTTGATGCAGTGAGTGCAATCGAAATAAGAAATTGATGGAGGTGCAAAATGGAATCGTAAATCCAACAACGAAATCGAGTGAGATGCAATTATGAAATAAGGGAGATCTGAGATGCATCAATGAAGTAGTCGGATCTTGATGAGTTCTACTCGCAATTTCGCATCTGAAGTTTTTCGATGTCAGAGGACCTAAATTAATTACTTGAAAGAAAGAAGGGTAATATTGGAAAGACATCTAAAATTAAGTTTTCCTTAATCTCCCCAAAAAAAGTCATTTAGGTCCTATATTTAGGACCGGATGGAATATGTATTAGGGAAAAATACAACATACTAATTAATATAAATAACATCCTTAATTTTAATCAAATTTGTTAAATGGCCATGAATTTAGGGCAAGAGGATTAACATCTACTCTACTCCTATTTCCAACAACACAAACATGCATACATTTAAGTTTTTCTCTTCCAAGGTGGATTGATGTACCATTCTACTTCCAGAACCCTGCTCCATTCTAGCCCCAACACTAATAAATAGTAAACCCATGATCAGTCTACAATTTTGAAATTTATTTTTTTAATAAAGGTAAAATGATATTAGTAATAGATAGGAATTTTGAAATTTATACAAAACGTTAGCATGCTCTTTTTTCTTTCTTTTCACTTTTTTCATTACTGAATATTTTGAAATTGATTTTTTATTTCACCCTCAAAAAAGTTTATGTTAAATTGAAAGTACAACATAAAAATAAATCCAAGAACATGTTACATAACATCAACAAACTTCCATCCCAAATTCAAAAGAGCAACTAATTTTATAATCAAAATCACTTTTGCGTACCAAAGATAACACACACAAATACATACTCTTAAGGGCATGTTTGATATAATGGTATTACCAGCTGGTATATGAAAAACAAAATGGAATCAATGGTGAGGCCAATTCCATCAGAATTCATAGATTTGGCTGCCATGATATAACTACAACCCATAAAATTTTGAAAATTTAAATGGAACTCTAATTTCACCCCTTATTCTCAATTCACCTCTTTCAGACCCTACCATCACTGATAGATCCCCAGCCACTTTCAAAGACCGCACATGCAAAGAGCATTCACTGACCAGCGATGGTTGGAACAGATAACAGCTTGAGTTCACTGGGTTCACGAACACGTTGTAGCTTAGATTCTCTAAAAGTGCAGATTGGCACATTCAAAGCATCATCAGAAGATGGAGAGACTAGCTAGCCGAGGTAAGCCAAATAGAGATATGAATACACGTCGCTCTCAACTGCTAATGCAGAGCCACCGTCACTCTTCATTTCCATGTCTATATTCATATATCCATTTCTATTTTCATTTCAATAAACATTAATTCTAGTATAGCAAATAAGCTTTTAATCTTTTTGGCATATGGGGGCAAATTAAACATGCAGTATGTGCCTCTCTGTATGTAAGCCGAGCTATACAGTAAACAAAAAAGATTGAATGATAATTAATTTGTGTAGACAATGAAATTTGGGAAGGGACATGAAAACAAGGGAGCACGTGGAATGACGAAGGGAGGGTACTGAGATGGAGACATCCACGGAAGTCGGAGAGATTAAAGAATCTTTATGTGAGATTCCTGGCCATGCCAACCACTACTATGTGGTAAAGGACATTTGTTTTGTGCCTTCCAATGGATTCTCATCACGTGTTCTATTTCTCTCTGTGGCCATCCTCTCTCTTTCTTTGGACAATTCTTTCTTTGGACAATTGCACCCACTACTCTTAAGGCCCACTTTCCCTATAATCAGTAGAATGCTAAACGTGAAGATATATAAGATAATTTTGACCGTTTAAATCTAAATGGAGTATTAATGGATGCAAAGCAATGTCACGAAAACACGATATGATGGTCGGCAGAAGCAATATTCGATTTGTTTTAAAGGGCTCAACTGGTTCAAATCGTCCATTAGACCGGAAGTTGAAGTTTAACCATGAATTGGAGTAGGTTTTAAGAAATTGGACGACTCAATAAACTCGAATAACGCTAAAAGGAATATTGACACGTGTGTATGCTTTTAAAACCGACTTTTGTCCAAAAATACCCATTAACCCCCAAATTTGACAATCTTTTTATTGACTTCTATATATTATAACTTGGATTTGAGAAAAAAATGTTGTGATTGAGTTCTAAAATATATGTTTACGCCATATTAAGATTTCATATAGTTATACTTGATTGGACCGAATTTTATACCTTTAAGCATGTGCAATTGAGCTTAATTAGTGTGATTTAATTGATATATTTGATCATTATTGACATATTTTATTGCGCATGCTTATTGGAATTAATTGGTGAATATTAGCCTTATTTCTTGCATTTTTAAGTAACCAAGGGTATTTTGGTCATTTTGACTATTTGATGATATTTTAATGTAGGGGGGTTCACGTGGGCCCCACACACCCTTGGTGGAGCTTCGGTGGAGCTTATTTGGCAAGGAGGAAGGCTAGTTGGCAAGGAAAATGACATAAAGCAACTTTACCATTTTTGGTAAAAGGAAGGACAAGGCATTGGTGAAGCATCTTTCCAAAAGGAGTAAATTTGGCTCCAATTTCAAATTTGAAAGGAAAGCGTCATTAAGGGCATTTTCGGAAGCACAATCACTTGGAGAAAAAGGAGGTACCTTTACAAATGCATGAAAGCAAAATCAAGACTACATTCATCCTCACTTTTCACCAAATACCAAAAATACCCCTCCTCCCTTCATAAACATAACCTACGGCCTAACCTTCCTTCTCACCCATCAAAATATCTTCTTGACAACTCATTCACACCATTTGACAGCTCATTAACTCCCTAATCCAGCTCATCAACTAATCTCCCACTTACTTAATCCCAACTAACTTCATTTTGACAGAACTAACTCTAATCCTTCCACTTTCACTTTCTCTCTCTTCTAACAAATTCTCTCAACTCCATCTTCATCTTCTTCACCTTCTCCACTTCGTTCTTCACCTCCATGGCCACCATAACCTCACGCCTTCTTCCATCCTCCATCTCCATGAGCGGCTAGACGTCCTCTCCTCTCTCTCCAAAGGAATGTGCTTGTAGAAATTCAACATTTGGCCTCATGTATTTGTGATATACTCTTTTAGGTTTCAAGCTAGATGTAAGTTTTTGCCTATGTATGACCTTGATTTAGACTTGTATTGGTTAGAATACCTTGATTTAGGTGTTCTACTTAATTGTGGCTTGGAATCTCTCTTTTGTGTTTAGCTCATGAAAACCTAAAGCTATACGTTTGTAATTTCAAGAATGTATTTGTGTGTGATTAGCTCCTAGTATGTTTGTGGAATGAATGTTTTTCTTAGGCGTGCTTGATTAGTATCTAATGTGCTTAAGGTATGAGTTCAACTTGAAAGAACTTTAGGCTTGGTTAACCTAATTAAACTCTCTTAGATTTCTTAGATTTAAGAGATCTTGAGAATTTAGTTAGATTATATCAAGTGTAACAAATATATGAGGTCCGATTAACCAAAAGCACAAAATACTTTGGAGAGGGAGGTACTTCTCATCTCATACTTTCACATTTTTAATTCGGCTAGTTGTTCTTTTTTTTAGATTAAATTAGTTGTAGACATAAAAATCACACTCTAATTGTTTGTTAAATTGCGTGACTTAAATTGCCTTGAACTTACAAGAATTCACCTAGACTGTGAGAAGACCTATACTCACCGCTATTCTCGTAGTGGATTAGAGTGTTGAATTGTATTGATTAAATCTTTTAGTCAACAAAAAAAGGTTAAATCAATACTTTTTTTATGAACTGATATAGTTACACGTACTATTATATATACATATAACATATATTTTTAATTAAGTAATACCTCATAACGCATCATCACCGATATAAACTAAACATGCTGGCCAAATATACGTACGTGCGCGCGCGCATATATAGATTGGTTGAAGGCAGGGAAAATTAAAATGTTTTAATATAAAAGTTCGACATTAAAGATTATCACATTTATTTAAATCTATAGCTAGTCACACCAATTACCAGTTTGTTCGACCGTCACTAGAAAGCATGCTCGATCACAAATTTTGCGTAGCTAGATTCTAACGACAACGTCAACATCCCAGTGATGATTTATCTCTCTCACATACACATTTATATAGAAATTCCAATGAACCAGTTGGAGTTTTGGGACATACAACCACGCAAAAATAGGAAGAACAGTATATGTGGGTATTATTGGTGAAACAAGATCAGAATTTTTATTTTATCAGGCAAAACATATTTACTTCCAAATTGGAGAAATGAATATTCGAGGAACACAACCGCATACGTGATCAATAATTCAATATCATAATTCATATGCCAAGAAAACATGAACACGTTGTTATGTTGCGCTTTAACCCAAGCTTCATACTATTCCAAATTAAAAACGGTGGTACTGCTGCTGAATGATCCCTCTTCATGGATTTCCCTGCTCCTTTTTTTCAATTTTTTTTTCACCTCCCTTTGATTCCCTTCCTTTTATTTTACTGTATTGTGTATTCCCTCGAGTGAAGATTCGGAACCCCTTAAATTAAAAGCATTCGGTTAAGCAGTAGAGGCTCATCCAATTTGACTAAAGTCAGGGTTCATTCAATCCCTATTAAACTACAGACTATATGTTAAAACTCTTTGTTGATTATCTTACCCTTTGAATTACTCACAATTAGCGATATGGATTAGTTTATGACCGTTGATTTTAAAAGAGAGCATGTATTGAGATATCGAAAAAGAGATAATAAAAAATAAAGAATATATGAACTCCTTATACTTGATCACTTAACATAAAGATTATGCGGTACGTTGAAGGGTTAGGTTGATAGGTTTTTTATTTAACTTGTCCTTACCTCTCCTTTTTGAGAATATATAGAATACAGTTTCATTACTTAAAAAAGTAATCTTTTTTTACTTTTAAGAAATCTATCTTTAATTAAGTTACGATCATTTCCTTGACTAATTATTCTTAATTAATTTTCTAACGTCGCTTTTCCATCCATATGCTTATACATGTGTGTATATATTAGACATTTTTTGTCATATATGATATATGAGTGTGGCTTGCTATACATCGCGAGATAAGTATTTTATGCCAAAATATTTTTTGTACGCACGCTTCTTTTCATTATCTAAAGCAATTTATGCTTCCTCTCTTTTCATGCTAGTTACATCAAAAACCATCACATCTTTCCCAAATCATAAGTATAAGATATAAATTAAAATTTATAGAGTCATATTATTCAAAAGTCGACACTGACATTGTGATTCATATTCTTAAAATTTCATAATCATCACGTGGTGGTAAGCCCAGAATCTAACTTTTCGAGTAATATATAGTCCCATAAATCGGAAGATGTATATCGGGCTAATTAATTAGTTTGAATTTCAACTTTAAAGTATTAACTTGTTAGAGGGTTTGGCACTACCTCTAGCCTCCCATGTTTCAAGTATATATATGTATTAGCCTCCCTAGTTTCTTAAAAAATTCTTTTGCAGCATAGAATCACTACTACTGCAGGTTGTATGTATGTATTCTGAAAAACTTTCTATACAAGTTCAAAAAAGAGTTAGTTTGTTATTAAAGTCGCACTAACGCCAAACTATCATATTTTCAAAATGGGCATTAACTAATTTTAATTAGTATTACAATTATATTTCATGTTTGTTATTGAAAGGGTAGAGTTGAGTTTTAAAGTCGGAGAAAGAAACAGCGTTGATGCAATCCTACCAACTTCAAACTTTTTGTTTTAGGTTTTAGGTTCAAAATATGCCAATGGTGATTCTTCTCCGTTCTTTTCTAGTTTTCTTATTACATGTAACCACATGGGCATGCAGCACATCCAAACAGTCAAACAGGTCCAGCTTTGTGATTACCTGATGAGAAAGCCCGTTCACACAAAGCCCAAGCCCTTGGGAAACTACACACCAAAACATGTTCTTGTTGTGCCTCGATATGCTTTGACTATAAGAATACCATAAATCCTTCTTTATAACATCACTAAGTAAAAAAGTTAAGAAAATGGGAACAATTCATGAAACTTTAAAAGGCAAAGCAGAGTAAAATATGACATTGAGCGGTTAAACATCATTTTCTGATTTAGAAACTACAAGTAAACAATCCCCAATTTTCTGATATACTCCCTCCGGTCCTAAATATAAAACCTAATTGACTTTTTTGAAAAATCCTTAAAAAAAACAAAATAAGTTAATTATAAATTGATTTAACAATAAGCTTGTTATGCCTGGTGAATGATCATCTACAACCACAAAAATCAGCAGAACAGGGCACGTAAAATTGAAAAATGGGGCAGAAGTGGAAGAAAGAATGGAAGGGATAAAAAAGAAAGACAAAAAATAGTCTCATTAACACATATGGACACACCAAAATTAGTACTTCCTCCGTTCCTAAATATAAGATCATTTTGGTTAATTTGGGGAGATTAAGGAAGACAATAAAATTACATGATCTTCCCAAAATCCCCTTAATTACTTAACTTTAAAGGAGGAGGGGTTTTCAATGAAAAGAGGGAGTATAAGGGTAGTTTGGGTAAAACTTGAGATAAAATAGAAAGTAATCTTATATTTATGAACTTATCCACTTCCCCAAAGTGAACTTATATTTAGGAACGGAGGAGTACTAGTTAAGTTGCAAATACATACACTATTAACCACTCCCACGCTTAAAATGTTCCCGAATAAATCTCTCGGCATGAGCTGGGTACTTATCTTTGATGTATTCCCGAAGGCACTTTTGGTAGGAGAAGTCTATCCAGCCTCCATCAGTTCTTACAACAAAAAGGCACCTTGAGTTTTGAAATTGAGGGTGTCTATCAACCTACAATAATACAAGTCATATGTACCACTTCATTTGCTGGCTACTTTGGAAAAGAAACAGATCAAACTCTTCTACAAACTTTGTGCGAGGGTTCCAACCAATGTAAAACTCCATGAACAGGAAATGATATTTGAATAACAAGAAACAAGTGCGAGAGAGAACACCGAGAATAGCCCGAGTTATGTATATATATCAGTGACGGCTATGTCTTAATGCGTTTCAATGCATTTAATTTAATGGAACTGAAACTAAGAAGGCTTTGATAGATGAACTTTTTTTAGATTGCATTTGATTGAAAAACTGGTGCAACATTTGCAGCAAATGAGTTTCAATGTGTCACCATTTGTTCCACCTTTTCCCACATTACTTTCAACATTATTTGAAAGTTCATCTAGAAAAGGGTCAGTGTCTAACCATTGAAGCATTTGAAATAAAGTATAAAAATATTTCCCCATATGAATGACAGAGTACAAGTTAATGCTAAGAGACGGTAACGAGCATACAGCTTATTTCGTTGCTTGAATTCAAACGATGTATAGCGTAATCACAAGCTGAGATATAGCAGATTATATGTTTTAACACTCAATCTAACGACTATAAAATAAATAGAAGTGAACGGATAGAAAATCTACAAGTGCACCGGAATGCAGGGTAAAATCACACCTAATGGGAAAGCTCTAAATCCCGCTAAAGTTGACACAGGAACTACATAGAGCTGAAAATATCCACAGAGAAAGAAAAAACGGATGATCCCGAGTAAAGGAAGTACCTATGTTATAGGCTTATAGTACCATATTGTGAACTAATACAAGCAACTAGACTGCATATAACCATTTTTTTTAATTAAACGCACTATCAGCGCAAGAGCTAACAACATCCAACCTCAGATGTCATACCACTAGCTACACCATCTTTGATGCTAAACAGATATTCTACAATCTATTATAATGCAATTGGAGGCATGGCGTTGATCAATTAGATGTAAAATAAATAAGTTATACTCCCTCATTTCCTATATATAAGATCTTAATCTATTTTTCTTCATTTTCCCCTAAAATATCCCAATACTGTAATGAGCACAAGTTCTTGGGACAGGCCAAAATCCTTCGTGCCCTTGAGACAATCACACCCCCATAAAATAGTCATTGAGTTGGGAAGCCAATAACTTAGGTCTCTGTGAGTAAAACTCCCCTATGTGGAGCTTGTGACATACTGAGATTGATGCTCTTCAATTATAAATATTCAATAATAAATAAGCAGAATTAGAGTTGAAATAAAGGTAAATGGTTACGTTTTTTGGTAATATTATTAAGTACCATCATTGATTTAATTAGCTCTTATATTTGAGTGAGTAATTGTTTATATTTACTTTTAAAAAAACAAATGTATTTTAACTATAAAGTAAATTATAATCTGATAACATGTAATATAGGTTAACATATAATTGTTTATTTTCCTACCTCAATTTTTTAAAAAAATCTGATCTATGACAGGACGAGCATCAATAAATGAGTGAAATTAGGAAAAGAAATTATAGCTAGGGGCATACACAAACAAGGAAGAAATGAAAAAGCAAAAGCTTACCATAATGGATTGAATACCAGACCCAACTTTATCTTGGAAACGAGGATGGTAGGGAAGAAGGTTATTAACAACTGCTTTCTCATCCTCAAGAGTCAGTCTCTCCCCATCCATGTACCTAGCTAATAAGCAAATCAACTTACAAGTGAGGAAGAGATAATAGAGAAAACAGAATTATTGAGACATAACGGCGTGACAGTTTGTGTAGGTACCTAGGTGAGTGAAGTATATGCTTGGCCAGCAGAAGCATAGGCTCGATATCCCTCAGAATCTCCGACTCTTTGTTCCTCCATTTCCCATAATCCCACGTCGACTCCCTCGAACTTGTAGGCCCCACGCTTCCCACACTGACACCACTTACTTTCTCTTCTGCTTCTCCCCAATATGCTTTAACTCCAACTACTGGATAAGGTGTCGTACGGATTCTGAAGGCCATCCCTTTGTACTTGAGCCCCTGAATTACACTCAGAAGAACACCAGTTGCCATTTCACTTCACTGTGTTATCTTCCGGTGTTCCCCTTTTTATATTTTTATTACTTTATTAGCTCATACTTTATGGGCTTTCTGGTCCTGTAAAATTGGATCCAACTAGTTGAGCTCGGCCCATTTACTTGGGCTCTGGGGTTTCGGCTTTTGTTTACATACGTGTTATAATTTGGAGACCTTCTTCCGGTCTTAATGCACGCCTATCTTACTAATTGACTACAGATTAAAATATTAAATAACTACATCTACAAAGGTGTAGTATGGATATTAGTAATTGGCCAAAAAAAAAGTATGGATATTAGTAAGTCATCCGATATGATTGGTGCGAACATATAGTGTTTCTTAACATTTAAAAAAATCATCAAATTCAACGGGAGTATTTGGCAGCTGTGGCCTGTGGGAGGGAGGGCTTATGAGTAAAATTGAGCTAAAAAGAAGTGATTGAAACATATTTTAATTTTTGAGTCATGTTTTGGTATAGTCATTGCCAATGGCCATTTTTATTGGGCTTATATAAACCATGGTTTAAACTCTAAACTTAGGTTTCAAAAGATAGTCCCAAAATACATGAAAATTTGAGAAAAAAAAACACACAGTTTTTTCCTCCAAACCATGGTTTTGAGCTCAAAACATGTTTAGGGAAAAAGGCAATTCATAACTATCATCCAAAATATATTCCAACTTCTTTTTTGAAAGTTATTTCTCCATCATCACATCTTCAAACCTCCCCACAATATCTTCCGTGCAAAAACGCCCTTTAACCGATCGAGAAAATACTTATTTTGCAATGATTATCTAAACACATGCATCTACCATCATCACAGTTGTTTGCAACTGTTGTGAAAGCCACAGGCCTCATTAGGTGTATTCGTATCTCTCGTATCAGATTCAATCTTTCTTATAGGATACCAGTTATATCATGAATCATGAATCGAGAGAACAGGCTCGTGTTGATTTTTTTTCCGCTAAAAAGAGAATGAAGGCACGAGCTGATGAGGATCTGTTTTGTGCGGAAAAGATTTGCAAATTAAAAATATGTGATTCTCCATTTGTGACGTCAAACCAAGTGGGTCGTCATTCGTCAACGAAGCTAAATGGTTGATTTGAAGCTTCAACGTTCAACGTTTATCCAATATATGCATTGCGTGGTTGTGTTATGCTTCAGCCTTATAATTGAGTATTAATTAATGTAATATAGTGACGTGCGTGCACGGAGGAGCAATACCAACCATATTGTTTGTCCACTTCCTTATCTTTGACGAGCCAAACATTATATTAGGGCTGTTCATCGGACAGACCAGACCGGGCTTCCCCCTAGCCCGAGGTCTGGTCTGGTGTGGCCTTCGGGCTAGTTATGGCAGCCCGAAACCCGGTCTTGCCCGGAGAAAAACCCGATAACCCCCGGGCCAGACAGACCAGACCAGGCTGGACCGGGTTTATGGTCCAAAAGAAGCCAAAAACAAGGAGACACAAAAAAAATATATACACAAATCCAAACAAAGCACACACAAAAATGACAAAATATGATACACCACTTCAGTGGAAAGACACTCAAACACCACTTCAGTATACACATTAAAATATATATACAGATCTGAACAAAAAACACAAAAAAAATTAAAAGGAAGAAGAGGGAAGATAAGGGAATAACAAATCTGATTTCGAACGGCCGCTGCAAGAAGAAGGGTGACGACGGCGAGATGAATGGTAACTATGATGAGATGAATGGTGGCGGTAGACGGAGGTTACGGTGGCGGTAGACGGCGGTGACGGTGGCAAAGGTTCACTGAGTGCAAGAGAGATGAAGTTTTGAGCAGTGGCCTCCTATATTTGAAGTCAAGAACCAAAGCATAGAGAAAGGGAGATGAGAAAATGAAGTGATAGAAGATGAAGTGAAGCAGAAGATGAAGATGGAGTTCTATTTGGCCAAAGAAGAGAGAGGAAGATGAGAAAAGAAGAAAGAAAGTCACGTGGTGATGGGGGAAAACATGTTTGAATACTTGGCCCTCATTGAGCCACGTGTATGCATTGAATTTTTTATAAAAAAAAATATATAAATATATATATATATGCTACCGGGCTGGACCAGACTTATTGGTCTGATTGCCTAGCCCGAGGCCCAGTCTTACCCGAAGTTCGGGCCAGACTCTGGTCCAGTCCAAAAGCTTGTCGGGCCAAAATTGTTCTTGCCGGACGTGACCAGACTGGACCGGGCCGGGTCGGGTTGACCGGGTTCCCGGGTTTGTTGAACAGCCCTACATTATATTGCATTTACATCATTACATGTTGAACACCAAAAGTATCCTACATTATTATTTTCCGGTATACAACCATTATCTCATACTCCCTCCAATCTAAATATAAGATTAATTTTAAATTTTAATTTGTTCATAAATATAAGATTACTTTTTAATTGTTCCCAGTTTTTTGTTAAATGAACCTTGATAGTGGTTTACAATAATAAACAAATAAGAGAGTGATATTGAGAATAAAGATATATGTTTAGGGTGAATTAGTAATATCATGTGATGACTAACTTCATAACATTATTAATTTACTTAAATTTGATAAAATATTCTTATATTTAGGAACATAGAGAGCAAGGTTGTCAAACTCGTGAGTTTAAATAAACTCGTGGAGATAAGGTAAACTCGGATCGGTAGACTCGTAAGAGTTTTCTTTTATAAAAAAACATGTATTTCTTTTATATAATTAAATAAGAATACAAAAAATAATAATAAATTGGCTTGAATTTATTTTAAATACATATAGTATATTTAGATATATCAATATTCATATTATATCAACCTCAATAGATAAATTTATATGAAATCCATATTTAAATTCATTGAATTTTGTCAATTAAAAATAATTAAAATGAGTTTAGTAGCAATTAGCACAATTTTCTGTAAGGTAGAAACGTAAAAACGGTGAATTCACAACGTAAACACGTAAGTTTCTACCGAATTTTTAAAGACTGAAAATTTAGATGACTCGTGACACGTTTTGTTTAGGTAGTGTCGTAAAAACGGTAAAATCGGAGAGTCAACTTGCGAGTTTAACAACAATGATAGAGAGTATTAAAAAACTTTACCAACATGGACTAATCTAGATTCCTTAAGGTCGAACTATTTTGAGTGGCGGCCAAAGACTATATCTCTTTTTCTTTTTACTTCCCTTCCCTCCTTTTCCCTCGCACCATTTGATCTAATATCAAATTTTAATGGTCAAAATTAAATACTCCCTCCGGTCCTAAATATAACTTAATTGACTTTTTCTGAAAAATCCTTAAAAAACAAAATAAGTTAATCATAAATTTAAATATAATTACAATAAAACTTAACAATCACAATATAAATTTAACATGTCAAATAAATCTGAGGCAAACTTTTCACACCTCTAATGAAAAATACCTAAATTTATAATAACAGTCAACTCTGACCACACGAGTTTCAGGACTACTGCATGAATTTGAGAACTCGGCCAATAGCCTAAGCACTAAGAAGCCTACATATTTAAGGTTGAAAAAAATAGCAAAATAAAAGCAGCCAATTTAAGGAAAGGCCACAATCGTCCCATGAGTTATCCCGCGCAGGATAAAATAAAACCTCTCTGAAAAACATTTTAAGACCAAAGAAAGAAACTCGTCCAGACACACAACACAGCCCAGAAATCGGAATGAAATCGGATCTCTCTTCACATCCATGCTAATACCTCCTTCCTTCAATCTCCACCGTCCGATCAAAAACATCACCGTTGATGGGCCAGTCAGCTTCCACTCCATCAACCACTTCCCACCGCCAAAACTCCCACTCAAACCCAAAATCAACGGCTCAGATTCCTTCCACACCACCCTTCAAAAATCCCGATGATCCCATGGCCGTCGATTCCCTCCACGACTTCATCTCCAACCTCCCCGACGAGTGCCTAGCCTCAATCTTCCACTCACTGGGCCCCACCGACCGCAACCGCTGCGCCCTCGTCTGCCGCCGGTGGCTCAAAATCGACGGCCAAAGCCGTCACCGTCTTTCTCTAAACGCACCGTCCGATCTCCTAACGGTAATTCCCTCTCTCTTCTCACGTTTCGATTCCGTCACTAAGCTCGCCTTAAAATGTGACCGTAGATCTGTAAGCATAGGGGACGAAGCTCTTGTGTTAATCTCCAAACGTTGCCCTAATTTGACGAGACTGAAATTACGAGCTTGCCGTGAGTTAACGGACGCCGGTATGACGGCGTTTGCTAGGAATTGTAAGGGTTTGAAGAAGCTTTCGTGTGGATCTTGTACTTTTGGGTCGAAAGGAATGAACGCTGTGTTGGATAATTGTTTAGGGTTAGAGGAATTATCAGTTAAACGCTTACGTGGACTTACTGATGCTTCTGTTAATGAGAAAATTGGAGTTGGTGGTGTAGGGTTATCACTGAAGATGATTTGTTTGAAGGAGCTTTATAATGGACAGTGTTTTGGGTCTCTTATTTTAGGTGCTAAGAATTTGAGGACTTTGAAGCTTTTCAGGTGTTCTGGTGATTGGGATAAGCTTTTTCAGTTATTGGCTGATGGTGTGCCTAGCATGGTTGAGGTGCACCTTGAGAGGCTGCAGATTAGTGATATTGGTCTTGTGGCGATATCGAATTGTTCTAATTTGGAAATCTTGCATCTTGTTAAGACGCCTGAGTGTACGAACTTGGGGCTTGCGGCTGTTGCTGATCGCTGTAAGCTGTTGCGGAAGCTTCATATTGATGGGTGGAAGGCGAATCGGATTGGGGATGAGGGTTTGATGGAGGTTGCGCGGTGTTGCCCGAATCTTCAGGAGTTGGTTCTCATTGGTGTTAATCCGACTATAGCGAGCTTGGAGATGTTGGCGTCGAATTGCCATAATCTGGAGAGGCTGGCGCTGTGTGGGAGTGATACGGTTGGTGATGGTGAGATATCGTGCATTGCCGCGAAATGTGTGGCTCTGAAGAAACTGTGTATTAAGAGCTGCCCTGTTTCTGATCAAGGCATGGAAGCGCTAGCTGGTGGGTGCCCGAATTTGGTTAAAGTGAAGGTTAAGAAGTGTAAGGGTGTGACACTTGAAGGTGCAGATTGGTTGAGATTAAGTAGGGCGACACTTGCTGTTAATTTAGATACTGATGAAGCTGAACATCAGGATGCTAATGCTAGTGATGGTGCAGCTCGGGATAATGGTGTAGAACTTCCATCTATTTCCAGTCAAGCAGCAGCATCGGCTACTATTGCTTCAAGCAGTTCTGGTCGATCCACTTCATTCAAGTCAAGGTTAGGACTTTTGTCTGGGAGGAGTTTAGTGGCTTGCACTTTTAGAAGATGGGCGAGTGGCAATAGTAGTTCACGGCATGTTTAAACGCAGAAATTTCAAATAATGTAGCTGCAACTTCCCTGGTAGATGTAGATAATGGACTTGGTGACGGAAGCTTGAAGAACGTAATGGGTTGGCTTCCTCAGGTTCATCAGAACCTGAACTTCACGGATTATTCAGACGTCGGCTTTCTTCCTTATTACGGGTATTTTAATTCTATATTTAGAACATGGAGCGTATGGATCGGTTGGCCAATTCCATCCACTTACTTGTTATTATCAGGTGTAGTATATGTGCATATATGTGGCAAAGTTTGATGCCTTGTTAATTTCACTCTCAGAAGTAATGATCAACAAGCACAGACAAGTGATGTGGTTATTGATATGTTATCGCCAACTTCAATTCTGATGCATGCCCAAAGTCATTCGAGTCCAGGAGAAGGTTTAAACATGGATGATTTTGGACAACCTATTGATATCAACACCAACCCTTGGAGCCCACTCCCACCCCCAGGTACTTGGTTCCATTAATATAAGTCCATTTGATTTAACAAAATCCTAAGAAATAATTGCTACTTGTATGTTGATGGTTTTTCAGAATTTTTTTATAATATAAAACTAATTTATTTGATCTATAAGTCAATACATAATATAATAACACGTGACATGTTAGTGACTCATCCAGCCCTTTTAATCTCTAAAAAAAAATTAACTAATCTCAGGAATATGGAGTGGTAGCTAATTAAATACTAGCTTTCTTAAAAGTGCCAATCAATTAAGATTACATTTTGAAGCAATTGTTTATGAGAGATGTTCTTTATTTGTAAAGGATACTATTTTATAGGTGGAACTTTTCCAGTTGGAGGAAGGACAAGTGATGAAGGGCAATTTCTGGAGCTGTGCTTTTCCCAGTTGAACCCATCAAACATCTTACTACCGGATCGTCATTAGCCTCATCGGACATTTAATTTATAATATGCAAACCTTGATTCATGAATATGCATCAGGATTCTGGACCTCCAATTTTTGTGCTATTTAATGGTTAATCAATGGGTTATATACAGTTTCGAATTATTACTTCTGCAGATTTGCGTTTTAGGCGTTGTTTTAACTTTTAACTTTAAAGTGGACTGTCTTTTTTTTTTGATCAATTAAAGTGGACTGTCGAAGTAATGGGCTAATGGCTACTTAATCTTCTTTGGAAGAGGTTTTGCATTTTTAAAAAAAGCCGGGCTAAAGATGAGGCTAATATAAAATTTAGCATCTCTTTGATTTTTTTTGAAGTTTTGGGCTTTTGGGGGGTGATGTGATTTTAGAGTGGTACGCGTGGTATTTTATATTTACTCGGTGAATTTACCATCGATTTATTCCAACAATACAACAGCTAACGGAAATGTCATTAACCCCCTCTCCATCCAATTTTATTACTTTTTTTCGCATTTTCAATTTTTTTTATCATAAAAAAGTTTTACCATAAAAACCAATTGGAACAAGTTTTCTGGAGAAGATGCCAAGGAGAAATTTTTAGGTCACATCATTTAATTATTATCTAATTATAAATAAATATCCTAGATGTAACATGGAATTTTTTAATCTGTTTCGTTCCATATAAAATTAAATCGATTTTTTATTCTCGATTTAATACTATGTTTTAGAGTATTATCTAGTGAGAGGGAAACGCTTAGACAAATATCGCGCGAAAAGGGAGCGCGCCACACCAAAAACCTCAAAGTTCACAAAAACCACACCACCTGCGAATTCGAATTTCACTTTCCACCCAAAACCCAAATCCTCAAATTTTCTACCACTTTCGTTTTCCCCTCTCTCCTTTCAAAAAACCCAAATTTCCAAACCGTACACTACTCATGGCGCTCTTCTTTTCCAAATCCCATTCTATAAAACTCATTTCCCACTTTCACTCCTCCACGTCTGCCTCTTCCCTTTCTCCTTCTCCTTCCTCACACCAAAGAGATCAATGGAGACTCGCGCCGCCAAGAGAAGAGCAGACGCCTCCGCCTTAGCCCATAACAGATCCCCCAAAAGAAAACGTGTCGTTCTAGGTGAACTTCCCATTTTACCCAACCTTAAACATTCTCTTCATGACAATCCACACAAACAACCCAAACCTCAAAGAAACACAAGGGCCAAGAAACCAAAAACAACAACCAACAGTAGTTTCTCTTCGGAGAATCCTAAGTCCGATGAAGGTAGTGAGCCTTATGTGTCTGATATTTACCACTATCTTCGCAAAATGGAGGTAATGCATTAATACTTTATCTCCTTTAATGAATGAGGTGATAATGTGATTGTGTTTTAAATTTTCAATGTTGATTGACTGTTTTGGATTTTTTTTTGTCTCAGGCGGAACCAAAGAGGAGACCTTTGAGTGGTTATATAGAGAAAATTCAGAAAGATGTTTCGGCAAACATGAGGGGAATATTGGTGGATTGGCTAGTGGAAGTTGCAGAGGAATATAAGCTTCTCACTGATACGCTTTATCTTTCTGTTTCCTACATTGATCGTTTCCTCTCTACTAACAAAGTCACCAGACATAAGCTTCAGTTGGTTGGTGTAGCGTCCATGTTCATTGCCTCGTAAGACTTTGGAAATTTCTTGTATTTCTCAGAGTGCTTTTCTTAGTACAGTTCATCATTGTAATTTAATTCTTTCTATTTTAATATGTAGGAAGTATGAGGAAATTAACCCTCCCCATGTGGAAGAGTTTTGCTACATTACTGATAATACATACCTGAAGGCAGAGGTATGATAAAGTTGGTTTTTTTTTGTGTGTTCATTGGTTGCTCTATGTGAATTGGTGTTTTGATTTTTGATTTAACGATGTAGGTTGTGGAAATGGAGGCTGCTATACTAAAGACTTTAAATTTTGAAATGGGTAACCCAACTGTGAAGACGTTTCTAAGGCAAGAATGCTGAGAATTTTGTTTTTGACTTATACTGCTCCGTTCCTAAACATAAGATCACTTTCTTAATTTGATTAGATTAAGTATGTAACTTAAGTTAGTTATAAACACATGATCTTATATTTAGGAACAAAGGAAGTATTGTTTAAAATGAAACTTATGTCTGATTGGATGACATTGAGCTGATTGTGTGACTATGATTATTGGTACAGGAAGTTTACTTGTATTGCTTCAGAAAATCAGGACCCACATCTGCAGTTTGAGTTTCTTTGCTGCTATCTAGCCGAACTAAGCTTGTTGGATTACAATTGTGTTAGATTTTTACCTTCCCTGGTGGCTGCTTCAGTTATATTTCTTGCTAACTTCATCATTGATCCTAAGTTACATCCCTGGGTAAGAATTTAACCTTGGGACAATAATTTAGCTTGCCTCTAGTAAACAATGTGACTTAAAAGCTGTATTATTATGCGGTAGGATTCAGCCCTGCAAAAAAGCATTGGTTATAGACCAGATGAGTTGAAAGATTGTGTGCTTATCTTGCTCGACTTATACTTAGGAAGGAGGGGAGGATCGTTGCAAACTATACGAGAGAAATACAGACAGCACAAGGTTAATCCTTTATTTAATCTCTTTTTATTGGAGTGTTTTGTTTTCAGCTGTTAAAGAATGTGCTGACGTGGTTTATATGAACAGTTTAAATATGTGGCAATGCTACCTTGTTCTCCGGAGATACCTATTTCTTACTTGAAGAATTATTATGGCACGTGTCAATCAAAGTAGAGCACTATTAGGATCTTCTTCAACTTCAGTTTAGTGGTGACAATGATTTGCAGTGGAGGAAATGGTTGTGTTTGGCTAATACATGAGGGTGCATTATTTATAGTCATGTAAAGTGGTTAAGGACTGATCTTTGTAGTTAGGACGCTCAGCTGAGGGGCATCTGCTTTGATTTTCATCATGTAAATGTAACATTGAGATCAACATCTGGAAATTGGAAGTTAGATGTGATATTTGATAGATCAATTTCCTCGCATTCATTTTTTATTCATTAAGAACCGGAAATTTAAACAGAACAGCTTTTATAAGTTGACTTCATTCCTGCTGTTTAAATTATCTGGAAATTGTCTTCATAACCTCCTTTCATTTTTCATGTGGTTATGTTAGCAAAATAGCTAATTTGCTAATGATATTAAATAGAACAGTAGAGAAGGAAGTGTTTAGAGGATAAAAGAGAAGAGAAGAAACAAGAGGTTAAAGAGCAAACATAGCCTCCATGGCAATTCACTTAGTTCATAATGCAAAGACTGGCCAGTCGTCAATTGTTTTTTTACAAGTGTTAATTGTTATATTGAACGAGATTTCCCAAATGGCATTGCAAACTTGTAATGGAAGATATAATCTGTAAAGCAAGAATGTAATCTTAAATCATAACTGTGTAAACTAGGCTTGAAATGTGACATAACTTGTGTATGACGATGGAACTTATTCTAACGATTTATTGGGCTTTTAATTAAGTCTTGTGATGTGGTAGCTGGATTTTCCGAAGTCAGGGATTGTTGGGCCGGTCTTTGCGGGCTTTTTGGAAGGACTTATAGATTTATTTGGGTGAACTGATTATTATGCTGTTATATTTCATTATTTCCCCTACTGATGAGAGCTTAATTGAATATCATAATTAGAAGTCTCCATGAAAGCACATTTGAACCGTGTTGTTCTCCACGTAGAATTATGTTGAGATTTTGTATATATATATATAAAAAAACGAGAACTATGTTGAGATTTATTACGGTGCTCTGCAGCTTTGCAAAGGGCTTTGGACCTTGAGATCAATAATGTTGTCTTCCAATTGAGGTGCAATGCATTATGAGATTCCAAGGGAGGTCACTGTCGAATTTCAGAATCAACAAATGAATATTTTTTTGTTGCCAGAGAATTAACAAACCGAGACTATTATAGAAGGTATTCCTTTCCCCTTTATATTCATTAGGGGGGGACATGCCAGACTAATTGGGGTGTTGATTTGTCATCTCTTCTTTTATGATTTTTGTTGCACATGCGGTTCTAAATAAAATATTAAATTGATCATTCTGCCGTGTTGTATGATTATAATGTTTTGTTTGTATGAAATTTAATTTTGTTTTTTTGACTTTATTATAACTTAATGTTTACCATCTTGATTTGGCTCCAAGCCTATAACTTATTCAACCTTAATTCATTACAAGTCGCAATGTATAATCTTGACTATTTTATAGTTTAATTAACGAGCTTTATTTTATATACATATAATTTCATTCTTTGGAACACAAAAACTAAATTACAAATCATTTATGTGTATGGATTAAATTAAACTGAGTTAAAACATATGGAATGAGTTCTAGCCCAATCACAATTATCGCAACTTGACTGTATTAAGTCAAATACTCCTATATTGGGGATTAAGTTAAACTACGCGAACGAGAAAATTCTTTAAAAAAATAAAATTTATCAGACTCTTTGCTTACACCTTAAAATTAGTTAAGTTTGATGCAGTATTTTGCCACCGAAATTTGAAGTAGTTAAGTAAGCACTTTTATAGTTTCACTGTCATGGACTCTTGGTTAATTTTCACTTCATCAGTGAAGATGTCAACATTTCACTATTTCAGTGATGTAGAGAAGGAATTTCAATTCAGTAAGCCGACAGTGCCTTGTTCCCTTGTTAGTCGTTACCCGAATATTTGGTACGCTTGCGTTACGGAAATCCCGCGTTCTATGAAGGAAAAATGAAATACCATCCTTTATCATTTTTAAAATTTATTCTTAAATATAAGATATTTTAAAAATTTTTCCAACTTTTTTTTAAATAAAACTTAATAAAAGAGAGGGAGTAGAGATAAAAGTATGTATTTATAAAAAAAAAGGAGATAAAAGTATGTATGGGAAGATAAATTAGTAAGGAAAAATTAATCTGAGGTCCCCCACAAGGGACTTAATACTAGAAAAGTCTCAAAAGTTAGGAAAATTAATGTAGGATCCCAAGGGACCTCACGTTAATATATTTGAAAAGTGAAAAGACAGTTTTGCTCTTAGCCTATTAACACTTGTCACATGTGCGCAGTAACTTGTCAAGGAGTGACACTTTGTTGTGTCTCCATCGCGGCGCTTGGGGAGACATCTCCATAGCTAAGTGAAACTGGGAGTAACCTACATGTGTGGCAGACAGAAAGAGCTTGCTGGTCATGCTCCAGAGCCCACAGAGACAGACCCCAGTGGATCATGAGTTAGGTGTCTTACCCTTGGATTGGGTTGAACCCAAACCCCTTCCTAAAATTTTATTCTCAAAAAAGAAAAAGAAAAATAGCAATCAATGAATAGTTTGAGTTAGTAAGTGAGCTACAATCCCCATAAGAATGTGAATGTGTATTCAAATCCCGGGAAAAACTCTCATTGAGAGAGAGAAAAACCTTATCTATATAGACAACACTCTTGTCCTCAAATACCAATTAGTTGGTTACCAAGTGGCAACTGATTATTAAAAAGAAAAAATAACAAGAAAAAGAAAAAAGGAGGGGAGACAAGGGAATATGCAATGCAATAATAATAATAATACTAATATGCAAGTGAACAGTAATAAACTAGTAATAATCATAAAGGTGGCAAAGAAAAACGGGGGAGGAGAACGCAATCTGAGTAATCAATAATTTGACTTTTGTTTTCTTCCTTGCTAGTTGCTAGTTGCTACCCCATTTTCTTCCTTACTCTTACAAATACAACCAACTTCACTTTAGCAAGACTGCAACAATAAGATTTGCCCAAAACCAAACCCTTCCCTCAAAACCCATCATCATAATTCATAAGCGGGAACCCAAAATATTTTCCTCCAATTCTTTCAAAATTCATTCCCCACGCGCCATGTCCGATCAAGAAAACATGGGGAGGGCCCCACGCGCGGCCAAGAAGCGGGCCTCCGCCGCCA
This sequence comes from Mimosa pudica, assembly GCA_029929735.1. Taxonomy (NCBI): domain Eukaryota; kingdom Viridiplantae; phylum Streptophyta; class Magnoliopsida; order Fabales; family Fabaceae; genus Mimosa; species Mimosa pudica. Next base: position 14,696,339 of record JAKELP010000004.1, on the reverse strand, counting down.
TTTCCGAACAGCTTCACTCCGCCAAGAAGCGGCGCGTGGTCTTAGGAGAGCTCACCAACTTCCCAAATGCCTCTGAGGTAGAAGACAATCCCAAGGGCAAAACTGGTAATTTAAAAAGAAAACTCAAACACAAACACACACAAGTGTTACACCCCACAACATCATCACCATCATCATCACCATCATCATCAGCTTCTTTATCGCCGTCTAACCCTCAATTGGTTCTGCCTTATGCTTCTGATATTTACGACTATCTAAGAAATTTGGAGGTAACAATATATAAGTGGTATATAAGTGTACCTTTCTTTCTTTTTTTTTTGCCTTCTCTTTTTTTGGTATATAAGTGTGTTATCTGAGGTTAATCTTTAATGGGTTGTGTCTTGTTACGACAATCTTGGAAATTATACATGTGGGTCTTTTTGTTTGTCTAAAAAGGTTACACCTTTAATTTCATTTCTTTTTGAGAATGAGATCCATGGCTTATGTAGAAGTAAACATCAGTGTACATTTTAACCTAGCTCTTTATCTGTTTCTCAATATGCAAATGGCTGGATCTAGTGTATATTTAGCATTTTCATCCATAAATTTTGATGTAATTTGGAGTTGGTAGAAGCGTTATTAGGGTTTTAGTATATCATGCGTTAATAATAAAGCCCATGACTTGGACCTTGATTTTTTACTCATTATGGTTGTTGGCATTGTTGGGAAATTTTACTATTACTGTGCTGTGAAAAAACTTGCATTTCTTGAAGTAGTCTTGTCCTACTTTTACTGATTTTAATTTTTTGAGTCAGGGGAATCCGAGTAGAAGGCCGTTACCTGATTACGTAAAAAAAGTGCAGAGGGATATTACTCCTAATATGAGAGGCATTCTGGTAGATTGGTTGGTGGAGGTTGCAGAAGAATACAATCTTGTTTCAGACACTCTTTATCTCACTGTTTCTTATATAGACAAATATCTATCTTTGAATGCGCTCAGCAGGCACAAGCTGCAGTTACTCGGCGTTTCTGCAATGCTAATCGCTTCGTCAGTATATAAAGGCTTTACTTTGCATTACTTAGAATTGGGATTGTTTATTTATTATGATCATCTCCATGTCTTACTGCTTACGCTTTTTTTTTTGGTTGTTTGTGAAACTAGAAAATATGAGGAGATTAAGCCTCCTGAGATAGAAGAGTTTTGTTACATCACGGACAATACATACACCAAGGAAGAGGTTATTTTTGGCTTTCGTTCTGCTTCTTACGTTTCATTTGTCTTTTGTCTTTATTAACTACTAACAGACTTATTGATTCTAAAGGTTATGGCCATGGAGGTTGAAATACTGAAGTCATTGAAATATGAAGTGGGATATCCTACTGTAAAGACATTTCTAAGGCATGAATGCTGCACTGATTTCTTGTTTCTTTATGTTTGTGCTAAAATTCTCTTAGCTGTACAATTGCTCATCATAAATTTTGTGTCTGCAGAAGATTTTGTAGAGTTGCTCTGGAGAATTTTGAGGTAGGGTATTCTGTCATTTACACAATGCCACGTTTTGTCTCTATTGGGTATGTCATGTACGGTGGCTTAACATTCCTTTTTTATGACATAGGCTACCGAACTCCAGTTTGAATTCCTTACATTCTATCTTGCGGAGCTTAGTTTATTGGATTATAGTTGTGTGAAGTTCTTGCCTTCTTTGGTGGCTGCGTCTGTTGTATTTCTTGCCAGATATATGTTAAGCCCAAAGACTTATCCTTGGGTAATAACGCATTAATGTAACTTCATCTTGTATCATTAACTGCATTTGTGGAATCCATTACTGAATGATATAATTTTTTCACAGAATTCCGCTCTCCATCTACTCTCGGGGTATGAATCATTTGACTTGAAGGACTGTGTATTGGTCATTCATGACTTGTATCTCGGTAGAAGTGGAGGGTCTTTGCTAGCTGTAAGAGATAAATATAAGCGGCATAAGGTAAGATTTTCAATGGGCAGAAATTAGTGTATCTCATTCAAATAAATTTAAGCTTTTCAGGTTTTCATTACACTTTTATGTTGGGGAAAGTTATTCTGATTTCCATTTCCATCTGCATGGGTTGTTTCGAAAACAGTTCAAATGTGTTGCAACAACGCCTTCTCCTCCAGAGATACCTCCTTCTTATTTTGAAGTTATAGAGACAGATCATTAGGGTTTTAACTGTTGGCGGAGGCTGAGAAGACAAGTTATAAATATGAGAAGACGAGATTTTTTGTGTATGATGATCATTAGAGTGGTTGCTGTAATGCTAAGCCAATATGGTAATTGACTTAGATTGTAGTTTTTGGAGCGTTTTAGAGTATTCTTTGGGGGGATTCTGTCGGTTTTCATTTTGTTTGTGTATAGGGGAAAGCTATGTGGCCATGTACCAATTTTCTCTCATGTTTGCTCTTCAATGAACAAAATGTCTTGTAGTTTAGCACGCAATCAATTGTCCTTGTTTGCATGTACAGAACCCCTATCTTTGAGACTCCGGCTCTTATTTCCTTCCCATGTAAAAAGTGTTGGTAAGCTTTGTATTTTTCTTTTTCTTGTTCACCACGGGAAAAAAATCACCAAGGAAAGAAGTGTTGTATTTCTAGCTTTTTTATTTGAATAGCAACTTAGCAGGGCAAGTTTTTAAGCTTGTGGTAGTCTTGTATGTCATTAGCTCGTACTTTTCCCCTCCAATTCTACAAGACGATTGATTCCTATATTGAAAATTCAAATATCATTGTACTTTAGTGGGATCCAAAATTGTGATTGAGGAAAGGTAAACTAAGTGAACCAAAGAAGAATCTCCAATTCATTATTAAATCAATATAACAAACAAAAATTTCAATTTGTTCTATTGTTGAGAGGCCGAAGACGATTCTATTGTAATACAGTACTAGAAACTTCGAATCAAATTACACGATATCAATTCCATCCACAAATTACACGATATCATGCATTTGCATAACCAAGTTCATATCATTAAGAAATATTGTGATTAAGCACCAGCGCCTGCTTACATATTTGGAAATTTATTGACAATAAATATGTAACAAAACATTACGAAATTTCAGGCACCGAGTATTTTTCCACAAGAAGCTGAAACCTAGAACAACAAATATGCATCTTCACCACGTCATATTCAGAGCACTAAGCACTGAGTCCAGTTTGCACATGTGATGAAAAATAAGGCTTTATCAGTTTCTGGAGTATCCTCTTCCATTTCCATCTCAACTTTCCAATGCTTGGCGAGCCCAAGCAGAAAGGCATAGTCCAGGAGTAATAATGTAGCCAGTGGCGCTGTGCAGAAGCTCTAAATAAACAATAATTTAACCATAAATAGCCAGGCAGTCAGGCACTACATTCGGAAGTCCAAGACACAAACATTATTGTTTGCAGAGCAAGCAGCAACTTTATTGCCATCTTTGTTCCAACTAACTTCAAAGATCCCACCATTTCCTACATATGTCTTCACAATTTTCCCCTCCTTCACAGACCATATATGCATGCATTTATCCATGGAGCCACTCGCCAGATACTCACCATTGGGGCTGAATGCAATGGAATATACAGGATCCCTGAGTTGCAACATAAATAAAACAATCAAACATCAAAATATCAATATTTACTGAACATTTTGTGTGCCTACCTTGGCCAATCTCAACAAAAGAAAAAAAAAACCTGGTTTCTGCTAACCAGATGCCTATCTGAGGGCTCAATGATGTGAAATTTTGAAAGTTGCATGCGTGATAAATACAACACTACATTCTCCAAATAAAAATAGGTACAACAAACAAAATTTTATCAAATTTAGTGTATGTATTTATCTTAAATACATGCATGCATCCGTTCCTAACATATGCACAAGGGTGAGTGGTTGTGTATTGAAATTTGATCTAGATTACGCACCTATGACCATTAAAGCTGGAGAACACTTTCCCTTGATCCACGTCCCACAACTTTATTGTAGAGTCGAAAGAAGCACTGCTTAAAAGAAGATAGTCCCAGCCATAAATTCAATTGGCAATTGAAAAATAGAGTATTCCCAAGAAACTGCTCCCCCCCTACCTCCCTTAATGCTGGGCTCATAAGCTAGAATAGAAGCATATTTACCTTGCTAGAACTAATGGCTGATTTGGGTTGCTTGTACAAGGGCCAGTAGGGCTCCACCGAATGGTATATATCTCCTTAAAGACCAAAACTTTGTTGAGAAGAGAAGGATTTTGAGGGAAAACATAAAAAAAACTTCAAACCTGCCAACATGCTTACTTACCTTAACATGTGCTTTCAAATCATGTAAATACTCATCCTGCTTCAGACTCCAAATCTGCACGGGAATTTCACTAGTCAATCAAATCCATTAAAATCCTTATAAAGAACAACGCATGTTTAAAATTTCCTATGTACATTCATAATACCAGGTCATCATGACTTACAACGAATGTAATCTCTTGTGCACACAAAAAAAAAACGGATGACAATCACAAGCTTTATCCCACTAGTAGACTATCAATGTGCACACATGCAATAGCCTCCACAATTCTAAACTTAGGAAACTACAAACACAACTGAAAAATAATATTTAGTTGGTGTCTCATGTGACAACATCCAATTATCCTCTACGAAATCAGGCTATTTCCACTGGCCTCAAATTTGTATAACAAAATTGTATGCTCCACCCTAATGTGTTTGTGATATGACGACTAAGCAGACTAATATATATAATCCATGTTGATTACTTTGGCAGTTTGATCGTCAGAGCAAGAAGCCAGAAAAGAGCCTGTTGGATCCCATTTGATAGCATTAACTTCACCCTGAAACAGAGGATATTTGTAATTTCTTGTTAAAATCATTGAAGACAAATAACATTACTTATAACCAACAATACTTAAATATACCAAGATGGAATGTCATAATGCTATCGTACATAGATCACAAGATATCAGCGCGAATTAAATAACTATGGATATACCTGATGACCTGAGAAAGTTTTGATTGGTCGATTTTCTCCAATTTTGCACACATATATCATGTTATCTGTGGAACACGTTGCAAATGAAACATGGTTCCGCCAATCTACGTCAAGAGTTGGTGCTGAAAAGGTTCCATAATAATTATTACTACACGGGCAGTTGTAGGAAAAGTTTCTTTTTTCATCACATAACATGCAAAAGCCAATTTACCAGAGTGAAATTCAAATTGTTGTTTCCATTCCCCTGTCTTTATATCCCATACAATCGCAGTTCTATCAACGCTGCCACTAAGAAGATAATCCCCCTTCTTATTCCATTTTAAAGAAAAGATCGGACCTTTATGCTTGTTTAATGTACACTTCAAGTCTCCTAAACAATATCACAAGCAAGACATAGGTCAATAACATATGGGAAAAGAACTACAAGATCCATGGTTAAAAGAAGATGAACAGTTCATGAAAAGTGCACATCTATTGGTGATAAAAGACATACAAATTTTCAGTAGACTAATATGAAAAATTTTACCATCTCTACTCCATATTCTTGCTTGACCATCATAAGATCCAGTTGCCAGTAATGTACCATCACCCTACATAAGAGAAGCATAGTGGAAAAATTTCAGACAGGGAAAAAAGTGACACAAAGAAGAAGAGGAGGAATTTGAGTTCCAAGATTAATTGAGACTTGAATTAGCATTGCAAGATATCAAAAAAGTGAAAGTAAACTGTAAGTGTGTAAACTATATTGTTAAGTATACTTACATTCCAGTCAAGTGTTGTTACATCCCTGCTTTTCTCACTAGTTCTTCCTTTAAAGTGCCTCAGCACGACGGCATTTGAAGGCTCATTTTGCCCACTAGTGTCAACAGGTCCTTCTGTGATTTTCCAAATCCGAGCTGTTGAATCTCCAGATCTAGTATAAATAAAACATAATAATATTTTTTAAATATGAAGTTCGAAGAAAAAAGATTAATTATGACAAAAATAGAGTCAGTAACTAATCACTTCTCTGGATCATTTTCATTCAAATAATCTTTCATGCAAAATCATGACTGAAAGTTCTACTCACATGCCAGCTCTATGCCTTCATACTATCATCTTTCTGAAATAAAGTTTCAGTTATCACTCAAAAATATATAGATGAAAATGGATAAAGGTGAGCATGGCCATAAATCTTTCTTTTTGGGTAACATGGCCATAAATCTTTAATGCATTGAAGAGAGAAATATGCTCTGAATACCTAAGTAAATTCTCATCAAGATGAATGGAAGATTTCTATGGTTACCAAGTACAAACTTTAGAACAAAATCAAGATTGTGAGAATTGTAACCATTTCACGACATCAATTAATGCTTTCATAATCTCTCAGACCTACAAGCACAAATTTCTGATCATGAAAAGCTAAAGATTCTTCTCTAATGCATACCAAGCTGTTAGGCGCTTAATGAGTAGGATTGAACAGAAAGAAAACTATGAAAACATGCTACTCTATAATTCAAAAACATGATGAAATTATTCAATTAATGGATGAAAGCAATTAGCAAGGAAGCATTTAAAAAGAGCTGTCTCATTTATAGATCATCTTCTTGTACTCACCCAGACGCAAGAAGTGAGCCAGACGGATTCCACGCGCAAGCAAAAACCTGTCAGCACAAGAAAGATTTTCAACATACCATAACCTTTTTTTTTTGGGGGGGGGGTTGTTAATTAGAAAATGAAACAGACAAGTTCAAACCTCAGATGTATGACCTTCCAAAATTTTTACATCACATGAAGGAACCTCAGTAGGCGATAAAGTGGAGCTTTGTGAGATCTCCATTGGTTCCGGTCCTACACCATAAAACAATTTACTAGCTTTCCAGAATGCCAACACCATAATATATTTAACAAAGACAGAAAGCAATCTATGTATATACACCTCCACACGTTCCATTTTCTATATTTTCAGCTACAATCTTCTTATCTTCATTCATCTCCACATCATTTTGAGCTGCACGTTGCATTTCTTTATATTCACCCTTTTCTTGTTCTGCCTCTTTGTCTAGGTTTGTTTTATGAATTTCATGTTTGCTTTCCCTATCCTTGCCCTCTTTGTCCATTTCCTTAGCTTGTTCACTTGCATTGCGCTGACCAAAATCTTTCACCTTTTTCTTTGCTTCAAACTTATGTTGGCGTAAATGTTCCCTCTTGGCTTTAACCAAATTGTATAGTTCCTTAGGATCCTTTGTAATAAGGTCAATAGGTTGTAGAAACGAGAAATCATCATCTGTGTCTGCATCACTCTGGATACACCTAACACATACACCATTCAGCTTAAAGTCCTTAAGCACATAAGCCAGTGAGCTATTCACAGCTAAAATATAAGAAGACATAAAATTCTTACACCACTCAAGTTTGCCTCCAGCTCAATATATTGAATTCCTTTCTGTAAAAATGTTAAAAGAGCACCTGGTGGAACTAAATTAGCATCAACTCTTATTTTATCAATCCCTGCCTCATAGCTAAACGCAAATGCTGAATGCGTAAAACCTGAAACAATTCATGCATTAAAGAAGATGTGAGAGAACTACAATTCAGTTTTTTAACCAAAAGAAAAAAACATGACATGCACGGATGTTAGACTTCACTTTCTATCCAAAAAATCAACCGAATATTATTCTTTTAAACTTAAGACATTACATGCATAAAAAATGAAGCAAAAAAAGTTTCGACAGAAAAAGGAACAAGTCACAGACATAAAAAGGATTGGAGGAAAATATAGAGACGTATTAGTTAAAACGTGTGAAGGTGTATGTGAGATAGTTAGATTATTCGAGAGAGGATTTGATTAGATATGGAAACAAGAGCGTGGACCTGATTCGTGGAGGTAGCGAAAGACGAGGTAGTTGAGGTCAGAGGAAGTGATAGAGATCATGGTTGGTTGTGTTGTGTTGTGTTGTGTTTGTGGATGAATCAGTGGTCGAAGCTATTAGCTATGTATGCCTATGGCTTCTGTTTTTGTGAACAGATTCCGAACTCACATGAGCGTTCGCTGTTGGGGAATGGCAAGAGACGGAGCTACTGAACTATTGGGCTGGGCTCTTTAACATATTTGATCACTCGCACTAACCCATTCTCTCTCCCTTTGGGCCTTATTTGTATAAAAACTTTTTGTTTTCTGTCCACTTTTCATCAAATTATTCTTATTAATTAATTTACTAAAGAGTCATGAAACGCCAGCAATATCATGACACATTCCGTATTTTTTTAACTAGAGGGATAATAGGGCTCTTGAGGTAATAGTAATACTCCCTCCAGTCCTAAATATAAGACCTACAAAATATGTTATGGTTACAAAATATGTTATTAAATTATGATATATTTGATATATTTTTAGATTAGTCATTAGTTTATAGGTTAAATAAACTAGTTTAAGGGAAAAAATTAGGTGAATCAATTTATAATTGACTTATATTTTGTTTTTTTAGGATTTTTTAAAAAAAGTAAACTAGGTCTTATATTTAGGACCGGAGGGAGTATTAACAATTGCACTTATTTAACTTCATCCCCTTTTCTGGCAAAAAAAAAAAAATACCCCCTTCAGTTAAAAGAAAGCTTCATCTCCAATCTTTTTGAAAGTTAAATTTCCATGAATGCAATATTTAATTTAACGGGCAAGTTAATGGTGATAAAGAGACATCAATGGAATATTGTAAGTATCGCCTTTTTAAATTTAAATGTGAATGTGAATTAGTAGTAAGTTGTAACTGATTTACGTAAGTTGATTGTATTGAACTTGTTAAAAGAATTAGTTTACATGATACTCCCTCCATTCATAAATATAAGAACACTTTGAGAAAGTAGATAAGTTCCTAAATATAAGATCACTTTTTATTTAGGAACGGAGGGGGTAATTTTTATGAAAACACTATAGCCAGCCATTTTTAGGAAGGATAGTTAATTTTTATGCGTTACTTAATTTTTGTTGAAGAATTAGTAATTATGGATAGTTTTAAAACAATTGACAAAAGTAAAATGATAAATCTCAGACTAATTATGCAAAAAATATAGAATGACACATCACACATTCACACCCGTTCCCATCGTTAACATTTTTTTTATCATAAGTTCCCATTGTTAACATGAATACATAATCACCTTGAAAATTGATGTTAACCAATATAATATAATATCCCGGTTTCAGGATTAAATAGTAAAAAAATAATTAAATATAAGTCCCACGGCCAACACATAATATATAGAAAAGGATCTACGAAAATGTGGAGTTAAAAATTTTAAAATAGGGACCTTATTTTAATTATCCAAGTCAAAGAAATACTTTTGTTCTCCATGTTATTCTAAGCTCAAATATTTGAATTGGTGTTCAATAATTTGTTATTTTGATCAAAACCTTATTATTCACTGCTCAAATACTTATTACTATTAGTTAAACTTTAAACCTTTATAACTTTTGTCCAATAACTTATTACATGTGTTTAAAATGTTGTCATTCATCACTCAAACACTTATTATTATGTAAATAATGAAAGGAGGGTAAACATGTCTCTTAAATTGAAAGATAATTAAATTCAGGTCTCATAGGACCTTTAACTTTAATTTTACCATTTTATAAGACATTTCCTTTATTATATTATGTGTCATCTGTGAGACCTCAAATAAATTAATAAAAAAATTATAACGACAGTTCGAGAAGTTTCTGGGAGCTGAAAGCCGATCCGTAGAACCGTAATAGACCTGAGGGGACCGAAATTAAAGAGGTAGCTGATGAGTCACTGCCAGTCCCCACCGTTGATCTTCCTTCCAAGGCAATCAAACGCTTGAGATCAGTCAATCACACCCACCTACAATCTACACCCATCAAATACACCACACCCAATCTTTCCTCCCCCGCACTTCTCTTCACCTCTCTTCCACATCCATCTTTTCTAGGGTTCACAATTCCTTCCCTTCCTTCACATCTCTCTCTCTCTCTCCACCAAAAATTCATTCACCAAAAATGAGCGAATCAGAAATCGCAAACTCATCTCCGTCATCGGAGCTAAATCAAACGTCAGCAAAGCCTGAAAAAGCCCCAATCTCCTTCAGCATTTGGCCGCCGACGCAGCGAACACGTGACGCCGTCGTGAACCGCCTAATCGAAACCCTATCGACGCCGTCCGTACTCTCCAAGCGGTACGGAACTCTGCTCCACGACGAGGCCTCCTCCGTGGCTCGCCAGATCGAGGAGGAGGCCTTCGCCGCCGCCGGCGGCTCCGCCTCCGCCGAGGACGACGGCATCGAGATCCTTCAGGCCTATTCGAAGGAGATCAGTAAGCGAATGCTTGATGCCGTTAAATCTAGATCTGTTTCTGCGCCTAGTGTTGAAAATCCTTCTTCTCAGACCGGTGCTTCTGAGATTTCTCCTTCGCCGGCCGACGAAGCAACCTCGGTGGCAGAGGCTGAATCTTGAATGGTTATGAGAGAATATTATTAGTGTGTCTGGTGGTGGTATGTTAGGGATTATTATATTTCATACCTAGATCTACCAGTAGATGTTTATTATTTTTAAAGTTTAAAATTTAAAATGTGTTAGTTAAGATTATGTGTATTGAACATCCTGTGTTTTATGGGATTTATTATGTTATGTGCTGAGTAATTTCTATATACATGTTATTTACTTCACATTGCAGCTTGCCGATCGAGTTTACTTTGATTCGTGCCCTGCATTTAATTGCAATGATCAAAAACGTACTTTTCCCACTAAGTGTTTTTTTTCAGATTGGTTATTGGAAGGATTAATTTTTTCACCATCTGGTAATGTGAAAAACGTGGAATTAGAGAGATTGGTAATGGTTGTGATGTTACTATGATCATGAGAAATCCTTAGATCCCTTTGGCAGGATTTGTTGTGTGGTACCCTTGCAGTATGGTGTCACATAGTTGGTTTCTAAATATATGATTACTTTCCCTATTTTGATTAGATGAAGTATGCTAGTTAAGTTACTTGTTAACACATCATATTTTGCTATCATATACTTTTATTTTCACCCTCCCACTCTTGCTTGTTTATTATTGATGAGGATTAATAGGGTTTATTTAAGAAAAATTAGAAAGTTACTTGTATCTAAGAACAAAATGAAATCTGAAAGTGATCTTATATTTAGGAATAGAGGGAGTATTAAACCTTGAAAATTAGAACCTGCGTGTGATATTAAGTTTTCAACAGCTCAATAGCTTGTTACATGCAATCACATGAGTGGGAGATACATTTACTTGTGAGTTTGCGCCTGGTGAACTTGTAAACATAGGGCTTGTTTGGTTGCCACAAACAAAGAAAGTGGGTTGTTATTAATTGAAAAGTTAAGGGGTAATATGGTTATTTACATATAACCCACATGTTTTCTCTCTCCATCTCACACTTATCATGGGGCCCACAAACTTTACTCCCTTAGCATTACTCCTACTTTCCATCTCTTATCCTTTCCATTTCTAATTCTTAACTTTCTTTCTTAAAACCAAACACACTCATAGTGTGACATCTTTCTTAGACCGTGAGGATGTTGAAACCTCAAGCTAGTTGTTGAAATGTTGTGTTACTGATAATCACTAGAAAAATGGTCTGTTACTTGAGTGATCCTGTTTCTTTGCTGGGCAAGTTGAGCTCTCGGTCTTTCTTGGAATAATCTTTTAGGGAATCGTTTGATGTGCTTTTCAGTGTTTTGAAATGGTACATGTTTGTGTAACCATGTTGGATTCTATTATGTTTTCCCTCTTCTCTAATGTGATCCAACCCTTGCCATTTTAAATCTCATTGGGCCATGTTGGATTCTATCATGTATTTGAAATATTTGTTTATACATGAAAAGTACTTATAAGCAATAAAATGACATAAGTGTTGGCAAAAATAAAATGACATAAGTATAACAACATTTAGACACAAATTACAAATGGTGGGTCATGGGTAAGGGAGGAAATACTACTTACAATGTTTGTATTTGAAATCTTTGTTTTTTTAAATATTAATCATGTTCCTAAATATAAGATTACTTTCTTGATTTGATTAAATTAAGAATGCTAGTTAAATTAAGGGTTAAACATACTTTTGGTTCCTATAGTTTACCCCAATTTGGGTTTTAATCCCTGTAATTTAAAATTGGTGATTTTGGTCCTTGTAGTTTACTCCAATTTAGGTTTTAATCCCTATAATTTAAAACTGATGGTTTTGGTCCCTAAAGTTTGCATTGTCTATAAGAGTTAGTCCCTAGAGTTTAAAAAGGACATAAATTTGAGTTCAAGAGAGATAAATGTGCTGACTTGTCCACTATCATGTTACTTTTGCTGAGATGGCATGATGACTAGGCAAGGTGAGTTGAATATATAATTTTGTTTCTAAAATAAAATAATAAAAAAAATATCTAGATTAAAAAATCTCCTTTGTTCTTCATCGTCCCTTCACCCTTCTTCGAGCCTGTCCAGATCCCTTCGGTAGGCTTTCATGAAAGATCATCTTTTTTTTTTTTTGGTTACAAAAAGATCATCTTTTGATACGTTGAATGTCACCCCAGAATGATTAAGTTGTGAAAAAAGATAAAGGAAAAAAAACCCAAAACTAAAAAGAGTTACTCCTTGTAAAAACCAGTCCTGTATTAATGTTGTTGTTATGCACTTCCCACGAGAGATCTAGGAGAACGTGAAAGGAAAGCTCTGATTTTTCTCATTATTTTTTTTTTCTCAAGAGATTTTTCTCATTATTGGAAGCAAGAAAGTTTGGATTTTTTTTTTGTTCCCCTTCTCTCTCGCGCTGATTGGATTGTGGGTTTTGATTTTTCTGGGTTTTGTTTGTGGGGTTATTGAGCATGAGGAAGAGAGAGGGAAAATCCATGTGGGGGTATATGGGCACTATCAAAAATATGAAGAAGGGGAAGTTTGTTCGATTTGGACAAATCTGGACAGGTTTGAAGAAGGGTGAAGTGACGATGGAGATGGAGATGGAGATGGTGGGTGATTGGGTGGGAGAAGAACAGCAAAACTATTTTTCAATTTAGATGTTTTTTTATTATTTTAGGAATAAAATCATATATATCCAACTCATCTTGCCTACTCATCATGTCAACTCTCTTAAAATCAAATTTATGTCCTTTTAAAATTCTAGGGACTAACTCTTATAGACAATGCAAACTTCAGGGACCAAAACCATCAGTTTTAAATTATAGGGACTAAAACCTAAATTGGAGTAAACTACAAGGACTAAAACCATCGATTGGCCAGAACTGTTTGCTACTGGTTGCTGGTTTGCCTGGCAATGGCGTAACAGACTGATACATGAACCTGAGTTCGTTTGGCCTAGAAACGCTGCTGCTCAAATTCTGCAGCACCTTAAGAATTATAAGTCCCGGTGGAGTGGAGATAATCTCTCCGATATGAGGGGGGAAATAATCCTAGTGTCATGGCGGCCACCTCCAAGAGGGATATTTAAACTGAATGTTGATGGTAGATGTATCTCTAACACCACTGCTGGCTGTGGGGGAATATTGAGGGATGCAAGAGGTGAGTGGATAAGGGGCTTCTCAAAGCAATTGACTGAAAAATGTCCGGTTGCAACAGAGTATAGTGCAGTGCTGGAGGGAATCAAATTCTGCCTGGAGCTGGGACTCAATAGCTTCATTGTGGAATCGGATGCAAGATTGGTTGTTGAGGCCATCAATAATAAGCAACTTATTCAGAGCTGCCACCACCTTTACAGGGAGATGCAAGCTGTCCTGCAGCAAGATGGAAATGTAGTTGTTACTCATATATTTAGGGAGGCTAATAATTGTGCAGATGTAATGGCTGCCATTAGTATTAAACAAACCAGGGATTACATGACCTGGATAGGGCCCCCACTAGCTCTAGGTAGACTACTAGTTGATGACAGAGATGGGAAACAATACCCACGTAGACTCATAGCCTAACTTTCTAGGCTCCTTTGTAACCAAAAAAAAAAAAACCATCAATTTTAAATTACAGGGACTAAAACCCGAATTGGGGTAAACTATAGGATCAAAAGTATGTTTAACCCTTAAATTAATTATTAACACATGATATAAAAAAGGTGGTGTGTTGACTAGGGAGTGAATAGTCTATGTGCAGGAGAGGGGTGGCAGATCTCTTTCATGCCCTTTGCCCGTGTGCTTTCTTTGCATTGGATTTCATGTCCCAGCTTTAATCCCCCCAGTCCCCCGTACTCATGGCTTCCTCCTCTTCCAATTTTTTATTGTCCTGAAAAAGCGGAAAGCCCTTATCAGGCCCAATAAGCAAACAGCACTACATAGCAGCCCACAGCCACATTAAACACAACAACCGTGCATTTCCACAATAAGTGTGAATGACAAGTGGGGAGTGCGGGAAGAAATGGGGACAAAAAGTTTAATGCGAGAGATATATGAAGTTAGTTCAATTGTGGGGCCCTTTTAAAATTTTGGGTTGTTCAAGAGGAAGTGAAGATTAAGAAGGGAAATTGAAGAGAGTTCCTGGAAGGAAAAAGTGGGCCCACGAAAGGAGTTCTTGTGGGATTGAAAAAGTGGAAGACTTGACAAACATGGGGTGTAGTTTAACAAATGGAGGAAGAGAGACTTTATTAAGACTTATTTACCTAATTTAATTATATCAAAATGTTAGTTAAATTAGTTGATTCGACACTCTCCTCTCTTTTTCGTGAAACACCCTTTATATATAGCTTAATTCACATTCCCCTCTCATATTTGATCACTACTGAGGAGACATTAATTGGGTGATTTTGGAAAAAAATGGACACAAAAGGAAAACATGTCTTATGTTTATTACCAAACACAACTCTCTCTAACAGAAGTCTTATATTTAGACAAGAGGGTGTAGTTGATTTGGTCAACCATAAATGGCATATATATTGTTGACGTTTGACCGCCGTATGTGGTTATCTTCATTTCTTTTACTTGTAATTATATTAGTGCTCTTATTGCTTTTCTCCCTGGGTTGTGGAATGATAAATGGGGATTCCAATTTTTAAATGAAATTGAAAATTGAGAGTAGTAGTTAGGGGCAGGCAGTAAAAGTGAGAGGTGAAGCAAAAGAAGAACATACTTTTGGAAAGCTCATTATAATGTTGCCTCAACTTCGCATGTCACAATGTGTCATTACTGATACATACAAGTAAGTGATTCTGTATGTATCTGACTCTGTACCTTAGATTCGGCTCTTATTTTTTGAGTTATATTAAAAATATCAAAAAAAATTATATCAGGTGCGTCCATGACCTTCGTCCATGACCTTCTTTACATCTATAAGTAAGAAATCAAAATAAGTGTATTACTTCTCTAGCTCTAATTGTGTGTTTAGTGATTACAATAACAGAGTGAGCTATAGCCTC
The DNA here is from genome assembly GCA_029929735.1 of Mimosa pudica. NCBI lineage: Eukaryota > Viridiplantae > Streptophyta > Magnoliopsida > Fabales > Fabaceae > Mimosa > Mimosa pudica. The sequence goes on along the minus strand of JAKELP010000004.1, from coordinate 14,681,005 downwards.
CGCAGTGAGTTGACGAGCTTAAAATATATATTCTTTGATTCTTGTTATCCCAAAGTTTCCAACATAGAATACCAAACTTTACCCTCTAGACTTGGTCGTTATTTGATTTGCCTAATTTTGTCAATGTCACCCACTACACTTTATTGGTCTCCAGCTTATCTGCGTTCATTTTGATGAAGTTATTTATATGACTAAAATAATTTTGATTGACCAATTGAACCTAGAATCTAATAAAAGAATGGGGGACATTTTTGACTTTTTTAGGCTGGGTTTACTCCCATTACTCTATAAGATTCTATAGATTTTTTTTATTAAGAAGTCAAACAAATTATTTATTACTCCCTTTCGTCTTAAATATAAAACATTTTTGGGGAGATGAGTTTAGTCCTATATTAATATAAGACTCATTTCTAATTGCTCTCGATTCTCCCGTAAATTAATTATAACAATGCATATTAATAATAAACAAGTAAGAGGGTGAAAATAAAGATATATAGTTCGACAAGGTGTTTATATTTAGCTCTGGAGGGAGTATAACATTATTCAAGTTCTTAAGTCCACAAATTATAGATATATATAATCACTTTATATTTATTGATTTAGTTTAATTAATTTACCTATCAACGTAATTCAAATCTTAAATAATGCACCACTCCCTCCAATCCTTAATTAGTATATATGACTCATTTGGGAGTTGATTTTAGTCATAGTCATATATGATCTATTTTTTGTATTTTCATCAATATCAATAGTAGTCAAATAACATACTGAAGTTGTTTTAGTTAAAAAAAGTATAACTCATTTATTAAGTAACATGCCCAATCTAATTAATATAGCTAGGTCATTAATAATAGTAGATGAATTAGGTTTTTTCCCATTCAACTGGAGTTGATCCAACGGATCGTTATGGATAGACAGAGCGTGGCTGTTTGAACAGTCCCTAATTCAGATTTCAGCGTGAGACAGTTGTGGATAGGCGTGGCAATCTTTTATTGATTCTGTCGGCGCAAGCGGGGATGTTCAGATTTGAAGCCACTCCACGCTATTCTAACGCTTTAAGCTTGTCCCTCACTATCACCGTCTATTCACAATTCAATTTAGAATTTACTTCATTCTACATTTTTGTTTGTTAACTTATCTCTTTAGATCAACGTTCATCATAATGACCTGGCTGCTAGTGTACTCATATGTATGAACCTTAGCTTCTGTTTAAACACGCCTATGGTTTTCAAAGAATGATCATTCAACTAATGAAAAATGTGCATGCAGCTGATATGATATCGATCATATAAAGAAATAAAACAAAGCGTTTTAAAAGTCGTGCTTCGTTACCAAATAAATGAAATGTTTAAGTGTGACACTGTAATATCGGATTTGAAGGCTTGCACTGATTGAATTCAGAAACGTACCACTCCGCTTTAGTGGACATTTATAATGCTTTCGCTGTGCTCGCGATCTCGCTTTTTCATATTTCAAACTCGAATCAATATAAGGGATTACAGAACATTTTTGAGCGGAGGGAAGAGAAAGCAACTTTTATTTTGTGTATGGCGGCATTGAAAATGCCGAATAATGTTTCAGAAAGTGAAGCATGGTTAGGTGGTAGTAGTTCTGCGTCAATGCGAGTTGGCATGGGTCAAGTTTTTCCTCTGCACGTGTAACCTGCATGAAAATTTATTAGATGATCTCACTATTCTAAATCAAATTAATGGAACACCTTATGAAAAATTTTAATATCCGTGCGACACCCTTAAAAGTAAGTTAACAGATAAATAATTTAATCCAATGTGTTCCATATATATATTTTTTGCACCCAAAAAAAATATTTGCTAGTTTCTTTTTTTAATTGCTAGATGCTTAAATAATATGATTAAAATTCCTACATTTCCTAGTAGTTTAGTCAACTAACAAATCATGTGGGAACTAAATCACATAATAAATTCTGTAATATAAACTTTTTCTTATGGTTGTGCAGTGGTGCCAGAGTTTGGTTGTTGGCTGAGGTTTCAGCGCATTGTCACCTCTTCGGGAACTAAACTTCCCTATTCATCTTAGAGGTAGATTAAGTCGTATCTACACTATTGGATGACACTTGTAATATCTAAATTTGATTTTAATCATTTACCTATTCATACATACACAATTTAGACCATTCAAATTTTGATAAAAAAAATCTGGACCATTAAAATTAAATCTAAACAATTTATAGATGACGATCTCCCTACTCAAAAGATGAGCAGTGAAATCAGTTCCCATCTCCACACCAATGATTTCTAATGATTTTTATCTTACACGTCATTATAACTTAAATAGTTTGATTTTTCATTAGGATCTTATTACCATCCTATACCTCTTTTTTTATCAGGTCAACGAATACATTTGCAAAGTCCATACATATTGGTGGGGTATCTTTTTCTGAAAAATATAAGAACCAACAGATAGATATTTGAGAAGGGATTTCAGCCAAAAAAAATCGGGAAAGGATAAATGACTTAGGATAATACCATTCATATATTTGGCGGTTTATACAACTCAATTAATCTCTATATATATTTTCATATATATATCTCCATGGACAAAATATCTCCTCTTATACATCACAATCATTTGATCAACTTGCTTATTAATGATATTATGCTACTCCCTCGCACTATGAATAAAAGACCCTTTTAACTTTTTTTTCAAAGGTCAAGAAAGTAAATTAGACCATATAACATTTGACTTATGTAATTATATGATAAGTTAGTTTATAAGTAGAATAAATCAGCTTTGAAGTAAAAATGACAACTATAAATAATGTAGAGTGCTTAATTTTACATCAGTTTTTTTTATTAAAAAAAACGTTAAAGTGTTAAGACCGTCGATTAATCCGTGAAGATGCTATAGGTGAAGGGCAAGCTCGTTTAATTGCAGATTTGCTAATAAGTGTTCGTTTGATTAAAAAGTAAACATGTGGATGTTTATCGATCATAATGAGTGATACAATGTTATGGAAGTTCTGAAAATATCTTGTGGCTGTTTGTATAAAACTATATACTACTATAAATACTGCTCTAACAACGTAAGCATGGAGCTCAACTAGTAGTGACGTGTAAAAGAAATTTATATTACAAGTGCAAAGGAAACGACTATACAGGGAAACAGTGTCCTGAATTGTGCTATTTGAAGGGTAAACTTTCTTAGGCAGGGGAATGTCAATGTCTGTTAGCCACGTGATCACGTATTTGACCTCTTCAAAGCACAAGGTTTAGTAGGGTCTAAAATTTATTCGCCAGATCCACCTCTTTCGAGTTCATCCTGCTCAAGATATTGATTCTTATTTGATGAGTACTTCTTATCTTTTCAGATAGAAAATTCACTTAATTTTTATTGATAACTTAAGTGAACCACCTAATTTAACATATTCTTGTTTATTATTAGATTATTTGTTCACATTATAAATCAAATAAACCAATTTATTGGAAAAATATTTTGAAATCAATTTATAAATATCTTATTTAACTTAATCAATAATTTTTAAAAATTAACACGTCCTATGTCTTGGGAGTGACTACCACATTATACAAAGTCTAGCTTGACAGAAGTAGCAAATACCAATTGTTGTTAACTTTTTTTTCTTGTCCATGATCTATTCGTTGTATGATCATCACAATTTTGTAAAACGCCACAAACTGAAAACAATAGCTAGCTTCCAAAAAAAGAATACATATGATTAAACAATAATTGTATATACAAGCTACACGTAATCAAAACCCATGAAAGAATCACAGAGGGAGAGATCCATACATGCGGATTACAAATTTAAAAAAAAAGATATAAAAGAGAAAAAATATGAAGTAGTTGAATTGGTGGGAGCTAATAATTAATGACCAGGACCTTTTTTACTTGGTCCAGAAGCAAGCATGTAAGTCAAGCTTCGAATGGAATTACGAATGGTGGAGTTGTTTGAAGAAACAGTAAAAGAAGCCATTCCCTGAGCCGTCTCTGTACCTCTCATCATTTTATTGCAGCCTTGAACTTCCTCTGTATTGTTCAACGTCTCCGATCGAAGAACTCGGCAATGCACGTGGTTGATTTGCGATGACACCACAAGCATAATGATACTGACACACAATAACACACCCCATAGACTCCTCTTCATGACCATCTTCATCTTTCTAAATTCTCTCTCTGACTACGTACCTTTGATTTGGTTTGATTTCCCTTCTGTAAAGGTCAGTAAGTGTATCTGTATGTATCAGAATATATCTTGTTGAATGAAAGGAGCAACTTGCCAATGGTGTTTATATAGCTAGAGAAATGAAATGCTGATAAGGGGTCGGTGATGATGAGACCTTTTCCACGTGGATCCTTGAAAACTTGCAACCCAATTTGACTTTGGAATATTAAGTTGTGGCCTGTGTGTGATACTTGATTATTTTGGCTAGGCTTTGATGAGTTCTCACTTGCAAGGAAGGAAAGAAGCCTGCTTTTGAAAAGTTGATATTACTGTTAGAGTTTGACTTTGTAGTACTCAACAGGACAGGACAAGAGAGATTTTTATACCTTACAGGTATGTCTCATGTCTGTGTTGCAAAGTTCACGTTGAGGCTAGCTATATATAATGTTTCACACGGCGTTTGATTCAAAGGTTTGAATTTACAATCTGTAACGCGGCTCATGCTCCATATTAAATTCTATTTTAATGCCATATGTTCCTTTTTCTACGTGTTATACAGGAGAGGAGAGACCCACCGTTCGTAAGCTTACCCTGAAATTAATAGCCCCTCATGTCAACTGGAAAAGGATCTACACGTTTGGTTGAACTGTCACTCCTCCTTTTGAGTTTTTGGATTCATGACGGTGCATATGTAAGTGCATTTCACCTTCTCTATTTTCTTATCCAAACTTCACGTGAATATAAAGGATTGCTTCGATAATTGGCGCTTTTGGTTATGAAGGTACTATGACTCCTTTAATTTCTATGTCCTGGAGTCTGAATTTGTGGCTTCAAATCAGTCTCTGCATAAAAGTAAAGGTGAGACTTCCTAATATATTCCCTTCCCCAGCACCCTCACCAAATGAGATTGAACTAGGTTGACCCTTATTTTTTTGAAGACATCGAGAAAATTAGGGAATAAAAATGTCAAACAAGTGGTGTAACTAACTAAAAATCATAGCTTATATGGATGATCACTTTAGACAGATGAGTAAAAGCAGGTCCGATGATAGCCACAACTTAGTATGTTACTTTGTGATACATCATTAACAAAAAAGGAAAATCACCAAAAGGAAGTCTTCAATTCTTTCTCCATTATTTATGAATTGAGGGTTCTACTCGCCCAACTTTCATTGATTCCCATTTAAGTCAAACAGTAATTAATAAAAGGGTAGTGAAAATTCAAATATTCTATGGAGCAATTGTATGTAAAACAATGAGCAATAATTTCAATACTACTCACCTTGGAATATTTGCAGCAACAATGAAAGATGATGGATCCGATCAGAAATCTGACTTTCTTGGTGCCGCAAAACTTGAAAGTTGAAATACACACCCATTACTGTTTCATACTAAGAACATGATGCACACAAAAAAGGGTGCCATCATTGAGCATGTATGTACACCCATTCTGGCTCTCTTATTTAGGAAAGAGCGGAAATGGGAAGAGGTCTTTTATTTGTTTAAGGAATGATATGATCAATCTTGATTTGACAATTGAAAACGAAATTTCGATTCTGCATTTGGTGATTGGTAGTGGGTGATAGTTGAAAGGGGTCGTTTAGGGGCCATTGGACATCGAATATGCTGCCTTCGTGTTGCATTAAAGTCACATCTTTTTACTGCAGTATTTGTACTAGTTAATTAGATGATTCTCATGTCCCTTCCTCTCATACGCCCGGGCATTATTTATATAAGAGGCAAATCTTTCCGTGCTTCAACAAACATAAGTTTCATACAATGATTAATTTTTTAGGTAAGAAAAAACAACATGATTAGTTTCATACAATTTAGTTAGCCGAAATAGTTTTGCATGATTTCTGTAAATGGCTTATATATATATCCCTGTGAACGATGGGTTTGCGAAAAAAAAAAAATTTGCCAATCTTGTTAACTTGTGTTTTTACTGTTTTTAGTAGAGAAAGACATCGAGGAACTTCAAAGCACTCGTGGACTTGTGGTTTACTTACTGATGGTGAGCTTAAAATAAAATAAAAGAAAATAAAGCCTTGAAGTCTAAGTTTTGTGAGATAAAAACTAAGGTAGCTGCCTACATTTTCAATCTTGGTCATACATATTATTATAAATATTAGTGAAATTAAAATATTTAAAGTGTTCATGGCTTGTTAGTCAGTTTTGGCCGAATTAAGTCAGTGATCATATTTAATTACCTATATCCTTGATGGAAGGTAATGAGCTGACAATAGATCAGATTTGAGCGATACATGAACTTTTGAGGGTTCCCTAATTGGCTACGGCAGTTCACGAGACCATATCTGTAACTATCCCCTTTAAGAGACCTTAAAGTCATTTTATTAATTGTATTCCATGCTTACAGTACAGATCATTTAATGTCGGGTCTTGATTATTTGGATCTACATTTCCCATCAATTAAACATGGCGTTATGATCAATATGATTGTTGATTTCTTATGGACTGACTTATTAGTAACTCGTGTCACTCCCTGAAGTCCTAATTATAAGATCACTTTGAATTTTTTGGAGAAATTAAGGATGCAAAATTAATCATTTTGAGATGTTATAATTATCTTTTCCCCCTCAAAACTAATTTATTCTACTTGCAAATTAACATATAATCTAATTACATGTAATATATGTTATAATTTAGTGGTTTATTATTTGATTCCTTAATTGCCACAAAAAAGTCAAAGAGGTCCTATGTTTAGAGCATGATGAAGTACTATTTTCTAGCAATGAAGTTCTTGGGGGAATTTCAAACAACATATGGTTTGTACATCTGGGAGAATCGAGATGAGAGCCAAATTATACCTTGAACATATACTTTAATTTTACGACAGAGTGGATGGTTGTTGATGAGCGAGCATAATGGATGTGGAGGCGTCGTGAAGCAAGGACCCTAATGGAGAATGGGTATTAAGATTCAGTTGCAAAATTATGGACTAAATTTCTTTTGGTCCAAAGGTTTTAAGAAAGTCTTGATTAAATCTAATTGTACTGAGGCTATTATTAATTTAATCCTGAAGGGGTGTGATGTTGTCCACCCTTTTACTTTTAGAGACATAATTGAAGAGACTATATGTGATGTTCAGAAACTAGCATGTTAGTATTAATTCATGTCAACAAGGATAAAGTTGCTCTACCTGACCATTTGGGCAAGAGGTCTCACTCTTTAGAGACGAATTTCGTATTATTGATCAACCACCACCTTGGCATGATGATGTGGTACTTGATGAAGGAGATTAATAATATCTCTTTAATTTTGTGTAAGCTAGAGTTCATTAACAGTCATGAAATGCGGATTTTATTAAAAAACAAAGCTTGCGGACTTGCGTGGTGTTCTTCTGATTTTGCGCTTAAAATAAAACAAACTAAAGCCTCGAAGTAAAAGTTTAATGAGATAAAATCATAAAAGTTAATGTAGCTGTCTATTCAAATTTCAATTTGTTCCTGAATATAAACAATTTTATAATTTTTCTCAATTTTTTTCCCAAATAAAGCCTAATAATGTTTATCTATATGATAAAAAAACAAGAGAGGGAGAGTGAGAATAAAGATATATAGTTAAGGTAGATTAGTAATATCATGTGCTAATAACTAACTTAACTAGCACCATTAATCTAATCAAATTAAGAAATTGATCTTATATATATATATTTAGGAACAAAGGGAGTATTATACACAACCATCCAATGGTTTTCCTACCCACATAAATGATAAGATGAACAAGGAGATCGGGATATGTCTAGACCATTTATATCTCTTTTGAACGTTAATGAACTAATATGATTTCAAAATCCAAATTTAAACTGTGCAGGTGAGATCTAAATTGTGTGGATGAGACCTAAATGAAATAGATATCTCATAGGGAAAATGACAAATAAATACCTCCGAATATCCAAAAGGACAAGTAAGGAACTCAAACTTCTAAAAGGACAAGTAAGGAACTCAAATTCCCAAATAGAAAAAATAACAACTGAAACATAGCTATTAACAACTGGAACATAAGGATTACCAATTGTCAGGTTCCTTAATTGTCCTTTTGGAATTCAGAGTTCCTTACTTGTACTTTTAGAAGTTTGAGTTCCTTACTTGTCCTTTTGCATATTTGGAGGTATTTATTTGTCATTTTCCCTATCTCATATCTCTCTATTCATTCTTTTTACTATTGAGATACCCTCTCCACACAACCAAACTAGTAAAAAATCTAGGTAGACTGGGCTTCCAAAGCTTATAGTCCGTTTACTAATGAATAGGGATGGCTCTATACTTAATGCTATAAAGTATACACCAGTCAACTTTCGTTAGGGGGTTAATTGAGAAAAATGAGGAATTTGGCCCAGTCAGTCCACCGAAGACTATTATTGGGCATGATCCACGATAGACTTCTAATAAGAGGAAGCGTACAGAGGTGATATATAAAAGTAAAACTAGAAGGAATACTTTCACATTATGGCATGAAATTGTCTTGTAAATGTAATGATTAAAGAGTATAAAAATTCCCTTCAACTTCTCACAAGAAAATTCCCAGAAATCTTAATTATGTAATGTTTCGTAGACATTGAATGAATAAGGAAAAATAAATGCATCCCATATCTCATGCAATTGTTTTTTTCCCATTTTGCTTGAATTCTGTTTTGTCCAGATATAAAACTCACTTGACTCTTTTTATTGAAATTAAGGAAGCAAACTAAACAACTAAATTATAAGATATGTCACATATAATAAGAGTATGAGTTAATTTATAAGTATAATAATTAGTTTGGAGGAAAAAATACAGTTAGAAATATTTTAAGGTAATTAATTTTACATCTTTAAACATGGTGATTGATGAGATTTTAAAAGAATCAACAGGATAAGAGGGACTTCTTTTCTACAAACAACAAATTTTCAGAACTACGAAGTCTAAAAAAATTGTCATGCCAATATCATCCCCGGTCCATCAAGTCATCAAGCAGGTTCTCTCCCAGTATGTTGATTGATGATGTTTTACTCTGTTCGTAATAAATAAATCTACTTTCTCAATATTCTTATCTAATTAAACAGTCGTGCCCAGAGAAGATTAATTTTTTAAATCCTTTCTGTATAGAAGCTAAAAAACATTCTACAAGCAGGCAAACTTGTTAATTTGGCAGTAAGATCTGTTATATGAAGAGCATCGTCAATGAACAAGGTATTTCAGCCATATTCTCCTTGGATAGATCTAATAACGAATCTAGAAGTTATCTCAATAGTAATAATATTCCAGCTTTCACTCAAAAAAATATAACCAATCCAAAAGTTATTTTTGTTAGGCAACAAATTTGATATTTCAATAACTAGTTGAATAACAAGTTTGATTAGTAAAATACTCCCTCCGGTCCCTAATGTAAGAGCCCAAAATTTGAATGATTTTGGTCCCTAATGTAAGAGCTCACCCCACATTCTCTCCTCATTTAATGCATTTTTTCCTACTTTACCCCTAACTCTCTTTCATATTTATTAATGTTTATGTATTTCTCTCTCTTAAAAGTACCATAATAAATATGGGCAATTTTAGAAAAGAAGCATTAACTCCAAACATCCAACTAACATTCACATGTTTTTTTAAGAAGCGTTTTTTTAGCGGCTAGCTCTTACATTAGGCACCGGAGGGAGTAACATTATTTATTACTTAAAATCTCTTTTTTCTTAGATTTTGAAATTTAACTGAGATTTATATCGGATTTCTCCCTGAATTTATTACGTTTTTAGCTGTCAAGATTAAAAAATATTTATTTGTACATCTGTCTTGTCCGTTTTGTTGTATGTGCGTTTGTCTTGTAGGAAAATAAAAAAATAATAGAGGAAAGAAAAAAGCAAGGGAATGAGAAAAAGCGAATACCAACAAAAGCATGAGGCCATAATCCACAAGGCCAAGGACAAAACGGTCTATTTACCAAAATGGAGTCCAAATGCATTCATTACATTTAATTGTCGTCTTCACAAACCATCCCACACAATTGCGATCAAAATCCCCTGCTTCGCCTCCCTTCCCCTTACTCTACACCTCCCCCTCACACCATAAATTCCAAAATCTCAGCACTCAACGAACAAAACAATCCCGAACCATGAAGAGGCCAATTTCTGATGACGTCACGGCGGAGGACAAGAAGATGAAGAAAATTAAAGCGACGGCGGATGAAGAGAGCTCCGGCGAAAGCTCCGGCGAGGTTGTTTATTTGGATGAGAATTTACTGTTTGAGGTTTTGAAGCACGTGGATGCGAAAACCCTAGGCGTGGCAGGATGTGTGAGCAAGCAGTGGAACAAGACGGCGCAAGACGAGAGATTATGGGAGCTGATTTGCGGTAAGCAGTGGGCGAATACTGGCTGTAGTGAGCAACAGCTTCGTACGGTGGTCCTTGCGCTCGGAGGATTTCGCCGCCTTCACGCGCTTTATTTGGCGCCTCTTTCTAAGCCTCAGCCAGGTTTCACGACGGTGACGGCGGCGGTGCCGGCGGTGGCGGCGGAGTCTTCGTCGGAGGCGGCTTGGGCGGCGGCGCCGAAGGTGGTTAGATCGAAGCCGCAGGCGGCGTCACGGCTGGGGAAAGATGAGGTTCATCTTTCGTTGTGTTTGATGTCGATTAGTTGCTATGAGAAGATGTAGTTAATGTATGGATTATGTATTATGATTATGATAATATATGATAAATGTGATTGCTTACTATGAGGTGCCTTCTGATTAAACACAAGGAGACAACACAGATGGACAGGGACGTGGTTTCCACAAGTAGATGCGCTGTCTTTAGTTTTTTTTTCCTAAGTAACCGAATATTCCTTGTAACATAAATGTGTAATTAGCGAACACTAGTTAACTTTGTGATTCTGATAAAATTAAATAAGATAATTAAAAATTATTTTTCTCTGAATTAATTTATTTGACTTATAAACTATAATATATAATCTAATAATATCTAAAATATGGTATGGTTAAATGTCATTTTTCTTTCTAGCAATTCTATAAAAAAAAAATGAACAAACTCTTAATGGCATGTTTGTATGACATGAAAGTGAAAAGGCCAAGGGAAATAAAAAATGTAATTTCCATATATCTGGGGCCCACAAACTTTCTCTCTCTATCTCACACTTTATCTGGGCCCACAAATTTTTACATTTCATCATTACCTAATTTACCTCTACTTTCCATCTTTACCCCCTTACCCTCAATTCCCACCTCCAATTTCATTTCTCAATTTCATCCAACCAAACGAACTCTTATAGTATTTAGGAATGAAGCCATGATGAAGGAAGAGTAAATTCTGATACATCAAAAATTCATAACTCCGCTGCTTTTTTAAAAGAAAAATCTGAAGATTTAGTCTTCTTTTTTTGAGCAGCTCAAAAATATAGTCTTTTTATTTTTCGCCAACTCTAGTCTTCATAACAGGTAAAAAAAACTCCAGTTCTCATATAAAGTACGGGTAATATCTTTATTTAGAACAGTGTACTCCCTCCGGTTCCTAATGTAAGAGCCCAAAATTTGAATGGTTTTGGTTCCTAATGTAAGAACTCACCCCATATTCTCTCCTCATTAAATGCATTTTTTCCTACTTTACCCCTAACTCTCTTTCATATTTATTAATGCTTATGTATTTCTCTCTCTTAAAAGTACCATAATAAATATGAGCAATTTTGGAAAAGAAACATTAACTCCAGACACCCAACTAACATTCACATGTTTTCTTAAGAAGCGTTTTTTTAACGGCTAGCTCTTACATTAGGGACCGGAGGGAGTATATTATAATTAAATGAATGTGGAAGAAAAAAACAAAAAAAAAAGAACGTGGAAGAGTATGATGTTTTTTATACAAAAAAACGTATGATTGTAATTGAAAACCAAGAAATGAGGAAATAATGAAGCGTGGTAATAAATGTGCGGTTGAGGCTACGATATGATTGGTTGATGGCTCTTGCTTCAACCTAAAGGGCACAAGAGTAAATAGAGGCACGTGGATAAGACGTGGTGGGTCTGACATGCCATTGGCCCCTCGAAAAGCCTAACTTTGCTCAAAAAGGGCCTTAACAAAAGAATCAGATTCAAAGCCCTAGGAACATTAAAAATTAGTGAACTTGATAAATTTAGGTCTGAATTGCTAACCTTGTTGTTTAAAGGAATTGATGATGGATACTGTGCGAGTGGATTCATTTTGGGATTTTCCTTCCCTCTCTAGTTAAGTCATGACAGGTTGCTAACGAAAGTTGCTGGGGCTGCTATCTATTGTTTAAACGAAACCTTATGCTGCTTAAACGCTTGTATCAAATGAAATCTCTGTGCCTCTGACTCTCTAAGCCACACAGTGAGAGGTAGAGCCGGTAATATGGCCCTGGCCCGATGGGCCGGCCCGTTTTCATGCAAACTCGAGGAGGGCCGGACCTGCTGTTTTGGTGGAAAAAGAGGGGGCATTTTAGGCCCGCATCCAGTTTTATTTAAAAAAAAAAATTTGTTTCACTTAACTTCAACTCTCTCAGTCTCTCGCGCACACTCTCAGCTTCTCACTCTCACTGACTGAAACCCTAAGTCCTAACATAAAAAAATTGCCATCCACTCTCGCGGCGGCCACTCTCTGTCTCTCACCGTCTCGGCGGCCACTCTCGACGGCAGCTCTCAACGACACCGGCGCAGCTCTCAACGACGGCGGCCACTCTCTGTTTCGCGTGAATCTCAATATCTCATCTGGTTACTGGTTAGTCACAGATCCGATGTTTAATTGTTTAATGCTTTTGGTTTATAAATTGTTTCATCTGGATGGACAACCCCAGATGAAAAACCGATGCTTTGTATGGTAAAACCGATTGTGCTCTTCACAACAACACTAACCATCTCAATTCTCATTCTTCTCTTGTTCCCAAAAAACCCATCTTCTTTTCCACAATCTGGTCGCCCCATGGCTCGAAGCTTCGTTCTTTGGATCCATGGCTTGGGAGACTCTGGCCCTGCAAATGAGCCCATTAAGACCCTTTTCACCTCCCCTCACTTTTCAAACACTAAATGGCTTTTCCCTTCTGCTCTTTAGCAAAAGGATTTTTTTTTTAAAAAAAAAAAAGTGGGCCAGGCCCGGGCCCGATGGCATGAGGGCCGGGCTTCGCAAATAGGGGAGTAAAAGGGGAGCGGGCCTAAGTGGGTCTGGCTCGTTTAGGCCCGGCCCGATGCGGGCCGGCCCATTAGGGCCGGTCCGGCCCGAATTCCCAGCTCTAGTGAGAGGTAATATGATTTTTTTTTCATATTAAAAAACGGAATATGAGAAATCTAAGATAATAAATAGTTTATTTTCATTTTATACCTTGGAAAGTCTTAACTGCAAAGAGGAAAAGATATGCAATATATAATAAAGTATACTCTTGTGCATCTTAAGGAAAATTATTAAAAATTGGTTGAAAGTAATAAGTAAGTCTTAAAAATTAAATATTAATAAGTAAGTCTTAAAAATTAAATATTACTCTTATTATTTATGGGACTATTAAAGAGAAAGATAGAAATATGAGAATTGATGAGTAAGAGTAAAATAGCAAGAAATGCATTAAATGATTGAGCATCCCAAGGTGTACTCTTATATTAAAACCATTCAAAATGTAGGTTCTACAGTATATAAGAAGTAAGAGGTAGTATATGGGTATTACAGAAAATTGCACCAATTGTACACATAATAAATTATGTAGTGGTGTTTCATTGATATGTATGACTTAGTTGACCATCCCCTAGCTAGTTCTTAACATGAAATCTGTTATACAAGTCATACAAGTCGACTTTACCTCTGAAGTGTGCGAGGTGTATCAGATCATTGTATCATATCTATCACGAAAGTATCTTTTGATTTGATTTTACCCAGAAAGTGCAAAAAACTTGTATCATATTTATCCTTTAGTGTTAAAAATAGTAAGTGCCAACCTCAACTATTAAATAATCAAAATCATGTTTTAAATGGTAAAGGTAGAATATGTTACACCTTAGCTTGGACACTCCCAAAATAAAACTAGATAAAAAAAATTAAAAACAAATATGATACACTTTGCACATTTCCAAGGTAGATATGATTTTTAACTAAATTTATTTGCCCTAATTTTTTTTCTAGATTAATTTATTTGATGTATAAGTTATTATTTAATCCAATGATACATCACATATATTGTGTTTGACTAAATTATTAGCTTTATTACCCTAAAAAATCATTTAGATTTTATTTTTATGATTAAAGAAAATAACTCTTAATAACGTGACGGGATCTAATACCTCGCATCAAGTCATGTTTGGCACATTAGAAAGATTTTTTGTTTTTTGACGAAATGAAAACTGAAATAAAAAAAACACGGGAATATAATGTATAGCTTGGTTGACAAGGAAAAATGAAGAATTCAGTAATTCTTCGGTGTTAACAAACAATTGTTGATATTTCTTTGTAGAGACATTATTAGAAATATGTAACTTTCTTGCTAATTAATATCGTTTTTCTTTTTAAAAAAAACAGTTGTTAATTTTTCAACATCCATGTAATATTCTGGTTTCTTTTTTTCATGTACAAAATTCATATCGGGCTACAGATAACACAATTAAATGATTATTTTAGCTCTACTTATTCCCTTTTTTTGTCAGAAAGCTCTACTTATTCCTTAAATGACGGGGTTTGGAATAAATTAGGATCATGCCAAGAGGGAAAAAAAGGCTAGGAGTAATGTACAATTTTTCTTCCAAGTGTCCCATTCCACAAAATTTAATTCGACAATGAATTAAAGAAATTGTCACCAAATTCCACAAATTTCCTACAGTAAGGGGCAGCAACAGCGATCTCTTTCCATTACCTCATGGCTCATGTGATGACTATTCAGCTATCAGCTAGGCATTAAATATTGTCAATGCCAAATTTTTTTATATTGTTATTTGGATTGACCTCTCAATCAATCTGTGTATATGGATATGTTATTTTCTTTACACTGAACCAACACTATGATGTATTTGTGTGCAAATGTTGCCTTACATTTTCATTTCTTTGTTTTCAATCATATGTAGTAATTACATGATAGATAAACTTTAACGTAACGAAAGATCCTCCGTGCAACGCACGAGAAATTGTATGTCTGGCATCTGACTTTTTTTTTTTGCTTATCACTTACATTTTATCCTCCTCTTCCACTTTGGCTTGGTTATGTGACCTTATTTTTTTTATTCTCAGGAACCATATAAAACTGTTTTATGGTTATCACTCCTGCTTCATCCTTCACCCTATTTATTTGGTCTGCTATTGATCAAATGTAATAGGAGTTTTTTGTAATTAGCTTTAGCCTACTCCAATTTAAATCATCCGTGCAACGCACAGGAGTTAATGCTCGCTATATTGAAATAGTATACCTATAATTGTTGGGCCACAAATATCTTGAAGTCTTTAGACAACTTATTGTTAAGCATGTGTTTCGGTCTTATTATACAAAAAGAATCACTTGAGCCATAAAAAATCAATCATCCATTCAAGTCAAGCATTTTGGGTTTTACGAAAAAATAATAAATAGGTAGAATTCAGCTGAAACTTCTTGGCTTTCCCATTCACATGCGATGTGAAAGGAATTTTTGTTGCTCTGGACTTCTGGAGAACCGGATAGTGGACTGTCATTGAACAGATATGACAAGACGAGTAGATGTATTAGATAACTTGCCACTTGGTTGACTGACTTTAAGCGTAATCTATACTTTAGAAGCCTTAATATGCTTTAAATTGATGGTCCATTAGCCCCACGAAAACCAGTAACTTCTAAGCTCTCATGGCG
This sequence comes from Mimosa pudica, assembly GCA_029929735.1. NCBI lineage: Eukaryota > Viridiplantae > Streptophyta > Magnoliopsida > Fabales > Fabaceae > Mimosa > Mimosa pudica. The sequence continues at coordinate 14,665,056 of JAKELP010000004.1, read as the reverse complement.
TTTGTAGTTTCTTATTCTATATTGTTAATCCTTCTCATTTCAGCTCTGCTTTTTCAATATTCATTTTCATCTTCCCGCAATGTTATATTTCTATCCGTGGAGAATCCAGACGACATAATACAATCACGTAACAAGGAGTTTACTGCTGGGTTTTATAAGGTTGGTGATGATGCCTTCACCTTTGCCATTTGGTTCACTGAACCACAAGGCCAAAACTTGTCCATCATTTGGATGGCAAATCGTGACGAACCTGTCAATGGGATTGGCTCATCAATTACCCTCCATGATTATGGTAATCTTGTGTTGAATGATGCTGGTCACTTTGATGTTTGGGCCACCAATACCACTTCCACCACCACCTCTCCAAATTTGGTTCTTAGTGATAATGGAAATCTTGTTCTTACCGAATCTAACGGCAAAATCATGTGGCAAAGTTTTGACTTTCCAACTGACACACTTGTCCCTGAACAACCTCTCACCAGATACACAAAGCTTGTCTCATCTAGAAGTCAAACTAACTTTTCTTATGGTTTTTATAAATTGTTTTTTGATAATGATAATGTTCTTCGTCTTCTCTATGATGGACTTGATGTTTCAAGTATCTATTGGCCAGAGCCATGGCTCCACAGTTGGGAAGCTGGCAGGTCTTCGTACAATGCAAGTCGTATTGCGATTCTCGATTCATATGGTAATTTTAGTTCAACTGATGGCCTCACTTTCCAGACATCAGATTATGGCGCTAGGCTTCAGAGAAGATTGACTCTTGATCCTGATGGTAATCTTCGCGTTTATGGTCGAAAAACCATGGGAGAAAAATGGAGTGTTGCATGGCAAGCCAAACCACAACCTTGCAGGATTCATGGAATATGTGGAGCCAACAGTGTGTGCTCCAATGATCCTTATTATGGGAGAAAATGCTCATGCCTTCCAGGTTACAAGGTCACCAATGCAAGTGACTGGTCTCTTGGGTGTGAGCCAAAATTCAATTTGTCTTGCAGCTCATCAGAGTCTCGGTTTTTACACATAAGTAATGCCGAGTTTTATGGCTATGACAAGGAATACCTTCCAAATTGTACCTTTAAACAATGCGAGGAGGCATGCTTGGAAATATGTAGTTGCAAGGGTTTCCAATATTCTTGGAAAGAGGACGCTGGCTCTTATACTTGTTACACAAAAACACGTTTGCTCAACGGGTATATTTCCCCTGGTTTCAGTGGGTCAATTTACTTAAGGCTACCTAAGTCCTGCCGCTTTGCTACTTTTGAAGAATCTAAAGTGAAGGAGTGTGATCATGTTAGCTCCATAATGCTTGAAAGGTTGTATGTCTTAAAACTTGGCAGACTTTTAGTGAAGGTACTTCTTTGGTTAGTACTTTCAATTGGGTCCTTTGAAGTTGTGACCATCTTTTTGTTTTGGTGTCTATTAGTGAGGACACGAGGAAAATCAAACACAAATCAACACAACCATCTTCTTGCTGTCACTGGATTTAGAAGCTATAACTATTCTGAGTTGAAAGAGGCAACAAAAGGGTTCAGTGAAGAGATTGGCAGGGGAGCAGGAGGAATTGTATACAAGGGTGTTCTGAAGGATCAACGAATTGCAGCAATCAAGAGACTCAATGAAGCTAGCCAAGGAGAAAGTGAATTTCTAGCTGAAGTAAACATTATTGGAAGACTTAATCACATGAACCTAATTGACATGTGGGGGTATTGTATAGAAGGCAAGCACATATTGTTAGTGTATGAGTACATGGAGAATGGTTCTTTGACAGAAAATTTGGTGTCAAATAGTTCCTCACTTGATTGGAAAAAACGTTACAACATTGCTTTGGGTACCGCCAGAGGTCTAGCATATCTCCATGAAGAATGCTTAGAGTGGATTTTACATTGTGATATAAAGCCTCAAAACATACTTTTGGATTCGGATTATCAACCTAAGGTGGCAGATTTTGGGCTGTCTAAACTACTTAATAGAAATGGTGCAAACAATTCAGGCTTCTCAAATATTAGAGGGACTAGCTAGAGGTTACATGGCACCTGAGTGGGTGTTCAATTTACCAATCACGTCCAAGGTTGATGTGTATAGCTATGGAATTGTTGTGTTGGAGATGATAACTGGAAAGAGCTTGGTGGACTCGCACATGGTTGATGGACAAGAGTCACATCATGGGAGGTTGGTGACATGGGTGAGGGAGAAGAAGAAAGGAGGACAGGATACAAGGTCGTGGGTGGAACAAATCATTGATCCTTTGGTTGAAGGGGACTATGATATTCAGAAGATGGAGATTTTGGCTGGGTTAGCTTTGGAGTGCGTTGAGGAAGAGAGAGCTGCAAGACCAACAATGAGTCAGGTAGTAGAGATGCTTTAAGGTCATGAAATTGATTATCAGTGATGGTAATGGTTATTTCTTGTCAATCCTTGTTTTTTTTGTTACATAGCTTGTTATTTTGAATGTTGCAAGCAAATTTCGCTGGGGTTGTGTTGTCAAGTCTACCTATTGATATGGAATAATGTGATTTTGTTTCACCAGAATGAAATGTAGTGATTAAGTATGGTGTTTGTCTAGTTTCAAAAATAAAAATGTCATGATAAAATAAAAGGTGTGGTTTTGTAATGATGGGTTCGGTTTGGTTTGCGATGTTGTGATGCAATTCAAGTCAAATCCCGTTTGGTTTATTACTTTATTATGTTGCACGCGTGGAACGGTAAGCATAATGTATTCTCCCCTCCCACTTTGACTTTGTAAAGATAAGGGAGTGAATTATTCAACTAAATTATAATATACACCACATGTAATTAGATCATAAATTATTGGGAAATTTAATTAGAGGTCCCTCACAAGGGAGTTAATATTGGAAAAATCCCAAAAGTTGAAAATATTAATGTAGGGTCCCAAGGGACCTCACATTAATATATTTGAAAAGTGAAAAGACAGTTTTGCCCCTAGCCTTAAAAAAAATTTACCCCTCCCTTCTCCTCCCTCACCCACCCCCCACCCTCCCCCCTTCTCCTCCCTCTCCCACCCCCCTCCCCCTCCAGCAGCCACCCCCCTCACACCCCCAGGCCCCTCCCCCGCCCCCTCCCCCTACCCCCAACCTTCCCACCCCAACCTCCTCACCCGCCCCCCTCCCACCATCGCCCCCCCTCCCCCACCCCACCCTCCCCAGCTACCCCCCTCCCCCACCCCACCCTCCCCAGCGCCCCCCTCCCACACCCCACCCTCCCCAGCGCCCCCCTCCCCCACCCCCACCCCGCCAGCGCCCCTCCCCTCCAGCGCCCCCCACCACACCCACCCTCCCCGTCCGCCTCCCTCCCCCTCCAGTTCCCCCCACCCTCCTCCCTCCACGCCCCCACCCCCCACTCCTCCTCGCGAGGGAGGCGTGGAGGAGTGGGGGGTGGGGGGGAACTGGAGGGGGAGGGAGGCGGACGGGGAGGGTGGGTGTGGTGGGGGGAGCTGGAGGGGAGGGGCGCTGGGGAGGGTGGGGGTGGGGGAGGGGGGGTCGCTGGGGAGGGTGGGGGGTGGGGGAGGGGGGGTGGGGGGTGGGAGGGGTGCTGGAGGGGGGAGGCTGGTGGGGGTGGGGGGAGGAGGGGTAAATTTTTTTTAAGACTAAGGGCAAAACTGTCTTTTCACTTTTCAAATATATTAATGTGAGGTCCCTTGGAACCCTACATTAATATTTTCAACTTTTGGGATTTTCCAGTATTAACTCCCTTGTGGGGGACCGCTAATTAATTTTCCCTAAATTATTTTATAAATAGAATTAATTTGTTTTACGTAAAAAAATTAATTATAAACAATTTTTCAACTTGTAAAATAAAAAAACAAAGAAACAAGAAATTTCAATTTGTTTGCTTGCTAGTTAATTTTTTGTACTTACTCAAATTAAATTTGGGGGATTTACAGTTTAGTCCCTGGTAAGGGAAATTAATACTGGAAGGTCCCAATACATTCTGAAATAATTATAAAGTCCTAGGAGCCCTTTCCTGCAATTGTTTGTTTATCTTCAATGACCATTTTGCCCTCATAAGATGAAAGCATAGTCCCCCTGTAGGTTCCAGTGAGATGACAACCATCTTTAATGAGGGCAAAATGGTCATTGAAGTTAAGCAAACAATTGCAGGAAATGACCCCTGGGACTTTATAATTATTTTGGAATGTATTGGGACCTTCCAGTATTAATTTCCCTTACCAGGGACTAAACTGCAAATACCCCTTAAAATTTTCACCAATTCCTCGAAGTACATTGTGATATATATTGATGAATAAAATTATTAAATTAGAACATATTACACGTTGTTTAAACACTAGTCATAAATTAGTCACAAATCCTAATTGCATTGTACCATTTCATGGCATTACAGAAGGAGGTTGAACCCAAGAAAACTTAGTTAAGAAAGGCTTGCTTGCTACTTGTTCACACTTGATCAATTGAGCAATGTAAGAAGATCTCGATTCTAGTTTGAGGTGAGCCGTTAACTTATGTCAGTTAGAGAGGAATGGGCAAAAGAGTAAAGAAAGAGTGGGAAAGAGGTGGAATATATCAATATATAGTGTAGATTCAGCCTTCGCTCGATGTGTTCGCTCTATTGGGTGTGCACCTCTTCTAGATGTCCACGGGCCTATTAAACTCCAGACCATCATCATTTGGGCCTAATCTATATCCATCACTTACTCACTTGTGATTTTATTATGAAGTGGTTTAATAATGGGGTTAAAGCATATTTTTAGCCGATATGTTCACATGATGAAAAATGTTGTTTCAAAAAAATAAATGACGATTCTATGGTTAAAGTCTGATAAAATATGCTAATTTAAATTATTTTAGTATGTGATGGCTAGGTAAATTTGTTAACACAAATTTCGTTGAATGAAATTAACAGTGTTAATAAAAATGTGTAAAATTGTACTATCCAAAATTAAAGAGAAGCGACGCTTACATAAAAAAGAAAAAGGTTAAAGAATAGTATTGTAAATTGACTAACGTCTAGGTTGTAGCCTCACATATATCACAATCAACAATAAAAATGTAAATTATCTAAAGCTTTTTAAGTTGAACAAACAACCCACCACATGTCAAAAGGTTTATTGGTGACACTGACACTTTTTATTTCTAATTTTCTGTAAATTAATTAATAATCTATTTGCAAAAGTGTCCTATAACCTAAGCTTTTTAATTTATGACTACAACTTATTTTTTCAAAAAAATATTGTGTACGGCCATCCAAACTCTACAGTCTACAGCTAGAGAGATGACTACTTCCGTACCATGGGCTTTAGAGGAATACGTATTATATGCATATTTCATGTTTAGCTAAATCAATATTACTCCTTCTGGTCTTAAATATAAGACCTAATTGACTTTTTCTTAAAAATCCTTAAAAAAGAAAAATAAGTTAATTATAAATTAATTCGACTAATTTTTTCCCTTAAACTAATTTATTTTACCTATAAACTAATGGATAATCTAAAAATATATCAAATATGTCATCATTTAATAACCTTTTTCGCAACCTTAATCTCTCCAAAAAAAAGTCAATTGGGTCCTATATTTAGGACCGTAGGTAGTATCAAATATGGTTATACAATAAAGCGAATCAAATGCCCTTATTTTTTCACCCAAAAAGATCATAGTGTTTGATTGTGTAAATCATAAAACAAGTAACATATTAATGTTCATAAATGCAAAATTCATTAATTTTTGAAATTTTCGGAAATAAATCAAATGACATTATATTCTTACCTCATATAGATATTAAAATTCAAAATGATATTTGTTACTCTAATCAATTGAAATCTAGTGTGTATGTTTGGCAAACCCGGCCCGAAACCCGCCAACATGGGCATATGATTGGGTTGAGATAATATGTAACGTGGCCCTTTATGACTCAGATCAATCCGTTGCAACCCCAGATTAACTAACCCAGGGCAACTAACTGAGTTGTTGGGTTGACCTTGATTGCATTTTAAAAAAAAAAATAATGCTGAAATTGAGATGAGTTGTGTATTTTTCTTTTAATGATACTTTTGATACTAATGAAAATTAATTTAGTGATAACAAATTAGTTCAAGAAATATTTTGTTAACGTTTATTTATTTCAAATTTTATTAAAGTGAATATTTAGTTATTATCGACTATAATGTCAATGAATAGTATATCAATACTATTAAGAGAATGTTCAAAAGATATCCTAAAAAAATATTCAGTAAAATATAATTATTTTGTTATTATTAAATTTGCATTTAATATTTGGATGGTATAATGGTAAACTTAAAGATATGAATTATGTAACCAAAAAATTGAAGATATAAATTATTTTATTTCTCATCATTCTAGTTCCCTATTTGATTAAGGGGTTAAATATCATTTTGACATATAAATTATTTCCAATGGCTCAATTTAACATACAAACAATAAAATGACTCATTCTGACCTACAAACAAAATAAAAAGGTCATTTTGGTCAATGAGCTAATGGAAAATATTAAAATACCCTTGGGACCTAATTAATAAAAAATCTGAATATGTGAGTCTCACCTTTAAAAATTGAAAATTACTCACTCACCTCCAAGGCCCCAACCCACCCCTCAATCCTAACTATAAAATCACTTTGACCCTTTTAAAGAAACTAAGTATATAAAATTAATCATTTTAAAATGTCTATAATTATTTACCCTCAAAACTAATTTACCTTACTTGGAAGCTATTTGTAACACCCCAAAAATTTGATTAGGAATAATAAGTAATTAATTAGGGAATTGGTGGTGCCATAAATTAATTATAAATAAATTTTGAGAATAAAAGTATTTTTTTAAAGAAATTTAATGTCTAGTTTCTTTTGAAATTTAAAGAAAAATTAATTTGGGATTTAATGTTGGATTAGAAATTTTATGAAAAGATATTTTGAAGTCCAAACTAAAAAAAAAAAAATATTATGAGTGAAGAAAATATTCATCATATATTTTTTTGGGGGGACTAAACTTAAATAAGAAAAAGACTTAGAAACATAGATTTGATTTGAAAGAATAACTTTTAGATGACAGAAACACAATTTTTGTTATCCCTTGTGTTGTGTATATATAGTATTCTCTCTTTTCCCTTCCAACCCTAGCCGTCAACCCTCTCTATCTCATTCTCACCTCTTAGTTCCTCTGCCTCCCCTCATTCAATCGAAAATCCTCATCTTCATAAAATAAAAACAACGCTTCCTCCACCCTCAGCTAACCTCTGTTTCGACTGCGGCATTCTCCATTGATCCACAATGGAGAACGGTGTTGAAAGCAACAAGCAAGCAACGAAATAGATTTAGGTAAACCCCTCTTTCTATTCTTATCCTTTTGATTTGGTTTGGACGAGTTTTGAGGGTAATCCGAATGAGATTTTTTTCTTTTGGTTATGGGTTAGAGTTTTTAGGAGTATTAAACTTATAAAAAAAACATGAAGTTTGATGTTGACTTAAAGGATTCGTAAAACAGTTTGGGCTTTGTTTGATGTTTTGGTTCTTGCTAATGCAATGAATATATGTTTCTGACATTAAGTTAACACTATAAATTGCAATTGCATATGTTTTGATTTAGTTATATGGATTATTTGGAATTTGTTTTGGTTGTCCTTTTCTTGATTTTAGTAATAGTTATTGATAGGACTTTGTTAAATTCTTTGGCTGAGATAATGTTGTGTTATGAAAAGATTCCTTCTCAATTATGTTGAATTTGAATATTTTTATGATTAAAGCAAGGAGAATAAAGAATATAGCAAATCTCTCATTCTCTTATTTATTGGTCGGTCAAATGGTAGGAAAGGATATTACCAATTCTTTTTGCTTGACTATGCTTTAAAATGGAGTTTAATTTTGTTTTCTTTTATTCCTTTTTAGTTTGGCTAATATAGTGATAAGGAATAGGGAATATTTGTCTTTATTAGACTTAAATTAGAACTTGATCACGAGATGATTGAATTGGTATGATGATGATTGAAAATTTATTTTTCTTCTATAAGTGGATGTTTCATTTTCTCTACTCTGTGTGTCTAATTGTTCTATTTAGCTATGTACTATTATTGGAATTTATTGCTTTAGGTTATATTGAGATTATTTGATTTTGTTTCATTATGAATCTGTTGGGGTTTGTACCTTGGTTGCTGTTTAGATTTTGTTGACTGATTATTTTACCATTAGCCTTAAGTAGGCGATGTCAAAATTTGTTGATCATTTTTATACTTAAAGAATTGTGGGTGGAATATTACTTAAGAAATTGATGACAGGTTAAACATAGGATTTAAGATGAGGACATTAAGTGAATATGGGATAATTATTGGGGAAGGAGTAGAAATATCATAGGAACGTGAGAGACGCTATGTAAATATATATGAGCAAAGTTATTGATTTATACATTATGTAATTATAACAGAGATAATGGTGCTGGTACTTGGAAGATCATGAAAGGAAAGAATAAGTTCATTGTATTATTGAAGAAGAATTGGCTGGAGTCCAGGTAGCGGTTTATTTTAGTCATAAAAAAAATAGCATGCTATAATTGATTATAAATATAAATTTTAAAATTGCCTCAGATTTTGATAGGGTTTATTTCTGCATTTATATTTTTGGTGGAGTACTCCAGGCATGAGGAGGGTCGCTCCCCCCATGCCATATTGTTGAATTTATTTTTCTTAGAAAATCCTGTCAGGTGTTGCCTACTACGAACGGCAAAAATATTGCTAGTAGTAGTTGGTGGTGCAATAGGCACATGCAATAAAATATTCTACCTATAACAAATATATTGTTAAGGTAGGGGCCCTGTATGAGTGTTATACTAACGGTAGTATGATACCAACAGGTAGCGTCACTATCATTATCTGAGCAGGTTTAAAAGATATATGAATGAAATAAAAAGATATATGAATGAAATAAATTGCTATTGAGATTCTTTGAATCTCACCCCGTTTTTCAAAATGTTTTTCAGAGATGCAGGAGAAAAGTTTAGTTGAGTAGCATGGAAGCTTGCTAGGCCATATGAATGTTAGAAATAGTTAGGTTGTTGTAATTTGATTTATTCTTTTTATTATTATTATTATCATGTAATAAGTGAAAAGCTTGTGATATACATGAGTAAGAAGCTATCACCTGAGATAGCCAATTTGTATTAATTCTAATTGTAATAATATGTGTATTTATTTAAATAATACAAAATAAGGTTGTAGATAGATTGACTAAATAAGTATCACCTAATAGAATTAAGTATTAGATGTAAACTAAGTCGTTTAATGAATTTATATCCATCTGAATTTTCAAATAGTAAATTATAACTAAATGATTTATTTATTTCAGCTCATTTTACAAAAGAAAGAATTTAAATAGTTTTAAATGAGAAAATTTATTTATTTAACTTTCAAAATAAAAAGTTTTAATTTATTCGTATTTTTGGGTTTCGAATAATAAAATCATGGTTATAAATTGATTAAATCATTATTAATTAGTAAGAAAATTCGAGGTGTTACAATTATATAATATAATTACATATAAAATACTCCCTCTATCCCTAAATATAAGACCACTTTTGAGATTCAATTTCTCTCTAATTATAAGTTCACTTTCTACTTTATATCACATGTTTATTCATATTTTTCCAAAATTACCCCCCACTGTATACTTCTTCTTTCTACCAATCCCATTGTATACTTCTTAATAAAAAAATTTTGGTGGGGGAGGAATAAAGAGGGAGGTTATTAAAAAAATACGTAAAATCACCTAACTTCACTTTTTCTTAATCTTTCTAAATTAAATAAAGTGGTATTATATTTAGGGAGGGAGTGAGTACATTAAAATTAACCAGTTTATTTGGGTTTAATGAATACGCCGGTCAAATTGTGTGGGAATTCTGAATCCTTTTTTGTATTACCTAACACGACAAGGAAAAAAAAATACCCGTATACTATGGGCTAAAAGGTCTATTTTTTATTTTTTGCCATTAATCCATTATCGTTTTGAGTGACCCCTGACCAGGGTGTCACGTAATGTTTTATTTAGCTCTATATTTCTTGTTTTGAAGAACAGGGGTCACTTTTAATGTTTTGCTTAGTTTTATATTCCCCCTTTTGTTGAATTCCGATTATATAAAGAAAACGGCAATTGAATCACGTTGCAGCCATATTTGTATTAGATTAAAAAAAAACCTTGAGAGTGTGTATATATATGGAAAAAGTTGGCCACCATAAAGTTAAACAAGATTTGAAGGAATGGCCACAGATCAGAACAAGAATAATTCACCACTGGTGGGTCTCAATCCAAAGAGGATGCCTTCCTTCCAGATGTGGCCACTTCTACTAATCATCACAATGAATGTGATCACATTCATTCCTCCTAAAGTTGAAGCCCAAAAAACCATATTTATACTAGCAGGACAAAGTAACATGGCCGGAAGGGGAGGCGTGGTCAACGGAAGCCAGCCGTGGGACGGGGTGGTACCGCCGGAGAGTCAGCGGAATCCGGCAATACTACGGCTGAGCGCAAAGTTGGAGTGGGTGGAGGCAGAGGAGCCACTTCATAAGGACATAGACAAGACCAAAACATGTGGAGTTGGGCCGGGTATGGCATTTGGGAATCGGGTCCTGAATAAGAGGCCCGATTTGGGAGTGGTGGGATTGGTGCCTTGTGCTATTGGAGGGACTAATATAATGGAGTGGGAAAGAGGAAGAGAGCTGTATAGTAATATGATGAAAAGAGCCAAGGCTTCGGTGAGAGATGGTGGGAGTATTAGTGCTTTGCTTTGGTATTAAGGTGAATCTGATACTATTGGTCTTGCTGATGCTCAGGCTTATGCAGCTAGATTGCGCAAGTTTTTCTCTCATGTTCGGGCTGACCTAGAGTCTCCATTGCTTCCAATCATCCAGGTATTTCTTTCTCTTTCATGCTCTCCATTAGTAATTTTATTTATTGAATTGTACAAATTTGCAGTCCCATGTTTTTTTTGTTAAATATCACTTGGTAATCCGAACTCGAGAGGTAAGAGTGTTGTCTACATAGGCAACTAAGACAAGGTTGTCTCTTCTCCCAATGAGAGAGCTTCCAGGGATTCGAACACGTGTTTGTTTGCATCTTTACGGGGTTATAGTCCACTTAGTAGCTCAACCAATTACCCATTGTTTAATTGAATGTCTTGTTCATGAGCCAAAAGTTATTTTATCAGCTAAAAATTCACCCCACCATTAAAATTTAATGATGGATAACATCGGTCTATTTTAATATTTCAATGATAGCATTGCATAAAAAAAGTTCAAGATAATAGTGATCCTCAGTGAAAGTTTTTGGGCCTAAATCCTTTAATTTATTTTTTTTAGAATGGTTGATGAGAAATTGGAAGATCTTTAGACGTTGTTAAAAAGCAAAAGAAAATTTTTAGCCGTATGAGGTCTAACAAATTGAGTTAATTTATTTTTTATTTAGACTAATATATTTGAGTTGTATCATATAATCTAATAATGTATTACATATATTATATTATGATCAAGGAACACACTAAATTTCTTTACTGCCTTAAAAAAAGTCAGCTAAATAAGGAGTATAATATTGTGTAGTTATCTTGGCAAAAAAAATAGTATTGTGGAATTAACGGTTCTTTCCACTTTAATATATCATATATACTGCAATTTGATACTATCATAACCTGAAAAGAAAGAGACATCCAAACCTTAACTTCAGGTATTTGAAGAGATGTCCACGCCAAGTCGCCTACCCCCCACCATTAACAAACTAAGAGACAAGAAAAAATATAGGAAGGCACGGCTTAGATTGTTTAGATTGATGGACCTTCATTGTCTTGCTTAACACTTCAATTTAATATCCTTTGTCGCCACTTGTTTTGCGTGTGTTCCACACCATGTACTATAAACACCATATAATTGACAGTGAAAGTGCGCCGACTAATTGTAAACTTCCATCCTCCATCGTCCTGACTTTTAGATATGTATTAGTATTTTGCTATAAAACTACTTTTCCATGAAATGAAATTTTTTGAAAAGTTATATAAAACCACGCCATTCATAAATTATTAATAGTTGTTTACTTGAAATTCCATGTAACACATAGATAGCCTCTAACATATGGAAAGCTAAGAATAAAAAGGTTGCAACAAAACAAGTATAGGAGGGCGGGTGAGGTGAGCGTTCCTAATATGAAAGCATGATATGGTAAAGAGACTAATATGGAGCACCAACTTTAGGTTGTATTAATAGTGTAGGTACATGTATTTGAGCAGGGGGTAGTTGGCTATTTATCTGATAATGATAACACGTTAATAATCATAACGATGGTTCGGTAATTTGGTTGGTGCTTATCAGGTGGCTTTGGCATCGGGTATGGGCCCATACAAGGAGACAGTGAGAGAGGCCCAATTAGGGATGGACCTTCTGAATCTGTGGACTGTTGATGCGAAGGGCTTGCCTCTTGAGCCTGACGGGCTTCATCTGACGACCCCAGCCGCAGTCCATGTGGGTCAAATGATGGCCAATTCATTCCTTCACTTCCAGCCTGCTCCATTGCGAGCTCAAGCTCCATTGTCAAATAATAACGCTCCCCCTCCTCCTCATAGGCTTTGTAATTTTGCAGTTGCCTCATTAATTTTTTTCTTCTCAGTTTTCTTATAATTTTCTTTTAGTATTTATTTCCACCTCCTCCTTTTGTCTTTCTTCTCTCACTGTTATACGGATATGCAACAATACTTGATCAATGTGAAAAATTCATCAGTAAAATGTCTCTCTATTTTAATAAAACAAATAAAAGCGGGAGATTTGTTAATTGTTTACTTCCCACTTCTTATACCATGCAACAGTGTGTACTGCAAATGGAAAAAAAATAAATAAATTGTGTGCACAACATATCATATTGTAAAGATAGTGGGGGTTATGAGGTCATAGAGGAGGAGGGTACGTATGAATACAGGGCCCAACCACATTGAGGAAATGTGAGAAAGGCAGCGAGATTGAAGGGAGGTGTGATCATTACTGATAGAGAGGGTGTTGATGGGATTACATCATGAGAGGGGAGAAACGCATATTAGTGCAGATGATTTATACTCTCTCCCCGTTCCTCATTATAAAAATTTTTTGCAAATATATTTGTTTCTCTAAACTAACTTATTTTACTGATAAATTAACATATAATCTAAATATACGTGTCATATATTAAAATTCAGCTGTCTAGTAAACTTTCTTAAATTTCCAAGAAAAGTTTAAGGGATATATATTTAGACCCAATAGGAGTATATAGTACCACTTGACCTTTTTGTATTTCATGTGAGGTCCCGGTGAGTGCACGTGCATCAGAACCAGAGAGAAAAAGCAGCAAGCAGAGGTCACTTTTGTTCGAGTCCTTGTCCTTATCTTTGATAATATAAATTCCTCATCTCAATTGTTGGACCTGACTTATATTTGCAGTTCGCACTTATATACTATCACATCATATGTATGCACTATTCTATTATACTCCAAACATACTGGTCCCCAGAAAGCAAGTTGAGCTGCAAGAACCTGTTTTTCAATAAAAATAATTAATCCGTACTTATTTAGACAATCATTTTTGTATTTTTGGCTAACAGAACGGGCTAATTGCGTTCCCAATACACCTCGACGAAGCAGATTCCTAACCACATCTGAAAGGTTAGTTAAGAGGTGTGTAAAGTGTAAACCCTCAGCTTGTATCCATCATGCCCAGTAGAGCCGACACCAGGATCCAATGAAATTTGAAAGGCACTGGCCCACTCATTTACCCGTGACTGTTTTATGGGCGCCATGCCGCCATCGGAACTAAAATGAAGCAAAGCACGCTAGAGCTTTTCTTTGGAGAAAAGTTACTCCTCCCTTAGTAAATAGTACATGATCTATTTGTGTGATATTATTATTACTAATATATAAGATTTTTTTTAAGTTTTTCTTTAAATTATTGCTGAATATATAAAATTTTTTTATTCATAATTTTTATTAATTAGGTCTTCAAGGGTATTTTAGTATTTATTGTTCTATCTTTAGAACGTGCAAACCTCTTATAAATAATCTTGATAGGACATCACGTAAGATGCGATGAAATGCATGGCTTATATTCATAACATGATAATTTAAAAGCAAAGGTATCTTAATAAACAAATAAAAGTTGTGAGGGTCAAATATAACACTCGAAACTTTGATATCATTATTCTATATTGTCATCAAATTCACTGAGTTAACATTCTAATTTTACTCTTTTTACCACTCTATCTATAACCCAAAATATTGCACGAGTCAATTAAACTCTTACTACCTCTAGATTTTTTAAAACTCACGAGTTTGCATGGTAAACAATGTATCATTTTTACGTTTATATATACCTTAAATAAAATCATATTAATTTGCTCTAAAATTCATTTGAATTATTTTTATTTAACCATATTAAATGGATTTACATATAAATTTCATGGAACTTTTTTTTTGAGGTTAGCAAAGTTGTTAATATATTTATTACAATTAACTTTATTCAAAGTATATATCTAAATTAAATTATTGTTATTTTTGTATATTTTATTTAATTATATGTTGAAAACACGCATATATTGATTAATAAAAGTAAACACGCGTGTATTTACAGTCCGATTTTACACTATTCTCATACGTTTTCTTAAACAGATCAGTTTTACACCTTGATATTAATTATAATTTATATACAATCCTTTAAAAGTTCAGGCTTCTAAAGAATTTAGTCTTAAATTCAATTTAATACTTTCAAGTATCAATGGTCATTGGCAAAGAGGGTGCTAATGTAATTATGATAACTTAAACCTTACCCTGTCACTCTGCTTTGCCGATGTTGTTGATGAATTGATGATGCCCACGCGTTGCTTCTGAGTTCCTCGAAGATAGACACGAATGACGCAGCATCAACAAAAATGTTAAACACATAAACCCGAGCCATTCAATATGCCTGCCAGTTTTAAATTTTCATTCAGGAAAAATCATATCACTTAGCATCATGGAGCTCAACTCCTGTGTGTCATGGTTGTTCCTAACGGTAGTAGTAATATTAAGCCATTCGTCACGGTGGGCCACGGCCAAGACAAGGGACATATTCATACTTGGAGGACAGAGCAACATGGCGGGCCGCGGCGGCGTTCACGGTGGCAAGTGGGACGGCAATGTCCCACCGGAGTGTAGGCCCAACCCATCCATTCTCAGACTCAACGCTCAAATGCAATGGGAGGAGGCCCACGAGCCTGTCCACGTGGGCATTGATGTGGGACACACGTGTGGCGTTGGGCCCGCCATGGCATTTGCCAACCACGTGATTGGGCCGGTGGGTGGGCCGGTGGGCCTGGTCCCCTGCGCGGCTGGTGGGACCCGGATTGCACAATGGGGCCGAGGGTCTCGCTTGTACAATCGGCTCATAGAAAGAGCCAATAGGTCTGTGAGTGATGGTGGCACTATTAGAGCACTTCTTTGGTATCAAGGTGAGAGTGACACTGTTAGAAAAGAAGATGCTGACTCTTATAAAGCTCGCTTAGAGACCTTCTTCTCTGATCTCCGTTCTGATCTAAGGCTTCCTTCTCTCCTCATTATCCAGGTTCACTAGCTTATCAAGATCTCCTTCTTTTACATATCCACTCATTTTTTTTAATTATCTTTTAACATGTAGATACATATGAGATTAAGGTATAAATCTATCTGAAAGTAAAAATTTAGGAGTATTGCATGTCTAGAGTTTTTTAGAAGTTATTTTCACTGAAATTATCAAAACATAGCAATTTTATCCCTCAATTTTTAAATAGATACTTACTCCAATCCTAAATATTAGACTATTCTCAAGACTCACTTAGAATTAATTATAAGAACTTTATTCACTTTCTCTAGTATATTTGTCTATCTTTTCACAAAATATCCTATCTATACTTTAGATTGTTTGTGCCTAGTGTGCACCTTTTTAATTTAATTTGAGCTTATTTTTGGAGTAGCGGATAATATTAAATAATTTAACTACGTTTCTTTTTTTTTGCCAGAATAACTACGTTCCTTATATTCCTTTTAAAAGAAATTAAATGAAGTGGTATTTTAACTAGAACACAGTAGATTGAAAAAGAGTTCGAGGGATATGAACCTAATCTACCCTCCAAGTAACCACTCAGGAGCACTGGGCACCCTGAACTAACAACAGACCCTTATTTATACTTGAAGTAATTAAAGTGGTCAAAAAACACCCCGAGTGGACGGTCAATCACGTTTGACCGTTAATCTGCCCATATGGCCGCCACGTGGGTTAAATTTTGCCACGTAGGATAAGGGTAATGGACCTAATCTACCCTCCAAGTAACCACTCAGGAGCAATGAGTACCCTGAACTAACAACAGACTCATATTTATACTCAAAGTAACCAAAGTTTTAAAAAATACCCGAGTGGACAGTCAATCACGTTTGACCGTTAATCCATCCATGTGGCCGCCATGTGGGTTAAATTTTTTCCATGCAAGTTTCTTCATGTGGGCCCACATATAATAAAAATACAATTCTCTCTTTCTCTCTTCATCATCACTTCCAAATAGCCCCACCCCCTCCCCTCAACACAACCATCGCCCCACCCCCAGAGGGAATTGTTTTTTTTATATGTGGGCCCCACATGACATATCCTACATGGCAAAAATTTAACCCACGTGACGGCCACATGAGGAAATTAATGGTCAAACGTTATTGACCATCCACTGAGGGTATTTTTTAACCACTTTGGTTACTTCGAGTGTAAATATGGATCTGTTGTTAGTTTAGAGTGTCCAGTGCTCTTGGGTGGTTACTTGGAGGGTAGAGTAGGTTCATTACCCTTATCATACGTGGCAAAAATTTAACCCACATGGCGGCCACATGGGCAGATTAATTGTCAAACGTGATTGACTGTCCACTCGGGGTATTTTTTAACCACTTTGGTTACTTCGAGTACAAATAAGGGTCTGTTGTTAGTTCAGGGTGCTCAGTGCTCCTGACTGGTTACTTGGAGGATAGATTAGGTCCATTACCCGAGTTCGAGAGTCCCATGTTATTTTTAGGGTTGCTACGTTTGGTAGGATATAGACATAGATGCAGTGACTCTTGTGACTGTGCTAATGTGCTTCACGTGCGATAGGAAATAGAGTAGTTTGATTTGACCTATGTGAATGTCACGATGTTGTTGTGCTATAATTGTTTTTGGGAAAATTAATGGATTAAATATCATATTTGTCAATAAACAATTTCCAAAAGTTCAAATTGGCCAAAGAACAATAAAAAGGTTCATTCTAGCCAATGAACAATAAAAATGATCCATTTTAACCAATTGACTAATGGAAAATACTAAAATACCCTTTATGAAATAAAAAAACATTAATTAAAATCTCATAGGGGCGCACATCTATCAACACAAACTCTCCTCCTTCTCCCTCCACTACCACCACCACTCCTCCGCCTCCTCAAGTTGTTCCTCCCTCCTCTTCATTATAATGAAAGCCATTGCAGATTTATTTGGCCTCTCAAATGACCTACATTTGTGTTGACATTGGCAACCTCAAACAAAAAGAATAGCAAGAACACCATCACCACAACAATCACAAGTCACAACCACCTTCTTCAACAGATTCACTTTCTACCTCTCCCCCATCATCATCCTCCCTAGCCCACCGACACCGTACCAACACCAACACTGCTCCACCCTTAGCCTTTGATTTCTCTAACCCCTTTCATCTTCCCTCCGACCGCACCTTACCTTCCACCACCACCCCTCCCCTCTCCGACTCTCCGACTTCGACTTCTCCGATGACTGGATGGACACCCTCATCTCCTCCGCCACCACCGGCGGCTCAACCGATAGCTCCACCTTCCCCGCACCTCCTCCCATTTCCCTCTCTTCCCATCCAACCTCTTCCCCTCCTACCGCCTCCTCTCCCTGCCCTCCAATCTCAGTCGTCTCATTTGCAGAGCAAAGGAAGAGTGAGGAAAACATATTGGAACATCGTGGAAAGGAAAAGATGGTGAAGGGAAAAGTAATACTCGTCTTCGAAAAATAGAATATGGACAGCGTCCATGGTGATGTCTCCATGGCTGCCTCCAGATTCTCCTTCACCTCCACCGGAATCGTCGGAGGCAAGGGAGAAGTGGCCGGTAGCTAATGTAGGATGTGGTGAGGCAAGGGAGTGGCCAACGGCGGAGCAAAGACATTACGTAGCAGAGGAGAGCTAGTGGTGGTAGTGGAAGGAGAAGGAGGAGAGGTTGTGTTAGTAGATGTGGGCCCCTCTGGGATTTTAATTAATGTTTTTTTTATTTTAGAAAGGGTATTTTAGCTCATTGGTCAAAATGAACCATTTTTATTGTTTATTGGTAAGAATGAGCCTTTTTATTGTTCTTTAGCCAATTTGAACCTTTGGAAATCGTTTATTGGCCAGAATGATATTTAACCCAAAATTAATTTGAGAGACTTAATACTAGAAAAGTCCCAAAAGTTGGAAAAATTAATGTAGGGTCCCAAGGGATCACTTTAATATACTTAATAAGTGAAAAGACAGTTTTGCCCATAACCTATGAACACTTGTTACATGTGCCCAGTAACTTGTCAAGGTTTTGCGCAAAAAGTTGTCAAGCGTGCCCAGTAACTTGTCATTTTGTCGTGCCCATTAACTTAAAAAGTATTATTGGTCATTCACTTGTTACACATGTCCAACTAGTTGTCACATGTGCCCAGTAACTTATCAAGGTTTGCCTAAAGAGTTGTCAAGCATGCCCAGTAACTTGTCATTTTGCCCTACCCATTAACTTAAAGAGTATTGGCCATTAAGTTGTTACACATGCCCAACTAATTGTCACATGTGTCTACTTGTCAAGGTTTACCCAAAGAGTTGTTAAGTGTGCCCAATAAGTTGTTACAACTTGACAAGTTACTGGGCACATGTGACAATTGTTAATAGGCTAGGGGCAAAACTGTCTTTTCACTTTTCAAGTATATTAAAGTGAGGTCTCTTGGAACTTTACATTAATTTTTCTAACTTTTGGGACTTTTCTAGTATTAAGTCCTTTGTGGGGACCTCAAATTAATTTTCCCTTGTTTTTTTTTGTTAGTATGTCTTGTGCGTGCCGACAAGCGCTTTGCTAGTTGAGCCTCGATTGTCTTTTCCTCCAGCGTTATTTTGCTGCTTTCTATATAGACCGTCTCATTTCAATTTCTCCCTTAATGCTGTCCAACTGGACTACGCATCAGAGCCAGTAACACCCAATATATAGAGATATTTGGAAAATGTTTTTGGGCCTCAGATTTTACTTTATTTGGTATTAGTGATTTTGGACTGTGGGAAGTGAATTCGCAAAATAACGGTGCAGGTGGGATTGGCATCTGGGGAAGGCAAATACGTAGAAAAAGTGAGAGAGGCACAACTGGGGACGAAACTGCCAAATGTGAAGTGTGTGGATGCCAAAGGACTACGCCTCAAGCCTGACAACCTTCACCTCACCACCATGTCTCAGGTTCACTTAGGCATCAACTTGGCTCGTGCCTATCTAGCCTCTTCCTCTCGGGCTCCAACCTACCCTCACCACTAGCTAGCCCTCATCTACCCATATGAGTACAGAATATATGCATTTGCCTCTGTTTATGAATGAGTCCATAATATACAACATATTAACATTCACTATGTCTTTAATTTTATATTGTCAGATATTTTATTAAAATATCTCCTTTAAGTGACCCGTTAGATGTATTAGTTTTGTTTAGGATAATTACGATCATAGTATTATTGCTAATTTTGATGGAAGATTATAATAATAATTAAGGTCATATCCTTTAAACAATAAATATATGTCTCATTAGTGAAAAGACATATTCATGTATTTATTTATAAATAGGAGGTTCCCTTACTTGAGAAGATTAAATCCAAAAAAACAAACCATCACTGAGTTTTTTTATCAGTAAGAAGATTCCTCTATTTCTTTTGTTTATGTCACATGTGGTTCATAGGATGCTTATCGGTTCATGGATGGATTCCTCCTACAGATCAAATAGCAATGATAAGAAGTATTTTTATGATATAAGTCTTTCACTGTTTAATTTGTGATTGACAGAAATTCTATGTGCATGTTTTACTTTTAAGTATAGGATTATCCCAAGCATATATATGAAATTTTTTTTTTCTCCAACTTAGCCTCTACTTGCGCCGATTGAACTCCTGATTTCTATTTACAGCTAATTAAATGACTTCAATTGGCATCATCATGATCCAGAACACGAGTAAGAAATAATTCCACGCCTATGTATGTATTGACTTCAATGTACGGATAATCACAAACGAACGAGTTCACAAGTCGTTCCGCGAGCTAGCTAGCTAGCAGGCTTGACCGAGAACAGCGTCAGCATATATGAAACGTGTTAAATTTGACGGTGGACATTTTAAATCAATCAGTCCTGACTTATTAAGAAGCACAAAATAAATTCGGTTACATAGATACGTTTTAAGATAAGTGTAATTGCATTATTTTATGAGCGTCAGCAAACCTGACGATGAACGTATTAAAGGATCAGATTGATAGCTGGATTAAGAAGGACGACCAAACCGCCTCCCTCATGTATCAACTGATTGACTTTACCAAAAACGGGTGTTTCGTGATCATTAGTATTATTTAAGAGGTACTACACGTCAATTTGATAAACTCCATCTTTATATCGCAAGTCAAATGGTCCGCGACCAGTGAAAGAATACGACGGCACTCTTGTTATATTTTTAAACAGCCTTACATAATCTTTCTTCTTTATTCGGAAGATTAATGATCATCATGTCAGTTTGGCGCGTGTTTATTTTAATTTAATACGTAGAATAGCTCTGGGAACAATTCCTTTAATTTGCCGAAAGCAATGCATAAGATAAACAATGTAATTAAGCTTTATGCATGCAACTACATATCTCACGGGTTATATCTACACTGATGGGAAAATTTTATGGATCCGGCGCCGAATGCTGCAGCCCCTCTTTTTCTATAGTAACTTTATTGGAGAAAAATACAAAGGGAGATGCTCTAAATAAAGGAGGTAGACCACATTAATTAAGTTAGCATTTAAAACAAGCTAGGTGTGGTTGTATATAATTTTTTTGACAAAAAGTTAAAAGTTGCTCGTTATATATAAATTTCAGGCTCCACTTTGATCGATGATAGATTGAATTTAACTGGTATTTTTTAAGCAAATATAATTGATGATTACCACTTCATTTTAAAATTATTTCTGAACTACTATAGCACTCTATTATTTTATTTATTTGTTCCCCTTAATAAATAGCTGACTAGATTCTGCAGGTCCGGTTAACCATTTTGTTGCTTATGATCACGAATGATGAATATTAATCTTTTATTCAATTTCTTCCTTATTGTTTTTCTCTTTTTAGTTTTGACAGTGTTGATGATTATCGTGCATTTACATTTAAGTCATGTGATTGTCATGGAATAGCAAAATGACTAATTATTATAAGACGAACAGGGACCACTGATAAGTGTCGTCCTTTTCAATAAAGAACTTTTTTTCCTGTGGACAGTAATTTTCGAAATACATTTCCATGGACATGGGAGGCCGATATATATGGGATTGAGAGAATTATACATTTATACATGATTAAGAACTCAGCTCGGAAAATACAAAAAGCATCTAGGCCCGTGTGTGTGCTTGTTTTCTTATTATATACAGTAGTACTTGTTTCTTTAAGCCAACATGTTTTACTGTTTTGGACGCCACTACGTCCCACCACCCGCTATTTTACAATTTATTGGCATTTTTTCATACAATTATTTTATTAGTACTGAGAACAATGCCATTTATCACATTAAGCTGTTATGAGCACCCACCTGCGCATGTCTTGTCGAATATAAATTTTCTTCGTCCACTTCAGGTACGTAATACTTTCACAAAGCATATGCTTTGATAATTATATACCCTCATGTGAAGGGGCAAGCAAAATTGATTGATGCACATATAATTAACATTTATATTGACAAAGAACAAAATCTAATGAAGCAACCAAGATCAAATAGAATCATCAAAGGAGAAAAGGTAATCGCATAGTACAATATAATGACAATTCTATTTATCCCAGATTCCGACTTCCATGAAGCCATCCTGAGTAGCACAGCCTCTAAACATGCCATTACAATTAAAGCCAAAAGCAACTTCCCCAGTCTTAGACACAGCAATAAGACCAGCCATCCCTTCATCCAGCCTTTCCTTTATAACAAAGTCAACCGCCTCTTGAAGCTTCATTCCCTTGTACTCCATGACCGCCGCCACCTCACGCGCCAGCGTGGCGCGTATGATGGCCTCCCCCTCGCCAGTGCATGAAACAGCGCACACGTCACACGCGTACGTGCCAGCTCCGATCAAAGGCGAGTCTCCGATCCTTCCGGTCATTTTGTTCATCAACCCTCCGGTGGAAGTCCCCGCCGCACACCGCCCTTCACTGTCCACCACCACGCATCCCACCGTCTCCGGCGCGTATACGCTGATGGGCAGTCCATTCATTTGCAGTGGACTCTCTATTCCTGCTCCACACGTGTCCTTCCCTAGTGGAACCCTATAATCAAACTGTCCCAAAACATTTATAAATATAAATGTATCAAAACTCAAGTTTGTTTGAGCTTTTGTTTTATTGATTATATATATATATATCGTTGAACTATGGATTAATGGGACGTACATATACATATATAATACCTCCGGTCCTAAATATAGGACCTAATTGACTTTTTCTTTTGAGAGAGTAAGGTTGCAAAATAGGTTATCAAATGATGACATATTTGATATATTTTTAGATTATCCATTAGTTTATAGGTAAAATAAACTAGTTTAAGAAAAAAATTAGGTAAATCAATTTATAATTAACTTATTTTGTTTTTTTAAGTATTTTCCAGGAAAAGTCAATTAGGTCTTATATTTAGGACCGGAAGGAGTATATATGTTCGAACTTGTTATTCCATCATAGAAAAATTAAGTCAATATGTCGTCCTTAATTGATATCTTAATCTTTCGACGTGGGACTTATATTTCTCCAACAATTATGTTATTTTTGCAAGCAGAAATAGATACGTACAATAATGGTATTGGCTTCCTTTGCCAGCTTTAGCATTCCAACGTTTTCCTGGGTGATGAAGTATTCATTCTCCACAGTTTCCACACCCTATTTCACATTTACGCGTACGGTTGTAAATTAGTGGTGGACGTAAATATAGGAAAATATATATATATAATTAAAGGTGAGGAATTAAAGAAGAAATGAGGGTGACATGGCAAATTAAAGGTGAGGAATTGAAACCTGGTTCCTGGCGAATTGTTCGGCGCCGGAGAAAGCAAGGTAAGAATGAGGGGACTTTTCCATGACGAGCCTGGCCAATGAAATAGGATTCTTAACGGTGGTCACACCCGACACGGCCCCGCATCTTCTTTTTGGGCCGTCCATTATGCTAGCTTCCATCTCCACCGTCCCTTTTTCCGTTAGCGCCGATCCACGCCCCGAGTTGAACATAGGATCTGTTTCCAGCTCTCTCACCTAGACACACATATATCATCACATACATTCACACATATGTTAATTAATTAATTGAATGCATGTATGTAAAATCAACCAATAATAATGCCTTAGCTTCCATCTACACTGTTGTTGATGGTAATAAAATAATGTGTACACGTCATGTATGCATGGAAGATAATATTTAGTGGGTTATATAACTATGTATATATATTTGCACGTACGACGAGTTCGACGACGTCGATGGCTGGGAGGTTGGATTTGAGGGCGGAGATGCCGAGTTGGAGGCAACGGGAGAGGAGTTGCTTGGCGTGTTGTTGACGGTGGGAGGGGAGATTAGGGTCGACGCCTGCGCCACCGTGAACGGCTATAGCCCAAGCACCCATGATTCTTTCCTCCCTCTGCCTGCGTATATCTGCTCTTTCAATTCTCTCTAGGCTGGCCTGTTTAATATGGCTGTGTTTTTATGGTGTTATGATTATTATTATTCCAGATTCTCTTGCTGGGGTTATTTATAGCCTCTTTCGGACTCCAACCCCCTCTCCATTCCAATTTTATTACTTTTTTTCCTGTTACGGTATTTCCGTTTCAATTATTATGTTTCAAATCACAAATTGACCTCCGTTGAAAACACCTGCAGTCTTAATATAATGTTGTCTAATTTTACCATAAAAATAAATTGAAACTACTTTACTGGAGAAGAGGTGAAGGAGAAATTTTTTTTTGGGTAAGTCTCATTTGCCACGTCATTTATGGATTAGCTAATTGTAAATAAATATCGATGTAACATGGAATTTTTCAATCTGATTCGATCTATGAAAATGTTTTTCAACATATAAAATTAAAATGGTTTTTTATTCCCAATTTATTTTTTTTAGAGTATATGGTGATTAGTGAGATTGAAAATTCCACCTCAAATATAATGTGGTTGTTTTCAATTGGTTTATTATAAAAATTTGTAACCATTAAAACCTCAACCTGATGTTATGTATTTGTCCTTTTAAATTAATAAGTATAAAATAAAAGATAAAAATAATAGCTTAATTATCATTGTTCCAAAAATTATCTTTCAACAGAAAAATCATTCTTTTCAAAGAAATCAAATATGTCTTTTTTAGATGAGATCTATATATGGCGAAACCGGTTTATAACTTATACCTTAAAATCTGGTCGAATAAAACCCAAATCAGTGCCAACTTCTAAAGGGAAAAGATTATGTTAACCCTGATGATTTTTTCCCTATTGGTGGTCGATTCGAATTTGGCGAGCTGGCTCCAATCTCATATTTAATTGGGGCAGGCTTTAACTAAACAGAAACCACCTATTTAAACAAATGGATAATCAATCAATTGATTAATTATAAACTTTACGACTAAGCTTTGATATGTGATCCTTTTGTTAGCAGGTAAGGTCAGGCCAAGATTTAATTTAGTTACACGAGCCCAGAAACTTCTTTAGGCATACTACTGCCTTATTTTCATTCTAATTAAATGCATTCAAATTAAATTGATTATACTACATATATATTATAATCTAATAAAATAATTATATTTAATTTGTAAAGGGAGAAGGTTATGATAGTTAATAAATTTAACTGAAAATTAACTCATGTCTACTTTACTATTTCAACTGTTGCCTTATGAAAATGAAGTTGTAGAATAAGTTCATAAAATGTTAATATAAACTATATATTTTGTTTGTGTTTTATATATGTATCCACCTTAATTACTTAATATATAATTTATCAATGTATTTCTATCGTATATAATATAAATACATATAAAGGTAATCCTGATCGCCGGCATATATACAGACTAAACTTTGAGTGTGTACGAAAAAGAAGGATTGAAGTATTATTTTTGGAAATAATGAGAATGTAAGCAATCCTTACACGATCTAACATCTTTAGTAATCTTCTCAATTTTCAATCAAGGTTTTCAATCTTGATATTGACATTTATGCCCAAAAAAATTATATACTACCTCCGGTCCTAAATATAAGACCTAATTAACTTTTTTTTGGAGAGGTTAAGGTTGCGAAATAGGCTATTAAATCATGACATATTTGATATATTTTTAGATTATACATTACTTTATAGGTAAAATAAACTAATCTAAGGGAAAAAATTAGGTGAATCAATTTAAAATTAATTTATTTTGTTTTTTTATGGGATTTTCTAAAAAAGTCAATTAGATCTTATATTTAGAATCTGAGAGAGTATATACATAAACACTGTACGTCTGCTTTTATTTGTGATTGTTAACTGTATATATGTCATATAGCTTGCTATCATCATAATATAATCAGAAAGAATTCACCACATACAATTCTCCTTCCTAAGTATAAGGTCACTACAAAAACCTAGTTGTTTTTCAGCAATTGTTTTTTTCAACTTTCCAACGGTTGTCAACAGTTGGACAAACACTCGAGTGTTGGAGCTCCAACGTTTAAGCCAACCATTGGTAAATGGAGAGTGACAAATTGTCAAGCAACCTTTAAAACCAACCATTTTCAATTGTCAATATTTTTTTTGAAAAAAGTAAATGACATAGCAACTTTTACTAATTGTTGCTGTATGATTTTTTTTATAAAAAAAGGCACATAGCAACGGTTGCTATGTCCTTTTAAAAAAAAGTATAAAACACAGTTTAGTAATGAGACACACTACAAGGTTGAGAACCTTGTCAATGTTTACTAACCCTTACAATGTACTTCAATTTTTAAAGTTTAAAAAATAAATACTTATGGACAGTTATCTAACTATTATTGAATTAGTGGGAATGAAGCTCACGCCAAATTAGCAACGGTTATACATCGCTAAAATCCGCTTCTAATACTTTTTGAGGCCAACTCCATACTATCTACAATGGTTTCCCCATAAACGTGGTTTGTGGTCATGTGCACTCTTTCTAACGGTTGGTCACAAAATGTTGGAAAGCATGTGTTACTGAAAAACCACCTAATTTAATTAGATTAATTGGGTTAATTAAGTTATTTAAAATCATGTGATATTACTAAAACATTTTAATTATACCGTTGATTCTCAACTCTCTTTCTTATTTATTTATTAACGAGGAGCACTAATCAATAGAAATAACTTAGAAAAAAATGTGAGAAAAAAAGCAAAAGATACTGTATATTTAGAAACAAGCTCATACTCTCAAATATAAAGGTTATATGTTTATCACGGGTGGGGTGCCAAATCTTAATGTTAAAGCGGAACAAGTAGTTTTCTGTGCTTTAATAAGAGGAGCTGTACCTCTATGTAAAGTAGTGCATCAATAAATTAAATAAAATAAAGAAATCATAAAAAGGAAAGTTGTTTTGGAATACACTGATGTAATGTACTGATAATTTTTCACACCACATGTAGATTATCAGGAAATTGTGAGCCGAACAAAAGATATATGATAAACGTGGATTTGACGGGTCGATTCCCATGTATGTCCTTGTCCGTTCAGAGATTTGATCTTTGCGAGTATAAATGCAGAAAATTATATGGTTGTCAGACTCTCATATTTGATTTTCTAATTTTAATGTATTTACAATTATATCTAATCAAAACGTGTTATGAGTCGCTTATATTTATACCGGCGGTAAACTTATGAAATACTCACAAGTTTACATATACCATTTTCACGTTTCTAAATCAACAGAAAATCGTGTTAATTTGTTTTAAAACTAATGTTAATTATTTTAATTTACCATATTAAGTGAATGAGCATTATTGATAAAGTTTAAATGTTTATATATTTAATATCAACTATTAATATTTAATATATATTCAAGTCAATTTTTGTTATTTTTAATATTTCTAATGCGTAGTATATGATTTCAACCGTCAAATGATACGCTAAGAAACATGTAAAAGTTGGTCGGGTGTTTAAGTTAGTTCATTTTTTCTAATTCTACCCTCATTTATTTATACTATCAAGAGAAAGAAATATGTAAGTATTAATATAATGATATGAAAATTTTGGGTAAAGTAGAAAAAATACATTACATGGTGAGAGAATATAAGGGCGAGGACTCTTATATTTTAGGTTAAAATCATTTAAATTTTGATTTTTTTTTTTTTGCTCAGGATTCAAATTTTGGTATTGGAGGGGTATTAAGTTGTGATTCTTCCTTTTCTGTTTGGCTCTAGCTATGACAGATAAATCTGTTGCATTGGTATGATAAAGGAGTTGGTCAGAAGAATCAGATTAATTAAACCGCCACAGTATTCTTCGTGGCTTCTTCGTTAAGTAGACCCAAGGGGTATACAAATCCTTGCATGATGGCGGCGGGAGGAATTAATTGCAAATTTTCAAATATGTAAAAAACTAAACTTGCATGAATCATCAGATGATAAGGAAGCTGGTGAGCTGAGTTTGGTGACTAATGGACACGAAAGCTCACCATTGATCATAGTCAGCTAATTAATTAAGCGACTTGCTTTAGACTAATTAATTAACATCGACCACATGTATTTAAAATAAAGCGCCTTCCTAATTTAGGGACCAATTACGTACCTCGGCGATTGAAATGAGAAGATAAGGATTGTGATTGGCTCCAACATATTGGTGAATGGATATGATATATGGGGTTTCGATTTGATATTCATCACTCATATTGCTCATCACCTTCTCATCGCTACAAATACACATAAAAACAGTAGCTCATTGTAGGCCCCAAAACCTCTCATCTAATAGGGTCCACTATATGCTTATTCATTTATTTGTATTTGTGGTGATGAGAATGTGATGAGATGAAAACTAAATCAAAATCCATATATATATATGTGTGTGTGCATGACAAAATCAGATGAAACACGTACAAGTATGTATACTCGATATATATAGTCAAATATGAGTACTATTTTTTTTTGCCAAAGAATATAGTCAAAGAATAAATAATACTCCGTATTGAGTTATGATATGGATGTAATTAGGATATACTATTATACTAATTTTTTTTGGTCAATGACTAATTTAAAAGAAGTGACCAATGAGTTAGGGACCTCTCCAGTTAGTATTTATAAAATTAAATCTGCTTTAAATGGTGGAAATTTATCACAACTAGAAACAAAGCTGATGGTGAAGATACTAAATCTGCTCTCACGCAAGTAGCTTCAGCCTTCATGTCAATTAACGCATGACTACCCTGTTTTGTTTTTTCCCCCTTACCGCGAATGCCCCTGTTTCAGCTATAGTATTAACTTTTGATAATACTATAAATTACTAGCACTTTAGATGATCGGAATCCCTTAAATTTGATATGTCAGGCTCGAGACAAAAGGTTTTATTGAGAGAAACATTTTTAATTATTTCAGTGATCTTTAAGCCTTAAGATGTATAGTTTTTAGCCAACTGCTAGAGAATACTATCAACAATCTAACAAAAAACATTAATCCCTTGGATTCTATTTATATGACCTATTTTGAGGAATCGGTGTTGATTCTAAACACATGGCCTATTTGAAGATTTTATCATCAATTTTTTCCAAAATTATTTTAATTAACTCCTCTCCAATAATAATTAAGAAAAGGTTGCCGGGGGGGATTTAGGAAGATAATTAATACTCCCTCCGGTCCTAAATATAAGACCTATATTGAGAGTTACTTTTGGTCCTAATTATAAGACCTATTTCTAATTTTTATCACATTTTTTCCAAAATTGCCCTTACTTGTCCTTCCTCAATTAGGATCAAACCTCTTCAATTTAACATGGGCCAAACGTCGGCCCACACCTATAACCTTGTGTGGTGACCATTATACAGTGAATCACCAATGGTTTTCTTCTTCCTTCGTCAAAACACTGAAATTTTTTGCGAGCTTTAATTATATGTCGTAAATTGCAAGGCCATGATCGATTCCAGTGATATGGTTGTGGAGTTCAACTACTACCATCTTCAACATCAAAGCTGTCAATTACAGATTCGCCTGTCAAAGCTTTTGTTGTTATTGCTGTCAAATTTGAAATTTTTAATTTCTCTCTAGTTCTTAAGTTTGAATCTGATATGCCTTCATTTCTTAAAACTAGAAATTTGTTTTTCGAGTGTTTGATTGTCTCTGGTATGATTTGATGCAGTGAGTGCAATCGAAATAAGAAATTGATGGAGGTGCAAAATGGAATCGTAAATCCAACAACGAAATCGAGTGAGATGCAATTATGAAATAAGGGAGATCTGAGATGCATCAATGAAGTAGTCGGATCTTGATGAGTTCTACTCGCAATTTCGCATCTGAAGTTTTTCGATGTCAGAGGACCTAAATTAATTACTTGAAAGAAAGAAGGGTAATATTGGAAAGACATCTAAAATTAAGTTTTCCTTAATCTCCCCAAAAAAAGTCATTTAGGTCCTATATTTAGGACCGGATGGAATATGTATTAGGGAAAAATACAACATACTAATTAATATAAATAACATCCTTAATTTTAATCAAATTTGTTAAATGGCCATGAATTTAGGGCAAGAGGATTAACATCTACTCTACTCCTATTTCCAACAACACAAACATGCATACATTTAAGTTTTTCTCTTCCAAGGTGGATTGATGTACCATTCTACTTCCAGAACCCTGCTCCATTCTAGCCCCAACACTAATAAATAGTAAACCCATGATCAGTCTACAATTTTGAAATTTATTTTTTTAATAAAGGTAAAATGATATTAGTAATAGATAGGAATTTTGAAATTTATACAAAACGTTAGCATGCTCTTTTTTCTTTCTTTTCACTTTTTTCATTACTGAATATTTTGAAATTGATTTTTTATTTCACCCTCAAAAAAGTTTATGTTAAATTGAAAGTACAACATAAAAATAAATCCAAGAACATGTTACATAACATCAACAAACTTCCATCCCAAATTCAAAAGAGCAACTAATTTTATAATCAAAATCACTTTTGCGTACCAAAGATAACACACACAAATACATACTCTTAAGGGCATGTTTGATATAATGGTATTACCAGCTGGTATATGAAAAACAAAATGGAATCAATGGTGAGGCCAATTCCATCAGAATTCATAGATTTGGCTGCCATGATATAACTACAACCCATAAAATTTTGAAAATTTAAATGGAACTCTAATTTCACCCCTTATTCTCAATTCACCTCTTTCAGACCCTACCATCACTGATAGATCCCCAGCCACTTTCAAAGACCGCACATGCAAAGAGCATTCACTGACCAGCGATGGTTGGAACAGATAACAGCTTGAGTTCACTGGGTTCACGAACACGTTGTAGCTTAGATTCTCTAAAAGTGCAGATTGGCACATTCAAAGCATCATCAGAAGATGGAGAGACTAGCTAGCCGAGGTAAGCCAAATAGAGATATGAATACACGTCGCTCTCAACTGCTAATGCAGAGCCACCGTCACTCTTCATTTCCATGTCTATATTCATATATCCATTTCTATTTTCATTTCAATAAACATTAATTCTAGTATAGCAAATAAGCTTTTAATCTTTTTGGCATATGGGGGCAAATTAAACATGCAGTATGTGCCTCTCTGTATGTAAGCCGAGCTATACAGTAAACAAAAAAGATTGAATGATAATTAATTTGTGTAGACAATGAAATTTGGGAAGGGACATGAAAACAAGGGAGCACGTGGAATGACGAAGGGAGGGTACTGAGATGGAGACATCCACGGAAGTCGGAGAGATTAAAGAATCTTTATGTGAGATTCCTGGCCATGCCAACCACTACTATGTGGTAAAGGACATTTGTTTTGTGCCTTCCAATGGATTCTCATCACGTGTTCTATTTCTCTCTGTGGCCATCCTCTCTCTTTCTTTGGACAATTCTTTCTTTGGACAATTGCACCCACTACTCTTAAGGCCCACTTTCCCTATAATCAGTAGAATGCTAAACGTGAAGATATATAAGATAATTTTGACCGTTTAAATCTAAATGGAGTATTAATGGATGCAAAGCAATGTCACGAAAACACGATATGATGGTCGGCAGAAGCAATATTCGATTTGTTTTAAAGGGCTCAACTGGTTCAAATCGTCCATTAGACCGGAAGTTGAAGTTTAACCATGAATTGGAGTAGGTTTTAAGAAATTGGACGACTCAATAAACTCGAATAACGCTAAAAGGAATATTGACACGTGTGTATGCTTTTAAAACCGACTTTTGTCCAAAAATACCCATTAACCCCCAAATTTGACAATCTTTTTATTGACTTCTATATATTATAACTTGGATTTGAGAAAAAAATGTTGTGATTGAGTTCTAAAATATATGTTTACGCCATATTAAGATTTCATATAGTTATACTTGATTGGACCGAATTTTATACCTTTAAGCATGTGCAATTGAGCTTAATTAGTGTGATTTAATTGATATATTTGATCATTATTGACATATTTTATTGCGCATGCTTATTGGAATTAATTGGTGAATATTAGCCTTATTTCTTGCATTTTTAAGTAACCAAGGGTATTTTGGTCATTTTGACTATTTGATGATATTTTAATGTAGGGGGGTTCACGTGGGCCCCACACACCCTTGGTGGAGCTTCGGTGGAGCTTATTTGGCAAGGAGGAAGGCTAGTTGGCAAGGAAAATGACATAAAGCAACTTTACCATTTTTGGTAAAAGGAAGGACAAGGCATTGGTGAAGCATCTTTCCAAAAGGAGTAAATTTGGCTCCAATTTCAAATTTGAAAGGAAAGCGTCATTAAGGGCATTTTCGGAAGCACAATCACTTGGAGAAAAAGGAGGTACCTTTACAAATGCATGAAAGCAAAATCAAGACTACATTCATCCTCACTTTTCACCAAATACCAAAAATACCCCTCCTCCCTTCATAAACATAACCTACGGCCTAACCTTCCTTCTCACCCATCAAAATATCTTCTTGACAACTCATTCACACCATTTGACAGCTCATTAACTCCCTAATCCAGCTCATCAACTAATCTCCCACTTACTTAATCCCAACTAACTTCATTTTGACAGAACTAACTCTAATCCTTCCACTTTCACTTTCTCTCTCTTCTAACAAATTCTCTCAACTCCATCTTCATCTTCTTCACCTTCTCCACTTCGTTCTTCACCTCCATGGCCACCATAACCTCACGCCTTCTTCCATCCTCCATCTCCATGAGCGGCTAGACGTCCTCTCCTCTCTCTCCAAAGGAATGTGCTTGTAGAAATTCAACATTTGGCCTCATGTATTTGTGATATACTCTTTTAGGTTTCAAGCTAGATGTAAGTTTTTGCCTATGTATGACCTTGATTTAGACTTGTATTGGTTAGAATACCTTGATTTAGGTGTTCTACTTAATTGTGGCTTGGAATCTCTCTTTTGTGTTTAGCTCATGAAAACCTAAAGCTATACGTTTGTAATTTCAAGAATGTATTTGTGTGTGATTAGCTCCTAGTATGTTTGTGGAATGAATGTTTTTCTTAGGCGTGCTTGATTAGTATCTAATGTGCTTAAGGTATGAGTTCAACTTGAAAGAACTTTAGGCTTGGTTAACCTAATTAAACTCTCTTAGATTTCTTAGATTTAAGAGATCTTGAGAATTTAGTTAGATTATATCAAGTGTAACAAATATATGAGGTCCGATTAACCAAAAGCACAAAATACTTTGGAGAGGGAGGTACTTCTCATCTCATACTTTCACATTTTTAATTCGGCTAGTTGTTCTTTTTTTTAGATTAAATTAGTTGTAGACATAAAAATCACACTCTAATTGTTTGTTAAATTGCGTGACTTAAATTGCCTTGAACTTACAAGAATTCACCTAGACTGTGAGAAGACCTATACTCACCGCTATTCTCGTAGTGGATTAGAGTGTTGAATTGTATTGATTAAATCTTTTAGTCAACAAAAAAAGGTTAAATCAATACTTTTTTTATGAACTGATATAGTTACACGTACTATTATATATACATATAACATATATTTTTAATTAAGTAATACCTCATAACGCATCATCACCGATATAAACTAAACATGCTGGCCAAATATACGTACGTGCGCGCGCGCATATATAGATTGGTTGAAGGCAGGGAAAATTAAAATGTTTTAATATAAAAGTTCGACATTAAAGATTATCACATTTATTTAAATCTATAGCTAGTCACACCAATTACCAGTTTGTTCGACCGTCACTAGAAAGCATGCTCGATCACAAATTTTGCGTAGCTAGATTCTAACGACAACGTCAACATCCCAGTGATGATTTATCTCTCTCACATACACATTTATATAGAAATTCCAATGAACCAGTTGGAGTTTTGGGACATACAACCACGCAAAAATAGGAAGAACAGTATATGTGGGTATTATTGGTGAAACAAGATCAGAATTTTTATTTTATCAGGCAAAACATATTTACTTCCAAATTGGAGAAATGAATATTCGAGGAACACAACCGCATACGTGATCAATAATTCAATATCATAATTCATATGCCAAGAAAACATGAACACGTTGTTATGTTGCGCTTTAACCCAAGCTTCATACTATTCCAAATTAAAAACGGTGGTACTGCTGCTGAATGATCCCTCTTCATGGATTTCCCTGCTCCTTTTTTTCAATTTTTTTTTCACCTCCCTTTGATTCCCTTCCTTTTATTTTACTGTATTGTGTATTCCCTCGAGTGAAGATTCGGAACCCCTTAAATTAAAAGCATTCGGTTAAGCAGTAGAGGCTCATCCAATTTGACTAAAGTCAGGGTTCATTCAATCCCTATTAAACTACAGACTATATGTTAAAACTCTTTGTTGATTATCTTACCCTTTGAATTACTCACAATTAGCGATATGGATTAGTTTATGACCGTTGATTTTAAAAGAGAGCATGTATTGAGATATCGAAAAAGAGATAATAAAAAATAAAGAATATATGAACTCCTTATACTTGATCACTTAACATAAAGATTATGCGGTACGTTGAAGGGTTAGGTTGATAGGTTTTTTATTTAACTTGTCCTTACCTCTCCTTTTTGAGAATATATAGAATACAGTTTCATTACTTAAAAAAGTAATCTTTTTTTACTTTTAAGAAATCTATCTTTAATTAAGTTACGATCATTTCCTTGACTAATTATTCTTAATTAATTTTCTAACGTCGCTTTTCCATCCATATGCTTATACATGTGTGTATATATTAGACATTTTTTGTCATATATGATATATGAGTGTGGCTTGCTATACATCGCGAGATAAGTATTTTATGCCAAAATATTTTTTGTACGCACGCTTCTTTTCATTATCTAAAGCAATTTATGCTTCCTCTCTTTTCATGCTAGTTACATCAAAAACCATCACATCTTTCCCAAATCATAAGTATAAGATATAAATTAAAATTTATAGAGTCATATTATTCAAAAGTCGACACTGACATTGTGATTCATATTCTTAAAATTTCATAATCATCACGTGGTGGTAAGCCCAGAATCTAACTTTTCGAGTAATATATAGTCCCATAAATCGGAAGATGTATATCGGGCTAATTAATTAGTTTGAATTTCAACTTTAAAGTATTAACTTGTTAGAGGGTTTGGCACTACCTCTAGCCTCCCATGTTTCAAGTATATATATGTATTAGCCTCCCTAGTTTCTTAAAAAATTCTTTTGCAGCATAGAATCACTACTACTGCAGGTTGTATGTATGTATTCTGAAAAACTTTCTATACAAGTTCAAAAAAGAGTTAGTTTGTTATTAAAGTCGCACTAACGCCAAACTATCATATTTTCAAAATGGGCATTAACTAATTTTAATTAGTATTACAATTATATTTCATGTTTGTTATTAAAAGGGTAGAGTTGAGTTTTAAAGTCGGAGAAAGAAACAGCGTTGATGCAATCCTACCAACTTCAAACTTTTTGTTTTAGGTTTTAGGTTCAAAATATGCCAATGGTGATTCTTCTCCGTTCTTTTCTAGTTTTCTTATTACATGTAACCACATGGGCATGCAGCACATCCAAACAGTCAAACAGGTCCAGCTTTGTGATTACCTGATGAGAAAGCCCGTTCACACAAAGCCCAAGCCCTTGGGAAACTACACACCAAAACATGTTCTTGTTGTGCCTCGATATGCTTTGACTATAAGAATACCATAAATCCTTCTTTATAACATCACTAAGTAAAAAAGTTAAGAAAATGGGAACAATTCATGAAACTTTAAAAGGCAAAGCAGAGTAAAATATGACATTGAGCGGTTAAACATCATTTTCTGATTTAGAAACTACAAGTAAACAATCCCCAATTTTCTGATATACTCCCTCCGGTCCTAAATATAAAACCTAATTGACTTTTTTGAAAAATCCTTAAAAAAAACAAAATAAGTTAATTATAAATTGATTTAACAATAAGCTTGTTATGCCTGGTGAATGATCATCTACAACCACAAAAATCAGCAGAACAGGGCACGTAAAATTGAAAAATGGGGCAGAAGTGGAAGAAAGAATGGAAGGGATAAAAAAGAAAGACAAAAAATAGTCTCATTAACACATATGGACACACCAAAATTAGTACTTCCTCCGTTCCTAAATATAAGATCATTTTGGTTAATTTGGGGAGATTAAGGAAGACAATAAAATTACATGATCTTCCCAAAATCCCCTTAATTACTTAACTTTAAAGGAGGAGGGGTTTTCAATGAAAAGAGGGAGTATAAGGGTAGTTTGGGTAAAACTTGAGATAAAATAGAAAGTAATCTTATATTTATGAACTTATCCACTTCCCCAAAGTGAACTTATATTTAGGAACGGAGGAGTACTAGTTAAGTTGCAAATACATACACTATTAACCACTCCCACGCTTAAAATGTTCCCGAATAAATCTCTCGGCATGAGCTGGGTACTTATCTTTGATGTATTCCCGAAGGCACTTTTGGTAGGAGAAGTCTATCCAGCCTCCATCAGTTCTTACAACAAAAAGGCACCTTGAGTTTTGAAATTGAGGGTGTCTATCAACCTACAATAATACAAGTCATATGTACCACTTCATTTGCTGGCTACTTTGGAAAAGAAACAGATCAAACTCTTCTACAAACTTTGTGCGAGGGTTCCAACCAATGTAAAACTCCATGAACAGGAAATGATATTTGAATAACAAGAAACAAGTGCGAGAGAGAACACCGAGAATAGCCCGAGTTATGTATATATATCAGTGACGGCTATGTCTTAATGCGTTTCAATGCATTTAATTTAATGGAACTGAAACTAAGAAGGCTTTGATAGATGAACTTTTTTTAGATTGCATTTGATTGAAAAACTGGTGCAACATTTGCAGCAAATGAGTTTCAATGTGTCACCATTTGTTCCACCTTTTCCCACATTACTTTCAACATTATTTGAAAGTTCATCTAGAAAAGGGTCAGTGTCTAACCATTGAAGCATTTGAAATAAAGTATAAAAATATTTCCCCATATGAATGACAGAGTACAAGTTAATGCTAAGAGACGGTAACGAGCATACAGCTTATTTCGTTGCTTGAATTCAAACGATGTATAGCGTAATCACAAGCTGAGATATAGCAGATTATATGTTTTAACACTCAATCTAACGACTATAAAATAAATAGAAGTGAACGGATAGAAAATCTACAAGTGCACCGGAATGCAGGGTAAAATCACACCTAATGGGAAAGCTCTAAATCCCGCTAAAGTTGACACAGGAACTACATAGAGCTGAAAATATCCACAGAGAAAGAAAAAACGGATGATCCCGAGTAAAGGAAGTACCTATGTTATAGGCTTATAGTACCATATTGTGAACTAATACAAGCAACTAGACTGCATATAACCATTTTTTTTAATTAAACGCACTATCAGCGCAAGAGCTAACAACATCCAACCTCAGATGTCATACCACTAGCTACACCATCTTTGATGCTAAACAGATATTCTACAATCTATTATAATGCAATTGGAGGCATGGCGTTGATCAATTAGATGTAAAATAAATAAGTTATACTCCCTCATTTCCTATATATAAGATCTTAATCTATTTTTCTTCATTTTCCCCTAAAATATCCCAATACTGTAATGAGCACAAGTTCTTGGGACAGGCCAAAATCCTTCGTGCCCTTGAGACAACCACACCCCATAAAATAGTCATTGAGTTGGGAAGCCAATAACTTAGGTCTCTGTGAGTAAAACTCCCCTATGTGGAGCTTGTGACATACTGAGATTGATGCTCTTCAATTATAAATATTCAATAATAAATAAGCAGAATTAGAGTTGAAATAAAGGTAAATGGTTACGTTTTTTGGTAATATTATTAAGTACCATC
Organism: Mimosa pudica; assembly: GCA_029929735.1. Taxonomy (NCBI): domain Eukaryota; kingdom Viridiplantae; phylum Streptophyta; class Magnoliopsida; order Fabales; family Fabaceae; genus Mimosa; species Mimosa pudica. Next base: position 14,627,282 of record JAKELP010000004.1, on the reverse strand, counting down.
ATTGATTTAATTAGCTCTTATATTTGAGTGAGTAATTGTTTATATTTACTTTTAAAAAAACAAATGTATTTTAACTATAAAGTAAATTATAATCTGATAACATGTAATATAGGTTAACATATAATTGTTTATTTTCCTACCTCAATTTTTTAAAAAAATCTGATCTATGACAGGACGAGCATCAATAAATGAGTGAAATTAGGAAAAGAAATTATAGCTAGGGGCATACACAAACAAGGAAGAAATGAAAAAGCAAAAGCTTACCATAATGGATTGAATACCAGACCCAACTTTATCTTGGAAACGAGGATGGTAGGGAAGAAGGTTATTAACAACTGCTTTCTCATCCTCAAGAGTCAGTCTCTCCCCATCCATGTACCTAGCTAATAAGCAAATCAACTTACAAGTGAGGAAGAGATAATAGAGAAAACAGAATTATTGAGACATAACGGCGTGACAGTTTGTGTAGGTACCTAGGTGAGTGAAGTATATGCTTGGCCAGCAGAAGCATAGGCTCGATATCCCTCAGAATCTCCGACTCTTTGTTCCTCCATTTCCCATAATCCCACGTCGACTCCCTCGAACTTGTAGGCCCCACGCTTCCCACACTGACACCACTTACTTTCTCTTCTGCTTCTCCCCAATATGCTTTAACTCCAACTACTGGATAAGGTGTCGTACGGATTCTGAAGGCCATCCCTTTGTACTTGAGCCCCTGAATTACACTCAGAAGAACACCAGTTGCCATTTCACTTCACTGTGTTATCTTCCGGTGTTCCCCTTTTTATATTTTTATTACTTTATTAGCTCATACTTTATGGGCTTTCTGGTCCTGTAAAATTGGATCCAACTAGTTGAGCTCGGCCCATTTACTTGGGCTCTGGGGTTTCGGCTTTTGTTTACATACGTGTTATAATTTGGAGACCTTCTTCCGGTCTTAATGCACGCCTATCTTACTAATTGACTACAGATTAAAATATTAAATAACTACATCTACAAAGGTGTAGTATGGATATTAGTAATTGGCCAAAAAAAAAGTATGGATATTAGTAAGTCATCCGATATGATTGGTGCGAACATATAGTGTTTCTTAACATTTAAAAAAATCATCAAATTCAACGGGAGTATTTGGCAGCTGTGGCCTGTGGGAGGGAGGGCTTATGAGTAAAATTGAGCTAAAAAGAAGTGATTGAAACATATTTTAATTTTTGAGTCATGTTTTGGTATAGTCATTGCCAATGGCCATTTTTATTGGGCTTATATAAACCATGGTTTAAACTCTAAACTTAGGTTTCAAAAGATAGTCCCAAAATACATGAAAATTTGAGAAAAAAAAACACACAGTTTTTTCCTCCAAACCATGGTTTTGAGCTCAAAACATGTTTAGGGAAAAAGGCAATTCATAACTATCATCCAAAATATATTCCAACTTCTTTTTTGAAAGTTATTTCTCCATCATCACATCTTCAAACCTCCCCACAATATCTTCCGTGCAAAAACGCCCTTTAACCGATCGAGAAAATACTTATTTTGCAATGATTATCTAAACACATGCATCTACCATCATCACAGTTGTTTGCAACTGTTGTGAAAGCCACAGGCCTCATTAGGTGTATTCGTATCTCTCGTATCAGATTCAATCTTTCTTATAGGATACCAGTTATATCATGAATCATGAATCGAGAGAACAGGCTCGTGTTGATTTTTTTTCCGCTAAAAAGAGAATGAAGGCACGAGCTGATGAGGATCTGTTTTGTGCGGAAAAGATTTGCAAATTAAAAATATGTGATTCTCCATTTGTGACGTCAAACCAAGTGGGTCGTCATTCGTCAACGAAGCTAAATGGTTGATTTGAAGCTTCAACGTTCAACGTTTATCCAATATATGCATTGCGTGGTTGTGTTATGCTTCAGCCTTATAATTGAGTATTAATTAATGTAATATAGTGACGTGCGTGCACGGAGGAGCAATACCAACCATATTGTTTGTCCACTTCCTTATCTTTGACGAGCCAAACATTATATTAGGGCTGTTCATCGGACAGACCAGACCGGGCTTCCCCCTAGCCCGAGGTCTGGTCTGGTGTGGCCTTCGGGCTAGTTATGGCAGCCCGAAACCCGGTCTTGCCCGGAGAAAAACCCGATAACCCCCGGGCCAGACAGACCAGACCAGGCTGGACCGGGTTTATGGTCCAAAAGAAGCCAAAAACAAGGAGACACAAAAAAAATATATACACAAATCCAAACAAAGCACACACAAAAATGACAAAATATGATACACCACTTCAGTGGAAAGACACTCAAACACCACTTCAGTATACACATTAAAATATATATACAGATCTGAACAAAAAACACAAAAAAAATTAAAAGGAAGAAGAGGGAAGATAAGGGAATAACAAATCTGATTTCGAACGGCCGCTGCAAGAAGAAGGGTGACGACGGCGAGATGAATGGTAACTATGATGAGATGAATGGTGGCGGTAGACGGAGGTTACGGTGGCGGTAGACGGCGGTGACGGTGGCAAAGGTTCACTGAGTGCAAGAGAGATGAAGTTTTGAGCAGTGGCCTCCTATATTTGAAGTCAAGAACCAAAGCATAGAGAAAGGGAGATGAGAAAATGAAGTGATAGAAGATGAAGTGAAGCAGAAGATGAAGATGGAGTTCTATTTGGCCAAAGAAGAGAGAGGAAGATGAGAAAAGAAGAAAGAAAGTCACGTGGTGATGGGGGAAAACATGTTTGAATACTTGGCCCTCATTGAGCCACGTGTATGCATTGAATTTTTTATAAAAAAAAATATATAAATATATATATATATGCTACCGGGCTGGACCAGACTTATTGGTCTGATTGCCTAGCCCGAGGCCCAGTCTTACCCGAAGTTCGGGCCAGACTCTGGTCCAGTCCAAAAGCTTGTCGGGCCAAAATTGTTCTTGCCGGACGTGACCAGACTGGACCGGGCCGGGTCGGGTTGACCGGGTTCCCGGGTTTGTTGAACAGCCCTACATTATATTGCATTTACATCATTACATGTTGAACACCAAAAGTATCCTACATTATTATTTTCCGGTATACAACCATTATCTCATACTCCCTCCAATCTAAATATAAGATTAATTTTAAATTTTAATTTGTTCATAAATATAAGATTACTTTTTAATTGTTCCCAGTTTTTTGTTAAATGAACCTTGATAGTGGTTTACAATAATAAACAAATAAGAGAGTGATATTGAGAATAAAGATATATGTTTAGGGTGAATTAGTAATATCATGTGATGACTAACTTCATAACATTATTAATTTACTTAAATTTGATAAAATATTCTTATATTTAGGAACATAGAGAGCAAGGTTGTCAAACTCGTGAGTTTAAATAAACTCGTGGAGATAAGGTAAACTCGGATCGGTAGACTCGTAAGAGTTTTCTTTTATAAAAAAACATGTATTTCTTTTATATAATTAAATAAGAATACAAAAAATAATAATAAATTGGCTTGAATTTATTTTAAATACATATAGTATATTTAGATATATCAATATTCATATTATATCAACCTCAATAGATAAATTTATATGAAATCCATATTTAAATTCATTGAATTTTGTCAATTAAAAATAATTAAAATGAGTTTAGTAGCAATTAGCACAATTTTCTGTAAGGTAGAAACGTAAAAACGGTGAATTCACAACGTAAACACGTAAGTTTCTACCGAATTTTTAAAGACTGAAAATTTAGATGACTCGTGACACGTTTTGTTTAGGTAGTGTCGTAAAAACGGTAAAATCGGAGAGTCAACTTGCGAGTTTAACAACAATGATAGAGAGTATTAAAAAACTTTACCAACATGGACTAATCTAGATTCCTTAAGGTCGAACTATTTTGAGTGGCGGCCAAAGACTATATCTCTTTTTCTTTTTACTTCCCTTCCCTCCTTTTCCCTCGCACCATTTGATCTAATATCAAATTTTAATGGTCAAAATTAAATACTCCCTCCGGTCCTAAATATAACTTAATTGACTTTTTCTGAAAAATCCTTAAAAAAACAAAATAAGTTAATCATAAATTTAAATATAATTACAATAAAACTTAACAATCACAATATAAATTTAACATGTCAAATAAATCTGAGGCAAACTTTTCACACCTCTAATGAAAAATACCTAAATTTATAATAACAGTCAACTCTGACCACACGAGTTTCAGGACTACTGCATGAATTTGAGAACTCGGCCAATAGCCTAAGCACTAAGAAGCCTACATATTTAAGGTTGAAAAAAATAGCAAAATAAAAGCAGCCAATTTAAGGAAAGGCCACAATCGTCCCATGAGTTATCCCGCGCAGGATAAAATAAAACCTCTCTGAAAAACATTTTAAGACCAAAGAAAGAAACTCGTCCAGACACACAACACAGCCCAGAAATCGGAATGAAATCGGATCTCTCTTCACATCCATGCTAATACCTCCTTCCTTCAATCTCCACCGTCCGATCAAAAACATCACCGTTGATGGGCCAGTCAGCTTCCACTCCATCAACCACTTCCCACCGCCAAAACTCCCACTCAAACCCAAAATCAACGGCTCAGATTCCTTCCACACCACCCTTCAAAAATCCCGATGATCCCATGGCCGTCGATTCCCTCCACGACTTCATCTCCAACCTCCCCGACGAGTGCCTAGCCTCAATCTTCCACTCACTGGGCCCCACCGACCGCAACCGCTGCGCCCTCGTCTGCCGCCGGTGGCTCAAAATCGACGGCCAAAGCCGTCACCGTCTTTCTCTAAACGCACCGTCCGATCTCCTAACGGTAATTCCCTCTCTCTTCTCACGTTTCGATTCCGTCACTAAGCTCGCCTTAAAATGTGACCGTAGATCTGTAAGCATAGGGGACGAAGCTCTTGTGTTAATCTCCAAACGTTGCCCTAATTTGACGAGACTGAAATTACGAGCTTGCCGTGAGTTAACGGACGCCGGTATGACGGCGTTTGCTAGGAATTGTAAGGGTTTGAAGAAGCTTTCGTGTGGATCTTGTACTTTTGGGTCGAAAGGAATGAACGCTGTGTTGGATAATTGTTTAGGGTTAGAGGAATTATCAGTTAAACGCTTACGTGGACTTACTGATGCTTCTGTTAATGAGAAAATTGGAGTTGGTGGTGTAGGGTTATCACTGAAGATGATTTGTTTGAAGGAGCTTTATAATGGACAGTGTTTTGGGTCTCTTATTTTAGGTGCTAAGAATTTGAGGACTTTGAAGCTTTTCAGGTGTTCTGGTGATTGGGATAAGCTTTTTCAGTTATTGGCTGATGGTGTGCCTAGCATGGTTGAGGTGCACCTTGAGAGGCTGCAGATTAGTGATATTGGTCTTGTGGCGATATCGAATTGTTCTAATTTGGAAATCTTGCATCTTGTTAAGACGCCTGAGTGTACGAACTTGGGGCTTGCGGCTGTTGCTGATCGCTGTAAGCTGTTGCGGAAGCTTCATATTGATGGGTGGAAGGCGAATCGGATTGGGGATGAGGGTTTGATGGAGGTTGCGCGGTGTTGCCCGAATCTTCAGGAGTTGGTTCTCATTGGTGTTAATCCGACTATAGCGAGCTTGGAGATGTTGGCGTCGAATTGCCATAATCTGGAGAGGCTGGCGCTGTGTGGGAGTGATACGGTTGGTGATGGTGAGATATCGTGCATTGCCGCGAAATGTGTGGCTCTGAAGAAACTGTGTATTAAGAGCTGCCCTGTTTCTGATCAAGGCATGGAAGCGCTAGCTGGTGGGTGCCCGAATTTGGTTAAAGTGAAGGTTAAGAAGTGTAAGGGTGTGACACTTGAAGGTGCAGATTGGTTGAGATTAAGTAGGGCGACACTTGCTGTTAATTTAGATACTGATGAAGCTGAACATCAGGATGCTAATGCTAGTGATGGTGCAGCTCGGGATAATGGTGTAGAACTTCCATCTATTTCCAGTCAAGCAGCAGCATCGGCTACTATTGCTTCAAGCAGTTCTGGTCGATCCACTTCATTCAAGTCAAGGTTAGGACTTTTGTCTGGGAGGAGTTTAGTGGCTTGCACTTTTAGAAGATGGGCGAGTGGCAATAGTAGTTCACGGCATGTTTAAACGCAGAAATTTGAAATATATGCCAAAGCAAAAGAATTCCAGCCTTTGTTCAATTTAATCATTGTGTTGCATCACTTGATTTGCTCTTTTATTATGTTCGAATTTGAAACTATGCTGTGTGCTGTGGATTGTTTTATGAGTTGAATCTTCACAGCTAGAATTGGCAGTCACATTTTTTAGCACTAGATTTCTTTGGTGGCTGGTGCTACCCAAGAATAGTGCAACTCATCAATTAGATGGGAAGTTGCACTGCACTCTCTTTGTCGTTGAGATTGAGGCTGATCGATGTCTCAAAAAGTGTTACTGTACTGTAATTTGTTAAATGTAATTGTATTTAATGTGAGAAGAAATACCTTTTCTCAACAGCTTTTCTATGGGCAAGGAGAATTGTTAGTAAAAAATTATCACTTGCCAGTCAGATGCTTTAGCAATTATGTGGCCAACTGCTTTAGGTTTGGTTTCTTTTGATCGAGATTATCTGGTCATTTTTCAATGCAATTGATATCCTTTACGACAATAATTGACTGATTTTGCATGATTATGGCGTGACTTTACTTTCCAAGCATAAGTTGGCATTTATTAGTTGGAAAGATAAGATGCCATAGCAGGGCTGCTATTATTGTTCGAGATAACCTACCTTTTTCGTATTGATTTGCTGGCTTTAAACCTGCCTTCCCCCTTAGTTGATCCATTTAATTCTATAGTGGCCTGTTTGGTGATAAATGGAGTCACTGTATTTGAGATTGAAAACAGATCTTACCATCACGATTCATGTATATAAAGTCTAGCTACTTTCAGATGTGCTCAAAAATTTAATAATGCATCATCATTTTCAAATTTTATTATATACTACCTCCGGTCGTAAATATAAGACCTAATTGACTTTTTTTTTTAGAGATTAAGGTTACGAGATAGACTATTAAATGATGATATATTTGATATATTTTTAGATTATACATTAGTTTATAGGTAAAATAAACTAGTTTAAGGGAAAAAATTAGGTAAATCAATTTATAATTAACTTATTTTGCTTTTTTATAGGATTTTTTTAAAAAGTCAATTAGGTCTTATATTTAGTATCGGAGGGAGTACTTTCTAGCTATACTTGTGAACGGGGATCTATGGCTGTAGATTGCTGTATCTTGGTATTCAAGACCCTTGAAAACCTTACAATCACATATTATTGGTTACGTCGATATCAAGTTAACCTCGTGTCAGTGTGATGAGAAAACCTGTAGGGATCATGTGCTGTCTTCTCTATGATGAGCTCGTCCTTAACATGCCAATAATTTCCCTGCTTGATTCTCAGTTCTCACCAACCCGAGCCTGGTTCGGAAGGTGGCCCATGTCTCCAAACGACGCAAATGTAATTGTCATGTAACCCTTAAGCAGGCCAATCATGTTTATGAAAGTCAACCTGTTTAATCTCCCAATTGATGTAGTATATTATAGGTGTTTGATCGGGTATGTCTTCAACATACTGGAAAGTTGAAATATTCAGATTTGATGGCCACCTAATATAAATGCCAATACCAGGAAAAATAACCGATTAACATTGGCTAATAACAACCATTTCTTTCTGTCAAATCTAACATCGAATGGTGACGCTCTATTGGCCAGCCTGTCCATACCTTGGACAAATATGACAACAGCAAGGCCTTCCATACCTCGGACAAATACAAGGAAAAAATCATGCATCAATCTTTTAAGGGCCTGGTTGGACAGAAAGTGTGTGATGGAAATAGAAATGGAAATGGAATTGAGTGTAAAGGGGTAAAGATGGAAAGTAGAGGTAAATTAGGTAATGATGAGATGTAAAAGTTTGTGGGGCCCAGGAAAAGTGTGAGATGGAGAGAAAAAACTTGTGGGTCCCGGATATATGGAAATTACCATTTTCATTTCCTTATTTCAATTCCTTTTGCACTTTCTTGCCATCCAAACTAGCCCTTATATTTTTCCATTTATGGAGATCAGCACAAGACCAAGGATTTTACATATATGTACTTTTATTTAATTAGGGTATGCACTTGTCATGTTAAAACAAATTGCGTGCATATTACGAATAGAAAAGCTATTATCACGAACCTCTGTACTTCTATCAAAACCATAGCTAATATGACGAAAACATTGCGAAGGGATGGTTGGTACAAATGAGAATGGGTATGGTAGGGGTTGACGCAGTGATGCTTAATATGAAAGCAAATCAAAATATCTCTTACTGTTGTAATATGACCCGAACGGACAGCCATCAAGATTTTATGTGCAAGTCATTTTATCAAGAAAAATATGTTAGATGACTAGCACTCATGATTCATTATGACACGGACGGAAACGCCAACAAACTAATTCATTCTTTTAAATTACTGCCTAATAAACGCTATTGTACAATCAATACAATAAAATCGAAACAGTTTCTTTGAAATAAAAAAAATAAATAGTCATAGCCTGCCAATCAGCATAAAATGTTACAGAATCTGGCATTTTCCTTCTACTTTGTCTTCTTGTCTTCAACGGCTCGTGGTTTCTGGTATATTACTATCTGACTTAAGATGGACAAGTTTGTTGCAACTCCAAGTGCAGAACCCAGTATGACTTTAGAAGAATTAAGGAATGGGTCATGAAATCGTCAGATAATAAAAAATAAATTTCCAATAAGCAACACTTGTGTACATCATACAAATAAGAAGGAAGTGCTATAGTTTGAATTACGAACTAAGAGTTGAATAAAAGGCAGATTGGGAGGGTGAACACTTCCAAGAATTCGGTAAACCGAGAATGAGGCTTGAGTAGTCCGAATCCAATAAGTTTTTTTCATTGGAACACGACAAAAACTTGGTAGAATCCACTATAAGGCTAATTTCCATACAATGATGTTTAAACTTAACTAGCAAAATATGGTATAAAATATGTAAATGGTTGACCAGAAAGGAGGCTACCAAAAAGGCCGTGCAGCAAATTAAGAAGAAAGCTTTTGACATGGCTAGCAGGAAAAGTCAGACAGTGCAGTAAAATAATGAACAACATTAAAATGAACAAGTACAAAAATCATATATGATGAAACCTATCCCACTTCCTATCATCAACACTAAAAAGCTAATCTTATGTGCATTTATAAAGACAACAAGGAAAGAACATGAAAACTATGAAACTAAGTAGGCAAGGATACCGCTAGATGGCGCATTTTCCTGCATGCTGGTAAAGACTCTAACTGCAGCAAACACGGCTAGTAGCATTAATTTGCAAACACCAAGGAAGCAAATCAAATTTCATAATAATCTAAAAGTCTTACCCATTGAACCTCCAAAGTTCATGAATGATGTTAAGAAACTGAGTTCCCCAGTACTTTTGCTCTGCAAATAATTATATTTTTAAGAAAACTGCATATCATATAATAGTTAGCATAAACACTTCATTAGAGTTCAAAGAATCTTCGCTGATAAAAAATCATATCATTTGAGAAGTACGTAATTGATCCAAAAAGAACCAAAAGACTTTTAAAATGATAAAATAAATTGAATATAGTGTCTTCCAGAAAATAAATAACTTTAACTTAGTTAAACTCGCGGAAAAGTTTCTTATCATACAGATAACTTCAGAATGATGGCATTCATCCGTTAATCTTCACAAAACAAAACAAGAACAATCATTGAAAGGCAGAGAACCCTGTGTTGCCAAAATATATAATTACTACAGCTGATTTAATTAGTTTTATGGAAACTCAAGAATTTTTTTCCAATTCATGGCTCCACTTACAGAAAAGTTTTTCCATATTTGTGGGATCCTGGCAAAGAGAAAAATTGCATGCTGAGATGCCTGCAACAGAAAAAATCATATCCATATTAGGGAGTATGGGCATAAAAAATTTAAAATCGAAGCAGAGAACCATCCAATACATGACCAGCCAAGAATTCCAGTGGATTCAAAGTGATAAAAATTCCAGTGCATCAGTGTTTACTACTCACATACAGAGCTTCAAAGAGAACAGGATCGATTTGACCAGCAAGGATAGTGGGTGCCACAGCACAGTATCTGAATTATATGTATCAAGGATAAAGTTAAGCTAATTCATTTATCTTGCAGAATGAGCAGATAAAAACTTGGAGCCTCTACAGGCAAGAAGGATACAGTAATGCCCGGATCCATGTTGTTGTACCCACGGGTTGAGAATAGTAGTAGATTATGGCAACCAAAACTAAAGCTGTATCAAACAATAATAGGAAGGAACATGTCAGATTCCATTGACAATGCCACAGTACAAAAAAGCAATTCAAGACAAAGAAACGCTTTCCCAATAACCACACCATGCATATACTAATTCATAACAAGAATTCTAGTCTAGCAATCCATGTTAATTTCAGAGCGTCACACCTGCCTCTAACATTTCATCATAACCACATGACAAAGTTAAGCATGTAAAATATTACTCCCTCCGGTAAGACTTTAATATAAGACCTATTTGGGAAGATGAATTCGGTCGAAAATATAAGACTTATTTCTAATTTTTATCAACTTTTCCTAAATTATCCTTATCAATGCTCTCTAATAAAAGACAGGTAGAGACGGAGGGTGGGGGGAAAAAGTATATAACTAGGGTATATTGGTAATATCATGTTATTTTAACTAACTTAACTAACTTCCTAATCTAATCAAATTAGGTAAATAGGTCTTACAGGACTAGAGGGAGTATATAATAATGTGCAGGATCAACAAAAGCATAACAAAATGATGGTTTACCTTGGGTCAAAAGAAAGAATAACTCCCCATAAGCTGAAAATGGAAGGCCTTTGTGAAGACAGTAAGCCAGAGCAATGGTATAACCCACAACCTCAAGCTCAAAAGCTATCATGCTAAGGCCCCTAACACTCTTATGATTCAAAATCTTCATGATCTGCAATTAAGATCAACACAACAAAATTGAATGTGGTTTCAAATATTGCCTCAAAAAGCCCAAATTTTTTTTTAAAAAAAATTCAACAAATGATGATAAAGATCAAAACTTTGAACAAAAGGGTATTCAAAATTAGGGTTTGCGATGAAAGGGATGGGGTTTGGTACCTGGGGAAGTTTGACGGTGGTGGAGGCGGCGACGATGGCGTAACCTAGGAGCTTGGAAATGAGAGGAAGAAGGCAATCCTTTTCTGGAAATTGGCCATGGCGGAGAGATCCGATTGCACAGCTTACGTCAATTCCAAGATAATCCATATTAGCTACTCTCAAGCCTCCTCCTTTGCCCGCCAATTGCTTCGGAAATTTGATTCAGAGTCTCAAATATGTGGCCGAAGCCGGGAAATCGAAATCCGTACCCCAAGGTTGGGCCCAAAATAGGAGTAGTTGAAAATAAACGAGTAAATGTTGACTGTTATTGGAGTGATTATTAATTATGTGCATGAATATTTTAATTACTAGGGGTGGTATTATTAATTAATTAACGATGAGTTATTCTTATAACCAGAAGTTCAGCACAAAAAATTTATTCGGGGGGTATCCGGCACAATATGTAAACCTCCCGTTCAACATGTAACTTTTGTTTCAGTAATAAATGAAGAGTTAGCTAAACTTTATCCCTCTGTATTTTTTAATGATAATATCTTTAGTATAATTTTTTAGATTAAAGAAGTAAATTATACGGTTACATAATGTGTAATAGGATATCACATATGTAATTAGATTATAAGTCAATTCATAAGTAAACTAAACTAGTTTTAGAGGGGAAGATTGATATAAACAATTTTAAATGATTTTTTTAATCACTACTTGGTTAAATCCAAACTCGAGGGTAAGAGTGTTGCTGACTAAAGATGTAAAATAAGGGGAAAACTTACATCAAGTTCATTCCTCCAGGTTCTCAAGTTCTTTTAATATAGGAGTGACACATGTCTTTTTATAACAATCATCCATTCAATCTAACAGCCAGTAATTGGAGAAATGGAGAACTTGCATGAATAAACTTGACCTAAGTAAGTTCCGTAAAATAAATCATTTAAAATTAAATGATTTATTTTACATCCTTAGTTTCTCTAAATTGGTGAATTTAATCGTATAATTAGAAGATAACGAAGAAAGGAAGGAAATATATTTAAATTGCTTTTAAAGCTCTTGACACAAATTGCTTACGGCCCTAATACCTTTTCACTTTTACTTTTTCAAGTGATTAACTCTTGTGATGAATTCTCTCCACGTCCAATTATCAATATAGACTCAAACACTTGTCTTTTTTTTGATAAAAACACTTGGGTTTGAGTTTGCATGCAGATTTTGGTTTTCTTGTAAAAGCAACACACCGTGTAATTGTGTATAAACCTGACCACTATAGACAAATGAAGATTTTGTCTTTTATAAATAAAAAGTGTAAATATAACAAAGCAGAAACCATAGAAGCCCAGTTCGGCTATGGAAGGTAAGGTCACTGCAGAAGCCCAAATTTCGCTCTCATATCATTGGGTTGGGCCATTAAAGAGCATGATAAAACTGCCCCCTCGGCTTAAGACCAATCGGTGGATATTTTTATGTTTGTACTACTTTGGAAGGAAGAACTCTGGAAGATATTTGATATGTGAGAAAGGGAGGGAGAGTAAAATTTGTATGAGTTTAATTTTCAAAAAGAAGAAGTGTGGATATAAAATACTCCCTCCGTTCCTAAATATAAGAGCACTTTGACTTTTTTGGAGAATCCTAAGAAAGCAAAATAGGGTAATTAAAAATTGATTTTCCCAAATTTTTTTACTAAACTAGTTTATTTGACTTATGAACTTACATATGATCTAGTAATATTTAAAATATGTTATGATTAAATTGTTCGTTTTGCTTTCTTAGGATTCTCCAAAAAAGTCAAAGTGCTCTTATATTTAGGAACGGAGGGAGTAGAGTTAAGGATCATAGCTGCTTTGCTTTGAGAGTATTTTTTGGCCCAATTTTTCGCGAAAGTTTGCAAAGTGTATCATTTATGTTCTTTTCTATTAAAAAGCTTACACTAACGGTTTAATAGTTGACATAAATCGTTAATATTTTAACGGTAAAGAGTGGTTATACATTTTGCAAGCTTCTGGGCAAATTTGTGCTAAGAAATATGCATATATGATTTTCCGTGCATATTTTTTGAGCAAATATGAACCTTAACCATATAATTTTTTTTTTATAACAACCTTAACCATATAAAATATTAATAAAGATAATATGAAAATTAAATTAAAATTAATTTGTAGATAATCAAAGAAAAACTTTTACCAGCACTTTTATAGTTTTTTTAATTCAAATAATTTTTCCCCCGCTCCACTCCAAATCGCTTGAGCCATCACTGCCATCTTATCAAAGACTTTTTTGAACCGAGATCAAAACATTGGAAACATATTAGGAAAGGATTTGACGTTGGATTTATTTATTGTTTTTTTGAAAAAAAGGAATGGACCTCAATCCTCTTGGCAGAGTCTTATCCACTCAAGCATTGAAAAATCAGTAACCCACAAATTCATGGTTGGCCTACCCAAATTATCATGCCCACAATACAAATATAAGGAGAAGAGTTTCCAGTATGCATTTGCATGATATTTGTATTGCTTATTTTAATTTACATTATTTTCCATTAGTTACGGTACATAGAACAGATCAGAAAGCACACATAACTAGTTCATCTCTTCTACGTTGGTTATAAGGATGTATCTGTTGTGACAATGCTGGCTGGAAAACAAGAAACAGGATTCACCATATATATTCATTTACAATCTTATCCTTTCTAGTATGACAGGTCTCAATATTCTCATATATATCAGTCAGCTCTATTTTATATTCTTGTTGACGCTTTCAAGTTGTTACAGGCAAAACTATTCTTTTACCCTATGAGCTTTACAACAATACAAAGTGAAGGAAAATAATCGGGTATGAAAAGGAAGTATAATCATATATGTCATAACCAAGTGATAAAGAAAAAAACTGTCAAAGTGCGCACTGGCGTAGCAATAGCCAAGGAAGAGTCGATCTGATAAGTAATGAAATAATGAAACTTATCATATATACAAAATATCTCCACCAATAAGAAGTTCATGTTGGAAAAGGTGTATGAGATTGAGATAAGAAAGGAATCAAGTGAGAAATTGAATAACTTACCAATACACTAGTAGTGGTGAGCTTCTGTGCCCCCACGTAACGTAGCTATCAGTCCATTTAGTTGCCCAGCCCATAGGGTGCATCTTCATCTGCACCCCCACTACCCCCCCTCTTTAAATTTCAACACTTAAAACCTATGGACCACTCTTCTTTATCTTTTCTTCCTTTCTCACCTTTTCACTCCCTGCATTTATCTCTTTATACTAACTTGCTCCAAACTTATAATAGTTAGCATACAATGCCAGATATAATTGGTTGCCCTCCCCATTTATCATGTTGCTCTCTTATTGAATTTTTTTCCCAGATCCATTAAGTTTGTAATAAATTGTGAGACCTACAAAGTTGAAGTCTGTGTCTATTATTGACGCGGCCATCTTCCTCCACTACTGTTTGTTCTGCACGCTTTTATTGTTCTCTAGTCTCTACCCGTGGTGTGAATAAGACACGTATGGTACTGTACTTTAATGGCCACTGCTCATGAAAGTTCCACGTCATCCAGCTCTCAATATTTTTTGCTTTTTATAATGGTTATCTAATCAGGCCTAACATTGTCATTAGACAAGTATGGGTGTCTCCAACAACCCAACAATGATAGTTAATGGCTACAAATAACTTAACCAATGATCATTTGTAAGATATACTATTATTTTCGCTGATGTTTGGTTCAAAAGAAATTGGCTGGGATGATTGCAACACATTTGTTTGTGTTGTCCAATTATAGCACTTAACTAGTAATAAAGTTGAATTAAGAACAATACGGTACGGTGGGTGTATAATGTTGGATGGTGGGGTCCAAGCAGCGAAAAATAAGCCAACTGAAGCAGATATTAGTCATGAAGTCGATGGTCCATCAACAGGACCACCTCAACTAGAGACAAGTATATAATCCGCTCTCTTAATTGCATAATAAAATGTTCCCTATACGAATTCTCACTAGTTCTATTAGATGGATTAATGAAGATTATCATAACAAACATGTCAGCTAAAATCCAATTTACTTCTTGTCTTTTATCAGGCCTCAGCAGAATGAACTCCGACGATTAGGGACTAAATGGTATAAACAAAATGAGATAATGTATAATCATATCATATCTAGCTACGATTTTTTATATGAACGTATATATGAATATGAAGGCCCCACGTAAAACTACTCATACTCATATCATACAGTCTTTAGCCAACTCTGAATGTTGGAGCATGATCACCTTACTTGGTGCCTTTTAAGTGGGTACCCTCACTTAGAAAACATTTTGGCCTATTAATCAAGCACTTCCTCTCCAATATCCATAGAAAAATGGAAACTGGACTTCCCTTGCTTAACTGCCTCATGCAGCATTCGCTTAGAAGCTTCTGTTCACCTTCAGATTCTTCTACTTCTTCTAAGTGGGTATATGCTGTCTTTTGGAGGATATTGCCACGAAACTATCCTCCCCCAAGGTAACAAACTAAGCTTATTCAGAAGAATTCTCAGTCTGTGCACAAGAAATGTTTTTGCTCATGAAAAAGTTGTGGTCTCGTTTGATCTGTTACAGGTGGGAATTTGGAGAGACTGACCTTGATCGTACCAAGGGAAACAAAAGAAACTGGTAAGAGTCAAGCAATCATGCCAAGCATAGGACTATAGTTTTACTTCTTTTTGACAGGCAAACTACATGCAAGCAGACAATAAAAAGTTATGAAGGTTTTTAAATTATTAGAGGGTGATGCTTGTAGGATCCTAGTTTGGGAAGATGGATTCTGTGATTTTGATGAATGTGAAAGAGCAAGGAGTGGATACCTTAACGGGAAGTTTGGAGCTGACGTGTTCTTCAAAATGACACATGAGGTCTACAGCTATGGGGAAGGGTAAGTAAGAGTTAAATAATGCTTTTCCACACTGTCACATTTTCTCTTGTCATACATGTTTTCCTCTTTTTTGTAAAGTAGTATGTCAAATATTCACGTGAAAGTGAAGGGACTTCACTAGATCATTTGATTTCTCTAATATATCTGCAGATTACTTGGGAAAGTGGCTGCGGATAATGGTCACAAATGGGTGTACAAAGACAGCCCAAATGAGCCTGAACCTAGCTATATCGCTTCATGGAATGAATCAGTTGATCCTGTGAGGATATTTAACGCTAAACACAAATGATTGCAGATATATAGCTCATACTTTTTCTTGAATATAGAAAGTTTGATACTATTTTTACTCTTACAGCGACCAAGGGCATGGGAATATCAGTTCAATTCAGGTATTCAGGTTGGTAAAACCATTCACAGAAACACATGGAGAATATAGGGTAGAAGTAAATAACAATTGTCAGTTCATTTATTCCTCCTATATTGCATGCTAGCTTAAGGAGCTTTTGGCTTCTCTGTAGACCATCGTGGTCATTGCAGTGAGAGAAGGCATAGTTCAACTTGGTTCTTTCAACAAGGTCTTTATCTTTCTATCTATATCCCTCCTATAACTCTTCCTTAAAAAATTTGGTCATTAATTCATGGGGTATCTTCAGGTTGCAGAAGATATAAGTCTAGTGATCAGCATTCAGAGGAAATTCAGCTTCCTTCAAAGTGTACCAGGTGTCTGTGCAATTCAAAGACCATATCTACCCATCCAACATCCTTATGTTATTAAACCCAACATCCAGCTGATGGAAAACAATGAAACGGTTCTCTCTATGTACAATATGAATCAAATGAGTGGAATGAAAAGGCTGATTGATGAAACACCAAACAACACTTCAAGGAAATCTATTAATTTGGGTTGGAATTCTCCACAGGATGGAACAGAAGGGTCACCTATTTGGCCACTGCCTACTTCTCTTCCCTTGCTGCCAAAGATCCCATCTGTACTTCCTTCAAGTAATTATGTTACACTTCTTCATGATGCTAGGGTCAACAACTCAAGCCATAGGGTGAAGATTGAAAAGTGTGCATTTCATAACACTAATCAAGGTCAACATCACAAAGGTTCCTTCAATGATGATATAGAGTAAGCAAGAGCAAGTGGCAGAGGTTATGAGGTTTGAGTCCAAAATGACATAATCAAGAGGCTCTTGATCGAAGTAGAAGTTTTATTATGTGTCTTCCACTACCTAGTTTTTTGTGTTTAGGTGGTATATTTATGTGTTTCAGAATTTTTATCATGGTGATACCTCGTTTGCTTCCATCCTTGAACGTGATGTTAGTATCATTTGTTGCTTTTTGCAATATAGTCTGTGTACATATTTTTGCCTATCTATGGGGAGAAAATATTTGATGCCGCCTTCAAGCTAATGATTTGAAAACATTTTTTTTTCTTTTTAAAAACAAGATGCCGATTGAGCTAATTATCATGGACTCTAGGAATATCATGGACTCAAGGAATTATGATGACGAGGAAGAGCTCAATGACAATGTTGTTTGGACACGAGCTGGCTAGCATGGTGGGGCTGGACACCATGATCTATCACTCTGAAATGCGGTGTGACCATCATGTCATGTGGGCTGGGTGAAAAAAACGAAATGAATCAAATATAATTGAAGTCTGATTATCAAATTGTTTGGGGCAACTTTTAGTTCTTCCCTCCCTGGTCCCCCAACACAACTACTATGATTCTACACAACTGGGGCAAAGAGATAAGAATAGGTACTATAGTGTGCCCACTTCCTTAACTTCAAACTTTACCAAGACATCATTTCAATGTAACAATGTGATTTTCGTTCATCCATTATTTAAATTTGTCTTGACCTCAACATTATAGACTACTTACGCCACATACTTTTATTGTTTGTCGTTAAGTATAATGATATTTAAGAGTTTTACCAGCCAATATAATATAGAAGTAATTCACACGGGTGAGATAGAAATGTTCTTTACTTGGTTGAGTGAAAATAGGAATGGCTTTTGTTTTTCGGCATAGAGATCCCCATCTACGTGTTTGGTGAGATGGAAAATGAATGAAAGATGGCAGGAAAATGAATTATGAAAAAATCTCCATCTTGTCTTTCCTTTTCGTCTATGTACTGAGTGAACCATTTTGGTCATCTAAATTCTAACCTATCCATGTGCACGCACGCCACTAAACAAATCACATCATATATTGAATATTTGTCAATGTCTCTATTTATTTTCTTCCTTGGTGATGTGGGGCATAAATAATTGAGTCACTGGTTAATCCTTATTGACACTAAAAGCAGAGAGAAAATAGCATATTGAATGGAAACGAAATTCATCCACCATTTATGGTTGATTACATAATCAATTGAAGTTCTAATGCCACAACAGTAAATACTTTTGTTCGTAAGCAATGCAAATATGCAACCCATAAATAGAGAGCTATTTACACCAGGAAAATACATCCTGAAATTGGATAAAGTATTCGTCAATTGGTATACATGTCAGAGATGACCCTCTTATGGGCAGTACGATGAATCTTCAATGAAGATAACATGCAATGCGCTCCTCCATCTTGCTTTGACTAGGTCATCCACTCCTTCATCTATCCATGGTATTAAGCACTGGTTCTCTTGTTCTTCTCTGCAAATGCCCAATATGGTTTAGCAGGAACACGCTTCATCGCCTGCACTCCAAACGGGCTGTTCTTGCTCTGCAACATAGAATACAAGATATCATCAACATGAATAAAAAGGAACCAATAGTAGCCAATGATTGATTATGACATGAAGAAATTAAGGTTGTGTTACCATAAGACAGGTGCCAGTGTCAAGGTTACAGATGGGATAATCGTGAGGGCAGCAACTATAGTGATCGTCACAACAGGTGGCACCCTCGAGAGGACAGCATCCCCAGGCAAAGCAATACTTTCCATACTCATAGACACAGCAGCATGTAGAGCCCTCCTGGCAGCTGTAGTAATCATCACAAACAGTGGGTGGCTTCACTGGTGAAGGAGGAGATGGTCCAGGGTTTGGGGGATTGAGGCCTGTCTTTGTAGGATAAGAAGGCTCGATCGCGATGCCACACTTGCCAGTGTTGGTTTTGCCCACATTACGCTCCATTTTAATGTAACCGGCCTCTCCCCAGCTTGATCCCCAGGAGTTCCTCACAAGCCAGTAGTCCACACCATTTTCAGTGCCATAACCAACAGCAGTAACACCATGATCTAATTGTGTGCCACATCTTCCTGTAAATACACCCTGACCAAATGGAGCAAAGACTAATAAGAAAGTGCAGGAGCTGACTGCACAATTATCCCAAAAAATCTCTCGGATACAGTTTTTAAAATAGTCTCAGCATAACTTTTGTGATGTCATATGTTGGGTGTAGTTAATGCCTCAAATGCTTTCATCAAAATTAGAGTGATCATAATGGACAATGCATATATGTATGAATCACGTTCTTAAATATTCCTAAAAGCTTGAAGGAAAACATCTTTGAAAGACTTACAGATACATATAACTGAAATTCCCGGCCGCCAGCTTCAATTGCAACGCTCACTGGTTGACTAGCAACAGCTTTTTGCAATGCTTTCTCGTCGTTGGCAGGGACATCCTCATAGCCATCAATTGTCACAACTTTTGCATTTTTCTGTAGAAATGTCAGCAACACAATAAGTATTGGAGGGGTAACAATTTTCTAACATGAATAATAACAGAATGCAGACTGACCCTATTTGGGTCACACTGGCCATCAATAGCACAGTAAGGATAATCCTCTTCGGTGTCAATGCCCCCATTGTTGATGATGAACTCAAAGGCATAGTCCATTAATCCCCCATTGCACCCTTCATTATATTTTTTATCACAATCCACAAGTTCTTGTTCAGATAGTGAAATTAGATCGCCCGTCACTAACTTGTTTACTCCTTCCACTGCAGCTACTGTTGAGAATGCCCAGCAACTCCCTTCATTCAAAAATAAGTGAACGAGTTACCATCAATGTCCCATGTGTATAAGCTCCATTGTGCATCACAGTTATAAGGGATTCATGATTGAAGCAGTCTTTTATTTATTTATCATGCCAAACACAAAAGATAATCCAACATATTTTGAAATAGCAATAAAAATGTGGTGTAACTATTCGTTGCTGTTCACAAATAGGAGAAAACTGAAATCATATTGTTGACCGACATTAATACAGAGTAAATGGTCTTTTCTTCCATGAAAGTACCAAAGCCAATATGTATACAACAAAATGATCGGGACTGAATTGCTACATAATATAACTAATAATCATCTATATCTGATTTATGACAAAATCCTGAAATTTAGCTATAGTAATAGACTCTATTTTCTCCTTTTTTACTGACGAGTGGTCATAACATGTTTCAGACTAAATAGATCAACTTTATTCTAAAAAAATCAGCTAGAGAACAGAGTGATCATTCAACAGACTTAATTGACATATTTCACCATGTAAATATCAAATTAGGGAAATCATATTTACTTAAGAGTTAGAAATAGCTCAAATAATTTGGGCCAGACAGACATACGTTAGTTTCCCTGCCCTCGGATTGTGGGTGAGCCCAACCCCTTTCCTAAAATTTTGTTATAAAAAAAGAACTAGATCAAATAATTTTCAATTTTCCGTGTAACAAATTCTCGATTTTTTTATTATTTCGCTGGGATTTCTTTTATTTTTTTTTTTGTTTAATTGTTCTTCAATCAAGAACTATTCCAGTTTGTGGTCAAACTATGCAGTCCCTAAATAAGATATTATCCAATCAGCAATCCTAATTCCTAACATCAAAAGCGTTGACTTTTCTTACTATCAACAATAAGGGAGTGATCCCCAGTTCAATCCAAAGGAAAAATACCAAATCAACTATATAAAAACAAAAATCCACCAAAAGAAAAAGGAAAAAAAAAAACAAACTTTAAAACTTACCACAACTCCCTTGATCTTTGACATCAACAACAGCACCTTCCTTCCGCCAATCAACAAAGTCAGGCAATTTATCACCCACCTGATAAGCATAGCGTTGACTCCTAGTCTTCACAAGCCTCCTCATAGGATCCATCTTAGTGCCCAAGTACACAGCCCTGTACTCCTCGTTAGTCATATCAGCAAATCGGTTCAACCCAACTTTATACGTCCTGTTCTCAGCGTTGTGCTCATCGATGAACCTAAGGTTATCCTTAAAAATCTCGAACCTTTTCTCCTTCTCGCCCAGAGCATTATATGACTTCCCATGTTGTACAAGCCAGTGCTCGTATAGTGACATGAGTTGTTGGTGTGTTCTTTGGGTTGACCTGTCGGGGTGGGTTTGGTCGTAGGAGATGATGGACATGTCTAAGGCTGAAGAAACGGAGAGAACCGTGAAGAGAAGGAGGATCATTGAGAAACCCATTTTTTTTTTTTTGTTTGGAGAGAGAGAAAGTGAAGAGGATTGAGACAAGAGGGAAAAGGGAGAGGAAGGTGACCCATTTTAAAGGCTATAGGTGGGTGACACCTTCAATATTTTAATAGGCGGGGCCAATAATGTGTTCTATAACTATATTATTATTATTAGTATATTAAAAAGAATAATACTAATAAGTTACCAAAAAATAGTAATAATAATGGCAGCATTTTTTTTATCTTTTTAAGAATGCTGAGGTTCATGGTTATTAACATGAAAGATATTTTCAATGTTTTTATTAACTTTTTTTTTATCGATGATTAAGGTATCTTAATTAATAGGTGAGAAACTACTAATATTTTTTGTGTTCGGGTTTACTACTAATGGCGTCAAATAATTTTTTCACTGACGTCATTTCAAGGGTTTAATTGAGTCAATATTTAAATATATTTTGAAATTTAAATTTCAACATTTTCCCGAGCACATTGAAAGCAAGAGGTGCATTGTTTGTCAAAAATAGTGGAATAAGCTAATATAAAAAGGGAAAATGACAGAAAAATGCTAGTTGAATTTCATTTGGACAAATAGGGGTCACCAATTTCAACTTGGACAAATATAGGATTGTCCCTTATTTGTCCAAACTAAAGTTTGTGTGAAAAGACTCAATTGACCCTGTCTTATATCATCAAACCATCGTCTTCTCCTTCTTCATGAATCATGATATCCTTCCTTCCTTCTTAGCAAACAAACCCAGCCCATGTTCACCTCCTTCATCAGAACGAAATCCCAAAACATAACCTAGCCCTCTGTTCTTTAGCTGCTTCGAGAGAAAGAGAGAGGGAAAGAAGAAGGTGAGCTTTCATTTATTATTCCTTCGCAAAACCCAAATCCTAAACATAATCCCCTTCGTATTTACAATTACAATTACATTTTCCTCTTTAATTGGGCTTCAATCTTTGTTGTTGTTTGGGCATTATGAATTTTTGGTTCTGATATGGCATCATTTCTAACTATTTATTTTGATTTTATTTTCTGACTTCAGTTTCATCATGCCCACAATTTTACTTGTTTTGCTGTGTTTGCATGCTCACGTTTTACTACAATATATGCCCTCAATTATATGCCTGATATGTCAATTTGTGATAATTGTGAGTGGTGACCTTATTGCTGGTTATTATGCTGAGAGATGAAGATGAGAAGGTTTGGTTGTTAGTGTGTGTTGGAAGGTACTTGTATCTGTTGCTCAAGCTCATAATATTAAATGGGGTAGTTGATCAATCTCTGAGCATAAACATGTACTTATAATTTTTGATACTTTACCTTTGAGTATAAACATTGGAGTGAGCTTGATTATAACATTATGCTTGCTGAATAGAACAATTGAGCTTCAGAGTATGATGCTCATGAATGACTTGTTTCTTGTTTAGAAATTCAATGATACACACATGTTTACACAACTCATTAAAATGCATATGGTGCCTATTCATGAGCGAGATTATGAGTTGAGACCAAGCTTGATCTCAACTTGACTTTGTTAATGAAGCATGATTGTTTATTTGCTTCTAAACTTTCTAAAAAATTGATATAACCATACATTTACTCTTGTACTAAATTGATAGTCTGTGTTTGTAAAAATTCATAAGCACATATAGTGATGATGATTGATGGCTAAAGGATTCAAATGTTAAATCTAATACATGATGTCTAATGTGTAAATTTTGTTATGTCTGTTTACATTGGTAAAAGGATTGTGTCTAATGGAGGAAATCACTATGCACAAGAGGGAGATATTATCAAACTGGATGCTTCTCCTTGATCGTATTGATCTAGCACTGATGGATATTCTCCAGCCATGTATGTATATTCCAGCATGGGAAAAAATGATATCCAGAAGGTTCAATGCTGATCCAAGCTAAGAAGGAGTCAGCAGATAGTAATTACAGTAGAGAATGATATTTGTATTTTGAAGTTTGTCCTTGTAGTTGTACTCTTTCTTTATTGGCTATAAACTTGGAAATGATATCATTGTCGTTCATGGATTTTACTACTCTCATCATTAACTACTATATATTTATGGTACTAATTGGCTTTTCTAATATATCGCAGTTAACAACCTAGTTTTCCATTACTTGCAACCATGTCAAACCTAAAGTAACTACCCAAGTATCATAATTCACTACTCAAGTATCGTATTTCGCTACTCTAGTATCGTAATTCACTACTTTAGTATCGTGATTAACTGTCTAGTTTTCCACTACTTGCAACCATGTTTTCCCAAGGGTGCCCCTATGAGTAACTACCACGTTTTCCCAATGGTGCCCCTATGAGTAACTACTTGCCTGAAAAACAAAAGAGGCATTCACTGCCCAAAAATCGCAATTCACTACCCGAGTATCACTATTTACTACCAAAGTATCGCAATTAACTGCCACGTTTTCCCAAGGGTGCCCCTATGAGTAACTACTTGCCTGAAAAACAAAAGGAGCATTCATTGCCCAAAAATCGCAATTCACTACCAAAGTATCGCTATTTACTACCAAAGTATCGCAATTAACTACCACGTTTTCCCAAGGGTGCCCCTATGAGTAACTACTTGCCTGAAAAACAAAAGGGGCATTCACTGCCCAAGAATGGCAATTCACTACCCGAGCCAGTTCTCTCAAATGATAGAACTTGAGAAAAGAGAGAAAGGAAAAGAAAGTACGATAGATTTAGGAAACAACTGATCAATATTCATTCATTCATAATCCTTGTTTACAATCAGTTTTATAGACTCTAAATGAAAGGAAATAACTGACTCCTAAATAAAGGGAAATAACTGACACATGACTCCATGATTTGTGGCCCATCATGCCACTTACAATATTAAAATAAACAATTAATTAAATTACCTATAACTAACTAATAAGACTCAGCAATACAACTGAATAATTAATCCTAAACTAAAACAACAACAACAACACGTGATTCCAATTTCACGTACCCTAATATCCTAACATTACTCCCTCCCTGGAAATTCACCTTGTCCTCAAGGTGAAAGTCTGGAAATTACAGCATATTCCCCATCATTTTCCATGAGTGAGTTTTCCAAATTTTTGCAGACCCCACTTTCTTTCTCTGCAGTGACTTCCATAATCCTTAAAGAAGGGTTGCAACGGTGCCCAGGCATGTATTTCGCCCCACATTTGAAGCATAGACCCTTTTCTCTTCGTGTTTGTCGTTCCAGGTCCTGATTTTGTGTGATAGAAATTATGGGAGTAGTGGGTGACGTGAATTGAGGGGCTGGAAGTTGTGGTAACTGTTGGAGATTTTGTTGGGGTTGGTTTTGTGGGTAATTAGATTGCCCATAGGTTTGAGAAGGAGAGAAAGTAGGTGCGTTATTTTTTTCCCATCCAGTACTTGTATTCTCACATGAAGAGGAATTAATTTTGGTTTCAATTTCCATAGCCAAACTTACTGCCTTGTATACAGTCTGAGGTTTGTGAATTTTCACATCAGGCTGCAACTCTTCCTTCAACCCGTTGAGGAACACACCAAGCAAGCAATGTTCAGGCCATCCATCCACACGAGATGATCTTCTCACAAACTCCTGTTTTACTTGTTGTTTTAATTAACTGTTTTAATTGTTTATTTTATTATTGTAAGTGGCATGATGGGCCACAAATCATGGAGTCATGTGTCAGTTGATTAAAACAACAACAATAATTCCTTGCCATGGGTACGTGAAATTGGAATCAAGTGTTGTTGTTGTTTTAGTAAACAATAATAATTCCTTCCCAAACAATAACTGACACATGACTCCACAAATCATGGAGTCATGTGTCAGTTGATTAAAACAACAACAATAATTTAATTGGAATCAAGTGTTGTTTAATTAATTGTTTAGTTTAGGATTAATTATTCAGTTGTATTGCTGAGTCTTATTAGTTAGTTATAGGTAATTTAATTAATTGTTTATTTTATTATTGTAAGTGGCATGATGGGCCACAAATCATGGAGTCATGTGTCAGTTGATTAAAACAACAACAATAATTTAATTGGAATCAAGTGTTGTTTAATTAATTGTTTAGTTTAGGATTAATTATTCAGTTGTATTGCTGAGTCTTATCATTTGCCATGGGTACGTGAAATTGGAATCAAGTGTTGCTGTTGTTTTAGTAATCACGTGTTGTTGTTGTTGTTTTAGTTTAGGATTAATTATTCAGTTGTATTGCTGAGTCTTATTA
The DNA here is from genome assembly GCA_029929735.1 of Mimosa pudica. Lineage (NCBI taxonomy): Eukaryota > Viridiplantae > Streptophyta > Magnoliopsida > Fabales > Fabaceae > Mimosa > Mimosa pudica. The sequence goes on along the minus strand of JAKELP010000004.1, from coordinate 14,601,578 downwards.
GTTAGTTATAGGTAATTTAATTAATTGTTTATTTTATTTTATTATTTCTGAGACTTATTATTGTAAGTGGCATGATGGGCCACAAATCATATTTGGGAGGTATTGCTGAGTCTTATTAGTTAGTTATAGGTAATTTAATTAATTGTTTATTTTATTATTGTAAGTGGCATGATGGGCCACAAATCATGGAGTCATGTGTCAGTTGATTAAAACAACAACAATAATTCCTTGCCATGGGTACGTGAAATTGGAATCAAGTGTTGTTGTTGTTTTTGTAATCGCGTGTTGTTGTTGTTGTTTTAGTTTAGGATTAATTATTCAGTTGTATTGCTGAGTCTTATTAGTTAGTTATAGGTAATTTAATTAATTGTTTATTTTATTTTATTATTGCTGAGACTTATTATTGTAAGTGGCATGATGGGCCACAAATCATGGAGTCATGTGTCAGTTGATTAAAACAACAACAATAATTTAATTGGAATCAAGTGTTGTTTAATTAATTGTTTAGTTTAGGATTAATTATTCAATTGTATTGCTGAGTCTTATTAGTTAGTTATAGGTAATTTAATTAATTGTTTATTTTATTATTGTAAGTGACATGAATGAATATTGATCAGTTGTTTCCTAAATCTATCATACTTTCTTTTCCTTTCTCTCTTTTCTCAAGTTCTATCATTTGGTACCAGAGCCTTCTTTCCTCTTGACCTGTGAGTAATCATGGGAAAAACCAGAAGTTATGCTGGAGTTCTCTCAAATCCCCTATCTGACCAAAATATCCCCAATCTCAATTTTGTTCCTAATCCTTCTGAAACCCCAGTCTCTCAAACAATCCCACTGACTGCTTTAGACACAATCAATCAACAATTTGGCCTACTTTTCAAAGCTTAGCCTCATTGATGCGGACCTGAATGGTTTGAAGAAGCAAAATGAGAAAGTTTCTGACCATGGTGAAACAAGTAAAACAGGAAGACAAGAAGATGGAGCCGCTGAAACCCCTTGGTGGACTCGCAATCCATCCAAGAGAACCCAGACAAAAGTTGAATTTCCCAAATATGAAGGGGGTGACCCTAGAGGTTGGGTTATGAAAGCAGAAAAATACTTCCGATATTACCAAACTCCTGAAGAATTGAAGGTTGATATTGCATCGATGTATCTTGAAGGCGATGCATTAGATACCTACACTTGGATTTCATCAGGACGTGAAATTCATTACTGGGATGAATTAGTTCATATCCTACAAGAACAATTCGGACCTGCTGAATTTCAGAACCCAGACGCTCATCTCTGTGCAATAAAACAGATTGGTAGCGTAAACGAATACAAGCAAGAGTTTGTGAGAAGATCATCTCGTGTGGATGGATGGCCTGAACATTGCTTGCTTGGTGTGTTCCTCAACGGGTTGAAGGAAGAGTTGCAGCCTGATGTGAAAATTCACAAACCTCAGACTGTATACAAGGCAGTAAGTTTGGCTATGAAAATTGAAACCAAAATTAATTCCTCTTCATGTGAGAATACAAGTACTGGATGGGAAAAAAATAAAGCACCTACTTTCTCTCCTTCTCAAACCTATGGGCAATCTAATTACCCACAAAACCAACCCCAACAAAATCTCCAACAGTTACCACAACTTCCAGCCCCTCAATTCACGTCACCCACTACTCCCATAATTTCTATCACACAAAATCAGGACCTGGAACGACAAACACGAAGAGAAAAGGGTCTATGCTTCAAATGTGGGGCGAAATACATGCCTGGGCACCGTTGCAACCCTTCTTTAAGGATTATGGAAGTCACTGCAGAGAAAGAAAGTGGGGTCTGCAAAAATTTGGAAAACTCACTCATGGAAAATGATGGGGAATATGCTGTAATTTCCAGACTTTCACCTTGAGGACAAGGTGAATTTCCAGGGAGGGAGTAATGTTAGGATATTAGGGTACGTGAAATTGGAATCAAGTGTTGTTGTTGTTTTAGTAATCACGTGTTGTTGTTGTTGTTTTAGTTTAGGATTAATTATTCAGTTGTATTGCTGAGTCTTATTAGTTAGTTATAGGTAATTTAATTAATTGTTTATTTTATTATTGTAAGTGGCATGATGGGCCACAAATCATGGAGTCATGTGTCAGTTATTTCCCTTTATTTAGGAGTCAGTTATTTCCTTTCATTTAGAGTCTATAAAACTGATTGTAAACAAGGATTATGACATGAATGAATATTGATCAGTTGTTTCCTAAATCTATCGTACTTTCTTTTCCTTTCTCTCTTTTCTCAAGTTCTATCAGTGCCCCTATGAGTAACTACTTGCCTGAAAAACAAAAGGGGCATTCACTGCCCAAGAATCGCAATTCACTACCCGAGTATCGCTATTTACTACCAGAGTATCGCAATTAACTGCCACGTTTTCCCAAGGGTGCCCCTATGAGTAACTACTTACCTGAAAAACAAAAGGGGCATTCACTGCCCAAGAATCGCAATTCACTACCCGAGTATCATTATTTACTACCAAAGTATCGCAATTAACTGTCACAAACAAGTTTTCGACGGAATTAGTGACAGACCCCACCCCGTTAGTAATTTGCTGGTCGCTAATTATTTTTTCGACGGAAGTTCCGTCGCAACAAATTAGTGACGGACATTCCGTCGCAAAGATAGGTGTTCTGTTGCTAATTTGCCAAGACATTCTTTCAAAAAAATTATTATAGAAATTGAATTGAAGCCTAAAAGATACTAGAGAATAATGAAATAGAAGTACATCCATAATATTAAATCTATATAAGGTAGCAAAAGTAACACAAGGAAATAAATTTCACAAAGCTAGAAATGTCACAAATGGTTTTCAAAACTGAAGTCTTCTATGAAAAAACAACTATTAATCCATGAATGTCATCTCAACTTTGATTATCTTCATCTTCATTTATATCAGCTTAATTTGAGCTTTAACATGCTTCTGCTTACCAAAGGTCATCTGCATTTATATTCAAATGTAAACAATCCAATAGTCATTAACAATAATCCATTAATAATGCTGAATTTATATTCAACATGCAGGCAGAAAGTAGAAGTATAGAAATGCTGAATTTAACACTATTAATCCAAACTTTGAATGCAAGTACTAATGAAGGAAATTTGTTATAAGTTTCAATGTACGCATCATCCTCACACATATATGTATTCAACAATTCCTATATTATTTGCATGCCTACCATTTCCCAGAACTAACAAAATTAAGCCATCTGATAATTAAAACAGAATATGTTTTAGTAAGAATTCAGGGGATTGATGACGCTGAACTTGTTTATGAAAAAATCCCCCTTTGTGTCATAGATCTTTAGATGTGGCTTTTGTTTTGAACCGTGCAAAATGTATATAGATCTATCATATCATAAATCCATAAATTTATTTTATATCAAGCTGTACTTCATGAATGCTGAGAAAAAGGTTAAACAAAGGAAAAATAAGTACAAGAAAATTTGGTATCTATAGTTTTTCTTTCTACCTTAAACATAATCTCTTTCTCTTGCTTTCAGCCACTGTGAGTATTTCTGGTTCCCAAATGGTAGAAGAGATTATACAGAAGGAATTACTTTCGGCCATGAGAATTCATGGTTAATAATGATCTTTAATCATAACACATGTTAGATAGATAAAGTTAGAAATTAAGTCCAGGACTAATATTTATAGTTGACTAGTTTTCAACTCATGCTGAAATTTAGTTAAGCCTTACTTGGGTTTCCTAGAATCCTTTATTCTCTGTATCTTTATGTATCTTCTCTCTGGAGGACAACATGTTTTGAACCCTTACATTCACAAAGAAGTTGCAGAGAGAATCTTCTAATTAACTTGGCTCCAACATATAAATAATTATAGTTTTACTTATTTATATGGAGTCTAATCTAAATCAAAACGTAGAGAAGTTGCAAAACACTTCACACTTTCACATTTCACTCACCATCAAAGAGAAGTTACAGAGAGAATCTTCTTTTCTCACTCCTCAATGTCTCTTCTTTTACACTGCCCTTTCTCCTAATCCTCTGTGTGTGCGTGTATAATATAGTATTCTACATGTTTTTGATTCCTAAGCCTATTAAGTTGAACAAAACACCACAGTTCTTATAATTAGTTTCAAGCAGTCGATGAATTAGGACATAAAACTTGATTTTAACATGAATTAGTTCATTTTTTCTTCATAATCAGAAATCAATGAGTTGACCTACGAACTAGTTGCTTATGAAATGTCGAATCTGATAATCGAATCTGATAAATAAAGTGAATAGACAGTAAAGAATACACTGAGGTTTGCAATCAGAAAGAAAGGAAATAGAGAAAGGGATGAAAACTGCAAAATTAGGGTAAATTGATCACATAATAGATTAAAGCAGAAGAAGAATTAACAGGGAAATCAGAATCTCCAAATCTACAGAGCACAATAAGATAACAAAATACTATAAATGAAATGGATATTAGAGAGAGGAATGATACCCTGCGATGCGAAACACATTCTTCCTCTTTATCATCATCTTCTTCTTCTTCTTTGTGGGGAAGAGAGACGGAGAAGGTTAAAAGGATCCAATAAATGAGGGCCTACGCAGAAGGATCCTATAATAGGTTTGCATGGAAACTCACAACTGTGTGGCCATTATGAGCCACAACCGCACTATTAATCCCTCCCCTTGACATGCAAGGAATGCAGAAAAGTTTTCTACTTGTGTTTAAGTATGTTATCTTGATCACAATAATACCCAAAGTTCTCACATTTTCCCCCTTCCAAGCTTCAACTTGGCAAGCAACAAGAAGAAGATGATGAAGCTTGGCTGTCTCGACCAAGCAAGAAGAAAAGGAGAAGAAGAATATGTTTTATGGTTTTGTTTAATGTAAGGGAAGGGTTGTTTTGTCATTTGGCTTAAATTTCATTTGGACAAATAGGGGACTGACCCTTATTTGTCCAAGTTGCACCCTTATTTGTCCAAGTTGCAATTGGAGACCCCATTTTGTCCAAATGAAATTCAAGTGGCATTTTTCTGTCATTTTCCCATATAAAAACATTATTTAAACAAAGGGTGAGAGGAAATATATGTGATTAAATATACTTTGTTTTGCCTTGCGTTTACAGTTTTTTAGGCCTGAACCTTGTGTTTATAATTAAAATAATTTATAAAAAAGGAACAATTAACACTTTGCTAATCAAGTAGTGTATAAAAAAGAATTGTCACTTTGTGATATCGATTGGATTTTATGAAAAGTTTGCTAAAATTTGTATCTTAAGTGTTAAGATTAGGTGTTAAAAATAAAAAAGGCAATACTTTATCGAAAAAAATATAATAAAGAGAGTAATTTGGTTAGTTATGAAAATCCTTTAAATTTATTTTTACTATTCAAGAGAGAATCATGAATTTCAACAAGTGATAGCAATCCCGGTAGCTAAGAACTAGAGGTCAGTTTTATACAGCTAAAAAATCTCTCGTGCATCTGTGATAATTATATTCCGTGCAAGTTTTTTAAAATTGCTAACTTCTTGTGAAAATATTCAAAATTAAAAATAAGCAAAAAAGGAAGCTTCAGTAATGTGTAATGGCCGAAAAATGCAACAAAAAAAGGTACAAGAAAAAGAATTTGACGCTAATGTTCAATTACATAATGAATTGCTATGAAAAGAAGATTTGAAAGAAGTAAAGGGCCCTTTTGGTTTCTCAAAACAATTTTTGGTTCCATAAACTGTTTTTTAATATAAAAAAAAGTGTTTGATAAAGTGTTCTGAGGAGCTAAAAAACAACCAACTGAACAAGAATTTCTTGTCTCCATTGGTTGATCAGACACTATTTTTTAATATTTCGTTTTCACAACATGCTCAGAGAACAATTTACTTGAAGGTTTCACAACATTGCCTTTAAATTGTTCTAATACAGCTACTGAGTGTGATGGAATCCTTGAAGGTTTTCAAGCTTGGATAAATTTAACCGAGGCTCTTAATCGAATTAATGATAAAATTCTCCACGTCAACCATCGTCACGATCTTATTTATAAAGAAGTAAATTATTGAGCGTTGCCAGTCATACACCTAACACCGCACACCAAACAAGCATTAGAATTTTTACTAATCCACCCCTTGGGTCTTATTTTTTCCGTGCACGGATATAATAAGGTGTATTAAAAAAACTTGAAATGAAGTAGAAACAGCAAGTTGCGTGTCATCTGATTTTCCATCATAATTAAAAATTATTCACCACATGTGAATTTTTTTATGCATTTAAATCATTAAATGTTGGCCAAAAAAACCATTAAATGGGCGGTTGTGGGACCGGCCACTTGCCCTTTAGGCAGATACTCCTCTGCTCTTGGGGAGTTCAATACTTCAATCCTTTATCGTGGGGCTAGGGCCCACGCTATGCTTCTGTTGCTTAGCTTGGGCTTACACTTTAGTACGTGACGCTGGGCTAACAAATTGAGGTTAGAAAATGTTGGAGATTGTGAGACTTCGGAAAATACCTGGGTGTGTCAAAAAGAGAAGTTTCACATTGCTTGGGATTGAGAACATATAAGTGTATATAAGACACTTGTGTTCTAGCTCAAGTTAAATGGCCAAAGGAGGAATGGGCCTCGCTCGCACAAGTTGGGCCACCGTTGAGGCAAACGTAGTGGAAATAAGGCGATTTCCCCCCTGCGCGCGCGGTAAATACGGAGTCGGCACATTTTTACTTATTTGAGTTTCGCAAAATATTACAAATAAAATATTCATTCATGCAGCTGATCTTGATCACCTTATTATAATAATAAAACCAACTAAACAAGGGAATAAACAAATAGGGTATACTAAGCATAGGAATGAGAGCACAATTAATGAAGACACGCCTTGATATACTCCCTCCAGTCCCTAATGTAAGAGCTAGCCGTAAAAAAAATGTTTCTTAAGAAAACATGTGAATGTTAGTTGGGTGTCTGGAGTTAATGCTTCTTTTCCAAAATTGCCCATATTTATTATGGTACTTTTAAGAGAGAGAAATACATAAGCATTAATAAATATGAAAGAGAGTTAGGGGTAAGGTAGGAAAAAATGCATTAAATGAGGAGAGAATATGGGGTGAGCTCTTACATTAGGGACCAAAACGATTCAAATTTTGGGCTCTTACATTAGGGACCGGAGGGAGTACCTTACAAATAAAATATATATTTAAATGGTCTTTAGTTTTTTATTACCCTTGTATTTTAATATTATGAGCATCGCCTTATCTGTGTCAGTGCTTATCCGGTGGTCGCGGAATACCTCTAAAGGACAGTGTCCCTGAGGACGCGACTCAGATCATTACTGTGTTTATTACTTTGTTGCAGCTATCGTGATTGTAGGAAAATTGTTCCGATCACGCTGTTCAGATCACAACTGTCAGATCACGCTGTTCAGATCACAATTATCAGATCACGCTGTTCAGATCACAACTATCAGATCACGCTGTTCAAAATTCATAATTTGTTCTTCCTTTTTCGAAAAGAAAAACATTTTTTTAAAATTCTCTTGAATTATAAAGCATTTTAATTCACCGGGATCAAAGATGCGTTCCCTTTGGGCACTGGCCAGAGATCTCGTCGTCGCCACATGCTCCCACTTGATTCATTATATCAAATCTCAAACAATAAAACAACTTGGAATTTTGGCCAAAAAAAAAACAACTTGGAATGAATTCAATCTTGAAGAATATAATGAATCAATGAGAATTTTCATGTTCATTCGCCCCCCCCCCCCACTAGATTATACTCTAGCAGATATTGTTTTTGGAATAAAAGGCAGAGTGGTATTAAAAATTCATTAGTTGCACAGATTACATACAAACATATGATTAAGTTGTTCACTTCAAATTCTTAGGATTCTCAGAAAAATCAACTAACTCTTATACTACCTTCGGTCTTAAATATAGGACCTAATTGACTTTTTTTGGAGAGATTAAGGTTGCGAAATATGTTATTAAATGATGACATATTTGATATATTTTTATATTATCCATTAGTTTATAGGTAAAATAAACTAGTTTAAAGAAAAAAATCAGGTAAATCAATTTATAATTAACTTATTTTGCTTTTTTAGGGATTTTCCAGAAAAAGTCAATTAGCTCTTATATATATGACCAGAGGGAGTATTTAGGAATGAGTGTGGTATTAAATATGGATATTGAAAGGGAAAAATAAATGTGCCTTAAAAACCAACCAATGCCTTATAAAAAGGATGAGGAAAATTGGCTAGTCAAGTCCTAAAACAAGAACCCGAAGTAGTTCATAATGTATCCATTAACTTCATTGTTTATATTCCCTCCCTATCTAAATATAAGATCACTTAACCTATGAAATTATAGTATTTCCTTGCACAGAAATTACGGGATGTCACGTGAAGCTGTTCCTGGCTAGCAAGCGATAACACTCTTTTTTAGTCCCAAAAAAAGGAGATAACATTGCCTAAAAGACATCAGCCAAAAAGAAAAATGCTGGTTAATGGGTTTTAAAAGGAAAAAGGCTCGCGGGCAGCAGCCTGCCATAGTGCCATATATGTTGCAAGTGGAGTATTAGGCGCACTTACTGTGAACGAGTTAATTAAGGAGTCCTTGCCTTAAACGGTCGCGTGCATGATGTGAGCGATGAGCTAATTGTGAATTGGGCTTGGCGTTTAAGCGTCCAGTGTGCTATTCGGTCAGGATATAATAAAGGATTATTAGGGAGGACCGTGGGATGGTCGGGTTTCTTAGAGATTAGGAATATGGACGAATCGAGCAATCCATTGATTGATTGATGTTGATATATTATTAGTACTCCTTGACTATTATATGGATAATCACATGGAGATATGATAAGATAATTAATCACATTCACCTCCCAAAAAATTATTAAATTACATTGAAATTCCAGGGAATTTAGATGATATTAAATGACTTGTTATTGAGTTGACAATATTATCTACTGAGTTGTCAATGATAGCTAAATTTTTGAAAAATTGTATTGACAACTCAAGGCACTAGTACTAACAATTCAAGGACAAAGAATTTAATACGGATTATCATCCAAATTTCTTGAGATTTCAATATAATTTTATAATTTTTTAGAACAAATGTGATTAATTGCCTGGGAAATCAATACGATCATCCCATTATTATATTGATTACACGGTCCATGGAGAAAATGAGGTCGGATTAATTCATTGGCAAGCCACGTTTATGGATTAATTCCTTGGCAAGCCACGTTACTTTCCTGAAAACACCAACTTAAGCATGTGTGAACACCCTGCGATAATAGTTTTAATCAAATATTCCGTACTTAATCCTGCTACCAAACACGAGAAGCTGATGAGTGCAAATCATGCATACTATCAAAACACAGCTATTTAATATGAATTGAGGAGTAATATCAATGCATACAAATTTGATTATGCCTAATGTGCACATTAATTAATGGGTAGCCAGCTAATTCTTTCTGCTCTCTAATTTTGTTTTTCACTTGATAACTGAAATCCCTTGCACGGTCTCTTCTCTGTTTCCCACACGTTTCTCCTTCTGTTGGATTCCGAGGAGGGTGGGAAGAAGATATTAGTCCCGGATTGGTGCTAAACTGCTTATACTTTCGCAACACTTTTCAATTTGATACTCGTAGTCATTTCCACTAGCTTAATCATATATCCATATTCAATAACGAAAAAGTTTAAAAGGGTGACTGCGCCGTGCCCAAATATAAAATACATGCATGTGGTTATTGGAGATAAGGTACTCGCCAATAGCCATTAATATTTATTGGCAAAAAAAAATCAATACTGTGTCTTGAAAATTACTCCCAAAATACAAAAAGGGGCATGGTTGACCGTGACACTACGTGAGGCAATATTTTTCTTGAATGGGTGAACAAACATTTCAAGCAGTAGATTCAACAAGACGAAGGGAGGAATTGTATTGGGACCGAAAAGAAAAGAAGGCCTAACATTTACGCAATGTCTCACTCACATAAACGTGTGTTTTTTTAAAATAAAAAACTGAAACAAAAGAAACATATAGGGGGAAAATGAAATAGACACATTTTGAAATAATAAAAATACATTATACTCATATAATATTATTCATAAGTCAATTCCAATATGATTTAACCATAACATGAAGTCCCTTAACCTCATCAACGACTCTAACCCGAAATCTTAGCAACTTGCCAACTCTAACCTATTTCATATCTACTTCAACACATGAGAACAAAATCACTATATAATAAACAAAGGGTAACATGCTAACATTGTGCTCACTGCTCATGTGAAAAAAAGACAACCAAATGACTTGTAAATAAATAGAATTAAATAAAACATTTTCCCCTTCCTTAAAATAAACAGGGTTAGAGCAATTCAAAAATTCTATGTGCTTGGTATAGCATCGGAGGGTTCAGTTTCTTTTAACAATATTTCCCTTAATATCCCCCCTATTAAGCACTCACCTTGTCCATTTCCGATGTAAATATGAATAGTTATAAAAATAAAGAAGCTATTGTCATTTACAAAAGTTTATCTCTTCTGAATTTTTTTGGGATACAACAATTCTAAAAAGTCACTCGAAGTATTTTTTTCAGATCATTTACATTGATTAGTTAGACTACCCTCCTTTCATAATTATAAAAATACTTTCAAATTTTAATTTATTACTAAATACTTCACAAGACCACTTTCTACTTATTCACAATTTTCTCTCAAATTAACCCTAATAATGTTTATCTATAATAAATAAACAAGAGAGAGAGAGAGTTGAGACAAATGTATATGGTTATAGGGTATTGTAATATCACCTGACAACAACTTACTTAACTAAAATCATTAATCCAATTAAATTAAAGAAAATAGTCTTATATTTAGGAAAGTGGTGGGAGTATATAAGATTCATTAATGAAATACCTAAGCCATAGAGTTACTTTGGCCATGTTCAGGGATCCTGATTGAATGGAAAGTAGATTCTTGCCTTATGGATCACTTATGATTTGTGAAGAATCTCTAATATTCAGTTTTTTGGTTGTTTGCAACAACCAACTAGTATGGGCACGCCAATTATCTTGCTTTTCCACCCCACTTGGACCCCTCGTCAGTTTCTGTCTATACTACAATTGTTCACCTCCATAAATGCCACACGCCCCTCCATCTCGCCCTGTCCAAATCATATGGTGCTGTTCATTTCTCAATCCTGAATTCTATGCCCTCCATTCCATTACTTTTAAATCTTTAATTTCCATCCCCCCAATTATTCGTAGTGCCACAACTCGCACACAAATACAAAATCACTTGTTTAATATTACCATTCTTGTCCTTCCTTATTTAGCATGGGCTGAGAGAATTTGTGTTCGTTAACATAGATAGTATTTGCCAAAGTAATGCAATGAATCCATGACCGAGACAATTAAAAGAAAAGAAAGAATTGCAAACAAAGCTGACTATTGGAGCGAGGAATTGGGGGAAATGTTTTGTTTTTTGGTTAAATACTGCCCAGTCATCCGGCGTTGCAACCTATTAATCCGGACTCGAAGAGTTGGAGTGTTGTCTATATAGGCAAAGTTGTTCCTTCTCTCCCAATGAAAACGCTTCCCGGGATATTCGAACACACATTCTCATCTTACAGAGGCTGTAGATCACTTACCAGCTCAACCAACAACCCGTTGGTAGGGGAAAAATGTTTCTTGTTTACACGTGATGTTTTATCTCCGCCCCTTTCTTTGCCTTTGTTCTATATCTTTGCCATACAAAATCACTATCCACTCACTTTAGAACTCCTTGATATCAAATTATAGGACCCACTCACAACTTCACAAGAAATGACACACTTGGTGTCGGTAATGAAAGTGAAATATCAAGCAAACATTGGGATCTGAATTCTGGAAAGAGCAATTTCATGATGATAGGATCCCAACGTAGTATATTATCCATGGGATGCATTTATTAGGCATGATCATGTCTTTCTCATCCATTATATTCCATTCCATTTTGAGCTCTAGTTTTTGGAATATGGGCTTAAATTCAAGCCCAACAAGTGTTTGATTTTTGTTCACCGGTAAATTAAACAAGCGGGTTTTATCACCTCTGCCCCAATAAAAAAGAATGAAGCCTAGCTGGAGATACTAATCCTTACAACGTGCTAAATCAAATTCATATTCTTTATTGAAGGAAATGCTAAACATTTAGTGCGTGTTAGTACATATAATAAGACTAACTTAAATTATTGGATGCATATGGGCCGAGCCCGAGCTGGTGTCAAAAGTCCTCTAGATGCAAAATGAGGTAAAAACAAAAAGCCCAGGGTAGGGAGACAGAAGCATCTTTACTCTTGAGCAACGAGATGACCAATGACCAATTATCATTGGGGCGCTCATCAAGAAGATTGGGAAAGACACTATCCCTTCATTAGAAGTTAGAACTCTGGCTATTGGCTCTTGCTAACGAATGCAACTTCAATAACGTTTATGGCTTTATTAAACTCTCGCATACTTTGTCTCATAGTCATGTACTCCCTCCGGTCCTATTTATAAGTCGTCAACCGCCTAAATTGTACATACCAAGGAATGGAGGTTAATGGAAGTTACATCATTAAATTGGTCTTATTTTTTTTGTCTTTTCCATTTTTGCCCCTCCCACCTTTATCATTATGGCCCACTACATTTTCTCTCTCTCAATTAATCCTCTATTTTTATGAGTGTACAAGTGTCTTTTTCATCTTCTTTCTCTTCTCATATTCCAATATTCATTTTCCCAATGTTAAGGGTATATTGGGAAAATTTTAATAAATGAGTTAGTTAATGGAAGTTGGTGACTTACATTAAGGATCAAAATTTAGAGGCGGTTAGTGACTTATAAAAACGACTAAACTGAGTACTTCTTCTTTGAATCCGGAGAGTGTAGGCATCGTGCTACTTAGGTAGGAACATATCTGGGAAGAAAAAAGGAACAGTATGGGTGTGTGTGTGTGTGAGAGAGAGAGTAGTTAGTGCGTGCTGGAAAAGTTACAGCCTCGCGGGGAATGTGAACTCACATGCCACCGCCCATACTGTACATGTCAAAGCCACTCTCTCCCTTAATGAGAAATCACTGTATCATCATGCAACACACACTGTGTTTTTGAATGGTTTAAACGTTGGAGTTAAATACATGCAACCCAATTTCACGGACTCGGTACAATTGGAAATTTGTTATAGCTCAAATTACATGAACTGAAATACTTATTTTCCAAAATTTTGGCAAAAAAAAAAAGAGAAATATTTTCCAATTTCTTTATCCAATTAAATCCTCCTCGTGCGTCCAATGAAATTGCCTTATATAGCTCGGATTTCTTTTTGATCAGCTCTTATGTTTCTTTTTTATGATGGCTTGATTATCAGGGATTTTTTCAAAGTGCATATGAGTAAATTACAAACAGTGAAACCGTTGATGATTGGTTAGCAGTTTGCTATTGAAGATTTAGGAGTAAAATAGTAAGTATTGATTAATGATCAATTTAATAAGAATGGTTGACAAGTAGGTGCAAAAATGATATTTGGAGGCATGTACTACGATAGTTAGTGAAATGTAATTCACTGTATGGTGGGTACCGGAGCTTCACGTGATTTCTGAGCAATGCAGTAGCTGCTCCTATATCCTTTTGTCACGTACCGCTTGCTCCTCACCAGTGACTCCAAACCCCTCTTCTTCGCTCTCGGTAATATTGCCTTTCACGACTCACAAGAATGTTAAAAGAAACAGCAAAATAAAACAACAAATCCTATTCTAGTCCTTTAGCTCCTTAGACTCCTAGATCATGACAAATAAGGTCTTAAAAGCACCCCCACTTGCTTCATCCTAATCCCTCAGTTCCCTTCCTCTCAAATATCCTTACCTCCTTGTTTCTTTATCACCCTTACCTTCTTCAGCAATGCTTACACAACATCACTCCCGCCTTCTACTTCAAGCTCAAAACTTTCTCTTATTCCTCTCTTCATTCTTTCTATTCTCACTTCCTTCCTCTGCTTCTCCTTCAAAACCCACATTATTCCACCCAATCTCACCACCTCCAGATGCTGCCGCATTACTCTCATTCAAATCCAAAGCCGACCCCAAAAACCACCTCATTTTCTCTCCCAACAAACCCAACCACACTTTCTGCAAATGGCAAGGTGTCCAATGCAATGCAAACCAAAAAGTCCAACGCCTCATTCTCCAAAGCTTAGATCTTGGCGGCACTTTCCCCCCCAACACACTTTCCCTCCTCAACGAGCTTCGTGTACTGAGCTTACAAAACAACTCCCTAGTGGGCCCCATCCCAGACCTCTCACCCCTCCACAATCTCAAAACCCTCTTCCTAGACAACAACCACTTCACAGGCTCCTTCCCACCTTCCATCATAACCCTCCACAGGCTTCGCACATTGGACTTGTCTCATAACAATCTCACAGGCCCAATCCCAAACAACCTCACAAAACTAGACCACTTTTACTACCTCAATCTAACGTCTAACCACTTCAACGGTAACATCCCTCCCTTCAATCAATCCTCCCTCCGTACACTCGACCTAACTAATAACAACTTCTCAGGCCCAATACCTGTCACATTAACACTAATTACTTTCGGCCCAATTGCCTTTTCTCATAACCCTAACCTCTGCGGCGAAATCATCCACATTGAATGCCATCCAAACGCGCCGTTCTTCTCTCCGTCATCGTCTCCGCCGCCGCCCCCGCCGCACGCGGCGGCGGCGATAACTCAGAGCGCCGAAATCCAAATCCGTCCGCCGGATAAGAAAAGGCATAACCGGAACGCGATTATCCTAGGGTTTTCGATCGGCGTCTGCGTGCTGATCGGTTTAATTGTTTGTTTCGCGGTGGCGATTAGGAGGCAGGGAGGGGAGAAGAATAAAAAGGAGTCGTCGAGGAGTTTGATGGATTCCGACGGGGCGGCGACGGCGGCGGAGGCGGCGGCGGCGGAGGAGATGGAGGAGAAGGTGAAGAAGGTGCACGAGGAGATGAAGGTGGTGGGGAAGAGTGGGAGCTTGATGTTCTGCTGCGGGGAGGCGCAGAGGTATACGATGGAGCAGCTGATGAGGGCGTCGGCGGAGTTATTGGGGAGGGGGTCGGTGGGGACCACGTATAAGGCGGTGTTGGATAACCGTTTGATTGTCACTGTGAAGAGGCTTGATGCTGCCAAGATGGCTGTGGGGCCCAGTAAGGAGATGTTTGATAGTCATATGGAATCTGTTGGTGGGCTTAGGCACCCTAATTTGGTGCCCCTTAGGGCTTATTTTCAGGCCAGGGAAGAGAGGCTTCTGATTTATGATTATGAGCCTAATGGCAGCCTTTTCTCCCTCGTACACGGTATGCTTCTCCAATTTACTCCTTCGTGTCCTAATTATGTTACATTTGTTTTAATTAGATCATACTTAGAGATCTAGTTGAGTTTATTTGGAGAGATTAAGGAAACAAAATACTTATTTGTTCCTCGATTACTTTCAAATTTTCTAAATATGAGACAGTTTCTAGTTTTTCCAAACTTTTTCGTAATAATGTTTATCTATAATGAACAAGTAAGAAAATGAGAGTGAGAATAATGTTATATGGTTAGGGTAGATTAGAATATCATTAACTCATAACTAACTTAACTAACATTTTTAATTTAATCAAATTAGGGAAAATAGTTTATTTAGGAAACGAGGGAGTATGTTAGTTAAATCGATGATTTGATATTTTTTAACTTAACTGTTAATTATTGGTTATATGTCAAATAAACTAGTTAAAGGAAAAAAATCAATTGAATTAATTTATAAGTGACTTATTTTGTTTTGTTAGAATTTGCCAAAAATGTCAACTAGTTCTTATATTTATGACTAGGGAACTACGATATAGGCTAAATAGATTAGTTTTTTTTTTTTTTAAATAAAGTCATTTCAGTTTTATAATTAGTACTGAGTATTTTTTTTTCCCATTTCTATCTGTGTATTCTTCTCTGGCCGGCTATTTGAATCATGCACTGTTTTTTTTACCATAAAAATCATGCACTGTTATGTGTTAAGTGGCATGGTGGTTTTCTTGATGGGGTATACTTTTTTAATTTCTAATATAAAGTGTTTGATTTTGCCAAAAAGACAGACAGACAGTATTCAAATGGGTAGTGACGTGGGGTTCGTGAGAGATCTTTTGAAATTTTCTTCGCATGTGATACATTTCTTGGATTTGATAGCACCTGAGCTTTGAAATTAAAACCCGAGAATCTTGCTTACATAATTATTGCTTGTTTGAACATATTTTAAGGTAGGTATTTAAAATTAAAGAAAACTAATACTTGCATTTTTATTAATCTAAATAGCCTAATCTTTGATGAGATGACTAGTCATGACGGGTCTTTGTCGTTAGTGTTCTGTCCGATTGCTATGTTTCTCTCTCACTGTCTCACGGGCCAGACATTATTCCCTGTGAGCTGTATTGGGGCTCCTGGTTATTTATGCGGGCTTGTTGATTGCAGTGCAATGGGGATGACATAAACAAATGGCATTAGGACCTATCTAAATCTTGAGATTGTACGGACATTGACTGTAGCCATTCAATTGTGTTGTCGTTAGGGACAACCTCTGTGCAATCAGTTTGAGCTTTTAATTCGCCAGCACCTTCTGTTGCAGGTGGTGGATCCCAGTTTGCCTCATTATATCATCATCATCATTATTGTAGAAGCATTATCTTTCTGGGACCCTTTGTGTAGGTTTTTTAGATTTTTGTTGCACGTGTAGGAGTTTAGGATGTGTATTGTGTACTACTAAAACTTAAATGACTAGTTTGACTGGATGTTGTGTTGAAAATAGCAAATGTTGATGAATAATAGTATGTGGTGGATGTAGGTTCAAGATCAAGCAGGGCAAGGCCTTTGCACTGGACATCATGTTTGAAGATAGCTGAGGACGTAGCACAAGGGCTTTCCTACATCCACCAAGCCTGGAGACTGGTTCATGGCAATCTAAAATCCTCAAACGTTTTGCTTGGTCCTGATTTTGAAGCCTGCATCACTGATTACTGTCTATGCATGTTAGCTAACCCTTCCTGCTTCCAAGAAGACCCGGATTCTGCTGCATATCGGGCGCCCGAGATCCGCAATCCTAATCACCAGCCTAGCCCCAAATCTGATGTGTATGCATATGGTGTGTTGTTGCTGGAACTTCTGACGGGGAAGTCTCCTTCAGAACACCCTTTCTTAGTGCCCACTGATAGGGTGAGTTGGGTGAAATCGGTGAGGGAAGATAATGGAGGCGGAGATAATAGAATGGACATGCTTGTTGAGGTTGCTACTACTTGTAGCTTGACATCTCCTGAGCAGAGGCCTACTATGTGGCAGGTCTTGAAGATGTTGCAGGAAATTAAAGAGATTGTATTATTGGAGGATGGTGCACTAGACCCACGGATTCCCACTTCTTAAACATTTTGTTGCATCATCTTTTCATTCGTTTTTGTTTAGTTACATTACATGACATGTGTATATTGATTGGATAGAGAGAAGATCACTATTAGCAGTGCTTTGATTCAATGTGGAAGAAAGATATCAATGAGTCATATGATGTTCTACCCCGATTGAGCCTTTCTCTTGATTTCTGAGGGTCACCACTCACCAGAAATGAAGAAAGATATCAATGAGTCATACGATGCCTAGTTAATTATATGGAAGTTTGTAATAAAATGACCTGATATTTAGCGCCACCGTATCTAGGAACATCCTCAAATTAAAGTAAATAGTGTCTCTCCTAAAACTTAATAATAATATTAATGATAGCGAAGGCATTTGGAAGACGAGGTGGCGGTGCCCTATAATTCCGCCCAAAACAATGTCATTCGCGATTTAATTTACTCAAATTGGCTCGCAAGCTCATCTCTCAAGGCAAGCCTTCCCATAAGTAAATTTTGGCCGTTGAACTTGGCAATGGATCCTTATAAGTAAATTTTGTTTTGATATCATAGACATGATAAATGGTGTCATACAATTTGTTGAAAGATCGCTATTAGATTGTCAATCCTTTGCAATATTCTGGATGAATCTGACTAGGGATCTTGGATCATTTTCTTATAATTTGCTTGTGAAAATATAATATGCAATAATCCTTCTAAAATGTTTGTGAAAATGACATTTGAGTATATGACATGGTGTCTGATATGTATGATCCAACGATATTTTATACTCCTACATTTTTCAGTTACGATACGATTACAACAACAACAACAATAAAACTTTATCCCAACTAAATGGGGTCAGCTACATGGATCACACGACGTCATTGTGCTCGATCAATAGTCATGCTTAGAGGTAAACATTTCATCAAAAGATCTCATTGAATAACTTCGTTAAGAGTTCTCTTTGGTCTTCCTCTCCTTTTGTAATGATTTCATACCATTTGATTAATTATTCTTACTGCTTATTCACTTCTCTTCTTTAACCTTTTGTTTATTTTATACCTTCTACCATGATAGTGTGATAACCCTTGTGGAGTACTCCCTTCGTTCCTAAATATAAGATCACTTTGGTTAATTTGGGGAGATTAAGGAAGACAATAAAATTACATGATCTTCCCAAAAATCCCCTCAATTACTTAGCTTTAAAAGGAGGAAGGGTTTTCAATGAAAAGAGAGAGTATAAGGGTAGTTTGGGCAAAACTTGAGATAAAATAGGAAGTGATCTTATATTTAGGAACTTATCCACTTCCCCAAAGTGATCTTATATTTAGGAACAGAGGGAGTACTAAGCAATGCCTATTAATATAAGCAATGCGTGTGTCCATGCTCAATAGATTCGACATATTTTTATTTTTATGTTGGTTGTCGAAGCCTAACACAACCCTACTCTTTTATCCGAGCTTGGGACCGCCTATAAATATAGGCGATGTATTCCATGGACACACAGTCACACGAGGGTAAATAACCAAGCGTGACACGAAGTCACGAAAACAAGTAATCTTTTTAGAGAATGTTAATAAATTTGAAACTCATTTTTGTGATCGAGTACAAGTAGCAACAACTGTTTTGGTTTAGATATTGAGGCAACATTATCTATTGATAAATCTAAACTTTTTTTGCATTTTTTAAATTGATTCAATTGCAAAATAACTCTAATTGGGATGGAATAAAATTCTAGTTCACTAATAACGTGTTTTAGATTTCAGCCACCAACATGCATTATTCTTCCAAATGCTTGTGAGAGTGACGGGTGACTATATGGCGTCTGATATGTTTTAGGGCCAAATAAAATCAAAATAAAATATATAATTTAAGAAATAAACTTGTAAAATAGTTGATGGAAAAAATAATGAGAAAAAACAAGGGAAAATAGAAATTTAGATTATAATAATACATATAAAATTAAGTTTACTATTAAAATTAAACTAAGAAAAAGGAGAAGAATTTAAAAAATTCGTTCGAATCAAATTAAATTAAGATTATTGTTTCTTTTTTTATCAATACTATTTAAACTATTTCAATAGTTGTGGAAAGAGATGAAATTGGTGAAACACTAAGCAATCCAAAAAAAGTTCATAATTTTTCTAAAAAAATTAAAACTATTTTTTCCCTTTATAAAGGAAGAATAAAGAGAGAAGGAAGTTGTAGAAAATGAATTGTGTAAGTAAATTACAAAAGGATCTTACTTAGGTCAAGTTCATCCATCCAGATTCTCCATTTCTCCAATTACTGACCGTTAGATTGAATAGATGGTTGTTATAAAAGGACACATGTCACTCCTATATTAAAAAAACTTGAGAACTTGGAGAAAGTAACTTGATTTAAGTTTTTCCCATTACAAAAATTTGGTCAAACACTCAAACATGAGATAGGAAGAGATGTTGATTTTCTTTTATATATATATATATATATATATATATATATATATATAAAGATGTTAGAGATTTAGGGGAGATTAATAGTGAAATTAGAGAGATGAGAGATAAAAGACTAGATAGGACAACAAGGAGGGGAAACACTAGACGAAAAGAGTGGAGAAATAATTCTTAAATTCAAATATTTTATTTATAATGTCTCAATACAAATAGTATTTCTCATTCTACATATAAATCTTTATGAATAAAATAAATAAATAATAATAATAATTTACTAAAATTCCTTTTTTATATAACAAATTTACTAGAATTCCTTTTTTTATAACAAATTTACTAGAATTCCTAAACAAACAATAACAATAACAAACAATATAAATAAATAAACCTAGCTAAATCTCAAGACACAGTCAAATATCAAGATCTAATGGATATATATGTTTATTTAATATTTCTAATAAATAAACCTAAATATACTAAATCCCTAAATATCCTAATATAATATCCCATCAGGAAGCTAAAAAAGAGGGGAGAAACCTAATAATAATAAAAGAAAAAAATTAATAAAAGAGTATTCTTACTCTCACTTTTATAAATAAATATAAACAGATAAGTCTGTCCTGAAACTTATAATAATAAACGAATAATAGAATAGAAGTATTAATATTAATAAAAGCAGAGGATTTGGAAGGCAGACGAATTGAAGAGGAGGCTAGAAAAATCGAGAGATGGACACCGATATGATTGAGGCGGCGGCGGAGCCCTGTAATTCCGGCCAAGACGACGTCATTCGCGATTTACTCACATTGGCTCGCCAGCTCATCTCTCAGGGCAAGCCTTCCCAAGCTCTCCACGCGGTTCTTTTCCACACCTTCCTTCCTTCCTATCTTCTCTGTTACACTAACCTTTTTTATTTCTCCTTTTCCTTTTCATCTCTAACCCTAAATTTATCATCTTTTCATATACCCTTTAACTTGGCCATGTCATGGAAATGAGTTTTGTTTTTGTTTCATAATTGATAATTGATTGATATCATATTCATAGGCAACATAAACTTAGGGCACAACCTTGCTATTACAATTTGTTGAAAGCTTTCTATTAGAATGCTTACCCTTTGCAATATTTTGGTTGACTGTGACTAGGGACCCACCATCACAATCTTAGACAAGTAGGTTACTTAAGTTTGGATTTTGAGGACTTTAAAGACTCTAATTGGTATGGAAGAAAATTGTAGTTCATTTGTAGCACATTTTAGATTCTACCCACCAATATGCATGATCATTATAAATGCTCGTGAGAATGACACTTGAGTATATGGCATGGCGTCTGACATACATGGCACAATGATCTTTTGTGCTCCTAAATTTTTTCAGTAGTAATTCTAGGTACTATTGTTTGTGACATAGGTTTAGCAGTTCTAGAACCATCAATGATTGCGTACTGCAACTCCTTTGGAAATATTGCCTGAATGGTATTTCTCACAGTGCCAAATAAGTTATTGGGTGTTCTTTTAATGGTTTCAGTAACGGCGTGATTATTAACAGTACACTTTTCTGGACAATTTGATAAATTCTAAAACCCATTTTGTCGTCGAGTAGTGACAACTGTCTTTTTGATTAGCAGTGGCCCTTTGGTTGGGTATTGGAGCAACGTTACCGATCGATAAATCCCTAGTTTAAGGTTTTTTTAAAAAAAATTGATTAAATTGTGAAATAACTCTAATTTGGGATGGAATAAAATTCTAGTTTACTAGTGTAGCACATTTTAGATTTTACCTACCAATATGCATTGTCCTTCGAAATGCTTGTGAGAATGACATGCGAGTATATTGCGTCTGATATGTTTTAGGGCCAGACGTTATCACCTTGGAGTAGATACAAAATTCTATAGTTCCAACATATAAATAGATATTTTTCTTGACCTGTGAGGCATGTTTGATATGAATATCATTTTGAGTAAGAACAAAATTAAACCTTTATAGGAGTTAACTTCTGCATCATTGAAGATGGAGATGACTCTGTTATGAAAATTGCCTTATGCTTCACAAAGGACAATATGTATTTTAATGCTTAAAAACTTGGAAGTCTGTTGGCTAATAATTGCCTAATGTTGGAACAGCTGGTTGTTGCCATGAAGACCAAAGGCGGAGATCAAGCTGTCTTTCAATTCTTAAATCGAGCTAGGGAGCTGTATAGAAGTAAACTGCAAGGGAATGCTGCTGTTGATCAACTGGCTTCCTTGTTTGCTGAGTGTGCCATTGCTGAAGTTTTGCCTGTAAATATAGAAATGCCTGCAAATGGTTTTTCTGGACCATCCATCATTCCAGATGTTCATGAGACATCTATACTGGCAGAAACTGGGAGGATGCAAATAGTGTTGGATGCTAGTTCAGATGGGAGTAGCTTTATCTGTTTGAAGTGTGGGGGCCTTGTTAGCCTCCATCGCAAAGATGAGCATTATGCTTACTGGTGTTGTTAACCCTTTAGCATAGGGTGCCTCGGGGATTGCATTTGCTAGAGGAATTAACGGTGTCTTCATCCCCGTACAGGGAAGATGTCAGTTTATTTATGATTGCATTTGTTAGAGGAATTAGCAGACCATCCTGCAAGTGTACTTTGGACTATCCATTTCTGAGCTTTGAATCCTGTAAGCCATAGTGGTTGATAACATAAGAGAGTCGAGTAGAGTAGTGGCATCCTATTGATAGGATTCACGCCATGGCAGTCGCAGATTTTGTGTGACTCGAAGGCATAATGTATACTTAGAAATAAGTTTACATTGCACTTAATTACTATTGCTAGCATGTAATATTATACTGTAAATGATAATAATTTTATTATCTTTTATATCACATTTATCCTCAGTTGCTGTGGTATAGTTGGAAGAAGATTCTCTTCTCATTTGTTTTTTCCCCTTTTCTATCTTATCCTGTCACTACCGTTAGATTGGCAAATTATTGTGTTGAGATTGGATGATTTTATTGTTACCATTTTTATTATTTTCTTAGATCCTAATGCAATAAACTAATCCAATTGAATCTTCGTAGTTTGAATTTGTTTGTTTTGTTAAACAAACGACTGTGATGGGATGAGAAGGGTGAAAAGAAAAAAGAAATTAATGATGAGAGAATTCAAACATAATGTGATAATGGCAACACCTCTGTGGACTTTTTACTCACAACGTAAATAAAACTAAATCTTTGCCGCCGTGAATACGATTGGATTTGGACTTTGGAGCCAATACTGGCTTGGATCGTATTTACTATGGGCCCATGCAAGCTCATTTCATTGGGAATTTTAGAAAAAAAGCAGTGAGATCAGCAGGTTATTCTTCCATAGTTCCATCATAGGCAACAAAAACAAAAGGCAAAAAGAGGCATACAAATGCCTACACTAATGTTGTAACTTGTAAGCCTGAACGGCTTAGGCATCAAAAGAAGGTTAACCAGTGTCAGACAAGAAATTATACCGTGCCTTCACGATCTTCTTCTCCCACGTGGTGCTTGAAATAAACAAGAGCTTATGAATCCCAATCTAAGATGAGTGAACGAAAGGATGGAAGGTCCTAGGTTCATAACCCAACTTGAAGGGTCAGCCCCTTTGAAATTATGGTCACAAGTTTAACATAAGTGATAGGTGTATGCCCTTCTAATTAAAAAAAAAATACAACGTCGTAAAAAAAGTTGATAATAATGGAGAGACTGAGCTAGTAAGGAGGGTCTCAAGGCATCCTCAGCATCAGGACACTCATTAATAATAATGCTAATACAGTTTTTACATATATTAGTTTTACAAACTTCCAAGAAATCCCATTAAGTGAATACATGCTGGCTTGCTTAAGATCATAATACACAAAAGATAGCCTATTCACAACTAGAGGCTTCTACATCTCTCTAATAAGTGAGAGGTTATGAATTTAATACCCTTTGTAACTTTGATCCGATAATGTTTGTCCTTTTAATTTAAAAACATAGTTTATTGACAAGAAAGTGGCATTAATATTTTATTGTAACATCACATGATCTCTAAATGGATATTAAAAATGCTCAAAATAAATCTTATTATAAGTTATAACCGCATGGAATAATATAAACATCTGCATTGATGATTTGAAATATATCGGACATTAAAAAATTGTTTTAATTGGTTCTTTATGTGTAATGATGATGCCTAAGACGATTGAATTTAAATCACCTATAGTTGGTCAAGTTAAAAAAATCAGGCTTTTTATGATAGGTGGTACACTAGGAAGCAAAAGAGTTTTTTATTGTCATTAACTCACTTTTAGAATGCATATGTTTAATTTATTTTAATAGTAATGTAACAAGTGTATAACCGTAAATATCTCTCTATCATTTGTGAGATGGATCCAAATATAGCCATAGTGGTTTGATAGATCGGAGACATCTTAATTTTAGTATATATTTTTTCACAAAGGGAATGTGAAAGTATCCCCTCTCATATTCCGAGTGAAAACGCGTATGACAAATCATGCATTTAGCCCAACATTACCGAGTACTATTATGGTAAAATTCTTCACTTAACACTATCGCTATATCATTGCAAAGATCCAATCTCATCCATGGGGAGAAAATGATTATGCAAGCAAGAATGAAGGCCGAGCACGAAACACCAGAATCACCCTTAAATTGCCAAGTCACAATCAATGATTACCAAAACTCCATTAAAGCCTATTAGCTCAAAAAGAGAAAAGAAAAAAAGTCTTTTTAATGTTATAAAAAAAAAAGTCTGTTTAAAATGAAAAAAAAAACCCGAAATGTTGCCTGTTAAGTAATCATTACTACATCAATGCATCACAATCACATGAAACTCATGTCACATTTTTCTATTAATAAGTCATGATTCATAAATGAATTATACATTGTACGTAATTTTTTGAATATCAGGCAATACATGAAAATTATAATTTAGTTATCCCTAAGAAAACAAATAAATTCTAGAGTGGTGTCAATTTTAGTTCCCATAAGTAACCAAACATAGAATGAAAAATGGTCACACCAAACTAAAGAATAAACCCATATAAGCACCAGAGGCCAAAAAAGCTGCTAAATGACATGACGGGCCTGTTTGGTTTGAGGGAAGGGGAGGGAAGGGAAAGGGAGGGGAGACCCTTCCTTTGTTTGGTTTGAAAAATTGGAGGGGAGGGGGCCTAAAATATTCCCTCCCCTTCCCTTCAAACCCTCTATTTTGGATCCCTCCAAATTGGGGGGATTTGGAGGGGAGCCAAAACTTTTGACTAAATTGCCCCACCCTATTTTATTATATTTCTACACATGTATATGTAAGAAAAACTATAAAACTTCCACATATACCCCCTTCCCATAATAATAAAAAAAACTTCTACCTCCTCCTATGTAGTTTTTTTTATACTGGGTAGCTTTTTTATAGCTCATTTTCTTTTTTAAGGGTTTAATAGAAATCCACATATGGTTTTTGTTCTCTTGATTTTCCAGTTACGGTGGCATTGAAGATGGGTCTCCAGCTCCACCATTTTCGGGTTGTATATATGGAGAAGATGGGTCTCCACCATTTTCAAAAATTTACTTTTTCCCATGTTAGTTGCTGAAAATTTTGGTTCAAAGGAGGAGAATGGTAGTTTCATATTTGGAAAGGGAATAATTTTAATAATTTGTTAAATATAGTTTTTATAAATTAAATAAGATTTTATAGTACTATTATATCAATTATATATCTTTTTAATAAGCAACTTAATTTGAATCAAAATGTAAGTTATTGTATATGATAGACAATAATTAATTAACATATAAGGATAAAGTGGTAAATTCATCATTATCACCCTCCCCTCCCCTCCTTGAACTAAACAAATAATCATTAAATTCTCTCCCTCCCTTCCCTTCCCTTTCCCCTTCTTATCAAACCAAACAAAGTACTATAAAACCCTCCCATTCCCTTCCTTACTTCCCTTCCCCTTCCCTTCCCCTCCTCTCCCTCAAACCAAACAGGCCCGACATGACATGACAGATAGTCAGCGACAACCATTGAGAGATTGGTGACGTGGCATTTTAACATAAACTGTACCATATTTAAGGGACGAAAATAACATGGGATGCAGAATCAAGATCATTTGACCCTTCCCATCTCGTTTGTTATCTCAAGGAGGTAGGAGAAGACTCACAATTGTCCTCCTCGTATCTCAACTTTATTTACCATATTACCCTTTTACATTCCCCAGGTAATTAAGTGCTGCCATATGTTTGGATCTATTGCCAATTGTTTCAATATGGGATCTTTAAAGCATGCATCTTTTTATGAGATTATCATGAACATTACTGGAATTGCGAAAAATGGTAATTAATTGAATTGGGGTAGTTTTTATTTTCAGTAAGGAAAGGGGCTTTTACATACATGATATTGATGAATGTGGAAGTTCCTTCCATTTGTGGAATCTTGTTATATGCTTTTATTGCTCTCATTTTGTTATGAACTATAGAAGATGTAAACTTGTGGAGGAAACATATGTGCCATTATGCTATATACGTTTTTTTTTTTTTTAATTTTGGGGATGTTGTTCTGGTCCATTTAGGACATGCTTGGATGTGATTTTCTCTTTTTGTAATTTGGTTCTGATTCTGGCCGCTGATGAAAATCTAATTTATTGTTCTTAATGATTTGAGTCCGTATTTGGAATTGGACATATGAACTTTTATCTGATTGGACCCCATTTTCTTTAGAGGGGCAAGAGATCATTCTGATTAGAAATGATTTGGACACCAGATGGTTTATTTTTGTAGTTGTGCTTTTCATCTATGATGAATTTGTGTCACATCACTTGCAAATTATGCTGTAATTTTAGACCTGCTTTTTTAAGATGTAGTGGCCATGCTTTATGCTCAATTCCTCACCTGTCTGTTCTCAGCCATATTTTTAATGTGTTTATGACCAACTACAGCAATAGGTTTGTATGGTCTTGGTTTTTGCTGCATATATCTACAGCAACCATAAAGTACAGTGCCGGAGGCTCGCTTGCTGGAATACTGTCAAATCTTACAATGATGTTCAAGTCTTCCCTTACTATTTGAGATAATTAAATACGATGGCCTCATCAGTCCTAAATTTTTTAAACAACACATTAAATTGGGTGACATTGGCCTTAGATGCTCCCTCTGCACGAGCTGTAGTTTTTGGTTTTCATATTGGCGGTAATCTTTCGCATCCTTGACTGAATATGTTCAACCTATAGTTGATTTACTATATGATTTTCCTTCATTACTATCTTCTCTTTGTAGGACATTTATTTGTGGAAGGTCTTCTTCTGGTAGTCATCCTTTTCCTACTTTCCCAGAAAAGTTACAAGCCTCCTAAACGGCCCTTAACAGAAAAGGTTGGATCAACTGTTTTGTTTCAATTCATTAATTGTTGTATTTGTGCATTTATTTATGATATTTGTCAATGTTTTGTCTGTGTTTATTACTTCTGTTGTTTAATTTCAGGTAAAAGTTTCAGTTGTGTAAAGGTGCACATACAAATGAATTGGATGTAAAACTTTGACATATCGTAGATTATAAATTATGATTTTCAATGAAAAGAAACTTAATCTGGTCACTTTGATAACCATATAGGGATTCTCCCCATTATGTTCATGTCAAAAGGGATCAGTATGTTGTGTTTGAATAGTTTGTGTATCAATGCATTCAAACTTTCAAAATAATTTTAAGTTTACATAGAAGTTTAGTTAATGTGTTTTTTAGTGATTCTAGTGATCTAATGTTGGGGTATCTTTTATCATCATTTGTGAAATTCACAAAACTTCTGAGGTTGATGACCCTTTGGGTTTCCTCTACATTGAAATAGAAGCTGCTTTGCGGATCCAGTCCCTCATGATTTGTCTGAGTGATCTTAATACACGAGTCATTTGTTCATCTTTATGTGCTCTCTATTGCATAATTGTTGTAAATCACTCGCTGCTTCTGAATAGGACGGCACTCTTGGTCCACTGGGAATTCCTAATTATTTTGTTTTTTTTTTCTGTATAAACTTAATCTATTGAGTGGCTATTAATGATTTGCATCCCTCAAATTGTGTATATTAAGATAGTGTACATGCCTAATATTTGCAGGAAATAGATGAGCTTTGTGACGAATGGGTTCCAGAACCCCTTATCCCTCATTTAAGTAAAGATATGCAGTATGAACCACCGGTGCTAGAGAGGTAATTGATTTTTCTCAAGAGAAATCTGGTTTATGTTAATGATAGTTATATGTTTGGATGTGTTATATTTCGTTTTTATTTCTTGTTTGTTTTATTGATTGGGTGTGTAAGATGATTTAAAAGCTTGAACAAATAAATGCTGTGATTTACATTTATTTTGTTATGTGAGTTTACCTATAAGACTATCAAGGAGAAAACAGGCAGTTATCTACCTTTATCTTCCTGCTGTTGAGATGAGTTATGTTTTATGCAGTGCTGCAGGGCCACATGTTATAATTAATGGTAAAGAAGTTGTGAATTTTTCTTCAGCGAACTATCTTGGGTTGATAGGTGATAAGAAGCTACTTGTAAGAAAATATTCCTTGTATCACTGATCAACTTTGCTGTTTTAAGTACTGCTATAACATCGTGCATTAATTGTCATCTTTTTGTTTCAGGAATCGTGCACTTCTGCTCTTGAAAAATATGGTGTTGGATCTTGTGGTCCTCGTGGGTTTTATGGAACAATTGGTAAGGTTCATTGTTAAAGTAGATTCAAGAGGAAAAAACGATTTTTTTTTAAATAAAATGCTTTGTGTAAGTGATTGATTTCTTCCACTCCTTTTCTTTTCCCCAGATGTGCACCTTGACTGTGAAGCTAGAATAGCAAATTTTTTGGGAACACCTGATTCTATCCTCTACTCTTATGGACTTTCCACCATGTTCAGTGCAATTCCTGCTTTCTCTAAAAAAGGAGATATAATTGTTGTGTAAGCATAAACTCTGTCTTTGACTATCAAATATATGTTTATGTCCTGTTTTTCTAAACTTCGAGACAAACAAGACAATTATAGAGAGCTGTGATAGGCAAACATTGCTGATATGCTAGCTGAGAAGTTTTATCTCAAAATTTTGGGCTAAAGTGGTTTATTTCTCAATTCTTCTGTTTCTTTACGCTAATTTAATAATTACGAAGTAAGAGCTGAATTTGCTAGTTTATCCACGTGACAGTCAAAAGCCTTAGTTAAAATGTCAAATATTGTGATAAACTTTAATTTTCGGAGGCAGTCTGGTTGACACAGTGAACTCTGATGATTAGAGGCAGCTTTTGGCCCACATTTGAAGATTATTAGCTACTTCTCATGGTATTGGGGGTTTAACTTCTGCATACATGGTGGTTGGTCTTTTACAGTGATGAAGGAGTCCACTGGGGGATACAGAACGGGCTTTATCTTTCTAGAAGCACAGTGGTGTATTTCAAGCACAATGACATGAATTCTTTAAGAGAAACACTGGAGAAAATTAGTACAAAAAGTAAGCGAGCCAAGAAAGTGAGGCGCTATATTGTTGTTGAAGCTGTTTACCAGGTAGACCTTGTCTATCATACATTTTACTTGAGCTATACACTTCTAACTTGAGTTTCTGTTCGTACATCCTATGCAATCAGCCATCATATAGAGAGGGATTACCTTCTACTCTTTTGATAAGGTTTCTGCTTGAGGTTCTGGCTTCTTGTTGCATGTTATAGATCATCCTAAACAAATGACTGATACACACACACATGAAGGATTGAATTAACATGCTAGAGTTTAAAAACATTTCATTTTGCTGGTTGGGATGTTATATTTGTCAATCGAGTTATAAATATTAAAGGATTATTCAGAACAAATGAACTAACAGTTGGTATGGGATGAGTGGTTAGAGATATGCTTTGATTAGTAGCCTTTTCTGTTGATGTTTCAAGCCAACTGATATTGTTGTTCTTTTTTTTTGTGCATTTTTTGGCTCCTTCGAATGGTCCTTATGGCCTTTGGGGGCATGGATACTAAGTTTGTATGTGGAATAAGAACTGTTGCAAATAGATCTTTACCTACACAATTTCATGGTCTCAATATTTGTTACAGTTGCCTTGTATTTCTCGTTCATATTTTACTGTACTGACTCTTGTCACAGCATTTTCTGTACTAGCATCAGTCAGTGAATGTAACAACCTTCTCTTTCTATACAATTTTCAGAATTCTGGCCAAATTGCACCCTTAGATGAGATCATTAAATTAAAGGAGAAATATCGCTTTCGTGTTTTGTTGGATGAGACTAACTCAATTGGTGTGCTTGGAGGTTCTGGAAGAGGTCTCACTGAATATTATAAAGTTCCGGTATGTGATGAAAATCTCTCTTGTTATCCCCCCCCACCCCCCAGGTGCAGGTGTACATGCACAGAATACATGTTTCCATATATTCTGGATAGTGATATCAGCTATGATTTATGGTTATGCATTTCAGGCTGAGAAGTTAGATATTATAACTGCTGCTATGGGAAATGCATTGGCCACAGAAGGAGGATTCTGCACTGGAAATGCAAGAGTTATAGATCACCAAGTATGAAAGTGTCTCTTTTGATGATTGCACTATTAGTAATAGGTTCGAGTAATTTATTACAACAAAGTAGAATGGAAATGAGATTTATTTCCCGAGCTGTTATTTATTGATTTTTCCTTCCATTTTATACTCCTCAATATAACAAAGTGTAAAACATGTATGATGACGTAATGTGTCACCTTTCAAATAAAAAAAGTAATGTCATCTGAGTGTCTGCAGCATATATGTTCCATGCCAGAGTATATTTCTCTTCCTTAAAGCACTGATATTGTAATATTTTTTTGCCTTGACAGAGACTGAGCAGTTCTGGATATGTATTTTCTGCTTCCCTTCCCCCATATCTTGCCAGTGCTGCAATTACAGCTATTGACATTTTGGAGGAAAATCCCGATCTTGTTGCTAAATTGAAAAACAATATTGCTTTATTGTGGAAAGGTGATCTCTGCTCTCTCTGCCATTTTATCAATTAGTTTCATCATATGATTGTGCCCACCTTCTAGATTTTACATATTTTCTGACTGTTTAAAGTAGTCTCCTGGGACCATTGATCTTATGTTTTTTGTATTTGAGACTCATTGGACTGCCACTGCAGGATTATCAAAGATAACAGGGTTAACAATAGCAAGTGATCCAGAGTCGCCGATTGTTTATTTGAAATTAGATAAATCAACCGGCTCCATGAAAGACGACCTGTCATTGCTTGAAGATATTGCCGACCGGGTAAGCAATGCTGTTTGAACATGCAATGTCTTGGTACCAGTTTTGCTTGTGCCTAATGGATGTGTGCTTACAGGTTTTGAAAGAAGATTCTGTATTTGTGGTGACTTCCAAGAGATCAACGTTGGATAAATGTCCATTGCCTGTTGGAATAAGATTATTTGTGTCTGCAGCGCATTCAGAATCTGATCTTCACGAGGCATCTGAATCATTGAAAAGGGTTGCAGCATTGGTGCTGGGTGGTGGTAACTGAAGGTGGCACATTTTGTGTCCTCGCGCTGTATGTACTAAAACCAAGGTTTTAAAACCCGAGCCGGACGTCGAGCCGGAAAACTGAGCGGGTCATGGTTGAAACGGTTGAAACGGTTGGACCGTTCGGTCGAACCGGTGACGTAATAATTTAATGAAAATTAAATATATAAATATTGTTAATACTTAATAACTTAATATAATTAGGATGAAGATATTTTTTTAATCAAGTTCATTTTTTTTCTGTTGATATATTTTTTTCTGCAGTTGTCAAATTCTGGCCGGGTCAAAAGCGGTTCAACCCGGGTCAACCCCGGGTCAACAGCGGTCGGCCCGGGTCAACTCCGATTCAAACCGGTTTGAACAGTAAAACGGCCCAATCGAGGTGATTGGGCCGTTTTAGTCACCGGCCGACGGTCCGACCGGTCGGACCGTCCGGCTCGGTCCGGGTGTGAAAACCTTGACTAAAACAATCTCTAGACATTAAATACCGTCCATGGCTTGTTGAGCAATTTTGAGATGCAGGACAAATAGAGAAAAAGGGGGTGTCTGTAGATGTTGATAATTTTGCAATTTATGAATTAGATATTACATGGTTTCATTAAAATTCGTGTTGCCTGATGACCTCGGATGTAGTAAAAGGGGTGTATGGCTTCCAATCATATGAGCATTTGGTGATAGGCTAAAGAAAGGATAACATCCAGGAGATAACTCTTCTTCTAATGTTATTATATTTTGCTAAAAAGTGACAATGATAATATTAAGAATTGTTCAATGGAACCTTAAAAGATTTGTCCTTGGAGATCATGGGCTCAATAATATGGTACTGAAAATAGAAATTCAATAGTATGGAATGATGCTCATCGTGAATTCATTTGGCATAATATTTGTAACTTTTTTATATTTCATTTGATTAGAGAGGAACAGGAATAAAAGGAATAGATGCAGGGTGAAACTTGAGGATAGATGATGCCCATAGAAAAAGAACAGCCAAACAGATTTATCACTAGAGTATAATCTCGTGCGTCCGGGATAAGATTGAAAGTAATCAGGAGCAAAGAAACTATTGTGATTAGTAGAAGTTTTTGGTAGACTCTCATATAAAATTAGCAAGCAGAGTAGAAAAAATTTAAGGCACATAAGGCCTTATGTTTTTTCTGACCTGATTATAAGGGCCTTACATCAGTACTAGACTATCTATTACGTAGATTTATTTTTCTAGTAATTAAACGTGGCCTAATATTATGTCAACTATCAACTGTCATGACTCGTGTCTAAAATCTGTACGTTTGAGTTAAAATCACTATAATTGTTTTTGAATTTCTTTTGCAAGATGTTATTTTATTTGATGACAAGCAATCAATAGCTATATTAAACATATGTTTATTTGTTGACCATAATCAACATTCGATAAAAACTTCCGTTCTTTTTGTTTTCTCAATGTTGTCGCTGCATCGATATCGTAATATATATTCCAAAAGATAGGATAGGAAGTGATATATGGTAATAGGAGTCACATGCTAGGCATGTGCTAGTAAGGGCACTATTGTAATAACACTGGACAGTTAGTTCCAAGTTAGTTAGTTAGTAATTGCTGACATCAGCATTCAGTTAGTAGTTGCTGATGTCAGCATACACTCTTGTGCATATATACCATTGTAACCGTCTTTAGTAGTGTGAATGAAATCAGTTTATTTTCTCTAGTTCTTTCTTCTTTCTCTTTTCTCTGTATCATTGGCATCAGAGCCCATTGTCTGCCATGGCGCCTGCGGACAAACGATCTCAGGAAAGAATGAACGACTTGGAGATGCAACAGGCATCACTCTCATCTTGATTGGACCAAACTTTTCTGGATATTTCAGAACTTAAGGACATTCTGAAGGCCATGGATGGTCGACTAGCCAATCTTGGCAATTCTCATGGCAAGCAACCTGATGGGGTTCCTAATTTTGATTCTTCTCGATCTGGTATGTCGTTTGGGGCATTCCATTCAGATGGTTCTGCACAAACTTCATCTTCTTACTCGATTCCAACAAGAAACAGCAGGGTTGAGTTTCCAAGATTTGACGGTGATGACTTTAGAGGGTGGGCGTACCGTAGTCGGCAATTCTTTGAGGTTGATGGGACTCCACCAGAGCATAGGATCCGTCTGTTAAGCATACATCTTGAAGGCCACCCACTTCGTTGGCACCAAAATTTCATGAGAGGCCGATCTTTCCAAGATGTGCGGTGGGAGGATTATTTTAGGAGTATGGAAGCCAAATTTTCAGATGTGAGGATTGAAAATCCCTTGATAGCTCTCAAGAAGTTGAGTCAGGGT
The DNA here is from genome assembly GCA_029929735.1 of Mimosa pudica. Classification (NCBI taxonomy): domain Eukaryota; kingdom Viridiplantae; phylum Streptophyta; class Magnoliopsida; order Fabales; family Fabaceae; genus Mimosa; species Mimosa pudica. Next base: position 14,567,943 of record JAKELP010000004.1, on the reverse strand, counting down.
GATGAATCTGTCTTTGAATATGAGAAACGGTTTGATGAACTTTTATCGGAGGAGGAATTGCCAGAAGCACTAGCTGTGAATATGTTTATTGGAGGGCTACGGCCGGATATTCAGCAATTGGTCTTAAATATGGCACCAACATCATTGAGCGTGGCAACAAATGTTGCTCGTCTTCAAGAAGCAACGGTGAAGGCCTTGAGGGAACATTCTGTGGTGAAAGATCGTAAATCTTTCTCTTCTGCGTATGGATCCTATTCGAAGTTTGAAGGGAATGGGTCAGTGCATAATGGGTTGGATCTTCCAAAATCTCAAGATTTGGGAAAGAAGGTAGATAAGTCAGATACAAATATTAATCGGCCATCATCTATATCTAAACCCACTAAACAGTTATCAAAGAAAGAAATGGATGAGCGGCGGAAAAAAGGACTTTGTTATTGGTGCCCTGAAAAGTTCTCTAGTGGCCACCGCTGTAAGGAGTCTCAAGTGTTCACTTTAGTGATTGATGAGGAAGAAGAGGAGTTTGTAGATGCCTCAGAGGACACTAATGAACACATTGATGGTACTATTAATACCATAGAGGGAAAAGTGGGAACAACGACATTGAAATTACGGGGAAGGATAAAGAATCAGTCTGTTATCATTTTAGTGGATACTGGAAGTACATACAATGTGATCAATGCTGAATTGGCCAAAGGATTGGGATTGCGTGTTCAAGAACGTTCTCCTCTGAAACTGGTCGTGGCTGATAGTAGACAAGTTTGTGTTTCTAAACATTGTCCAACATTGGAATGGGAAATTGATGGTGTGGTGTTTTCTGGAGATTTTCTGGTAATGAAGATAGGTGGATATGATGCGATTTTAGGAGTTCAGTGGCTGAGAACTTTGGGCAAATTTTCGATGGAATTGGATCGAAAACTTCTTGAATTTCATAAGAAAGGGAAGCTACTCCAATTTTACGGGGTAGGGGCGTTTGGGGGAATACCAGCGAAAGAGGTGCTTTCAATTAGAGATTGTGTGGTAGCAGCTCAACTTTTCTTAGTTCAAGCTGCTGACAATATTCATTTGGCCTTGTCTTCGTCATCTTTGGGGCCAGAACAGTGTAGTGAACTACATGAACTTTTAAGAAGGTTTGATGATGTTTTTGCAAAACCTAAAGGCCTACCTCCTTGTCGCAGTTTTGCAGCAACCCAAATCGATTATTTGGGCCATTTGATCTCAGTCACAGGAGTTCAAGCTGACCCCAGAAGGATAGAAGCTATTGCACGTTTGCCGATCTCAACTAACATCAAGGAGCTGAGAGGTTTTTTGGAATTGACAGGATATTATAGACGTTTTGTTAGGCAGTACGGGGGACTAGCGAAGCCGTTGACTGAGCTTCTTCGCAAGGATGTTCCTTTCATATGGACTGATGTTGCGTCTACTGCTTTTTTAGCTTTCAAGGAAGCTATGATGTCTCCTCCAGTGTTAGTACTACCGGATCTTAATGAGACTTTTGTTGTGGAAACGGATGCATCTGGCCAAGGATTAGAAGCAGTTTTGTCTCAGAAAGGCCACCCTATTGCCTATGCAAGTAAGACTTTACCCACTAAAAAGAAGTCTTTGTCCGCTTATGAGAGAGAAATGCTGGCGGTGATCTTTCAGCCATTCAGCAGCAGTTTCCGGATTTTGACACTTCAGCTTTTCCTACTTCTGCAATCCTTGTGGACAAGGATCCTTTTTAAGGGGGGGAGTATTGATATATGGTAATAGGAGTCACATGCTAGGCATGTGCTAGTAAGGGCACTATTGTAATAACACTGGACAGTTAGTTCCAAGTTAGTTAGTTAGTAATTGCTGACATCGGCATTCAGTTAGTAGTTGCTGATGTCAGCATACACTCTTGTGCATATATACCATTGTAACCGTCTTTAGTAGTGTGAATGAAATCAGTTTATTTTCTCTAGTTCTTTCTTCTTTCTCTTTTCTCTGTATCAGGAAGTTTTCCACTTGGTCGACCCTTCATATGACGTTGAAAGAGTTTTGGAATAATGAAGTTCTAATATGCTTATACTTGCACCACACATATGGAACAATTTAAATTAATGAAACCGAATTTCTCCTTTAAAAATTTTCGTATGTTTTGTCGTCACTATACACGTGTAGATAGTTTATACATCAGAATGCAACCACACATTTGTTTCCAGTACACAAGTCTGCCCAAAAAATGTTATATGAAGAAAATAGAGAGAATAAATCATCTGAAGCTGCTCATGGTTGAACTAAAAATTAAGAGTAAAATCCCACTAAGATTATGACAAGAAGCCTGAGACACTGAAGCTAGCTATAATGGTGAGGTTGGGACATTTTGTGAACGATCCAATACAATTTCAAACAGATCAGCCTCAGATTCATCTTCAAAATCTACGACTCCAATATTATTGTGACTTCCTTTAGGGGTAACCACATGATGCCACTGAGAATCAATTCTTCCCATAGAGAATAGCTCTTTGCTATCATCATATTCCAAAGAAGCATTAGGAGTATTTACAAGAGGAGCTATAAAGCACGGATTAAACGTTCTATGTGCATTTGCAGGTCCATATTTGAATGCACTCTGCCCAAAATTCACCAATACCGTTACATCTACATTTGCAGCTAATGTTGGATATAGTGGGGTACCAAATTCCTCTGAATAGCACTGAATTACATGCACTAACTCAGATCCCACTGTGAAGAAAACCTTCTTCAGCCTTGGATCATATCCACAACCTATCACTTTGTTACTTCCCACCCATTCTGCCTTATCTGATTCCATAACCAGTTTCATTCCTGCAAGTAACACACCCAATCTTTAATTTGCTTTAGGTTCTAATACACCACTAAAACAAAATACGGTACTCTCTTCTGTCTCAAATATAAGATCTCTTTGACTTTTTTTGTGGGAGTTAAGTAAAGTAGAATAAATTAATTATGAGGAAAAAAAGATGATTATAAACATCTTAAAGTGACTAATTTTACATCCTTAATTTCTCAAAAAAAAAAAAGTCAAAGTGGTCTTATAATTAAGACAATTAGAAGGACATGACAATTACCTTCGAGAAAGACAGGACCATTTGAGTTAAAGCCAATGCTTCCTGCGAAGTTTCCTGGAGCTTTTAAAGGAACAAAGTCTCCTGATGTTAACCCCACTGAGAATATTGCAGATTTCTGCTTTCCCTCCTCTTGACCTTTGACTCTATTTTCTTCAATGTGATCATTACCTTTAGACTTTGAATTCTCTTGTATGAGTTTAATTCTCTCTCCTTCTTTGTTCTTACCATTCCATTCATAACCATGAACACCAGAATTGCACAGAACCGTAATTTCAAAATAAGCTTCTTGTGGGAAAGAAGAGTTTCCCAAAGGAGGACCAGGAAGAGGCAAAGCTGACCTTATCACAGAGAAAACATTCTCAGAAAGGTTATTATTTGAATGAATCCTTTTGAGATCACAAGGCTTCAATCTTATCTTCTGCATGAAGTCAATTGATCCCTGACACATTTCCCAGCTTATCTCAGCATCTGTTTCTTCACTTTCATGATCATCACCTGAACCAGAACCACACACTCCCAATCCAAAAAGACCATTTCTTTTCAAAGGAGACGATGACTCAAAAGCCTTGTGGCCTAAAAAAACATATCTTGACCATCCATTCTCTACAGCATCAGCAGCTAGTGAGGGATGATCAGACCATTTAAACAAAGGTTTTCTAGAGACAACATCACCAAATTCATGATAATTCACCTGATGAAGTTTAGCAATACCTGATTGCAAACTAACTGGTTCAACAAAAGTCTTACTTTGCTTGTTATAACACCACCATCGCCAAATAAAAACCAATAAAAGAGTTGTAACACATCCCAATGAACCTGCCACCACAGCAACATGGACCCATTCACTCATATCTTCTTTCCAGGATTCTATACATATATCATCCTTACTATATAGAGGAAGAAAGAATTAAAGAAGGAAGAGATGATAATAAATGGGTTTGACTAAAAGTATGGTTGAATTCATTAGGCATGCACCATGGTGCAAGGTTGCGTTTCTAAGAGAGTTGGATTTTGTTGTCAGTATTATTTGAGTTTTTAACTAATATAGTATGTGGAAACCGACAATGCTACTCTATTAATAAGCAATGACACGTATGGTTGTTTTGTTCTGATTTCCAAATGGAGAGAATTAGGACCACCAAAGTTGTGCTTTCCATTACTTGGTCTTAAATTCAATGGCTCGACTGTGGTTACTGGTTAGTGGAGAAGATTCCTACATAAAAAATTGGAGCCCATCATCTTGTTCTTTATCCTATTGCTTTTGGAACACAATTTTCAAACACGACTTCACAGCAAAGTTCACATGCAGAATAAGCTGTTTGATGACATTTGGATTTATTCGTTGTTTATACTCTTGAATACCTTTTTCGACGTACGACATTTTGATGGTCCTCTTTTTTTTTTTTTGTTTATGCCACTGTTTGTAAAATATGTAAATTACAAAACTATTACTTTGTTAACTTTGAGTGATAAGAGGTGTAAGCGTGTAACTTACCTTAAAAAATACTCATGTAATCGCCTCTGAATCAGTTGAAAATTGGAATAATTCATATCTTAACATTTCTAATCAATAATGGAGGCTTTAGAGAATAAAAAATGTTAAAAGTTCTAGGTGTCTATCTTGTCTTACTTCTTACCAAATTAATTAGCATTTGACTACATGCTTGTAGAGAGGCCCAATTATGTGTTGAGAGCATGTATATATAGGGTCGGTCTTAATTGGGTTCCAGCTTGCTTAAAAGGTTTCGTGTGTGACTTGATGAATAATCTGGCTCAAACTCTAGTTGGTGAATCAAATTTTTTTCTTTTGTATTAATCAGAACACTTTAAATTCTGTACATGTATGTTAATCAAATTCTAACATGGAAATGGATCAGCAAGGAAAACAAACTCGTGTTTTAGCCTTATTTTCTCAAAAATTTCGATTGCATATTCCTTAGACTTTTAATTGATATGATCAATCTTAATATTCCTAATATTTCCAATTCATTGTAAAGAATCTCCTTCCAATAGTCATGTCTCCGAGGATAGACCGGCTACTTTATAAATTGAGGGGTTGATTTTCTTTTTAATCACAATTCCCCTTGCTTACTTGCTAATTTGGTTAGATTAAAGATGCTAGTTAAATTAGTTATTAACACTTGATATTATCAATTCATCCTAACAATATACTTCTATCTCTAATCTTCCTCTCTTGGCTTTTTATTATAAATAAGCATTTCTAGTGTTAATTTGTGAAAAACTGTGAAAAATTAGAAATTATCTTATATTTACGAATAAATTGAAATTTTAAAGTGATCTTATGTTTAGGAAATGAGAGTATAACATAGCACAGTTCTATGAAAATATAATTAACTCATGACAAGCAACTAAATTTTGTTTTGGCAACCACAAGCAATTAAGCAATTAATTCACAAGTGAATATTTATTTGTTTTTTAGAAAAGATATAGTCATAGACCTGTAATTTTTCTTTCCTTGTTGTAAGGATCGTGCAGGGATGCGTTCTGTGCAACGCACATCAATGGTTTGGAATCCTTTTATTTTGCTTCCTTTTTTTATTAATTATCTCTAGTAATCTGTCACCAATTGACAACTAACTAATTAGACTCGAAGGGTATGAGTGTTGTCCACATGAGCAAGATTGTCTTCTATCCTAATGAGAGTGTTTCCCAAGATTTAAACACGCATTATCATTCTTATTGGGGTTCTAGTTCCCTTACTAGCTCAACCAATTATCCGTTGTTTTTTATTTGCTTCCTTTTTGAAAATGAATGATAGCTAGTAAAGGGAGAATATATTTGTTTTCTAGGTACTGGAACCTAAAAACAAGAAAGGAATATAAAGGATTAAATTCAGGTAATCCATTCTGAAATTAAGGCTTCCACCCTACTGTTATGTTCATTCTACAGGTAAATGCAAAATAAAATTTTTATCTAAATTGTCACAATAAAAAAATAACTAATTGCAAATCTTTTCATGTGTTAAATAAAAAACACTGAAAATCTGATATATAAATTTTTTTCACGCTTAAATTTTTTAGGCTCGAAATTTATGTGTTTATTTGCAATTCATTAGATAATAAAAATGACTGTTGACAAATAATGCACTATTAATTATTTTTAGACTAAAAATGTTTTTGGTCCCTTATGTTTGTATTAAGTTTCAATTTAGTCCTTTATATTTAGAAGGTACATTTTTAGTCTTTTTTTTGTTAACATCGTTAGTTTCACTTAACACTTTTTAAATGATTATTAAATACTGAAAAATGCTTAGATTAAAATATTTGGTGTAATTATTCTTATATTTTCAAAATTTATCATTTTTTGCCCACATTTTAAATTTAATTGAAACTAACCGTGTTAATAAAAAAGCGTAAAAATGTATTTTCTAAATATAAAAAAATAAATTGAAACTTAATAGAAATACAAGGAAACAAAAGTATACTTAAAACCAAAAACAAAATACAAAATAGGAATATCCGAATATGTTTATTAGTACATTGTCATCGCAGTTGTGAAATTTCTGTCCAGATGAACAAACACAAACACACAATCCAATCTCCAATCTCCAATCTCAACTGACCACCCTATCACAATCCATGCACACCAAAAAGATAAACCTATATATACATATCTCCACAGTACCTCATCACTCTCACTCAAAACATCTCATCCACACCAAACACCAAAACATCAAGACTGAACAAAAAAAAAAAACTCTACCTTCCATAAAAAAAAATAAAACCAGAGCATGAACACTCTCTCACTCTTTTACTCAACAGACCCAACTCCTTCACTTTTCCTTCCCAATCTCACCTCACACAAACTCTCCTCTCTCTCCTTCAATCTCACAACCTCACCATCCCTCTCCCTCTCATCAAAATCCCCTCCATCCTCATCTATCATCAAAGCATGCTCAGCATCAACCTCTGAAATCGACATGGTCAAGAACAAACAAGGCATCTACACCCCAAAAGAGAAAAAAGTCGTAGTCTTGTGGGACCTAGACAACAAGCCGCCACGTGGCCCTCCGTTCGAAGCAGCCACGGCACTCAAAAAACTTGCACAGCGATTTGGTGACGTCATTGACATGTCAGCATACGCAAATCGCCACGCCTTTATTCACTTACCTCAATGGGTCATTCATGAACGACGTGAAAGGAAGCAAATGGACTTCATGGAACGTAAAGGTGTGATTTTTCCTTCTGAGCCGTACGTTTGTGGGGTCTGTGGTAGGAAATGTAAGACCAATGTTGATCTCAAGAAGCATTTTAAGCAGCTTCATGAGAGAGAACGTCAGAAGAAGCTTAATAGAATGAGGTCTTTGAAGGGAAAAAAACGTCAACGTTATAAGGAGAGGTTTATATCTGGGAATGATAAGTACAATGAGGCTGCAAGGTCTTTGATTACACCTAAGGTGGGATATGGGCTTGCTTCTGAGCTAAGGCGTGCTGGTGTTTATGTGAAGACTGTGGAGGATAAGCCACAGGCAGCTGATTGGGCATTGAAGAGGCAAATGCAACATTCAATGAGTAGAGGGGTTGATTGGTTGTTTTTGGTGTCTGATGATTCAGATTTTTCTGAGATGTTAAGGAGGGCTAGGGAGGCTAATTTGGGGACTGTTGTTGTGGGGGATTGGGATAGGGCATTGGGTAGGCATGCTGATTTGTGGGTTCCTTGGGTTGGAGTTGAGAATGGAGAGATTGGAGAGAAAGATTTGGTGCCTAAGAGTAGGAGGGAGTCTTTTGTTGAAGGTGATGGTTTGTTTTCAATATCTCATTGTGATGGAGATAGTGTTGTTTCAAGTGAGTTGGAGGGGATAGTAGATGAGCTTGTTGCAATGAGAACTGAGTTTAATGATTTGAGGAATTCAACATTTGAGGATGTGGATGAGGAACAAGGGTGGGATTCGGATGAACTGGATGAAAACTATATGTTATTGATTGATGAGGATGAGGATGATGAAATATAAAGTGGGTTTTATTGAATTAGTAATTAAAATTGGTTCAGGCAAATATTTTGCTGTGGTTGCACACACTATTGAGAGCTGATTGGTTCTCTTTTATGGGTCTTGAATGCATTCAGAGACAATTGTTGAGGCTGATGAAGGATTAATAAATGAGCACATCACATTTTGCATGTATGTGTACTGTCTGGCTTTACAAAGTTAGATTGCTTGTATTGATTGCTGATATCGCCTTTCAACGTTGGCTGCAATTTTCTTCCCCGTCTTCTTAGGGGTAAGCTGCACTAGGTTCAGTCGTTCAGGCCTGTGATGGTAGTTCCTCATTTTGAATCATTTCATTTTTCCCATGTAAAATTTGTTGGTAGACTGAAATTATTCCTGAATAGCATATAAAAGCCATAATAGAATCACCGGAATCATTTTTTATCATAAATCACTGAAATCTGGAATCTTGCACTATGATGTTTTAACTTTTTCAAGACTAATGCTTCAATACCATTTTGCACTACCTCAACAAACACAATTTTTGTCACATCTAAGCTCCCAATAAAGTGTATGCTTCTGCCATTTAGTATTTTAGTTTTTGATCAGGATTGCCATAGGAATGCTAGATTTTCAGTCTTTTAAAAAACTATCTGATGATTAATGAAATCAGGTATATTTTCGACCTTCTCTATTGGTTCCCAATAATACATTCTTAGTTTTCATGGAATACAATGGTGATATCCCTTTGCTTTGTGGCAATAAGTAATCCTATCAAAATTCTATCTATCATTACCTGCTGTAAATCAATGTTGGGCCACGATTGCTGGTTAAACATAGAGCCATTCCTTCTTTCTGAATTTTCATACTTATTTATGGTATTTTGAATACATGAAGTGGTATTCATTCTAGTACTATATATAATATCAAGTTATTTTATGGTACCTTTTTTTCGTATGGCATGTTATAGTTAAGGGACAGTTGAGCGATACTTAATTTGTTATTAGTAGGGAATATCCAACTTATCATGTCCTGGTTGAGTAATTAGTTCAGGTTGTTCCATTTTACTAGTGGAAATGGGTTGAAGATTACACTTGCTCAAGTATAAATCTTTCCAGTTCTTGCCCTGATTACATCAGTATATGATCTCTGATCTGAAATTTTATAAGGTTAAGTTCATTTTGCCCTGGAAGTAACAATGAAAGTGTATTGGTTATCGGGAAGTTGTCTAATGAGTAGTTTCGCCCTATAAGTGTTAAAAAAGAGAGAATTTGCCTTAACTGTTGAGAAATTAACGTTAACGGTTCAGAAACTGAGGGTAACTGTTAACATTTTTAGCGGGAAATTGCTATGTTTTGGTTACTTCCAGGGTAAAAATTCTCATTGAAAATCTTTCAGATAGTTAATGCACTTTTGTAGTTACTTCCGGGGCTAAAATAGAACTCAACCCTTTGTTTAAATGTTTTTGAAATGAGCTTGGGAAGAGAAATGATACTGGCTTATAGATTGGCATCTTCAATAAAGTTTATCTCTAGCATGCCTTTGGCATCTTTATTTGATTAAGATTCAAATGGCTCTGATATGATAGTTTAAAGACACTACTAGGGAATGAGTGATTGGTTAGGGGCTTATTATTAGAGGCTTATTACTGTCATATATAACTAACAAACAACGGGCTGCCCGCTGTTTATCTTGAAATTAATTCATTCAATAATTGGCAGAGAAAGTATCTTACTGAAGTAAGCCTGGATAAATATTAAGTTGTTTATGTGAATTCACTGCCAGTTGAGAGGCCTGAAAATCTTATGTCTAAGATTTCTTTATCAAGGTAATTGAAGAGAAGAAAAAATTGACATAGTCATATGGCTTATTGGCTTTTATATTGACTATAGAGTACCTGACTGAAACCTCAGGGCATGGAGACCAGAGTAAGATGAACTGAATATATGCCTTTGGGGCTATATTCACCCGCCTGATTTATACTGTGAGCTTTTTGAAACTGTTTTATAATATAATGAGATATCAAGAGTTCGTTAGTAACTGGTTATGGGACATAAGCCCTTGTTAATATTTATACCCCTCATGCCTCAGTTATGAAATGTATCACAACTACTTTCTCATTTTCTAACTTTCATTACACATTGATGGAATGGTATTAGGTGCTTGATATTTCAGTGAGGAAAGGGGCTTCAAGTTTTTTGAGACTAACTTATATGTGTGGAATTCTGATCTCTAATGTGTGGAATGCTGGTTTCTTTAAATTCTCTTTTTTATGATCTAGTTCTAATTCTGGCTTAGACGTAAATTGTGCCTCATGACATGGTCCACATTCTGGGCCGGGCCAGACCATGGGATAAGCTGAGCTTCTTATAAATCCAACCCGTATCTTTCTTTGCCCATCATGTTATTGGGCTAGAGTAAGATTAGGCACTAATAGCATGATGTTAAAAATGTGAATAGTTATATGATCAACTTGCAACCTCTTAAAAATGTCATTCATTACAAAACATTTGGTGTTAGTTGCATATCTTTTAAAACATTATAATATTATATCACTCTCTTCGCTGGCACAAAAAAAACAAGATATCACTCTCAACATAAATAAGAAAACTAGTTTAATATTTTTGATTTTAAATTTACTTTTTTATTTTATCTATTATGTTTATATTTTTTCCAAATTGATTTATTTGACTCATAGGTGATAAATAATCTTTCATTACATATAAATATTTGAGAGAGATCATGTAACATCCATGATATAAAATCAAGTTTATTTTGTTTGTGTAGATTAAAGAGGCCAAATAGATAAAATATATTATATATAATTAGATTAAATGTTAGTTTGTAAGTATATTAGCTTAGTTTTGAAAAAAAAACAAATAAAAATATATAAAAAAATGTTTATTTAGCATATTTAGTCTACCTAGTCTATATATGCCAATTTGGTCTTATATTTGCGATTGAAAGCGTAACTAAATAGTTTATTAATTTCTATAATGTCTTCAACTCAGTCAATCAAGCAATGGCATAAAAAAGTGAATATACAAACAAATGCACAAAGACGGACTAGAGCGAACATCACGTGGAACTAGTATCCAAACCGACCTAGTAATGCTGCCATACGAAGTATAGCCAGCTCTTCTTAACTGCTATGTCAATTTAGGTTTGTTTGCATTTGTCAAAAATGACAGTAGTAACGTGCATGACGAGGGAGGAAAACAAAGGAGACAATAAGTACAAACATGAAATGAGAGTCATGAATGTGACTATGCATAGTTTTGTGATACTATTGGGAGGTGTGAATAGAGAAGGAGATAGTGCTTGATACATATATATCCTATGGTGGAAGATTTGTTTAGGATGGTTGAATGTGGCTGAAGAAAGTATAGTTAGAGGATTGTGATGTTTGAGATGAGAAATATTGCGTTCATGTGATTGGTGAAGAAAAAGTAAGTGGTTTCTTAATGTCTCAAAATTGGTTTGAGAAGGTGGGGAGCAAGTTGGAAGGTAATGAGCAAAGCCAATTCATGCATCTCTACTATTCCTCACAACTAGTGGCTAGGCGAAGTAAGCAGAATGAAGCTCATTCATCAAATGAGTTGTCATCTTATTATTGGACTGCCGACTTAACATATGTTTGGCAGTTAGTGGGACCCTGCATCCTAATAGTAATATCCCCTCGTTCTTCTTCTGCTTCTTATGACACAATGTTTTCCTCTGTCTCTCTTTATCGTGCTCTCTGTTTCTATATCTTCCTTATAAATAATTACCCTTCCCACTACAAAATAGTACTCCCTCCGGTCCTAAATATAAGATCTAATTGACTTTTTTTTGGAGATGTTAAGGTTACAAAATATGTTATTAAATTATGACATATTTGATATATTTTTAGATTAGTCATTAGTTTTTAGGTTAAATAAACTAGTTTAAGAAAAAAATTAAGTAAATCAATTTATAATTGACTTATATTTTGCTTTTTTAGGATTTTTCAAAAAAGTCAACTAGGTCTTATATTTAGGACCGGAGGTAGTAGTAGTTACAACCTCTATCGCCAAAGTGACACTAGAGACTGAAAGAAGCTACATTGTGATTGGCAGAAAATATTGAATAATTAACTGGAAGAAATAAAAGTCAAGAGAAAATGAAGGAGAAAGAAAATGAAAAGAAAGGGTGTATAGAAGAACTTATTATGAATAGAAACATATTGGTATTGCGTGGACGGAAAGTGATGCTTTCACTAGCTATTCCATTTTCCAGACCCATCCCACCGTCCATCTCCGCACCGACCTTGCTTCATTACATCCACTTGTCCCCTCCTCAATAATTCTTTAATTATGTTATCCCTCGCCGCTTCATTCTCAACTATATTTCCTTGTTTTATTATTCACACACTCAATATTATTAATTAGCTCAATCCATCCTTGTTGAGAACCTCAGCAGCATCAAATTGTAGCATTTAAAAATTCTTCACCAGGCAAATTGGGCTATACATTATAAGATAAGTCGTACAAGCAATGTCATGTGTCTGTTATACAGGACATTATATTATTTATTTTTGTAAAGCTATTGATCATTATCATCATTCTTCTGTTGGCATCGGCATAAATGCTTTTAAAAACTAAACAACTTTTAAAAAGTGATACTCCCGTTGTTAAATATTCAATTCATTTATCTTTTTGAAACATTAATTAATTAAAGAAAATGAATATATCATGACATATTTTATACTTCTATATTACATGTTATATTATAAGTTAAATAAATTAGTTTAAAGAAAAAAAATTAATTAATGAAACTCAATTTATGAGTAATTTATTAAAATTTATTAAAATTATTCCAAAAAATGACTGCATCCTTTAATTTTCTAGTCTAGGAGAAAATATCCATATATGTGTGTATTATGGGATAAGCATGAGATACAGTTGTTTAGATGTTTAATTATATGGAAGAAGACAATTTAAAGACAAGGACGCAAGAGACAACTTTTCTACGGCTTAGATTTTTTCCTAGTATTACGACTTACCTATTCTTTGATTGAAGTAAATCGATCATACTTGAAATTAAACATTACAAACGTACCAAAGCTAAAACCAAAGATTGAGCTAAGGCTTTGAGCGGTGAGTGTACCAACACAGTGGATTGGCACCGATGACACAAGGAATGTGCAATGTCGCAAGTAGGGGTGGAAATAGGTCAGGCTTTAAACAGGGGCCTACGGTCTAACCTTCAAAAAGCCTAGCCTAGCCTATTTAGTAAATAGGTCAGGCTCATATACAGGCCTATCATTTGGCCTATTTAACTAAATAGGCCAGGCTTTTTTTCACAAGGCCTAGCCTACAAGCCTACAGGTCGGGCCTATTTAATAATTTTGTGATTTCTATTATAATATTGTATAAAATAAATAAAATATAAATTAATTATAATAGTATCAACTTATTTGTCCATCTAAACTTCACATCTCATAATTTGTATACAAGTTTTAATAGGTATAAAGACTTATATATAAAATTAGAAGTATATAATTTCAAGCCTATTTAAGAGTCAACATTTTAAGTAGGCTTTTAAATAGGATTTCAGGCCTTGTCAGGCCTTTTGAAGGCTTAGGCTCAGGCTAAAATTAAAATTACAAATAGACTCAGGCTCAGGCTTACAGTTTAGATTTTTAAACAGGCTCAGGCCTATTTTAACTAAGCCTACCTAAGCCTAGCCTATTTTCATCCTAGTCGCAAGCCTTTGCAATGACATATGAATAGAGCCAAACGTAAGGATAACAAGGTTACTCAATCATTACTCGAAAACTGGTCAATTATATTGTACAGCAGAATTATCTTTGTGAGAGCATCTCTTGCTCATCTATTTATTCTGTTCACTTATATCGCCACGTTCTCTCTGTATTTCTATTTATTCTATTTGTGTACTAGCCTGCATCTTAGCATCCGGGAAAACTTCGATAAGAGCCCCTGGGGACCATTTGTTCGGTTACAAGTCAAACCACATTAAGTCTCGCCACACGTCTAGCTCAGCTTGAAGACGCATTTTGTGAGAACAGACACAACACAACCATAAGCGGTATGCCGATACATCAGAACATCCAGGAAGCTATTTTTATAACTCTAGGATAAACATTTATTTCTTTCTTTAAAAAAACAAAAGAATTTTAAAATGATACTCCTTTCATTCCTAATTATAAAGACCCTCCAATTTTTTTTTATAGAAACTAAGATACAAAATTAATCACTTTAAATTACCTATAGTGAATTTTTTTCTTCAAAAGTAATTTAATTTATTGCACTTAAAAAATAAACTATCATCTAATTACATGTAAAATGTCTTATAATTTTTTTTTGGTAAATCACCGTCCGGTTTAATTCGGACTCGAGGGGTAGGAGTGTTGCCCACATAGGCAAGGTTGTCCCCTCTCCCAATGAGAGTGCTTCCCGGGATTTGAACACGCGTTTTCCTCCTTGCGGGGGTTGTAGCCCATTTACCAGCTCAACCAACTACCCATTGGTAAATTGTCTTATAATTTAGTTGTATGTTTTGCTTCCTTAAATTGAAAAAAAAGATCAAATGCCTCTTCTTTTAATTTATATTTGACTTAAGGGTCATATTTGCCCCTCAAGTATATATAAGGAATTATATGCCTCTACAGTATCTTTGACTCATATTTGTGCTTAAAGTTTGCAGGATCATATTTGCCCTTTACAGTTAAACTTTGAATGGTTAAAGTGCACATATTTCAAGGGTAAATATGGTTTTTCTTATATACTTCTGGGGCAGATATATGACCGTTTGTGTTATTTCAGGGTCAAATATGATCTTGTGCACACTTTCAGGGCGAATTTAAGCAAAAAATACTTGAGGGGCATATATCATCTTTCGCGTATACTTACTTCACGGTAAAAATGACATTTAACCCATTTATATTTAGTATCCGAGCGACTACAATAATCCTAATCATAGCCCACGCAGGTTATAAGAATAGGTTGAAGTGTATCCCGTCCACGTCGGCGGTCATAACGGGAGCACAACATGCTACGTGGAGTGTGCAACATAGATAGAAAGAGATGGAGCTGATGGTCTGTGTCGGCCATCTTTGGATTTTTTAATACCCTCTCTACGTGGCCCCCCTCTCCATTCGACACGACATCAGCCAAGTCAGAAACTCTCATTACCTCCATAATTATCCCTTCCCTCTACCGTATAAAACGAGTATAAAAGCAAACCCCTCTCACCCTCAAAAAACAAACATAACATCCCCAAGTCCTCACTCCAATATATATTCCCCCATCTTCTCATCTTCACTATACACACATACACATATTATTTATATGGACAAGTAGGTATCATAGAAATATAGGATTATATTATTTGAGACAGCTAGAGAGATCAAGGATGAGAAGCAAGGCAGAGAAGAGAAAGCAAGATGAAACAACAAGGCAGAAGCCATACAGAGGAATTAGGATGAGGAAGTGGGGAAAGTGGGTGGCTGAGATTAGAGAACCAAACAAGAGGTCAAGACTATGGTTAGGTTCATATATAACTCCTGTGGCCGCCGCTAGAGCTTATGACACCGCCGTTTTCTATCTCAGGGGGCCCACCGCTCGCCTCAACTTCCCCGAGTTGTTATTCCACGACAGCGGCGAAGACGGCGATGGCGACCAACACATGTCACCGGATTTAATCAGGAAAAGGGCCACTGAAGTCGGTGCTAGAGTTGATGCTATTCAAGCTTCTCTTCTTAATCATCACCACCACCACCACCACCAAAATTCTCACATCCAAAGCCACTCTGATAAGCCTGACTTGAATGAGTTCCCTCGACCTGAAGATCTTGTTGATGATTTTAATTAGATGTTATGATACAAACTTGACCCGATTCAAGTATTGGGTTACGTTGCTTAAACTTTCTATCTTTATTACTTTTTGTTTCGCTCTCCTCTCTGGTAATTATATATATCATGTGGTATGGTATGCATGTGTTGAATCTAAGTTACGTTCTCGGAGTTTGATCGGCTTCTTTTTATTCCACTTAATTTGTAAAGATGGGATAAAGTTACAGCATGATCGAAAATATCAAATATGTTCTGTATGTGTGTCTGAGAGAGGAGGCCGTGTAGTTTTATTTTTTTGTGATCAGCTTGAACAAACAAGGAAGCTGGTAATTGTGGGTCGGTGAGTTTTGTTATTAGCTGAACAACATGATAGTGGTCAAAAGTGGACCATGTTGATTGATTAATTACGAAACCAGCTTTTTTATAAAAGATATTTTATTCCACCGAATAATTAAGAGCCAAACATTATTAATCGTACGTGTTTATTTGTGGCGACATATTAATTACATATTGGACAATGGAATGTAGTGGGAAAGAGACGGAGGGTAAATACTAAATAATTAAATTATTGAAGTGATGAGTCGTGGGGGGAGTGGCGTAATCATTAATCAAAGCACATTTTGCAGATGCTAATGCGGTATATAGTAAAACAAGAAGATAAGGAGATAAGGCAGATGAGCACGCCAAATAAAAGTAGATGTCACAATCGATGAAATTTGTAGAAATCACAAACAACTAGAAACTCAATCACAACGACAGCGAGTTGCGAACTTTTATTTCAACTGAATATATGTGATCAATCTTGCACACAGGAACAGTTTAGCTATGTCTTACAGTTTCAGCAGATAATGTTATAAATGTAAAGGAGTCCTTTACGGTGGTATCATACATGCTGAGGTTTCGTTCATTTACACGCGGGATGCTAAGTAGAGTCATATATTCTCTATATTCTCTGTCGTCTAATAAAATAGTTTACTTTTGTCTATGAATTGGGATCATATATAGCGGTGTGCCGACCAAGAAGAGATAAAATGAAGTGGCAGAAGTAGCGAATTAATTAATTAATGTTGGTATTCGTGGTGATGATGAGATATCATGTGCGTGGATGATCTGTCCAAAGATATTACATGTCTTAATATGAGGCTGCATGCATTCCATTTTGGCGGTGTGCCATAATTTATAAGTCTTCGTGTATCAGCATGAGCGGCAGCCTAAATCCCTAATCATTGTCCAAGGATGTCGTATCCTGTTGACCATCAAAGAGAGAAATTTCCTACGATATAATTCCCTTGGAATAATATGATTTCTGATGTAGCTTTGTTATTTGAGGCCTAACTTCTAACTAATGTTTAACATGTTAGTCTCTTTTTCTTGTCTGTGTTCGGCTTTCCTTTGACTTCAACAATATAATATTATAATAATATAACCCTATTTGTTCTCTGGACAAGGCGAACTATAATAAATCAGTAAAAGAAAGCAAAGATCAAAGCTATTTAATTTGGTACATAAGATCCAAATGAAATAGATGAATAATAGAAAGAGCCGTTCTTTAATTTGTTTGTGTTGGGAAATTTGTCTGTGTCTGCTCTTGATTGTCCTTATTATTTCAAAGCGATCTAATGGATGAGAGGGGTCCAGAGAAAGTTAGAGAGGTTGATAATTCAATCTACTTTTAAATTAGTCCTGTTTGAAATTAGATATTTCTTCCTTTTGTGTGAAAGAAAATAACATGTCATAATTGTTGATTGAATTAATTTAGGGACAATCAATAAGTTAACATCTCACCCACGGGCTAAGACAAGCTAAGGTAGGGTCTTTTATTTCAAAGGTCAAATATATTACTTTTGATCCTAATATTCTTACACTTGATGTGAGTAAAACAAGTGCCGATAGATATATGCGATCCACATATTATACGTGAGTAGAGTAGAGAATTTGAACAATATATGTGTGTGTGTGTGCATGTATATGTATGTGTATGTATGGGTACCGCAGTATATATTATCTTTTAGTGCGGTACTGCGGGTACAAAAAGAATGAATTAAGGGACTAGTTGATTATATGGGGGGTGGTACTATAAGGGCACGTTTTTTTTGGCTGAACTATAAGGGCGCGTTTGGATTTGTGTTAATTAAAAAAAACGCCTTTTTGGTTACTAAGGGTATCCCCACTCGCTTGTCGAATGAGATTAATCTCTCGCTGTTCTGAAGTCTCATATAGGGGGTCGATAGCTGGCCTGTGAATTTGCTTCATCCGCAAGAGCTGGGGACAATCACTTGCTTAAGGAACGAGAATACTTACCACTCATGATAACCCGTCAAGTTTTTTGTGCAAGGTACATGCATGTGTTAAATAAATCATGTGCTGAAAACCATACATGATCGATTTCTAATTATATTATTAGGGTGAAGAACAACAAAAGACTTAAATATCGCAATGTTAATTGATCTGTAGAAATAATTTATGAACCATGAAATTAAACCTCTTGAACCATAAAAGATAAGAGAGAGAGAAAAGATGAATCTTCTTCTAATTGGTAGATAGGCAGACTGCCTTGATGACCTGTAGAGCTGCCATCGTATACTTGTTTTTGTGTTTTGTGAATCATGTTGGAAAAAACAACTTTTATTGTTAATCCAAACAGTTAGTATATAGGGCTCGGCTTAATCATAGTAATTATTGAGGCGAACATACAGCCCTCTTTACTCTATAGTAAATACTATCTAGCGGAGTAGTGGTAGCAATATTAATATATATAATACTACTTCCGGTCTTAAATATAGGACTTAATTGACTTTTTTTTTTAGAGATTAAGGTTGCGAAATAGGTTATTAAATGATGATATATTTGATAGATTTTTAGATTATCCATTAGTTTATAGGCAAAATAAATCAGTTTAAGGAAAAAAAAATTAGGTAAATCAATTTATAATTAACTTATTTTGCTTTCTTAAGGATTTTTCAGAAAAAATCAATTAGGTCTTATATTTAGGACCGGAGGGAGTATTAGATAATTGAGGGGTGTATGTATAATGATGCTAGTGCTAAAAGCAACCTAAAATCAAACCAATTAGGGTGCACATGGATGCACCTACTAGATGGTTCCGTGAGTAGGCTTCAATAATTCGGGGCAGGCATCTAATACTTTCACTAATGCATCTAATACTTTCACTAATAACAGCAATGGTAGCCATATATCTCCCAACACAGGACCAATACTCTTCACAAATCGCACCGATTCCATCTTTACAATGACCCATTGTTCCTTTCCTAGCTACCGCCTATTTTTTCCGCGTCTTACTTTTTAAGCTCCAATAAACATCCAAAAAACTTCTAAAGCGTACCTTGAAAAAACGACTTAAAGTAGGCCGTCTGCATCTGGTGAATATGAGAAAAATTGCATAGGGGTACGGCGGCGATCGGGATGATATGTATAATGAGATATATCCCATTCAGTGCTTAATGAGAAAATTGATCTCTTGAATCATGGATCTATATAGTTAAATCAAATCTAAACTATTATATTTGCTTTGATTTAATTTTTCTATTCTAAATAAATTTCCATGTTAATTTAACTGGATTAAAATAGAATAAAATAATCTCATAACTATCATTTATTTGGGTTCGATCTTAGTGCCTTTTTTCGAAAGATTGGTATAATGATGTTCGTCCACTCTGAATCGTCCATATCTAATATAAACTATTCATATTTAATAAATTAAAAAATAGAAGTTTCAAATCAAAATTACATTTTTGACAAAATGATAGCTATGACAAATTAATTTACAAAAGATAAAATGAAAAGTATTTTGTACATTATTTTATGATCAAAATCCAGCACCGGGTAATTGTTATATTTCGAAAGGTGGAGGGAGTACTTTATATTTCTATTTAGATCTTGGCATATGTCTACTGAGCTTAAAAAAGTCAAGATACTTGTGACAAAAGAAAGACATGATTTTTTTTATCAGCAAAAGAAAGGCATGGTGAGTCCTCCCAAGATGCGATAAAATATAATTCTTCTATTTTTGCCATGTCTTCTGATCAAAAAAATTTTGCCATGTCAAATCTCAATGCAATATTGTGAATTACTGTAGTGTCGCGATACACGTCATGTGTGAACGCTTCTCAACGCTATTAAACTGTTTTCCCAAGAACAGGATCAACGAAATGGCTATTATGCCGGGGTTCATGTGTAGCTCCAAACCAAAAGTTCTCAAGGAAGTTTTTATTGTTATATTTGCGGTCAATCTTTAGTTGCTATGCATATACACAAATTTCATGCACACGCTCACACATACGATTTTCTCAAAATAAAACACTGATTAGCTAATTACATCTGTTGGCCAAAAAAAATAGCTAATTGCATTGCCCGCGACCTTTGCACATTAGGAATATTCACTACGCATATAACAACGTACGACTTGCTTTAAATTCTGCACAGATTATACTGCTTACAAGGCTACAACCCATTCGACTTCATTTATTCTCAATATTTTCTGGCAAAAAAAAAATTCTCAATATTAACTTGTATATAGCCCATGCACATGTCACAACACAAAAATGGGTCAGCCGAATTTAGTAACCAACTAAAACGGGCTACTTTTGGTCCAAACCACTTAGCTTGTAAGCTGGCCCATATATGGGTTGACCCTTTCAGCCATTTACTGACCCAGCTCAGCTCAGCCCACTCTGTTCAGTCAATCTTATATCCAACTTGGTCTCGATGCTAAAAGAAGTGACATGAATTCTTGATGATTGGGCATTAATTTGGTGCGCGACATAAATAATATGGGGTTTAATAAGTTTTTATAGTAATTAGAAATTTCATATTATGAGAGGTGGGGCTCGAGTTTTAAGAAGGTGCGACCTGGTTTAATGATTGAGTGGAAGAAAAGATGATGATTAAAGGCTAAACACTTTGGACGGGTGAAGAGCGGGTCAAAATTTTTTACTTGTGGAGAGTTTTTTGGGAGGTAAAAGAGAGAGAGAAGAAAAAGTAGAAAAGGCAAAGGAAGGAATTAAAGAGAAAAAGTTTGCACAAAATTCACTCATTCATTGCACTGTCATCCAAAACCCAGAATCCCTTTTCCTCCGTATATGCCCCACTTTGTGTTGCATGACATGACCACAATTCCCCCTTTAATTCCCCTCCCTTATTTTTCTTGGCCGTAAAAGCTGCAAGGAATGAACCCTCTTGTACCTCATGGTTCAACCCATGAGTAATGCCTGCCTGCACACCCGTAGCCGTAGGTGGTCAGATTAATTAAAATTCCTATTAGTTTAATTGTAGAATTGCTCATTTGTGTCATGAATATATAAGACTCATTTACCTAATTAGTTAGATTAAAATATTAGCCATATAAAAAAATTAGATTAAATATATTAGTTATGTTAATTTATATTACCTCCGGTCTTAAATATAGGATCTAATTGACTTTTTTTTGGAGAGATTAAAGTTGCGAAATAGGTTATTAAATGATAACATATTTGATATATTTTTAGATTATCCATTAGTTTATAGGTAAAATAAACTAGTTTAATAGAAAAAAAATTAGGTAAATCAATTTATAATTAACTTATTTTGCTTTTTTAAGAATTTTCTAGAAAATTTCAATTAGGTCTTATATTGAGGACCGGGGGAGTATTACATAAATACCAAAATATCCTTATATTTATAACCATAGAACCAACTGTGTGAGTATACTTTTTCAGATCCAAAATTTGATATCGCTCAATTCAATTATATAGTCGCATGCTGATTGGCTTTATCACCCTTACCTATAATTTTACATCGATTTCGCAGCCAAAAGATTTCCGTGCTAAGTGACAACCGCTAGCTACGAGTAGGGCAATAGAATTAGAAATCACAATTCTTCACTTACGTAGCCACCACCACATTTAATAAAGAAGCTGAATACGACATGGCACTCCTCTCTCAAGCTAGTGATCGATTTGATGTTTCTGTCTCTCAGGGTCGCAACCTATTATTTTTTTGAAGACTTCTCCCCCGACATCTAATTTATGTTTTGGTTAAGCTTCATCAATGAATGATAGTTAACGACAGCTAGTACGTTACATTGAGTCATTGCTTGTTTAGACGTAGCTAGCTAGCTAGCTACTTAATTTTATTATTAATCTTGACTCTTGAGTGTATTTTATCAGCTGGTTTGAACCTTCAAGTAATCGTGCCAATAACAAATTTCATGGGACCATCATCTTCATGCTGTTTTTTATGCTCTTCTAATCTCTCTTGATTAGATATCATTATGTAAGAAACATTATGTTACGAGCTTTTACTATTCCTCTCTAAACGCATACGTTCGAAAACTCACTGATTTTCAGGTGACAAGCTAAGTGTACGTGCCGCCCATGAACTAATTAATTGTCTAAGAAATAGTCCTAAAATGACAAGAACATGAAATTATACTATAATCATAACAGCTATTAGATATATATAATCGTCCCAGTTATATAAAAATGATTATTTGATTTTTTCCCCATTACACAAATTATGTGTGAATATCATGGAGAAATACTGATTATATGTGCCTGCCTGTGCCCTGTTAATGTGGGAGGAAACTAAAATTTAACTTGTAATGGAGGATTGAAAGATATGGTCCATGAACACGTGCGAATGATGGCGCTGTCTTCCCCTCATGATGAACTCCCACCGATTCTTCCACTCAGTGTGGTTCAGTACTCTAATGCTCCCTCCTTTTATGTTTGACCGATATATGTGTGTGTGTGTGTGTGTGTTTACCCCCATTTCTTTTTCTAAGAAAATTAATAAAACTCCTTAATCATTCATCATTGCAATTATAGCACTTTCTCACCATCCAAGACCAAAAAAAAAATAAAAATTTCTGGGCCTCATTTTTAAACCGACAGGCGACAACAAGTCTTCCTTCCTGCTAGCTACGTTACAGTTACATGGGGTAATACGGCCTAATTTATATTTGTCAATGATTTGGGGTTGGATGAAATGTTAATATCCAGGTCCACTCATCAAGTCGTAAAATAATGTTAAATTTGTTGCATCAAGATATGCACAACTTATTAACCATTTTGGTGAACCCAACACTTTCCTTAAATTTTCGTGTCCAAAAAATAAATGTGTGCAACTAAAGATTGAACTTTATATTTTATATTATATTTTTTCATAGCTCATGGGATCATGCTATGAGAGTATAAATTTACTCGGTGTCAGTTGATATGAGTGATAGATTTTGGAGAAGTAAGGTAAAAATAGAAGAGAATGATGTTGGGAGAGAGATTTATTATATTAAATATAAGATTTGTTATGACATAAGAGTATTTTCGTGAGAAATGTAAAATTGTTGTGTTCTTTATTTTACTTCATTTGATATAAGTTGAGTTTTTATACTGATGTGTGTGAATTATTTTACATCTTATGGACGGTGGAAAATAGAAGATCTTGGTTGCGTGGGAAATACAAGGGATGCCTATAAATAATAAGTTTATTTAACATTAACGAATTAATTCAAGCCATAGATTACAAACACCAATTGACTTCTAGTCTCCTTCGAAATTTTCCACCCTCTTGAAATAGTAATATGTAAGTTGATCAACGATAAAAAAGACTTTAGACATTTTATGGATATAAAAAACCAATTATAGTGATTAATTAGATCATCAAGACAAGAATGCTTAGCTTCTTGTTTAAAATACACTATATATGTCGTACGCGTCATCCTTGTGCATAAATCTCCTAGATTTATATATGATCACCCTCACATTCCCTCGTAAGTAAATTTGTGGCTTCTAAACAATCGGAATTAATGATGACATCTCTGTATTTTAATTCCTATTTCGACACATGGTGGATAGAGTCCATTCAAGATATACCCAAAACCTCTTCAAAACTGGGAATCTAGCTATATACTATGTATGTGAATAGCAAAACCATACATAGTGTATGGATTTATTAAGGAAGAATGAAAAGGGAATAATGTCGATAGACGTGGAAGCCGGTAAGAATGGCAAGTGTGATGGATTGGTAGGACTTATTAGGAGGGAGGGATAGTAGGGGCTGTCGTGATTGAAGGGAGGGCATGTAAAACAGTAAAAGTGGCGCAATCAGATACGGGATCTCATAATATGAAGCCAGAAGCCAAATTGACGAAGGAGGGGTCCTACCCTCGGCCTCATTATCCAATTTTGTCAACTTTGGTATCATTATTATCCCACGATTTGTTTCGACGTCGACATATATATAATTAAAAAAAGTGACATGCCTCCTATCACATTTCACATTAAAAAAGTACCCCGCCTTTTTTTACTTTTATTTCGTCTTTCCTCAATTTTTAAAATACGTTTCTCATTTTTGAAATTTATGATGCATCTCGTTTGAATATCATTTGATCCTATCCATAACAAGAACAATTATATATGATCCATCATACATGCACCTTTTTTTTCCCATATAATTCTCATTAATTGTACAATTTTTTTTATTTTTTCATCTCACACATTTAATACTCTCATTGAGAAGATAAGCAATTTAAGAAAAGTGACGAATAACAATAACAAACATCCAACTTACTCCCTCCGGTCGTTGACTTTTTTGAAAAATCCTAAAAAAGAGTAAAATAAGTTAATTATAAATTGATTTACCTAATTTTTTCTTTTACACTAGTTTATTTTACCTATAAGCTAATGGATAATCTAAAAAGATATTAAATATGTCATGATTTAATAACTTATTTTGCAACCTTAATCTCTAAAAAAAAGTCAATTAAGTCTTATATTTAGGACCGGAGGTAGTATTAACTAAGTTTCTTGTAATAGGGTTGGAGGGAGAGGAGAGGAGAGTATGTACAGACCTATAATCGATACAGTACACTATGGGAAGTTACATCAAGCAATGAAAAATAAAAATGTCAATACAACTTCATTTTAATCATTTAATTTTTAACCAATATAAAGGGTCAAATCAAACGCATATACATTTATGAAAGTTTATCATTGTGTTGAAAAGTGGTTCAAATGAAGTTTCAAAGATATATATATAAAAGAAGTAAGTAGGAATAATATATTAAAACAATCTATGGACGAAAATATAAAACAAACTAGGATATTATCAGAAGAAATAAAGAAAGGACAAGAAGTCATAAATAGAAACATATGGGAAATATATAAAGAAATAGAAAAATTTGATATGGAAAAATATCAAGAAAAGCATGGTATGATAAATAAAGGAAAGAATAAAGAAATAAGTGAAGAAGAACTAGAAATAAAAGAATCAAATAAGATAGCAGAAATACTATACCAAACAGGTTCAGAATTAGATTATTTAATGGAAATAATGAATCCAAAGAAACAAGAAAAACAACAGAAGGATAAGAAAAATAAGGGAATTAGTATAAACATGATGAATGTTTTAGAAAATATAGATGATGATGAAATAGAAGAGATAATGGGACAGGAAGAAGAAAAGATAGAACAAATAAGGAAAGAATTTCAATATGCTACAAAAATAAATATAAAAGAAGATGACAGTTTTCAGATTAATATGGAAAGGCAATTAGAAACACCAAAAAATGAAGGAACATCAGAAACATCACAACAACAACTAGATCAAGAAATGAGACAAAGAAGAGAAGAAGAAGAACAAGATAGTGTACTATATCATAAACAACCAATAAATCAAAAAAGTTTTGAGTTTTCATTTGAAACACCAACTAAATCTAAATTCACACCAACACCTTTAGAACAATATGAAACAAGAGTAATACCAAGTATGGGAATATGGTTAGATTTAGATTGTAATCTAGATAATGAAAAAAGATTAGAAGAATGGAGTAAATCACATTTGGTAGCTTTAATAGGGAAAAGTTTAAATCCACAATTTATACCAATTGTAATAGAAGCAAGTTTTCTAGGAAATGTTAATAACTGGTGGAAAAGTAAAACAGAAGTATTTAGAATACATGCAAGACATATAGAACAAGGTACATATAATGATAGAAAAGAATATATAGCAATGTTAATTAGAAAATATGAAACTTTAATTAGAAATGAATTTCTAGGAAGAAGCGTAGCATTAAATGAATCTACAACAAAAACAAGAGCAATAGAAAAATTATATCAAATAGAAATATGTTCACTAAATCCAAAATATTTAGAACAATATATTTGTGAATTTAAGAAATATTATTATGAGGCTAGAATGGAAGATTATAATACACAAAAATTTTACCTGGAATTATTTTATAGGAAATTGCCTAGATTAATCTCAGAAACTATAATGGAAGATTATTATAAACACATAGGAAATTTAGATTTATTACCATTTGTAGATACAATGGGAAGAAGAGAAGAATATTTAAGAGAATATTTATCAGATGCATGCAAAATAGCATGGAGAAATAAGAAATATTATAAGACAAACAAGTTAATAATAAAATGTGGAGAATTTGAAAAACCTCATAAATGGGGATGTGAAGAAAGGAAAATAAGAAGAAGAGATAAAAGAGGAAAAAGAAAGACTAAGTATAAATTTAAGAAATATTCAAAAGAAAAATTTTATAGAAAATTTAAGCCAAGAAAATACTTCAAAAAAGGAAAAAGAAAAATTAATTACAACAAGAAACCTAAAAAATGTAAATGTTATAATTGTGGAAAAATAGGACATATAAGTACTAATTGTCCAGAACCCAAAGAAAAGAAATTTATGAAGATATTAGAACAAGCTGTAAATTGGGAGTTAGAACCCTTAGAAATTAATGAACCAATTTATAGTGAATTAGAACAGTCTGACATAGAAATATATAAGTTAAAAGAAATAGAAGAAGAATCTGAATCAGAAATTTCTGAAACATCAGAAGAAGAAGAGAATATGATGTTATATATGATGAATATTAGTGAAGAAGGACAAAGTAGTAATGATGAAATAGAATATGAAGAATACAATGAACAAATAAGTAGTAAGGAAGGAATCTGTGAAAGGAGAATCACATTTAATGAAAAACAATATAATAAAATAAAAGATATAAAATTAGATTTGAAACCAGAAGAATTTAATGGTGAAAAAGGATTTATAAGTAGAGTGAGTAAAATAATAAAAAAGAATAGAAATGAAAAGAAGACATGTGTAGTTTTAGAAAAGAAACATCCCATAGAATCAACGTTAACAGAAGGAATACTTAGGATACCACTAGTAAGTAAAGCATTAATTGAAAATGAAATTTCGAGATTATCATTTAAAGATGAAGTAACAGAAATTTATATAGCAGGAGTAAAATTATTAGTAAAAGCTTATTTTAGAGAAGGAATAAACTCACCTATAGAATTACTAATAACAGATGGAAGAATAATAAGTAATGTGCAGGATAGTGTATTAGAAATATTAACAGGAAATTTGATTTATCAAAAACTAAAATTCACAGTAAATACAAATTTTGCAATATCAAGAGCAGATGAACATATAGACCAATCCATAATAGTTTACCATAAACTAGGAGGAATACAAATGTTAAGAGGAGCTAAAACAATAAGTATAACTGCTATGATAGGATTAGTATTTACAAATGAACATAAAATATATAACAGATCACAAGGAAGAATAACTATAGATAAAAACTTTATGCCAATATTACAAGAAATTCCATTAGATCCGACAAATATAACAATCCCAGAACAATTACAAATAGAATTAGATAGAACTGCTAATATAAACCAAATAGAAAACCCCAGAAGAATACAAACTAATAATACAGTTGGACAAAGAATGCTAAGGATAAATACACCAGACTTAAATATAAATATAAATACTGCAGCACGAAGAAGTTTAGAAATCCCAAGGAGATTAGAAATCCCTAGAAGAAGTATAGATATTCCAATTATTAGACCTGAATCCAGAAGAGGAACCATAGTAAGAACAGGAAGTAATATACTAGAACATGATACAGATATAGAGGCAAATATGTTAGCAGAAATACCAATAACAACTAGTTTAGCACAAATTAGGCCAAGAAGTAGGCAAATAAATTTAACAGAACAAAAATACTATATAAAATTAGAAATAAAAAAGGAAGCCATATGGGAAGAAGTAAAAGCAGTAATTGATCAAAATATAGATAAAAGTTTTATTGAAGAACAATATACAGAAAATAATTTAGAAATAGATGAAGAAGGAACTAAGACAAATATAAATATAAGATTTAATAAAAGAGATATAATGAGTATGAAAATTTGGGTAGAAGAAAATACTGACAATGAACATAAAGTTACGTTAGGATCAGACTTTTTAAGAGCAGTAAAACCATATAGGATACAACAAGACAGAATAATGATAAATATAAATCACCAAACTTTAATCATACCGAAATGTTAGTAGGAATAAATAATAAAACTTATAATATAAATTTGATGTCTAAAAGTAACTTAAGATGGATAAGAAAACAAATGAAAAAACCAACAACAACATTAAATTATGTAGCAGGAAGAACATGGTATATGAGGGTTCCAGTAATGTGGAATTATATAGCAAAACAAAGAATGTTAGTAAGAACAAAAGAAAGATTAGATATGTTAAGTGGAGCATAAATGAATAATAGAAGATTGTTTTTCATATTAGTAAAATTCAATTACCAAAAATATAGATCAAGAAAATATCATGCACTTATAGATACAGGAGCAAATTTAACTGTAGCAAAATATAATGTCTTACCACCAGAACTATGGAAAAGAAAACAAAAAATGTTAAGAATGGAAAGTGCAGGAAAAGAAATAAATATGATAGAATTAGAATCAAGAAATGTTAGTATACAAATAGGAGAATATGAGTTAGTTATACAAGAGTTGAATCAATATAATGAACCTTCTTGTGATGTAATACTAGGATTAGACTTTTTAAGTCAATATTATCCTCTACACTTAATAGAAAAAGCTATTATACTAACTACACCATGTAAACATGAAGCATGGGGAATAAGAATAACTAATCCTTATAGAAGAAAGGATGAAAAATTTCAAAAGAAATATAATGAAAATGAAGTACAATTTTTAGAAAATAATAAACCTATAGAAATAAATCATATGTTATCAACATTAATAATAAAAGAGGTAGAGCCTGAAGAAATCATAAGACTTAATATAATAGAAGGAAAAATAAAAAAGACAATAGAACAAAGATTGATAGAAAACTACAGTGAAAATCCTTTAATTCATTGGGAAAAATCAAAACCATTAGCAAAAATAGAGCTAAGAGATTATAGTAGAGAAATAAATTGTAAACCTTATCCATGGACAGAACATGATAAAAAAGAATTTGAAATGCATATAAATGAAATGAAAAAATATGACTTAATTAGGGAAAGTAAATCTGAATATTCTTCACCTGCTATGATTGTAGTAAAACATAGTGAAGAAAAAAGAGGAAAATCAAGAATGGTAATAAATTATAAAAAATTGAATGACTTAGCAATAAGGAATAGGTATCCTATACCTAAAATAGAATTATTATTTAACTTAATAAGAGGAAAGAGAATTTTTAGCAAGTTTGATTGTAAATCAGGATTTTTTCAAATAAAGTTAGAAGAAGAAAGTAAAAAATATACTGCTTTTAGTACATCGGAAGGACTATATGAATGGAATGTATTACCTATGGGATTCCATAATAGTCCAAGTATATTTCAAGAATATGTAACTAAATTGTTATTACCAATAAAAAACTTTGCTGTTATATATATTGATGATATTTTAATATTTTCAGAAAATGAACAAATACATGAAGAACATTTAGAAAAATTTATTGAATTAATAGAGAATAAAGGATTAAATATATCACCAAACAAAGCAGAATTAAGAAAGAATAGAATAGGATTTTTAGGACAATATATTTCACCTGAAGGAATAGAATTACAAGAACATATAAGTAAAAAGGTATTAGAATTTACAGAAATAAGAAATAAGAAGGAATTACAATCATTTTTAGGATTAGTAAACCAAGCTAGAAGTTACATACCTAATTTATCAAAATTAACTGCTAAAATATCTAGGTTAGCAGGAGAAAAAAGTACATGGATATGGAATGACCAGACAAAAAAGATTATAGGACAAATTAAGAAATTGTGTCAAAATTTGCCAAGATTAACTATCCCAACAGATAATAATGTAAAATGGATAATTTATACAGATGCTTCAGAAAATTATTGGGGAGCAGCCTTATATCATGAGAATAATGAAGGAAAAGAAACAATTACTAAATACTCAAGTGGAAAATTTAATGATTCTCAATCTAGGTATCATTCAAATTGGAAGGAATTTTTGGCAATAGTAAAAGCAGTGGAAAAGTTTGAGTTATTGATAGTAAATACTAAATTTGTTATAAAAACTGATAATACCCAAGTAAAGCATTGGTTAGATAAAGGAATTAAGACTAATAAATTAAGTAACAAGATGTTAATTAAATGGCAGAGTGATATGGCATATTATGATTATGAAATTGAATACATTAAAGGTCAGAATAATTTAATAGCTGATTTTCTGAGCAGATGAAATCAGGAAGACCTGTAACTCCGACAAGTAATGAGACTTCTGAGGAAATGAGAAATTTAATCGAGCAAATTAATATGAGGTTCCAAGTGGTGGAACTAAATATGAATTTAATGCTCAGTCCAATAAATACAAATTTTACAAAGATATTTAACCAGTTGGATACACTCTTTGATAGAGTGGGGAAACTGGAAGAAAGAATAAACAGACATGTAAATACAGGGATGGAAGGGAAAGAAGACCCAAACAGGGAAGGAAAAGAATTAACGCAGAAGATAACCCCTTTACTCCAAATCATAAAAAGTCAAGCTCAAGAAAAAGAAAAAGAAGTCCACAAAGAACTATCATTAAGCCCAGTATCTGATCAACCATCAACCTCTAACCAGACATCAAAAACCAAGAAGACCTCAGCAGAATTACCAGCCAGTAACCCAGTCTTTAAGTTGTCAGAATACTTTACTTATTTTAAGAAACTTATTTATAACCTTAACCATTTTTCCTTTAAAACTCCGAAAATCAAATATATATCCCATTATGCCTTTAACAAAGCAATAATTCACCAAGGAACACCATCTAATGTAGTAAAAGCCTTGTACCAGCATGGTTTAATTCAGTCAATTTACCCCTCAGCAAGCTTGGAGGAAATTGCAGAATTACCAGAACCATTGAAAAGAGCTGTAAAAACATATTTTGGTATTGTAACCCAGCATATGGTATTTATTAGATGTTATTCAACAATAGCCGAAATAACCCCAGACAAGTTTTATCATCCAATCAACCTTATTAGGTTAGGAACAACAAGGAAACCCTTTGAACACTCTGTTGAACCAAAGGAAGATATTGATAATGATGAGGAATTTATGGAAACCATATCTCGAATAAGGTCTCAGGATTACCATATAATCTTCCAAGAAATGAATAGGATTTTGGCAACTGAGGATGAAGCTGCCTGGGTATATTTCTCAGGACCAACAACTTTGATTTATTCCTCAGGGAGAAATACAAGGAATATTAATCAATTTAACCAATTCTATGATAAAGTAAAAAATAACAAGTTTGAGAACAGCATAGAAACCAAGAAAAGGATATGCCAATTATTAGCTGAGTATGCTACTCATAAATGTAATTACTGCGATGAAAGAAGTCCAGAAAGGAAAGATTTTGAAGATCCAATAATGGATATGAGTGTGATTTGACAAAAAGAAACAAGGACAAAATAAATGGCAGACAAAGGAAAAAGAAAAAGTGAGGAAAGAAAGAGCAATCATAGAAAAAAGACAAGGAAATGGCAGACAGAAGAGATAAGATAAGAAGAAAGGATAAGAAGGCCCAATAATAGAAGATGACGCAAGGAATGATGTAAATTGAGAGGAATGCCTCTCTATATAAGCCATGTAATTAGCATAAGGAAGGGCATCGAAAGCACACATAGCTATCGAATCCCAAATCTCTTGTAATCCCATATATCAAATAAATTTTCTTTTGCTATTCCCTCTTCATTTACAATTCAGAAATCATTTTGGAAGACATCTGAAGATTAAGGTATGAGTAACTAAACTCTTAACAAGGATTAATTAAGGGTAGTAGTATTATATAACTTGGGAATATGATTTCATAAAACATACTGCTATGGATACTTAAGAAAATCACCCAGTTACGTCTCCAGTAGGAAACGAAGGAAGACTGTGCTGGGGTGGTCTGAAGGAAGAAGATCTGTTGATGACTTCCTTTGTGGAAAGTCTTATTATTCCTTGTATGAAAGAGGACAAGGATTGATCTTCTATAACCCGGATCATTTCTGGTCATCCCTGGATGATCTTCTTAAGTATTTGTAGCAGGCTGTCCGTTATGGTATATATATATATATATATATATATATATATATATATATATATTTGATCAGAAAAATATATACATATATATACATTACAACAAAATAGCCCTTAAATGTCATTCCCGATAAATCCGATCCAAAGTACGGTTAATTTTAAGTAGTGGCCCCATTCACAATAAAAATACGGCTGAAACGGAACATATGTATCATTAATTAAACTATAATCACCGAGGAAATAACACGAACATTTAAGAAAAAAATTAAGACTATCCAAAGCCAATCAAATGTTTTTAGATTGAGATACAAAGACATTTTGTGCTTCTTATGAACTAAACGATGACGACCTTCCATAAAACAAAAATATACATGCGCATTAAGTAAATCATCACATTTGAGGGGCCCACTACTCAAATTTAATCGTAATTGGAAGGATTTAATAGGACCACATTTGAGAGTTATTTGTAATAATGTACTTCTATATTGGTATCTTTAATTTCAACCATTTCGTAGTGTGTGTGTCTATATATATATATAGATATATATATAAGTATATTATTTCTAAACCAATTTTTTTAATATAATGTCAGGTAAAGTTTTCGTACATGTACCAATGGGTAGTTGGTTGAGCTGGTAAATGAGGTACAACCCCGTAAAGGATGAGAAAGTGTGTTCAAATCTTGGGAAGCGCTCTCATTGGAAGAGGGGACAATATTGTCTATGTGGACAACACTCCTACCCCTCAAATCCAAATTAAACTGGGCGGTGATTAACAAAAAATAAAGTTTTTGTGCATGTGTGTGTTAGTGTGTATGTAGACACACACATGTATGAGTAGATTTGAACATTCTCCCTTTTAGTTTGAGTATTTTAACTTTAAAATCAGTAGTTTTAGACCTTTAACTTCCGACCAATTTTGGTCTTAGACTCCGTACTTTAATAAACTGAAAAAAGAACTATAATTAATTATAAATAATGGTTTAAAGTTAAGGTACAAAAACCACCATTTGACCAACACTAAAATTGACCGGAGATTCAAGGATAATAAAGATTACCGATTTTAAAGTTTAAAGATAAAAACCACAATTAAATGAAAATTCAAGACTAAAAGTTGTGTTAAACCAAAATAAAAAAAATGAGTTAGCCACTGAGAGCAGGACGAGATTGTATAGGAATTATGGAGAAGATCAGAAAGCTCATTCGGAAGGTGATGGCATGAAGGCCAGGCCAGCAGCTAGCACTAGCAAACACGTACGTAACTCATGTTCTTCCATGTTTACTACCCTCTTTTCATATTATTATCGCATATGATCATCAACTTATCCATGAAACTAGATCCCATTAATTTCGCATCATGCTTTTGGATTATCGTTTTGTTTTCTTACCAATATCACATCTCTTCCAGCTAATAAATTGGACTTTTTTCATCATCCAGCTGATCATGCACAGGAACACAAGCACACATCAGGCTACACGGTCTCATCACACATGCGTCTTCTACTTATTATTTACAGTGGGTAAAAGAATCGGTTGTTGGCTTGCAGTTGAGTGACTTTAATCATTGAACATTATGTTTTGGACCCAGATAGACACGTACGTGTGCTGTGTAACTTAATTATGCAAAGTCTTATATATATGGAATCGCACGTGCACATGTAACTTTATATAGGGCGTGCAATAATGATATTTACCTCGGTCCTCAAAGGATAACCCTGTCATAACAAGTTCGTTGCCATGATGATATGATATACTCCATGTCCATTAGCAGCATATAGATACTCTTAATTATATACGCACACATCCTATTATTATAGAATGAAACAAACATTAAATAAAGAAGGCAAGATTTTAAAATGTGGAAAGTAGGGTGGAGACAAGCATTGCATGGTGAGGTATAGTTTAGGAGATTACGTGACGGGCGAGGAAAATGAGTGGTATAAAGTATGTTGGGAATTGGAGGCATAGCAGGTACAGTTCCCAAAGGATGGTTGAAATTTTATGCGCGTATGGTTTTCAGAGATATGGGGCAGTCTCTATTCCAAGTTTCCAACATTCTCTCCCACTCCATTACATATTCACACCTCTCATTCACACCCCCCGTATATATGTATCTAGCACAAAAATAACACACTCTCAGGTGATCCGTTTTCAAATTTTTACTTGGACTTACATATGTCCCCATAATAATAGTATTCTCTCTTATTTCAAAAGCTATGAGAGAGAGAGGGACAGAGAAAGAGGCCACCGAAAAGCATGTAAACCTTATCATGAAAGCAAGGAAAACGAAGCAGCCGATTTGACGTGCTTACATAACAGAACACACACTACTACTTATTGCCACACATACACTAGCTGGCAAGAAGCAATTGTGTCATCGAATAATTTCTCTTTTTGATGCAGGTGAGGCAATATAATTCCTAAGTCAACCTTGCCTCTCGTAATAACATTATATATACATGATTAGCAAGAGAGTGAGGAGGGGTATGATATTGAAGGAGTCATCCAGGATGGGAAGCATGAAGGTGCGACATAACTTGGCACGTGGACTAATGTGGGAGCAAGAACCATCTCTCACTCTTGGCCTCAAACGCTTACGCCCTCTTGCCCCCAAGCTCCCAAA
The DNA here is from genome assembly GCA_029929735.1 of Mimosa pudica. Classification (NCBI taxonomy): domain Eukaryota; kingdom Viridiplantae; phylum Streptophyta; class Magnoliopsida; order Fabales; family Fabaceae; genus Mimosa; species Mimosa pudica. The sequence continues at coordinate 14,533,119 of JAKELP010000004.1, read as the reverse complement.
CAACAATTCTACTAACCATTATTCTCATTCTCTTTCATCTTTGGATCTCAAATTCTTCATAAGACCAGAAAGTGGGCCTAGAAATCTGCCTTCTTCCCCTCCTAGCCTTCTTCATCTTCACCGAGATTCACCATCATCACCTCCTCATGTGGAAACACATCAGCCTGGAGGAACGAGGTGGAATCCAACGCAGGAACAGATTGGGATATTGGAGATGTTGTACAAAGGTGGCATGCGAACTCCTAATGCTGAGCAGATTCAGAACATCACTGCTCAGCTTAGCAAGTACGGCAATATCGAGGGCAAGAATGTCTTTTACTGGTTCCAAAATCACAAAGCCCGCGAAAGACAAAAGCTCAAACGCAACCCTATCACTACTTCTACTTCCTCTACCACCACTTCCATTCCCTTAATTTTAGAAACAAAGGTATGTTATTACTAGTGTTATTTTAACATGTATGTCCATCCTATTTAGGGGCTTGTTCTATATTTTCTTCCCCCACTCCTTCAACCATAATAAAATAAGAAAATGAATAAAATTACGGAAAGTGTTTTGGAAAAGGCATGTAATGATAAGTAATTTAACTAAATAATTATGCGTTAGTTTTTCTTTTTTCTATATCCGCAGACTGATATGGGTTTTTAATTTTTTTTTTTTTTTTTTTGCATGTAGGGCCAAGAAGTAGTAGTAGAGGAAGATAGCCCGTCGAGGAAGAAGTATAAGAGCTTGGCATCATTCAAGTATTTTCAATTACAAGAAAGCAGATTGTTACGTAGAGATGAGGAATATAAAACTCTGGAGCTTTTTCCATTGCACCCGGAAGGCAGATGAAGGAGCTAGGGGTTTCCCTTTCTTTATGTTTCTACTTACTCAATTCCTTGTCCTTCTTCACTGATTTCAACAACGTAATTAGCTGGCGACTGCTTTGATTGTATTGCTTTCGTTTGTTGTCTCCTTTTCTTTTATGTATGTTGGCTGATTATGAGGAAAGACAAAGTGGTATGTCTGTACTACTACTCTACGTGTCTCAATATCAATGTACTCACTGTTCCTGACTTTGAAATGGAAGCGCCATTTATGTCTCTTTTCTTTTTCGTTGTTTACAGCTTACAGCTCCGGACCGTGTAGGTGACTGTGTGTGACATTCGAATCCACTACTTTTGACTATTCTCTCGCTTGTTACAATTTTCAACAAATATACAATGAAACGCAGCTAATATAACAATTTGTGAATGAAAGATTTTAGGTTAAAAAGCAAAAGCTATAGTAGGGACACTGAAGTCCACGCACCAATTAATTTCTTTCCTCTTAAGCCTACTCTATACTTTCACATCTTGATCGGTTTCGGTTTGAAAAGGGCTTGAATGTTCTCCAGCTCGAAACTCAAAATATAATCACAAGTCATGAACGCCCATTTCACTCGCCTCCCACAATGCAAGTAAAAGTCTTTGAAAAAGCAGGGTGCATTAGCTATATAAACCAAAGAGCACGTACGTACATACGTACATACATTTGCTTATTTTCCATCATAGAGGCCAGGTAGGGCCCACGTAGGGCCACTGAGTGATCCCTACCACGAGAAATGTGAGGGAAAAGAAACTGCTTGTTTCAAAAATATAAAGGTGAAGCAACCAGATTTTTTATGCTTTTATATAGTCCAATTATATACATAATAATGAGGTGAAAGAGAAAATTGCAAAAATTTCCTCGGCCATGTTGAAATTTTGTAAATAGCTTTTCAATCGACTTAAAATCAGACGTCCATGTTTAAGTTTCTCTTCTCAATACAAAAGGTGTTATACTATTTGATTAATTTTATTTTTCTTGGATATTTTTTTATGCAAAATGGAAAGTATGAGGAATAAGTTTTTTCAAACAGGTAACCAAGCTGCTGCTGAATTTTTCTTGCGAAAAACACGAATGTTCACCCCTGTACATGGACGAGGTGTTGTTCTATCATTGTTATTTTGGTAACTTAGTTAAAACTTACTCCCTCCGTCTTAAATATAAAACTTATTTCCATAGTTTGATTAAATTAAAGATGCTAATTGATTTAGTTACAATAACATGATATTTTCTATATAATCTAACAATTTACCTTTAATTTATCCTTACCCTCCCTCTCTTATGTGTCAATTATTGGAGAGCATTACTAAGGGTAATTTGGGGGGAATTAGTAAGAATTAGAAATAAATTTTATATTTAGAACCAAATACATCTTCTTAAATAGCCCTTATATTTAGGATTAGAGGGAGCTAAAAAATTAAATTTGAGTAGATTAATCATTGACATGTTGTATAGATTATGGGCATGGTGGTTGGTATAACTTATTGGCAGAGCAGAAAATATTTCGTCCATGCAAAAACTTAATTGGCCCGCTAGCCGGACTGAAGGCCCAGTATATGGTGGGAAACCGAAAAGTATAAACTTTTCCTCTTATAGTGGGCCGAAACGGGCAATGGTATGACTTTCCTTAATTTAGTGAACTTTAGCACCAATAATTTTTTTTTAAAAAAAATATAGCTATCCTCCCATATAATCCTTAAATCTCAGAAATTTCAAGCATTTGATAGAATATTTTTATGAGGGTTTAATTTGTAATATATCAAGTTAAAGTTCAAGAGAAGTGACCTACATTCAAAAACCTCCTCATTACTTGATTACTTCCCTATTTGTTTCAACTTTTTGCTAAATTCACGAGTTGATTATATTATTTAATTCTATCGTTTTAACAGTTATATCTAACTAAAGCAGATCACAAGTCAAGCCCTTTTCAAAGTTTTTTTATGAACATTATAGATTGTCATATGATCCTCAGGATAACCTAAGATGTGGATGTAATGAAGGGTAACTCTAAACATGTAAGATTATTAGATACGAGGAAGGGTTTTCTATGGCCAACTAAAATCACATAATGGTTTTCACCAAAATAAATGAGAACCAATAATATGAAGTATAATATGATCACATGATTTAATAATCGTCAAATAAAAATGTTGTTGATTCCAATCATTTGTTTTGGCAGAGTAAAAAACCATGCTGAAATTGTATAAAGAGAAAATGCATCTCTAATAATATCTTAAGGCCAAAAAAATGTTTTTATTATGAGCCACTATTTTTTTTTTCAAACCACAAAAACATTAAACATAATAATAAAGCTTTCCACCAAGAATTTTCACCAAACACGAGGGCCTATTTGGTTAACAAAGGAAATTGGGGAAAGTTAGAGAGTTTTTGGATATTTCCATCTATCCGAACCCACAAATTTTCTTTATCCATTTTACACTTTTTTTTGCGCGACAAACTTTACCTTCATCATTTTTTCTACATTTCATCTCCACCATTTTACTTTCCATTTCTACACTTTCTTTTCTGCAATCAAATAGACTTTTACATTTTTTTAAAAGAAAGTTCCATTTTCGTGGATTTTTTTGTTGAAAAGTGCTAGGAATATTCAAGCATCAAAATTAAAAGACGTTACTACTACCATTTTAGAGTACCTGCGTGGACCCTTCTTTCATATGAGAGAGTATCTTTAAGGGGGAATTGCAGTTTAGTTGCTGATAAGGGAAATTAATACTGAAAGGTCCCAATACATTCCAAAATAATTATAAAGTCCCAGGGGCCCTTTCCTGCAATTGTTTGCTTAACTTCAATGACCATTTTGTCCTCATTAAAGATGATTGTCATCTCACTGGTCCCTACAGGGGATTATGCTTTCATCTTATGAGGGCAAAATGGTCATTGAAGATAAGCAAGCAATTGCAGGAAAGGGCCCCTGGGACTTAATAATTATTTTGGAATGTATTGGGACCTTCTAGTATTAACTTCCCTTACCAGGGACTAAACTGCAAATTTCCCTGTCTTTAAACTGAACCGGATTGGAGATCGTGTTTGCTTAGCTCCGAAGTGTGCCGAGTGCCAACCAATCATAACCTGCCAGCACCACAAGAACAACACAAAAACCATTCCACTGAACTACAAAGTCCACTTCAGTTCAAAAAAAAAAGAACTACAAAGTCCACCAAATTCTCGTACCCCCTCCAATCACAACCTCCCAAAAATACAATAATATTCGATCCTACTATACGAACCATGGTCTGGCGCCCATATTAGAATACACTCGCCTTCTCATTCAAAGAAGCTTCCTTTGCACGCTTCTTTCTTCTCTCCCCACAAAACAAAACCCTTCCTTCCTTCCTTCTTCTTCTTCTTCTTCTTCTTCTCCCACTCTCACTCTCATCCAAAACCCTAAAAACCCTTCCTTTATGGCTACCATGCCTTCTTCACAATCACTCCCACCTGGCTGTACTTTCTTCCCTTCAAAAGAGCAGCTTCTCTGTTACTACCTACCCAGCAAAAACGCCGGCGTCAATTTCAACGGCTGTGATTTAATCAGAGAGCTTGACTTATTTGACTACGACCCTTTTCATTTGCCTGAAGTTGCGTGCTTTTCGTATGGCTACAGAGGGAGGAGGAGGCATTGGTATTTTTATACTAAGAGGGTTTTGAAGGATGGGAGAAGGAAGACTAGGATGATGAAGAGTGGGTATTGGATGAGAAAAGGAGGGGCTACTAATGTTTTTGATGGGAGTGTTGTTTTGGGTACGAGGACTACTTTTGTTTTTTATTTGGGGAATTCTTTTAATGATGCTGGCAAGACTAATTTGATGTTGCATGAGTATGCTTTGGTTGATTCACTTAAGGTAATACACTATTCAATTTGGATTTTTTTTTTCTTTATTGGCATTTTTTTTTTAGTTTTTTTGTTTTGTATGTTAAGACTTGTGTGTTTGCTTAGGTGGGTTTTGATTGAATGCCGCGTTTTTGGATGTTGTCTAGTTGAGTTTTTTTGTTGGTTACTTTGTTGTGAAGGAAAGTTATCAACTTTGATTATTACATCCACGTGTAGTGTGTTAAGGGTAGTTTGAAAAATGATTGGATTTCTGTCTGAATTTGCACTACGGATTCGTGTTTGTATTTTGTCATGTGGAGATGTTTAACTTATTTATTGCGGCTATTAGTGATTGAGTTCGAGGGTCATTTTTGTTGAGAGTTAAAAAATTGGGATTTTCTTGTGATTTTCTCCCTGAATAAATTGTCTTCTTCAAAAGCTTCAATATTTTGGTATTTCTTTGAATAGAAGAGAAGTTTGTTCTCAAGTTATACTTCCTTGTCTATAAATGTTATTGGAAGACACCTAGTTTAATTTTTGAGTAACAATTGTTTTGTTTAATGGCATTTTCGAGACTGTTATGAACACATAATTTAAGCATGTCTGGCTTGTTGGACTGCTAAGTTGATGATTTGGGAGTGATCACACTGGCTTCTTTTTGTTTGGCACTCCTTTCTTTCTTGAAGCAATGTAGTTACTTATTTTCTAATAATTACCTTGTGGAAGAGAGCAAAGCACTTCAATATAATGGTTCTGTGTATATTTGGCAAATACTCATGCTTCCTTTATTGCTTTAGTTATCTGTATAGTCTGTTCATATTTTTATTTCTCATGCAGGCTGCATTTGTTGTTTGTCGAGTATTTTTTAAAGCTCTTCATAAGAATAGTGTGTCAGAGAATGGTCTGAGTTCATGTGCAGAGGAAAGTTTCTCAGCTGTACGTCACATTGGTGTTCAGCATAATGGATGTGTTTCGCCTCATATAGCTGAAGCTCAAATTTGTGGTGACCACTCCATTGATAGAAAGATCTCAGTATCTCCCTTAAAACCTGTTAGTGATCTACAAGAGAATCAAATTGCAACTGCGTCAGCTTCTGTTGCTACTTTACAGTGTTGTGAAGGTCCTCAAGACAGTGAAACGGTAATATATTTTCATCTTTGCTTCTCTGTTATCTTTATGCTATTTCTAATATGCGACTTTGGAAAACTATTCTCTTTATTGCTTATGTACTTGTACTATATTCAGTTTCTATTCCCAAGCTTGGAGCACAAAACTGATCTACTATTGTGAAGGAGTTTCTATGCAGCTGTCATTTTGCATGAACTAGTATAGTTCCTTTGCAGCCATTTCTTTTTTGTTGTTATTATTCCCCACTTGCTGATAACAAATGTCTGCATATGGTCTGCAATGTTTGGTCAGAGTTAGGGGCTATTGATGCTGGAAGTCAGTTAATGATTTTCTATATCACTTCAATGAAGTTGCATTTTTATAAAAACAATTAACAGAATTATATAAGGTGGTGTCTTTCTCTGCACTACATGTCTATTTGGTTGAAACGTATCCCTGAAACAGCATGTTTTGGATTTCTAGTGCCTAGCATGTCACTGAAAATTCAAGTATTCCCAATTATGCTTTTGAAAATTGGAAATGTATGAATGTATATTCACTATAATTTTATTATATTCCCTATATTGTAGGTTTATAAGTACTCTTTTAGATGTGGAAATCATGACCACTGATTAGCAGATAGGTTACTGGTTGAATAGTTAGTATTTTGATGTGGCAGCTCGGTTATAGCAGGTCCCTTTTTTGGGCTTGAAATTGTCATCATGTCAGTCCACGTCTTGTATGGCAATTGATCTTTAATGTAAAAAACTAAAGTAGTCTCATTAATTTATTTATCCTCATGTTTTCTTTTTGCCTATGCTTGTTATCAGGGAAAGCTTTCCGGACTTCCTGCTGGTGGTGAAATATTTGTTGAGGAATTGGCATCTCAGCAACATTTACTTGCGATTCTAGAGGATGATTTCATAGAGTTAGATGATCTAGCTTGAATTGGTTGATAGTGAAAGATAAGTGAATAGTAGTCCTGATCGCATGATATATACGATCTGAAACAATTGTATTTAGAATGGGTAAATAACCCTGGAAGTACACAAGGGTATAGAATATTAAGTAACCCTTTTTTCCCTGTAAATGAAGAAACATACTTCCAAATGAGGGTGCGGCAGATGAAGTGGAAGGGTCTCTTCATTTTTTAAGATAGCCTGGTCCTAGACCAATAGATTATTGTAAATATGCTTTTGAACCCTTCGTGAGGAGTTATTCAGCAGATCTTTAGTTTGGACATGCAAATTATTGTTTTCCAGATATCTTATGGAAGGCAATTGCTATGGAAGAGTGCAGTTAGAGTTATATTTAGTTTTGGTAATGAGACACGCAAAATTTTACTCGAGTAGGGGAGTAATGGAATACAATCTACTGATTACCTCACAGGAAGACTAATTTCTCCTATGTCTAGGGAATGGCCATGTGCTTAGAGATTGATATACTTGGTTTTGGTTAATGAGATTTACAACATTCTACATTGGTATAAGAACAAGTGCAATGTACAAATTGTCTCATTGGAAGATTTGTTGCCTTTTAATTTATTATGTTTTCTGTTTCACATCTTGTCTTGTGCAGAGGCAAAATCAGGCTACTTTTAAATTACTGACTGAAAATTTGTTTGCTACTTCAAACTGGCTGGGTTCTTTTATTCTCTCGTTAATACTTGATGTAGATTAGGCGGTCAGAACCAAATAAAATGCTAGATAAAATATCCTCTGTAGAGATGGGTGCACCTTAGATAGATGGAAAGGCAGAGTTTATCATTGTTATTGATAAAACTAATGGTTTCAATTTTTATAAATCAGGAGCAGCCTACTATTAATATGGATATATTGAAAATCAACCTCTTTGATTTGCTTGTCAGTGACTACTAGAACGTATTGATTACTGTTTGTAATATTGAGTGCTTGTTGACGACACATGCTTGTTGAATTATCTTAGCTTTGTTATTTGTTGTTACCAGAGTCATGTTTTGTACAGTAGGTGCTGTAATGTTTTTGCTTGCTTGCTGCAAGCCTGCAATATGCGATTGACATGTACTATTATCTTATTATAGTTCAGAACAGTTGCGTTTACTTTTATGCTTAAACATGTAGGAGAATATCATTATTTTGGAGAAAGATAAAATATGGGGTTGTTCTTTACTTGGCTATGAAAGTTCAAATATTGGCGCATCTGCTCTTTCGCTTCCTTTAGTCTGTCTTTGGATTGAGGGGAGGGGAGGGCCCTCAATTTCAATTTTATGGTTCTATAAGGAAGGCTAGTGCCTCTGCACCTCCACCCTTTGTATAATTGATTTTGTTAAAGATGGTTTATCAGTGGTTGGTGTTTGTTTTGGTGGCTAATAAAAACTGACCAACTCTGTTGTTCGTTGAGTTGTGAGTTTGGTGTTGAGATATCAACTTCTGAATAAATGAACTTTGATTTCATTGTAGGAATCCCATCTTTGTTACATTACACTCGAAAGAGAAAGATGATGTATGTTATCATAGTTTAAGCTTGTCTGAAACCAACTTTTGTGTCACCTTGATCTTCTCAGGAGGCTGGATATGGTAGTGTTTACACGCCATAATATGTGTCTCCTGCACTTCTTTCCTCTACGTTGGAACAGGGTTTGGTTATAAAACCAGAATTCTCATTCAAATGAAAGCCCCATCCGTTGGGGTGTGGGTGGGGGGTCCTCTTCAGCTAATTTTGGTGGATGGCATTTGCCCTTTCTTTCTACCTTTTTCAATGCCAAGTCCCAACATGTGGTCACGTGTGATCTCATGATTTATGTATTACATGATGCAGGACTGGTTTTGCTAGCGAAATCTCATTACTACTAGTACTAGTGGGTGCTCATATTTCACAAGTGGGGTGGGGGGATACAATAGGGGCGCATTGTTTCTCTGTATGTATCAGTTTGGGCCGTAACAATGTGGGCCAATTATGCTTCAATTTAATGCAGAATTGTGGTGGGTATAGAGCAGAAGCTTGCTTGTTGTCCCATCCGCTTCTGCCTCCTATCTGTTTCTGTCGACTCCAAAGTCATGTGCCTACCCTTTCCTACACATGCCACTAACTTATTGCTGCTTGCATCTGCTCCGTGCTCATGCTTCCACTTCTTGCGTTTAGATATATAATTTGTTTCCTTTAATGCCTTACCATGCTTTTCACCAACTATCAATGCCTTGCCCCCCATCACTCTACTCTCCACCTTCTCTTACTGACGTACCTGCAAAATATATATCTGTTTCGTATAGCACCAGCGAAAGTATCACCATTTGTATCACTGTCATTACTAGTAGAACCCGGAGGTGTATATATGTGTGTGTAGAACTCGCTCTCGTTTGAAATATATGACTTATTAATAATTTTTACCAACTTTTATCTAAATTATCAATGTTTTCCAATAGTAGACAAAGTAAGAGAGAAGAGTGGAGGGAAAGGTAAATGGTTAGGGTACATAGGTAATATTATGTCATTTTAACTAACTAAATTAACATTTTTAATTTAATTAAATTAGGAAAATTAGTAGTATAGTTAGGAGTAGGAGGAGTAATATATACTATATGCCTTTTAATTTGAATTTCAAAACTAGTTATGGGGAGTTGGTGGAATATTTTTGGAGAACCGAAACGAAGACCAGCAGTTATTTTGATTCGTTGAACGAATGAGCGGTCTAATGTCTAGTTTCGATGTGACAAATAACCAGAGGGCTGAATAATCGGTACGTAGTACCGATGTCAAATAATGTGATCATAACCAAGGAACATAGCAATGTGTGGAGTTTCGATAGATGTTATACTTTCTTCTTTTCTTTGACAATATACTGCTATTTTGAGATCATATTTTTAATAATTAACTAGTATCTAGAATATAAACTAATTTCGTTTAATGAGTGGTTCGATCTTTTGTAATATCAGATATAATATATACATATTTATATTTATTTATATAAATACTGCAGCTGAAATATAATTGAGACTCATTTGAAGATTAGTACTCTATATCATTTTGACAAGTCGACACGTTTTTTGGCCACAACTTTGCTTTATGTTATAGGAAAGAAATATGATGTGAAGACTAAATCATGTACTCCTACCATTTGTTAAAATTTTAATTAAGCTTGTCCACAAAGGCGTGGCATTGTCAAAAGTCAAAGGCGTACATAAGGATGGAATTGGCGTGAGGGCGCTGATTTACCAGGGACATTGAAATTATTGATGCCCAAGTGCGGTGGCCTCATTGATTCTTCAAGCCTAAGGAGGCAGTTTCTTAATTATCCATCTGACCCTTCCAAATGGATGGGACACTTGGCAACTTGATTCAGTTAATTGTAACCCCTATCTCTAACTTCCCACACCATCTATAGGCGAAATACTCCCTCCGGTCCCTAATGTAAGAGCCCAAAATTTGAATGGTTTTGGTCCCTAATGTAAGAGCTCACCCCATATTCTCTCTTCATTTAATGCATTTTTTCCTACTTTACCCCTAACTCTCTTTCATATTTATTAATGCTTATATATTTCTCTCTCTTAAAAGTACCATAATAAATATGGGCAATTTTGAAAAAGAAACATTAACTCCAGACACCCAACTACCATTCACATGTTTTCTTAAGAAGCGTTTTTTGACGGCTAGCTCTTACATTAGGGCCCGGAGGGAGTATAATATACTAGCAGGCAAAGTAATAATCTTTTTAGGCATTTTAAATTAATTAGGGGAGAAAGGTAGCACAAAGAAGGCCCCCAATACGTGTGGAAAGAATCAATTAGGCACTGTTCATGAGGTGGTGGTGATAAAGATAATTTGGAAGCTTTTGTTGAAGAACACTCTCTCTTTCTCTCTGTAATGTGTCATGGCAATTAAAAGGTGAGAGCAGAAATGACAGTTGCCACCTGCCAAGGCCAAGGCTATTGTATTGGATTCGCTATTCACACCTCTTTCAACCAAACACCTAATTTCAATGTATTAATAAAGTAGGTGGCCTCCTTTCCTTTCCTTTGGTCTTTCCCTTCACCCCAAAGTTACAAGAGCAATACAATCACCGTTTGGTTATATGCTGCACCTACAAACGCACTGACAGACAACATAGCCATCCCAATGAAGTATACCTATCTCTCATTTATTCTCCATTTCCAACCCATAATTGATTGCTCTTATTTTTCAACAAAGACCTGGTCTTTAAGTATATGGTCAAAATTCATACCAAAGCCCAAGCACGTTTAAATTGAAAAAAGATAGCAAATTCTTTTTTTATTTATCCATTAGCATCCAAATGCAACCCTGTTATTTTCTAATGATTATCACATTTACATTCTCAGGGCTCGAACTTGAAACCAGTAGTTGAGTTAAAACAATCTGAACCAATTGAACTAAACTTTTGGTGTGAATGTGTAGAGGCTCATGATGTGGGACCTTGCTACTCAGGTCTCGAACTTGATATCATTGGTTAAGTCAAAACAATCACAGTCAGTTGATCTAAGCGCTTGGTGTTAAGATAGCAAATTCTACTAACAAGGGAGGTAACCCTTATTAAGGGCACTAATAATAATAATGCCACGTGTGTAGTAATAGCATTTTGTTTTTCTGGTGGGGGAAAATTAATTAAATACTACGACCTAACCCTCTCATAGAACCATAGAGAGAGGGGAGGCATGTGATTGTGAGTGAGATTTGAATGGTAAAAGGAAAAAAGAAAGAAGTCAGAGTTGGTTGGCGTGAACAATATGAAAACGCAGGATGTTGCACTCTCTCTTTCTCTCTGCGCTGTCGCGTTAATGCCTTTTACTTTGAGAAGGAAGAAAGTAAAAATACGGAGAAACTGCCAAACAGAAACAACCTACTTCTGGCTTTTTCTCTCTTCCTCTGACCATCTCTCAATCAACTTAAATTCACTTTAGATTTTACAAGGAACTTTCCTCTAACCCCTTTTTTATTTCTAAATAAATCAATAATATCTTACATATATCTCACATGCAAGTATTTGTACATAACATGTCAAATCTATATTTCCTCTAATCCCATTTTTATTTCTAAATAAATCAATAATATCCTATATATCTCACATGCAAGTATTTGTACATAACATGTCAAATCTATATTAATTGATAATGATAACATTGCGGTGATTTATTACCAAAAACTGATTTAAATGAGCTCATCATTATCATTATCATTATCATTATCAGTGCATGATATTATTTCTCCACCTTCTTTAAAATATATATTTTTGACCATTGCTTAAAAAGATTACTGCCCCTATTTTTGTTCCTCCTCTTTGCTTTGCTTTGCTTTCCTATCTTCCTTCCACCAACAGCCTCTTTCTTCTACCCCTTCCGTTTCTTTGGGGCTCTTCTTTGCCTCTCTAGTTTCCTAAACAATATATCAATCCAAAGTTGTTCTCTTTAGCTGTATAAGCCACCGCTTACTTGCTTGCTTGCTTTCATTCTTGACTTTTCTTTCTCTGTTTTTTCAGTAGATCAAGATTTTTCGTTTTCTTCTGGTAAGTTCTGGAGTCCCAAGTTTTTGTATATGTGGGTTGGTTGTTCGGTGGTTTTGTAGTGTTCAGACAATATAAAGTTTGATTTTTTTCGGATGTTTTCTGTAGTTTTAAGGTTTATTTATACCATCTAGCTTTTTCAAATTTGAGGGGTCTGTGTGGATTGCTTTTGAGGATTTCATGCTATATCCATAATCTGTTGTATACATTTATTTTCAGCCTTACTCTTGGCTTTTGAAAGGGTTAAACTCAAGTTTTGTTGTTGTAGTTGTTGTTGGTGGTGGTGGTGGTGGTGGAAACTCAAAATCTGATTTTTACTTACTTGGAAAGGAGTTAGCTTTATTGTGTGTCTGTTATTTTTTTTTTATTTCTTAAATATTTTTTCACGGCTTTAATCAAATGGCAATACTGCATTCAAATTTTATACTGATGATTCCTTGCTGTCATGTGTGAAAGTGGAATGCATAGGTGTCCTGCATCATAGGGTACAAACTTCGTGGACCTAATTATGTTGGTTTCATTTATAGCTATGTGTTTTGAAAGTTTAAAAGATGTCCACTTTATCAACTTGTAGCATGATTCTCTGGTAGCATGTAGCATGAGTTCTTGACATTGCTGTTGCTTTAATAAAATATATACTACTTGATCAGGATAATGGAAGTTTTGTTGTGTTAGTTCATGCGACTGATTTGCTAGTCCTTTTTGCATCCATTGCATCATCATGATATTCTCTTTTATTGCTATCTTGCAAAGAGAACCAATGTAAATCCTCATGATTCTCTTTTCGGTTACTGCTTGCCTTTAAACTTATGTTTGGGTCGGAAGGTATCTAAGAGGGAGCACTCTGCTATTTTCCTCTTAGTGTTATTTCCCCCCACCAAACATAGGGTAAGAGTTTATAAAAAGTATGGGACTGTGAAGTTTGGAGCTAAGTGGTTGAAATAAGCATGAACCATTAGCAAATTTAAGACCTTACAACATTCAGGAATGTTCTTAGATATTAATGCATGCCATAAAAAATTATTTTTGCAGGTTTTTAAAGCCATATAGTATATCATATGTTACTATTATGATGTCACTTTAAGAATTACTATATCATGAAACTGTTTGAGCATGCTTTTTTAATGCCTGCGGTTTGCTTTCTTTTGTTGCAGGAATCTTTTGAACTGAAGAGTGACACGACACTCTATTGAGGAATTCTTTTTACACATTTATTATCCTCAATTGAACAGGGAAACTTACAGATTCTCCCAATGCAAGGGAAAAGGGGTAGAATAGGTTCCTTGCCTGAAATCTTGGAATTTGATAGTGGATCAACTTCAACTGATGAACCTGTGGATCAACAGATTTGCCGGGATAGCATGAGAAATCCTGTGGAAAATCAAATGCATCAATTCATGCTTTCAACTGGTGATATGAACCCTTTGTATGCAAATTCAATTAACCGTGACTGGAAGAGCGCGAATTATTGGAGAATTGGTGAGCCAAGTTCTAGCAGTTCACACAGTCAAATCAACAATGGCAAGCAGAAAAGAGAACTTGGATGGTCATCTTCAACAAGTGCTGATGCTGTTGCCGGTTCAAGAGTAAAGCGAAACTCTGGATCAACCAATTTACTTTCATTGGATAACGTCAATTCAAGTCCTTTGTTTATGAACAACTCCAATTCTCATTCTGTAACACAAAGCATCAACTTAAATGCCAGTTCAACAGATACTGGCTGTAGCATGGGGCAACTCGCCGAGCAACCTGGTTTGGGAAAATCAAATGTATCAGTAAATGAGCCTGTCCCACCTTCTGTTGGTTTTGCGCCCTTTTATAATCCTTCTGGAAGTAACACGGCAGACAACAATAGTGTTAGGCCGGGGTCTACCCTTGATGCTCGTCGTGTATCCTGTAAAAGAAAGGCTGTTGAAGGATATGTTGGACAATCTTCTGGTGGTGAAAGTTCTAGCTACAGCCAGTGCACAGAAAGCAGTGCTTGGCATACACTTCCAACTCAGAGTAATTCTCAGAGCAGTGTAAGCAGATCTTCTTTGTTTGCACATATAGGTCTTAGAACTGGCCATGATGTGGGCAATGAAGTGGGAGATAAATCTTCAGAGAGCACTGATAATTTGAATGCTGCAGGAAGCTCAAATAGCTTCCTTAGGAATTCCCGTTTGAGGACAAGTTCTTCTAACCAACAGGATCCTGTTTCTTATATTGCATTTTCAAATGGCAATGCAACTAGGCATTCTACAATTCCTTCATCATCACCTACGACACAAAGTTTTCATCCGGTTGGTAGTTCTCTGGATCTGAGGTCAGCACCATATGCAGATAATATGGTTTCTCAAAGTTCTCATCCTGCTGGTAATTCTTTTGCTCAATGCCAGCCACTTGGAACTAGTGCTTCACTGCACAGGAATATACCGACATCTAGGTGGAGGGGAAGCTCTATGTTATGGCCAGATATGGATAATCTCCCACTTGAAGAAGGAAGTTCAAGAAGCATGCATGGGTATCCAATGTTTATTCCAGTGGCTGATTTAAGAAATTCAGTTCGAAGTACAACCAATAATAGAGCTTCAAGTAGTGCAAATTTAAATATATCAGGTAATGCCACTTCATCACTGCGGGCTGCGTCAAGTTCAGCTATCAATTCACCATCTGCTCCATCATGGGTTTCTCGTCCCAATCTTCAACATCATCCACAGAGGTCATCTGATTACGCTCATAGATCATTGTTGTCCACTGGTTCTGAGGCTGCTGGGGGTTTCAGCTATAGCAATCCTTTCATGCACTCTGCTTCTATTGCTTCATCTGAAGCAAGGGCTCCATCTTCTCGAGCTGGTAGGCATGGACGTAACCAGTCACACTTAAGATCTTCGTGGATGGAGAGGCGAGGTGATAGTAACTTGAGACTTCCCTATTCATTGCAAGCTCTAGCTGTTGCCAGTGAAGGAAATAGTCGGCTTGTATCTGAGGTAATTCTTTTACTTACCGTCTTCTTGCGTCAGATAGTTGTATCAGAACATCTTGTACACTCACACACACAAACATAACCAAGAAATAATAGACAATTATGTATGCATTCTGCCTGCTTCAGGCAATCTTTTTTTTATTTGTCAACTAGTACTATGTTAACTCTGACACCTTAATTTTCCATTTGTTGAACAGCTCCGCAATGTTTGGGGCACTATCATGCATAGGGGAGGGAATCTTCGGCTTGAGGTTAGTTTTCGTAAACAAATGTATTTTTGGACAAGACACGGCTATTCAGTAAAGTTCACTCATTTTTGTCTGGTTTAGTTTAATCTTCCAAATGGCTGTAAAATTGTTTGATTATTCCTTGATTCCAATTCAAAGACATGTTTCTTGTTGCATAGCATTTATTATTGAATGACAAAGTTGTCCTTGAATGACCTAAAAAATCACGTTTATTTATTTTTAATTCTGATCAGTGTTGCACCCACTCAGCTTTCCAAAGTTATTTACTATACGGTGTATTTTGGGTCTGTTTTGAGTGGGGATTGCTTCTGCACCAAAATCCTGCTCCTTCCCTGAGTGCATGCATGAAGCTATATTCTTAAATGTTCTGATTTTGCTTTTGGCTAATTATTTGTGAGCTTTGTTTATCAACTAAGATATGCCTTTTGTTTTATGACAGGATCTCATGATGTTTGACCATTCAATGTTATCTGAAATGTTTGATATTCATGATCGGCACAGGGACATGCGGCTTGATGTTGATAACATGTCTTATGAGGTATAATAAAATTCCAAGTTTTGATGCATATGCTTACTCTTGTTACTGCCCTAACCCTACCCCCCTTTTATCCCCCACCAAAAAAGAAAAAACCAAATCGTGTTTGAATATTGATGCGTCATCTAGTGAATTTCTTGTCATGTAACATACTTGAATATTGTAGGAGCTGTTGGCTCTGGAAGAACGGATTGGATATGTGAGTACTGGATTGAGCGAGGAGACTGTATTGAAACTACTGAAACAAAGGAAATATTCTGTTGATGAAGGGTCTCAATGTGAGGCAGAACCATGCTGTGTGTGTCAGGTGAATCTAAATGACTGACTTGTGCTTTGCCTCCTATATGCTTGTATAATATGCTAAAGCATATGGT
Source organism: Mimosa pudica (assembly GCA_029929735.1). Lineage (NCBI taxonomy): Eukaryota > Viridiplantae > Streptophyta > Magnoliopsida > Fabales > Fabaceae > Mimosa > Mimosa pudica. The sequence continues at coordinate 14,516,724 of JAKELP010000004.1, read as the reverse complement.
TCCTGAAACTTCTGTGCAGGAAATGTTTGTCAATGGTGAGGACGTTGGTAAGCTTGATTGTGGCCATGATTATCATACTAACTGCATCAAACAGTGGCTAATGCAGAAGAATCTGTGTCCCATTTGTAAGACAACAGGCTTGGCAACGTGAGATTTTATTCTGGATCCTCAACATTTTTTTCTCCGAAGATGGAGATGAAAATGAAGGTGAAGCTGAAGTGAACTAGCAAATAACCTTGGAATTTTTGATTAATTGAAACAGAATTGGTGCTTCTATTACTTCGTTTACTATGGGTGGACTAGTGAATTTGTGCCCCATTTGGCACATTTTGTAGCACCTTTTCTGCCTTCTGAAGCCTACCATTCATTCACCACTCTATTTCTTGTTATAGTACACATCTGTTTTGTATTTATCCAAAGCCAATGGTCACCACATCCACATGTGACTGATCATTGTTGTTGAAGGAATTGTTATTGGCCTTTATCTCTAGTTAACATGGCTCTTTTTACAATATTTTATGAAAGATGTTATTGCTTTGTTTATGGGCCTCCGATAGCATAATATTTGGGGTTTCAAATCTTAGACGGAGAAGTAGCAGAAATTCTTTGCAGTCTCAGAAAAACACTGTACACTTGTGTGTTATATTATACCATTTTCATTGAACTTAGTTGAGATCTACTATTATGCTTTTAACAAAATGGTTGAATGTGTGATGTCTATTGAGTAACTTTTTATGCCCTGCCCAAGTCAAATCTTCAGGTTAGCTCGAGAGATGTTACAAGGTTGAGAAAGAATTAGTGGGGTGGCAGCATTTATACATTGGTAGATGACAATGGGGAGAGATGTGTTAAGGAGAATGGAACAACCGAACAAGTGTGTTTGGAATCACCTGTAAAAAAGTGACCTATTAAGTTATTTTTAATTTGACTTATAAAATAAGTCAGATTGTGAAATTATATTATGTTTGGATTAACTGTGAAAAGATAACTTTTATTCATTTGACTTTAAAATCATGTTTGGAGATATTTTTTTTTTAAGATATGTTTGGAGGATTACGGTAAAGTTAGTTGAAGATGAAAATGATAAAAAGGACATGAATTTTATTGAATGATAAAATTAAAAATCTTTGAGTAAAAAATTAAAATTAGTTTGAAAAATAGAATGGAAATTTATATAAATATATGGTGACAAAATTTCTATGAATTAGAATTAGAAATATAATGAATTTAAAGTTTTTTAACAAACTAAAATACATATAACTAATTGTGTCACATGCTTTGAGCAATTCCATCTCTATTGTGTCATGAGCATGACTCATTTATGATGAGCTTGAGAGATGAATAAGAGAAAAGTCATGGCAATAATAGCAAATAATAAGAGCATGCCACAAACACAAATGTGTTAATCATAGCTAATGAAGTAGGGAACAATAATGTAATTCAATTACTAAACTACCTCAAAACACATAACTTATGTGAATGTAAAATATAAACCAAAGTAAAAAATGCATAGAAACACAACAAAGGAGAAAAAATTCTAAATTGCTAATCCCAAGTTATAAAGCTACTCTACTTATTTTCGGAAATAAGATATTTTTTACTTCTGAAATAAATAACTTCTTAAATAAGGACTTATTTTGCCAAAAAAATTGTCCACCCAAAAATAAAGTGATTATCATGAGGGGACAATCGCACTTATGTCTTAAATGAAAGATTTAAGTTGTGATAGATCTATTGACAACTCATTTACTTGGTAATGAAGACTATTGTATTTGCTAATACTATAATAATCATTAACAAATTCGTAAGACTTCTTTAAAATTAAAATTTTTATTTTAGATTAATTTGCAATTCTCCTTTTTGTTGAGTTTGACCGTTTGATCATTTTCAACGTGATGCAATTGAATTGGAATGTCATTATTCGAGATGAGAAGGGAATTATTAAATGGGACGTGTACAATATAGTACAGAGGGGCAGATATACGTAGCCTGCTCATTTAATTTGACGCCTGCACAACTAATACTGATACTAAATTTATCTTATCGGTTCTTTTCCTGACTTTAACTATTGGCCACTTTCAGGTCCAAAAAAATAATGTTGGCCACTTTTTTCGTTCGCCAAAAACTAAAACTATTGGCCATTTAATCAATGGCTACTATATCAAAAAAATCAATGGCTACTATCGTCCAGGGTATATTTAAAAACTTATTATGCACGCGTTAGAATGTAAAAAAAGCTTTTGATTTGATCTCCACCAAGTGAATCTGAATGTTTTCTGTTGTTAAACGTATGTTTTTAATATTTTACTTTATCTTCATATGATATTTAATATTCCTTCTATATCTAAATATAAAACATATTTACCTAATTTAATTATATTAAAAATACTCTATAAATTAGATAAAATAATATGACATTACTAATACACTTTAATCACCTATTTTCTTTACCCTTCCTCTTTTGCTTATTTATTATTAAGAAATATCAATAGAAATAATATGTGAATCTGGTAAAAATAATTAAAAAGATAATCTATATTCAACAACAAGCATATCTCCCTTAATAGGACTTATAGAGTGGGGGAAAAACTTAACGTCAATTACCTTATAATAAGTTACAAGATACAAACAGATATATCATATCTATGTGTGTGTGTGAAAAGCGATTGGTATTGGTATGCTGGCATGAAATATTCATCTAAACTTAACCATATAGAAATAAAAACCAAAGGGTCTGACACAAGGATAAAATTGATGATTAGAGTTGAAAATAAATCCAACATGAACATGGGATAATACGTCACATTCCATTAGGACACTGATTGAATCAAAATTAAACTAAGCATAGATTCCATTAGGGCTGTGTGATTTAGGTTTCTTTATTAATTGCTTGTGGGATTGGAGTGTTTAAAAAACAACAAAGCTTAAAAATTCCTAATAGTTATTTTGAAGAATATGACAAGTTTGGTGTTCGAAGAAAGGAAGGAGAAAGTAGAGGTGAAGGTGGGAGTGGGCCCACATCCATCTTCATGTTTTGTTTGTTTTCTATAAGGGGAGGGTTGGGGGCCCACCTTTGTTTGGAAACACACAGTAGATTACGTGTGAGGTGTGATGATGATGTGCGTTTTCACCCGTGATATCATCCCAAGCCCGACAACCCGGTTTGAGTTTGACACCCGTCCGCCTTTATTACGACACATCATGTGGGTCCCACTTCATCACACATTAGATATGGTCAATTCGTCACTCCTGAGCCTTTTAAATGAATCTTTAGATAATATATTTTGTTCCCTTTACATTTGTATTTATATTTATGCTTCGAAAACTAGTGTGCTTTTAGTGTATTTGTACTCATATAATCAAAATAATTTGTCAGCTTTTTTATTTAATCATCAGTACTCAAAGCTATTAGCAAACGGTAGTCTCATCCACGAGAATGTATGATTCCACTTACTGTTAACATAAGGTTATAGAAGATTAAACAGGCATAAAACTAATAATTATAGCGTAAACTAGGGTTGGATGTCATTATATTATGCTTTTTAAGTGTTTTATTTAGCTTCAATAATTTCATAGAAAAAGATCAAAATTTTGTATAAAAGGCAAATGTGGAGATTGTTTACTAATAAATAATTATATAAATTCGGTATGTATATATACTTTATTTTGATTATATATCTATACGCATATATACTGGTTTTAATTCTTTAGTTAATTCAACTATGAAGTCTACAGGGGTCAACCTCCCACATTATTAACCTCATCTAATTAAAATAGATCAATATGGTAGAGACTAGAGACTACTAGAGAGCCACCAACGAGGCATCTTGACCTTTTGCTCCTTGTTCCATTATAAAATTAATTTGCTTCCTAGAAAGGACGATATTTTTAGATTTACAAAATCAACACAGTCCTAGTGCCACTAATGATCCCAACAACAAGATTTCACAAAACATTTAGATAATCCCTAATACGGCGTACTATCTTTTTTTTCAATCACGGTTGTCTGGTGATCCGGAGCCTATTTGCAACCGGCTAATCCGGATTCGAGGGGTATAAGTATTACTCATATAGGCTTGTCCCCTCTTCCAATGAGAGCGCTTCCCAGAATTCAAACACACGTTCTTATTCTTACAGAGGTGTAGCTCACTTATTAACTAAACGAACTGGTTACAGTGTAGTATCTTTTTACACACAGTGGCTTATGGACCCTGCAACTGAAAAACACAAGAGAGAAGGGGGCATAAGATAGACAAAAATAATAAAACATTTCAAAGTGAGAAATAAATTTCTTTGTTCTGCTACTGTTGCAGTCCCATCATGCCAACCCCATTCCTTCTGTGCCTAAACCCCACTCTCCATATAGTATTCTTTCACTGCCACACACTACACTCTCCCTCTTTCCCACTTCTTATTCTTCCTCATCTACCAACATGTCTGCAACTGTGTTAGCCAACTAACTTCAAACTCTGTTGAGAGCAAGGAAAAGAGTTGACCATTGACCAATGACAAACTATGCTTTTCTGAACGATCAGCTTTCTATGCACACCTCAATTTTCGGGCTTAAACTCTGGGTTGTACTAGGCATATGTGTAGGAGCAGCTATAGTTATTGTTCTGTTTCTCATATCTCTATGGTTCACAAAGCGCAACAACAATTCTTCCAACCATAATAACTCTTCACACAATCTCACTATTCCTCATGTCTCCAAGGAGATTCAAGAAATCAAGATTGACCCATCACATGCAAGGTCTGACTCTAACCCTGAAGCTGAGGCTAGTGAAGGAGATAGAGCTCAAGCCATGGTTGTTCAGCAAAAGGGTGATGAGAGCCAAAGAATTCACATTGAGATTGGTAAAGATCATAGGATTTCATATCCTGACAAAGGTGTTAATGGTGGTGGTGGCTCATCTCATGGAAGTGGTGAACAGTGTTCAATTTCTGTGCCTGAGGTTTCTCATTTAGGATGGGGTCATTGGTATACTCTTAGAGAGCTTGAGGTTTCTACTAATGGGTTTGCGGATGAGAATGTCATAGGTGAAGGTGGCTATGGTATTGTATATCGTGGGGTGTTAAGAGATGATACCAATGTTGCTATTAAGAATTTGCTCAATAACAGGTATGACATGAGCCTTACTTGATTATAAATTAATTTTCTTTGTCATATGGTTTAAGTTTGTTTGTTATGGACTTCATTGGTAGAGGACAAGCTGAGAAGGAATTTAAGGTAGAAGTTGAAACAATTGGACGTGTGAGGCACAAGAATTTGGTGAGATTACTTGGATATTGTGTTGAAGGAGCCTATAGGTATGCTTTCCATTGTTCATTATATACATCTTTGACTTCCCTTTGTAATTGCTATATGTCCTGAAAATATTGCAGGATGCTTGTGTACGAATATGTTAATAATGGGAACCTAGAACAGTGGCTTCACGGAGATGTTGGGCCTTCTAGCCCTCTGACATGGGAGATTCGCATGAATATAATACTTGGAACAGCAAAAGGGTATGCATTGCAGTGAAATTCTCTTTATTTTTATCCAACTTCATATTGTCTAGATTATTCATTGTTTTATATGGTTGAAAACTGACAAGGGAGAATATGTAGGTTGACATACCTTCATGAGGGACTAGAACCTAAGGTTGTTCACCGTGATATCAAGTCAAGCAACATATTACTCGATAAGCAATGGAATCCAAAAGTCTCTGATTTTGGCCTTGCAAAGCTGTTGGGATCAGAGAGAAGTTATGTGACAACCCGTGTGATGGGAACATTTGGGTCAGTCAGTTTGAACACTTCAAAAAGAAAATATTTGACAGTGGTAACTTTACTTTGGACCTCACTAGATAGATGACATAACTATGTTTCATAGGTATGTAGCTCCAGAATATGCAAGTACTGGCATGTTAAACGAAAGAAGTGATGTTTACAGTTTTGGTGTTCTTATCATGGAAATAATTTCTGGAAGAAACCCTGTAGATTATAGCCGGCCTCCTGGAGAGGTTTGTTTGGTGACTTTAATTGAGTATCATATCAGGAAATCTTCTCAAGCATACTCAATGGTCTGTTTTTGGTAATAATTGAGGACTCCATTTTTGTAGGTAAACTTGGTTGAGTGGCTGAAATCCATGGTTGCTAGCAGGAATTCAGAGGGAGTGATTGATCCTAGGCTACCCGAAAAACCTTCTTCAAGGGCACTGAAGCGTGCCTTATTAGTAGCATTGAGATGTGTGGATCCAAATGCCCAGAAGAGGCCAAAGATGGGGCATATCATACATATGCTTGAAGCTGATGAGTTCCCCTATAGAGATGTGAGTTTGTGTTAACTTCTAATCAATTTCCAACCACATCTCTGCTACATTTTGCTTATGAAGCATGTTTTACCAAAAACTTTTCTGCATCACATATCTTTTTGTGTCTACAAACAAATTGTTATGACTTTTCTTTGATTTTGGAATTGTAACCATTTTAGGACCGAAGAATTGGAAGAGAAAATGTACGCTCCCAGAGATTAAGCACAAGAGAAGGGTTGAAGGACAAGCTCGTATGTGAATCAGGTGACAGTAGTGGATATGAAAGTAGTGTCCAAACTATCAAGTCCATCGGCAGAAACCAAGAAACCGAAGACCAATAGCCTAACAAGGTGAAATGACGCCATTTATAGAGATGGCATGAACATGAATTTACTTCCTGTATATATTAGTATTTGTGTATGTTTGCCAGGGTTTATTTGTACGTTTTGCAGCAATGCTTTTTTCCCCCTTTTTTTCCTTCAGGTATTAACTTATATCACAAGACATTCCGGTTCCTTTATTGTGTTTAAATATTATAGAGGAAAAATAAATTCTTTCATTATCTCACTAGATGTGTTATTTCCTTTAATTACCACGAGTTTGTCATCAAAGCCAATATTCATTTGAAAATGTATCCTTTTGTGTTTGCTATGAGAGTCTAAAGAATTGTCTGCGACTACTTGATGTTCAATGGATATTTCTTAATCCCCTGAATAAAGAATATAAGAGCTCATGGTTTCGTAGAAAAGATTTGGTAACCTAAGTGATAAATTTAAGCCCTGTATTATGGTTATTTTCCCGGAATCAATGTACTAGATAGTTGAATTAGAGGTTACTTTATAATATGTTGACTGCAAAGTACTAAGCTGCGGTGCTGCTTCTTTGGCACATTACTAAATATTATGAATGATTATCAAATTTATGAGAGCTGAGAGAAGTACCGTGCCACGTAGACCGCTTCTTATGATATCATTTGTGGTGATCTCATTCCCCTCTCAAATGCTAAATAAAAGAAAATAGGCTGATATTTCTGCTGGTACATCAATATCTCATAAAAGCGATATGCTCGTGTATTAATATTACTAACATAAATTCCCTTGATTAAAGTTCCTACTATATATGCACTTTGTATTGTTGGTTGGGTAGTAAAGTTTATAAAAGCTGTGGTCCCACGCCTATTCAAGACAATAGACATGTCAAGTTTTACAATTAATAAAAGGTCTCAAGCATGGTTGTCTTTTTGGTCAATAAACATGATTTTGCCAGCAAATACTATTGCAGTTTGGAATTGCAAGGGCCCCGGGCTAAACTTTGAGAATCGATTTAGTCTAAATGGACACAGGAAAAAAGCAGTTTTTTATTTATCAAAATTCTACTTCAAAAAAGGGGAGTGGTAGATGCAATGAAGTCTAATATTGCTATCTGGGCCCAAAAAAAACAAAGGATTAATTAATGAAGAAGGGATTCATAATCCTCTCTTGTACCAAAAATAAAAGATTGATAATCAATAATTATAGGTTGGAATATCCTAAGACTGTTATTGGACATGGCAAGTAAATTAGTTGACTGTATGATTGGACAGCAAACAATTCCTTTTTCTGCTTTACTGAATACAATTTTAATTTCTGCGAGAGTCATTGCTGGCGGCTGGATAAATATTTAGAACATTTGATGATGAAGTGATCCTTTTGATTTATTGCCTAGAAAATGCTATGAACAAACCAATAATTCTTCGGGTCTAACGAAAATATCAAGCATATGTTCATTGAACCAATGGTGATGGTTGATATGAAAGATAAGAAGCCAAAAGGAGACCTATCTGATCAAATGATCTTTGAGTCATAAGAAGAGCAAGTTGACTGTTGGAAACATGAAATGAATGATCAAGCACCATGTTGAAATGCCCCTTTGCAATTTAAGATGACGATTTTGTTAAAAATAAATATTCCATCCCAATTCTACAAGTATTCGACTTCTTTGAAAATGATTTCTTCCATATACGCATCAAATTAAATTGACATGTCGTGCTTTCTTTGCTTTGTTAAATTTGGACATCCCATTTTGTTTCTGCTCAATTATGTAGGAGAGATTAGAGCTATTTCTAACTGGCGCGTACATCAGCTCTCTCAATTTTCAAAAAGTAATCCTTATTTTACGTTTTTATAATTTTTTGATATGATGATATCAAATTATCAACTGAAGACACCAATCTGTTTTATTATGTTTTTGTGTGGAGTATTTCAAAAAGACATGTCCAAAAAGCTCAGTTATTTATCAGCCGCAAAGTCACTTTCCTAAGTGTTTAGGTTTGGGCCTTGGGAAAGTGACTTTGAGGCTGATAAAAAACTGGGCCTTTTGAATATCTTTTTTTGAAAGATCTTTGACTTTGAATAATAGCCTGTATCTTTTTTTTTTAACGAAAATATAATACCTGTATCAAATGTTGGAGGCATATAAAATTGAGGGTTTTTTTATAAAAAATGAATTGAGGTTTTTATGATTAACATATTTCATTATATGTCCTCCCTTGTAATTCATCTCCACGCTTTATGCCTTTTATTGCGATTTTTACTGAACTTTTAGCAATGTATGGCAGCTGAGGGTGGTAATACGGTGGTGGATGTAACTTCTTCCATTAATCTATATCCTTTTTTTTGTGCCAAGTCCATTAATCTATATCCACTCAGGTGATAGTCGGAGAAAATAGGAGCCTACCATGTGTGTGTCTCTCTCTATATGTGTGTGTGTGTGTGTGTTAAATCAATGTGCGCATATATAACTATATATAAGAAAAATTTTGTTTCTAGTTGGAGGGATTTCGGTTTTTCGAAAACAAAATTTTACGTTTGAGTACATGAATTATGTAAATTGCATTTGGAAGTCTTCAATACTCGAATATGACCCAATCATATATGCATGTAAAAGAAAAGTATATATGTGGCTCCATGCATTCTTATATAACCACCATATTACAATACATCAAACTGTATGTTTTACAATTAAGACGTGATTAGTGTAGAATTTTAATAAGAAAATAGTTGCGTCAAGTCTTACAATAACATATAGCCATTTATCTTATACTCCCTCTGGTCCTAAATATAAGACCTAATTGACTTTTTTAGAAAATCCTATAAAAAAACAAAATAAGTTAATTATAAATTGATTTACCTAATTTTTTCCCTTAGATTAGTTTATTTTACCTATAAACTAATGTATAATCTAAAAATATATCAAATATGTCATGATTTAATAGTCTATTTCGCAATCTTAACCTCTCCAAAAAAAAAGTTAATTAGGTCTTATATTTAGGACCGGAGGTAGTATTTAGAATATTTTCATTTAACTATGAGCTTTTATAGAATAATAAAACATGAAATTTGCCTTATATGATTTTCACTTGATCTAAAGTAGGATCCTTTTATTTATTTTTTTAAGTAGGATCCTTTTATAGTTGATGAACCATGGGTCCCATTAGATTGAATTGTTAATTGGTGCTTTAAAAAACATCGCAAAAGGCGACACCATTTTTATACAAGGCGCATTGGATGCAGTCAAAGAAGAATTATCAGAAACCTGACGGGTTGACGTGAGTGGTAAGTATTCTCGTCCCTTAAGCAAGTGGTTTAGGGTTCGATCTCTGACTCTTGTGAATAGAGCAAATTCACAGGCCAGCTGTCAACCCCCTATATGGGACTTCCGAACAGTGAGAGATTAGTCTCATTTGAAACGCAAGTGGGGATACCTTTGGGAAACAAAAGAAGAAGAATTATCCGAAGGGATGTTTATTTATTAAGAGGATCACTTGATAGCTAGACTGGTTGAGATATGACAAAAAAAAAATAGACTGGTTGAGATGCTAATGCAGCGTATGACATCAATTAATTGGGATTTAATCTGGAAGGGGTTACGTTGGTTTTATTCAGAAGCGGAAAGTTGTATATATTTGAATGTAACGTTTTGAAGAGGGGCATAAAAGAAGATGAAAGCTACTCAAATTTACAAAATGAATGCACAAACTTGTGATAGAAGGCGCGAGAAAAATAGGAGAACCTCAAACAAATGAAACAGAACGTAGTAACGCATGCATTAGCGAGCACATGAGAGTCTACTAGAGTCCAGTTTTGTCATCACATTACTAATTTTAATTGATATCACCCATATTTCCTCCACTTATTCCGGGGCCTTGCTCACTCCCTTCAAGCTGTCAATTTGTTATTACTAGCAATGTCTTGTTCGTGAACGAGTTACATGTCATGTTAATCCACCTATGTCGTTCATGCCTCAAAATAATAAAGTCTTAGAGAAGAGGTTAGTGCCTAATTTTTAATTAATTTTTATTTTTATTTATTTAAGTTAATTCGTATAAATTAATTTTTTATGAGACTCAATATCATAAGCTGATTACTTTTTTAATAATATCGAGTTTTTTAAATTAATTAATTGTTAACATATATAAAACTATGAAATATTTTTATGATAGTTTTCACTTATTGAGAAAATACTTCATAACATTGATTTCACAAAAAAATACTAATTTAAGATACCAGTTACTTCTAAAACTTTATAGTTGACTCAAAATAAAATAAAATAAAATCAATTAATGAGTAAAAAAATAAATAAAACTACATTGTTTTGAGTGACATGCATCACATGTGCACCTCCTCGCCAACTCCCCCCTCATTTCCCTTAATAGACCACGCGCTAATACCAATTAAAAATAGGGAAAATTAATTTAAGGTCCCTCACAAGGGAGTTAATACTGGAAAAGTCCCAAAAGTTGAAAATATTAATGTAGGGTCCCAAGGGACCTCACATTAATATATTTGAAAAGTGAAAAGACAGTTTTACCCCTAGCCTTAATAAAAAAAAATAGGGGTAAAACTGTCTTTTCACTTTTCAAATATATTAATGTGGGGGTGGGGGGCCGAGGAAGGAGGGAGGGAGGGAGGGGGGTGGGGCCGAGGAAGGAGGGAGGGAGGGAGGGGGGGTGGGGGGCCGAGGAAGGAGGGAGGGAGGGAGGGGGGGTGGGGGGCCGAGGAAGGAGGGAGGGAGGGAGGGGGGTGGGGCCGAGGAAGGAGGGAGGGAGGGGGGTGGGGGGCCGAGGAAGGAGGGAGGGAGGGAGGGGGTGGGGCCGAGGAAGGAGGGAGGGAGGGAGGGGTGGGGGTGGGGCCGAGGAGGGAGGGGGTTGGGGGTGGGGGCGGGTGAGGGAGGAGGAGGGTGGGGGAGAGAGGTGGGGTAATTTTTTATTAAGGTTAGGGGTAAAACTGTCTTTTCACTTTTCAAATATATTAATGTGAGGTCCCTTGGGACCCTACATTAATATTTTCAACTTTTGGGACTTTTCCAGTATTAACTCCTTTGTGAGGGACTTTAAATTAATTTTCCCTTAAAAAAATATGTTGAGTTACAATCTGCAAACTTTCAAAGCTTTTATTTTGAGTTAGAAGTGAGTCATACACGGTTTTTTTTTTTTTTGATCAAAAAGTCATACACAGTTTAATAATAGTAGTATTTGTCCAATAAGGAAACCCATGTGGCTCTTCCCATGTTGGCGTGGGTCCCTCATCTGAACAAACACTACAGACAAATTAGTCATTGTGGCCTTACTCACTCACGCATAAACAGTCATACACCCTAATCACATATGACGCCCTATATATACGAGAAGCCACATTGATCAACTCACCTTAAACACTTGAGAGAGTTCATAAATACATCCTAGCCAATTACTCACAAAATTAGCTAACCATGGCCGTGCATGGAGGTGTTCTTCACCTGTGCATGTTTTCCATCTTTATAATACTCTCATACCTGAGCGATGCCACACTAGCTGACAACGAATCGAGGAAAAACTACATAGTCCACATGGACACATCCGCCATGCCAAAAACCTTCTCATCCCACCACAAGTGGTACATGGCCACCCTCACCTACATCACCTCCAACCCTGAAACCACTCTTTCCTCCAATCTCATCTACTCCTACAGCCACGTCATGAATGGCTTCAGTGCCACGCTGTCACCTTCCGAGCTTCTCTCCCTTAAAAACCACCCCGCCTACCTCTCTTCCTTCCCAGATATTCCCATCAAACTACACACCACTCGCTCTCCTCATTTTCTCCACCTCGGCCAACTCGCAGGGGCCTGGCCCGAATCCAAATATGGCAGTGACGTCATCGTGGGCCTTGTCGACACCGGAATCTGGCCCGAATCTAAAAGCTATGATGACACGGGCATGCCCGATGTCCCTCCACGCTGGAAAGGCGAGTGTGTGAATGGAACTCAGTTTGACTCCTCCATGTGTAACAAGAAGCTCATAGGAGCTCGTTACTTCAACAAGGGGCTACTTGCCAAGGATCCCCAAACAAATATTACGATGAACTCCACACGTGATGATGACGGCCATGGGACCCACACCTCATCCACTGCTACAGGAAGCAGAGTTGACGGCCCATCTTACTACGGCTACGCCACAGGCTCAGCCACTGGCATTGCGCCACGTGCCAGAGTTGCCATGTATAAAGCGTTATGGCCAGATGGAGCGGTCGCTTCTGATGTAATAGCCGCCATCGATAGCGCAATAGAAGATGGTGTCGATGTTCTTTCATTGTCATTTGGTTATGATGCGGTGGCTTTGTATGAAGACCCTGTGGCTATAGCCACATTTGCTGCCATGGAGAAGGGCATTTTCGTCACTTCATCTGCCGGCAATGACGGACCTTACCTTTTATCTCTCCATAACGGAACGCCGTGGGTTATAACGGTGGCTGCTTCTACTCAGGACCGTGACTTCGTTGGAGTTGTGACTCTTGGTAACCAAGTTCCAATCATTGGATCGTCTCTCGATGTAGGGAACTTTTCTTATGAATCTGTGTTACTTCCGGTGGTTTATAGGGGACGATGTGACAATTGGAGGGATATGAAGGGTGATATTATTGTGGTGTGTGAAGACAATGCGCATTCTGATCAGAATAGCACCTTTGAAGATCAGCTCATGAATGCGATGAAAGCACACGTTGTAGGGGGTGTCTTTATAACAAATAACTCACAAGCTTTATCCATCCTCCAGTATACTGATTTACCAGCAATCACTATTAGTCCAGAAAATGGAGAGATCTTGAAGGACTATATCAACAAGACTAAGTCCCCCGAGTTGAGCATGAAATTCAAGATCACAAAAGTGGGTGCCACACGTGCACCGAATGTGGATAGTTACAGCTCAAGAGGACCATCACAAACCTGCCCACACGTGCTCAAACCTGACGTCACAGCTCCTGGATCATTCATATTAGCTGCATGGCCTTCGAATATTCCAGCGGCTGAATTGGGGTCCAAAAAATTGTATAGCGAATATAATTTGATGTCGGGGTGATGCTACCAAAATTTTGATAAAAACTCCGCAAGTGTACGGATCGTATTTTAGTAAAGTGGTAAATCAAGGTCGATCCCACAGAGACTCAGACAATTAATAACTAGGCATTAGACCTCCTATTTTCATTCAAGTTGAGTAAATAAAAGAAAATTGATTTTAATTACCTAATATCTAAGAAAATAAAATAAAACAAATATTCACACAGATGAAATTCACGAGTCAAAAGAACAACCTAGAGCCACCAATCCCTTATCTGCTTCTTAGATTTTATTCCCCACTAAATTAATTATGAATTAATCCAACTAGCTAATCTAGAGTACTAGTGTCTATAAATGCCTTTCGGTTTCCACCTATATCCTTGCCTAGCTTAATTACACAATGTCTTGCACTAATTTACTAAGCCAATTAATATCGGTACCGCTCTAATGTGACTATGTAGGGCTTCTAGGTATATGTCTATCCTAGTCGCAAATCAGATAAAAATCCAATCCTACACTATTTAATCCCATGGTCTATTTAAAATTCCCTCTTTCAAGTCCAATTCTAAATTCCCTAAACATGTCTAATGGTGATCAAGCACTAAACAAGTTAACCAATAATAGCAAAATTAAATAAACTAAATCAAATTAACCATGACTAAATAGTGGGAAATAAAATACTAAGTTACAAACAAGTTCATAGTACTCTAGGTTGTAAAAGAAATTAGCCACACATAGGGTTCAACATAAGAATTGGGTGAAAATCCAAAAACATACTACAAGTTCACAAAGGAGTAAGAATTGGACAAGATTGAGGAGCTGCTTCCTTCCTTTTGTGTGTTGATGTCAATGCATATGTGTGTGTGCCTTTGTAGTACGTCTCTGGTGCCTCCTTCTTTTCCTTGCGTCAATAACGTGTGATCTGCTTCCTCTCGTCTTCAATTTCTTCGTGAATCTCGTGTAGGCTATAGGAATTGGAAGAATTATGACCAAGCCTCCCTTTCTCCTCAATTGCATGTGTATATTTATAATAAAATAGTCCAACACCATATTGCCTTTGCCTTGCATGTTAAGTTTCTTTTCTTTCCTTTTCTTGTATGTCCCTTTCTCTTTATTTCCTTTTTCATTAAATATGCATTCATGAAGAGAAAGAAATAGGAAATAATCACAATGACTCAATCACATAATCTCATTAATAGGAAACTTCTCATCAAAATATTTCTTTTAATATATTAAGTTTCCTATTTCAATTAAATTTCATATTTTCCAAAAGAATCACTCATATACTCTCAAATTACTTTCTTTCCAATTCACATCAAAATCACTTACTTATTTAATTCATGACTCCCCAAATACAACAAAATATTTCCTAAAAACCACTAAATATGGGGAGTCATCACACCCCCACACTTGCATTAAATATTGTCCTCAAGATTTCAAATTGTTAACACATTAGCACAAAAAATGAAATCAAGATTTTATCATCACAAAGTTGAAATCAATTCAAACTCTCAACAATTAAATCCTCTTAAAAATCTCTCTCACCATCCCCAAATGCAAGCAATAAGACAATCAATTTGATAGAGATAAATCACAAAAGTATGTCCCTCACCGGTCAAAGTGTTTACACTCTACTCTCAAAGTATATAGGGGTTGTGTTTCACTCAATTCCATCTATGTAATCCAGCTACCATAGGCTTGTTTATCATCTCGATATCCACTCTTATATCTCAATGCACACACAAATCAAAAGGACTTTTAAGGGTCGTAATGAAAAAGGTAGGATAATGAAATGAAAATGAGATGGAGGTATATTTGAAAAGTGCTAAACCATTTCAATTATAGTAAGAAATGAAGGAATCACATAATTTAACAAGCACATAGGGGTTGACTCTTTTGAACTCCACAATTCTTCGATTCTTTTGATTTTCATCTTCTTCTTTCTTTTTTTTTTCTTCTTTTCTTTGTTTTTTTTTTCACACTTTGTGTGATTTTTTTTCTTCTCCTTTTCACCTTCACTTTTTTTTTTCTCCTTTCTTCAACACTTATATTTCCCCTTTTCCTTTTCTAATTCCTTCACCCCTTTCCATATGAATATAGTATAACACTTTTCAAAGCGTAAATGGAAGAAATAGATAAGAGATGAAAAATTGCATCAAAAGAATTCAAAGGCTAAAATATGCAATCTTTCTTTTTAAAAGAGAAGCAAGCTCAAAGGGGTTAAGCAATGGAAATAATGTAAAAGGGATGGCTTTTTGGCTAAACTAGCTATGAAACGAAGGCCTTAATCATTTTTGTGCATACAAGAGATTTGAGCGTCAAAAGAGATTCAAGACAAGTTCTAGAGGGGAAATTACAATAGATGTACTCACTCATGAAAGAATAATATTAAGGCTCAAATTCCTCACAGGGCTTTTTGACATACTAGGGTAATTTACCTAAAGCAAAGAGTTTGCCTTTTCACTTACATTCAAAGAAGATGAGATCAAAGTCTAATCAAATTCAATTATTTCAAGTCCAAATCAATCCCAAAATTGGCAAAAAGATTTTTTTTCAAGAAAATTTTACAAAATGAAAGTTTGAGGACAATCTTTAGAGAACAATGATACCCTCATACCCCCAAACTTAAATGTCACATTGTCCCCAATGTGAACATGTAACACAAGACGTGGAATTACAAAAATATCCATAGCAAGTGTAGGAATGATAAAGTTATTTCAAGTTCCATATCAGTCATGCAATTCAATCAAGAGGCAACACAATTAAGACTAATCATCACACAAGCACATATCAACAAACACCATCACTCATTACCAAAATAATTCTCAGTCAAATAAAATCAAGAAAAAGTTAGAAGAATACTCCCCTTCCTCTTCTCGATTTCCACTCTTAGCTCCTAGTCCATCAAGATCAAGTTGAAGCATCCTTTTAGGCCAAAAGAAGAAAAAAAAATCCTACAAGCTCAAAAACAAAGCATCAAATACCAAAACCTTGGGTTGCCTCCCAAGAAGCGCTAAGTTTAAAGTCTTCAGCCAGACTTTCCAAACAAATCTTAGTCATAAGTATCAAACACAATAATCACCTCATCTTCATTCCTTTTCAAACAATATAAGTAATCAATCAAACTAATTACTTGTGCCTTTTCAATCATAGACAATTTCAAAGAACAAGCAATCACTGATTTCAAAGGAATTAGAATATGCTCATACAAACAATTAGATGTATGTCTTTCTAAGAATAATGAGCATCCAATAAAATCAATTTGACTCTCATCAGTAAGAGTCATCACATTAATAGGAGAATCATCCAAAGCAGTTATAGGAACACTCACATCAACATGTATATCAGAATCACAAGCATTTGAATTCACATCTTCAACATCAATTAAACACCCATCAATCTCTTCTAAACAAGTTTCAGGCTCTATGACAACCTCTAAATCTTCTTTAACTTCATGGTCATCTCTATCCTCAATTATTGATTTTAACCTTTTCAAACAATCTTCTAACCTTTTGAAACTATCCTCTTGCCATTTCAAACTATCCTCTAGCATTATCAAAAATTTACCGGCTAATCTTTCTAATCTGTCAAGTCTTTCTTCTAAACAAGAGTTTACACTATCCTCAAAATTGTTTACTTGAACTCTTGATCCAGAACTATTGTAATATTTCTCATTCCTTTCCAAAAAGATATCGGCTGATCTTTCTAATTTGTCTAACCTTTCTAAACAAGAATTTTCATAATCAATATTTTCTTGAACATGTGAAAAAGACATGAAGGGTGTGTCTATTGCATGTGAATAAGGATCTAAATATGGGTTCCAACACTCATCTTGCTCAAAATTCCAACTACGCCTAGACAAATTATCAACATAAGTTTGTTGCCAAAGCAAAAATGGACAATTCTCAGGTAGATGATCACTTCCACAACAATAACAACGATAACACTTATAATTAGCCTCTGAATAGTCCATCTTTCTATTTTCTCCAAAAGAAAAAAAAAAAAAAAAAAAAAAACTCAAACTAAAAACTACTAAAGAATTTCTAATTCTAATTACTAATTGCCTTGAGTCCCCGGCAACGGCGCCAAAAACTTGATGCTACCAAAATTTTGATAAAAACTCCGCAAGTGTACGGATCGTATTTTAGTAAAGTGGTAAATCAAGGTCGATCCCACAGAGACTCAGACAATTAATAACTAGGCATTAGACCTCCTATTTTCATTCAAGTTGAGTAAATAAAAGAAAATTGATTTTAATTACCTAATATCTAAGAAAATAAAATAAAACAAATATTCACACAGATGAAATTCACGAGTCAAAAGAACAACCTAGAGCCACCAATCCCTTATCTGCTTCTTAGATTTTATTCCCCACTAAATTAATTATGAATTAATCCAACTAGCTAATCTAGAGTACTAGTGTCTATAAATGCCTTTCGGTTTCCACCTATATCCTTGCCTAGCTTAATTACACAATGTCTTGCACTAATTTACTAAGCCAATTAATATCGGTACCGCTCTAATGTGACTATGTAGGGCTTCTAGGTATATGTCTATCCTAGTCGCAAATCAGATAAAAATCCAATCCTACACTATTTAATCCCATGGTCTATTTAAAATTCCCTCTTTCAAGTCCAATTCTAAATTCCCTAAACATGTCTAATGGTGATCAAGCACTAAACAAGTTAACCAATAATAGCAAAATTAAATAAACTAAATCAAATTAACCATGACTAAATAGTGGGAAATAAAATACTAAGTTACAAACAAGTTCATAGTACTCTAGGTTGTAAAAGAAATTAGCCACACATAGGGTTCAACATAAGAATTGGGTGAAAATCCAAAAACATACTACAAGTTCACAAAGGAGTAAGAATTGGACAAGATTGAGGAGCTGCTTCCTTCCTTTTGTGTGTTGATGTCAATGCATATGTGTGTGTGCCTTTGTAGTACGTCTCTGGTGCCTCCTTCTTTTCCTTGCGTCAATAACGTGTGATCTGCTTCCTCTCGTCTTCAATTTCTTCGTGAATCTCGTGTAGGCTATAGGAATTGGAAGAATTATGACCAAGTCTCCCTTTCTCCTCAATTGCATGTGTATATTTATAATAAAATAGTCCAACACCATATTGCCTTTGCCTTGCATGTTAAGTTTCTTTTCTTTCCTTTTCTTGTATGTCCCTTTCTCTTTATTTCCTTTTTCATTAAATATGCATTCATGAAGAGAAAGAAATAGGACATAATCACAATGACTCAATCACATAATCTCATTAATAGGAAACTTCTCATCAAAATATTTCTTTTAATATATTAAGTTTCCTATTTCAATTAAATTTCATATTTTCCAAAAGAATCACTCATATACTCTCAAATTACTTTCTTTCCAATTCACATCAAAATCACTTACTTATTTAATTCATGACTCCCCAAATACAACAAAATATTTCCTAAAAACCACTAAATATGGGGAGTCATCACGGGGACATCCATGTCATGCCCTCACGTGGCAGGGACGGCGGCTCTCATAAAAGGAGCACATACTGATTGGAGCCCTGCAGCCGTTAGATCTGCCATTATGACGTCATCGGACTATGCAGATAACGGCCTAGGATCGATTGAAGAAATTGGTGAGGCAAACAAAGTAGCCTCTCCTTTGGCCATGGGAGCTGGTCATATCAATCCCAATAAAGCACTTGACCCTGGTCTTGTTTACGACGTGGGACCTCAAGATTATGTGAATCTTCTTTGCGGGCTTAACTTCACTCAAAACAACATCAAGGCCATAACTAGAAGCTCTTCTTATAACTGTTCCGATGCCTCTTTGGACTTGAACTATCCTTCTTTTATAGCATACCTCGACTCCAACAATTCTTCTCCGCCGCCATCGACGGTTAGAGAGTTTCACAGGATTGTCACCAACGTTGGAGAGGGACCGGCTATTTACCAACCGTTAATAACACCTATTGAAGGGTTTAATGTCAGTGTCGTGCCCGATGCTTTGGTGTTTGAAGAGCAGAATGAGAAATTAATCTACACGCTGAGGATAGAATGCCCAACAGTAATGAAGTCGCAGTTGGCTTTTGGTCAGCTTGTTTGGTGGGATAGATCACACTCGGTTCGGAGTCCTATTGTCATTATAAACCATTACCCTCAAAATGCTAAACTCTGATCCTTTGTAAAAATTAAACTTATCTCATAATGCTTAACAATTACAGCGTGTGTTGTCCGTAATAATGATAATTGCGGGAGCGAGTTATAATATATAAATCATTATTCTTTTTTTTCAGAATATAAATCTAAATTCAATTAACCAGATATGATTTGCACTTAAATATTTTTCAAGCACATTCTCCCCGATAAAAGTGAAAAATGATACAAAATGTCAGAATGCAATAATATTAATTCAACTAATATATGTTTTTTGGCAAAGGTGAAATTAGTATTATACAATATAATATTGTAAATGGCACCAAATATATAATTAACAATTTACTAGTGTACGTACTTATGGTAATTACGGATTAATTTCGTAGCATGTATAGTAATACCCTTAGCTTTTGTTAGCTTTAGTTAGAAAAAGTGACGTTGCATGGACACAAGTAAAAATCTCGCTTAAGTTGGCTTTCATTATAACATAAGCAATAATAATCGGTTTAGCGAGCTGGCCCTAAGGCCCATGGGCTTCGAGGGTCAGCTCTTTAAGCAATTGATATATGTGTATATCTTAAAAAATAACATAAAAAAATGTATTATCATATTAGAGGTAAAAAGAACGCACTGTTTTTTTTAAAAAAAAATTGAAACAACAAAAAAGAGACCGAAGAATTGAATAATGCATAGTTTAAAATCATTTCACATAAGCTGTGAGTATTTGACGCGTATAAAGTAAAAAGTTTAGAGATAGATTTATATAATATAAACATGGACAGAGATAGTATTTACTTTTAATTGGGCAGAGACGGGGCTGAATGTTCAACTACAACAAAGATTTGTGTGTAAGATCAGAACGCATATCTTGAGTGCCCGTATTAGGGTCAGCTCTCTCTATTTTCAAATAGTAATCCTTATTATAATGTTCACATTATATCTTGTAATAAATAAGTCAGGACACCATTTTTTTTGTGTGTGTAGTAGTGCTCTCTGCTCATTTCTTAACTAAGGATGTGGACCGTTAGATTTGAAATAGTGTTTTTGATTTAATGTTTTATGAGGAAATAATTAACAGGTAAGCAAAGAGCCTCACTAGTAATATTTACAGAATTAAACAACTATAGAATTTGTACTAATTACTATAAATTAGGTGGCCTAAGTTGGATGAAGAGGAGTTTTTTACCAAACAAAAAAAATTGGGTGAAGAGAATTGAAGAATACTGCAAAGAAGAGAATTCGATAGTGTCTTTTGTATGACTTTTTGTTGGTAAGCGTGATGCGAGTACCAAGTGAATTTTATGCCCCCAGGCCAGAATTGATGAATGTATAACTTATTTCTAAGAAGACTAAAATGGAGGGAATTGGATATCTCAAAGCTTCAGTGCGTTGTATCTGGCGTTGGGCCTTGGAAAAGTGACTATGCCACTGGGTCAAAAAGATGGGCTTTCCAAGTATTTTTTCTTGAAAGATCTTTGAGTTTGAATAGCCCGTTTCAAAAATTGGAGGCAAATAAATTGAGGTCCTTGTGAATATCACATTTCATTATTTTTCCTCTCTAATTGTGATTTTCACTGAACTTTTAGCAATATACGCCAGCTGAGGGTGGTATATGTAACTTCTTCCATAAATCTATATATGAAGTCAAGTGATAACCAAATGAAGGAGTCTACCATGAAATAAAAAATCAGTGTGCGCATATATATATATATATATATATATATATATATATATATATATATATATATATATATATATATATATATATATATATATATATATAACCATGGAAAAAAGAAAGCATTGATTTTAGTTGGAGGGATCTGAATTGTTTGAACCATGCTCCGATTAGATTGAACTGTCAATTGATCGTTTTAAAACAAAAAACCATGGAAAAGGACGGCGCTATTTTTATAAAAGGGGTATTGAAATGCATGCAAAAGAAGATTATAGGATTTGATTAAAAGTAAAGAAGAGTTTTAGGATGGCATATTTATTTAATAGGGCAGCACACCACATCAGTTATTAATAGGGATTTAATTTGGAAGGGGTTGATTTTAATCCAAAGAGGAAAGTTGTAAATATTTGTACGCGGCATTTTGAAGCAAAGGGGCGTAAAAGAGAAGAATGCACAAACTTATGATACGTATACGAGAAATAGGAGAATGTTACAAAATGAAACAGAACGTATACGTTCTACGTAGTAACGCATATATGAAGTAGTGGACACATGCAAAGAGGCTAGAGTCCAGTTTAATATTTTGTCATCACTACTAATATTAACTTAATATCACCCCAATTTTCTCCACTTTTTCGGAGCCCTTACTCACTCACTGCGAGCTGTCAATTTGTCATTACTGGCGGTGCCTTATTTCTTGTACTCCCCCTCATTTGCCTTAATTAACCACACTAATCCCAGTTAAATGCGTTTCATACATATTTTGAGTTAGAATCAACAAACTTCTAAAGCTTTATTTTCGAGGTCGTAATCAACACTAGTCACGTATGAGGGCTCTATATTGCTCTATATTGCTATATATACGAGATGCGACATTGCTCAACTCACCATATGCACCTGATAGAGTTCAGAAATACATTATATAGCTTAAATAATTACTCACACATAGTAAGCTAGCCATGGCTGTGCATGGTGGTGTTCTTCACTTGTGCATGTTTTCTATCTCTATAATACTACTCTCATACCTGAGTGATGCCACACTAGCTGATAACGATTCGAGGAAAAATTACATAGTCCACATGGACTTATCCGCCATGCCCGAAACCTTCTCATCCCATCAAAACTGGTACATCACCATCCTCGCATCAATCACCTCTAACCCTGAAACCACTCCTTCCTCCATGCTCATCTACTCCTACAGCCACGTCATGGATGGCTTCAGTGCCACGCTGTCACCTTCCGAGCATCTCTCCCTTAAAAAACAACCTGGTTATCTCTCTTCCTATCCTGACTTCAATGTCACACTACACACCACTAACTCACCTCATTTTCTCCATCTCGGCCCACACGCGGGCGCCTGGCCCGCCTCCGACTATGGGAGTGACGTCATCGTGGGCCTTGTCGACACCGGAATCTGGCCCGAATCTCAAAGCTATGATGACACCGGCATGTCTGATGTCTCTTCACGCTGGAAAGGCGAGTGTGTGAATGGCACTCAGTTTGACTCCTCCATGTGTAACAAGAAGCTCATAGGAGCTCGTTACTTCAACAAGGGGCTACTTGCTCAGAATCCCCAAGCAAATATTACCATGAACTCCACACGTGATGATGACGGCCATGGGACCCACACCTCATCCACCGCTGCAGGCAGCACAGTTGACGGCGCATCTTACTTCGGCTACGCCACCGGCTCAGCCACTGGCATCGCGCCACGTGCAAGAGTTGCCATGTATAAAGCATTTTGGCCAGAAGGATCGGTGGCTTCCGATGTGATAGCTGCCATTGATAGCGCTATAGAAGATGGTGTGGATGTTCTCTCATTGTCATTTGGTTATGATGAGGTGGCTTTGTATGAAGACCCGGTGGCTATAGCCACGTTTGCTGCCATGGAGAAGGGCATTTTCGTCACTTCCTCTGCCGGCAATGACGGACCTTACCTTTTATCTCTCCATAACGGAACGCCGTGGGTTATAACGGTGGCTGCTTCCACTCAGGACCGTGACTTTGTTGGAGTTGTAACTCTTGGTAACCAAGTTCAGATCATTGGAACGTCTCTCTACGCACCGGACGCTGATTTTGGTTTTCTTCCGGTGGTTTACAAGGGACGATGTGACGATTGGAGAAAAATGAGGGGTAGTACTCCCACCATTGTGGTGTGTGAAAAAAAGGATGATTATTTCACCTTGAAAGATCAGCTCTGGAATTTGATAGTAGCAAGTGTTCCAGCTGGGGGAGTCTTTATAACCGATGAGCCACGAGCTGCATCCATCCTCCACTCCACTGATAAACCAGCAATCACTATTAGTCCTGAAAATGGACAAATTTTGAAGGACTATATCAACAATACTGAGTCCCCTAAGGTAAGCTTGAAATTCAAGCTCTCAACTGTGGGAACCACACGTGCACCGAATGTGGACACTTATAGTTCAAGAGGGCCCTCACAGACCTGCCCACACGTGCTAAAACCTGACGTCACAGCTCCTGGAACATTAATATTAGCTGCATGGCCTTCAAATATTCCGGCGGCTAAAAAGGAGTCCTCGATAGGATACCAATTGTTTAGTGATTACAGTTTGCTGACGGGGACATCCATGTCATGCGCCCACGTGGCAGGAGCGGCGGTTCTCATAAAAGGTGCACATCCTGATTGGAGCCCTGCAGCCGTTAGATCTGCCATTATGACGTCATCGGACTATGCAGATAACGGCCTAGGATCGATTGGAGAAATTGGTGATGGAAACAAAGTGGCCTCTCCTTTGGCCATGGGAGCTGGTCATATCAATCCCAATAAAGCACTTGACCCTGGTCTTGTTTACGATGTGGGACCCCAAGATTATGTGAATCTTCTTTGCGGGCTCAACTTCACGCAAGAGAATATTAAGGCCATCACTAGAAGCTCTTCTTATTACTGTTCCGATGCCTCTTTGGACTTGAACTATCCTTCTTTTATAGCATACTTCAACTCCAACGATTCTTCTGCGCCGCCAGTGACAGTTAGAGAGTTCCAGAGGACTGTCACCAACGTTGGAGAGGGACCGGCTATATACCAACCTTTGATAACACCTATTGAAGGGTTTAATGTCAGTGTCGTACCTGATACGTTGGTGTTTGAAGAGCAGAATGAGAAATTGAGCTACACGCTGAGGATAGTGGGCCCCACTGTTATGAAGTCGCAGGTGGCCTTTGGGCATCTTGTTTGGTGGGATAAGTCTCACTCGGTTCGGAGTCCTATTGTCATTACAAGTCTCCCCTCAGAACCATTACCTTCAATATACTGAACTATGATCCTTTGTAAAAACTTTCAATCAGCTAGCTTAGCTAGCGTGTGTTATCCATAATAATGATATAATATTATTAAGTTCCTCGAGCGTAAAAAGGGGTGACTACTGTGTAAGCCACTGTATCTCAGAAATTGAATTATATGCCAACAATTGAGGCTTTGGGTCCAAAATACTGAATACTCCCTCCGTTCCTAAATATAAGATCACCTTGGCTAATTTGGGGAGATTAAGGAAAACAATAAAATTACATGATCTTCCCAAAATCCCCTCAATTACTTAACTTTAAAAGGAGGAGGAATTTTCAATGAAAAGAGGGAGTATAATGGTAGTTTGGGCAAAACTTGAGATAAAATAGGAAGTGATCTTATATTTAGAAACTTATTCACTTCCCCAAAGTGATCTTATATTTAGGAACGGAGTAGTAATACGCATGGAGGGGTGACTACTATGATAGAGCTAGAAAAAATGGGCCTAGCCTGAAGTTTTTTAGGAAGAAGAAGCTAGCCCTTTTAGTTCATTAAAAAGTGCATGCTAGGAGGCAAAGAGAAAAATAGCCCAAACGGAGGTGGGTCACAATTATATTGACCCATATAGTACACAGGCAAATGCTTACTTCACCAAAACTGATAAGGAAAAATAAATGGCAAAAACTGCCCGGGTTATGACGCTAGCCCAAGTTTCACCTCATAATAATATCATCTCAATTCTCGAAGCCGGGTCAATCTGGTTTTGGATGCAATCCCAGTTACAGTAAAGTAGAAATTGACAAATGTGCACTGTTCAAGGAACAAATTCACTGTCATAGTAGGTCTGAGTGGGACCAACATACTCAATTCACCATTACGTTAATATCCTCTCTTACAACGGGACAACCGCCGAAGGCGTAATTAGCTTGAATTAAAAATGACGCCAATCAGAACAGGCAAGCTTGATTAAGCAGCAACTTTCTAAACACAAACACTGTCTAAAACTAATGTGCACAGCACATGACATTCTACACGTGTTCAAGTCCCACTGCTTGCATTCTCTAGTCAATGTAAATTCCTTGGGTTTGGCAATTGGCATGGACAAACAGTACGATGAGATTTGGTTTTTGTTAATTGACAACTGTAATGTGACTGTCGGTGATGCGTTTTGGTTTCCATGTTTCTTCCTTCTGCATCTTAACTACTCCCTAGTCATTCTAACTTCTCTCCCATTCCCTTTACCTATCCTCCAACGTCACCGTTTTCCCATGTGCTGCCTGGTTTAGTATTTCTATGATCTTACCTTACATTATACTCATATACTCCCACCTAATTATAAGATGACCTTGATTTTTTGTTTAAGGAGAAATTAAAGAAACAAAATTAATATCTTTAAAATGTCTAAAATTATTTTTTCTCAAACTAATTCAATTTACATATACATTAACTTGTCATATAATTATATGTGGTATATGTTTTAGTTTATTTAATGGTATAATTTACTTTAAGTTTTACAAAAAAAGTCAAAATAATCTTATATTTTAGATGAAAAAGAGTATTTATTTTTTAATAGATATATTGTATCGAGTTTTCTAGTCACACACACAAGGTCATCAATCACGTTTACTTCATACAAATTTATAATTATTTAAATGATACTCATCCATTCACAAGTATAAGAGCTAGTTAAATATTTTTTTGAGAACCTTAAGAATGCAAAATGAGTCATTTAATCATAAAATATTTTGTATATTATTATATCATATGTTAGCTTATAAGTCAAATAAATTAGTTTAAAAAAATGTATGAAAATCAAATTTTAATTAATTACCTTATTTTGCTTTTTAAGATTCTCTAAAAAAAATCAATTAGCTATTGTATTGAAAAAGGAGTAATATTTAAAAATACGGAATATGACTGTCTATTATTCAAAAGAATTTGATTTGATCAAACCAGAATAAATAATTTCACCTAAACATTTGCCTACTATTTCCACCCCACTCTCCTCCCTCCATAATGTACCCCATGTGTACATGTCGTGTCGTTTTGGTAAAGTATAATTTCCTCTCTTCCTCATCAAGAATAACAAATACCAATGACAATAACAATAACAATCCCTCCATTTTCTATTCTCCCACACAATCACTCACTCGAACTCTTCTCACTACCCCTACCTCCATCTCTTGTCAACAATCTTCAACACAATGCACACAAAAACAGACTCATCAGAAGCAACAAGCATATCAGCATCATCTCCTACAAGATCTCCTAGGCGACCAGTTTACTACGTTCAAAGTCCTTCCAGAGATTCCCACGATGGAGAAAAAACAACCAACTCATTTCATTCAACACCTGTCCTTAGTCCCATGGGATCTCCCCCTCACTCTCATTCATCTCTTGACCGTCACTCTCGCCAATCTTCTTCTACTAGATTCTCCGCATCTCGCAAGATCTTTCGTAAGTCCCTCAAGCCTTGGAAGGAACCTCATGCCATTGAAGAAGAAGGCCTTCTTGACCTTGAAGATCATAATAATAAGTCTCTTCCACGTCGTTGTTACTACTCTCTTGCCTTCATTCTAGCCTTTGTTCTTCTCTTCTCCTTCTTCGCTCTCGTCCTCTGGGGTGCCAGTAAGCCCATGAAGCCTGAAATCGCCATGAAGGTGTTGAATTGAATTACTCCCTTTACAGCTAGCTACTACTAGATATAACATAAAGTCCCACATCGAAAGATTGTTACTTGATTGAATTATGTGTGTATATATAATGTGATGTCACTTAATTCAACATTATATATACCATTAATTATTTTTTAAACTTGATTTCCTGTTCTTGAATTTGCTTATCGGTTTTGCAGAGCATAAAATTCGATCATGTTAGAGTTCAGGCAGGTTCTGATTCCACAGGAGTTGCTACAGATATGATCACCATGAATTCCACCGTGAGATTCAAGTATCGCAACACAGGAACATTTTTTGGTGTCCACGTGACATCAACTCCTGTAGATTTATCCTATTCTGAAATCAGGATTGCTTCTGGAATAGTAAGAAACAGATCCTATGCTAGTCATTGAAATGTTAATCATAATCTTCTTCTCTTTTCTGACCCATTTCATTGTTGGGAATAATATTTTGTAGGTGCACAAGTTTTATCAGTCAAGAAAAAGTCAAAGGATGGTCAACGTGGCCGTGATGGGGAATAGAATTCCTCTGTATGGAAGTGGTGATAGTCTGAGCAGTTCGACAGGTGTGCCTACTGTACCGGTACAGTTAAGTTTGAACTTTGTGATTAGATCAAGGGCTTATGTGCTTGGGAAATTGGTGAAGCCCAGATTCTATAAAAAAATTGCGTGTTACATTACTCTGGATCCCAAGAACATCAATAAGCCCATCTCTCTGAAGAAGTCTTGCACATATGATTGATGTGGAGATTGAAAGCAGCTGGGGAATAGTATGATGTCTCAGTTATTGTTATTATTTGTCTGATTCTATGGTTGAGAAGGGAATCAGAGGAAATGAAGACCCAGTCAGCCTAATAGTAGGCCAGGATGTGAACAACAGGTTTCAGGGCCTTTTTGTTTTGTGTTTTATTTATTTATTATTTTAAACCCAAAATCGGAAAAGGTGTAGATCTACTGTGAGAGATGAGAATGAGAAGGATTTCGTGAGATTTGAGTTTGTGTAATGTGAAAGAAAGAAATAATTTGTTTAATCTTAGCGTTATTTCTTTTCAGGATGCTTTATTGTGTCTTTAGTGTCAATGCTGATTGTGTAATAATGGAAAAATGATATGGTTATTATTTTCATATGTTAAAAGGAAAGTTAGAAAATTGTGCGGGCAAAGGGCAAGCGATTCCAGCTCAGCTATTGAGTTCTAGAACAGTTGAATTGGGGAGCAATAAACTCTGCTGGTTACGTTAGCAAGAGATGGTGTAAATATGAATATTCATACAGGGTGGAATAAGTGGTTAGTTTTAGTGGGGATTGTGATTCAGAAGAAGATGTAACATGGCCCATGTTTGGCGCTCACTTCATTCTAAAATTCTTGCTTGTAATAGTGTGATTTTTCTTCGAAACCCCAAGTTACAAGTAAACCAAACCACCTCATGACTTTAAAGTGCAACCCCGTTTCCCAGAAATCCTAAAGTACAAGTTTTAGAGAGGCAAAAGGGGCAGGCGAAGATTGATCCATGCATGGATGTCCCGTGATATATGTCAATTAAAGCGATGAATAGTGAGACAAACCCTCATGGACCATTTGTTTAGAACAGCGTGTATAAACCCATCGTCCGTGGGTTCAGTGGCAAAGGGATTGAATAATGAGCGTCGGGTTGTCCACCACGTCACGAGTTCGATCCTGGGGAGTGACACTTTATTGTGTCTCCATAGCGGCGCTTGGGAAGGCATCTCCGTAGCTAAGTGAAACTGGAAGTAACCTATCTGTGTGGACAGACATAAAGGGCTTGCTGGTCATGCTCCAGAGCCCACAGGGACAGGCCCCAGTGGATCATGAGTTAGGTGCCCTGCCCTTGGATTGGGTTGAGCCCAAATCTCTTCCTAAAATTTTGTTATCAAAAAGAAAAAAGAACAGCGGGTATAACCTGAGCCAAAAAAAAAAAGAACAGCGGGCATAATAATCTCTCACGTGAATTGGCCTTAAAAATCAAAATTAGATGTGTGACAAGATCTTGAATAATATGATACAGGCCTAATTCCCCGTCCAAAGTAAAACCTATATGAAAAATGTTTGGATTCAATAAACTAATAGCCTTTTTTGAAAAAAAAAAAGAAATACCAATTTTTTTTGTTCCCAGGTGCAATCACTTGTGTGTCAAGTAAGACTAATTTCTCGCTATTGTGAAGCCACATGTAGTGGGTAGACAGTTGGAATGTGAATTTATTTCATTCACAAGGGTTAGAGATCGAACCCCCAACCACTTGTTTAAGGGATAAAAGTACTTACCTCTCAAGTCAACACGCCAGATTAATACCACTTATTTTTACAACCACTAATATTTTCTCTTCTATATTCTGAATGTTTATTTTTTTTTTTTAATTTTAATGAAGC
The DNA here is from genome assembly GCA_029929735.1 of Mimosa pudica. Classification (NCBI taxonomy): domain Eukaryota; kingdom Viridiplantae; phylum Streptophyta; class Magnoliopsida; order Fabales; family Fabaceae; genus Mimosa; species Mimosa pudica. The sequence goes on along the minus strand of JAKELP010000004.1, from coordinate 14,486,949 downwards.
AAGATATGGATAATATGGTAGGCTACTACTCTTTCAAAGTTGGCTTCGCCAACGGCCACAGAGACTCCACTTTGGTCCAATCAACATTTAATCTCCTAAATAAGGAAGGACTGCAATTTAAATTTAAATAGTTTCGCGGTAATGGTTAGTTATCATAGGCGGGCGGGGACTCTATTCGGCGCCAGCGGGTAAGGTGGCTGATGTTGATTGGGCTTTGGGGTTTCCCGCCATGTCACATTCGGCGGAAAGTTAGGCCCATAAATGAAAGGTATCTTCAACGTCCGTCTTGGAACTAAACAATGGCATGGAAAATATTCAAACGTGGCGTTGCAAGGCCACATTCAATTAACCTGTTCAATTATATTACTAATAGAACCAAAATATGAAGCAGTGAATTTGGTTTGGATTTTCAACAAACACGCGCCAGCAAAAGGAAGATGGAACCGACAGAGACGAACACAAATACGAGTATGAATTGGTGGAAAGAAGCAAACTTCACCATATATTGCGTACTTATACTTACATCTCTAACAAAGAAACCACAAACTAAAATTGGCTATGGACAAGGAGCACTTAATTTACAGCTTGCTCGCTTATTTAACTTCCATTATATTTCTTATAAACATTCGCCCCCCTCAAGTTCGAATTTAGTTAAACACACACTGAGAATGGAATGGATGATGAAATACCTTAGATTAAACTGAATAAGAGGAACAAAGAACTTGAGGAGCGCATGGAGCAGTTGAGCATGGAAGCAGGCACATGGCATCAGCGAGCCAAATACAATGAGAACATGGCTTCTGCGCTCAAGTATAATCTTCAACAAGTGCAGCTTCAAAGGAGAGATAGCAAAGTAGTCTCTGTGGAGACAGCAAGGTGGATGATAAAGCTTCATGCTGCAATCGTGAATCCATTGATTTCCAGCTGCTTCCGAAGGACAACGATGAGATGATGAAATGTAAGGCTTGTAGAGTCATGAAGTGAGCATGCTGCTATTACCATGCAGGCATCTCTGTCTGTGAAAAGATTGCGAAAGAAGGCTGGTTTTTGTCCTCTTTGTCAGTCATGTAAATTTATTGGCATGGAGATCTTTATGTGACTGCATAATTTGTATCTGATATCCCTTATTTTATATTTAAAAAACTAAGAAAAAGAAGCACGTATTGTGCTATAATCAATTGTTGTTTTATGTTTGTAATCCTAAACTCGTTTATCTAGTTGTGCCTTGTGTAACATCCTTCTAAAATAATGATTAGAATAATATAGTAAAGAAAATTAAGCTTAAATAATAAAAGGGTTAATATGCAAATCCACCCCTGAAGTATACCAAAAGGTGCAAATTCACCCCTGACATATTTTCAGATGCAATTTTACCCTTGAAGTAACAATTCAGTGCAATTTTACCCTTCTGTCAGTTAAAGCTGTTTATTTTAGTGCAAAATGACCCAAATGCCCTCCCCATTAAATTCTCTCTTCTCTTCCATCAAATGCCCACCCCAAACCCCAACCACCACCACTACCACCCCACCACCACCACCACCTCCGCCCCAACCTCCCAACCACCACCTTCGCCCCAACTACCCAACCCCCCCTCTGCCACAACCACCATCTCCCAACCCCGCCATATGTGTATTCCCAAAAAATGACACTTTCTAATCCTTCGATTCCTTTTATTATTTAAAGAGTTTGAACACGGGTAGATAAGTGCATACATGGCAGGCAGTTTTACAGAGGCAAAGAACCTGGCATGGTACCAGATGAAAGCGATCATATAATCAACTAGCATGCTCTGAGATAGAAGGGCACTGAACATGACACTACTGTAACTACAATTACAAATAAAATTTCGGTGTTAAACATTCTTCTTCACTTTTTACAAGTATCCCGTTTAATTTATCACAAAAGCTTGAGCATTTTCAAGCGCTCTTCATGATCTGGGTCCAACTTTGGAGGGGAATAAGAACCTTGGTGGTGGTGGTGGGGTGGTAGTGGTGGTGGTTGGGTTTTGGGGTGGGAGGGTGAAAGAGAAGAGAGAATTTAATGGGAAGGACATTTGGGTCATTTTGCACTAAAATAAACAGCTTTAACTGACAGAAGGGTAAAATTGCATTGAATTGTTACTTCAAGGGTAAAATTGCATGTGAAAATATGTCAGGGGTGAATTTGCACCTTTTGGTATACTTCAGGGGTGAATTTGCATATTAACCCATAATAAAATTCACAATGGTAGAAAAATCTAAAATCCATATAGAAAGGTTGATCATATCATTATACCTGGTAGAAAAAGAATTGACCCAATTTAAAACTCTACCATAGTATAAAAGAGTAAATCTTATTTTTTTATGACTAACTAATTATATTAGAAAAGAACAAAACATCATTTAAAATGTCTACCATGATTATTTAAAAATCACTTATTTTAAAATAACGATTAAAATATTTCTAAAATAATACCATGGTATAAAATGATTTACCACCTTAAAATATTTCTAAAATAATATATTATTTGGAAATTTTTCAGAAATAAAAAAAATACTAAAAATAATATAGTAAGGTCTACAAAAATAATATATTTGGAAATTACATTATTCACCAACAGGATCATGTCATAAATTTAGAAACAAATTCTCTAATGTCATGACAATTAAATATAAAACAATATAAATGTGCTCAATAAGCACAAAAGAGTCTTTTAAGCTCGTTCTTCGTACCTTCCCTTGTTTTACTACTGATCCTTCACCTAAAAATGTTAATACTGGGGTGAGATCGACATCTCAGTAACTACTGAAAGCATCTAACATACGCTAAACAAACCATATACAATTACATTGTAAACAATTATACTTCACAATATTTATTCTTTGCTACCTCGCATACACATATATTACATACAATCAAACATTTATATAGAACAAATTTCCTCATGAATGAATGTTTTATGCAACCTCCCTTATATCACACCCTTATTCCGCTGACAGGAGCCATAGGCTAACATAACAAATAGTCCAAACAGAAACATATTCAAGCAATTAGATTGTCTCAAGCTCACCAATACTTGAGATATATCCGCCCAAAGGTATATAACTCAAGCATGGACTATGGCTCCTTTCCTTAAAAGAACGAAGGAGGTGTCACATGTCCCACTACTCCAATGCAATCCTGGCAAGGAAAACATTGAAGAAGGGGCCCTGACAAGTGTCATCCACTGTGCACCGAGTAATGACATACCACGTGGTAATATAATTCACCATACATATTTCTCCTCTACAACCTATCCCATCATCATGAATGCAATGCTATGATAAGTATGTCAATCTCAAAAACCAGTATCGAGTTCATGATACTACAACATTCTCAAAATATATGATCATTCTTCCAACATCAACATGCTTGAAAAGGAACAACTAGGATACATTTCACAAAATATATAACCAACATAAGCATGCTTAAAAAGATTAAACTAATATTCAAATTTCATACAATTGGTTTAATACATGCTTCAATATATAACATTAAATCAATCTTATTTATCACAGTAAAATAATAATTATTTATAATCTAATTATACACAATTTGCAAGTATGCGTAAGAATTTCCCAGAGTTACTTGTTGCTCCTTAGCTTACAGGTATTTTAACAAAGTCACTTCAACGCTCTTACTCATCTACAACGTAACCAAATATAAATAACTATTAATAAATGGCTCAATGCTACCTAGGGTATTCTAGCACAAATCTACCTTAAGCTAATTAATAATTCTTCTTATATTTACTAGATTTTATTGTGGGGAACATTTTTATTAGTATATATGTATGCCAAAACCACCTCAGTATGTACCTACCCACACACAAAATAAAGGTTAAGGTCTTAAAAATTATAAATGTAGGTTTGTGTATTATAGAATAGCACTGCAATAATGAAAAATAAAGGTTTGGTTCAAAAAGAATATGTTACAGGCATAATTGGTTGGTGTTGTATGGCATATGTGACTATATTTATTTATTTTTTTCTTTTTAGGGAGGAAAGTGAAAAAGAGCAAAAGCACACATACTAATAAATGGAATAGAGAGGGTCTGTGATTCCAAGATTTTAGAAAATAGAAAGAGATCAATTGTGTATAAAATATCATTGAAATATCAAAACTGAAAATGAAATATAATGGAAAGAGAAATATGTATATACACAGTCAAGATTCAAGACCCAATCCGAGGTTAATTCTTTCGGTGAATACATTAATAACTATATGAGGAGAAAAAATCTTACATTTAATATATTTATATATGTGTATATAATAAATAATAAAATATAATCATCCTCCCACAAAAACACGCTAAAATGAGATGAATGAAAAATATATTGAGAAAAGTAGGTAGAATAATTAACAAAGGAAAAATAATATATATAAAATAATATTAAAAATAAAAATATGACATCCTTTCCACAAAACACGTTCACATTGAGACGATAGGAAAATATATTGGTTTGGGACGTTTTTATTTTTGTTGTTAAGCAAATAGATGATCAATAAGGGAAAATAAATTAGAATCTCATGGTCAAATGGATTTTAGCAAATAAAGTCATAATTATAATATTAAAATACTAGTTGAACATTGCACCCTTGCAGAAACGGTGAAGAAAGATATGAAAAGTAGGAAAAATGAAAAAGAATTTTAAATCATATGTTGATTAGTATGGGGAAGAATGAGAGAGAGAGAAAAAAAAACTTAAAGATTGATAAGACAAAGAATGACTCTAACAGCGATAGAAGCAAGGAGTTAATAGGACGACACTTATTGAGACTAGGGTGAAGGAAACGACCACGTGAAAAATGACATTGGAAAGAAAAGGATGATTTTATAGGAAATAGGCTAGGGTTCTTCATTATTGGGCTTTTTACAATTGGGCCATCTTAGTTAAAAAAAATACATAATATATAAAATACACATTGATCCCTTTTTAATTATAATCTAGTTGTTCTCGCTATATTATTAAAATTCTTAAGCTAAAAAAAACTTTCTAATTTCTATAAAAAAAAATGGGATGTTACACCTTGTACGCATGGCTTCATGTGATGTCAGACCGCAGACATATGAGCATCTGAAAGGTTTGTCTTGCCTTGTAATAGTCCCTGCAAAATATGTATAGTGTGTGGGTGTGGCCAATGCTCACTAGTATAGTAGTATCACTAGTATGTATTCAAAGTGTCTGACCAAGTTTGTTGCCGAGACCAGCACCCTTTCCTTTGACAACGTTAAGCAGGGAGAGCTAATCATATTGATTTGTTTGGTCCCGAGTTAATTTTTTAAAAATTTTATATTTTAATTTTATATATAAAAAAGAATATTTCAATGGGTGTAGAATATGAAACGAAGAAAATATGTTAATTATCATTTTTTTCTAAAACTAGTTTTCACTGAAAAAATCCTGATAAAGATTGTTAAATTTATACCATATGTGGATCCAGGATTAATGAGCTCTCTTTGCTGAGTTTTTGTGCTAATTATTAGGGAAAGTAGTTACTATAAAAAAAACTAGTTCTGGCCATGACCACGAGGCATCGCTCAAATTTATCAGGAAACCAATTAATAATCTAATTACAAGTTTACAACCAAATGATATATAAAACTATCTTCAATGAGAAGTTTAAAACTTTAAATGGATGTTGGAATTTGGGGCGAAGTGAGGAGACAGAAATAGAAAGCGTGATGCTTGTCTTGTTACCAAACATGAAAATAGAAGCGTGAAGCAAAAGTATCCGAAAGAGGAAGCCCAATCATTGTCATGGGCTCTAGTGGGCCTAATTTCTAAGGTAAAATATAGCCCATCAGTCCTTTAATGGCCTTGTAACAGAATCGATTTTCTAAACAGTGGTTCAGCCCAACGAATATATTAACTAAAGTACTAACCAAGCCTAAAATTTTTGTCATGAATATACAAAGTTGGGCCCATTTCAAATCTTTATATGTTCAATTCAAGCCTCTGTTTTAACAACACCAGATATCGTCCCCTATTTAAAACATTTGGGTTGTTTTTCTTGAGAGAATTGCATGTCCAAACATGCATGCCATGGAGAGGATATACATGGTAAACAGAAGGGGGTTTTGTTTAATTTAGGAGTTAATCTTATGCAAATCATTTGAAAATTTTCCTGCCTCACTACGGATATTTTTGTATTGTTTTGAGAGGCATAATTCTCTTTATCTGTAGAGATGTTCTACAAAAATAAGACATGATATATAAAAACCAACTATAGTCCACATACACACAACACACATGACGAGCCCCATTTGGTGCAAGATATCAAATCATCTGTTCCCTTTTTCCATCACATATAGCACTACTGATGAATACTTGGGAATCAAGATTTAAATTTACTATACTAGGATGCCTTCTTTGCCTAAAAAAACAAAGATCTCTATTGAGGAATGATATGAGAAGGGAGGGATATATAGTGATAGAGAGGTGAATAAGACTGAATATGATTAGCTTTATTTTAATCATGCCTTAGAAAGCAGTGACAGAGAGGAAAGTGAATATGCTTCGCTCATCATTATAACTATCTTTGCAATCTACTATTATTATTATGATCATCATTATTATTACTACTATTAATATTAATTATTTCCACCACCTCGCCCACCGCTATATCCAGCCCATGCATGTCCCTTCACACTCATTCGCTCCCTTTCCTTTTTTTCTTCTTTATCTGTCTCTCGCCCTTCTCACGTAAAAGGAATCATCTCTAAATCTTAAAGATTAAAAATTAGCTTTAAACTACATACCAAAAGGCTTATACAGTAAAAATTAGACGGGAGGTATATAAGGTAAAGTAAGATCAGTGCTCAGTGGAGTGAGTTCAATCATGCAATAGCTCATCCTTATTCCCCATAAAGCTGTTTTTGCACTTCTTTTTTTCTCTTTCTCTTTTGTGGGGTACGTAACCAGCCTTCTCTTGGCCTGCCTCCTTCCACTTTGTATCACACTAAGCTTTCTTTTTCCCCCCACTGATATATCATACGCCCACTCTCAGTGAATTTCATTTTTGGGATTTCAATATATCTCTCTGTTCTCTTATATATTTGCAGTCAAAGTTATATTCCTTCTTTAAGCTGAACAATGTATCTACTTATGCCCACAGCTTCTGCTTTTCATGGAGATATTGCGCTCTGATGCCTACGCCTTTGATCCCCACGTAAATGGAACATTTGTTCTTTTGTCAGAGTATATTTCTAAAACCTAATCTACTCTTTACCCTATCATCATAACAGTAGTCCATATATGTGTGGCTTTACAGTACCTCGTCCATTATTTCGTATAAATTAATGTTACGGCCTATTGGAGCACACATGCTACCATTTTTGCCTTTGAAGTGACCCAACTATATAGTGTTATATATGTGTATATATATATATATATATATATATATATATATATATATATATATATATATATTATTTTCCTCTTTTATCACTGTATCCATGAGGTAAAAACGTGTACGTACAGATTTAAAGTCAAAGCAAGAGCTCTAAGATGTGAGGTTAAAAGAATATTTTTGCCTCACTTGTTTAATTTTTCTCTCATAAATAATAAGGTTTTTTTTGCCAAACATAAACAATAAGGTTACACGTATTTAAGTCTATACAATTCCTTGAGGTGGTGCCTACACTCTCAAAAGATATATGCACTTAACAGCTAACAACACTTCGTTGTCGTAGCATATCCTTTTGTATGTTTTGTTAGAAAAACCATTTTCTTTTTCTTTTTGTTATTAATTAGAAAAACCATTTTCTATATCTACTGTATGCATCTTCATCCCGTTACTTCTTGTACATTATAATTGGCCCATATTTTGACTAATTATTTGACAGTTAAATCTGCATACACTGATCTATCTAATAAAATAATAGTAGAAAGGAGAGACACCGCCAAGAAGTTTAAAATGAAAGTACGATTTGTCTTGCATGCTTGTAAGCGTATGGGGAGTAACAAATATATCTCTATCAAAGTTTGGTGCGTATCAATGCTTTATGGGTGGGACGTGAAAACAGCTTCACCCTTCGTCTATGTGATAATGGCAACAACAAAGAAGTCCGCTCCATCATAAGCTGTTGCTTCCACTTTTGGCAACAGTGAGGTGGTCCTTCCATGAATGAAGTACCTTACCTACTATATACCTGCGCATAATCCACCTTAATTCATACTCTTTAATTAACTTCCACTTCTTATGTCCTTGTCCTTTATTTTCATGATGATTGATTAGTATAAACTCTCTCAAAAGATCAACTTGAATGTGTTTTAGTTCAATTATTAGTTTTGCAGCTTGATTTGATAACTCAAGTATTGCTATTTGTGTTTGCCGAAAACAACTATTGTGTAAGTTTTTTTGGCCATGTGTTGTCTATTTCTACATAATTAATAAGGTTTTGGCTATAACACCTCAAATCCGGTTGATGACTAACTTAAGTCCATCCCCACACAAGATTAGAGCATCAATGTGTATTCGAATCACATTTGACAATAAACTCACCATTATAGATGATAGTTTTGTTTTAAAGGCAGATAGTTATCGCAGTATTACTTTTTTTTTATCTCCAATGACTCTACACACACACACCTCACACACGTATCACGTATGGATGGATGGTTACACATTGTCAAATCTACGATATGAAGGATTCCTCTTTAATTTCTTGATCCACGTTCTTTCTTTATTTCTATATTTCTACTCAAATCTAAATGGTTTGGGTCATAATCTACCAAAATTGGCAACAATCATGTATAACTAATTCATCATAAGATTGAAAAACGTCGAGACAATGCAAAAACAAAAGTCAGACCTATATAGTTGGTCGTACTACAAGAATAATATTGTTATGCATATATGTTTTACTCAATCAGTCATATATTAAAAGAGTAATTAATATCATATCAGGAAACTAATGAATTCCACTGTAGTCGAATGATCTAGATCACTATCAGATCACTAGCAAAACCGGCTTTTCCCCAGACATGATCGACACAACAGAAAGCATTCTTGCTTGGTGGATAATTACGTGGAAATTATGCACCTATCATTATGTGATTGTGGCAATATGTATTCACACACACTCACACACATTAATTATTAGTCATCATACACTGTACAGTTGGGATCTACTACCAAACATGGCAATTAATGTTTTCCCGTTCTATCCCAGAACAATTATAATATAACTCAATTCCGATGGATCCATGATATTCTATGTTCTACATTTTCCGAGAATGGATGATAAGGCAATGAGAGTTGAAAGCCAGGGTTTGCCATTTTCCATAACATTGAGCGATATGATGCATTATTGGGAAGGATCAGAAAAGGAGAAACATAATGCCACTTTAAGAAAATGCACAACCAATTAAAGTGATATGAACGTGAGGGTGAGACAGAGTCGGGTCTTTCAACTATATGCATGAAATGATGAGGTAGGGACCCAGAAAGACACTTCATCATCTCATGAAATCCCTTGGATTGAGGAGCTAGCTACCACCACACTGAACATTCAACTGTAGAATTTGGATTATGGAATGTGGATGTGGATGTGGAACCATGTTAATTCTTCTCTCTCTCTCCCTCTCTTTATTTTTTTGTTGGTTAGTAATCACCTTTATTTATTTTTCCTTTGAAGTATCAGCCACAATTATGAAAAGAAGAGAAGGAGAAGACGATGGAGAGAAAAAGAATGTGATATGCATGTGATCCAACAGCCTTTATGTTCCCCGTTACTTCCCACCCCTCACCTCTTTATATTACATCTTTCTTCTCCTCTATTATTATTCTTCTTCTAATTCCACTTCTAAACCAAATTCAACCACTGTCTTTTTTTTGGACATTCGGTGACCCCCTCGCTTTTTTGGCTTAATCATGTTGAGGTCAAGAGGATACACGTTTAAATCTTAATTGTAATGGAAAAACATAGTTTGGGTCCCATTAATCGACATGCGAGGTCGGCCATGCATGCCATGCATGCGCATGTGCTATTGATTGATTATCTAAAAGCATGTTTTAATTAGTGGAGGTGTTTGGCCCAGCATCAAATCAATTAGATTATATAACACTTCTCTTTGCTTTTCTTTTAATTAATTATATATGAAAAGATATATGGTATGTGTCGGGTGTGTGCGTGAGAGAGAGAGTTATATGTGTGTGCGCAGTAGAAATTTGAATATACTATAGATATTCATTCTATTCCTATCTATTCTCTGTGGTACGATGCAAATTGCAAAGTATCTCTTGTCCCGTAAATGGAAGGATCTCTTTCTATTTTTCACGTAGAAGTCCTATAGATGACTTTAAGAAAGTGATAGCGAAAGAAAAAATAAAGGGGAAAGGAAAAGAGAGAGGGGAAAGAAGAGAAAAAAAGGGAACGAAAGATAGGGAGGAAAAGACTCTCTTGTTGTTCTCTTCTTTTAATGTAACTCTAAAGTATATGTTAAAATGAACTTTCTTTCGTTGATTTGAAAAAAAAAAGTGCCATGCAAGTAATTGTTTTTAATGTTAACGAAAGTCATATTCTTTGAGAGGAAGCTGCTTTTCAACCTCTTTTTTGAAGACAAATTCAACTTTTGCATGGAAAACCATATCTTCCGTGTATACATTATTAATATTGTATCCATTGCTTTAATAATGAGTATAAATCATTTTTCATATAACGGCCAATTCATCTGTTTCTTTACCCTCTTATAGCCTTACATATGTCTGTGCGTGAGTGTATGCCTTATTTATATAATATTCCTTGAGCTCCAAATTAAAAAATGACACTGATATCAGCTAAGGCAAGTGTTTGTTGAAATTCAGGGACGATTATAAAGACGACAGATCAGAGGAGAATAATAATTAAGATCGATCGGATAAATTGACTTGGCAAGGCTAGATGATGAACCCACCTAGATTTGATTATAACCAATGAGACATTATATATATGCTCCAAAGATTAAATTACATCAAAATAATAAGATAAAGGGTGAAGATGTTGATTTAGTACTTATTAACAGTTACCTGAGGGGTGTTTTTCTTACATAACAGTTTTGTTATGAAGAAAGGATACACATCTAGTAAACATTGTATGTTTATGGTGCTGCCGTTAAATGTATATGACTTCCAATAATTTTGGACTTGATGGAAATAAAATATAAATATGTAAAGATCAAAATGTCTTTCAAAAATTCAAAAATATATTAAAAAAAACCTCTCAGGTGATTGTTGAGTACCAAATTGAACCTTAACATTTTTTAAGATTTTATAAGGGTATTTTGGTTTTTTCACGTTTAGATTTTATTCCTGACCAAATTTAACGAATGTTATCTACATCTAACAGAAGAACAACAAATACACCATGCTGATTAGATGGAATCATCTCTGCACCCTTGAAATTGTTGTCTATTAAAAAAACACTCAGGTAATTGTTGATTACCAAATCAAGAAGTTGAGCTTAAGATAAAATAACCCGTATAACTTAATTACTGTCCTGTCACTATAAACCCTCCCTCAACTTTAAAATTAGAATAAATAGTATATCAGCATGTCGTCTTAAATAAATTTTGTACAACTAACAGTTGAAACAAATGTCGAATACTTTTTTCGTCAAAAAAACGTATAAAACCAGATCATTAGTACATCTTGAATTCAAAAGAATTTTGGTTATGGCGTTGTATTAAATTTCCCGTAACTACTATGTCTTGATTATTATCTGATCTTTTGAGCAGCTAGCTAGCATGACACTGGAGATATTTTATATTCATTCATATTATAGTATATAATATATAACACGTACATGCACGAACATGACTTCGAAATAATTAATAAAAGATTTGTTACTTGTTTATGCATGAAATCACTGTATAAGACACCAGCAAGAACTAGCTAGTCTCATTATTTCCTACCCCGCCCCACGGGCAAGTTACAATCAAACTCGTGGCAGAAATTTACAGAACATGAAATGTCCCAGAGTTAAAATGAAAACGCAACCGTTGATATATATATATATATATTACAGATTTATGAGTGTTTGTCAAAGATTCTCAGAAGTCAGTGTGATGATAAAAATAATAATAATAATGTGATGGAAGCAGAGAGAGAAGTGTATAGTCTGGAAGGAACGAGATGAATGCGAATCAGATGAACAGATGAGAGAGAGGACAAGAGAAAAGGCTGTTTTTACTTAGACAGAGGAGTGGGTGTTTGGTATAAAATTAAGTGCAAGAGAATAAAGACAAACACGGACTTGTTGTCTTCAACCTTATGTATCAGAGTGCCGTTTCCCTTGCAGCTAGCATTATTGATATATATAACCCCCTCGTGACCCTTTCTTGTTGATAATAAGGAATGAATATGTATGTGTCAAGCTATATATATTCTTGTATGTGTTTATGATCTTCGTTTGACACAACTTTCTCATGTCTTTACTCTCCAGAACCACGTTCATTATCTGCAAACTAACAAGGTTCTCAGCGACACTCACTGTCTTTTTACATGCACTCTCTAATGAAATTCAAACATTTATTATATATAAATAATCCATGCATGTTGATGTGTGAGAATAATGGATGGGTATGAAGTAATATGTATTATTAATACGGATGGAAGGCGAAGATGGGCCAGTGAAAGAGACAAAAGAGAGTGCGGAAAGAGACAGAAGAAAGAAACTCGGTAGCTTAATTTGTCGTGTAAAATACAGATTTTGATTCCTTTAATTTGCTTTCAGAAGGTTTGAAAATAAAGAAATAAAAAAAAGGAAGAAGTTCGTGATCTGTGAGTGATGAGATTAATTAACAATAAATAAATTAATAATATTCCTATAACACAAAGATGATGGGGAGAGTAATGATAATGTTGAGAGGGATAGGGGTATTTAAAAAAGGGTTTTTATGGGGGGAAGTATTTTTAACCGTATTCGGTCTGAGTTAGAAGTTGTCGTTCCTTGAAATTCCCGGAGAAGTTTTGTCCAATAATTATAATAAGAGGTAATAAAAATTATAATAACAAGATATGATTTTTATTTGAAAGGTACCGGCGGTGGTCATGTGATGGGAAGTGGGGTTCCTTCACTTTCACTGCGTTTTATAAATTAGAATAGAATCTTCTTGCCTCTCTCTATCTCTCTATAGAGAGAGAAGAAGTAGAGGCATTGTGTTTTTATTATGTGGAGGGTGAATTTGTGTAACGATCCATATAGGAGGACTATAGGAGTAGTATAGTATATGGTGGTGGGCTCGCTAGGATCTGTCTCAGTTGCTGACAACTCGAGAGCCAAAATCAGCCTTTGTTTTCTAGATTTCCTTCCTCTTGTGGGGCCCCTTCCCTCTCGTTCAAACCAATCCAACTTCATTTGATTCTCTCTTCATTTCCCATTCAAACACTGTAAAATCATATCCCATGAATGATTCACCCATTACCACCTTCCCCCGTGGGCCCACCCTCCCCCATATATACTTATATGTGAACCCCACCTAATCTCAGATTTATCATTCCAGCATAATTAGGTCACATAATTAGGTCTCATTATTATGCATACAAATGAAGGAGCCATAATTAGGTCTCATTATTATGCGTACAATTAATAATTGTGGAACGTTGCATGGAGATATTGACTTGGTCGAGCGTGTGAGGTTCATAAATAATAATGTTGCCGTTGCAGCATATTGTGTGGGTATATAAAAAGAAAAAAGAAGAGAAGCGAGGGAGAAATAATAAGGGAGGGGTAATAAGCATGTAACATGAAGAAGGATCAAAAGAAATGGGAAGAGAATTCCCAAAAATAAGCATGTAACATGAAGAAGGAAATAAGGGACTAAGGGAGGGGTAAAAAAATATATGATGATAAGGGGAAAACAACAAAAGAAGGATCACGAGAGTAGCAAAATGTCACAGCATCAAAAAATAATAAAAAGGACTAATGTCTGTCTCCATGTCAGCCGCTGCCAATGGCTCAGGACTCTCAGGAGCTGCTTGTGCATGCACTGCCAATTTTCATCTATTAAGAAAATGTCACCAGACACGACCATATATTGCACACACACACACAATCACTTAACAAATCAACGTACATTACTGTTAATCACAGCTTGTACATTTATACATTATATATGTTTTTGTGACTAGATGTAGTTTATAATTCTCTGTATATTATGTGTGTGGATGATCGTGAAGTGATTTTTACGAAGAGAATGATTGTTGGCTTGTTGATCGCTGATCAGTCTTCAATATAATGTTAATTTCAAATTTCTTTGATCATCTCTATCTCTTTTTTCTTCTAAAAGAGGACTTTTGTTCTTGCTTTTTGAAATGATCACATGCAAGTGTTATTTTATGTACCTGATTCTGTCCTTCGCTTAATGAGATTTGTAATAAAGCCAAAAGTGAGAGATGGAGTATATAGTAGGTATTGTTTTTTGTATGTATGTGCATCTTAAATAAATACAGGCTGCGACAATTGGATGGTCATGGACTGATTCTGGCTTATATTTGAGGGTTAAACATAGCACATTTTTGAAGCAATTAATGGGTCAGCATTAATTGTGTCCATATATGTTAGGCTTAAATTAAAGACGTACGGTTCATGTAATTAAAGACGTACGGTTCATGTAATGCTGGAAAAATTGAGGGATGCGTACGATCGTCGACTAAATCAGAATACTCTCGATGACAATAATAAGCAATCAGTGGAGGTTTAAGTACTACAACCTGCGGGCGCACCATAATGACTAGATAATAATGTGTGTGTATGACCAAACTTGCATTGTCTTATGGAAATAATTGAGATGCATGGCTTCTCAAGCGTCCTCAATCCTCAAAATAGTTTTAAGGTCAATTTTTTTATTTCATTTTATCATTAAATTCTAAATAAAATTAGCAACATTTTAATATTTTATTGATGAAAAATGATTAAGTTTTCAGTTTTGTATATTTTTTTTAAAGATTTAATATTTAGGATTGAAAAGAGTATAGAATTTTTAAGCATTACATCTTTAAAATGTCATATAAAATTGAAAATCGATGAAACATTTTTTGTTTATAAGATATCGAAATGCTCCCTATAAAAAACAAGATATCAAAATGCTACTAATTTTATGAAGAATTCAATGTTGAAATCAAACAAAAAATTCTGGCCCCAAACCTAAGGGTAGAGGAGAGAAAGGGTAGAGGTGAGGAACCATTTTTGGAATAACCTAATAAGTATTTGGAGTAGGAGGATCCTCTCCTCTTCCCTCCTCTACCCAAAACTTTTTTATATTTTTTGGATCAATTTTTGTTAATTTTATCATTAGATACTGCATTAAATTATTGATATTTTGAAATTTTATGGGCAAAAAATGTTTTAGTTTTCAATTTTTTAAATATTCAAGCTTAAAAATTGTTTCATTAAAGCATTGAATCTCTAAAAAAAATCATATAAAATTGAAAATTGAACAATTGTTTGCCCATAAAATATCAAAATATAAGTTACTTGATGAAGAATCTAATGATAAAATTAACCAAAAAATTGACCCAAAATTATAAAAAAAATTCGGGTAGTGTATGCAGGGAAGAGGAGAGATCCTCCTCCTAAGTATTTAGAATCTTATCTATCGCTCTAGTGTAATTTCTTGTAACCGGTGTGGCTTCTCTCGGAAGCTAATTAGCTGGGGGTTTCAAAAACTTTTGAGAAGGCCATTATTATATATTGAATCAGTGTTTAAATTAACAATTATAGAGATACCATCGAGTGTGAGGAAAGTGAAGAAAATTGTAAAGCGAGGAATCATTATATTGCGGGGTGTGGAACCCGGGGAAGTTTAACTTTGATAATCCAATAATGAGAATCATGGACACTAGAATCAAACTCAGTATCTACCCCAAATAATTAAATTGCCCACTCCTATGCTTTGGCCCTCCCTATCCTTCCTTGTCCCTACTAGTTTTATCTTCACATCTTAGCTTACATGTAATTGGCTGGTTGTTTGAACGTTAATGCATGATATGGTATTAGAAATAAGACACATATTCTGGGTGATTATTCTCCATGTGGAAGAATAGGGAGGTTGAAAAGGGGTTATAACAAGAAAGGAAGGAACTTTTTTGGGGAGAAAAATTCAAGCACCTGGACACGTAGGCAAATGGGTGAGAAGAGCCAAAGTTGGAGGCTCAATGTAAAAAGTAAAGGGAAAGCTAAACAGTGGTGGCTAGAGAGATAGGTATTGTATGTATGCTTGTGAGTAAAAGGTACGAGCGGCCTCAGAGAGAGAATATGTGTGTAATGACACCAAACAGCACACAAAGTCACAAATGATATGGAAGTTAGAGAAATAAAAAGAAGGGGATGGGAGCAAATAGGATGATATATGCATAGAAGAAGGGGAAGAAGCAGAAGGAAGAAATGTCGTCACAGAGATAGAGGGAGTGATTAATTAGTCTGGATCACGTAGTTCGATGCTTCGCTTTACATTCAAAATGTTTGCATAAATTTAGATGGGGATTCCCACATCTTCATTACTATCCCTGCTTCATCTATTCCTTTCTACTAATGCTTTTGCTCTTTTTCAGCCTCATTCCATTTCTTATCTCTTCTCACGCCACTCCATTCAACATCTATCATTTCTTAACAACACTCTTGTTCCCCAAAATTTTATATAACCCTCTATACATGTTCACATGCAGCAAGGTCACAATACACGTAACATGTCTCAAAGTATTGTATGCGCATAAATGCTTGGGGGTATTGATATTTTTGACTTTGACTTTTCTATTAAGATAATTTTGGTTAGATTGAATATTATATGAAAAAAATTAATTAAAATGGTTGTTATCATTAAAGGAATACAGAATGGAAGACCGATATATATATATATATATATATATATATATTCTTGATGATGGGAGAAGAAGGTGAGAGAGAATAGAAGCTAAGAGGTGAGAAGGAAATGGTAATAAAAGAAGTTTCTGAAAATGAAAGAAGGAACCAAAAAGTTAGGAGAGGAAGAGAAGTGGCAAAATGGGGGAAGGAATTGAAGGGAATGCAATAGCAATAGCAATTGGCAGAATGGCACCTTGGTAAGGTAGAGTGGTGGGTGGAGGGATCCATGTCAGAGTCACGGGTTTGTCTTGAAAGGCCCTTAATTCACAGTCCTAGACATACATACAGACAGACACTTATTCTCTCTCACCACGAAAAGTACCCCCTCCCAACATATGCCCCCCCTCTTTAATTACCTTCATTCTCATTCCCATTTCCCATTACCATCATTAACCAATAAGTTATAGTGTAAATTAAATGTCATACCCCTTAAAATCCTAACCCCACCTTCCAATTCCATATACTCTAAAAAGCAGGTTAAAGGAGATATTTACCCCAAAGTATGCTCAGATGATTATATATTTGCCCTTAAAGTAATTTTTAGCTCATATCCACCCCTGAAGTATATAGGACAGTAGGAGGATCATATTCACTCTTCATAGTTAAAATACTAACTGTCAAATATGATCTATTCGTCATACATTAGGGGTAAATATGACCTTTCATGCATACTTTTGGGGTATATATGACCCTTGATATATATATATTTAAAGGGCAAATATGATTCTTCATACACAATACCTGAAATTTGGATTAAAAAATACTTCAAAGGCAGATATGATCTTCCGTGTATACCGACAAATATCACTTTAACTCTATACAAAAACCCGGCAAATAAATAAATCCACAAATCAAAACCCTTCGTCAAATCTCAATACACAACACGATTCAATATATACGAGGACAGACATACATACCCGGCCCATGCATCTCTCTCTTCCTTCCATCTCCATAAGTACCCCCACACACACACTCTCGCTTTCTCTCAAACATCACTCACCTACTCACATACTCTCTTCACTAGAGAGAGAAATGGCTCTTCTGCTGGAGAATTGCGACGGCATATTACTCTCCCTTGACTCCCACAAGTCAGTGCCTGCCCCCTTCCTCACCAAAACCTACCAGCTCGTAGACGACCCCTCCACAGATCACATAGTCTCTTGGGGTGAAGATGACACCACCTTCGTTGTTTGGCGCCCTCCTGAGTTCGCACGTGACCTCCTCCCCAACTACTTCAAACACAACAACTTCTCCAGCTTCGTCCGCCAGCTCAACACCTATGTATGTACATATATACAAAACTCCATCTATCTCATATTTACATATGAAATTATACATCTCTATGTGTCCCTCAAACTTTACTAAATGTTTCATCTTGCCTTTTGATTGTTTTCAGCTCAACACCTATGTATATACATACATATATCATATTTACATATGAAAGTATATATCTTTATGTGTCCCTTAGACTTTACTGAATGCTTGATTTTTTTTTTCAGGGTTTTAGGAAGATAGTGCCGGATAGGTGGGAGTTTGCTAATGAGTTTTTCAAGAAAGGAGAGAAGCACTTGCTATGTGAGATTCACCGTAGGAAGACTGCTCAGCCACATCACCATCAGAACCACCACCTCCACCACCACCAAGGCGGCGCCGGCGTTGGGATGCCGGCGTTTTTCCCTTTCCCTACTTGTTCTAGGCTTAGCATCTCTCCTCCTAGTGACTCAGATGACCTCCATAATAGTTGGTGTGACTCACCGCCGTTAACTTCTCAAGCAAATGTCCCTCCTTTCATTAACGGCGTTAACTATGTTACCAACATCAACAACAACAACAACAACTCTTCCTCTTTCACTTCTCTTTCTGAGGACAATGAAAGACTCAGAAGAAATAACAACATGCTCATGTCTGAGCTTGCACACATGAAGAAGCTTTATAATGATATCATTTACTTTGTTCAGAATCATGTTAAGCCTGTGCCTCCTAGTAATTCCTACCCTTCCTCTTTGATTTCTCCACAGCCCATGGTTGCTACTAATAATAATACTAATCCTTCTTCCATGGTGCAAAGGCCGTTGAATCAGCTTTTGGGGTATTATTCTATGAACAACAAGCAAAATCATCAGGTTATTGTGAAC
Organism: Mimosa pudica; assembly: GCA_029929735.1. NCBI lineage: Eukaryota > Viridiplantae > Streptophyta > Magnoliopsida > Fabales > Fabaceae > Mimosa > Mimosa pudica. Next base: position 14,467,950 of record JAKELP010000004.1, on the reverse strand, counting down.
TCTCCTACCAACACATCAAAGAGCTCTATAACTATAGTTGAAGAGCCTAGTAGTAATACTTGCAAGACCAAGCTTTTTGGTGTTTCGCTTCAGTCTAAGAAAAGGGTGCACCCTGAGTATGGTTTTCATCCTACTAATTCATCTGATGCAAGCAAGGCTCGTTTCGCTATGGAAAATGATGACTTGGGCTTAAATCTCATGCCTCCTTCCACTTGTTAGTTACTTAGCTTCTTTTTTTAGAGATTCAGTTTGATGAGTTCCTTTTTTTTAAAAAAAAAAATCTCTTTATTTTTCATCCTTAATTTTGAGTCTCAGACACAAAGGCAGATGGACGATATTGATGGATATATACTTGTGTGTGTGCGTGCCTGTGACTGTTTGTGATTCTGTGTACATATAACTTAGTGCCTCTTCATAGTATATCTTTGCTCCACATACACACACACCTAACATCATTGATGGAGGGTAGTTGTGGACTTGTGGGTGAAGGTCAAATGAATCCAAACTTTAAATGTTCAAACTGCTCTCTTTATGGTTAACTTGTCTTGTTTTTGTTTCCCATTGGTGTAATTTATTGCTTTCGATTTTGGGATCTTTTCTTTCATCAGTTTCATACATCTCTTCCTTTTTCTGAGTTTGCTCTCTGCATGCTTCAGTTACATAAATGCCAGTGGCAGAGGGAGAGAGAAAGAGAGAAAAATTAGGTTCCTTTGAGTTCCATTTGGTCAAAAGCTGGAGACTGAGAATAAGAAGCTGGGGGGGGGGGAATTATCTCTAGGGCTTTCTCTACCCAGTGCTCATAAATGGTTTCAATGTACCAGCAAGCAACACAGAATACTTTGCATCTCAATTCAAAAAAAAACCATGAAAAGACGAGTGATAATACTAGTATAAAGTAGCTGACAGCTAATCAAATCTATTTGCTGAAGAAAAAATTCCACACGGAATGATTGTGCTCGTTATTGTTTTTAGTTTTTACCCCATCATATCATATTCATATATAATTGAACAATTATCATTTCGAGAGTTAGTAACTTATGAGTTAGGAGTATGTTTCTATGATTTATGGCAAAAGAAGGTTATCATCATACCCATGCCATGGACCATATATAATTCTGACCTATGTTTTAATGAATTGTCAGTGGGGTAAAAAAGTAAAAGCCGCTTCCCCCAATAAAAACAAAGGGAACTACAGAGATGGGAGAGAGAGAGAGAGAGTGTGTGGGGAGATAGGAACAAAATAATAAATACTAGAAATCAATAGAAGGAAGATACAAGGATATGAATAATCCGATGAAAGCGAAATGTGGGAGGAAACTGGCTAAAAATGCTATTTGAGATGTTCCTATCAAGGCTTCTATCCTTCTTCTTCTTCGGACCAGAAACCTTTGCCTTTTCCTACTTTAAGTAGTCATCTTATTAACGTTTTCGCTATTCTCTTTGGATTCCACACACACTCAGACACTCTCTTTCTTTTCCCTCCATATATATTATTCCCTCCTTTGGTCCTCTCTCTTGGCTTCTTCCTTAGACCATACAAGCCTAATACTGAGCATTGTTATTATCACTCACAGTCACAGGTCACAATATGTGTGGGGCTTCCCACAAGTATGAACATTTCGCGCCCTTTAATTTGCCCAATATTCAAGAACCCTCGTGTCTTTTCTCCTTGTCGGATCGTGCTACATATCACTACAAGGCTAATTAAAGTTTGTCATAAAAGTTTGACCTTGCTTTTCTTCAACATTCACCTGGCTTTTTAAATAATCTTAGTATATTCGGTCATTCTCGTGTTCTCAAATAATTTCATCAATAATGAGGAGTATTAAAGTAAGTTAAATTAAGTATATACCACAAACACGGAACTCTACGAGAGACAGAGAGATAAAGCAAGTTAAGGAATATCTGTTTCGGGCATCTAGAGTCTAGAGCAGTGACGATCAATAAAGGTTCAAATTACTTCAAGACGGACATATAAATTAAATAATGCAAAAGCTGGAGCTTTTTTTTTTTTTTTGTGTGTGTGGCGCAGTGAGATAATTAAGTTGGTCTAGTGTGTAACTGTAGGTCACTTAACAATAGAATGGCAAAAAGAGAACTTTAAAACAAGGAAGGCCTGCTGTTTTCAGATACACTTTTTCCCCCACCGTTGTGAGTGGAATGTATATAGGTATACAGCTTCTTAATAAAAGTGGTCAAAAAGACTATCTCTGGTTTGAAATATATTGCAGAGTACGTACGTAGGTTCGTGTGATTCTTCAAAATTCACTCATAACAAAATCTGTGCGAAAGATTAACCATGAAATAGCATGATTTCAAATACCAAAAAATAATACTACAATGTAAAAAAAAATTACGTGTACGTATAATAATTGCTTCAGTAATTAAAAGTAAACATGAGTTACGTTATTGCACATTTGCACGTGTATATGAGAGGACAAAGAAAGAGTAAATTAAAAGTGAATTGCGTTATGGGCTTTCGCAGGTAAAAACCGAAAAATTGAAAGCAAAAGATTGTGGATGGTAAAAGACGCTTTAGGAAGTGCGTTTCTTTTTCATTTCTTTCTTGCTTTGTGGCAACGCCCATCATTGACTGGTCATATATATTATATATTCGGAAAATAATCTTTGTATTTTCTCAACACGCATTCGTATAACTGTTTGAAAAAAAAAATCGATTATTCTATCTTTTTATCATACACTTCAATCATTTATTACTAGTACTGCTTATTCTTCTTCTCTTCTTTTTATGAGCCGAATACTTTTCTCGACCGAACATTGTGGAAAGCAGGAAAATAAGCAGCCTAGCTACACATCTTCTTGGGCCCTAAACAGTTGCTTTTCTTGTGTGAAGTACGTTGAGAATAATTGTAATGGGCCTGTGCTGGGTCTCCAATATATGACAGCCTAGTTTGATTAGTACATACCAAGCTAAATTAAAAAAAAAAAAGCCTAAACAATGGCTGATTCACGATTTTGCTGCTTTATGTAGTTTGCTATGTGATCCTTGCATTGTACTGTAGTTTCAGTTTTTTTTGGTCCTTGAAATAGTAAAACGCATAAATTTCATTATAACACAAGAAAATATAACCCAAGTCCCCAATGTCGTATATTAAAGTATGCGACATTTATATAGAGTATAAATGTTGCTGAGCTGGACATTTATATAGAGATATTAAAGTATGCATGAACATTATACATGTCATTAAAGTATTGTTTTGTGCTTATGTGCCTTTGAACTATGCGTGTATGATCATATTCGCCCTTTACCGTTAAAATAGTAATGGTCTTATCGCATATGACCATTCATGCATACTTATGATAATACAAATACGACCATTTATGCATACTGTAGGGTCGGATAGGATATTTGTGCATATTTCCAAGACAAATTTAGGCAAAGAAATACTTCAAGGGCATATATATAATCCTCTAGGTATATTTCAAATTAAATTAAAAATAGATATGACCTTTAGCGCTATATTGTAAATCAACTTAAATCATTTAACTGTATGTTAAGTAATTCTTTTGGGAATAAGAATATTTTTTTTTTGTTTTCAAGGATATCATCATCCGTGTGTCAGACAAGACTAATCTCATCTTGTTTGGAAATCCCACATAGAGATGGTAGATAGGTGACTTATGAATTTGCTTAATTAACAAGGGTTAGGGATTGAACCCTGAAGGACACCGATTTAGCGGTCGGTGTAGTGTGTCTTGGGCCTAGTCCTTCAAGAAATTTTTAGACCTCAAGGTAAGCGGAAGTTACCCCGAGTATCGTTCTCAAGGAGCCTTGTTTAATTTAACTATCCTAGTAAATTAAATGCAATGCAAGATGGATTTGGGTGAAGAAAATATATTTTGTTGATTTTTTTTAATGAAGGATGCAAAACAAATAAATATTTTTGGTATTTTTAATAAAAGGGTGTAGTGGAAGTGAGTTGCTCTTGGAAATGAATTTCAATGGCTATCATAGCTCTCTAAGGATTTTTGGGAGTTAATTAGGATGCTAATTTTCTAATTTACCAAACCTCATGAACCCATGAGTCCAATTACCTAATTAGTGGAACCCCAACTAATTAGAAATTGTTAAGCTCTTTAGCACCTTTGAGTTTTCTCTAAGTTTCCTAAAGTACCAAACCTCACAAACCGGTAAGTCTAATGCCTAGTCTCATGAACCCATTCAAATAGACATTATTAATTACCCTAGAGTGTGATTATTGATTGCAATGCATTAAGTTCAATTACAATTCAATTCAACAAACTATCTACCAATACCATGAATAAATAGAAATATCTAATGAATTGTAAAGAACATATGTATGATCATACATATTGTTGAGTCCAAATCCCTCATTACAAGTCAAAATCACAAATAAACTCAATAACAACTAAATTCAGTCCAATCCCAAAACATAAATGATAATCTAAATCTAGACAATCAAAAACATAAAGAGAAAGGAAGGAATTTGGGACTCCCCTTTGAAGCATGTGAGCTCAAGCTATCTTCAAATCATTCCCAAGAGCAAGGATGAATTTTAGTTACTCATAAAGAAAAGCTTAGAAACCCCAAGCTCTAATTTATGAGCATTTATGGTGGGTAGGTGGAGGAAAAATAGAGAGAATGGAGGTGAAAGGAATAAGAGAAATCCCAAAGAAAATAAAGAAAAAAGGGGAAGGGGTATGTTGCCGCCACCCCCTCCCTTTATTCCTTTCTTATGTTTTCGCGTGCGCCGCTCTCGGACCCCTCGCTCGTTTCTGCCTTTTATCCAAAAGAGAGGAGATCATGATCCTCTCCTTCTCAGCCCCCTCCTCCTTTCTTTTCTTTTGGGCCTTTTTGTCTTCAAAATCCCCTTTTACTCTTTATGGCCCATAGTCATTATACAAGCCAGCTTTGGTGCCCACATGAACTCACATTTTTGATCTGAAAGTGGAAAGATGATAAAGCCATGTAACAATAATAAAGCCAGCTTTCATTTTTTTTTGTTTAATTTTATAATTTATTTGTTTTCCTCCCTAATGACTGAGTTTAATTAAAAGTAGAGAATATTGCATCTTAGAATTGTTAATTACTCAAATTAAGCATATAAAAACCATTTAAATCCAAGGATTTGTCAAACCCCTAACTACTTCCTTAGGGAACGAGATACGAGAGTACTTGTCACTTAAGTCATCCAAAGTGTCTTTAATTTTATGTTCTTCCCTTTCTTTCTTAATCAACCAATGTTATACATTTTGTTTATACACTAGCATTCTGTTATTCAAGTGTCTTCATCCTCCTCCTCCGCCCCTAGATTGGAGTATACTGTGCAGTGAAATGACGGAACTTAGAAGCCTGGCAAATGTTATGTAAGATTATTGGACAATATGATGATTTTCGCAACTGGCCAAAAGCAAAGTTAATGGCCCAACTAGTAACAGATTTGAAATCATGCACATACAAACATGAAATCAGATGCATCCACTCTGGTTCACACACCTGGGGACCATTACAGATTGTTATACATCATTCGCCCTTTTCTTTTCCTCTAGATTAATAGAAAAGACTCAATTATAAGCTTAGAGCCTGCCCCTGCATGCGTTTAAATTTTGCCAACAAGGAAGCTGGATGGCTTCGATGATTTAAGAGGTGGCGAGTAAACATTCCGTAAAATATAGTTCATTGACGGACGTCTTAAGTCAATTAACCAACATAGCACCATATAATCATCTAGTGTAAATATATATGTAATAAAATTAGTTCAGAGTAAATGTTGAGAAGGCTGCCAAGAATAATGGGACAGCATTTGAGTTCAAACTTAAAAAAATGTTTTATCTTTTTTGTGCTTGTTTCGAATCACTCCATCTGGTTGCATTGGTCCCAAGAAAAAAAGATCCATCTAGAATGTCCTTAACGTTATACGTTGTTTTAAACGTACACATCACAGCAATAATTAATAATCCTATGCTAATAATATGAACAATTTTTTGAGGTTTTTGTCCATATATATATAGATCGATCAGAATTAAAATATAATTTACTTTTCCATGATAAGAAAGTTGCAAATTTAATAGAAGATCATAGCCAATTCTCAAAATAAACGAATTCATCTGATCAATTAGGTCGTCCCATGATCACTTAAGAAGCTGTATTGACAATTCATGGAAATTCATTCTGATATTTGAGACTTCTAGTGATTTTCCCAATTTTCTATCAGCAGATCAGTGCGTGGGAGCAGATGACTTTACTAAGTTGAAGCGTGTACCCACGGGAGAGTTAGCTTGATTGGCTGGTGGTTTGCCCCAAAGCTTGACCTATTAAATAATCTTTTATTTTTGAAATTTTTATTCCTTGATATTTATCATAATTTTTTTAGATATTTGTTTAAAAATGTTTTCTTACTAACGGTATGTAACAGATCAATGCTTCTGACATGGGATATATGGAAAAACAAGTAGATGATAAAAATATAAAGGAGATTAGACGATAGGTTACTAATAAGAATTCAGATCCTCACCATATAATATTAAATAATTGCCAATAAAAGCCTCGTTATTTTTTTTAAAAAAAATACTTACATTTAAGAAGTTTTTTAATTAAACATCAAAACATATTTGTCTCAGGATATACAATGGGGGATAAAACTAAATGCCAGGAGTAACACTGCTGAAAAAACCTTTATAGTAAGTTGGCCATTGTTATCGGTAGGAAAAAAACTTTTTGACTGACATGAAAACCCTACCGGGTGAATGAAATGAAATAAAACATTGAACACGATTCTGAAGAGTGTGTAGAGAAGAAAAAGAGACTGATTTATATATTAGCCATCAGGATGGAAAAGAATAGACTTTATCATGTTGGGATTGAAGATTGAAAAATTTGATGGAGGTGGCATGCACGGAGCTAGCTAGCTAGGGATAAGTTTCTTAAATAAAAAATATTCGAAACTACTGAGAGTAGATGGGCGAAGTCTTGAATTTAAAAATTTGAAATAAATGACTGAACATGTAACATAGTAATTGCAAATTTAATCCAACCCAGTGTTGATTCGACTTAAAAAACATTACAGCATAGAACCATATGAGAAGTTCACATGCATGGAGTTTAAGGTCGTACTGGGCATTATATTACGAGAGAGAGATTGATTTTAAGGCGTGACCATCATTATGTCAAAACTATCGTTATCGACCTTTATGGAGTTGTATTATTTAGAAGAAGCAGCAAAATGATCGGCCATGATACAATACATTGAATCTTCCATGTACCTTTGGATGGATGCCGCGTGTCAGTGAGAGTGGCATATCCAACGACGAAGGATCACCCACCGCCAACAGGGAAGGTAACCCACCCACCCACCGCCACTGAGTCAATTAAGAAGGAAATTCTATCATGTCTGACACCTGCCACGTGCGTGGGTCTCCTCCTCCCTTCAACAACAACACCAAACACAAATTAACCTCAATGTCTTCAAGCCAACGTTCATCAGCCATTTGACGCTCTTCCCTCGAGGACATTTTATAAACGGAAACGATAGAGAAAAATATTAATTTTTTTCTTAGTATCAATGAATCAAAACAAACTAATTAATCATAACATGTTTTACATATTATTAAATCATATATATATATATATATATATATATATATATATATATATATTAGTTTATAAGTCAAATAATCTAGTCAAGAGAAAAAAAATTAAAAAACCAATTAATAAGATCTATTTAATTTTCTTAGTATTCTAAAGAAATGTTAACTACATGCATCTTATATTTAGGATCAAGAGTAAAGAAACCCTCCAACATCCTTGTACAGTGCATACATAAAAACCGTGCTAGCTGATTAAATCCGGTTAGGACTATATAGAGGAAGATACAAATATTTGTTTTTATATCACGATAGATGTTTTAAGCCAACGTATTACAGCTTCCTTCAATATTATCTATATATCTAGTTCATCTTTCTCTTTCAACACGGTACTTGGATATATATACTTGATGATATCTGATTTCTAACTCTAATTATGTCAACGCACAATTATATATATATTGGGATTGAATTAATACTATCTCTAGCTTATACTCCCTCCGGTCCTAAATATAGGACCTAGATGACTTTTTTGAAAAATTCTAAAAAAGTAAAAAATAAGTTAATTATAAATTGATTTACCTAATTTTTTTTCTTAAACTAGTTTATTTTACCTATAAGCTAATGAATAATCTAAAAAGATATCAAATATGTCATGATTTAATAACCTATTTCGCAACCTTAATATTTCCAAAAAAAAGTTATCTAGGTCTTATATTTAGGACCGAAGGTAATATATATATATATATATATATATATATATATATATATATATATATATATATATATCCGTCACCGTCAAGTTCAACGGCGCATGCATTTGGCTTCCCTGCCTCAGCCTCTGACCCTATAATAATGGTGTTTGATGTCGCAATAATTGTCACGCAACCCCCTGTGTTATCATTCGGATACCAAAGATCCTTTCCCCAATAGGAAACATGTAGTATAAAATATACTTCACATCCATCCATTTTTGTTAAAATATATTTTTTAAGAAAATATGTTAAATTATAAAACAAAAAAATGAAAATATGTTAAATTTATTAAATATATTTAGAATATAAATCTTTTTCGACAATTAACTTTAGTTATGATAACTTTATTGAGAGAGATAAATATATGAGCATTATGAAAGAAAAACAAGGGCAAAATATGAAAAAACACTAAATAATGATGATAAAATGTAACGTGAGTTTGTATACCTTGGGTTAAATCAATTTAAATCTTGTGCTATAAAAAGGATTGGAACAAGGACTAATGAGCTCAACAACTTAATTTATCAAACAATTCAATAAGATCCATAAATACAACAAATAGATCATAGTTAATTAGCAATCATTTAATGTACACACCACTGTACGTGAAATCACTTGTTGTACACTTTCAACTAATGTCACACACCCTGAGAAGAACTGGCTACACAGCTAGGTAAAATAGCCAGTCTGTTCCAACATCACTATCATATTGATTTTTCCCCCAGCATCCAAATATTTGGTTTCTCCTTCTCTCATCTGTACGGTGACCTCCTAATCCTGCACCCTGCACCCTCAAACATCTCCATATATATCCCCCACTGATTATTCCCCCTTGCTTGTCTGTTTCATATATTCTAATTCCTCACACACCTCTCTAGTAGCTTTCACCACACACACACAGATGGATTATTATGGCACTAGTGATAGGCCAAAGTGGTCATTCTCATGGGCACCTCATGATGAGATAAACTTGACCACTCCCCAATCCTCAGGACCTTACACCGACGGTTATTATGAATCAACGGGCGTACCTATGCCACCGCCACAGCCTGAGTTCCAAGGAACAACGTTTTTAACACCTACAATCCACAAGCCTAATTGGTGGTCATCAATGGCAAGTAACCCTACGGGACAACAAGATGAGGAAGGAGGGAAGAATAGGACGATGAGGGAGATGATATTTAGGATGGCGGCTATGCAGCCAATAGAGATAGACCCTGAATCAGTGAAGCCACCAAAGAGACGAAACGTTAAGATATCAAAGGACCCTCAAAGCGTGGCGGCTCGTCATCGTAGAGAAAGAATCAGCGAGAGGATTAGGATATTGCAGAGATTGGTGCCAGGTGGCACCAAAATGGACACTGCCTCTATGTTAGATGAAGCTATTCACTACCTCAAATTCTTGCAGTCTCAGGTTCGATCCCTCCAACGTGCAGCCTCAAACAGTAGTAACACACCACCACTCATCACTGATCTTTTCATGTCATCTGGAGCAAATCCAAGCCAACCTCCTCATAATCCACATCAATATTTCTCCTGAGATGCACAACTTCAAAATGTTATAACTTGTGTTGTCCACTTTTTCTCCTCATGCATTAATATATGCATGCACCGTTTTTGTTTATCTATACATTATAAGCTTGTACTAGCTTCCCTCTTTAATTTGGAATGTCCAGTTTTGTTATTACTAATTATAGTAGTTCAGATTCTTTGCTAGCTAGCATAGCTTACTTGGTTGATTAACTTCTTCATTTAAATTGATCTGGAAAAGTCAATTCGCATTATCATGTGGCGGGGACATGCGTCTTCGTACACTTTAACTTGACATATATATAGGACAATCTAAATTAAAGTGACAGAGAGGATATGCCTCTCTCTCTCTGTATATATATACCATTTCCTTATGTCAACTTCGGTGTGTATGTGTGTATAGTTTGTGTCGATGGAGAGAACGTGGGGATCAGATGTGGAATGTAAGTTGCACTAAGAGAATTTGGTTCATGCTGCCTCCGGTGGGAGGTAAAAGAGGCAATAATAGAAATTTAAAGTTATTGTAGGCTATAGGCTGTCTTGTATGCTGTCTTGTAGAAAAAACGGATGTGAGAGATAGTTAGAGAGATCTGTGGTCCAATATTTTCTAACTTCTTATATATTAGCTATCTAAAATTAGGGAAAGGGAGGAGAAAATGACAAAAAAATAAAGAAGTGGAGGGGTTGCTGATCGGAGTTTTGTAGGGTAATTAGTGCATGGTGTTTATGTGTGAAGATAATAAAGGATGAGGAGTGCGACAGAAAATGCACGAGAAGTACACGTGATAACTGACAGATTGGTTAGCTGGGTTTAACGATTAGTGAAGGCTGATGAGACTTGAGACGTCGTTTCTTGTCAACTCTTTCCCACGTGATTTCCGTCTGAATGGTCAACCCATGTGTGCCACGTCATCTCACGTGTATGACCACGTCGGACATTCATTCAATTACATTACAATAGTAGCACACTATTTATGAGTACTCCATGTACCAGTGTTTATTGCCTACAACTTGCCTTCCCGAAATGCCATATTATTCATTTCAGATTTGAACTTAGAGATGGGAAAGTAATAAATAGAGGGGAGATATAAAAGAGTAGGAAATTTGGTCAGATAAAGCTATCAGAAGACCCATGTGATCGTCTTTGCCAAGGCGAACTGAATCATACAATTTCAATGCTCTTGATTTACTTCTCTTCACCTTTTATGAATTTTAGAGCTTCATCACACATAACATGTATGTGTGTGTGTACGTAAAAGAATCAGGTATTAAAACAGGTAGGTGTGACTTATGTAAATGATAAACAATTAAATTTACATATGTTTCTACTTTTTTATTTTTCAAGAACTGAAGAGGTTAATTAATTCGAAGGGATCGGATAACTTTATTTATATCTATAATATTTTAATGTAAAGAGGTTAGAAACTCTGCCATTTCTGAGTGGATAGGGAAATGGAGCGTGGGATTGAATTATTGATGTCGCTGGTCATTGCAACATGCAAAGTATTTATTGTTCAGTAGAACAGTAAAAGCTGGCTATTTGCGTTCCTCACAGCTGGTGACTGGTAAAGTTGTAAATGGAACAAATAATTATGAGTGGCAGAACATGAGCAGTTAGTGATATCCAACAAAACATTCAATGTGTTTAATACACAGATTTGGGTTAGTTTGATTGGACTGGAGCAGCCATAGTTTGCAATTGGACTCCCTCCGGTCCCTAATGTAAGAGTTAGCCGTCAAAAAAACGCTTCTTAAGAAAACATGTGAATGTTAGTTGGGTGTCTGGAGTTAATGCTTCTTTTCCAAAATTGTCCATATTTATTATGGTACTTTTAAGAGAGAGAAATATATAAGCATTAATAAATATGAAAGAGAGTAAGGGGTAAAGTAGGAAAAAATGCATTAAATGAGGAGAGAATATGGGGTGAACTCTTACATTAGGGACCAAAATCATTCAAATTTTGGGCTCTTACATTAGGGACCGGAGAGAGTATTGTTTTGGGTCCTGCTAGCCTTGCATAATGCCAATGCATGAAAAAACCGAAATAGGATTTGACAACAGTGAGTCAGGCAGGTAAGCATCCATAAACCCAAATAGCCACATGAACCCAAATTGTCTAGTCAAAGACCACACATCAGATCCAACTCAGCTTCGAACATAAACCCATCCAATCAACTTAAACAGAAAAGGTCTAAGGCAAAGAAAAGGCATAAATATTAATCGATGCAGTAACGGTATAGATGTGTGGCTCAACAATAATAGACGGATTACATCTCAAATAGATTAATTGGAAAAGAATAGCAAAACAGTGCATAGGATTAGGACTGCGCCAATACATGCATTAAGAAGTCTTAGATCTCGTGCATTCAAAGGTGTCTTGGACACTTTATGCAGGTCAAATGGCAATCAAACTAATTTAGCGTCAACATACTAGTTACACTCTTGCACACTATTCATTCTTATCTTCCATATGACGCGTCTGAACCCCTCTGAAAACCAGTCACAGCAGATCAAACTTTTAGCAGAATGCGTCAAAAACGAATAGGATTGTCAAGTCGCCGGGAATATGATATATTATGGCTTATTTATCAGTTAATATTCAAAGGAAGGCAATAACTTGCTTCTGCTTAAAAAATAAAAATAGTCTAACTGCAATCTACATCCATTTGACAAAAACTTATCAAGCTGATGGCATGTTTTTACCTAACAGCAATCTGTATCCATTTGACAAAAGCTTACCATTCAAAGGCATGCAATGCTGCGATTTCTGAAACAGGATAAGGTTTAGGCTCTACATTTGACATTTTACAAGGAAATTTACCAGCATGGGGAACCAAGAACTTAACAATACTTAATCATGCATCAAAAAATATGGCATATGAAACAGCCCCCCAAAGAACCCATGTGCCTGCTTCTACGAAATGATGTATCCCTGTGGGGTGGACTTCTAGCCACTTCATTGACCTCGTTGGCTAAAACTGAGCTTCTCATTTCCTGAGCTTTCTTTTGAGCTGATCTCAGCTTGCTCATGATCTTGTCCATGGAAGATGCTCTCTTCTTTTCTAATTTCATCTAATAAAATAATCAACAAGCTAATAAGTATAATGATCCATTGTTTTATGCAAACAAAAATTCATACTGATACAATTTGCTCTGTTGCTCACAACATTCATGTCAGTAGGAAATATGCTGCAATCTGCTAACTTAGGATTAACAACATTATGTTGAAGAAAAAGAGGGAAATTTAATTAGCAACAACAACTGATAGTAAGGGATTATATTATAAGGAAATCACCTCTAGCTTTCGAATTGCTGCCTCAGCTTTGGCCTTTTGTAAGTTTTCCCATGCAGTAATTTTCGCCTCCTCCCTTTTCGCCCTGGCCCAAAAAAAAGACGGCATTTTAGTAACAATAGAGATAGAGATATCGCTAACAAATGGTAAGTAGCATAATGTGAGATTTTTTGCTGTCTGATTAAATACTTTATTTACTTCAGCTTTCCAGGTTTGGTTATATAGGATGCTGTTGTAAAATTATGATGGTCAACTGCTACACTCTTGGGAAGGGGTTGAAGACAGATCATTGAATACTTGCGCCCATTAAGAATGATATTAATCATATTAATACTAATAATATATAGGAGTGGCTAATTTAGTAACTGAATCGCAATAAACTTTTAGACTAATAAGACCTCACTTCATTCTCTGGGTTGTGCTCAAGGGGGTAAATCAAATACTTGATATAATTCCTAGAATATGCGAATGGGTTAATAAAAGTTGTGCTGGATCATTTTCTACATTATTTAATGATAGAAGTTGACTAAAACTAATAAGAAAAGCAAACAAGACATACTTTGAGTGAGTCTTCGTTGTTCCAGTCAGGTTGGAAGATGAAGAATAATCTCTTATTCCTTTCTTTTTCCGGTTGTCAATATTTTCAGAGCCATTTGCTGAGAAGAGGGCTCTATGCTTCTTGGACCACCTGGTCATGGTGACTCGTTCATCAACCTGCACATCTTTGATATCCATTTTAGAGGAAGATATGCCCGGAAATTCAGTGATGGGCAGGACAGATGGTGAGGAGGCGGAGAATGATGTCCTCACATTAGGAGAGGAGCATTGGCTACCCTCTGGGCTCATCTGGGTTGCCATGTCCCTCCTTAAGATATCACCAGATATATTGGTGGCAGCATCTCTGAAGCCACCAAACTTTTCCTCTGTTAGAACCAAAGGCAAGAGAAAGATAAGATGCATAGAAGCACATCAGTTGACGGGTCATATAAGAAAATCATTCTCGATAGTGATGATGAGTGATGAGTTGTTAGATTCTGCATATAAAAAAAAAATTTGGACATGCTCTAGGGTGGTTGCACGAGAGGAAAGGCATATACAAAGTTGGATAACTAGATTCCACACAAAATTCTTTTAGCCAATCCAATTCAGCTCTTACGACACATGATCCTCAGAATTTATTTCTGAGATTAATTTTTTTATACGATTTTTCAAACTTTAAACTCAATCACCTAACATTAAGATATAATGGAAAAGATAGGAACATTGGATATTGCACCTTGGGAAGGCATTGGTGATTGGCTCTGCATCTCAGAGTATCCATGCACACTAACTGAGCGGGCCATGCAAGAATCTGCTTGCGTAGGAAAAATTCCACCAGGGCCACTGGATTGAACCGTCAGGCCATCAATTGAGATGATACCACCAGCTGAAAATGGAGAACTAGGCATTAAATTCCCCATATTTTCCCCTTCAAACATTGTCCCTGCTGGTGAATACAATGAATGAAAAGCAGCACCAGGAGGCCCAAGTGGGCCGCTCTTTGACTTTGGCCTCCTTTGGGGAGCAGGATGAGCATCTCTCCCAGTGCCATCTCTTGAAACAGGACTAAGAATCCATCTCTCAGCATCCTCCCATTTTGATGGCAATGTTCTTCCATTATTGAGAGGCAACAGGCCACCACCAGTGACATGCTTCCTACCAGCATTTGTGTGCAAAGGAACTCTCTCTGAACTCCAACCCTTTTGCATTGCAACACCTGCTTTTCTATAATCAGGGGTGTCAGGACTAGGGAAAGCATCAGATCTCAAGGAGTAAACTGAGTTCTTTGTCATGTTTCCCAAGCGAGGAGACGTTCCGGTTGCATTGTTGAGATCTAAAGAGGCAGGCCTTCGCCGATCAATCTTATCCAATAATGCTTCAGACCTTCTCCTATGCTGACATTCTTAATAGAAAAGACACGCACTTAAGTAAATAAGCGAAATCAAAAAAATAAAACCAGAGCTGAAAGGGTTCACTTCAAATTTTGTAATGCCTTAAAGGCAGCACCTTTTAGAGCAAGAGAGAAAGAGTTCCTAGCAGAATCCAATTGTAAGATTTGATTTCCATCCTCAAAATCACCAGCATCGCTGTCATCCTTTTGCACTGAGTAAAAAATTATGGGAGACAGTCAGATATAAAGTCAGTGGACAAGTCAAATTTAAAAACCGTGTCCATGCCTAGTCACTTTGAAAAATTTCAAACTTTAGCCACAAAACAAGACAAACGAAACACACCTTTCACTTTTTCTCCCTTTCTAAACAGACGACCGTGCTTCTTCTTATGCAATGTTACAGGCTTGTCTGGATCTAGATCTGGACCACTCCATCCCTCATGAAAAATCTCATACTCATGCCCTGCCAAACTCTGCAATAATCCACCAAATCAACACCACAAACACCTCAAATCTCACACTAACAACCTAACATTCAACCTATCAGGCTATCACACACATTCCACCACAATCCGCACAGTGAAAAACAAAGTCATAAACCTTCTCATCCTTATATTTCCTTCCACAATACAGAAAAACTCAATGTCAACCAGTAATTACACGTAAGCAAACGGATTTCACAACTAAAACACGTAATAACAATGTAGTTCGGGAAATGTGATAAAACGACGTCGTAATGTGCACAATGTAGTGAAGAAAATGGAAATGCGAAGAGTGTGAGAGTTACCAGGGAGATTTCGGAGGCTAAGGAGTCGTGGTCGTGATTATCGGAGGCGAAAGAACGGCGACCAACGCTTGCGGAAGCAGAGGAGAAAAGAGAGAAGTTAGAGTCGAGAGTGAAGGTGACAGAGTCAGGGCTTGTATCACGAGGCCTGAGAAAAGCAGGTCGATTATGTGAAGTTCGATCGTGAAACTGAAACCCTAGCTCCGGCATTGTCTTTTGATTTCAGAGAGTGATAAAGGCGTTTGCAATGGCGGGAATGAAAGAGACGACTTTGACGTCTCCGTCAATAAATAGGAGTTTTTTTAAAAATGGAGTGTATCTTAGAAAAGGACAAACAAAAAAGTCTTTTATGTTATAAAAAAAATCGTAAGATTGGACTTTAACGGGATTTTTTTTTGGCATTCAAGAAGATGTTGGTTAATTTTAGACACATGAGTATACTTCCTTCTTTCTTTATAATAAGGCATCAATTAGATAGTTACTCTTTATTTTGTTAAAAAACAAGTTATTTAATGAAGAGAGAAGTTTGAAAAAGTGAAAAATTTATCCTAAATTTTAAACTCAATTAAAGAATGATTGTTGAGTTTTAAAATTTAGGGTATATTTTTCACTTTTTTCAACTTCACTCCTTCATTAAATAACTTGTTTTTTTAACAAAAAAATGACTTGTTTCACATTTCAATTTTAATCTCTATTAATCATAGAGTTAAAGTGTGAAAAGAATATTTAATGCGGCTGCTGATACTTTATATTAAGAATAAAATATTGTAGGTAGTTGATGTTTTATAATAAAGATAGGTGGAAGTATGTTTTTTTTTAAGGTGTGTTTTAGTAGTTGACTCTTATATTTTGGAGTGGGGGAGTAATTTAAAAAACATTGTTAGAAAAGGACAAAAAAAAATCGGCTCTTAATTTCTAAAAATCTGAAGATTGGACTTTGAAGACTTTGTGTGTACGCTTTAAGGGGAATATTTATGGCATTCAAGTCGGTGGTGTTTGGTTAATCAAGTGTTTCAGCTTTAATGCTTATTGGGATTGGTTTTGGTTCCCTTATTTGAGGTTCTTTTTGTGGTTACAATGGATCATGCTATTATTTTTGTGATGTTATGGATTTGTCTTGTGGTTTGGGGAATTTACGAGATAGGCCACATGGTCTCTTCAATAATTCAAACTTGTCAGGGATCACGGAGTCCTTTTGGTTTACGAGGGTGTACCAAAGTTTGACAATTGAGTCAGCATAGGACAAGTGCTACCATGATTATGTCAGTCGTGTTGTTTACCGTTAAATATTTCAATCAATTTCCAGGTAAAAATGCTGGTAAAAAAAGATTCCAGGTAAAAATAATTTCTAATAACATAATAATAAAATTATTCATAAGAAAATATCGTATAAACAATAAGTCATTAGTGATAAGGCAAATTACAGGTGAACAGCTCCAGAATGTTCAGCTCATTCAAATATTACATGGCTTTCATAGCAACTTCAATTCTTAAGCAATTTTATAGTATTCATTTGGAGCTGACTTTTCTTAAAATGTCAAGATAATATTTAAATTGAGTGTGTGATTTAGGATAGGGGAATTCCGCAAAATTGTTAATAAGTCAAATTGCAGACAATGCGATAAATCAGACTTATATATAAGTTTCTCTTGATACATTTCTCTTTTTTCTACCGCGGAGTCAAGGCAAATAGCCAAATAGTTTCCCGCCGTCACGTCAATTATTAAATGATAAGCGAAGAGTTATTGAAAAATAAAACTTCGGTCAATTATATTTTAATTTTGAGAATCATTGCATTACTTTATTTTCTACAAATATACATCCTTTAACTTTACACTAATGGACACGAGTTCTCAATCCTTTTATTCTAATGCTGTTAAAAAATGTCGATATTGAGATTTTAAATATGAAAAAGTGTTTTAAATTGTTTATATATTAAGTTTATTATTAAAATAATAATGACTATTCTAAAAACTATTATTTGAAATAAGGATGATTGCATTAAAGAACTAAAACATAGTTGTTAAACTATCAAAATAAAACATTATTTGTTGTTAAAGAACTGAAAACATATTTAGGGATAATAATGTTATGGGCCCTTAACTCTCATGGATCTTTACGGCAGCCTCTTCCTACTGCACTGGCCTCCCCTTCACATAGAAGAATGACCTGGACCAACGATGGAGATGGGCTTGGAAGTGGCCTGGGCTAGCCTTGACGAAAATTTGTGCACTCCTCTGGTTAGTCCTTAAAAAAAAGGCAAAATTCCATACCAACGAGGAGTGTGTAAAGAACAGAAACATGGGGCACGTAGTTGTTGCCATTACTTCTTAGAGGATTTTGAACATTTTATGGCACTGAGTAACCACACCGGATTGTCACTCCAAATCAGAAAGTCCTGCAATTTATTTTTATGATATCATCAATATAATTAGAATATTGTGAGTTTGCTCTTATATGTATCTAAGAAACTCAAATTATTTAGTGTATGAACCTTTGATTTAAAAGAAAATAATTGTCTTTCTGAATTTATTGATAAACCCTTTGAACACTTCTCTGGTATAAAAAAAAAAGATAAACCCTTTGAACACGGTTGATGTGGAACCTTAATCCAAGAACCATGGCAAGCAGAGTTTGTTTGTTGGCACGCTGTTAGGTAAGTTATGAAATACTCCTGGTAGGAAGACGAGTATCTTCATGTTTGAACTTTGAAGTTGCAACATCAGAAAGCATTGTCATCTCTGCTTGCTCTCCTGTAAACCATATGACCACAGCACCGATATTTAATTGCTACAACCCATTCAATCTTGTGGATGCTTTGTTTTTTTTTTTCTTTTAATTAAAGAGGTAAAATTTAACAACATAAAGTTACAATCTAAAGGGCATGTTTAGGCTACAAGGCCCTTGGCTGTGAATATTTTTGTTTAGTATGCTTATCTCAGGCTAAAAAGTACTACCTCCTGTCCTAAATATAAGACCTAGATAACTTTTTTTTGGAAAGATTAAGGTTGCGAAATAGGTTATTAAATCATGACATATTTGATATCTTTTTAGATTATCCATTAGCTTATAGGTAAAATAAACTAGTTTAATAGAAAAAATTAGGTAAATCAATTTATAATGAACTTATTTTTGCATTTTTTAGGATTTTTCAAAAAAGTCATCTAGGTCCTATATTTAGGACCGGAGGGAGTATTATTTTAAAATATATAAAAAAATTTTAATGTCTAAATTTTTAAAAAATTATGTCTTGCATTATAATAATTTTAAAATTCTTTATTTGTTTGCTCACATTTAAAATTTTCTATTTATAACTCCTCCGGTCTTAAATATAAGACCACTTTTGAATTTCAATTTGTTTATAAATATAAGAAAATAGTTTTTCTCAAAATTTTCCCAAATTTAACCGTAATAATATTTTTTATCTGTAGTAACATGTAAGAGAGACAAAGAAAGTGAGATTAAAGATATATTTTTATAATAAATTGATAATATCATGTGTTAATAACTAACTTAACAAACATATTTAATTACTAAGATCACTTTTAGGGAGGAGAGCTTGTTCCTAAATATAAGATCACTTTCTAATTTGACTCAAGTTTTCCCCAAATTACCCTTATACTTCCTTCACAAAAAAAAAGTGGTTTGAAGAAGGTGAGAGAATATTTTTAAAACTTAGGCAAGAGGTATTTTGAAAATTTCATGTAATTTTAACTCATTGGAATGCATTCCTTAATTTATCCAAATTGTTGAAATTGAAAGTGATATTATATTTAAGAATGGAAGGAGTATTTAACAGGAGAAGTACTTACAAAAATAAAACACACTGCCTCATCAGCTCATCTTTAGCCTAGAATTGATTGTTGAAGGGGAAAACAGAATTGTAGTGTGGTGCTTTAGCTCCGACGACGGCACTGTTATAGAATTAACGGCGGCGAACAAAAATGGAAGACGAACACATGGAGGAATCGCCGTACAAAATACTGCAAAATTGCAAGGCTTCGTCGGAGAACCTCGTCGCCCAAATTCTCTCCCTCAAGAAACAGGGCTCACCAGAATCGCATCTCAGAGAACTCGTCACTCAAATATTCCTCAATTTCATCACTCTCACTCAGGTCCCCATCTATAATACCCTACTCCTCTTCTTTTATTTTAGCTTCGCCACTAACTTTGTCCTTAAAATGGTTTCATATACTCAAATGTTTTATAGTGTCCTTTCATATTTAGTACTTGCTTTCAGTTCAAAAAAAAAAAAAATACTTGCTCCGTTCCTAAATACCACCTCCGGTCTTAAATATAAGAACTAATTGACTTTTTTTTTAGAGGTTAAGGTTGCGAAATAGGCTATTAAATCATGACATATTTGATATATTTTTAGATTATGCATTAGTTTATAGGTAAAATAAACTAATCTAAGGAAAAAAATCAGGTAAATCAATTTATAATTAACTTATTTTGCTTTTTTATAGGATTTTCTAAAAAAGTCAATTAGGTCTTATATTTAGGACCGGAGGGAGTATAAGATTAGTAACTCTCTAATTTTTCTCAACTTTTTCCCAAATAAAGTCTAATAATTCTTGTCTATAATAAATAGGAGAGTGATCTTAACATAATGCTTCTATGCGTGGTTAGTATAGATTAGTATTATAATGAGCTAATAACTAGCTTATATAGCATCCTTAATCTAATCAAATTAGGAAAGTGATCTTATATTTAGGAATGGAGGTAGTATAAGACTATAAGGCATTGTTCGCACCGCAAGTGCACGGGTCGCGCCAAGTAATAAAGTGTTAAGTAGAGTATCGTTCCCACGAGGATTTGGTTCCAAAGCCCGGTCAAGTAGAGATTATCGCACTCTCGCTCAATTTGAGTGATCCAAATGTCAAGAGTGAAGTGTAACTATATAATAAAAAATAAGAAAAAACTATGAACAAGTGATTCTCCAACTTCAAGGATAAATTGAGACTTAAGATTATCTATCCCCCTTGTATCTCCTAACCTTAAAATGTCTCCTCTCACAATTGCTTTTAATAGCTATATATGTGCTAACCTAGGGTTCACAATGTACTTGTAAATGCTCCGTCGAGTCAAGAACAAGTGTTTAATTCTATTAATCATGCAATCTCTTGTCACAATTAATAAAACCCAATTTCTAAGTTTCAACCCTAATGTGGCTATGTGAGGCTAATAAGTATATGTCTATCTTATTAACAAAACCATTCATTTGTCATGCAAACTTCAAGTTCTCACACTATTCCACTCAAGTTCTACACTTAACCTAGCTCTCTCAAGTCATAAGTCAAATGAACAAACCAACTAAATGGTGATCAAGCATTTAGAAGCATTAGGGCTAGAGTAAAATAAACACATATATAACATTAATCACAAAAGGAGAGGAAAAATCAAGAGTTAATCCATACAAGGGTTCAAAATAATCCTAAAACAAAGTGTTTAGCTACTCATGTTCAAAGACCCTAAAGGGAAAGATACAATAATAATCATAAACATTGAACAAAAGTAAGGGAAGGAGAATGGAGAAGGACTAAGATGTGTAGCTCAAATCTCTTCAAAACTTCAAACCGCAACTCAATCTCCACCAAGCTCCATGCCCTAGCACACCACTAAGCTCCCCAAGAAGTCCAAGAAGTGAAGAATCGTCGGCTCCCTCTGTTTTTGCCCCTTTTAAACCTAATTTTCGAGTGTAAATAGTGATGTGGCAGTTTTTATGCGACTGTGCCGCGACTCAGTAAAATAGACAGAAACTGTGCCGCGGCATAGTTTTTCTCTGGTGGCTGAAATCCAATTTAGGCCGCGGCACGGAATTTTGACATGGAATCATGCCGTGGCTCAATTCAGTTTTGATGAAAATTGGTTTCTTCCCAAGCAAATAAAATGCTCCAGTCTCCAAGCATGCTTTTAATTATCTTTGACTTCTCAAATGTTTTGCCTTGAATTCCTTGCCCAAAATTACCTTGCACAATAAAATTAAATCTCCAAAATATGCACAATTGATGAACAATAAATGCGCCACCAAAAATCATGCATCAATTCCTATATTTTAGCATCCAAAATATGTATAAACACTCCAAAAATGTATATAAAAGAAAGTGAATCATGCTAAAAAGTATGAATTCCAAGACATTAACAGGCATATGTCTCTATTATGTGTTTCCAGGCAAACCGGTCTATATTGCTAGAGGAAGAGCAAGTTAGAAGGGAAACAGAGAATGAAAAGGAGTCGATAGACTTGTCAAGCATACAGCTTCAGAACCTGATGTATGAGAAAAGCCAGTGTGTTAAAGCAATCAAGAGTTGCAAAGATTTTAAGTCAAAATATTCTGACATTGAGCTGGTTACGGAGGAAGAGTTTTTACGGGATGCCCCTGATAGTATTAAGCATTCTGTTCTGTCTAATGATAATGCACATGATTTGATGCTCAAAAGGCTCAATTTTGAGCTTTTCCAGGTAATGATTGGTAATTATTGCACAAAACCAACAATTAAGTGGGTTTGTGATCTGGTAGTTGTTAGATTTTATGTATCAATGCTTGTAAGGATACCAATGCTACAAAATATGTCTATTTTGATATATGCTGCATCTTTATCATGTTAAAATTGGGCATTTTTGTCTGTTTTGTTTATGTTGACGATATGCCTTCATTGTCGTTTCTTAAAATTGAAGAGGGTTAGATGCTATAATGGTTACTACTTTGTATCAGCGCAAGGAGCTCTGCAAACTTCACAACAAAATGGAACGTGAAAAGAAAACCCTTTTGGATGCAATTGCAAGCCGAAAAAAATTCCTGTCAAGTCTCCCTTCACAATTCAAGTCTCTCAAGAAAGCATCCTTGCCAGTACAAAGCCAACTAGGAGTTCAGGAAACTAGGAAACTGAAGCACAAGAGTTCAGCGGAGTTGCTTCCAACACCTCTATATGTGATTTACTCGCAGCTATTGGCTCAAAAGGAAGCATTTGGGGAATCAATTGATCTAGAGATTGTAGGTAGCCTCAAAGATGCTCAAACTCTTGCCCGTCATCAAGCACATAAGGACACTGGTAAATGACAGTTGATATTTTAATTCTGGAATTCTTTTAAGTGGCATTAACATGTTATCCAATATTGTAGCAGCTTGCAGTTAGTCTATTGACAAGGGATTGTGGATATGCTGATGACTAAACCTGATACTAGACCTTTACTCTCACAATATCATCTAAGACGATAATTGTTGCTGAAAAAAAATGTTTATGATGGGTAAAATAGTTACCGCATCCAAAGAGTAAAGGAAAGAAAGTTTTATAAGTGTACAACACTAGATTTGTTTTTTTGTGGTTAGTCAGTCTATACTCAGACGTATTGCAAGTTCATCCACTATACTCAGCCGTACAGCATCCAAGGGATTGTGGATGTTCTGATGTTTTTTTGTTGTGAGTTACAGCATCCAAAGAGTATTTGTTAACTTAGGATAATAGATGGTAGTGGATTGTCTACTTCAATTGTGTCCACCCCAATTGGCTTTCTAATTGCTCAACTGTCTATGTATTAAGTTCTGACCCTCTTCAAATTTGGCATTTATCATATTATTCAGGCAGAATAGAAAATGTAGGATTTGGTATAAAATGGTTTTTATACTCAGGTGTTTCTGCCTCCTTGGATGTTACCAAATTAAAAGATGAAGCGCCTGATGACATAGAAGATGTTCAGGGACAAAGAAAACGACCTAGGATGGATAAAGGCAAGGAGGGCCTTTCCCCCTCAGACGTGTTGCAAGTTCATCCACTAAAAATCAATCTCCACCTGTATGATGACGAGGCTTCTGATCTTGAGTTGGCAAAACTTGTTATTCTAACATTTGAATATTTGGTGAAGTTGAATATTGTATGTGTTGGAATTGAAGCATCTGATGAAGGTCCCAACGACAATGACATTTTGTGCAATCTATTCCCCGATGATAATGGTCTCGAACTCCCTCACCAGGTATATGAACGGGATGTTTTCCCATTCATGTCAATGGCCATTCTTCATTTGTACATTTGTATACTTCATTTGTTCCTTCAAGTTTATATAATGTGTTTGTTTTGTGATAATTGTTTTGATTGGTGATGCAGTCAGCTAAGCTCATTGTTGGGGATGCTATAGGGTTCATTGGTGATAGAACTTCACGGCCTTATAAATGGGCTCAGCGCCTGGCAGGAATTAATTTCTCGCCTGAGTTGTCTCCCTTGCTTCTTGCTGGGCATGAAACTTCAGACAACAGTGAAGCAGCAAAGGCTGAAGATGTTAGGTCCGGTAATTCACTATCCTACCAGAAGAACCGAGTACAG
Organism: Mimosa pudica; assembly: GCA_029929735.1. Classification (NCBI taxonomy): domain Eukaryota; kingdom Viridiplantae; phylum Streptophyta; class Magnoliopsida; order Fabales; family Fabaceae; genus Mimosa; species Mimosa pudica. Next base: position 14,443,770 of record JAKELP010000004.1, on the reverse strand, counting down.
ACAATTCTTCATAGCATACGCTTGCAGAGAAAGGCTCAACTGGCTCATCTGTGAGACACTATTCCTTGACGTTTTTATAGTTTTAGGATAGGAGTGATCCTCCCAAGTGTTCTGAAGATAGATATTATATGACGATATCAGCTGAAAGTGTCTGGTTTTGCTTTAGTTTTGTTGGTGGAACTGACATAATAGTCGTACATTACTATAAGAAGAGCAAGTTTGGCACTAGGTGAGGTGGTTACATGAATCCCACCGCACGTTGTACTGTTTCAATAGCTAAACCTGTTTTATTCATCATATCCCTCTTGTCCTTATTATAATGCACGGGCTAGAATTATTTTTTTCTATCAGATACAAGGGCAGCAAATGTATGATTAATTTTTTTTCTCTGTAATTGAGTATGAAAATGAGTTAATTTTTTTATCTATGTAAGTTCAAAATTGAAAATGTTGGTTTGGGATAAATTTAATGACTATCTTTGATATGTAAGAATTGGTAGTTTTGTGTCCTATAATATTTGACCAAAGAGAGCAGTTGAACCAAAGGAATTAGTACTTATAATATTGACCAAAGAGATCGGTTTGTAGGATATTAATCCTGCCTTACTTTCGGATTCGGTAGCGGTTTAAATTTTAGTTTTGATTTTGATTTTTGGATCATTCTTATGGATTGGGCTTGCTAAAGAATTTCTCAGCATCAGAGGACGTTCTTATGTACTGTATTGGGTCGTTTATACATCTTATTTACTGGTTAAGGTTGACCATTGGCCCAATAGAAGCATAGCTGGTCTTCTTCAAGGGTCCTAGTCCTGTGAAAGGTACAGTATTTAACCCAAAAAACTTAAATTTCTTTGCGGATCACATTCGCACGATAGGTTTTTCCAACGATGATATCAAATTGTTAAAACACATCTCTTCTCCCTAACGACATTGTTCAAAGTAGAAGCTAGATATCAGACTTTCGAAGGCATGTAGAAGCTTTTGACCCTCAATTTACAGCAGAACACGATTTTTGGAAATATGTACATGTAGTCTTGCATTTCCCTACATCAACATCATTTCTTCGTCTTCATTCTACCATGGTCCAGTGTTAGTTCGTTTTAAGCGTCTTTTCTTGATTCCTTGTTGCGAATATATCTTCTCCATAATCTGGGTATGGAAGAAAAGCAGAGATCACTTTCTATCCAGATACATGAAATATTAAAGTGTCCAAAGTAGATAGGTGGCAGAAAAAAGAAGCAATGTAAACCATTAGAATCAGCTACTGATATTAACCACCAATAATGAAAGAAATATCGGAATCAAATGAGACTGTTTATTACAAAATAGCTTTTATCTCTTTTATATAATCATCATTCCGCTATGCGGATGGAAGTTGCAATTTAGCTACATTATAAATAAAAAAAGCAATGGACAGTCCATACTCACTGAAGTTCACTCTTACTAGAGTAAGACTATATTAGGTGGAGCTCGAGCTAGGTGTATCATCATATCACAATTTTGAAGTTTCCACCAAAGAAAGAAAAAAATTCACTCTACGATGGTTTCATTTTGGTGTGTGTGGTTTTCTTTGTTCATATCCATACATGCTAAGCTACAGTTATTGCTCACATTTCTAGCTTCTAGAAGATGTGTAGATTAGGCGGCAAGTCATGCATGATGAGACCCGGACCAAAAATTATTAATGATATAAGGCATAATGTTATGGCTCGACTACAGGAAAAGTTGTCACCACTTATTCACATTAAAGGTCAAACCAAGCATAAAAGATGGAAAAGAACCCTTAGTGGAATCGGAAAATGGTAAATAAAGGCTCGACTTACTTGTTTCTTTCTCTTTTCCATGAGTTCAGCCTGCGTAGTCCAAAAAGATTATTCATCAGAAAAACATTATAGTAACGTAGGTAAACTTAAGCCGTAAGAAAAAATCAACTTATCCTGCAGTATGTGTACGGGCTTCAGTATGGAACATGCGGCAATTACAAAATTTACCTGCTTCCTTCGAAGTTCTTCGTTTTCATCTTTTAACATTTTAACTTCTGCTTCCAATTCAATAGTATATGCCTGGAATAAGAGGAAGTAAAAGATCAAGGTGAAAGCCATATCAGGCATCTTGATGCATTTAACAAAATTTCCATTAGGACCTTCTCCCCACATTAATTAGGTCCCCAACAAATATATCTTTTTAAAAAATAATTAACGTGTGCCTAATTTACAAATTTTAAAGGTGATGGTATATCGTGCATTTCATTTATCAATCACACATCTCAATATCTTAGGCAGCACAACAATGATAAACACCAAACTCAAAAAGTCACGTGGCATAGTGGCATGTATTCTCTCCCTTGTAGAGGGGAGGTTATGAGTTTGATGCTACTTATAATTTTGGGTCACTAATACGTATACCTTTAATTAAAAAGGAGAGAAATACTATACTAGTATGATAAATAAATAAGACAACTTGTCGCCATATCATCTTCAGGAAATGATCGGTTTATCAATTAAATATATGGATTTTTTTCTTATCAACAAAATGGGCCAACATGTAAGCTGTGCAAGATCATCTTGTGCAAATGGTGCAGTACTCCTTCGTTCCTAAATTATTTTGGAAAGTGATTTTTTTCAAACATAAGATCTTGTTTTATTTTTTATCAATTTTCCCATAAATTATTTCTAATAGCACTGCAGAACACGTAATTAATATACAAACAAGAAAGGAATGAAGCAAGTATAAAGATAAATGTCTAAACTATTTTGACGATATTACGTGATTTTAACTAAATTAACCAAACCTTAATCTAATTAGCAATATGCCAATAATACAATAGGAAATCAAACAAAATTGCTGGGTTGGCGGGTAAGATGAAAAAACTAACCTGTTTGCGCGCCCTGGACCTAGCAGCAGATTCTCTATTCTTGATCATTCTCCTCTGCCTCCTTTCAATGACTTTCTCCACAGCTCCATTAGTCTTCCTTCCCCTAAATCCTCCATTAAACACATAAGGAACTGGTGACACAGACGAAGTAGAATCACCATTATTATTCACATTCCCAGTTTCATCACACGACACTATATTTCCCTTCACATCCTGACCACCAACTACGCCACCCATCAACGGCGCAGGATTCGCCACGTAAGTCAGATTGCCCTGCTTTGGAATTATTGGCGCCTGAATCTGCACCGTTGATTGTGACCTCCTTCCGTTAACATTTAACGGCAAATTTGACGGCGCTTGCAGAGTTAAACGATCATTCACGTTATTAAACTGTGGAGGATGATTGAAAAACGTTGCTCCGTTAGTTTTTTCTACTAATTGTAGATCTTCTCTCACCACACCTGCTCTGACCAAAAACTCCTCCAAAGTCATCTCTCCTAGAGTTTGCTGCCTCTGTTGATGAGGAAAATTAAGGCCAGGGGTACTTTCGTCTTTTGAGATATCTCTCCAGACTTCATCTACAGTCTTCTGACTAATTGTTCTCGGGAGAGTCAACGAGCCTTGCTTCTGCAAATAGCTTCCTCCGCCGCCGCCATAGACTCCGGTGACCGGTTGAACGCCGCCGTTGGTGGACGCTATTGTTTGCATTTCTTCAGCCGTCCAAATGTTCTTCAGTAATTCATCCATGTTCATGGATCCAAAGTCCTTCGTAGGACCTCCCATGGTGTTCATGAACTCGTCGAATGTCAGAGAATACACAGAAGACTGTCTCGCCAGGGGGAAGTTCGCCGGCGGCCGTCCTCCGCCGCCGTTATCCGCCGGAGCTTCGTTTTTTCCGTTGTTCTTCATGTTCATTGTGATGTCAATCTGGTGAAATCTGAATGTACAAGGTGATTCAATAAGCTTGCTAGCTATTATATAGTATAGTAGCTGAATGAAGTAGGTAGCACAAATTCAGATTCCTATCGCCCACACTTTTAGACGAAATGAATGAAGTTATTAGAGTCACTATCTGACAAGAAGTGGAGATAATAGAGAGGATGGATTTGAGGTTAGATGTATAATAGAACAGTGATTTTGAGGTAGGGATTGGTGTTGAAGATTTGATGGGAAAGGCTAGTTAAGTTATGGTGGTACACTGTAAGTAGAGAGGCTAGTTGTCATTTGTTGATAGGATAATGTTGTGAGAAAAATTCATGGTACATCTAAATAATTAACAAGGTTCAACTACTTGACTTTAGAAGAATCGATTGTTATTCCAATTTGAACCGTGAAGACTAGGAATCAGAGAGCCAGTGGATGGATGGGAATACATTTAAAAGGAAGGGGAAGTATAAATTAAAGTGAAAAAATAAAATAACCATGCATCTAACTGAAATCTCTAAATGATCAATCAATATCAATATAACACACACACAGACACAAGAATAATCAAAATCATATAGTAAATGAATAAAACTGAGACGGGTGAGTGTTGACTGATGAGTGATGAATTAGTATAATACTCCTACATCTGATCTCATTACCAGCAAAGGAAGGAGAGGCTATAAGAAGTAAGGGCAGGAAAAGGCTGTCGAACAAAGAAAGAAAAGGAATCAGGGTCATTGTATGCATACAATATAGAGCACTTTGACTTTTTTGGAGAATCCTAAGAAAGCAAAATATGGTAATTAAAAATTGATTTTCCCAAATTTTTTCACTAAACTAGTTTATTTGACTTATGAACTTACATATGATCTAATAATATTTAAAATATGTTATGATTAAATTGTTCATTTTGCTTTCTTAGGATTCTCCAAAAAAGTCAAAGTGCTCTTATATTTAGGAACGGAGGGAGTACTATATAGTATTTACCTTTTTATTTTATTACCTTTTTATTTTATTCTTTATTCAAACTAATATTGGTAAAATTGCGCTCATAACCTAAGAAAGTAAAATCTCAACATTTTTAATAGTTCCTAGTGAACATGGAGTAGTGTAATATAATTGTGAAATTATCTCATTATCTTTTACATAAAATTATTAATAAGTAAGAGTGCATTCATTATTAATTTAATAAGGTGACTTGGTTGATAGCCTCATTTGTCATTAGCAGGTAATATCAAATTATTCAACATACTTATTATTATTAGCAGATGAACTACTCCATCCGGTCCTAATCTTTTTTAAAAACATTAATTAGTTGTTATATTTATGACCGGAGAAATATATTAACAATTGTTGCAACATATATTAACAACTAATCGATGTGAACAACTTGATAACTTCACAATTGTATTCATTGGAACCTTTTAATAACTTTAAGGTTTTAAAGGACTTTATAGAGTTAGTTTTTATTGTTTGGGAGCTAAATACAATTTTTCATTTAAAGATTTCCCGATTTGGTATATTTATTCGTCAAAATTTCCATAGGTAGAGTCTGGGGATTTCTAGATTTCTATGGCTCTTTTCTGTTTGATTGACAAGTGTCCAACGTACGATGTCTCTTCTCTCTGTTTTTTAATCAATCGCCTCTCATTATTTTCAAGATTGAATTAGGAATTTAGGATGCGTTCGGGTCTGTCACAGCCACTCTGCCTGGCGTAATCCTGAGTTTCATAAATTTATTAGTACTACTGCATTTATTATTAAATACTCCCCGATCCTAATTATAAATCGGCTTTAACTTTTTTGGAAAATCTAAAAAAGCAAAATAAGTTAATTATAAATTGTTTTACCTATTTTTTTTTACATTATACGAGTTTGCTTTACCTGTAAATTAATAAATAGTCTAAAAATATATTAAATATATCATAATTTAATAACATATTTTGCAATCTTAATCTCTCCAAAAAAAGGTAAAAGACGACTTATAATTAGGACCGGGGAGAGTAATATTTTTTTTACCAGAAGACCGGAGAGTCTATAATTGAGTGCTTGCACGATGCTCCCTTTTGAGTCGCGAAACGTGGGCCAATGATCATTAGGAATGACGAGCCCTGATTGTGACATAGCCCAATCACATTTTGCTTTCTGGGTCAATACTTTCCCTACACGTTGCCTTAAAAAGAACGGTCAAGATCGATTTTGATCGTTAGCAACGAAATTAGTGGCATTATCACATGCGGTATATATATTCAGGCCACGTGAAACTATGGAAGAAACAAATAAAGGTGGCAAAAAAGTCACTACGTAGTTAGTCATCTTATGAATATAAATTAATCTATATAAACTATTATATAAACCCTGCAATTAACATTCAATTTTATAAGAAACTCAACCATAAATAAATCAGTATTATATAAGATGAAATCCCTAAATTCAAGAACAAGTGAAACTGATATGAGAGTGATGAGATTAGACTCACATATGCAAGATCAGAACTTTGTTTTTATGGGCTGAGAGTGATGCAAAGAGTTGTGATGGTTTGCGGCAAAGTAGATTGATCATTCCTTTTAACCTGATTATGAGGGGTAATTCTTTCCAATTTTATTATCATAAAGGATAATTTTGTCTTTAAATCTTTTCAATCCATTTACAATTTTTGCAGTACGTGCGTGACGGCGAGTTTGCAATTATCCTACCTATGAGTTACTCCCAAACCCTGAGTATTGTGAATCTCTCCTACCAACCGTTCTTTTTGTGTTCATATAAAACAAACATTGAACTTAATGTAAGAAGTAGAAAACTAATCACATAAATCCAACTAATTTTTATGGTTTAATTAAGGGTCATATATACCCCAAAGTATGCACGAAAAATCATTTATCCTTGAAATGTTTCTCTGCTCATATTTGCCCCTTGAAGTATGCAGGATAATCATATTCGTCCTTTACAGATAAAATATTAATGATTAGGTATGATCCTATGTACATATTTTAGGAGCAAATGTTTTACAAAATTTTGTATACTTATAAGTGTATATGACTCGTCATATATAATTCAAGGGCAGACATGATCATTCCTGCACAATTTTCGGCAAATTAGGCATAAAAATTACTTTTGAGGCAGATATGATCGACATTTTGTGCATACTTAGGGGTAGTTGTAACTTTAACCCAATTTTTTCAACTTTTTGGGTGGAATGTAGTATTTTTAAATAAGAACGTAAACTGAACGCCCTGTGATGATCTTATAACACATGTAAGTACAAATCATTATAACTTAATTATGATTATACACAAGCTTTTTCCCCTTGAAATGGTTTAAAAGACTTAAAATAATCGAGCGAACGTGGATTGATTCCTTTTTGGAACTACACTTTTACTACGTGTCCATTTTGGTGATCGACACGTATGTCACTATGCATCCATATATAGATGTCTGCCACGGCACATTCTCTCACTGGCCAGTTAAGTTGTTTGTTACTTATTCTGAATTATGTAGCTTAAAGAGAGAATAAAAAATAATTGTGCACCCACTTTTTTTTACCTTGATAATTGATTTTATGTTATCAAATCACAAATGTCACAAATATTCGTTGTCAGTGGTAGGAAGAGACTATCTTTTTGGAATATTACGAATGGTAGAACTTTTCATCTAAGTTCATTCCATATGTGAAAGTTGTGAGAATCAAATCATATGTGACCACTTAATTATATTTTTTTTTTGCGAACGACCACTTAATTATATTACCACTATATTTTTTATTATTTTTACCAACATTTCTACCATTCTACCATTCCACTGTGTGTTAGCACTTTCAACATGTTGAAATAATTTTTTTATTTTTTTTGTAGGAATCATAGTATTTATTTAATTGCCCGTGAGATACTTAGATGCCAATATTTCAACGTCCTTTTTTCAATTTTAGAAATAATTATATGCATGTGTTGTCAGGATGAAGTTTACAAAGGGCACGCTGTGCCTAATGCATGCGACTATCAATATTTTATTCATTTCTTAGAAACGTCCACATATGTAACAAGGACAACGATCAATTTTCTCCAACTAAACTGCCATATATAAATGGCAAGGAGGAGATAAGGATTCCCCGATTTGTGCTCAAAAGAATTCTATTGTGGCAATAATGTGATGTCCAAACAATAAAAAAAAAATTTGATAAAAAAAAAACAATAAAAATTCAATTCCTACCTAGCTCCCCTAACAAAATCTGGCCTCACATGCTCTGATTGTCCTCTCACACAGATGTGTCTTATTTAATTTTTTAACAAAAGAAATAAAGAAAGGAAGAAGGAGATTCATAATATATACGTGACACTAGAATTCAGCACATATTAAAGAAATGAGGGAGACAGTGATACTTGAAGATGTCATACTTGATTGGTTGTCAAAATAAGAGAGCTCCAGATACTGTGGTGAGAAATTGTCAATGGCAAAATATAACAGAACAAGCACGCAAATAAATAAATTAAACATAAATACGGAGAGAGCAGAATCCTGTCATTTTCATTGGGAACCGACAAAAGTGAAAGAAAAAAAAAACGATACAGACTTTATCTTCAAAACTGCATTATTCAAAGTTAGGAGGAGGATGTTGATGTATAAGTTTTGTTTGGTGGATAGACTTATAACCATCCCTGGGACGATGACATTATTGCAGCACTTTTTGCTGTTTCCGCATGAGCAAGCTAAGGGCACCCAGATGATGATAGTGAGACATTTTTGAGTGAAGCTTTGAATTATTGATCTTTTCCTCATATTAGTAACTCTCATTCACATCACGCCCTGATTATCAAATAAAACAGCTAAAATTTAATTGAAATGATTAAGCCTGCGTTTGTACAACCCTGATGGGCCCAAACAACACGTCTCCTAAACGTAAGAAAATCTTCCCCGAACAACTAATTCATTAACCATCATAAGTTTCAAATTGAAAAGATTGCTTCAATTAAGAGTTGGAGGTATCATAATTAAAACCTTGAGTTACTTAATTAACTCTAATAGTTAACTTTTACTTCTTATTAAATTAAATAGACAACTATGACTTGAGGTTATATATGTGTGTGTGGGATCTAACCCTCATCCAATCTGATAGAGATATATCATACTATTGGGCTGCAAAATCATTGTTATAATAGTTAACTTTTACTAGCTCTGAGGTTCTCCCAACAATTTATACTTATTATAAGGGTGCTTTTGTTGGGAGCCAATCAGTCAGAGACAACTCTTTGTGTAATATTCTCATGTGGGGCTAACTGGTAGGAGGTTAATTAAGTGAATTATGGAGTCACTCAGCTCTTGAAATGTGCGTTGGTAAAAGACTTGCATAAGGAGGGTTAAGGCATTAAGTTTCCAAACTCAAACAATTAATTCTTGTGTTGTACTAGTTATATAGTGTGATTAATTAAAATAGCATGACCAAATAAAGATACAGAAGAGATAAGGGAGGAGGAACATCCAAACGTGGAACAGTGTGATTGTTCCATTTAGGTTTGAGCGAGTGATCATGGTAACCATCAGAGAGAAATGACCTGATAATAATGATAATAATGAAGATTGGGGGATCAGAGATTGTCCATACAAAACTAGACACAGAGGCAGTGTCCAATGCATCGTGTTGCTATCAGAATTCAAACATCAAAGGGAAGGCCCATCACTTTAGTTTGGTAGATGCAGGGGTGTCAAATAAGAACTAGACACGTGGAAGACAATATATGCCCCAAAATGCCAAAGTGCATTCACATGCAGCCACCAAACTTTTCCTCTCGATTAAAAAAAATTCGGTTCCTCCGATCCTTTTCTTCATGGACCAGTTTCTGTTATTCTTCACAGTAGCCGGTAACATCAGCAGCTCAGAACCTTGTTGCTTTTTAGATCAATAATGTTCAAGTGCTCTTGATGCCCCAAGAAAAGGAGCAGGTAAAAACAAATTAAAAGACACATTGATCTAATGCAAATCTCAAAGCTGTTATTTTATACATCACTGTGCATACACTTCTAAGTTCCCCATTTATTATTTAAGAGAGGTGTGCCCCATCAACTTTCCAGGTTCAAATTATATCATATTTGGTTTCTCCAATTCTAGTGCTTCAACCATACATAACATACTTTGATAGCTCTCGGGTGATATATATAGCAAATATTCATTTAATTGGACTATAATAAAGATTTAGTAATATTTTTTTTCTAAAATACTAAATATGAAACGTATTTTTTCTAAAATGTGTCAACCATCTTCCTTCACATTTCATCTATTTTACTTTATTGTTGTTGGAAGGGTAACAAAGGAGAAAAATTGATAAAATATTGACAAAAATAAGAAATATGTTCTATATTTAGGATTAAGATTAACTACCCAGTTAGTTCTTGTATTAAAAGAGTGAACTGGTGGGGTATTTTTTTTGGTTAAATATAATTAGGTAATTAATTTGTCGTCTATTGACAATTAACTAATTTAGACTTGAGAGATGGAATCTTATCCATGTAGATGGAGTTGTCTCTTCTCTCAATTAAAACATTTCCCGCTATTATTTGAACGCACATTCTCATCTTTAATTTACAGTGAAGTCAAGCCACTTGCTAGCTGGACTCAACCAAATCATAGAGTATTTGAATTCGATCCGTAGCACTCAGAATATTTTTTATCAAATCGTTGCATGCACGTTAACTCCTTCAATAGCTTGTATGCTCACGAGCATACAAACTACTTATTTCTGTTTCATCATGTGGAATCAGACTGCCCAGATGAATGCAAGTGTTTAGATCAGGAGGCGGATAATGACTTGATTACGTGTAGAGATTTGATCCAAAATATGGGCCAGTTATAAGTATTTATGACTGGATCTGGGATATATACTGGCATCTGGGATTGCTCATTTTCTTTTTTGAATATCAAAGTAAGCTGTCTAGGCTTGAGAGGGATATTGCTTAATTATTTTCGTACGGATGCTTTGTACCCACATTTTTTTTTTCAAAAAAAAAAAATCAGCTCCCGGGGAGCTTTGCATGCAAGTGACGAACGATGATGAAAAGTCAGTGATAATGTTTCTTAATTAGATGCCAAGTTTGTCACTTAGAATATTATGAAAATAAATTCCAGCAATTGAAACCATAATACTACATTTTCGCGGGAAACTAGATGTTAGCGCTTCTCCTATAGGGGCATCAGATGCGAGGAAGCATGCTGATTTGTTCTTATCCCGGGAGAAAGAGACGCACAAGACTAATGATCGGAAAAATGAAAATAACCAAGTTGTTCTAAAATTGTAGGGCTTAAATGCAAAAATGCTCATCTAATTGTTACGAAGGTGTAAAAATACCAATTTAAAATTTTTTGGAGTAAAATTACCTATCAAATTTAAAAACTGGGGCAAAAGTGCCATTACAGTTAATTTTTTGGCTTTTTGACGCATCATTTTTTGTCAGTTCATCTCTCACTAAAACATGTGGTAGACTTATGTATTAATTTGTCCTTGTATAATGATGATGCGGATGTTAAGTGAAAAGGTTAAAAATTTAACTGTGATGGACATTTTTGCTCAAGTTATGAAATTTGATGCACAGTTTTGCTCTAAAAAATTTTACGTGGGTATTTTTACACCTTTGTGACAATTACATGAGTATTTTTGCACTTTAACCCTTAATTCTATTAAGCGGATTGTTTTGATCTTTATATTGGTGGACTATTAAGTTAAAGTAAGATCACTTTTACCTTTTCTTTAAGAAATTAATTACTCCCTCCGTTCTTAAATATAAGACCTAGATAACTTTTTTTTGGAAAGATTAAGGTTGCGAAATAGGTTATTAAATGATGACATATTTGATATCTTTTTAGATTATCCATTAGCTTATAGGTAAAATAAACTAGTTTAAGAGAAAAAATTAGGTAAATCAATTTATAATTAACTTATTTTTTTGCTTTTTTTAGGATTTTTCAAAAAAGTCATCTAGGTCCTATATTTAGGAACGGAGGGAGTATTATAAATTATATATAATTACATTTCCCCCTCAAAACTAATTTACAATGCTCAAATATTAAAATATGATTTAATTAAATGTGACATACTCCCTCCGTTCCTAAATATAAGATCACTTTGTGGAAGTAGATAAGTTCCTAAATATAAGATTACTTCCTATTTTATCTCTAGTTTTGCCCAAACTACCCTTATACTCCCTCTTTTCATTGAAAACTCCTCCTCCTTTTAAAGTTAAGTAATTGGGGGGATTTTGGGAAGATCATGTAATTTTATTGTATTCCTTAATCTCCCCAAATTAACCAAAGTGATCTTATATTTAGGAACGGAGGGAGTATGTTATAATTTAGTGGTCTTATTTGCTTTCTTAACTTCCATAAAAAGGTCAAAGTGATCTTGATGGAGTATTAGCAAAAATAACCTACACCAGTCAATTAAGGGTGTGTTCAGATTAACAGTGGAGAGATGAATTTTTTTATTTGACTTTTCAGAAAATTTTAAAAAAAGTCAAATTATGTGATGTCATTATTTTTGGATTTGTGACAGTAAAAATTACTTTTTCAATATGACTTTTTGAAAAGGATAGAAAAAAATTACTTGGAAGGACATGATTCTTATTAAATAATAGTACACACATAAAATTTGGATAAATTGTTATATTTTGGCTAAAGTATGTTTATGGTCCCTTAACTATTGAGAAATTAATGTTTTAGTCTCTTAACTTTGAAAAGTATGTTTTTAGTCCCTTAACTTTGGAGAAAATAATCTTTCAATCCTTTAACTTTGAAAAGTGTGTTTTTAGTTTTTTTAAATTTGGGTCAAAGTATGTTTTTTATCCGTTAAATTTGGAGAAAGTCATGTTTTAGTCCCTTAACTTTTAAAAGTGAAGGGACCAAAAACATATTTTAGACTTTTTAAAAGGACTAAAAACACATTCTATCCAAAGTTCAGGGACCAAAAACACACTTTTCAAAGTTAAGAGACTAAAATATGACTTTGTTCATATTTAAGGGACTAAAAACAAACTTTTCTAAGTTAAGGACTAAAACATGACTTTCTCCAAAGTTAAGGGTCCAAAAACATACTTTAGGCTTATATTTTAGATAAAAAAGTGAACTTATAATAATAAAATTAAAATAGAAAAAATTTAATGGATAATAAGTTCAAATGTAGAAAATGATATTTTTGAGAATTTTAAAGGCTAAGTTTCTCCCTTGTTCTAAGAATAATAAGTTTGAAGAAATTATTTTTTGGTTCAAAAGAAATTATCATGGGATAACATAAGCAAAGGAATATTTTTTAAAATAGCAAAGGAATATTATAGGTGAATTTTTTTAAGTAAAAAAAATTAACCAAAAAATATCCTATTTGAATATTTTTTTTTAGGCCTATTAATTCATTTACCTTTTTTTCCCCCTTATCTTCCTCTTTTTTCTTCTATTTTTCTTTTCTCCCCATCTTCCCCCATCTCCCTCCTCGAGGTGCACTTACAAATGACAAGCCAAAAGTCAGGGCTATATTTTTTGCTTAAGGCCTAACCAAATTTTTGAGGCATAAGTTATTTTCTACTTGGTGCTTCCAAACAAACATGTGAAAAGGCAAAAATAAGTATAGTCAGCCAGTCTATGGATGTGGAATTTGAGGATTCCGAACACACCTAACCCGGTGAACCAAAACAAAACTGGACCAGTCCACAGACTAAAAATTTTAACCCAATCTTTTTCATCGAAAACCAGACTTGGGATTGATGCATTGTCAAGTCCTACCCTGTGTAGCCTAACTCTACACATTTATGTATATTCAACCCAGCCAAACCTTTTCGTGTAAAAATTTCTAATCCAAAGTTCTCAAATTCTAAAAACATTCAGAATTGAAAAGCTACTAGCCCCTATCCAATCTCATTGAAATCATTGTCATCAATTAACAAAATCCGTACCATTATATACATAATCTGCATTGCAAAAAATAACATTAAAATGACAATTATCAACAATAGTGTAGAGTCATTTTCACTTTCCAGCATTATGGCCATCTTTTAAATAACAAACTACTAAAGGCTAAACCCTCCTCAGACCTGAACACTATAATACCATTTAATCATTATATTTCATCTTTCTGGAGTGCCTCCAAATCATCCAACCAGCAATAAGAAACCAGACATTGGCAACTTCAATAATTACGCCTACGCCGCCGGAAATGTCTGAGAATAAAACTGTCCGCATATAATGGATAATTTTTTCTGATCAGACCTTTGATGCATTTCCAATAAGAAAAGTCAACCAGCTCCCCATCTGTTCGCACTATAAATAAACATCTAGATCTTTCAAAGTTCGGATGATATCCAATCTGCCGAGACATATTTGAGCATAACAACAAGATTAAAATACAAACACATCAACTTCAGCCAAGAAACCAGTTATACTATTATTATTCACTTCAGTATATAATAATAATAACAAACCGGTTTTATAATTACCCAATAATAACATAATGGACCGTTTTCTTTCATGGGGTAGTTAGGTGGGATCATGTGGCCTTTCTATATATAGATAAGTCAGCTCAAAACTCTCTTTTCTCATATGCAATGACAATATGATCTAACATTTATAATATATTTAACTAACCACAAGTTACTTTACAATGGCTATTAAATCAACAAATGTAAAGCATCTATTGTGTGAGCTTATAACTACCAGGCAAAGAGGGCGGTTTTGTGCAGGAGTGGGGGATCATTTGGGTTATTGGCATTTAGGAAGTGTCAAGTGTGATCTCTACTTCCTCTAATATGAAATCTGGTTTGAATCCTCTAATAAAAAATCATCTTTCAAATCCACCTTGTACCATGATACATGGAACCTGGTTTGAATCCTCCAACAGAAAACAGACCCACTTTACCGGTAAATGAACCCATGAAACCCTCCAGACACAGACACTGAAACATATATATCAATTTAGGATGTAGTCAACTTTTTTGGAAAATCCTAATAAAACTAATCAAGTTATTTATAAATTGATTTGCCTAAATTTTTTTCTCTAAACTAGTTTATACAACTGATAAACCAACATATTATCTAATAAAACACAACATCATCTACGATTAAGCGACTCATTTTACTTCCTTCATCTTTACAAGAAAAGTCAACCACGTCTTGCATTTAGGTATGAAGTAATACTTTTTAGTATATGTAGTGAGCAAAAATGCCAGTAGAGATAGAGAGTTACCGTTATATGATCAATTCCACATCCTTTCTTCTTTTCGAATTCTGGATGAAATGGAAGGAGTTTCTCAAGAATGGTACTCTCGTGCTCTGGAATCAGTCTTTCTCCACTTTCATATCTATGGCAGGATTTAACAATCAGAATTTTTAATCCTTTGTAAGAAGAGCACTTCAGAAGAATATAATCAATACTACTCCATTATTTCAAATTTGAAGCATTATCATTTTAATCATCAGCATTGAAACAATACAACGTGAAAACAAAATCTTTGTGGCTGATAGGAAACACCTCAAATTCAGGTCAAAACTACAGATTGCAAATGGTAATACTAGGATCAAGCGGTGACAAGGAAGTACAATGTCAGAACAACCACTACATAACACAAACCCTTCATTCGATAATCCACCTAGATCAGTCAGCCAAAAAAATCAAAGTAATACTCGTATTAAACAAACCAATGACTTCATGAAAGTTCCCTCTAGGAGCTTCCACAACCCAGATACGCTCTCTCTCTTACCTTTCACTCATACCAACACAACCCTTAAAGATGAATAAATTGAAGTTTAAAAAAAAAAAAGTGCTTTGTTGAGCTGGAAATAAGGAGAGGGTAGGAGTAAAATTTGATATGAAAAATTGTCATGCTTTCTTGATCTACAGTATTGGGATACAGCTGACAACTTATTGAAAGTGTGTTTTACTCCATTGCCACAGGCCACAGCATAGAAATATACTCCATCCGACCCTAAATATAAGACCCAGTTGACTTTTTTTTTGGAGATTTTGGAAACAAAATAGGTTGGTTTTTTTGGCCAATAAGCAAAATGGGCCAGTTAATCATAACATATTTAATACTACGTATTTTGTTAGATTATGTATTGTTTATAAGTCAATTAAACTAATTTGGAGAAAAAAATCCAGGTAATTCAATATATAAGCGACTTATTTGACTTTGTTAGGATTTTTTAAAAAAAGTTAACTAACTGTTATATTGAGGAACGAGGAAGTAACAACCAACCACAAAACATTTCAGACATTTGAACTTGAATGTCTGATTTCAAGTTAGTCATGCCACTTAACACCAAACAATTAAAGACCCAAACTTTATTCCATAATTTTAATAAAAAATATGATAGGGATAAGGAAAAACTGACTTTCCAGAGTGAAGAAGCATCCTAACAAAAGAAACCAAAGGAACTGTATCCTCCAAAATCTGATCCTCCCAATCAACCCATCTCTCATTTTCACTGTCTTCTTCAAACGTCATCTTTACACTTCCACCCTTATCTCCTCCCAAAATTCCAGAAATGCCCTCCCCCGTAGAACCCACTGGCTTCTTCACCAAACCATCGGCGTCAGAACCCGTGTTAAGGGCACACACACGTGTGTGAACCAACGACGCCACGTGCCGACAGATACGGAAAGAGAGAATGGAAGGACAAAAATGGGAAGAGAGAGAACTAGTACGAGGAAAGGTATGTGGAGGCACGTTAGCTAATGAATATGAAGCCATGCTCTTTAAGATCACTTCTCAGTTCTCACTCATAAGCTTTGAATCCATTTGATGTAGGGTGATAGACTTACAGTGTTAGTGTTTACCTTATCTGTTTAACACAGTGAAGTGAAGTGAAGCTCTTTTTTTTTTTTGATAAATAGTGAAGTGAATCTCTGTTAAGCGTGAAGATAAAATGTTAAACACCCATGCTTGTTTGGATCTCCTTTTGTTTCTAGGCCTTTCAATCAACGTATGTTTTCTTTGGATAACCATATTTATTTATTTGTAACTGGGTCTATTTTGGGCCGGCCATGTAGAAATTTGGAAGGACTTGAGCTCACGTCTAACCAGCAGGGCTTTCTTTTAATTTAAATCCTTGGCAAATGAAGAATCTTTTAAGTTATTTTTTTAAAAAAGGCTAAAGTATACTTTTTTGATCCCTTATGTTTACATCAAGTTTCAATTTAATCCTTTATGTTTGGAAAGCACACTTTTAGTCCTTTTTTGTTAACACCGTTAGTTAATTTAATGGAAAATGTTAACTTAAACAATTTTAAATGATTATTTTATAATGAAATTGGACTAAAAATGATAAATTTTGAAAATATAAGAATATTTACACTCAAACATTTTAATCTAAACATTTTTTCAGTACTCCCTCCGTTCCTAAATGTAAGATCACTTTGGAGATATGGATAAGTTCCTAAATGTAAGAACACTTTCTCTTTTTTCCCAAGTTTTACCCAAAATACCCCCATACTCCTTTTACAATTGAGTTGTGGGGTTGAGTTGGAAGCATGAAGGGGTATATTTGTGTTTTCAATTTAATTGAAGGGTATTTTTGGAACATCAGGTAATTTGACCACCTTCCTTAATCTCCCCAAATTATGGAAAGTGATCTTACATTTAGGAACGGAGGGAGTATTAAATAATCATTTAAAATTGTTAAGTTAGCGTTTTCCGTTAAGTTAAACTAACGGTGTTAACAAAAAAGGACTAAAAGTGTATTTTCTAAATATAAAGGACTAAATTGAAACTTGATGCAAACATAAGGGACTAAAAGTATACTTTAGCCTTTAAAAAAAATAAGAAAGTTGAGTAAATTATCCAATCGTAAAATTGTTACGTTATATGTTAACTCAAATGTCAATTGGACTGACTTTTAAAATGATTTTTCCTTGTTGAAATGAGTTTTTTGCTTGTTTGTGGTAGTTTATATCTGCGTCTGAAATTGATTAATAATTGTTTAAATGACAATTTTATTTGTTTATATGAGATTTTCTCTTGTTCAAATGTACATTTCCTTGTTTATGAATTTCTAAGCATTTAATCTCGAAATAAGAAATTGTATTGATACTTGGTATCAAAAAAACATATACAATTAAATAGAAATGGATAAAGAAATAGTGGATTTCATTGTTTCTATGGTTACTTCTTAAACGACGAGGTCCTCTCTATACACCGGAGTCCCTTCTCTCATTTTATCAATACAATTTCTTATTTCGAGATTAAATGCTTAGAAATAAACAATGTTATATGTTTATATGTGTTTGAAACTTATTAATTGTTAAATTGAACTTCTCCATTTCATATGTGGTTTCTCTTATTCAAATGACTATTTTTCTTCTTAGGCATATTTTATATTTGTGTCTTCTTTGTTCGTATGACTTGTTAGCATACCCACTAATAAAAGGAAAATTCCGACAGGATATATTACAGAGAACAAAAGCCACGAGTTGTAAGTGAAGACGGCGGAACCATGACTCTGCCCCCGCCCTTCCCAAGCAACCCCAACCCCAAGCCTCCTCCTGGTAACTCTAAAACCACCACCACCGCCACCACTACTCCCTTTCCTGAACCTGCCGAAGCTCCTCCCTCCTCAGATTCCGAAGCAAGCATCACACCCACCTCTGTCCCTGAAACCCAAGACATCCAGTCTACCCTGCACGAGGCGCCGCCTCATGTTCCTTCCTTTAAGGAGAAACTCCTGAGTTCTGGCACCTTCTTCTCCGGCGACGAAGAGGAAGAGGAGCTCTGTATTAGTAGCGAGGATGTTACCATTGGTATGACTGGGTCCTTTCCCACCATCAACTTTGCAAGTCACATCCTCGATGCTTTGGACAAGAGGATGGGCTTCGCCGTGGTCGTCAAACCCCTCGGTTGCTCTGTAGGATATCAGGCCATGCGCAACCAGCTCCTCAGAATCTGGAAACCACGAGGGCCGCTCCAAGTTACCGACCTTGATGAAGGCTGCTATCTGGTCCGCTTCAAGGATGCTTTGGACCACCAGAACTCCCTCACCGGAGGCCCTTGGACGATCTTTGGCCACTACCTATCGGTCCAACCATGGACCCCATCCTTTTCCCCCCAGCACCACAAGATCAGTGAGATCGTTGCCTGGCTTCGGTTACCCAAACTCCCCGCCAAGTATTATAACCGGACCGTATTACTTACCATTGGCAGTGTCTTTGGTGAAGTGATCAAGGTGGACTACAACACGGCATCGGGAGATAGGGGGAAATTTGCTAGGCTCGCCATCTTGCTCGACCTCACCAGACCACTCACCTCAAAAGTCGAGATTGATGGCCAAGTCCTCTACGTTGAGTATGAAGGTCTTCCTTCCATTTGTTTCCACTGTGGCAAATATGGACACCTCCAAGGGGCATGCCCACTCTTACCAACCCTTGAACCAGCCTCGGTTCCTCGTCGGGAGGTCCCCGGCGACGCTCCCATCGCCGACGTGAGGGAAGCATCCACATATGGTGACTGGATGGTAGTTCCACGCCGCCGGCGAGTAATCGAAACGGGCAGCAAGAGGCCTAGGACTCTGCACGTGGGGCCCACAGGATCAAGGTTTGATGTTCTGCCAGTGGAGGAGCCGCAACCTGCAAACAGACAGCAGATGTCAGAATTTGGGAGGCCACTACTTGCTGGGGGCCCCAGCACCCACAAAAAGAAAACAAAAGCACCAAAAACCCTAAACAAATCTGACCACCTTAGCAAGCCCAAAGAGAAAAGTGGCCTGAGAACCAACCCATTAGCATATTACAGTCCCATCACTACACAACAGCCCACAAAGCCACCTCACTGGATCCAAACCATCACAAAGCCATTACCATCACTGACCCCCATCAAGCCCAAGTTAACCACCCCCCCACCACTCACCCCTCCAACCCAATCCGCCCCATAAGCCCACCCCACAAACCCAGCCCACCACAACTACAACCGCCTGACCGCCCCACACCACAGGAGGGAGTCCGGCTATCCACTGGGCTCGTTGTCTACCGCCTTGGGACCCGAGTCAATGGTAACCAGCCAAGCATATCAGTTAAGGCCATGAAGGCCATGGCCCGTGGAAACTCACAAGGAATGACAAGAGAAGATATCGAGCTGCTCGTCGAGGGGGTTGACTTCAGCTCCGACCCTTCTCAATGATCTAATGTCCATCATCACATGGAATTGCCAGGGAGCCCTTGACCGACGGTTCCCCTCTATTTTTAATACTTATACAGATACTTACAAACCTGACATTTTTGTTTTGCTTGAACCACGCATTTCAGGGGTGAAGGCTGATAGAGTGATTAAAAAACTCCGCTTCCAATCCTCCCACCGCATTGAAGCTCACGGTTTCTCTGGCGGAATTTGGGTTCTTTGGTCACACCGAGTTACAGTGGATATTCTAACCAACCACTTCCAATTTGTTCACATGAGTGTTCATCTCACCGACCAAGGCACAAGCTTCCTCTTTACAGCCATCTATGGCAGCCCCCAACCCTCGACCAGGAGGCACCTTTGGACTGCATTATCCAGCCTTCACAACACTTCTAACCATCCCTGGCTGCTGTCCGGTGACTTTATTGCCACTATTAATTATGCCGAAAGGAAAGGAGGAGCACAGCGGCGAAGCCATGGCTGTAGCCACTTCAAGTCATTTATTCATGATCATGACCTTTTGGATTTGGGCTCTACAGGACCGACCTTCACCTGGTGACGAGGCACATGTTTCGCCAGGCTTGACCGAGCCTTATCCAACCCCCTCTGGCTCCACTTATTTCAATCTGCCCAAGTCACCCACCTCCCCAGGCTCCTATCCGATCACTGCCCCATCCACATCACTCTTGGCCCGGATAGAAGTGTCCCACAGGCTCATAGAAGTTTCAGGTTCCTTGCTGCTTGGTTAACTCACCCGGACTTTGGGAATGTGGTGAAAACTGTCTGGCGACATGAAGTTTCCCTCACTGCTAATCTGTCCGCCCTTACATCCTCACTCACCCAGTGGAACCGCGACGTTTTTGGTGAAATTGGTCAACGGAAGAGAAAAGCTCTGGCCAGACTTCGGGGCGTGCAAAAACACCTAGAGGAACACCCTTTTTCCGATCGCCTCATTACTCTGAATAGAGACCTTATGGCTGAAATTGAAGAAACTTGTCTCCAAGAGGAACTCCTTTGGCTCCAAAAATCAACCTCTGACTGGGTGTGCTTGGGAGATCGGAACACTACCTACTATCACACAAAGGCCATCATCAAACGACGGCGCAACAAAGTCACGCGGCTACGAAATGATGATAATACTTGGGTAGAGGAGGAGCAATACCTTATCCGCATGACGGAGTCTTACTTCCAGAACCTATACTCAGTCACCGAACCCTCCAACCTTGGCGCCACTATCAAAGGTGCCTTCCCAGCGCTCTCCCACAGCCAAACAGCAGCACTCTCAGCGGCCATATCATGTGAGGAAGTGAAGCAAAGTCTTTTTGAAATGAAACCCCTCAAAGCCCCGGGAGCGGATGGTTTCCACGCTCTTTTCTTTCAAAGTCAATGGAGCACTGTTGGCCCTTCCATCTGGTCCTTAATGCAGCATCTATGGCAGGGAGGCCCACTTGACCCAGAGCTGAACCGGACACTAATTGCTCTAATCCCCAAAACTCAGCACCCCAGTCACCTCAAGGAGTTTCGCCCCATTAGCTTATGCTCAGTTGTTTACAAAACAATCACCAAGGTCATCTCCAATCGCCTCAAAACCATCATGCCAGGACTTATCAGCCACCACCAGTCCAGCTTCATTCAGGGTCGCAGTATAGTTGACAACGTCATCATCTCCCAGGAGGTGGTGCACTCAATGAGGCATAAACAGGGAAGAGGTGGATGGATGGCCATTAAGGTGGATCTGGAACAAGCCTTTGACAAGCTCCGGTGGGACTTCATCCGGGACACTCTTGAGGATGTCGGCCTTCCACCCCAACTGACCAACCTTATCATGACTTGTATCACTACTTCCTCCATGCAAGTATTATGGAATGGTCGCCCTTCCCAGCCCTTTCATCCACAGCGTGGCATCCGGCAAGGCGATCCTCTTTCGCCTTACCTCTTTGTGCTCTGTATGGAACGGTTATCACATATGATCCTAACAGCAGTCAGGGACCAGTCTTGGAAAGGCATTAAGATGGGCCGCCGAGGAGTTCCCCTCTCCCACTTATTCTTCGCTGATGATCTCATTCTTTTTGGTCAGGCAACTGCAAGACAAGCACAGGTCATCAAGCACATCCTCCATAACTTCTGCCTGGCATCTGGGCACAAGGTCAGCAGCTCAAAGACCAAAGTCTTCTTCTCTCGCAACACTCCAGCATGCAAAAAAGGGAACTTTGTGACATCTTAGGCTTCCCCCAAGCCAACGCTCTCGGTCGATACCTAGGTGTTCCACTCCTCAATGGCCGCATGACCACAAGCACCTACAACTATCTCCTTGACAGAGTGCAAGCCAAACTAGCCAGTTGGAAGCGAGGCTCACTTTCACTGGCCGGGCGCCTCACGCTTGCGAAAGCGGTCTTGACCACCATCCCCTTTTACCTGATGCAGAGCACCCTTTTGCCCGTCACATGCTGCAAGAAATTAGAGAAGATCATCAGAAATTTTATTTGGGGGAAGCCTGACGGCTCTCGTGGGATAAGCCTAATTAAGTGGCGGGATTTGTGCACCCCACTCACTCATGGTGGTGGTGGTTTACTTAACCTGGAATCTCAGAACAAAGCCTTCCTGGCTAAGCTTGTCTTCCAACTCCACCATTCTCCTGACTCTCTCTGGGTCCGGGTTCTTCGTGGGAAATATGGCTTTGACAGCACGCTGAAATTCCCCTCAAATTCCTCGCCATTTTGGAGGCACATGAAGAAGATTTGTGAAGATGTCCTCCCCCACATAAAGTGGCCGGCCTGTGCACACACAAAGTTCTGGACCGACTATTGGGTTGGTGATCTCGGACCCCTTCAACACTTGGCCTTCTCCCCCCTCTCTGACTCCGAACTCAGCAGACCCATTAGCGACTTCCTAAACGATGGTGAATGGCGATGGAATCTCTTCCAAGACCTTCTCTCCACGAGCACCCTCACTGAGATCGCCAATACTCGCATCACCTCGGCTTCCTCCTTCACGTGGGATTTAACGAGCTCGGGGGACTTCACGGTGAAATCCGCATACATCATGGAAGAATCCCTCAACTGGGGTGACGCTAGCAAGCTGTGGAAAGCGGTGTGGAAAGCCCCCACTCTCCACCGAGTGCGAGTCTTCACTTGGCTCCTCCTCAAGGGCAAGCTTCTCACTAATGCAGAGCGGGGACGGAGGAAGATGACTACCATTACCGATTGCCAAGCTTGCTCAGGAAGGGTGGAAGATTTGAACCACATTTTTAGAGATTGTACTCTTGCCTCCTCAGTATGGCGCAAGATATTACCTCTAGATCTATGTCAAGACCTGTTTCGCTCTGATATTCAAACATGGCTCTCAAAGGCTTTGCTTGAAAATGGCCTTCACGCAACTTGGAAGGTGGGATTTATGATTACAGCCTGGAAGCTCTGGGAAGCACGCAACCTCTGTGTTTTCACTGGCCAAACGCTGACAATGGACAGCCTTCTCTCTCAGACGATAGCTTTAGTCAACCACTCTTTTCATAGCCTTAATGCCTTACAGCTGTACACACATGCATAGCCCATAGAGTTTTTTTTTTTTTAAAATTTCCTTTACTTTAGGATACTGTAGTACGCAGTGCTTTTCTCCTTTTATCTTTGACCGCCATGTAACTTTTTGACTCATTTAATGAAATTTCCCTTTTCACTCAAAAAAATAAAAGGAAAATTCCAAATAAAGTACTTTGAATATGTAAAAGGACAACGAAAGTACTTAGAATTGTGAAAAGACAAATCAAGTACTAGGACCTATTATGAAATGTTGCACAATGAAGGGGAGACAGTTGTTGTGCGTAGAGAGGAGAGGGGTGAGAGTCGTTTTGATTTATGGTTATTGGGTAAATTTGGGAGCATGGTCAATATGATCTTTTTTGTGTTTCAATTCCAATTTAATTTAACTTTGCACCCACATGACTAAAGTGAAATTTCAGATTCCTATGGTCCTGCTTTTCAATTAATTAGCAACTGTGGTCCTATATTGAAATTAATAAGATAATAGATTAGGTTTGACTTTCGAGGAAAAAGAGTTGGTTCGAGATTGTTAATAAGTTGAATTTTCCATAACTGACAATGTTGTAGATTCCAGTTGTCGTTGAAACGAAGATAATCAAGATATAGATATAGTGTTGATGCCAAATTTGTAGGTACATCAATGTTTTTTCAATGTTAAAGGACTCCAATGATCCGGAACTCGCATTTATTCTGTTTAGTTCCAAATGGTAATATTAATACTTGAGCCGATGGAATGTTTTTTTACAATGAAACCGATGAAATTAAGTTTACAAAAAAAAAACAGAAGTAGATTTGTATATGATTTTGTTGCAAACTGCCCAGTCAGTATTAGAAGCGAGTGGGGCAAGATATTTGAAGCAATTTCTGAACCCAATTACATGATATTGTCAAAGAAGCACTTAATGTGATTAGAAGCATCGGCAAATAAGGTAAGGTTTAAGAACAATTCTCAATCCCCCAAGGTAGTCAATTTAATTTCAGATGCTTCCAAGACAGAGGATCATAGACGTTCCTTTGTCAACATAGAATTTTAATTTAACATCTGCTTGTCCAAACTAGAACAAAAAAAATGAGAAGTTGACAAAAAAGGAGAAGAATTAGAAAATCATATTGTGTTTTCATCAAGAATTGCCTATATTACTGACTTAAAAAAACCATCATGGTGATTGCATCAACAAAGTGATAACTTATAGGTTGACCTCTTGATGTCTCAACGGGGATTTTTTCGTGAATATCCATTGGTAATTGCAGCAACAATTAGCGCAATAAGATGGGGTTGGGTTTCTCTCCTTTTCTTTCTCTCCTTTTCTCTCCTTTTCCCTCTCATAAGTCATTATATAAAATATCCAGTGGTTCAAATTCAATGTTTTACAACAATAATGTAATTATGATAATATTTTAAAATGTAATATATAAATTTAATCTGGCAAAATTTTATGTAAACTGTCCAAAACTGTAATAAACTGTACAGAACTGTAGATTACTATTATAAATTTTAATTTATTTTTCACACCAAATTTTGACTGATTAAATTTATTTATTTTATTTTAAGTGTGTTGATAATTATTTTAGTATTATAAAAATATTAAAAATATGAACCATTGGATCTTTCAAAAGGAAAAGGAGGGAAAAGGAGAGGGAGGATGAGGAGAAAAGCTTATCCCAATAAGATGCCATAACCTCATTCGTTGTCATATTTCCTAACAAAGACTATTAATTTGATGCTAATATTAAAATGACTCGACGCCATCCATGCGTAGTACTACTATCTTGAAAAGATTCAACTGGTATGAGTGGAGATCCTAAAGGCTAAAGGGCACACAGGGTGTGAAGATAAAGCGATGGAGCGATGGAGCACTAGTTGCATCACTTGAAACAGGAAGTGACAGGGAGGAGAAATTAGGTCGTCACTAGTTTAGCCTCTCTGTAATTTGGCACATTCTTCTACATGCCATCTCTAGTTTGCTAGTCAGTGTTTGCATTTGGTGGGAAATAAAGGACACCATTTGAGAAGCCGCTTATATTCAGACACTGTTTCTCCCACTTAACACAAGCTTTAGGGGTTATCACTGTCTCACCGAACCTATTGAAGCCCGCACACATAGTACCTACCTCACTTGTCCCTCACACACACATCCTGTTTTTTTATTAATAATTAATACTACTCAGCACACATATAAGCAATTTCTCCCCTTTCAAATTTTAAATATGAAACTACTTTGATTTGTTAAAAAAATTAATGAATGAAATTATACCACTAAATTATTACATATGCAACATGCAATTGAATTACAGGTTAGTTTAAGTATAACATATGTTTTGAGGAAAAAATAATTCAATTATAAACATTTTATAGTAAATAATTTTGCATTATTAATTTTTTCAAAAAATTCAAATGAGTCTTATAATTAGGACAGACGTAGTAGGTTATTATCCAAATCCATAACATAGGATCACATACCTTCATTTTCAATTTTATACTTATTATTTTCCGCTACTACTATTTTTGTTGAATCAGTTTGTGGAATTTTGTTTTTAATTTGATGTACCATATTCCTTTGTTCCTATTTATAAGACAGAGAGATGAGGTATTTTTTGGTCCTATACAAGTCACTTCATTATAAATGTACAAGTTCACCATTCATTTATTATATGTTGACTTTATTTTCATGTGGTACAATAAATAGTAAATATGAGTAGAATAGGAAATTTGTTGTGTTTTAGTGGTATATTTATATTTTTTTTTCAAAATTTAAAGCAAAATATTTCAATTATAAAATATGGAAACCTTTTAAATTATTAAAATTAATAAAATATATCTCCTCCACCATTCCTAAATATGTCACCTAGTAACCTAATTTAATTAGATTAAGAACCTCTATTAAATTAGTAAAAAATCATGATATCATAAATCACCCATTCTCTTAATTGTTTATTATTGACGAGTTTTAATAGCCATGAGTTTGGAAAATGTAAAAAAGAAAATATAGAAATATATTTTATATTTAAAAACAAGCTCTCATGCCATGTATTTAGGAAGTGACGAAGGATTTAATGTATATTAGGGCTTTTGTTATGATAAAATTGTGTCAAAATACTGTACCCATTATATCCTGCTCTCCACCCATAATGTCTATACTTTTAATTTTTTTCATGTAAATTTATAGTTCATTGGCACAATTTTCGAAATATAAGACGCATGACAATATACTACTATCAAAGATTTTGACAATGAATGTAACTGAATTGACATTTAAATACGGGAAAATTGACATTTTGCCCGTGGAACATATTGAATCAATCTTATGAGGATATAGTAAAATCGAGTTTACATATATTCAATTTAGACGTTAAATTACACGGTGATTAATTCACAGACCAGCTGTCTACCCCTATATGGGACTTCAGAACAGCGAGGGATTAGTCTCACTTGACACGCGGGTGGGGATACCCTTGGGTAACAAAAAAAAATATATACATATATTCAATTTTTTCACTAGAGCATGTCAATTCCATATATCCATTCTCCTAACAAAACCTCACAAATCCAATAAGCAGGAAGCTTTTTGAGAGGGAAGATATCGTCCTGCGTGTGTACTCTTAGGCGAAGAGAAGGTGAAACAGAGGTTTCCACACAGTGTACCAAACGATGTTGAGCCGAGCCAGGGCCACATGAGCCATCTGTTTCTTTTTTCCATTGGGCTCCATCCATCTCAAGCAAACAACAAGCTAACTAAAGTCAATTTAATTGCCTTTCTTGACTCCCAAGTCTAGTCAGTTTCGGGGTTGACTTGTTCCAACACACGGTGTTGTCCTAATTTATTTAGGGCCCGTTTGGTTCGATTACATTGCACACGTGCAATGGTAATCTTTATTGCATTACCAAATTTGTCATGTTTGGTTGAATTTAATGATGGTAAAGAAGATTGCAATTGCAATGAAGATTGCATATTTTTTGGTAATGAGTTTTCATATGGTCCCCCTATAAATCTTCATTGCACCCTATTATCTATAATAAAATGTCAATTTTACCCTTAATGAACAATGTGAAAAGACACTTACTTGCCCTCAATGTTTCTTCTTTGTCTCTCTCTCTCCCTCTCCCTCCCTCTCCCCCTCTCCCCCTCTCTCTTTCTCTCTCCCTATCTCTCTCTCCTCCCTCTCCTTCTCTCTCTATCGTTCTCCCTCCCTCCCTCTCTCTCCATATCTCTCTCGTCTCTCCCTCCCTCCCTCCCTCTCCCGCTCCCTCCCTCTCTCTCCCTCTCTCCCTCCCTCTTCCCCTCTCTTTCCCTCTCCCTCTCTCCCTCCCTCTCTCTCTCCTCCTTTGGTAGAGAAATGAGTGGAGACAATTGGGAGAGTTCATTTCTTTAATTAGGGTCATTATGGACCTTTAATAATTATTATGAAAAATAAAAGATATTGTCCCCACAATTTGCAAATAACCAAACACATTGATGGTAATCATTATTGCATTGCACCCTATATTCTTAAAAATACATAAATTGGGGGTAAGAAATAATATCTTCCTTTGCCATTTCTTATTGGGTTGATAAAATAAAATTGTCGGTCTCCTTCACAAGTCATTTTACACAAGGTGAAGCATTTATAACATGAAATTTTGCATATAATAAACACCATTAAATACAATACATTTATTATCAAATCGTTGGGAGTTGTCACAACTTTATCAAGTGGTCTAAAATTTGGCTAGCTATTACTACTATAATTTATAGAGATAAAAGTAATCCATTTTTTTTTGGCCAATGATAAAAGTAATCCATTGTGAGCTTATATTCATGTGATTAATCAGATTTTAACAGTGTTGTATACCTATGACTAAATCAAAAACAAGATTCAGCCAAACAAAATAAAAACAAGATACATTTAATAAGAGTTACTGTTAATTAACTTTTTTTAAAAAGTAAGAGTAATTATAAATTGAACGGGAGGAATAAGGTTGGAAAAAAAGAGGAAAGAGTGAAATGGAAGCATGATTTTCACATCCAGCTAGGAGGGACGGCTTGGCGAGCGTGTAGCATAATACGGATCTCCACCGACAATAGCGTCAAAATGTCTCACACACTCACCACCATATCCAACTTTGGTGTCAAAAGTCAGATATCACCATTATGCCATATGCTTCCAAAGATTCCACCACTCACTTCTTACCTGTGCGGAAAACGATGCCGTCCATCTCACTCCACATTCCCCAACATTTTTTATTTTTTATCCCTTCAGTTATAACTCGACACAAAGATTTCCCCACTCCAAGACAAAAAATAAATGTAAAACAATCAAGAAAAAAAATCCGAGAAAGAAAGAAGCGAGAATTAAATAGTAGAAGTCATTCGAAAAAAAATAATTAAGATGAGGTCTTGCGAATTGTAAACGTACAATAACAACTTATGGACATCACATAACAACTCTTGAGAACTCATTTTAATTATGTTTGTTTCTTACATGGAACCTCTAATTAATTATCCTAAGAAAAAATCTCTTCTTTTATACTCCTTCTTATCCATAATATAAAAGTTCAGCTGTACAAATATGTTTCTTATGAAAATATGTAAACTTAATTTGGAGTTGATTTTTTTTTTCAATTTTACCCTCATTCATTATAGTACTATTAAGATAGAGAAATATCTGAGCATTAATAAATAGGGTCGATTGCAGCTAGGTCCCAAATAAGAGACTCAATTTCAAAGAAGTCACAAAGAGTTGTTAATGACTACCATTAATAAGTACAATAATAACCTTCATTAACAAGTGTTAACAACTCCTTGGGACCTGTTTGAAATTAAATCACTTATTTGGGACCCAACTACAATTGTCCCTAATGAATAAGAGAATTAAAGGTAAATTAGGGAAAAAATATATTAAATCATGAGAGAATTTAAGAAGGAATTATTTAAATTTGAGCTCTTATATTATGGACTAGAAGAAGAACATGTTTAGGTGAGTTGGGTAAATTTCCAAGTTTAAATAGCAGTTACTTATGTACACAAGTACTTGCAAATAACCTTCCAACAAATTATGAGGCAAGCTTTGAACTCACAATTTCAACTTTTTATTTGACCTGAAAGGCTTTACAAGTTGGGACCAAACTCTATCCATCATCCAAAATGCAAGTAAACAAAAATAGCAATTAAATGCAAAAGAAAATTCAGTTAGTAGAGAAGAAATATGAAATATGTGGAGAGGACAACTCACTGATAGGACAGCCTTGCTACAGCTTCGTAGACTCCATCCATCCATCCTTCCAATATATACCAATTGCCAACTCGTCTATTCCATTCTATTCTCCTCTGCGTCAATTTCACATAATACACACATACTACTATCTCAGATCTCTTTTCTCTTCTCAGTGATCCACAATTATGGAAGGCTACGATGGCACTGTCAGACTTGGCGCTCTCCACATGAACCATGATCGCACCGAATTCGTTGACTCCGCTCCAGACGTCTCCGTCTCTTCTCCGGTCACCCGCCAGAAAGCCGCCGCCGCTAAACAGTTCATTGAAAATCACTACAAGAATTATCTTCAAGGATTGCAGGATCGTAAAGAGAGGTTCCTTACTATTTTTATTATTTTGCTTTTGCTATTTATAAATCTGATCCTTTTTTTTTGTATTTGAATTCATTCATGTTCTTCATTTCACTGATTCTGAGTTTCTGTGATCTCCATTGCCAATACTCTAGAGAATTCATTTTTGTCGCGTTCTTTCAGTTGTTTTACGTGAATTTAGTTCCATAGCTTTCTTTCTATGCTATATTTTGTAATAAATATTTGTATCGTAATTTTTGTTTGGATCATTTTGAGAATGTTGAAGCGATAAAATTGGAGGTGTTCATGTTTGAGGCTTCGTGTTGTCGTTTTTCTTCTTATCTTGAATTGGTGGTTCGTATAACGCATCGCTTTGGTAACTATAATAAGTGAAGACTTCTCTGATCACGTGGACAGAGACGTGTTCACTTGTTCAGTAAAATCCACCTGGACGCTTGGGGAAGCAAAATTTGTTTTATCCTCTTAAAAATGTCCGTTTCATGCATAGGCATATTTTAAAAAAATTAGTACTCTAATATGATGTTTATTAAGAAAATTTTTACTGACTTACTGAGAACATGTTATATTTTTTAATTACGCGCGCTAAAACAATTAAATTAGAGTGCTCACTTGATATATTAGCATAGATTTTATTATTATGCATTTTACCTTGTATAGTTAAAGCGGATATTGTTTTATTTTCAAATAATTAAGTTTAATTTAATAGATTATATTTTTGTTTCAGACGTAGAGCACTGCAAAGGCAAGCTCAAGAAGCTCAAGTATCGACTGAAGAACAAGAGGAAATGCTGAGGAATTTGGAGCGCAGAGAGACTGAATTCATGAGACTGCAGAGACGTAAAGTTGGGATTGATGACTTTGAGCAGTTAACTGTAATTGGTAAAGGTGCTTTTGGTGAGGTGCGCATGGAAGATAGATAGCATTGAAACTTTATGTTTGGATTTTGCTAGTAGTTTGCATTGTCCGTAACATTTTCCTCTAATGCAGGTGAGATTATGTCGTGCAAAAGGTACAGGTGAGATTTATGCCATGAAGAAATTGAAGAAATCAGAGATGCTTAGCCGAGGACAGGTAATGGCAGTTAAGCTTGGTACATACTCTGCATACATATTATTATATTACTTCAATGCAGCTCATTACAAGGAAAAGGAAAACCTTGGATTCACCTGCCTCTTTAGTTAGTATCAGTCATTTTTATATGATGACTTATTTCAAATTGAAATCATAGTTACAAACTTCGTTTTATACTTGTTTTTGGTTATCATTCTGCTTGCTGTTTATTGTGCTTCAATAGATCAATTGATATTAACAAAAGTGCTGATTGACAACTCTGTTTCTGATATTTGAAATGAGAATAGAGTGTTAACCTGTGTATAGTGTGTGCTTAACATTTAACTTTTTCAACATGCACATATATATAATTATATATATGTTTTCCTTTGATATATTGGTATTTATCTGGATGGAAAAGGGCATTGTGTATGTACATTGATGTTGGGCCAAGATTGAATAAGATTTTCATTATATAGGAAAATTTTACCACCAAATAATATCGTTTACAGGCTAATTTGACCATTAGAGCAAACACATCTACTTCTTACATTCCGTTGTCATTCTAATTCAGGTTGAACATGTTCGATCTGAGAGGAATTTGTTAGCAGAGGTAGATAGCCGATGCATTGTAAAACTTCATTACTCATTCCAAGATTCCGATTTCCTGTATCTTATCATGGAGTATTTACCTGGTGGTGACATTATGACATTATTAATGAGAGAAGATATCCTTTCTGAAGATGTTGCTCGCTTCTACATTGCTGAGAGCATCTTAGCTATCCACTCAATACATCAGCACAATTACATACACAGGTATGGCTGTTGTGAAACTAATTTGGTCTCATTGTTATGCTAACCAAATATACCCAAAGAGTTTGTTATTAATAGGAATGTCTTTAAGATGAATCTCTTATGAGTTCCATTTTGAATATCAGCTAAGATAAAAATTGATACTGTAGTCTTAAGACACTCCACCTAATACACTAGTTTCTTTCTGTGGGTTTACTTCACTGCTTAAGTCACATTGGTCCATATCCAGAAATTCTACTCAGGAAAATTGTTTATAGGGAAGGACTTATAACTTTCTTGTGAGCTATTATTCTCAAATATATCAAGCAATGAAGATTATTTGAACTTGGGTGCCCTCTTCTTGTAGGGATATAAAACCAGATAATTTGATACTGGATAAAAAGGGTCATCTGAAGCTGTCAGATTTTGGCTTATGTAAGCCTCTTGATGATAAGTATTCTTCAATTTTGTTGGAAAGTGAAGATTTTACTAATGAATCAACGAATGAGGTTGATGGATATTCTGCGTCTCCTTGGTCGATGCCAAAGGAGAAATTACAGCAGTGGAAACGTAATCGCCGAGCATTGGTATTTCCATTTCCCTCCATCTTGAAGTCAACATTTTTTTTAGTTCCAAGAAAGAGAAAAATCTAACCCTATAACAAAAATGACTTAATGATCTGCAGAGTTTTTTTAATTTCTGCCTTCAATTTTTAAACAATAAAGTATATCAATGCAAAGGGTGTTTATGCTTTCTTTCTTACACTTCTTCAGGCATACTCAACTGTTGGAACTCTTGATTACATGGCACCTGAAGTTTTGCTCAAAAAGGGCTATGGAATGGAATGTGATTGGTGGTCTCTTGGAGCTATTATGTATGAGATGCTTATTGGATATCCTCCCTTTTGTTCTGATGATCCAAGGATGACATGTCGTAAGGTAATTAGTTGAATTGTTTTTTCCGTTCTCGTTATCTTTTCCCATTTATTCATAAGGACGTGGCTATGTTTATTGTATCAGATAATTAACTGGAAAACATGCCTTAAATTCCCTGGAGAACCCAAGATATCAGCTGAAGCCAAAGATCTGATTTGTCACTTATTATGTGATGTGGACACAAGACTTGGAACCAGAGGCGTTGAAGAAATAAAGGTAAAAAAAATTGTTCGGTATAGCCAGTATTCTTATTAGGGGAATCATATATCTTTTTTTTTCATATACCATTGATTCATTTTTCAGGCTCATCCATGGTTCAAATCTGTTCAGTGGGATGCGCTTTATGAAATGGAAGCTGCATATAAGCCTACAGTCACTGGAGACTTGGACACACAAAATTTTGAGAAGTTTCCTGATGTGAGTACAAAATATGTACATAGTAAAATTGTTGACTGGTGAAAATGAAAAATTTGTGCTTCATGTTCCACATAGAAATTCAAAGGGTGAAACAACATAAATGCCTTAATTTCACAAAAGCTCTAAACTAATCTAATTTGGCTATTCCATTCAATGTCAACATTTTCCATTTTATTTCTCTTGTCAGCACAACTAAACTTTTGTGAGTTTGTTCATTTCAGTTAGAAGGACCACCATCCACAACAGCTACTGTGGGACCTTGGCGGAAGGTATATCATTTTCTGTCAGATTGCTATTGCTTAAGACATTTCTAAAATCGTAGATTTAGTTTATGTCCAAAAATATACTTGTGCATGGAAAAAAAATCTTTTTTTAGCCTTATTCTTTCCATTAGGGTAAGCCTGTTATATAACTAATATTGACTACTGATTTTCCCCCCAAATGTGTCTGTTTCTTGTTATGTAAGTACCCGCCAAATTTATGCAGAAGTCAGTGCAATATATGTTTTGGTAATTGGTTAACAATTAAATCTCACCTCTTAATACTAAGGGTCTATTAGAGAACTAAACAGTCTGCTGGACTGATGGCGTTCAGCAGTCTAGTTTGGCCAGCGTTACTGCAGAGTTTAATTTTTAGTCGTCAAAATTTGTTGTCTATTGGAAGATATTTTGCTGATTCATTTTCCATGAAACTCGCTGTTGAGGTCTTTAGATATTTAATAGTCATGTATCAAATGTAACTTCATGATACCTTACTTTTCTTTTTGACATTTCTCGCAGATGTTAACATCTAAAGACACCAATTTCATAGGATTTACTTTTAAGAAATCGGACGTCCTTAAATCAATAGGAAGTTCAGGTAGGACATCTTCAGAGGTTGGATTCTTTTGCTTCGCAACAATCTTGTACTGTAATTCTAAATGAATAATGATTTTCAGATACTGGTGCTGAATTGCATGGAT
Source organism: Mimosa pudica (assembly GCA_029929735.1). Taxonomy (NCBI): domain Eukaryota; kingdom Viridiplantae; phylum Streptophyta; class Magnoliopsida; order Fabales; family Fabaceae; genus Mimosa; species Mimosa pudica. The sequence continues at coordinate 14,409,582 of JAKELP010000004.1, read as the reverse complement.
CAGCTCAAAATCCGTCTCTAATTTCCTTGTTAGGTATGATCCCATCACACTTTGCAAATAAATTCAAATAGGCAGTACAGGATTAGGCAGCTAATCTTTCTACCTCTTCTCCAATTGATTAACATATTCTGATATACATATACTATAATTTCTAAGCCTGCTGTTATAACATGCATTTGGTTATGCAATGCAGGTCGTATTGATTTGCAAGACACTGCCATTCCAGAAAGTGAGCAGAAACCAGATACTTGAGCTGTCATCTTCGTTGTATCGTGTATTATATTCTACGCACATGACATTTGAAGAAGATCCTCTCTGATCACTGAATGATCACATGAAAATTATTCAATACAGGCAGACTGGACTAAAGTTTATAGTTGGAGAGCTAAATTGTACGTATCAAGCGGCTCACATCACCTGCTCTTTACCACTCTCGAGTGATAATGCCATTATCCTTGACAAAAAAGTCAAAACTTGTGGAATTCAAACGCAATTTTTCCGCATCACGCGGCATTCACACATATTTGTTTAATATTTTGAGAAAGTTAATTTTAGACAGCAGATTGTGTTGCTGCTTTGTGATGGTTCTTTTGATGAAAAGGTTTTGGCAATTTGTATGAATCTCGTTTATTCAAATATAAACGGCACCATTTGATATTTCTTGCAATGCTTGCATGTTTTCCCCTCTTAGCAAGTGCACGGAGGAGAAATATCTTTTATGGTGTGCCCTTGAGCACATTAAGCAATCGTTTTTTTTTTTTGTTACCAAAGGGTATCCCCACGCGCGTGTCAAGTGAGACTAATCTCTCGCTGTTCTGAAGTCCCATATAGGGGTAGACAGCTGGCCTGAGTTTATTCATGAACTTTAATAATTGAACAATTGATATTGACAATAACTGATTATTAAAGCTGGAGTATTTTAAATATTAATGTAAAATAAATATCCAAGAAGTGGGTAAGATTGAAGATTGAAGTTGTCAATTTCATCCCTACGCTTTAAGATCGCATGGGGATAAGATAAGAAAAGGACAACAGTATCCAATGGGAATGAAATTATTAAAGAACAGGAAAAGTGAGGGAACTGAAAGCTGAAAGTGCAGTGCCACATCATCAATCTTTTCAAGTGTGGTAAGTCAGATATTTTGGGTGCCGATAAATATCTGAGGTTCTGTATTTCTCGGACATGTATGACGTGGCGACGCCATGGCCCTTGACACGTGTTAAAGCGCTGACAACTGTAACTATATTTCATTATTTTCTTCTCTTCCAAGTTCCCAACCACCGCTACCACAGTTTCACTTCTCTCATCCTCTCTCACATATCCTGATATCCAATGTGCTTCCCTTTTCCTTTGTTAATCTCCAATCATTTACTATGAAGAATTTCAGATCACCCCAAGTTCCTACTATCTCACCCAACGACTTCAAGCTTCCACTAAGTCACTTGCAGGTACTTTTCATTTCTGATCTCCTTCATGAACTCAGTTCATAAACATATGTATTCGTGGGATTTTTTTAATGAACTTGATTATTCCAAGAAAAGAGCTTTGTCTTTTAATAAATTTTTATTTGGCATTTTTGTGTATATTTTATTAGGACCCTTTAGGCGAGAGATGCTTGTCAACAGAAGAATGGACCGACGAGAAACACAGCATGTATCTAAAATCTATGGAGGCATCATTCGTGAATCAGCTGTATAATTCCAAGCAAGTCCTGGGATGGCGTTTCCCTAAAGCAACTCTCTCACACTCTACCCCCTCTTCTTCTAATCAGGTTTATTTTTTGTTGTCTCTTGGCAGTTGCCCAAATTTAAAAATAAAGTGTTATTTACTTACAAAACATATAGGAGGGGGTTAAAAAACCCGATATTTAAGCTTCTTATTTATGATTAATGCTAAGCTAGCTAGGATCACTTGTATTTTAATATTTTATAACTCTAATTCTGTACTATAAGAGTGACTTGTTTGTGGACCGATGTACATCCTATTTGAAGTTTATTAGATAAAATTGGTGAATTGTAGCAGTTGAATCATGTGGAGGGTAATGGAAATTGGAAGAAGGCGAAATATGAGAGAGAGAAGGGGAAAATGAGTAGTAGGAGGAATGAAGGGCATGATTTAAAGGCAGATCTATGCATTCAACAGTTGAGCTGCTCAAGCACAGCCACTAGTAGAGATAGAATGTTAATCTTCAACGATATAGGTATTACTCTACAGTCAGTGTCACCTCTCCCTTCTATGTCACATAGACACATAAGAGGTACTAATTAAGAAGTATGTGTGTGTTTTGCAGAGATGACGGATCAGAACTTTGTTGATGATGAGGAAATGGTGGAGTGCTCCAAGAAAAATGTTAAAAAACTCAAGCCTTTGATATCCAACGCCTATATGCGCCAGTGTTGAAGTGACAATCAACTATATATATCTTTCTGTTGAGAAATTTCATTTCATTTCCACGGATAATCTCAAGTTCTGGTTCTGAGATTATACTCGATCACTTGTAGACGCAGCATCGTTCGCCTATATTTGACTTCAATAAGTATGATTAGGAGAGGCTGCCTTTACCACAACACATGTTAGCTTGTATCTTCTGTACCAGCGGTACATTGTTAACGGAGGCACTTATCTGCTGCTTATGTCTCTATACATCTCTATTTTACAGTTTGCTTATTATTAGCCCATCCTCAAGTCTCTACCCCCCTTTCACCCTATATATAATGCATTTATCATATTTAGTACTATTGTAGATGTTGAAATTCATGATCTCACGTGTAAAAGAGTTTGAACTTTGAAGTCGTTATGTATTTTCTCATCTTTTTTTTCCAGATAATCTGAGTCTATAAATAATATTGTGTTAAAATATGTTTTTTATGTCAAGTGTGGGAAACATAAAATATGTTAATGTAGTTACATTTGAAAAACTACCTGTATAGTTACGTTGTACCTTAATCCATCTCCTCTTTTCCCACTTGTCTGGGAATTGCACCAATGTTGCTTACAAGACAAGAATTCCAAGTACGAGTATTTTTTTAGGTGGAAGAAAATTACAAACACATTTTTGTATTTCACTTCTACAACTTGTGGTTGATTTCAAAATTAGAACAGATAAATATTCTCAATTTTTTAAAACAATTTTTAGTGTTGAAATCTAAATTTTATTTAAGTAAGACAGACATTAATAACTTTTTTTAAAGTATTTTTTTGGCCTCAAACACAAGTGTTATGTTTAAAAACAAAGTTTTATTTCAGGTTATTTTAATCTACAATGCAAGAAGTAATTCCTGAATCTATCATGTAAAAAAACTTCTTTTCTTAGAAGAAGTATCTTCCACAAGTTAATTCAATCAAAATATTTTACAACAAAATGAATAATAAGTACAAATTTTGATTATTTTAGCAAAAGATATACTCGAACCCTTAATGTAAAATCAAATTGATTTTATTTAAGGAGGTTCATGAAGCAAAATAAACTATTTGTAATAAATTTGATCTCCTCAATATAAGTACTCAATATTTTGGCAAAGTATTTAATTATAATATTCATTAAATATTTAAAGGCTAAAATATGTTTTTGATCCCTTAACTTTGAAGAAAATCATGTTTTGGTCCTTTAACTTTGAAAAGTGTGTTTTTGGTCCCTTAACTTTGGAGAAAGTGTAATTTTTTGGTCCTTTAACTTTAAAAAGTGTGTTTTTAGTCCTTTTAAATTCGGATAAAGTATGTTTTTAATCCCCTAACTTTGCACAAAATCATGTTTTAGTCCCTTAACTTTGAAAATGAGGGACCAAAGAATAGTTTATCCTGTTTTGAAAAGACTAAAACCATCATTTTGTCCAAAGTTAAGGAAACAAAAACACACTTTTTAAAGTTAAGGACCAAAAAAACACTTTCTCCAAAGTTAAGGGACCAAAAACACACTTTTCAAAGTTAAATGACCAAAACATGACTTTCTCCAAAGTTAAGGGACCAAAAACATACTTTAGCCATATTTAAATTACATAAAAATTATAAATAAACTAGATAAATACTTTAAGACGACTTATTTTGGCCATCAATCTCGTAAAAAACTTAACATTAACATTTTATATTTAGAATGAGAGCCAGTATTTCTTAAATAATTAATTATATGATTTAAAATAATTAAATTCGATATTTATTCCACGAAATTTATACCACTACATTTTTTATCGGAAACGAAATTTATACATTTACAATCCCGTAAATTGAACATTAACGAGAATTTAGGAAATATGTCTAAATTTCCCGGGAAGAATTTCAATTTGCGACGCGTAAACGTAAATGTCATGTCCCTCCGACCCTCCCTATATTTTATGGTCTGGTCAACAGGCAACAGCAAACGACGTCGTCTAATTGAACCTCCTCCTCCTCCTCCTCCTCCTCGAACAGCCACGTGGCCATCTCTCAAATCCTGATCACTTTGAAGAATCCTCTACCTCCCATCTGATTTCAACAACGACCTTAGCTTCTTCATTTTTTTCGCCCCTCTTCTTCCGTCTTTCTTCTTCTCCCTGTCTTCTTCATTCTTCTCAACACAAAAAGATTCCATTTTTAGCTTCTCATACTCCAACTCCAACATTTTTTCTTCCTGATTCTCAACTTTTTCATCCACCCAGAATTCACATTAGCTTCCTTCCGTGATTTAAGCTCTAAATTTATGTTGTGATTATTGTGTTTCTGATTTGCACCTACAAAGCCGTGCCCTTTCACCTAGGGTTCTTCAAATTTCCAGGATTTAAAAATGCCACCTTTTTTGTCTTCCTCAAAAGCACTCACATCCTTTGCATCACGTAGGATTGGTGTCAGGCAATTGTTCAGTTGTGGCACGAGTTTTGGGCAGCTTGGGAAACCAGACACGTGTCAATGTGTTAGTAGTATTGTGGGTGACCTGGACCGGTCTGTTTATAAACCCTTTGCTTGCAATGGTGATTCTTTATCTGTGATTGGTGGTTTGCATAGGAATAATTTTGTTCAGACTAGGCAGTTTCTTGGATGTGGAGATGGTGAAGAAGGTGTATTGTCTAAAGTATATGAGGAGAAGATCGTTTTGGGGTAATGTGGCTTTATACATATTGTTATATTTCTCTCTAGGCTGTGTTTGTTTTAGGATGAATTATATGAATATTCTTTGGTAGAATGGAATTTCCTTTCTGATTGTAGAGAGATTACATGGTGTTGTTTATTAAGGGTATGTTTAGATATAGCTTTTGGGAAAAAGCTGAAAAAAAAAAGCTCTTTTGAAGAATAGATTCTGGAGAACAGTTTCTGAAAAAAGTCGAAAAAAATAGTTTCTTACAAAAACTAGGTTTTTTGCCCCAAACATAGTTTTCCAGTTAAAAGAGCTATTATGAAAAAATTGTTAGTGTTGTTTGTTTGACTTAACTAAAACACTTACGTTCTGACAGAAAAAGGCTATTATGAAAAAGGTGTGAGTGTTTGTCTTCCTTGATTTCAAAACATAGGTTTTATTTGAGCTCAAGCGTAGGTTTGAGAGTTTGCCAAACAAGCACTGATTCCTTTTCCTGAAGTTTGCATATATTGCTACATGGGATGTATGCTATCTTTCTTTGTAATTCTGCTAATGATTGATTTATTAACTTTTAAAATGCATGTACTAGCCCTTGCTTTGTCATGTTTCTTATTCTTTTTTGTGGCGCGAATCGGAATTTAGCTTGGAAATTAGTTTTACAATGAATATGCAAGCTGATAGATGTTTGACTTGTAGGTACTCTCCAGAGCAATTATTTGATGTTGTTGTGGCTGTTGATTTCTATCATGGTTTTGTGCCATGGTGTCAGAGATCTGAGATACTCAAACACTATCCAGATGGATCATTCGATGCTGAGTTGGAGATTGGATTTAAATTTCTTGTGGAGAGTTATGTTTCCCATGTCGAATTTGAAAGACCAAAGCGAATAAAGGTAGTTATCCTATTATGACCCACAGCATGGTAGTTTAGGCCTTTACAGGTTCTAGCTTGCTTTTGGTTACCCCTTTCTTCGTTTCATATTGTCTGGACTATCATTATGACTCGTGACTAACTTGTTTTGTGATCTTAAGTTTTGATAAAAGGATGAAACTGATAGACCCGTTTTAGTCAACATAAGATATCATTGTTAAATTTAGCTTATGCTACAGAGATAAGTGCTGCATTTGAGCTACTGTGATCCATATACACTTATGAGCATAGATATGTGGTGCAAATGTTGAAAAAACTAATGTGGAACAGATGTCCTTGTAATTGTTGTGCCTTTCCTTCTTGTCATGATTTTGTGTCTCAATATATTTGAGAGTTTTCTATTCAGGAGGAAGAAAATGTTGCTGTGCTAGTGTCTTTTAGTTTTAGATTATTTATTTGACCACAAATTGTTTCTTATTTTCTCTCCTAATGTTTTTTGTTTGCCTCCAGACTACTGTATCACAGAGTACTCTGTTTGACCATTTGATAAACATATGGGAATTTAGTCCCGGGCCAGTTCCAAGATCCTGCAATGTTCACTTCTTGGTGGATTTTAAGTTTCAATCTCCTCTCTACAGACAGGTATAACTCATTGATTCATTTTTTTCTCCTCAGCTGTCATTTTTGCTTTATTATGGAATTAATTCTCCCAGTAATTTTAAATTGGCTTTTGTTGAACCCTCCATGCAATACTTGTCCATACCAAGCCTCTATACCCATCTTCATGATATAACTGACTACTACTACTTGATAGTGGATTAATGGCATGCATTTCCCTTCACATTGTACCCACATCTCTATACATACTATCTCCATTATGGTTTCCGTCTCAAATAACATTGTCAAGACAGCAGATGCTGCTCTAGTTACTCCCGCTTCCTCCATTCATTTCTAGCTGTAATTTTATCCTATATTGCCTATAGCCGACCTCTTGCTACTGTGATTTGCATCACGTGCTAAAATGCGATGCAATGTTAGGTGTTCATGGCATCGGTTTTTTGAGTTTTGTGAACTTGAGAGTTCCACAATTTTAAACTAAATCTTATATTATGGCTCTGATGTAGAACACTTATTTATCCGAGATTTCAGTCCAAAATTTTAACATGAAAATACTTGCATTGTAGTTTGAATAGGTAATTGTTTGGCTGTACAGATAAACTTTATTCTCCCACCCTTAAATATAAGATCATTCTAACCTTTTTTAGGAAGTTAAGAAAACAAATTATACCACTAAATTATGACACATCTCACATATAATTAGATTATAGATTAGTTTGTAAGTAGAATAAATTAGTTTTGAGGAAAAACAATAACCATAGACAATTTAAAGTATTAAATTTGGTATCTTTAATTTATGGGTGAATGTGCAAAAATGATACTAAACTTTACCTAAAAATTGCGTTTCTAATACTTACGTTTCCGCGAGGTGCAAAAATAGTACCAACTTGGGGTTTAGGTGCAAATATAGTATTTTCGCTTGAGGGAAATAAAATTTAGATGTGAAAAGACTCTTATGTCCCTCATTAAATTTTATTTCATGGGAAGAATGAGGACATAAGAGTGTTTTCATATATAAATTTTATTTCCCTCAAGTGAAAATAATATATTTGCACTTGGATCCCAAGTTGGGTACTCGTTTTGCACCTCGCGAAACTTTAGTATTAGAAAGCAATTTTGGGTTTAGTATAATAATATCACTTTTGAACCTTTGCCCTTGATTTATCCAAAAAAGTTAAAATGTTCTTATAATTAGGACTTGATAGAGTATAAACACTTTATTCATGTTCATGATTGTATGAAGTATTCTGTATTCCATATTGAGCATCTTCATATTTGGACTTTTGAGTTATGACTATAGATTGATGTATTTTTGTTTGTGCTCTCAGATTGCTTCAATGTTCTTCAAGGAAGTGGCCTCTAGAATGGTTGGCTCGTTTACTGACCGTTGCCGTTTGATATATGGACCAGAGACGCCAGTCCTTGAACATTCATATGGTGAAAGTGCCCAAAGTTATCCTTCACGTCGCAATTAGAGCATGCATAGTTGACGTCAATTCAATATTTGATCACGGATTGGGTGGCTTTTTGGTTGTTTGCCACTCAATTCTGATGTCTTGTTTGATGTAATTCAAAGGCTAATTGTTGATCCATTTCTGTTTAGAATGACATCAAACATGAGGCTTATGTATAATGTGCTTATGTAACAAAACGTCAATTGAAAATGTGGGATATCATTAGCAAGGGGCTGTCCCACAACATAACGTGGTATAAATCAAATTTGGACTCTCCAATCCCCATGATGTATTTATATTTAAAGTCCGCTAATAAAAAAAATCAATTTCATTATTCTTACAAAAATTCAAAATGCGGAATAACGTAGGCACAAAGTCAATGCGCGCACATTGACTCCCTCTCATCCTTTATTTATTTTCCCCTCTCATTCACCTTTTCCATGAATAAGGTTGAGGTGAAAATAACTAAATAAGTTCATTTTTTTATATTATGAACATTCGTGCCATCTCTTTCTTTCACTCTATACTTTCCTCATATAACGTAACCCAAATTGCAAAGTCTCCCCTTTTAGTCTTCCACAAGCTTCTACAGGCTAATGTCAATCCCAATGACCTCACTTTTTCTTTACTTATAAAAGCCTTCGTGTCATCCTTCTCTTCAAAAACATATACTACCTCTGTGATCACAGAATTCCAAGTTAGCCAAGTTCAAACTCAGTTAGTGACACGTGGCATCACCCAATTCGTTTATGTAAACACTGCTCTTTTGGACTTATATATGAAACTTGGTCTCACAAATTATGGCCACCAACTGTTTGAAGATATGCCCTTTAGAGATGTTGTGACGTGGAATGCATTGATTTGTGGATATTCAAGGAGTGAATATGGTTATGATGCAATTTCTCTATTTATAGAGATGCTTAGAGAGGGTTTTAGACCTGATCATGCAACAATTGTTGGTTTGGTACCTGCTTGTGCTCGTTTTGATTTGATTCTTCAAGGAAGGTCCCTTCATGGGTTTGGAATTAAAGATGGATTTGATTTTGATTGTCAGTTGAAGAATGCACTTTCTTCAATGTATGCTAAATGTGAGGATTTGGAAGCATCAGAACTTTTGTTTGATGAGATGTCTGAGAGATGTCTTGTTTCTTGGAACTCTATGATTGGTGCCTATGGTCAAAATGGGTTCTTTGAAAAGGCTATGCTTTGTTTTAAAGAGATGCTAAATGAGGACTTAAAACCTGGTCCTGTGACTATGATGAGCCTCCTGTCAGCAAATGCTGTTCCTGAGGCAATTCATTGTTGCATTGTTAAATGTGGCATGATTAATCATGCTTCTGTTATTACTTCTCTAGTTTGTTCATATGCTAGAAAAGGGCTCACACATATGGCAGAACTTCTTTACAAATATTTGCCAACAAACAGCCTGATTTCCTTAACAGCAATCATGTCAAGCTATGCTGAGAAAGGTGATATGAAGTCAGTAGTTGGATGTTTTATCCAAACCCAGCAGTTATATAAGGAACTGGATGCAGTTGCATTGCTTAGTGTTCTTCATGGCATTACAGATCCTGCTCATTTTGCTGTTGGGCGTGCTTTTCATGCTTATGGATTAAAGAATGGATTGACCGCTGATGATTTAGTCAGTAATGGGTTAATAAGCCTGTATTCAAAATTTGATGACATAGAAGCTGTTTTCTGTTTATTTCTTGAGATGAGCTATAAGCCTTTGATCACTTGGAATTCTGTGATCTCTGGTTGTGTGCAGGCTGGAAAATCAAGTGATGCCATTGACTTCTTCTGCCAAATGAAAAGGTCTGGACAAAAACCTGATGCCACAACTATTTCCAGTTTACTATGTGGGTGTGGCCAGCTTGGTTACCTGAGGACCGGGGAGACGTTGCATAACTATGTCATTAGGAACAATGTGGCAATGGAAGATTTCACAGTAACTGCTCTAATAGACATGTATACAAAGTGTGGTAGATTGGATTATGCTGAAATGGTGTTCAATAGCATCATTGATCCGTGTTTGGCTACATGGAATTCGATTATCTCAGGTTATAGTTCATATGGGGTTGAGCATAAAGCTTTCATTGGTTACAATGAACTGCAAAAGCAAGGGCTTAAACCTGATAAAATAACCTTTCTTGGAGTTCTAACAGCTTGCAGCCATGGTAGACTTGTCTGTGAAGGAATAGAGTACTTTCGGATTATGACAGAAGAATATGGCTTAATGCCAGATTTACTGCATTATGCTTGTGTGGTTGGTCTATTAGGCCGAGCAGGATTGTTTCAGGAAGCAATGGAAGTTGTTAATAATATGAAGATCGAACCTGATTCTGCTGTGTGGATATCATTGTTAAGTGCTTGTAGCATCCACCAAGAAATCAAACTTGCGGAATGCTTGGCGAATAAATTGTTTTTCATGGATCAAAGAAATGGTGGGTTTTATGTATTAATGTCAAATCTCTATGCAATTGTAGGGAGGTGGGACGATGTGGCAAGGGTGAGGGATATGATGAGAGACAGTGGAGGAGATGGATGTTCTGGAGTGAGTTTTATCGAAGTAACATCCATTGAGGACTTGAATAACAACATCCTGGAAATGGATGAAGTCTATTTGAATACAAATAATATGCAGCCCTTTTGTCTATGATATCATTTAAGTCCCTTACATGCTGGAGAATTATCAACATTTCAATTCCTATTTAAAAACAGCTGTTTTTGTCAATTTTGAAATGGTCTTTGAGGAACGGAAGTGTTAATAATTCCTTTGCGAAAAATTTGAATGTCACACCTTCAATTTAACTAGGATAAACTGTGTTAGTACCAAATATGGACTGAAAATTCATTTATTTCACCCATGAAAAAAGTAAGAGTAGGACGTGGGAGACGATTTTTTGCAAGATAACATGAAGGATGCTTTCTTTTTACATTTCCTATTTTTTATCCAATAAAATTGTGTGCTATTTGTTTAACGTTTGATAAATGTTAATAACACAATGAAAAAACTGTTATGTGGTTTAAGGTGTTTACCAAGTGTCTGTATAAGAACCACTATGGCATATTGATGCCACGGAAGTAAAGACACTGAAGAGTTGTGGGGAAAAAAAGCTGCTTAGGATTCTGTTGTATGCAGGAAGACGCAGAGGAAATAGTTAGGAACATTTGAAGAGGACAAAACTTTCATTAGATCAAATTTCATGAGGCTTCATAAAAGTGTCAATATAACTTAATCCTAAATGCAATTCAGAATAATCTTATCCTCTATTTTCCTACCAAGGATGATAATTTCATATCAGATTATCAATTAAACATGACCTTTTCAGTAAGACAAGGTATAATCTAATTAATAATACCTACAACAGTAACAGCAACAACTACCAACATGTACATGTTCTTAACAAATTCGAGAATTCTGATATATTTGTCTATAGTCTTCAATGATGAGGAGTAAGACAGCCACATCATTGTGCAGGACGTGATTTTCTTCTAGTAAAGAACATTAAAACACGTGGGAATAATGGCTTCCTTTTCTTCTTACCATTTTTCTTTTCTGAGGCTGATCCATTATCAGTGTTGTTTTCATCTACATTATGCAAAGAACTTCCTCTGTCAGGTGCTCCTTCAAGGAAGTTCAATTCCCTTGTCCTCTCAGAACTAATCGTAGCGCTTTGATTTTCCTTCTGCTCAAGTTCATATCTCCACTTTCTTAAGTCTTGTTCTACAGATAGTTTTCCTTCTGTTGCCTTTTCAGCTCTATCCATTGCCACCTTCAGATATCCCCTCATGACAGACATCTCTTGATTCACTTCTGCCAATCTCTCCAAGGTTTTCATTTCAGAATCTCTTGCCATCTCAACATCAGAATTAACAGCTTCAACCCTCAAATTGGCTTTCTCCTCGACCTCATGTATACGTTTGCTTAGTTCATAGTATTCCTCTAAAGCAAGTATCACCCCATTGGAAGAGTCTGCATCAAGGTTGTTTCTTGCTGCCTCACTCTCTTGCAATGCCTTGATTGTTGCTATTGCCAACATCTCAGAAGTCCTGGCTGCCTTTATCTCCTTTTGAGTTGCAAGTAATTTGCTTTCCACCGTAGTTGCTGCAGCCTTGGCTTGATCTGCCTCATCTGTTACTTTTAGCAGCTCTTCACGAGCTATTTGAGCTGATGAGTTGGCCTGATCAGCATCTTCAGCTGCCTGTTGCAGTTTTTTAGGCATCTCAGCCAATTTTTCTTTAGTTTCTTTCTCCTTCATTTGTATTTCAGCTACTTCAAATTTAGTCTTTTCTAGTTCTGCTTCAAGTGAAGAAACTGTGGTGGATGCCATTCCCTCTCTATGCCTAATTGTTTCAAGAGTTGATTTCTCTTGTTCAAGTTCTGATTTTAATGATGCAGCAGTCTCCTTCAAGCAATTAAGTTCATTAGTTCGTTCATCCAAATTGGTCTTCACTTTCTCAAGTTCCTTTCTCCCTGACGCCACTATTGCCAATATTTCATTACTTGTCTTCCTCTTTAGTTCCTCTGGTTCTATTTTTGAAACTCTTTCAACATTGTTTTCTTGCTTCGATTTTGCTTCCATGTAAGCAGCTAATTCAGCCTTTAGATTATTCAACACAGCAGAGGCTATGAATACTTTAGACTTGAGATCCTTTGTTAATGAAATATGCAGGCTAAGTTGGTGGATCTCTTCTTCTATCTGTCTTAGTTGCTTCTCCCAGTTTTGAGAGTCTTGATCTCTAACCATGATTGCTCCCATTCTTTTTTCATCAGCTTCCAAGTGTGCAGAATGTGCAGATTCAAATAACTCCTTTGCAGAAATTAATTCAATGGTCAATTCTTCCAATGCCTTCTCCACCTCTTTTGATCCTAGAACAGACTCTTCAGCTTTCTTAATAGCCACGTCTTTATCGATATGTAATGATGCATATTCCTTGCGCAATTCTCCCAACTCTTGTCTCACAAATGTTAGCTCAGAAATAGATGCTGTAAGCCTGGCTTTAGCAACTTCAAGTTGTGCCTTGGATGCCACGCTGGATTCATTTGCAATACCTTGTTCCAGTTCTTCAACTCTAAGCTGTGCAAGTTCTGCATCCTGTCTTGCCTGGCGCTCTTCTGTTTGTGCCCTCTCTAATGTTAGTTTTAGTTCTTCTATGAATCTCTTACTGCTATCCAACTCCGTTAATACTTGGAATTTTGCTTGTTCAGCAGCCTCAAATTCTTTTCTATACCCCGGGATCTCCACTTGTAATTTCTGGAGTTCTAGTTCTACATGATGGCGTCTCTGTACAACGAACCACATAAAGGTGTCATTTTCAGAAAAATTGATTGTGAGCACCAAGAATTTATCTTATGCATGGCAGGAAGTAAAGAAAATGAAGATGACATATCATATTACTCCAATTTGTTTTCTGGTGAAATTTATTTAAGTATAACTATGCATATTTAAACCTTGTTTCCTCCTTCCCTTTATTCCAATGTAGACTGATAAACCTGACTTCTTAGAAATAAGGCAAACAATTTTCCATTTTGACATCATAACTTGGCCAAAAGAGTGGAAGATTCTTGATGTAACTATCTCTCAAACAACCATTGAAGCTATAATCATTATTTTTTCTCATTTCTCTCATTGACATATATTACTTTGGAACTGACCAATAGATTTCTCTGCTTGTAAAGCACCAAGAACATTAAAATTTTAGCTAAGAGAAAAATTAAAGTAACCTGAAAAGGAACATGATGATATTAAAAGTTCAATGATACTTACTTCCACTGTTTGGTTTCTATGAGCCTTCCAATCCACAATTCCTCCATATTTGGAAACAGCTGCCTTGACAGATTCAATTGGAGCTGCTGTATCAATATCGCTTACTTGCATAGAATCTGTAGGAGTTTCATCTGTTCCCAATTCATCAGCTGCAGTACTGACAACCTGTACTTCAGGTGTATCTATCTGTAGCTCGTTCAGATCATCCTGCAAATCACTTGTAGATGAATTTGATATAGTAGTCTCATCTTGACCAGTCTTTTGCTCATTGTGGTCATTTTGCAAGTCCTTTGCTTCTGAAGATTGAGGGGATTCTACAATCTCATTGCGATTTTTAGTGTGGACCTTTATTCTAGGCAGATTGTTCATTTGCTCATTATGGACACTCTGCATATCTTGTGTTGCATGATATGAAGTTGATATGTTTTGGTTATGATCATCATCAACACTATGAGTGGCAGTTGTATTACCATCTTCTGTTCCATTACTTTCAACAACAATTTCCTGATTGTGTATCTCTTGCACATCATCCATAGTATTTGAGGTAAGTTGATTAGTTAGAGCTTCAGTGTAAGAATAAATCGCTGGTGGATTTAATACTTCTGAAGTCTCTTAAGGTTGTTCTGTCTTTGGCTTCTCGGATCATTTGAGCATGCTTCTACACGAGCCATTGGTAAAAATCAGTTAGGAATCATAGAGTTGTCTTATACAGTATCAAGTAATGAAGAAAATCAAGCAACAGCAAAAATGCAAAACAAGGGATTAAATTATCATGATTTCAAGATTAAGAATTACAATGTAAAATTTCAAATATAAGAGGGAATTCTATTTCTTAGCACAAGTTATCCAAATTCAAACATGCAAGTGGATTTGAACTATATCATCTATACATTCTTACAACATGAGTCAGCCTGGCTAAATAATGAAATTTCAATTCCTTAAGAGCTTTCCTTGATTTCTGTTAGGATATTTAACATGGTTTGTATAATGAAAATGTAACAAAGGTTATACATGGTTCGTTGGTTTGAGCGGTAATTAAATGGACATATATTCTCTATCTATAAGATCAATCAATACAAAAAAAAAAGGGTTGAGATACAGATGTGACCGTTATAATTTTATATAAACAATGCAACTGACAACTAGATGCCATTATATCCATGTATACTCATGTTTAGATCCGGGCATGATAAAAAAATATTGGTTAACATATATGTACAACATATTTATGCATGGGATGGAGCATTAAGTCATATGGAACAAAACCTTGCCAATATTGTGTGATTGAAGAACAAAAGAGAATTGTGCCCAGAAAAAGAAAAAGAAGGAATGAAAAGAGAGGATTGATGATGTTAGGAAAAATGATGAGGTGTGAAAAGTGAGAGGAGAAACGTAGTGAGAAGAAAAGTAAAATTAGAAGCTTTAAAAATAAAGGAAGGTAGGAATGTTGCAACTATATTTAGAAAAGCCAGGAAGGCGGGAATGTAGGCACAGTTAGGGGGCTATCAATCTGTATATTCTATGATTTCTATCTCTCATTTCCCATTTAAGCCTTCTGTTTTCCATATCAATTTTCTTTTGAACTCATTTTCCTTATCAATTTCACGACCCACTTTCATTTTATTTCTTCGTCAAAGATGAGTGAATGATTGTTTATTGTGTATCAGCAGTATAGTGCATATCTTGATTCAAATAACAATTCTGTTCAAATTACTTAATATGATATACTTTTTTTAAAAAAAAATATCATTCATCTTCCTTTGATTTACAAATATTTCCTACTTAATTATTCTCTCTGGTCCTAAATATAAATAACAATAAAAACAATAAGATATTTGAAGCATTGATTATATGTAGAAGACATATGTGTACTATTTACGTCCCTTTGGCAAAAAGAAAATGTGTATTCCTCTAGTATCAAATATAAAATTTAATTGACTTTTTTTGCAAAAACTAAGGAAGTAAAATAGATTATTTAAATATGACATATTTAATACTATATTGTTAGATTACCTATTAGTTTATAAGTCAAATAAAATTTGAAAAAAAATTTGAGTAAATTAATTTATAAATGACTTATTTTAATTTTTTAAATCTAGAAAAGTCAATCAATTTTTTTTTTTTTTAGATTATGAGGAAGTGGTTTTTTTTACGTCATAACTGCATAACATGTATAATTCATTATACACAGGACAATGCTCGAAGTCAGAGAATAATAAAGTGTTATTATGATCAACTTTCATAGGGGCGCCTGTAGCTCAGTGGATAGAGCGTCTGTTTCCTAAGCAGAAGGCCGTAGGTTCGACCCCTACCTGGCGCGCATATTTTTACCCACTTTTAATGGACCACTCTCTTTGACCCCATTACACACATTCAATTTCTTTTTTGCATTTCTTTACTCGCTAATAAGGCATGGGTGGTAGGAATAGTGAATATATACTGTCAAAAAGATTAAAACTATACACAAACAAATAATACTTTTGAAAGGCTAAAATATATTCATATCTATAAGGTCTAGATTGTCTTAATTTTCGCTAGCAAAAAACAAAGATTTTCATAAGTTTCAAGTTTTTTATTAAAAAGATCTGCTTAAATTAGCGTGGTCATAAAATTTAAAGCGATGTGATAAGCATTCAAACCGATATGGGGAACACATTTCCCTATACAAAAAAAAGAAGGGTGAAGACCAAAAAATGATACATAACTATTGGCCAAGGAACAAAAATAATACATAACTATTCCAAGGTTACAAAAATGATACCAAACTTTTATCATGTGATCAAAAATGATATTTTCACTAATATGACAATAATATTAGACATGAAATGTCCAAAATGTCCTTGTAATTAAATAAACATTTAACATGCGGCGATTAATTTATATGGGCATTTTAGATTTTTCATGTCTAATATTATTGATCACATGATAAAAATTGGGTATCATTTTTGTACCTTGAAATAGTTATGTACTATTTATGTTCCTTGGCCAATAGTTATGTATCATTTTTGGGTCCTCGCCCAAAAAAGAATATGAGTAAAGAGAAGAAAAAACATATACAAACCATAAAAAGTTGACCATCTTTGATTTATTTAAAGTGCTAATACTTTTTAAAAAAATTAATTGACACAGAATCTAAGACTTTCATATAAAATATAGACATATATGTTCAATTTATCTTGTTCATCTTTTTTATCAGAAAAAGTAATTACTACTTTATAAAGTATACATTCATTTATCAGTAGCTAAAAAACTAGACAAAATAATGAGATTCACACGAGCACGAGTTGAATTGTCACCAATATAAGTAAGCTAAGACAGGTAGAGTCGATCCCACTTCATGAATTTTCTTAAGGAATAAGCCTTGAGATTACTTCTATCAATGTGTGCGTGATTAAAATTCTTTTAGCTAAATCATCTTGATATTCAAGTATTTGTGGCTTTAATTTAAAGTTTTAAACCTAGTCAAACCTCCACATGTCCCACAAAAAAATTCGTACGTGAATAATTAAAAAGCAGTTTAAATTCAATATTTAAACCTAAATATGCCATTCTTCCTATTTTTAGCGGAAATGGTATGACAAAATGCGTGAATAAACTGCTTTTTTTTAATTATAGGAATCTAAATATGCCATTCTATCCATGCCCGAAGGGACTTTTATGTCATACCATTTCCAAAAATAAATTAGGAAGAACGGCATATTTAGGTTCGTAATAAATTAAAAAAATATATTTATAATTAGGTATCTTGAACTAGCTAGCTAGGAAAATATTTTGAATGAAATAAAATTAAATCAATTCAAGAATAATGCGCATGATGTGAAGGCAATGGAAAGATCTAAAGTGCTTTATATAACGATAAGCACTTCAAAAGACAAAAATAACACCGAAAGATGCAACACAAAGAAAAGGTGGGCGATCGATATCCACTACTTGGGCAAAAAAATTCAACCAAAACATACACTGTACTGTAGGGGAATATATCCCATACATAGGTCATAGACAACACGTAATGAAGCACACATACATATCCAACGTGGAAAACGGGTGGTTTACGTAAGAGATCCACAACTCATGTAACCAAGACCCGAGATAGCTAGGCTGTATATATATTTGACGAAGAAAATGAGAGAGTATTATATTCAGTGCCATAAAAAAATACTTCTATATAGAAAAAATGGGGTACATGCATATGATAGAAACGAAACACAAAGGGGTAATGACTGAGGGGAAAGTGAGGGAATTGCTGAGAGAAGCAGATGCGAACAGAGACAACAATCTGAACAAGGCAGAGCTAAGGAAGGCACTCGAGGAATTAGGGTCCAGGTTGCCTCCTTTCAGGGCTTGGCGGTGTCTCCATGCAGCAGATGATAACCGTGACGGAAAAATCGACCCCTCCGAAATGGACCGTCTCGTTGATTACATCATGAAATGGTATCACGGTCATAATCATTAATCCAAGTAATATATTAATCACCCTCGTCCTTCATATATATATGACATGTCTAAATTGTGAGGGACGTATATAGCTGAAGCTTCGTCATGAGGATCAGAAGATAGTTATATTGCACTAAATATGTGTATAAATCGAAGGTATTGTGTCACAAGCATGCATGTATGTACGTAAGTCTGTATGCCGCGCACCTACTATATATGTGTGTATCAAACCGGCCGGCATTGCTTAATAATGATCGGTTGTGTTTTATCTCTTTTTTTTTTGTGTTATCATTAAGGAAAAAAGGGGATTCTCAGATAGTTCGTAAGCATACATGCTTCGTGTGTTAATTATTTGGAACTCCCTGTTTTTCAAGACGTTGTCATCAGTTAGTGTTATAGATAATTTTATCTCATCTTGTGTGTGTGTGTGTGTATAAGAGTTGTTTGTGGATGGGTATTGCTACTTAAGTTTCTTACAAAATAATGTAACATATAATAATTTATTAGTGGTTTATTTATATTAATTTTTTTCATCTTAATTAGATTTGATCATGTCATTTTTCCATAAGCTAATTTTTTATAAACTATTATATAATCTCAAGACACGCACATAAGTTCCTTACAAAATATTGTGTAACATAATTGAGTGGTTCAATTAACTTAATATTTCTAAATTAATTGACTAGGTCTTATTTACAGTAAATATTATTGGATGATGAAGTAGTAATTTGGCTAGAAGAAGGCTAATTAAAAATCAACATAAAATTATATGTACATGTGTATAGATGAGATGAACGTACGATTACAATCTGTTGATTGATGTGTTAAGCAACATTATTGTTATAAACAGGAAAATACAAATCCTGGGACAACAACTTAGCTCTTTAACGAAAGTGATTAGAGTAGTATGTGGGGGGAAGTTTTTCTTAGGCTTGCCAAAAGTTTTTTTTTTTAAAAAAAAAAACTATTCCTAGGTAGGTATAAGCCTAAAAAGAAAAGAAATCAGTGTTGTTCAAAGTGGTTCTTGAATGCCTTGATTGAAAAATTTAAAGAGGCAACTCTGTTTTCGTATGCTTTCTCTTGTCTTAATTATTAAACCATTTTGACTTTTTCTTTGAGAAGTTAAACAATTAATCGCTTAAAATGTTCATGGTTATATATATTTTTCCTCAAAACTATTTTAAACTACTCTATAATCTAATTACAGATAACATATATTTTAATTTAGTGGTCTAATTTGATTCCTTATCTTTTGAAAAAAAAATATAAATATATATAAGACTAGAGGAATATTGTATTTTTGTCGTAACTGTGACACAACCAAGAAATATTAAATCACGATGAATACAGTAAAAATTGGTTCAAAGTAAGGAAAGGCGTGCGAGAGTGCGAAGTGGGTTTGATCATAGACAAAACGAACATTTCTTTGCATAGATAGTTGGTTTAACTTAATATAGCAGAAGCCTATCATTCCTCATGCATGCATATATTCAAATTATTCCCATAAATTATTGAGCTACAGATTCCAAAATATTGTGGCGAGAGAGAGTCTGGCGTCACTGATACTTGCGCGACAAACAACGACGTATCATCATCGAACGAGCATCTTTTAAAGCCGATCGAGAACTGCGTCCTTCAAAGTCTTTTATGGCCTGAGACTCCTTCAAAGTTTTTTTTTTACCTTTCAAGACTCCTTCAAAGTTCAAAGAATACTTTTTAGCGAATGCCATATGCAATAGATAATAGCTTGTCATGGAAGCCAAGGTAAACTTTTGTTATTATTTGAGCATGCATATAGTTTTGATCTTGCTCCCAGTTACGAAATATTGCACATACAAGCGATGAGTGGTCTATTGAGGGCTCTCTCTATATTTATTTAGATCTTATTCATCCATCATTTTGATCTAATTTATAACTTTCTAAAAATAAAGAATATAATATTAAATACATATTTTTTATAAGACCAGTGGATCAAAATAAAAAATAAATAGATACCATTTTATTTAAATGGAGATGAAATAATGGGGAATTATATATCTCAATGGAGAGATCCCTCACCCTTTGTTGTTAGGACTGAGAAAACTCATATCAAATTATTAGTTTGAGCAAATTAAATACTCTTACAATAAGGGACAATTGCACTTAGATCCCAAATAAAATACTCAATTTCAAAGTGATCCCAATGAGTTGTTAATATGTAATATTAACAAGTATAATAGTCTTCATTAACAAGTGGTAACAACTCATTGAAACTTATTTGAAATTAAATTTCTTATTTGTGACATTGGTGTAATATTGTCCTTTATAATAATCAACCATAAGAGTATTTTCTTTATGAGTTTAGAATTGAAAGTTGAATAAAATTACCTTAATTAGTATGATATAATTAAAAATAATTATTGGCGAATTTTTTTTTAGAAAACAATTTAAGATCTCTCTCCCACCCCCTCTTAATAAAACATTCGCGTCCAGCCCGAGGTCACTCACAACTTGCCTAATTTTTATTAGCAAAAAGAACTTGCCTAATTATGTTTGTTTTACAATTCAAAATTTGAATATCTAATTCCATATTGAAAAGAAAAACGCTATTGTGGCGTGCCGTTGATGGAATGTGACCATTGAAGAAAAAAAAGCCATTGTGGCGGGCGTGCGCTTTTATATTTTCTTTCCCGCCCGTTCTTTTTTATTTTTGCAATGCTATCGATCTCTCTCTTCACGACCCATCTCTCTCTATGTATCTTCAACTAGCTAGTGAGATATTTTAAATGAAATGAAATAAAATTAATTGAAGAATAACGGGTATGATGTGAAGTGAAGGCAATGGAGATTAGAGAACGAAGTGCTCCAGAGATAACGATAAGAAAAGAATCTATCAACACTTGCGCAAAATCTTTCAACAAAATCGGGAATATATGTATCCCATAGGTCATCACCAACACGTAATGAAGCACACATATCCAATATGGAAAACGAACGGGTTAGGTAAGAGATCCAAAACCGATGTAACCAAATACCCGAGATATATAGCTAGCTAGACTGTATATATTTGTGTATGATGAAGAAAGGAGAGGGCATTAATTATATTCAGTGTCTTAAAAAATATAGAGAAAATGGGGTTTAGAGCAGAAACGAAATACAAAGGGGTAATAAGTGAGGGGAAAGTGAGGGAATTGCTGAGAGAAGCAGATGTGAATAGAGACAACAATCTGAGCAAGGCAGAGCTAGAGAAGGCACTCAAGAAAATGGGATCCAAGTTGCCTCCTTACAGGGCTTGGCGGTGTCTTCGGGAGGCCGATGACAACCGTGACGGCAAAATCGACCCCTCTGAAATGGACCGTCTCGTTCATTACATCATGAATTGGTACCATGGTCCTAATAATTAATCCCTTGTATCGACCATCCTCGTCTGATCTCTCATATATCGTGTGTGTGTGTGTACACATGTCTAAATTGTGAGGGTTACGTTGTAGCTGAAGCTTCATAATATATATAGGATCAGAAGATAGTAGTTACTGAATATATGTATAAATCGGATGTATTGTGTGTCACTTGCACGTAAGTCTATATGTTGTGTATCAAACAGGCCAACGATGCCTAATAATTAATCTCATCGGCTGTCTTTTACCTTTCTGTTTTGTTCATTAAAGGAAAAAAGGGGCTTCTCAGATGGTTCGTACGCAAGGCATAAATATATATATAGTGCATGGTTTCCTCATGCATGAATCTTTACTTTGTATAGATAGCCTCTCCCTCATCACTCAATAGACTCCCCCTTCCCCTGTTTTCCAAGGTGTTGTAGTTGCCAAACTTAGCATTAGAGATAATATCATCACATCTTAAATATTAGGATAGATTAGTTGTGGCTGAGTATGTATTGCTACTAAATATTTTTTTTCCATTTTTCATTGATATCATTTTTCCATAAATTAATTTTTTATAAGCTAAAATATAGTCTGACGACACGCAAATGAGTTCTTTACAAGAAAATATGTAATAAATCATAATTAAATGGTTTATCTAGCTCGACTAAAATACCAGATGTAGTAGTAACTTGGCTATCAAGAGGCTAATTAAAAAGCAACACAGAATTATATGTATGTGATGATGCATGGGAGATCGACTAGTTTGGCATTTAGCTTACAATCGGTTGGTTGATGTGTTAAACGACATTATTACTTCAAGTAGAGATGTACAAATATTGGAAAATGCATTTGTTATTAACACAGAAGCTATACTATTGGGTGAAGGTATAAAGATCCACGCGTGTAGTTTGGTTTAGGTACACCCTAATACTTGAATGTTTTTACTTTAACGTGCACATGTAGTTATTAAAATAAATCAAAAGTGTCCATGCATGTGTCATCAATATAAACAACGCGGTTAAGTTTTTCAAATTAAGTGAAAATAAAATGTGCAAAAATGTCCATGTAATTTGGCTCAAAGTGCACCAAACATCACCACAAGCATTTTTTGTTCCAAAAGTGTTCACATATAGTTATGAAAATGGTTCTTTTCAATGTCTATGTTGTTACTTTACACATGTATGTTAGGCAAGTTAAGAGAAATACATAAGAGGGTGAATTGGGTATTCTAATAAAATCCCTTTCAAAAAATCAAGTTTAAAAGCAATTTTCAAAAAAAAAATCGATAGAGGTGAAATAGAGTATCGAAACCCAGAATCATAGTGTTTTAATACTGGTTCGTTCCAAATATATTGACCTTTAAGAATGGAATTGAATGTGGTGAAATGTACGCTACAAATGTTTGAAGATGAAAAAAATATTTGCAAAAATCACAATCATATTAAGTAACGTAACGGCATAGGTATGAGAAAACCATTTTGGTAATTAACAACCAAAGCACTTTCGAGTCGAAAGAGTTTGGGGTATTGGGTGTACTTTGGATCAAAATATAAATATTTTTTCACATTTTATTTTGCTAACTTTGAAACTTTAATGTTGTTTGTGTGTATATATAGATGATATGAGCACTTTTGACTCATTTTATTTAGTGACTACGTGGCCACTTTTTGGGGCAAAAATTTTTACAGGCTTATATGCACTTTGAATTAAATTACATAATATTTTCATACTTTTACCCAAAACTATTTACTTTTATAACTAAACTAATTATTGAATACCTTAATTCTAAGAATGGATGTATATATTATAAAATTTTAACGAGGCAGCTTTGGTCCATGACATTTCTTCGGGTTTTGATTCAGGGCTCATCCCACCAAAACGGCCTCGTTTTGATTAGTGAACCCACGTGACCCACGTGCCTCTGTTTTGTATTCCCTTTCCCTTCCTCAAGCCTCAGCCTTCAGAAGCTCCATAATGAATATAACGCACACAATCACTTCACCACAGCCACATGGGAAAAGAAAATGGTGCCTCTCTACTTTTTTGCTTCATGATTTCTTTTTCCCAATGAATTTTTTTTTTTGGACAAATTTTTCCCAATGACTTATTGCTTCATTAAATATAGACTTTCAGTTAAAGAAAGCCACAGGGGTAATAGAGATGTATATAAGCGACGTACATGTAAGCAACACCTACAAAATACTCATTCATTTATTCCTCCATTGTTTAAAGATTTAACCCCGATTTATCAAGATAAGAGAAAAATAGTCATTCATTTAATTTCTTCTGCCATTGTTCCAGCCAGCTTTGCTCCTACTATTCCTTCTTCTCTTCCTTCCTCGTCTTCCAAAGTGTTGATGGCGGGATTGCTTCTGATTTTGGGATTGTGTTTGAGCTTGATGGCGGCAAATATGCGGGTGTAGAAGTGGTAAAGTGATGCTGTGCGTTTTATTCACTATGAAACTTCTGAAAGCTGAAGCTTGAGGCAGGAAAAGAGAATACAAAACAGAGGCACGTGGGTCACGTGGGTTCATTAATCAAAACGGGGCCGTTTTGGTGGGATGAGAAAGATGAGAAGGCTGGGGGGATGAGCCCTGAATTAAAACCCCATTTCTTCTCCCCCGTAACTGCGTGAGTACGTACAGAAGAAAGAAAGATTAAATCACAACTGTCCGAACTAAGGAACGGCGCGCGTTAGATAGTACACGGCGCGCGTTAGATAGTACTTAGTGGGGTTTGATCATAGACAAAACGGACATATATCTTTGCATAGATGATTGGTTCAAATTAAAATAGCAGAAGCTAATTATGCATATATTCAAAGTACATATACTGTTATCAGTCCAAAAAAAAGTACAAACTGTTATGAGATTCCATAAATAATTGAGCTACAGATTCCAAAATATTGGGGCTAGAGAGCGAGTCTTACGTCACTGATACTTACGTAACAACAACACGGAATGTATCTTTTTGAAGCTGAGAACTGCCTCTCCTTCAAAGTTCAAAGAATACATTTTAGTGAATGCCATATGCAATAGATATAAGCAATTAAGGATTTAATAGCTTGTCATGGAAGCCAGGGAAAATTTTGAGCTGGCATATAGTTTTGATCATGCTCCCATGTTATGTAAAATTGTAAATATTGCTAAAGCGATGAGTGGATGAACAAAATATTTACTGTTTATTATAAGCGTCGGTAATTTCTTATCTGCACATTGAATTTGTTATTAGAACTGACAGAAATCAAATTCAGTTTATGCCCGTCATATTTAATAAACAGGACAAACATAACTTCGGATTTTCTTTAATTTTCTTCTTTTTAATCATGAAACATTCCTTACTGATTTTAATGGTCTTTTTTGTGCCACCTTTCGTTTATACAACGATGTCGTGAAGATTACGAAGCATATTTGATTTTTGATTCATTTGAAGGACAACTCGTTTTTTTGTCAAAAGGGCGACTCCTTTTCTCGCCTCGCCCTATAGATGTGTACGTGTGTGTTCCACATTATGCATGAATATAATGCTCTCTCACGTCCACTAGTTCTGTCTCTGTTTTGAGCAAAAACAGACATTTTTATTTAGGCTTAATAATTATATTCCATTTGGTTATTGGTTAGAACATTTCTTTACCAGGCCAGGTGGTTAAATTATTTAGAGCATATAGAAAGAACACAAGCACCCAATTTACAATAATTAAGAGGATAAAAAATCTTAAAATTTTGATATATTATTAATATTCATGTATACGAAATAAAGGAATCAAGATAGCATTAAAACAATTTATTTTTAAAATATCAAACACATCATTATTTGAGCTATAAATTTATGAATGGGGCTTATAATTTATCACACTATTTTAATTTATAACATTGCTAGGCCGAAAAATATTTTCATATATAAATATCGGAAATACTTGCTATTTAAAAGCATGACTTAACAAAATTTGGAGGAATATAATATATATAAAATGGAGAAATAAACGTGCTCTGTTAAACGTTTTCCATATATGTTTTGTCTCCATTTTTGTTTGATGCGCCCCTCCAAGAGTTCATGGGATAATAAGGTTGAGAATCAGCGCGAGTGCAGTGATCGGCCGTTTTTCCAAAGTAATACGAGTATTATAAAATATCTTGTTTGGATAAGATATCCATCTATCCATCATATATTCCATGATTCTCCACTAGTAGTGATGATGAAGAATAATGTGCCTTTATACGTAGAGATTTACACACACATATAATGAAACTTTAAATGACAAAGAGACTACATATTATTCTTTTTTTTAAAGCATATTATTATTCTACATCCACTACAAGAATATAGGGACATTTTCGTGGTTCAATTTATATATATTTTCACGTAACAACGCGAAAATAACATGCTTTCGCACTTATCTTAACTGTGAAAATACATTGTGAGAAAACTCGGTATTTTTGAGTAACAAGACGACTGTGAGGAAGGGTAAACGAAGCTTATTTTCAAGTGCATTCGTGGAATAAAAATTTCGTAATCAATAATGTTTTCGCGCAAAATTGGACAATATTTACTAAATTTTCCCTCAAAACCGCCCAAATATGGTACTTACTGACTACATATTGTGCTTAACTCTTTGATAGGCCTCAAAATCTATTTCTATTCCAAATCTTTCGTGCTGTGCATACATAAAACAATGAATTAAATCATATTATATCATGATGGTTTCATAGATATCATATTCGTGATCATAATTATAAAACTAGCATTATTTTCACTGTCTATATTTGTTTATGTTTATCTTCACTTTTTGCCAAATATGTTTTTCAACAAAAATATTTCTTTCTGGTCTTCAACTTTATTATAGAATAATACGTCCATCTATTCAAAACTATCTGCATCGATATTATATTACAAGCGTGCGCAAATGATTGGTGCTTAGCTTTAATCATATAAAAGTGGACTCTATTAATTTGTGTGTAATGTTTTCACTTAGACATTATTAGAACTATGTAATCGTTTCATGAATTAATATCATTTTGCTCATATTGACCCAATTTGGCCCTGCACGGTTTTACCTTCTTAGGTTGTTTGAATTATTTTCTATATATTATGCCCTGCACGGTTTTACCTTCGTAGGTTGTTTGAATTATATTCTATATACTATCCGCTGTCATACATATATATAATACTGTTAATATAACACTTGAATTTTTTGGATATATATATATACATATAAAGTAAATTAAATCAGGTACTTGATCATAAGATGCATAGTATATTATTTACATCATTTATTAGCAAATGAGTCAAACAAATAAGTCTTAAAAAATTTAGGTAAATCAAATCATAAATAATTTATTTAATTTTCTTAACATAAAAATTAGATCTATCTCATACATTACTAAATATGTATGAACAAAGTCTGATCACAGAATAAAAAATACATGAACAAACTCTAGTGGTGCCGTATAGTATGCATAAAATGATCTCTTTTGCTATATATTAAAGGCTGCACACATGCTGTAAGTTTGAATGTAACCAATGATGACTTCATGTAAATGAGAGCCAGTAGGATAGAGAGTTTGGTGCAAGTGCAACATCCCATAAATCACAGCAAGACTAGAATTTCTAGTAGTTGTAAGAGAAGGGTACTACGTAACCCCAAAAACTGTGGAGAGATACGAAAGGTAGCCATCGACCTATATGATAAGATTCTAATATGATAGGCCGGAGAGAATATATATTATATATAGTCCTTGAGAACGAGAACCTTTAAACGGAAACGGGTCAAGGTCCGCAACCCGGGAAGTGGCTATATATTAAGAAGGAAATAATATCGAGTATAGAACTAGAAGCATATAGGCACATAGAGTGAGATATATAGATAAAAATGTCACTACTGCACATGCTACGCAAACGTCCAAACAGGGTGATGGAGAAAAGCATGATGAATGGAGATAAAATAAGGGAGATACTGAACAAAGCGGACAAAAACAAGGACGGAAATATTAGCCGAGCAGAGTTGGAGGAAGCAGTGAGGGAATTGCATTCGAGGTTTCCTCTGTTCAGGAGCTGGTGTGGTTTGCAACACGCCGACGCCAACAACGATGGACAGATCAACCCCTCCGAAATGGACGACCTTGTTCGTTACCTCTTGAATTGGTACCATGATAATAAGTAATGACACTAATCCATATTTTATGATCTCTCTAGTGTTGTTTATTCCTATGGGCCTATGGTCCAGGCCCAATAGCCATGTGACCTAGAGTTATATTGAGGATTAGTAACGTACCCTAGATAGTGTTGTTAATCAAGTCATCAGTGTAATAAATTACTCTCTCTAAGACCAAATCCCTACTTTCTAGTCATCTCATTGTATTGTATGTGTCATATATGTCATTGTGTGTTAGTATGTAATGTGAGTGTTGGTATGTATCTGGCAATGGAGGAGGATTCAGTTATAAATTCATCACATCGCCCTATCAAGTTTGAAGATATATCTGAAAATTCCAGTTTCACAAACACTTTCTATTAAAATATTATTTCAGGACGTTATCCATAGGCAGAGGTTGATCGATTGTGCATAGATCAAACTAAAGTAATACTCCTTCAATCCGTAATATAAGAATTTATCCGCCAAAACATGCTTTGTGAGAAATCATGTATAAGTTAAGTTAATTTGGTGTCTGAAATTAATTCTTTTTATACAATATTGCTCATATTTATTATGATACCATTAAGAGAGAAAAATACATAGATATTAATAAGTATGAAAGAGATGTAGAGTAAAGTATGAAACAACACATTAAATGAAGAAATAAATTTACGATGAGCTCTTACATTTTGAACAAAACAATTTAAATTTTGGACTCTTAGAGTGAGTAGCAAGGTAAAATGGGTGAAGCAAAAAGTAAACTGTACTAAGAAGCTGGAGCTAGGAGTACATATTTTTGCATTTTTGTGTACCTCGAAGCTGAAGCCAACTAAATGGCCACAAGAGATCTGTTCTGTTCAATCTTTTTATGCATACAACACTTCTTTTTAACATGTTCCATTTTTAAAAAATTATTCATATTGATACTCTTTAATAAGAAAACAAGTTAAGTTAAAACACTACTAAAGATATGCTATTTTCCAGCTTTCAAAACTATGAACGGTGGATAGGAACGCTAGAGATCTACCCCACCATTCTTGTAATAGAAACAGGGGGATAGGTTAAATTAAACCTACCCTGCCGTTCTTGAGCATTTAATTTTTGTTAGACCTACATAGAGCCCAAAATAAGCACAACTGAGCAACGAATATTCGACCAAAATCACTAAGTCTACTTCCCATCTTTGAGCACCAAAAATATATCAAATGCTCCAACAAATATATATAAACCAAGGAAAATGTGTTAAAAATGCATGAATTCCAAAAGGTTAATAGGTGTGCACCAGTTGGTTTAATTATACCTTTTGCTATGCGATTCACTCGTGGCCTTGATTAGTTAGATCGTATTGCCGGTGCTATTACTTTTAAAAAAAAAATTAGAGTGCTCAAACAAGTTTTTGTTATATATAGATATAATATCAATGAAGCAAGTATAACAATAAGGCTAGTTGGTTTATCCATTTTGCTTGCATATTAAAAACTGGTAGCTGAACTTTAGATCGAGTCGGTCGGTCTGTCTTAGGCGTGCACCAGTTGGTTTATCCCTTTTTCTTGCCATGAACTCATGGCCTTAATTAGTTAGATAGTGTCGCAGGCGCTATTGTTTTGAAAATAGTAGAGTGTCAAAATTCAAACAATTTTTTTTTTCTTAAAGCCTTCGGTATCCGGCTTCCTTCGGGGAACCGACTAATCCAAAGTCGCCGCCGGGATTCCCCATTTTGGGGGTGACGACTTCCCAAGGGTTCAAACTCATGACCTGGTGGGTACGCGATATCTTGCCTTCCTCTTTCTTACCAGCTGGAGTTCAAACAAATTATTGCAGGCTATATATAGATATACATTAATGAAAGTAAGGATAATATTACAGGTTTCCGGTCTATTTGCGATATTCAGATCAAACTAACGACTAATTGGGATAATTGGGGGCATATATTACATAGGTAGTGGGGATAATTGAGAGAGGTGGTGGCAAGAGTAAAATTGTTTCTTAAAAATAATACTAGACACACCTGAAAAAAATAATCTAGGCCACTGTACCAACTACCAACCTTAACTTTTTTTATACTCCCCTTTTAAGTAATTACTTATTAATACCTTCAAACTTCTAAAATCCATAATGACAAAAGAGTATAATCAAATTATATACGAGCATTTCGGATGAAGACAGCTAGTGGTAATCACCATTAGAGCACAAAGAATACTGAGGAGAACACGTGATAAACGATACGTGTTCGTTGTAGCCGTCTGTCTCAATTGTATTATTTTGTACATGTATGTCCTCCAAAGAGTCCGTGGCAGCATATAAACTTTAATTTTCGAATAAGGCACAATATTATGCTCCCACAAAAAGTTCATCTATCCATATCTTACCATATATTCTACGACCAGGTGACCGAATATTTTATTTAAGTTATGTTTCATAACAATGTATATATCAAGACAGACCTACTTTATTTTTTTAGGAATAGATAGTTGATGAACAATACTGTCGTTGGCTATGATTTGAAAACATACATTGATAATTTATTTATCCTACTACATATCTATTTATTTAGGAAAAGTTATAGAAAATATTATACATATCAAATTATCAAAATCAGCTTTGTTTACTATTCCTCTATTCCTAAATATTGAACTTTTTTCTTGGGAGAAATTAAGGAGGATAAATTAATCAGTTAATCATATATAGCGTATTTTGTATAATATTACATTATATGTTGTCTAGATATTTATGATTATCATCCTCTGTTCTTCCATTCGTTTAGCATAATACGTCCGCCACTATCAATTAGGCGATGATTACGAAGAATATAGTATAAACTATAAAGATTGATTAGATGTTTTAAATGATTTCAGGCATATCAAGTAGAGTATTAGTATTTAGTATATTAGCTAGCTTCCCTCCTTCCTTTGACCCGATTCGGCCCCTGGCTCCACCTGCTCTAGTATGTTAGTAACTTAGTAATAATACATATCATACTTAAATGGGCAATACTCAAATTTTTCACTAAACTAAAATTCGCTCGCTATAAACCAAGTGTGGTTGGGTAGTGATTACCTCACTTCATCGCTTAACTAAAGGTCTCGAGTTCGATCTTTGGGAATGCAGTCTGCCCTTTGACCAGCACTTTACCCTTAAGTGGAGACCCGATGTGAATCTATATTAGTTTGAGCTCGTTGAGTTCCTCGTGACATTGAAGGTGACCTAGGATATCAGATTAAAAACTTAAAAACTAAATTCACTAACCATAAAGAAGAGACATATTTCATGTGATATGAGAGTCAGAACGGTTGATGTTGCATGTGATATAGAGTACTCCCTCCGGTCCTAAATATAAGACCTAGATGACTTTTTTGGAAAATCCTAAAAAAGCAAAAAATAAGTTAATTATAAATTGATTTACCTAATTTTTTTCCCTTAAACTAGTTTATTTTACCCATAAACTAATGGATTATCTAAAAATATATTAAACATGTCATCATTTAATAACATATTTCGCAACCTTAACCTTTCCAAAAAAAAGTTAACTAGGTCCTATATTTAGGATCGGAGGTAGTATATGACTAGACTGTTACCAGCAAAATATTATGGTCATAGATAGCTAGAGTGAGTTCCTTGACGAACAAGGTATATAATAATAAATAATATCATAAAAGGATAAGTATAGCCATCTAAGATGCTGGTACATAGAAATGGGTCGAATCTACCTATGACCAAGATCCATGACCCTAAATAGGGGTATAAAAGGAGGAGAAGCAAGGAACACAAGAAGCAAGAAAATCAATTAAGAAGAAAGAAGATATATAGTGAAAGGAGAGGAGTGAGAAAAATGCCAGTGCATATACCCATAGTGGTAGCCCGATCAGTGATGACAGAGAAGCAAGTGAAAGAGATATTAGCCAAAGCTGACAAGAACAAAGATTATTGTATCACCATGTGTGAGCTGAGGAATGCTGTGAAAGAAATCGGTTCACGCTGGCCTTGTTTCAGAGCTTACCTTTTTCTCCAAACTGCTGATTTTAATGGTGACGGAAAAATATCAGGCAAAGCCGAAATGGACAAGCTTGTTGCTCTTATTCTCAATTGGTACTACCAAAAATATTCATAGGCCCATATTATTTAATCTTTATATGTGAACGTGTAGTGTTGTGTGTTGTGTGTTGTCTGGCAGCTAATGCTATAAGAACCGGAGGAATCCATGTAAATCCTCTGTGTTGTGTCGTGTGTAGTTGTATTATCTTTTTTTTTTTTGGTACTAAGTTGTATTATCTTTTGTTTCCTCTTTTTCAGTAGTTTCTTGTGTTGTTATCTAGTGCTCTTGATGTATATATAAAAAAACTCTGTCTTTTAATTTGCCCCTGTCATTCTTTAACTTTGTCTGAAATGAACTCTTATTATCATTCATTCAGTGATTCTTCTTCTCGACCAAAGACTAAAAGAACAATCAAGAACACGGGTTTTCATGAATTCTCGTCCTTCTTCGATTTTTTAAGGAATTATTCAATTAAAGTAGTATTTGGATATAACTCCTATGGATACCCCTAACATTTTAAATTTATTTAAATTGTAAATATATAATGATAATTTTGGATAAAAAAATAGAATTTGATATTTAAAGAAGATTGTGTAAAAAATCCGCTCGGTTTGATAAAAATTATAAAAGAAGTGATGATAGGGTCTAATATATATAAAAGCTTGCAATATTTTAAATTTAAGGTTTAAAATGTCAGAAAGTTATATACAATCATACCATTGTTTAGGGGTTTCATACAAGTTAAACTTAAACGGATGTCATGTAAATTTGATGGGGTGTTTATTGCAAGTTCGATGTGATAAGTCCCGTCAATAATATTGATAACAGCAAGTTAAAGGTAGAAGTCCAAAATAAAAAGAATAAAAAATCAGTGTCATTAACAACTGCCTCAAAGTTTAGGGGATTTTAAGAATTTAACCTATAAATCAACACAAACAAGCATATTTCAATCGTGTGGAGTATGTTTTATTCGTTCGATGAACTGATTCTTTTGATATGTCTGCTCGTACACACTCTCTCTTCCATTATTAAACTTAGAACGACATTGTTTTTTTTTCCGATAAAAAACGACAGTATTAAACGACATTGTGTCGAGTTAAAAAGAAAGAGCAGTAAACCAAATATTTAATTTATCTTTATCAACCTTATTCTTTTTGTTTACCTTGTTCTTTTTTTCTATGTATGGTTTATGATAAATATTCTGTTTTCTTTTGAATTGATACAATTTTGGTAGATGAAGTTGGCTTAAATATAAGACATTTTCCCAAATTTATATTTTTCCCCATATTACCCTTGTGAATTCTTCTCAATAATAAACAACAGAGAGGCTGGAAATAAAAGTAAAGGTTTAATGTATTTTCAAAATATCATGCTACTTTAACTAATTAGCTTATATATTTAATCTAATCAAATTAGATAAATATATCTTCTATTTAGGATATGAGGAGGTGGTAATATATTTGATTTTAATGACTAATTTGACTCCCATTTGAATGAGGTTAATTGACTGGCCTAACTTTTAGTTTCTTGGTTTAAACTTAAGGTTCAACAATATTCGGCTCAAGCTAACCCAAAGGCCCAAACTATCGTATTGAAAAAGAAATAAGCACAATAAGCGGCTGAGCCCCCAAACCAAAAATATTATCCAGAAAACAATCATAAAGTTATTTAAACACCAAAAGTAATTAAATAAACATGCAGGCAAATAAAATAGAGAAATATATGTGCTGTGTTAAACGTTTTCCATATAGTTAGTATTAAGCCTTCAGCCCAAAAAATAAAGTCATCAAAATTTACTTACATTCGTGCAATTGTACAAGCAAATATTCAAATAGGACTAGAATCATTCAAATTTACAAATGTGTGTGGCGGATGGATTTAGCTTCTCTTCAAATTTTACACCAAGCATGTCCTTAGGCGGGTTAAATAATCTATAACTAGCTGTGAGCTCTTTGTGCTTGTACTACAGTAATATGAGTTTATGTACATTCCATATTGGTTACAAATATTCGATTGATTCTAACTTTGTTGAATCAATTCTTCAACATAAAGTCACATCAAGGGTATCTTCTTCAAACCAGTTGAAAACCAACGAAGAATATATCTACATATATTTCCTCAAACTAAATTATCAGATCAAAACTTTGAACACTGCATGTGAAGCTGAGATTGAAATTTACCCAAGTAACTCTACAAGCAGTGCAGTCTGTACATATCGCTAAGCATACATGATGGTCAAGCATTAAATGCCAGAGTTGGAGTGCCCTCTCATATATCTATAGCAACAGGAGGTAGCTTCCAGAAATTCCATGTGTTGAAGTCCTCCTGCAACCAATGTTCAGCAATAATGTCACAAAAATTTTTGGTTAGAAAGAAGTTAGCAATGAAGACTTCAAAAATCACCATATTTGAATCTAAAAACTATTTAAAGTACAAAGGGAAAAGTTACTTCAGAACTAAACCTGCTCAGATGAGGTCGTAGCAGGAAAAATTCCATTTACGAGAGCATGAAGAGAAGTATATGATTTTGTATCAAGACGACGGTTCACAGCAATCTCTCCCTGCACATGTAGACATGAAACTAAGTTTGACAAACTTAAGTACTGCAGGAAGCTTTAACTTTTGTTTATTATATAAACACATGAAACATTTATTTACCTTGGGATTAATTATAAATATTTTTCCTTTTGGTATTCCAACCTTAAGGTAGCTAATTTCGTCAGTGTCCCTATTTCCAAAACCAGCATAAAACGGATTGCAATCTGAAGGAAAAAGTGCTTTGATATCCTGTAGGTATTAAATTGAACTGATGATTAATAAAAAGATAACCATACTGAAAATATCAATACCTTGTCACTTTAATGCGTGAATGTGGGAAACTAACCTCTAAACATGCGATTTTGAATTCATGTGGAGCCCTTCTGATAACTGGATA
The DNA here is from genome assembly GCA_029929735.1 of Mimosa pudica. Taxonomy (NCBI): domain Eukaryota; kingdom Viridiplantae; phylum Streptophyta; class Magnoliopsida; order Fabales; family Fabaceae; genus Mimosa; species Mimosa pudica. Next base: position 14,374,927 of record JAKELP010000004.1, on the reverse strand, counting down.
TTGAGAAGCAGGAAATCTTAGTTCAAATATTGTACTACTGTGATATATGTGTAGTGTAAATCAATGTTCTAAATAAAGGAATCAATTTACAAATGGGTATGTAAAACATGGCATGTACCACATGATAAAAAACTGGAAGATAAAGCATTATGTTAAATTGTTAGGTCAAAAAATATAACTCCTAAGGAAATTCAGTAATTCTTTTCCCTTTTCTTCTTCAAGATTCTATATATCAACAAAAAAATGCCCTTGTAATAATTTATTTACGATACATACAAAAAACATGGTCCAACAAGTGGTGTGGGAAGATTGTTATATACATCATGTGGAAAACAACTCACACAAAAGTAATAACAGAGAACCAGAATAAAAAAATGGAGGAATAGCAGATTAGTCACCTTCTCGATATAGGGAGGGAAAGAGTCCATCTGGGGAAATTAGAACAGGACCATCAGGTAGGACTTTCCCATTCTGCATATGCAAAAATAATAAAAATATTATAAAAAAGTTGATCATTTAATTATTTTGTTTATATTTAAAACTAATTTCTCAATTTTATCATCACCTGCCTAAGGTTGAATAGAAATTGTCTGGTATTATAGGCCTGAGAGATTGCACGAGCGCTAAGAAAAAGCAATTGGTAATCATTTTCCTGAAATTTTGAAACAGAAGGGAGATCTCACAAAAATGGAAAGAATCACATAATCAGAGCATGATTGTTATAGGCTGGCAACAGGCAATGCCTCCAACCCAAAACTGACAGGAAAAACTATATGTATACAAGATAAAATTAATTGGAAGCCATACTATTTGTAAATTGTAAACAATGTGATTCACTTTAGGCTGTGTACTAATTAAGAGACCCAAATCTAGTTAATTATAGATCGCATTAGCATATTTTAAGAACTAAGTACATATTATCAAATTGTATAAACTCAAAATACTAACATATGGGCAAGACAAACTAACCTTGATAGCTGAGTATAAATGAGCAACCCCCATTTGTGACCAATCTACTCCAACCAAAGGCATAAACTGTCCTAGAACATCTGACCTGTAAAATATGAAAAAAGATAGGAAATATGTTCATTATCACATGCCAGAGCTCAGATCAGGTAGCCATCAGTAATTCTTGCAGTGCTTTATTACTATGGTTTTTCTCCAATAGAAGCAGTTTTTAATGTTAACATTCATAATATTGTCGTATGTTGTCCATCTATTTACAGTAAGGTTAACATTACCAACCCAATTCTCTATCATTTCTTATAAAGTTCATGCAAATAAAAAAGGTCAACTCAGTTCTAGTCCCCACTTGGTGAGTGTGCTGATAATAGCCTTACTCCTACTTTATGCAAAGAGACTAATTCGAACCCATGACATCAGACCCTACCCTATGACAAGCGGACATAATTCTGAGCCAAGCCAGCCCTTCTACAAAGTTCATACAAATATATTCCCAAATCTATTTTGTCAAAATAACAAAATCTAACCTTGTAATTGTCCCGTCCACATCTGAGATAACTATACGTGTGTTCCAATTCCACAAATATATATGAGCATCAACCTGTAGGTCAAGCATGAGAAATCTAGTAACACTTTAACTAAAGGAAAATAATCTACAGACAATTAAAATTAAAGAATAAATTGCAACTACTGACCTGTTGCTTTCCAAGCATATTCGTAGAGAATGTGAAGGTTACTATATTCCTCCCTTTCTTAAGATTTAGGGATGCAAGCTGTTCAGATGTTGGAGTCTTTGTCCTAACCTTTTTTCTTCTTGGATTGGGCTTCAGCTCATTTTTTTCTGTATCAGCACCCACTGTACTCTTTGAAGCATTGCCAAAAGTAGTATTCTTGGCATCACTGGAAGCAGGCTGCTCAACCTTTCCAGATCTTGATCTCCTGAAGGAGAAAGGCCAAAGTCCCCAGTTTCCACCAGGGGAGGGGTTGAGTCTTGATGGATCTCCTGCATGAATTTTGGCAATTTAGTCAACAAGTTTCTCTCCTTTTATTTCAAACATCCGAAAAACCCCCAAAATCTATCAACCCCAAAAAGTTGAAAAGAAGAAAAATAGCAGCAGCTGTCTCTCGTGGAAAATAATGATACAAATATGACAGCAAGCCTACTATCCACATTTTTAGGGCAGAGAGAACAGAGAAGTAAGCTTGTCAATACCCAATTTCACAGCATCTAACGCTATGGGAACGGATTTAGCTGTCATTTCCTTTAGTGCAGGTTCTTGCAATAAGTCATATACAAAAATGAGTACCAAAACAGTGACTACTAACAAGTAATTATTTAAGAAGAATTTAGAAAAACACAATAATGTGAAAATTTTTCCACTTTGTTCTATGCTGTGAACAAGAGTACTAATAAACTTAATTCATGGAAAATAATGAGCTGATCCCATATATTTAGCAACAAATAACTCCATTGTTTTAATAGATTAATGTCACTTCCATTTTAAAAGACAGCAGAATGATTTCTAGCAAGTTCCAAAATGTAATATTACTTTTTAGGGATGAATGGATTTCAAATCACGAAATAATGAGATACAATGGAGCTTTTGCAATGGCATTTTTACAAGTTCTTATATAAGTTGTCTTACCAATGGGAGGATTCATAACTGTACTCTTGAAGTATGTAAAGCTATGATTCTCCTTGTCGCCTAACTCCTCATCCAATAACCCGTTCTCTTTGTCTCCGTTGGATTTCAGACGTTTCAAGTAGTTCTTGGTGGGAGATGTCCAGTTTGAGTCAAGTGATTGACTTAAAGGATGAGAAATATCATGTTTATTAAGACTGTTACTGTGAGAAGACATCTTAGGCAAGGATCCCGTTAGCAGGTCAACTTCCTCCCTTGCAGCCTTATTTACAGGGATAACTATAGGACATGTCTGTCTAAACTCTAGAATGTCATCCAAATCACTTTTAGTGGTTGAGCTTTCTGGAGATGAATGTGAATTACAATTTGTATCAACTATCCGGTTCATTTTGTCAGTGCCAACCACATCACTAACTACAAAATCAGAGGAGATTGACCCATTACATTGATCTGAAATTTGGCATGTATCAACATCATTGGAGCAGGTATGTTCTTCTTTTGGTGGAGGTATACTTGTAGCATTGCTTATGACAAAATCGCCAATAGAAACCTGGGGAGATGATAACATGCTCATATCACCATCTTCCTTTTTATTCTCGTCCAAGACTTGGTTATCCAGGCAGCTGTAACAGGATGTTTCTGCAACATAATTTGACTGAACCTCCTCATCAAGTGAACTAAGTTCTGGATCCAAATTGAAAATTTGCGGATTTGACATCATTGCTTGGTCCTTAGCCTTCACCACACCATCATTACTAACACCAGAATGGAGAAAATCTGTTTCTTGAGAATGAAAGTCAAAAGCTTCCATTGACATCCCAAGATCAACATTTTTAACAACTGCCTCACTTTTTCTGACCTACAGAACAACTTTAACCAGTCAGTTATAACCACATTATAACATATATGTTTATTTTATTTCAGTTGATTCATTCAGCTCAGTTAAGCTTTCTAAAGAAAACTAGAACCACTTTTTTATGTTCCAAACCAAAATCTTTGTTGCTATATTATTTGGCATTAGCTTACCTCAGGAAGGAGGATGGTCGTGGATTGTAAGATGTCTGCCTGCACATGGACTTGTTGACATTCACATCCTCCACTAGAAAGGTAAAGTATCCCATTAGTTTGATCATTGGAACAATGCATACCCATCATCGATCTGTCTGATGTTTTGCAACACACAGAAGACACATCTCCGTTTGCTGATAATTCCTCCTCAGAAATTTCAGAAACCTCTTCTCCATTCAGTTTCTTTTCACAGTATGTTTCAAGCTTTGCATACGCAACTTGTAAATCAGAACTAGTGGTATCATATGCAACTTCCTTCCCGTTTGGGATAACTCCAGTATCCTTGGCTACATCAGTTATTGTTGATACTTCCTCTCTCACCTTGGTTTCCCCTTCTGTAAAGCTTTCACCAGCAACAAAATGTTTGTCCATTTTGTCTTGGGCAATCAAACACGGCGGGTTTATCCTCTCCTCTTCGCCAGTTCCTTCAAATTCAGATTTGGAACAATTGATGCAATTTTCCTTAGAGCAGCAACAAGCTGCCTCATTTAATTTACTTTGGCCCAAAGCATTCTCAGTGTTATTGTTGAAAGGCAAGCTCTGCTGAGTTATAATACTACTTTTACGAGCATGTTCACAATCTGCAAGATTGGTAGACCATTTTAACTCCAAAAGGTTAGCTGCAATCTCAGCAGTTTCCAATGAATCTATCCTGTTTAGTTCTACTTCCCTGCAAATGCCATTATTGCCTTTCATCGATCTTCTGTTAAATACAAAACCAAGCAGCCGTGATCGGCGAGAACTAGTCTTGGCCAACACTCTACCATTGTTTATATCAACATTAGCAACTAAACTTGACTTCTCTGCATCAAAATCACAGCTTTCAGACTTCCAAAGGCGCTTACTATCTTGAAGTCTGCTATCCATGTCATCACTAGAAGATGATGGATATAACATAGATTCTCCATCTTCTGCATCCATTTCACTGACAAAAAATGCCTCTCCTCTATGATCCATATACATATGAAAATCAGCTTCCACTCCATTAACACTAATATTGACAATTCTCTCCTTTGCCTTTAAAACACCTTGAAATTTCCCAAATCGAACATACCATGGGGAAGACTTAAAGCTCCCATCTCGTTGCTCAACTACAACAATATCCACAGCACCACCAAATGGATGGAATGGACCAGAAACAGTGTTCACACTCTTACTAATATAGCTGCCTAGCCTCTCCATCGCTTGCATCCTCCTATAAATTAATCTAATCTGAAAAAACTCAATACAGAATAATCTTAATCGAGCTCCATATAAATTAATCTAATCTGAAAAAACTCAATACAGAGTAATCTTAATTGAGTTCCATATAGACCAATCTAATCTGAAAAACTCAGTACAGAATAATCTTAATTGAGTTCCATATAAATTAGTCTAATCTGAAAAACTCAGTACAGAATAATCTTAATTGGGTTAAACTAAATCGTCTTCACTTAAAACAAATAATTATCTTCCAAACAGCCCAATTAGGAAGCTCAAAACAAACAAGTTAAAACTTCATCTATGAGATCAAAATTAGCAACTCATCATCGAAATCATGAGTTAAATGGATAGATTTTGATGGAGGAATGAGTGGTTTATGAGATGGAGAAAAACCCAGAAAGAAAGATGATAACTTGGGAAGAAAAGTTAAAACTTGATAGAGTTGAGAATTGAATTGAGTAAAGGAATCACCTAGACATGGTTAATAATGAATGAGGCAAATGGGAAGCATATTCTGTGGGAACGAAATGGAATGTGCCAAGGCAGCAATCATCATTAAATCAAAATCAACAACAATAATAAATAAATGAGTTAAAGAGTGAAGCAATTCCGTAAGTAAAGTAATGTATCGTAGTATTATCTAAAGTCTAACTTGTAAATCATGATTTGGCGACCGTGTGGAAAGCGGTCAATTTAAAAGGAGGAGACCGACATGGAGATGAAGAACCAGTAAGAGGATGCCAGATAGGATAGGTGGGGCCCACCAAAGAGGAAGCTTGGAGGAAAGTGAAAGTGCAAGTAGAAGGGCAATTTGGGTTTCATGTTTGAAACACACCAATCTTCGTTGATGCCTTCAGTGCAGAGAGCGTGGCGTCTAGTCACTAGTGGTGGGAAAATTCTGTTTTTTTTTTATACACTAAAGTTTATATAGTTATACCAACAAAGGTTGGTCCAGTTACTAAAAGGGTTTAACTCATAACTATGTGTTTGTGAGTTCGAAATCCGACGATGTGAGGACCTTATTGGTGGACAACTGTAAGCGCTTAAAGAGCCCGTCTGCCCTGACCCGGTGACCCGAGACCCAACTCACTTAAACTTTCTTAGTTATAAGTCAAATTCTTATTTTAATTATGTGTATAGTGTATACACAAAAGTTTGCATTAATATATATTTTTTATTTTAATCTTGTATTAATCTCTTTTGCACATCCCCTTTCATCATATTTCTTAATTATAAGGTCTCTAATTTATGAATAATAGCACCTTTAGGAAAGTGAATATATTTAACTTACTTTTTAGGAAATTACAGTTCAATTAAAAGACCTTAATATATATACTTATATAGCTAACATGGGTGATGGGATTGTTAAACCACATATAGATTTATCTAAGTTTGATTAGATTAACAGTGTAAGGTAAGCTTCAGACAAAAAAAAAAAAAGAAACAATGTAAGGTAAGCCAATTAACATGACATTATTTAGCTAAAACAGTCCAACCATCTAAAATTTCTTCAATCTCTTGTACTTGAATACTGTGAGAGAGTTTTAATGGGGCAATAGTATAAAATATTTACAAAAATCACAGCATGTTGCTCTATTGATCACTGGAATCAATTCAGATCTAGCAGAATATTAAATATCAATTGATACGTAGTTACGTACTACTCCCCCCCTACCAGTGATAAAAATAAATGGGATTTTATAAATATATTATAAAATTAGACCACTGAATTGTAAATAATACTATATATATAATTGAATTATAGATTAGTTTCTAAAAAAATAAATTGATTACGAGTTAAAAATCTAAATATAAATATGTTAAAGTGATTTATCTTGAATTTGTAGTTTTTTCAAAACGAGTTAACTTGATTTTATAATTAGACTAGGGGAGTTTTGCATTATTGATTGATAAAATATTACTGCCACAGCTTGTAAACATACATCTAATGCGAGAGTTACTCTTAGATATAAATATATGACTTAATTATATTTTTTGACAAGTTCTTCATAAATTATCTATATTGGTGTCACTTCATCAATTATCAAATAAATCTTATTTAGGAAGTTGATCTTAATCCTATGTATATATATGACATACTTCTAATTTTTTTCACTTTTTTTTAAAATTATAGCAACTAGTACTCAACCAAAGATAATAAATTAAATAATGAATGCAATAAGAGAAGGTACTTGAGAGCGGTATCTTAAGAAAAAGACAAGTCACTAATCCACGTAACTCATATCATTAATCATTATTATAATCAAATTAATTAGGACAATAGAAAGTAATATACTAGTAATATTCGTGCTATGTACACGACCCATTTGTTTCATATAGTTGAACGGAGGTCCCAAAAGAACAATTGGACGAGTCCACATCTAATCATTAGCGGTGACAATGGAAATCCGTGATATTGCTACAGATAATTTATTGGTACCGATCATGTGTTTTCGTCTCGCGTGAACGACAGAGACAATGAGATGGAAAATGAAAAATGGAATGTGTGCCGACTGCCTTATTTGCCCGTATCGGTATATCAATATTTAACATCCAGACTAATTTTCATGCATGATATATTAAACTACACAAGATTAACTACTTGTATCCTTCAAATTCTTCTCCCTTTTCACAGCTACGGGTCTCTAACAAAATGTCCTCTAATTATTCAAAAATATGATTTTGAATTTTGATGGTGAATCGATGCATTGAATTGTTGGCTACAAGTCATGTGATTGCAAAGGACTCGTTGTGAATTTTTAAAAGAAGATTCTTTCTCATATAAAAAAAATCAGTATCTATAACATAATTTACTGTGATACAATAAACATAAGAAGGGAGTTTTGGCTGACTTGCATAAATTTGTACATAAATTGTGATTTTTAAAAAACATTATCTTGTTAAAATTGGCCCAATACTGAAATTAATTTTAATTTTGCATAATTATGAAGATCAAGTAACCACAGATTTTTTTTACCAGCAAGTACTCACAGATTAGTTTTCACATATTAAAATTTACATATCAATAGTAGATATATTTTAAAATAAGGATTAAAAAAGATAACTGCAAGAATATTTATGATTGGACCGAATCAAAGAATAGAAGTCTAGCTCCCCGTTCGCCCAGAAGCCCAACAGGCCAACACCACCCAACAGACACGCGTCGGGATATGTGGGATGGGCCCACTCTAAAAGACTAAAACCCTGCTGATATTTTGTTTTTCTTGCTCATGGGCTCTCTGGGCCATTAAATCTGGAAAATTTGTTCCATGTCCAGAATTAAAGAAAAGATTACTAATGTAATCAAAAGATATAAGAAAAGATTGGCTAAAGTATTTTTCTGGTCCCTTAACTTAAAAGACAATCGTGTTTTAATTCTTTAACTTTGAAATATGTGTTTTTAGTCATTTCAAATTTTGGTTAAATTATATTTTTAAGTCTCTTAACTCTGTATAAAGTCACGTTTTAGTCTCTTAACTTTGAAAAGGGAATAGACAGAAAACATATTTTCGCTTTTTTAAAGGGACTAAAAACATGACTTTGTTCAAAGTTAATGAATCAAAAACATACTTTTCAATGTTATGGGACTAAAACTTGACTTTTTCCAAAGTTAAAAGGATCAAAAACATATTTAGCCAAACGATTTGTTAAAATTTTATTGGTTTTATAGTCTCAGAACTTTTGACCCGGAATTTGATTTTGAAATTTTTTATCTTACGAGGTTTGGTGTCTCACTACTCCACAAAGTTAACTAAACTAATTGTCTAATTAGTTAAATTCTTATATAACTATAAATATAAAAGCAAAGACAAATGATTTTAAACCAGGTAAATCATTTTTTCATACAATGAATCAGGAAAATGTAAATCATAACAAATATTTGTATAAAAAAAAATCATAACTTTCTCAGGATGAACCGTGACATTAACCCTTGGAAAAAAAGGCAGGGTACACGTGCATGTGCGTATAGAAGTGGGCTTTCTCTTCTGATCGAAAGGTAAGAACAAGGAAGAAACAGATCTGCTTTCACATTCATTCTTCATCACCACCACGTGTGGGGGCTCCATCTCAAATTATTTGATCTTCTTTCATCTTCACCTCCCTCTGCTTGGAATCATCTATCCCGTGTGCTTTCTTAACCATTGAGTCTTATGGTGATGAACTTGGTCACGCCCTTTACATATCACTGCCAGTTGTAGCCTTGCCTTCAAGGACGTGATCCATCTTATGATTCAGACACGATTGTGACAGCATATAACTCACATTATTCGACCAAATCTATCATGTCTGGTCCGAATGCATTCCATATGATTTCAAACACCTCAAGGAAAACAGCAATAACAAATCTTATCTCACAGACTATATGGGGTCTGACTAGATGGATTGCATGACGTCATTTTACTAGTAACCTTCAATATTTTATTCACTAACATAGCTCTTCAAACATGAAGGAAATTATATATATATATAAAATTAGTCTTTGATATCTTATGGGAAAAAAAATGATTCAGTTTTCTATTTTATATATTTGTTTTAAGGATTTAATGATATTAAACATGAAGGAAATTTTAATGAAATTTAAATTTAAAAAAAAAAACTAGCTTATCCCAAAAACTGTACTGAACTTGCTAGAGAATGTCAGAGCTAACTCAGGCTATTCAGAATTGCAACTAGTTACTGACGCATGTCAAGCTAATCAGTACGATAATGTGACAAATATATTAAACAGTGCTTTGTAGGAGGGGAAAAAACAAAAAAGTGCAGATTCAATGGTAAAAACTACAAAACGCAGATAATAATTCTTGATTATCCAAACATCCTAGTTGACAAGAATACAACAGAACATTTCTTTTGTCTTAGATTATTACCTAATTATGAAGATATGAGAACAATAATATATAATTAAATACAGATACAATGTTCTTTGATGTACTTGTATCTTCCTCAGCATTGGAGTTTATCTTCTTTTGCAATTGAATTTTTGCAGTGAGCTATAGCTGCTTGAATGGCAGCCTGCAATTCTTCCATGGTACTATCACTAGGAGGAGAAATAGTCATGTTAGGAAGTAACAGACCACTATTAGTTGGAGATGTTCTTATTGATGCTGGTGCTGAATATTCTCCTCTTCTTCCTCTCAATTCTGACTTATTATTATTTCTGAAACTCAAATGCTCCGAATATGAATAACTCTGTCCACGCACTCCAATTCTCTCTCTTTTACCTCCAAAACTTGACACCATTCTTAAGTACTTCTTCAGCACATGCACGACATGAAACTTCTGTTTCTTTTTCTGCTTCTCCACATCTTCTTTGTCTCTCACTTCACACCCTTTTCGCCCTCGAATCCTAAACAATGAAAAAGACTTGGACTTGCTTGTTCCTTCTTCTTCTTCATCCTCTTTAGTTCCTCCATTTTTTCCAGTGTTGTCTAAGGCCATGTTGCTTCCATATAGATCTTCTTTTATTGGTGTGTCATGTTGGTTTGATTCTGTGATGGGAAGAGTGAAACTGTCCATGGAATTAGTGGAAGAACGAGGGGAAGTAGAGATGTGAGAGAGGAAGTGAAGAGGAAGCAAGTGACCATGGAAGAAAATATCATCAGCAGGAGATAAATCAATGGCAAATGAATTAGCTGAAGTTGAAGATTTATGAATAGGGTTTGAGGCAGAGGAAGAAGAAGAGAATAAAGAAACAGAAAATGAGAATTCATGAGAAGGAGAGGAGGATGCAGAGGCAGGAGACTCTGTAGAAGATGATGATTGTTTTGCTGATTGGCCTTCAATTATGTTTTCCACATCGTTTTCTGTGTTATTTTGGCTTTGATGCTTTTCCATGACGACTTAGATTTGATTTCCCTCCTAACACTAACAAGATTTGATGCAGTGTCTCAAGTTCTCGCTCTAAAATCTTTTTTTGTTCTTCCTTTTGGTGGGAGAGATTCTCTTTTCCTAGATGTATGGATAATAACCAAGTTTTGGGAAGGATAAAAGGATTGGAAAAGCAAAGAGGGAGAGAGAGATAGAGAACAAAAGAGTCTTTGTCAAACCTTAATCGGACTTGGAATGTGTTACTTGAATATCTTTTGAAGAAAACTTACCTGCATACATTATTTTAGATATTATTTATGGAGCAGTATCACTGAGTTGTTTTTTCTTCATACTTAGTTACTACTACCACCACTATCCACAAGGGTGATTGGTGGTAACACTAAAACTATTGTAGAGTGAGAAGATGAAGGGAAATAAATAATAACATTTTGGTGTGTCTAAAAGAGTTGTTGCTATGGTAGGTCCGGGTCAAGTCGTACACAACAATTGTTGGTACTGATTTTGGAAATGGGGTAAGAAAAATCCAAGCTTGGCCACCAAAGAAAGATGGGGATTGGCTCGGTGGACTTCACTTTAGAAAAATGTCTTTATTTTGGTGTAGTTTATGCAAAAAGGAGGGGTCCCCAGTGAAAGAATTAAGGTGCCACGAGCACAATGATGGAAGAAAAATGAACCCCATTTTCAAAGAGGAATCTTTGAATTCATATACAGCTCGAGAGGAGAGTTATTTTTGCTTCTTTCGTTGTCATTGGGTTTGTTCCTCGTGTGCACACTCAAGAGAAGATTAAATGATCGTATAACAGTACTACTTCATGATTAATTAATAAATTTGACATGGTGGGTTTTGCGTCAGTCAGGAAAAGTCCTTCTACTTTTGGCGTTGAAAATGATGACAATTCCTTTTTGGTGTTGGATGAGATGGATGATCATGTCTAGCTAAAATTAATTATATTGTCAATCTAATGGAACGATATATTCAAAGCTTTGATTTGATTATTGATTGATGGGGGCCGGGACGTAGGAAGACTATTTATTTATACATATCGTCAACTACTTAGGATGATGGGCGTTCAGGTTGGTACAACTTGAGGAAATGATCAGTGATGATGCAGATTGAAAAGGTGAAACGTTAACTATAAGATTGATGATTTGATCTATTTGTACTAAGAATATTAGCGAGCATATAAGGAGACTTTCTGAGCCAAAAAGAGTATATAAGGAGACTGGGGTTAACTCTTGCCAGCCAACTTATATTTTAATGGCATATAAGCACCCATGCGAGTGTAAAAGTCGCAGAATTGATCTTACTCATTCTCATATTGTTGATGTTCATCCCTCAAATAAAAAGAGGAGTTATTAAGCTTCCAATACTATAAATCATTTTATTTATCAAAAAAATACTATAAATCATTTTTATAGATGAGTTTAAGATCTTAAAGTGTTTTGTATTCCAGCTTCTAATATATTGAAGTTTTTTTATCAAAATATCCACCACTCAGAAGCATTATGTTGCTCATCTAACATCATAAAATATTATGCGTCCAACACTTTAAAATTGCCATTGAAAAATATTTTAGGATGATGAATGCATTGACTTAAAACACACGTTTGGAATTAATAATGAAGTTAAAATTACTCCTAATAAATACTTCACAAACCAATTTCTCTTCAGGTCTAAAAGTGAGAAAACCCGAAAATTCTCTTGATGAAGATCAATACTTATGCCAATTGTGTTAACAAAAAATTTTTAGGCATTAGATTTTTTTCAGAACAATGCTTTAGCTTCTTATATGAACCATAAAATAGCTAAAGATGTCTAACTCATCTAAAAAAGTTATTTTCGGTAACGAACCAACAATTGGCATTAAAAAATGAGGTAAGATAGAAAGCAAAGATTGTAACCTAAAATTCCAAAACATGTGGGGTGAGTCCAAGAGCAAGGATTGACTGTAATGAGGACATAGAGAGAAGAGACCCACACGCACGTGTATAGGGTAAAGGTGGTCCATCCAATTACAACGTATAAAGGAATTTTGTACTTTTTGTTATCCTCCCACTCTCTTCATCATGCACCCATTATGCGGTTGGATTCTCTGCATCATCTTCACCTCCCCTCGCTTTGTTCTTTTCTTTCTCAATCAATACCCATTCATTTCAATGTTTGGCTTGTTGTTTTCTTTTTCAGGAATAAAACAATTGTTATCTACTTATCTAGAGACGACTCATGCATGTGATATGATCGATCTAACCCAATCTAGAGAGTTAAATCTTAGTGTGACTAATAAACCCGTTTGTATTAAATTTTTACATTTTTCCTTTCTTCTACCGTTTCTTACATTTCATCTATCACACACATGTTACTATTAATTATATTAATCTATAAAGTGTGAGCCAGTTTATATATCGCGATCGGCATACGATACTACTCCCTCCGTTCCTAAATATAAGATCACTTTGAGGAAGTGGATAAGTTCCTAAATATAAGATCACTTTCTATTTTGTCTCAATTTTGGTCCAAATTACCCCTATACTTCTTAGCTCCCTCACTTCTCTCTCAAATCCCTATTTGTCTTTTAAATTTAAGTGAGGGGTATTTTGGGAAGATCATGTAATCCTAATTCATGGGAAAGTCTTCCTTAATCTCTCCAAATTAGCCAAAGTGATCTTATATTTAGGAACGGAGGGAGTATTATTATTTGTGTCAATATAAAAGTGAACAATTTTTTAACAGATTTTCCCAACCTTTTTAAGTTCAAAATTATCGGCACTTTAAATAATTTCTGTGTTCAGTAAGTTTTTTTATAATCTTCAACCGCAACGATATAAAAAAGATCACTGCATAAAAAAATCAGTTAAAAATTTATGAAATATAATCGTGACTTGTAAATTACACGTAAATACAAATAGAAGTCATAATGCGCCCATAGCCACTTGAAAAGTGAACATGCATGCAAAACCTTGAGTCTAGTACTCTTCCTAATTTATAAGTGATAATTGATTAATTTGATTATATTTAAGAAAAATTTATTAAATTAGTTGAAATTAAATTATATTATCAATGTACCCTAACAATTGCATTTATTCCACCCGCATATCAAGTGAGACTAATCCCTCGACGAAGTCTCCTTGAAGTATTCTTTCTTTCTTTTTTTTTTTTGGTACAAATCCTCTTGTAGTTGCTGAAATATGGTATAACCATTTATACATGCAAAAAAACCGTGGGGTGAGACAATGAATCTAATGCCCCAGCCAACTTATCCGTGTCTTCTTGGGGTCAACTTGATCAATTTGACATTGCCTGACAACACAAACATGTCAAATTGATGAACCCCCTAATTATTGATGCAAACACATACATCAAATGGTTGCAAATATCATGCACAATCTTTGTCCCCTTGCATGCTTAAAATACACGTAAAATCAAGAACGTTTCCATTACAAGGGTTACCACTTACCGGTAGGAAAATATAATATGGCTATATCGGTTGAAAATGTATTAGAGAAATTTTCTATAATAGGGGTTAATGTTCTTTCGGAAACAAACAAAAATGTAGTGCCACAACAACAAATCACTTGAACGAATCAACGCACTTCTAAGCTAACGTGGGATAAAATTCCCCACAACACATTACAACAAAAGCCCTTTTCTTTTAAGGTCCGTATCGTGATTCCAAACTCCAAAGGACCCATATATAAATGAGCGGATTAAACCCACAACAATTAATTAACTATATAAAAGAATAAATTACCTCAAATATCCTATCGTTGTATTGTACACTGCAGTTAACACAACCTTCCACATTGCTGGGTGGTTGCTATTCCACTCCTCCAAGTCAGGAATCGTATAACGTGCAATTGAGAATCTTCTACTCTGAAGCGCTGGGAAAAAGATTAAAAATCCACACCAACTTTGACGTGTAATATCAAATAGAGACAAAATCTTGAGAAGTCCCCCATGACAACATAGGGATGTCTCGGTTCGGAAGTTCAATCCTCCCATTATGTGAAGAATCATTAGCTCTCTCTCAATGCAGATATAGATGTGAATTTGTTAGTCATCCCCACGGCCACGTCTATCTGCAAGCAAAAGATCAAAGAAAAAAATTAAGACTATTACCTGTCATCTCAAGGTAGAAAATAGAAAGGTGCATGTGTGATAGAAAGGATTATCACATCACCTATTTTTCTTTTCCCTTCCATGGCTTCTTTTTTGTTTTGGCAACTTTGGCAAAGGAATGGACCATCCCAGGGACGCAATTTTCCTGGGTTGGATGCCCCTTCGTGTATTGAGATACCCTCCCCAGGCTTCATATCAGCTTGACAGATTGCACACGTAAACAGCTTGAACATGTTGCAGAGTGGATATTTTGTATGTAACCTGCATTACAGACAAAGATTTTAGCGTCAGGAGAAACTACATGAAGCATGCAGCTAATTTCAATGCTTGCTACACAAACTTACCTCTTTGAAAGCAGAGCAGATCCTTCCTCATACAACTCCAATACCACATCAGGCTGCATATAATCCTTTTCATCATAGGAAGATGACTCTGCAGACTTTCTCCGAAACATGGATTTGAACATTCCCTTCATTGGTCTCTTAGCTTGTGCTGAAGGAGGAGCAGGTGGTTTCTCTGGGGGTAAAATATCAACAACAATGCAGGTTGTATCATCTTTAAGTCCTTTTGCTTGTACTGCTTCCTAGCATTTAAAAGAGAAAACAAAATGAAGGGTAGTAATAAGCAATTCATGCAACAATATGACAAATTAGAGCAGATGGAGGGTTATAAGGAATGGTGTTGAAAGCATGATGAGATTAAGCAACCAACATGAAAACAAGCAAACTATTTACAATTAGAGAGAGAGAGAGAGAGAGAGAGAGAGAGGGATAAAAATATTACTTTAACTAAATGTGGCGCTGCAACTTCTGGTGACATCCCACGGCAACAATCGAGGGCCGTTTCTGCAGATAGAGCATCCCATACACCATCGCTGCAGATGATAAGTCTGCCTCCAGATGTGGAAAGCTGAATAAGTAGAGAAAGTACTTAATTAAACTAAAATGAGATAATGAAGAGGCAAGTGATAACAAATCAACAATAATACAATAATTATGGGCAAAAGAAAGTAGTGTCAACCTTCACTTGCTTTACATAAGGTACAGGAACAATGAATGGTCCAACATCCATATCACCAATAGATCTTGAAAGACACAAGCCACCGGGCCAACATCTCAAAGGACCAACCTATCACATAATTGTGCTAGTTAGGCCTAAAATGTAATTTTTTTTTCATAAAGGTGGGTGTATATTAAACCAATATGTTCAAATAGTTAGATGAGCAATCGCTGATATGCTAGTGTCAAGAGTTCTTTGGGCACTGCCACACACCATACAGTGAAATAATGTACAAACAGATAAAAGCAAAACCCTTTTAAAAATAATTATTGGTAAAATTATAAGGCAATATAATAGATTGATATATAATCAGTATGATTTGAAAATGTGAAACACAAATGTTTCATGTCTCAAAATGTTATAAAACATAAATGATCTGTCAAATAGCTATTGTTTGGTTGAAACGTTCCATATCATAAAGTATCTTTCATTGTAATCAACAAGAGTATATTTGAATTTTCACTGTATGGGGTACACAATGAGTTGTTGCTTCTAAATTTATCACAGTAATTTCAACTGAACAAGGCTAATTGTGCCAAAAATAGTATCACCTAGATGCCCCAGAACAATGCATTAGCGGTCCTACTGCTGGTGTGTGCGTGAGTGTCTTTGACAAAGTGTCGTAGCCTTTTGACATGGCCAAAATATCAGGGGGAAAGAAAGGATCATAGTCAAAGAAGATGTACCTCTGCACTTCCACCAGCATGTAGCCGACTAACTTCACCCCCACTATTTGTTATACGAATCACCCTAATAAGAGGAAGACAACGAGTTAGGCTAAGCTGTAATCCGACAAATGGTTCAACAAAAACATGACCGTTAGATAACTTACTCCTCTTCATTGTCGTCTAGCCTATGATCCGCTGATAGGTAACAAAGCCCACCTTCAGAAGGTTCAAGTATGCATTGTGAATCACCAACAGATGCAACCGTGACAACCCATCCTTCTATAATCACAAAGGTTACAGTTGTTCCTGATGTTAAAGCTGTAGAAATGAAATTAGTAAAAGATCTATCCATCACAGCACCTAAAATAGCTTTAAGGGTTAAAGGTCAAATCTAGCACTCTACTATTGCCAAAAGTTCACCCAACATAAACAAGAATTCGATGGCTCAAATGTAGCACACATCTTTTAAAAAATGGCTCAAATCTAGCATTTCCGTCAACTTTAACGGGTTTGACCGTTAAGTTTGACTTGACCATGCCACGCCACCCGTCACGTCAACCGGTTTTGCCATGTGGTCTGCCATGTCACCCGCCACGTCACCCAATAATGGATAGTGAGTGGGCCATTGGGTGACGTGGCATGCCACGTGGCAAAAAAAAATGAGTGACGTGGCGGGTGGCGTGGCATGGTCAAGCCAAACTTAACGGTCAAACCCGTTAAAGTTGACGGAAATGCTAGATTTGAGCCATTTTTGAAAAGATGTGTGCTACATTTGAGCCATCGAATACTTGTTTATGTTGGGTGAACTTTTGGCAATAGTAGAGTGCTAGATTTGACCATTAACCCTAGCTTTAATAATCTCATCAATCACTAAAAATCAAAGCCTCTTCACAGTCACCAACTTATCATGTATTAGACAAAGAAGAATTTCATTAATATACAAATGTAACCTTTTAAACAGCCCACTGAAATGTAAAAAAATATAATCTTACAGACAGCATATAGTTGGAGAAGTACTCCCTAAAGGATGTACTATAAACATATGCAGAACCCCAGGTGGAAACTAAGCTAAGTGTCAGGCCCTGTTCTTAATAGAAAGGAGAACCTTACATGAAAGTCAAAATCATGTTTGTGACAAAGATTTAACAAAATGCTGCCCACAAACTGGCTTCAACCCAGGACTCCAGAAATTGCCAAACGAATCTAACCAGACTTTTTAAGCTGTTTTGATTTAAATGTGAAAAATGCAAAAATTTATTTATCTCAGTCAATCTGCACAGTCAAGACATGGTAGCATAAAAAAACTCAAAGCTAGTTAGATCTTCTGCCAGTAACAAGCACATGTCCATATCCATTGGGAAAAGTCTTGCATTAACTCGCCACGACAAAGAAATATTTCCTGTTTCTTATTGCAATTTTCTCATTCATAACCATAAACAATCAACATCTTCAAATAGATACGATTCAAACACATATCAATGATAGATTCCATAAATATAGCCAATTCTATCTAACAAGTTTATACATAATTCAAAGATTTCACAAAGTTGTTGGTAAGCCTCTCCATCGATATTCTTCTTTCTTCTATTACCAAAAAAATTATTCCTTCTTCAGGTTTAACATTTGAACCTTCAGAAACTCCAAGTGATCAGTAATGGCAAATACATTAGGTGATAATGTAAATGGTAACAATGAATAATATAACAGTTGTACCTTTCTCTTGAAAATCTTTATCAGTTTTTACAAAGCCTGCAACTAAAGCCCGGGGCAAAGCTGCTATCCACTCATCTCTGTAAAGATCTGAAGGAATCGCACTTAAAATATTATTCAGGAGATTCTCCTTTGCATAAATAGCAGCAGCAGATCCATTGTGTCCATCAAATAGCTGCAAAACTTATAGATTAGATGTAGGAAAAAAGCAATCAACAAGAGAAGAACAAAACTACAAATTCTAAGCAAATAAAAGATGTTGCATTGAGACCAAAAAAAAAAAATCAATACACTGGTAGTTAAATATCCTTCTGGTGAGCCAAGTTCACTAATATGTTGAACCATCAACAAATAAGAAATGAAAGTATAATTAATTCCATACATACAAACAAAAGCTTAATGACAACAATAACTGCATTATGACGATAATAGCTGAAAAAGTTACCATATGCTAACATTTATTCCCAAGTTAAGAGGCTTACAATACAAACATAGACCAAACAAGAAAAAAGATAACCTGCTCAATTCAGTTGTAGGATCTTTAGCATTTATCTATGAATAAGCGATTGAAAGCCATGTTTTTCTAATCTAAAAGAACAAGACGAAAGTAACATACTGCAAAAACAGAAAATCTGGACACCCCATCACCAACCACCCTCTGGCATTCAGTTTTTAATAGCGTGAAGTCCTCTCCCTTTTTGATCTGCTTTGCTTCACCATGCTGAATTTCTGGTTTCACAACTTTCTCACTAGCTGATTCACGCTTCAGAAGCACCGAAAGAGGCACTGTATGGTGCTCACTCTTGGTTGACATTATTGTTCACTTCACACCACTCAACAACAAAAAAATTCCAATACCACTCACTGTACAAATTTGCTTATACCTCTTCTTCTAGTCATCCATGCTTTATTGTAACTAAATCCTGAACAAACAAACATATATGCCTTGCATCACTGTAATTATCTATTTTCTATTTCCAATTACGCATAATTTAAAATGTACGGAATCAAAACACATTGTCAATATAGATTGGCCAAAATAGAAACAACGAACATAGCTGATAGTTGATGGATCATAATTAACGATTGAAATCAAAATCGTAATCAATGAATTTCACCTTTGGAGGAGAGAACAATTGAAAAAGTGAAATTAGGAGAAATGTGGAATTACATTGTGGAGTGTGATGGAGAAACGCGGATCCCGAAGTACTGCGAAAATTCCATGGTTGATAAAGGAAGAGGTTAGAGAAAAAGAGAGAGAAGGAATAATAATAAAAATATAGGTCCAAATTGAGGAATCTGTATGTGTGACTTTTCTTTGTTCGCTAGAAAAAGAAAGATAAAGACGATGGATGACATGGCTAAAACACTTGCTCCCTCAAAATCTCTGCGCCGTAAACTTGGTCATTTTCACTGTCCCTTTTGCTCCATGATTAGTGGCCATTGTCTTTGACTAGCACTCGTCAATAATTAATCACTCTTCTTCACCTGCTAACCTAACTAGGGCAGAGCATTCGGTTTTTCGGTTCGGTTTTCGGTGAAAACCGAAATAACCGAAAACCGAATTATGGTTATACTCAAAACCGAACCGAAACCGATTAGTGTTGGGAACCGAACCGAAATAACCGAAATATTTCGGTTCGGTTTCGGTTTTAACCGAAAAACCGAAATTTCTTTATTTTATATTAAATTCAATTTTTTTTTTCATTTTCAACATATAAAACTCCACATTTTATATTGATATATTACATATCATTTTTAATTTAAAAGAAGGAATACAAAAACTATAGATTTAAACTCTAAATTTTTACTTATCTAAAGAAAAATATGATAAAATAATATTTTATTATTAATTTTTTTATTAATTCGGTTATTCGGTTAACCGAATTATTTTTTTAAAAAACCGAACCGAAAACCGAACACCGAAATAACCGAACTACAAAACCGAATAAGAACCGAAAACCGAATTAACCGAACCGAAATAACCGAATTCAATTCGGTTCGGCTCGGTTTTCGGTTTTCGGTTTGATTTGCTCACCCCTAAACCTAACTACTTTAACGAGATCATGGTCCTTTTCTTAATTATTTTGTCTTTAAACTTATCTTTCTTTTATTAAACAAGGCATGATAATTCATCATACTCCCTAGTCCTTGCTTGCTAGACATTGCTCTAAGAGCCGGGACCGGAAGGCGAGTCGGACAGGTCTTCGTGTTATGGTTCAACACGGTCATATGGCTTAGACCGATGGTTGAACCGACAGTCAAACTGATAACCATTGGGCGGAAAATATGAGGTGGTCTAATTCGGTTCTTACAACACTACTACTAAATATAAAAGCTAGTTGACTTTATTGGAGAATCCTAAGAAAGCTGAATAAAGTAATTAAAAACTAATTTTTCTACATTTTTACTCTAAGCGGTTTATTTGACTTATAATCTAATACTCCCTCCGGTCCTAAATATAAGACCTAATTGACTTTTTTGGAAAATCCTAAAAAGGCAAAATAAGTTAATTATAAATTGATAGTTCACCTAATTTTTCACATAGACTAGTATATTTTACCTATAAACTAATGGATAATATAAAAATATATCAAATACTCTCTCCGTTCCTAAATATAGGACCTAGATGACTTTTTTGAAAAATCCTAAAAAAAGCAAAAAATAAGTTAATTATAAATTGATTTACCTAATTTTTTCTCTTAAACTAGTTTATTTTACCTATAAGTTAATAGATAATCTAAAAAAATATCAAATATGTCATCATTTAATAACCTATTTCGCAACCTTAATCTTTCCAAAAAAAAGTTATCTAGGTCTTATATTTAGGAACGGAGGGAGTATGTCATAATTTAATAACCTATCTCGCAACCTTAATCTCTCCAAAAAAAAGTCATCTAGGTCTTATATTTAGAACCGGAGTTAGTATATGATTTAATAATATATAAAACATGATATTATTAAGTGGTTGATTTCATTTTCTTTGAATTCTCTAAAAAGTCAAATAGTTAATATATTTATGAAGAGGGGAAGTATATTATTGACAATTGGTTAATTAGGTTACTCAGAATTTGAATTCACATTGTCCTTCTTAACAAATCCACTTACACATTGACCAACTACTCAATCATTTTTCTTAAATATTATTGATGAAATAATTTCATCTTACCATAAATTATATTAGTGCAATTTCAAGTATACGTGTTTGGTAACTTAAAAAAATTGATGGAACCTAATAAATTGCTTAAAATGTAAATTGCAAAATTGCCATTCTAATGATTCAGATAAAAGTCCTTGGATCCAAAAAAAAAATAATCAAACTTCTTATGGAAAAATATTTGTATTAAATTGTGCATAGACAAAGAAAGGACGAATGATAATTGTCACATGTGGGCATATGCGAGTCTGAAGTAATAAAAGGTTGAGAGGAAAGCGGGGGGAAAGAGCTGCCACCGAAGCCACATGTTGCTGAGGGACTGTCTCTGACTTTGTAAATGCCGAATTCTACACAGCCCTCACTCAGAGAACAAGCACGACAAGCCTCCAGCTGGGCTCGTGACAGCTTCCACTGAGTCTGGGCTCATGGGCCCGCCTTTCCCACCAGATTTATTCCTGTTCCAATGCTTACCGGTAAAAGCAGACCCGTCTTTGAAGCCTAAATGCCACTTTTGTTCAATGTATGGCCCTGTGGCTATAAATGATCCCAAATATACTCTTTTTGTAGCTTATACAAGCCACACAAATAAAAAATGTTTGAGAAAGGTAAATATATCTAAAATAGTTTTTCTCAAGCTTAACCTTATTTATGATTTGAGCATATAAGAAAGAGAAATGTGACAATACTCTCAGTCTTTAAATATAAGGTCATTTTACCTTAATTTGGAGTGATTAAGGAAAACAGTTAAGTTAGATAATTTAATGTGTTTTTCTAATAATCCCCTCTTTATTTCTCTTCCCATCTAAAATTTGTAAAAAGGTATACAGTGGGGTAAGGTTTGGGAAAAAAGGATAAATATATGAGACAGTGGAAAGTAATATTATAATTAGGGACAAATTTGAACAAAACCATTCAAATATTTTGCTTTTACATCTTATATATAGGGAGAGAGGCAGTAATATTTAAGCAATATATCACTCCTTCATTGTCATAGTTAAAACAATAACAAACTCAAAGATAACCGGGACAAAAAGTTAGAACTAGAAGCAGGCCGGGACAGAAGGTCAGCTGAAGACAAAGAGAACCTACTAGGCCTTTTAGGAGGAACACATGAACAATTTAAACAACAATTCAATACAAGAATGTGATGGGAAGTTTATATAGAAGCCTGGTCAAGCATGTTGCATTTTGAGGTCGGAATTGAAAAGGGTACAAAAAAAAGTCACATCATCATCAATCAATCATCAATCATCATCATCAATATCATCAATCATCAATATCAATATATCATAAAAGAGTCTTCCACCAAAATTACTGTTCATAAGCACTGTTCATGAACAGTGTTTTGGTGAAATATAATATTATTTTTTTTTCAAAAAAAAATTGTTTTTTTTGTGGAATATAATATTATTATTTTTTTTTTCAAAAAAAAATCAAGAAAGACCTCAGTAGAATTAACAGAGATATCGCTTGCGGAAGCATATGTGCTTCCCCTAACTGTTTGGCTTCCACTAGCTGATTCGCATCCCGTAGCACTTTTGCTTCCCATAGTGCTACACTAGAAACTAAACTAAATCATAAAAGAGTCTTCCACTAAAATCACTGTTCATAAGCACTGTTCATGAACAGTGTTTATGTGAGTGCATGAACAGTGTTTTGGTGGAATAATATTATTATTTTTTTTTCAAAAAAAAAACAATGTTTTGGTGGAATATAATATTATTATTTTTTTTAAAAAAAAAAAGTTTGATTTTTTTTCTATAGGAAGACCTCAGTAGTGTGAGTGCATGAACAGTGTTTTGTGGAATATAATATTATTATTATTTTTTTCAAAAATTTTTTTTTATTTTTTTTGGTGGAATATAATATTATTTTTTTTTTTTCAAAAAAAAAATTTGATTTTTTTTTTATATAGGAAGACCTCAGTAGAATTAACAGAGATATCGCTTGCGGAAGCATATGTGCTTCCCCTAACTGTTTGGCTTCCACTAGCTGATTCGCATCCCGTAGCACTTTTGCTTCCCATAGTGCTACACTAGAAACTATGTCTGATAGTCTAAGTGGAACGCTATACATTGTCAAATTACTTCCCATTGTGGAACCACTTATCGCTTGCGGAAGCATATGTGCTTCCCCTAGCTGTTTGGCTTCCACTAGCTGATTCGCATCCCGTAGCACTTTTGCCTCCCAGAGTGCTATACATTGTCAAATTACTTCCCATTGTGGAACCACTTGAATCCCATAGTGCTACACTAGAAACTAAGTCTTGATAGTCTAAGTGGAACGCTATACATTGTCAAATTACTTCCCATTGTGGAACCACTTATCGCTTGCGGAAGCATATGTGCTTCCCCTAACTGTTGGACTTCCACTAGCTGATTCACACTAAATAAATATATGACAAATTTTTTTTAACTAAAATATTTGGTGAAAAAATCATTTTATTATTTATTAAAATTTACAATAAAGATATTATATTTATATTTATTATTTGACAGTTTATGTGAGTGCATGAATAGTGTTTTGGTGGAATATAATATTATTATTTATTTTTTTCAAAAAAAAAAAATTCATGTTGATTTTTTTTAAAAAAAATTAAGTTATTATATGATTTTTTCACCCGATGTTTTAGTTAGAAAAATTTGTCATATATTTTTTACTTAGCCTGAACTTAGATTGAACAATATTGAAATTGACTAAGAATGACTACCACAAGCAAAAGCACCATGGGATAGACTATATTAGCAGAACATAGTCTAGGTTCTTGATCAGTCTGAATCCTAATAGTTTAGTGGACTACCTTAAAAAAAATTTTTTTGTTTTTTTGGTGGAATATAATATATTTTTTTTTCAAAAAAAATTGATGTTTTTTTTGCTATAGGAAGACCTCAGTAGAATTAACAGAGATATCGCTTGCGGAAGCATATGTGCTTCCCCTAGCTGTTTGGCTTCCACTAGCTGATTCGCATCCCGTAGCACTTTTGCTTCCCATAGTGCTACACTAGAAACTAAGTCTTGATAGTCTACGTAGAACGCTATACATTGTCAAATTACTTCCCATTGTGGAACCACTTGAATCCACTAGCATATGAACAAATTACTTCCCATTGTCAAAAAATTTGCTCATGAACAAAATTTTGAACCTCTTTTTTTAACAAATTTGCACTAAATAAATATATGACAAATTTTTTTAACTAAAATATTTGGTGAAAAAAATCATTTTATTATTTATTAAAATTTGCAATAAAGTTATTTTATTTATATTTATTATTTGGAAATTTTTTAATTATTTAATTATTAATTAATGAATATATTTATTATATTATTATATTGATTATTTATTATTTTTATTTATATTTAATTATTTATTATTTATTATTTATTATATTTATTATTTATTTATTTGGGCCACGTATTCTTTACTTTCTTGGGCGAATTTATTTTGGTCACATATTTTTTCTGTGAATTTCTCTTAAAGATTTATATCTTTAGTGTCACCACTATGATGATCTTTTTGACCTAATATATATCTGCAAATGTTTTATTGTGTCTTTTTATTTGCCTATCTTTCCTTCATGAACAGTGATTTGGTGGAATATAATATATTATTTTTATTTGCTTTTTTAAAAAAAAAATTTGTTTTTTTTTTAAAAATAATTATTATATGATTTATTTTTTTGTTTTTTTTAATTTTCTTTTTTTAAAAAAAAATTAGTTATTATATGATTTTTTCACCAGATATTTTAGTTAAACAAATTTGTCATATATTTATTTATTGCAAATTTGTTTCTTCACATTGGGAAGATGTGTTCAGTTAGATTTAATTTCGATTTTTATTATAACTTACAGAAAAATAGTCATTTCATAATGTAAACTATAAGTTGTCATTGAAATTTTCTTCTTTCTAAAGTTAAGGTTAGATAATAGTTTTTTTTTGTCAATGCTAATTTTTAAACAAAACTGCGCGGAGCGCGGGAAACCCCCGTGCAATAAATCTACATCCTTTATTGGTTGACTTAAAATCTTTGCTTTTAACATTGTGAGATTTTTGCAATGAGATTTTTGCAAATATCTAAATGCTATTGTACAAACCAACATGATTTTTTGGATCCAACATCTATTCAAATATGTAAACATATTTTGTTTTCCTCCTCCTTTATGAATGCTGTTGATTCCTTCACCTATATCCCCGTGCAACGCAAGGGAGATACCACTAGTTAGTCTAATAATGAGTGCACTACAGTCTACAGGTAATACACAGACATTGCCTAGTTTGAGACATGCATTGAGAATTTGAGCATATAGAGAAGTGCGTGGTCCTCTAATTTATTATACAATCACAAGCTACAACGTTTTTGATGAATCAATCTTAAAATTGTAAACACATAAAATGGACAAATGCGTCCAAATCAGCTATGGACAACAAAAGACACCTTTACATTTACCGCTGAATCCAGCTTCGGGGTCAATATATTCCGCAGAATAGCATTCCTCATCATGATCCATCATCTGCCCAAGCAAATCTCCGCCATGTTTTGAATGGTTTGCCTTGAAGAACCAGACTGGATGAGCCTGTCTCAAAATCAAAGATTGCCAAAAAGCAAGAAAATGAAATCACCTTTCCTTTTTATGAAGTACGTAGTAACTGTCCTGATAGGGAGAGGATTGAGCGATCAAGCCTAAAGAGTAAATAAATAAATTTCAATTTGTCCAAGTCTGAAATGATACTAGTTCACTTGTAAAGTAATGGGGTAACATTTCCAACTGAACATAGAAAGTTTGAATCTTCCATCTAGTAACTTATGAAGCCCGAGTTCTTTAACCATAGCATCACCTCTGCCAGTCCATCTTTCAAACTTCTGGGTCTATAATCTAACTCCCGTTTGGCTTTGTCGCAGGAATATTCCCACCGATGTCTTAAAACACTAACTGTCTGCAACAAGATCAAGGGATGGATTAGAACAGAACAACATCAAAGCAGAACTTTGATCATACATGGAAAGGAGGTTATCATTTCTTTTCGGCTTAAATCTTGTAACTTACTGGTGGACTGATGAGGGGAAGCTTTCCAGTGATTCGTGAGAATAGAACAGATAACCACCCATATGCTTCAATCGCCCACAGAGGGATATTGATGAATGGTCTTTTTGTATTAGTAATCACTGCAGCTATATCAAAAACATGAGAAAATGATGCATTTTCACCCGATAGCAGATACCTATTACCAGGTTGCCCTTTTTCCATTGCAGCAATGTGTCCCTCCACTACGTCATCGACATGGCTAAAAGAAAATCTTTCATTTCCACAGCCTATGTAACCAGGCAATCGTCCATTAAAACGTTCTATTATCTGAAGTGTGGGAAGCATAAAAGAGGTCTTTTAGTAAGATGTAAAAAGTTAATGAGATTGAAAAACAAAGAGACGGGGTTAAATTATGCCACTGGTGCTTATATAAAGAATTAGTATTAACAAATTAAAGATGTCAACAATCATAACATCATTTCTGAATGCATTTGAACTACTAGCTTGACAGAAAAAACACTGGATTCAAAATGTAATGAAAAAGAAAATCAACGCCCCATCTATATACCAAGAGAAGAGAAAGAGTTGGTGCAAAATTAAGTGCAAGCGGGAAATACTTGATTCATGGTCACTATCTCGATTCTCAACCAAGCTGAACCTAATTTCAGTGAGACATCCTCTTCACCATAAGTTGCAGCATGGAAACACCCAAGTAAAACTTACAACCACCCTAAAATATATAATGCATAACTCATCAGCCTAACCCAACATCGAAGTGCTGCTTATCGGTTTTCCTCATTAGTCCCAATCTCAGAGATCTCCATTAATTTTATGTGTGACACTAAAGGTATAAATCAAACAGATAAACAAGATTAGGGACCTGAAATGCAAAGTAAAAGCTAATGTTACATAAATGAACCATTGAATAAGAACTTCAACCAAAAAGTGTCACCCTATTCCTAGTATATATGATACTACTTACTTGGTAAAACACATATATAAAAATTAATAAGCAAACAAAGAAAAGGAACAACATTGGTGTAAGTTAAATGAGAGTAAAGAAACAGAAATAGTACCAGCTTACAAACAATATTTCCAGCTGTGACTTTACCAGGACCATAAATAACCCCTGGATAAACCGCTACTAATGGTACACCCTCAGACACAACGTGGAGTGCAATTTTATGTGCAGCAAGCTTAGATTTCTCATAGTCCGTGCAGAAAAACCTTTCATGATGAACCTGTAATTACAATTCCATTTCCAACACCAACACAAAAAACATAGTGTTACAAAAGCTCATAATAGTAACATCTTCTGAAGATTAAGATCATGCAATATAATAAAAACTCATTCCTACTTGATTCTCATCGGCAACACTTCCATCAGTCGGTCCAAGTGCAAAAAACGAGGACGTATAAACAACTTTCTCCACTGTCTTCGTCTGCTTCACAGCCTCCAATAAATTCTCCAAACCACCAACATTAACCTAAAAAGACAATAAAGAAATAAATAAATAAAATAAAATTCAATAATCTGAAATATGCATGCATTAAAAATGAAATGTTAGGAGCTAACAGAGAAGAATTTGGAGGGATCGGGGAGCCAAGGCTCAACGAGAGCGGCTAAGTGGAAGATGACGTGGCAGCCGGAGCAAGCGGAGAGGAGAGAAGCGTAGTCAGTGACGTCACCGTAGACGATTTCGACGTCATTGGAATTGGCGGGGGAAATAAGGGAAGAGAGGTCACTGGTTGGTCTTGCGAGGATTCGAATTGAGTAGCCTTTGTGGAGTAAAGCATTACAGAGCCTTCCCCCGAGGTATCCCGATGCGCCTGTCACTAAAATCTTCATCCTCTCACCTTTCTCTCTTTCGCTTCATTCAATTTCAAGTCAACTCAATTCTTTCTACCTTTTCTACCAATATTATAAATATAAATAACCTAAGCTTAATACTATTATTTCCCCTCTTTCTTTATTTTAATATTATAATAAATTATGAATATAAATAATCTCGAGTGTCTCGTGGAAATAGTCATGCATTGATCATAAATAGGTGTGGCATATTGTGTAGTTGATTGAGCTTGGCCTGATCATAGGCTTAGGAATGGTCTAAAGCTTGTTAAAAAACTTGTTATGGTAATAGTATGATGCATAGGAGCAATGCAAGAACATAAATCCGATGTATAACAAGTGTCAACACAGTAATAAAGCTAATAGCATGACACATTCAATGAGAGAAAGGAAACATTGATTCAATAAGAAGTAAAACAACACAATTGACTAACAAAATGTGCAAATTTACCAACAGACTATTACTAGAAGTGCAATCAGCGAATTGACGAATAAAAAATCCATATTTACCAACAAACTATTGTCAGATGTACATTTAACACAATTGACTAATGGGTGGAGTTTGATGAACGGTTAGACATTGATTGAGGAAATGAATTTCAGATATTATTAAAAAACTCACGTTCATACTCTTGGTAAGTGATGTTCTAACACAAGTACATAACACGCTATATTCTTTGGTTACAGTCAATTAATTATATTGAAGGTGCTTATAATTCATTTATTGTCTGCATGTGCAACAAACCTTTTGCTGTTCGTTCTGGTTGCTGATCAATTATCATTATTTAGTTTTGGCAGCCTGATATCTTGCTTATGTTTTTTAAGGTAATCCCAGTGTCCCACCACATGGTCTTCTCCGGCGCAGTGCAACAATATAGCTTAGCCCTCACTGTCAACTGTAAAAGGGGACCGATGAGATTGAATGTCACAAAACAGATTATGCGCTTTCCCATTTTTTATGTTCCATTTGAACTGAAGAGATTAACAATAATTTGATTAGTCGCTGACTTGCTAAGATAACAGCGTAGATACATGTTATATTATAATGAAGTAACAACAATTTGATCGATTTATTTTCATGCTTTATTATACTACCAACTTTACAAAATGTTGAATCCCAAGTCCCAACCATTATTTTTTTTTTGTCTTAGAATGGAAAGGGATATTGACAGGATTAAGAGAATCTGAATCCTGTAATTTAGACACTAATCAAGATTGTTAGGTAGTGAGCAGTAGAAGAGTTAATATTGATATATCAATATATCACACTTTCCAAAAGGACTTGGTGAACTCGTATAGAACAGATACAGTCAAGTGATCTCAAACAAAATATATTTTCATCGGTGAAGTAGCTGTTCAATTCATGTTCTAAAGTGATGAGCTGCTCGACCCGTTGTACTCTGCTAATAGAAAACAAACAGATCATATTTAAAGATTTCACCTTTTCAGCCTCTTATTTTAGGTACTGCACAAGTCTGGGCCTTGGTGAATCTGCCAGGGGCAATGATTTTCCTCTCAAGTTTGAACACAACATCACCTCTATAGCTCGAAATCAACCTGTGTCCGGCGCAACTAATCAGTAATCTACAATCTGGAACGCCGTATGCATTTTATAGGATTAAAAGAGGCATGCCTCCTTGTACCAGCAAAAGATCGTGCAATCTTGGAGTTTGATTTGACATCCCAATCCTCAACATCCTTAGGAACACAAATATCAAACAAGACTTGGCCAAGAACCCCATGAGCATTGATGCCTGGGCGGCTAGGTAAATGAATTAAGTCTCCCTTGCGTTCATCTGGAGCTGAACCAACACCCTTGCCCTCGTAATAATTCATTGAACTAGACAACAAATCATCAGAAGCAACAGCAAATCCCTGGAAACTGGTTGAAGTCATTGCAGCTTTCCTAAAATTACTGACTGGATCTATGATTTCATCTGTTGTTCCTTCCACACCCAGTCGCTCATCTCCAGCTAGTTTTTTTCTGGAACTATAAATTGCAGCTGCCTTGCCAAGGATCTCGGTGACTGCAGCCTTGTAATCAATCGGATGGTATCGATAATGACCTGTGAAAAATTCAGAAGAATTCAGAATGAATCAAATACAAGAACAAAATGGAGGAGGCCTAGTTACTGTGCTCATTACAGTTTCATGAAAACGCCAGTCTCTTGACCCTTTGTAACCATGTCAAAGAGATTAAATGATGCCATCTTATGTCAGCTTTTGTCTTAGTTTGGTTGGAGTTGACAAAATATGAAAAGTAATAAGCAAGCAATTTCATGTCTCTAACATAATGTTAATCTGATGTAAAATAAAAATTTTAACAATTTCACTGTGCGGGAGTAGAAGGGATGACTTGGCTCAACGGTAAGCTCGCTTGTCATGGGGTCTGAGGTCGTGAGTTTGAATCAACCTCTTTACATAAAGCAGGGGTAAGACTGTCTAATATATTTTCTTCCCCAACACCCTCGCCAAGTGGGGACTAGAACTAAGTTAACTCTTTTTTTCAGTGTATGGGAGTAGCAAAATGCCTTTTACTACTAAATCATTCAAGCAATTAGTTCTGTTGAAATCCAAACATGCATAGATATTAAAGAATGCTATTTATCTTTAAGAATAAAACCATGATATGATCTTCAGAGTTCGACCAGGAACTGGTCTGCCGAGTATGATATTCTCACAAATTAGTGCAGACAGCAGACGCTTACCTACATGAGGAGTGGATTCCCATTTCACCATTTTAACATCACAGCCAAAGTCTTTTAGTCGTTGGACAAAATTTGAAATATCTTCAAAACGAGCAAGATCATCATTTTCTGAACAGAAAATGAGATATGGGGCCTGCATCCTCTGCAATAGAATGCAACTCAAATACTCAATAAGCAGAAAATTCAAAAAGCCTAACAGAAACAAGGGAGGCATAAAACCTATGCTGTTTGTTATTGATCACTTACAATAGTGGAATAAAGAGTTTGCCAATATTCGGCACGCTGTGATTCAAACCTGCTGAGGAAGAGAGCATCAAGACCAGATGCAATGCCATTTGCAATCCATGAAGCAAACCTTGGCGGATGGGACATTTTCAAAACAGATGGATGTAAAAGAAATCGAACACCCAAATCGCTGGTGAAATCAACTGGACTAGAATCATAAATATAGCCAGAAATAGAATCTCTAACAAGCTGGTAGTCAACCTGTAAAGTCAAGATGGTTTAGAAGTTTAACTATCAGTAAGTCAAAAAAGTTACAAGGACAAAAAGCCACCATCCATGATATAGAAATCCATGTCACTGGAAACCGATTAATTTACTTAATACAGGGAAATACAGGACAAATTATTCAACGGTTTGTATAGAATATTTGACTTTGGCCTTCAACATTATGATTAATATATGTAAATAAGGCATAAACTCTCAAATGGAAAAAGGCATACCATGTTATGTCCATCACACTTCCCCTCGATAATCTGAAATCAAAGAGAAATTAAATTGTGAAGTCAGATTTTACTACATTATGATGCAAGAAAAAGAAGGATCCTCTTGGCTCAACGATAAACTCGCTTCCAGTGGGTTTGAGGTTGTGGGTTCGAATAAGCCTCTTTGCATAAAAGTAAGGCTACCTAGTATATCCCTTCCCCAACACCCTCACCAAGTGGGGATTGAACTGGGCTGACCCTTTTTTTACTATGCTAGAAAGAATTAACATAATCAAAAACAGCATCACATAGATATATACTCTCAGGAAAAAAAATGTGAATATCAATGAAGTAGAGTATAAAACCGAATACCTGAAGAACCTCAAACATACAAGCTTTTGCACCCCCTGAAAAGGATGCAAACACTATGGGGCAAGGTCTAGTTCTCAGCACCTGCAAGGAGAGTCAATTTCATAATCTTCAACAAATGAGCCAATTTCTTTAACCAGACTAAAAAATGTAAAAGTATAACAGTGTGTCAAAAAAACATCTCAGTTATATGCCACTCAAAACTACATTTCAGGCGTCCTGAACTAAGACTTATTTTGCCTAGAAACCGGAGAGCCAACATAAAACAAACCTTAACAAGTTCATCAAGTATGTTAGCAGCAAGACTAGTAGCTTTCTCAGGAAAAAACCTGCAATACAAAGCAAAATCACATAAAACAATGCATTAGTTTATCATTCTCCCAGAAAATCCCTTAAAGAAAAGATTCAGAACACTGGGAATATGAGTGAATTGGGAAAAAGGAACTGACATATTGAGAAATTGGGAATGGCATACGAGGGAATTCCATCCTATAGACGAGTAAAGGTCGACGTATCTATGCAAGTGCTTCTCTTCGCTAGACATCCAAGCGAATAGAACAACTATGCCTTCAGCTTTCTCCAACACTACTCCATTTCTCCCCCAGTAAAACCTACCCCCAAATCCCCACATTCTCCTCTTCCTCTTCCCACAATGAAATGAAATAATCCTCTACTGAGAAGACCAATTCCTTAACATCGAAACATCGATGCGGACTTTAATCGGGAATTTCGGAATCGGAGTAGGGTGTTGTTGAACTGATTTGGAAGCTGATGAGCTCGAAATTTTTGTAGAGCTGAAATTTACAGGTAGGAGAGGCACCCCACGCTAGCAATACTGGATTTTGGTTATTTATTTATTTTAATCTTGGCCTTTCTTGAGTTGAGGGGAGGTACAAAAAGTCAAAAAACTAATCTTCTCTGCCACGTTCTCGGGATAGGATAGGCATGATTTACCTTTTCCTTTATTTCGCGCTTTCCCCCGCTTGAGTGGCGTGTAAGTCCTTATATAGTTATATATATATATATATATAGATATATATCACGTGTGACAATGTAACTCCTTATATTGATTTAAAATTCTTGTAAGAAATCCAATTCTTTTGTCTACCTTTCAAAAAATTAATATCACCCAATGTTGTTTAGGTTGGTTGGTGACATGGTTAGATATTGATCATCTTTAACCCAATTTTCCTAAAGTTTCATTTAGTTTTGGCTTTAATAATCATGTATAGGGAGACATCTCCATGTTCAAGTGAAATTGGAAAAATATAAAATATATCTATATAGACATAAAAAATAGTACTCTCTTTAGTCTTACATATATAGGATATATTTACCCTCCTTTTAAACTTAATTATTTTTCTCTGTATTTTACATTTAGGTCTTATCTCTTTCAATTTCATTGTCTACTGTACATACATTTATTCCCTCCTCAACCTGGCCTCATCCTTTTTCATTCAGGTCCATTTGGTGCTTTTTTGGCCTTTAGATCTATATTTGTTGATCCAATGAGTCGCTATAATATTCCAATCATTTGGAAGAAGAGTTCAATCCTTTGCAATAAGTTTGTGATTCAATTAACCGGTTTCGTGTTCAAATCTGGTAGTTTAAGATTTTTGTAAGTTCGATATGATGTTGCAAGTGAATTGAATTTATTTTTTTGGTTTCTTTATGGCTGTTTGTCACACTATGTCATATTCCTTTTTTGTTCTCTACATGATTGGCTTAAAATTCACAATGTAAATGACTAAAAGCTTGAGAGCAATTTGCTTATTCTTTTCGGGCCACATATATATTTTTAATCAAAAGATGAACTTGCAGGCTTAACCTCAAGGAAATTAGGATTTCTAGGTGGGTTGTTTTGGAATTACGATCAAATCATTAAGATGAACTTGTAGAAGATTGAACTGAGGAATATAAGGTTGAAGAAAATGATGATTGAATCTGTAGAGATGAAGCTTCGTGGTTAGCGGATTGAACAATGAAAATTTTGGAAAAGTCACGAGATTTATAAAATTTAGGCCAAAATTGAGAATTTAAAAAGGTCTTACATTAAAGACCACATGGAGAATAGTTTATAGTACTATATCATATTGTAGAACCCACCAAGATGAGATTTAGTCATATTATATCCATACCATATATTGATTTCATCCCCCACGTTACCACATTGATGAATATCTAATGCTTTGACGCTGGATCATTTATTCCACGACCATACTTGGTCCACTTTATAGGAATTGATCCCCGCAAGGCTTAGCTTAGCTTAGCTCGTAAAACTTCGAAACCTTTGCCTTGCCTCTTTCATAAAGTCCATGGAGCATTTAAAATAATCATGCCGTATATTAATTTCATGAGCGGGAAAAGGTCCCCATATTAACAGTTTAACACATCAGTTTAACACAGGTTGACGATTATTTAATGTGTTGACGTTTGATTATATCTCGTAGGACCATACTTGGTTGAGTTGGTTCATTCCTACGGGAATCGATGCCTCGTAGGGCTCAGCTTAGCTCCAAAAACGGCAAAACTTTGAAACCTAGCTTGTGTGCCTACTTATAGGATACTCCCTCTGGTCCCTAATGTAAGAGCTAGCAGTCAAAAAAACGCTTCTTAAGAAAACATGTGAATGTTAGTTGGGTGTCTGGAGTTAATGCTTCTTTTTCAAAATTGCCCATATTTATTATGGTACTTTTAAGAGAGAGAAATACATAAGCATTAATAAATATGAAAGAGAGTTAGGGGTAAAGTAGAAAAAAATGCATTAAATGAGGAGAGAATATAGGGTGAGCTCTTACATTAGGGACCAAAATCATTCAAATTTTGGGCTCTTACATTAGGGACCGGAGGGAGTATTATTAATTGAGAGTAAATCTACTCAAGCATGCTCTAATAAATCCATTGCAACCTTTAACCCTTCTAACCATCTACCATCCAACATTTTAGTTTACATTAGAAATAATCAAACTTACATTATTATTATTGCCACAAACAAATACTTCCTCCGCTCCTAAATATAAGATCGCTTTCAGATTTTAATTTGCTCCTAAACATAAACAACTTTCTAATTTTTCTCATTTCCCCCCAAATAAACCCTAATAATCCATATTTATAATGGACAAATAAAAGAGAGAAAGTGAGAATAAATGTATATGATTAGTGTAAATTAGTAATATCATGTGCTAACAACTATCTTAACTTGCATCTATAATCTAATCAAATTAGAAAAATGAAAACATTTCGTAACATAGGGAGTATTAAAAGTCCACTTTTCATTTGATGGAAGCCATATATCCTCCAATCACATGTCTTTCAATTATTTTTTTTTTCTGCATATGGATGAATTATAAAATGTTAAAAAAACGTGCTAAATAAATCATGATAGACTATACTTTCACATTTACACTTTCATCTCCAAATCACCATAACCAACATTTACGAGGATGTTATCTAAAAAATAAACTCAAATCACCACAACCAACACTTACGAGGATGTTATCCGTCTAGTTTGGAAGGATCCGTCATACGAGGATGCATTAAAAAAACAATGTGTTTGGTCGAAATTAAATAATTGTTCAACCAAATACTCCCTCCGGTCCCTAATGTAAGAGCCCAAAATTTGAATGGTTTTGGTCCCTAATGTAAGAGCTCACCCCACATTCTCTCCTCATTTAATGCATTTTTTCCTACTTTACCCCTAACTCTCTTTCATATTTATTAATGCTTATGTATTTCTCTCTCAAAGTACCATAATAAATATGGGCAATTTTGGAAAAGAAGCATTAACTCCAGACATCCAACTAACATTCACATGTTTTCTTAAGAAGCTTTTTTTTGGCGGCTAGCTCTTACATTAGGGATCAGAGGTAGTACATACAATATAGGACGGGTGAAGGATCCCTCCTATTCTCTTCCCCCTATTCCCTCCTATTCCTCAATCTCTGCCATCCATTTGATCTAACGGCTCATAATCAACAAACTACCATACACCCCACTCCACCCTATCCCTCCCCTCTCCTTCAACCTCTGGTCATTTCTCTTCCCTCTCTTCAATTCTCCAACTTCCTGCTTCCCCAACCTCCCCACCCTCACCACCGAGGGCGACCTCCTTCCCTAGCACCACCACCATCAACGGCGGCGGTGAATCTCCAGATTCGCCGAAGACCAACAGTGCCGCACCGACGACGTCGGTTCCCCGTCATGGTGGTCACGCCGACGACGACGCAGTCTCCGGCGACGCATAGCAACAACCTCGCTCGTGCTTTGTGGTTGCGATGATGGAGGCGTGAAGTTGTTGTGGTGGTTCAGTGTCATCGGCGACGGCGACGTCGTGGACGGCGATGGTGACTGCGTGGCTGACGATGGTGTGGACGGAAGCGGAAGTAGGGGCAAGAGTGGGAGTGGTGGTTGTGAAAGTGGTGAGGTTGGGGGTAGGAGGAGATGTGAAGAGAGAGAAGAGATACATGAAAACTTTCCCGACGGATGGAGTAGAGGCTATATTGTTGGGGAAGAAGACGAGAGGTTGAAGGAGAGGGGAGGGATAGGGTGGAGTGGGGTGTATGAGAGTTTATTGATTATGAGCCGTTAGATTAAATGGATGGCAGAGATTGAGGAATAGGAGGGAATAGGGGGGAAGAGAATAGGAGGGATCCCCTGCCCGATATAGGACCAGAAAAAAAAAGCATTGCCCCCCGGCAAAGCCACAAGGGTGCGTTGCAGCCAAACAACGACTGGTAAGCTAAAAACTCGAAAGCGCGAAATAACCAAGGCGCACGGTAGCATCCGTCGGCGAAGACGCTCCAATCACCCGCGCACTTTAGCATCATCAATGACAATCAATATTGGAACCACCAAAATGATTGAGTGTACCACCTAATCCCCACATCTAATCATAAATACCGCCACATCAGCACCACCACATTCCCATACTTCATAAATAAAACACAATTAGCCACCACCAAATACTGTAATTACCTTTCCTTAATCACAATCACTAGATTCAATTAGTTTAGTCACAGTTTTTGCGGTAAAGTGATTATTGTGAACCTTTTGTGATTCATCGATTTAATTAGAGAGACGGAGGGAGGGGAATTTATTATTAGTTTGAGATTTAAATCTTGAAATCTTAGAATCAGTGCCCTAGAGAGAGAGGGAAATGGAGGGATGAGGAGGAAAAAGCGAGAGAGATATGGCGAGAATTGAGTGGGCAATTCAAGGAAGAAGCAAGTGGTTTTGTTCGTACAAGAAAACAACTATCATTGTTTGCTTATTCAACATTGCGATTGCTCTCTACTTTCTTCGCTCTCTTTATGCCTCTCTTTATATCTACTCCGGCAACGTTTCCAGAAACAGTAAGTCCTTATCTTAACATCATTGCTAATAAAATATGTCATGATTGGTTTTTTATGGTATCCACTGAATTACTGGTTATTTTTTTCCCACTAGAGTAAAGTATTGAAATAGGTTTCTGCTTTTAATGCTATAACTTCAAATTTGTGCAGTTGATTGAATTTTGAATTTATTGTATGTTTAGTTGTCACATATACTTCGGATCAGATTCAGAGAATGGAGGAGTCAATTAGAATCCGTAAGGCATATAAACCACAGGAGCTGATTAAATGGGTAGGAATTGTTTTTTTACTTACTTAGTACGAGCTATGTATTCTTGAATTGGACAAAAGTTAATGTCTTGTGAATCTGTTGTTCCAAAAGGTGAAGGCACTAGAAGGGGAGTTATCAGGAGAAGAGAGGGCGTCCGAGTTGCCTCAGCATTTAAAACAGAAAATAACAGATGAGATATTGCAGAGGCTAAGGAGCTTGAATCCTAGTGACAAGAACACTACCACGGAGCGAGGTACTTGTTTATTTCTCAAGTTGAAAGAATAAGATTACTGTTCAGAAGTATACATAGAATATGTCCACATTTTGGTATTTTGAACTGGTGCTAGGATTAATGCTCTGATTTTCGGTGATTTGTCTTTGTGCTGAGCCTGTTGATATTTCATGGAAAGCGTTTTTCTTTTGGGATGTGACTGGTTGGTTGGTTGCGTGGGAAGATGATTCGAGCATGCACCCCGTAGTTACTGCATGGATGTGCTTATATTTTTTCTCCCTTGCTAGTTTGTTCATTAGATCCAAATTTTGTCATTCAAGAATTAGAGTAGACATGTCTTATTTAAGAGGATTTGTGTAAGTCTTAGGTTGAGATAAAATAATGAAAATCCCTTGCTGCTAAGTTATGCTTAGTGAGAAAGGGCTCTTGTAAGGTACACTAGCAGCCTTTCTTTCTTCATTATAATTTGAACTTCAGTAGAGAATCTAATCTTGATTTGCTTGAAATATAGTCTTCCTTCTTCCATTTTGTGTTGGGGATAGGGGGATCATTTGATTTTGATTTTTGAATGAAACACATTCATGATATTTACATAGTGAATAACCTACTAGTCTGGGTCTCTCCCTGTATGACTTATTTCCCTTTCTGCCTGTGTTTGAGAGATTTGAAGTCCTCCGATGCCTGATCCTTGATCTCAAACGGGTTTGTGGTTTTGAAACTAAGCCACAATTTTGATAGTGGAGGCACGGAGAATTTCTCCATTTTTGTCATATGTTACATTAACAAAGCCTAATCACACTAGATGGGGTCGGCTACTATGGAGACATTGTCATACGTTAACATGGCATGAAATTTATACAAATGAGGCTGATTTCAAATGATATTGCCTTCCACCTGCCAGAAAAAGTTTACTTAGCTTTTCATCTTCAAATGCCAGAACCCCCCCCCCCCCCCCAACACCCAAAAGGAAAAAAACAGAGAGAGAGAGATTAAAAAGTGGTTATCATTGTGACCTGCATCCTTCACGCTGGATGTGGTAATAATACTGAGGATTTATTCCTACGGTCCTAAATATAAGACTAAATAATATTGACCCTTATGTTGAGTCCAGACTTCATGGTTATTCTTTGAAGAGAAGTCAACCATTTATTGACGTGGCCAATTAAATGTTTCTGGCATTATAGAATGTTCATTTTCTGTAGAGCTGGGCATTCTAATCCAACTTTTCCCTTGAATTCTTGATAATTGTTTTAATTTGGATTTTTGATACTAAACTCAGTTGTTATATGAATATCTAGTTGCTAGAATTTGGCAGATCCTTTGCTTATGTATTTTTGACATTGATTCTTACTCTTTTTCCTTTTGGCGGTGTTACTTTTGAACATTATAGAAGCAGTTGAAAGTTGGCGTCAGGAAAGACTGAAAGAAGCTAAAGCTCTTGCAAGATCAACTTCTAACTCAACCATTGTTCATAAAGAGGCAGGTATGACTATGGAATATGGATAGTTTCTTTTCATGGCCTATCAAACTCAACCATTTCTGACAGTTTAGTTGGTTATTGACACTTATGAATCATTAACATGTCTTCTCATATTATTAGTATCTGTTTCTATTTCTTAGGGATGCTAGCAAGAGCTCTGGAGTTTGATTGGCCTGCGCTTTCCGAAGAAATTGGCCTTTGGATACCTATTGAAGTCGTTAATGAAGAACATGATGATAAACCTGAGGGGGCAGTAGATTTTGGTAATATAAGATTGTTGTCATTGTATTTTTCCATATCAATGGTGAAATTAGGATAAAAGAGAAGAAAATAGAAATTCTGAGTGGTTCAAGAACAAGAAGGAAGTTTTGATCAAAAAAAAAAAAAGAACAAGAAGGAAGAGAGGGTTTAGAGAATAAGACACTGGCAATGTGCTGTCAAGACACTCAATACTCAATTCGTCATTCAAATTCAAGACAATGACAACTAACCCTAATTTAGGTTATATAATACCCTGACCTAGATAATAATTGGTTTAAGATACCTAAGCTCATTAGGCCTAAAATAAGAATAAAACATATTAATAAACCCCAAAACTCTAATTAGCCAATCAATCTAATTAATTGAGTCAATTAATCAATCAATAATTAATTGCATCAATGAACCAAATTAACTAACTATTTATTCCAAATATTATTATCATTACAGTATTTGTCACTCTGTCTGAATAGTCCATGTGCAATATATGTTTTGTGGAAAGTTTGGCGCTAGATTGTTTTATCTGGGTGGGGTAATATGCATGCTGATCCAATATCTGGGTGCTAGAAATGTGTATATATTTTGTGACGCAAAAATTTATTCTTTATATGAACCGTGTATGCATTCATTTCAGAGGAGGAAGTTCTTCCTGGCAGGCCCATGCCTCCAGAGTGCCATGCTGAACTTCACACAGATTATGATGGTGTGGCAGTAAGATGGGGTCTTACCCACCACAAGGACAGTGCAGCTGATTGCTGTCAGGCTTGCTTAGATCAAGCAAAATATGCCAAAGAAGGCGATAAAAAATGCAATATTTGGGTTTATTGCCCATCTGAGTTTGGTTGTTATTCTCCGGATATCTATCAGCACAAACATCAAGAGTGCTGGCTGAAATATGTGAGTTCTGCTTGATGATCCTCTTATCTACATACTTGCAATGTGTTGATATTTTTTATTTTATCAGAGTCAATACCCTTGGTCTTTACAGATTTAACTTTTGTTTGGCTACTTATTCTTCATTGTCTTGTTCCTCTGGCTAATATAGTATTCCTGATTATCTGATGCCAGGCTGAGAAGCCACGACTAAATTTTAAGGATAAGTATCCTGAATCATACCGAAATTCCCACCCAACTGCACCAGTGATTGTTCCATGGGCCTCTGGAGTGGTTGGGGCATGAGCTAATCAACCAACACCGGATGTATTATGATAAACTGGAGTCATTTTGTAGACTACAGGCACAGAAAGCTAGCAGGCAAAGCCTTTATCATGCATGTCTGCGATCATAATTTTACTCTTCATCACGTTCTTTGGTAAAGGAACGAA
Source organism: Mimosa pudica (assembly GCA_029929735.1). NCBI lineage: Eukaryota > Viridiplantae > Streptophyta > Magnoliopsida > Fabales > Fabaceae > Mimosa > Mimosa pudica. The sequence continues at coordinate 14,333,959 of JAKELP010000004.1, read as the reverse complement.
ATAGGATAGATCCTTTCTGTCCCTTCCAGTTCCACTGGTTCTATTTTTTTGGGGGGTTCGGAGGGTGGGGGAATCATCAAGAGATTGATGGTCATTTAGGTTTAGACACAATTTTTGATAGGCACACCTCTTCAGAGCACGGGGATATTCTCCCAAGGCTAGTCCAGCACTGAGGCAAGGTCATTTGACATATAAGAAAATTGTTCTGTTGTGAACTATCTGATCTCATTATTCATTGTCTTCTGGGATGTAGAACCCTTGCTGATTATAGTTCTTGATGGTGATGTTGATGGGGGACTTATTAGGATGGAATATACTGTACCTAAGCTTGGTACACTTTAACTGTGAGTGTTCATGTTTAAGTGAACTTCAATTTTGACATATTTCACACTGCGTTCTGGTTGTGTGTGTACCTTTCCTAACTCAGCATGATAATGAATCATTGGTTTTCTGTGATTTATGTTTTCACTTTTACATTATCCATGCTAAGTAAGAGCTATATGATCAGGTTCATTTTAGCGACCAGAGTTATGGTCATCTGCTTCTCCTAAGCATAGTTGAAGGATAATTTCAAAGCTACAGTTTTGCCAACATTTTTTATATGACTGGATATCTAGTCTAAGATGGGATAATGGATTTGTGCCAACTCTTTGTTATTGCCTTCCATGCCAAGAGTCATAGAATACAGAACAAACCATGAGCCGTGTGTTCAACTTAAATGTCATAAAATGTTACTCGTTTTGGTAACATTGGAATTGAATTTTTAAGTAAAGGAATTAAATTACACCAGTAAATCACAACATATAAAATATTTTATGTCATCAAACTATAAAATTTATAAGTAGAATAACTGGTTTTGAAACTTATCAGATTGGTGTGAGTAGTAAGTATTGTCATCCTTTAAGCAAGTCAGTCATTAGGGTCTTATCCTCGGTCCTTGTAAATAAAGTAGATTCACAATTACTTGTTTATCCCCTACACGTGGTTTCAGAACAGTGGGGGATCGGTTCCACTTGACAAGCGAGTGGAGATACCCTGAGAAAATGAAGAAAAAAAATAATTTGTTTTAAGAAAAATCTAATTATACACAATTTAAAGTGATTATTTTTTCATTTTTAATTTCTCCTAAAACATTAAAGGTGTCCTAAAATCTTTACTATCTAAAAGGAGGGCATCTGCCAGTCCATCTGCCTGCCACCTGTCCATTTCTCCCTTCTGAAATAAAGCCACGTGTCCCATTATTATTTTTTTTTAAAAAATAAACTGCCGATCAGATCCCAATATGTCTGCACGTTTCTTCTCCACTACTCCACCAATCCCATTAAAAGCAGTTACCTTTCTGTCCAAAAAAATCACAGTTGCCCTATTCTCTCGACTTTGGAGGGGAGTAGTGGGTGGCGGCTACAACAAACTACCGCCATCGCAAATCAAAACGGATTTTGTTCCGGTGAATAAAAAGTTGTTCTGTTCTTGCGTCTTCTCATATTGGTAAGTGGTAATGCGTACCCATAAACAATTTCAGTTACTTTTATCACTGTTATGCATGGTTCTGAGAATCAAATGTTAGGATACTGTTTTGCTTTTTGGTCTTTCTGATCGATTTCTTTCTAAGAAATAATATTTATTTCTCTCTCAATTTCTTTCTGTTTGATTCAGTGTATTGTTGGCATAATCGTAACTTTTCTTCATCGGTTATTGATTGGTTTCACAGGTTTGAAAGATGGATTTACAAAGAAGCCCTTTTATTAGGGCATGTGCTGTCACTTTCAATGGTTAGGTCCCCATATACAAATTCAGTTACTTCTATCGTTATTATGCATAGATCTACAAATTAAAATGTTGGGATTCTGTTATTGTTTTTGGTCTTAGAGTTTCCAAGAGTCTACAAAATGGGGTGTTGTTGGTTATTTGTATTTGGGTGTTTTTTAGTGATGGAAATAAAGGTAGCCTTAGTGTTAAAATTTGATTAGTTTTTATTGAATTTTGGACACTGCTATTTTTTAGGCATATATAAAAAGGTATGACAAAATCTGTTTCTGAATTTTTGCTTGTGTGTATTCGTATTAGGAAGATATTGGCTTAAAACCATCTATTTTTTCTTTGGATTGATGCTGATATGTTTGGGAATTGGGTGGTATAATTGTTTTGCTCAAAATTGGGTGGTATCATTGTTTTGCTCAAAATTGGGTGGTATAATTTACTTTGTTGTGCTTCGTGACTTTTTTTGTTTTAACCAAATTGTGCTTCGTGACTTTGGACTGGCGTGTTTGTGTTCTTGTAAGAAATTATATGCAGAATCAAACTTTTAGCAGTAACATGTTTTGAAATTAGAATTATACGACAGATCAAAACATATCAGAATTGTGCAATACAAATTTAAGTAAATATTAAATATTTCCATATTTTAACTAACTCCTCCATTTGCTCCACTTTCCCGTCCATTTGCTCCACAATTTAAGCAAAACATAACAAAGTAATCTTTTTTAAAATATAATAGATATAATAGAAAAGGCCACATCTCATGTAATTTTCACCTTCTACATTCTATTCCCTTATATTTCCTTTTTTTAAAACATTGTTTAAGAACCAATTAATTTCTTTTCCTCCCTCCATCACACACATAATATCACATGGTCGTGCACGAACTTCCTTACTCAACTTCTCCCCATGAAAGCCACTACTATTTCATTCGTGTCAAATTGTTGCCAAAACTCCATTTATTCAATCAGTGTAACACTCTTATTTTCTCACTTTTGTGGAACCAATATCCCATTGCAGATCATTCAATAAGAGAATGCATGGAGACTTTGGAAAGATGGAAAGCCCTTGGAAATGGTTGATAACACAATAAGATAATCTATTCATCATAATGAAGTAATGAGATGCATTCACATTGCTCTTCTGTGTGTTTGATGAACCGTTGGCTCCATCAAAGAAGGCCAGCATGGCCAGGCTGTGGCTGAGGTTTGAACAGTGGGGCCAATCGAAAATGTTGGAGTTGGAAAAGAACACTATCATCAAAATCGCCGGCATTCCTGCTATGGATTGTACACTGTTGTCATTTTTTTAACATTATTTAAAGTGTTTGCAATAGCAAATAGCATTGTTCGCATCTCTATCAATAGTGATTGATCCAGTGAGTGTCATTTAATTTAGAATAAGGATTTACATGAGGATGTTGGTGATTGCTCATAAAGTAATGTGGGTGTCAGTGGGGTTTACAACAAATGGATATGCTGCAGCAACATGGGTTATATTGCCACATGGAGATGGCCTTCATTGGCATTTTGTGGTAATTATTGCAATAGGAGGTGACTCTATCGGAACGGTCTTCATTGGCCTCACAGTTATCTTGGTTGAGCATTGTTATAGGAAATCAAAGTGGAAGAAGAGAACAAAGCAAAATGTGGAAGAGAGACATCATGATGATTCTGAAAGAGAGTGAAAACTCATGTTGAGAGTGCTTATTTACGAGGATATCATTCATTTTCATTAGAGGGCGACACTTTTCCTGCTATATGATTTGGAAGTCACAAATTAAGTTTTTGAAATTAAATTTCCAGTCATCTATCAAGCGTATGTGTATGCTTCCATGTTGTCAGTAAAGTTATTTTTATGTGTCACTAAAATTTTGTACGTATGTAGTAGGTTTAATTGGAATGTTATCTTTGGTTTCAAACATTGTCTTCAAGGAATTCTTTCATTGTAATTTATTATGTTAGTAAAATGACAATGTTTTTTATAGCAAAATGACAATATATTTTAAGTAGGGAATGTAATGAATCACTAATTGCGTTTTAGTGTGATTTTTTTTATTAAAAAGTTGAATTTAGTTATTCTCCTTTTCATGGTAGGTTTAAAATCTTTGTTTCTATAATATTTTCATGACTTTTAACATTTTAAAAGTGTATTTCTCTTATTTTAATTGTACTTTTTAAAATTGATTAACACAAAATGCTACAACTAAGATGTCAAAAGGAACTTCATGTGGGTTTATAAAGTATGTATGCCTATAAAGAGCTTCTAATAATATTTTGGTAGGATTTCTTTTATAATTCTGCTCCTCATCTTATTATTAGCCAAGTTACAGAATTTTCTTTTATTAAAATGTTATTTAATTTCGCGCATAGCGCGGGTTCTATACTAGTTAGCATCAAAGCGAGTATGGGAAAGACACTTGAAGCACTTAACCGAGTGATATAATGGATTCGTGGAGCAATTACTAAATTTCCTATTAGTCAAAATTCAGCCTAGATTTAGCCTAGACTGGAATATACTCCCTCTGTTTCATAATCTAAGAAATTATCTGTCAAATTATGTTCCTTAAGAAAACATGTAAAGTCGTATAAAAAAAGCACAAAAAATATGTAAAAGTTAGTTGAGTATTTGAAGTTAATTCTTTTTTTTCCATTTTTGTCCCTGATTATTATGATACAATTAATAGAGAAAAATACGAAAACATTAATAAATACTCGTAATAAATATGAAAAAGAGTTAAAGGTAAAGAGGAAGAAACACATTAAATGGTGAAAGAATACAATAATGAACTATTAATTTTAGATAAACCATTTAAATTTTGTATTTTTTTTGTTAAAAGTCACTCGTTAATCCGACGCCTAATGACAACCGACCAATCCAGATTTGAAGTGTATGAGTGTTGGTCACATAGGTAAGATTGTTCCCTCTCCTGAGAATCGAATACACATTATCGTCTTTACGGGATTTGTATGCACACTTACCGACTCAGCTAACTACCCATCAATAATTTTGTAATCTTATTACCTTTTTTATCAGAAGTAATCTTCTTACCTTAACTAATGAGGCCCTTAACGAAAGTATATAATACTACAACAAATATGAAATACTCCCCCAGGTCCTAAATATAAGACCTAATTGACTTTTTCTAGAAAATCCTTAAAAAAACAAAATAAGTTAATTATAAATTGATTTACCTAATTTCTTCACTTAAACTAATTTATTTCACCTATAAACTAATGAATAATCTAAAAATATATCAAATATGTCATCATTTAATAACATATTTCGCAACTTTAATCTCTTAAAAAAAAATGTCTGACCTATATTTAAAACTAGAGGCATTACTACGTATTAGACTATTACACATTTATCACGTTAAGATAAAGACAACAAACCAAGATCACCTTGTACTGGAACATTCACAAACAAGAATTCACTTCTTGCATTCGTTGAAAGTAAACACTACGCGCCACAAATTCATTCATCTGGTGAACACCGTTTACTGGTAGCTTCTTTCATTCATTGCCAAGCTCGTGAAAAAAAAAAAAAATCACATAGATCGATCGCATTATTTTAGAAAATTCAAATTAAAATTCAACTTCAATTTCACATTCACGATGGCTCGTAACATGGGATCTGGTGAAGGAAAGCCTCACTGGAGTGTATACGACGGGGTCAAAATGGTAATAGCAGCGACGCCTGAGGCTCTAATGGCAGAGATCGATTCGGCGATTTCGAATCTCGAATACGCGCGTGCCACGTGTCTTCTGGAAGCTTCGGAAGGCTGTACGGAGAATCCGAGGCGTGGTGGTGGATATTTGGTTGGTCAATATGACGCACGTGAGGCAGATGAGGCTTATAAAGCTGGTTGTGCTGCCTTGGCTGCTGGAAAGCTTGACGAGGCTCTTCAGTCTTTGAATGTTTCGCTTCAGAAGTGTCCTCCTGAGAAGACTTCGGCTGTGGCTAAGCTTCAGTCTTTGATTTCTCTCACTTCTCACCAGCTTCAAAGATCTGTTAATTGAGGGGAATTGTTTTGGAAGTTTATGTTTTTATGATTGTTTTCTTGCCTTTGGTGAGTTGTTCTCAAGAAGTTTGATGTGTTGGAATAAATAGCAGTTGCAAAGATTATGTAGAACTATCATTGGAGGATTAGACGTGTGTACAACTTGCAAGGGTTAGACAACTTAGGATCATTGTTGAGAATTCTCAAATTTAAGTACAGATCCTTTGTTAAGCAGAGAAATTATGTTTTTTTTTTAAAATGCGTTTGGTAATTCTATGCCTTTTGACAACTGATTAATGCATTGGAAGGTTAGAAATACTGATCACATAGACAAAATTGTCTTCTCTTCCGATATAACCGCTTCACAGGATTTAAATGTACGTTATCGTCCTTATTGGGTGAGACCACTTAGCAGTTCAAGTAACTACTCATTGGTAGCAGAAATTATGGTTTTAGAAATGGGTTTTTTGGGGTATTATTCTTTTCCTCTCATGTGTGGCTCTGGTAATTTTTTTCAAGGGTTAAAGATCAAATTTGCCCCGGAAGTTTTAGGCAAGGATCAAATTTGCCTCTAAAGTTTTTCTGGGATCATATTTGCCCCTGAAGTATACAAAATGGATATTTTTGCCTCCACATCCTACATGGACTCCACATCATCATCCAAGTCAAGGCGACACCTCATCATCTTCTCCATCCCTCCCTCCCCTTCCACCACCTCTTCTCCTCTCCTCCCCTCCCCTCCCTCTCCCTCGCCCTCTCTCATCATCCATGCCTCACTTTCCATTTCAGCTGTGTTCCACCATGAAAGAGAGATTTCAGCGTCAAAACTTAAAGTCAAATTTCTGCATCTATTTTTTTTTCCATGACACCAAGAATCGATTTTTAGTCAGATTCATTCAAGGAAGCCAATAATCCGTGGGAAATTAAAACTTTGCCATGAAATTGAACCAACCCGAGTGAGAAGAACCAAATTCCCACTCTCTAAAAGCTTCAACTCTACAGAATCAGACGATCCCACACTTGTACCCTCCCAAAGTTTTGAACTTTGCGTGTCTTTCACAACAAGGTGGCCATTTAGAGTAATTTCTAATGATGAATGATGGAGATTTGTTGTGGCGTTTTCACGATTGGATGAGCTGTCTTAGGAGGGAGAGGGAGGGGAGGGGAGCGGAGGAGAAGAGGTGGTGGAAGGGGAGGGAGGGATGGAGAAGATGATGAGGTGTCTTAGGCCTTGACTTGGATGATGATGTGGCAGTCCATGTAGGATGTGGAGGCAAAAATGATCCATTTTGTATACTTCAGGGGCAAATATGATCCCAGAAAAACTTTAGAGGCAAATTTGATCCTTGCCTAAAACTTCCGGGGCAAATTTGATCTTTAACCCTTTTTTTCAATACAAAACATAACAGAATGGCAGTGTCAGGAATTTAAGTGGGAAAGCATACCCGTCTTTATGAATCTTTTTTTTTATCAGAAATCCTTGTGAACCTTGAATAGGGGATATGTGCAAGTATATATGCTGATCTGAGATCAATTATCAAATATCTAGATATCAGCTTCTGCCTTTGGAAAATGGAAACGTCTTATTTGATCGGTTATTACTGTTTCTTATATTTGAGCAAATATATTTATCATGTTGAAATGACTGTCTCTGATATTAACCCACAGCCTTAACTTTGTCTATAAAATTAAATTGGGACGTAGTTGGAACTTTCATGCAATTATTCTGGGGAGCTTTAAGGAGACATGCCCTTTGGAAACGTCTTATTTGATCACTTAAATAGAAGTTAGTACTGTTCGTTACTCATTTATGCTTATTAATGACTGTGATATTCGTTACTCATTTATGCTTATTAATGACTGTGATATTAACCCATGAGCTGTACCTTGTCTATTATTAAATTCGGATGTTGTTGGAACTTTTCTACAGTACAGTAGTTTCGAGGAGTTTTGAGGAGACGTACAATAATAGATTTTGGAACAAGTATTACACGAGGACGCTTCTTGAAATGGGGCTGTCTTGTCTAGGAGCCGGAAATTTTGATTTTCATTTGGGTAACATGACATAATGCCCCGAAATCAAGCGAGTCCACATCTAGAAGATGCGAAAAAAGATTTTGCCAACGCTGTTGTTTCCAAGTATTAACTTCAATCGGAGACAACCAATTAAGAAAATTAATGTAAGAGCAGTATCAGTTGGGTGGTACGTCTTTTGGATCATGACTTTAGCTTAAAGTGTAGTATCTCTATATAATTTCCACAATTTGCATAGGGAAACAAAAGCACCATGTACGCAGTCAAATATAGCAATAAAATCCCAGTTGAAATTTATTGCTATTAGGTGAAATGTCTTAAAGCCCTTCTTTTGACTTATCTTCGCCTTAAAGGACGGGAAGTGTTAGTGATATCACTATACCAGTGCGCTGTGAGGCCACTATCAAAAAAGCAGGTCTATTAAAACATCAACATAAGCGTGATCATACAGGTCTTAAATAGTTACCGTATATATCATCACCATACTCTGACAAATTGATCCACAAAAGTCTAACCATGGGCGTGTTCTGCCATGAAGATCCTCCAAACCATACAACTCCAAAGAGATACAAGTGTCTTACTACAACACTGAAGGGCGTATTTTCCAATTGTCGTTCCTTCCGTGGACGACTTAGAACTGCAAGCCTTGATGAAGAGTTCATAAACAGTGATTTTGATGAGGAACAGGAAGTAAGCTTAGTTATATCTTATTGATCAACCTTTATAATATATTTCTTTCTGATGTGAATTCTATAACTATGCTTCTTTCTCCTTATCTTTCAGGTAGTTGTTTCAGCTGTTAAAAGCCGAGCTATGGAGAGACAAAAGCATAAACCAAGTGTTGTCACAGGAGATAACTTTTCTTGGGTCTACTCTCCTGAGACTAAAGAGCTGTTCATAACTCAGATGGTGGTGCCAAATGAAAAGGAAGACGTTGATGTTGATGATGAGAAGGATGAGTTTTTCTCGGTCAAAAGTTGTTTATCTTGTCGCTCTAGTGTTATGAGTGGAGAGCAGTTTCATTCTGTGAGGACAAACTTCTCCCCATGCTCAAGCTTCAATGAGATTGATCTCTCAGAGTTTTGGAGGCGATCTATTATTCTGGAACTTTGTCACTGTGAAGGATGGCCCTTTGGTCTGTGCCGGAAACTTGTGTTACTACCACCCTTGCCCAAGTCACCTTCTGAGCCATGGCTGTGGCGTAAAAAGCAGCTGAGTATAAAAGATGCCTAGAGTTGTTTGACTCTCGTTGAAGTTAAGCAGAGTTTATGCTTCTTGTATGTCCATATAAGGAATAAATTCCTATGTAACTCGTAGCATGAGACAGGTAGAGAAGAAACGTATGAGTAACAGAGTAAAGGAGTCATTCCCGGAAGTAGAGGATGAATCCAGATACAAAATGTAAAATATTAAATATGAAAGAAGGAATGAAAATTTCAATGCATAGTTTTTGTTGAATCGACAAGAGCAATGATTAAACCCTGAACATGGCGTTTGTAATGCTTGAACAGCTGTTGCTGGGATCATGTTGCTAGAAAGAGATAGGAATGGTGGAGTTAGACAGAAAAGTGGACACATCTCATATGGCCACTTCAAAAAGTAATCATAACAGACAATTTTTTTAGAACAATTTTTAAATAATTCATGAGAATTTCAATTGCCTTTGCACTTCCCTTCTTCCACTTTATTGTATGAGCGCTAGATAGCTGCAGGCAACAAGGCTCAGATTCGAATTTTCATCAGTCACCCATTCAAGGGCATGGACTAATCAATTCCATTAAGTTCACAATCAATTACGACTAACAAATAATAGAATATCAATATCCATGTCTCATGCAATACATCCCTCCATCTGAAACGCTCACGTTGTAAGAAGCAGAGAACGATGATAAACAGTTTCTGCTGACAAACGTGAAAGTGCTCCTTGAATACATTTGAGTGCCAGAAATACAATCAGGACCACAGATGACAAACTCTAAAACACAACTGTATCGAGCATCATTCCCAAAGTCTGAACTATGTTTGAAGACATCAAATTGGAAATATGCTCTTCAAGATGTTTTTTCGCATCTTGCCTTCCTACGTTAGCAATTGCAAGCTTCTCTGGGGGCAACTCATCTTCCTCCTGCACCGCCTTGTTGTACTTGACAGCTAAATTCAGCATATCCTGATATAGATCAATAATATGCAATCAATCAAGTGCATCATTTGTATAAATGCCGTGAGTACTTAAAAATTGACCCCGGACAGAGCATAAGGCCTTTAACACAACTTCATCACAATTAAAACTTAAAATACGTTAGCTACCAACCCTTGCACAACAAAATCACCCAAAAGACCATAAAAAACACCTCCGCCCACACATGACCAAATGATGCATGACCTCATCCCATATAGGTAAAAGGGACAAAGTGGGGCGAAGATATTACATTACAAAGTAATAATAATAAGAAGCTGCACCTATTTTCAATTCATGTTACAAAAACTTGACTTACCTGAACAGTCTGTTCGTTAGTTTTGGAATGTGTATCAAAACGCCTCAGAGTCAGACCATCAGTCCATTTCTTTTTGTGGAGGTTTAGTAGCATCTTCTCTTCAAGCTCATTCTTTCTGTAATTAATGGCTATGGAGTAATAGTGTCTATTCAAACCATGGATAAGAGCCTACAAAGGGAAAAATTAAAAGATGTCAAACCAGGTGAAGAAAGCCAAATAAATTTAGCAGAAGTTTTACTTCTGAGAGATATTTGTTTAACACTCACTTGGATAGATGGCTTATTTAGATGCCCTAGGTTAGATGTAGTCTGCCTTGGTTCCTGACCCAACATCATGGTTTGTGGATTAATCAGCCGAAATGCATCAATTACAACTTTGCCTTTAACACTCTGAATAGGATCCACCACCACAGCAACAGCACGTTGATTTAAAGCCTCAAAACTCTGCATCACATATAGTATACCATCAATTTATGCAACAATACTCTGCATAATGTAACATTGTTGTTCCCCTTTCTGGTTCAGGTCCCTAGAAAAATTGTGAAGGCATACAACATAAAGTAGTTCTGGATAAAGACAAGAAGTAACCTGTTGTGTATTAATGTCCACTCCAGAAAGCCAACAGCCAAAACCAGGATGTGAATGATACCATCCCACAACCATCTCTGGCCTGAAAAACCACAAGAAGTAACCTTTTGTAAGCTTAATTGCTTCACATAATTATGTCTTTCTGGTAATTGTCTCGCATAAAAAAGATATTTTTCTTTTAACCAAAAGTGATGATTTGAAACACAACCGAAAATGCAGCAACTACATAAACAGCTATAACTTCTAAAATCTTAACTCTAGGACAGCAACAAACCATAAGTGCACATTTTCTAACATTTTTAAAAATTATTTACAATATAAATTTCAGTAAAAGCATTTTCCCCCAGAAATACAATCTCATTTCATATTCTACGACCAGAAAACCGCCCTCATAGACTATAACATGAGATTTCAAACTAAGTAATCCTTACAATTCATGTCAAATTTCTATACAGAAAATTTTCAGCAAGGAAAGCAAGAATCTCCCCCAAAAGAGAAACATTAATTAGAAGTGACCCAAAATCTTAAGTAATCAACAAATCGAATTCAAAGAGCAACATTCCTACTTCAGCAACCATAAGAATAAAATCAGACAAATACCTTCCAGTCTGCTTCAGCATATCAAGCATGTTAGTCTGAAAAACATGATCAACAGCTTCAACACTAACACCAGTTCCACTCTGTGGCATGGCAAAGACATCCACAACGCGTACGGTATACTCATCCACAAACTCCCCCAGCATCAATCCCATAACTTCCATAGGCACACCAGCCCTTCCTATAAATAAATCACATCAACTTCATCACACAACACGTAAACCACAAAAACCCTAATCACTCATACAATCCACTCCATCATGGGAAGTTCAAAAACCCTAATCAGGAATAAAACATAAATTCATCCCAGCTCAAAACCCTAATCTCATAAAAGTCATCCAATCCGTTGAAAAACCCTAATTACTAAATTAATCTCAGCTTAAAACCTAAATTTCCTCGAAGTCAACGAAGGCTAGATAAAGTTGTGAGATTTGAAATAGGTAAAGGCGTGGGAAGAGAACTGACCGTGTTTGAGCATTTTGAGGAGGGCGAGGGAGGAAATGTAGACCTGCTCGGAAGAATCGAGGGTGGGGGAATCGGGTGGGGGGTGGCCCAGGGAACCACCTGCGCCTGCAAACATCCTCTGTAGTCTCTCCATACTCGATCGATGCCTCTCACTTTCCTCTTCAATCTGGAAGATATCTTCTCGTTTCTTTTCAACCAAGATTTCTTCTTCCTCTATACTTCAACTCCACCTGCGTTTTATCGTATGCTTTCTTTTCAGTGTTATGTTCTTTTGGGCTTTCTTTCTTTTATTGGGCCGGCCCTGTTTAATTCGGCCCATGGCTATTAAGGGAAAATGGTATTGAAGTCCCAAAAATACAAAATACTACTCCGTCCCATCTTAAATATAAAAACTTTTTCTGAAAAATCCTTAAAAAATCAAAATAAGTGAATTATGAATTGATTTATCTAACTTTTTCCCTTAAACTAATTTATTTTACCTATAAACTAATGGATAATTAAAAATATATCAAATATGGTATCATTTAATAACCTATTTCACAACCTTAATCTCTTAAAAAAAAGTCAATTAGGTCCTATATTTAGGACTGGAGGTAGTATTACTTTGACATCCCAGCAATGTTGAGGTTATTAGGAAAATGACAATGACAATAAAATGATACTTGAATTTCAATTGGGTAAATAGGTGATTTCAATTCTCAAAAGGACGAATAAGGCATAGCCACTAATTTATCCTAAATGAAGTTTAGGGAAAATGACCAAAAACTCATTAACTACTCATGTATTGCAGATAACTAATTTGACAACACAGGTAATTACTTGAGTGTCGTTTTTACCTGTCGTGATTTTCCACTATTTTGAGGCATTTTAAAACCTCATTAACTACTTATGTATCGCAAATAGCTAGTTGAGAAACACATATAACTACTCGGGTGTCACTTTTAATTTCTATGATTTTCCACTACTTGGGAGACATTTTAAAACCTCATCAACTACTCATGTATCACAGATTTATCAACAGAGGTAACTACTCGAGTGTTGCTTTTGACTGCTATGATTTCCACTACTTTGAGGCATTTTAAAACCTCATTCGAATAGTGACCTACGTTCCGCAACTAGTTAATTTCGATACATGAGTAGTTAATGAAGTTTTAAAATGTCTCAAAGTAGTGGAAAATCATGAGAGCGATACTCAAGTGGTTCCCTGCCAAACTAGTTATCTACGAGTTAACCGATTTTTGTTCATTTTTCCTAAATTTCATTTATGACTAATTGCAGACCATGTCCTATGTCTTTTTGAGAATTAAAGTCACCTATTTATCCAATTCAAGTGTCCTTTTCATTTTTTTACTACTTGAGATTGAAATTTTGTTTCTTTTTTTATTACAAAATTTTAGGAAGGGGTTTGGGCTCAACCCAATTCAAGGGCAGGACACCTAACTCATGATCCACTAGGGTCTGTCTTTGTGTGGGTTCTGGAGCATGGCCAGCAAGCCCTTTCTTTCTATTCACACAAGTAGGTTACTCCCAGCTTCACTTAGCTACAGAGATATCTCCCTAAGCGCCGCGAAGGAGACACAACAAAGTGTCACGAACTCGACACATAATGGAGAACAAAATTTTGTTTCTAACTTGAACTTCAATGCAAGTGTCATTTTTTTATTACTCAAGAAAAAAACTTGAACTTCAATGCAATTTTCGCATTTCTGTTTCCTTGGTAACCGCCTAACATTTGATATAGCCCAAGAAAGGGCAGCTAGTTCCATTTTTCTTCACACTTCCGTACCTCGCCTTCTTTATTTTCATCTTCATTCATATTCATCCTCTTCCCCGCCATCCTCGCCTGCAAAATCGCGCCTTCTAATTTCTGAAACAAACAAAAAAAGCACACTCAAACTCAAAACCTTCTCTTTCTTTATCAAGATTCTCCTTCTTTCACTCTCATCACTTCTTTCTGAACTCTCCTCCTTCTCTCAAACTCTCTCCATAACAAATGACAATAACAACTCTTTCCAAAACAAAACAATGTATCGTTCCAACATTTTAACCTCCAAAATCAGCCGTCACTTTCTTCATCCTCGCCACATTTCTTTCTCAAGAAAACCTCTCAAAACTCCTCACAACGAAGAAACCACTCACCTAATCTCACAACATCCGCCTCACCATCTCTCACTCCCTCTCTTCTCTCTCCCTACCTATCCTCTCTCTCGCACCTCCTTCACCCTCGCAATCTCCGCCCTCGCCGCCTCCGCAGCACTTCTCATATCAAATCACATCCATCGAAACCAATCCGACGACGACGATAATCCTCTCGAACAAGCCATACACAACTCTCAAGACGCATATCAAAAGCTCTTCCATACTTTCAAACAAACAACTCTCGCCGTCTCGGTTCTCTGGCGTTCGCTGACGTCAGTGTTGTCTTCGGCTAAATATGAAGTTCGTTTTGGCTTTGAAATTCGTGTCGCGTCGTTTCTTGCCGATATCGCTGCTGCGAATTCTGAACGTAGGGCTGCTATTGTGAGCGCCGGTGGTGGTGCGGTGGTTGATTGGTTGCTTCGTACGGTGGCTGTGGCTAAAGGTAATGGCGGCGCTCAGGCGGAATCGGCGAGAGCGCTTGCTTATTTGATAGCTGATCCTAATGTTTCAGCTCGTGTGCTTGGAAGGCCTCGTGCCATTCCTAATCTTCTTAGGTTTATTTTCTCTTGTCAGCCTCATCAATCTAAGAAGGTACTTACTATCTCCGTTCCTAAATATAGGACCTAATTGACTTTTTTTTTTAAGAGATTAAGATTGCGAAATAGGCTATTAAATGATGACATATTTGATATATTTTTAGATTATCCGTTAGTTTATAGCTAAAATAAACTAGTTTAAGGGAAAAAATTAGGTTTATAATTAACTTATTTTGTTTTTTAAGAATTTTTCAGAAAAAGTCAATTAGGTCTTATATTTAGGACCGGAGGGAGTATTTCTTTCTTGTTTTTAATTAGGCCGCCTTTTTTAAATTGTACTAACTTTGTTCTTAGATATAAGATCACTTAAGTTAGTTATTATCACATGATATTACTAATTTGCCCAAACCATATGACTTTATCTCCACTCTCCACCTCTTGTTTGTTTATCATTGATAAGTATTATGAGGTTAATTTAGGAAAAAGCTGGGGAAAATTAGAAAGTGGTCTCATATATAGGAACAAATTGAAATGTGAGAATGATCTATATTTAGGAATGGAGATGATAAGACAATTTAATTTAGTGTTACTATTGATTGTAGTGATTATTTATTTAACTTTATACAATTTATGATACTTCTATATGGTTTTGGTTTCTTATTGTTTTATTGGAACAGTGAGTGCTGTTTCTCCCTTGCAAAAGCCTGGCATTAAAAACTAAATGTAGAAAATGCATATTGAACGTTGGTAACATGAAATTGTTCAGATAATATGTTCTCGTTGGAATTTATTGGTATGGAATTTATTGGTAATCATCTGACTTATGTGTTATTGAAGTACTACCTACCTCTGTTCCTAAATATAAAATCACTTTACCTAATTTGATTAGATTAAAGATGTTAGTTAAGTTAATTATTAACACATGATATTACCAATTCATACTTACCATATAACTTGATCCCCATTGTCCATCTCTTGTTTATTATTGACCTGAACTATGAGGTTAATTTGGGAAAAAATTGGGAGTGATATTATATTTAGAAACAAAGTGAAATGTGAAAGTGATCTTATATTTAGGAATGGAGGAGTATAAGCTTGGCTGTTCTATACAGTCCTCTAATCTCATAGAAAGTGCTCCTGTGGTGTGGTGTTGCGGTTTAATTATAGTTTGTGTGAGTATTGCATTCAAACAGTGTTTTTTTTTTTGGTATTTTTTGCACTGAGTTAAATTTATTATTATATTAATGCTAAAGCAACTTGCGGCATTGTTGATAATTTCTATTGTAGTTTTTGCATTAGCAATAAGCAACCAATACTTTTTTTGCTGCTGCAGTATTCAAGACGAAGTTCATTTGATATTTCTGATTCTCTGAAAGGTAGGAGCCTGCTTGTGGCTGCCATTATGGATATAGTCACTTCCAGTTGTGACAATGCAGAAGAGGTTTCTTTTAAGCCACAGTTGCCAGGAAATGCTGAACTAAGAGATATTGCAGTTGCCCTGCAAGTTATTGAGAAAGGTGATTTGCATTTGGATAAACCACGGGAAAGTGAAGATGACAAAAATGGTGGGGGAGGAAGTGAAGGGATTGGGATCAATATAATTGATGGCACAATAGGTTTAGATCTTGCAAGGACCAGCATGTTCATGAAATTGGATAATTCTGATTCGAGTCATACAGTACCACCAACTCTTCATTCTCTTAAAACTATCCTGTCAGAAAATAAGGCTGATAATTCATTAGCACAAGCAAATATTGTTTCTGCTGTTGTTCCTGGACTCTGGGATGATTTACTCTGTGAACATGTTGCTGTTCCTTTTGCTACATGGGCATTGGCGAATTGGGCATTAGCATCAGAGGTAAATAGATGTTCTATACAGGAACTGGATCCAGATGGAGACGTCATTGTGTCTGCTTTGGCAGCACCTGAGAGATCTGTGAAATGGCATGCAAGTCTTATGGCACGATCGTTATTAGAAGATTGCAATATCCCTCTGAATGATTCTGTTTCTGATTGGAGTTCCAGTCTTCTTACTACTATTTTTCAGGCATGTCAACATGAAGACATATCCCTGGCTGAGGTTGCCTTATCTGCCTTTGTGTTATCTGTCGAGAGAAGTCCCAGTGCACAGATGACAGTGGTGGATAAGGGCCTTAATTTGATGAGAGACATTACCAAGCAGACAACGAAGCATAATCAAGTGCAAGAAGCAATCGCAAGAATACTAGAACTACTGTGCACCAAAGAGTTCCATTTATCTCTTGAAGAGAGTCAGAAGTGGTCAGGTATTCTTCTTTCCTGGGTTTTTGGAAAATTTTCTTCTGAAGCTCTACGATCTTCAGCTGTAAAGATTCTCTCTCGGATCCTTGAAGACCATGGATCAACATCTGCAGTTTCTCTGGGATGGTTAGCCATGCTGCTAACTGAAGTCCTGAGTTCCATCAAGAACAGAAATGATAAAGGAGCCAGTAAACCTAAAAACAATGAAGTGAAGGTATAATCCATTTTTGTTCCTCGTTCTAATTTAGAATTGGCTTCGTGTTAATATCATTTTACATTGGTATATGCGTGTTTTTGTCCCTCTTTCTTTTTCCTGTTAAGTTGAGGTGATGCCACATCATGTGCTGTTGCAACTTCATTTGAAAGTTTAACGTAGTTTTGCATATGATATTTGGCAGACTTCAATTAATAATTCAGTCATTTCTTCTGCTGCACAAGTTGGAAATCAGTTAGCTAGTGTTGCTGTATATCTAGCAGTTAAGCAAATGGGAACTGATTTTGATTCTGAGGATTCTTTTCCACTGGCAGATTTTCTTTCTCTAGAACCTTTTGCTGGACCATTTAAAAAGTTAAAGAAAGATAATCTGCCTAAATTAGATGCTGCAGATTCTGCCTCTGTAACATTGAAAGGAATTAAAGCTCTAACTGAAGTTTGTGCTGAAGACTCTTCATGTAAAGACAAAATTGTTGATTTGGGGATTTTGTGTTTGCTGAGGCGCTTTTTGCTGGGTGATGATTATGAGATATTGGCAGCTCTAGAAGCATATGATGCATCTAAAGCCCATGAGGGACGGGAACAAATTTCAAACGCTGATCGGGAGCCATCTGTATCAGATTCAAATGAATCATCCCATGTCCGAGTTCCACCTACAGCTCATATCCGGAGGCATGCTTGTAGATTGTTGAACATGCTTTCACTCCTTCCCAAAGTCCAAAAGGACATCAGAAAAGATGAAAGTTGGTGTAAATGGCTTGATAATTGTGCTAAGGGGAAGATCTTAGGATGCAGTGATCTTAAAATTCAAAGTTATGCCAGGGCAGCACTTCTAAATATATTGTGCAATGACAAGTTGTTTGATAAGTCTGGAGCTGGAAGCCATTCTGACACTGGTGTAAGAACTAATAGGAGGTTATGTCCTCGTTATGATGACTCCATACTCTTGATAAATCCTCATCTTTCCCATTGGAAGTGTCCTAGGGAAATGGATCAAGAGGATGTAAGATTGAAAGACATGTCTTTGGCCACTGCGGATGATGAGGACGGCGCAAAACCCTTGAATGATACTAATTACTCTGATACAAGAAGCTCAGATGAAAAATCTCCTCCATTCGATGTAGTTTTTGTCCATGGCCTTCGTGGTGGGCCTTTCAAGACTTGGCGTCTAGCTGAAGACAAGTCCTCAACTAAGTCTAACTTGGTTGAGAAGATTGATCAGGAGACAGGAAAGCTTGGAACCTTCTGGCCTGGTGAATGGCTCTCTAATGATTTTCCTGATGCCCGTTTGTTTACCATCAAATACAAGGTTTGTATTTACAAGTTTGTAAATTCTTGTCTCATTAATCTTGGAATTATTTTAAAAAGAATCTGAGATCTTGTAGCTTTTGTAGAGTCACTCTTGCTGAGAAATCATTATTTTATGGCTTTATGTAGACTAATCTCACAGAGTGGTCTGGAGCTACCCTGCCTCTTCAGGTTAGAACTTTTCCCCATGTTTCATGCATTGTCTTATTTTAATAGATTAAGGAAAGAAGCATAGTATGATATGTTGCAATGCTAAGCGGCATGTTTTGAGCGTTTGATTGGGGGTTGCAGAAAAATTTTGGAGTGCTATTGCAATTGGGACTTGCATTATCTCACACCAGTTGCAATTGCTGCTTTAGTTCCATGAAGTTCTTATGTCATCAGTAAAGTTTGTAGGAAAAACTGATGCATGGTTCTTTGATGTTATCTGCCACCAATTTAGTTTCCATGGGTCTCTAGATGAATGAACCTTAGCTTCTTTAAAAGCTCTGAACTATGTCAAACACTTTTGCTTGAAATGAATGTGTGGGCTTCATTGTTTGGTCATCACTCCAGTAATCTGGTTACTTAATGATCCATACTGTAATCTGAATTAAGGATGTTTTATCTTTGTACCTGTTTGGTGGAATTATAAGTTCTGAGCTAGTTTCCATCTCCTCCCGTTTGTTCCTTTATTTTCATTTTCAGTTTGCCAATTTCTGCGTTTCAGCCTGAAATGAGGGGCAAATAAAAATGAATAATTCTCCATCCTCACACTCTCCTTCACTGCAGCAGTTATGCTTGCCTGGCATTGTGTACGTCTCTCTCATCTATCTTTTTTCTCTCCTCTTAATTTACATTTTGCTTTGTTGCCTTCTGTAAATTTTCAGGAAGTTAGTTCCATGTTATTGGAGAAGCTTGTTGCTGCAGGGGTTGGGGATCGACCTGTTATTTTTGTAACTCACAGGTTAGTATCGTACATAAGAGGCACGCGCATTTATTTCTTGCTAACTTTCAGTTTACTCGTTGTTGTACTCTTTTGGATGTATTTTTTGGCTTTTAAAATGGTTCATGCTTTACAATATAACTTATTGACTGTCAAATATATCTGTCTTTGATCAGGATGAACAATTAGAACAGTACAAAATAGTGAACTGTACAAAATATAACTTCTTTGTCGACCTTGATCTATTATTTTGGAAATTTTGTTTTTGTTATTATGGGAGGTATTATTTTCTCATGGACCAACACAATAAGATTAATTGAGGATAGCAATAAATTTAAATATTATATATTTGAAGGAAGCAAATTGGTTCAAACAAATTTTTGTGAGGCCGTTAAGTACAGAGAAAATGTATGGAATGTTGGAGAGAATGACAAGAACTCAATCAAGTATTTATTTGTAGACGAGGAGTTGTAAAATATTGAAGTTGTCCGCAATGGATAGGTAGTGAAAAGGGCAGAAAGCAAAAAGTTAAAATAACTACTTTACAAACTGCTAATACAATTTTAAATAATTGTCAGTTTGAAGAATTCAAAAATAATAATTTTATAATTGGAGTCTTGCTATATTCATTATATTTTATAATGTCTTTTTCTGTTTTTAGAAAATGGTCACTTCTTTTGTGGTTCATAGATGTATCTATTATTTAGTTTAATACAGTATATGTGCTTTTATATTATGAATATTGAAATTTCATGTGATGCATGGTTCAACGTAATGCTATAGCCTATTTATTAATCTATATGTTTTCCCAAAGGCTTTTATTTATTATTGGCTAAGCTTTTATAGGAGAAGGGTTCTGGTAACTATCATTTAGATCATAAAACTTTCAACCTTTTTATGATTCACCATTTTCTTGAAGTCCTTTTATTCAACAAACCAGTTTCTTAAGATTTTTGTTCTAAATGCATTTGCTGAAGGTTTTGAGATCTTATTGTTGAATCAAACAGCAATCCAATTTCATATACTTTTGTATGCTTCATGATTTAATATACATAGTTTTCTGGTTTTTTGCAGTATGGGCGGCCTGATTGTGAAGCAAATTCTTTTTAAGGCAATGGAGGAAAATTATGATCACCTTGTTAATAATACCATTGGAATTGTGAGTTCTGTCTCCTCAATTGCATGTATAATTTCTGCTGCGTTCACAATAATTTGTTATAAAATCTTTTTGCAGTGTTTTTATTCTGGATGTTTCAATTTGGGTTCAGGTGTTCTATAGCTGCCCACACTTTGGTAGCAAACTTGCTGATGTACCTTGGCGAATGGGAATTTTGCTCCGTCCTGCTCCTTCGGTTAGTGTGAAGTTGCCGGCATATATATAGCTGCAAATGCTGATTTTAAAAATTATTTCTCATTCTTATATTTGCTGTATTCAAAAGATCTTTTCAGCATTTTATTCTTAATGTTTCATAGGTAGGAGAACTAAGACGCGGGTCTTCAAGATTAATAGAGCTCAATGATTCTATTCGTAAGCTTCATAAAAAAGGGAAGCTTGATGTGCTCAGCTTCTGTGAGGTGGTCAATGATTTAGTTTGTTTATTCAGTTATTCTGCTTGTTTTTATTTGTGAGCATGAATGGCTGATGATTGTTTTAGCAGACCAAAGTAACTCCTATTGTTGAAGCCTATGGTGGATGGGCCTTCCGAGCGGAAATTGTCCCTATTGAATCGGCGTATCCTGGATTTGGTGAACTAGTGGTGAGTATATTGTGAAATCATATCTCTAACTTATTGACTACAACGAGAGAAAAAAAAAGTAACCACGCAAATTCCTCAGTTTTAAATCTTTTTTGAGAAGTAGAGTGCCAGCGTTTATGGCATTGTTTCCGCAGTGCCTGAAATATATCTATTTTGCTTATGTAGTATTCCATTCTTAACTTGCTTGAAATACTTCTGAAAATGTCTCATTTTGCTCATCATTCACTGAGTGGCTTTGGACATTCATCATAGTGATGTTTTCAAAAAGCATTGTTAAAGTACTGTTTTGGGCTTGGCTTTGACTGTACTGCACAGTTACTCGTTAAACAATAAAAAAATGCTGGACAATATTCACCTGTATATACCAAGTTTTCTCAAGTTTCAGCTGTTGACTGCCACTGCATTTCCCTGGTCTAATTACATTTGTTATTTCAGTAGGCATGTTACAGCAATACGGTATTTAACCCCGATTATTTAGATCTGTCAAAATGACATATGGGATTGAAACAAATAAGTCACATCTGAAAGGCTTAAAGTTAGTGTGACATTCTATGTTCCATTCGAGTAGCAAGTCAATAGGTGTGAATTTGTTATTTACCTTGTCTGGAATGACAGAAATTTAGAGTTTGTTATTGACTTTGTCTGGAATGACAGAAAATTTAGAGTTTGGTTTTGGAGAAGTGTTTCACTTTGGTTAACTCATCCTTTTTAAGAAAGGACAACCACGAGGTTTGTAATTGGATGGTCGTAGTTTTTTTAAACTGAACAAATGACAAAAAAAACCGCTGTAAAATGCATTTCCCACAAGCCAAACTGAGTGCCTTGTATCTCTTGTGTACTGAGATTAGATTAGCCAAGCATATGAGCTTTTAAGAGTTTTTCTGTTATTTATCTTGGAATTTTGAAGCAGGTTTTGGAGTCAACGGATCATGTAAATTCCTGCAAGCCAGTGAGCCGCATTGACCCTTCTTATCAAGAGACATTGAAATTTTTACGGAAATTAAAAGACAGCTATACTTGAGACGTTTCTGATAAAGTTCCTGTAAATACACGTACAAGCTCGAGAATTATAAACAGGATAGATGATAGGAGCATAAGTTTTGTGAAGCTTCTAGACGTCAAACATGCACCTGACTGTAAATTTTGGGAACATGAGCTGAGCAGACTGTAAATTTTTTGAACATGAGCTGAGCAGCTTTAGTGCAAGTCTTCTTTTAGATTTGGGCTTGCCAAATTTGTATTTTTTCCTTTCACTGATCTCTTTCATTTGGAAATTCCACTCCTGTATATTCTACTTTTTAGGAGATCTATTTGCTAACCCATTGGTTTGTGAAACATTACCGTGTACATAAAACAGGAAACAAAATTAATATACGACTAAACAATAACCATAGGCAATTTAATTTCTTTGCGCCTTCCTTCCTTTTTCTTATTTGGTAAGCTTTTGGAAGCTGGGAATTTATTTTGTAACCATTATCAAAATTCAATTCAATCCATTAAATGAAAAGAATAATCACTGTGTAAGTCATGTATCACTCGTAAAGTGTTTATTTAATTTTACCTTTTGCTCATTCAATGCAGAGTGTAAAATATGTACTTTTTTGTTCAAAGAATGCGTAGCTATTGCCTTATTCAGTTGCAGGCAATAACCTAGTACATAATATGTGTGTGTGCGTCTGAGCCCGTAAAGAGATTATTAAATGATTTTGTATTTTATCCCCTTGAATGAGTTTGTATTTATTAATTTGAAAGAATGAATTCTTGAGAAAAAATCGATAAATATAAAAATTTTGAAGTCATCAACTTAAATCATTTATTACTACAAAAAATTAGCATCACCTAAAAATGACAAAATTAAAGTAGGGGTCTCAGGAGATTGTATGACATTTTTCTCTCTATTATTCTAAGCTCAAATGTTATGGCAGGTGCCTAATAACTTGTTAAGCGTGCTCAAAATGTTGTTATTCACAATTGAAACACTTATTATATTATTTAGTATATTGTATAAGAAAAAGAGGTAGAAAAATGTCTTTTTTAATACAAAAGGCAAGCCTAGCTTGAATTACAACACTAGAGAGGATATTTGACATATAAATGTCCTCTTCCAGCCAGCTTGAAGATAGTTAAATTAAAGTAAGATCTAAACCCTATTTTTTCTATATTATATTATGGGAAAAACTTACGTCAAGTTCCTTAGTTCCTTTCTCTAGGTTCTCAAGTTCCTTTAATATAGGAGTGACATGTGTCATTTTATAACAATCATTCATTCAATCTAAAGGTCAATAATTGGAGAAATGAAGAACCTGGATGGAGGAACTTGACCTAAGTAAGGTCCTTATATTATTATGTGTCTACCTCAAATTAATTAGACCAAAAAAAATTAATTATACCAGATAATTAGTGTCCTTTTGAAATAGTTACTAGTAATACGAAGTGGTCAATTGGGAGCTAACGCAATCGAGCGGCAATTTGTGAAGCGATGGAGATGTGGTTGGCGGCAAATGTATCAGCAGAACCTCTTCTACATCTACCACTTCCACTTTCACCACCCAAACCTCTCCAATTAAATCTTTCCACACTCTCAATTTCATCCTCAAACACCAGAAACTTGCACAGCGCAATCATCTGCTCTGATTCCACCAATTCCACAGCCGTCACTTCCTCTTCTCCGCCGAACAACGTTCCTCCGGTTCTCAAAAAGCGAAAGCGCTACCGAAAACTTTATCCCGGCGAGAGCACTGGAATCACTGAAGAAATGAGGTTTGTCGCCATGCGACTCCGCAACACTAACGCCAAGAAATCCTCTGACCACGACAATAACAGTGACAGTGACGGCGACGGTGACACGTGGCAGCCTAGTGCGGAGGGATTCGTTAAGTATCTGGTTGATAGCAAGCTCGTTTTCGCCACTGTTGAGCGCATTGTGGACGAGTCCAGTGATGTTTCCTGTAAGTTACTACTACTTGTAAATGAATCCTCATTTAGGAATTAATGTAATTTGTTCTTTACTTGTTTAGATTTTCAAATGCATTGCAATAATTTTGCCGCTCTAGCCTCCGTTGATCTTTATTTACTAGCTTGTTTAAGCGTTTTTTAATTGCAAACTCGATAACACGTTGGTTTTGGATGCTTAATTTATATTATCTCCGGTCCTAAATATAAGACCTATGTTGCGAAATAGGTTATTAAATTATGACACATTTGATATAATTTTAGATCATCCATTAGTTTATAGGTAAAATAAACTAGTCTAAGAGGAAAAATTAGGTAAATCAATTTATAATTAATTTATTTAGCTTTTTTCAGGATTTTCCATAAAAGTCAACGAGGTCTTATTTAGGACCGGAGGGAGTACTGTATTTTTGGAATTATTTCAAGCTGAATTTAGTTATTTACAAATTTTATCAAGAATATTATAGTTGTCTTGTTCATAATATGAGTCCAAATTTTTTTAATAGTCTTCTCCCGAAATATAAGTTCATGTTTGACTTATCAACATAATAAATGCATGTTTTCCAATATTACCCTTATATTATGGGACGGAGGGAGTATATTACTGACAGTGCGATTTAAAATGAGCTGAAATATTATATTAACATGATTTCTAACTATTTTTGCGCAAGAATTCTATGAGAAATGTAGTTTGGAGAGAAAATACGAAAGTGAAAGTAATGTTAAGTGGTGAGCCTATGAGTTACTACTATGGGATAGTTGATGATATTGCCTTGCAGATATGCTTACTTGAAGTTATTGTGACTGAATAATTAGCTTGTCAATCATTTCCTTAGACGTCTAAACCTTGGGGAAATTGGTTTTTTATGCATTTCAGATGCCTATTTCAGGAAGACTGGGTTGGAACGATCGGAAAGCATTTCAAAAGATTTGGAATGGTTTAGCCAGCAAGGATTTATGATTGCTGATCCCAGCTCTCCAGGACTTTCTTATGCCAAATATCTGGAGGAGCTTGCTGAGAATAGTGCTCCATTATTTCTCTCTCATTTGTATAATATATATTTTTCACATATAGCAGGTGGTCAAGTGATAGCAAGAAAGGTATGGATAAGACTCTTCCTGGATTTTTTTTTATGCAATCGTCTGTAAAGTTCAACTAGCAGATTTATGTTATCGTTTTGAATTTGAGATTTTGTAGGTGGTCTATTACAATCTTCTCTTAGATTAGATGTTATATGCAAAAAATGAAAAAAAAAGATTAACTGTTTCACTTGTTTAACCAAGACATTTCAACAGAAGCCGTGTTTAGATGTCTGTTTATCTTATTGTCTTTTATATTCCAGAAACACCACACATCAAGGATTTGCATCACCATGTTTTATGTCACTGTGTTGCTTTTAGGTTTCGGAAAAGCTCCTGGAAGGAAAGGAGCTGGAGTTATACAGATGGGAAGGAGATGCATCAGAATTACTGAAAGGGGTTCGGGAGAAACTCAATATACTTAGTGAGGTCTGTATTTAAGAATACTTTTCATTTGGTTTTGGCATCTGTCATCAATATTTCCATGCTTTGTAATGTATTTTTCCTATTCTTTACCCTGATTCTGGTTAATGCAGCATTGGACCCGAGATGAAAAAAACAGGTGCTTAAAAGAAGCGACGAAGTCATTCCGGTTTTTGGGGCAGATTGTTCGTCTAATCATCTTATAAGCAGTTTTCTTGTGCTTAAATTAATAGCAGTGACTTCATGGTAAGATTTTTAAACTTCCCTTCTTCTCATTTTCCTCGTAACTGGAGCTTATAACTAGTGGAGCCAAGATGAATCAAGAGGGGCAAATGTCACTATTCCCCTTGCCCCAATATAACTAGGATGGATGTAGTCCAACAAAATGTACTTTTAATTTTGAGATAGTTTTTGGCGTACAATTATTGTTAATACTCCGGAATGAAAAAGGAGAAAAAATCGTGTTGAAGTTATTCAGCAGGTGAACGTCTGAAATATATTATTTACCCCCTCCATTCATAAATATATTACTTTTTACCTGATTTGATTAGATTATGATTAGTAGTTAAATTAATTAAGACACATAATATTACTAAAAAATCCTAATAACATTCCTTTATTCTTGCCCTCGTCTTTTGTTTGTTTGATATTTTTTTTTGGTCAGAATTGTTTGTTTGATATTGAAAACTATTAATAGGGTTAATTTAGGGAAAATATGAAAAAAAATTAGAGAGTAATCATTTAATTCAAGTAAATGTTGCATGTGATGAGATTTATAAATGCAGCTGGATGAATTACAATGATTCTCTGTAAAACCATTTTGATTGATTACAACTTAATCTTCAAACTAACTAAGAACAAAAAGGTCAACTCAGCTCTAATCCCCACTTGGTGAGGGTACTGGGGAAGGAAATATACTAGACAGTCTAACATCTGTTTTTTGCAAAGTGGCTGATTCTAACTCACGACCTCAGACCTCATGGCAAACAAGCTTACCGTTGAGTCAAGTCAGCCCTTCTAATCTTTTTTTTTTTTGTTCAAACGGCCGTCTAATCTTCAAACTAACTATACTAAAAAAATTTACAAACACTAGTGACTTGTATAACCTGTTATGCTATTTTTAAGCTATTGTTTTGGGTAAATGCTGCTACACTACCTCATTGATGAATATAAGCAATTGTTTGAGTCCATCCCAGACTGCAGAGAACAAGATCACTGAAGAGGATCATTGGCTGGCGATTCTGTTGGCATTCCCCTATTACTCTTATCCGTTTTCTCAATAACGAAATGGTCAATAATTTTTACAGTCTGCACAGGGTCCATCTGGGCTGCAGCTGCCCTCCATTTGCTGGGATACCTTCTCAAATAGCTCAACTGCTCTGCATCTATTGGTTCTTTAACCCAATCAGGGTCTAGTTTCCACTCCTTTGGAACCTGCAAATCAATTTCCCGCCAAAAGCTTTAACATAATTTAGAGCTGGTCATTATATCATCATGTTCTAGAAGCTTAACTTAGATGGCCCAAAAACGATACTAGCTAAGTAAACTGCAAGCATTGACAAAATACTCCTTTCGGTCCTAAATATAAGATTTTTTTAACTTTTTAAGTTAAGCAAAGCAAATTAGTCCACTAAACTATAAAATATATCATATGTAATTAGATGATAGGTTAGTTCTTAAGTAAAATAAATTAGTTTCGAAGAAAAATATTAACTATAGGCATTTTAAAATGCTGAATTTTGCATTCTTAATTTCTCCAAAATAAAAAGTCAAAGTAGCTTATAACTAGAACAAGACGGAGTATTAAACAGGCCTTGTAGACTCAGTTCCACCAGAAATAAAACACTCAAGGGAGTATCTTGACTTTTTTTTTCTATACCTTGTCAACTGCAAGAGTAAAAACTTCAAGGTCGCCAACGGAATTGATATGAAATCTTGTGAATGACTTGTAATTAGCAATTCGTAGGGATGAGAAAGCTTCATCGAAGTGGAGATTAAGCCAGTTAATGCAAATGTACAAATAGCTTCCAAACACAAAGGAAACAACTGGAGTTGATAAGACCCAAAAGTACAGGAAGACAGAGGCATAATATATCACAGCTCCTCCCCGAGACACTGACTCCATTCCTTTCTTGCAAATATGGTTTCTTGTCACAGCCATGACCTAAGAAAATACTCACCATGATTATATAGTACTCGGTCATAACAATCAGAGATCAAGGGGGACCAGAGAATTTCCTTACTTCTGGAACATCAAATGCAGACATTAAATACTTTATACATGCTGGATAAAGTCCAAATGACCATTTTTCCACACGAGATCTAAGGCCAGTTGGATCTGGAAAGAGAACACTCTCCATTGATTGATACCACTGATATAAAGCGTGATAACCTGGATGATACAAAACATGTAGGAAACATATATAAATCAAAGACATAGATTACATCATATTTATAAGTGTGAAAGATTGTATGGAAGCAAATTGTGCCCAACTAGAATAGAAATCTTACCGGAAGTTGCCAGTAATTTATGTCTGATACATGTTTCGACACAAACTTCCATCAGTAACATGAGAATTAGAGCGGAAGTTATGTGAGATGTAACATGAAGAACTCCAATAATTGCTCGTTTCTTCCATGACATTTTGGGTGGAACAAAAAAATATGCCGCAATTAACAAAAATATAGCTCCAACTAGTGATGCACGAGAGTGCTCCAAGATGTATAAAAATCCATTCCCCACAGTACAAAAGAAACTCCTTATTTGACTAGAAAATGCATCACCTTGCATGATGTGATTGAGGTCACACTATGAATCAAGTCATAGAAAAAAGTCACAGATTAATGGTATATAATATCAACTCAAAAGCCATAATTTCTATTGAGAGCGTACACCAAATAGCAAACCAAGAAAAGGAAGAACTCACTTGTGGAAACAATGAAAAGACCAATACAAAATATATAACGCCACCAATAACATCAAATTGCCAGTTCTTCTTTCTAAATTTTGGAATATTCCTTAAAGCAATCTGCACCAGACCAAATATAAGTTATGCAATCATGTCCTAGAATGTCATTATACATCATTACATTGGTACCAATTTAGAGCAAGAAAGCTGTAAGCAACTATTGACATCCCACTTACTCTACTTGAATCTTTAAAGGAAGGATATGCAGCTTTGCATTCATAAGAAACACCACTAAGTTTTTCAAAATTACTGAAGACATGGGTTGGATGTAGAAAGGCCCCGCCACATCCATTCACGAGTAGGTGTTGAACATGGACTGGTCCATCTGATTTTACATAAGAATGACGCATGTAATGATGCAAGTCCCCAGCCATTCTAAGTTTACATCTTCCTCTTAGATGATCAGATATTAGGTGTGAAACACCCTTGCCAGTAACACCATCCCAGTACCAATCAAGTAGCCAACTAGGTTCATGCGTCATGATGATCACAGAGTCATCCTCTTGAACCTTAAATAAGTAAACATGATCACATTATTAGGGAGTATGCTAAGCCGAATTGGTCAAATAGAGAGGTGCTTTGTTTGTGTGTGTGTGTTAAAGAGTAAAATATTTATGATATTTATGACCACTTCTTGAAGAAACTATATTGGCAATGAAATATTTATGATATTCCGCCCATATACCAACATAATAAGAGAACATGGAGCTAGGGTACCTTTTCCGCTATAAGCTCTGAAAAGAATTTGAATTGGTATGCATCAATATCACTATGGAGAGCTAGATCTAACCCAAAAACCCACCATCTTTTAGGAAGTTGCAAAGCAAAATAACTCTTCTTCTGGGGCATCAACCACCCGCCTAACCAACTTTTATGACATATATATCTCATAAAAGTATAAAGCCCATCAAACCAATCTGTAAATAATCCATGAAGATTGCCACAAATGTTGGCATTAGACATGAAAACATAAGTTAGGATCTGTGAAAGGAAACATGCATTGGGGGAATTTTGGCGGGTAAAAATATGATTAACTATTGCATGTGTAAATAGAGACAACTCGGAGTTGCTAAGGTCAAGGTGTACAAACCATGATTTCCAGGAATTATGAAACACTGAGGTCCATTGTACTGCTTCAATGCACTCCCAAAAGGTACCTCCGGTTTGTTTACAGCTATCTGCTCTGGTTTATACCGTGAAGGAGGTTGGAGAGCATACTCAAAAGGAGTGAAGAGACGCCTTTCATATGTGAATGCTGACGGGTTAGGATATCTAAAACATAAGAAACAATCATCAAACAAAGTATAGTCAAGTGGTAAAAAAAACTTCATGTATATGGAACATAGAATTCATCTGATGCCTTAACAGTTTGTTCGGCATTTGCTGTAAAAAAAAAATAGTATTTTAACCTGAATTTATTTTAAGAAACTTATAAATTATAAGACCTAATTACTTAGTTTCCTTGTGTTTTAAGATGAGGTGCAAGGATAGTCCATTTTGATTACCCCATTAGAAATTATATTCAAGTAATGGATCTACCATGGCGCTTTATGAGGATGTCTACAATAATGTTCAGGGAAAACTTAAGGACTAAAGACTCTGTATTCATTGATTGAATAATTTGAATTCAGACCACCAAAGATCATATAGTATTATTGACACGACGAATTGAGAGCACCAACTTACGCAAGATCACCTCCAATAAGTAGCAAATCTCCACGTGGCAAGGAGTGAACAGAATCACCTTTCCTTAGAAAAATGAAGGGCTGAGCAAGAAGCCTTGCAACAGCAAAAGATGAGTTGCCACCATCACCAGTATCAGCCATAAAGTCAAACCAAAAGTCATCCTTCTCACTGAAATGATCATAAAGAAGATCACCTTGGTGGTCTCCGTTATGAACCTTGCTCATTGCTGCCTGTTGATGGAAATAAGATTTGTCACATCCAAGCATTCCATACAAATGAAAGAGAATTCTCATGACAAGACAAGGACTATGAAAGAAATAAAGATATAATTGAACTTGAATGAGTTCATAGATGCCTAAATATTCCTATGACACAAATATTAAACCTCATAATATTAGAACATAATGAATACTTCATTAT
Source organism: Mimosa pudica (assembly GCA_029929735.1). Classification (NCBI taxonomy): domain Eukaryota; kingdom Viridiplantae; phylum Streptophyta; class Magnoliopsida; order Fabales; family Fabaceae; genus Mimosa; species Mimosa pudica. The sequence goes on along the minus strand of JAKELP010000004.1, from coordinate 14,303,331 downwards.
TGACCTTGAGCCATAAATTAAAATGAGATATATATTCTCCATTATTATGATGATCCACAAAAGAAAAGGTACCTGCATCATACGCATGTCAAAACGACCAACAAAGACAGCTACTGATACCAAAAGGTCAAATACAGTTTTGAATAAATCAGCTGATGTTCTGCGTCGTTTAATGTGGTGACATGTAAGAAACTAGTTTGTTGATTGAAAATAAATTAGGAACAATTAGTTTTGAATACATACCCAGAATACCAAGGAACCATCTCCAAAAAGCCAGGCTTCATTTCTTTCTTTTTCAACTGTTCATATTCTTTAACTGGCAAAGGATGAGAAAGACCCCACCTGTTAATTTTTGAGACATGCAGCATGAATGTGAAATGAAACAATGTAAATGTAGTTACATAATGTGGCATGAAACTATAGCATAGCCAATTAAAATGACTCACCTGGTTCTCATTAAAAAAAAGGTAGCAATTTTACTTATTGGAAAGCTAACAATATAACGTCAACTTAACTTATAGATAGTCCACTGTTTCATTATTTTATTTAATTTTTGTGAATGACATTTTTGTAGATAGAAGGAAATAAAAATCTAGTGCAAATTTAGCACATAATAAAATAAACCAGAAACAACAACTTACCCTGTTGATCTTGCGACTACATAATTTGCAATGTAAAGTCCAATAAACGTAGCCCAAAGTGAGTAAATGGGAGATATTTCATCCGATGAGCCATGGCTTGAATCATTGCTAGCTAACTAAAACAACAAAACAATATGATTGCATATAATGTAGAACAAACCGGTATATATTGACTTGATTTAATGTCATGTTACCAAGTATTATTAAGTACCTCGCCATAAATGACCCACTTGGACAAGAGAGGATAATCATGTGCTGATTTAATTGGTGCAAACCAGGGAGAGCAGATGCCATCCTTCAACTCATTCATCCTAAGAAAATTTGCCAGCCATGTGTTTCTCCTCCCTTTTTGACTCCCAAAAGAAAACCAAAAAAAATTTCTCCAATCAAGTTGTGTTTCTCTAACCATGGAACGATTACCACAGTGACTGTAATATACACAGCATGCTATGCTTATCACCTGACACGACCAAACAAGTCATCAGAGCGATAATGTTGAGGATTATATTGTGAATATTTAGGGGGAGTCTTTCAGACTTACTGTGCAATTCTGTAAAATGGTCAAAATTTCTGGTCTTTTTCCAGCCACACGTGAAACAAGACCAATGTACCAGAGGCCTAGGAATAAAATGTGGAACACTACAAGAAATGATACAGAAGACACATATATTGTCAAAAACATAGAGAGATTCATCCTCATGTCAACCCCCATTGACTGAAAGCTAGGGAGATGATACACTGTTGCCACTAAAATCCAGCATACGTACCTGCAAAGAATATGCCAAACGATTGTTAATCCTGTTAGTTCCATTTATAAATATAAGACTATGTTCTAAATATAAGACCAATTTAATTTAAGAGGAACAATTTCAATTTTTTTTTCTCAATATACATGTGATAAAAGTGTTTTTGTTAATATGACAAGATTCTAACTAATTTAACTAACATTCTTAATCTAATCAAATTAGTTAACATATTTAACTAACATTCTTAATCTAATCAAATTAGGTAAATATGTTAACGAAGTACGTAATAAGAACAACAACACCAACATGTAAACATTATATTGATATCTATTAAAGAAAGTACAGAGCAAAATAACAAAAACTCATAAAGGAGAGAGAAAAACTGACCATCGGTTGAAATTTGAATAGCTAGGCTGGATAGTCTTCCCTAAAAAAGGTGATGAAAAAAAATAAAAGAAACCAAAAATACAAGCATACATGGTCCACCATTTGACACTATTATCCAATTTCTCCACCAAGGTATGTATATTATCAGATGAAATAATGAAGAAAAGGCAGGCCAAGGCAACGGCAATAACTGCATGGCGGGAATGCCTATGTGGATATGGATAAGTACGTGTCAGAATAGTCCTAACACTCTCCATTTTCATTATTATATATTCTCTCCACAAATTAAACTCTCATTGATATTGATACTATCCAAACAACATTGCTTCAAAACCAGCTCCAAAAATCCTGATCATGAAGATTAAAAATAAAATGAATTAATTAACATGAATGGAAAAGCGTGAATAATGTGAGAGCGTGAGGAAAAACTTGCCGAATTTCTGAGGTGAACATATAACAATGGTGTGTTTTTTGTTTTTGTTTTTAATCTTGATTATTATGACCATTGCTTGCTTGAAGAAAGAAGAAGATGGAAAAAATTAATCGTGAAAATAAAATGGTTAGCGTCAACGGTTTAGCTTCAATATGTGATGTTGCGCGCTTTTGACCATATCATTTGTTAGTTTTCAGACTGGCGCTTTCCTTGACCATACTTTGGGCTTAGAAATGGGCCATTGTTGGCTGGCGAGGGTATTTTGGAAATTTGATGTAATTCTAACTTAGGTGAGGGTATTTTGGAAATTTCATGTAATTCTAATTCATTGAAATGTCTTCCTTAATCTCTCCAAATTTGCTAAAGTGATCTTATATTTAGGAACATAGGGAGTATGTGATTGCTATTTTACCCTAAAAATAGCAAATAAATAATAGAAATATTTTTATTTGACTTGTAAAACACGGAGTATAAAATATTGAAAGCATGAAATTTATTTTTTTATGTTCTGGCTAATTTTTTTTGAGATAGTAAGTCAAATTGAAAATTCTATGTGAAACCATGTGTTTTCTTTAGATTAGTTAGAATACAAATAACATAGTGCAGATTCACGAAAGAATTCTCATGCCTAAAATTAAACAATAATTATAAAGTACAATCATAGGATTCTTTAATGTGAAAGTTTATGAATAACACATTTTATTTTTCTATATGCGTTATTTGTATGAATAACTATCGAATGTGAGTAGAATTCGAAGCTCCGCATGCACATGCACACATATAAGAAAGTGTTTAATTTTCAAAATATTTTTTTATCAAAATTTAATTTTCAAACTATTAAAGACAAATCAAATGTTTGACTATATTTAATCATCGGCAAATGACTGTGCTCTGCTGATGAGCATATAACTAGTGCCTAGGATTACATGTAAATAAAACTCATCGCAGTGTTTATTTTTTGCTGCAATATAATATAATGAGCAACTAATTTGAAAAATAAAAGGTTGAAATATTCTTTTAATTTATTTCCTTATGTTTCAAAATTGCACTTTTGATTTTTTATTGAACACGGTTAAATAAAACTAACGATGTTAACAATTTAACAAAAAAACACTTTTCAAAAATAAGTGATCAAAAGAAAACTAAATGCAAAGATAAGGTACAAAAAGGTACTTTCACGATTTTTCGCTAAAATAAAACTACCACTCACTTTCCATATTTTAGCGAGATCTAAATTGCATGATCCAATCCTTTAATTAAGGAAGAAAAATGTACATAGTAGATGTCTTGGTCCTAGGATCACTGGATTTCAAATTATGCTTACTTATCATTCACGCTCTCTATCAATTAAAAGAAGGAGATAAGTACACTCAACAAATTAGTTAAATTAGTTAGACGGTAAATTTTTTTAAAGATTGACAATTCTGTTTATTTCAAAAACAATCATTAATGTTCTCGGAGATGGTCATCATTGCATGACTGGTCAACAAGATAGAAAACAAATGTACTCCTAATACATATAAACTATAATATATCAATGTTTAAAAACTGGGTCGGACAGGGCAACCGACGATGAAACAGTCCGAAGAGACCAGCGAATTTTCTTAATACCGGCAATTGACTCGGTATTAAACTTATTTGGCCCGTCCATGATTAGACAAACATAACGTATGATATCATTAGGTGATTTTCTTAATCTCTCCAAATCAATTATAAAATATAATGTTATATTTAAACAGTTCATGTGAATGTGTAAGCTCACTTTTCATTTATTATATTTTTTTTATCACAAACTTTTCATTTATTATCTATAGTCATCAAATTAGAGAAAACAATTTTATATTTAGGAGTGGAAGTAATATTAATTATATTTTTCATCTGACATAGTTGATATTAAATATGATAAAAAAAATAAATATGATAGAATAAAAAATTTTTTAGCAATAAAAAAAGGCTAAAGTATGTTTTTGGTCCCTTAACTTTGGAGAAAATCATGTTTTGGTCCCTTAACTTTGAAAAGTGTGTTTTTGGTCCCTTAATTTTGGACAAAGTCATCTTTTTACTCCTTTAACTTTGAAAAATGTGTTTTTAGTCATTTTAAATTCGATTTAAGTATATTTTCGGTCCCTTAAAATTGCAAAAAGTCATGTTTTAGTCCCTTAATTTTGAAAAGGAAGGGACTAAAACATTTTTATCCATTTTTCAAATGACTAAAAACATTACTTTATCCAAAGTTCAAGGACAAAAAACACATTTTTCAAAGCTAAGGGATCAAAAACACACTTTCTCCAAAATTAAGGGATCAAAAACACACTTTTCAAAGTTAAGGGACCAAAACATGACTTTGTGCAAGGACCAAAAACATACTTTAGTCATAAAAAATAAGAAAAAGAATATTAAATTTGTTACATGTAGAATATAATGTATTTAACTTTTTTGTAAAGGAGAATTATTTAAAGGTTTTTGAAAAATAGATAATTAACATAAGCTTCACGAATTGTAAATTTCAACTTTTAAACCTAACAATAACAGCTTATTGACCTCATATAACAACTTATGTATTTCATTTCAATTATTTTTATTCCACGAGAACTATAACTAATTCTCCCCTTTTTAATCAAATTTAAATCAGATAAACTTCCGATTTCAACTCCAAAATTTGTTAAAAATTTTGAAATTAAACACAAAAAAATTGTATATCCTCGTCAAAACAATCCAACGGCTCCTATCAAAATTCAACACTTAATCCAACGGTTTCAACTACAACCGCATTTACAAAGCCAACCATGAATTTGTCATCTCCATGAATCAGGGACGGGATGTCCCGATTCCGTCCCGTTCCTTGAACACCCCTACCTTTGATAACATATACAATACATAATAATATACATGACTACATAACTCTGATACCATTTTATTTTGAAAAAAAAAAATACCACAAAATTTAATAATGTTAGTCAAAATTTAATACATTTTTCAAAAAATTTATCTTGGTTTTTATGATAAAAAATAGAAAATCAATTTCTTAAAAAAATAGAGATTTGAAGTCGTAAAGAGAATGAGAAAGGTTCTCATAAAAAAAGAGAATGAGAAAAGAAATTGGGAAGTATTTGAAAGAGAGATCCAATACACAAAAGAATGAGAAAAACATGCAAAAAAAAAGAAATGAGAAAATTGGTAAATAATATGTCAAGGTTAATGAGTATTTTAAATAGAAAAAAGGGCAATGTTGTTGCTTTATAAAAATAAATTAAAATATAATAAGAGAATACTTTGTTAGCGTCTATGTAAATTAGAGAAAATAAAATGATTTTATATGTAGGAGTGAAACTAATGTTAATTATATTTTCATCTGACATAGTTGATATTCAATATGATAGAATAATTTTAATAAAAAAAATAAATGAGATAGAATTGAAAATTTGTTAACAATAAAAAAAAATAAGAAAAAGAATAGGAAAATTGTTACATGTGGAATATAATATTTTTAAATTTTTTTAAAAGGAGAATTAATTTGAGGTCTTATAAAAGGTATAATAACAACGTAAACCTTATCCCACTCAGGGGTCGGCTACATGGATCACACGACGCCATTTTGCTATGTCCCTAGTCTTTCCTGGAGATAAACCTTTCACTAACATATCTTTTTGAATAACTTCATCAAGAGTTCTCTTTGGTCTCCCTCTATTTCTTATATACGTCTCCCTTACCATCTACTCCACTATTCTTACTAGCACATCTAATTCTCTTCTTTGAACATGTCCATACCACTTTAAACGATAATCTCCCATCTTCTCTGAAATTGATGTTACCCCAACTCTTTCACTAATGTGATCATTACTAATCCTATCTTTTAATATATACTCACTCATCCCTCTCAACATTTTCATCTCTGTCACATCCATCTTATGTCTTGTTGTTTTGTTTAATTGTCCATCATTCACAGTTTACATTAACTCTTTCCTCCTCAATTACCATTTTTATGGATAATAATCTGTCACTACTTCTATAAACTTCAACCACATTCTTCTTCCATACTTCATCCACAATTATACCTACACCATTCATATGACTCACTTTACCAGTTTACCCAAGTTTATAACCATCAATATCCTTATCCTTTTCACCTACCCATTTAGTCTCTTGTAAACATAAAATGTTTATCTTTCTATCATTCATCACATCTATTATCTCTCAAGCTTTACCTTTTAAGGTTCCAATATTCCACGTACTAAATCTAATCCTACACTCATTCACTTGCTTCTTTATATATCCATTCTTCTGTAAAATGCTAGACGATGACATATTGCAAAAATGGTTGTGTGTGTCCATGCTTTAAGATTAGACAAATTTTACGTTGGCTGCCGAAGCCTAACACAACCTACTCTTTTTTATCCGGGCTTAGGACCGGCTATATTATAGGCAGAGTATTACATACAATAATAACAAAATACAATAAAATAAAAACACTAGTTATATTTAATTAAAATCAGCCCCACTAGTTATAAATTACTACTTCTATTATTCTAAAGCTAACTAAAATAACAACTTGTGGATTTTATTTCAATTATTTTTATTTCAGGAAAACTCTAACTAATTCTTCTCTTTTTTATCAAATTTAAATAAGATAACTTCCTATTTTTACTCTAATAAATTAAATAGAAATTTTGAAATCAAACACAAAAAATTGCTTATCCTTGTCAAAATAATCCAACGGTTGCGATCAAATTTAAGCACTTAATCTAACGGTTTTAATTAGAACCGCGTTTACAAAGCCCAACCCATGAATCATCATCTCCATACATATATATATATATATATATATATATATATATATATATATATATATATATATATATATCATCCTCTCTTTCTTTCTCTCTCACTCTCTCACACCCTCGCCGCGATCCCTTCTCACTCCAAAAAAAAAATTCCATTCATTCCAGATTCCAAAAAAAAGAAATAATCTCCCTCTCATTCATTATCTTTCCTTTTCCTTCAATATCAGAAACAGGAATAGGAAGAAGTTAGAGTGGTGATAATTAACAATTGAGATGCAATCCAACGGTTCTGATTCGTCGGAGCAGAATCAACGGCAGCCGCAGACGACGGCGGCGCCGGCGATACAGCCGGTGGGGCTGCCGCAGCAGTGGGTGCCGATGCAATACCCTGTGACGGCGATGGTAATGCAGCATCCTCATCACCACATGTTGCCACCACAGCATTACGTGGCGGCGCCACCGTATATGCCATATCAGTATCATCAATTACCGCACGTGTCGTCTCATCCTCAACAGAATCATCACAATCAGAATAATAATAATAATAATCAGGGATCCAATGGCGGCGGCGATAATAAAACAATATGGGTCGGCGATTTGCACCATTGGATGGATGAGAATTATCTTCATGGCTGTTTCGCTTCCACCGGCGACGTATTCTTCTTTTTCTTGTTCTTTTTTTCTTTTTTTTTAACTTAAAATAGTAATATATTGTTTTATTTATCAAGAACTTGTATGTGAAAGAAAAAGAATAGTATATATAAGCACATTAAGGGTATATAATGATGAGTTGAGTCTCGTCATATTTGGGAAGAGTATTTATATTTGTCGTAATACACAATCTGTTGATAGGTTTGATTTAGGTTATGATTATGAATTATTTAATGTGGAAATTGGGGATAGTTTAGAAAAATGTAATTTTGGAGTGGAAGTTTTAATGACTGTATTTAATTAATGTTAGTGACGGAGGTAGACAATTGTTTTATAATTTTGGGGGTGTTTTTATTGCGGTATTAATTAAAAGGTTAAAACTTTATGTTTAGGGGACCTGTGAGTTTATGGGATATTAATAAGATATATATGCAAAGAAAGAAAAAATTGAAGAGTTCATATTAATGATATTCTAGATTCCATTTTTTATCTTTCTTTATCTGTATAACTTGTTGTAAACGTTCTGTTAAAAGAAAAATAACTTGTTGTAAATGCAACACTACTTTTGCATGTCATCTTAATTAAAAGATTATATATGTGTGCACTTCGATGTTGTGTTTGTGTGTTCATATTTGAATTCTTAGTCATGATGATTTTTTTTAACCTTCTGATCGTTCAAAGAATATATCTTTTAGTTGTTATGACTAGAAGGGAACGCCCTATTGACTTGGCCCTACGTGATGAAGGGACATATACAACTTTCATCAGTGGCTAAATGGACTTTTCAATGTAACCCCTGTGCTATGTCATTTGCCATCCAATTTGCTGCAAAAATAGCCTGACTTTAAAAGCTCAGTTTGTTACGGCTGGCATGAAGCACTTTAGATATATCCCTGCCAATGAACAATTAACCCACAGCTGATTCTTATTATATGCATTTGCAGGTTTGTTCCATTAAGGTTATTCGCAACAAGCATAATGGCCAATCTGAGGGTTATGGATTTGTGGAATTTAATTCTCATGCAACTGCGGAAAACGTTTTACAGAATTATGGTTCCATTGTGATGCCCAATACAGATCAGCCTTTTCGCCTGAACTGGGCAACATTTAGCACAGGAGATAAGCGTTCGGATAATGCACCCGACCTTTCTATTTTTGTAGGAGACTTAGCTGCAGATGTTACTGATAGCATGTTGCAAGAAACTTTTGCTAGTAAATATCCTTCTGTCAAAGCTGCAAAAGTTGTATTTGATGCCAATACGGGCCGTTCAAAGGGTTATGGCTTCGTTAGGTTTGGAGATGATAATGAGAGGTCACAGGCTATGACTGAAATGAATGGTATGTATTGTTCTAGCAGACCAATGCGTATTGGTGCTGCAACCCCTAGGAAATCATCCGGCTACCAACAAGGTACTGAATTACTCTCGTTGCTACCAAAGTTTGAACTTCTAGTTATTAACAGAAAAATTGAGACTAAAATTTCATTCAAAGAATATGCTGCAAGATACACATGCTTCACACTCTTTTGTATTTGTTTCTGGTTTATATCGTGACTGATGTAAAAGACTTGCATTTTCCTCACTTGTGTAAGTATATGTCTTGTGGCTTGACCCTGTTTTAAATTTACAGAGGGATAATGCCAGCTCTTTTTATATGTATGAGTTAATTACTTGAAATGACTACATTAAAATGCTCCTAATAATGTGAGAAGTACTGAAGCTTTCATGGCTGCAATTTATCTGATTAAAAATTGTTTGGCAGACGTCATCAGTTTTGAATCATGTCTTTTCAAGTTTCAACTCATCCATATTTTTTTCTGTTTTTAATCGCATTACTTTTGAAAATTTTGGGTCTCTCTCTACCGATGGGGTATGGAATGATTTTTCTTTGATATAGGAGGCCACGCATCAAATGGATCATCCAACCAATCTGAAGCTGATTCAACAAATACAACTGTGAGCTCTTTGGCTGTTTTATTCGTTTTGGATTTGAGCCAATTGTCACTAATGTAGCCAACTCCACCTAGTGGGATAGGGCTTTATTGTTGCTGTTGTCGTTATTGTCATTAATGTTTTATGGCTAACCTGTTGTACATTGTAGATATTTGTTGGAGGACTTGATTCTAATGTAACAGATGAAGATCTTAGGCAACCATTCTCCCAGTATGGTGAGATAGTCTCTGTCAAGATACCTGTTGGAAAGAACTGTGGATTTGTACAATTTGCAAACAGGTAGCCTGGCTGTTACATGAAAATTCACTGATAACATGCTCCTAAATATCATTGATGGTTGATTGCAACTATAACGCCATTCTGAACATTTATGCAGGAATAATGCTGAAGAGGCATTGCAGAAGCTAAATGGGACGGTGATCGGCAAGCAGACAGTTCGCCTTTCTTGGGGCCGCAATCCAGCAAATAAGCAGGTGTGCTCCTTTCCCCTCTCTTAAGTATGCCTCCACCCATTCTCACGGCCATCTTATCGCCCTGGTTAATCTAAAGGAGTTTGTTTTATTCAATAATTAATCCACATAGGAATGCCACAGTATTGTATACTACTCCGGTACTTCCTACTGATTTTTTTTTTTTGGAGAAATCAAGTATGCAAAATTAATCACTTTAAAATGTCTATATTTTTTTTTTCAAAACTTATGTACTTTATAAAATATCATATAATACAATCATTTGTGATGTGCGTTAAAATTAAGAGGTCTATTTGACTTCCTTAATTCACTCAAAAAAGTCAAAGTGTTCTTATTATTAGGATTATACTTAGGATTGGAGGGAGTATATTACATTAAGTTTGAGAGTTCAATTTGTCCTCAGCCACTTGCGGCTCCTGTGTTTGACCTTTTAAAAGGAATATTTCCTGGTTTCTGTAAATTTGTACATTGTCACAGTTTTAGAGTCCATGTATTAAATCGCGTATTTGCAATGTTTCCTAGCAGTTCAGAGCGGACTTTGGCTGCAATCAATGGAACGGGGCATACTATGGAGGTCCTCTTTATGATGGTTATGCATATGCTATGGCGTCACCTCATGACCCAAGAATATATGCATATGGGTCTTACCCCATGTATGGAGGCCACCAACAACAAGTAAGCTAAATGGATCGCTGGAGTTAGCATACACAACAGTATCACGCAACCAGGGAGAACTCCCTTGTAACTTGCTTGATCTGTGGAGATATCAAGGATCCCTCCTAATTGTGGAGTGGACTTGAATTTTGACAACCTGAGGTAGTACGCTAGGGATTCAATTGATCGATTGTTTAGAAATAGAGGACTTGAACTTATCAGTAACTTAAACTTGGTGATTGGAATAATTATTAAACGTGCTTCTATATCTTCTTCCTTTACAGCTTTTCGGTTATTAACCTCTGTTTCACTGCATAGGCATTCACCAAACGTGGACTTAGTGTAGGATTAGTCAAAAGAAATTCTCATGTGGGGCAAACATAGGTCTCTCTTTATGAATCCTTTTTTGTCCATAGCTCTACATCAACGAGAGGTTATGTTCAACATGTAGAATTAGGATGATACTCTTGAATCTTTGCTCGCCCCTGACTTCTGTGTAATGGGTATTGGAGCCTTCGAAATTAGCTTCCAGTCGTCAACGTACTTAGAATGAGTTGCTCCAATCAAGCTCTCAGTTTCCAATGATTTTCGGACTAGCTACCATTTAAGTTCTTTTTGATTGTGACTTAAGATAAATAGGTTATTTAAAAATTTGTTTTCCTAAATTCTCTCGGTAAACTAATTTATTTGAGTATTTAATAAACATATAATCTAATAATACATAAAATACATTATAATTAATTGATTTATTTTACTACATTAATTTTCTTTAAACTATGTTTAGTTCCAGTCAACCCAGTGCTAATTTATTTGAGTATTTAATAAACATATAATCTAATAATATATAAAATACATTATAATTAATTGATTTATTTTACTACATTAATTTTCTTTAAACTATGTTTAGTTCCAGTCAACCCAGTGCTTTTAAAGAAGATTATGTTTGATTTTTCAGACCCAATGGAAAATATAACGATTTTTGTTTCATCTAAAATTATATTCTTCATGTTTACAAATGAGTTTGTCTCAAAATATAAGTTTCGGCTTATGATTATCAAAGCATGCATTGCATATTTTTTTTTTCAATTTTACTCATCATTTATCTTTTTCTCATACACGTTATTTCTTTTGATCAAAAATACACGTTATTTCATTTTTGTTATCTTTTATTTGTCATTTTCTTTTTAATAACAAGGGATTAAGTTGAGAAATAAATTAGAATTAATATTTTTAGCTTAAATAGTTTTTTCAAATAAAATAAAGAAAGTGATTCAAAGTTTAAATTTTTGGGGGAGAGTATTTCGCATCAACCAGAATGAGAGCCACTGAGTGTGCAAGTTCTTTTGTACGTGTGTGTACACATATTGTGGGAGATGTATGTTCTCGTGTAATTAGATTCAGCAGAGTTTGCCCAAAGTATCCAGACCCGCAAGTATGTATGTATGTAACTATGGAATTAAAAAGCGGTACAACACTTGCGTCAAGTGTCAACGTGTCAACCCTGATATCCCCAATAATGCAACGCTCGTTAAATCACTACCGACAGAAGGTCGCAGACAAGAATTGGATGACACATGCCAAACAGTCTGTCAAGGCATTAATGTTAGTGGTATTACTCCCTCCGGTCCTATTTATAAGTCGTCAATCGCTCAAATTGTACATACCAAGGAATGGAGGTTAATGGAAGTTGAGTCATTAAATTGGTCTTATTTTTTTTGTCTTTTTCATTTTTGCCCCTCTCACCTTTATTACTATGGCCCACTACCTTTTTCATCTTTATAAGTATACATGTGTCTTTTTCATCTTCTCTCTCTTCTCATCTTCTAATGTTCATTTTTCAATGCTAAGGGTATATTGGGAAAGTTTTAATAAATGAGTTAGTTAATGTTAGTTGGTGACTTATATTAAGGACCAAAATTTAGTGGCGATTGGCGACACTGGAGGGAGTATCTTAATAAAAATAATCATTCTCTGAGAATAAAGATCTTATTTTTCTCAATTCTCTCATTCTGTTCTGCTTGTTGCAGAGAGCGGACTTAATTATTAAGGGTCCGTTTGGTTGTAGGAAGGAAAATGAAGAAATGGGAAGTGAAAAGGGTAAAAATGGAAAGTAGGGGTAAATTAATTAATGATGAAAAATAAAGTGTGTGGGGCCCAGAAAAAGTGTGAGATAGAGATGAAAACTTGTGGGCCCGAGATATATGTAAATTACACAAAAACCAATACTTTCTATACTTTCTAATTATTTAGCATTTTTTCTAGCAACCAAACAAGCCCTAAGTATAAACTATGTTTCGTAAAAAAAAAAAAAATTTAAAAGATAAATTTGTGTTTTTCTATTTTCACTGAATTTTCTATCTAAAAACATTCTTGCACTTGAAAGTGGGAGGCAAAAAAATATAATACTACATGTAGTACATCATATTCAGTGGAGTTTCTTTAATTCGGATTTTGATCACACAGAGGGACAGTCTCAGCTTTACAATAGTGTCCAGCTGAGCAGGCCTATAGAAATCTTTAATTCTTGATACATGATGCAAAATAGATAAAAGGAAGGCAGGAATGGCTGAAAATAGCATGAAAGCCGGATAAGGTCGAGAGCGATTCCTTGGCTAAGAGTAGAAATCTGCTGTCACGCTAGCCTGTGGTTAAATATTAATGGTACGTTTGGTTGGTTGAATCCAATGAAATGGGCTTGAAAATAATTAGAAAAGTTAAGGGTAATATGGTCATTTACATATATATCTGGGTCCACAGGTTTTCTCTCTCCATCTCACACTTTTCGTGGGACCCACAAACTTTACTTTCTCATCATTACCTCTACTTTCCATCTCTTACTCTTTCCATTTCTAATTCTTTACTTTACTTTCTTACATCCAAACACACTCTAATAGTTTATCTTCCGTAAAATTCACTCAAAATTAACTCGTGATTTTTTTATCTGAAAAATTTACTCCTGATGAATATATACAATCGTGTCTATATTTGACAAAGGAGTAATTAATAAATTTAAATTTTCATATTAAGATATGCTTTAATGTTTATCATATGTTGAAACTTATTTTTTTTTTGGCCAGTATATGTTGAAACTTATTGACTTATTGTAAATTTATATTTGGTATCTATATTTGGTTTTAGTATAAATAGGGTTACTTTATATAACCGCCTACTGACAATCATGAGTTTGAATGAACATGAGCTTTATAGGGTCTAATCTATATTTTAAGAGCCGCGTGGAATCTAAGAGAGATGCTATCTTAGGTAAAAAGTAGTATTTTAATTTCTTTGTATGAAATAAGAAGAAAATATAGAAGCTTGAGAAGAAGAAGTAGTAGTAAATGTTAGTGATGAAGAAGAGAGAAAATAGGAAGAAGAATTTTGGAGAGAAATGAGAGAAATCTTTATTCATCTATGGATACATCATATGTAGTACAATGTCTCTTATTTATAGGTCATCAACCTCAACTAAGTTACAAGAAAGTAAATGACAAATTCAATCCTCATAAAGTGTCAATATTGTAACCCTTGACTTAAAGACACTTCATTACAGAGGTTATTGAGAAAAGGAAAAGTCAAGAGTTTGTGGAGGTATGAACATCCATATAGTGTGTGTTTGGGAACTGTTTCTGGACCCCCAAAAGCTGGTTTGAGTTACATAAACAGTTTTTTGGTTTTTGATCATGTTTGGGTCCTGTTTATTTCTGACCAGCTTATTTGGATAAACTGGTTTGAGAAACTGGTTTCTGAGAAACTCCAATTTGGAGCTTCTCCAACCAGCTTATTTCTGAGAAACTGGTTTCTGAATATGAAAGTTTGATAGATGAAGATAATTGTCATCAAAACCAAGAGGCTTTATCATCAAATTTTTCTACATCATCTTCTTCTCGCATGAATCGTATCTGTGACAGGTTTCGAGATCGAATTGTAGAACATCTTTGATACAACTAATTATGGAATTGAATCATCCAAATGTAATGTGATCCATGACCTCTAATTTATATGCATTTTTTTTGATAAAAAGGAAGGAAAATACAAACAAAAAATTAACCTACATCCTTAAATTGGGCAAGACAGATTTCGCCCTATGCATACATCTAATTTATATGCATTTTAATGTATTAAATTTTTCTTTAATTATTTGCAATTATTGGAAACCTTATGCAATTTAATCTATTAAATTTTTTAATTTTAAATTATTGAAAATATCTGAATATTTTAATTGTGTATTATTCAATAAATATCATGTTCCCATCTAAACTGATTTCTCAAAATCACCATCCAAACATGTTTGTAAAAGTAGTATGAAAAAAAACACTTTTGCAACTATGGATCCAAACATAAATCGTTTCTCGCAAACCAACTTTTACCCAAACCAACTTTTAAAAAACCATATTAAAAAAAAATATTTCTCCACCACTTTTCCCAAACACACCCATAATCACAATATTTATAACAGTTCGTTTACTTTACCACTCTAGGCAATTTCTGGTAGGAACCGGTAAGCATGATGACGACAATGCTACCGTTGAGAATGCTTCTCATTCGTTTAATGTGGTCAAGATAGCTTAGCCTTCTTTCACGTACACTCATTATTACAACTATTAATTAATTAATTAATATACAGAATAATTACTTGATAACGTAAAATAAGGGAGAAACACAGATGGGGACCAGCATAATCAAATATAGTCTTAAAATTCGATAAAAAAAATATAGTCTTAAAATGTGAAAAAAGAAACATCTTAAACTAACTATTATGAACCGTTATGAAATTCAATTTTTATTCAATGATCTTTTTTTGGACAAATATTCAATGATCTAATTTCTTTGTAAATCTAGTTATTTTATTGTTTGTTCAGGTCATTTGATCAATTTAAGAGTAATTTATTAAATTGTTTGTATTCAATGATCCAATTACAGTTTCTATTCAATGATCTTTTTTGGACAGATATTCAATGATCTAATTACAAATATTCAATGAGATTGTTTATGTTTTGAATGCATAATGAATTAAATTTTATAGAAACTAGTTTGCCACTTGCCATTGTTTAGTTTTTTTTCAAAGGAATCCTCATTCATCTGTGGATTAATCCCCAATAATTTTGAAGTCTTATGTAGGAAGTAAACAAACTGGCATGTGAATTTGCTCAATTTACAAGGGTTAGAGAGTATAAAATAAAAATAATATCTAAATTATGAGTTTATTTAAAAATAATATGTGGAGATTTTGCCGGAATGAGGATGAGTACTCCGGTGTCATCAATTACTCGAATAGTATGATGAGGACTAGATCCACCGCTTTCCAAGTGAATAGGCTCTACTTATTTTAGCTATCACCTATTTCATATGCACATTTATATTGGTTTAATGCGAACCCAGTTCCATGCGAAAAGGTGTAGTGTAATGAACTCATGATAGTTCATTTCAAGAGTCGAAACACTTCAATAGCCTTTCAACACTAATTTTAACATCATTACAGATAGGTTACTAACTTTTTTTCAACCGATACGTTACTAACTATTCAAAAGCACATTTTTATTATGAAAAAATTATTAGGATATAAAATTATCAATATACCATCATAATTTGATTACCTAACCTCAAATTCACACTCTGGTGCGGATCCAATCAAATGGAAATTAAAGGTAAAAAAATGAATGGAAATTGGATGAGCTAAGTTGCGGGAAATGTGAACACAGTCTATCTACAATTGATTAAGAGTCTCATATATAAGCCACTTAATTATATAAAATGTCGATTTCAATTATGTTAGACGAAAAATAAATCAAGAATCTAGCAGAAACAGGGCTCTATGAATTTTGAAGTAAACAAAAAATGGTAGTTTGTCAAGCTCCGAGTCTCAACAAACATTGTAGTGAACTAGTAAGCTCCACTAATAAATGTTATAAAACTTATTACCAATAAATAGGTATAAAACATCCTTCATATCCTAAATAACTTAATCTAATTTGAAGTATAAAACTTTTTTATCTAATTTGAGAAAATTAACTATGCTAGTTAAGTTATTTGATTTGATATGTTTTCATAGATCACCTCAATCAAATAACTTAATCACCCTCCCTTCTCCTACTATATGAGAGAGAGACATCAATAAAGATAATTTTAGAAAAATGGCTACAAGCTACAAAAAGGAATTATATTTAATATTGAAACTATCTCTATAAATATATTTGAAACCGGGGAGAGCATTAAATAATTCAACGTCAGTGATTTTCATTAGTTAAATTTAATATAAATATATAAATGGAATGAGTAGTGCATCAAATAAAGAAAGAAATATTAACATAATCTTAAAAGTGTATATACAAAATTTGAGGAAAAATATATTAAAAATGGGTTAATTCGATTTATTAACTCAAGAATTTAACTTTAACAAGTCCATAGTTTCACCAATAACAAAGAATGAAAGATCTCAGACAAATATAGTACTCCCTCCGGTCCCTAATGTAAGAGCCCAAAATTTGAATGACTTTGGTCCCTAATGTAAGAGCTCACCCCACATTGTCTCCTCATTTAATGCAATTTTTTCCTACTTTACATCTAACTCTCTTTCATATTTATTAATGCTTATGTATTTCTCTCTCTTAAAAGTATCATAATGAATATGGGCAATTTTGGAAAAGAAATATTAACTTCAGACATCCAACTAACATTCACATGTTTTCTTAAAAAGCGTTTCTTTTGTGGCTAGCTCTTGCATTAGGGACCGGAGGGAGTATTATATACTCCACTTAATTAGTCATAGATTATTTAAGTAGTGTAGGAGTATTAAAGAATTTTCTCTCGGCTGTAGGATCAGGGTGGATGAGCTGTCAACTGTTGGGACCAAGGGTGCACAGCAGCTTAGGGCTGGGTAGGGAAATCAGGACACAAAATTATCAACACCAAAAGAACTTACTGCATAATCATTTTTTTAATTTTTAAACCCCAAAGCCAGTTTTCCGTCTCTTTAGATCTACGCTGTTAATGGTGGTCCCAACCGCGCCAAGGCCACGTGGCCGGCTTCCATTGGACCATCCCTTAATTTGGCGCCCTAATCCATCATTTCGCAAAGATATTTATGCCAAATTGGGGAATAATTAATTATGAGCCCCTCTCGCCTTGATCAGATAACAGCTGGCATCCTTCATATTCTAAACATTACTCTCTGCCTAACACGTTTCAATGGCTTCACTTTCTCTCTCTCCATTTTCTTCTTCTTCTTCTTCTTCTTCGTTTTCTTCGCCTTCTCACCGGCGAATCTTGCTTTCTCCTCCTCCATTGTTTTCTACTTTTGCTTCTGTTTCTGCAACCGAATCGCTTCCTACTTCTACTTCGAATTTGAGCCCCAAGGTCGTTGTTACCAGAGAGCGTGGCAAAAATGGCAAGCTCATCACTGCTCTGGTATATACTTACTTCTCTCACATTCTTTAGTCTTTCAACTTTTTTCTTCATTTGATGAGTAATTTAGCTACTAATGATTTCCGTACTGCGTTTGATTTTTTAGTTTCACTGTAGTGTATCTCTCTCACTGTTATACTTGCTTCTTGTTCTTCGCTGTTTATTCTTTGGTTTATCTAGAATATATTCGTGTTTTTTTTAGAAATGGTAACTGAATGCTATTCTGTCTTGTAGATGTTTGAATAAAGGTGGAAAGGAGTGGTTCATTTTGAATATTTTCCTATTTTTTATAACTGCGTACGGCTTTTTTGCTGGAATTTCGAATAATTATTTTGCTACTTGCTAGAAGTAACTTTAAGCACGTTCTAGTGTAAGTTGAGAGGATATATTTTATAGACAGAATATCTGGACAGTGATGTAGGTTACTAAAATTATTAGAAACTAGTTCTGATAATTTCTTTTCTCCATTATAGTTTACGTTGAAATGCTTATGTAGAAGTGCAAATAACAATAGTTTTCCACAATGCAGATAGGTGCAGCCTTTTTTTTTAAGTCACTATACTTGCAAATTAGTTCTGGATGACCTTTGGAGTTTATGCTCGTTCAACTTTTGAGACTTGATCTTGTTATGTTAACTTCCTGTATGATATTAGAGTCATTTAAGTTTTAACTGTATTTGGTATTCACTTTCATCTGATATGAGTTAACTTTAAAAGCTTGGGAGGATAGCCAAGTGAACTTAGGCTACTGTGCTTGAGTGGCTTCTCATTCTAGCACAAATGAAGCCTAATCAATATCGTGTGTTAACTTGAACATGGTCACTTGTTCATTCTTCCATTCTTCCTGCTGGGAACCGAATGTCAGAGGCCATTAAATAGTTCATCTCTAACTGGGCTTTGCTTAAGAATACTAGGATTGTTTCTGAATGCATATTTGAAGTGGGGATGAGTCCATTCTTAGGTTGTAAGTCCTTTATATAGAGCCATTAAGGTTTTTGTGTTTTTATGTGATTAGGAAATTAATTAATGGATGATTCGAATCGTAGTCCTAATATTGTTTTCCTACTATGTATTTGTCTTTTTTCTATATTTAAAATTTTGGTCAAATATTTTATGCACCAAGGTGATTGATGGATTCTTTCACCTAGACCATGTCCAGAATAACACGGGGAATTAAAACGGTAACTAAAACGGTAGTTTGATGTTGACTGCAGAATAAACATAAAATCAATTGTTTGGAGTTTCCACTCATTGAGCACACTGTCGGACCTGACTTGGATAGACTTGCTTCTGTATTAAGTGGTGAGTTTTATTGTGGACTTCGTCTTTTACATTGTGTGCCATCTCCTCAATGATTGCTTGTTTTATGACTGAGATATCAATTATTCAATCAAAGACAAACTTAACTTGACCCTTAACATGTGGAATATATTATTGGGCTGTATTTGATCTAATTCAAAAACTTGGATCTCCATACTTCTTCGGTATTGATTCTGCGTGTATGCTTCTAGCACAATTAATTAGACAATGGGTGTAATACCTGCTATTATATAGTATCTGCTATGTGGAATCTTAAAAGGGTGGGGGATTTGGAATTCATGTTTGTATAGCCAACTCATCTATGAGTTTTGCATTTAGTAAAGTGCCTTATCACTTGTTACTTATTCATTTCTTGCCATTTTCCTCGATAATGGCAGATAATTCATTTGATTGGATTGTGATAACATCCCCTGAAGCAGGTTCAGTTTTCCTAGATGCATGGAGGTGAGGTTTGATGTACAATCTCGTATACATGAAACAATTCTTTAAATTTGCCCAATTTATTTCCCTTTTTATCGTTGACCCTCTCCTTGTACTTTATGGTTTTCCTCATTTTTATAATGCAAGTTTTAATACCCACCCCTCAAAATTTGTATTTACTGGTTGCACTTCTGATTATATATGTGAAAGGTGAAGTACCTAAAAATATCCTAACACAAAAAAAAAAAATCCTAGTTATTATGTAGCAATTGGTCCAGTTACTTGACTTAGTAAACTATAATGGAGAAAGAAATTATCAGAACTAGTTTCTAATAATTTTAGTAACCTACATCATTGTCCAGATATTTTATCTATATAATATTTCCTTTCAACTTATACTAGAACATGCTTAAAGTTAGTTCTATCAAGTAGCAAAATAATTATTCGAAAGTCCAACAAAGAAGTCGCACGCAGTTATAAAAAATATTAAAATAATCAATGTAGAAGGGCCCTTCCGTTCAATTTTAATTTTGTGGAGATTTTTTTCTTGATGACTTGACTTAGTCTTCTTTGTGGTATTTAGAGCTGCTGGGGCCCCTCATGTCAAAATAGGTGTTGTTGGATCTGGTACTGCAAGTGTTTTCAAGGATGCCTCACTGCCATCAAAGCAGTTACTTCATGTTGCATTTTCACCTTCAAAAGGTATATTCACATGTATTTAACCATAAGCAGAGACAATGTTTTTATATTCTCACTGTATCAGTCCCAATTTTGCTTCTGTCTGACTCTTCAAATTATTTGAAGCAGTCTATAGAAAATAACATGGCAATGACTTCCAAGATGGATATGGAGAATATTACATAGTTGAGTAGTTTAGACATTGAGCTTGTAGACCGGGAAGAGTGGAACTGTGTTTTATGATGGCTATTCTGTGTATAGGTGTAAGTGCATGAGTATTACATTGGACAGAGCTGGGAAGTGAGTCTACACCATAATCTGCATTTTGATTTATAGATGATCTTTTTTCTATTGGAGTTGTTTTATGGAGAAAGTATTTTCCATTTGATTATCTGGTATTTGAACCTTGATGATCTGGAAATGATATTCATTGCGTTTCTGATAACTTGTCAGCGACAGGGAAGGTTTTGGCAACAGAGCTTCCAAAGAATGGAAACAAATGCACAGTGCTGTATCCTGCTTCTGCAAAAGCTAGCAATGAGATCGGTTGGTGAATAATTTTGGCTCCAAATCATTAGTTTCATAAGATATTGCCATTTTAAAATTATTTTTTGTGTAATAGTCATAATTATATATAATAATGGTATATTAATTCTCTGATATTTGTTATCAGAGGAAGGACTTTCTAACCGTGGATTTGAGGTTACAAGGTTGAATACATACACAACTGTAAGTTATTGAGAGAAGATAATTCAACATTTAACCTCTTCCTTGCAGGCATTGATGTACTTCATATTCTGATGCATCTCATGATTACCTGACTGGATTTATTGTACATATCTCAGTTTTGCTTTTACTGATCTTGAAGTCCTAGTATACCGTTTCATGTCTGAGTGGGTTGAAATTTTCTGGGGATCTCTTGATCATTGTTATTCATAGTAAAATGCTGCAATTGCATAAAGTCATTGCTCATTTTTGTTTACATCCAATTTACATAAATATGTCCATTTACATCCAGCTAGCATCTGCTAGATGTTTTCTTGTCATTCCTGACAAAATTAGACTGCAGACTTTCCTCAAAGCTGGTCATAGTCTATTGCTATGCTAACATTGATTGATGAAAAACAACTGGACTGATCCATGTATTTATGCATTATCTCCTTTGTAATTGCATGTATGGCAGGTACCAGTTCAGCATGTTGATCAAGAAATCTTGAAGCAGGCACTTGATATACCTGTTCTTGCAGTAGCTTCACCATCTGCAATCCGGTGAATTTCTAATCTTGTTTTGATCCCTGATTTTTTGTTTTAGTTTTCTTTTAAATTTGTTAAAGGTTATTGTTCAGTTATAATAACCCACAAAGAAGTACTTATTATTATAAACTGAGATGCAGTTTTGGCCCCTTGGTAACTGCACACTTGGCTAATTAGAAAGTAAGATATCTGTTTGGAGAAAATGGAGCAAGAATCCCTCTCTAAAACTACTTAATGGCCAAACACTTGCAAGAACATTTAAAATGAGGATTCCAACTTCTATTTATCAATGACTAGCTCGGAGACTGCTAGCCAATTTATAGAGACGAAAATACAATAAATTAAATGAAGTCTGGAAAAATCTCCGAAACACCTGAAACTGAATGCAACAGTAGAAGAGTACTACTTTCTCATGCCTATAATTTTAGAGCCAGATAACTAAACTGTAGGTGTTAACGAAATTAGTTAAATTAGTTATTTGCAACAAACATGTATTGGTTTCTCCAAAATATTTTACCCAATTCATGAATTCCGCTGTAACAGTGCCTGGAAGAATCTTATTTCAGAAAATGATTGGTCTGGATCTGTTGCATGCATCGGTGAGACTACTGCTGCAATGGCTAAAAGACTAGGGTTTGAAAAAGTGTACCACCCATCACAGCCTGGCATTGAAGGGTAATTACAGATCCAAGTTTGGATTGGTGTGTCTGTGATGTTTTTTTTTTTAAAAAGAACTTCCTCCTTTTGGCAGCTGGGTAGATAGCATTCTTGTTGCAGTGGGATCATATGATGATTCATTGAGGTAAGGAAATATTCGTGCTGCCCTCCATTGCAACTCACTTCGCTGATGATGCCACGTATCGAGGTTGGATCTTCTTCCTCTTCTCAGTAATGTGTTTTTGAGGTTACTGACAGAGGCTATCCTAAGATCCTGTCGTAAAGAAATGTTCTATTCTGTAAATACCATGGCTGATTCGCTGTAACTCCCCAATTTTCTTCCATCATCTAAGCCACATGCTTTTACAACTGGGTATTAGAACGCAGTTGATCATTGTCACTACACCGATTCCATGTTCAAATGTATATCTTGTACTTTGTGTAAAGCATTTACTTCCTTTTGTACAAGAATTAATTGTCTTTTTTAAAAAATAAGTTACTTATAAATTTACCTAATTTTTCAACTTAAACTAATTTATTTGGCCTATAAACTAATAAGTAATCTAAAAATTATTAAGTTTTATGAAATTAATTAACCTATTTTGCTTTCTTAATTTTTCCAAAAAAAGTCAATTGAGTCTTATTTTTAGGACAAGATTGAGTATATTCTTGGACATGCTATTTGGACATCATAAATTCTTTAAATACATTTTTCATTGAAAGGTGCCAAGGATTTTGATAATTGTTAGGGAGAGATCCTTTTTATAGCTTAGTTCTACAGGAAGCATAAAAAATTACACTTTTTGAATTTATATTTAAATATTTATATGCTGTATAAAATTTTTAAAAAATGAACTATGTTATTTAGAACTTGTGAATTTTATAATTTGAAATTTCAGAGAATTAACTGTAGTATTGTAATATCTTTCTTTTTGGATCGGAGACAGCTCAAACAAGCCCATAAAATTTGTTTTACCATGATACCATCGTCTTCATTCGATAAACCATTTCATATCGATTTATCATCCAATTCATCCGTGGTCCTGTTTTCTTTCCCGGCAGCAAATATGTTTTCTTTCCCTGCAGCAAATCTGGGCTGGTGAGGTAACTTTTTGTCAAGAAAGCGGCCGAAGGCCCGGAATCACAAACTAGCTCAAAAAGTAAAAAAGAAACCCAGGATAAATAGTTAAAGGCAATCTAAACAGTAAACGTGGCATGAAAGTGTGTGCTTGAAACTGGAATTAGGCTGATAAGAGAGTTGGACTGTTCGGTAGGAGCCCAATTTCAGCAAGATATGTTATATTTTTTTGTTAAACACCGTCCAGTTTAATCCGGACTTGAGGGTAAGAGTGTTACCTACATAGGGTAGCCCACTTACCAGCTCAATCAACTTGATATATGTTATTTATATTCCAATAAGGATATTTAGAGAGATTTCCTCTCCTTTATTATTATATTTTTTCTCAACAACTCTCCTTTATTATTATGAGAAAAAGAACATTAGAACTTATTTGTGTTATCAAAGTCAAAATTGTTGCAAAATTTTACCCCAAGTATGAAATTTAATGAGCACCCTTACCCTTTCTGAGATCAAAATATAAATTTTCACTTTGATTAATCTTCTTGAATAAGAAATGTTTCTATTTGGGCAACATTCTTACCCCTCAAGTTCATATTAAATCGGACAGTGTTTAACAAAAAACGAGTCAGTCCATCTACCAGGAGACGACGAATTCCTATTGGGAAAGTTCTCAAATGACTAAACATCAAATATAACTATCTCATCAACAAAATACAAAATGGTCTTCACATTTTGATTACAATTTAATTATATTTTTGAAAAAACCGGTGGTTTGGGAAACCAATTAGAACTACTAATGATTTTCAGAAATGGCCACAAACAGTTCTTCTCCTCTTTAATTATTGTTGCCAACAAAAAGATTATTCCTGCAGTGAAACAGATTTGCCGTTGACAACACTAAATTATTCATGATTTCAGTAGGAAAGGGAGGGCACACCATAAAGCTTGTGGCTGCCCCAAATCAATCAAAAAGTAACAAAACAAAAGGATCTGGTTTCTAGCATGCATGTATCTTCTTTTAATCTTTTACCAGTGACTGCAGCCACAAAAAGTCTCATTATTTCTTTTCTCTTTGTCTAAAGTAACACTCCAGAAACTCGTGCACATGTCTCACTCGCCAGTCAGCTTATAATCATAAAACCTTTATATTATATAATGGTTATTAAAGCTAATTTTCTGAATCTTTTCGCACCATCATGGTTCATTGGCCATAGTGTCCACTGCTACCATATGTATAGAGAGTTTTTTTTTTGCTTAGAGCCTTCGTTGTCCGGCCTCCCTTCGGGGAAGGGACTAATCCGAAGTCGCCGCCGGGATCCCCCATTTGGGGGTGACGACTTCCCAAGGGTTCGAACTCATGACCTGGTAGGTACGCAGTGCCTTATCTTCCCCTTTCTTACCAGCTGGTATACGCCCCTTAGGCATGGGCATAGAGAGAGTATTTCTTACTACTATTGCCTAAATTTTAATCCCCACCATGTGATTACAATTGAATGTAAATAATGGCTAAATTACTAGGTGGGTGCATTTGGTTACGGACATCCAATGTGGTACCGGCCCCAATGAGAGTAAAATCATTGTCATTGGATGATGTACAGTAATAAAACCGAAATGCGTCCTTTTGAAGCGTGTGTTGTTTACGTATACGATCAACAATAAATTGTAGATAGGGTTAAACCAACTTTTAGTCCCTATAGTTTGCGCTGATTTGGGTTTTGATCCCTAGAGTTTCAAAAGCGTGGTTTTAGTCCCTATAGTTTACTCTGTTTGAAGTGTTAGTCCCTGTGGTTTGTTAAAAAAACTTGTGCTTATTTGACATTAAAACTTGGCTTTCTGGCAAGATGACATGGCAATGTTGGACCAAATAATACATTTTTTATTTTTTAAAAAAGGGTTTGGAACCTAGAACCCAGATATGGGCAAAAAAAAAAGGAACCCAAAACCCAGATTAATTGAAGAAGGGGAGGGAAGGGGGTTAGTGCATCTTCTTTGGCATTTGAGATCTTGGGAAAGCAGTTCTTGTAGAAGAACTCCAAGGGGTGTCATCTAGCCACCACCGTACGGTAGATGCAGATCTGAGAGAAGGAACTGTAGATTTTTTATTTTCTTTTTGGATTGAAGAATCGTAGATCTCGAATCCATCTTTAAGATCGAAAATAGAGCAATCTAGAGGTAGACACATAAGTTCATAACCACCACCGTTCACCCCGACAGCTTCCTGAGAGTTGTCGGTGCCGTCACGGCGTCACCGGCGATGATTTCTCTCGCTCATGTCTTATTGGTGATGAGAATCTTTTCACCACCTATTTTTGTTTTTATTTATGTAGAACTTTATTTGTTAGTTTTTGATCTTTTGGTTTAATTTGATTTGATGAGAAGAGAGAAGAGAAGGTGATTAGAAGAGAGGAAGAAGAAAGGCTTCATCCGTTCTTTCATTAACATAGCACAAAATCTGCAAAATAATCAACACCTCCAAAAGAAACTTTATTCTTTTGAATCCATCATGCCTTTTGAACTGAATCGTTTTTTTTTAACTGAATTTGTCATGTTGATTGCAAATGGAGGGTGATAGAGACGAATCCAGAATATATTTGTTCCATACATATTTGGTGAAGAAGACGAACAGAGATTTGATCTGGGTTTCAAAGCTTTTTTTGAAAACGAAAAATAAAATTTATTATTTATTCCATTATTTCCATGTCATGATGGCCATGTCAACAAATTTAACGATGTTAGTGACAAATAAGCGAAAAATTAACACTGTCAAGTCCTTTTAAAGCTACAGGGACTAACACTTCAAACAGAGTAAACTATAGGGACTAAAACCACGTTTTTAAAACTTCAGGGACCAAAACCCAAATCAGCGCAAACTATAGGGACTAAAAGTTGGTTTAACCCTTGTAGATATATAAAATGTGGCCCAATATGCTAGGCCTCACGAGGTGAATGGGAAGTGACACACACACCTAATCATATTCTTTAAAAAGGTTTGGATTCTCTCGTAATCCTTACCTCCTCATCCCTCGTAATCTCTCTTTTGGGGTATTATTTTGACCATTGAGATTCATTTAAGAGCTCATAATTGGTCACTTGTTGTATTAAAAATAAAAAAAGTGTATTATAATATAAAAAAATAAAAAACTTTTAATTTTTTTTACTTTTGAAAACTTTTTAGCGTGCAAAATTTCAACTATCTAGACCCATTCCATTTTAATAGAATGACCTATAAGGGTACAGACTTGTCCAGTTAACTGTAAAATAATTTTACGGTTAACTGAATCAGTTAACTGTAAAATTATTTTACAGTTAACTGTACAAGTCTGTATCTCTTATATATCCTTCTATTGAAATGGAATAGGTCTAGATAGTTGAATTTTTTATGCTAAAAATTATTTTATATTATAATACATTTTTGTTTTATTTTTAAGTGATAAATTATGAGCTCTTAAATGAATCTCAGTGGCCAAAATAATACCCCAAAAGTGGGATTATGAGGGATGATGAGGTAAGGATTCTGAGAGAATCCTCGCCCTCTTTAAAATGAGATACTCATTGTTTATAGGATTCAACCATTATCTTCCGGGATATATCACAACAATTCTTCTGTTAAATGCAAAACTCACCTTTTAGTTTAATATTGTACATCATCTGAAAAAATGTGAGCCAAACACTTGATAAAAAATGAAAAAACCCTAATAGGCTGGAAACCTAGGATTTGGCCACCAAAACCTTGGGTTTCAAATAAGCAAGAATTTCTTCATTTGTGAGCAAAATACATGGTATAAAATTGCTGTTTGTTTACTTCATAATGATCTACCGAAAATACCCTAATCCAGTCTCTTTCCCAACACCTTAAAGAGAAATTTGCATTCTAGTCCCTGGGAAGGGAAATTATTACTGGAAGGTCCCTACACATTCCAAAATAATTATCAAGTCTCTTGGGCCTTTCCTGCAATTATTTGCTTAGCTGAAATGACCATTTTGCCCCTAGTTAAAATATGACATACCACATTCATTCTCTTCATTCCTTTTCATTCTCTTGCTACCGCAGGTGCTCCCACTTGCTACCGCAGGCATGTGGACTTGCTACTGCGAGTTTAAGTGACCAACATTCCCTCTCTAGTGGGTTTAACTTCTAAGGGCCCCTTATAAAGCCAGTGACCACTTGTTATCATTCCTTTCACATATGCCCTACCATGTTTTTCAAAAACCATTTTATTCACATGGGATGGGAGGGACTAGTCAGGGACTTGCTACCGCGGGTGTACCTACTTGCTACCGCACGCTTGGGGACTTGCTACGGAGACGTTAAGTGACCAACATTCCCTCTCAAGTGTCATTCATATCTGAGGGCCCTTTAATAAAGCCAGTGACCACTTTTTGTCATTCCCTTGACATGTGTGCTCAGCCTTGGAAGTTATAAGGGGCCCTTAGAAGTTAAACCCACTAGGGAGGGAATGTTGGTCACTTAAACTCGCAGTAGCAAGTCCACATGTCTGCGGTAACAAGTGGGAGCACCTGCGGTAGCAAGGGAATGAAAAGAAATGAAGAGAATGAATGTGGTATGTCATATTTTAACTAGGGGCAAAATGGTCATTTCAGCTAAGCAAATAATTGCAGGAAAGACCCAAGGGACTTGATAATTATTTTGGAATGTGTAGGGACCTTCCAGTAATAATTTCCCTTCCCAGGGACTAGAATGCAAATTTCCCCACCTTAAACTTATATATTCTTTAATATTTATACAGAAAAAAGTCATTCTCATAACAATCATCTAAACACTTTCATTTTATCAAAAACCATTATCAGCTTTTATATGAAAACTGAAAAATAAACTTTTACTTTTACAGTTCTTTCTCCAAAAAAAAGGCCTAAGCTCTAAAACCTACACCAACCCATACCCAAGCTTTCTTCCATGAATTGACCCCATTCTTAAAAGGGGCCAAGTCACCTTTCAGAGATATAGAAAAGCTAAAAAAAAGTGTGATTAGTTTGGAAGCGAGTGGGACAACGACATGGGATGCATGAGCATCCAGTTCCACTTGATGACTTCATATCAAACTAGCCCCCACACCACCGATAAAGATACTTCTTATAGTTCACATTATCCGGAAGACGTGATGGTTCTACGGATGGCTTGCCTCTTGTACTGAGGTTACGTACACATAGAGCAACTATCTCACATGTTACAAAATTAATAACCAAGCGAGAAATCGTTTCCTCCAAACAGGGATCAATGTTGCCCTCAAAATCTACAACAATAACTTGTTCACTTTCTGTAAATTCCCATCAATATTTTACCCTCACCAATTAAGGCCATTTAAGCTATATTATATTATGAATGAATCAGTGATAAATAATTAAATGTCATTATACCACTAGATATATACTTGTGAGAGAGAGACATTTGTGGGCCTGACTGGTACGATTCTGCTATTAATGAAAACACTCTCAACATTCTGGCTCGACTTTCCAGCTCAATTAAAGCAGAATTTTTCTGTGCTCTTCGTGAAACTGTCACATAATCAGAAGTGGAAGATTCAATTATTACCTCCAGTGTTGTCCCCCCATTTCATCCATTGTCGTTATTTATCTTCTTCCCTCGTAATGTTTTATGTGACATATATACTAGACTAATAAACACCTAATAGAACATAGTTACGTATAGGGCTGCACAAATGACGGACATGACCGGGCCACCTATATGCCCTGGTCATGTCCTAAATAATTGTCGGGCCAAAAATTTTGGTCCGATACCTGGTCATGTCCTGTTTGGCCCGACACCAAGATCGGGCAGGACATGACCGCAGGGCCACATGACGGACGGTCATGCCAATCACTAAATGATAGAAACTCAACCCTAATTTTAGAAAGAACAAAGGAAAAATTTGATCATCATTCATCAATAACAATTAAGAAGCATCAATAGCAATGATATATATATATATATATATATATATATATATATATATATATATATATATATATATAAAATGAGTCACATATAGATACTACAAAGAGGAGTTAGTGATCACTTTGAATATAACTCTCAAACAAAATAAAATCACTTTGAATATAGCACCAACTACTCTAAATTGAAAATTAAAGATATAGTTGAGTGACTTTTAACATAATCTGATAACTTACTCTAGAGATATTAATAAAAATTAACCATATAGGAATTGAAGCTATTATAATAGAAACAAGTAAAGAAAAAAAATTAATAGAAAAATTAATAAAACATTTTTTTATAAAAAATATTAATAAATAATGAAAAATTATAAAAATATTAATAAATAATCGGGCCGGGCCGCCCGATTGGTCACGGAGCATATGCCCTGGTCTTGTCCTACCCGATGATCGGGTCAATCATGTCCTAATGGGGTTGGTTCTGAGCCACATTGTGACAGACCATTTTTCGTATATAACCGGGTCGGGTCGTGACGGGCCAAACGGACCACCGGGCTTTTGAGCAGCCCTAGTTACGTACAGAATATAATCCGCTAGCATAGCCAAAT
Source organism: Mimosa pudica (assembly GCA_029929735.1). Lineage (NCBI taxonomy): Eukaryota > Viridiplantae > Streptophyta > Magnoliopsida > Fabales > Fabaceae > Mimosa > Mimosa pudica. The sequence continues at coordinate 14,273,288 of JAKELP010000004.1, read as the reverse complement.
GGATCGTGTGTGAATTCTAGCAAAAGAGCGTACAACTTTAGAGCTCGTACAAACCAAACTCTCCTTTTGTGAGGTGTAAAGAAGATAAAGTATAAAGACACAAACCCAATTATGATAAAAAAAGAAGACACAAACCCAATAAGTAAGTATATGTCATTGATCCTAAGTATAAAAAAGAAAACTATTTTTGTCAAATTTCCCATGTCCAAGACTCAAAAGAGAGTGCATCATGGAACAGCTAACTCGATCGTTAGGTATTAGTCATCAAAACCAACTTTTAATTTCGATGTACACAATATGGCACGGTTTTGCTTCTTATTGCAAATAGGCTTGAACGAGATCTTCCTGGAGTCGGAAGCTATTACTGTTAGTTACCTAGTTCTTGTCAGAAGAAATATATAAAATATTGGGCAACCTATTTGTCGATTATACTAGCAGCAACAATGTTTGTGTGTTTATACCTTGCTCATTTTTTATTTTTAGGAAGTTCGATTTTATATATTTTAAAATTCATGAGTTTGGCATAATGAACCAAATGACATCGCTAGGCTTGGCGTATAACAATATTGGAAGTGCATAGGTAAAATAAGTACTGAGCTAGAAAGGAATACGTGTTTTATTTGGCATGGTTTTAAGTTTAACCTTTTTGAATTTCAAAAGTATGCCATGTCTGTTTCATAGCACTGAGGTTGATATCGCATGTGACAACAAGAGAAGAATCCGCAGAGTGCTGGTTGTGGCAGAAAACAACCAAACAAACTCTGTTCCTGTTACAATTGTCATATATATATAATATAATTTAATCCACCCCTAGATCTCCATTAAAATGTATTTTATAACTGGTCAAACAATAATGGTCTGTTTGTTCCTTTGTTTTCTTCTTCTTTGTAATTAATCAACAACAAAAGATCCAACCAGCGAATCCTATTCAAAATCCCTGCCTTAATTACTCCGAATTATGATGAATGACGAAACTCGTATTTTTATTCAGAAACAAAATGAGAGAGAGAAAGGTTTAGGAGTACATAACATGATCTCCAAAGTGTTCACTTTGAATCAAACACGCACAGCTGGCAAGAGATATTCATGTGTCATTATTAGTAGGAATGAGTTGAGATCCTCTAATGTCGTTTTTTGGTTAAGTCAATATAGAATATAGGAGTTATTCCAAACTAAGCTTTAAGTAATACTTCTCAACGTTGGATTCCTGTTATCTCACCCTGGCCTTATTACCTAAATATCCTCTGTATTTTTGTCTTTTAAAATAAATCCAACTCTTTTAGGTGAAGGTCGGTGTAGTTGAGTTTTCTCAAGGCAAGCTGAGCATGAATCAGAGTCAAGATGCAGCAATCACTTATACAAACTATAACGGGAATAGATGAGATCAAGTGTTAATCATTTCATGATCAATAATTAACTTATTGTAGTAGTAACAGTTTCTCCTCTAATTATATTGAAACTTATAGAGTAGAGAAAGAATATTTATTTCGATTTCATTTATGAGCCACATTATTGTTATTAGATTTTTTGTATGAGTGTACAGTCATACACTTAATTGTTGGTTTTGTTTCCATGGTATATTGTATCTTAAATACAGGTAAAGTTAAAAATATATAAAGTTTTGTGGCATTGTTAACGAATTTTGAAAGATTTTCTTGGCAAGTGTTTCATGGGAAGTTATTATTTCTTTATGAATATGATTAGATGAATATCTTGTGAATAGTTAAAAACTTCAAATTAAGATTTGACATGTTGTTAGTTAAAGATGTTCTAACAAGCTCGTGGGAATAAAAAAATGTTGCAAAGCCAAAAAAGCCAATGGAACAATAAATAATGGAGAGGGAGCTCTCAAGTGCTTTCTAATGGAGGGGGAATGGCTTATAGTGTTTGAGGAATGTGACGGGAGATTAGCTGGAAAAGTAAATAAATCACAATCATTACGAACTAATCTGCTTTTCTTTGTAGTGAAACACTTTAAAAAATGGAGGAAACGTCGGTTTGTGAATTGGATTTTGGAGTCACCGTCACGTGGGTGAGAATAGGACGTGATGAAGAGTGGCAGATCCTTTTCTTTTTTCAATATTATTAAAAATGGTTTTGAGGTTTTAACTTGTAATCTCGCATGCATGATGATGATGTGCATACCATCGTCATCTCTTTGCCATTTCAACTTAAGGCAGTGATTCCCTTAAGTACAAAATATATCCTACATTCCTACTATTTCCTGTCCAAAACAGAGACCATGTTGGTAGTCTATCTTTCTCTTTAAAATTTAGGATATGTTTTTTAATTTGATAAAATCAAGAATATTAGTTGGATTAATTAATATGACATATTTGTTAGAACACCGTAACCATTTTTCTATTTTCTTTTACCAAACCACAATCATTTTTCTCGATTTCCTTCTCTCTCTAATATTTGATATATTTTTTATTAGATTATATGTATAATTGATGACTGGGATCTACTCTCTAATTAGTTAGGTCATACACTATGAAAATTAAAAGCAGTTGAGATAACTACAGCTATATCCCAAATAGGGAATAAATCACAATCAATTCCGATTTTTTTTTTTTGCCAATAAGTCCCAACAAGTATTAAAATACCATGGAGAAGTCCTATAGATATGTGTGTTATTAAATTGCTCTACATTAACAATTAACTCCTTAAGATGTCAATATTGAATTGTGTATTACAATTCTTTGATTGTTTTTGAATTCGATAACTCTTAAGTTGTCAATAATAAAATATTCAATGTTATATATAGATCCCAAGAAACTCTAATCTAAATTGATGACCTAGTTATAATTTCCCAAAATTTTCTAAAAGTAAACCAAATTTACTATTTGTTTTATGTCGAGCACTACGTGAGTAACTCTCAATATAGCAGTAAAAGCAAGATGTATAGGCGAATCAAACTCATCAAGTTCCCATTGAAATTCAAATCACCTTAGCAATTATAATTATTATTTATAATTTTACCTCTATTATTAAGGCACACAATGAATATTTGAAAAAAAAACAGAAACTTAATTAGTCGATCAAAAAAACGGTTGCAAGTGATATATATATTTTTAAGCATCGACCATTACATCATTAATATATTATATAACATTTCATTAATAACAGGAATATATTACTATTATTGCTTAGTAGAAAAGGTAAGATATTATTATTACTCCTAAGGCACTAAAGAGAATAAGAAATTTAATGAGGAAAAACCCTCCCCATTTTTCAAACACAAGATGTGTCATTAAAGGTAAGTTAAGTTAGTTAAATTATTTATCTTAATTATAATATTAAATTGATTTTAATAGAGAAATTAATAATACAAAATAAATCACTTTAAATGGTTTATATTTATTTTTCCATATAAAACTTATTTATTTTACCTATAAATTAATATATAATATAATATAATTATGTGTATTATATGCTATAATATAGTGATCTACTTTACTTCTTCGATTAGTTATAAACTATGCTGTAAACTAATCTATAATAATATACTTATGTGTATTATATTGTCTAATTTGCACAAAATATATAAATAGTTCTTGGATTGAGGAACGTAACAAAGACATCCCCAAACGAGTGAGTATACTATAGTTAAGAACTCGGGTAAAAAAGGCGGTGGGATTATTAAAGTTAAAGAGAAAAGAGATACTCCCTCTGTTCCTAAATATAAGATCACTTTGGTTAATTTGGGGAGATTAAGGAAGACAATAAAATTACATGATCTTCCCAAAATCCTATCAATTACTTAACTTTAAAAGGACGAGGGGTTTTCAATTAAAAGAGGGAGTATAAGGGTAGTCTGGGCAAAATTTGAGATAAAATAAGAAGTGATCTTATATTTAGGAACTTATCCACTTACCCAAAGTGATCTTATATTTAGGAACGGAGGGAGTACTAAAGATTGAAGGTAAAGGACATGATGATTTGGGGAGCCTTTCGCCGCGTCCCTATTCTTATTTGTCCTTTTTTTAAAAACGTTATCCGGTAATCGAAAACCTATTGATAATTAACTAATTTGAACTCAAGATACTTCAAATCTTGTTGACAATTAACTAATCCGAACCCGGGATGTATGAGTGTTGTCTATATAAGCAAACTATTACCTCTCCCAATAATAGTGCTTATCCATACAGATTTGTAGCTCAACAACTACACATTAATTTTAAAGTTGACTTTTATTTCTCATAAGTAAAATCAGTCCAGTCCATTTTACCTCCAAAATGTCTAATTCAAAAATGAAAAGCCTCCAACAATAAAGAAAAACGCATTCTAGTCAGTCAAATTGTATTAACTAGTAACCGCCACTAAACCCCGCCTTTATCATCTCTCACCTCCTTCCTCCATTATTCAAACATATATATATATATATATATATATATATATATATATATATATATATATATATATATACCCACCTATATATACGTATATATACATATTCTCCCCACTCATTCACTCCTAGCGGTGCCAACTCACTCTCCTTCACCATTTCAAATCTTCACATTCCTCTTTTATTTTCTCTCTATTCATTCATGGCCTTCCAATTCGCGTTCTCTGCTACATCACTGCACTGAACATCTCTCACAAAGTCGAAATTAGCGGTTCGATCTTAATCAAAATACTAGTTTCTGGTGATTTTGTGTTACGAATATTTGATGAAATATATGCGATTGTTTTAACTTTTAAATTTGAAAATTCTGTGGTTGCAGATTTAACAGAGCTGGAAAAAGATGAACACTAAAGCCAAGACTAGGCTGTGCCCTATGAAAGCTCCCGTCGCAATTATTCCAAAAGTAATAAATAAAACAAAAGTTTCCATTCTTCAGTGTAGTCAAAACACACCGCATTTATGTTGTATGCCTTTTTTAAACGGTTTCAACAGTGACTCAAATTAATGATATTATTATTAAATTCTCTTCGCCGCCCAATACTTATCATCACCAATCACCAATCACCAAATTAATAATATCGTTTCCGTCACCTCATATACTTATTTTGAATGAACTTACATGTGATGCTTTAGTTTTTTTCTGAGAGATTGTTTCAACTCTCATTAAGTAAGCGTTATATACTTATTCTGAATGAAGTTATATACTTACATATGCATTTCAAATGGGAATAACTGATGCTATATTTTTTTTTCTTTTCCTGATTTTTTGATGTAGATGATTGAATTAGAATATGTGGTTTTAGGTTCTAGGATGTATATTTTTTGTTCAAATAGCTTCTAGGATATTAACAAACAAACAAAAAGCTTCTAGGATATTTGTATTGTTGGATTCTGACCTCTTTGCCATTGAATGAAAAGGCAGAAATGCAGGGAAGTTTGAGGAAGGGCACTGTTTATAAAGTTGAAGGTGGAAATGCAAAAGCCTCTGGTAAAGATAGAGTATCGGCATTGCAACAAGATGTATTGACATTCTTTCTATACAATTGTGTTTTTGTTTTTGTTTTTTTTTTTGTATATGTTTTTATCTAAAACTGAGTTGTGGATTCTGCATTTCAGATTGTTGAGCTGAAAAAGAAGCTTAGAAATGAAGAGAACATTCACAGAGCATTGGAGAGGGCTTTTAACAGACCTTTGGGGACTTTGCCTCGTCTCCCTCCATATCTCCCTCCTTGTGTTAGTCAACATATCTCGTTATGTACTTTTTGTTTCTTTCCTTTTAAAAAACAATGGAATTTGGAAATAAACAATTTCTGTTTTTGATAAGAGAATATAAAAGAAGCATGTATTAGTGAACTATAGTATTGAGCAATTTAAGGTAGATTTACCAGGATTTTGAGGAGAAGGGTCGTGTTAGCCTGGTTTTCTTAATGCTGAACTTTAATATTTGCAGATACTTGGGCTTCTGGCTGAAGTAGCAGTTCTGGAAGAGGAAATTGTTAGGCTTGAAGAGCAGGTAGTGCAATCCAGACAGGACTTGTACCAGGAAGCAGTCTACTTGTCATCTTCTAAGAGAAGAGTGGAGCGTTCAGCTAATGTGAACAACGAAAGCCCAAGGCTGGTCAAATTGAAGCCTTCTTCTCATACAATGAATAAACCAACAACATCTACAACTAGGATTATGACAATTTTACCAGGTGAGCTTTTTTTTTGGTTTCTGATTTAGCTTAATCTATATCAGTTTAGATGTAGAGCGTTCATTTCTATAGAGTAGATTGTGCAAGAGTGGAATCTGATGGTTTGTGCCTACTGATTATCATGCCAGGGAATCGGCATGGGAAGGAGAATGAATTCTGCACTAATTCTTCCAAGGGAAGCAAGCATTTTTCATGTGACAACCATTCAACTAAAATTCCCGTCAAGAAACTTTCTGCTGACAATAAATCAGGGCAGAGGAGCTGGGATCATCATAAAAGACAGGTATGTATGTAATTCTCATTTGTGTGATCGAAGTTGGTAAAAGGGAATTCTTTATGCCAATGGATTTGAGCTTTCATCGTTTGCAGCAAGAAATAAGGGTGAAAAACAAATCAACAACAGATGTAGGGAATCCTAGTCCACCTGATAATGAACTGGGAGATGAAGGCCCTAATATTATTTCTGAAAATATTTTGAAGTGCTTGGCAACCATCCTCATGAGAATGAGTTCAGTGAAGAATCCAGGTCCTGCAGGTGACATGCCATCGTCATTGGCTCTGAAAACACACAACTACATTGAAGGATGGGATCCTAATGGTTCCTGTTTGGGATTTGGGAAGCAGGATATTGGTCCATATAATCAACTAGGTGCAATTGAAGTCAGATCTTTCAACCCAAAACGGACCTCAAATTCATTGATTTTACTCTGTAGATTAAAGTATGGTATATCCAATCCAAACTGGACTACCAATTGCTCCCCCCTCCCCAATGACATGTTATTTGTCCCATTTGGAATGCATAACGTGCTGATGTGGCAAAATTTGCAGAATTCTTTTGAGGAAACTAGCCTCGGTCAAGGTAGAAAACCTTAACCACCAGGAGAAACTTGCATTCTGGATCAACATATATAATGCGTGTATGATGAACGTGCGTGAGTTGTCCATAAAGTGCAATACTTAGTATTATTTGAATCTGTCCATTTACAGTAAAAGTTTATTGCTATGCTATGTTTTTTTCCTCCAATTCCCTTTATCAATTATAAAGGAAGGTATTGAAAATTCTAATTTTATTCAGGCCTTCATAGAGAATGGAATTCCTGAGAGTCCAGAAATGGTTGTTTCACTGATGCAGAAGGTATGGACTTCTATATCTTTCTGGTTATAATGGCAATGTAATTTATGTACTCTCTATTCATGATGACAAAGCATAGGCTCACTTAAATATTTCTGTGATAATTTCTTGTTATTTAGGCAACAGTAAATGTGGGTGGGCACTTGCTTAGCGCAAACACCATCGAACATTTCATCCTAAGACTTCCTTACCAGTGGAAATTTGTAAGTCCTAATCATTTCAAATTCTGCTTATCTACGAACAGGAATAATCATTCACCAAACTTGCTGCTAAATTTCATACAGACGTTTCTGAAGGGAGTAAAAAATCATGAGATGACAGCAAGAAGCATATTTGGAATGGAACTGTCTGAACCTCTTGTGACATTTGCACTCTCCTGTGGAACTTGGTCCTCTCCTGCTGTAAGTTTATGCAAACTATTTATTTCTAACTATATGTGTGTGTGTGTGTGTGTGTGTGTGTATTAGGACTTTGGATTTGTGTTGATTCATGAATATTGTTGAATGAAGGTGAGAATTTATACGGCGACAGAGGTTGAGACCCAGCTGGAAGTTGCAAAAAGGGAGTACTTGCAGGCTGCAATTTTCATCTCCACATCTAAGATTGCTATCCCAAAACTACTTGATTGGTATATGCTGGATTTTGCAAAAGACTTGGAATCATTGCTGGATTGGGTCTGCCTGCAGTTACCAAGTGAACTTGGTAAAGAAGCCATCAAGTTCATTGAGAAAAGAAAAACTCAGCCCCTATCTCAATTTGTACAAATCATACCATATGATTTCACTTTTAGATACCTTCTTTGTACATGATTTTGCTAGTTTACTGTATATGGTCTTTTTTTTTTTTGGCCAATGTATATGGTCTTATTTGTAGATCTTACATATAAAAAAATACAGATAGGCATTTGGCTTGCCTTCAGTGAGCTCAATTCTTTATACAGCCTCTCATATGTTGAGTAAAGACCTCCATGTAAACATATTAGTGGTCAAAAAATATTATTTGATGACTTTAAATCATCATACTCGTCCTACCGGTAATCAAACTCAGAACCTCTGTGTCAACATCAAGCATTTAAATAAAACCATGAGAATTATATTTTTCAGGTCTGTTGAGTTCTTCTGAACAACACAGATTCCGAATACTCTCTGCTCTATGAATATAAGATCTCTGACGACACAGTAATACAAACCAAGTTGGTTATGAAACGGTATGAAACAAATAGACAAATTATTACAACTTGAATTCCAAGCATATTAAAGTAATCGAGAGTGACAGAATGATCATATCGAAGTAATGAAATCTACCTTGTATTTATATACTCCTACTCATTAAGTCATTATATCTTTTCTTTTCAATCTAATTTACAATAATATTGAATGCGCATTTGCTTATATGGACGTGTCATTGCTCATTGCTCATTAGGCTCTCAGCGTGATCAATGGTGCATTTATATCACGTATTGACAGATGAGGGAAAAAGGATATAATGATGCTCGAGTTCCATTAATAGGGCAACAATAAAAGCAATAGTCCAAAGAAATTCTCTAGTCATTAGTACAGAGAGAGACCTGTCTTGTGGCCCATACAATATGGCAGCCTGTTGCTCATGTCTCACAAAAAAAAAAAAAGTGTCCTTTTATTCAATAGTTCAGCAATTGCAGCTCCATTATTTTGTTCACCAACCCCTTTGCTGGCTCTTCCTTATTCATAGATGGTCCCTATCTTTCTTTGCTGGAAACAGGTTTAATTCTATACTCCATCTTTCTTCTTTGTATGCTTTGTAATTAAACAGGAGTAATGAACACATTAAATGCTCGTAGTTTCCTCCCAGTAAATTCATAGTACTGTTTTTATTCTGGTGGTTGTTGACAGTTCCTATAATTCACCCAAACTTTCAATTGACTTTCTTATTTTCACTCTTGCTATTGCGAATATATTCAACAGATTTTCCTTGCTCGTGCCCTCACTTTTCATTTGTTTCCAAGTTAATAATTTTATGTAGATGAAGCATTAAATTTCTAAACCATCTGTATACCATGAGACTCCATTGCATTTCTGCTAATTATGTGACTTTAATATGCTCGTGAATGAGGTTCCTAAACTAGAATATGGATGAAGAGAAGTCATAAAGCATAGGTTCGATATAATTAGTAAAGCAACATAAACAAACCTTAGTAGACTAATAAATGGAGCGTGACGTGAACTATATGTAGCAAAATACTCAATAGTTAAGCTTATATTCTTCATTTCTAAATGGATATTGCTCTCAGCCTCCATGTTTATGCATTTAATTGGGTTAGATGGCTCTAATTTTGTCTCATTGGCGCCATTAGGCAACATTTACATTATTGTATTCAATGTGGCGCTATGTGTAGATGGGCTTATTTGAAAATAGAACGAACAAAAGTTAAGCCGCAATAGCGTTTTTCTAGACTCTTGTACTTTACAACCTATGGTACGACCTACTTGGCTATCCGTATTGGTGACTTTATTTTATTACTAAAAAATGATTATAAGAATTAATACAGTGTTGCAATAAAAAAGAAGAAGTCTGCATTGTGTTTCTGCTAAACATGTGACTTCAAGATGCTTGTAAATGACGTTCCTAAACTAGAATTTGGATGAAGAGAAGTCATAAAGTAAAAATTCAATATAATTAGTAAAGCAACATAATTAAACATCAATAGACTAATAAATGAAACGTAATGTGAACTATACATAGAAAAATACTGAATAGTAAAGCTTATATTCATTTCTAAATGTACATTGCTCTTAGCCTCCATGTTTAAGCATTTAATTGGATTGGATGGCTCTAATTTTGTCTCATTAACTGGTTTCATTGGGCAACACTTACATCGTATTCAATGTGGGGGCACTTGTTTGAAACTATAACAAACAAAAGTTAAATCCACAAGAATGTCTTTCATGACTCTTGTATTGTACATCCTGTGACATGACCTACTAGGCCATCCTTATTGGTGACTTTATTTATTACTAAAAAAGATTCTAAGAATCAATACAATGTGCAATAAATAAGAAGAATCAATACAATGTTTGGTGTTTATATTATGTTAATCAATACAATGTTTGGTGTTTATATTATGTTATTATTTTTGTTTTGGTTCCTATAATTTTAAACAATAGGTTCTAAAAACTTGCCTCATATTTTTTATCAATTTTTTCATGGAAAGAAAGTTTACATCAACTCATATCAAGTGGTGGTTGCATAACACACGGGTGATTATAAAACAGGTAAAAAGTAAAAACCATGAATGAAATTATACAAGCATATAATGGACCTAAATGGGCCAAGAGGCCGACGTTCTTACTCTGATGGATGTACATGTTGGGAACCCAATTAGTTTGGATCCATAGTAGTGATTGAGACTCCAGCGCTTAAATTTTGACCCACATATATAACCAGTTTAGTTGTAAAAGGTTGGGCATTTGTTTCTGCAAAAGGTAAAAGGTTGGGCATTGTTATTGAAGGAACTCACCATTTAGATTATTCGTTGGTCAATTACACTTTTCATAAAAGAAGTATTCATTATATAAGTATGGTCTCTAATTGATAAGAATAAAAATGTGACTTATAATTTTGGTAGACTATTGTTCAAAGTGCAAACTATTTGATGATTAAGGTTATTTAATGGTAACACCAAGGGCCTACATTTTATATTTTATTTTTTAATGTGGTAGTTGTTTTTAAGTGTCATGCGAATACCATACCGTGTCGTGGGTTGGATTATTTGCCTGGCTGTTATCTTCCAGTATCAATCTGGACCAATTATTATATCGTCATTTTTTTGGAAATGGATCATCTTATTGTCACGGTAGGATTATGATATTACAATTATCATTCTATCTACGTGCGAGAAATATTTTTTTCCTCATTGTAAGCCACGACTCAATCCAATTCTAGAATCATTTTTCTTTATATTTCTTCTTTTCTTTTAGTCAGCAATAGCGTAACCATTTCTTTGAACGGATCCAAAGCGGATGGAGCCATTTAACCACGTGTTCAATTTTTTTCAAGAAAAATCATCGACCGCAGTTTAAAAATATTTAATGCAAGAGGTGCTAGAAAACAACTTCGTCAATTTATTATTTTTTATGAACTTAGCCCATAATTAAATATGTTTTATATATAGATAGATAGATAAGAAATACTTGTATATAGTATAGCAAGAGCCCCATATTTTATGGGTCCAATAAAGAATATGTTAACCATTTTATCAAGAAAGAAAGAGCATTTTAATCATAATTGGATGATAGCTCATATGAAAACTAGCGAAACAATTTATATAATATAAATTTTGTTTTCAAGAAAAAATAGTTAATTTCGTTTGAGTGTTTTTTTTTTAAATTAGGAGCTTTGTTTTAATTGAAAACAATGGAACATGAATTGCTCTATACCTTTCACCTCTGCCAACTAACTATGATTAAAATCTAGCTAAGTTGTTTACATTGATTGTACAAAGTTCAAATAATGCGGCTTTCAGCACGCATGTAGATATATTTATATATATTGTTTGTAAAATTAAAATATATATTTTTTTAAAGTCCAGCTAAATTGATTCGATGCAAAAATTGGACTGGTTGGATATTTCTATATGAGTACTTTCTTGTTTGATATAATTTTAATTTGTTCAGGACATTTTTAATTAAGCCCGATAAGAATATGCATGAATATATACCCCCTCACCAAGCATTAAAATCTTAATTATTTGCAACATTTTTTATTTTCAGGGACTAACTATTTGTAAGACCGAACCCGTTGATAACTAGGGCATGTATGGGATGAAACATCAAGTTAGGTTAATGTTACGTACAATGAGCACAAATCAAAAATAGATGCAACCCAGCTAAGAGGAAAAGGACAAAGTCATGTTTCAGATAAGTCGTCCCTTGAGACTTGTCTAGCCTTCTTCATGTCACTTTGCGTCTTCAAGGAGTTTATCGCAAATAAAATATTCTCCCAGACTCATCCTAATTTCAGATATAAACAAGTAGGGTTATATTCGTCTTTTGCTTTCTTAATAGTCTTGCTTAATTAAGTGTATAAGGTCATGGCCTTCTAGATTAACATATAATGCATGTCCTGTTTTTTTTGGTTTAACTCTCTCAATCTGAACGGATATTTTGTATATATGGCGTATTGTTTGTACACCGTGGAGTTGAAGGCATTGTCGCTCTTACGCATAATACATAGTTACATTACATACACATAAGTTCACCATCACATCAAAATCATCTAGAAGCAGTAGCTACCTCTTCAACATACATATGCAACATACATGTGGATTTGCTTCTACTTACCAACCACTTGCCTCGTAAACTTTAAATAATAAACGAATTCCCACACTGACAGGATCGTTTAATACTACCTCCGGTCCTAAATATAGGACCTAGATAACTTTTTTCGGAGAAATTAAGGTTGCAAAATAGTCTATTAAATCATGACATATTTGATATATTTTTAGATTATCCATTAGTTTATAAGTAAAATAAACTAGTTTAAAGGAAAAAATTAGGTAAATCAATTTATAATTAACTTATTTTGCTGTTTTTTAGGATTTTTCAAAAAAGTCAATTAGGTCTTATATTTAGGACCAGAGGGAGTATATATCAATATAATTAATATAATCGTGAAAGCATCTAAATATTTTCCTGGTATGCTCCTAGAAATTTTTGTACGTCCTTATATAACAAATATTATCCTGAACGCCGCATGATTGTATATTCATAAATGATACATAATGTAACGTGACTAGAGCCATGAAACGTTATATTTTTATCTTAAGTTATTTGAAGTGACATTGAGAGTAATGTTAGGCTCATACATGGATATATAATACTCCCTCCGGTCCTAAATATAGGACCTATATAGAGACTTCATTTTGGTCCTAAATATAAGACCTAAATACATTTTTGATCACCTTTTTCCTAGATTATCCTCCTTGTTCTTAACAAGAAAGTTGATAGGGGAGGAAAGACTACTAAATAATTAAATTAATTAAGGAGGGGTATTATTAGAAAGACATCTAAAATTAAGTCTTCCTTAATCTCCCCAAAAAAAGTTATCTAGGTCCTATATTTAGGACCGGAGGGAGTAATTAATATAAAACCCTTCAGAACGTCTTAATGAACTACGTTCTAACAAAAAATTCACGCGAATATATGTGCGTGTAGAGTAGTAATTAATATTAGCATCACACAGTAAATTCTACGAAACAACCTTTTTCTTAAATTAAGATCAACTTATTAAATATTTGAAAAATCAATTTTTTATATTTGAATAAACGATTGATTTAAATTGAGACTTTGCATCTACGATAATTCGAACATTTCCACGGGGTCTCTTTCCAATAAAGGTGAGGTTTGAACCTAGATCCTCTACTCTGTGGTCTAACTAGTTCACCATTAGACCATACACCTTTATAAGAGTTCAAAGAATAATGTTAATGAAGACAAGTTACTATTATAACTTATAACTTTCCCAAGTTTTTATAGATTTAAACACTTCACAAATATAATTAAAAAATTAGCATCACAATTATTGTTAAACCTGAATCTTTGTCCCCACTTTTTGCCAAATTTTCCAAGTTGGTTAACTACATGCTCTGCAAAACCTCAACAATCCCATACACCAACCTCAAAGCCAACAAACAATTCAAAGTGATGCCACGTGCGAAATACTTTGTTCAACAAAGAACCATTAATAATTTTAAATGCCCGCACGAGTGAGACATTGTAATAGACTGAGAAGGAGAAGCCCATAATAGTACCCTCCGGTACAACATAATATAAGAGTATAAAATTTGAATTTGTGTCTAAAATATAAGGATTTACTTTACATTTTCTCATCATTTAATTTATTTTTTCTTACTTTACCTCTAACTCTTTCATATTCATTAATGATTACATATTCTTCTCCTTTAATTGTATCATAATGAAGGCAAAATTGGAAAAAAAAGAATTAACTTCATATATCTAACTAACTTCATATATTTTCTCAAGAAATGTGTTTTGGCCGATGAGTTATTATATTATCTACCAGGCAATAATATACTAACAAGTGATTGATAGGCATGAAAAATAAGTGAATGGTATGAAAAGGCGGCTTCCTAATAAGTAATAAAATCCCAAATCAAATCAAAACAATTCAATTCATCCATTCAATGGTCAACAAAACAATCTGTAGATCCTTCTACCTTCTTTCCCACACAACACAACACATCCCATACTATTCCTTTATTATTTCTCTTCCCATCTTTCTCCATAAATACTCACACCCACCACTCCCACATTTTATTTTCCACCAAATCCACCTATCAACAAATTACACTTGAAAGTTCAAACCCATGGAAGTGTTAGTTTCAAGCCCAGTTAGGGACTACGATTTCGATTTCAATGGAGGCAGATCCACTTCACCTTACTTAAGCCTTCCCTCTTCACCAAAACGCTTCGGTGAATATTACCTTAGTGCCCCTGCCAGTCCCTCTAGATACTCAGAATTACTTTCTGAATTCGAATATTTCTCCATTACACCTAAATCTAATAACCAAAACGACGACGTAGAAGACGATGATAATAATAATGCTGATTATAGCTTCGCGTTTGATGTTAGCAGAGAATCAGAGAAATCTTCTCTCTCCGCCGAAGATCTATTTGACGGCGGCAAAATCAAAGCCGTCAAGCCTCAAACGCCGTTAGTTTCGAGATCGCCGAAGAAGGAAACGCAAGAGAGAAGAGGAAGAGAGAGAAATCTAGCATCGATTGCTCCGTCAAATTCGAGTCGCAGATCATCGCGATCTCTCTCTCCGTACAGAAATTCAGACTACGCATGGGAAGAAGAACGAAACGCAGCAAATCAACAGCGAAATTCAAAGGACACGTCATCGTCGTTGAATTCGAGAAACTTGCTCTCGTCTTCGTCTGGAAATTCGAAGAGCTCGAGAAAATGGAGATTGAGAGATTTATTGCTGTTTCGAAGCGCGTCAGAAGGAAGAGGAACGAGCAAGGATCCGTTGAGGAAATACTCTGCGGCGTACAAAAGAGGTGAAGAAGCGAAGAATTATTCGAGCTTCAGATCTGTAGAGAATAGTCCTGTGAATGGATCGAAGAGAAGAGGAGGGAAATCTGCTCATGAATTGCATTATGCTATGAAGAAAGCTGAAACGCAGGATTTGAAGAAGAAGACTTTTTTGCCTTACAGACAGGGGATTTTGGGAGCTCTTGCTGGATTTGGATCTTCAAGATGATGACGATAATATGACCTCATAAATGTTTTGTTATTTCAAGTGTAATTATACATCAATGATTTGAGATTATTCAAATAATCAGATGCAGGCTCTTACATAATTGCATTTACACTTGTTAGTTCATTGATTTTGTCTCCCAATAAGTTGTTTTTAGATATACGAGATCATTAGGGAGATTATAATGAAAACACGCCAGTTAATTAAGTTTACTCGTTTTGTGAAAATTGTGTTGGTTTTACTTAAGTTATAGGCTAGTTGTCTCATTAAAATCCATCACCTTTACCCACCTTAAGTTATAGGCCGAGAGGTGAAGGGGAGAGAGAGAAGAGTGTGGTGGGTGAAGGAGGGAGGAGAGAGGAGAGAGGGGTGGGGTAGGGTGATTATTTTTTATTTTTAAAAGGTGAGAGTCACATCTTTAAAAATTATATTAAATAGGTCTCAAGGGTATTTTAGTATCTTCCAATAGAGCAGTGGCCAAAATAAGGCTTTTATATTGTTTATAGGCCAGATTGAGACCGAAAATTGTTTATAGGCTAAATTGATACATTGGAAATTGTTTGGTGGCCAAATTGACTTTTAACCCTTTTAATTTTGAATTGTAACATTTAGTTTATTCCCTTTAAATTAGTAACATTTCTGCTATTCAGTATAACATGTGATTTCTTGTTGGCCAGAATATAGAATATAATTCATATATCTATCAATATTTTTTTCAAAGGATAAAGATCAATTTTGCCTCAAGAGTATTTGTTTGATAGTGATATTTTTCTATAAATGAAATGTATATCAATGTCACCCTAAACTAATAAAGGTGTAGGTGTTGACGGACGCCACAATGTGATACGTATTATAATGAATGACGAGCCATTTTTTACATATTAAAGATGAGTCATTTTTGTCCTTGAAATTTTCCTCGATTAGATCCTGCAATTTTTTTATTTAGAGTGCAATTGCCCCTAATGTCTCAAAAACATTTTTAGGTTAAAACTTCTTGAAGGTTCAAACTTTAGGGGTAAAATTATTTGAGGTGATTTTCAAGTAAAACATGGGTTATCTTTATCTTAATGTGGCGCCCATCAACATCTCAAGTAGTTCATGATGATATTGGTCTAAAAATGCTTTCTAAGAAAAATTGCTATACAACTGATACTCTCAAAGTAACATTGGCACTAACCCTTTTTTAAATTCCATGATGGTACTTCACTAATAATGATCAAGTGGAGTGGGGTTAATTTAGTATAAAACGATGATAGAGGTTTTTTTAAATAACCATATATTAACGAATTTAATTAACATTTTATTATATTCTAATTATATTATTATGATTTATATTTAGAACAATACCAAGTAATTAAAAAAATAAGTACCTCGGTACACTTTTTTAGCTTCGAGGTCTACCCTAACCCAGAATCAACTCACCTAAACTCAATGAGTTATAAAAAAACAATTACTCCCTCCGTTCTTAAATATAAGATCACTTTGAGAATGTGATAAGTTCCTAAATATAAGATCACTAAATATTTTTTTCTCAAGTTTTGACCAAATTACCCCACTACTCATTTTACAAGTAAATTACTCTCCCTCAATCTTTTAAATTGAAGTGAGGGTATTTTGGGAAGATCATGTAATCCTAATTCATTGAAAAGTCTTCCTTAATCTCTCTAAATTAGTTCAAATGATTTTATATTTAGGAACGAAGGGAGTATTAAACAATTGTTTTATACTCCCTCCGGTCCCTAATATAAAAGCCCAAAATTTGAATGATTTTGGTTCTAATATAAGAGTTCATCTCATATTCTCTCCTCATTTAATGCGTTTTTTTCAACTTTGCCCCTAACTCTCTTTCATATTTATTAATATTTATATATTTCTCTCTCTTAAAAGTATCACAATAAATATGGGCAATATTAGAAAAGAAACATTAACTTCAGACGCTCAACTAACATTCACATGTTTTCTTAAGAAGCGTTTTTTGGTTGTTAACTCTTATATTAGGGACCAGAGGAGTAATTCATTGAATTTGATGCCGAGGATTGTCATGACATTCAAACATAGAGCTAAACATTGCACATACTTTTCTTTTCAATGAAAAGTTCCCCAATTAGCCAGCTAATGATCCATTTTGGAAATTCCTCTGGTCTATTTCTCTATCTCAGAAGTAGTTGTTGTTTATTTGGAAGCTTCTTCACCAGGCCATTTCATCGAATGATGTTTTGAAGAATCATCATCTTATGACTGGTAATTCATGCCATTTTGGATGCTCAGAAGAAGAGTCAATTCATCACTTGTTTTTCTCTTGTCCCGTTGTTAGAGTCGCTTGGTATGGACTCTTCCCTTTTAGCCTGCCTTTGCACCTTCAAACCAATGACTTGCTCTCTTGGTTGAAATCAACACTTCTCTCTCTCAAGGATAATGAGAAACTCTTAAAAGGTGTCATTACTCTTCTGAATGTGATTTGGAGGAGAAGAAATTTGTCTGATCATGGATGGAGTCTTCCTAATCCTCACGATATCATTAGAGATTGTACTTCTACTCTCTCTTTCTCGCTTTTAGCTATGAGGCCTCAGGATTCACCTTCGTCATTGCTAACTTTTAGCCAGCAAGATATTGATATCTCTTCTCAATGGCATGTTCTGGTGAAAAAATGGAAATTGCACCGTCAATCTTATTGTCAGATAATGATTTGTCTGAATGGATTCCTAGCTCAAGTCTTCATATGACAACGTTCCTTTATTCCTGGTCATCTGTTCGCTTTGGGATGTTTCCGTTTTGCTTTAAACTGGATTCATCATTCTCATTTTCCGAAGCAAAGTCTTACTGTATGGAATGTTGGACGACGCTCTATTGATTTCTCCAGCTGGGCCCCATCGATGAAGCACACAGTTGCTACTGATACTGCGTTGCTGTTAAGACCTTTCTCATTTATTTCCATTCACTTGCTTCCTTCTCATATGTGTCATGTTTTTAACTTTCCTTTTAGAGACATTATTAGAACTATGTAATACTATTGGTTATTAATATCATTTTGTCTTTATATAAAAAAAAACATTGCACATTCTCTTGGCAGTTCCTAATGGCCCACTTTTTGTAGTTTTCCCCGTTGATTAAGATGGACCTTATTTACCACGTGCATTGAGTTCTCGATACATCCCATTCATAAATATGAAACTTACACATATAAGTAATTAACCAATGTTAGGTGGATGCTCATTAAAAGAAGCCTAATGTTAGGCGGAGATTTGAAAAACAACCATAATTGTTGGCAAAAAAAGAGAAAAACTTACCGTAACTTTAATGGTTTCGATGTAAAGTTGTAAACCAAACATGAAACTTAAAGTAGGAGTACAATTTCAACCATGTGGAAAGAGTTTTAAAAAACATGGAGCCCAAAGTAACTGTTAAATTAACCCACAACATTCGAAAACACTGTACTTTATTTTGGACTGAAAATACACTAAAATGATTCTGCCACTTTTACTGTTCTGATTCTGGTAAAACGATTATTGTTCTGATAGAAACAACACTTTTGAATTTTTCAAAATTACTATCATTTGAATAGACCAAAAAGTTGGGTCTTAAATTTGGTCCAAGTTAGATTTTTTTTTAATGTATAACTTTATCAATAAGTGTTGTGACAAGAGTATCTCCTGCAAAATATTTTGAAGGGAATAACATAAAAACTTTCCGGATGTGCTAAATTACCAAAAAATCCTTTAAAATAGAGTGAAACTTTTATGTATTAAAAAGAGTAAAGCAAACTGTGTTTTTTTTCCTCAAATTTATTTAAGAGAGTAAACATAGAATGGATTCTACAAAAAGTAACTTATACACTTGGAAAAATAACCAGCATTGGTTGTTTGCTTTGTTTTGAAAGTTTAATAGTATATTAACACATTTCAAAATATATTTATGCCTTATACTCTTGTCTCAACACTATTTGGATTAAATTACCCATTTTTTTGGACGAAAGGATTAAAGTACACATTTACTACTCTTGTTTAAATTTGCGTTTATTATGTGCTGTGTTTCATATTCCTTCATTCTCTCTGATAAAAAAATATTCCTTCATTCTCTCTCTAAAGTCTTCTTCTTAAACATAAATTTGCGTATAGTAAATCTTTTAAATTTCAGAAAATAAATATAATTAAAAGTTGGGTTCATTATCTTTAACGCTTCAACCTTTGTGTCCAACAAGGCAAGACGAAATATCTCTTGTCATTGCAGTTTTTTATTGTTCTTTTTGTTAGATTTAAATTCCGATCAAATTTTAACAATATATATACATACTTTTTTATATAAAATGAAAATAACAATATATATATACACACTAATTTGTAATAAAATACTACCCCCGGTCCTAAATATAAGACCTAATTGACTTTTTTGGGAGAGACTAAGGTTACAAAATAGACTATTAAATCATGACATATTTGATATATTTTTAGATTTTACATTAGTTTATAGGTAAAATAAATTAATCTAAGAGAAAAAATTACGTAAATCTATTTATAATAAATTTATTTTGCTTTTTTATAAGATTTTCTAAAAAAGTCAATTAGGTCTTATATTTAAGACCGGAGGGAGTAGTATATTTGAATAACTCGAGTCTAGCCCCAAGGTCTGGCACGCCACATGACAAACGTAACTACGTAACCATGTTTGCAAAATGCAAACCATGGCCTGATTTTTCTTCATGCCAAAAACAGAACATTTTTCCTGAAAAATATTAGCGAAGTACTTGTATAAACAAACATAAAATCAAGCATCCGAGCAAATATGAATTGACAATTTGGCTTTAAAATAGATTATCGCAGTACTGCATTATTGACATTGCAATTAAAAAAAGCGGTGGAGGACTGTAGCCTAGTAAAAAAACAAAAAGAATGTTGGACTCTTTCTTCTTTCTTCTCCTTCTTTCTCTTTTAGAGGTAGGAAGGTGCTAACTGCTAACGATATGTTATTTTCCTTTTTCATAAATATAGAGTATGATTAATTTTCTTATAAGAAATAAATCGGTTAATTTTTCTTAAAATATTTATTCTAATATATGTGACATATGTTATAATTAAATAATAATTTTTTTTAAAAAAAAAAACAAATCATCTAATTATATGTGACATATGTTATAATTAAATAACAAAATTTTTTTCTCAACTTTCACAAAAATTCATAGGAGTCTTATATTTAAGATCGAAATTAGTACTTCCCTTAAATTCATCAAGTAATTAAAATATATTCCATTCCATGACTTGGGTCTTGATTTATTGTAAACATGTCATCAAGGAACCCAACCAGCTGCATGCACCTTTGCATTTTGAAGCCCATTAGGGGTCAAAGTTATCAATTTTCATAGGTGTAATATCATCAGCAACCTGGAAGTGCCCAATCAACCGTGCAAAGAACACCATTTGTTGTTCAATTGTAAACTTGATGTTCTCAGCCTGCATTCAACCCATTGTTATAGTAATTCATGTCCTCAATATAACATCCAGTTCATTTTCAAACATAAGATAGTCAAATAGTAATAAGTAAATAAGCATTTACCTTTCGGAAACCGTGTTGTTCTCCTTCAAACAATTTAAGGGCCACAGGCACACCCTTTTCCTTCACTGCCTGGTAGATTTTCCTAGCTTGATCTGGAGGCACCACCTACAACAAACATATTTTGTTTTTTCTTACACACTTCAAGAGGATACAATAGAGAATTATGTTGGCTGCTGAAGGGTTAACATAACCTTTGTCTTTTATTTGAATTTGGAACCGTCTATGAAAATATACATTGTTTCTCACCTTATCATCCAAACCCTGAAACAAAATTACAGGACATGAAAATTTGTCCACGTGGTTGATTGGAGATCTTTCAAAGCATTCCTTATCACCTCCTGCAATCAGTTAAGGGACTGCCTTAACACTAAATAGGCCCAAAATAAAAATCAAATTGACTGTTACCTTAATACAGCATGTTATCATTAACTCACCAACAAGATTATCAATGTAATGGGATTCCAATTTATGAGTCTCTGATTTCAACAAGTTCAGATCAGCTACCTGTTTTGGCATTAATCCCATATAATAAGGTAAGATTAAGAACAATACTTTGCTTAATTATAACCAAATTATTTAAGAACTTAACAAAAAATATAATTTCCAAAAATAAGTGGAAGACTGAAATCATTACCTAAAAGAAATAAACTTATTTACAGTACTTACACCATACAAAGAAGATCCAGCCTTAAATGTGTCTTTAAAAGCAAGAGAAGCTAATGTGGTATACCCACCAGCAGAGCCTCCAGTAATACACAATCGTGACCCATCAACCATTCCACTGTCCACCTGTATAACACATCACTGATATGAGAACTCTTCCGGCAAATCCATTGACTATAATAATTCCAAGAGCTAAATGCACAAAATAATTATTCCCTCCTGTTCTAATTGTGACATATTTAATTTGAAAATATTAGGGATATATTAAGTTAACTTAGTTAATACGATACATATTCTTCTCAAAAACACCCTAATCATTTTTCTTATTATCACCCCTCATTTTGATTTTTGTTGGAGTATAAATAAGGATAATTAGGGAAAACAATAACAAAAAATAAAAAATAGGCCCTATATGTAGGACTGATCGAGAGGACGTTGAAAGCTCATGTCAAAAATAGGTCCTATATGTAGGACTGATCGAGGGCACGACTCATTAGACCATTTGTGGCACTTACAGCTACATCTCCAACTCGATCATTTCCTAATATTTGTTGTTCTTCAAAAGTCACATTAATTTGTTGACCAACAGTAATAGTGGAAGAAATACCAAGTACTTAGCACAGCTAGAACAGTCATCGACATCCACTATCCCCCAGCGTCCTAATAGTCTATCTCGAAACTCTCTCCCGTAACCTGACAAATAATGATTTTATCAGGCCAAACTCAAATCCATGAAACATTTAATGGGTGATTACTCAAACTGGTGGATAAAAAACCAAAAACAGGAAGGCTTGTGAAAAACTATCAGCATATGGAAAAAAATCCAAAATATAATGGATTTAAGAATTCAGAATATGATTATTTAGTTAATGAAGGAAACAAACCTGTGCTTCCACCATAATTAACATCTGCATATGCCCAACCTCGACTGGTCAAGTACTGAATCTTCAGATCTAAAGTTCCACGTGCTTCAGCTGTCGGTCCTCCTGGAACATTCAATAAAATATCGTGATGCTATAGGAATCTCACTTGGAAGATTCTGGACGGTGGTAGGGAAATATAGAAGAGCATACAAACCACAGCTAAATAAATGTAACTAACAATATCACTAGCTAATGAAAATACAAGTTGTGATGCACTTCTACTAGCACATTCATAATACATTACAGAACTTCTAATACACACAATTTCTGATGGTTTTAGAAATCAAATCAGTGAGGATATTGTATCTATTTTTACTAAGCACATGATGTGACACGACAAATGATTTTTGGTTCTTAAGGAAACACCCTCAGTCTCTAGCATGTAGTAAATGATAAATTAGAATTATGTGAAATTAAAGGAGATCAATCTAGATGAAACATTAAACTGGGAGAGAAAATACCGTGGCTATTTACTAACAAGGGAGGCTTTTCCGTTTGGTTGGCTTGATAATTAGGATTGTATGGTAGATAAAGATAAGCATAGGCATTTTGACCAGGGACTACAGTGGGGAACTCGATTAACTCTGGCTTACTGAAGTATGAAATATAGTTTATACTATCCGGCGAGGAGGACCACACAATGCTGAAGTCAACAACTTTTGACTTCTGGTCATCCAAAGCCACCTGAAAAAAAAATAGGTATGAAGAGCATTGAAATAAGTATAACTCAGACATAAAAAAGAGGGAGGGTATAGGGGAATTGAAGTACCTTGACCACTGAAGATGGAAGTACTGCGGATGCTCCCTCTACATATAGGCCATCTTTCCCCCAAGTCTGCATTGGCATGATTGGATGTCTCAACAGACATATTGAATAAATTTTTAGGTAAACCAAAACAAAGGAGAAAAATAGATAAGCAAATCTGAAAATTACAATGTCATTCAAATCAGTGAAGGGGATATCTAGCACAATGATTGTTGAGTTTTCCTCAGCATCAATAATTCCAAGATATGACCTCCCCTTTTTCCTAAACAAACAAAAACCTCAAATGAACTATAGTTGATGATGTTCGGAAGCCAAGAAAAAGATGAAAATGACAATGGCGAGCTAGTGGCAATAATCTAGAAATCACCTGTAACCACAAGCGATCAAGCTTTTGTTCTCTTCATCACTTTGAATAAAATCATAAGAATGTATCCCATAAACCCATAATGGCCTTGTAAACTCAGCATTCAGAGAATAAACAGGCACGACTTTATTCTCAGACTCGATCTGAGGCCAATTAAAAGATAACCAAAAACAGAAAGAACCAATACGTAAATTCATTAACAATTCTTGTGAGCCCAACCAGAGAATATGTATTAATGCACTCCAACCTTTGCCACAATTGCCTATTCACACAGTAACAAAAATAACTTATCCCACAAGATAATACTTGGAAGCTACACAAGATTGGCTTTCTGAATTTTATGCTAAAAACATGATACTTTTCAGATTCCTGTTCAATTTTTGTAAGTAGTAAGGCCATAGCCTTAATCTACCATGATCAATCAGAGAGAGAGAGAGATAACATGTCCTTCTCAATGACAAAAAACTAAATTTGAAGTACATAAAAAATGGGTGTTCATCAATCAAAAAGAACAAGGCCATGGAAGCCAATATTAAATGTGCTGTACAAGTAATAGGAAAAATAAATTTAGCGGCTTACCCATTTATGAAGATTCCAAAAGCCATTTTCTCTATCAGTAATGAAAAAGAGCTCCCCTGCACAATCAATAAATTACAAGGCTAATATCAGAGCAAATTTTCTATTTGGAGTCAACACAATGCTGTGAACATAGCATTTTGGATACCATTAGGGGACCACTTGGGTTCAGATACAGACTCCACAAGCTTAGAATCACCCCCAGCAATGCGGATGCTCTTGTATATCTCACTGCACGAAATTTTATAATATTTAAGATTGTAATCATAACATAACTTAAGATAGAATAATGACTGTCTTCATCCTAGATACGGAATCTGAATACTACAATCCCAAAACAAACAAGATAGAAAGAAGAGGGCAATGAGGAAAAAAAACCTTTCAGAGAAAAATAT
The DNA here is from genome assembly GCA_029929735.1 of Mimosa pudica. NCBI lineage: Eukaryota > Viridiplantae > Streptophyta > Magnoliopsida > Fabales > Fabaceae > Mimosa > Mimosa pudica. The sequence goes on along the minus strand of JAKELP010000004.1, from coordinate 14,248,560 downwards.
TTAGGGCATTTAATCCAAGAGCCTACTAAACACAACCAGGTGAAATGGAGTCAATTTTAACATCTAGTTTTCTCAAGTTTCAAAATTCTGGTTCATATGTGATAAGCATTTAAGTCAACTGAAACAAAGCAGACCCTACACAAAATTAGCTTTAAATGTGATCGGTTTTTATTCTATTCATCTTTCCTTATTTCTCTCCCTTCAATCTTTCTACTGCATTTTTAAATTTCGTAAACGGTTTATTGAAACATACAAACCCATAAGCTATGAGCAACTGCATCATAAAGGACATGTTTATGCTCAACAAAAATCAGACACTTTCATCACAAAATTAAAGACACAACACTACACAGGTTGTTTTTCATGATGTCAGTTCTCATTCCAAATATTATGCAGGAAGGTGGCACACTACATATGTAAATTAATCAACAAAATTTAAGTCTTGAAAGAGTTTTGTTTTCAGGTTCACAGGACAATCAGATACATGTAAAAATATCAGCAAGTCCATTCAAAACATGCAATAGAACAACCGGGAGCATTACTTAAGTTCACAGTGAAAATATGTCTCACATTAGTTCAACAAGTGAACCAACATGGTAAACAAACTGAATTCTTTCAACTAAAATTAAGATTTCTGCTCACCCATTTTCAGATATATAACCAACCCAGAGTTCTGATCTATCCCATGGCATGTTAGGGTGACTCCACTGAATCCATGCTATTCTATTTGATTTTGGATCAAAACGTGGGAAAGCATAGAAGTCACTTCCGCTAATGAATACCTCTGGCTCTGAAAGTCACAATAAAAACTTGTTCAGAAGGTGAATGCAAACATCAAAAAGCAACTGCAACAATTATGCACATGATAATGGAACCTTAATTTGTTTGCATTGTTCAATGAACTCTCGAGAGTTTAGAGTTTACTACCTTTAACATCCTTGCTGCCGAGAGCTATTGATACAATTGTTGTTGTTGCATTTATACTGCCCTCTCGACGATCTAACAAAGAATATTTATTACCAAATAAAAAAGTGAATTAACTAAATATGTATATGTTTTGGAAACATTCTATATCAGTAAAGCCAGTTCTTTTGTGCTCATCTTATTTCATTATGAGCTTACCTTCTCGAACACAGACAAAACGGTTAAAGCGTGCATCAAAGACTCCATCAGCATAGCTGACTACTGATCCCCCATAATCTGGAGTAAGAGGAATTGGAGGGACATCTGCAAAAAACTGACATTAACACATGAAAAACATGCAAACAATATTTCAACTTTGAACAACTTGTATAAAAAAGATTCAACACTCACTTTTCACAATTTATTACTATTTACATTAAAAATTTTAAATTAATTCTCAAAAGTTAGCATCAATATTTTAGAAAAAAACATTCTTATATAATTCTATAAGATTATTGAGCACTAAAGGAATATATTGAAACTGTAAAGGGCGATTTATTATCTTAAATTGGAATTAACTCAAAACATTGGTGTCAAATGAAAATATGACTTTGACTTTGGAGAATGAAGTTGCTCACCCAGAGAGGTTAAAGATTGCTGGTAGAGTCTCTGATCATCATTATTAGCGAAAATAACATTATTATCTCCAAAAACAGTAAAGTCGCCACCACCATATTCCTGAGCCACAGTCCTCACAGAGAAATTCTTAGGCGTTATATCTATGGGCTCATCTCCTTTCTTTTCAGGCTCTCGAACAAGCACCCCCCTCCTACAACACAATCATCACATATAAATCACATTCATTTTTATCAAGTTGGACTTGACAAAAATTACTCTATAATCTAACTATATATATGTCACGTTATAATACAGTGGTGTGTTGACTTTTAAAAAAAGTCAACTTCAAAGTTTGTAATTAGCACCTACTCCCTCCGGTCATAAATATAAATCATGGTTGACTTTTTTTGAAAATTCTAAAAAAGCAAAGTATTTTTTCCCTTAAACTTTAACCTATAAACTAATGATTAATCTAAAAATTTATCAAATATATCATAATTTAATAACATGTACTATTTTGTAACCTTAACATCTCGAAAAAAAAGTCAACTTATATTTAGACAGGAGGGAGTATATAAAAATGTTGTACCCGGACTCAGTGGGGCGCCACTCTAGCCAAATGAGGCGGCCGTCACCGTCGGTGGCGATGCCGCCGAGATTCTTGGTGGCGCCGGAGACGACGTCGGCGGTGATGGGAGACTTCCAGGAGCCATAGGGAGCAGTGATTGGTTCTTGTACATTATTCTTGTTTTGTACAAAGGCTGTTATGTGAGGCGTTGACTCGCAGGTTAGACGCTGGGAATTCGTGGGAATTAAGGAAAGTAGAAGTAGGAGAAGCATGCAAGTACTAGCTTTTAGGCCATGGGTTAGTAAGCCAGATGATGTGATGATTCGTTGACTTTCTGTTGACCAATGAATAAATGAGACATGGTGCAATTCCGCCATCACTGAACAAAATTTGGACCACTGAATCACTGTGAATGTCCAGGTTTGTTTGTTTTAGAAGATAAGCTAAATATGTATAAATTGATTTTCTTATTTTAAAGTTAACAAGTGAAAATTACAGATTTAAGCAATTGATGAACCTCACCTACACAACTCACTAAACTTTTTGTCATAAAAAAAAATAATTATTTACTACTATCTGTTTGTTTCCTACCTTTTGTATTGTGTCAATAGGGTAGCCTAAGTTATTTTTTCACAATAAAAAGCGTCTTTGCCCTCTCCATGGGCCATGGCAAAAATTTAAGACCCAAGATTGGAAAATCTTTTAATTTTTTTTTCTCATTTCCTTTTTAAAAACCCGATTGCTCTTTGAATCAGATCAAAAGACGTGCAAGTCTCTGACAATTTTGAAGCCAATTAGAAAACAAAATGGCATAAAAAATTCATTGCATAATATTATGAAGTTATTGGAGATATGACTCGATTGAGGCCCAACCTTACTTTTCTCAGCTAATTTCAATGGGCCAAGCCCATGAGACGCTTGCAATCAACAATTGCTACATTTTACCATCAACACAATTTTCCCTCGTGCAACTTTTTTTTTGATAAATATCCATCGTGTAATTTTTTGAGGACGAGTTTCTTGGCCATAAATTCTGTGAATATCAAATGATTCGTTTGTAGGCATTATCAATGTAAAAAGCTTTAGAAGCATACAGTATATCATAACATTTATTACACTAATTTCGTCTGTAAGACAGACAAAATTTTGACTCAAAAGTCAGAACCTGTAGATAAGAGTAATAATTTTTCATCCTCGTATCAGAACACTGATGACAAAATCCTTCAAGAGAGAGTATGACATCTCCAGGTCAATCATCTGACATAAAAATCATCAAGCAATCAATAAAAATCCAATCCATGACATGTTTTATGTAAACGAGTAATCAGGAAAGCCAGCATGCATCATCACCTTTTGAAGGCCCATTAAGGGTCAAAGTTATCAATTCTAATAGGTGTAATATGATCAGCAACATCAAAGTGTCCGATCACTCGTGCAAAGAACACCATTTGTTGTTCAAGTGTAAACTTTATGTTTTCAGCCTGCATTCATCCCATTGTCATATATTCATAGCATTTTGTTTCCTAAATAGACAAACAATAAATAAGTAAGCTAACATTCACCTTTCGAAAACCGTGTTGTTCTCCTTCATACTGAACAAGAGCCACAGGCACACCCTTTTCTTTCAGTGCATGGTAAATTTTCCGAGCTTGATCTGGAGCCACAACCTACAGCAAGCAGAATATATTTTTTCACTACATGCTTCAAAAGGATTTAACATAACTTTCCTCATTCACTTGAATTTAGAACCGACTATGAACTGTAGGTGGAGGCAGAAATAGAATACTCCTGTTTAAATATAAGAACTAGTTGACCTTTTTAGAGATTAAAGTTGCGAAATAAGTTATTAAATTATGACATATTTGATATATTTTATATTATCCATTAGTTTATAGGTCAAATAAACTATTTGGGGGGATTAGGTAAATCAATTAATAATCAACTTATTTTGTTTTTTTAGAATTTTCGAAAAGAAGGTCAACTAGATCTTATATTTAGGACAGTGGGAAGTATAAAATTTTCAATGTTATTGAATATGTAAAGAAAATTTATGAAAATTTCAACCATAATCTTTAGATATTGTGGGATGGAAATATTAATTGCATTGTTACTCACCTTATCCTCCAAACCATGGAATAAAATTATGGGACATGAAAATTTGTCAACATGGTTGAGTGGGGATCTTTCAAAACATTCCTTTTCACTTCCTGCAATCAGTTAAGGGATTGTCTTAACACTAAAATAAGCCAAAATACAATTGACAATTACCTTAAGTCAAAATTCTTGTTAACTTACCAACAAGATTGTCATTGTAATGATATTCAAATTTAGGAGCCTCAGCTTTCAACGAGTTCAGATCACCTATCTGTTTCAGCAATCATGGAACTAAACTAAATTATAACCAAAAGTATTTAACTATATACATAATAAAAGAATTTCCAAAGCTTTAATAAAGTTTACTTCAATCACGTAAGCAGCATTCCAACATGCATGTATAAACACTAATTTAGATAAGAGATATTTAATTAAGGGTCAGCACATGCATTCATTGTTAATTTTCCTATACTCACTTTGTTTCAAGAGCAAGACTTTACTTCCTTATGCATGTAAACAATCACAAGGGAAATAAACAAATACCAGAAGAAACCGAGATCATGAGTCGTGACTTATTAGCTAAGATAAATAAACTTCTCTACAACACTTACACCATACAATGAACACCCAGCCTTGAATGTGTCTTTAAAAGCAAGAGCAGCTAATGTGGTATACCCACCAGCAGATTCCCCAGTAATACACAATCGTTCCCCATCAACTATTCCACTGTCCACCTGCATAACAAATCATAGATATAAAACCAGAACTCTACCAGAAAATTGAAATTGTGCAAAGCAATTACCAAATATTTAGCACAACTACAACAGTCATTGACGTCCACAATGCCCCAGCATTTTGAAAGTCTTTCTCGGTACTCTCTACCATAACCTGCCAAATAATGATTTTATCAGACCAAACTCAAATTCCATGAAACATTCAACAGGTCATGTATAATACAAACTCGATTTGAAAAAGTTAAAGTCAAAAATGAAAAGGCATGTAAGAAACTGTTAGCCTTGAACATGGAGAAAATCCAATAGACAATGAATTTAAGAATCAAGAATATGATTTTTTTTTGTTAAGGAAGGAAACAAACCAGAGCTTCCACCATAATTAACATCTGCATATGTCCAACCACGACTGGTAAAGTACTGAATGCTCAGATTTAAGACTCCATGTGCTTGATATGTTGGTCCTCCTAAAATATTCAATTACACATGGTGCGTATAAATATGGATGGTGTGGTAAGTCAAAATGTTACAGAAATCTCACTTGGCAGGTTCCCTAACATTGGTACTCACTAGAGAGAAAAATAAAAGAGCGTCAATAAGCCAAAGCTACATACAAGTGCTTAAGAATATCAATACCAAATGAAAATACAAATTGTGATGCAGAACAAATGCCCTTTTTAATACACCCGTGAACTTTATGACACACACAATTTATGTTGGTTTGCCTACTAATGCAGAAAAACCACAAAGTATTCTAGTTCCAGAGGAAACAACTTTCTCTAAGCTCTAGCATGCATGACATGTAAATTATAAGTTAGAATAATATGAAATTGAACGATTACTCTTTTAGTCTTAATACAGGACTTAGGAGAAAATACCATGGCTATTCAATAACAAAGGAGGCTTTTCCCCTTGGCTGGCTTGATAAGTAGGATTGTATGGAGGATAAAGATAAGCATAAGCATTTTGACCAGGAACTTCAGTGGGGAACTCGATTAACTCTGGCTTACTGAAGTATGAACTATACTTTAAACTATCCGGTGAGGAGGACCAGACGATATTGAAGTCAACAACCTTTGACTTCTGATCATCCAAAACCACCTGAAAAGCAAGAGGTATAAGGGGCACTGAAATTACTACATTGAAAAGGACGGCAAGGGGTCAGCACCTTGGCCACTGATGATGGATAGACTGCGGATGCTCCTTCTACATATAGGCCATCTTTCACTGCAATCTGCATTGGCATGATTGCATATGTCAGCAGTATAATTGAGTTACCACCTTGACAATTTTTAGATAAACCAAAACAAAGGACAAGAATAGAGAAAATTTTCTGAAAATTACAATGTTATTAATATTGGTGAAAGGCATATCAAGCACAATGATAGTTGAGCTTTCCACATCATCAATGATTCCAAGATATGACCTCCCGTTTTGCCTACATACACAATCAAAAACCTTAAATGAAATACGATTGATGCAACATGCCCAACAAACTATACATGAAGAGATGAAAAGACAATGGCAAGCAAGTGACAGTTTAGAAATCACCTGTAACTGCAAGCAATCAAGCTTTTATGCTTATCAGTCTGAATAAATTCATAAGAATTCATGCCAAAAATCCATGATGGCCTAGTAAACTCAGCATTCAAAGAATAAACAGGCACGACCTTATTCTCGGACTCAATCTGTGGCCAATTAAAAAAAAAAGGAAAAAAATCAGTAAATTCATTAGCAATAGACTAACAGTTATGAGGTAATGGAAGCCAATGTGCAATGTCCTGCACAAGTAATAGAAAAAAGAATCAACTTAAGCAACTTACCCATTTATGAAGATTCCAAAAGCCATTTTCTCTATCAGTAATGAAAAAGAGCTCCCCTGCACAATCAAAATTATAAAAAAAGACTTTTAAATTTGATTTAGGGCGAAGACCCAAAAATGATACATAACTATTGGTCAAGGAACAAAAATAGTACATAACTATTTCGAGGTACAAAAATGATACCCAAATTTTACCATGTGATCAAAAATGATATTTTCTCTAATATGACAATAATATTAGACATGAAATGTCCAAAATGCCCTTATAATTAAATAAACTTTTACCGGGTGACGATTAATTTATAAGGGCATTTTGGACTTTTCATGTCTAATATTATTTTCATATTGGTGAAAATATCATTTTTGATCACATGGTAAAAGTTGGGTATCAGTTTTGTACCACGAAATAGTTATGTACTATTTTTGTTCCTTGACCAATAGTTATGTATCATTTTTGGGCCTTTGCCCTTTGATTTATAACGTCAAAGCAAAATTTCTAGTTAGAGTTTTTTTTACAATACAAAAATGTTATGAGTTTAGTATACATTAACTCATTACATTCAATAAAGGCAACATTCTTCTCTAAAAACAAGGACATGCAGTTATACCCCGAAAGTGTGAATGGCCAAAACAATGCATGCTTAATTGCTTATTTTAACTAGGCAAGTTTGTATACCATCAGGGGACCACTTGGGTTCAGTTACGGATTCTACAAGTGAAGAATCGCCACCAGCAACGCAGCTGCTCTTGTGGATCTTTCTGCATAGAATTTGAAGATGATTAAGTTTCTAAACATAAATAGTTGAACTGGTGAACAAGGAAGAGTCAGTTTTGAAATCATTTTTTAACTAATGTTCCAAAATGTAAATTCTTAATGTGACAAGCTTTTCAAGACAACTGGAGCAAAACAGATTGTACAGAAAATTAGCTATGATATGATGATTTTTTATTTAATTTAAAAGTTTCTTTAATTCTCTTCTTTCAATCTTTTTACTGAATTTTGAAATTTCATTAATGATTAACAAACAAATACCATCTCATAAACTATGAGTACTTGCATCATAAAAGACATGTCTATATTCAACAAAAAGTCAGACACTTGCATCAGAGTAGTCAGGACACTACATAGATCGCTTTTCATGTAATCAGTTATAAAATAATACTACCTCCGTTCCTAAATATAAGATCACTTTGGCTAATTTGGAGAGATTAAGGAAGGTTTTCCAATGAATTAGGATTACATTATCTTCCCAAAATACCCCTCACTTAAATTTAAAAGACAAATAGGGATTTGAGAGAGAAGTGACGGAGCTAAGAAGTATAGGGGTAATTTGGACCAAAATTGAGACAAAATAGAAAGTGATCTTATATTTAGGAACTTATCCACTTTCTCAAAGTGATCTTATATTTAGGAACGGAGGGAGTATCTTAAAGAAGACAATTATAGCATGGTTGTTGATGTTTTAAGAGTAGCCTCAACACCTTGCTATCTTAAATTTATGAGCTAAACCATTTTTTTAAAACTGTAAACAATGTGAATTCTTCCAACTGATATAAAAAGTCCAGCTCACCCATTTTCAGATATATAGCCAACCCAGAGTTCTGATCTATCCCATGGCATGTTAGGGTGACTCCACTGAATCCATGCTATTCTATTTGCTTTTGAATCAACACGTGGGAAAGCATAGAAGTCACTTCCACTGACTAAAACTTCTGGCTCTGAATGTCACGACAAAGTTTGCCACATGCAACAAAAACATAATGGAAACATCAAAAAGCAACTGAAAAGTATATGGATAGATTTCATGAAGGAGTACTTATTTGTAGCATTCAAATAAACAGTTAAACTCACAAATAAAGAAAATTTATACCTTGAATATCCTTGCTGCTAAGAGATATTGATACAATCGTTATGGTTGAATTTTTATTGCCCGCACGACAATCTACCAAGAATATTAATCACCAAATAAATGAGCACTTTAATTAGAAAGGTTTGTATTTTTTTTTTAATATTATAAAGCAGTAGAGACAAAGGTTATTTGAGCTCATGCAAATTCATTCTGAGCTTACCTTCCCGAACACAAACATAACGGTCAAAACGTTGGTCAAAGACTCCATCAGCATAGTTAAATACTGGTCCCCCATAATCTGGGGTAAGAGGCATGGGAGGGACATCTGTCAAGAAAACTAAAAAATGGGAATGAGATTTTGCCATCGTTACATTATTCATTAATTTTTATAAGGATATATTTTTTATTTAAAGCATATAAGATTCTAAATTATCATTTCCTTCAAAATGTATCCGTGACAAATTTTATAAATAATAAGAAAACTGAGGGAAACACCTATTAAAAATTGTGTTTAGCAAGAATAACATAATTAAGAATATTAAAACTCCATCGACATAGAACTTGCAAACTACTACTACAATACTTTTGCTATATAAAACTATATTAAGTAATACTCCAAATCATCAATAAAATTTTTAATCAATGATCCCCCAAAAATCTACGAATAATTATAAGGTTTTATGTTAATATAAAGGGCCAAAGTCATTTTATAAAAAATTTGAAATTGTTATCTTAAATTGAAATTGAAATATTGGTGTCAACTGTCAACTACCAAAACCTATTTAAGACTTGGTTGTCTTGGCAATTTGCAACAGGTCAAAAGCCGTACAAATAAGGAGGAAAGGAAAAAAAGAAAAAGAATAAAGAAGAAAATATGACTTGAGTTTGAAGCATGTGGAAGGATGATGCTCACTCACCCAGAGAGCTTAGAGATTGCTTGTAGAGTCTTTGATCTGTGTAGTTAGAGAAAATAACAATGTCACCAGAAACAGAGAAGTCCCCACCGCCATATTGCTGAGTCAATGTTCTCACTGCCATCCCTTTGGGCGTTATATCAATAGCCTCATCTCCTGCTTTTTCAGGCCCTCCCACAAGCACCCCCCTCCTAAGACACAATCATCATATATACATAAATAAATCCCATTCATTTCTACAACTTTATATTGAAACAGGACCACATATGACCACATTACAATGTTAATGACTATTTTTAGTTATTTTTTTCTCAAAACTAATTTATTTTACGTATAAGCTAAGTATAATCTAATTACACGTAACATATATTATATTTATGGATGGAATGAGTAACATAAAAAACAATCGTACCCTGACTCAGTGGGGCGTGATTCAAGCCAAATGAGGCGTCCATGACCATCGACGGTGATGCCGGCGATATTCTTGGAGGCGCCGGACACGACATCTGCGGTGATAGGAGACTTCCATGAGCCATAGGGAGAAGTTATTGGTTCTTCTTTAGCTGAACCATTTTTGTTATGTGTAGAGGTTGGTATGTTAGCCATTGACTTGAAGCTTTGATGCTACGAATGAGTTATGTTGCTCACAAAGGAGACACAAGTGTTTGTTCTGAAATGATTGATTTTGTTGTGATTAAGGAATCTAGAACTAGCAGAAGCCGTACCAGCAGAGTGATGATCTCTTGAGTGTCCACTGCTGAGAAATAATAAAAATTTAAAAATGCTGGAAGGCTCATATTAGAAGCCCAGTATTAAACAGGCCTAGTCCATTTCTTTTCATGGCTTTTTTGCTGGGCCTTGTTTTTTCTACCTAAAACAGAACCGCAAGCTAGGCTAACTGTACCCAAATTCAAACTCGTATTAAAACTTAAAAGGTATTTCTGTGATTCCGTCGGTTGGGGTTATGACTTATGAGTTATGACGAATGAAGAGAGCAAGAGTTTTCGCGCGCGCGCCATTGCCCTCGTTAACATTTATTTTGGCCGATAAAAGGAAAGTCTTAATTCAATGATTAAAATTTCCTCGGGTTAAATTACACCTTAATCCTCTAACTTTGATTAAAATTTCAATTTAGTTTCTAACTACTTTTTTTATAAAAAAATCTTTGTAGCCATCCAACCCAAATACTATTAATCTCAAATGATAACTTTTATGATAATTATTTTTATTTAGTTAAATTAAATTTAATAAGCTGCGCCAAACTAGGTTATGATATGTATGTTATAACACATAGTAAAGGAAGTATCATAATAAAAAAAGGATTATGGGCCAATTTCAGCCAATTTCTCAGAAATTTAATAAGCCGTACCTAGAATTTTAAGGCTGAAAACTTTTTGTTAAAAAGGCTAACAATTTTCTTATCCAAAAAAGGACCAGAATTCTTTCGAGATCACACGGGTGGGGCTCAGCCTTTCTGCTAGAAATTCCATAAACATAAATTGGAAGCATACAGGATATCATAACTATTTATTGCAAAAATTACATCTATACGATTGATAAAACTTTGACTCAAAACTTTTAAGAAAAAATACATTGCTCATCCTGGTAGGCAGTAGGCAACGAACACTAACGCTGATGAGTGATGATGGATATCTTGTTTACTCTTCATCAAAATATGCCATCTTCTAGTCCATAATTTGACCTAAAATTCATCAAGCAATCAATAAGATCCAATCCATGGCCAGTTTCTGTACACGAGTAATCAAGAAAGCCAGCATGCACCATCACCTTTTGAAGACCCACTATGGATCGAAGTTATCGATTTTAATAGGTGTAATATCATCAGCAACTTCGAAGTGTCCAATCAACCGTGCAAAGAACACCATTTGTTGTTCAAGTGTAAACTTTATGTTTTCAGCCTGCATCCATCCCAGTGTTGTATACATTACTATTGTTTCCGACATAAATATACAATTCATAAGTAAATAAATATTTACCTTTCGGAAACCGTGTTGTTCTCCTTCATACTCAACAAGGGCTACAGGTACACCCTTTTCTTTCAATGCCTGGTAAATTTTCCGAGCTTGAACTGGGGGCACCACCTGTGACAAGTAACACAAATCTTGTTTAAGTTATTGAATATTTTTAAGTAAATGTTCGCATATGCCAACTTTAATATTTAGATATTGGAAGGGAGGAAATGATATTAGCGTTTTGCTAACCTTGTCCTCCAATCCTTGAAATAAAATTATAGGACAAGAAAATTTTTCTACATGGTTGATCGGGGATCTCTCAAAGAATTGCTTCTCACCTCCTGCAATAAGTTAGTGATTAAGTGAACATAAAAGATGTAAGAAGAAACACAGACCTTGAGATGATATTTTTAACTTACCAACAAGATTATCAATGTAACGAGATTCAAATTTGTGAGTCTCCTCACACAACATTTTCACATCAGCCACCTGTTTCAAAGATCAATTGGCATTAATCCCTTTGTACGACAAGACTAGTAACTCTTTAAATTATACTCCCTCCATTCCTGAATAGGACCTGATTGGGGAGGCAGAAGAGCAAGACCTCTTATATTTTTTTATCAATTTCCCACTAAATTATCCATATTGATGCTCCTCAACAATAGAAGCAAAACAAGGGAATGTGGGAATAAAGACGTGTTTGGGGTGACTAAAACCCTTAATCTAATTAAATTAGGTAGATAAGTCTCATATTTAAGATTGGAGGGAGTAATCAATTTTTATACATACCATGGAAAAAGGAAAAAAATATTCACCTAAATAATCCAGGAAAATCATAAGATTAATATATTATTGCTAATTTGCAAGCTAACTGCAATTTTGGCTTTTTCAAATCTCAATCACGAATAACAGGCCTGCCCAGCATATTCGATTACAGATATGCAGAACTTTTTTCATAATTATTTTCCAATGTTGTTAAATAAGGAATGAACAAAATATTTTGTTCAAAATCAAAATAATGTCAATCGCTGACAAGTCAGAAATAATGTTATAGCATGTGCTTTTTTCCATGATTAAAAATAAATCAGAAGACTGGAATCATTAGTTACAACAAATTAGCGTATTTCCAGAACTTACACCATACAAAGAAGCCCCGGCCTTGAACACGTCCTTAAAAGCAAGGGCAGCTAAGGTGGTATACCCACCAGCAGAGCCCCCAGTGATACAAAGTCGTTCCCCATCTACCTTTCCAGAATCCACCTGGATAAGAAATCATTGATAAGACTACTCATCGGCAAATTCATATACCAGAACCTAGGGAATAACTAAATACATAACATGCTTACCAAATACTTAGCACAGCTGCAACAGTCATTAACGTCAACTATTCCCCAACGACCCAAAAGTCGTTCTCGATATTCTCTGCCATAACCTTCCAAATGACATTCTTATCAGACCAAACACAGCATAAGTTCATATGTAATGCGAAGTTACAAACTCAATCAGGAAAAAAAGCCATAAGTGAAAAGGCATGCAAAAAACATATGCCTCAAACACGTTAAGAATATAATTTTGTAGTCAAGGAGGAAAACAAACCAGTGCTTCCACCATAATTAACATCTGCAAATGCCCAACCTCGGCTTGTCCAGTACTGAATGTTAAGATTTAAAACACCACGTGTTTCAGCAGTTGGTCCTCCTAAAATATTTATGAAAAATCATGCATATAATTAGGGTCGATGCACTCTGACAAAATATTATTTGAACCTAACCTGGCAGGTTCTCTAACAGTGGAAAAGTGTAATGAGCATGATGACCAGGCACTCTAATATTTTTCACTTGAATTTGATTTACCTCATAAACTTCACCAGCTTACTATATATTACATTCAATTTCTAACAAGTTTCCAGGTATACTTTCAATCCATTAATTTATCAAAGTTCATATTGACTGCATTCTGTAAATTAAATTAAAACATCGCAATACAAAAAAGAAGTCATCAACACTGGCGCCAATATTGGTTTATCATCCACTGAGAAGATATATGGTGTAAATGTTAAGAGAAGCAAAAAAACAAAAGAAAAAAAAAACACTATTTACTCAAAGGCTGCAAAATTGTTTGTACAAACCAAACGGGAAAATATAAGAGCATGGGTAATAAACCAAAGTACTGCCTATTTAGCAATACCAATAAAAAGATTGAAGTAACACTACTTGTACTCTTCCCTTTATAATATACTCATAAACCTCTCAATACAAATAATTATTTTTAGTTTTAAAATTAAATTAAAACAGTATTTTGTCCTTTCTAAGTAAACACATAAAGGAAACTACAAATGACATTTGATTCCTGAAAAAAAAAAGCCCTTTTCTAGCCTCTATGACATGTCAGTGATAGACGAGAATATGAAATTAAAGCTTAATCCTGATTCAGGACCAAGAGAAAATACCATGGCTCTTCAATAACAAAGGAGGCTTCTCCCCTTGACTGGCTTGATAAGTAGGATTACATGGCGGATTGATTTAACTCTTTTTCGTCGTCTAAAAAGAGCTAAAGCAAATAAAACTAGAATTAAACTACAATAGTTAGCAGCAAGTCCTAGGTCAATTCACAGTTCGATTTTATCTCTTGCTTAGGTCAATTAATTACAAGTTAAGCAAATTATCAAACAGGTTGTGTGCAGGTTTTGTATGTAAGACTAATTAAAACTAATCTAAACTACAACTAACAGAATCAAAAGTGAATGAGTGAAAGTATGGATGAGATGTACCTCCTTCTCCAAGTACTCCGTGCTTATGTTTAATCGGACTTCATATACTTGTTCTTCTTAATATAAACTAGTTAAATTCTCAAGATCTCTTTAATCAAAGAAGTCTACAAGAGTTTAACTAATTTAATTAAGGCTTAAGCTCTTTCAAGCCAAGAACATACCTAAGCAACATTAAGTACCAAATCTATAGCACTTAAGAAACAAATTCATTCCACAAATGTAAGAGGAGCTAATCGCACACACATACATATATGAAACTACAAGAATTAAGCCTCGGTTTTCATGTCCTTAACAATCAAGAGAGGTTTTCAAGCTAACATAAAGTAGAACACCTAAAACTAGATGTCTAACCTATACACGCCTAATCAAGGTCATACATAGGCAAAAATTTACATCTAGCTTGAAACCTAAAAGAGAAAATTACAAGCATATGAAGCCATAGGTTAAGTCTACAAGCACATTTCCTTGGAGAAGAAGGATAGGCGATCTAGCCTGACATGGAGATGAAGGCGGATGAAGGTAGTTGTGAGATTCTGGGCATGGCGGAGGTTGCGAGGTGAAAGAGATGAAGAAGATGAAGATGGAGTTGAGAGAGTTTGTTAGAGGAGAGAGAGAAAGTGAAAGTGAAGTCAGTGAAGTTCAGGTGTGTGTAAGTTAGTTACGTTTTGGGGTTTTATAGTGGTGAGTAGCTTTGGGATTATCGCCCAAAGGGTATTTTTGGTATTTGGTAAAAGTTAGGATGAATGTGGACTAGATCTCATCTCCATGCATTTTCAAAGGTTCCTCCTTTTTCCTCAAGTGATTGTGATTCCCTTTTTGCCCTTAATGAGCCCTCCAGACTTGAATTTGACCTTGGCGCCAATTTTGCCTCATTTGGAAAGATGCTCCCCAAGTAACTTCAAGCTGCAGGGTTGACTTTGCCTTAAATTAACTCTGCACCAAAGACTTCTGAAAAGTAGTTGACATTTCTGATCATTGTGCAGTCTGACTCTTGCACTCGCTGACTGATGGACTTTGGCTTCCGGATGCAGGACTTCATACTACAAGCGCGAGCACATTCACTTCCGGATGAGAATCCACTGGATGAGAATCCACTCCCTGATGCAACTCTTTGTCCGCCAGCGCCAGCACGTTTGCTTCCGGATATAAATCCACTTCCGGATGTAAATCCACTTCCGGATGTGAACTTGCATCCTGATGCCAAGACTGTCCGCCAGCACCAGCACGTTTGCTTCCGGATGTGAACCTGAGTGCTTGTCATCTAGCCTTCCTTCTTGCCAAGTTATCTCCACTGAAGCTCCACCAAGGGTGTATGGGGCCCACTTGGGACCCCCCTACATAAGGAACACATCACATAGTCAAAATGACCAAAATACCCTTGGTTTCATAAAATGCAAGTAATATGGCTGTTATTCTTCAAATATTTATACATAAGCATGCGCATAAAAATGTACCAATAATGATCAAATATAACAAATAAACCACACTAATTAAGCTCAAATGCACATGCTTAAAGGTATGAAATTTGGTCCAATCAAATCCCCCACACTTAATCTTTGCACTCCGGGCAAAGTCATATAAAAGATTAACTTAATCATTAAGCATAGTGAAGGCAATTGGAATTATCATAGAATACAAGTAGATCTTCTTGAACCTTTCCCTAGAACTTCGCATAGGCCAAATCTAAGAATACAAAGCGAATGCAAGTTTAACAAGCAACTAGGCTTAAGGAGGAGTGCCAATTGAGATTTTTCCTCACCGGATAAAGTGTTTAAACTCATTCACTCAAGTTAGGAAAAATGCCTAACTAGGGACTTGTGATCACTCTTTGGCTCAATGCACTTGACCATCACCATAAGCTTGTAATAGCTCTAAATTCTCCACCCATTATTATGCATGGCACAACCAAATCTAGGGGACTTTGTGGTTTAAATGGAAGGCTAATAATGAATGGTGAATGATGGAAAATAGTCAATGACCAATGATATAAACAAGTTACCACCACATATGCATGCAATACAATGAATACAATTCCACTAAGCATGCTACATCTCTTTTTTCAAGCACTTTGTGCTTCTCTCAATTTTTCTTTTAACTCAAATGCCTTTGGCATACATAAGCACTTTGTGCTTTTCTTTCTCTTTTTTTTTTACTTAGGCCTTCGGCCTTATATTTTTTTTTTTTCCTTTTCTTTTGCTTTTTCTTGACCTTTGGCCACCTCTCTTTTCTTCTTTTTCACTCAAGGGCTCTCGGCCTCTTTTATTTCTCACAATGTAGCATGCTTTACACCAGATACAACAATACAAAGCTAATATAAATGCAAGCATATGCTATAGTCACTCATTCAAACATCGGTCAAGGTGATAGAAAAGAATAGTGAATGGCCCAAAGGGGTTAAATCAAAGGATAATATTTTTGGTTGGCTTAGTGTTTGGGTCATGAGGGTTTAGAAAGAAACGCCCCTTTCATTTTCAATCATACCATGCATTGTGATTTTGAACGAGAGCTAGGACAAGTTCTAGGAGGTCAAGTAACTATTGGCCCACTCAATTCGGTTGGAGGCTTCTCACATTTATAGCTTACTCTAATCAGTCACTTCCTCCTCAAGAAAAGTTAAATGAGAAACTAACACCCTCTTTATACCTTAAAAGTGCCCCAAGCAATGCCCTAAGTAGTCATTCCAAAAATTCTACTCACACACTAGAGGACAACTCCATTTGCTTTCAAGAGCCATAATCAAGTCAAATTTTCAAGAAAAATCATGCCAAATAAATCCAAAAACCAAGTGTGAAAGCTTTGAATCAGACCACTTTTAAGCACATAATACACCTCCCCCACACTTAAAGCATACATTGTCCTCAATGGACCAATCAAATCAAGTAGGAAGATGTATTTGAAAGGCAAAGCAGCAAAATAAAAGGCAGGGCAGTTCCAACAAACAAATGGCTCATATGCATGTATTATTAACAAGACTACACTAAACACAACCTAAATTTTTTTTTTTTTTTTTTTTTTTTTTTTTTTTACTCACTGACGCTCAGGAAGCCTAACTGAATTCAGACTCAAGCTGCTAGGCTTCCGGAAGCAAAAATGCTACCGGAAGTAGAACTGCTATAGGAAGTCACTCTAGGTTCAGATTCTAATCTCACCCCTAGCGGAAGCAAACATGCTACCGGAAGCAAAATTGCTTCCGGATGCATCGACGCTTGTGCACAATGAACTTCATCCCCTAGCGGAAGCAAAGTGAACACAATCTGATCCTAAGTAGCAAAGTCTAAGTGAGAGCTTCCGGAAGCAAAAGCACTTCCGAATGCAAAATCCTCTATTTCCTCAATGACACTTCCTGACACAAATAGGCATCCCCCAGCACTAATGAAATTTTTCATATTTAAACAACCTAACAAACCTAAACAAAATCCTAAATTTAAACATAATCCTAATTTTTTTCTAATTCTAACATCTTCCCCCACACTTAAGAATTTGCAATAAAAGAATAAGTGAGGAAAGGAAAGAAACGACCTTTAGGGAGGCTTGAAATTCTCCTTATACAATTTGAGCAAGTGGCCATTGACCTTGTACACACGGCCATCCTTGAGATTCTTGATCTCAACCATCCCAAAGTCATGAGACTTGAGCACTTCATAAGGTCCTTGCCACTTGTCTTTAAGCTTGCCTCCTCCACAAAATTTGAATCTCACGCGATAGCACAAGACAAGATCTCCCTCCTTGAACTGCTTCCTCAGAATGCCACTATCATGAATGGCCTTAGTCTTCTCTTTCAGGATCCTTGAGTTCTCAAAAGCTTCATTCCTCAGCTCCTCAAGCTCACTCAGAGTCAACTGCCTTTCTTGAGCAGCAGCATCCATATCCTCAATACAAGATTTAACTGCCCAATAAGACTTGTGCTGCAGCTCAACTGGTAGATGACAAGCCTTTCCATATATGAGCCGATAAGGAGACATGCCAATAGGAGTCTTGAATGAAGTCCTATATGCCCAGAGAGCTTCTTCAAGTCTCAAACTCCAATCCTTCCTACTTGGCTTCACAATTCGCTCAAGGATGTTTTTAATTTGCCTATTGCTCACCTCAGCTTCTCCATTGGTTTGGGGATGGTAGGGTGTAGAAACCTTGTGATTCACCCCAAATTGACTGAGCAATGAAGACATAAGCTTGTTACAGAAATGAGACCCTTGATCACTCACCAAAGCCTTAGGAACTCCAAACCGGCAAAAGATATTAGACTTCAAAAATTTCAACACAGCCCTCGCATCATTGGCTCTGGTTGGCACAGCTTCCACCCACCTAGATAGGTAGTCCACTGCCAGCAGAATATATGTGTAGCCGTTAGATGGTGGAAAAGGTCCCATAAAATCTATACCCCAAACATCAAAAGGGTCACAGTATAGCATTGGCACTTGAGGCATCTCTTGTCTCTTCCCCATACTTCCAAACCTTTGGCATTTGTCACAAGACTTGCAATACTCAAATGCGTCTTTAAACAGAGTAGGCCAATAGAAACCGGCCTCCAGAATCTTCCTTGAAGTCTTTTTAGCACCAAAGTGTCCTCCACAAGCTAGTGAATGACAAAACTCTAGGATTGATGGAACTTCCTCATCTTGCACACACTTTCTGATTATTTGATCATTACATAGCCTCCACAAGTGCGGCTCATCCCAAATATAGTAGCTAGCATCCCTCTTCAACTTTTGGACTTGATGCTTGTTCAGAGATGGTGAAGTGACTTCGGCAACAAGGTAGTTCACAAGATGAGCATACCAAGGATCTTTCTTTGCATTTAAGGCACATAATAAGGCATCTGGGAAGATATCACAAATAAGAGAAGAATCATCAACACCTTCCACATCCTTTGGCAAACGGCTCAAATGATCAGCTACCAAGTTCTCTTTTCCAGTTCTGTCTTTGATCTCCAACTCAAATTCTTGTAACAGCAACACCCATCGCAAGAGCCTGGGCTTTGTTTGTGGCTTGGACAGTAAATAACGAACAGCTGCATGATCTGTGAATACAGTTACTTTGGAATGAAGTAAGTATTGCCGAAATTTATCTAGACCGAAGACAATGGCAAATAATTCCTTCTCAGTGGTTGTATAATTCCTTTGGGCTCTATCCAAAGTCTTAGACGCATAAGCAATCACCCTTGGCAAAGAATCATGCCTCTGGCCGAGCATAGCTCCCAACGCTTCGTTGGAAGCATCACATGATAGCTCAAAAGGAAGCTCCCAATTAGGTGCAACCAAGATAGGAGGAGAAATAAGCCTTGACTTCAACTCAACAAAGGCTTCCTTACAAGAATTAGAAAAGTCAAACTCGGCTTCTTTTTGAAGTAGATGAGATAAAGGAGCAGCAATTTGGCTGAAGCCCTTGATAAATCTTCGATAAAATCCCACATGTCCTAAAAAGGACCTCAACTCCTTCAAGCAAGTAGGGAAGGGTAGAGAAGAAATTACCTCAACCTTGGCTTTGTCAACCTGAATGCCCTCCTTTGAGACTAAGTGTCCCAAAACTATTCCCTTGTCCACCATGAAATGGCATTTCTCATAATTGAGCACCAAACCCTTCTCCACACATCTGACCAATGTTTTCTCAAGATTGACCAAGCAAGCATCAAAACTATCTCCATAGAGGGAGAAATCATCCATAAACACCTCTATGCCATCCTCCAGCAAGTCATTAAAAATGCTCATCATACAACGTTGAAAGGTTCCTGGAGCATTGCACAGACCAAAAGGCATTTTTCTATATGCGAAGGTTCCAAATGGGCAAGTAAAGGTTGTTTTCTCTTGGTCCTCTGGTGCTATGGGAACCTGGAAGTACCCGGAGAAACCATCCAGAAAACAATAGTGTGACTTGCCTGCCAGTCTTTCCAACATTTGGTCGATAAATGGCAAGGGAAAGTGGTCTTTTCTCGTGGAGTCATTCAACTTCCTGTAATCAATGCATACCCTCCAAGAATTCTGAACTCGTGTAGGCACTAGCTCATCCTTGTCATTCTTTACCACGGTCAGCCCACTCTTCTTTGGCACCACATGGATGGGACTCACCCATTCACTATCGCTTATCGGGTAGATAATTCCAGCACTTAATAGCTTTTCTACCTCCTTTTTCACAACATCAAGAATTAAGGGATTGAGCCTTCTCTGTGGTTGCCTCACTGGTTTAGCATCGTCAGTAAGCAAGATCCGGTGCATGCAGGTGGTAGGACTCATGCCAGGAAGATCAGCTAGAGTCCACCCAATGGCCCTCTTGTATCTTCTTAATACATCCAGTAACTTCTCTTCCTCAAGAGAAGAAAGAGTAGTAGAGATAATCACCGGCAGCTTCTCATTTTCAATCAAGTAGGCATACTTGAGATTAGGTGGCAAAGGTTTCAGCTCCAGAGTAGGTGGCTCAATAATAGAAGGTACCAAAGTGTGCATCTCAACTTGCAACACTTTAGGCTCATAGAAATCATCATCAAATTGTGGCAGCTCATCAAAGTAATCAGAAAGAGTCATTGGCTGCCTCAGATCTTCACAACAATTCGGCCTCTTAGAGTCTGAGGCCTCAGCACTCTTATTTGAGTCTGCATCACCACTGTCGCTCAGGGTAGAAACATGTGGACCGTCAGCGAGCGCATGCTCTTTCAGATAAAGCTTCTCTCTCAGCTTGTGTAAGCGGCTTCTCCTTAAAGCTTCATACTCTTCAATATCAAACCTTTGTGAACTAGACTCCTCAATTTCCTTTGTGAATTCACAACCTCCATCCTTCGTTTGTCCTACAAAAGTGAGCAAACTTCCCTCTTCCAAGGGGTTGTAGCTTGACAAAGAAGATATAGAAGTGCAATCATCATCAAAATTATAGTTCACATACATGGAATCCATGAATTCAGTTACTGTACTTCCTATACTAGATGAATCATTAAAAACATCATGCAAGCATGTATTAGAAATCAATCTAGCACAAGAATCATTACAGCACATATGAGCATCAATTTTATCAAACATGTTCATCTTAAAGGAATTCACATGCTCATCATAAATCACATGCATCAATGAATCAACCACACTCAGCCCTAGGAGAGAATAATCCTCGTGGGGGTGTCTCATGGCTTCTCCTACATCAAATCTTATTATTTGATTCCCCACTTGCATTGTAACAAATCCCCCTTCTAAACTTATCACCATCTTGGCAGTTTTCATAAATGGCCTTCCTAGGATCAAAGAATCATCCATACTAGTGTCACTGGTCATATCTAGTACATAAAAGTCCACGGGGAAAACTAGTTCCCTAACCTTCACTAGAATGTCTTCTATAA
This sequence comes from Mimosa pudica, assembly GCA_029929735.1. Lineage (NCBI taxonomy): Eukaryota > Viridiplantae > Streptophyta > Magnoliopsida > Fabales > Fabaceae > Mimosa > Mimosa pudica. The sequence goes on along the minus strand of JAKELP010000004.1, from coordinate 14,227,002 downwards.
AGCCAAAGGGTTTCTTTATGGACCTATCAGCCAGTTGAACTACAACACTGGTTTCACTCAGGTTCTTCAATCCTAGTGCAAAGTAGGTGGCCTTAGGCATGACGTTAATGGCTGCCCCTAAATCAAGAAGTGCTTTCCCAAAACTAAGTTTCCCTATCTGACAAGGGATAGTGAAAGATCCAGGATCTTTGCACTTTGAGGGCAGGTGCCCTTTTAAGAGAGAAGAAACATTAGTCCTTAATTGGACCTTGTTACTTACATTACCAACTCTCTTGTTAGTACACAGATCCTTTAAAAACTTTGCACATTTAGGCATTTGTTTCAACAGTACAAGTATAGGTACATTCACTTCAAGCTTAGAGAATAAATTGAGCATTTCCTTTTCTAACTCATCATCATGTTGTTTCTTAACTAAAGCATACGAGTTAGGAAAAGGTAAATATTTAGGGTCAACAGACTTACCTTTAGGAGACTCATCTCCTTGCTGAGTAGGTTGTTCTTGCGAAGAAGATTCTCCAACTTTGCGCTTTCCCTCTGCAATCTCCTTCCTCTTCTCCTCTTGTGAGGTCTCAGCTTCCTCACTCTTCTTAGTCAGACTCTCAGCCCCATCGAGTGGTTTATCAAGAGGAGGACTCAGTACAGCCTCTTCATGCATCTGATCACCAACAAAATCATTCTGGAGGCTAGAGTGACCTCCCTCATTCAACTGACTCTGCTCAGCCTCAAAAGGTAGTTGTGTTTGCTCCTCTTCCTCCTCATATTCATATGCATCACCATATTTCCGTCCACTTCTTAGGTGCATAGAATGAATGTTTTGAGGATTAATCACCACATTAGACGGCAATCCACCTTTCTTTGCTTCCTGCTCAGCTTTTTCATTAAACATTTGAGAAACTAAGGTAGTTACATCTTTCTTTAGACCTTCTCCAAATTTTTCCATTAAACTTGACATCATCTGGTACATAGTATCTTGTTGAGATGTCGAAGAACTAGATGGAGGAGCATGAGCTGGATCATTATTCTTCATAAATGGAGGAGGAACATTAGCTTGTTGATTCGGCCTGTACCTTTGATCATTAGAGTTAGGCCTCCCTTGATATGAACCATAGCCTTGTTGTGAGGGATAGGCATTAGCAGCTTGGTAGTTACCTCCCCCCCACTTAGGCTGTTGCTGTGGCTGGAAAGAGCTGAAATTTGTGGCTTGGTTTGAACCTCCCCCCCACTTAAAGTTCGGGTGGTCCCTCCATCCCGGATTGTACGTGGAAGAGTAAGGATCATATTTGGCTGGAGGCCTAGCATTGTTATACATGGCCGCCACTTCCGCTTGGGATGGACAGTCTGAGGGTAGGTGCATGGACGAGCCACAGTGATCACAGGATGAGGCCACCAAGGCCATAGAATCATCAACACAAGGAGTAGGCTGAACAAAGCGTCCATCCATCCGACTGAGGCTCTCAGTCAGCCTCTCAATAGAGTTGTACAGCTTGTCATCACTACTCACAGAGGCAACCTTTGGCGCAGCACCATACAAAGCATCACGTCCATAAAAATTCTGGTGATTAGAGGCCATGGTTGAAAATAAGTTCCATCCTTCATTGGCTGATAAGTTGAAAAGTGAGCCATTAGAAGCAGCATCCACACTCATCTTGAGCTGTGGCATCAGGCCATCATAAAAGTACTGGACCAAATTGCCTTTGGAGATGTTGTGATTGGGGCACGAGTTCACCAAGGTGTTGAACCGGCTCCAATATTCATAGAATGTCTCCTGAGAGAATTGCTGAACACCTGTGATGTCTTTCCGCAACTTTGATATCTTGGAGAGTGGAAAATAGCGGTCTAAGAACACCTTCTTAAGTTGCTCCCAAGAAAGAGTGGCATAATGAGTAGGCAGGTTCAAGAGCCACTCCTTGGCTTTTCCTTCCAAGGAAAACTGGAACACTCGCAACAGAACGTCATCCAGGTCTGCATTAGGTGGCTTCATGGAGGAACAAGTATGATAGAGGCCAAGGAGGTGTGTGTGAGCATCCTCATGCGGAAAACCTGTAAACTTAGGCAGATGAGCAAGAAGAGATCCTTTGATCTCAAAGTTAGCGGGGTTAGCATAAAAACCTTGTGGTGCAAATGATGCATATGACTGTGTGAATTCACGCATAGGTCTATCATCATCATGTAATTGCCTACCCCCCTCAAAATGATGTTCATCCTCTTGCTCTCTCCTTTCACGTCGCTCACGCTCATGTTCATGTTCTCTTGCCTCCCTCTGATGTTCTCTATGGTCCTCTCTCCTTTCTGCCATAATAAAATGCTGGTCTAGGATTGTGGTATTAGAAGCGACAGATGAATTGTGTGGCTTTGATGTGGATCCTACAGATTGCTTACTAGCTTGCTTCTCGTGCTTTTTCTTTTTCTTAAGGTCTCTAAGAGTCTTATTAATCTCTCTATCCAATGGCACTAGTGATGTGGTAGGGTTCATGCAATTCACTAAGTGCAACTATATGCAGTGGAAACTAAACAGCCAAGCAATTAGTCTCTGCAAAACAAATCAGCAAGACAAACACCAATACCAGCAGAATATGCAGCAAAATCCAGAAAATCCAGAAAAATGACAGACAAAAACACCAGTAAAAATCACAGCAAAGTCCTACAACTAAAAATCACCTACAACAAAAACTAAGAAAATGTAACTAAAAACCTAAGACAAGAAAGAATTCAACCAAACCGGCAACGGCGCCAATTTGATTTAACTCTTTTTCGTCGTCTAAAAAGAGCTAAAGCAAATAAAACTAGAATTAAACTACAATAGTTAGCAGCAAGTCCTAGGTCAATTCACAGTTCGATTTTATCTCTTGCTTAGGTCAATTAATTACAAGTTAAGCAAATTATCAAACAGGTTGTGTGCAGGTTTTGTATGTAAGACTAATTAAAACTAATCTAAACTACAACTAACAGAATCAAAAGTGAATGAGTGAAAGTATGGATGAGATGTACCTCCTTCTCCAAGTACTCCGTGCTTATGTTTAATCGGACTTCATATACTTGTTCTTCTTAATATAAACTAGTTAAATTCTCAAGATCTCTTTAATCAAAGAAGTCTACAAGAGTTTAACTAATTTAATTAAGGCTTAAGCTCTTTCAAGCCAAGAACATACCTAAGCAACATTAAGTACCAAATCTATAGCACTTAAGAAACAAATTCATTCCACAAATGTAAGAGGAGCTAATCGCACACACATACATATATGAAACTACAAGAATTAAGCCTCGGTTTTCATGTCCTTAACAATCAAGAGAGGTTTTCAAGCTAACATAAAGTAGAACACCTAAAACTAGATGTCTAACCTATACACGCCTAATCAAGGTCATACATAGGCAAAAATTTACATCTAGCTTGAAACCTAAAAGAGAAAATTACAAGCATATGAAGCCATAGGTTAAGTCTACAAGCACATTTCCTTGGAGAAGAAGGATAGGCGATCTAGCCTGACATGGAGATGAAGGCGGATGAAGGTAGTTGTGAGATTCTGGGCATGGCGGAGGTTGCGAGGTGAAAGAGATGAAGAAGATGAAGATGGAGTTGAGAGAGTTTGTTAGAGGAGAGAGAGAAAGTGAAAGTGAAGTCAGTGAAGTTCAGGTGTGTGTAAGTTAGTTACGTTTTGGGGTTTTATAGTGGTGAGTAGCTTTGGGATTATCGCCCAAAGGGTATTTTTGGTATTTGGTAAAAGTTAGGATGAATGTGGACTAGATCTCATCTCCATGCATTTTCAAAGGTTCCTCCTTTTTCCTCAAGTGATTGTGCTTCCCTTTTTGCCCTTAATGAGCCCTCCAGACTTGAATTTGACCTTGGCGCCAATTTTGCCTCATTTGGAAAGATGCTCCCCAAGTAACTTCAAGCTGCAGGGTTGACTTTGCCTTAAATTAACTCTGCACCAAAGACTTCTGAAAAGTAGTTGACATTTCTGATCATTGTGCAGTCTGACTCTTGCACTCGCTGACTGATGGACTTTGGCTTCCGGATGCAGGACTTCATACTACAAGCGCGAGCACATTCACTTCCGGATGAGAATCCACTGGATGAGAATCCACTCCCTGATGCAACTCTTTGTCCGCCAGCGCCAGCACGTTTGCTTCCGGATATAAATCCACTTCCGGATGTAAATCCACTTCCGGATGTGAACTTGCATCCTGATGCCAAGACTGTCCGCCAGCACCAGCACGTTTGCTTCCGGATGTGAACCTGAGTGCTTGTCATCTAGCCTTCCTTCTTGCCAAGTTATCTCCACTGAAGCTCCACCAAGGGTGTATGGGGCCCACTTGGGACCCCCCTACATAAGGAACACATCACATAGTCAAAATGACCAAAATACCCTTGGTTTCATAAAATGCAAGTAATATGGCTGTTATTCTTCAAATATTTATACATAAGCATGCGCATAAAAATGTACCAATAATGATCAAATATAACAAATAAACCACACTAATTAAGCTCAAATGCACATGCTTAAAGGTATGAAATTTGGTCCAATCACGGATAAAAGTAAGCATAGGCAACTTGACCGGGAACTTCAGTGGGGAACTCTATTAACTCTGGCTTACTGAAGTATGAACTATACTTTAAACTATCAGGTGACGAAGACCAGACAATATTGAAGGCGACAACTTTTAACTTCTGATCATCCAAAACCACCTGAAAAAGCAAAAGGCATAAGGGAATTGATATAACTCAGACATTGTAAAGAAAAGCACCAGGGAAGCACCTTGGCAATTGATGAGGGAAGAGCTGCAGACGCTCCCTCTACATATAGGCCATCTTTTGTAGAAGTCTGCATTGGCGTGTTATATTATTCTTGGCTTACCACATTATAAATTACTAGACAATCCAAAAGAAGCAGAAAAATGAAGAAACAGTTTTAAAAATTACAATTTTATCAATATCTGTGAAAGGTATATCGAGCATAGTAATTTTTGAGCTTTCCACATCATTGACAATTCCCAGATATGACTTCCCCTGCCGCCTATATACACAATCAAAAAGGTTGAATGAGCTATAATTGATGACATTTGCGAACAAACTATAAAAAGAAAAGATGAAAAGAAAATGACAAGAAAATAATAATCTACATATTACCTATAACTGCAAGCAATTAAATTTCTTTGTTTATCACTCTGAATGAATTCATAAGAATTTGAACCAAAAACCCATAATGGCCTTGAAAACTCAGCATCTAAACAATAAACAGGTACAACCTTATTCTCAGACTCAATCTGCAGCCAATAAAAAGAAAACCAAAACAAATGAATCAATAAATTCATTAATGTGTTGATCATATTTGGAAAAGCAAATTATCAACAGGGAGCATTTGCAAATATATTGTTCAACAATTAGGTACTTAAACTCGGTAATAGGGAAAAAATAGCATGAGTAATTAATAATATGTACAAAATCATGATTTTGCAAATTTCAAACTGACTAGAATTGTTAAAAGGAATGAAACAAACGTATTAGAAACTCGGTTAAAACCAATGAATATAGTAGGTAAGTGGAAGCACGCAAGGTTGCCTCTAGAAAATTTTATGCTGAAGCATAATACTTTTCAATTTACTGTTCCATTTTGGTGCAAGTACTAATGTTACAATTTTGATGATTATAAAAAAGTTACAATTTTGATCTACGTCCAAGCATGTTGGAAAGAGAAACATAACAGGAGCTGATTTGCAGCAATAATAAGATTAAGAAATTTACCCATTTATGGAGATTCCAGAAGCCATTTCCCCTGTCAGAAATGAAAAATAGTTCCCCTGCATGATTAAAACTATTGTTGACTAAAAAGTTGAAGGCTAAGATCATTGAAAATTTTCTAGTGGACATCAACAAAAATCTTAAATATAGTAACAATTTACATAAATTCATAACAACAATTAACGGCAACATATTCACATACTAAATTACTAATGTTAATGGGGCAGGTTTCTATACCATCAGGGGACCACTTGGGTTCAGTTACAGACTCCACAAGAGAAGGATCAGCACCAGCAATGCAGCTACGCTTGTAGATCTCTCTGCATTGAATCTTAAGATGATTAATCGTCTAATTAAAACATGACACGCATAGAATAGAAAACTGTCACCAATTGTTATATTTGCATAAATCCCCCTTATGACAGCATACATTGAGGTATGAAGAGTGGACACAAATTAAGTAATTACTTTTGTCTTTCCCAAAATTACAAAAGAGGTAGTATAACATTATGTTAATTAAACAATAAAATTTTAGGTTTGTATTTGTTGTAGGCTTCACAGAACAGTTGAATGCCTGTAAAATGTCAGATACTCCTTCCAAAACATGGAATATAATAACCAAAAGCGCATCATGAAATGATAGCATATAATGAAAGTCAGTTTCATCACCAATTCAATAAGACAACCAACTCGGTAGAGAAAATGATTACTTCCAACTGATACATAATTCCCGCTCACCCTTTCTCAGAAATATAGCCAACCCATAGTTCTGATTTATCCCAGGGCATGTTTGGGTGATTCCACTGAATCCATGCTATTCGTTTTGCTTTTGGATCAAAACGTGGGAAAGCATAGAAGTCACTTCCACTAACTAATACTTCTGGTTCTGAGTGACACAACAAAATATTGTTCAGACAGTGAATGGAAATACCAATAAGCAACTGGAAAACTTATGGACATCATAACTTAATACATATTTACAGGATTCTATCAACCCAACACAGTTTAGAATTCCAACCCAGATAACATGGAATTTACTACCTTGAATGTCCTTATTGCCCAGAGCTATTGATACAATCGTTGTGGTTGAATTGATCTCACTCTCCCGACGATCTAATAAAAAGACATATCACCATACAAATCAGTGATTCAATAGGTGTAGATGTTGTGGAAACGTTCTACCATAAGCAGTACGGACAAAGGCTTCTCATTTTCATTCCAAATTATACTCAACTCACCTTCTCGTACACAGACAAAACAATTAAAACGTGCATCCAATACCCCATCAGCATAGCTGATTACTGGCCCCCCGTAATCCGGTGTAAGAGGGATGGGAGGAACATCTGCAAGGGACCAACCACATAATTTCAGCATTACTTACATTACATAAATTCTCATCAGACCAAGCCCATTATAAGAATGCTCTCTCTATTCTCTACCTAAGATTCTCCTACACACACTTATCCTCTACACACACTTTTGAGAACATCAAATCAATGTGATGCAGCCAATAAACTTATTCTTCATTCATAAGCCAAACATAAAACATAATAGAGTACATTAGAAAATTAACTGAATGCATGGTTGAAACTATCATATCATAAGATTTCACAAGAAGTCAAAACTACTCCAAAAAGGTTAAAGCCTGACACAAGTGTCAGGCAAATCAAATGTGTCCAATTACTCCCTTTGTTCCTAAATATAAGAGCTAATCGACTTTTTTGGAGAATCCTAAGGAAGTTAAATGAGGTAATTAAAATTTTTTTCCTAAATATTTTTCTAAACTAGTTTATTTGACTTATAAACTAAGATATAATCTAATAATACACTACACGAAATATGTTATGATTAAGCAGTTCATTTTGCTTTCTTAGCATTATTTTTCCTTTTTTATTTTGTTAAAAAAAGTTAAGTATGACTTCACATCGAAGAATGGAGAGTGATGATGCTGACCTAGAGAACCTAAAGACTGCTTATACAATCTCTGATCCTTATAATTAGCAAAAATAAGAACATCTCCAGAAACACTAAAAGCACCACCACCATACTCCTGAGCAACGGTTCTCACAGAAAACTCCTTAGGCGTTACATCAATATTCTCCTCCCTTGCTTTCTCCGCCTCTCTCACCACAAGCACCGACCTCCTAAAACACAATCAACAAATCAATTCACTTCAATAACCCTAAAACCACAAAAACTAACGAACTGAAATTACATTTATACCCTGACTCATTGGGACGCGATTCAAGCCAAATTAAACGGCCGCCTCCGTCAACGGCGGTGCCGCCGAGTCTCTTGGCGGCGCCGGAGACAACGTCGGCGGTGAGAGGAGACTTCCACGAGCCATAAGGAGATGAAATTACTTGTTTGTCCTTATCGTGATGTGTTGATATGGTGGCCATTGTCTTGAGGCTTTTTTGATGACGTGGCTGAGTTAGGGTGTTAGTTAATGTGATGAGTGTTGAAGTGAAGTGGTGGAATTTGGTGCGATTGAATGTTGAACGTGTAGAAGTGTACCATGGAAGGATTCTTGATGCGGCTAGTGGAGTCATTCACTTAAATTTGTACTTCAGCTATGGATAGTTTTTGTTTTTTTTTTTCCCACCATATTTTTCGCGGCGGTGGCAAACATCACAAAACAGAGATGGAAAATAAGTCGTATACATTGGGCCGGACCTGAAGAGGGTCGTGACTTTATTTTTTAAAAAACTCATCTACTTTTTATATTTATAATTGAAAGAGAGTGGGGTATTTATTTATAATTTTTCTCGGATTTTTTGCATGGGGGATAGAAATAGGTTAGCTCTTTAACAGGGGCTAACTTACATAAAGTATGATCTGATTTATTTAGTAAATAGGTATCAATAAGCTTATTTAATAGAAAAAGTGAGGTCTTTTTTCTTAAGGTCTAATGTACAAGCCTACACTTGGCATATTTAGTTTTAATTTCAAGTTATACTATTGTGTGTAATATAAATAAATTAATTATAGAAATTACTTATTAGACAATGCCAACGAAATTTTCAATTCTAAACTTCTTATTCACAAAGCTCAATTCTTTTATAGTAAGTAGAATTAGTTAAAATATAGTGCTAGCTCAATTACTCTTAATCTATGTTATTTTCTAAAATGTACTGATTTTTACACTTAGCAAGTTTATACTAAACGAATCATTCCAATCTAAATTAAATAATCATCACAATGTCCACGGTAAAAGTAAGGGAAAACTATCTACTTTGTTGGCAAAAATACTTTTAAAAAGATACAGGGCTTTTGAAATGGGATTAAATGGTAAAATATGAAAAATTAACGATAGATGTTTTTTATTGTATTTAAAGGTCTATATCTATGCACCGTAAAATGTCTATATTCAAAGCAGACTTTTAAACAGGCTTCAAGCATTATCAATCTTTTTGAAAGCCTACGCTCAAGCCGAAAAAGAAGTATATATACATGCCTATGCCCAGCTTATTTTTTATTACAGGCCCAAGCCTGTTTAACTTAAGTCTACCTAAACGTGTCAATTAAATTACACGGTTTTCACTCCATAGTTTTTGGGAAGATGGCAAAGAAAACAGAGACAGAAAATAAGACAAAAACGTTCGGCCCCGATGCCTTGATTTGGGCCCGGTAGTCAATAGGCCGTTTCCAACTTTGTGCCAAACTTAAGAAACTTGCACCTGTTCTATGGATTCCACATGACGACCACATTCAATCAATACAATCCAGCTCGCTTGTATCCATAGTCCATATATGCTGCATTGCTAGTTTATTACTGCAACAATCATGGTACTAGGTGTAAGATACTCGCGTTTAATTATTTTTCATAACTAAACAATAAATGAGTTAGAATAGTAGACTTTGAAGTCCAGATTAAACTATGTTTGATAAAAAAAAAGTTTATTCGGTTATTTGGAGACAAGTAGTGCCTCATATTCTAATTATAGGATATATTCTATAAAATATAAGATGTCTCTGAACTCTTATAAAAGTGAGAGAAAAAATATTTTTAAACTCAGATAAAGAGACCTTTTGCAGAAAAATATGTGATAGATTCAAAGAGAATTACTCCCTTCAGTCCTAAATATAAGACCTAATTGACTTTTTCTAGAAAATCCTTTAAAAAGCAAAATAAGTTAATTAAAAATTGATTTACCTAATTTTTCCCCTTAAACTAGTTTATTTTACCTATAAACTAATGGATAATCTAAAAATATATCAAATATGTCATCATTTAATAATTTATTTCACAACCTTAATCTCTCCAAAAAAAAATCAATTAGATTCTATATTTAGGACTGGAGGCAGTATTAAATTTTAATGATTGGCAGTGATAAGGCAAAAAACATGAAAAACTCTTGTCCACAAACTCTTAGAAATTGAAATAGAAAACAACCAGATCACAATTTGTACGCGGAGATTTATCGCATTAAAGCTCAATCTCTAGCTCTGCAAGACTTTTAACAGCTATGAGGTAGGCACTCTACGTTAGGACTTTGTTTCTCCGGAATCTATTGCCATGAATCGAGTTCCTATTTTTATCTCTGTAACTAGATTGACCACTCTACACTAGGAGTCCAGGACTTTGTTTCGCCAAAATACATACTCGTATATAATTAGAAGACTGACCCTCTGGTGACTATTGCCAAGAAAAATACGAAGATGGTGGACGCGTGTCATATTTTAAATGGCAGCATGGCTGAAAATTGGGTACAGCGGGGGGACAAGACATTGGTTCACGGTTCACACCTAAGTTGGCATCATGCACGTCACTAAGCGCCAATTTGGTATGAGGGATGAGAGGGAAAATTGGCAGAGAGGAATTTTTATAACTTAAATTTACAAAAATTTAAGAAGTTGAGTCAAATTTTATAAATTAATAGGAATATTTATTAGTCTTTTATTTACATCTTATCTTGCTAAAAATAACATAACTCCACTTCTTTAACTTTTTAAAAATTCAACTTTCAAAAATTTTCCTTCTCCGCTGAAATGCTTTTGTAAACTCTTAAGGTTCTTTTGAAATGATATCCAGCTTCTTATTCAAAAAAAAATTCAACTTTAAAAAATTTTCCTTCTCCTCTCCTTCACTCCAAATCCCTCCTACAAAACATACCGATTGACTATATATATATAATTATCCAACTATATCTCTTTTAAATTAGTGTCCATGTTCGCTGTTAAACTCTATGTCATTCTCTTCATAACATGGCTGAGTATAAACCAGAAACAGATGCAGAATTGAGAAAGTTATTATGAACAAAAGTTGCAGATCGGTTTATATATAGTGCTTTAGAAAACCAAAATGGTTTTTGAAACCGAACAAAACATATACATATGCATATATAACCCTCGTTTTTTTTTTCATAAAGACAATTTGCATTAATAATTAAGGGGTATATAACCCTCGTGATTCTAGAGTTAACTAAACAACCTTGTGTTCCTAAATGTAGAGGTAAATTTATTGTTAAACCTCTTTCCATTTTTTCTGAAATTTTCTCTTAATTATCCCTAATGACACTATCCAATTATAAGCAAATAATAGAATGGGTTTTATAAAAGGTATGTTAATGTTAAGATCTTTTGATAAAGTCATAAAACCATTGCGCCTGTTTGGTTGTACTAAAAGTGTGTAATGGAAATGAAAATGGAATTGAGTGTAATGGGGTAAAAATGGAAAGTAGAGGTAAATTAGGTAATGATGAGACGTAAAAATTTGTGACTCAAAAAAGTGTGAGATGGGGAGAGAAAGTTTGTAGACCGCGGAATATATGGTAATTACTTTTTTCATCTCCTTTTCTACTTTCCCGTCATCCAAACTAGCCCTTAGATTTTAATCAATTTAACTAGCAATTAGTCTAATCAAATTATATAAATATATTTTATATTTAGAAATGTTGAGTATTAAAAACAAAAAGGCTTAAACCCAATAAATAAGATTATCATGTAGCCATATCTAAAGGAAAAAACGTCGGACGATAATTCTTCTGAGTGATCACTCGGGTGGGATTCGGCCACTCTATTTTAGACCTTTTTCTACATGCCACGCCCATGAGCCATGTTTCGTTCACCAACTTTAATTTTGGTTCAAAAGCAAACTAATCACTTTTTGTTCAATGACCCATATCCGATTTTTAGGCAGTGTCATCATTTTCAGAATCTGCTCTCCTTACTGTTTAACTTTGAAACCAAACAGAAGTTTCACTGTGATTTTTAGCTCTTCCTCTCTCCAAAGACCTTTAGATGTAACACCACGGATAAATTGGCAAGTACAACACATCTAGCTTTTTTATAAAGTATACGTGCTTTCTATTCATTATGGAGTGACGAGTAGTTTTGATTGTGTATGAAGCAAATATGTCAAATCTTAATCAACTTAGAATACAGGTTTCTTGCTTTCTCCAGAAATGTTTGTTGTCAAATGCACATCTTTCTAAATAAGTCCCAGGCAATTGAATGTGTCACATTGAACAACTAATAAAGGCGGGTAGTAAAATCAGTGATCCAATCACCACACCAATAATTGAAAGGTGAAGACAACGGGATTTGGATTTGAATGTAATTGATCTTAGGACCATTCATTGATTCCAAACACTCCCAAATCTTAACATGCTTTCAAATTTCAACCTAACAGGACGTCTCACTTAAAAACCGAAAACTGGAAAAAGCCATTTCTTAAGGCCTCCAGTCTCTTCCAAGCCTTTCAACCTCACAACATCTCAACATCTTAATTTTGATCCTGATCCAGCCAATACAGGTATATTAATCAAATCAAGCACAGCGTTTATTTTCTAAAAACGTGTGATGAGGCCAATGACTTTGTAGCAATGACATGAAAGTTTTCCTATAAGTGGGAGCTGCTAATTAATCCTTAATATTTACCTCTTTAATTCAAAAGCAAAGGTGAGATGGACTAATTAATACTAGCTAACTAGCTCATGAATGATGCAACTAGAAGTTTTGACACAGAAGAGCACGAGTGGCAAGAAAAGTAAAGCTGTGGAAATCAGAGTGAAATGTAACGTATGTTGGCAGCTTTTTATTACCCTAACATGGTACCATTGGCAATGCCGACACTGCCCCTTACTTTTTTCACAAGTCGCATGAAAGGTCCCCACTTGGGGGCCCTAACTACCAGATTTATTCTGTAGATAATTGGAAAAGCATGCGTGTCATCCAAAACGGTGTTATTTCTATTAGTCTATTGAACTTACAGCTCTATCATAAATAAAAACTCTGTTTGCTGCAGAAGAATTTAGAGTTGTATAGTGATATACGTTACAGGGTAGATGCCAAAGAAGTACGAGAGGTTGAAATAGAAACTATAGGACAAGGAGTAAAGGGAATGAACAGTGGTGCTTGGTTACAACTGGAGGCCTTGACAAATTCTAGGGCCTAACACACCCTTCATTGATAATGACACATGGTCTGAAACATTAGAAAGGGGTAACTAAAGGGGACAATGGAAAGGGAGAGTCACTTAGAAGCAAAAGTGATTCCATGTTCACAGCGCAGAAATGTTAGTGTGAAGTATGAGGTGCATCAATAATTAGTGATATGGTTTCTGTGATGGGTTTCTAAAAGCATTAAAGCAATGTGATGTTGAGCCACACCCACATGCCTATTCAACAAACTAAAATCCTTTTCTTCTTCCTCTTTCTCTCTCACCTTTTTTTCTGAAAAAAATTTATTTATTTTCTTCCTTAATGTCCCCACAATCACAATTCACACCTCGTGGTCCATCCTCCCCTTACCTTATCACATTCTAGCTCCTATCTATTTCAGAAACTTGGTCACGTCAACCTTTAATCACATCACCTTTTCTTCGCTTAAAGTAATTTGAAAGGCCCTCTAACACATCCCCACTAGATAGATTCCCAGACTTAACCCAATTAAGTGATCTCTCTATAAGCCTATATGTACCCCTCTACTCTGTAAGCCTTGAGACAACAACCAACCTTGCTTTCTTAAACTGAAAACCTTAAATATATATACATGATATCTCATTCTATAATGTCCTCTGTTCAATCTAGTCCCTGCTACCCCATGGAAAACCCAGTGATAGAATCTCTCCTCCGCCACAATCACCATAGGTCCAGCGAGAAACGCAGTGGTGGCAGCAAGTTCTCCACTGGTGGCCTATTAAAAATGTTCAAGCTTTTCCCTATGTTGACATCAGGCTGCAAAATGGTGGCACTTTTGGGAAGACCACGTAAGCCTATGATCAAAGACAATGCAACATCAGGCACAATCTTTGGATACAGAAAAGGAAGGGTAAGCCTAGCAATTCAAGAAGATCCTCACTGCATGCCATTTTTCCTTGTAGAATTACCAATGCACACAAGTGCTCTGAACAAAGAAATGTCTTCAGATATACTGAGGATTGCGTTGGAGAGTGAGACAAAGACACATAAGAAGAAGCTGATGGAGGAGTTTGTGTGGGCAGTGTATTGTAATGGAAGAAAAGTGGGTTATTCAATAAGGAGGAAGCAGATGAGTGAAGATGAGATGCATGTGATGCAACATTTGAGAGGGGTGTCTATGGGAGCTGGAGTTATACCAAATTTATCTGAGAAGGAAAGTTCAGATGGGGAATTGACTTATATGAGGGCCAGATTTCAGAGGGTGGTAGGTTCTAAGGATTCTGAAACTTTGTACATGATCAACCCAGATGGTGGTGCTCAAGGCCCTGAGTTCAGTATTTTCTTTGTTAGAGCTCATTAGGATTGGTATTATGATCATTATTAGGATTGCAAAATTCATGTAAACATGTCTCCTTCCTTTGTTTTCTTTAAGATGCTAATTAATCTAGAATAATGTTAATTGAAGGAATCAGTCTCTCCAGGCTTTGACTTATGTATACATTTTGCCGTTTAATTATATATTATTGATTATTGATATTGATGATTATTGATGTTGACTATTGAAGGGCAAATTTACCATCAAAAGTGGGTGGCCTTCTCTTTGTTCATTGTGCTGCATGAATCAATTCCCAGAACTAACCATACGCTCGGAAAAACTGGGAATTCCCTATCATTTTCGGATATACATTTAATGCTCATCACAAAGATAAAGATGAACAAATGGCTTCTCATCATAATATGGACCATTCATATTTATTTCAATGGTGCAAATTTGATTTAATTTATTTTGATATCTTTGATAGTTTATTTTATTTTAATGGGTATAAAATTAAAAATAAATTAAATCTTATAACTATCAATTTTCTTTTTTAAAAAAACAAAATTTATCACTAAAATAAAGAACCTTCCTTATCAGGTGAAATACCGCGGGAAAAGTAGTACCGGAAAAAAGTAATCATGAAAAATTTTGAATCTAGAGTCTCCATATCTAAATTTAGGTGCATGGTTCACATTTTAGTCTTCTCATCACCCCCGAGCGCTGAATGTAACAGATGAACCAATTTCGGTTACTTGATTTGGTCCTAGAAATTCACACTGGATTCAAGACAGAGATAGTAACAGATGTTCTTCTTAAAAAATTAAAGGGGATCGAAGTTCAAATGAGCGTGTTGGTTGGGTAATTAAGTCAACGACAGTAAAGAACTAACATATCAGAAGAATTTACTACAGTATTGACTAAATCACATAATTTTTTTGCCAGACTAAATTACATTAAATTGGAAAGACAGGGCCCGGTACTTCAGTTGACGACGATCGACATATTCGTGTAAGTGTTACTATCTTTAATAGGAGTACAATATTTATTTAATACTCCCTCCAGTCCCTAATGTAAGAGCTAGTCGTCAAAAAAACACTTCTTAAGAAAACATGTGAATGTTAGTTGGGTGTCTGGAGTTAATGCTTCTTTTCCAAAATTGCTCATATTTATTATGGTACTTTTAAAAGAGAGAAATATATAAGCATTAATAAATATGAAAGAGAGTAAGGGGTAAAATAGGAAAAAATGCATTAAATGAGGAGAGAATATGGGGTGAGCTCTTACATTAGGGACCAAAATCATTCAAATTTTGGGCTCTTACATTAGGGACCAGAGGGAGTATAATAATAACACACTAGCAGAAGGTCGTGCTAAGTGAGAGTGGTTATGCTACTTTGAGCTTTCAAGCTTGGAGAGTTGGTTAAACCTTAATTATCAGAGAAGCTTGACGTTCACATGTATTCCTTGCAATTTTCCTATAGGAAAAGAGGCCAGTGGGACCCAATCACAGAAAAGCAGTATTGTCGTGGGTTTGACATCTGCAAAACCCGTTTATTTCTACTCAACCCACCTGACCCGCTTCTCAATGAATTGGGTAGGCTTCAGCTGGTTCGGGCTTGAGAATGATAGCCCATAAACAGTTTTTGGCCAACATGGCCCATAAACTCTTGTGGCATGGCAACCCGCAATTTTTCATGGTTGAGATGGGAAATTGAGAAATCAATAAAGTAAATTTGGCAAGAAAAAGAAAAATGTCCATCTTTCTTTCAGTGAGGTCGTACCCATCTTTTCAGTTCAAAAAAGGTCTTAGCTTACCCATTTTCAGGCCCAAGCATATGCGTTTTTGCCGGTGGCCAATACACACACTATTTAGGGTTAATGGTCTATTTTGCCCCATAAATTATGGCTAAACTATTTTGTCCCCAAAAGTTTTTTAGAAACTTAAAAATTCCTTTAAGATTCAAAACATGATAATATTGCCTTATTCCATTAAAACTTAATGTTGACTACTTTACATACATTGATTGTTATTATTTTAGTAAAAGGATAATTACTCCTTTTCAATACATTAAAGGTCAAATTGGAAAAAAAAAATCTTCCGGATCAAAGTAGCAAAAACTTTTGTTAAAAATAGTCACTTAACCCTACTATGAATTAAATGCATTCAAACTTCATATTGACATATTTGACAAAAAATTAGCAACCATACAGGGTGTCACATCCAACGTATAATATCGAAACAAGGAACAGTGATGACCTGGAAGATTCATTAGTAGGAAGAGGGAGCAGAATGACTAATTAAGGAGGGGCAATTAAATAAGCCAAACAGGAGTGAAAGGAAAGAAGAAGAAAATGAGGAACAAGGTTCGAAATTGCCACTTGAATGGTGTGCGGGGACTAAGGTGGAGAGGCAAAAGGGTTGGAAGGGGGCAAGGGTGGGGTCCAGGGATGGAACTACATCATGAATTCAAGATAAAGATGATTCATTATTCATATCTCTTGGACTAACCATGAACCTATATTCTAATCTCTTGGACGAAATTATGAATGCATATAACAATATATACTTATAGCAACAGCGGCAGGCAGGGTTGTGAGGGAGGGCCCCACAGAGGGCACAACATACACAATTATTTTTAGGGTTGCTATGAGCGAAGAGAAAGAAACACATTAAACCCGTTTGGATGGTAGTGATATAGACTATGGTAGGGAAGAGTCGGTGGGTTGTTAGAATTCAAAGCCAGCTGTTTGGCCCTTCCATCAACTACCTAACTGCTTCACATTCACAGCCCTCCAATAATTTTTTTAACATACAAGTTTAGTGGGTTGAGTTCGATACTTTTAAGCCATTAAGCATCGATGTGCTTCCAGTCTAGACTTAAATAACATGTCATTGTATAAATGTCTTATATCGATTTATATATGTTCTACCAATAAGATCTTCTAAATATTTGTTGTGCACGGAAGTTTAATTTATAAGTTGGGCTGTAAGGGCAAACTAAGATAAGAGCAATTCTCCAGATCAGACACACAGTAGACTATTAACAAAAGTACTAGTTAGTAGACTGTTCACTAATGATCTTTATATTTGATTGAATCTAAATTGCAACCTTATGATTATGAAATGGTGATTTCAGCATTTGAAACAACTTTAGCTTTAATTTATTGATGACTCTCAACTGGTATTTTCTACTTCCCTCCCTCCCTTTTCAAGCTCCGATCCTTCCTCCTTAAAAAAAACTATTTCAATTAAATATTATATTTATAGGGCAGACACTAAAACCCTGCTTAGCTTAGGCCTGAGATATAGAATAAAAAAACAAGTACACGGAGTTGAGACTTAACGGTGTGGCAGAAATTAATGAATAAAAAGATTATACGGAGCCTAATTAAATAATATATTAGAAAAATATTTATATATAAAAATAATTTATATATATATATATATATATATATATAGAGAGAGAGAGAGAGAGAGAGAGAGAAGTGCGTGCAAATGTAACTCGTGTTTATTTTATAACCATGCAACAACAGGTCCACCCACAAGTGATCCGATAAGAAACATGGGATACAGTAGATGACGAGGGAAATGAAATATGAAAATGACACAAAAGAAAAGAGTAAAGAATATGAAAGAGAGGGGTACCCACACGTAAGTACGCATGAACTAAATAACGGAAATTAATGAAATAAATATTATATAAGATCACGAAATCATAATATATATATATACACACACACACACACACATACATACGGTATAATTATATGATATGTTAAATTATAAATAAGATAAATTATTTTGAAGAAAAAGTTAATTTTAGACAATTGAAAGAAATTAATTTTCTGATAAAAAAAGAAATTAGTTTTACATTTATAATTTTTTTTTAAAAGATCGTTAATACAGGAGGAGTATATTTCAAAGGAAAATGGAGATTTTTGATCAAAAAAAAAGGAAAATGGAGATGGAGAGAGATGGGGAAGGGAAGTCAAAGGAAATGAATCACGTGAGATTCGGCCAGGCTGGAGGTGGGGCCGTCCTACGTGGAGGAGGGGGTGTTGAAGTCATAAAACGCCTGCTGCCTCTCCTTAATTAAACAACAAATCAGTGATCAGTGTCTAAACTCTAAAGTCTTCAACTGTCTGTTGATTTGTGGGCCACCCTCCCAGCTGTACCCTCCCCTTCCTTCAGTAATCACTAGTCAACATTTTAGCCCCACCTTCGTCCCCACTTCCTCCCTTTCACCGCTTCTATTTATTTTATTCTTCCCCGCATAGTCCCCCCAGCAATATTTTAACTTTAATTTGGGTTCAACATACAAAAAACAAAAGTTATATCCCTCCTTGTTCATAACCACCGCCACCCCTGTTCGCCACATACTTCAAACAAAGTATTTGACTCCGTTACTGATCATGAAAATTTAATTAGTTAGTTCAAGATCTTTATTAAATTATTTAAAATTATATCATGTATATTTTTCTAAACAACCTAAACCAGCTTATTTGTTCACAAAATTCTACTACATATGCGCATGGCATGTGTTTAGCGGTTTATATATAATCTATATGGTAAGCTATTATATATATACACTCCATACATGCATGCACATTGATTCATACAAAAGTGTTCCCAGTATGAATCAACTCTCTACAGTTCATGGGCGCCCATGCATAAAACTTGTCACGGTCCTTTTCTATAAACTCATAATGAAGTGCGTTCCAAAAATATATAAAGAAAAATTATGATTTAAAAGAAAACAAGAAGGAATCTGGTATTACAAGTGGAAGAAAATGATGGGCAGCGAGCTTGCCTGGCTGGACATAACAGGACAAAAATAGCAAAAGCAAGAAATGAAGAGAGAGAGAGAAACATACAGTGATATACAGTATTATGAAAAGCAAAACAGACAATTAGGCATAGTAGTATATACTATTGCATAAAGAGAACTAGAGAGGCATATAAATAACTACTATACATACATAGATAAGAAGGCACACACCCACCCACTATACACAAGCCTGTTTCGTGGAAGTATCCTCCTCCCACTCGTGCATGCATTTCTCTCACTCGCTCCCTTATATATACTCCCAACCCAACCTTATTCCCTTTGCCTTCACTCAAAATATCACACCATCACATTCCCTTCTCTTCTTCACTCCGAAACATGGAACCCCTCAAGTTCAATAACATCATCAGATGCTCCTCTTCCACCAATTCTTCCTCTGATGACGATGATGACTCTTCCACAACTTCAGGTGGTTCTTCTTTCAATTCCAGCAACCCCCTCCAATTCACAACACCAAAAAACAACAACCATGACAAAATCAAAGGCCCATGGAGCGCCCAAGAAGACCGGATCCTGACCCGGCTCGTTGAACGATATGGGCCTAGAAATTGGTCCCTCATTAGCCGCTACATTAAGGGAAGATCTGGCAAGTCTTGCCGTCTTCGTTGGTGCAATCAGCTAAGCCCAACTGTTGAACACCGCCCATTTTCACAACAAGAGGATGACATCATCATCTCGGCCCATGATCAGTATGGTAATAGGTGGGCCACCATAGCCCGGCTCCTTCCGGGCCGGACCGATAATGCGGTTAAGAATCATTGGAATTCTACGCTTAAGAGGAGGGCCAGGGATGGGCGTGCGGCGGAGGACGGTGGCGCTGGCGGTGGCTCCGGTGGGAGGGGTGGTGGTGGCGGTTCTTCGGGATCTGTGAGGCCTTGCTTGGGGTTTGACATGGATGGTGATGACCCGTTGACCGCGTTGACTCTGGGCCCGCCGGGTGCTGACGTGGCGGTGGCTGAGAGACGGCCCACGTCGGAGAGTGTTGCGTCCGGGCCTGAGTTTTGGGATGTGATGAAGGATGTCATAGCAAGGGAAGTTAGAGAATATGTTTCTTCCTCATTTTCTGCTAACCATGGTTTCCATTGATAATATATGAAGAATTAATAGTGTACTTTTAGGCCCTGGTCTGTGGTAATTGTATCTAGTTCAGTTATTACGCTTTTTATGTGAATATAAATATGAATATTATTTAGTTTGTGGTTATTAAAATATTGGTTCTTTCATTATTATTCTAGTTTCTTGGCAGTTTCATCACTTCACTGATCAGTGATCACGACTACTTCTTTATATCAAAGTTGCCGTACGAAATACTATATATAAAAGATATATTTGTGTTCACCTAGTATTTGCGTTTTTCGTATTCTATATGCGATGACCATTAATATGGAAGATGTGTTTCCGCGTGAAGTCATAAACTGGTGTGACTGAGAATGAAGTTGTCTTTATTCCATTAATAATCAATTATTTTGTGTTCCAGCTGCTATATCAATGTATATATTGTATATTTTTGGCCACACACACACAGACACACACACACACACACACACACACATATATATATATATATATATATATATATATATATAACACGACAGATGAGAATGGCAACTGAGCACTCTATTATATATACAAGTAACTAGTCATAGGCATCTACAGTATGTTACTATGGCAGACAAAAACAATTGTCAAATTGGTTTTTGTAGCAAGGATAGTGTTTTATTATACTCCCTCCGGTCCCTAATGTAAGAGCCCAAAATTTGAATGGTTTTGGTCCCTAATGTAAGAGCTCACCCCACATTCTCTTCTCATTTAATGCATTTTTTCCTACTTTACCCCTAACTCTCTTTCATATTTATTAATGTTTATGCATTTCTCTCTTTTAAAAGTACCATAATAAATATGAGCAATTTTGGAAAAGAAGCATTAACTCCAGACATTCAACTAACATTCACATGTTTTCTTAAAAAGCGTTTTTTTGGCGGCTAACTCTTACATTAGGACCGGGAGTATACTCTGTCTATGAGATCTGGTTAATTGATCAGGTGAATCTGTCTGGTATCTTTGATTTTCTCGAGAAACCGAGGATTTATATACTGTATAACCAAACAATCCATCATGTAATTACTATTTGTTTCCTTCGTCTAGTCACGCATAACTGATTTACTCTTCTTTATTCTTATATATATATATATATATATATATATATATATATATATATATATATATATATATATATATATAAAACTCAATTTCGCCCAGTTGTCCTAAGCTTTTTCACTGTTCTCATGGATTACTTACAGCTGGAACTTTTTGAGAGTTTCGGTCTCATTCAATCATCAATCACCCCAGCACATATATAATAAAGTAGTATTATTCATAAATTAATAAACAGTTTAGCTTTTTTTTTTTTGCTTTACAATTATCTTTTTTATTATTTACACATTTACTCTATTATGTGTGTATTATGTGTGTCTTTTAACATCAATTATCCCGAACCTACCACCTCTTACCTCCTCTCCTTTTGACTATTCCTGTGCTAAAGCTTAATTACCAAATATTTAATATTATTGCATTCTCAAAGCTTGAACTTGATTCTAAACATTTGATTAAATTGATATCACCACTTAACCATTTAACCAAGTGTTTTTTATGGTTATATCATATAGTTTCTTCAATAGTTTCCTACATTTTCAATGGCTAAAATATCTTTTACATGTTACGGATAAAAAATATATCCAGTATTTTTCAAACTTACATATTTCTCTCTGTGGTTTCCTCGGGCAATACTAACTATAAATAATTTATTGCATATCTTGATAAATGAACTAGAAACAAGTCTATTTTTATATATATATATATATATATATAACGAAACTTGTCGCAATTTTTATATTGCTTACTAATACTAATCAATTGATCACGCAGCACTTTAATTACTTAGCTTTTTCTTCATTACTTATAGATTAAGTCCTTCTTGTTAAAGACTTGCGTCTGACCTGGTATATAATTTGATTATCACCCATATGAGCAAATTTTAAATTGAGACTTCAAGAGAGATGAGTTTTTTTTTTTTTTGCCAAAATATAAAAATCAATAAGCTGGCGAAGAGAAGGACACGCTTTTGTAAACTGGATTCAAGAATTCAGTGATAGTTCTGGTAGTATTATAGCTGGCAGATTCGCAAACTTGCAAACAGGGCAAAAGTAAAAATCAAAGATTCTAATAAATGCACTTCTGTTTATAGGTAATGGTGGCAGTTATCTAGCAGAAATTGACCGAAAATGGATACGCAATTATATTCCACTTGGTTTGTGTTTGGGAATAAATGATGCTTGTTCGTACAAGTTTTAGAAATATGACTGACTTCGGCTTTAATATGGACCTCAAATTCAATATTCATTGGACCTAATAAAGTGGGCTAAGCGAACAGAGAGTATGACATATAGAACGATTTATCATTCCTTTGACATTATTAATTTCGTTAACAAATATCGCAATAGCTTGTGGATAGACATTGCCATGGTTGGTTCATTTCATGTGCATAAAAAATTTGTTTGGTTTACTTTGGCCACCCTAAATAGATGAAGATTTTAAGGCATGCATAGCATGTTGAAGAATCAGGAGCTTAATTGTTCGAATCTTGATGGACCCTACGGTTCAACCTAATTTAGACAAACTCCGAAGAGAATTTTTATGAAAAAACAAAACCGCGTTCCATAAGTAGAAGCTGTTGGCTTATTATATCTTAACTTGCTTATGAAGATCAATATAATAAATTGATAAATCCAATACTAGTGTAGTGGGGTTCTTTCAGAATAATAACGTTGACTGGATCTCGCTAATTTTCATGGTCATCTACGGCTCGGATTGAAAATGATTTCGTTTTTCTGCCTAGGATTGAAAGTGATTTTCTTGGGCTTTATCCATATCAGAAACATCGAAGAAACACTCCTTAGTCCTTACTCCTTACCACGTTACTTTTGGTAATCGAGTGATATGTAAATATCTCAATCAGCTTCATTAAATAGGGGCGTTGATTTGAAGCCAGCTTGCAAAAGTTTTAACTGGCTAGCCTTGATTTGGATATCCACAGTAATTATTGCTGTTAAGAAAAGCATATACTTTCTCTCCCCCACCCTTTTATTGGATGAGGAAATTACAATATTCTACACAGAGTTAATCCCCCCTTTTTACTTGTCATGATTTAAATTTTCATTTTGTTAAAAAATATACTTCATACCAAGACATAAATACAATTACTACTTGTTTTCAATAATATCGTGTTAAATGGGATTTACTAAAATTTAAAATTTCATGGAATAGAATGGAGGACAAAAAAATATATCAGATTTCTTAAATTTTAGAGTTTTATTTTCTTTACTCAGTGCATTTTATTTAATATGTCAATAGGGATGGAAATATAGGATGCCTTAGGTTGAACAAGACTTTCGCTAAATAGGCCTTGTCACTTGGGCATGTGACACGAATATAAGGTTTAACAATATAATGGGCATGCATGTAGGATTTATTTTCTGTGTGAGGCTGAATCTTGAAAATGTTTGATAAGGCTTGTAAACCTTTTAAAAGTCCATTTAAAATATAAAGTTATTTAACTAAGTTTTAAATTTTGTAAAAGCTCTTAACTTTTTATGGCTGCAAAACTGTCTCTCTCTCCCCCCATACAAATGTCATAAACTACTGTAGTCCGTACGGAGCCAATAAACAAAATTTTTCTTTGGAGGCTCAGGAAATTTAAAAAATGTGTTAAGTGATCTTTATAGTTTAAAAAAATTTTGAACTTAAAAAAAATACTTTAAGGTGTGTTTTGGTTTGAGGGGGCCACGGGAGAAGATGTAGTTATTATTGGAATCTCAAAATATTTAAGAAGATAAAATAATTTTGGATGGAACGAATTCAATATTTGATTGAGAATGAAGGGAAAATTTAGAGTATCGCACATCATTTTTCCAAAATATCCTTCCCATTTCCTCAAACTAAACACATACGAGGACATTTTTTAGTTAGGGTTTTGGATGGGAGAGACCAGAGAAGGAGATGGTTGAAAGACAAGATAGTTTGTTTGATTGAAAAATGTGAAGAGGAGGAAATTTTTTATTTTCTGTCATTTTATAACTCATTGCTCCCTCTCTCCTCACTAGTAAAAGTGCGGTTTTTTGTTTTTAGAGGGAGGAAAAATCAACGTTTTCGATGAATTTTCCCTCCCTTTTTTTTAATGAACACCCCCTCCCCTCCCCTCAATTGAACTAAAGAGAAAGTATTGATATTTGAATATAATAAGCTTTAGAAAACATTAAAAAATGTGCAAGAAACGAAGAAATACTTCAAGGGTCAAAATCCTCTTTAATCGATCCCTTTAATGCACACGAATGATGATAAATGTGTGTGCGTGTGGGGCGACGTAGATCAGAAGGAACCTTATTTTAGGGCGGTCGATGACAAACACATCACCAACAAAAGTGTCCCACTTTAGAGCGTCACTTTTGTATATTTATAGACTGCCAACTTGCCATGCATATTTTCAATGTGCTGTATGTGATAAAGCAACAAAACAGGATGTGACGTGGGGATAACATGGTAGTAGTATTATGAAACTTGGGTCAAAAATTCACTTGTGTAAATAGCTAAAAATGGCACTACGCGTCGTCAAATACAGTATTCCCCACTAAGCAGCGCAATTCTGTGAATTACTTTTTTTCTCACTCACCAGAGACAGGTAGTAACTGTTACCTGGGTGACCAGATCACCGTTTAATTTAGTTGAC
The DNA here is from genome assembly GCA_029929735.1 of Mimosa pudica. NCBI lineage: Eukaryota > Viridiplantae > Streptophyta > Magnoliopsida > Fabales > Fabaceae > Mimosa > Mimosa pudica. The sequence continues at coordinate 14,201,954 of JAKELP010000004.1, read as the reverse complement.
CTCCAACTTCCCTAGCTAGATTATTGTTATATATATCTGATTAATTATAAGGCATGAAAGATCAACACAAATACGCCATCTGATCTTCAGTCTCTCGGGCCATTGAAATGTTAAACTAAAAGGAGTTAACTCACTTTAACTACTTATTTTGTTAACAAATTTCTATGTTCCTTCTTACATTTTGTTTTTTTGTTTTTGGTTCCATATTTTCTTATACCATATTGCACACTCATATCATGACTCATCCCTTCAATTTCATGAAGACTTGTATCTATGAGTTCAATCGAGTTAAATTTGCTGCTCCGGTTCTGGTCTTCCTATAAACATTGCACATCAGTCATAGATTTTAGTTCACATTAGCATGCTCTATAGTCTATACTATGTTTTGGTGGCACAACCTTTGAAACCTTAATTTAGGTTTAAACCAAATCTCAAAATCAGAACAAACAAACATTATCAATTTCTTTTCTTTTTGACAGTAAAAAATGAAAACCATGGTTATTGTTGAATCACCCAAACAAGTTTAACTTTTCTAAAACAACTTCTTAGTGTCAAGACTAAGTTATAATAGAAAACCTAGGTTTTATCAGAATTATTTGTTTTTAACTTTTTTAGAAAAATCCAAAGTACAAACAAGCTCTTAATAGTTGTTACTGCCTTGGTTCCTAAAAATAAGATCACTTTCCTAATTTTATTAGATTAAGGATTCTAATTAAGCTAGTTATTAACACATGACATCACTAATCTACCCTAACCATATAAATTTATTTTCACCCTCTTTCTCTTACCTGTTTATTATAGATAAGGATTATACAGATTCATTTGAAAAAAAATTGAGAAAATTATAAAGTTGTTTATACTCCCTCCGTTCCTAAATATATTATCACTTTAGGGATGAGAACTTGTTACTAAATATAATATCACTTTCTAACTTGACTCAAATTTTCCCCAAATCACCTCTATACTCTCTTCACCCAAAAAATAATGGTTTGAATGTGAGAGAATATTTTTTTTGATGAAAATAAAGCTAAACTTATCTCAAAATAGTCTCCTCCTCTATCCTCACTAATTCATCAAACTCATCAGGCACTTGACAAAATGATACAAGCCCTGCTCCCACAAACAACGCATGTTTGGATAAATGATCAGCTAGCTCGTTTCCCTCTCTTTTACACCATGGAACATGTAAGTCCCAATCACGCATAAAATATGAAACAATCTCTTCTTCTTCACCCAAAAAATAGTGGTTTGAAGGTGAGAAGATATTTTTAAAATTGAAACTAATCTCATATTTTTAAGAGGTGAGAGTATTTGGTAACAAATTGAAAGGGGAGTATTACAATAAGCTAGGGCAAAATCAAAAGAAAATCATTACAATAGTGGGCCTGACAGTCACTTACCAGCACGCTAAAAGCCCAATGGAACTACTCATCACATGATTTGTAGCCCAGCCCACTAAAATCCATTACACCATTTTCCAAAACAAAAACCCTTCCCGCACTAAATAGTGTATCGGCGGGAAAACTTTGAAGCCATCACCGCCGCCGGCGAGCTTGAATGATCGCCGATGCTGTGGCGTAGTGTTATTTCTCGTCTCACCAGAGCTACACTATCCTCTCCTCAAAGAAATTCTCGATTCTCTTCGACTTCGAATCTCACTCACCTGCGAAATTCATTTCACGACGACGACGTCGGAGACGGTAGCGCCGTTTACCGGCACGCTCTTAAATTCAGGAAACCTTCCGTGATTCGCTGGTGCGGTCAAATCGATAACACCGTCAATTTGATTGGCTCCGTTACTCGTGATCCTCAGGTTATTAAAGGAAGGAGACGTGATTTTGGTGTTCACACTTCACTTAAAGTCAAAAGCTCAGACGGATCGTCGTTTCGGTGAGACTTTTTACTCGCTAAGTTTATGATTAGGTTAAATTGATGAGTTTATTAAGCCTTAGTATGTTGTTTTGGCTGATATTTATAAAATTTGCGTTTCCTTCATTTTTGTTTGTTGTTTCAAGTTTCTAGCTAAAAGTTTTACAACTGCAATTTAAAACAGGAGAAATTCTTGCGTGAAGTGGTGCAACGCGTAACTTGAGTTTTGACTTATAACATGTAGACACATACTTATAGTTTATAGTCTGAGCTAGAATTTTTAATTTGACGTGACACCTAAGAATAGAAACTAACCTATAAGAAAATTTAAATCTTATGTTTTTAAGGTTTTTTATTTTATAATGTAAATAAAATTGTTTTCCAAAGTTAGAGTGTATGTGTCTACTTGTGATTGTTCAAGACCATAAATGGAGTGGAGGACTAGGATCAGGCAAGGATTTCTCAACAGATGTTATGAGCAGAAATGGAGAAGTCATGTTTTGATGAATGGTTTGTAATGTAACATTTGTTTTCTTCTATGTGAGCAGTGTTCTTCTGATGATGTGGCGTGATGTGGCGGAAATGGCTTCTAAACATTTAAGACGAAATGATTTTATTTTTGCTTCTGGTAATTTAGTGTCCAATGAAAAAGAAGATGGCAGTGGGAAAATTCGGGTGTTGTATAAGGTCAGTATTCTTTTTTGGTATATATTGTTCATGCCTAATTGATCTATAATTTATTATTTTTTGTCCGACTGTTCACTTTTGAGCTATTTTATTTTCTCTATATTACTATAGGATGTGCTATCTGTGCTATTTTATCGTAGGATGTAAAATTATCTTACCAGCTCATTTTTACTTATGAAGGTAATGGTGAATGAGTTAAATTTTGTTGCTGAAAGGCCATGTTCTCAAGGTATATTTCTCTCTGACTCACTCATTTACTTACACATAGAGAGGACAGTTAAGTTTCACTTGTACTTTTTGTATGCAAATGCTGCGAATTTTGGCTATAATAATATGAACCTTGGGGCTATATTTTCGATAAGCTTCACGAGAGCTAGTTGAGGTAACAATTGACATGGTGTACTGACTTATATTCCATTCTTGATGAAGTTGGGTTAATTGAATTGGGATCTTAATAATCATTGGCTTCCTATCACAATGACTTGGGCCCCTACAATCTTGTGTTTGTCATGTTGACATGTTCTTCTCGGACCTGGCAGATAAAAGAACTCGTGTCCAAGATTATGAAAACCAGCTTCACTTGTGGCAAGTGTTTTTTGCCAATCCTCATGAGTGGTGGGATAACAGGAAGCGCAAGTCAAATTCACATTCACCTGATTTTAAACACAAGGATACTGGTGAAGCTCTTTGGCTGAGGCAAGATGATCCTCCATGGGTGAAAAGACAACTTCAAAAACTTGATTCCAAAATGGCAGGACAAATTATAGCCCCTTGTTCTAGACTCACCACTTGGGTGTACGATGAATAGCGTAGGAAAAAAGTAGTAGAATGAAAATATACAATCATGATCTTGGGGCCTGATGCTCATGGCTTTGTGCTTATTGCTCCAATAAAGTTGTTAAATGATTGTTTTCTCCCCATAATTATTTTATTATTACTATAGCAGGAAATGGTGAAGCTTCTATGACAGAATTCTGTATATACATACAAAGCATATGCAAGTCATAGGAGTCGATGTAAGATATCATTGTAGAATCCTCAGATATCAGTTGAAGTCGAAGGTAGTTTGTTTTAGTCCTTTTTTCCCCTTTTCATTAGGAGGATTTGAACTTCCATTTTTCTTATTTACGTCTCATCTCTTCTGTTGTAGTTTAATGTCTCGCCACGATTACCTTTCTAATTGCAGCTTCAACATATGCACAAAGTAGTCATCGTTGGCTTGTTTTAAAGCATCATCAGAGTGCCTTGGAACAAAATATAATCAATTATCAACCGAGCGTATTGTTTGATTGAGCTAAGTACGTACACTGCTATTAAAGTGGCAGCATATTACAACGCCCACGTGCACAGACTCTCATCTAGAAGCACAAAAAGTGACACCTTAAAGAAATCTGGTGGGCAGAAATTCATTTATCCTTAGAGGAAGACTGTAAAACTCGTCATTTCTAACATCTCCCTTCCTCTTTTGGAAGGGCACCCACCATGGTACTCCTCTGTCGTTAGCTGTATGTTTTGCCTCCAGTGTGTTGTCAATTAGTGTTCCAACAATTATTGCCACAGCAGGAGATGACGAGAATATGGCGTTCAAAATGTCATTGAACTGGTGTGGTGTCACACAAAATCAAACACATCAGATATATGTCAATGAGGTGCCTAAATATTATTAACTTGGGACGAAGAGGTCGCTTACCCATCCACCAGGTGTTTTGACTGGACCATGACCATCTGGTGCTGTGTTGATGACAAAATATTGGGGTATGGAAATCCCAAGAAACAAGGTTAGCCCCAAAACATAGAGATTCCTCATTGAGTTGGTATTCACAAATTGTGTGAATGAGATCCCAACAGCAGCTACCAGAAGAAGCCAAACATAGAAAATTTAATTTCATGCAGACATGAGACAACTTTTAGTCTGTATTGTAAAACCGTGGATAAATAATATCAACATTTCTCACCTACAATGCCATACAAAACGCAGTAAATCGCAGCAAATATTGGCAAGGGAATTGATGCGAAAAAAGCTCCAAATTTCCCTGAACGTTAGTGTACATGGTAAGTAAATTACACAGAGTAACATGTATGACTGAATGGAAATCCCCCTCAACTAATTTAAGGTTTGCTAGCTTACCAAAAATAGAGAAGAATAACATGAAACCACATGAAATCTGTACTACCCTTCTGCTTCCGATATGAGTTAGTCCAAGTAGGCCAACATTCTCTCTGCAATAATAGTTAGATGAATGAGTATAGTACAGAGAAGGACAGTAGTAAAAGGAAGCTGTGATATAATTATGGGGACATTTGTTTCTTACACAGACGCAGTATTACCAACAAGAGAACCGAAAATTCCCTCGAGAAACATGCCAATACCCTGTATATATAAATATTTAGAAGGTTGAAACCAAAAGGGTCTGAATTATTAATATTCTAAAAGCATGAGAATAATGCATCACCTGCAGAATACTTCGGCTAAGCACATGTGCAGGAGGGGGCGTTGCACCTGAAATCCTGGCTGCAGCAAAGAAAGTGCCAGTTGACTGCATCAAAGTATTCAGAATTTCATCAGCAAAGCCAACTCTTCACTATATTTATAATGAAGAATTGTAAATATGAGAATGACACAGAAAACCACAGCTATAAGGAAGAATTTTAAGACCTCTGCAGATGTGACAAGTGCAGCCCCCATCATCCCAAAGACATGGCTTGCTCTGAATATTGGGGTACCCCACTGAAACGGATAAGGAATTCTGATCCTGCAATAATAACAGCTTATAAGGAGTCATTCAAAATCCGACTATTTGGTATAGTTGCTTGTGTGTATATATGAATATACCAAGGAGCAGAAGAAATGAGGTATGAGCGATCTGTTCTGCAACTTTCTTGTGTACGTACTTTAGCAGTAGAGTAAGCACCAGACACAGTGAGTACAGCAGCAAAAGCCCACATAATGCCAATGCAGAGTAGTAAAGCAAACCTCTCAAGTACATGATTTGTGGTAACATGAATGCGCTTCAAATACTATGGCATTGGAATAAATTTGATGTCACATAAAAAGTAGAGGATGAAAAAACTCTTAATATATATCACAACCTCGTTTCTAATTATAAGATCATTCCTTAATTTAATTAGATTAAGATTATTAGTTAAAGTAGTTATTAGCATATGATATTACCGATACACCCTAACTATATTACCTTTATCCCACTCTCCTGCTCTTGCTTGTTCATTATAAATAAACATTATTATGGTCAACTTGGGAAAAAATTTAGAAATGCTTTATATTTAGGAACAAATCGAAATTTGCAAGTGATCTTATATTTTGGAATGGGGAAGTATTTCAATTTCAGATTTAAACGAAAAAGTAAAAAACCTGTTGTGTTATGACCAGTAGAATAAGCATTGGGAGTCCAATCTCCATGCAATTGGCAAGCTGTATGCAGAACAAGACAATTTATAACTAACGAGATGCATTACATTCAGTCTTTAAGTGAATTAGTGTTATTTACCATTGGGAAGCCACTCATGAACAGACCAAGACCCACAACACAAACCACTGGTACAATGGTTAACGGACTGAAGTACCTGAATGAAATAAATAAAGAAATTAAAAGACTGAAGATGCTAATGTTGATGCGGCTTAAGATATGTGGACCATGGATTATATATTAAATGAATCACCTTGTTAAATTACCCCATGTTGTACTATAGCCAAGGAAGATGTTGATGAAAGAAGAAACAATGAGGGACCCTTGGACTGTTCTAATTGTGTAGATAAACCTCTGTGTACAAAAAACAACATCAAAACGTTCTACAATTTCTTATACTCGAGTTTCAACTTATAAAAGAAGATACCTAATTCAAAACTCAAAGTAAACTAAACAAACCTCGTGTTCAGTTTCAAATACACGGTCAGTGTAATTATTTATGATAGTCATGACGGGGAGTGTAAAGGCAAGAGATCCACGCATTACCGTGGGAAGCCTTGAACCGATCAAGGTTTGAAGCAGAGTGTTCAATCCAGACATAAACAATAAGGTTTGAATCACACGTGCTTTGTCACCCTGTTTAACAACATTCAACACTTATTGTCAGATCCATGAATTTTCAGATGAGTCTTATGTATAGTAGCTTAGTATATCACAAAAGTGATCTTACGTGATTTCCACCCATTTGAGGTACGAGGTTGGTTGCTATCAGTACAGTTGTTCCAAGCATCACCATGTAGTGTTGGAAAGCAAGCAAAACCGCCTCAGCTGTAAATTATTCTATTAGTCACTGAAGACAAGGGATGATGTATATTGATAAATTGTAGGCTTTGAAATTGGTTTACATGATTTAATATACACAATGGATCATATCGACATCATTTGCTAGGTGTTCAGATCACATAAACATTTATAATTCTAATAACATGAAAAAAATGTAACTTCTTTTCAAGAATAAAAGGGGCATCAAAAAGCCGTTTGCAACTAACTTGTCATGTTTAAGAGAAAGTAAAGGAGTAATAGAGATCATTAGGGAACTAAAACATTTCATTACTCGTGTGATATGTACAGTCACAAGTTCTAATATATATGAAAATTGGAACACAGAAAAAGTCACAAGTTCAACAAAAGTGCCATTTTTTGCAGCTTTCATGTGCAAATATAAAATATTTATGAAACAGGTGGCTAAGAAATAATGGAAGGAAAATATACTAACGCCATGAAGGATTTGATTGAATGCAGTAGTCAAGCTGTTGGAGTTGTTCAACCGGTACCCAAGTGGGTCCCCTTGAGAGAGCAAGATTAGGCGGCGGCGGTCCCGGCGGAGGTGCTTGTACCGGCGGCGGCTGGTGGTTCTCTGTCTCCCCCATTTTCTATCTTATTCCTACACTTACCCTTGTTCTTCACTTCTTAGTTTAAATCTTGTTTTCACAACTTGTTGCCTATGGTGGAACTAAGAGGTTCTTCTGATTCTTGTTTATTTTCAAGGTGTCAGAAGGAGTATTAAAAAAGCAGAATGGGTGGAACCTATATAAGAGAAGGTAATAAATAAATGAATCAATCAATCAAAAGTAAGTCATGTTATATTGATCCAGTTACTACATTGAATTCAATTAATATATAATGCATGTTATTGTAGCCATGATGGGGTGAGAGAGTTACTACTCCTTTACGTGTAATACAAAAAATGAGGGAAAGAAAGATGCAAAATGTGAGATATGGTTATGGGAGTGCATAGTTGTGAGGATGGGCTACAATGTTCGAGGTGGTCAAAGTTGTTCACAAGGACATGTACATGCTTTCTATTAATGACAATAATGCCATTTTGTTTATCATCTTCTTCAGTGCCCAAATTGCCATACTGACTAAACTCCCTCGCCCATATATGATATAACACTATTCTGAGACTTACATTCATTGGTTGTCCATTTTTCATTTTTGATATATCTATGACTATCTTCTCTGTCCTCTCTGACATGTATATTTCCTGAATAGCTTAGCTTGAACTCATCACTGACTATACAGATAGCTTTTAGAAGGAAGGGCAGTTTAATAGAGTGAGATCAAGTTAATTGGCCAACGTAAGGAAAGGAGTACAGTTGGTTTAAAATCTCGCGCCACCATGTGAAGACCACGTGATCATTGGAGCCTGCAGAAAACCCGTTCTGTCTAGTACTCCATTAATTGGTTACAATTTATTTATTTATTTTCTGTTAAAGTTTGTCCAATATTTTATAACTGTAAAACCTTTTATTTTGCCAAAAAAAAATTATATTGTTGACTCAAATTAAAAGTTTAAAACATCTTGCAAATGCTGACAGCAAAACCATAACAAAGTTGAGGGAAGAGGATGGAAGGGGGAATGTAGAGAATGAGCACATAGCAAAGTTGATGAACTTAAACCACATCTCTAAAACTTAAAAAGGATTGTTACCGAAGTTGATGAAAATTATAGGGACAAGAAATGGTATGAACCCATGAGAGCCATAACACGGGCGATAGTTAACATGAATTACAAATTATTACAACTTACTTGCTTTGGCAGTATAAAAACTAATTATTTAATTTGATTAGATTAATATTTTTAATTAAGGTAGTTTAAATCACATGATATTGTCAATAGATTCTCGTCTTCTACCTTTATTCGCTTTTCCTCTTATTTATTTATGGGTAAAGGAGCAAATCTGCCCCCCAAGTAACCACCAAGGAGCGCTGAGGACCCTAAACTAACCACAGGCTCGGATCTGTACCCCAAGTAACCAAGATGTTAAAAAAATACTCCGGTTGGACGGTCAACTACGTTTGACCGTTACCTTGCTTATTTGGATGCCACGCGAGCTCCTGCTGTGCCACCTCTGCATGCCACGTGGCATGTTAGTTTAGGGTACTCAGCGCTCCTTGGTGGTTACTTGGGGGCCAGATTTGCTCCTTTACCCAAATTTTAAATTTGTATCCATCAAATTCTTTTGATAAGATTCAATTAAATACTTAAATATTTAGGAAAGGTAATTATAATTAGTTAACTTATGATTAAGTTTGGCATTAGATAAAAGATGTTAATTAACACTATAAATGTTATATTATGTTACAACATTCAAATTTCATTTGTAGATGCTTTCAGTAGGGAAAAAAATTTGAGCGAGAAATGACAAAAGAAAACTTGTTAAATTATTCTTAAAAATAGTTTTATTGCTATAAAATAAGAATTCCCACTTAGTATATCTAATCTATAGCCACTTAATATCAAACCCCATTCGAGTAATTTGAGTAATTACCTACGTTTCTCAACTAGTTGTTTGAGATATATGAGTAGTTAATGGGGTTTTGAAATGTTTCAAAGTAATGGAAAATTCTAACAATTAAAAGCGATACTCGAGTAGTTACCTATGTTACTAAACTAGTTATATGCGATACATGAGTAGTGAATGGATTTTTTTCATTTTTTCTAAATTTCATTTTAGACAAATTGACGACTATATCTTATTTGTGAAATGAAAAAAATCCATTCACTACTCATGTATCGCATATAACTAGTTTAGTAACATAGGTAAATACTCGAGTATCGCTTTTAATTGTTAGAATTTTCCATTACTTTGAGACATTTCAAAACCCATTAATTACTCATATATCTCAAATAACTAGTTGAGAAACGTAGGTAATTACTCAAATTACTTGAATGAGGTTTGATATTAAGTGACTATAAATTGGATATACTAAGTGAGAATTCTTGTTTTATAGCAATAAAACTATTTTAAGAATAATTTAACAAGTTTTCTTTTGTCATTTCTCGCTCAAATTTTTTCCCTACTGAAAGCATGTACAAATGAAATTTGAATGTTATAACATAATATAACATTTATAGTGTTAATTAACATCTTTTATCTAATGCCAAACTTAATCATAAGTTAACTAATTATAATTACCTTTCCTAAATATTTAAGTATTTAATTGAATCTTATCAAAAGAATTTGATTGATAAAAAATTATTAATTTGGGTAAAGGAGCAAATCTGGCCCCCAAGTAACCACCAAGGAGCGCTGAGTACCCTAAACTAACATGCCACGTGGCATGCAGAGGTGGCACAGCAGGAGCTCGCGTGGCATCCAAATAAGCAAGGTAACGGTCAAACGTAGTTGACAGTCCAACCGGGGTATTTTTTTAACATCTTGGTTACTTGGGGTACAGATCCGGGCCTGTGGTTAGTTTAGAGTCCTCAGCGCTCCTTGGTGGTTACTTGAGGGCCAGATTTGCTCCTTTACCCTTTATTTATTACTATTGATGAAGGAGATCAATAAGAATGATTTGGGGAAAACTATAATAAATTAGATAGAGTTCTTATATTTAGATCAAACTCACCTCATTAAATAGGTTTTATATTTAGGAATAGAAGAGTTGATAAAATAATGAGGAACTGTTGTAATGTTAGCACATTGCACATTGCACATTGCACATTGCACATTGCACAGTATAGTAACAAGAAGATGCCATTGCTGTCGGTGGTGCTATGGGGCACCGACCATAACTGAAGAAAGTCAACCTTTGTTGGTAATGTTTATTAATTTCCCGATTCAAGTTCAACCTGCCCAACAATATCTTCACAGCTTCAACCCCTTGCTAACGCGGCCACTTCAAAAATCATGTTAAACCATGAACCTGCACGTGCCTTTGAATATATCCATGCAACGATCCCTATCCACGGAATTCACACATGACTATAAAGTTTTCCATTATAGTACTCAGCTTCGGTTCTAAATATATATGAAATCGCTTTTAACTATTTTTTAGTTAAGGAAATTAATTAAACCACTTAATTATAACACATGTTATATATATTTAGGATATATGTTAGATCATAAGTATAATGCATTAGTTTTGAAGAAAAAAGATAAATATAAATAATTTAAAATGATTGATTTTACATCCCTAATTCCTAAAAGAATTCAAATTAATCTTATGGAATGAGGGTGTTTTATTGATCTTCTCTTTCTATAATATAATAAAACTCACCAGTTATATTAATGACATTTTAGATACACTGACTAACTAGCATTATAGAGTTAAATACAGCAAATAACTTATTCATATGATAAGTGTACTCTCTCTTATCCTAGTATAAAATTAAGTTGGTTTGTTTTGTGGAGGACTAATTAAAAAAAAGCATATATTCCACCTAATTACTGGTAGCAACAACATATGAACAATGTATTGTGGTAGTACTATTTACTACCAGAACAATGAAGAGAAATAGGTCACTTAAATTACTGGTAGCAAAAACATGTAATAACATTACATAGGATAACTGAAATAGATGATATTAGTATATCACCATGTCAGACTGATTCAGTCAACAAGAGGATGAAGCACCTTTCCAACAAACATTAGCGTTCCAGTCATATCTTCTCTAACGATAAAGAGAAATGGGTGGTCTGCCACAAAATTTATCTTGGATGATAACCGAGAAGACCCGAATTTTATAACAGCAGCACTAGCAGCAGCAGCTTCAGTTCCTTCTTCATCCACTTCAATGAATGCCTTATGGAATATCTTGGAAACGTACAGATTTTTACCATCCAAAGAATCCATTATTTCAGTCAATCCTCCCGGAAAGAAGGGCAAAGTTAGCCCCAGTTCCTTAAGCACTTTGGATATTTCAACCCCATAAGAAATCTTAAATTTTGGAATTCTAAAGTCACCTACTTCCACTCTGGTTTGAGGAAGATGGCGATCCAAGAAGCCGGACTGTGAACCCACCATCTCAACCAAAGGTGGCAGCCCATCATCTGCATCTGGAAGAAGGAAATACATGGTGAATTGGTGTTTATCTTCACCTTGCTTATAAGGAAGACCAAGGACTTTGAATCCATCACATGCTCTGATAAACTGTTTTTTCTTGCTTGTCATGAAGGGAGCCTTCACTGAGCTACCACTTCCAAGGTGAAAATCATATTCTTTGGTTGCTGATGCATCAAATTTCTCATTCCATTCTCCTTTAAAGTATAATGCGTTGGCCAAAACGAGCCTGGTTAAGCTATCAAGAGACCCTGCAGGAATAAGCTCTTTAATAAGGCCACTCGTCTCCTTTTCTGCCCATGAATTGATTTCTTGGGTCACTTGAACAGCCTATATAAATCACAGCCATCATCTCATCAGTTACTCAATATTTTTAACACAGGGCAAGTTGCTGTTATTAGCTATTTGTTTTAAAATATTAAAAAACATGGCAAGTTGTTGCTCTTGGTTATTAGCTAATTGTTTTAAACTTTTTAGAAGAGGGTAACAACTAGACACATAAGTGAAATAGGTTTATATGCCATGCTGCAGAAGCACTAGTTACACACTACAGAAGTTGCCTTTTAACAATTTGCTAGAAAATTTGAGATTAGTTTATAAGTGCACAAGAGTCACATGACAAGGAATAAAGCAATCATAAGACACATCATCCACCACCAATTTGACTTAATCACAGCATTAACAAGAATATGATTATGCTACATGCAAAGTAGATGAAAAAAAAAGCTATTCTACATTATACCCCAAATTCTTTACTTCATGATGGCGGGATAATGTAATTAGTTCAATGGGGAAATTAATATGGAGAAAGATTGTAAGGCAAAAAAGGGTCTCTGATGATGTTCTTTGAGTAAGACAATGGGCACAAGCCACAAGCTACAAGACGATTCTTAAACGTATAGCTATTTCATGCATATTCCATAATGATATGTCTACCCCGAACACTATGGTTGGTTTAATCTAATGGGTAAGTGGTATCACTTGGTGTTTCGAATCACACAACCCACTTTCATTTACACTTTACAGTAACATGCATCAACAATCTAATTCTTCTTTCCTTGTTTGCCAAACCTTTTCAAAAAAGAAATAAGAAATAGCCCAATTGTAGCCAATTAAAATAATTAAAGCTAAACTAAGAAAATGCTAACAAACTAAGCAAGATCACATTATTGATTCACAATATACACGAAAGACAAGATTGCACCTTGGTTTTGAAGTCCACTTGAGATAAAGCAGCTTTATAGACAGAGTCAACAATCTGTTTGAAAGAAGGCTTGAGGGAAAGAGATCGATCAAGCCAGACACCATTAACATAACTCAACTGGGGGCCACCATTGAGACTACCATCAGCAAAGACAACAGTAACAAACTGAGAGGCCAAGAAGTTGAGCTGATCGGTGGAGTTAGACTTGAGGAACGAGAGAAGTTGATCGCGTGTGGATCCCTTGGAGCCAGCAGCAATGAGGCTAAGCACCACATGGATGGACAATGGTGAAAGCACTAAGTTATCCTTCTCACCCCCCTTCAACAATAGATGCTTAGCAAAGCTCAATGAGACATCTGTTTGATTGCTGATTGCTTCCCGCAAGTCCATTTTACTATAGCAGATTGCAATTCAAACAATGATTCGGAAATTGCCAATTTTCTCCTCTATAATTTCAAACTTCCAAGGTTCCTTGAGAAGAAAACTTTTCAATTTACTTCAAATTGAGCATAGTTGTTTAAAACGTTATTTTAATTAAATACCTAAAATGCTATAATGACACAATTATAATAATACTTCTCTGGTCCTACATACATGGTAGTTTTATCTAGGGGAGAAAGTTTTACATTCTTATTGTTTGTTTCCATTTCGGCTGTGTGTGTAGATTTTGTCTATGGGCTATACATTCCTGTTTCAGGAATGAAATGCTCAAAGTGGTTTTTGAAGGGGCTAAGCATTAAGAACAACGTGGTAAAGAATAAAACATGACCGATAAAACAATTTCACTTAGATCATTAACATTCAGTAACAGTACATGGAAAGTCAAAGATATATAAACTAGCTACGAAGCATGATCCATCGATGCAAGAAATACGTAATGTTTGAAGCAAAGGGAAAGGCAGTAAAAGGAGTAAACAAAATGAAGTGAAGATTAATTAGATGAATGGAGAAGAAGTGAAGAGCTTACAGTCTAATCGTACCAAATAGCAATTGGGTGCTTTCCTATCGTCAACCAAAATGACACAGAAGACGTCGGTGATGAAAATGAGGATATCTAACGTCTAACGATGGCGACGATATGACTATGATATGACTATGAGCAATGCAAAAAGGTCCCCACCTGGCGACACGACACTGTCGACACGTCGATTATTTATACCTTTCGGTCTTATAATAGTAGTTTTTTACCATTTTGCCCCCGTCCATAGCACTATTATTTTTTCTTTTCTTTTTATCAGAGTACTATTACTTTTTCTAGATTAAAGTATACTCCTTCGGTCCTAAATATAAGACCTAGTTGATTTTTTTACAAAATCCTAAAAAAGTAAAATAAGTTAATTATAAATTGATTTACTTAATTTTTTCCATTAAACTAGTTTATTTTACCTATAAACTAATGGATAATCTAATAATATACTCCCTCCGGTCCTTAGTATAGGACCTAGTTGAATTTTTTTAAAAATCCTAAAAAAAGCAAAATAAGTTAATTATAAATTGATTTATCTAATTTTTTCTCTTACACTAGTTTATTTTACCTATAAGCTAATGGATAATCTAAAAAGATATCGAATATGTCATGATTTAATAACATATTTTGCAACCTTAATCTCTCCAAAAAAAAGTCAATTAGGTCTTATATTTAGGACCAGAGGTAGTATCAAATATGTCATAATTTAATAACCTATTTTGCAACTTAAATCTCTCCAAAAAAATCAACTAGGTCTTATATTTAGGACAGGAGGTAATACTGTATATGCTTTATGTTTACAATAAATTTTAATTCAGTAATTTGGCAAAAAAAAAAATTCAGTCATTTGTATCTAGAAGGTAATCTTTCAATTATTTTTTTGTTAACATGTTAGTTACACATGACTTGACTGGGAATGATCACTCGACAAATCTAAATGATTTATTATCTGGTTCTTATTTGTGGTGGCACCTATGTTCGTTTGGAGTTTGGACAATGAGAGAGCACAATATGAGAGTGTATGCTAGTTTCCAAAATATAAAAATAATCGCACTAAATTTTTTTAATTTAAATATTTTTTATAACATTTAATGATATATTCACTAACTAAATTTTTTTGGGCAACATTTTTCATTAAGTGGAGTTCATTAGTGTTAATAAAAAATGATAAAATGTGTACTTTTCCAAGCATAATATGATTAAATTAAAGCTTAATGCAATCAAGGATGAATAATATACTGTAGTCTTTATTCTAAACTAAATTTAAGTTTTTGTTGTTTTTTAGAACTTCCTAATCTAAGTAATATTTATTTATCTGAACTTTTTCTACAAATTAATTTATTTGATTCATAAACTAATACATATCTCATGATATATCATGATATATATGTGTGTGATTAAAATATGTTTATCTCTTTTCACTCGCCCTTTTTATGCAGAGAAATTGTTCTGATATAAAAACTTAGAAAGTTGTGTTCTAATATAAAAACCATGATTCCTTCATTTAGGGGTGTCCAAACCCGGGTGCAGGAACGGGAATAGGCTTTCCCGTTCCCTTTCCCGGAAGGGGGCCGGGAAAGGCTTCCATTTCCCGTTATTTCCCGCATGTGCGGGAAATATGTGGGAACGGGAATGAAAACGGGATTTCCCGTTCCAGCATATTATGAAGTTGGGAACAAACAAATGAGACATAAAAATGAAATATACACATATTGATATACACAAATATTTTATTACCATTAAAACAAAACTAACCCACAAAAATTACAAAACAAGATTACTAAGATTACAAGATTACAAATCATTCTCACATTTAATATGATTAAAATTTGGGAAAGATTTGTCATACATTATTTACAAATCTTTCTCATACTATAGTATTGTCATACATTTACAAGATTACAAATCATTCTCATATTTGTCTCTTTCACTTACTTTATATCCTGTAACTTTTCTTCCCCTTACCCTACTAATATTTTCCAACATCATCATATTTTCCCTTATACACTTACTGACATACACACGGCACACCTTTTATTTCCATTAAAGCAAAACTAACACATAAGGATTATAAAACAAGATTACAAATCTTTTCCATCATGCAGATGAGAACGAAACAGATTTTAGAAAACCCAACATGCAATTAGTTCCTTTAAATTGATTAAATGAAAATAAATTTTAGAAAAGAACACAACAAAAAAATTTTTTAGAAGCAATTAGAATCCAACATGCAATATTTATAATTGGGACTAAACAGTAAACACCCTTATTTTTTATTTAAAAATTTTAAAAAAGAGGCAATATTAAAATCCGTGACGGGAACGGGATTCCCGGGGCCTATCCCGGATCCCGTCCCGTTCCCGGCCCCCCGGGAAATTTCCCGCCTTTGTCCGGGACGGGAAATTCCCGGCCCCGTTGGCCCGGGAACGGGACGGGACCCCCAGGAACGGGATATGATGGACACCCCTACCTTCATTATATATCGATGTTTGGGAAGATTTTCATATGAATTTGAATAGAAAGGGTGAAACAGGTCTAGATTGTTTATATTTCTTCAACACCATTTCTATTTTATTCTATTAAAATATTTTGATAGGTACATTATCCAAAATCATTAATCTAAAACTCTAACAGTTGAGATAATATAACTTCACCAGTTATACCCACCACATTTCTTACTCCAAATCAGTAATATGATTTATAATTTGGTTGTTCCATGAAAATTTAGATGTACTAATTTCAATTAATCAACGTGAACAGTTTTCAAATGGAGTTTTTCAATTAAATCATGCCAACCAATACCGCAGGATCACACTTTTTTCATATTTAATAAACTTATTTGTTAGCTCGCAGATCACGCTTTTTTTCACATTTAATAAATGTATTTGTTAGTTTTCTATCTTATAAACTAACAAATGTTTATAACAAAAACTGTGCACCAAGCAACCAAACAAGATTCATCACAAACTTCTACTTTCCTTGGCAAATTTTCCTCAAATACATAAATGCATCCATTTCAACTTAGTCCTATTCACTACCAGAACGACGAAGAGAAACAGGTAAACTAAATTTGTGGTAGGTGGTAGCAACAACAATATAATAACATTACATAGGATAAGTGGAACAGATAATATTAGTATATCACCAAGGCAGACCGATTCAGCCAACAAGAGGATGAAGCACCTTTCCAACAAACAGCAGCGTTCCAGTCATATCTTCTCTGACAATAAAGAGGAATGGGTGGTCTGCTACAAAATCCATCTTAGATGGCAAACTCCTCAGTAATATAACAGCAGCACTAGCAGCAGCAGCTTCAGTTCCTTCTTCATTCACTTCAATGAATGCCTTATGGAATATGTTAGAAACGTATAGATTTTGACCAGCCAAAGAGTCCACTATTTCCGTCAATTCTCCCCCAGAGAAGGGCAAAGTTAGCCCCAGTTCCTTAAGCACATTGGATACTTCAACCTCATAAGAAATCTTAAATTTTGGAATTCTAAAGTCACCTACTTCCACTTTGGTTTGAGGAAGATGGCGATCCAAGAACCCGGATTGTGAACCCACCATCTCAACCAAAGGTGGCAGTCCATCATTTGCATCTGGAAGAAGGAAATACATGGTGAATTGGCGTTTATCTTCACCTTGCTTATAAGGAAGACCAAGGACTTTGAATCCATCACATGCTCTGATAAACTGTTTTTTCTTGCTTGTCATGAAGGGAGCCTTCACTGAGCTACCACTTCCAAGGTGAAAATCATATTCTTTGGTTGCTGATGCATCAAATTTCTCATTCCATTCTCCTTTAAAGTATAATGCATTGGCAAAAACGAGCCTGGCTGAGCTGTCAAGAGACCCTGCCGGAAGAACCTCTTTAATAAGGCCACTCGTCTCCTTTTCTGCCCATGAATTAATTTCTTGGGTAACTTGAACAGCCTATATAAATCACAACAATCATCTTATCAGTTACTCTATCTTTACACATGGAAAGTTGCTGTTATTTTCTAACTATTTTAAAATATTAAGAAACAAAGCAAGTTGTTGTTCTTGGTTCTTTAAGTTTCCTTACTTATATTAGATAATTACCAATTACCAATACTATGCATCAAAAACATAAAACACACTCTAGTGCAGGGTAACAACTAGACAGGAAAGTGAAATAGGTTTATATGCCATTCTGCAGAAGCATTAGTTACACACTAAAGGATTAAGTTGCGTTTTAACAATTTGCAAGAAATTTGAGATTAGTTATAACTGCACATGATTAGTTACCCACTATCATTTAGTCTTTACAGTAACATGCATCAATAATCTAATTCTTCTTTCCCGGGTAACCCAACCTTTTCAAGAAAGAAAATAAATCACCCCAATTGCAGCCAATTTAAAAAAAATTAAAGCTAAAATAAGAAAATGCTGGCAAAATAAACAAAATTATATTATTGATTAATAATATACAAGAAAGAGAGGATTGCACCTTGGTTTTGAAGTCCACTTGAGATAAAGCAGCTTTATAGTCAGAGTCAACAATCTGTTTGAAAGAAGGCTTGAGGGAAAGAGATTGATCAAGCCAAACACCATTAGCAAAACTAAGTTGGGGGCCACCGCTTAGACTACCATCAGCAAAGACAACAGCAACAAACTGAGAGGCCAAGGAGTTGAGCTGATCGGTGGAGTTAGACTTGAGGAACGAGAGAAGTTGATCGCGTGTGGATCCCTTGGAGCCAGCCGCAATGAGGCTAAGCACCACATGGATGGACAATGGTGAAAGCACCAAGTTATCATTATCACCTCCCTTCAACAATAGATGCTTAGCAAAGCTCAATGAGACATCTGTTTGATTACTGATTGCTTCACGCAAGTCCATTTTCCTCTATCGGATCGCAATCCACACAATGTTTCCGAAATTGCCAATTAACCTTCCTTGAGAAGAAAATGTTTCAGTAAACTTCAATTTAAGCATAGTTGTTCAAAACGTTATTTTGGTTAGAATATTCATTACCTAACATGCTATAATGACACAAATATAACAATAGTAAACAAGATGAAAGACATGTATGCCACTCCATACATTACAGTTTCTCTAAAAAGGGTCAACCCAATGCGACTTAGTGGGGTTGTTAAGGAAGGGAACATACTAAGTAGTCTTATTTCTTCTTTCTTTTTTATGTAAAGAGGCTGATTCGAACCGACACATGTTACATTATTATTTGTTTCCATTTTGGCCATGTGTATAAATTTTGTCCATGTGCTACTGCTATACATTCCAGTTTAGGAATAGAATGCTCAAAGTGGGGTTTGAAGGGGCTAAGCTTTAGGAACAACGAGGTAAAGAAGGAAACACGATCAATTAAACAATTTCATCTACATCATTAACAATCTTCACTCATGATTAATTTTCAGTAACAGTACATGGAAAGTTTGAGATATATAAATAAACAATCACTAAAAACATCATCACAGACTGCAGCTAATAATTATTACACCTAATATACAGTAACTGCTCTAAACAAGCTATGAAAAATATAATATTTGAAGCAAAGGGAAAGGCAGTAATTAAGTGGAATAAACAAAATGAAGTGAAGATTAAATAGGTGAATCGAAAAGAAGTGAAAAGCTTACAGTCTAATCATACCAAATAGCAATTGAGTGCTTCCCTATCGTCCACCAAGATCACTGAAGACGCCGGCGATGAGAACGAGGAATCTAACGACGGTGACGATACAACGGTGACGATATGATAAGACTATGAGCAATTGCAAAAACGTTTCCACGTGGCGACATTACACAACAATTGTTTATTGACTTTGTTCGCTCAGGTGTTATAATTTTTTTCACCATTTTGCCCTCCGTCCCTAACATTTTTCCTACCTTAAAATTAAATGTCACGCCTAGTTTTTAAATTGAATAAACTTCAAAGACCAAAATTTCCCCTTTCAAACTTCAGACTATTATGTAACATGTTCCAAAAGAAAATAGAGTACTAATTTATTAGAGCTACCATATGGACTAATCAAATTGTCTTTCTTTTAGAGCCACCATATAATAATCTCTAAATTTCCCATAGGGATCAAATCACCACTTTTTTATTCAACGTAACTGATCGATTTCCCATAATAAACATTTTCTTTTCGTTCTCACTTCTCATCAATTATGACGTGACATGATGAACAAGCAATTAAGTTGTGATGAAGATGTAGGTCCCTTGTATTGCTCTGCTTAGCCACAGTCAGACAAGCCATTGAGTTCTATCAAATAATTATTATATATTGCTAATTAGATGCGAGTGTAGATTATACCCCTCAAATCCTAAATATAATATCACTTTTAAGATTTAATTTGTTCCTAATTATAAGGTCGATTTCTTCTCTCTATCATGCATATATTTATCCACATTTTCCCAAACTTACTAACCCCATTATATACCTTTTACAAACAAATTTTATGATGTTGAATGAGGAATAATAAGGAGGGGTATAATTGAAAAAACACATCAAATTACCTAACTTAATTACTTTCATTAATCTCTCCAAATTAAATTGTCTTATAATTAATACAGGAGGCCGTATGTTGATTTTGGCGGCAAGTTGCAACAGACGTCTAAAACACTTCTCCCCTATAGTATTGTAAGCAGGAGTCAACATTTTCTCTTTGCTTTAGCCACTGTGTAAGAGAGAAAGTAATCCAAGTGAAGGCCGGCTAAGGACAGAGGACAATGATCATGGATGAAGATCTATAGCTGTATACATTAATAAAGAAATATGAAATGTGCCAATAATCCAATTTTCATCACGAAAGTCATCCTTCAACGAACTTCTTTGAATTTTATTGTTGTCTAGCTATTTTGTCCAAATACGAAACTCGCCAATTTTGTTCACGTCATATTCAATGACACAACTAAACTGTGGTGCTGACTTTCTCAGGTAATACTGAGATTTTTTCCAAAAAAATTACTTCTGGCCTTCATATGAAGTATTATTGCATTATACAAGTCCTAATTTCTCTGATAGCTCCCTTGCTTGTATTTCAAAATGAACTCTTTTTTAAACTAGCCAGCCATCTATACATTAACCAGCTAAACAAGCAAAGAACCTGCTTATTTAACTTGCAACTTGTACGCCAAAAAACAAAATCTTACAACGTGAAGTAAGTATATGTTTTCAGCTATAAGCTAATTGTCCTACCTATCTTTCATTGTAAGGTCAGTTTATGATTCTTAATCATGCTCATTGTAACACAAATCATTTTTTTTCCATCTACTCAAGAAAACTTTGATTTCTTTGAGCAAATGTTGGCGTGTGTGTTTCCTTCCTGTTCTAATTATTACCATAATATGGAAGCAAGTGAGTCTGAATTCTCCTTATTTAACAAATGTGTGTGTGTACACGTATATAAAGCAAGTCAGGCGCTGGCAAAAAATAACTTCACTACTGAATACTGATGGTTGTTAACTAAATACGTAAATCGTGGCCGTGATAGCTCAATAAGATTAGGGTAATTGTGTGTATAAAGTACTTGATTAATCGCCCCTTGGTTGTTTCAAGAACTTTGAATGTCGTCATTGTAGCGTATAGGTCTTCGTCACTGTTCGCAACGCAAGTGCACGGGTCGCGCCAAGTAATAAAGTGTTAAGTAGAGTATCGTTCCCACGAGGATTTGGTTCCGAAACCCGGTCAAGTAGAGATTATTGCACTCTCGCTCAATTTGAGTGATCCAAATGTCAAGAGTGAAGTGTAACTATATAATAAAAGATAAGAAAAACTATGAACAAGTGATTCTCCAACTTCAAGAATAAATTGGGACTTATGATTATCTATCCCCCTTGTATCTCCTAACCTTAAAATGTCTCCTCTCACAATTGCTTTTAATAGCTATATATGTGCTAACCTAGGTTTCACAATGTACTTGTAAATGCTCCGTCGAGTCAAGAACAAGTGTTTAATTCTATTAATCATGTAATCTCTTGTCACAATTAATAAAACCCAATTTCTAAGTTTCAACCCTAATATGGCTATGTGAGGTTAATAAGTATATGTCTATCTTATTGACAAAACCATTTATTTATCATGCAAACTTCAAGTTCTCACACTATTCCACTCAAGTTCTACACTTAACCTAGCTCTCTCAAGTCATAAGTCAAATGAACAAATCAAATAAATGATGATCAAACATTTAGAGGCATTAAGGCTAGAGTGAAATAAACATATATATATAACATTAATCACAAAGGAGAGGAAGTATCTAGAGTTAATCCAAACAAGGGTTCAAAATAATCCTAAAACAAAGTGTTTAGCTACTCATCATGTTCAATAAACCCAAAGGAAAATATACAATAATAGTCATACACATTGAACAAAAGTAAGGAAAGGAGAATGGAGAAGAAGAACCAAGATGTGAAGCTCAAATCTCTTCAAAACTTTAAACCCCAACTCAATCTCCACCAAGATCCATGCCCTAGCACACCACAAAGCTCCCCAAGAAGTCCAAGAAATGAAGAATGGTGAGGTCCCTCTATTTTGCCTCTTTTAAACCTAATTTTCGAAGTAAAAATTGGGCTGCAAAAGTGCTGATGCGACTGTGCCGCGACATGATAGTATAGGCAAAAACGGTGTCGCGGCGTGGTTCTGTTCTGACTAAAACTAAGCTGCAGCTCAAAAGTCCGGGCCATGGTTCAATTCCTTCAGATAAAAAGTCAAGAATGCTTCATTCATGCTTTCACATCACTTCAATCATCTCTAACTTATCCAATGTTTTGCCTTCAATTTCCTAATACAAAAAGATCTTGCAAAATAACAACTTTGACAGAAACAAGAAACAAATGTGTAACCAAAAGTGTTATGCTTCCTTCTTATAATTTATCCTGTAAAATAGATACAAAACATCTAAAAAGTGTATATAAAAGCAAGTGAATCATGCTAAAAAGTATGAATTCCAAGACATTAACAGTCACGTTCTTATTAAATAATTGTAGGCCTTCATGTTGGTAAAAAAATTGTAGGCCTTCATCGCGTTCTTATTACTTAATAATGTACTAGAGTGTAGTCAAAGTTATCTGCACTTTTAATAATGCATGCATAATTATTATATGGGTTAGGGGGTCACGAATATGTGGGCTGAAAATGATGGCTTAGCTTTAATGATTTAATCAACTTGTTCCAAAACTAAGTTCAACCATATCTGGTTCATCATTGCATATGGCAATAAAATTTAAAAAAGAAATCGATAATCATTTCATGAAATTATATGTTCATGTCCTGGAATATAGCTTACTTATCTAAGAGACATCAAACATTTTAGGAAAAATCAAACAAGGCGGCAAATTTTTCATGACTTAGGTTATAAGAAAGTCAACGAGAGTGGGAACAATATAAATAATTAAGGAAACTACTATTACTATTTCAGTATTTAATACTCCCTCCGGTCCTAAATATAAGACCTAATTGACTTTTTCTGGAAAACCCTTAAAAAAGCAAAATAAGTTAATTATAAATTGATTTACCTAATATTTTCCCTTAAACTAGTTTATTTTACCTATAAACTAATGGATAATCTAAAAATCTATCAAATATGTCATCATTTAATAACCTATTTCGCAACTTTAATCTCTCCAAAAAAAGTCAATTAGGTCCTATATTTAGGACCGGAGGTAGTATGATTTAGTTGGCTAAATTTGAAGATACTCCCTTCGGTCCTAAATATAAAACCTAATTGATTTTTTGGAAAATCCTAAAAAAGCAAAATAAGTTAATTATAAATTGATAATTTACCTAATTTTTCCCTTAGACTAGTATATTTTGCCTATAAACTAATGGATAATCTAAAAATATATCAAATATGTCATCATTTAATAACCTATTTTGCAACTTTAATCTCTCCAAAAAAAAGTCATCTAGGTCTTATATTTAGGACCGGAGGTAGTATTAAGGAAATTAAATACAATAATTAAAGTATTTATATTAAATAATTTTTTTTCAAATGCATGTGTTTAACTTATAATTAAACTTTTTTATATTCTAATGCTACATATAGTTATTTTAGATATATCATGTAACACGTTATTATTAAAGTAATTTATTTAGCTTTATTAATATCTCAAATTAGTCAATAGTGTCTTATACTAAAGACAAGGATATACAGACAATTTGTTTGAAGACTTTTCGAAACCTACCATATAGTCTCCTTTTTAAATTGTTATTTTCTACTCATGAATCCCTCTTATCCTGGAAATAAATGACCAAGGCAATCAATAATGCCAGAAAATGCCTACGTAAGGAGTGGAACTCTACCAACAAAATGTGAAGGATAAGATTATTTTAAACTCAAGACGCCATTCAATTTCTTAGTCGTATTTTAAATGATTATTGTTCCTATCAAGTAACTTGGAGCACATAAACAATACTCTAAGTCATGGCCTTGCTATGAAATATATACTATGCCAGCTCCACTACCCACTTCAGAGTAAACAAGCCTCTTTGGTTGCAGAACACAAGGCACTAACCATGGTAGTTGATTCACCTCCAAGTTCTCTTATCATTAATATATGTTTTATGGTCCTATATGAGACCAAACAAATTCTTCTTAGGCTAATCAAATGATTGTTTTATGAGTTATCTCAGGGAATCTTCAGAGATATGGGAACTCAACCAAAGGCAGAAAGAAGGCTAGGAGGAAACAGGGCTGCCCTGTTTGTGTATGGTAATTAACAGATTGGAGAATCCTTGATCAATATCTATATAGTTTTTATATAATGTGTTTTTATAAGCTGATGAATTATGGACGTAGCAATGGAGGGGCTAGAGAACATGGCCTTCATGGCCATGGGAGTGAGCTTGGTGACTTATTTCTTTGGATATATGAACTTCAGCTTAACAAAGTCAGCCAATACTCTCACTAACGTTTTTGGGAGTGTGTTTCTGCTTGCACTCTTCGGGGGTTTCATATCTGATACTTATCTCTCACGGTTCAAGACTATTGTCCTCTTCGTCTCCATGGAAATCTTGGTGAGTCCTTTTTATCGTTTCATTCCCTATATTTTTTTTTTTTGAACTGACGTTTCTTTCCCTATATAAAATGTTATTTTGGTCATATTAATATGTCATAACATTAAGTTTTTTTAGGTACATATTTATAGTGTTGATTTTGTATTCATTACAATTGAGATCATAAGAGTGATGTTAAAATAGAATTAATGATGTTTTGAAGTTTTTGTAAATTTCAGCAAAATAGTAGTGTCTAATAAATATTATTAGAAGAATAATAGAGATTTCAACCATGAAATATGGAGAAATAACTTGGAAGCGATTTAAGAATTACATATTTGTATTGAGGGGGCTTGTGTTCATTATTGAAGCCAACTTAACTGTGTCAGTTTCAGGAAGCAATATCCTGTTGACAGTCATGTGTCAATTTCATTTTACCAAGAGTAACTATCTTATTAATGATAACTAATGATAATGACAAATAGTGAGAAATAATGATAAATACTAATACAAAGTAACTTGTCATCATTATAACAGTATTTTATGTTCCACAACTTAAACGCGTTGACTATTCATGTAATGTAAGTTTTTAAATTACCGACAAAAATATCATAATTTCTCTTAAAGAGAGTTCACAAAACAGCAAAAAAGACTAGCTTCCGAGTAACAAGTGACAACATACCAGTTAGACAATTTCAAGTTATGTATATTTTTTACAGGGGTATGGTATCCTAGCTGCACAGGCACACTTTCACCAATTAAGACCAACACCATGCAAGGGCAAAGCAACAACCCAGGCAAGTCAATGTGAGGCTGCTAGTGGAGGCCAAGTTGCAATTCTCTATATTGGACTTTCTCTTTTTGCCATTGGAAATGGCAGCGTGAAGGCTGCTTTGCCCTCCTTAGGGGCAGATCAGTTTGATGATAAAGATCCCAAAGAGAAGGCACAATTATCTAGCTTTTTCAACTGGTTCTTGCTTAGCCTTACCATTGGATCTATAGGGGGTGTTACTTTCGTTGTTTGGATTAGTACCAACCTAAGCTGGCAATGGAGTTTCACTTTATGCACTATTGTTGTATCGTGTGGAGCTATCTTTGTAATCCTTGGCAAATCATTTTATCGTAATAATGTTCCGAAGGGAAGCCCCCTTGTTCGGATCATACAGGTGCATGGTTATGTTAACACTTACACATTGGAATAATATTTTAAATGTTATACACATCTCATTCATGTATGTTTGTTGAATTGGTAGGTCTTTGTGGCAGCTTTCAGAAACAGAAAATTGCAAATTCCAGAGAATGACGAGGAACTACATGAAATTCATGAATCAGAAGATAGGGACATTCATGAAATCATCAAAAGGACAAATCAATTCAGGTAATACTCCATTTACATTAAAAGAAACAGTTTAGCTTTAATCTTGATATATGCATAGGTTTTAATATAACACGTTAACTGGCTCACAATACTGAATAATGTCAATTATGTCAATTACGTACTGTCCCTTGCATTGATTTTACCATCATAAAAAAGTTAATTTTTAAACATGTATTTGAAATATTGTCACCCTTTTCTTTCTTCTGTTAGGGGTAAAACAGAAAGGCAATCATTAATTAACTTGTGAACCTTCTATGTTTTGTACCAAAGTTTTCTTCTAAATCTTGTATTTTTGTTGGAAATCTAATTTCCCAGGTTCTTGGACCGGGCAGCAGTTAAAAGGAACACTGCTGATGCAACAACAGCCTCAAACTCAAGTTCATGGAATCTGTGCACGGTGACCCAAGTAGAAGAAACAAAAATATTAATACGAATGCTACCAATTATAGGTAGCACCATATTCATGAACACATGTTTAGCTCAGCTTCAAACCTTCTCTATACAGCAAAGCACAACCATGAACCCTTACATCCAAGGATTTAAAGTGCCTGGTCCATCTATACCAATCATTCCTTTGCTCTTCATGTTCATACTTATCCCTTTATATGACCGCATATTTGTTCCATTTGCTAGAAGAATCACTGGAATTCCCACAGGAATAAGACCTCTTCAACGCATTGGGGTAGGACTAGTTCTATCAGCTATTTCCATGGCTGTAGCTGGAGTTGTTGAAACTCGCCGAAAGGCGGTGGCCATTGAACATAATATGGTGGATAGTACAGAGCCTTTGCCTATGAGTTTGTTTTGGTTGGGTTTCCAATATGCTATTTTTGGAGCAGCAGATATGTTTACGTTGATTGGGATTTTGGAGTTTTTCTATGCAGAAAGTTCATCAGGCATGAAGGCACTAAGTACGGCTATATCTTGGAGTTCAGTGGCATTTGGTTATTTTACAAGTACTGTGGTAGTTGAAGTGGTTAACAAAGTGAGTGGAGGATGGTTGGCAAGTAATAACTTGAACAGAGACAAGCTTAACTACTTTTATTGGTTGTTGTCTGGCTTAAGCATTCTAAATTTTGGATTTTACTTGGTTTGTGCTTCTTGGTATCGATACAAAAAGGTGGAGGACAGGCAAGACCATCTCAAAGATACCCTTGAGATGACTAAGGTTTAGTTTAGACTTTGGATTTCTTGTTCTTGTTTCCTTTTGCTTATTTATGGTTTTTCTTTCATTTTGTATGACGTGGAAGTGAATGTAAACTGAAACCACTAGTATATAAACTTTTATTGATATAAGACGTTGCTTATTTATATTCAAGTGTTTGTCAGCATTGTGAAGGACAAATTAATGAACGCACCAAACTAAAAGATTAAGAAGCAAACAACACTAGACAACTAATCATTTCAGAACAAAGTTGACCCAAAAAAAAATTGTGTCACGCCACATGTGCATATGCTTACTTCTGTCTATGGGCAACTAATGTCCTTGGCAAATTTGCACTAAACATATTGTCCCTTGGTAAATTTTAAAAAAAAATTGTCCCTTGGTAAATTTGCAACTCAAAATTAGTTTTTGTGTCAGTCTCCCTTTCGTGTAATTGTCTTTGACATATTTACATCTTTGCTCATATATTAAATATGGATAAGATTGTAGTTTTTTTTCATGAAAATTGTATTGTTATCAAACTCTAAATCATATATAAGAATTTTTAAGGTTTTTATTGATCTTGGTAAAACATTGGAGGTGGAGGTGTATTCTAGATATATAGAACATGAACGGTAATTCTTACTTTAATATAGCCATGAATTCTGGAGAAATTAATGTAAAACGAGTTTAGCATTACACATTAAAATTGAAAGGGGAGGGATTTGTTCCGTTACTGAAGCAAACTTCATTTGATAAGTTAAGCAAGAAATATTCTGTTGACAACCATAGATCAATAGCATCATTTTAACAGGAATAGCGTGATTTGCACAGTAGGTTGGGGACACTAATACGTCAGCTATTTCACTAATGACCAACTTTGTCATCATTATTTTATGTCCCATACCTTAAACGCATTGACTATTCATGATTAAGCAACCTGCTGTACAGTATCAACAGTTAAACTAATTCTGAAGATACTAAATATTAAAATATGTAAAGTGTGTCAGCATTAAATGTATGTATGTACTGACACAAATATCTAATTTCCCTTAGAAAAGAGAGTTCACAAAACGGAAAAAGATTAGCTTCTGATGTATAACGCAAATGAACATACAAGTCAGTGTACCATACATGAGAACATTCTTTTTCTACGTTGGGCTTGGTTCTCCACTTAGGCAGAGTGTACCAGTTAGAGTGATATTGCTACCAACCACTATTTCCAACTCTATGGGGAACCTGATCCTTGGTGATGCTTTGACATTAGCTCTCACCAGACCTAAAACCCGATTTTGAAGGCTCCTCAAAACTTTTTCCAACATATTTAAGCAACATATATAGTTCAAAAAATTACTACAACATGAAATAACATAAAATGAAAGCACGGAACCAAAAAAGAGTTCAAGTTACCACTCTCAGATGTCCTAGCACAGCATGAAGAACAACAATAAATACTATGGGATAACATCGTCAAAGGCAGTTTACGCTCTCTTACGAGCAATTTAATTAGAAAACAGAATATTAAAAAGCTAAGACATGTTACAGGTGACGATGGTGTTACTGTTATGCTGTCTCAGTGGGGACAAGCTTATAAATAGGAATTGGAATTGAAAAAACAGAAGGGGAAAATGGAAAATCAAAAGCCATTGATTAACATGTTTCCATTGCTATCCCCATGAAAACTGCAACACACAGCAATAGCAACACCAAAGGGTTAAAGGAGTCCTTTAATTTTATATGAAAACCCAATGGTTCATGAAGTCCATGCATGTGTATCTGGGCAGAAATCTGAACTTGGAAGCTACAAGTCATTTTCATTTGATGTATAACAATAAATGTGGCACGTCCGCCAATGCAAGCCATATTCCCTTAGGAGAGAGGCAATTTCAGTAGAAAGAACGCAGTGAGCCATGTCTGTTGAGTAGCGGAGAGTGGAATAGATTTTTGCACTTTCTTCTGCCTTAAATATAAAATTTAGTTAAAAAAATACTATAAAACTTAGTTAACTTTTTAAAAAATCTCAAGAAAACTTAACAAATCACTTATATTGAATTACGTAATTTTTTTCTTCAAACTAGTTTATTTTACTTAAAACTAATGTATAATCTAACAATATATCATGAAATCAAAAAAAAAATCAACAATATATCAAATATGTTATGATTAACTAACTTATTTTTTTTTGTTTGATTTCTCAAAAAAATCAACTATGTCTTATATTTAAGATCAGAGGGAACAATAGTTTTGGATGTATGTACGAAAGTCAACTGTAGGAATAACGGAATATGCATGAACGTGAAATATTAATTCATGATATGTGGTTACATTGGACAATTTCATTAAAGAATTTGGAACCATACTTTCTCTGTTGCGCTTGATAATATAAAATCTCATCTCGAGGATATTGATGAAACTAAATAAAACTGAATAATTATAACTCAAGCTACGTATTATTAAATTAAATGTCATTTTATGAATGGTACAAATTAGTTTGGAGAAAAAAGTAATAAATAGAAATACTACAAAATAATTTATTTTGCTTTATTAATCCCACTTAAGTTAATAATAACGACAAAAGAGAGTAGCATATAATCTCTTCATTTATATTTTCCCCCTTATGAACTCCACTCAGCGTGGAAACTAGTGATTAAAGCAATCATCAATAATGCTAAAACAGATGCATGCAAAAGGAATGGATGGACCAACAAAATGCGGTGGATACGATTATTTTAAAGCCAACATGCCATTTCATTTCTTGGTGGCATCATGTATAATTATTATCATCAAGTAACATGAAGCAATTAAATAATATTCAGAGCCATCGTCATGATTTCTATATATATACACAATATACTCACAGTACTATATCAGCATTGCCACCTGCTTCAGAGTAAACAAGTCTCTTTGGTAGGAGAAGGCAAGGAACTAGCAATGGTAATTAATCCATCTCTAACTTCTCATGTAAATAAGTTAAGTGGTCTTCTATGAGACAGAACAAGTTCTGCTTGGACTAATAAACTTTTCGTTTGATGACTTATATCAGGGAAAGTGCAGAGATATGGGAACTCAACAAAATGTTGTAAAACGTCTAGGAGGAAACAGGGCTGCCCTGTTTGTTTATGGTAATTAACAGATTGGAGAAACCTATGATCTGTGCAGTTTTTATGTGGTTAGAATGATTTTTAAGTTTGTGTAATACAATTATATATGGACGCAGCAATGGAGGGGCTAGAAAACATGGCATTTGTTTCCATGGCAGTGAGCTTGGTGACTTATTTCTTTGGATACATGAACTTCAGCTTAACAAAGTCGGCCAACACTCTCACAAATTATATGGGGACTGCAAATCTGCTAGCACTATTTGCCGGTTTCATCTCTGATACGTATCTCTCAAGGTTCAAAACTTGTGTGCTCTTCGTCTGCATGGAAATCTTGGTAACTCCCTTTCATTGTTTCCTCCCCCCCCTTTTTTTTTGATGTAAAGCCAATTGTATTAAAATTCAAGTGCAACACAGTATAGTTAGGTAAAAAGAAATAAAAAAACTAAAACATTTTGACATATATAGCTAGATAGTAAAAGAAATATGTGGTTCAAAAGTAGTGATGAAGGAGGTGGCGTGAGTTCTGGCCCAAGGTTGATCACCAAAACTGTTGATCGTAAAAGTGCGGAAGTTGGTTATCATGTGGTTTATATCCTTGAAAATCGTGTCATGCATTGGTGTCCATAGAAGTGAGAGAGAAGTGGGCTTTTCCAGGATAACCAGTAGGCTTAGGGTTTAAGGTTTCCTCCCCCTTCAACATCACACACAGATTCATTCAAATCTCTCGCTATTAAAAAATAAGTGACGTCATTAATTTAATTTTTTCACATGAATATTTAATCTTTCATTTTTTCTTATATTAATTCTATAGTGTTGAAATAAAGTATATGTTATATATGGATAAAGTTGTAGAGGTTTTTTTTTTTGCCATGAAAATTGTACAATTATCAAACTTTAAAATTTAAGTCCTATATGAGTTTTGAGGTTTTTATTGGTTTTGGACCTTGGTAAAACATATTGGAGGTGGAGGTGCGTTCTAGATAGGACATGAAGCGTAATTGTTATTTTAGCCACAGCCGTGAATAGTGGAGGAAATAATGTTGAGATGACTTAAGCATTACATAAAATTGAAAGGGGAGGGATTTGTTCCGTTGCTGGAGCAAACTTCATTTAATAAGTTTAGCAAGAAATATTCTGTTGACAGCCATAGATCAATATCATTTTAACGGGAATAGCGTGATTTGCACGGTAGGTTAGGAACACTAATACGTCAGCTATTTCACTACTGATCAACTTAATCATCATTTATTTATGTTTCACACCTTACATGCATTGATTATTCATAATTAAGCAACCTACTGTACAGTATCAACAGTTAAACTAATTCCGAAGATACTAATTATTTTAATGTAAATTATCAGCATTAAATGTATGTATCTACTGACACAAATATTTAATTTTCCTTAAAAAAAGAGTTCACAAAACCACAAAATATTAGCTTCATGTATTTTAATTCCGTACAGTTCTAATTATAAGACCATTTTAATTTTCTTGGAGAAATTAAGGATGTGAAGTAAATCACTTTAAAATGTCTATAAGTATCTTTTTTCCTCAAAACTAAAATATTCTACTCATAAACTAATATGTAATCTAATTACATTTCACATGTTATAATTTAGTAGTCTATTTTACTTCCTTAACTTCTATAAAAAAAGTTTTATATTTAGGACAGGATGGAGTATAACGCAAGTAAACATACAGCTTGAACATTTTCAATGTGATTGGTAACAGGGGTACGGTATCCTAGCTGCACAAGCACACTTCCACCAACTAAGACCAACACCTTGCATGGGTAAAGCAACAACACAGGCAAGTCAATGTGAGGCTGCTAGTGAAGGCCAAGTTGCAATTCTCTATATTGGACTTTACCTCATTGCATTAGGCACTGGAGGTGTTAAGGCGGCTTTGCCAGCTTTAGGGGCGGACCAGTTTGATGATAAAGACCCCAAAGAGGCAGCTCAATTATCCAGCTTCTTCAACTGGTTCTTGTTTAGCCTCATCATTGGATCTATAGTGGGTGTCACCTTCATCAATTGGATCAGTATCAATCTTGGCTGGCAATGGAGTTTCATTATATGCACCATTTCAGTCTCATGCGCAGCTATATTTATAACCATGGGCAATTCATTATATCGGAATAATGTTCCAAAGGGAAGCCCAATTGTGCGAATCATGAAGGTACATAACGTTAGTTAGTGTGTGTGTGTGTGTGTGTAGATATAAGTCAATAACATATCTGGTTCATGATGATGATACCGTTTTGTAAACTCATAGTAATGTAAATACTGGTAGGTCTTTGTGGCAGCCTTCAGAAACAGAAAGCTGCAAATTCCAGAGAATGATGGGGAACTACATGAGATTCATGAAACAGAAGGAGGGGACAAAAAAGAAATCATCAAAAGGACAAACCAATTCAGGTAATATTCACATAAAAAGATACAGATTTGAACCCTCTAATGTGAATGACTATTCTAAGGTTCGAGCTCTTGTCTTGTGATACATGCATGTTTTCCCAAGAATATGACCAAATAACAGATATTGTATTACTAAAGGCCTTGCTCATATTTTCGTTGGAAAACTAAATTTTCAGATTCTTGGACCGGGCAGCAATTATAAGGAGTACTACTAATGCAGAAAAATTATTAAGCTCGGGATCATGGAATCTATGCACGGTGACCCAAGTAGAAGAAACAAAAATATTAATCCGAATGCTACCAATTATATGTAGCACCATATTCATGAACACATGTTTGGCTCAGCTTCAGACCTTCTCTATACAGCAAAGCACTACCATGAACCCCTACATTAACGGATTTAAAGTGCCTGGCCCATCTATCCCAGTCATCCCTCTGCTCTTCATGTTCATCCTAATTCCCTTATATGACCGCATGTTTGTCCCACTTGCTCGAAGAATCACCGGAATTCCCACTGGAATCCGACCCCTTCAACGCATTGGGATCGGACTTATTCTATCAGCAGTTTCCATGGCAGTCGCCGGAGTTGTTGAAACTCAAAGGAAGTCAGTGGCCGTCCAACACAATATGGTGGATAGTACAGAGCCTTTGCCTATGAGCTTGTTTTGGTTGAGTTTCCAGTATGCTATATTTGGAGCAGCAGATATGTTTACCTTGGTTGGGCTTCTAGAGTTTTTCTATGCAGAAAGTTCATCAGGAATGAAGTCACTAAGCACTGCCATATCTTGGAGTTCTGTGGCCTTTGGTTATTTGACAAGTACTGTAGTGGTTCAAGTAGTTAACAAAGTGAGTGGAGGTTGGCTGGCAAGTAATAACTTGAACAGAGACCATCTTAACTACTTCTACTGGCTGTTGTCTGCTTTAAGCATTGTGAATTTCGGGTTTTACTTGGTCTGTGCTTCTTGGTATAGATACAAAAAGGTGGAAGACAGGCAAGACCATCCCAAAGATACACTTGAGATGACTAAAGTTTAATTTAGATGTCTTGTGATGGTTGCCTTTCAATTGCTTTCGGTTACTCTATCACTTTGCATGACATGGAAGTGAATGTAAACTGTAAATTACCAGTTCACAAATGTAAAAAGTGTTTTATTTAACACCGTGAAGGACAGATTAAGGAACTTGCCAAATTAGATGGTTAAGGTCATAACCAAGGGCTTGTAACCCAATAATATGACATCTTCCTTTTATGTGGGAGGTTGCAGGTTCGATCCGCTCGTAATCTTAAGGCGATAGTGTTTTCCCCTTAATCCAAAAAGAAGAAAGAATGGAACTAATAAACCGAATATGGCTTATTTTACAATGATTAAGATTTAGGATTTGTTTGAATAGGAAAAGTTAAAAGAAACAACACTTTATACTAAACCATAACCAATGCCAAAAAATAAGGCGTAAGAAACCCCAAACCATAACTAAAATCGACAAGGGCAAATAAAAGTGAAACAAAATGTTTCCCTCTTTTTTCTTGGGTATTTACATTAGTCAAAAGTCAAATCCAATTTTATATAACAAGGGACAAGAAAAAGCAGAAACGTGGCCCATTTATAAACAAAAACTAATTTACAATTTACAAGAGCATCTCCTACCATTTCACATCCAATGTAAGAGCTTCTGGAGGAACTAGTACAGAGCGCAATTTTGTAAAGGACATATTGGACATCAAACTACCCCAGGAAACTGAATCTGATTCAATAAATGGCTTTAATTTCTTGATCATGAGAAGTTTTAGACTGCCATCCTCGACTCTGGTCCATATCTGAAGCCAAACTCTTTCTACACTGGGCCTGGTTCTCCACTTAGGCAGTGTACCATTTAAAGTGACATTGCTACCGACCACTCTTTCCAACTCTAAGGGGAACCTGATACTTACTGAAGCTTTGACATTAGCTCTCACCAAACCAGAAACCTGATTTTGAAGGATTTTCCAACCGAGAAGGCTCCTCAAAACTTCTTCTAACATATCTAATCTCAAATTAAAGGAATTAATGGGGCACACTCGCTTTCTATACACAAGACCTTGATAACATTTTTCAGGGAGCAGCTCAATTGTGTCCCCCGAAATATATGTATTTTCTATATACACATCAGGGTTCCGAGATTTGTAGGCAACTAATGATGCAGAGCCTGATATGCGTATAGGAATTAGACTCATGCACATTGATTGCATGAAAGGCTGAAAACCACCCGTCCCCTTGTTAAACACAGTGCTTCCATTTGTCTGCTGACCTAGATCGGATGTATGAAAAAGGGAGACTTCTTGAGCTCCTTTCACTTCTAATGTGATGCCTTCACCAACAAGGATGTGTTTCAACCCAGTATATGAGATATTCATCTACATAACAAGGACAAAAGTTGATAAAACATCAAGACTATCAATTATAGAATGCTACGTATCTCAGAGAACGAAAACACAAATTATGGCATCAAAATTG
The DNA here is from genome assembly GCA_029929735.1 of Mimosa pudica. Taxonomy (NCBI): domain Eukaryota; kingdom Viridiplantae; phylum Streptophyta; class Magnoliopsida; order Fabales; family Fabaceae; genus Mimosa; species Mimosa pudica. Next base: position 14,166,450 of record JAKELP010000004.1, on the reverse strand, counting down.
TCAAATTTTCAGACTAAGCCATGAGAAAAATTAAACAAATCGAAACAATTTCTCTGAGAAATCATTTGCAGCATAAGAAAGGATGTATAAGCTAACAGCCACCAAATTAAAACCACTTCTTAGGTCACAATTAATAACAAATCAACAGGAAACAGTTTTAAACCATCCTCACGTACAGATGATACATTAGAACCCAAAGAAAGTTATCTATATATGAACAAACAGTCAAACACAAAACCAACATCGCTCAGTTTGAATAGTAAGAGCACTTTGCTCCCTCAATCCATCATTAAGGTCATCTCCTCTGTCTCCCGTGTCATCAATAGATATATTCCTTAACTCCTCACGGCTTGATTTCTAAACAACTGTCAGTCACAGCTCTTTTACTCTCCAATATCCTACGTGCTTCTCATAATCTACTACAAACTAGCTAACCAATCAAATGTAACATTTGGACTCCAACAGATCTCTCCAGTTCTAGTTCCTAAGAAACAACATTAATCTAGTTAATACTCTCTCTATTCCTAAATATAAGATCACCTTGCTAATTTGATTAGATTTAGGATGCTAATTAAGTTAGTTATTAACACATAATATTACTAATCTACCATAATCATATACATTTATTCTCACTCTCTCACTCTTGCTTGTCACTCTTGCTTGTTAATGATAGATAAAGATTATCAGGATTTATTTGGAAAAAAATTGAGAAAAAATAGGAATTTGTTTATATGTAGGAACAAATTGAAATCTGAAATGATCTTATACCTACGAACGGAGGAAGTAAATTGTTATTGGAAAATAAAACTCTTATCAAGTTTTAGTACAAGAATAATAATAATAAAACTCCAGTCAAGTAGACTATTCATAACTGACGTTATGTTCAAATATTACAACAAAAAAATAAAAAACGCATATCCACTTTATATATATATAACACATATATAAAAATTTCCTCGAGCAAGTTCTAATAGCAAGCCCTAAAGCAATAAGGTTTTTAGCATTTAGATCTGAGCCAAACAGGAATAAAAAATTATCCTCAATACAAAAAAAAAAAAAGCAGAAACAGAGCATACCGGCAAGGATAAAGTAAGATGGTGAAGTCCATCGACACCTAACTCAAAAGGACCCACCAATTTGAAGGTATGAAGTACAGCAAGTGAGCTAGCTTGACGAATTAAAAACCCTAAATCAGATTTAGATTTAGGTTTTGTAAACTTGTTCCAAGTCCCAACTCGTTCGGAAGATCTGAGAAGCACACGATTCCTTCCCATTCCGATTCGAAACTCATACTTAAGGGACGAGCTGAATCGAAGCTTGGCAACATCGAACTTGGACACTCTAACATCGTCGGAGTTCCATTTCTGTTTGGCCGAAATCTCCTTCAAAACATCCTGAATCAATAAAAGGATATTTTAGAAAGATAAGTTAAGGATTTGATTGTGATTTATATTTATAGAGATAAATATAATGAGTATTAAAAGAAAAATGGGAAGTGTGATTTGAATCGGGACCTGTAGAATGTAGGAGGCGTTGGGAGAGGAAGAAACAGGAGGAGGGTGAAACGTAAGGAATTGGAGAAGAAGGAGAATTATCATTATCATCTTCCTCTGTAATTGCCTGTATCTGCGTGGGGGTAAGCTATATCCTTCTATTCTATATATTTTTATTTTAGTACTCCTCCGTTCCTAAATAGGACCTAGATCACTTTTTTAAAAAATCCTAAAAAAAAGCAAAAAATAAGTTAATTATAAATTAATTTACCTAATTTTTTCTCTTAAACTAGTTTATTTTACCTATAAGCTAATGGATAATAAAAAAAGATATCAAATATGTCATCATTTAATAACCTATTTCGCAACCTTAATCTTTCCAAAAAAAGTTTTCTAGGTCTTATATTTAGGAACGGAGGGAGTATTATATTTCTCATCAAAAAAATATACTTCTATTAGTATATCCAGTTGGATCAAAAGCCAATTACTACTTAGGCACTTGCCATTTACTGATAATGTGAAATTGTTAATCATTTAGGAGAATCACAGTCAAATCTCTTATAACTCATTAATAGCGGACAGGTCCTAAGTGGGTTGTCACTTGTCAATAGGCCCTTAGGTATCAATAGGTGCAGTTTGAATTGTCAAGTGTTGGTAATACTCTATCCGATTCCTAATATAAGAGCCAAAATTTGAATGGATTTTTACCTTAATATAAGATTCAATCTCACATTCTCTCTTCATTTAATGTGTTTTTTCCTACTTTGTCTCTAACTCTCTTTCATATTTATTAATGTTTATGTATTTCTCTCTCATAAAAGTATTATAATAAATACAGACAATATTGGAAAACAAGCATTAACTCTAGACACCAATTAACATTCACATGTTTTCTTAAAAAGCATTTTTTTAATTGCTAACTCTTATATTATATTAGGGATTGGAGAGAGTATTTAAGTTCTTACTGTTTTCTAATATTGTATGCAGAATTAGCAAGATCCCTGAATTTATATTCCGTTTCTGAAGGAGTGCCACCTGGCAAAGAATTACCAACAAGTCTAATTCCCAACCCCATGGCAAAGAATAAAAAATAATACTAGTAATAATTCCCAATCAAGTTCAAATCTTTGGTAAGGATCTTCACCAATAAGAATAGAAATACGAATATTTTTTTTTTTTTTTTTTTGGACGAATATAAATACGAATATTGGTAAGGATCTTCACCAATAGAAATACGAATATAACACCCAATCTTTCTAAGGCTTCTCCATCGTGAGCACTCAATTTTACAGTTGTGTAAGGTCTAGTGTCCACCAAAAGCTTGACAAACTCAAAACTTTTTCGAGATAAATATGATCCACATGGTCCATACAATATCCTACCTTAGAAAATACGAGTAGAAACTTTGTTTGCAGTTTTCACAATTTCACCATCGAAAACCACCAAAATTTCCCTTACCCATACTAATCCTATTGAAAAATGCAGCACCAAGTTCATTATCGATTACTTGTTGGAGATGAATTCTTTTTTATGTTGACATGATAATCAACCTTGAAGGAACAATATAATCTCTCCGCTCATTTAATCAAGAATATACAGATACAGTGAGAGATCTGAGTACAATGAACATGATGCATGCATGCATGTGGTAAAAATTATTGTGCAAAGAAAATTTATTACGAAGAAAATAAAAAAGAAAAGCAGTATCACGTTACGGGGTCACGTGTTATGGGTGATTAGGCTAACACTTTTCTTGAATGCAAGATAAGACTAGTATGATTGACTAGCTCGACTCATCGTTAGACTAAGTTGATCCATAGACTCGAGAATAGTAATTGAAGGTTTAATTGGAGGTCACACGTTGACGATCAAAGTGATAATCAAAAGCAACATGCTTCATCCATGAGTATTGAACTGGGTTATTGGGACCCAAAAAAGGTAAGCACTAAGGAAGGCTAAGGTTAAATACCAAGTCCACCTTAAAAGTATACCCAAGTGACCAAGTCCACTCTTAGAGTATAAAACTTTATTTTATTCCAACCAGTAAAACATTTATTTGCAGTTTTGCACACATCATCTTCTGATACAAAGTGAGCACCTCATTCTATTATCGCAAATGGTAAACATTCAGCTCCTTATTTACTTTTAAAAATGTTTTCCTTTCATACGCAGTCTATATATAATCATCAAATGGATATTCAGATTTCTACTTCCACAATGTGCTGGGTGTCGGTGGGTGTGGGTGGATGTGTATTTGGTGTGAGGGTTTAACAATAGTTAGTGGCGTTGATAAAAAGCACAGTTACTTCGTATAATCTAAGGATTCAGACAGGCAAAAAAAAGGGAGGAATAACAACTAGTGATTCAGGAATTTAGTCGAAAATGAACAATTTGTAAATGTTTACAGGACACATGGGCATAACAATGCCCTTGCAAATTTCATTGTTGACTTATGCTCCACAAAGTTTTGGAGTCTTGATCATGGTCCTTACAATTAGCGCCATCCCCATGAACGCTTTACACGGATCCAGATAGAGGGGACTTGACAACATCAAAATACTAGCAAATTCAACCACATTGTTTCTATCGTTTTTCTTTTTATTTTCTAACCCGAGCTGCACCGTGGAGCAAAACTTGTCAGCTAAGAATGCATTGGCGTTCGCTCCAAGGTCATGTACAAAACTTACACCAATTACAACAATGAATAAATATTCGACCACCACACAGAATCCAGGACAGTGGTAGGTCTCATTGTCATTGGAGATTGTTGAATGTCAACAATAGCCGATGGATCAAATAATTGTCATCTGAAAACCTTCATCACCATTCAGACAGCAGGGGGCGTGTCAAGAAACAGCCAGAGAATTGTTTCCACTTGGTGATTTGTAAAGGGTGTCAGATACTTTGGATGGAGGCCAGTACCGAAACATGGATCTACCAACGATGTTCTTTATAGGAAGTGGACCCCTGAAATAAAAGAGGGCAACAAATTGGTCAATATGCATAAAATTTTTGATCTCTCGTGTATGTGCGAGAACTTGTGGTGTCAATTATTATGTATCATGACAAGCTTCAGATTCCAGACACAGATTAATCTCGGATAGAATGTTTACATAAACAAGATTCGAGAAGACCTTTGAACAGGCCAAAGTGAATCTCCCACCTAAATCAACTTATCATCCAAAGAGCAACAGAAAATCAGTATCAATAAGACTAAGGAATTACCAATCATGTGAGTCATAACTCTTATTACGATTGTCTCCCAACACAAACACACAACCTTCTGGCACAACCTGCAACCAATAATAGAACAAGTTTAATATGACGGAAAAGCCCAGGATCAATTATTAGACTACAGTTATAAGGGGTTCTAAAACAATACCATTGGATCCATCTCATAAGAAAGGGGCTCTAAAACGAATTCTTCGTCTTGAGCAACACCATTCACCAGCAGTTTTCCATCACGAACCTACAAGAAGCTCAAATACGTAAAGGTTCGTATTGGAGAAAGTAGAAACAAGTATCTGCCAAACACAAGTAAACAACCAAATGAGACTTTATTATTACTAAAATATAAAACTCACCTCTACACAGTCCCCAGCCTTTGCAACAATTCTCTTAATAAATTCATCAGTCGAACTAAAACCTTTCTCCTATATGATGCCATGATATTAAGGAAGACATGTCATTAGCATCTTACTAGCAGTAAAGACCAACCTAAAGATACAGTAATAAAACTCAAGCTGTGTAACATACCTGTAAATGTGGAGGTGCTTTAAAAATGACAATATCTGAAACATCAGGCTTTCTGAAAAGGAACGAAACCTGTTGCATTATCATCAAAACAAAATGCAATTAATTTACCAAAAAGAAACGCAATATATAACAATTTCTACTATAAATTTGCCCATAACAACCTATAACTCTCATGTCATGCCTAGATCAAGAAAGCACAATCGTATATGAGGACATATCCTAGCTACTACACAGGGACACATACAACAGACCTCAATCTCCCCATTACAAAAATTTCATTCCCAGACTAAATTCCAAAATGGTCAATATTTATGGCTTAAATCTCCAATGCCCCAAGAAAAGAACATAGTTGACATTTATACATTGATACTCTCTTAAAAGGTCGCAGCAACAAACAAATTAAGTTAGCACTTTCCCCTCATACTTAACATGCTTAGCAATTACAACAACAAAATTTTAACTCACTACCTGGGTCAGCTACATGCATCATTCGACACCATTGACTATATACTGGACTGTAAAGTTAACATGTTATCTCATACTTAACATGCTTAACAATTAGTAATACACAAATTCTTTATCCATTAAAACACGATTGCTCAACAAAAACTAACCTTTTCAGCTAAAATACGGTCACCCACATCCAAAGTAGGGTACATAGAAGCGGAAGGAATCGATCTTGGCTCAGCCAAGAAAGACTTAAACAACACACTAACAGTAACAGCAGTAAAAACAGCCTTAGCATCCTCAGAACAAACATTCAAAACCCTCGAAATCCAACTAGACCTCTCAACAACACTCCTCGAGTCATCATCATACCCCAAATTCACATCCACCAAAGTCCCTCCTTTATCCACCTCACAACTCTCCAAAACAGCCGTTGACTCATTTCTATCAACACCCCTTGACCTAAACATCGGCGAAACCGCCATCGTCGTCGCCGCCGCCGCCGACGACGCGGATCCCGTTGACTTCAGCAACGAAATCAACCCCAAAACAATGGGATTATTCTCAGAATTATCCCCAAAAAACTCCTTCGAAATCGTTGAATACAACGAGGCAGAACTATTAGGCCAGCAATTAGGGTTTTTTGGGGGGTAATTTGGGTCGTGCTTTTGGGTGGGGCCGAAAAGGCGAGATCGGACCCAACATTCGTGGAGGCAACGGGGGTTATTGGCGGCGCGAGAGGCGGAGGAGGCTAGGTTTTGGGCGAAGTAGCCGGAGTAGGATAAGGTGACGCGGATAGCCATGAGGAGAAATTGGAATAGGTTGTAGAGGTAAAGGTACAGAGTGGTGTGGGAGAGAGAGCAAAGGGGTGTGTAAACCCCTAGCAAATTAGTGAAGCCATGGTCACTGTGGAAATCAGTGAATCGGAGACGGTAGGGGGAAATTGAGCCTTTTCAAGGCTGGTTGAAAAGGCGGGAATCGACGTTGGAGGGGTCAGATCAGACGATTGAAATCTCCGGAGGAGAGTTTTCTTCCCGGAGAGGCGAAAGCTGAGGAAGGAGAATTAGATGGTGGAAGTCAAAAGAGTAAACAGAGGCTTTGGTGGGAATTGGGTTTATTTATTTATTAGTGGCGGCTGTGAGCTTATTTACATTTCCATATTTGCCCGCCACAAAATTACCCACAAAATTACCATGTTGCCTATTTGCCTCAACCCCACCCATCTACACCCACTCTCTCCATTCTCCAACCTAGTGAATTTTTTTCATGTAAACCCTCTTTCATACTACCTCCGGTCCTAAATATAGGACTTAATTGACTTTTTTGGAGATATTAAAATTGCAAAATAGGTTATCAAATGATTACATATTTGATATATTTTTAGATTATCCGTTAGTTTATAGGTAAAATACTCTAGTTTAAGGGAAAAAATAAGGTAAATCAATATATAATTAACTTATTTTGTTTTTTTAAGGATTTCCTAGAAAAAGTCAATTAGGTCTTATATTTAGCAACGGAGGGAGTATTATTTAACTAGTCTCTGTCTAAGAAAAAAAAACTCCGTATTTCACTAATCTGGTCGCCTCTGTGGTTAAGGAACTTCCTAACGGGCAACTTTGACAAATAGTAGTGTTATTAAAATTGGATTGAGTCGAACAGTTTTATTGGTTGGACTCTCACTCACCCCTTACAACAGCTCGACTCATATGGAATTAGTGCTTTTGTTTTATGGTTGGGTGTGTTAGGTCCATTTGAGTTGGAAGACATATCAGAAACTAGCTTAAAACCAAGAACATAGATGGTTTTAGGAGAATCGGCCAGCCCATTCTTAGCAACCAGAAGAGTGAGAAAATGAAATCAAACCCAATATTTTTTTCACCAGAAATGTGTGTGTGTGTTACTATCATATACTATCTCTGTTCCTAAATATTAATAAGTGGCTTTCTAATTTTTCTCAATATTTTTCTAGGTAGACCCTAATAATCCTTATATATTATAAACAATCAAGAGTGACTTTTACAACACTCTTGGCCGATGATCTCTTATTAAAATTAAGAGATTAAATTATCACAATTTGTTTCTATATTTATATATAAAGTATATTTAAAAGTAAAATATTTTTCATTTAATTATTATGTTATCGATTCAAACATCGGTCTGACCAATCTGACTATGTGAATCGTTACCTGGAACCCTCTCCGGTTCAATTTATATATGATTTATAAGTGTAATTGTGATTACAAAAGGATGAGGCTTGCAAAAAAAATTAGAAATTGAAATATTTAAGTAATAAACAATCTTTTAATGAAAGTGGACACGCTCAAAAGTTATCATGGTAGCTAAAGGTGATTAGACAAAGTCATCGAAATTAGATAATACAGTCAAACATATCTGTTAAAAGGGTCATGCATGCAAGGTAAAATTGACAGATTCAAAGGTAAATTTAATTTTGGGTAGTTCATATGGATATATATAAATGTGATTGGTACGAAGAATATTATTATTATGGTGTGAAATCATGGTGAATGAAATATTTAGCGAGGATTTTATCTTTAGAGTAACTAATGAATTGAGTTTTGCTTATATGAAGTACAGTATATAGGGCATTCATTTGGCTCTCAAATTGGTTTGAAATGAAAACTTTTGTAATATAATTGTTCAGTCATTACTCCCGGTTGATTTACTCTATTATACAAGGCGTTTATTTAATTGAGATACAACATTTACTAAAGTGGAGTTGAGAAGTTGATATTTTGTTGTGTCATCCTAAAGCTCACCGCCTGTATCATTTCTTTAAAAGAATTGAGTTGAGACGATGCTCTCAAAATAGTTAATATAGTGTGATGCAGTTTTTATGAAAGAAAAATCACATGAGTTGAGTTTAATATGCGGATTAGAATTGATACAAGGTAAGAACTAGAGGAGTATGCATACATACATGGCCTTTTTATCGTAATTTCTAGTTAGAATCAAACAATTTTATATAACATTTGTATATTATCTTTTTATGTCCAAGTCTAAAAAAATCGATGAATATTTTAATCGTTTTTCTTAATTCAATTATTTATAATTGTGATCGTAATTATGAAATTCCTGTTAAAAAATTGTGATTGTGAAATCGTGAGTACAAATATTACTCCTTTATAAACGTGCACCAGCCTGGCAAGTTCCCTTTTATTAAATGACGATATTGCCCAATAGAAATGCGTTGCATCCGAAGTTGGAGGCAAAAGGCAAGTCCCTGCGAAGCGATTATGACGTAAGGGCACACGTCACGGAGAATGGACAACCCTACCGAGAGCAACTTCCTTCACAGTTCTGAATTTGACGTTCTGAATTTGACTAGATTTATTTATTGATACCCAAACTTTGACCAAATTCTGTTTTGTTTCGTTTTTTTTTTACAACCAACTTCGCATTCTTAATGGGGAAGGGACGTATTGCCTCCAAACAGCGGGGAGTTGAAAATTAGGATACCGCGTTGGGAAATATAGTTGTATGCTAATTTTATATAACGTGTTAATCTGCTCTAAAATTCTTCTAATGATTGACATCTTTTTTTCTGGCTGATGATGACATCTTTACGTTTTTTTTTGCCATGACATCTTTAAGTTATTGGAAAATATAAATGCAAGCACAAATAATATTTTATCATGGCAAACACAAATATTATTCAGCTATAATTTCTTAGGTAAATGGAAGGAGGATCATACATACACTGTACTCTATCAATCAATCAGTGAGATATACAAACTAAAGTTAATTTGAAAAATCCGAATCACCAAAATTAAAAAATGTGTGTCTCGAATGCCTTATCCTAAAACTTTACACTATATCAACACTACTACAAATTGTCCCTCTACCAGCGCACTTTTACATGCGCTTAGAAGAAACGCATGTATTGAGGGTCCTTTACATGTGCTTTAAGCACATGTACAGGTAAAAATCTATACATGCGCTTAAAGCGCATGTAGAGGCCTTATCTCTACATGCGCTTTAAGCACATGTATAGAAATGACATCAATTAAACTTCATTAAAATAATGACTAGAAAAGGATTTAAGTATTTAGAGATAATATAAAATGAACTTAGGTGAAGAGCTCAAAATCATATGGAAACACCTTTTACATGCGCTTAAAGCGCATGTAAAGGCACAAACACCCTTTACATGCGCTTTAAGCGCATGTAAAGGCACAAACACCCTTTACATGGCACTACTGAAGTGCAAAACATGGAGTCATGCATAAGAGGTCCTCCTCAGACCTCATAAGGTGTTCCTGCTTGTGGAATTAGTGTTTAAAAGCTCCATTACCACTTTTGGGTGCTATGAAAATGTTCAAACACCCTTTACATGCGCTTTAAGCGCATGTAAAGGCACTACTGAAGTGCAAAACATGGAGTCATGCATAAGTGGTCCTCCTCAGACCTCATAAGGTGTTCCTGCTTGTGGACTTAGTGTTTCAAGGCTCCATTACCACTTTTGGGTGCTATGAAATTGGTGAAACACCCTTTACATGCGCTTTAAGCGCATATAAAGGTAGAAACATCAAAGCGCATGTAAAGGGTGTTTATACCTCTACATGCGCTTTAAGCGCATGTAGAGGCCTAATATTAAAATAAAAGTTGATTCATTCAATTTATTTAATGATGAAAAACTTAATGTAACATCCTAAAAATTTAATACAGAATCAAAGAGTGTTTTGGGAAATAATAAATGGAGAAAGTGAGAATTTTGGAATTTTTGGTGATTTTTGAGGACATTTTGGAAATTTTGAGTAATAAATGTGCTTATAATTAATTAAGAAATTGAAGAGTTTGAATTATGAGGGAATGGTAAAACCCAAAATATTTTGAAGGTTAAGGTGATTGGAGGCTGGTTTAAGTGGTTTTAAATTAAAAGAGTACACTATGGCAAGTTTGAGCTACAAATCACTAGAGAACCCCCTTATTTCACTAAACCAAACGCGCCCCTCCCCCTTTTCTTAAAACATCGGACTCTCCTCCTTCCTCACCATTTCTTCATTTCCTCCTCCTCCGCCCTTCTCGCGCCGACCCCTCCCACAAGCCCATCATCTTCTTCCTCTTCTTTCCTTTTTCCTCCTCACCGAAACTCACCTCCTATCTCACTCCCTCACGTCTTCTCTCCTCTGTTTCTTCTTCGTTCTCCGGCGAAATAACGGCGGACGATGGCGGGGATAAGGTAAAGATCCGGCCTTGGCTTGTTTTTCGCCATTTGTGTTTCTATTCCGTGTTAGTTTTTCATTCCCCATTCGTTTTCAGTTCGGCCACCACTACAATACTGTTTTCCGGCAGTATTTCCGGCGACAGCGAGCTTCATGGAAGCATGTAGGCTTGGATTCAAGCTCAGGTGCTTCTTCTTTCTTCCTCTTTTAGCTTGTTTCTGGTTGATTTGAGAAGGGGTCCAAAATTAGGGTTTGATTTTTGGGATTATAAATAATCTAAGTAACACTTTAAGTTTTGAGTTAGGATATCCTAAACGATTATTTGATGCTTGATTAAGATTTTGTGAAGTTTGTTCAAAATCCTAACTTTTGGGAATTATTGATTTGCCTTGTGTTGCTCAATCTGTACGTGATTTGTATGTGGGTGTAGTAGTGTATAAGCTATTGATTGAGATTGTCAAGTTGATGGTAAAGTTTGTATGTGGATTCAAAATGATTTCTTGATGGATGGACGTTTAAAGTTATTAATTTTGTTTCTTTATTCTGTTTTGCTCCATGGTATGGCTGAATGGTGTTGTACTCTTTTTGGTTGGATTTTTGCTCTAATTGTTACAGTACTTCTATAACTTGAACCTTAATTTGTCACCTAAATTGTAAATCTGATCTGAGGGAGCTTAATCTGGGAATTTTATTTGTTTGGAGAGTATTAATTTAAAGCTAATATTTGGATGGAATCGCTGAATTTTTAACAAACTTGGGTGTGAATTGTGTGAGGGTTATTGCTATAAAAAGAGGATTAAACTTCAGTGAATATTTGAGTTACATTCCATTGAATATAGTTGCATTGGTTTGGTCAAAAGGTGATGCATTATAAATTCTGTGTTCTTTGCTTTTTGGATAGGTGATTATTTGTTAACAAATACAAGTTTAAAAGAGATACTTTAAAGTTGTAACTAAAATATGTTATATGAATGCATATGGTCAATTGTTGTTTGATGTATGTGTGCAGTAAAAGTGTCATTCCGCTGAAAAATAGTCAAATGAAGTATGAAATAAGGATGTTTTGAAGAGTGTTTAGTGATAGGAAAGAATTAATTGGAGATGTATATTGTTATTGAGTTCCTAATAAAAAGAAAGTAAGGATATAGTTTGTTTGTCTTGTGGATGTAGTTACTTTAGATTAGTATTTTCCCTTTTTATTTTCTTTGTTCAGCTCGGCTAGTCAAGAAAGAAGTGAGATTTTGGAAATTTTGATGTGTGATGACATCTTTAATTTGAACCTTAATGTGGAAGTTTGAGTGTGTTTTGATTGCTCTGCTTACTTTGGCTTCTAGACACAAGAGAGGTTTAAGTAAATGATTGAATGTTAATGACAGTAAATAAGAATTGTATATGTTGTTACATGTTTGAAAATTCTGGATTTCTTGCTTTGATTGCCTCAAAGTCTGATTGTACTGTTTTGTTGAGGATTAAGTAAAATGGGAACTTTCTGGAAAATTTTATATTTGTATAGAGCTTTATGCACTAAATCTGATATTCTCTTGATTCTTTTCTGCAATAACTAAACTGATTTGTTAATAAGGATGATTGATAATGTGAATTGATTATAGAAAGGGAAGAAAATGAAGTTTCATACAAGCATGAGTGAATTCAAACCAAACATGTACACTTCTATATGATTTTCATGTTCTTCTTACTTTGTGAATTAATATGAGTGAATTCAAACCAAACATGTACACTTCTATATGATTTTCATGTTCTTCTTACTTTGTGAATTAATATACTGTTTTGGCCAAAGGGTTATTAGTATTTTGGAAGTCTGATTTGTTATCATTATTAATGTTGAGGCTGGAACAACATGAAAAAGGAATCTATGATAGTTACTTTAGAACCTACTTGTTAAATATTGCATTAGAGTCTTAGTTCTTGGCTTTTCATTGTTGTTTCAGGTTTGAATGTTTGGTATTGTTTTGTTGCTAATTGATGTGTAAAGAATGTTGATCCTTATGAATATTCGCTTTGTTAATTAATAAATTAGGTGATAGTGCAAATATGAAGGGAAGGGTAGTGATATAATCACTAGAATACGTGAGAGACGTTAAAATGTTATGAAATAGAAATGATATTAACTTAACATTCATGTCTTATTAAAAATTTAGGAATGAATATCATGCTAGTTCTTGTGGTACTAAGGAGGAAAAGATGAAGTGATGAGTAATTGCTGGAGGACAGGTAGTAGTTTTGTTTATTATGATGTATGAGAATTGCATGAAACATATTTTATAGTGGGTTGATCCAATAAGTATTGAAATGTAATTAACCTATTGAGCTGTTTTGGATATGGATTCTTTGTTCTCTCTATTCTATTCTAAATGTGTTTGAGTTGTTTTATGGTTGTAATCTATGGTCTGAAAGTTTTATTAAAATTGGAGGGTTGTGCAAGTTGGCACATTCAAATTATGCTTAGAATGTGGAGTGTTTGTGTGATTGTTGAATGTTTTGGGCGGTTTGCTTTGATTTTGGGATGCATGTTGTTCTTTGAAGTTTGGTTCAAATAATTACGTGTATACAAGTGGCAAATATAAAAGAATATATATTAAAAATATATATATATATATAGCTGTACATGCGCTTAAAGCGCATATAGAGGTAGGTACCTCTCTACATGCGCTTAAAGCGCATGTATAGGTAGGTACCTCTACATGCGCTTTAAGCACATGTATAGGCACCTTTACATGCGCTTTAAGCGCATGTAGAGGTACCTACCTATACATGCGCTTTAAGCGCATGTAGAGCCCCCTCTTCATACGCTTTTAAAAAGCGCATGTAGAGCCTTTACCAGCGCCCCCCTCTACATGCGCTTTATAAGCGTATGTAGAGGCCAAAATAAGCGCATGTAAATGGGGTAATCTTGCAAGTTCATATTATAATATTGTCATGAAGAAAATATAAATTTATGCCTATGATATAATTTATATTATCTTCAATGTGCAAATGAATGTAAATAAATGGTCTCTCAATGTGAAACAGCAAGCTGGGTGGAAGTGTAATTTGGGTTTAAATTATTAGGAGTGGAACTGTAATTTGGGTTTAAATTATTAGGAGTGGACGTAACGTGTGTATAACAGTATAAGTTCTGAAGAGCCCACGAAATCTAATGTCTCAGGCCACTCCACCCTACAATCACTTTACTCGGCCTTATTTTTGTTGTTCAACCCCACTTGTTTGAGTCATGTATGTAGCTCTCTCTAGTCAATTAGCTGATTGGTTTCCAAGAAAAGTGGTTTCCTTAAAAAGCGGCGTGTTGAGTATTAAATGCGGTTCTTTTTAAGAAAAGTGCTATTAGTACAAGTTTAACAAGCGCGACTCTTTTTGAAAGAAACTACAAATAAATGAACAAAAAGTATATTAAATGGGAGGATTATAACCACAACATGCTCCTATGTGACAAAATGATATGATTGACCAAACGTCAAATAAAATTATGAGGTACCCAAATTATTGTTTAGAACTTAGAAGAATAGAAAAGTCAAAAGTGGGAGGGAGAGAAATTGGCAGCGCCAAAACTGAAGCATCTGTGAATTTCCCAATTTTTGTAATGCTTTTGAAATGTATATGTGGAGAGGAGGCACGTGCTTATGTCTGCCAAGCCTGACATTGGCTCCGCCATCGTTCTTTTCCCGCCCTCTCTCCCATTTTCCGATGTCGTGTTCCCCACAACTTCCTCAGCTTCCCCTGCACCCTCCAACTGCTCCAATCTCCTTCACATTATTACTCCCACTCTCATTTCTTTACATCCAAAAATCGAACATTATACTCCCTCCTGCTTCTAATATAAGAGTCAAAATTTAAATGATTTTGGTCCCTAATATAAGAGTTTATCTCACATTTTTTCCTCATTTAATGCGTTTTTCCTACTTTACCCCTAACTCTCTTTCATATTTATTAATGCTTATGTATTTCTCTCTCTTAAAAGTATCATAATAAATATGGGCAATATTGGAAAAGAAGCATTAACTCCAGACACCCAACTAACATTCACATATTTTCTTAAGAAGCGTTCTTTTGGCGGTCAGCTCTTATATTATTGACCACAGCGAGTAATTACTTTACTTTGGAGTAGAAATTTATGACACCATACATTCGAAATGCGCCACGGAGCAAAAGCCACCCATGCTATATTCCACAAATATGTAAAACTATTTAAAAGCATTAACATTAACAATTATTTATGTGCTAAAAATTAAGTGATTTGTAATGGCATTACCCTTTTAAATTATCGTAAACTCTCATATAACATAAATAAATGTTTCCATTGACTTTATTATTTATTACATTACATGGGTATGTATGAAAAATTATAGCCAATATTTTACGAAAATTATTCTTATTATAAAATATTCAATGATTGTTTTAGTGAGAATATAAATACTAGTGTGTTGTATAAACTAAGAAGGCCGTCCCTTTCCATAACATTATAACCCAAAATTAATTGAATTGATTAAGAACTTAAGTGCTTAACTCACATTCTCTTATCATTAAGTGTTTTTAATTTTGACCTTAATTTCTTCACATTTGTTAATTAATTAATACTCAAACATTTCTCACAATATCAACTTATCACAAATAATCCAGATTTTGAAAGAAATCTTTACAAGTATACAAAGGGGAGTAGGGAAAATCTTTCTAGGTGACCTGAACAAGCCACTTTCATCGGACCCACCACGAAAAAAATGACCCCATCTCTGATTCAGATTTGACCTTTTGACCAGCCAATTAACTCAGCACTCAGTTATGGCACTTTCTTCCAAAGCTCACATATAGTCATGCAGTTTTATTATTAGGTCTCTGACGCCACTCAAACAGTGAGAGAGAGTAAGACTAAATCCAAAAATAAAACACATACAATATCTAAGCTATATACTTGATCTAAACAGATAGAGGACTGAGAAGAGTGAAGTGAGAGGAGAAGAGTGCAATGGACGAGAGGCCAGAAACAGAGTTAATATCTATTCCGGCAACGCCGGAGACACAGCCGCCGTCAGGGCAAAGATCACCGAGGCCGACAACATTAAAGGAAACCAAGTCATCAAACGCGTGGACTCCAACGTCACTGATATCTCCCAGGTTCTTGAGTCCCATAGGCACGCCCATGAAGAGGGTGCTCATTAACATGAAGGGTTACTTGGAGGAAGTGGGCCACCTCACCAAGCTTAACCCTCAAGATGCTTGGCTTCCCATCACTGAATCTCGCAATGGTAATGCTCACTATGCTGCCTTTCATAACCTCAATGCTGGTGTTGGTTTCCAAGCCTTGCTTTTGCCTGTTGCTTTCGCTTATCTTGGCTGGTATGTCAATGTTTCCTCTTTCACTTCTTATAATGAAGCTTGTTTTTGTAGTTTTCTGTTTCTTCTACTGTTTTATGTAAACATGCAATTGCTAGTTTTATGAGAGTGTCTCTTCTAATTTTTTTTTTATCTAAGGAAAGGAGCTTTCATTTTCTTCTCCCTTGTTTTTTGCTCCATGATTTTGTTTCTAGTCTTAGTGTTTGTTTGAATATCACCTCATGATCTTGGAACAATGCTGGAGTTTCTAAGGTTTGTTTGGTTAGGTGGATACCCCTTCGGTGGTAAGAGCTAGCTATCAAAAAAACGCTTCTTAAGAAAACATGTGCATGTTAGTTTGGTGTCACTTAATGTTTCTTTTCCAAAATTGCCCATATTTATTATGGTACTTGAGAGAGAAATATATAAGCATTAATAAATATGAAAGAGAGTTAGAGGTAAAGTAGGAAAAAATGCATTAAATGAGGAGAGAATATGGGGTGAGCTCTTACATGTGACCAAAACCATTCAAATTTTGGGGACTGGAGGGAGTATTTTGTTGCATTTCTAGAACTTGAATTTTCTTTATTCCTTGTAATTTTTGCCTAATATGCCCAGAATCTTTTTTTTTTTCGTTTTTTTACATGACATTGTGGCAATATGGCCAGAAGCTTTCTTTCATATTTTTTCCAAATAAGTTTTGTCGTAGCACCTGCTTGCAAGTTACAGAACATAATAATCTTTGAGAAAAAGCTGAGATTCGGTTCTAAAGAGAGGGAAACATTTTTCCAAATATCGAGGTTATTTTGATGGTATGAATCGAAGAAAGAAAGAGAACGCATTGAGGCAAGTGCTGTTTCTGCGCCTTTGTCATGTGCTATTTCCAAAGTACAATAATTTGGTGGTAAAGGCCAGCTTGCCCTCGTTATTTGTAACACCGTCAAATGTCTGCAAACCCACAAAGGTCCCCGATGCTGGTTCTTGCACGAGCTACATCTTTTTCTCTTGTTTTTTGACCACTAATAATTGCATAAAGCAACAAATCAAAATTTAATTAAACCACCCCCTAAGTTTACATAATGCTATAGAAGTAGTATAAAGATATTATTGTTCACTTATATTCTAGTAATAACCTACTTTGGTTGGCATCAGTGTAGTGTATGTAGTTATTAAATTGTGCCTAATGGGGAGCGCATGAGGTTCACATGGAACTAATGGCTTCACCAAATGTATTGCAGGAGTTGGGGAATTCTTACCTTAACCATTGCATACTGTTGGCAGCTTTACACGTTGTGGATTCTGATACAGCTACACGAAGCAGTTCCAGGAAAAAGGTACAACAGATATTTGGAGCTTGCACAAGCAGCATTTGGTACGTCACTCTCCCACCAATTACTCTTACTCCCAACACATGCATGAAAAAGCTACTTTATTTTTAAATATTTAGGTAATACTAATATAGTAGGTGGCAGAAATTAATATCTCACACAAAACATGTTACTATGAAACTTGCATTAGTCCTTAAAATTGGTTAGCCAAACTATCCTATCCTAGTTGGTCTAAAACTTGAACAATCTAGCATGAATACTTGTAAAGAAAAAGCGTGCATGTGAACATATAGTGAATACTATATCAAATGTGCTGATAGAAAAAACTGTTGTGGTTGAGTATTTGGCAGGGGAAAAGTTAGGAGTGTGGCTTGCACTCTTTCCTACTGTTTATCTATCTGCGGGAACAGCAACAGCTTTAATTCTAATAGGTGGAGAGACTATGAAACTGTTTTTCCAATTAGTTTGTGGTCCCGATTGTTCCTCTAATCCTTTGACCACAGTAGAGTGGTACCTCGTTTTCACATCTTTGTCCATTGTTCTGTCTCAACTTCCAAACCTCAATTCAATAGCAGGCCTCTCCCTTGTAGGGGCTGTCACTGCCATCACTTACTCCTCCATGGTTTGGCTTCTCTCTGTGAGCCAGCCTAGGCCACCCTCCATTTCTTACCAACCCCTTTCTTTACCATCTTTCACTGCTTCTGCTTTTTCTATCTTGAATGCTCTTGGAATTGTAGCCTTTGCTTTCAGAGGCCATAATTTAGTCCTAGAAATTCAGGTACTAAACAGGCTCTTATAATCTCATTTCTCTATTTCTTTACTTTCACCTTTTAAACCTGACATAATCTTTATTGACTTCAGGCAACAATGCCATCGACATTTAAGCACCCAGCTCATGTGCCAATGTGGAAAGGAGCTAAAGTTGCATATTTCTTCATTGCAATGTGCCTCTTCCCTGTTGCTATAGGTGGCTTTTGGGCCTATGGCAATCTTGTAAGTCAACTGAAAATTAACTTCTGTGTGTTTGGCTCGACTTGTGGAAAAGTTACTTGTTTTTAAATTGGCTTATTTTTAAGTCAGTTTGAAAATAAGTTCTAAGTTAACTTATTTTTATGTTTGGATGAACTGTGAAAAAAGTGACTTATTTTTTCATTTGACTTATAAACATGATTGGATGATTATGAATAAGCTGCTTAATTTTTTATATTACCCCACTCATCACTCACTTTTAAGAAAATAAGCTGCTTATTTTTTTGAAATGAGCTCAAAAAATTGCTTATGAAATAATCAGCAAGCTGAGTGAAAAAAAAGTCCATCCAAACATAAGAAATAAGACACATTCTCAAAATAAGTCAAATACTCATCATAAGCCGCTTATTTTGCTAAAAAAAAAAGTCCAGCAATATTAAAAGTGTAACCAGTTTTGATATTTCTCTTGTTGGGTGACAGATGCCTTCAGGAGGGATGCTGAGTGCATTATATGCATTTCACAGTCATGACATTCCAAGAGCTTTACTTGCATTGACATTCCTTTTAGTGGTTTTTAACTGCCTGAGCAGCTTTCAAATATACTCGATGCCTGTGTTTGATAGTTTTGAAGCAGGTTATACCAGTAGAACAAATCGTCCATGTTCCATATGGGTGAGATCAGGATTTAGAGTGTTCTATGGATTTGTGAACTTCTTCATAGGAGTGGCTCTTCCCTTCCTCTCAAGCCTTGCTGGTTTACTAGGAGGACTCACTCTTCCAGTCACCTTTGCATATCCTTGCTTCATGTGGGTCCTCATCAAACAACCAACTAAATACAGCTTCAATTGGTATTTCCACTGGATTCTGGGTTGGATGGGGATTGCTTTTAGTTTAGCCTTGTCGATTGGGGGCGTTTGGAGTATGGTCAATAGTGGACTCAAGTTCAAATTTTTCAAGCCCACTTGAATATCTTCATCTCCTTTACCTTTTACAACAAAGAGAAGGGAGGGTGCTTGTTTTGTATGATATATGGAAAGAGGTCAACTTTGGTACGTCCATGTTTGTAGAGACTGATATGGCAAACTTCGCCGGACAAGCTTATGTTAGTTTAATTTAATAGAAAGGACAAGTACTGGTCATGGCCTCCCCAAACTTGGCAACTTATAATAATGTTGCCTTCTATTCCTGTCTATTTTTTTTGCTTTTCTTATGTAAAAGTGTAAGCATGACTTCAGCTGGAAAATACAGGCAGACATGTTTTAAATTATATTGTACTCATGGAAGGTGAAAACTCGTTTACTTCTACTAGCATGTCCGGACTAATTCTATAACTCCAAGGGGACTTTAACTATCCATCAAACTAAGATATTACTTATTCTGTTACTAAATATACGAATCATTTTCTCTAATTGAATTAGAGCAAAGCTATTAGTTAAGTTAATTAGTTATTAATACATGATATTATTTTGATAAAAGATACATGGTATCACCAATTTATAGATAAGGGTTATTAAGGTTAATTTGGGGGAAATTAGGGAAAATTAGAAAATGATCTTATATTTAGGAACTAATTGAAATTTGAAGGTGATGTTATATTTATATTTAGTAACGTGAGTATTAAATTAAAAACTATCAAGCCAATTTCTGCGCGCCAACACAATCATGAGGTCAGACCAAGATTTTGCCTCAACCAGCTAATTCGAATTCTCCCATTTAAGGACTCGAAACAATTAAACAACACAAAAATATATACAATAAAATGTGTAAGAACTAATAAATTATGCTATGCACTAATATTGAAACGTGATTATAATCAAGTCTCGGAAATTTTCCTATGCATAAAATCATATCTAGGTTTTTATATACTATTTGTCCTTATAGAACAACTCATTTAACAAGCTTGGAGCTTGGAGGTCGGAGGATACAACAGATCGAGAAATGAAAGAGACTAAATTGAAAGCTGCTGTACGGATAAAGAGAACTCTTATGTATGGCCCAAATATTTTGTCAGGCCCAAATTGACATAGGAGGCCCACCTCCCACCTTATCACGAGGCGATGACGTGTCGTAACTCCAACTCTTCATGTCATCCATCCAAAATCCACATCTGCTTATCCGAACTCTTCCAACTTGTGAACACCACACGGCCATAACATAAGCCATTTCACCTTCTTCAATTAAGTGATCACCAACGCATTTCTTTAATCTCCTACCTGTAGAAGAATCTAACAGATCAAACCATAAAAAAAATGGCCATGGCTTCAGCTACCATCTCTCTTCCTAGCCTCACCGCATACTCCGCCACCAAAACTCAACGTAGAGCAGAGACAAAGGTAGTCATGGGAGGCTTCAACTCCTTCTCCGGCCTAAAATCACAAAACGCCGTCGTTTCGCTTGGCCTTCCTATCACCTCTGACCAGTGTTTTGCAAACATGGTGAACTCAATGAGAGCATGTGCCGCAAAAGGAAAAGGAAAATGTCAACGTGGTGGAGCACTAGGATCCACGTGTAATGCTGCCGGAGAGATTTTCCTAATTGCGGCTATCATGAACGGTCTTGTTCTCGTTGGAGTGGCCGTTGGATTTGTTCTTCTCCGAATTGAAGCGTGGGTTGAGGAATCTGAGGCTTAAGGGAATCCATCTATGATTGTGATGGTTAGCTATTCACTTATTTGTATGTTGTTACTTATGTATAATTGAATTGCTTTATATACTCTTATTATAATTGTATTTTGGATTTGTGATGTTCTATTTGGTCCGTTATAGCAGTTGGATTCTGCAATGTCCACCTTAAACTCAGTTTTGTTTAATTGTGTTATCTAATCTCCAACTGTCTAATTCGCTGGATTTGGAAATCTGAAGATATCTGTTCTATTGTAATCCTTCACCGGTGAAGATAGTTGTGCACATAAGTAGTCTAACTCCAGTTTAGAATCAAACCAATAGCGGCATTTTCAAAACAAAGTTATACTCCCTGAGTAAATATAAAACATAATTGAGTGATGACTAGATTTTATTATTGAATATAAGATCACTCATTATTTTCTCGAATTAATATTCTCGACAATAGTGGAGGAAGCGAGGTGAATGCAAATATAGATAAATGGTTAGTGTGTTTTTATGATATCGTATGATTTAGCTTATTTAGCTAAAATTTTAATATAATTAAAGTAGGAAAATATGTACTACCTCCGGTCCTAAATATAGGACCTAGATAACTTTTTTTAGAGAGGTTAAGATTGCAAAATAGTCTATTAAATGATGATATATTTGATATATTTTTAGATTATCCATTAGTTTATAAGTAAAATAACTAGTTTAAGGGAAAAAATTAGGTAAATCAATTTATAATTAACTTATTTTGCTTTTTTGAAGGATTTTTCAAAAAAGTCAATTAGACCTTATATTTAGGACCGGAGGGAGTATTACATTTATCTCTCTCTCTGTATAATCTATCTCTTTCTCTATATAAATGAATGAAATATTTCTCTACTAAAATAGCCTCAGTGGAGTGTCCGGTCAACTCTCAAACAACTTCATTGTTGATTGTTATGTATCGTTCTTTGAACTTGGGAGGGGTAACGATTTTTTTTTTAAACTGAGAAGGGTAACGAATTGCAATCGACATTATATCATTAGATAAAAATAATTATTTCTCCCATCCAAATCAAATTCTCAAGAATTCGCAAGGGGGGACTTTGAGAGAAGCTATAAGTTGATGGATGAACATGGTAGCGAGTCTGAATCAAAACGAAAATCAAACCGAATCGAATTCAATTTTTCATTTCAGTTTTTGATACATATTCGTTTTGATAAATTCAGTTATTTTGGTGTTAAGTTTTTAGCTCGGTGCTTTAAAAAATAATTCGGTTATAAACAAATAACCAAAATATTTAAAAAATTAAAAATATATTATTTTTCTCATTTATAATATATTAAAATTTCAAACATAAAGAAAACATGCCATATATCATTTTGATATTAAATTTGTTTAAAGAAAAATCTTATAGGAGTATTATGTTTCTAGTTTATATATTGTATAATTTTATTTGGGTTCTTGTTGAGGTTCTTAAACTCATAATTTGTAACAAGTTTACTTATTGAAAAATAAGAAAATCAAATTTGATTATAAAAAAATCGGTTTTTTAGATAAAAACCAAAATTGAACTGAATTATTTCAGTTCATTCAGTTCAGTTATCGAAATAATTTGATTTCGATTCGATTTTTATGATTTTGGCATTTTGATTTTTGATTAATTCATTTACCAAACAAAAAACCGAATGTTCACCTCTAATGACAGCTCTTTTTTTTAGAGTAAGTGACACGGGCACATTAGTGAGCAATATCGATTTTGCAAAATGGAGGCATTTTATGACATCCTTTAAGTGGGTTTATGGATTTGCATTTTACAAATGTATTTAGCAAAGCTTTTGTTGTATATTCTTTTGATAAAGAGATTCTCTTTCATGACCTAATTATAAAAAACACTAATTTTTCTAGAAAAATTAATGATGCAAAATTGAGTACTTTAAAATGTTTATAGTTATCTATTTTCTTTAAAACTAATTCACCATACCTATAATCTATCTATAATACAATTATACGTAAGATACCTCGAAAACTGATGTGGTCAATTCATCTTCCTTAATTTCAAAAGGAAAAGGTTTGAAGTAATGTTATATTTGGACGGATGAGCTAGTATCAATAATTCTTATTTCCTAGCCTCATACTAGGCCCTTCAGAGTACTACTTGATTTCTGACCAAAAAAAAAAACAAAAAGAGTACTACTTGATTCACTGTTTTGTTTTTGTAGGGAGAGTACTACTTGATAAATTGTATGCATGGGCTTTAAAACCCACGATACAATCGGAATATATTAAAACCCACGATACAATCGGAATATATTAAAACCCACGATACAATCGGAATATATATGGGCCGTGGTTGGTGCCGGATGCCTGCTCTAAGTGCGGCTTTTGATCCCTTAATCCCCATATTTGGTGGGGGAAAGAAATATGGGAAGACATTTTCATTACTTTGTTCCCCTAGTAATTTTTTTTCATTAATAAATTTCCCCCACCGCACTTCTTTTTTTTTAATAATAACATGAATTCCCCCTCTCAAATTGCAGGGTTTCAGCTAACTTAGATCCTTTTTCTCCATCATCCACTTCATCACCTCCTCTTGTTTTTTTCTCGTCTCTCCCTCTTGAAAGCCTCACACCAAGGGAAGGTTGATCTCATGTGACTTGGAGGCCTTTGTTCAAATTCTATAACCAATCTTTCCACATATAAAATAAGGATTGTGCACATCCATGTGTATATGTATCCAAACCTTATTTTGCAATGGTTCATATTTTCTTTCTCCATTGAAAAATTTATTGGTGGATAGAGGTGGAAACAAGCTAGAACCTTAGTAGAGGAGCCTTAGGCTTGACATATTGTAGGTCTATCTAGACAGAAGCATAATAGGCCACAAGGCTCTTAAGATTTTTTTAAAGCATATTTCACTAAAGAGATTAGACGCGAGCCTCTTGAAAGGCATGAATGAACTAACATGTCGGCCCAGGCTTCTTATATTTTTTAAAAAATATACATTTTGGTAACATTGCATTTGTACCCTAACCTTAAAATAAAATTACACATGTATTTATTTAGATTTTTTCTACTCAATCCCAGCGCATCATTTGTCTTCATCTATATGTGCTCTCGCTTTTCATGGACTCTTTGGTTTGAAGGAAGGGAAGGGGAGGGGAGGGAGGAGAGGGAATGGAAGGGAAGGGGAAAGTTTAATATTACATTGTTTGGTCTGATAAAAATGAGGGAAAGGAATGGAAGGGAGGGGGAGGGTTTAATGATCATTTGTTTGGTTAAGAAGGGGAGGGGAGGGTGATAATGATTAATTTATCATTTTATCCTTATATGTTAATTCATATAATTGCTTCTCATATAAAATAAATTAAAATGATTATTTTTTATAATGAATTAAATTGCTTCTTTAAATAAGAAGCCTATGGAAATTGTGCAGATGGGTAAGAAAATGAATTATTTATTAAGAAAGGATGTGGGAGTTTTGAATTGTTTTCAACGTGAATATTAAAAATGAAGGAGATTGTTTTCAACGGAACCAAGAACATCCTCACCTTCTCTGACCTGTAGAAATTGTGTTTTCGTCAATGTTCAGGACTTTGTTCTATTATTTTTTAATCAATTACTCTCTGATGCTCACCATTAATCTGTTAGTTTTTTGTGATGTTTTATAAGATGGGAGGGGGGGCAAGAGTGGCATGATGACAAGAGGAGAAATTTTGTAGCTTTTCACTCCTATATATGGAAATATTATGAAATGGAGGGGGCAATTTAGTCAGAAGTTTTAGCTCCCCTCCAAATCCCCCAATTTAGAGGGTGTTCGCACCGCAAGTGCACGGGTCGCGCCAAATAATATAGTGATAAGAAAAGTATCGTTCCCACGAGGATTTGGTTCCAAAACCCGGTCAAGTAATGATTATCGCACTCTCGCTCAATTTGAGTGATTCAAATGTTAAGATGTGAAGGGTACTTATAACCATAAATAAGAAAAACTATAAACAAGTGATTCTTAACTTCAAAGATAAAATGGGTCCTAAGATTATTTTTCCCCTTGTATTTCATAAACTTAAAGAGTCTCCTCTCACAATTGCTTTCAATGACTATATATTTGTTAACCTAGGGTTCTAAAGTACTTGTAAACGCTTCGTCGAGTCAAGAACAAGTGTTTAATTCTATTAATCATGCAATCTCTTGTCACAATTAATAAAACCCAATTTCTAAGTTTCAACCCTAATGTAACTATGTGAGGTCAATAAGTATATGTCAATCTTATCAACAAAATCATCCAGTTGTCATGCAAACTACAAGTTCTCACACTATTTTACCCAAGTTCTACACTCAACCTAGCCCTCTCAAGCATCAATCAAGTGAACACAACATCTAAATGGAGATCAAGCACTTAGAAGCATTAAGAGAAGAGTAAAATAAACACATATATAACATTAATCACAAAATAAGAGGAGGAATCAAGAGTTAATCCATACAAGGGTTCCAAATAATCCTAGAATCAAAGCTTTAGCTCCACATGTTCATAAAATCCAAAATAATATATACATATGATAGCACAATCATAGAACAAGGGAGAGGGAAAGGAAAATGGAGAAGAAAAACCAAGATTTGAAGCCAAAATCTCTTCTAGACTTCAATCCATTGACACTCACTCCTCCAAATGCCAAGTCCTAGCACCCAAAATGCCCAAGAAGTCAAGAATAAGGTTTTTCTGTCGAGTTCTCACTCTTATATCTCAGATTTTCCCTGTTTTTTGAGTGTGAAACGCAGAGTTTTGATTTCTGTTCGTCGCGCGTTCGTTGCGTGACGAATGCTCAACGAACAAATAAGAGTCAGAACAGAACTCCCTTCGTCGTGCCTTAGTTATGCAACGAACCCTCAACGAATATCAGGGAGAAATTTTCTTTTTCTTCTTTTGTTCCTTGCTTCACTCTTGAGTTTGTCCTATATTTTTCTTGATAACTATATGCTTTCCTTAGCCTTTTGCACTTGTTCACCTCTTCCTACAAAAGAGAAAGAGGGTTGATGAGCTTCAAAAATAACTTACAAACACATATTACTCCAAATTTTACACAAATGTATATTTTTCAATTTGTACTTTTTCCTATATGTATTTGTATCATCTCAATCATTTGTCACCAAAAATCATGTACATTCAAGGGAAATTGAGATGGAATATGTGACATTATGGAGTTTATCAGAGGGATCCAAAATAGAGGGCTTAAAGGGGAGGGGAGGGGATATTTTGAGCTCCCTCCCCTCCAACTTTTTAAACCATGCAAGGGGAGGGGCTCATTTTCCCTCCCCTTCCCTCAAACCAAACAAACCCTTAGTTTCCCCTATCTCTTAAATCCTTTTTGTCAAGGAGGCAAAACACATCATTAATGTTGGATTGTTATGGAAATGATATATTTATTCTCTTAGTTTCTTAGTTGTATCACACTATCAACTTAGTTGCAATTTACTAGATTGTGTTTTAGACTTTTCTTGCTTTGTATCAAATTTTTGCTCTTAAGTTTTTCTATGTGCTATACTATTTTCTATCATAACATGCATTTTAACAAAATTCAGGTTAAGTCTCGTCTTTTTTTATTCAAGGGTATCCCCACTCGCGTGTCAAATGAGACTAATCATTCACTGTTCTGAAGTCTCATATAGAGGGTAGACAACTGACTTATGAAATTGCTCCATTCACAAGGGTTAGAGATCGCACCCTCAACCACTTGCTTAAGGAACGAGAATATTGACCACTCACGTCAACTCGTCATGTTGGTTAGGTCCCGTCTTTGAACAGGCTAGACTCATGCCTAAAAAAAAGGCATATTTCAGGTTAGACTCAAGATAATCAATCAACTACTTAACAAGCTATAGACCCTATTATTATCACGGATGGATAATACCTTAATCAAAGCACATATACAGTCCGTTCTAAAAAAAAATCTGTACAACATTGATACTCGAAGTTTAAATTTTTTTATCACATCTTTCTTATTATTAGAATTCTCATGTTGACTAATACAAAGATAAATGAAAGCCTTTATATATTACTGAAAGGCAAGTTCTTATCAAATTAACTTAAATCCTTTTAAAAAAAAAGAGCCCTCAACATATTTCTTAGCACAAGAATCTCAACACTCACCATTTTTTTTGGGAGGAATTATTCCAATATGCCAAAGAAATAATTCAATGGCGGGCCATTCGTCTGGTTTATAAAATGAACTAAACATTATATTGATGACTATTATTCCTCTTGTCTTTGTATTATTATCACGGATGGATAATACCTTAATCAAAGCACATATACAGTCCGTTCTAAAAAAATATCTGTACAACATTGATACTCGAAGTTTAAATTTTTTTATCACATCTTTCTTATTATTAGAATTCTCATGTTGACTAATACAAAGATAAATGAAAGCCTTTATATATTACTGAAAGGCAAGTGCTTATCAAATTAACTTAAATCCTTTTAAAAAAAAGAGCCCTCAACATATTTCTTAGCACAAGAATCTCAACACTCACCATTTTTTTTTTGCGAGGAGTTATTCCAATATGCCAAAGAAATAATTCAATGGCGGGCCATTCGTCTGGTTTATAAAATGAACTAAACATTATATTGATGACTATTATTCCTCTTGTCTTTGGCCCTTTTTCTGACCTTTTTGGTGGCTAACTTAATTTTGAAGGAATGATGAAAAAAATATAATTATGTGAAAGGGCTGGCATTGAAAGAGACAGCAATTTAATTAGCAACATGTTGAATAATTAAGAACTCAGTTAAGCGACAAACAGCCTGACAAATGACAATAATAAAACGAGAATGGGAGGGCCACTAATCTAACATAAGTCTAAAAAGAGCAAATATAATGTTATCTTTCTGGCCAACTAGGAATTATAAAAAATGTTATAAATACTCTATTGTCGTCTTAAAATGATGAATATAATCACTTTTGGTGTCATCAATGTTAAACAACCCGGTTATCAAACATTGGCACGATTTTATTGTCATCTTAACGTTGCTTTCTAATTTGAGCTACATCGACCTGCAACCAGTTACTATCAATTCAAACTTGAATAATATTTTGGTTGAATAATATTTTGGAATCATTTACCAACAGACAGAGATATGTGCACGTGAAGAATCGGGGAAATATGGTGGGTAAAAATAAAATGAGAGGTATAAAAGGTAAATATATATATATATATATATATATATATATATATATATATATATATATATATATATATATATATATATATAGTTAGGGTAAAGGTGCAAATACACCCCGGAAGTTTCCAAGAAATCGCAGATCTCTTGAAGTGTTTTTAGGTGCAGTGTTGTCTTGGAAATAAAATATTGGTCCAATATTGCCCCAAAGTTAACTTTCTAACCGGTCAAACATTAGTTAACCTTATTATGTTGGCTTGAAATGCTTATGGGAACTCATATCAATTGGTCAAGTAAAAGTGTGTAAATCCCCTGAATTATTTTTAAGTGCAATGTTACCCTATAAATAAAATATTGGTGCAATATTACCCAGGGATTCACACCAATATTTTACTTTCACGACAGCATTACACCTAAAAATACTCAAGAGGGGATTCGCGATCTGTTAGAAACGTTGAGGGTGGATTTGTATCTTTACCAGAATTGATATGGGTATATATAAACATTCCACCACATCAACATAATAAAGTAAAATGATGTTTAACCATTATTTAACGGTTGGCTTTGTGCAATATTGCATCAATATTTTACTTATATGACAACATTGCACTTTTACCTTATGTGGAACAAGTCATCAACAGACTAGCCTACCATTGATCCGATCTTAATGATTCATTTTAATTTTTGTTAGTCAAAACCCTTTATGAACAGCCCTTTCCTCAATATCGGGTTCTTAATAAAAGAAAAAAAAGTGATTATTACATGATTAACAGTAGAATCTAGTCCAAAAAAGATCGTTGCTTTTGTTGTGTGTGGAATGGCCACTTAAACGTATAAATCCCACATTTTGATGCGATGCTTTCCCATATAACACTGATAGTTACTAGTGTGTATAGATATGGTTGGGATGTGGAGGCACGTGAACAATAATAATGAAGCTGATATTGGAATCTCATATGTCTAATATTTATAGAGTAAAAAGGAGGGGCCTAAGAGTGTTGCGTGGAGGAGTATTGGTAGGGAAGAATAGCAACAAAGGAGGGGTCTGAGAAGAAGCAGTTATACATAGTGGACACTCTGAAATGTCCAACAAAAACTGATTCCACTCACATGCTTTTCTGCATTTTTCTGTGGGGACTCTCTCTTTCACCTCTATCCCTGATTTATACTTTCCTTTGTTTTTTTCTTCTTCCTAGTCCACTGCTTGATTATGCATTAGCCCTACGTAATTCACTAATTCTGATATGTTCGGACACAACCTGCTTGCTATTATTATAACAAAGAAAAATATTGTACAATTGAAGCTATCATCAAACATTAGGATATGTGAATTCATTCACGGAGAGGTATACTGTTAGGGATGAATATAATAGAGTGATGTCTAGTGATTTTGACATTGAAAGGTTGCTTATACAGCAAAAAAAAAAAACAAATGTCCGAACAAAGTTTCCGGATTACAAGAAATAAATTTAAAGGTGGTGGATTAGGTTTACGAATGGTGGAATAATATTATTAATCTCAATTACTATATCTTAATGAACTGTGACGCCTCTCAAAGGCTCTGTGAGCTGTGAAATGCAGCTCTCATTGTCTGTCTATATAATTTATACACTTTTAGTCTTATTTATAAATCGCTAATAAAGTTAGAAGAAACAAATTAAACTTGAAGTTTTATTGACTCCTGGTTGAAAGTTTAACATGTTATCTTTTTTTATGTTACATTTTTGACATGTTAACTTTACACAACAAATACCGCATCACTAAATAAAGTCAAGAAGACAATAAATG
Organism: Mimosa pudica; assembly: GCA_029929735.1. NCBI lineage: Eukaryota > Viridiplantae > Streptophyta > Magnoliopsida > Fabales > Fabaceae > Mimosa > Mimosa pudica. The sequence goes on along the minus strand of JAKELP010000004.1, from coordinate 14,136,395 downwards.
AATGGTATTCTTCTATTTTTAACTGTGGACAAAAAATTATGCTATGGAAATGTTATCAAAATAAATACCCTTAGCTTATATTCTGTTTTATAAATAGGATAATAGGAGTATAGTATTTCCTTTTTAAAAAAATAATAATGACATCACTATCAAGTTTAATGGATGTGAAAGAGAAGGGAGCCTGTAGGGAGAGAGGGATGAGTATGTTATGAAAAGGAAGTGAGTTTTGACCTTAGTGTTCACTCATTAGTGAATTATTATCTCATGATTAATGCGCTGAGTAAGGATTGGCAGCATTGGTCTTCCCAAAAAGCTGTGTCCTTCTTTACAAAAAGGCTATATATTCATTCATTAATTTTAGTTGAAGCAGGGACACGATATTCTTGGATGCATGCATTATTATTATATTTATATAAGCTCATCAGCCTAAACGGCGTTGATTTCGGCGATTCCATCCTTTTCTTTTCTTTTTCTTTTTTTTCTTTGTCGTTTCCTTGATACTCAAACTAGACGAGCAATGGAGAAGGTGAAACTCTGTTTTCAAAGCAACACATGCTTGTGTATGGCTGTATTCCGATCTCGCGAATATATATTCTTCAATATGTATATAATATATATTTTTTTGGTCATTTTGCTATTTAGCAAAAGCATCAACCCTGAATCGAAGCTGCATATTTATCGATCACATTCAAAAGCTCAAATCTCGAGCTTGCTCTCTCCACTCTCCAGTAGTGTGCTATATTGTAATTGACTAAATCCAGCGTATTCCTACCACCATGATTAATTTTCAAAACATGCATGTACTTTATTTATTACATTTCCCTGCTTGATGAATTGACCGCTTTGATAGGAACACTGATTTCATACATATTTCAAACTTATGTTGCTGTCACGGAGAATATGGCCCGCGCACAGTTAGAGTAACATACTGTTTACTACCTAATCCCTTTAAGTTGAATAGGGATTCAATTAATCTGGATTTTGTGAACTGGCCTAGCTAGTAGCTAGCTTGTGGCGGCGTGGCTCACAATGTACACATCTTGTAACCATATATATCTTTAGGATTATTTGTTAGATTTTTTTTGTTGAAGATCACCCGATAATCCCTGGCATTTATTGATAACGGACTAATTCGGATTTGAGGATAGAGTAGTGCTGCCCACATAGGTAGGTTCTCCTCTCTTAATGAAAGTGTTTCCTGGGATTCGAATGCATACACATTATCATCCTTATCATCCTTAAGGGTTGACCAGAAACTCATTGGCAGGATTTGTTAGATTACAGTGTATGAGTCTGATTAGCCTTAAGTTGATTGATACAGGTTATTCCACAACATATGTAATTGGATTTAATAAGTTGTTCTTCATTCTTCCCATCATCAATGTGGTTTTATTATCATAAATAATGTTAAAAATTGTCGATTAGCTTTCTTTTGATGTATCAATATGATGAAGGTTTTTCTGTATATGTGTCAATATATGCATTAGAAGTAATGAAGAAACATGTTATTCATTCACAACTATTCCCTAATTAAGTAATAGAAGAAATAATGAAGAAAAATGATTGATGAACTTAATTGTTCATATTTCTGTGTCTAATATAAAATCAGATGCAATATTTTCCACTACTATATATTTGCCACAATTTTTAGGACTTGGTTCAGGCTTTTGAACCCACTTTCTAACACCATATGAGCGCGATTGGCCTTGATTAAATAGTAAAAGAGAAGTGTCTATCGCAATCGAAAAATATAGTTTCACTATACATATATGTCTGTTCTTGCTTGAGATTCACTGATGAAGTGATCAATTACTCTGGGTGCACCGATACGTATACACAACTCGCTGAACGATGAAATTAAATATTGGGATAATATACGGGAGAATTAATGCAGAAACAATAATTTATGCGACAATATATACGCTCTTGATGAAGTAGTGACTAATTCCACACACATTCTGTAAGGTATTGGTAGAATAAAATAATAAGGAAATGAAATAAGTTTGAGTGGATGGAAGACAAGCACATGGAATAAGGAATATTTATGGAAAGCATTTTTTGACAACATGGCAAATGAGGCATATAGAACGACATGTTGACCGGATATTATCTGATCACAACCTTATCGTTCGATAGTCCAAAACAAAGGAGAGGGAAGAATATATTAGATGCCACTCTTCTAAACAAATGTGAATGTTTAAAAGAAAGCACAATTTCACTTCCCGGAGAATCTAGAGCGCATCAGGCGCTGACCCTTTGCTTCCAAAACTAATACAATATTAACCATATTATTATTTGTCATATTCATTCATGCAGCTGATCTTGATCACCTTATTATAATAATAAAACCAACCAAACAAGGGAATAAACAAATAGGGTATACTAAGCATAGGAATGTGAGCACAATTAATGAAGACACGCCTTGATATACTTCCTCCGGTCCCTAATGTAAGAGCTAGCCGTCAAAAAAACGTTTCTTAAGAAAACATGTGAATGTTAGTTAAGTGTCTGGAGTTAATACTTCTTTTCCAAAATTGTCTATATTTATTATGGTACTTTTAAGAGAGAGAAATACATAAGCATTAATAAATATGAAAGAGAGTTAGGGGTAAAGTAGGAAAAAATGCATTAAATGAGGAGAGAATATGAGGTGAGCTCTTACATTAGGGACCAAAACCATTCAAATTTTGGGCTCTTACATTAGGGACCGGAGGGAGTATATACTTTGTGATACAAATACGCGATACACACACTACGTACTCTATAAAGTTACATACTTGCTGAGATCTTAATGGTGTGTGATTGAGTATAATAAAATGGAGGTGACAACAAATAGACGAGAGAGAAAAAAAGGGAAGAAAGTAAAAAAAAAAAATAAGGGGGTGTGAGTCACGTGAGGGGAAGCAACGTTGACGGCGAACAATATGGCGTCCACGCGCGCGCGGGATTCGAGGGAGCGTTTGGACATTGTTTATACGGACACGGTGAGGGAATATTTGAGTGTGTTGTAGCTTCGATACTCATGAAAAAAAACACTTTTTAAATGTAAACTTAAAAAATATTAGCTAAACACTCCAAATATTTGGAAAAGAAAATTTCTAAATCAAATCTAAATTTTGGTACGAAAATTTGAAGGTTTGTATTTTTATGCAAAATATGAGGTAAAAATATGTCATGAATACACATGCATGTCATAATAATAGTATAATGAAAATGCCATTAATTATACATCCACACTCTGTCCCAACATTAATCCCAACACATTAATTAACTTTGTGTTATTTTAGTAATTTTTAAATGAAAGTCAAAAGCACATTAACTTTGTGTTATTTTAGTCATTCGCATATTAATAAGTACAACACTTTTATTTCATCAAAAACTCTTTTTACACAACTCAATTATTTTAAAAAAAATGTAATCTTTTTTTAAAAAACCCACTTTTCCATCCTTTTTTCCAGAAACTATTCTCTTTAAACTAATCTAAATGTACTCATGCATATTATATATCAACACTTCAATTGATGTTTCCACTCCGTGTTTGAATGTTGGTTGGAAATTGAACCTTATTCATAAAAAAAAGAGTCGGGCGAGTTAAATATATCTAAATTGTCTAAATATAATTTACATGATCAACATTTAATTTTAAATTTATATTCATTATTTCTTAATAAAATAATATTCAATCCGTCTAATATATGATATTTAAATATTATAAATATATATATGTTTATCTCTCCTTATATAACCAGCTCCCGTTGGAAATGTTATGGCCGCCACTACAAACAACATCATCACGTACAAATTCCTTAATATGTGTGTGTATGTGATTTAATTACGAATATTTGAGTCAAGACAATATATCTCACAAGAACTCACAGAAACTTGACGAATTTTATGGCTCAAACACATATAAAACTGTTAGTATGTTTTTCACATTTCAAAGGGGGAAAAATACAGGAACGGGAAGAAATAAGGAGATGCATGTGAAGGTGTGGGGTGGTGTCGCCGGACATCACAGCCACTCTGACACACTTACTATTATTATTCCTTTTTTTCTCAAATCTTATTTCTCACGACACTCCAATCTTAGTTGAGTACAAAGTTATACTTGTAGGGTTTCGCACGTGTCCAGCTCGACGTTTTATTGGCCATACGTGCTTCCCCAATAACGTTATCACATACACTATTCATTATTATCACCATAATAGACATTTCGACGTTATATACAGATTTCAAGTTTCAATTTTATTTGGCATGAAAGTAAATAATTGATGAGGCTAGATTAATGAAAAAAGAAAAAGGTCGGTCAGCATGAGGTATAATGGGACGTCTGAAGTGATCTGCATGGAACAGAGCAATAATAATCAGGAAGGGCAGGGCACATGACGTGGATTTTCCTTTTATCAATTTAAAGAGTAGAGATATTTAAGCCAACAACAATCCTCGTTCAATTTATAATAATGGGAATATTCCTATTCAAGAAAATGTTGTTGAAGAAGATACAAAAACTCTTCCATTCCTATTGGGTCGCCATCCATCAACGTTATAAGGATATATACCATTTAGACTCAGTATTTCCCCCATGGAACACTGTCGCCCATTTTGTTTTTTTTTGTTATTTATTTTATTTTAATTAAATTTCTCGAATTCCAATTAATCCTTTGCTTAAAAAACCACTGTCTCATTTTCTCTGATTTTTCCTGTATAGGTACTAATAAGAGAAACCAACCAAACTCTCCTTATAGTTTATATATCCCCTTCATTCTCTCTATTTCCCAGTCCCATTACATAAATTCTTCCCCTTTTCACTTACTTTCGTTCAAACCACCATCCCCAGAAAAGTCTGAACTTTTTCTCTTTTCTTCCTTTTCCCCTCTCTGTATTCCTTGTATCTGACTTGCTAGTCGCGTCACTCCTTCAATTAATTGCTTCATCGTCACTACTTTAAACTTTTACTTTCATCCCCTATCAAATCCTACGTAAAGCCTACCTATATCCCCTCCTTTTCTCGAAACTAATGCATATCATAAGGCACTCATGATATAATCACAACTTGATTCTCCTTCCACGCGTTATTCCCTTCATTCTCCTCTTCCTTTCTTCCTTCCACCTTCTATTTCTTACCACATCATTTTCGCAAATTTATTGAACTCTGATCCCATATTCTTTGCAATTTTCTTGTTTATTTAACCTACCCCCATTGTCTTGGTGTATGTGTGTTACTGAGCTTATATAGATCTATAGTTTCCAGCCATGTTCACTGCCTCGAAGACACGCCCAGCAATGATGAGAAGCTTAACACCTAACTTCCCAGACCTTTCCTTGAACATTAGTCCTCCAGATTGCACTGAAGGGAAACGAGTTGAGAATCACACTAATAATATGTGCTCTACCTCTGATTCTGGAAGCAGCGAGAGTGACTTAAGCCATGAAAATGTCTTATCACACCTTATTGGTCATCATCATCACCGTCGTCTTGAGCCTACTTTGAGCTTAGGCATCAAAGTGTCGTCTGATTTTAATGCTCTTCCAATCCCATCAGCAAGAAACGTTAATCACTTTCATCACAACCCACAACCTCAAATCTATGGCCGCGACTTTAAACGAAACACAAGAGTGGTTTGTGGGGTCAAAAGAAGCATCAGAGCTCCTAGAATGAGATGGACCACAACCCTACATGCCCATTTTGTTCATGCTGTTCAGCTTCTTGGTGGACATGAAAGTAATTAGTCTATGTTCATATAATTAATTAATTAATCAATTAAAAGTTGATGCTTTCTATCCTTTGATTTCAAATTTTTGTGTATTTGTATAATATTTGTGTTGTGATTTATACTGACAGGGGCCACTCCAAAGTCGGTGTTAGAGTTGATGAATGTGAAAGATTTAACCCTAGCCCATGTTAAGAGTCACTTACAGGTTGGTGGGGCATGTATCTATCTCCATATATATAATGCACATTAATGATCAGTTTCTGTTTTCCCCTTTTTAGTTTTTCTACGCTTGAATCAAGTTTACGAATATAGATTGGTAGCTAGCTGTTTTCGAGGATGCTCCACTAGTGAGATAGTGGGGGACGGAAAAATCAGATAGCTATCCTACCCTTGTTGGACTTTATTCTTTTTTTTTTAAAAAAAAATGATATCTGCTGATATGATTGTTCAATATAATGTTCATGCAGATGTATAGAACAGTGAAGACCACTGCTAAATGTACAGGTAATTGATTATATTGTTCCATCTCAATATAATGATGCCATATTCTTTTTCCTTCTCTCGGGGTATTATTATTGATATTTTTTGTGTTGAGATCTTGGTAGCGATATTGTAGTGAGTGAGGCTGCAGAAACTGTATGATTAGGTCTAGCACTGTTCCCCATTATTAATAAAAACAAAAGTTGTGGTTGGATTGTAGTACTGCCTACTTACTTCAAGTCTTGAAGTGAATTATTGATAACATTGTTATGTGTCTAATAAAGAGAGCATTGCCTCCTCGGGGGATTTTTATTGTTGCAGGTCATGGCCACACTGATATGGCCTTAGCCCTAGTCGATGATAATGGAGCCTCAGCTTGTGAAAAAACCCACCCAACTCTTGAAAAATCTCACAGGTAAATTAATCCATCATGTCTTCGACTCTTGGCTCTTATTTATTTTAATAGTCTGCGTGGTTCTTGTGTTTTCCAAGAGTTGCAAATAAACAAAATATCCCTATGTATTTGTTATATATTTTTTTTTATATAAATTATATATTTGTTATATTACTCTTCAATTAATAAAAATTTACTAATAATTAACAAATAAAAAAATTATTCATATGCCATTTTGTTTACTAAAAGTATATTAACAAAAATCTGAACTACTCTAATAAGATTTGTTCAGCCACAGTTTGAGGATATTGTATGAACTACTAGTATGAACTTAACTGAACTGGAAATTGATTAATTTGTAGCTATCCTCTATATATGCTAACGTAACCATGCACGAATATTCAAAAATGCCCTCGAGTATCTGTCTGTCTATCTCTGGCTTTCTGCCTGTCTTTTTTATTACTGAGTACATAGATTTTGAAGAACAATAAACTTAGGGTTTCATTAGGTATGCTGTTTATGGTAAAAAAAAAATAGGTGTGTTGGTCATTGTGATGTGTACCCACCAAGCTATATTAATCACCGGATGTTCATTCCTCGACCGCCCATTAGGTCGTCCACCGATGCACTTATTGATCCCACTATGTGGTAGTAGTAGTACGTATAAGGTCACATACATTTGGTTCAAATCTCAATGTCGATCCTCGTCATAAATAATGTCGATCCTAGTAGTTAACTAATTATCCTGTTTTTTCTTGACCAAAACTAATTATCCTATTTAGACAGCTAAAATTGGGATATACTATGCAATTTGAAGCATTTGTTAAAACTAATTAAAAATAATAAATATATCATAAATGAACTTTATTTTTGCAACTTAAATTTCATGCTCCCGTAAAAAGGTAGCCACGGAGGAGCTAGGCGGAGTGATATTTACATCACAAATTGAAGGATTCGGATATATGCTAATATAATTGTTGATTTGTGCGGACACTATATATTTGGTTGAGATGGTTTGAATTAATATAATGAAATTTTTCTTTTCAAATAAGTTCAGATGATTATCATATAATGTTTGGCTTCTGTATAATATGGAACCAATTTCTTATGACGATGATGATGATGCTTGATTCCCCCAGCAACAAAGAATCATGGCAATCATCAACGGAGACAGGGACAAATGATAATAGACAAAAGCCAGGAACGAGTTTGACGTATTCTCAAGTGAAGGCAAACGAAAGCATGGTAAGCTAAAGCTGGCATTTATATAGGGTCAGTGCACACAGAAACAAACCCGGCACATACATTATTTTGTAGTCTCTGGTGCAGTGAAATGATATTTTTCTAACGTATAATAATTTACAATAATAACTAGTGGGGTATTGAAAACAGGTGGTTGGAGGGTCATTGTCAGATTCTTCAGATGAGACGCTTAACCTAGAATTCACTCTTGGAAGAACCAGTTGGAACACTGATGACCATCAGCCTCAATCGTCAACAGACTTAACTCTTCTCAAATGTTAAACTTGTACACTTTATTCTATCTATCAATATGCCCTTAGCTTTCCCATTGACAAGTCTTTGTGAGTTTTTGTCTGGAAAAAAGAGAAACTAGAGGGATAAATCCTTCCTATCAGACATTTGCTTCTGTCCAACAACTCCTATATCCTTGTCTTACATGTCGCTGTCAAATTATGAAGGTAAGAGTTAGAGAAAGTAATGTGACCTATAAAGTTGCATTAATTGGTCAAGACATGACCCATTCGGCAATATATTTATTGGACGTGTATTGCTAGGAGGGATCAGTTTAGATATTTGAGTCTTGATACCGTAACATATAAATCCTTCTCATTGATAATCTCTTTTGGCAAATTGGGTTTTATTCTGGTAAAAAGTTAAATGATGCCTAGTACTGGTCCAGATCGATGAACATAAAATGGAGAAGTGGCAAATTTCGGTTGAGTAAGAATTATATTTGAATACGGTCTTAATTTTTGTTCTTTGCAATAGATTTATTTATCGTGGTTAATTATTTTAGTAATCAATATAGCAAAACGAAAATTGAAAATTGAAAAATTCTTAGTTAATAAGTAAATATTTCTAATAATCATGTTATACACAATAGAAATCGAAAACAGATAGTCATAACTCATAAATATAGTACGCACAAACACTCACCAGTCAAACTTTGAAGCATTTTTTTAAAGAAAGAAAAGCTAAGGGTTATTGGAGAGAAGAGTCCAAAAGTGTCATGGACAATGTTGGAACTTGAGCACTTGAACCCTCGAGAACTCAATGGGGATTCACACATAGCAAATTACCTAAAGAAATGAAGGACGGGAGAGAAGGCAAAGAGAAACTTATCAAGGTTAGGGTGAGAAACACAGTGAGTAATTAAACTCCTTACTAAAGAGTTTATATAGTGATTAATGACTTTAATTTATTAATATTGCCAACTAATAATTATGATAGATATTCTCTCATTTCACTCTAAACAATTTGAATTTCAATAAGTAATAAATGCTAATTGAGTCAACAGTCAATTTCTCTCAAATTGTTTCTTATCTGTCAGATCCTCAAACGATCCAACATGTTGAGGGCGGACTCCCCAATCATATTTTCCAATACACCCAAAAATATACATAAATTTGTGTGGTAGTTCTGATGAACTAATTTACGTAGATTCATTTATTGACAGGCTAGGCCATGATAAAAAGCAAAATACAAATTCATCAACTTTCTAATAAAAAGGGGGAGATGAATGAACTAAGGTCTCGGACAACAAACAAGTCCACGACAAATGGATGAAGAATGCAAAAAAAAAAGGAAAGTAATGAAGAAATGACCTCTCTCAACATGGACAAGTTCAAATTTAAATGATACACTCAAAATAAAGACGCACGTACGAAGCAGAAGAGAGGAACTTAAAAGGCCTCTCTCAACATGGCAGGTATCATAATAATGAAGCTCTTTGAAGCCACTGTGATTTTTTTCAGGACTAACATGTTATTTATGTTATTGTTTAATTTATTGGCAAAGTCGAGAGTAGAATATACTACCAATACATGGCTGAAAATAGTTAATGCATGTCTTTGATCTGTAAGACAAGAGGTGAAAGTGAAGGTACGACAATGTCCTAAATTTTGGTTGATGAACAGTGATTGATTCCTCACCCAGCAGCATATCCATTTCATGGTGTTTGGGCCTTTCAATTTGGAACGTTTCATCATTGCTCTCTGCTAACAGCTTCGCCTTGTCCTTTTCTCAGGATTTATGCTCATTGTCCCACACCCCCACATTGCTTCCATATCCCACCCATATCTCTCTTCTACATACTTCTTCCATTCACTCTTAATCCAATCCATTTCAAACATTTCACTCCACCTAGCTTGTTTCCTTTCTCAATTTCAACATTACTACTTTGTATATGTCTAATTTAGATGACATAAGTGGTTCAACAAAGACACACACACACACACACACAAACGCACGATACTTAATTTATTCTCATTCAAAAAACACAAATTCTTGCAGCACACATTATTATATATAAAATAAAATTGTATTCAATAATTGAACAAAGACTGTGCTTTTCACCATTTTACAAAATCCTCTTAGTTTCAGAGGATCCATATCCCTGACACGATTTCAGAAATTCATGTACCGTTGGTTCATTTATAATTTCTGGGGCCAAGCTCTGGTTTGTGTATTAATTCATGTGGCTGGGAAGGAGGAGGCTCCACCATACTTTTGGTATTTTCTGAGTTCTGATCCCTGATAGATCTCTGATTAATTTCATCTCTTCCATTCATCCATCACATGCATTGCCTTCTCATTTATGAATGTTAACCTCTGTTCTACCCTTTCATGTGTCACTTTTCTCGTAAACCAGGTGCTATATCATCTACATATCTCTGCATGCTTCGATCTTATTTATTAACATCGATAGGCGTTTCTCCAATCTCATTTAATTTTCTCACCTTTTTTGTTTTTTTTTTTGAAAAAGAGGACACCACATTGTTATTAATTGCTTTCAACTCAACATTAAAAATCTCATCACTACCTAAAAAGAAATCCATCCTTTGAAGGCCATAAGTTTTAAAAAAGTTTCTGCCGAAAGTAGCAGTGTAGCTTCAGGTGTCACGGCTAAAAGTTATGGCCAAAGCGTCCAAGAAAAGGCTATGTTTGCCATGTAATTTTGGCTTGAACGAGGATTGATGTGATACGTTGAACAGGATAAGGATAATGTCTAAGCTCAAACTTCTAATGTAATAAAGAAAATTGTAAACATTAAGTACGTTTTTGCTTAAAATATAAATTTATTTCTACTTACATTTCTTTTTTAGAAAAGGAAATTTGAATTTCTTAAAAAGGCTAAAGTATAATTTTAATAACTTAATTTTGCATCAAGTTTCAATTTAATCATTTATGTATGGAAAATACACTTTTAGTCCTTTTTTGTTAACACCGTTAGTTTAACTTAACGGAAAATGTCAACTTAACAGAAAAAATGTTCAGATTAAAATATTTGAGTGCAATTATTCATATATTTTGAAAAATTATCATTTTTAGTCCAATCTGATTATAAAATACTCCCTCCGTTCCTAAATATAAGATCACTTTGTCTAATTTGAAGAGATTAAGGAAGACTTTCCAATGAATTAGGATTACATGATCTTCCCAAAATACCCCTCACTTAAATTTAAAAGACAAATAGGGATTTGAGAGAGAAGTGAAGAAGCTAAGAAGTATAGGGGTAATTTGGACCAAAATTGAGATAAAATAGAAAGTGATCTTATATTTAGGAACTTATCCACTTCCTCAAAGTGATCTTATATTTAGGAACGGAGGGAGTAATCATTTAAAATTGTTAAGTTAGCATTTTCTGTTAAGTTAAACTAACGGTGTTAGCAAAAAAGGACTAAAAGTATACTTTCCAAACATATGACTAAATTGAAACTTGATACAAACATAAGGGATCAAAAGAATACTTTAGCCTTCTTCTAAAAGACAACGAGTATAATTGTTTCATAGTCAATTGAGGCCATTTGCATTATTATATATACATACAATGCATGGAAGAAAAAAGTGATTGTAGGATTGATTTGCGCGACAGTATTTGAGATAAAGTTTCGACATATTTGAGCATTTGCAGAGCAGATCCGTCACAAATCTTGTGGTTGCAAATCTTTTGCCACAGAATTTTCATAGTTTTTGTCACAATTTTGTCGCAATTGGGACAGTTTTGAGGCTTTTTAATTATAAAACCACGAACTTCGTAGTCATGAAGAACAGTGGATGCATCTTAATTAGATTTTACACGTAAATTGATGACGATATAGTTCTATTTTATAACGTCAATGTCGTACAAGTTTAACCTAAGATCTTTGTAAGTTGTTACTACGTGAATATTCAATATTGAGTTTCAATGATTTATTCCAGAAATTCGATGTAATAAACGAGTGATGTGGAGGCTCAGTCTAAGGCACGATAATATTTGGAATAACCTTCAAACTTATGCTCCTCTCTCTTGTGTTTTCACTTCGTTGGTTTTGTTTATGGGATGAAGCTCGAACTGAGTTAGATTCTTCTCACGCTCACCGTATCCTCTTGTGTTCTCTAGACTCGCTAGTTCTCATTATTGTTGATGATTTGTGGGTATGATATCAAGAGTATATATTGCCTGATTTATGATCTATAGTAATGGGATGTTTATCTATTTGGAAGAAAAAAGAAAGCTGAACAAACAAAAGATGTAGAATAACTCAATCCAAACAGGAGTTCAGCATTCTAATTCTTATTTCTATGTTATTGTATGCTTTTCTATTTTACTGTGGTTTTGATATGGTTGGACTTGGATATGTCGGGATGGTCATCATGAAAGCTTTACCACTTCATCTCCATCTTACGCCACGTCTTTAATTCTCGCCATCTCTATGCACAAAAAGGAAAAATTCAGGCAGGATCAGGCTGGATCCGGATTTTCTCAGAGGCCTTTTTTCTCAGCGTCTCAATAATTAATGGCCGTCCAAATTGATCCAATTAATCAGGACACATGTTCCCGCCCACACTTAATCCCTCCCCTCATTTTCCTTTACCATCTTCCACACTCTCTCCCCCCTCAACATCTCCCACCGGCCACAACCCCCACTCCCACCTCCTCACCATCTCCAACCCCCCTCCACCCCCAACATCTCCATTTACTCCCTCTCCGATTGCGTCGCCGTCGCACACTCCGCCGCATCTCCGTCGCCGTTGACAACTCTCCCTCCTCCATCCCTCTCTTTCTTCCTCCAATTTTCAGGCGACTGATTGTGGTTGTTCTGAAATACTCCCTCCGTTCCTAAATATAAGATCACTTTGGGGAAGTGGATAAGTTCCTAAATATAAGATCACTTCCTATTTTATCTCAAGTTTTGCCCAAACTACCCTTACACTCCCTCTTTTCATTGAAAATCCCTCCTCCTTTTAAAGTTAAGTAATTGAGGGGATTTTGGGAAGATCATGTAATTTTATTGTCTTCCTTAATCTTCCCAAATTAACCAAAGTGATCTTATATTTAGGAACAGAGGGAGTACTTCATATGCATATACCATTATAATCTCTTGTTTTGAACAAATCTGCCACACTTTTAATTTGTTTCAGAAATTAAATCAAATTTTCCGGCATCCCCATCGGCTTCATGGACTATCACATCGTCGTCGACTCCAAGACCCATCACAAAACGGAAGCTTCGAAACACTAATTTTGTAAATAGAAATAAAAAAGTCTAAATTTTGGCTTCTCTCCGTATGGGTATGAAAGGAAATGAGAAAGTGATAAGATGAAAGTGAGATCTGAATTTGATGCAGAGGCGAAGGAGGAAGAAAGAAGATCGATTTTGGTGGGGAAATAGTTAATACAATTACAATCTGAAGAGGAGAGAGAGAAATGAATTGGGAAGTAATTAGGAATGAGGGAGAGAGATAGAGATACTGTGAGCTGAGTTGTAAGAAAGTGTAAACATGTGTCTCATTTTTTGAGCGGTTGGATAATTTTAGATGGCCATGATTGAGACGCTGAGAGACGATGAGAAAAAAGGCCTGGAAATATACTAACAATAATCAATCAGCACCACCTGGAAATATACTCCATATAAGAGTACAAAATTTAAATATTTTTATTCTCTATTTAGAAGAGTTTGACTAAATTTGTTAGAGCATTTCATGCATGTTTTCTCATTTTACCCATAATTATTTTTCTCTCTTGAAAATTTCTTTTACAATCAGTTTTATCATTATTATCATATTTATCTCTCATATACTCATCTTAAATAAAGACTAACTTGAGGGAGAAATTAGGAGAATAGACAAATAAATTAAGGGTAAATTTGTAGATTTAGTACTCAATAATGGTAGTATCACAAATAGGTACCACATGCACCAAACACAAATTTTAAGATGCATACTTAGTATGGATCAAAGAATTGTGAATATAAGAATTCTGTTAACTAGCTGTTAGAAACGTCAAAAAATCACATGTCTTTTAGTGGGCCCCATTTTGTGATTTTTAAACAGTTTTAACTAGAGTATTCTTTAATAGAATTCCAATAATTGCACACTTTTTATTTAATTAATACCAAACCTGCACTTTACTTAAAAATAAGTACTAAACCTGCACCTCAAGATTGTTATTTAGTTTAATTTTTGTGGGCATTGCATATTTATTGGATACTAAATTTGTTCATTTGCCCTATAAATTAATTCCCCTTGAATTTCAAAACCACCGAAGTTACCTCCATTATACAAAAGAACACAAGAGAAGTTGTGCCAAATTTGAGATGTAGAAATTCAAGGCAAATGGAAAAATTGCCCTTTCTCTCTTCCTCCATCTTTTCTCTAGCTCTCTCCCTCTCTCACCCAGAGTATTGAATAAAATTTTCACAATTCCCACCAAAATCGCAAAATAATAGAGACCAATTCTATTTTTTTCTAGCAACTCCATTTTCAAGTTCTCGTTTTCCATGTTTATAAAACAAACATTTTAAGGAGTTATGACTTATATGAGTGAGTGCTCGATTTCTAAAGAGTACCACTTAATTATGATTTTGATTGCGGCGTTTGATGAAATATCTCCATAACTAAGTGATGTTAGGCGAACCTAAGTATGTTTGATTGTAATATTTCAGATCTTATATAGACAAATCCCGATAGATCATGAGTTATGAGATCTATCATTGAATTGTGAGGGGTACGTTAAAATCGTTTTCTAAAATTTAGGGAAAAAAATGTTGTATAGTGCGTATAGAAAAACCCAAGGGCAAAAAAGGATGTTGCTTGAAGGAAAGACTTTTAATTTAGTTATATTATTTTTTAACTTTCTGTTGGAAATAACTATTAATTTCTATTGTTTTATTTCCTTTGGCGTGATAGATAACGCCATAAATGATTATAAAGTCAAATTTTGATTGGGTATTCTAATCGGCTAAGCCACCGCGCGCCGCCTCTAGACTGCCGTAATCAATAAGTTCCAAGTTCACACATTTCCCACACTATTTGTTCTAGTTAATTAAAGTAGCTGATAGAACATAGTCATATACACATACTTTCCGATACAAGTTCACACGTTTATATTTTTTTCTTCATTTGGTAGTTGGATCATGCAATTACAATTCTAATTAAAAACTACTAGTTTTTTTTATTATAAGAGCTAATTAACTTTTTTATAAATACTAATAAAAAATGTTAAAACACTTTATTGTGGGTATATTTTATATAAGGTCCATTTTTAACCTTATTCCTCTGGCATAAAAATATTTTCTCCATTCCTCGCATTAACCAATACTCCATACAGGAAGCAAAAATAAAAAAGAAGGAAACGAGCACTTATTTATTATTACTTAAATAATTTTTTAAATTTACTTATTATGTTTGGGACAAAAAATTTACATATGTTGTCTCTAATATGTAAAACCAGAGGGAGTATACAATTTAAACATCCTTCGCTTTAGCAGTTCAGGTAGGTGACATTGAAAGAGCGGTCTACATCATTTTGCCGTTTTATAATAAAAAAATTTAAAATAAGTAATAGTGAAATCTTAGGGAACCTTTGGTAAAAAAAAAACTTCGGGATTAAACGTTGATATATGTAATAAAAAAAAACGTTGTACTGTCTAGATACATTTATCATTAATGAATGTTTTATAAATCTTTAAAAGCAGCTTCGTGTAGTGCACGGGCAAAATACTAATAGCAGTTTCTTTTTGATAAAGCGTAAAGGCCAAAAAAAAAATCTTGACATATGTTTTCCCAGGCTCACATTTTCTTGAATTATTAGCTAAGGTATGCTTTTTAAGGCAATAAGCTATATATACACTCACATACAGAGCACCCTCAAGAAACTACAGATCGATCAGCCATGGAATTGACGACTTTCATGCAACCCACAATTCCATTCACCATTCTCGGACTATTAATCTTTGTCTACACTCTTTTCTCCATATCAAGAATCCGCAGAACCAGAAGAAAGCCGCCGTCGCCGCCGGAAGCAGGTGGCGCGTGGCCGGTGATTGGCCATCTTCACCTCTTAGGTGGGCCAGAGCCACCACACATAACTATAAACAACATGGCAGATAAGTACGGACCAATCTTCACAGTAAGGCTCGGTGTTCACCAAACATTGATAGTCAACAGTTGGGAGATAGCAAAGGAGTGTTTCACTGTGAACGACAAAGCCTTTGCTAGCAGACCAAAACTTGTAGCCTTCGAGGTCATGGGTTTCAACTTTGGCATGATCGGTTTCAGTCCCTACGGAGCATACTGGCGGCACGTGCGGAAGATTGCCACGCAAGACGTTTTATCCAACCATCGCCTAGAAATGTTAAAACATGTGAGAGAGTCCGAGGTTAAGTTTGCCATGAAGGATACATACAATCGTTGGCTAGAGTTGAACACTAATAGTAAGAATATGGAAGCAGTGAGACCTTTGTTGTGTGAGATGAAGAAGTGGTTTGGGGAGATAACATTAAACGTTGTGTTTAGGATGGTGGTGGGGAAGCGTTTTGGTGAAACTGAAGGGAAGGGAAGAATAAAGAAATCGCTGAGAGATTTGTTTGATTTGAGTGGAGCATTTGTGATATCTGATGCTTTGCCTTATTTGAGGTGGCTTGATTTGGGAGGACAAGAGAAGGCAATGAAGAAGACGGCTAAGGATTTGGATGAGTTTATTGAGTTTTGGTTGGATGAACATAGACGCAAGAGGGACGAGGGTGGTTCAAGGGAGGTGAGTGTTGAGGACGGAGACATCATGGATGTGCTTATTTCCAGTGTTGATGAAGCCGAAATCATTGACGGTCACGATGCGAATGGTGTGATTAAAGCTACCAGCCTGGTCAGTCCTTCACAACTTTTCTCTAATCCCTTTTTATTAGTATTTTTTTTCTTTTTTTTATAAAAGAAAATTAGGAAGGATTTAGGGTCTGTTTGGTTTGAGGGAAGGGAAGGGAAGGGAAGGGGAGGGAAAATGAGCCCTCCCCTTGCATGGTTGAAAAAATTGGAGGGGAGGAGGCCCAAAATATTCCCTCCCCTTCCTTTCCCTTCCCTTATTTTGGCTTCCTCCAAATTGGGGGGTTTTGGAGGGGAGCCAAATATCTTGACTAAAATACTCCCTTTTATCTACACTAATTCATTCTACTCTCCTCACTTTAGCCTAAACACCTCACTCACTCACTCACTTTCTTCTTTCACTCCAAGCCTATGATATTCTCATGAATACTCCAACAGAGAAAAATAAATGGGGGTTTGGAGGGATGACAAAAATGTTTGCTCACCAAGTTTATGATATTCCCATGGATGCTCCAGCAAAAAAAATAAATAAAATGCTCATAACAATTGTTCTCTTCTTCTTCTTGGGTTGTACTTGCCAAACCTTAACCACTGATAGACGAAGAGGAGGATGATGTTGATTGATGAGTTAGTGTAATTGTCTTAGCTTGTGTACGGTCTGGAAATCACGTTTATTTTTTTTTATCAAAAACACATTTATTTACTCCTACTATTTTTTCAGCTTATTTAAACACCTACATTATCCTCCCATCCATGATCAAATTTACAAATTGTTTTAT
Organism: Mimosa pudica; assembly: GCA_029929735.1. Taxonomy (NCBI): domain Eukaryota; kingdom Viridiplantae; phylum Streptophyta; class Magnoliopsida; order Fabales; family Fabaceae; genus Mimosa; species Mimosa pudica. The sequence goes on along the minus strand of JAKELP010000004.1, from coordinate 14,118,706 downwards.
TAATTAGCTAGCTGCTGTTGAATTTGTTGATGGCGGTGTGATAATGCCAGTGGAAAGGGAAACTACTCTCTCATCTTAGTTGTATAATCAGTTTTTTGTTTTTCTAAGAATTAGGGATATAAAATTAATGAATTAATTTGAATGTATTTAAATTGTAAATTGACATACAATAGTTAATATGTATGTAAACTGACATAATAGCTTTCATTTGTAATTTTCCTTGTTATATTAGAGATTGTAGGATTACTTGAATACAAAACAAGTAATATCATATATACATTTATGAATTAATGTATAACTATAAGGATAAAATGGTAAATTAATCATTATCACCCTCCCCTTCCCCCCTTAACCAAACAAATTATCATTAAACCCTCCCCCTCCCTTCCATTCCCTTCCCCCTTTTTTATCAGACCAAACAAAGTAATATTAAACTCTCTCATTCCCTTCCATTCCCTTCCCTCCCTTCCCTTCCCTTCCCTCAAACCAAACAGACCCTTAAGCTCAATCAAATCTAAGGACAAGACATACCTAGACTACACAAACTAAGTGAAATAAAGCTAATTATAACTCATCTGGCTGTTCCCCTTGGTTAAGGAGATATCTCTCCATGTGTCGATTAAGTGTGACTCATAGCAATCAAACCGTGCCAAAGTAGACTACTATCAAGTACGCCTAGCTACTAAACCCACGCACAATAGGTTATAAATTAGTATTTTCTTTTATATCTTCAAATTGCCTCATTTGATTTCTTGCTCTTCCTCGCTGTGTTCTTGCTACTCGTATTCACAATTTCACATATTAATGATTATTAGAGTATTCGTAGGATAAGATAGGGTGGGGGTACCCGCCTAGATTGGGACGATATTTATTATTTTTTGTAGGGTGTCCTACGATGAGGACAAATGTTCCGGATCCATCTAAAATGGTGTTTGCTATTGACAAAGGAAAGTGGGAAATAGATAGCGAAATGATGAATATAAAAAGTAAACTTAAAGATGGAAAAGTAAAGTTGTGAGATTAAGAGAGAAATTTTTTGGATCATGAGATACTTGTAAATTACCAAAAAAGTCTTTACTTTCTTTTTAACTTCTAAACAATGTTTTTTTTGAAATGGAAACATTTATAAACATGACAAAGATAAAAATTGAAACATGATAAACATCTGTAGAGCCATGAAGGTGAAAAGTGGAGGGATGTACTCCGTCCGCGATTTATTATAAATCACTAATTACTTGCAATTTTTTGTCCTTAATATAAGGAACTAAGCATTGCTTTAAATCTTTTTATCCCACTTTACCCATATTATTAATGAAAAATAAAAATTGAAAATGTGAAATACATCATTTAATGAAGGGTGAAGTTGGAAAAAATAGTAAATTTAACAAAAAAATTTAATATTCGATAATATGTGAGAAATTGATAGTTGATGACATATATAGTAATATCGACTAGAGGGAGTAACAACTAATTGCAATAAATGACCGCGCTGTTAAGGATTCTTGTACTGTACTCGTTCAAAAAGTGAGGAGTATGCGAAGGGAGGGAGGGAGGAGGACGGCTCTAAATTTTAATAAACGTTGACGATATATCTGACATCTGGAAAATGAAAGTGGTGGAGGGCTTTCTTATTAAATACTCATTGAAAAAGTTGAGTGGGAAGAGGGTAAGTAGGTTGGGCATGGTAAAAAGTAAAAACTAAATAATGAACTTTATCTCTATAAGTGTTTCTAATATCTAAATTTTACGAGGTACACTAATATACTCATCTATTGAACATGGAGCAAATGTAATACTGTTTTTAAATTTGGATGGTTTCGTTAAAATTTTATTACTATAAAATTTTTAGAAATCATCTAATTATTATGTCCCAATATACTTGAGGGGGAATAAAATTTAATCAATAAAAAATTGTAACACCCTTAATTAGAAACCTGAGTATTAGAAATATTTGCACATTTTCCCAAAGAAATATTTCTTTTTTGGCCACACCCAAAGAAATTTTTCTCCTCATTGAGTGTGAAGATGAATTCAATAGTTTAGATATACTTAGCTCTCCTTACTTATTTTTTTTTATAAATATATAGAGAAATCTTTCACACAAAAAGGGCACAAGGGAACCAGTTCACTGCTAGTTGTGTTATATTCCGACCAATGGTCTCGACAAATATCACCTATTCCAAATAAATACCCATCCCACTCCTAATTATAAGAACTTTTGTCTTTTCTAGAGAAATTTAAGGTGCATGATTTAATAGTTAATTATTTTTCTTCAAAACTAGTTTATTCTAGTTATAAATTAATTTATTATCTAATTATATATTTTATAGTTATAATTTAGTTATTTAATCTACTTTCTTAATTTATATAAAAAATTAAAGGGTTTTTAAATTTAATTGTGGAGTATTTTCGTTAGACTTTAGATGCAAAATTAAATTAGGAAGTCGATTATATTGTTGGAAACGGAAGGTCCTAGGTACGGGTATAGGGAAAAAATGATATGTATATGTATGACCATCCACGTCACTTCATGGTAGGTCCAATAGTTTTTTTTCGGCCGAAATGGTAGGTCCAATAGTTTTTTTTGGCCAAAAATGGTAGGTCCAATAGTACTCCTATATATATTGACTGGAAGTGATAAAGTTGCCCCACCACCTCCAAACAATCTTACATGTGTTTTTTAACATTTAAACAGTTTCATTACAATTTTTCTTGAGTTTAATGCTTATCCCATTGATTATATTTTTTTTAGTTAATTTGTAAAATTTCGTTGATCAGCTTACATGATCCTCACATATTAATTAAAGCAATTTTACAATTCTTCTTCCCTTTTCCGTATCTAAACCTTGTAAATCGTGGGCCCCCCATTTTACACTCACTGTAATAAAGTAAGAGTGTCGTTCCAACAGAGACTATGTTTAAGCAAATTCATTGAATAAATTATGATCAAAATTAGTTTTGAGGTAAAAAGTGATATGATTAAAATAAAAATAAAAGGATATATTTCTAAAGTTATTTATCCACTTTGTAGGTAACAAACACAAAAGGAAAGATCTAGGTTTATTTATCCACTTTGTAGTTCATGATGCTCTATTAACCTTCCTCTAATGTCAATTAATGAGTATTAAGTTGATACTTGAAGTCTCAAGTATTTGAATAACTTTTCCGAGCTTTCTCAAACCTTAGCTAACATTAATATGCATATTTCCATACTACATATTATGTCAACTAGCTTTATAATCAACATACTTCAATTTTACAAAACTTGGTTAGATCATATCTTTATCTTACTAACAAACTCTCCATTCCTCCATGGAATTTCAAGACAAGCTTGAATCTAAATTAGTTCTTTGCTTAACTATGCTCTTCCAAGCCACAACTAAACAAACAAGCTAAGTGTTGCGCACCACTTAGTAAAAATAAAGCACAAGTTAAATTCACAACTATCATAAATATTAATTAACAAGAGAGAAAAATGTTCAAGTATCAATCCATATCAAGTTTCAAAATAAACCTAGAACAATAAACTACCTACTCATACTAAGACTACAAATTATCCAAACATCAATGAGATCCAGAAATTAACAAGAGAAATTAAAGACAAATGGAGAGGGAAAGAGAATAAACCACCAAGGAATGTTGAATATCCAAAGCATTCTCTACCCCAAGCCTCAAAGCAAACTCTTCATCTTTCTCTTATTCTTGCTCTCGCCCTTACCTCAGATCTGTTGCTTCTCTGTGTGTGTAGCCGAAGCTCCAAATGGAAAAGGTGAGGAAGGGTTTTAGGTGTGTGTATCTCTTTAAAGGCGCAGCCCCTCCTCACTGTTCAGCGTGTGTGTGTTAGCCCTCAAGAATAAAAAACCAAACAGCCCCCAAAAACAGTCCGCCTACCACTCAACTCTCTACTCCTTCTGTCTTTTTCTTCATTTTCTTTAGGTTAATCCAATTAAGGCCCATCAAAAGCCCAAACTCTGCAGCTCCCTTTTCTTTCTCCAATTGATTTTCTTTCTTTTCCTCTTTGAATCAATTTCTCACTTGCTGCTCATCCTAAAGACATGTAGCCAACTATTACAAATATTAATATGTAAATAAGCAATGCAATGTACTCACACGTGGCTACATGAATTGATTTTCATTTTTCATGTTGTTTCTTCTTCTTTTTACATTTTATTTTACCAAACATCCTCTTTAAGCAATTGATTTCTTTTTAATTCAAAACTCCTAATCTTAAACAAATCATTTAATTTTGTATCAATGACTCCCCAAATATATCCAAAATATAAATCAAATCTATATAAAATTGGGGAGTTATCATTATAATTTATAAATCCAGTTGTAAAGTTTATAATTCAGGACACATTACCTGTGTGAAGAATTTGTCAATAAATACATGTTTCATGTTCTAAATATCAATGTTAATTATCTCAGATTTGAAGAGCAAGTTATTATCTCATATTCACATTAGTGCAGTTTTTACCATTAATCTTGCAAATGATAACTACCAATATATCAAAGACTTTTTACCGGTTTATCAAATTCTAGGTACTTAATCATTAAACATCTTATTTTAATTTATCTGAAACTAAAATTTTATTTTCTCATATATAGGTGAAGTATCCAACATATATATATCAATGAACACTTGATTGTGATTAGTTGAATACAATCAAGAAACTAGAATTGTTTTATAGTAAGCTAGCAAGATGAGGCTTCCCTGATTAAGCTAATTCAGACGCGCGTGAGTTAATTTAAATGCTACCTGCTATGTACCTGTGCAGGAAAAATAAGAACGTCAAGTTCAATTGACATTTGCTTCTTGGTTTTAACTAAACTCAATTCTACATATTTGCAGACCATTATTTTAGCTGCGACAGATACAACAACTGGAACGCTAATTTGGGCTCTCTCTTTACTTATGAACAACCCTGAGGTCCTTAACAAGGCAGTACATGAAATGGACACGCAAGTTGGGCGAGATAGGGTAATAGAGGAGTCAGATTTGAAGAACCTTCATTATCTGCAAGCAATCATCAAGGAAACTCTGCGACTGTACCCAGCTACACCATTGGGTGTGATTCATGAGTCCATGGAAGATTGTACTGTGGCTGGCTACCACATACCCTCAGGCACGCGTCTTTTGACCAACCTCGCAAGAATCCATAGAGATCCACGTGTATATGAAGATCCACTGGAATTTCGGCCCGAGAGATTCCTCAATGCACACAAGAATGTAGACTTGAGAGGCCAACATTTTGAATTGATTCCTTTTAGTGCTGGCAGAAGAATGTGTCCTGGAGTCTCATTTGCTCTCCATATAATGCAACTCACACTTGCTAGTCTCTTGCATGGCTTTGATATTGCAACCCCTCATAACGAAGCTGTGGATATGAGAGAACAGGTTGGTTTGACCAATATCAAGGCTTCACCACTCCAAGTCCTTCTTACCCCACGTCTCTCCCCTTATCACTATGGATAAGAGGAAACGAGTGAGGCTGTTATGTGCTATATTTATATGCTTATAATTATGGTTTGTCGGACAAGAAAGGGCTTTTATATTTTCTTTCATTTGTCACGTTATATATATGAGTACACTGATCGTGAATTTGTGAGCATTTAGATCATAAATGTTTTGGGTTAAGGAAAAAGATCCTATATGTGTGTGTATCTAAAAGCCAGCTAGATTGTAAAGGATCTCTTTATTCGATATCGCCCCACGATTCCTTATTCCTTTCAATTCCTTACGAGGTAGTGGGTTCTACATTTAAAATAGAGAATGGAAGCGGGCCATCTCGCATACACATGTCGGCCTACTGTAATGGGCTGGCATGCTCAGCCCACACTTCTGGGACCAACTTGTATGCCAACCTGAGCCTGCCCCATGGGCTAACATGGTATTTTTATTAAGAAAAACTACTATGTTAATCCGATTTTGTTTTCAACTTTTTTTATTATAACAAAAACAATTTATTCTGATAGAAAAAACAAAACCAATTTGCAAGAAAAAAATATATAACTGATCGTGAATAGTAATTAATTATTCATGTTTTCCAGTGTGCTATATAAAGTGCTACTCCATTTGGTTCATATGGTCATCAATTTTACACAAATAAATAAGAGAAATATCGGGGAGTCATATCCATTATAGTAAGTGAAATAAAATGGTTTTAAAATTTTATCCTTATATCATTTATTTTACGCACAATCTTTTTTCCTTTTTTAATTTAATATTTAAGAGTAAAAATAAAAATCAAACACAGATTATTTTTCATGCGATGCGTAACTTTAATTTTTGTAATGTAAAAAAAAATACCATGTACCTCTTGCAAAATAAGTGTGTTTGTATTATAGTATGTCTATTCAAATTTTCTTCCTTGTCTTTTGTCATTTCAGTTCTAAACTACAGTAAATGCGTGTGACATATATTTTGTCATATATATTCTTTTTTTTTTTATAAATGGCAAAATGACATTAATTAAGATCTAATTATTACAACAGTTTACTAATATCCAAAACATATAAAACATATTTACAATTAAACCGTAAACTGAGAATTAAAATAGATATTAGAGAGACAATATTAATTCATGTCTGAGCACCAGCATGCAAGTAGTCATGTAAAACAAGTGAAGTAGTTCCACAACCAGATATCTTGTCATATAATATATATTGGTGGAGACAAGTGACAACAAATAGAAAGCGCGATGGAGGATATAGTTAAAAAAAACAAAGAAAGCGATGGAGGAAGATTTTGTTCTCTGATTAGGTCAATTCCATCTGTTAGACACAGCTTGAACATGTCGAATTATATAAGTTTTGATGACATAGTAGATTTCATTATAATTTTATTTTTCGTATTAAATATTAAATAGGAGTATATATTATGTTTTGCAGCCACGACTAGCCAGTGAGAGATCAAGCTCTAAAAATAATTTAAAAGCGCAACCTTTGCACTTAATTATATTTCAATTTTTAATTGAATCATAATAGTTTTATTTTTGCTTTAAGTAGCAAGGTTCTTACGACTTTTTTAGCTATTAATTGGCAATCAACGCTAATCTTAGTACCAAGTAGTCAAACAAACTATTATAGTTTTGACGTTTAGGGTTTCCTAGACACAAGTGTCTTATCTAGTGTATAATAAATCACTTTATTTGAACAAAAAAAATCACTTTAAATTTTCAGAGAAATTAAGAATGCAAAAAATTAATCATTTTAAAAATTGTCAAAAGTTATCTTCTTCATCAAAACTAATTTATTCTATTTATAAAATATATACAATCTAATAAAATAATGTAATGTATATAATATAATTTAATAGTATATGAGAAAGTAGAAACTAGAAAGTCTCTGGGGTAGGATCGCAAGAGAAGAATTTTCCTCACAAGACAACATTTTCTACACACATTGGAAGATAAACATATTTAAAATGAAAGAAAACCCTAGTGGGGCGGCCAAACACTTGTTTAATCATATTTTAATTAGTTTAATCAAGCGTAGCGTGGCGGCAGATTTCTCCTTCCAAGCTTTTAGTAATAAAACTAATAATAGTTTGTAGTTTTGTTTCTTAATATAAGACATATAGTAGGTTTGAATTGTATTTGTACTCTCTAAATATAATATTCACATATTTATTTTAAAAATAATATTTTACTAAAGTATTATTTCTTGGGAAATCAATCACGTGTATAAAGAAAATAACTTAAGTAAGATGAGATCCTAAAATATCCCATATTCATTATTACATTTATACAGGGGGGCAAAACCTTATCGATCAACTATATCTACTAAGGCATTTCTCGATAAAATATGTGCATTTTTGTGAGGAATAATTGAACATAACACATCACCAATAACCAATTAATTTAATAAACAACAATTTATATTTAAAATAATATAATATGTAGTAGAATATAAAGTCAAAAGACTATCAAATACAATGGGGGTAAAAACCATGGAACATAGAAAATAACCATACAATGATGGTGTAAAGGGGATGCTTCCATAGCCTTTATATCCACATATAATCCCCATCACAAAGGGGTCACCAAACTTTTTAAATACTTTTTAAATTATTCTTCATTACCTGCATGTGAGAATCAGAGAAAAGTTCAAAGAGAGGAGAAATGCATTATGCATATTCTTGCCAAATTTGAAAGTATGCTGAAATCATGTCAATGTATATTGCAATGAACACACTTCAAATCAAAATACTATTGCCTTCAATTTGCAAATGTGGCATGTGTAATTAAGTTAAGAGAAACCACACTCAGTAGTAATTAATTAAGTTAAAAAAATATTTTGGAAAAGTCAAGTGTCATACTTTATCTTTAAGTATAAACAATTAAGTAGGAAACCAAAACCAAAGCGTCATGAAACTAAACACATTATCAAAGGAGGAGCATAATACCTTTTTAAGCATCAGGCCGTTAGCACGGTGAATGTCCAATTCTCCTGAGATTACTCTATGAGATGGATTTCCCTTAGGTACCTTCAATCAAATTAAAATAATATCAGATATGATTAACTTAAATTGACAATTCTTTAGTGAATAATCATTTTTTTGTGAAGTTTTACTATAATGTTAAACTACTCTACCATCCAAACAATATTTTATATCCAGAGCTCCCAACTCAGAGTGAATTACTATCAATCAGTTTTGTACACTCTATATCCTGATCATGTGCTATATTTAAGAAATGGCAAGGTTTAAAAACATAATGAGAATGTTGCTAGCAAAATCAAAGAACATGTATACAAATATTTGTGTGTGTGTGTAGGTTGCTTTGGTTCTCTCAAGACATGAATTAATGCTGCTCATGGCCATGGAAAGGCCTTGATCTCCTCCCAAAGCTGCACCTTCCGCCAAAAACATTCCCTGAAACATAACATGCGCTGATCAACCCTTGTAAGGTTTATTAGTGTAAGCGATATTTCAATTAGTTGGAACTTCAATTTGTTGATGTGATGATGTCCATTCAAAGTATATATGTACTGCTTTCTTCTAACTTACTTGAGCTCTAGCACAATGTAGCTCTTGCTCCAGTTGATTAAGTTTAATTCTATTCGACTCTAGCTGCTGAACATATGCCTTAGAAAACAAATAAATGAATTAGCTTTTTGAAAAGTTGAATATTTCTGAAATGTATGAACCCAAGTACAAATAAAATGAAAGTGCTCACCTTTTGCTTGAGCCTGCTTTTCATAGCTGCTTCTCTATTCTGAGCAAGTCTTCTAAGTCTGCAGGAAATTAAGGTCAGTTTCCTTAATCTTTATAGTAGGAGGAGGAAATTAAAAAGGAAATACATCCTATTTCAAAGTCATGAACTATTAGGAACTTGTTATAATTACTGAATCTACATAAAATTAAAACTAATCCAGAAAGATTATAAAGCTCATTTCCATGAAAGCAATGATTCAATAAATCAGTCTGTGCACCAAAAAGTATTTCAACATGTTCAGAGAGAGAAAAGAAGGACAAGAAGTAAAAGTTTAAGACAATGAGCCATAAGAATTCAGAAATACACCTTTGCCAGAATCAGCAAGTAGCCATTCGATAAAGCCTTCATGATAAACTATAAATATGATAAACCCCAAACAAATTCAACACTTGGCGTTCTCTGTCAAGATTTAGCCTTAGCTCACCAAACCCTTCACACACACAAAACTCTCTAAACATAACCACCACCAACATGAAGAAGAATAAGAATCTTATTTATTGTCTTCCACAGTAAAGCTTTGTCATGTTTGGACAAATGATCTAAGAGGATTTGATTTACCTGCTCGCATTATTCAACAAATAAATGTAATCTTGAACTAAAAATGCACTCTCTTTTTCTAAAGCAAAACAAAACGCCCTATTCGAAATAAAGTTATCCCTCCTTCACAATTAAAACAATTACAATCACAACCAGTGAGAATAAAATAAAATTATATTCCATTAAATTAAAGTTAGAATATCAAAAGTGAAAAAAAGAAAGAAACCCAGAGAATAAGGTGCCACAGTCACATTCATACTATCTAGTTCCACAAGCCTTCATATGAGCCTTCCAATCAGATTGAACAGTGTATTCCAATCAGGTTAAAGTACATGAATATATTATAAATCATCAAACAGAGCAATCAAAAGATGAAAGTGGGAAAAAAATAGATCAGTATTCTACCATAACAGAGGATGCCTTATTGTGCGGGGTGGGACAAAAGTCTACATATTATTTAAACAAACCTGAGAGAACCAAAGCAAATTAGACATATAGTGAAGTTTAATCACATAAAACTAAAAATCAATCCAACAAAAAAAAGGGTATGGAAAACAGTACCAAAAATTTTATAATAGTATCAAAATGTTGGAAATGAACCTTTTGGTGTCCTTCTCTAGCCTTTGTATCTATTTTTTGAACAATACTTCAGAAGAAGGAAAACCAATCTGCACATTCAAAACACATAAAGAATCAATATATTCCTGTAGATGTACATGTATGAAAAGAATAATTTGCCAACAATCTGCACATTCAAAACACATAAAGAATCAATAGACTTTGTACCTCCTTATCATCAGACTCATTCTCATCAGAACTATCCTCAAGCTTTGATCTCTTCTCTGAAGCTTTTGCCAGCTTGATAATGGCCCCCTTATCAACTACCTTATCTAATCCAACCAAGGAAATTTCAATTTCCCTTCAAGTGGAGGCCTAATTAGTGGACACCAATTCCAATACTGGCAAACTCACAAACAGAGACATGCTATTTTGTATGAAAACAATAGAACTGCTAGATGTAGAGGTCAAACCAGAAAGCCATAAACAAAACTGATACTTGTCCACCACTATTATGATTTACCAAGCAGACAAGTGTCTCAACACCACAAAAAAACGCAAAAACAACAAAAGATTGGTTTGCACAATGCACCAAACTGTAAGATTTTAGGGTCCAATCATCAAACAACATACTTCAAGTAAATTGTACTTGTAACCTGTGAATGACCAGTTCCAAGTGATGTCTCAGTGTATCCTTCTTCTGTTAAGTAAATAGCTAAACTTAAAGTGGAATTTCATGGAATGTACCAGATCCTTGTTATTCAGACCAAACTTGACTAATAACTTCATGTTCAATAGTTTGATTGATCATATATTGTTCAAAAGAGTATAGATTCAAAGGGTAATTTATCTTAATGGCAGTGAAATTTTCCATTGTGGTTCAAATCCTAAGCCATCATTCCATCAGTAAACCACAAATTACTTAAAAAGGGATAAAATCACATAAAGTTCAACCAAATGTTTTATAAATATAATTCGTGAGGAAGTTATATTACTTACTTCCCAACATCTATTTGAGTATTGCGATTTTATAAGGAGCTAGCTTGTCAAATGAGAATGCTTGTGTTAAGTCTCCTTTTCTTATTACCAAGTTCAACATCCTTAGAACAGACCTGAAAGGAACAAAAAACTCATCTTTAAACATTATACAGTAAACAGAAAGCATTCAATTCTAGATTCAGCACAAGTAACAAAGTGTTGCCATGTTGAAAAAGTTCTGAAATTTTATACTAAACATTTCTTAAGAAAATTAATTAAACAGATAACACGTGAGTGTTTGGTTACAAACACCCATTTTTGGGCCATGTTCTAATAATGACCTCATTAGTCATTACCCTTCCAGTTCACTCCTTTGTTTCAGGTTGGTAGTTGACCAGGTATGCCTTACCTTTTAATCAAAACACCACCCTATGAAACGAAGACCAATTACAAACAAATCAATGACATACAAGTGCAGTACTGAAACAAATCAACCTTGCTCATACTTCCATCTAACTTCACAATTCATACAGATCCTCACCTTAGGAAGGAGAAAGAGAAGGGAGATCAAATCCCTACAATATTTTAATCATCCAGAATTGTCCCTGCATTTAGTCCCTACAATATAATTTTGACCGTAAAAACAATTATAGGTCCCAGAGATCGAAAACAGATTAAGGTGCATGATTTATTTTCACATAAACCTTAATTTTTCAGTAAATAAATATTAATCTTCATTATTTAGCAACTTCAGCTCAAACTGCTAGTGCATATACTCACCCAACAACCTTTACATTTCAGGGAGAGGCACGAGACTTGGATTGAAAATTCACCAAAGAACATCATACAAAGCAGCGTGGAAAAAACTCTAAATAAAAGAAGAAAGAATTAAACTTACATCTCAATATATTAGGGTGAGGAAGCCCACTCTACCAATTAGCATGATAGAACTTCTACGATTCATCTCCCCTCCCTTCATCGTCTAAATTAAAAGAGAAAAAAGTAAGAAGGAAAATTTTGGTGCACCTTATTTGAATTTGGAATTAGATTCTGTAAAGCCTTCACCTTTTCATTGATCCTACTCCTCCTTTGCTGAGCCATACATAAAAAAAAGAACCAAAAGAAATTTCACACAATGCATGACAAAAAAGAATCATTTATTTAATCAAACTAAAAAACAACATTAATCAGCACACATTAATTAATAATAATCTTAGTGGCTAGATATGTAGAGGCCATTTTTGGCATTCATACACACAAAAATTTGATTCTGAATGGAACAACACACCTCTAGGCATATAAATTAAAGGTTAATCAGAAAATCCAACTCAAACTGATTGGAATGACTATTTATAAAGCTGAATAACAAACCCTCCGCCGCTGCGCCGCCAAGAACTACTTGGCCTCTTTGAAATCGACAAGCTTCTCGGCCATGGAACCTTCGCCAAAGTCCGCCATGCTCGCAATGTTAAAACCAACGAAGGTGTAGCCATCAAAATCACAAACAAAGAGAAAATCTTCAAGATTTAAAAGCGAGAGAAATACAAACCTACTGGAATCTTAAGAAATGGGAACGCGGTGGAGTTGGTTTGCAAAATTTATGAGCAACTGATTCTCTGAGGATTTGGAAGAGAGGGATCGCATATATCAGAGAGAGAGAGAGAGAGAGAGAGAGAGAGAGAGCAGACATTGAAGAAGGGAAAGTTTGAAATTTGAATGAAGAGTAGCTAAAACCTGCCTCAGATGGAGATGAGAGAGAGGACAGCTGTGATCAATTAATGGAGATTAAAGGAATTAAAGGAAAATTAAAGGAAAAAAAAAGAGGCAATCGGCTAAAATGAACAGTAAAAGCAGAGACAAGCCTCGGATAAGCCATTAGGGAATGAGCCATATGCCATAGCCTTTGTATATATAGGATTCCTGAATGTATATATAGGTACTTTTGAACAGTTTTTTTTATATGATGCCAGATAAATTTTACACACATACACATATATTATGGTACACGCGTACATATATCATTTTAAAATTTACTTTAAACAATACATTAATTTCAATTGCATCAAAAAATTGAAAAAGCCTTTCTATGACATATCCTTTCTGTTATTATCCTTTGGTTGGTGGTTAAAAAGAAAAAAATATCGTGGTCAAAATAGTTTTACCTTGTGTTTTTTATATCAACAAAAAAGTTGAACAGACAAGGTTTTGATGAAGGGAATTATTATATGATTTTTTCACCCGAAATGAGAATACACACATATATATGATGAAATAATAAGAAAAATGGATAACAAATTTGATGGCTTGATCCTTATTTATTTGTTTCAAGAAAGGTAAAAAAGAAATAATTTGAAGAAAGTATTCTTGGCACATGCTAATGATCTAAATCATTCGGAACCTCAAATTCAGGCATAAGAAAATTTACATACGATGAGAGAGAGGATCACAAAACCTAAATCAAATGGGTCGATGGCTCGAACATTTGATAGCAAAATTTAAAGAAGTTGGTTAGTAATAAGAAATGTATGTGCGTGTATAATTAAGCTGTGTTAACCCTCTAGCATAAGATAAATTCAATAACTTTCCACTCCATCCTTGTTTAAAATACAAATGATCAAACTCACAAAGACCACAAAAAGTTCTTCTATCTCATTTAAAAAATAAGACTAGAGGGGCTACATAAATCAAACATTATAATAGTCTTGTTTGCTTCTTTGGACGGTCGATCGGTCCTGATCCATGAGACATGAAAAATGGAATGTAGTGCCCCAGTTAATAAGAAGTCCGTCATTTTGTCACCATTCACCTAGTTTATATAATTCAAATGCGTTGTTCTATATATAACTGTGCCATCCTCCATTAAGAGCCATACCAAAGTCAACCATCGATCACCACAGATACAATTACCGCCATGAACATTCCAATCTCCGGCCAAACAACTTCTCCTTTCACCATCCTCGGACTTTTCCTCTTCCTCTATACCATCTTCTCCCTATCAAAACTCCTACGAAACAAAAATTCTCCCAAAAAGCCACCACCGGAAGCTGGCGGGGCGCGGCCATTTATGGGCCACCTCCACCTCCTAGGCGGCCCAGAACCACCCCACATAGCCTTAGCCAACATGGCTGACAAATACGGCCCCATCTTCTCCCTAAGGCTTGGGGTCCACCCAACTTTAGTTATAAGCAACTGGGAAATCGCTAAGGAATGCTTCACCGTAAACGACCGAGCCTTAGCGGGCAGGCCGAAGATATTAGCCTTCGAAATCATGGGCTATAACTTTGCCATGTTTGGAACCAGCCCGTACGGTCCGTACTGGCGACAAATAAGAAAAATCGCCACCTTAGAGGTTTTATCCAACCACCGCCTAGAGATGTTGAAGCACGTGCGAGAATCCGAGGTTAAGTTAGCCATGAAGGATACATACGAGCGTTGGTTAGAGTTGAACAAAATGGTTGAGATGGAGTCATCTGTGCCTGTTTTGCGTGAGATGAAGAAGTGGTTTGGGGATTTAAGTTTTAGTACTGTGCTTAGAATTGTGGCTGGGAAGCGGTTGGATGATAGTGAAGAAAATAGAACGGCTATGAAACCTTTGAGGGATTTTTTCAAGTTGACTGGAGAATTTGTGGTGTCTGATGCTTTGCCTTATTTGAGGTGGTTGGATTTGGGTGGAAAAGAGAAGACTATGCAGAAGACGGCTAAGGATTTGGATGAGTTTGTTCAGTTTTGGGTGGATGAGCATAGACGAAAGAGGGATGAAGCTAAAGGTGGTAAGTATGAGCACAGTGATTTCATGGATGTGCTTCTTTCCATCATTGATGAAGATGAAGTTATTGAAGGCCACGATGCTAATACTATCATCAAATCTACAAGCCTGGTTAGTCCTCTTCGTAACATTTGACTTCAAACTTGCTAATTCTAAGGGTTTTTTTTTTTTTTTTAATTCTCTATGCGTTTATTCTACTTCCGTTTCCTGTTTTTAAGTTATATGACCATATGCATGTTACACTAAAAAAACTCAATTTCTTTAGATATACTAATCCCCCAACCTCTTTTTCGTTAATTAGTTTGTCTTGTATTTCACTTTATTTAAGTATTAAATGTGTTTCTACTCATTTTTACAAATCATTCAATTCTATTCCATATTCTTTTTCATTTTTAATCATTACTCTCTCTTAATTATTTTTACAGAAGTCAAATTGCTAAAAAAAAAGTTTGTCCCAAAACATAAGTTTACTTAGAGGCCAATGATTGTTTACAGTAGCTTTAATTATTTAATTCTTATTTGGAAGTTGGGGAAGATGTGAGAGTGAGATGTAAGAATCATTTGTGAATGTAGAGGGGAAATTATATTTTTTAATAATAAGGTTCTAATATACGGAGTACCACTCTTTTTCTTTTTATTAATCAGTCTAATTTTTGTAAGAAAATTTACTTTTTATTATTATGCCCACTTTAATTTGGAAGCAATTAATGTGAGTTGTATAACTCTTCCCTTTTATTATACAAGAGAATATTGATAAATATGGAATGATTTATTGTAGACATTTTCAATGATACTCATAACAGATAACACTTTTTATTGGTTTTTGTGAATCATGTAACTACTCCCTCCGGTCCTATTTATAAGTCGTCAACCGCCTAAATTGTACATACCAAGGAATGAAGGTTAATGGAAGTTGGATCATTAAATTGGTCTTATTTTTTTTGTCTTTTCCATTTTTGCCCCTCTCACCTTTATCACTATGGCCCACTACCTTTTCTCTCTCTTCATTAATCTTCTATCTTTAAAAGTGCTTTTTCATCTTCTCTCTCTTCTCATTTTCCAATGTAAGGGTAGTATTAGTAAAATTTTAATAAATGAGTTAGTTAGTGGTAATTAGTGACTTATATTAAGGACCAAAATTTAGAAGCGGTTGGCGACTTATAAATAGGACCGGAGGGAGTATATCCTTATAAATAGCTAGGGACAAAGTGGTATATTTAATGACCTTCTCCTTCGATGTTTGTAATATAAAAGTATAAAATTTGAATAATTTTGATCTAAAATATAAGTTCACCTGCATTCTCTCTTGATTCAATATTTTTTCCTATTTTGCCCCTATCTAACCTTCTTTCATATTTATTTATTAATGCCTATATATTTCTCTCTCTTCACAATATTATAATAATAAATATAGGCAATGTTGAAAATTAACTTAAGACACTCAACTAACTTTTACATATTTTCTAAAAAAACATATTTTGGTGGCTATGTCTGAACTCTTATATTACAGACTGGAAGGAGTAATTAACAGTTATTGATAGCATTTATCTGGTCTTATTCATATGGTAGAGAGTTTTATTCAGTCCTATTTATAAGTTTCATCATTAAATTGTTCATATAGATGTACAACTTAATCCTTTATTTATTATATATCGATGACTTTGTTTTCAAGTAATTCAGTAGATATTTAATAAGGATAAATATTGAAATTCATTGAATTCCAAGGCAGAGTTAATGAGGTTTAAGGTTTCTTTACTTGTCTATGTGAAACAAGTTACAAAAGCCTTATAAATTAGGATAGATGTGTAAGAATAGATGAAAATGAGCTTTAATATTGTAATAAAAACCGAGTGGTACTTTTTCTATTTATATTTATTATCTTAAATAATTTTAATTTTTTAGTTCCATTGAAAGGATCAGATTTCATTAGAATCCAACAACTTTATAGATGTCTCTATTTAATTAATGAGAATAAAGTCAGCACAATTAAACTTTTATATATAAAAAATTCCATATCCTTTTCACTTTAATGAATACGACAAGGAGAGTTCTATTATTTAAGATTATCTCATTGAAGACCTCTCTGTAATCCGAGGAGCAGGTGGATAATACAAATGCTCTGTATAGATGCAAACTTGAATGTGGGGACAAGAAAAAACAGCTTAGCCCGTATAAGAGTTTGACCATATATAATTTTCGATGGATCACATCGGGCTGATTTGGAATTTTAAAACGAGAAAGGGTCAATACATAATAATATTATAATTAAAGTTCATATAAATCATGCAGGCCCTGATTCTAGGTGAGACAGACACAACAACAGTGACACTAACATGGGCAGTATCTTTAATTCTCAACAATCCTCAAGTACTAAACAAGGCAGTTCATGAACTAGACGCACAAGTCGGGAGAGAAAGGCTAGTAGTGGAATCAGACTTGAAGAACCTTCCTTATCTTCAGGCAATCCTCAAGGAAACCATGCGTCTCTACCCAGCTGCTCCACTAAGTGTGGTGCATGAGTCTGTGGAAGATTGCACTGTGGCTGGCTACCACATACCCTCTGGCACGCGTCTTTTGACCAACCTCTCCAAAATACATAGAGATCCACGGGTTTTTGAAGATCCATTGGAGTTTA
Organism: Mimosa pudica; assembly: GCA_029929735.1. Taxonomy (NCBI): domain Eukaryota; kingdom Viridiplantae; phylum Streptophyta; class Magnoliopsida; order Fabales; family Fabaceae; genus Mimosa; species Mimosa pudica. Next base: position 14,101,014 of record JAKELP010000004.1, on the reverse strand, counting down.
AGCCTGAGAGATTTCTCACTACCCACCAGGGCTTTGACTTTAGGGGCCATAATTTTGAGTATATCCCCTTTGGAGCTGGTAGGAGAATCTGTCCTGGAATCTCATTAGCTCTCCTAACCATGCAGCTCACACTTGCTAGTCTCTTGCATGGATTCGATATTGCCACCCCTGATAACCAACCAGTGGATATGAGAGAACAAGTTGGGCTGACCAACATGAAAGCCTCACCACTGCAAGTCCTTCTCACGCCACGTCTACCTCATCATCTCTATGGTTAAAAGGATGTGACATTAATTAGTGAGTAATCAAGCCAATTTTAAATCATATCTGAGACATATGATGATATTGATTGATGAACTTATGAACACATATATTTCTCTATCTCTCCAATGAACATATAAAAAACTAATATGGAAACGATTTGTAATAAATGATGCGTAGTTGCATTGTGAATCCAAGTGTAAATAGTAACTAAATAAGTCAGTAGCCGATAGGTGAGACTTTTAATTTGCTTTCATGTTTTGAGAGGGAAAACTTTTTTTAGATGTATACAAGTAGTCTTTACCTGTCTGTTCAATTGACAATGTCATATGTGAGTACCAATGCATTGCTTGGCAGTTCGACAATATATTTATTAGTAGTGACAATATATTTATTATTTCACTTTACAAATATATTAATGTGAGGTCCCTTGGGAGGGGTAATTTTTTTTAAGGCTAGGGGTAAAACTGTCTTTTCACTTTTCAAATATATTAATGTGAGGTCCCCTGGGACCCTACATTAATATTTTCAACTTTTAGCATTTTTCCAGTATTAACTCCCTTGTGAGAGACCTCTTTTTAATTATGCCTAATTAATAAGTGGGCTGAAAAGGTGAAAATTGAGTAATGGAGCCCGCCAGACACACACACTCATCTCCATTATCTCCTAAAGATGTGATGGTGAGGGGGGCACGTACTGACTCAGTTTGCCCCACTTGTGATGGTTGAAGGCAGAGACAATGGAAGCGTAACCAAGTTGACGTAACCAAGTTGATTCCTTGCGGAACCATAGTTAGAGCTCTCTTAAAGATGAGCTCCCTCTGTTTTGAAAATATGGGCAGTCAAAGTTTTGATGACCCATATTTGATATATTTTATCTTCACTTTCTTTGAAAAAAGTTAACATATTTAGAATCTGATTGAATTAAGTTAGTTCATTAACTAATCATTTTAAATTATTTTTTTGTTTAAAATTGTTATTGAAAAACTGTATACATGGATAGTCCAAATCTTCTAAGCAAGAAGAGTTATTTCATCTTTTTTATGGGCTCTAAATATGGTTCTGAACATCTGATTCAAGGCAAGCTGGATTTGGATCCTCTCGTATCTTCTTTCACTCCTTTACCATCCTCTTCCACACCATTGGATTTTTAAGCCAATGGTTTTAATTAAGGACAAAGTCTTAAGGTACATAAATAATACCTAACTATTGGGCATGAGATCAAAAATGAAATTTTCATTAATATGACAATAAAAACAAAGATAAAAAGTCCAAAATGCGCTTATAAATTAGGGAAAAGATTTAAAAGAGTAAAAATTTATAAGGGCATCTTTGGAATTTTCATGTCTATTCTTATTGTTATATTAGTGAAAATCATGCCCAATAGTTGGTATCATTTTTGTATACCTTAAAATAGTTATGTACTATTTTTGTTCCTTATCCAATAGTTATGTATCATTTTTGAATTTTCACTCTTTAATTAAGTACTTTTGTAAAGATAATATAATAATAATAATATTAGAAAATTATATAAATAAATTTAATGTGTCAGAATTTTCTCCGATAGTTCAAAATTGTATACAATTGATATAAATTTAAATTTATTTCTTTGGCCAGGAGTCTTTTTTTTGTCTTCAAAGTAAACACCATAGATTATTGGACACCTGAATTAATAATAGATATATTTATGGCTTAAACTAACTTAAGTGAGCCAATGTTACCTTCACTAATGGTCAATGACTTTTGACAGTCAAATAACTTTGTTAGATTACATATGAACCAATATATTCATCTCATTCATATTTCCCTCTCTTCTTCTCACTTTCTTACTCTTAACTCTCACGCTGCTCACCACCGCCACCTTCGCCGCCCAACCACTCCCCACCACCACCACCATTGTCACCGTCAACTCAGTGGGGATTGTGAATGTGAGATGAAGCATGGTGGGGGATCGATAGAAGGGTGACTGGGTGAGTGGTGGTCCAAAATGAGATGAAGCTTGGGAGATGCTACACTTGGTGGCGTTGGTGAGGAGTGGGGTGGCTCTGGCGTGTGTGGCTGGAGAATAGAGGAAGTTGCAAAAGAGAAGTGTGATTTATGGGGAATGATGATGAGTGAAGGGCGCCTCGATATGGTGGCTGGGCTTGAGAAATCTTGGAGGGAGAAGGATGGCGGTGGACTCGTTGGCGAGGAAACAGAGAATGAGTGGTCGGAAGCGGCTGTGAGGGAGGAGAAAGTTGCCGGAATCCACAACGGCGTAGGAGATAGAGACGACGGTGGAATTGAAGAGGGAGTGATATGATGGTGGGTGAAGGAGAAAGATGATTGTAGCTGAGGTTGACGGAGATCATGTGAGTGGGGAGAAGATCCCGTCGCCGGAGGGGTGGTTATGATGACGACGAGGTGGTGCTTATGGCAGAGAATGGTGGATGTGTGGTGGTGCGATGGTGACGGTGACAATATGATGATGGTGTGGAGTGTTTGGGTGGCGAAGAAGGTGGTGCTGAGGAGGGTGAAAATGAAGGGTAAGAAAGTGAGGAATGAAAATAAAAAAGAGAATGAGATATAATTAAAATGAATATGTAGGGCTTATATACAATTTGATAAAGTTTTGTAGGGTCAAATGCCATTCACCGTCGAGTCAGAATAAAATTGACTCACTTTGATCAGCTTAAGGACGAAAATGTATATGTTATTAGTTCTAAGTGTCAATAATCTAATTAAGGTAGTTGTTACTTTAAGGCAGATAAAGGCGCTTGCCCTTTTTCTTTCATTTTTTATTACAATAATATGAACTGCACAGACTAAGTTCGTCTAATTAAATTTATTTTGTAATTTTTTTACTATTATTGTTATGATGTAATTTTTTAAAGAAGTATTTATATGAACTGCACACTAATGGATTTTTAATCCATTAGTGTGAGGGAGACAATGATGGCAGAGTAGAGAAAAAGAAAATGCAATGACTCTATTTTGTCCTTCAAATAACCATCTTAGATCATTGACTGACAAATCCTTGGATTTGTATGTTTTTATTGTGTTAACTTGATGTTATCAACATTTCAAAGATGCAATATTGGTTCATTTATGTCTAATTGAATATCTAGACCTTTAAGTAGAAATGTAGAAATTAGTTTAGGAAGTGAATTAATTGGCCTAACTTATGAATTTAATTTGTTAATTAATTTTGAGAGCCAATTGATCTATTTATTTCCCTTATTTCACTTTTAGGGTCGTTCAAGGACTAAATATGGAGGAGTTCGGATGGGAAAAAGTAAGGAAAATGGGGAAAAGGCTGGAAAATAAGCTGCTGGACGAATTTAGAATATTACAGAAAAGGACTTTGAATTTCCGAAATTTCAGTTTAGTCCCAGTAACATAATTACAGCTTAATCCTCGAATTTCAGAAATTACGCCCAGGTCCCTCCTGGGAACTGCTACATAACAGACCCTATTTTACTGATTTTTGCACGGTTTTGACCCTAATTTGGACCCAAACTCAATCTCAAACATTAAGCCCAACTTAACATTCATATGAGGTGTAAACATTAGGTTAGAAAACTAAGTTTTGGGGATTAGGTGCTCTCCAAAACCCTACCTTTCTCCATCCCTTCCATCATTCCTCTTCCATTTTCTCACATTTCCCGTTCACTTTCCACCTTCCTTCCTCCTTCCATGCCTCAATAAAGTTCCTCCTTACTCTTGGAGTTGATGGGAAGTGGCTTGAGTTTTGATTCTACAAAGGGTAGTCCCAATTCCTTTCCTTTCTCTTTATATTTTTGATTGCCTAGGTTCAGGTTTACCATTTTATATTTTGAGATTGGACTGGACTTGATTGTTATTGTGGGTATTTGTGATTTTGGTTTGTAATGAGAGATTTGTACTCATCAATATACATGGTTATGTATATGTTTTTTATGGTTTATTTGATATCATTCTATTTATTCATGGATTTGATAGATAGTTTAATTTAATTGAATTATAATTGAACCTAATGCATTACAAAGCACTAATCACACTCTAGGGTAATTAATAATGTCTATTTGAATGGGTTCATGAGACTAGGCAATAGACTTACCGGTTGGTGAGGTTTGGTACTTTAGGAAACCTAGAGAAAACTCAAAGGTGCTAAATGGCTTAACAATTTCTAGTTAGTTGGGTTCCACTAATTAGGTAATTGGACTTATTTTTTTTTGAACACATTTTCGGACCAAACACAACAGCAAAACCAACTAACGCGGTTGGCAAGCTGAAGTGCGAATGTCCTACTTATATACTCACGCACACACACATTCCTGGTCGATGTGGGACTAAGAGATCCCACAAGGACCCCCCAGTACGGCGCAAGCGCCACCCACACCAACATACGCAAGGCACATGCACTTTTTTTTTTGAACACATTTTCGGACCAAACACAACAGCAAAACCAACTAACGCGGTTGGCAAGCTGAAGTGCGAATGTCCTACTTATATACTCACACACACACACATTCCTGGTCGATGTGGGACTAAGAGATCCCACAAGGACCTGTAATTGGACTTATGAGTTCATGAGGTTTGGTAAATTAGGAAAATTAGTGCATTAAACACCCCAAAAATCCTTAGAAAGCTATGATAGTTATTGAAAAATCATTCCAAGAGCAACTCACTTCCATTCCACCCTTTTATCCAAAAATACCAAAAATATTTATTTGTTTTGCATCCTTCATTCCCTCTTTAAAAAATCAACAAAATATATTTTCTTTATCCAAATTTAATCTTGCATTGCATTTAATTTACTAGGATAGTTGAATTAAACAAGGCTCCTTGAGAACGATACCCGGGGTAACTTTCGCTTACCTTGAGGTCCTAAAATTTCTTGAAGGACTAGGCCCAAGACACACTACACCGACCGCTAAATCGGTGTCCTTCACTGACCACTCTAAATTAGTACTGAGTACAATTTCACCCTTTAAGTAACTAAAGTGATCTAATTTTCCCTTGACTTGACGGACTTACCAATAGGCGTCGTCCATTTGTCAACATTATATTCGTTAGAGGGTAAAATTGGATCACTTTAGTTACTTCAAGGATGAAATATCCAATGTTAATTTAGTGTGTCCAATGGTGCAAAATAGTTACTTGAAAGACAAAATAGGTCGATCACCTTAAAAGAAAAAAAAAGAGAGATCAAACTCCAAGCAAAGTCGTCCTGGTTTAACAAGTAAATGACTTAGTAGACGCACACCTTTCCCCTAGATAATAAGTGGGTTGGATTAATGGTGAGAAAAAAACATGGTTTCTTTTATTGTCAGAGAAATAAAACATGGTTTATACTTTCTACTTTATATGATTTTTTTCATGAAGTCATACAATGAAAGAAACTACGCACGCCGATGAAGTAGCACTCATAGAGAAGTGCTGGTCTCGGTTAGCATCATTCAATAATAAAAGCTTAATAAAATCTAACGGAAGGAAAAATGTTTGAAAGTCCATAGGTATTTGTAAACTTAAATTGGATACAATTTCAGTCCAAAAAAAATAAATAAATTGGGTACAATTATCAAAGCACAAGCCTAGTCAGCCCTTCACAGTTCACACATACTCCCTCCGGTCCTTATTATAATTCACCAACCGCCTCTAAATTTAGGTCCTTAATATAAGTCACCAACTAACATTAACTAACTCATTTATTAAAATTTCCCAATATACCCTTAGCATTGGAAAATGAACATTGGAAGATGAGAAGAGAGAGAAGATGAAAAATACACATGTATACTCATAAAGATAAAAAAGGTAGTGGGCCATAGTAATAAAGGTAAGGGGGCAAAATGGAAAAGATAAAAAAATTAAGACCAATTTAATGATTCAACTTCCATGAACCTCCATTCCTTGGTATATACAATTTGGGCGGTTGACGACTTATAAATAGGACCGGAGGGAGTACCTCAAATATTTTTTTTTTGCATATTTGATGTTCAATTTGATGACTGCCATTTACTTCCGTGCTTGCTTGAAAATGAGACCAATTATAACAAGCCCACCATTCATTTCCTTCTCACTTCAAAAATTGAGTAATTTCAAACATCCATGTTGTCTCAGTTAAATAAAAGCATCTACTCCCTCCGGTCCTATTTATAAGTCGCCAACCGCCACTAAATTTTGATCCTTAATATAAGTCACCAACTAACATTAACTAACTCATTTATTAAAATTTTCCCAATATACCCTTAGCATTGGAAAATGAACATTGGAAAATGAACATTGGAAAATGAGAAGATGAAAAAGGTACATGTATGCTTATAAAGATGAAAGAGGTAGTGGGTCATAATAATAAAAGTAAGAGGGGCAAAAATGGAAAAGACTAAAAAAATAAGACCAATTTAATGACTCAACTTCCATTAACCTCCATTTTTTGGTATGTACAATTTGGGCGGTTGGCGACTTATAAATAGGACCGGAGGGAGTATATCGATGTCTTTATTTTATTATTTATGGAAGAATAAAAAAGAGATACTAATAATACAAAAGAGAAAAGATGAAGAGAAAAAAGTTACCGATAATATTGAAAAAATGACATTTAGCATTTAACTAAAGCAAACCCTACCTTATATTATAGGATAGGATCATTAAAAAAAAATCCACCTTATAATAGAGCTTGTTCACAAAAATTCCATTGCAGGTATACATGTAGTTACTTTTGAGTAGTAAAGTGGTAAAAATAGTGTAGTTCTACAAGAACTATGTGGTAAGTTCATTATACACATTGTAATCTCAATTAGTTTTTGGGTAAAATTAAAAGATTGGTTTAAACTTAATTTGCAAAAATTGCAATAAAAATAAGAAAAAATACTTTTAAAATTTGATTTTAACAATGGAATAAGTCCAAGCCTATTTTCCCACCTGCATCATGATACCCATTTTTTCCAAGCCTATATAATTGTATATTCAAATCTACAATCCGATTTTACCATATTTCTACCAGTTTTTTAAATTAAAGAGTTTAACAATGTTATTGTTAAAAAACCAATGCTATTGATTGCTCCTAGAGATGAAAAAAATCACAGCTTCTAGAATTATCATTCCCTAATTACCTCTTTAAGATTGAAGAGGCATAAATTTTATAATTAGAATTCCCTATTTACCTCTTTATATAAATATAGACGCCTTTTAGAATGATCATTCCCTATACACTTTTTGATATACATTCATGGATTCATATAAGGACATGAATTTACCAACCATCACCATTCTCATCATTTTAAATTATTCCAACATGACATCGCTAATTGTCATTGTTGTCAAACTCGCGAGTTGACATACTGATTTTACCATTTTTGCCACTCAACCAAATCAAAACTTGTCATGAGTCATTTAAATTCTCAATAACTGCAAGCTCAAACTCAGTAGAAATTTCCGTGTTTACATGTCTAATTTTTCATCTTTACCTTATAGAAAATCGTGTTTAAACTCATTTCAATTAATCTTATTTGCCCGAATTCAATGAATTTATATATAAATTTCATAGAATTTTGAATGTTGATATATTTAATATTAACTATTTATATTTAAAATATATTCAAGTCAAAATATTATTATTTTTTGTATTTTTATATGATTTCATAATACTACCTCCGGTCCTAAATATAGGACCTAGATAACTTTTTTTTGGAGAGATTAAAGTTGCGAAATATATTATTAAATGATGACATATTTAATATATTTTTAGATAATCCATTAGTTTATAGGTAAAATAAACTAGTTTAAGGGAAAAAATTAGGTAAATCAATTTATAATTAACTTATTTTTTACTTTTTTAGGATTTTCCAAAAAAGTCATCTAGGTCTTATATTTAGGACCGGAGGGAGTATATATTTTTATTAATAAACATAAATTGTCAATTAAGTCTACGATCCAATTTTAACTATTTCATTTTAACTATTTCCACGAGTTTCTTAATAAATTCACGAGTTAAATAACCTTACTAATTGCTCCAACAAGACAACGAGAGATTACAAAAAACCACACCTTCTAGAATTATCATTCCCTATTTACCTCTTTAAGATTGAAGAGGCATAAATCTTATGATTAAAATTCCTTAATCTACACACGTTTTGTTATAAATTTGTGAATTCATATAAGGACATGAATTGACCAACCATCACACATTCTCATTTTAAATCATTCCAACTCAACGCGGCATCACTAATTGCTCCAACAAGCCAGCGGGAGATGACAAAAAATCAGCCACATGCTTATCAGCTGATTTTTTCTATATATACTTGTATATATTTGATATAATTGCAAGACCAACAATTATCATTTGGAAAACTAGCACCATTTGCAAGAAGACATCATATACTTCAACAATACTTGAAAGTTGAAACCACATTCATTTTCACAGCCAAAGACACGATGGACCAAAGCCTAACGTTAGGCATAATAGGATTGTTGCTCGTTCTCTACCTTTTCCTCTCGAAATCAATAACCCACCGCAGAAACAAAAGTACAACAGGAAAGGCACCACCAGAAGCAGAAGGCTCATGGCCTATAATTGGCCACCTCCATCTCTTTAGGGGATCAGTGACACCGCACATAACCTTAGGAAACATGGCTGAAAAATACGGACCAATATTCTCCATTAGGCTCGGGGTTCGAAAAACGTTGATTGTGAGCAATTGGGAGACTGCAAAGGAATGCTTAACCGTTAACGACCGTGCTTTTGCTAGCCGTCCCGAAGTCGTAGCTGGCGAAGTGATGGGCTACAACTTTGGCTTGCTAGGAGCCACTCCCTATGGACCCTACTGGCGGCACGTGCGGAAGATTGCCACGCTGGAAGTTTTATCCAACCATCGCCTAGATATGCTGAGACATGTGCGAGAGTCCGAGGTTATGTTTGCCATGAAGGATACGTACAATCGTTGGTTAGAGTTGAACAAGAATATAGAGGGAGTAGTGAAGCCTCTTTCATGTGAGATGGAGAAGTGGTTTGGAGATATCACGTTGAACGTTGTGTATAGGATGGTGGTTGGAAAACGTTTTGCGGAGACTGAAGAGAACGAGAGGATTAGGAAGACATTGAGGAGTTTGTTTGCTTTGAGTGGAGCGTTCTTGATATCAGATTCTTTGCCTTCTTTGAGGTGGCTTGATTTGGGTGGTAAAGAGAAGGCTATGAAGAAGACGGCTAAAGATTTGGATGAGTTTATTCAGTTTTGGGTTGATGAACATAGACGCAAGAGGAACTCAAATTCAGGACAGGACAAGACTAAGCATGGTGACTTCATGGATATGCTCATTTCAAACATTGATGAAGGTGAAATTATTGAAGGATATGATTCTAATACCATGATTAAAGCTACCAGCCTGGTCAGTCCTCCTTCACACACACATATTATATATCTCTTAATATTTTTTACTTATATTCAATTTTTAAATTTTGAGAATATTTATGATATTCTTATATACATGCATATATATTGTTGAAATTTAGGAAGGAATCGACACAAAGGAGAGGAGAGAAAAGAAGTTATGATAAGATTAAAGTGACTTGGATTTTTTTAGTAACCAATAAGTCAATATTTAGGCTACAAAAATCACTTTAATAAAGAAAAATAAATTCAAACACACACACACACACAGAGCAAACAGATATAACCGATTTGACTTAATCCAACTAAACAAATCTAAAATCTTTGAGGTTAAAAATAAAAAAAACAAACAAATATTTGAAGCATATAATATTCCAGCATATATATCATGTCTAAATATTCTTATATAGATGGCAGCATGCATGAAGGGAGTCGAATGGGAAATTTGTGCTTTGCAGGTTATAATTTTAGCAGGGACAGACACAACAACAGCGACACTAACTTGGGCGTTGTCTTTATTAATGAACAATCGCGAAGTGTTAAAAAAGGCAATAGATGAAGTGGATGCACAAGTTGGGAGAGAAAGGTTACCATTAGAATCAGATTTAAAGAACCTACCTTACTTGCAAGCCATTCTGAAGGAAACATTGCGGTTGTACCCAGCAGCACCACTGAGTGTAATGCACAAGTCTATGGAAGATTGTACAGTGGCAGGGTATCATGTACCCTCAGGCACAAATCTCATTACCAACATCTCTAAAATTCATAGAGACCCACAGGTATATGAAGATCCATTGGAATTTAGGCCAGAGAGATTCCTCACTACACACAAGAATGTTGACTTGAGGGGTCAACATTTTGAACTGATTCCTTTTGGTGCGGGTAGAAGAATGTGCCCTGGAGTTTCTTTTGCTCTCTTGATGACGCAACTCACACTGGCCAATCTCCTCATTGGCTTCGATATCACAACTTCTGATCACAAACCAGTGGACATGAGAGAACAGGCTGGGCTAACCAACGTCAGAGCATCACCTCTTCAAGTTCTTCTTACCCCACGTCTCTCCCCTTATCTTTATGAAGAACGAAGCTAAGTGGAGGCAAAAAAGAGCTTCGTCACATTATTTTAATTATGCAGCTTGTTTTCAATTTTCGAATAAAGATCTAAAGAGTGGAAGCTTTTTATGACTGAAAAATTCGTCATGTCCTGTTTCATCTAGTTATAACATTCAAAAAGTGCTTCTTGTTTTACATTATTTTGGATCATTCTTTTTATTTCATATTATTTAAAAAATCAAATACTTAACCACTTACTTAAGCTTTAATTACATGCTTTTCAGTGTAATAAAAAATCTATATTTAATTGAAGTCTTGAATCGTACTATAGCAATATTTTACATTATTAATTTTAAGTTTATATTATTGTTGAATGAGAGGACAAATAATTTTGTAAGTTGCAAATGGGATGCTTTGCTTTAAACAGTAAAAAAAGAAAGAAATATCGATGGTTCATGAATTTATTGATAGCTGGTCATGTTCAAATTTCCCATTTTTCATCACACGGTACCCCGTATTCCAACACCACTAGTAACATGGATTTGGATAATCTCCTTTTCTCCTTCCTTTCTTCGCCCTCCTTTTCTCATTCTCACCATTGGATCTTCAAAATTAATTAATAATTTTATTAAAATAAATACATGTGAACATCACATAAATAAAATTAAACTGTAGTATTTAAATTTAACCCTAGGGTCAAAGATCCAATAATGAATTAGTATTATTGGGAAAAGTAGGCAAACGAGAGAATGGGAAAATGACAAACCCCTACTAACACTTTCTTTTATGAGTAAAAACTTTTTAAGGACCGATATTTTGAATAATAGGAGATAAAATTATAGGGAGTTGCTTCATTTTCACATGCGTTGGATTCGTCTGTTGAAGAATCTAAGGTTCGTACTTTAATTAGGTGTCTTCTCGTACAATAAAAAAAAAGAGCGAAAACTCAATTTTGATACATAACTATTGACCAAGTATAAAAATAGTACATAATTATTTAAAAGGTTACAGATAATTTTCAACTGTTGGACATTGGATCAAAAATTATACTACCTCCGGTCCTAAATATAGGAACTAATTAACATTTTTTTTTGAGAGATTAAGGTTGCGAAATAGGTTATTAAATGATGACATATTTGATATATTTTTAGATTATCCATTAGTTTATAGGTAAAATAAACTAGTTTAAGGGAAAAAATTAGGTAAATCAATTTATAATTAACTTATTTTGCTTTTTTAAGGATTTACTAGAAAAAGTCAATTATGTCTTATATTTAGGACCAGGGGGAGTATTTCATTAATATGACAATAAGATTACACTCGAAAAGTCCAAAATGCCCTAATAAATAAAATAAAATAACATATTTTCTTCCTGCTTCATTGCTAATTCTTTTCTCTTTTTCATTTCATTCATTCCCCCATTTTTTATTTCATGTTTTTCGTTGGTTTTTCCTTGAAGAAATGAGATTAACTGATATGCAGATACTTTAATTTGTTGTTGATGGAGGAAAAAGGAGGAGGAGAAAGAATGATAAAAATATATTTTGTTTTGTTTTATTTATAAGGGTATTTTGAACTTTTCACATGTAATTTTATTGTCATATTATTGAAATATCATTTTTTATCCAATGCCCAACACTTGAGATCATTTCTGACCTTTTAAAAAAACAATGCGTCGTTCATCATTTTATATTTTGACTGAGAAATTATGATGATGAATTCTTGGATAGTTTCAACCAAATCGGATTCTCATCATCACAAAAATATACTGAACCCATGATTTATTAAAAATATCGGGGCTCAAGACATAACATATAACGTGGCGACGGACAAAACATGACTCAACTCAATAAAAATCTCGTTCCAAATGGCGAATCAAATTAAAATGACAATGATGGCTGACAAATTCCATTTGGAATCTCTTCAATTTCATTGTAACTAGCTAGCGGGTGGCATAATAAGGGAAAACCGGTGGCCCCCGTGACTCCTTGTAAAGTCTAAAATCTAAACAACATAATCACATGCATGACACCCCCAAACCTTAGTCCTATAAAACCATATATAAGTTGAGGTATTCATATGATTATAACCCCCTTGCTCTCTCTTCTGTATCCTCCATCTTCGTTCTTCACAAATGGACTTTTTGATCTTCACCCCTTTTACCATCTTTGCTCTGTTTCTCTTCCTGTACCTTCTTATCTCCATATCAAAAAGCCACCATAGAAACAGAACTATGCCTGCAAGACCACCGCCAGAAGCAGGCGGCGCATGGCCTATAATAGGGCATCTCCACCTCTTTGTTGGGCCAGAGCCACGCATATAACATTAGGAAACATGGTCAAAAAATACGGGCCAATCTTCACAGTAAGGCTTGGTGTTCACCAAACATTGATAATTAAACAGTTGGGAGATTGCAAAGGAGTGCTTCACTGTGAACGACAAATCCTTTGCTAGCCGTCCCAAACTTGTGGCCGCGGAAGTTATGGGCTATAACTACGGGATGATAGGCTTCAGTCCCTAGGGTGATTATTGGCGGCACGTGCGGAAGATTGCCACGTTGGAGGTTCTCTCCAACCACCGCCTAGAGATGCTGAAACATGTGAGAGAGTCCGAGGTTAAGTGTGCCATGAAGGATACATATGATCGTTGGTTAGAGTTGAACAAACATAATGTTGTGGAAGCAGTGATGAAGCCAGCTCTGTCATGTGAGATGAAGAAATGGTTTGGAGATATAACGTTGAATGTTGTGTATAGGATAGTGGTGGGAAAACGTTTTGTTGAGACTGAAGGGAACGAGAGGATTAGGAAAGTACTGAGAGATTTGATTGACTTAAGTGGAGAATTCTTGATATCTGATGCTTTGCCTTATTTGAGGTGGCTTGATTTTGGTGGTAAAGAGAGGGCCATGAAGAAGACGGCTAAGGAGTTGGACCAATTTATTCAGTGTTGCTTGGATGAACATAAACGCAAAAGAAACTTGAATATAGGGCAAGACATGCATAAACACGACGACTTCATGGATATGCTTATTTCCAGCGTTGAGGAAGCTGACACTATTGATGGCAACGACTCTATTTCTATGATTAAAGCTACAAGCCTGGTCCGTCCTTCGATATATACATCCCTAACCCTTGTTTTCTTTATTTCTTAATCTGCATCCAATATTTGGCCTGGTATAATTTTTTTTATCCTAGTCTTTTTAAAAAAGTAAAAATACACATGTTTTTTCACAATATGGTTTTGACTGTCATTTTGTCAAAAAATATGGTTTTGATTCAACAACTGCAAACTTTAAAATATTACGTTTCGAAGTGGAAGAACAACTCCTACTTATTTTTGGGATGAGCACTAAAACTGGTTTCGCTTAATTAACTTTTTTTTGAAAGATTGAGAAAGTTAAATAAATCACTTATTCATAATATATTATGTATATTAATATATGTCATGTTTATTTTTTTGGACTAAAATATTATATGTTCATGGGTTAATACAACTAACTTTTGGTTACTAAATTTTATTCAATTTTGGTTTTAACCCCTTATTTTGGATTTGGTCTTTGAATTTCGGGTTAATTTTGGCCTTGATCCTCAAACTTTAAAATTGATAGGTTCAGTCACTGAATGTTGGTTTAATTTTGGTCTTGATCCCTAAACTTTAAAAAAACTTGAAAAAACTTAAAGCCCAGGGAGTAAGATTGAAATGAAAGTTTAGCTAGGGACTAATAGAACTAAAATTGATTGAAAGTTGAGTGACTAAAACTATATATTCTAAAGTTAAAGGATCAATTTAAAATCAAAATTGACCGAAATTTTATGTATGTCTAAAATGAAAGTTGAATTTTAAAGTTTAAGGATCAAAATCAGAATTGATTGAAAGTTCAAATTGCAAAAGCAATATTAACCCTAAAATTTACAATTGATCAATCAAATAATTTTGGTATGATAAAAAAAATTAAATAATTTTGGAGAGAAAAATCTAGAAAAAATGACGAATGACGACAAATTATTGCAGGTCGTAATTTTGACGGCAACGGACACAACAACGGCGACATTAACTTGGGCTTTGTCTTTACTCATGAACAATCGTGAAGTGTTAACGAAGGCAATAGATGAAGTGGACAGAGAAGTTGGGAGAGAAAAGATGGTATCAGAATCTGACTTAAAGAACCTGCCATACCTTCAAGCCATCCTCAAGGAAACGTTACGCCTCTACCCAATACTACCATTGAATATGTTACACAAGTCTACGGAAGATTGTGAAGTGGCAGAGTATCACATACCCTCAGGCACCCATATGTTGACCAACTTCTATAAAATCCATCGAGACCCACATACATATGAAGATCCATTGGGGTTCAGGCCAGAGAGATTCCTCACTACTCACAAGGGTGTGGACTTGAGAGGTCAACATTTTGAACTGATTCCGTTTGGTGCTGGGATGAGAATGTGTCCAGGTATCTCATTTGCTCTCTTAATGATGCGACTTACACTCGCCAATCTCCTCCTTGGATATGATACTGCAACTCATGATAACCAGCCAGTGGATATGGAAGGACAGGTGGGGCTCATCAACGTCAAAGCCTCACCTCTTCAAGTCCTTCTTACCCCACGTCTCTCCCCTCATCTGTATGCATAACAATGGGTCGGAGACAAAAAGAGAGAGCTAGCTTGGTTTTTTAATTGTCTCTTGTTCTTGTTATTGTTGAATAAAATACAGTCCGCGATAAGTTATAAATGAGGTTTGTAATATATTGTCCTAGATGTAATCTCTTATATTTTAGATAAATGTTTGGAATTATTTTTTTTTAAAAGTTGCTCTTATCTATTATAATACTACTATTAACAGAGATAAATATTAGTCCATTTAAAAATATGAGAGTGGGTGTATAGAGAGAATACATAGATGAAGAGAATGGATATGGGTAAAATAGGAAAATTTACATTAAATGACGAGTCAATTTGAGATAATCTCTTATATTTTAGATCAAAACTATTAAAAATTCAGGTTCTTATAATATGAACAGGAGGAGGAGGGGGAAGTATACATCATTGAGATATGTACACTTTTGATAAAAAAAGAGATATGTACACTCTTTGCATTTAATTAGCGTAGTGCGGTTGTGTGTATGTGTGTTTGGTTGTTGTGGCCTATTAATTTTTTCGTGTGGAAACAGAGTAATTTTGAAGGCTGTTAGAGGCCATCAGACCAAGTCATGCTGGGGTCATGAAAGAAGAATCTCATTATGTTTTGGGTTGCGGTAGAGTTCAATCTTCTTTTGGGCCCGTGGTAGAGGGCCTATCTATCACCAGAAGTTTTGGGCATAACAACGCTCGGTTTTTGTCTTTACATGAAATGAGCGCGCGCGCGCGTATATATCACACACACTAATAAACTCCATCGGTATTTATCTTGGCACTTCCCTACTTTTTTATTTCTATAATTTTAATTTTAACATTTCTTTTTAAATGAATAAATTCTATGTAATAAAACGATTACGTCCGTGATTTTAATCAAGAATTATTTTTCAACCTAATCAAGTGATTTGAGACTGTATTTCGGCCCAAAAAATTTGAGACTGTATGTTATGGGAGCCCAATTTACACTTCAATATTTATAAAAGAAAAAGAGAGGTTGTGGGAACAGTTTTTCCAAAAATCAGCCATAATCAGTATTCCGTATAGTCATTAGATATACTGTCATGTTAGTGTCAATGGTTGCGGTAATCCTCTCAAGTTACTTATACGTATCAGATGTTAACATAAGAAGAAATATCAGCCACACATCTTTTTTTTCTCTATCTATCCATTCAGATACTTGCAACACCAATGATTGCAAACTAGATAGCAAATTTGCAAGATGCCCTTACAAAGCATCTCAAACCGCATTTTCCAGTGCCATGGTCACAATGGACGGATACATAGCGTTAAGCATAGTAGGATTGTTGCTTATTCTCTACATTATCCTCTCCATAACAAGAAACCGCCACAGAAACAAAAGTACAACAAGAAAAGTACCACCGGAAGCTGGCGGCGCATGGCCTATAATTGGTCACCTCCACCTCTTAGGGGGACCGGAGCCACCACACATAGCCTTGGGAAAAATGGCCGACGAATACGGACCAATATTCACCCTTAGACCTGGGATTCACCCAACCTTAATTGTTAGCAGTTGGGAGATTGCAAAGGAATGCTTAACCGTTAACGACCGAGCTTTAGCTAGCCGTCCCAAAACTATAGCCGGTGAAGTCATGGGTTACAACTTCGGCATGTTTGTCACTAGTCCCTACGGAGCCTACTGGCGTCACGTGCGGAAGATTGCCACGCTTGAGGTTTTATCCAACCATCGTCTAGAAATTTTGAAACATGTGAGAGAGTCCGAGGTTAAGTCAGCCATGAAGGGTGCGTACGATTGTTGGCTAGAGTTGAACAAGAATAATAATGGTGAGAATATAGAAGCAATGAGGCCTTTGTTGTGTGAGATGAAGGAGTGGTTTAGGGAGATAACGTTGAATGTTGTGTTTAGAATGGTGGCGGGAAAGCGTTTTAATGAGATTGAAGGAAAGGAAACGACAGTGAAAGTACTGAGGGATTTGTTTGAACTAGGTGGATCATTTTCGGTGTCGGATGCTTTGCCGTTTCTGAGGTGGCTGGATTTGGGTGGCAAAGAGAAGGTCATGAAGAGCATAGCCAAAGATTTGGACCAATTTATCCAGTTTTTAGTGGATGAACATAGACGCAATAAGAGCTCGGATTCAGAGTCGGCCAAGACTAGTGAGCTGCACCGTGACTTCATTGATATGCTTATTTCCAACGCTGATGACGCTGAAATAATTGATGGCTACGATTCTAATACCATGATTAAAGCTACCAGCCTGGTCAGTCGTCCTCCATACCCACATGTTATCTATCTCTGATTCTTTTTGGTTCATTCAATAATTTCCAACTTAATATAGTACTCATTCCCCTTCTAAGAATTTAAAAATTGATTTGGGTGAATATTTCCCAAAAAAAAAATTGTTTATTTAACCATAATCTATAATAATAAACAAAATACTTTATGATTATAAGACTGATTTACCTATCTTAATTTCTTAAAAAATCAATTGTATGGTATATTAAAGAAAGAAGTACCACTTTTATTCTTGTTGACAAGTACATTTTGTCTAAAAATATTGTACCTTATTGTAAATTCATTTAAGAATCAATTTGAATCGTACAAATTTACCTCTATATATTGATCATGTGAGATAAAGATATGGTTGATAGAGATGTAGAAGTCCTATTCTTATACTCGTATTAAATCACAGTAAAATTATAGAATTAAAAAGATTGATCAATCATAAAGAATTTTAATAATATGTGACTTCTTGATACACGAGAAATAGACAAAACACTTTATCCAGTCCTAATTATAAGATCACTTTCATTTTTTGAAGAAATTAAAGAAGGTCATTAAATTAGTTATCATCGCATGATATTATCAATTTGTCATAATTATAAACCTTAATCCTCAATCCCCATCTCGTTTGTTTAATATTGGTGAAAAGCATCATTGACTTTAATTTGGAAAAAATTGAGAAAATTAGAAAGTGATTTTATAATTAGAAGGAAATTGAATATTGAAAGTTGTTTTATATTTAGAATGAGAGGAAGTATTATTATGAAATCAACAAAGTGGTATTCACCGTGTTCTTATATATGTCATGTCTAGACTCTGGATCAACGTGCTATCTTGTAGGATAACTTGGCAATATTGAATGGGGAATTGGCACTTTACAGGTTATAATATTTGCGGCAACAGACACAACAACAGCGACATTGACTTGGGCGCTGTCATTGCTAATGAACAATCGAGAAGTGTTGAAGAAGGCAGTTGATGAAGTGGAAACACAAATTGGGAGAGAAAGGTTGGCATTGGAATCAGACTTGAAGAAGCTACCTTACCTACAAGCCATCCTGAAGGAAACTTTAAGGTTGTACCCAGCAGCACCACTGAGTGTGATGCACAAGTCTATGGAAGACTGTACAGTGGCAGGGTACCATGTTCCCTCAGGCACACATCTCTTGATCAACCTTTCTAAAATCCATAGAGATCCAAAGGTATATGAAGATACGTTGGAGTTCAGACCAGAGAGATTTCTCAATACGCACAAGAATGTTGACTTGAGAGGTCAACATTTTGAACTTATTCCATTTGGGGCGGGTAGAAGAATGTGCCCTGGAGTTTCATTTGCTCTCTTAATGATGCAACTCACACTAGCCAATCTCCTCGCTGGCTTCAATGTTGCAACTCCTGGTGATAAACCCGTGGACATGCAAGAACAGGGTGGCCTCACCAACATCAAAGTCTCACCTCTTGAAGTCGTACTTACCCCACGTCTCTCCCCTCATATATACGCTTAAAGGTAGCTTTTTATATCTCTTTCTTTATGTCCTTTTTTATCGGACAAGTTAAGCGGACATGGTGCAACATTCATTTTGCTTATAGGTAATGTTTGATAGAAAAAATTAATTGTAAGTCACATTACGTCCAGCGCAGTTCTTAATTTAATTAACATATAATTTATCTTGCAACAAAAACTACATTTTATATTAAAGATTGTGTTATGATTCTCACATGGGAAATTTCACCACTATGTTAAGTTTATAAGTTCAAGGGATTATTCTTTTTAGATGGCTAGTTGTTCAGGATGAGTTCTTTCTCTATACTGATGTCATTATATCGGTTCTTTCATTGAAAAGCCACCATCAGAAAGGGTTACGTATCCGTGGATGGTTATCATTGAAGGGGCTGACAAGCAAGATCAATATTGAGTGAAAAAAATTAAAGTGTTACGTTGTACAGTGGATAAGGGCTACCTGTGGATATTTTTTAATATGGGGTGGTTTACCGACAAAATTTTGAATAATGCGTGCCAAATGAAATGCCAGAAACATTAGAGGCGCCAACTTCTGGGGGTCATTGTCAAAAGCCTTAAGTTAAGACTATATATCCTTGAAAAGTATAAGAATTTAAGTCCTTCAAGTTTAAAAGTTTTTAAGATATATTTGTTTATCAGAACAGCTTTTAAGATATGGTCCTCCTAAAAAACTTATGTTTTTTTTTGCCATCTCACATTGTATACATTATAGATTTTGTTTTGTAAAATGGAAAGAAATAAAACTATAATATGTGGATCATCATTTTTTATTTAAACATTGATATGATAAATTATTAGCTTAGATTGCTAGATATCTTGGAAAAATTTTAAATGAAACATTTTTAAATATGTTAAAGAGAATTGGATGTAACAAAATTTAAGAAGGACCATGACATACCAAGCACCTAAATGGCCTATTGAAATTTAACATATAGAAGTGATAAAAATATCTCTGAACTACATTTGTTTATTTTTTTTTAAAAAAAAGGCCCCTATATGTATCGTCCTATATGTATAGTTGGATGCAGTCTAGTGGGAGATTTGTTTTTGTCTTGGGGAGGGTTGATTGTTACTAAAAAAATGGGAATGGGAATGGGAAGGGGGTGAGATTCAAAAACACTCAATCCTAATATTTTTTTATATTCTATTTTATTTGATTTACAAAGAGAATTTCTTTTGTTATTAACAACACTCTTGAGTGTTGTTCTACTTGCCTCCTATAGACTCGAACCCTTTCCTGTTTTGTTTTTAAAAACTAGTCTTTTCCATTGACATTCAAATCTATATTCTAACTAACTACTTGTTTGATGCCACTAGATATTGCTCTTTCCAACTTGTTCATTAACATTACTGAATTATGCTTTTTAACCAACTAAATTTTTTGGTTTATCATAAGTTGGTAAAATTTGGGAACAAATTCATAAGAAGAGAGAGGAGTTGGTAAATCATGGAAACTTTTTATTACAAATAAAACAATAATACTGCTAAAAAACATGAGAAGAGAGTTTAAGAATAAGTCAGTCAGAGAAGAGTTGATAAAACTTAGGAAACTTTTCATCGCACATAAAAGAATTTTGTTAAACCACAAGTGTGTGTATTGAAGGGCTTGTTGGGCACGGAAAAGAGGTGGATTCGAATCCCATACTCCTCCAATTATACCATCTCTTTTGCACCGATCACTCAAAACAACACAAAACAAAGTAATCCCTCAATTAGATCACTAATATTAGTTAAGTTAGTTAAAATAATACTACCTCCGGTCCTAAATATAGAAACTAATTGACTTTTTTTTTGGAGAGATTAAGGTTGTGAAATGGGTTATTATATGATGACATATTTAATATATTTTTAGATTATCCATTAGTTTATAGGTAAAATAAACTAGTTTAAGGGAAAAAATTAGATAAATCAATTTATAATTAACTTATTTTGTTTTTTTAAAGATTTTCTAGAAAAAGTCAATTAGGTCTTATATTTAGGACCGGAGGGAGTATGATATTACTAATATAGTCTAACCATTTACCTTTAATTACTCTCACCCTTCTTCTCTTGTTTTATTATACGGACTAATGAAAAAGATAATTTGAGAAAAAAGTTGATGAAAATTATGAATAAGTCTTATATTTAGAATTGATCTCCCAAATAGGTCTTATAGTAGCGCTAGTATCTCCCAACTGCTGGTATCCTGGTACCGATTCCATCAAAGGTGGTTGAAGCTTTATTAAATACTTGCCGATGGGCTGGCGGTGGCATCTTTTTTAAATAAATAAATTTAGTTCAGGTATATTTTTGTGACTTACATTAAGTTTTAGGAGAACATTAAAATCTGTATCATGCAATGGTCATTATTTGAATTATTTGTATGACGCAAAAATATTTGCGGTCCCAACGACTACGAGCACGTGGAACTGTGGAAACTAGGGGTAGACCCCGTGCGATGCACGGGGACGTCTCTATTTTGATAAAATATCACATATTGTTCTAATACGAAGGTATTTTATATGCTCCAAGTTAATAGAAATCTTATATGTGATGCGAGAAATAATTTACTTAGTAAACCAAATTGTTATAAAAAAATTGAAAATATATCATGTAAGGTATTTAAACTACCATAAAAACAAAATAAAAGTTAAATTTCATCCCAACCTCCCTATCAAACCTCTCCTCCCTTAAAAAAAGTAAATCAAATTTCCTTGGATACCTCCCCCATTCGAAAGTTCACTTGAACTAAATGTGAGATAAAAACATTCCCCGTGCATCGTACCAGTACACACAAAATAAATTTGTGCATTGTAAGTCTTCGTTTTGTTATCTTGCAAATAAGATGATCTCTCAGAAATAAGTTAGTTTTATCAAGAAATCATATTTTCATCAAAAGTAACTATAATTTATGTCAATTTATTGTATCAATTATTTATAAATAATTTCAATTTAGATTACATATAATATTTTTAGCTTGGTTAATAGTCAAAATGAAAGGTGTATTAAAACAAAAAAAGAGTCAAACTTCATTTTCAATCCTCATCCAAACCTTGTACTCAACGCCAAAAGAAAAAACAAATTTCTCAACTATGTAACTCATCCAAAAAGTCACCTTGGGCTAAAATTTGTTGTTGATATTTTCAAATAATTTTAATTTCTAAGATCCTTATGTTATATAAATATTCATAATTAAGTCCTTTATTTTAATACAACATGTCATTCTGTTTGGATAAAATTCATAAGTCAATGAGCTACGTTTGTTTTAAAACAAAAATACAACATGTCATTCTGTCATTGTGTTCTAAAATTCTCTTGTTTTTGTAATGCTAGCACCTATTTCTAATTACAACTATAAACCAATACAGGTGAACATAAATAATGTTCACGCACATTTGTCATTAACTTAATTTTTCCCACATTTGTCATGATAATGTTAAATAAAAAAGGTGTCAAAATGCCACTACTTTATTAGATAAAAAAGTTTGACAACATTAAACTAAAATATGTGCTTAATAAAACATTTGCCTTTAATATGGGATTAAAAATGCCAGTAATTATGGATGGATTTTTTTTATTAAATGTGGGGCCCACACATTCATAAATAATTAAAGTAAGGTCCCAAGGGACTCTACTTTAATTTTTTCAAATTTTGAGACTTTTCCAGTATTATGTCCCTTACCAGAGACTTGTATTTAATTTTCCCAAATTATATTAAAATATCAAAGAACTATAATACAAATTCTTAGAGTGTCATTTGTATATTAATCAAAAGACAGAACTTGGTGGTAAATTTTTTTATAGAACATTCAGTTCTTTAATTGAGCATGGATACATTGTAACTTCCCAATTAACGGATTGCTACAAAAGTTAAATAAAATGTAACAACATTAACCTACAATTCCACTTTTATTTCAACATGGGTGGGCCAATGTTTAATGTTGTTGCATCACTAAAGCCTGACACTGCTGGAAAACATGCATTTCAATAAAACAAACTTAGTATATTAGCGTGTAAATTAAGAAACTATAAAATTTCATAATGGGCATACTTACTTCGATCACATTTTATTTCACAACATTAGAACCAACACCAGCAAAACTATAAAAAATTTATTTTATTCCTCTTGGCCAATATTTGATTATAACAACACAAATTAATTTTCAACCACGTCAAGGCAAGAATGGTTCTATAACAATGAAGCAAATGCCAACACATGTCTTCATCCCTATCAGCACTAAAATATAATTTGTACATTATCAGGAACTTTAAAAGAAATTTCTAATTATTTGTATACATTATTCCACTTTCTTTGCTTACTACAACCATGATGTGTTTATGATATAACTCCACCGTGGTTTTTTTGTGGAAGTTACTTAAAGATGCTCTAGTCTAAAAAAGTTACCCAAAACTACTCCAATCTCCAAACCCAAAATTATTTTAGAGCAATGGGAAATGAGTAAAAAACCTAATAAAGCCAAAAAAAAGTATATTGAGAGACAATGAATTCAGACATATTTGAAATATTTTGAGATTAAGTTATTCATGAAATAGAGAAGCCGTAAAAATGAAAGAAAAAGTTCTATAATAAAATAACATTGTCTGATCCTTAGCATCAAGCATAACCACATGATTTACCCCATATACAAATGTATTCAATGGAAATGATTGCCATGTTTGTAGGTTGCCATGTATGCAACCTGGTAGGATGCATACATTAAGCCAAAACCTTTATCTCCCTCCCTCAAAAACCTGTTAACATTCAGTTGATCAGGGAAATTGCGAAAGAGGAAGGAAAAAGGTGGATAAAATAACATTTTGGGGCCATTAAATTAATTACTGCATGCCAAGTGTCACACCTTGAAAGCATCTTCATTACTCCGGTTATCACAAACAGGCAGCACATCTTCAAAGTTGCTAAGCCCTGTAAAATATTTCAAATGTCACTTGCTGGAAAACAAAGATAATCCAACTATTCCATAAAGTAACACAGAAGTAATTAGCAAATTAACTCACCGATTGACTCAAGTAAAAATCTGACGGCCTTCCCCTTATCCCAACTGATCACTGGAAGAACCTCTAAAAACTGAACATTAGTACACATAGATTATTAAAAAATCTATTCATGACAGATTGCTAAAAAACTCCACAACTGAATTAAAACTTTGCATCAAAACTATGCTCATATCTTTCAAGTTAACTTATCACCATTTCGAACTGTACTACTATATGTTAGCATACAATTTATTTCTCAAACAAAAGAAAATACCAAATGCTAGCCCATTTAATTACCCCAATATTTTATTTTTAATATAACATTCAAGGTCAAAGAGATTACTCAAAAGTTAACAGTTTGATATAATACCCTGTGTCCATGGGTTAATCGCAGACGTGGATAGTCCTTCAGAATCAGACTCTTTGCCCCACTATTTTCCAATTCTGCCCTTTGATTACGAACAGTTAATCATTTATGAGAAGTAATAGATATTTAAGCAAAATATCAAGCATATGAACATAATTCTTTACCTTTTCCTCAACATTGCGATAGTTTATAGAGACAAAATTTATTGTTCTCATCTGTCGCTCCTTTAATATCTGTTATGCATTCAATAAAGGAATTACATATCTGCTCAAGGATGAGTCTGTCAGAATGCCATGATACAATAGAGAAAAAGATCAGAAAATGATTCAGTGTAGAAAATTTCAAATATACCCACTTCATCAATCATGGGCAAGAATTCAGCAGTAGGTTGAAATAAATTTACTTCCCTCTCCTGTATTATTATTCAAAGATCAAAGATATTAAAAGAGACTTTTTTCAGAAGAGAGAAAAAAGACATAGAAGCTAATGCTGAGTCAAGTTTGATTGAATCAGAGTACCTGATTGTCAGTAGAATTAATGCAATTAGAATGATTTTCAGATACAGATTTCCTGGCGGGACCAATGATGTCCATGAGGCTCCATCATTCATGTTATTCACACTCATCTTGCACTTGTTGCTTCCCATTCCGAAAATGATGATCCTACATAAACTAAAGGAAATAAATACTATTGATATTCATTAAAGAATATGAATAATGGTGAATAATTGGGTGTGGGTCAGAACTGTGTAGAATTGTTTATTATACAAAAACAAACTTCGTATACATAAATAACAATCAGATTTTAGAATATCAATAATGTAAAAATCCAGCTCTATACATCCATCAAATTAGAACACTCTCAATCAAATCACCAAAATAGAACCCTATATAAATCCCCTTTCATACCCATATCGAAATTCAAAAACCTTCTAGTCTTGCCATGATGTTGGGTGCCCCCTTTACAATTTACCATGTATATATTTACAAACATTCCCCCATTTTGATACAAATACCAATCCCAACTAACATATGCCTCTTTGTTCCCAATAGCATAAATCATAATTACTGATACAAAATAACAATATTGAATATTGGAATCAATATATTTGTTCAAACATCAGCAAATGTTTCTCCAATATCGATTAACATGAAGCACAATTAAGTTATATACAAATATTGCGTCACTGCATCAGCAAGAACATGTCAGATTGATACATCCACAACATGAGCTGTACAGGTAACAGCTAGCAGAAGCAATGACAACTATAACTAAATCTCTGCACAGGCAATTACAAAATGAGACATAATCAGAATTAGGGGATAAGGGTTTTGGTTCTAATTCTCTTATTCTTTTGCAATCAGACATACAATGGTGGAGATTCAAAGAGTCCACAACCACAAAGAAAAGAGTTCTAAAGCTTCAAGTTATTGGTTTCAAGAATACACAACATTTCATGAAATCTGAAACCATTATAGCCTCTTTCAAGACTCTTATCCTCAAAGCCTCAAAGCATCAAAGGGTAGTTCAGATCTCATCTCCAAGCTAATTTTGTTTACCTATGACTCATACTACCTTTTCTTTATCTCTTCAGAATTTCACCCTTTCTCTCCATGTTAGTAGCCTACAACTTTGAATTGCACACAACAAAAGTTTCTTTCCATATCAATTTCACAGCTTCACTAACAAATACGTTTACCTGATAAAAAGTAATGAAGTTACCTGACAAATGATGATCAAGCAAACCATTGCATGCATTCTCATATACAATCAGCAAGCTTGTTTTTTCCATGCATGAACCAATCAACATGTCCACATTCTGGGTCATCTTCACACCTGCAGTTATTAAATTGCAGATAAATAAACTGAATAAATAAACCGAACAGAAGGTGTAACTGCAG
The DNA here is from genome assembly GCA_029929735.1 of Mimosa pudica. Classification (NCBI taxonomy): domain Eukaryota; kingdom Viridiplantae; phylum Streptophyta; class Magnoliopsida; order Fabales; family Fabaceae; genus Mimosa; species Mimosa pudica. The sequence continues at coordinate 14,074,693 of JAKELP010000004.1, read as the reverse complement.
AACAACAATCTGATATAAGATTTCTAGATCTTTACAACTCTTAGAGAAATTCCAATTTTGGAAGAAAAAGTATGAACAATAAGAAACTCCATTATAATCAACCCCAGTAAAATCAAACTTCTCGAATATGACTTATTCAACTCCAGATCCATATTTACAAAACCTCATGTAGGAAACTTTCTAAGAAGTTAATAGAGAGAAGGAAACTTTCTAGGAAAAATTTCTTACATCATCTATTAAATAGCAGGTAAAAAAATTTCTAAAAAATATGAAAAGGAAAATCCTACTCCTTCACAATTTGATTTATTTCATTTCATTCTAATATTCATTGAAGACTGAAGAGTACTCATATCTCTTTCAACATTAAGATGTTGATATTAACTATACCTGTCGTTGACGGAGAGGGACACGATGGAGTTGGTGGAAGATCTGAGATTTGTGGATGGTAATGGAGTCATCGACGTTGTGGGGAGTTCGAAGTAGATGGTTAGATGATTTATAGAGAGAGAGTGGCATTTTCTTTGCCTAAAAGACTATGACAAAATAATCACTTCCTCGACAAAAGATTATGACACCTATAAAATGAAATGATTACAAAAGATCATTTAGATGAAAAAAGATTTATATCAAACCAATGAAAAAGAGGAACAAAAGGCCAAAAAAATAGAAGAAAATTGAGAAAACTTGCCTAGAAACCATTTACAGTAATCACTCCTATTGTCGTTGAATTCGAAAAGCCTCTTGAATGACGGTGAAGCTGAAGATACGATGGAAAGAGGTGTTGGAGGTGAGATTGCATTTGGGATTATGAGAAAATTGATTGGAGGCATTAAAACGCACTAACTATTAGAACTCCTAGACTTGGAATTGTGAACGGTCAGAAAATAAATGTGCTCATTAAAAAACACATTTTTCATTAAAACTTATGCAAAATCACCTCCTAAACTTAGGAAAAATCTGATCCCAAACTGATTAAAGTGTGAACACGCCAAAGATTCCCCACGGGAAATTATATGATATATTAGATTGGAAAAGCTTGGAATTGGAGGCACAGGAAACGAGGAAATCGTCGCCATGGGAATCAGTTTGGGGTAGCTTCTCTTTTTAATTTTGCCTCTGTTCTTGTTTTTGACTTTGTTTAATAGAGATATGATGAGAGGGGGAGCTTTTAGCTAGTAGTCATTCATGTCTGATCTCAAATTACGAACTTCTCCCTCCCCAGTCCCCATCCTAATTATAATTACAAAAGCATGATTTCTTTAGGAAATTAATGATGTAAAATTAGTCATTTTAAAATGTTAAAAGTTTTGAGTATCTTTTTATACTCAAAACTAATTAATTTATTTTGCTTTTGAACTAATTTATCATCTAATTACATTACATGTGATATGACATAATTTAATGATTTAGTTTGTTTTCTTAACTCACACAAAAGTTAAAAGGGTCTTATATTTAAGTATAGAAGGAGTACTATATGTTCCAAAGCAAATTTTGTTTCCAATATTTAATATTTATACATTTTTTGTTGAAGTACCACTAAGAGAAAAAAGTCTCGTAGTTGCGCAAAAAAATGTGAAGGATATTGCGCCCTGCAACATGACAAGAGGCATGTGTTGCGGTTTTCCGTTGTGATATATAAACATGCGAGATGAAGACATACATCACAGGTTTTGGAAAAACGGGACATTTTCACTTAATAAAAAACAAGGTCATGTCATAGTGGCGCAACATAGTTGATTTTCACCAACTTGTGCGACATTTTTTTCGAGACACATATATTATTGGTTATAATGGAGAAAAAGTAGATGATTGTTGAATGAGAAAGAGTAAATAATTGAGAACAAATATTAAAAGGATTGGAATTATAGTATTTAAACAAATAGATATTAAAATGAGTATACCTATTAGGCAAAATAAATAGAAGGGATAGAAATTATACTGTTTTAAACAAGTACCCTGCAAAAAACATGATTGTATTATAACATGTCGCATTATCAAGCGTGACATGTACTTTTAACTAAAAACTCCATTATGTTGTACACAGTGGCACGATCTCGCACCATGTGAGGTAGTTTAAGAAAAATCATGTTCGTTGACTGTTGACTAGGGTGGTAGAGTAGTATTAATTGTGCCTATGTTATTTTTGGTAAGGAAACAGTGAAGGTGCTTTACCATGTATGGAAATGTGAAGGCTGAAGCAAAACATGGTAATCCCTCCGTTCTGGTAAAATAAGAGTTCAGCTGCAAACGAATACTTCTAAAAAACATGTAAATGTTAGTTGGGTGTTTAGAGTTAATATTTTGTTTTCAATATTACCATATTTATTATAATACTTTTAGAGAGAGAAATAAATAAGCATTAATAAATATGAAAAAGAGTTAACGGCAAAGTATGAAAAATGTATTAAATGAGGAGAGAATGTGAGATTTTTTGAGTCCTTATATTTTGAACAAAAATTATTCAAATTTTAAGCTCTTATTCAAATTTTGAGTCCTTATATTACAGACTAGAGGAAATAATAATCTTTAGGGTTGTGAGAGGGCGAGACGTGCTTGAAAGAAGAATCTAACCAGGCTTCCTCTTAAAATGGTCCATGCACATAATTGAGTATCATGCATGAGTCACAATAATGGTCCTTGACTCCTTGGGTAGTTGATCTCCATTCAATATTGCTTTACTCCCAACCACAATGTGTTCAAAAAATTCCCTAAAACCAATGCTCATTATTACCCTGCAACAAGCTTCTTTTTCTGTTTTCCTTTTTTGTTTTTAATTAATAACAAACAAGCTTTTCCTGCTTTCTCCTGTTCTCCATACGTACGTATAACTTCGACGATGTGCAAACTGATTCAGACTAGAAATTTCATGCTCAAATAAGAAATACCTTGTCTTTATTTGGTCACCCAGTCAAAATAGTGGCTTGCCAATGTTACATTGACATTAATAATACTTCATACATGTCGTAAAAATATCAAAATTCAATTTCTCTCATCGTTTCTTCTTTTTGCCAAATGAACATCAGAACATGCATCCTTTCACCCCAAAAAAAATGAACATGCATCCTTATCTTGATGATGGTCCCCAAGGCCCAAGCGCTATTACTGAACTCCACATGATACAAACCAGAATGCCACTAACAATTCCACCCATTATCCAATTTTGTGTTTTATTAGTTCAATGATTTAACATCATTTCACGGTCCCATTCAATTCAACGACTCTCCTAGTAATCAGCCGCACCATAATAGATGTAATAATTTTTGGACGGTGATTGATTGATCCAACCCCAAAAAAAAATTGAGAGGTGGATATGTATTATGTACATGGCCTTGATTATTGTCTTACTAACAAAAGGGGATGCCAAATTAACAACCCACGACCACCTGCTCGGACACCTACTCCCGCACCTTCTCAAACGACAGCGTTTTTTTAATATTTATAAATTTAATACCATAAAAATTAATACTCCGTTGTAAATACACATATTTGTGCTTCTGAAAGTTCCTAAAATACTATAAGTCATTTATATATTAATTTTTCCTTTTGATAAGCTAACCTATTACTTGACTTATAAGATACATATATAAACTAATACTCCCTCTATCCTGATTATAAAATTAAAATCAGACATTTGTTTTGTATTCAGGACTAGAAAGTGATATACTCCATCCGCTTCTAAATATAAGAGCTTTTTGACTTTTTTGTGGGAGTTAAAGAAACAAAATGTAACACTAAAATATAATAGTATGCCACATTTGATTAGGATATATGTTAATTTATAAGTGAAATGAATTAGTTCAAGTAAAAAAGATAATTATAAATATTTTAAGGTGATTAATTTTACATATTTGATTTCTCCAAAAAAAAGTAAAAAAAAGGTCCTATAATTAGTATGAGAGAGTATATATAAAATATGTTATGATTAAATGACTTATTTAGCTCTATAATCTTTATTAAAATATAAAAACAATCAAATCCATTAGTATTAAGTAAATGAGTATGAGGGAGGAAATTCCATTATTTAAACAATTCCAACTTCAATGATCATGGTACGTATAGCACCCATTGTGTGACTAAACTTTTGGGATCTTGAGTCGACAATACAATACCAACTGCCACGTCACACAATACACAATTCACAAGCAACAGCTGAATTAACCCTGGTTAAGTAAACTAACTGCAGTTAACGAATTCCCATAGAGCAATAAAGTCAGTATAGTCAAGTAACGATCAAGCGCCTAAAGAAAAATAAAAAGCACCGTTCATACATAAAAAAAAAAAAAAATAACATTTCCCTCCATCTTCTACATTTTCCGGCGGGAAATTTAATTTCGCCGGCGAGTCGAACCTTTCACGGCGATGTTGAGGGACGAAATTGTCGGTTCGAGAAGCGCGAGGCACAGCGCCGCCGTGTCGGCGGCATCGAATAAAGTCCTCGTGGCCGTTAAGGCGGAGAGAGTGATCTCCAAAACGGCATTGAGTTGGGCGTTAACTCATGTTGTTCGCTCCAGCGATTGCATCACGCTTCTCGCTGTGTATTGTGGAGGCAAAACTGGTATATATAACATATTCTCATAAATCTCTCGCGAAATTTCAATTTCATTGTTGTTTTTCGTAGCTGTTGAGCTGAATTGATCGGTGATTGAATTAAATTTCGCCTTCTACTGGTTTTGCTTGGAATTTGTATGGACAGAGGATTTTATATTTGAATATTGGATATGTTTATATGTTTTAGGTGGAAGATTCTGGAGTTTGTCGAGATTGGGAGGAGATTGCACGAACGGACGGCGGGAGAAGCTGCCGGAGAGGATTCATGAAATCTCCGATTCTTGTGCACAGATGGTGCTTCAGTTGAACAATCAGACTGAGGTAAAATTTCAATTTATTGAAACAAAAATTGTATGTTGTTTACAATTTTTATGCATGATATTGATAGGTCGTCGGCTACTAAGTACTAACCACAGTAATTTCAGATGGCTAAAACACCATTAGGAAAATGCGCGTCTTAATTTTTTTAATAATCTATAGACGGCCAATTTTATTCTAAAGTATATACACGTCTTAGTTTTATATACACTATCAAAGAATAAGTTTATTCAAAATCAAAAGTAAACGTCGTAGACGTGACTATGTTTATTACGGTAAACAACAAAACCACGTGGCTTTTCCCTGCCTGAAATTTTGATTTTAAATGCACTAGTACAAGGGGGAGTCATCTGAAAATAATCGTTCTAAATTTTAAGAAATTAGATTCCATGTTCATTGTAAAATATGGTAAACGCACAATTAATCATTGTATTCTATTTGCAAAAACTTGTCCTCTCTCTGTATGTGTGAAAGATCTATAAAAATTATTGTAATTAGGTTGAATACCTAAAAATAACCTAATAATCTAAAAAAAATTAATATTACATGTTCATGTATTGTCCTATTTGCAATGTCCCGTTCTCTCTATTTATTACTACTATTTTTTGTAAGGAGAATGGAGAGCAAAAACTGGTCTCTTGTCTCTCAAATTGAACAGCTACGTGGTAGAGATGACTTCTGATGTGCTCCAGGCTGTATTGCCTTGTTCATTGGGTTTTTGCATGTGCTTCAAAATAGTAGTTGTTAAAAACATGAGATCAATCATTGCACATGCCTAAAATTTTGATAAACTTAAAAGAAAGTGATATTTAGCTTAAGGCATTTCCAAAATTAGTATACTTTATATATGTAGTTTTGTTTTGAACTGAACTTAGTATATATGTGTTTACTTTATATATGTAGTTGGGACTTGGGAGATCAGCAATTAGCGGATTATTTATGTACCTTTTCAATCAGAATAACAAATGTAATTTTTTGATTCATTAATGAGTTCATTACAAGTCTTAAATTAGAGGATTATTTATTTATCACAATAATAATATTAAAACCTGCCTATATTGAATAATCATCCTTGTCATTAGTTTCTTATCCCAACATAGTCTCTGACAGTCATAACTGATGTGATACTCATATTTTTTAAGCAATATTTCTCCTTACATTGATATCCTACTACCATATGCTACAGATCTGGAATAAGTTTCGATAGTTTTATGAAGGCATTGCCTGTTGCTTTCTGTATTTGCAAGAATGTCATTTTGTGGGGAAAACTTTTTCAATTTATTTTTCTTAAAGATGGTTCATCATTGCAAAAACTTGAGATCATTATAAGTAAAAAGGCAGAATTTTTTAGATATTTGATAATTGGCTATATGTGCTGTGAAAATTATGATCAAAACTTAAAAATCATATTAAATAATTAATATATATTGATTAACATTTAAATTAAATTTTTTTTCTCAATTTAGCCCGGTGTAAATTTTTGCTAGTGTAGGAGTATGAGTCATTTCATTGTTTATTTATGCCTGGAAGGTATATAGCTTTTGACAATATTAATCTGAATATGAAATATAATACTCCCTCTGTTCTTAAATATAGAATTAATTTGAGGGTTAAGATTGTTAATTAAATATAAAACTCATTTCTAACTTTTACAAATATCACATAGTATAGTGTTTAAAAAATATCCGACCCGAACATCATGAGCATAAACTATGTTTTAGTTCTGTTGTGAAGGTAAATTCGTTTGTTGAATTTAATTACTGCTGTAATTTGTCCACGAACACAGGTGAGGGTGAAGATCAAGGTGGTCACGGGCACACCCAGTGGATCGGTGGCAACTGAAGCAAAATGCAATGGGTCTAATTGGGTCATACTGGACAAGTAATTAAACATGAAAAAGTATTTTTCTTTTATCTGAGCTATTCAATAATTTACAAGCTGATTGCAAGTTAGGCTATGAATTATGATATACTCCCCCCGTTCCTAAATATAAGATCACTTTGGGGAAGTGGATAAGTTCCTAAATATAAGATAACTTCCTATTTTATCTTAAGTTTTACCCAAACTACCCTTATACTCCCTCTTTTCATTGAAAACCCCTCCTCCTTTTAAAGTTAAGTAATTGAGGGGATTTTGGGAAGATCATGTAATTTTATTGTCTTCCTTAGTCTCCCCAAATTAACCAAAGTGATCATATATTTAGGAAGGTAGGAGTACTCCGTGCCATGCAAATAAGACAAGAAACTGTGAAACTGCTATTGTACCTTAATCCACCTCTTACTTAATAATTCGAAAACGAGGATTTTAGATTGTAGAGGATGTCCTAGAGTGGATTACCATGTACGGTGGCTCTATTGGATACACAATATAGGGGCAGCGGAATTTAGCAAAAGCAAAGACATTTCCATCAGGAAAAAGAACCTCAGGCATATACTTGAGGAATATTCATTCATTTTGAATCGGGTTGTTAAGATTGAATGATCACTTCTTATTCTTTCACGCATAGGTAGATTAAATAGAAACTTTCGGTGAAGCCGGAAGCCCCAAATGGAATATTATTTCATTAACTGCTTTTTAATGTTTTTGAAACAGGAAGTTGAAACAAGAGGTGAAGCATTGCATGGATGAACTCCAATGTAGTATTGTGGTGATGAATGGTTCACAGCCAAAAATTTTAAGGCTTAATTTAGCATCCTCCGATGAACTCCAAACCCCCAACTTTTCTGCTGCCTCTTCGCCGGGAATAGATATTGGAAGGCTAAGAGGTCACAGATTGAAGCCCTCCACCCCAGTCAGTAGCCCCGAAGAAGTAGCCACTTCTAATACAACATCTACCTTAGTAAATTCAGCCTCATCTTCTGACACCATGCCCTCTCTTTTTCTGGTTTATGAACAAAATCCTCTGTTCGAGGGTCAGGGTCCACAAAGAAGAAAACAGAGTCCAGTCAGTGAATCAAAAACTTTCGAGGATCAGGCACCATTAGCCATTGAATTGAATAGGGAAAGGACTCTAACTGTAATCAAATCTCCGGAATCATCTTTTGTCAGTGATGAGAAAAGTGTGTTTTGGAGCCCTCAAAATAGCCTTGTCGATGATGAGAAGGTTCAAATAACAGAAAGCACTGGAATTAGTCAAAGATCTAAATCTCCCACTTCTAAAACTTTACTTGAAAGATTTGTACATTGTGATGAGGAGATGTGGAGTGATGAAGTAGGTTATAAGCAAGCTCTAAATGGGAATCGTGTTGTGAAATCAGGCATTAAGGATGCCACTCCTGCAGCCAGAACTTCCTCTGTACCTCCTCCCTTATGTTCACATTGTCAAAACAAAGCACCAGTTTTTGGAAAACCTCCTAGACGCTTCCATTACAAAGAAATAGAGGAAGCCACTGATATGTTTTCAGATACGAATTTTCTGGCTGAAGGTGGATTTGGAATTGTTCACAAGGGAGTACTACGGGATGGCCAGGTCGTTGCAGTGAAACAGTTAAAATTTAGTGGCTCTCAGGCAGATCTTGATTTCTGTAGGGAGGTCAGAGTGTTGAGCTGCGCACAACACAGAAATGTTGTGCTGTTGATAGGATTTTGCTTAGAAGGCGATCTGAGGATATTAGTCTATGAGTACATATGCAATGGATCCTTAGAGCTCTTTCTTCATGGTTTGCACTAGCTTCCTTAGTTTCAGCTAATTACCATTTCTTTGCCACAATCGAATGCTGGAATCAAAGATTTTTATGTATTGCATATTTGCAGGAAAGAACAGGGGTGCTCTAGATTGGAACTCACTCTTGAAGATAGCAATAGGAGCTGCACGAGGCCTGCGCTACCTTCATGAGGATTGTAGAGTAGGCCGAATAGTGCACAGAGACTTTCGACCCCAGAATATCCTCTTAACCCATGATTTTGAACCTGTGGTAATTTCACTTCATCGTTTTGTTAGACTTGTTTTTGCTATCTTATGGTTTCGAAGTAACAATCTTAAATTTATGGTAAAAAAAGTAACAATCTTTAATCTCTTACTCAATAATTTTTAAAAGAGTCTTTAAAGAAATTTATTATAAAACACTATTATTACACTATTGAACAATCTAATCGTTTGCAATGGATTCAGTTGGCAGACTTTGGCCTTGCAAGGTGGCAGTCGGAATGGAATATAGATGCTGATGATCGAGTCATTGGAACTTCAGGGTACCTTTTCTGTTCTGTTTATGAATTCATGAAGTTATCATTGTTTATAATTTGATTCTAATGTCAAGCCTTTTCACTAACAAGCACAGGTATCTTGCGCCGGAGTATCTTGAAGCGGGAAACCTTACATATAAAGTAGATGTGTATGCATTTGGAATTGTCTTGTTAGAGTTAATAACAGGTCGAAGAATTAGTGAGTTGGAACATAAAAACGGACCCTCATTTCTCTCCGAATTCTTTCACCCCCTGCTCATGGTGGAACCCAATCATATTTTAGAAAACCTCCAAATTCTGAATCCATGCTTGGAGTTTGAGTCGTCACAGGAATTTAATCTTCAATTACAAGCAATGGCCCGAGCTGCTTCCTTGTGTCTACGTCTAGATCCTGATGCCAGACCCCCAGTGTCAAAGGTATACGTGTCTAATTTTTTAAATTGATCTTACATTAAATTTGATTCTGAGCACATGGAGTATAAATTCTCGAGAGGAAAAAATCTGCTTATTCCAAAGAGAAAAATTGTTAGGACTGACAATATGCTTGTGTTTATTGTAGATCTTGAGAATGCTGGAAGGGGGCGATGCAGTTCGTTCTATTGGTTTAGATTTTAGCTCAGTTGGTAACACAAGTGGCCATTTAAGTGGATTTAAGTCCCATACTCAAACTAAAGGTGGAAGAAGCCACTCTCGTAGGCTCTCTCATTGATAAAGTTCATGCACCCATATGATTTGTTTAAAAGGTAGTTTTTTTCATTTACTTTTATTACACATACAAAGGCAATTTTTGGGTTCTTGAGAACACTATGTTTAGTATGGGAGACGTCTGGGTAGATTCAATCTCACCACAAGTTGTAATACATCAAATTCTTGTCACATTGTATTCACTCACTATATTTTTCTATATGCACTATTGTGTTTGAAAACAAGAAAATAAAAATTACACAGATACGCACACACATTATCGCTTAAATCTGGTTCTAAGTCAAATATTTCACCACAAAATAATAAGGCGCATCTCTTCTCTTGGGGAAGATAGCAAGAAACAAATCAGTCGCCTTGGTGTTATATTTGATCTCCTCTTCCCAAATAAAGTTTCTTGTTGTGCGCTTCTCATGTAGTATAAACATATTTCTTGTAAAGTAAATAATTGAGAAGAAAAGGTCAATTTCATCAACCCGTGAAATGAAAGGAATAGAATTACACCTGAGAGGTTTCACATAGCATGCATACAAAGAACATTGAAAGCACAAAGTTGCTGTTTCCCATTTATCACACACTACTTTTCCGATACCATAAATCTAGTTTCACCCCTAGAAAATAGCATCCCCCAACCCAAACAAAACCCAAACTTGAACTACATATATTAAATCACCTTTTATTGTTGTTTGAAGAAGAGAAACTACTACCAGCATCAGATGGAATAGAATCAAACTCAATCGATTGCTGCCCCATTTCCAAACTTATCCCCAAGACACTCCAAACCTTGACCGATTTATCCAAACTACCACTATACACCAACCACCTTTCCTCCCCTCTGGCCACTGCCTCCCTATCCTCCTTCACCGCCAAACACTTCACCGGACCCTCATGCCCCGTCAGCACCGCCACACACGTGTGCTCCTCCCCCTCCCTCCGCCACACACGTATCGTCTTATCCGCCGACCCACTCACCACCACCATCCCCTCCGCCGCCATACACAACACCCCCCTCTCATGTCCCCTCATCTCCCTACCCCGTCCATACACATCATCATCTTTTCTCTTCCACCAATTGATTATCCCATCTGATGACCCTCCATACACGACCCTCCCCGTGGGGTCCACCGCCAATGACGTCACCGAACATTCCTGCTCCAACAGCGTCCCTGCCGCCACGTGTCTCCCTTGTTGTTCATCCCTCCGCCACGCCTTCACCGTGCCGTCCGCTGAACCGGAAAACACCATCCCGTGGGACCCACATACGATTGAGTTGACCACGTCATCGTGGGCGTTTATTGACTCCATGCACTTAGAATCTGATAGCCTCCATACCTTTATGGTTTTATCCCACGAAGCTGAATATAACGTTTTCTTGTCCTTGCCCATGCATAGGCATGAAACGGCGTCAAAATGCTTTATCCATAAGGCGGTTTTGTTTTTCTTGGTCTCCACGTAATTACTTGGTCTCATTGACGTTTTAAATATGTCTCTCAGGGTAGGTAATGTTCCTACACGGCGGTGAATGGTGGGGATTCTAGAGGACATTTTCCATATTCTGATTTTCCCATCTTGGTGGCCGGTGTATATTTTCTTATCGTAGATTACGATGGTTTTGACTAACCCGCTGCTGGATTTGAAGGCGGAGAATTCTCGAAGGTTTTTCCAGACACGAATGTTTTTACTATCGGAACCTGTGTAGAGGAGGTTCCCTGAGGTGGCTAAGGAATAGATGTAGCCTTCTTCACGTATTAAGGAACCGATGAGAGTGTATTGGGGGATGTTTTCTATATCAGCCCACCAACATGAACTGGGAATCAATGGAGGCATTGTGGTGGTTGGATTATTCCATGGTGACATCATCATTGGTGATCCTTCTCCGCTGAGTCGGCCTGAGGAGTCGAAGCGACCGTGGGTGGAGGTGGTGGCGCTGCTTTCGCGGCCGGTGAAGTTGTCTTCGGAGGAATCGGTTATCATGGCGGTGTTTGCATGCAAAACCATGGTGTCGGGTGTTTTATAATTGGTATGTGTTCCCTAATTTTTGTAGGATGACATTATTATTATGGGAACAAGGGTGCATGCATTGCATGCAACGCAGAATTATTGTTGATAGTCGTTATTTTGTGATTACATGGGTTGGTTGGCTAAGAGGAAAAGCAGGAACATTATGTCCAAGAATACGAATTTACTCCGGGCGGGAGATTTTGGACATTTAATAAATTATAATAAATTATATGAAATTACTTTTAAATTAAGTAAATTTTTTATGGTAGAGCTGCAAATAAACATCATGCTGACGTATTAGGTAATTACGTTTACGTATGTGTATTTTTAAGAAGGGAATTTCCAAAGAGAAAGTCAAAAGGTTGAATGGAAGTTATGAATACTAATGTTTGTAAATTGTAAGTCTGTAACCAACCATGGATTAAAAAGCCTGTAACCAACCAATGTAAACACGTGTGTTTGGGAAAAACTGCAGCTCCCTATTTTTTATAAGGAAAGAACACATGAACAGAGAAGAACGAGTTGATAGACACTTGTTATTAGAGTAAATACAAGAGGGGCGAGGGATCTCTCTACGTTGAGATATATTTTTTCTATTTCGTCTCAGTTTTGATATAACAATATATATTTATCCTCAATTTTAATCCAATGGTATTATAAAAATATGTATTTAATATTATTAATTACATGTTTAAAAAGTTGTTAGATTAAAATGATGGATGGATAAGCATGGTTGGATTGAAATGTGGAAGGAAATGGATGGAATGGTCAATGGAGAGCCCCTTACCTGAGAGGAGGGGAACTCTTTGAAGCTGCCGCGAATGTTGAAGAAAAGTTAGGCAGTAGCATTAAGCAACATTAAGTCATCAATTATATCGCTCTCACTATACGTCTCGCTTCTATATGCACCCTCTAATGCATGTGTGCCTTCAACAGTACCTATCACCTAATAACATCTCTAATGTCCACGTACCTACAAAAGCATTATTACGCATTGTTAGCAAGAATTAATAAGTAACTAGGATGTGATAGCTTCATATATAGGCTTGCCTTTGTACGTAATTGTGGGCTATAAATCACTACTCTGAATTATGTTTAAGAATTGAATTATGTACGTAATTGGTGTTGGGAATGAAAGTGAAGAATTAGAAAGTGGAAGGGATAAAGATGGAAAGTAGGGTAAATTAAGTAATGATGAAAAATAAAGTGTGTGGGGCCCACTACTACAGAATAATCCTATACCAGCGCACCTTTACATGCGCTTCATGAAAAGCGCTGGTAATTGACATCTATACATGCGCTTTCAAGAAGAACAGCATAAAGCGCATGTATATAATATGTTAATACATGCGCTTTATAAGAAAGAGCGCATGTATATCATTCAAAGCCATACATGCGCTTGCAGCGCATGTATATAGGGAATCTTTACATGCGCTTCTTGAGGAACTGCGCATGTACATGTTTGTGCCATATACATGCGCTTTAAGCGCATGTATATATCCATCTTTACATGCGCTTTAACCCAGAAAGCGCATGTATAGCTTTTAATTAAAATTATATTGTTTGAACAATATATCCATGCATAGGATGAATTTATATGTTAAAACATGTCTCATACTCATATACATTAAGTTAAACCACCATAAATATATATAATATGTTTATTCTTTTTAGAAATTCTTGGAATAATTAGGGTTAGTGTAACATCCCAATTTTCTAATTAAAAAATAATAAGAAATTATTGAGAAGCCATCTAGAAAATTTAAAGATTTAGGGAGGAATTTTATGATAATGGGGATAATTTATTAATGTTAAACCTTATTATCTTATATTTTAAAGAAAAATATAGTTAAAGGAGTCATTTAGAATTAGAAATCTTCTTAAAGAGTATTATAAATTTTAGACAAGAGTATTATGGAGAGTAAGGGGTATAGTATTATATACAAACTTCTGGGGTTAGAAACGCAATTAAAAATAAACAAGTGGGTATGTGATGGCAATTTTCCCCAATCAATATATATAAATACATACTTTGAAAACCCTAACCCACCCAACACAAATCTGATCGTCACTTTCTTCCTCCCCCTCCATCTTCGATTTCTCACTCCCACCTCTGTCTCCCTTCGATCTCTGCGTTCTCCGGCCACTTGCAGCAGCGCCGACGGCCAGAAGCAAGAGATGGCGTGGTCCTTAGGCGACCTCCCTCCTTCCATCTTCGGTTCCATCCCTCCCTGCTCCAAGATTCTTCATTGTTCTCATTTCCTTCAACGTTTCCTCCATCTCCGGTGAACCCAGCAGCGACGCGACGGCGGGAGGAGTTAAGTTTCGGCCAGAAAATTTGGGTGAGAGTGTCCTTTTCAATTCCCACTCATTTTTGCTTTGATTTTTGGACGAGTTTAGGAGAGGCCGATTGATTTCTAGGCTGTTGGGATGAAATAACGAACCAAAATGAAATTAATCTTTGATTTTAAGCATTTGGAAATGATTTTTTGATGTGTTCTTGGATTTCTTTTGGGTTTACACGAAAATTTCAGATTTTTGTATACTTAGGGTTTAATGGAATTAAAAGTTAAATATAAATTCACTTTGCATTTTAAATTATGAGTTGGAAGGGAATTAATACAATGCTAAAGAATGCACCTGTTTGGTTTTTGGTTTGCTTATTATTTCTTTTGTTTAAATTTTTGTAGTGATTCATTCATGAGGAATAATTAATGTTGTGTGTATGCTTGTATGCTGCTTGAATCTTGCTGAATTTGTTGATCTTTGAGGTTTCACATGTGGATGCCTTACTCTGCAATTTGATTTTAACATGGCTGAATATAGAAGAAAAGATTGATAATGACATTAACATATGGATAGGAAAGTGGTACTCTGTTTAGTTCATGACTAGTAAGGGTAATTATATATGTATGGTATGTTTTTCTGGCATTTGGATTTAAAGAAGTGCTTAGCAGGATATAAGTGTTCATTGAGAATTATTTGTTTGTTAAGCATGTGGTATGTTGAAGTTGTGGTTCAGGTTTTGTTCATTTTCAGGTTTTGACATTTTATTTAGATGTTTTCAACTTTGATTAAAGGTTTATAAAAACAAGATAATAATTATTTGGTCATACATAGTACATTCAGTTTAATTCAGATTGAAATACTAATTAATTGTGTTGTTTTGCCTGCAAGAATCTAATGGTTCTAAAGGTTGTTGATGTTCTTTTCTTTCTTCTCTGTTTGATCCTTGATTGGGTGAAATAAAAGGAGGTTTACAATTTGAAATATGCTGAATTATTGAAGTATGTTGATGACTGATGAGTTTTGGTGTGTAAATGGGAAGTGAAGAAGAATTTTAATTTTAAGGAAGTTGACTAATCTGTGGTGTCTCAAATTAGGTATTACTTTCAGCAAATATAAGTTTATGTTCAGTTGTTTTGAATGTGAAGGGTCAAATATATCAATCCAAGTTCTTATATGATTTCATGGACTGTTATGTTAAAGTGATTAGAATTCCTTATTTTTAGTAAGTTGGAAAGTTTGGCTATATCTGTAACCTTGTTTTCTCACATGATTCTAATGTTTTGTATGTCATGAAAAATAAGCTTCAAAATATTAAAATGAAGTAGAATCTGTAGAGTATAGCTGAAAATTGAGTTGTAATGCTAATGTTTTATTAGATTTGATTAGTAACAGGTTGAGAAATATTCTAATGGTGGTAAAAGAATATAAAGCTGATTCTATTATTGATTGTCAATGTGCAATGACCTCTTCTTAGTCTATTATGACTTGGCAGCTTGGAACAGACAAGGAAGATAACCGACTGTTAATTATTTGAATTGTTTGATGGGAAACTTTTGATTGTTGCTTGATTTTAGTACTTGGTGATTTAAAAATGTCTCTCTCTTCCTTTCGTTCTTCATTTCTTAATATGCTTTCTTTTGGTTTCATTAATTAAATTGTGAATTTGATGATATGTGATGTGTCCAAACTAAATATTTGATTTGAATCCTGAAAAGGGAGATTATAGATGTTAGCTATGTATGTATGATAAGTGTGTGGTAATTAACATTAACATTTTTCTTTTGTATTATTATCTCTGTTATGTGTTCAGTGTGTATTAACATTAACAATTGGTTGTTGGGTTTGATGATTCAGAATTTTAAATGATTGTTTTACTTAAAGGAACAATTCACTGATGCTCAATTTTGGTTTATTTGATCCTCTAGCCATATTTTTTTTACGTTAGTTTCCATTATGCAGAGTCTAATGTCATTATGGAAAAGGTGGTTTGGTGAAGAAGTCAATGAAGATTTGCTTTACATTGTTGCTGTAGAGAAGATCCTACATATGGAAGACTTCCAGGAGGTGTGACAGCTTTTATATTTACTCTTGTTTTGAGAAGGCTGTTTTCTTAGACTCAAGTATTCTACTTTCTATTGCTGTACTTTTCATTATATTAGAGTTATCATCCAACACAAAATGTTATGTTTATGTTTCTAGGATGGTGAATGGGTGACATCTTCAGATTATAAAAATGCTCAACCTGATGATCCTCTTCGAGATTGTGCAGAGAAGTTAGTGGATGAAGTTAACACCAACAACATGGAAGATATTACTTGATTTTGCAATGGTTATGTTGATTTGGATTTTCAGGTTAGCTCTGAAGCTTTTATGTGTGTACTGTTCACTTGCTTATTATAATTCACCTTCAAACATACCAAGTTTAGCAATGGCCCTCATATCACTATTCTAAACTGTTTATTGACATTCTTAGAGTTTCATACATGTAAGGAGGAAGTGGGAGTATGTCACTTTTGATAGATGAACTATTTTGGCTAGTTGGTTATTTAATCTAAATGTCTTTTGCTGGTACAACTTTGATGTGTATTTTGGCCGGTACAACTTAGATGACTTTTGGTGGTACAAATTAGATGTAAATTCTGATTGGGATATGTGGATGACTTTTATATTATTTAAAGTAGTTCTTGGTATATATAGGATTTTGGTTATTCTGGCAGGTAGTAATTTAACTGCCAAAAAGCAGAGAAAACGAATTATGACAAATGAAAAAAAAAGTCACGTGATATCTTTACATGCGCTTTCTTGTAGGGAAAACGCATGTATAGGATTCACCTTTACATGCGCTTTATAAAAGGCGCATGTAAAGATGTCACATTTACATGCGCTGTTATTTAAAAAGCGCATGTATAAAGGTATATATACATGCGCTTTCTTGTAGAGAAAACGCATGTATAGGTATATCTATACATGCGCTTTTTAAAGCGCATGTAAAGCCTTTCCCGGCGAGGGCATTGCCAGCGCTTTTTAAGCGCATGTAAAGACCAAAATGAGCGCATATAAAGGGGTTATTCTGTAGTAGTGGCCCAGAAAAAGTGTGAGATGGAGAGAGAAAACTTGTGGGCCCCGAGATATATGTAAATTACACAAAAACCTGAACTTTCTAATTCTTTAACATTTTACCTACCAATCAAACAAGCCATAAGTGTAAAACTACAAAGAAAGCTTTGAAGTCATCACATTGATTTTACTTTATTGCATTTGATTGCCAAATGCAGATTTTCCTTATGAAATAAATTCTAAAGCATCCGAGATGAGCCATGTATTGACTAAAGTATACTTTTGGTCCCTTATGTTTGCATCAAGTTTCAATTTAGTCCTTTATATTTGGAAATTACACTTTTAGTCCTTTTTTGTTAACACCGTTAGTTTAACTTAACAGTTTTTAGTGATTGTTTTATAATGAAATTGGACCAAAAATAATATATTTTGAAAATATGAGAATATTTACACTCAAATATTTTAATCTGAACATTTTTTCAGTATTTAATAACCATTTAAAATTGTTAAATTAACATTTTCCGTTAAGTTAAACTAACAGTGTTAATAAAAAATGACTAAAAGTGTACTTTCTAAACATAAAGGACTAAATTGAAACTTAATGCAAACATAAGGGACCAAAAGTATATTTTAGCTACCATATATTTCAAGTGGCTTATGGCATCTCACACTAGCATTATAAGTGGCTAAGAAATTTTGTCAGAGTAAAAAGGAAAGTCTACATTTGATTTGTACAAATGAGTAAAACATAATAAAGCTATGGAAGTGTGTATCAAGGATCACATTTCCCCTTAAATATACATAAATGATCATATTTACCTCGGAAGCATGTATGAAGATTAGAGTCGTGTATATATGCATAAAAGATCATATTTGAATGTTAATATTTTAATTACAAAGGGTAAATATGATCCTGACCTGGACAAATATGCGCCCAAAAATACTTTAGAGACATATATAATCCTTCATGAATACTTGAAGGTCAAATATGACCCTTAACTCAATTAAGATTTGCAGGGACGCATATTGCAATTTGTTAGCTAGCATACAAAAGTAACTAGGATGTGCTTGCCATTGTAATTGTAGACAATATATTACTACGAATAATTTTCTTTTCACTCTTTTGTGCACTTAAAATGCGAGCGTGACATGCGAGCGTGACATGCCATAGGCCACTTAAAATCCTCATTTTTTACCAGAAACTGAAACTCATTTGCACAATACTCATCTGTACAAAGCAAATGGGGGCGTGAGATACCATAAGCCACTTGAAATATACGGCTCATCATGAATGCCTTAAAATTTATTTAGTAAAGAAAATCTGTGCGTGTTGGTACAAACAAATGAAATAAAGGAAAATTAATGATGACTTCAAAGCTTTATTTGTAATTTTACACTTAATTTTTTATTCTTAAACGATAGTAATTCGTAATAATGATTTTTAGTCCACAATCACAAAGGCAAGCCTATGAAGTTACGTACCACATCCTGATTACTTTTTTATTATTGCCAACAATGCGTCATATTCCGCTTTTACCTGCATATATAGTACTACCGTTTTACTTAGTCATATTTCAAGATAAATTTGTGCCTCGTTACATGGGGAAATTAAAAAACTGCAGCTTCTGTTTTTTTAAAAAACTGCCTCATTACATGCCTCGTTATTATATTTAATATGATTCAGGACAGATTAACAAATACTTCCTCCGGTCCTAAATATAAGACCTAATTGAATTTTTCTAGAAAATTCTTAAAAAAACAAAATAAGTTGATTATAAATTGATTTACCTAATTTTTTCCCTTAAACTAGTTTATTTTACCTATAAACTAATGGATAATCTAAAAATATATCAAATATGTCATCATTTAATAACCTATTTCGCAACCTTAATCTCTCCAAAAAAAGTCAATTAGGTCCTATATTTAGGACCGGAGGTAATATAAGTGTATGTGTATGTCAAGTGGGGAAGTCATAACTCATACGTCCCTAGCTAGCTAAAGTGTGGAATAAGGTTGTTTGATGCGTTACTATTTCTTCGGTTTTTCCTTTCCAGGATGATGAGAAGAACACAGAAACAGAGGAGAACGGGATGATATGCATTAATTAAAGTAAATAGGAGATCTCTCTGAAGCTGCCCCGTAGAAGAAATCAAAAGTTAGGCCGTAGCATTTAGCATTTAGCATTTAGCAACATTAAGTCGTCAACTATATCGCTTTCACTATTCGCCACGCTTCTATATGAACCCTCTAATAATGGTGTGCTTTCAACACTGTCTATCGTTCACCTCAATATCTTCATCTATAATAAGGAAAATGGCTGTCATTTTTTTTATGTACAGATGAAGCTCTCAAGATGAGGTTGGTTTGTTCAGAATGCGATATTGTGCCTCACTTACCCCATAAAACTAGATGTGCTCATCTCTTTTGCTCTCCATTTCGATCAAGTTTAGGTAAGCTCGCAAAGTGGTGGGGACAATTAAGAATATAATGGTGGTACACCACAACAAGCACCTCATCAAGTCCCACATCAAGTCCCAGGGATTCCACCGACAATTGTCCCGGGCATGGCACATTTCCACTACCTTTTGTTACGTACGTGCATAACCCTATTTCTGCTTTTTTCGTTTCATATTTGGATATTATTGTACCTTCCCTGCCATTTCTCTATCATTTATGTTCAATCATCCAACACTACTAGTGCATACATATTCATCTCACTTCTAAAGCTTATCATACAACAATTCTACTCATTTAACATGTTATCTTGTGAGCCAAACCCTTTTTTAAAAAAATTTATATAAAAAACACATGTTACCTTGCCCTCAAAGTTCACACAAAGTGAAGCAAGAAAAAGTTCAGACACAAGCATGCATTAATTCACGGCGAGCTTACGTATATGTGGCGTCAACTTTCACTTTATATTCAATAATCAAAAAATGAAAAATAATACAATAACATGTTGGCTCTACCTCTAATTCTAAGGCCAACGGATCCATTCCTTTCCTCTGTCACTCCTTAATTCCCTATCATTTTCAATGTGTCACTCCACTCCCTTTTGCTTTTCCCACTCACTCCTCTCACGCACATGATCCATTATAATCACATTCTTCAACAAGTCCCACTTCAAAGCAGCTCATATTTTCACTTACCTTATCCTTTTACCACTCTGACCCCACAATTAGGCCCAAATACATGAAACGGGACTAAAAGTTACTCAAAAGCTTGCAGTCTTGAGAGAGGTAATTGTAACAGAAGAACCCAACGGTGAAGCACCAACTTGAATCTCAAACGAATCATACCTAAGAAACAGCTCCACAACCAACAATCTTGCCACCAACATCACAAAATCCTTCCCAGCACACTGCTTATTATCCACCGTTGGGCTCTCATTCTCAGGCCCATTGGACCACAACACATGTTTCAACAATTTCTCACCCTCACCCACAAACCTATCCCCAACAAATTCCTCGGGCCTCTCAAAAACCTTAGGATCCTTCGTAGCAAAAGGCTGATACCCAAACAACATCTCTCCTTCCTTTACTTTAAACCTCTTCTCATGACTCTCTATTACTAAATCTCTCTTTGCCTTCCCATACTGTAACGGGACAGGTGGCTCAATCCTAAACGCTTCATACACCACAGATTTCATCAACGGCATTTGTTCCATCGACCTCATAGTCACTTCTCCACCGTTAGATCTCACCACAGATCTTATCTCCCGCGCCAACTCCGTGTGTAGCTTCACTCCCGACCGTCCGATCCACTTCAACATATTAGGAAAAAAAATCTTCATCCCACCAAAAGAATTAAAACATGTAGCAAACAACAAATTATGACAAGCCTCCTCTCTAGATACTCCCAAACGAGCAGCTTCATCAAACACAAAACTTGAATTTTCATAAAAGAAATCATATAGCCTCTTGTAATCTGACTTAACAAGAGCAGGAGGGAGACGGAACGTGTGGAATATTCCATCTTCAATGGGCTTCGGCAGGCCCAATATGAGAATTGGGCTCAACTGAAACAAAACCCACTTCTGAACAATCTTCGGGCCGTCAAGCCCAAGTTTGGTATTACCAGGATTAACACCATACAAGGCCCGAGCCAGAAAATTAAAAGCGGCTTGGTCATTTGCATCACCAAAGCTAGCTTTTCCTTTGGTTGCCAGTTCATTCTCCAGCGTGTCAAAAAGCTGACCATAACTAGAATGAAACTCGGGAATAACCTTGTCACGACGAGACTTAAGGAGAAAGAACATTAATTTTTTCAACTGTTGGTGGCTTGGTTCGGAGGGGTCGAGGTAAGAGAGGACTCTGTAGCCACCAGTGAGATCAGTGGAGGGCATGAAGGTGCCAGTGAAGACATCTTTTTTTTCGACCTTGGACACATCGAAGAGGATGGGGAAGCTTTTGGCGTCTAGTAAAGCGACGACTTTAGGGTTTTGGGCTATGAATGGGCCTGGGGGCATGTTGGTACGGAAGACAGTGGACTGGTACTTTTGGATACGTGATTTGAAGAACTCTTCACGGCCTTGGTTGTAGAAATAGTCAAGGCGGTCCTTTATGGGCCCCACTAGAGGAAGGCCATAGTCACCGGGGATTTTTTGGAGGGGAAGGGGTGTTGTTGATGGTTGCACGGATAATGGTGGTTTCTCGGAGATGGAGGCTTTGATGATTGAACGAGAAAATAGTTGTTTGGAACGTTTGGGTGATTTTGTGGTTAGTGGGAATTGGAGATGGAGAGAAGGAGATGATACAGTGGTAGCCATTAGAAGGTATAGTGATCACTGAGGAAATTAAAGTAGGGAGAAAAATGAAGGTGTTTGTGGTTAAGAGGAGATGGGGTGGTTTTATATATAAAGGAAAGGTGGTAGCTAATAAGAATGATGAGGTGTGGACTATTGAAGGTGGATGGGAGTCGTGGAAGGTGTGCGTCAATTGTTTGTTTCTTTAATTTTCGTGTTATTTTCTTTTATTGTTTGTTCATATGAGTTTTGGGGATGGAAGAAAATTAAAAGTGATATTGGTGCTGGGTCCATATGTTCGTTCCACCTCCTAGGGGTGTCGTTTTCACCCCCTTAAGTGCTTTAAAATTTCCCTTGTGGATAGTTCGTCAGCTATAAGAAAACTTTCTAATATTGGTATATTTGGTAGTAATAAGTATTATACTCTAACAATGAGTGTCATTTCAAGGTTGTCAAACACACAATGCAAACTCCCACACGAATTTATTTTGGTATAGGAATTTCTTTTACCCAATCTTCATGTTATGTAGTATTAGTTTTGTGAGCATGTTTGTTTCTGTGAGATTTACTCACGGAGTTTTTTTTGAAAACCAAATTGATTGGTTTATTGCCAATAAGATGTGTGGATCCTTTCACATGGTTCTTTGAACAACCATTGCTTAATGACTTTTTCTACCACAAATTCTCATGAAAGAAAAATGAAGAAGATGGTAGGGTTTTTGCAACATCGGGTTACTCATACCTATGTTTACCTTTTTAGGGTTTCTATGTATTATCATTTGAATTTTCTTTTTTGTAGACCTATTTTGTATTCCAATTTTTTACTTTGATAAAATCATTTATACTTTCTAATATAAAAACTCGTGGAAGCAAGGAAGCTCAAGTCAAAAATTTGTTAAAGTTTACGTTTATTAATAAACATGTGTAATTCTTCTGATAAAAAAAATAAACACATGTAATTCTTGTATGTAATTAAGTAAAAAACATAAAAATAACAATAATTTGACTTTGATATATTTTAAATATAAATATTTAATATTAAATATATTAACATTTATGCTTTATCAACCTCAATATACAAAGTTATTGTATTTAGTCAAATAAAAATTATTAAAATGAATTTAATTGTAAGTTAACACAATTTTCTATGAGGTAGAAACTAAATACGGTGAATTTGACATGTAAACATGTGAACTTTTAATGAGTTTATAGTCACTGAGGATTTAAGTGAGTTGTGTTTAGATAGAAACATAAAAACGTTAAGATCGAAATGTCAACTCATCACGATAGAGTTTGAATAGTAAATGAAGGAAGCGTGTTGTGGAAAATGAGAAGTAGAAGAGTCGGGTAGTACTGTATTTATTAATTTTCCTCTTGAGGGAAAAGTCCCTCTAATTGACTGCATAACTTTTAACACTAGTGCTGCATTTTCCCGGTTCATACAAGTTAACGTTGATAGGGCATTCATATTACCAACTTCTGGTTTATTCAATTGGACAAAAGCAACCACTAATCCTCTTGTCATCCACATTCTGTACATGCTGTGGCGTTACTTTATTTGCGAGCTTTGTGAAATTATAAAATAAAATCCATAAATAAATTAGTGTCAACCCAATAATTGCAGAGTGAGATTGTTCTACGTAAAAATGTTATACGAAACGTGAATATTCAAAAAATAGAAAAAGAAAACGGAACAAAATACTCCTTCTCTGTTGCTAAATATAAAAATATTTTACCTAATTTGATTAAATTAAAATGTTAATTAAACTAGTTATTATCACATAATATTACCAATCCACTATAACCATATACTTTTAATCCTCACTCTCCATCTCTTGTTTATTTACTATCTCCGGTACTTATTATAAGTCACCAACAACCGCCTCCAATTTTTGGTTCTTAATATAAGTCACCAACCGTTGCATTAAATATTTTTTCCCCACTTTACCACTGTTATTAATGGAGATTCAAAATCGAAAATGTGAAACACATCATTTAATGAAGGGTGAAGTTAGAAAAAATAATAAATTCAACATGAATTTTAAGACTCAATTACTATTCCTTGGTATATAAGAAATAAGTAGCTGGTGACGTATAATAAGGACCGGATGGAGTATTAATAAGCATTATTAGAGTTAATTTGAGAAAAAGATTGATAACAATTAGAAATTGATGTTACATTTATAAATAAACCCTAAACATATGAAATGAAATGAAGTTTAATGAATGAGCATTTCAGGTGGTACATTGTACAAGTGATCGGACAGGTGCGAGCTGTGGGGTTCGGCCGGTAAGGAATAATGGGTCACGTGAGGGAAAATGGGGGCCCATCGGTTCAAGCACCATATTCAATGGTGGACCATTGTAGTGATCAAAGCAACAAAAGTGTTAAAGTGCTGCTTCAATTATTTGAGGGACGAATATGGAAGCCCTCCGACCATAATTTCTCAACCATGGTCTCATGATGTTCATTATCTTATCTCCGTCCTTGAACTGTCCCACCATTCTTGTATGCTCCTATCCTTTACAAAAATCATTTAATTTTTATGACAAATTTAACGTTTTTAGATCTTTTGACTTGTACGCGTTAATAACTACTAGAAGTTATTTATATTTGAGATCACTATGCTGGCTTATTTTGCTCCCACAAAAAACAATTAATGCCCATATATTATTTCCGACCATAATCCCCTGATCTGCTACTTCACATACATCCAAAACATTCAACTTCTTTGACGGTGTCATAATACGCATCGAACTCCTTTTCGGCTAATCCTTCGTTCACATTATGGTTTGAAAAGGGAAAACCGCAGTGTTTAACAAAGTACGATTTCAAGTATTTATGTAGCACAATTGAATATAATATATGACCCCTCGTGGTCGGAATAATGACTTCTATGAGGGATTTTTTTTTGGATTTGGTTGGTTGAAAAATATGATCGCTTGTGACTTGAGAGGATTACTTGTGTACATACATTCTCTGCCTTTTCAGTTGTAATGACTTTTATACAAGCGTGAATCATCTTGCCATAGCCTCTTGGTGAAGCTTGGCACCGTTGACTTTGCGGAAAATCCAAAATGGACCTTGGTTTGGTGACATCTGGAACTAATATGCCACGTGTATCATAGAGCTGACAGCCTGACAAAAATTGTCAATTTTGTTGAGCAGCCAACGTAGTTTTTTTTTGCTCAGGAACAGCCAACGTAGTTTAAATCCCCTGAATTGGTAACCTTCCACGTAGCAGGGGTGGTATTCCCATGTTCATTCATGACGTTTCTTTTTGTATGCTGCTAAGAACTACTAATCTGTTCATAATCTTTAATTTTTTCAAACTGATATTCATAATATCATTAAAAATCCTAAACTTTAGGAAATATTTGTAAATCTAGTTTTGGTAAATATTTCCAAACATGTCATTTAGCAAACTTATTAGGGGAGTGGTTTTAGGAAATTTATCAACCGAGTTTTAGAGTTCTTTTGTTGTTTTTTCATCATTGTAATTCGCATAGAATGAAATTTAATTGATTTGGGCTTCTTTTCTTTCTCTCGTGTATATAATCATACAGATTCAATAAATATTGTCGGAAGTATTTTTCTTCAAATCAGTGTTTTTACCTCTTTCACTTACTCCTGCCCTTGGCTTAAAAGTTGGACAACTAAAATTTAAAAATATTTTAGAAAATTGTCAAATTACTTATTTATAACATATGTGTTAGTTTTTTTCCCTCTGAAATATCATAGTTAAGATTGGAATTCACTTTGATCGGAACCATATGCAATCAATATGCATATTTAAAAACGTGTGTGCTTAGAAGATAAAATCAATCGAAGCATAACATTTATGACCAAAGGAACCCAAGGGAGAACGTCTTATACTGGAGATATTATTTCTTCGGAACTTGTCTAAATGGCAGAGGGAGAGGGGAAATTGGAGAATGAAACCTTTGGCCTGTGCTGAGGAATGGTGTCGCTGTTTGGATAGTTCTTGAGCTTTGAGTTTGAAATCAGCATAAAAGAGATGAAAAAATGATGGGAAAAAAGTGCATGAGGTTGTCATCAAGATGCTCATCGGAAGCCTAATTAATTTAAGCGGGAAGGAAACCAAGCCTTCCAAACACTAAAAATCTTTGAAACCCACGTGCAAGTGCAATGGCCATGAATGATGATCAATCAGATTAGTTCCTTCATTTATCATTTTTCAAGAATATATTTGAAATATCTTTAACTTGATAAATTTAGAATTTAAAAAGATAAATAAAACTCTTGGCACCATCCAAAGTTTAATTTTTATCATCTACATTTATCAAGTTTCAAATACAAGTTTGTACTTTTTATTTGACCTCACCGAACTAAGAATCTCATTTTCTGAAATTCACGAGGTTGTCAACTTGTCATCCTTGAATTTATAGCTGGATTACATGTTTTCAAACAATGTGTATGATTATGTGACTATAATAACTTGCTTCATAACAACTAAACTTCAAGAAGCAAGAAACCGGATGGCTAAAACAAATCTAAGATAAGCCAAAGAAAAAAAAATTGTAAAAAAAGCCAAAAAAAAAGATAAGACTAATTTTGTAATTGGAAAAAAATAAATGAATGGATCATTTATAATGTTCAAATTTGAACATTTTAAATATGTAATGTCTTAATCTAACTTCACTGGTCAGTCGAAATTTCATAACAAAGATAATCATACAAAATGAACACAGCAGCTTAGAGTCACCTTTCATATAATATGTTTTTGTACTGACATTGTTTTATGAAGGCACTCGAGCTCAAAAACATGTGAGAACTCTTGAACCAAAGATTTGTGAGTATTATGAATGAGAGAATCATCACCTATATGATGCAAATCCGCTGTTTCTTCACTCATAAAAGAACCAAGTTCCTTCAGCAACCCTTTGATACTTCCAACTTGACGATCACGTATCCCACATGGGACAATCCAATTGAAAGGAGTCAAATCTGTGGTGACATTAAGGGCTATCCCATGATAGGTTATCCATTGGGATACTCTGATGCCTACTGCTGCCACTTTCTGGTTTCCTGCAAGATGCTTCCATGAGAACATGCTTAAAATAGTCACAATAGCAAGCACAACTGAATGGTTTTAACTTAGAGGGTCATGAGACATATGAAAGCAGAATATTTCCTCTTAAGATTTTACAAACTTCAAAATTCTGAGCATACTCAAAAATCTATGCAACAGAATGTATGATAATCTAATCTAAATGGGAAATGTCATCTAGACTATGTAGCCTAGAGTCTGAGAATTTTAACAAGCCATAAAGAAACAGAGAGATGAAATCAAAGTGAACAAGGAATTAAAATTTGAAGTTGGCTAGTTTCATATCAGCATAAAATGACTGAGACCTACCAACCCAAACACCAGTTAAACCTTCAATCCGGGAAGCCTTTATAGAGAATGCTGAAGAAAGAACACGGATGACAATCTCTTCCAAGCTCCTCATGTACCAATGAAGATCCATCTTATGATTTCGGAGATTGATAATGGGGTACATCACTAGCTAAACCAATGCAACATCAACAACAACTTATAATCCATGTTAAACATTAAAATTCTTAGTCAGCAATTCCATCTATCAACCCATCTCAACACAACATAACAAGCACTTCCTCTAGTCCTAAACATAAGACCCAGTTGATTTTTTTGAAAAATCCTAAAAAAACAAAATAAGTCAATCATAAATTGATTTGTCAAATTTCCTCCCTTAAACTAGTTTATCTAACCTATAAACTAATGGATAATTTTAAAATATATCAAATATGTTCGCAACCTTAATATCTCTAAAAAAAAAGTCAAAGTAGTACTAATTCGAAGCAAAAAAAACCTGGCCAGGGCCGTGGTAAGTAACTTCTCCTCCTCGTTCAGTTCTAAAGACATCAAAAGGGGCATTATTAACTTCAAAATTAAGGTTATGTTCAGAACTACCAGTCCCTAACGTAAAAACTGGAGGGTGTTGAAGAACAATAAGTGTGTCCGTACAATCGCCTTCCTTCTCTATCTGAGCCTTCTTCTCCTTAACAATCTCTTTCTGCCATGTCCATGCCACCTCATAAGGAATTTGCTGTGTGTGAAAGTCAAACACCTCGCAGCTGCCCAAATTAAATTTCACGATTACATTCTAAGTAACAAAACACGAATGAATAAGTAAATTGGAAGAATAAAATATAGAATAATGAACTCACATCCTTCGTTGGGCGTGAATAGGAGGGAAATTAGAGAGTGTGTTATGGCATATTAGGGTTTTAGGGTGAGGTAGTGGCGAGCAAGAAATTAGAGAGGTTGAAGAGAGCAAGAGGGTCATAACATAACAGTGAGGTATATTACACTATGGGGGCCATTGAAATTTCTGATTTTGATGCAGACATACTTTGATGTTAACGAGGGAGTGAAGAAGGATTATTCATTTAAATTAATTTTACCATTTAATCGCTTCTAGCCATCCATCCTAAGCAAGCAGAAATAAAGGGTAGTATAATTAGACTGCAACAAATCGAAATAATGGTATGTTTCTAATTTTCATTTTTACCAGATCAACTGGTTGGGTAGTAAGTTTCTCCATTGGCTGGCAAAAAAAAAAAGCCTCTATTGTGAACTTAGGTTTAAACGAATCACATTAATGATTGATATTGATGGATAAATAAAAAATAAATAACTAATTTTGTTCTTTACAAAGGAATAAGTGATACAATGAAACATCCTCTCTCCCTGTCATTAAGTACCTCTCGGTTTCATAATCAACCAAACATTTTTTTGATATTTCTAATTCCATTATTAACCAAACCTTTCTATCAATTTATTTATTTTGTTTCTAGCTCTACCATGATCGGTTTCCTTTGATTTATATACTCCATAAATAAGTTTCGTCAAATGTTTTACAGGCATTGTTTAATACTCCCTCCGGTCCCTAATGTAAGAGCCCAAAATTTGAATGGTTTTGGTCCCTAATGTAAGAGCTCACCTCATATTCTCCCTTCATTTAATGCATTTTTTCCTACTTTACCCCTAACTCTCTTTCATATTTATTAATGTTTATGTATTTCTCTCTCTTAAAAGTACAATAATAAATATGAGCAGTTTTGAAAAAGAAGCATTAACTTCAGACACCCAACTAATATTATGTTTTCTTAAGAAACGTTTTTTTGACGGCTAACTCTTACATTAGGGACCGGAGGGAGTAGAAAGCTAGGAACGAAGGATTATATCCTCATTCATTGCATAGAGTTTGATGTGAATTATGCTATCCATATTCACAATTTATAAATACTGTGACGCTACAACTTTTTATTTTTCAACGATCAATCTTGTATCAATGTGTGCACTGTGCAGTGTGTAAAACACCATAAACGGCCAATTTTTCACAATGGTTGAGGTAAATCTAATCATGTGCATTTTTTTAATGAAAAATGAACATTCCACAGTTCAGGGCATGATCTTACTAACAATCAAAACTCGTAGATTGGTTCATGTAGTCTAAGACTCGGAACCTATCACTCACGTTCAACAGCTAATCTTCTCAAAATATATCCGTCTTTCCTACAGATATGTTCCCGGACATCTTACCTGCATCTCAATCTTGCTTTTTTTTTTACCAACCAATCTTGGTGTTCTTAAAAACTTCGTGAAGAGAAAAAGAAGCACAGATTAATAGGTTGAAGTACGTGGCCACTTTTACGAAAAGGTAGCATCTTTAGAGAATCTCACTATTACCTAATAAGAAGCTTTACATTTTGGCACTGATTTGCATGGTCCCCAATTCAGCCTGCATTTCTCTCAAAGAAGCAAAAGTGCCGATGGTAGATTATAGTGCCGATGGTAGATTATGTACCTATTTAGATTCATCTTTTTAGAATAACTTATGGGAAAATAGCTTTTTGAAAATAGCTTTTGAGTAGAATAGCTTTTCTGGAAAATAACTTTTGATGAAATGAGAGTGTTTGGATTAAGTTTTTTGAAAATAACTTTTAAGAATAAATTTTGAGTAGAATATAGTTTTTCCGAAAAATAGTTATGATGAATAGCTTTTCATGTTTCTTTTATTTGAAATAAGTGCCTTTCCTAAATGAGAGATTAAAACTTTCAACTAGGAAAGGAGAAAAATGTAGTTTTTCTCAAAATAGCTTTTGGAACCCAAAATAGCTTTTTTTCTCAAAATAGCTTATCCAAAAAAATTGAGTGTTTGGATGTCTTTGTGTGAAACCTAGGTTTGGGAGTCAGAATAGTTTTTGGAAATGTATCCAAACAGGCACTATATATGCTTAGTTTTCATTTTATTTCAAGTATTCTAAATTATACTCCCTCCGGTCCCTAATGTAAGAGCTAACCGTCAAAAAAACGCTTCTTAAGAAAACATGTGAATGTTACTTTTCCAAAATTGCTCATATTTATTATGGTACTTTTAAGAGAGAGAAATATATAAGCATTAATAAATATGAAAGAGAGTTAGGGGTAAAGTAGGAAAAAATGCATTAAATGAGGAGAGAATATGGGGTGAGCTCTTACATTAGGGACCAAAACCATTCAAATTTTGGGCTCTTACATTAGGGACCGGCGGGAGTACATGATTAATATTTGTCCCTAGTAAGACATAATCAAAACAATGAGACTCGCGCTAAAAGCAGCAAAGGGTTCTGACAAAGCATTAATACAGGTGTGATTGAATAAATATAATTACATAACAAGCGAGGAAAAAGAATGATTACATTACACCTCATATAATAGCAATAACAGAAAAACTTTACATGGAAGCCAAAAGGTCCCTCATCTCTTCAACAGTTGGCATCGTTTCTGTAGGATATATCTTGGCAACAAGCTGAGCAAAATTTTCGTACTTATCGAGAAACTCTTTCTGTCATAATTTTGGGGTAACTACATCAGAAATCATTCATCTACACACATTATTTACATACATGTTCTCGCATAACCTTTCCCTTCACAAACCTGCACAGATAGACCATGTGTTCTGTGTGCAGGTTTGTGAGTGATAGATTGTGCAAGCATCTACATTTTCTCACTTTCCAAACTGGTAAGCTTCATCTGGGTTTTTTTCCCTTTTCTTTAGTCACTCTCACTACTTTAAGTTTTACATGTATTTTAAAGTTCGGCACCTCTGAAGACAATATTTTAATCAAAACTGGGTGAAGATGAAATTTATACATGTTGAAAATTATTTGTTTTTCTAATTTTTTCCAAACCTGTTAACACAGTATGTGCCACACCATTCAGATTTACTCAACAAGCTTGATCCTCTAGTATTTTCAGGGCGATAGAATAACATAACTCTCTATCCCCTCGTCAATTTTTTTTATTTGCTTTTCACCTATTTTTAGGCATTTCAACCGGATTGCCAATATATTCATTTAAGCCTTCAAACACACAGCTTTAGATTTAATATTTCTAAGATAGAGCATTATTCAGACCTTTTCTTTTTGAAATAAAACAGATAATTTTCAATCAACTTTAATAAGTAAGCCTACCTTGCATTTATCCCATAGGGAAGGCAACAGTTCTTCTGAAGTCAAGTTCTTCTGCAATTTCTTGTACATTGCAGCAATGGACTTGTCAACCTGAATAGGAAATAAAAGACAACTGAGAATTTAAGTTTGGACCACATGGTAAAGCCTTGCTAAAGATATATCGACTCACCCCAGATAAACTTGATTTTAACACCTTCCGTAGATCCATTTTTGACAAACCAAGCTGGAAAGGAATCTGAAATCAAAGGAGAAATTTATGAAATTGTAAACATATAGAATTAAATGTCCATAACAGAAATGTGATGCTTGGTTTTTAATTTATTTCCACCATGTAAAAACAAAGATAGTAACCAGTTGTTTGAGTTAGAATCCCAAAACCATTGAGAAGGTTTGCAAAGGAAAACTATACACAGCAATAATCACTAACCTCTTCAGGGGCAACCGTAAACATCAAGTCTTCAATCCTTTTCATAAACTGGAAAAGACGATCAAATTGCTTTCCAGGGGAAATGAGGAGGAAACAAAGTGAGTCCAACGTACAACATATACTGTAGTGTTTGACAAACGGGATAAAAAGGAAAAATCGCTTACGTTAACAATAATCATACTAATATGGCGTGTGCAAGCTTGTTCATATGCTTCACTGGCCTGATGATAAAACTTAGCCAACGTGGGTACAACATTGGCAAGATCATACAAACTGTGCAGAATGAACAAGCATGTAAAAGTCAGTGTGTTCCCTTTAAAATCAACATAAAAGAAAGAACAGACGAAACATTTTGGCAGGTTGGAAAGACAGGAATTCACCTATTTTGAAATGCTGCATAGTTCTCTAAAAGAAAGATATCTGCATATCTTGGATCTGTTTGTGCAATTTTTTCCAATGTCGCAAACATTATGCTAACCTGCAAGGCAAAATTAACACAATTTACAAGCACATAAAATTTATATAAACAAAATTACAATGAAAAGGAAGAGTACATAACTTGGTGCCAAATGCTTTAACATTATTAACTTTAAAAAATTCCTTATCACTATTAGTGATTGATGAAATCACCAATCAACTGAGTTGTAAAGCCAGTGAACTGGAAAAAAAAATATACAGATAGGATAAAATTACAAAAGAAACTTAATAGAAGTTAATTAAGATATAAGTGTGATCATTTAAGAGATCTTTTAGTTACATAATCGTGTGCTCAATTTATTTTAGAAGTCCCCTAAGTCACACCCATTGTACAGCCGGTAATTTTATCCATATAAAAAAAAAGACATTTGCATGATTGGGTGTGGCAAATGTATGACAAAGTTAAGTAGCATCCAAAAATACTGAAGAATTGGTAGGTATGACAAAGTTAAGTAGCATCCAAAAACACTGAAGAATTGGTAGGTATAAGTGTTTTGCATCATCTTTCATTGACGTGTTTTGCATTTTGCTTACAGCCTTCAACTAGAATTATCATCCACCATGAAACAAATAGTTGAGAAAGAAACAGTTACTCACAAATTTTGTGTATGCCTGGTCAACCAAATCCCTAGACTGGCCCTGAATGTACTGCTCCATCCGTGTTGCAAGGGTTGCAAATCTAAGCCAAACAAAATTAACAAAACATATGATATTGATCCTTAAGAAAGAATAAGATGATAAGTATAAACAGGAAAATAACAGCTTAACACTTATACCTCCCTGCAACAATTGAATTTCAAAACAATTTCAATAACAAAACCCAAAGAAAATTAATCACAGAAGGGCCTGGGATTATTCATTTGTTACAAAAATGAGTTTCAAGTCTGAAAATACAGGATAATCAAAACATCGAGTAAAAACACTGCATTTGAATGAGGTTATTTTTCTACAATTGCATAATAGCATTTTGATGGCGAAAAGTTGAAAAACCGTTTTCACCACCAAAGCATAGCCCTTTTGAAGCAGGAAAATAGTCTAAATAGCTAATGCAGTTACAAGAAGACCTGGATAAGAGTGTAATATAATCTCTAAGAAAGAGCTCAAGAGATGATGGTATTTAAGTCTTTCCATGGCAATCAGGTAAAATATTGTTGTTAGTCCATATTTTTATATGAAACTTAACAAGAATGAAGACAACAGCCCTATCAATCATACATATGGACTCACCTTTTTTTATGCCAAAAGAGAAAACCAAGAATTATAATCACCTGGGAATGTAAGATAAGACCCCCATTTGGCGAACATTGCGTTCATTTCTTTCAATCTGATGGCAAGCTTCATCAACAAACTGCAGCAAGATTTCCTCAATGAGGTTAGCTTCAGCATACATTTGGTGCAATAGCAACTTGCAAAATGTTAGCCACATACACGGCTGAACTGCATGGATATCCTAGATTCTAGGTCACCAAGCAAAAGACGAACAAATCCTGCTGCATCCGCTTTCTGACCAGAGAGATAGCGCTCTGTTATTCCATGCATTGATATGCAGCGCAAAGGATCAATCTTATATGCCCAATCCACAACAGCATAGAAGTCTTCCTGCAATAACATAAAGCAAGTTACTACAAGTAACATCTATGAACTTTTCAAATCCCCAGAATTACACAGAAGTGTTCAATCATAAAAGCAGCATGTCTATCAGATTGGCCCAGTAACTCAATGAATGATATTGACATTTAATAGACTAAATCTTGTCTTCTATTGGTGCTCTAAACACATGCTAATTGTCTATTTGAAGGTTACCCTGTATACCAGAGTTACAGAATCCCAGAAACTAAATTTAGGCGTGGGTTTAATTTTCACTTGCTTCCCAAGTTTTCTATGCAGGATACATATGCAGTCTGTTTACTCATTATCTTGCTGGATAAAGGAGAACAAGAAACTTCGGCAGGAAAAAGAAAAATCTCTAGTCAACATAAACATCATGCGAGATCAAAAGAAATAAACACTACACTTTACAAATATAAGAAGCTCAATACAGCAGAGTAAGTTCTACACATACTTGGATGCCATCAAGCAAATCCTGGAGTGCTTCGTTCAAAGCCGCAAGCTCAACAGAACTTTTACCTAAAAATGAAATAATTGTCAGATTGTGGAAAAAATGATTGCACCAGTGTACAACCTATATTCTATATGCACTTCAAAAAAACGTTATTTGCAGAAAATGAGGTATATTTACCTGGCTTGCTGTCATTCTCATCAATGTCCAGAATTCCCAGATCATCCTCATTGGCATCATCATAATCATCATATCCAGCTTTATTACCATTTCCAATGCCACCTGGAGGAACTAGCGTGGGAACTTCAAAGCACATAAAGTGTGCAAAGAAGGAGCTCTGCAATTTAAGAGATGAAAAAACGCCTTAAATAACCTTACAATAATTATGTTTTGAAGATCCATCAATACTAAGGGCTTTTACCTCATCCACCAGAAGTGGAATAAAAATTGTGAGCATCTTTGCATAAGCCTCAGAAACTGTAGAAGTGTCAGCAGCATTTACACTCTGACCAGAACCTGTTGAACCTTCAAGCCAAACAGTTGGGTTTCTCGATGCTTTAGTGCTAGCACGAAGCTCATTTGCAAACTCACGAGCCTGTGGAAGAATGCAAACAATTCAGACGCTATACACACTCACTATTATACTGATTGATGGAATATGGGAATATACTATTTTGGGAAATGCTTAACTTAGAAGGAAGTTTTGCATCACGGATGCATCAAATCAAATGACCAGCAAAAAGAGCCTAGAACCAGAATTCTAGTAACATAAAATCAAAGCTACAAATTATGACCAGCAAGCCAAGCCTTATAATACCAGTAAACTGCAATATGAAACATTTTCAATAGCACAAAGTTATCAACTTCCTAAACCCTATATGAGTAACACTATCTTATATTCTTTTTTGCCAAGCAAAGAGTAGTTAATGATCCTTCCATCTCATAGATTTTTTCAATTTTAATTCCTTCTATTTGGCTCCATCTAAGCAGGCACAATAAATACATGTTTTCAACAAGCATATCCGCCACTTCCAGTTTTAATGTTTAGTCTTGCTCCTCACAAGATCTGTAACCTGAGATCATTAAAAGACAAAAGAGTGTATGACTAGTTTGTAATCTCAGACCTCCCTGCGAAGTAGCAAGTTGAGTGAACTGCAATAAGCTTTCCTCAGTGAACCCAAGCAATTTTTATCCAGACTCTGCAAGTTCACAGCAGTACACATTAGATAAAACAGAAAAAATAAATTAACAAATATGTGAATGCAAGATGCTGTAAGTTAACCTTCAAATGCTGCAGGAGTCGTGCATATGTCCTGCATTTGTACCGCAGGTCTGCATGATCAGGCCTCTTTAACTGTCCACGCTGTTTAAAGCAATCGGGCCAACATGAACTTAAATTTCCAAGACTTGAAATATCTAATTTTACCAGGAGTTTAAATCAAAAGTACCTGAGAGAAATAACTTTTATCACTTATCATGAAATCCACCAAACTAGCAAAATAATTTCTCAAGAACTCCGAAGCTCTCCTGACAAAAGTAGATTTTAACTTTTCAAGTTCCGCACGCTTTTCTTTAACCTGATGAAATAGAAATAAGTAACTACGTAAGAAACCACCATGAAAATAGATAAGATTAGGTAAAAAAGTATAGAAAGGGCATTCTATTGGCCTCATGATGCCAAAATCCTCTTAAGATTAGTGTCAAGTGAAGAGTGAAAGGAGTGACTAATCATAATTATATCACAAATCAATTGTTAGACAAGGAACAATCTGCCACAAGATTTTAATGTATAATTTTTAACCTTTACGTGAATGATTTTTACAGTAATCTTAACCTCTTTGTTTACTTCTCTTAATTATTGCTAATTATATACTATTGTGAGCCAGGTTTCTTGAACATGTAAGTTTTCAAATCCAAAATTCTACATCCAAAGTTAAATTTTATGAGAGAAACTTAAAGCAAGATAAAGAAAATACAGCTTTCATGTTTGCATAAGCAGGATCCAGATAAGGCACTTCAAGACCACGCAGGGCACCAGTCAACCATTCACATGCTTCAACATTTTGAATCATCCTTGCCTCGTCAAATGAACCTCCTGTAAGACATGCTGCATACTGCAAAGTGAAAATGTTTACATAATAACCAAGGTGAGTTAGTCAAATTCAGAAAAGAAAAAAAACGGATTGAAT
The DNA here is from genome assembly GCA_029929735.1 of Mimosa pudica. NCBI lineage: Eukaryota > Viridiplantae > Streptophyta > Magnoliopsida > Fabales > Fabaceae > Mimosa > Mimosa pudica. The sequence continues at coordinate 14,038,195 of JAKELP010000004.1, read as the reverse complement.
TCACACACTTAAGGAATACCTCAGAAGGGACCCGCAGTCGCTCAACAAGCTTATCAAGCTCCTCAATAAGAGCTTTGTTATTAACAGATTGCATTTCCAAATTGTTATTGCGGGTTTCTATCTAAACATCACATAAAGTATTGAAACAAATTAAGAAGAGATCATTCCATAAACAGAAAAAATTAACTGCAGATTTTTAATAAATAAAACTGATAATTCTCATTTAATGCAGAAATAACTTTCATGCTATCACACAATCACTGCTTGCAATAAACAACAATCATAACCAACCAAAGCTCTTAATGGAAGAAATATTAATATCTACCTTGACATTATTTAAAAAGAAAGACAACCCTTGCGATTGTTACAGGCATGAGAACCCCAGGGGGATGATACAGCACGCATAACCGCATTCAATGAGCAGCAACCAATTTCAATAAAAGATAATGTTATAGAATTGATATTCTATAATTAAGAAATTTAGATTATAGGGGAAGAAGAAAGAAACATAGAGGATTCAAGACAAGAAATAGAGAACAGAGGGGTCAAAGAGAGAAGAGGCCGTCGGCCATGAGAGACAAAGAGAGACACCGGCCGTCGGCCGTCAAACACAAACTCAATTCATAATTCAAAGACAAGACTCTTACAATAAACCCTAATGTCAAGTTATATAATCTTGACCTAATTAGAATTGGGCATCACTAAACCCTAAGCCCAACATATACTAGCAATAATAATTAAAATAACAAAACAACTTAATAATAATCCTAAGCCCTAATTGACCCAATCAATCAATTAATAATTGACCAAATCAATCAACTAAATTAACTATTTTATTCTAAATATTAATGACATAACAATACTTCCCCCCTAAAAGATCCTTGCCCTCAAGGATCAATTACAATGCTAAAAAAAATAAAATAAAAAACTCTTGACTTCTGGAAAATATTGATGAATGACTTTGAACTCCTTTCATAAATTGGTAGATGTCCTCCATAACAAAAACTACGCCAAGCAGCATATTGGATCCTATGAGCATACTCATTAGCTTTCCCTTAAACCAAACTTGGTGCATGTGTCTAGTAGGAGCATTTTTGTTCAATAAAAAGCCTATATTCCCATCAGAAAATACCAAATACAAGGGATATAGTAAATCAAAATCAAAACCCTTTTGCTTTTCCTTGAAATTGCAAATCAGATGTAAAGAAAGTTTTGACTTTTCAAACTCTTCATTCTCTAGCCACGTGAAATTTGGGACTATCCTTGCTTGCTGCCACACACCTCCCTTTTCTTTCTTTGCATCATATTCAGTTATTTCTACATGCACTGATTCACTAAAGAAATAAAGATCAGGAGAGCCACACTCGAGAGGCACTTCTTTGGAGCTCGAGTTGTCATCTTGAGTGGGAGAGAACGCTGGAAACAGGGATGCTGATGGTAGAACAGCAACTGGTGGATGCACAGTTGAAACAAGGGTGTCATTGTAATTGTCCAAAGGCTTTGAATTACTGACCAGAGAAAACAAAGAAGAAGAATGCATATTCAAAGGACCCCTTTGTTTTTCTAAAAAATTCTCTTGCATGTGTGCTAACCTCCTCGCCTCCGTTAGCGTCCTTGGATTGAATATACGGACGACCCTTTCAATCTCACTCTTTAGGGCAGAGAGATACGCATCCACCATTATGTTTTCAGGGAGATCAAAATTCTCAACGATAAGATTCCATTGCACATTAAAGTCGGACAAACTTCTCCTTTGACGAAGCCGAATCAAATCAGTAATAGGCCTCTTAAAATGAACCCCAAAATAATCTTCTAGCATGATAATATACTCCTTCCAATTTGGTAAGCGTCCTTGAAGTCTCTGTTTAAGGGCACAATGCCATTGAAAAAAAGTTTCATCATCTAAATAGTGGGAAGCCATATTTACCTTTTCTGCTTCAGGAGTTAGATCAAATTGAAAAAATTTCTCGCACCAATCTAGCCAAGAAAAAATATCTTGACCATCAAAACGAGGGAATTCCATTAGCGGAATGGCCGAGGAAAGAAAGACTCTGATGCCACTGTTATAGAATTGATATTCTATAATTAAGAAATTTAGATTATAGGGGAAGAAGAAAGAAACATAGAGGATTCAAGACAAGAAATAGAGAACAGAGGGGTCAAAGAGAGAAGAGGCCGTCGGCCATGAGAGACAAAGAGAGACACCGGCCGTCGGCCGTCAAACACAAACTCAATTCATAATTCAAAGACAAGACTCTTACAATAAACCCTAATGTCAAGTTATATAATCTTGACCTAATTAGAATTGGGCATCACTAAACCCTAAGCCCAACATATACTAGCAATAATAATTAAAATAACAAAACAACTTAATAATAATCCTAAACCCTAATTGACCCAATCAATCAATTAATAAATGACCAAATCAATCGACTAAATTAACTATTTTATTCTAAATATTAATGACATAACAGATTACTATAAAAAGCACATTCTTACTTACACACCCAAGCTTCACCAAAGGCACCAAATAGTATATTTCATTCAAAGGTGCAGTAGTATAGTAAATGAAAGGACAACTAATTTCTATTCGAAGAGCACATTACTCAGTGCCAAGATATGGATCCTTGATTAGCATATTTTGATATTCCTTACTAAGTATTTTAATTTCTAAATGAATATTTTCAAATAATTCAGTGTCAGCTACCGATAAAACCAAGTAACACCAAAGACATTGACATAACAGTGACTCAGCGACAAGAACATTGATGAATGAACATGTTTTCAACCGGTAAAAAACAAATTAAACATATGGACAATGACTTTCTGAGGCACTGCCACAACAAACATTGGCGGACAAAGTATCCACCTAACTTCACATATGTGAGACCATACCGATTCAATATCCTCCCTCATGTGCCGAAGTTTTACATTGAAAATGCCTAACCATTCATCCATGTCTTCCACACAACTCATTGCTGTGTCAAGCCCTTGCAACACCTAAAGGCATCAATAAATGAATCATGAATAGCACAATTTGTTCAAATATTTCAGCAAAACCTAATTATGAGTAACTGGAAATTAGTATAACATTCTCATATTTTTTATCATACAATGACATCTCTGGGTTGAAATGACAAACTCAGTTCAAGCATCAGTACTAAATGGAATCTTCAAACAAGGATTAAAATCAGGCTAACTAGATAATCTCACCCCATAGTCAAAATCAATAGTGCAGGTACAATGTATTATTTTCCAATCATATGGTAACACATCTGATGGCCAGAACAATAATGAGATACTTCTCCTCACAATACTGCCATGAGGTAGAAGCTATAATAAGTAGATAAAATCAGGTAAATTAGTTTCCCTCAAGCAAAAATCACTCCTAAGTGTTAAAATGCTTATTGCAAAATTTCTGCACCAAAGAGGCTTAGCTAAGTCCGTCCTTCTAAACTCTAAGTAAAAAACTTAGCTGCCACTGACCATATCAATAAAAGGATTTCCATACAAGGACATGAAACAAACAAGAACATATACCAGCAAAAGGAATGTCATTTATTTTGCTAAATATACCTCTTCTATCATAGGTTCGCTTTCTAAAATGGCATGCACATTTGCTGCTTCAAGAGCTTGGAGTTCTCTCTTCAACCTTTCCGAAAATTCTTCTGCTTCACCATTACCAATTACATAACTGCACATTTAAGAATTTTGAGTAGTTAGTTGTGCCCATTCACAATTATGAAAAGAAAAAAAATACATGAATGTTAAGTGTGTACAGCCAACATAACTAATAAGTTAAATGCAATCTCCTTTATTATAAAATATCATATACATCTCTTCCCAGTACAAACTTGCTCCTACTTCCTAAGAGATTTAATCATCTTTCTTTTTCTTTAATTCCTCCTGTACTCACCATCATGTGTATTTAGTATGTTAATAATAATGTAAGAGTCCAACAAATTCTATAAATTTTAGAATAAGTTGACTTTATTCATGTTTAGATATCTGAATCTTGTATAGACAGGGAAAAAGTAAAAAATCTTAGAGTAAGTTGCATCTGATTACTTTTCAAATTCCTTCAAATAAAGAAGATATCCATTTGACAAGTTTCATTTTCTCAAAAAAATACTTAAAGGGTATTCTGGCAAAATGGATTTAGTGGCAGGATACCTTGCAGTCTTATCATAAAGCTGTATTGTTTTTCACAATAGACTGGAGAAGTGAGAAATTAAGCTATCTTCCAAAAAAGAGCAGAGAAATTTAACCTGTTTTATTACATGTCGCAAACATTATGTTCAGCAACTAAATGAAGGTCTGAAAGACACCATTATATCAAATACCAACTACAAAACGTCAATATGCTTGGATGACCATTAAACCCATAAAGTATACAAAGGAGGAGGGAAAGATGCCACATCATTGCAATGAAACCATCTGTGTATCTTAAAATCTCAATCCAGAAATTTACATATAGGAGGCCATTACCATCATTATATTCTTTGGTTTTCCAAATTAGATTCTATAATAATATTTAAAACAAAGAACAGAACTTACGTTCCCAAGAGAGCCTCTATGTCCTCTTCCTCTGCTTGTGAGACAAGTTCCTTTTCAACAGCGACTTTCATTTCAGGCTCTGTCACAGCAGATGCAACAGGAGCGCCACCTTGTGGGCTCCTTTGTGTAGAAACTGGGGATACATTCGCCTATTTCACAATTATTAAAATAATGAGCAAGAAAATCATAACATCTACAGCAATTATTTGCTACTAAGACTTAAAAACAAACTAAATGGCAATATATTTGGCATGCTGAGGTGAAACACACACAGCCGGTTAATAAATATTAAGTACACAATTATTGTAAGTTTATACAGAATACGACAAACACACGTACCTTAGCCCAGAGAGACAACTCCACAACGTCGATACCAACAACTTTAGGGAGGTGGCCTAGAAGATCTTTGGACATATTCAGGATACTAAGAAGGAGACGATTCCTACGAAAGAAAAAGAAGTTTTACAGATAGTTCAATAATGTCTTTCCCCTGATAGAAAACTAGACTATTAAATGGAATATTTTCTCTCAAAAATATATAACCTGTCATCAATATTGCGCATTGTCCACTGAGAAGGAGCTACACTCTGGCTTCTGAGGTTATCAAAACCCTGCAAGATATACATCCATCATCCAAGGAATAACATATAAAAAGGCAGAACGAAAAAGCAACTCTGAATCAGGAAAAAGGCTGCCTCTCATATCGATTTGGTGCCAAACTGGAAATAATATGTTTAGAACAAAAGAATTCCTCTATAGCATGGAAGAATGGACAATTACCAGTGTGAAAGTACATCCACTGGGATCATTTGTTATAACTTCCACTTTTGAAAGGTGCCTGAGCTTGTATATCTTGGCAGGCTGCAAGAGGGCGGAAATCAATTTCACAACACACGAAAATATAATACCACCTTTAACCAAGGAAAATCCACAGGAAAAGGGATCACATTGTTAACATGAAGTGTCAAGTATAAACAAGCCAGATCTAATTTGTGTGTTTCTTCATGAAGATAGGACAAACATAACTTTACTGACTATCACCATAAGCGACCCAAAAAGAAAATGCAAGCAAAATTAAAGGTTGTTGAAGTCAGTACGTTTCATGAACAAGGCACTTGAGACAGAGGGATTATCTTACACCTGATCATTTAAGTTTAGGTGTTAAATAATTCATTGCCAAACAGCAATTAACATAACTATAGGCGTTGGTGTAAAAGAATTTGTATCATTTAGTGGATAGAGTTGTGGCTTGCAATTCATTCATAGAACAATTAGACTTGTGATTCATTCTTGTAATTCCCCCATGCAGGAGAAAATTGCAGGAGGGATAATGCTAACATGATTCAAGATATTAATATAACTCTGACAACATAAGCCATTAACAGTTCAACATTGATATGGACCAAATATCAGTATAGTCGTCAAAAGGTAATTCTTAAAAATAAAAAGTGGCTTATGAGCCAGGATATTGTTCTTTTCCAAGAGACACTCCAAGCAAAACAGATGGGGAAATTTTCCCCTAGGATGATAGGCAGATTTATTGGCAGAGAAAAAATACAAAGGAGAATTCATTGGTATCATCATAAAACAAAGAAGAACCAGAAATGAATAAATAATAGAAAATAAACTGAGAAGGGTTAATCAACTCACTTCCGCATAGACACTAAGAATTAATCCGTTCAAAGAGAGGATAGGAAACCATTACCTCAAGAACACCTCCTGTTGTATACTTTAAGACTCGAAGAAAAGCAGTTTTTCTCTGGCCTTTAGAATTAACTACACAAAATAGCAAGATCTTAATAGCATGCCAATTTAACAGGTCCTTACATAAGTAAGAACTAATTTCTCTCAAAACACTCTAATAATTCATTATAAGCTATAAAAAATTCAGTATCACTCTCAACAACACATCATGATCCCCCTAGAATAACACAACCTAACTCAAATCTCAAGACAGACAAACTAAACCACTTTCCAAAACCATGCCATAGTATTGCCAAATTACACTCCTAAATTCAATAATTCCTAGTCAGCATTGATAGTCCAGAGTGTTAGAAATAAAATAAGAAGGAACATATGGATTTATCAGCTAATAAATCTGAAATATAAACTAATTTTCTCAAATTTAAAGTTAAAATAAACTGGAACTAATTATTTTGGATGATTACACATGTGATATATAGAAACAAAGGTGAAATGTGAAGAAGAGTAATAGTGAGGTACTGGTGAGAGCGAGAACCCTAGGTTTGGCCATATGACGGCCAAGCTTGACGGATTTTCCCCATAGACCGTGACTTTTGGCAACGCGGATCGATGCGATGACCTTCTCGGAAGGGTCCTCTATTGCGGCTTCGCAAGCTCGCCGGAGTTCGGCGTCGTCGACACTTGATTTCGCCATTTTCGAAATATCGGAAGCTTTGTGAGTTCGATCTCAATTGAGAAGGAGGAAGACGAAGAAGAAGTATTTTCGAACTGTTATTGACTACTTTTACTTGCTTAGCCAATTCCAATTCTAACTGTATTTTTCTTTTACCGCATTACTGTTACTAATAAAAATAGTAAATAGTAAATAGTAAAATAGTGAAATATCTTTCCCAAGCTTCTTTTCTTTTTATAGAACAAAACTACTCCTCAGTTACTAAATAAATACTCCATATTTTCACCAAAAAAAATAAATACTCCATAAATTCTTCGGTCATAATAAAATGGAGTACTCCATTATGGTTTATTTTTGAAAACTAGTCAATGATGGTCTTCCATAGATTCACCTATATAAGACACAGCTAAAGTTGCAAAAATAAAACTAAACTTTTTATTCCGGAAGTTTTCGTTAATGAGTTATTTTGTTTTGGAAGTACTTTTATACATTTTTATGAAAGTGAGTATTCTTATCTTTGATGTTAACCATCAATATTAACTTTTTTTATGGGTAACTTAATTTTTGTAACGAGCTTTTACTCTCGTGCGTTGCACGGAGAGAAAAACTTACGTAGTAGATCAAATTGTACACAATGAAACTTAGGCCAACAGTACTATTAAGTATAGCTGTCTAGCAAGACTAACAAATAAAAACACAGTGATCTTATGATGTATGAGTTACCCCTCATTTTGTAGAATTACAAGGTTGTCTCTCAACAAAATCAAAATATAGCTCAAGAGTCATATGTCCTATTGTCTACATTCAACATATGCCATTAATCTGGAGCAATACATTGCCCATCAAAATTAACAAAGTAGCTTGGAGCAATACATGGCCATATTGCTATGTTTTGATACTTTTTAAATTTTAAGTATCTAAGCTAAAGTTAGTTGGAAAATAGTAAACTGGGGCAAAAAAACGGAATTAAATTTTCAGTTAAAATTTTAATAAAAAATATCATAAGATCATGCATAAATTTATAAATATAATAAATTAGATTAAGAAAATCAACATACTACAATAGTAAAGAGAGTAAACAATCGTAATAAAGATACTGGATTGAGTGAGGGAGCACTGTTACAATTGTAAGGAGAATAACAAAATTTGTTAAAAAATTCTAAGCCTAATCCTTTGCTCCCGTCTATCCAATTTCTACAAACTTTTTTGCCAGGCAAACAAATAATTAATATATAATTACAATGCATATAACTCTTTACAGATCCTACTCCCGTTAAAAAACTCCTATAAAAAAGAATAAAAACAAAAATAAAGCTCCTCCCCAGAATTCTGCAGCTGATAGAATCAACTTTGCAAAGGCTTGACCTTGTGTAGGTGGCCCATGCTGTTGACAAGATCCTTGCGGGTACAAACTGGAAACATGTTTACAAATCCATATGCTCTCAACCGCCATAGAACATAGGGAAAACTTAGCTGATCCCTTGAAGTGAACCGAACCACTTCATTAAACCAGACGCACATGAGCAAATTAGTGAGTGGTGTGTGCTTCCTCACGATAACAGAAGCCTCAGATAGAGCTGCACAGACAGAGAAGCTTGTTAACAAATATGGTTCCCATAGAAGAAAAAGAAAACTGCTCGTACTGTAAGTCTAAACCTAACATGCACGAGTACAGCACAAGTAATGCAACATGTTGAAATTGAAAAACATTTTAATAGGTCAGTGGCTTTCATTTTAATTAATTTGAGTGCATCAGTGTGATAATTCCTGGAGCAGATTAGCCAAGATTATCTCAGCCACATAGCACATTACATAACCAACCCTCTGTATCTAATCAATGAAATTAATGAAATACAGCCTCAGTTATGAAAATTTCCAAGATCTCAAATTAATAAAAAACCATGCTCAAGTTAAACCAGTTAATTCGTTACGGCTGATTTGAATTGTGACTTAACAAGTGAAAGCAAAATGTTCTCACCAGCAAATCACAAGTTCAGTGGAGTATAGAGAGCCACTGTCTATCATGATAACAATATCAACAATAAAACAACTCTAAGATGTCACTTAGATATTATGTTACTGATTGAAATAATATATTAAAGCATCGCATACCTTTCTTGCCATCAAATCTCTTGTCTTGAGGCAGCCCATCTTTGCGGTACTGATTTATTTGCACTTCCACTTCTTCTGGTGTGGCTTTGTTTTTCTTGACAACAGCCTTAGCCTCATCATAGACACTACCACGAGCCCCATGTTCTGATATGGCAAGTACAGATTTTGAGCGCCAAAGAAGTACTTCTAGCACACCCAATGGGTCCCTCCTGAATTGGGACTTGGAATCTACCCACATAGAGTATTCTGCTTGAGGAAAGAGGCGATGGCTTAGCATCTGAAAAATAAATTGGCACACAATACTAAGTAAATGGAGGGAAATATTAGGAGAATATTTAAACAATGATGAAATGGCAGAACTAAACTTCATTAGAGGAATGTGTGACAAGAATGAAGCAAAGATATACAACAACAATTTGTTTTCGAAAACCTAAATAAGCTTTCTAAACATAACAAATGACATACAAAATGACATCACAGAAAAAGTCCTGGTAATGATACCTTGGGGATTTTACCATTCAACCTCTGATCAGAAAAAGGAAGATCACTAACAACCACTACACGCCATTTGCCAATAAATCCATTTTCTGCAATTCTGTGGCCTGCTAATTCTTGTGCTCTTACGGTGATTTCATCCCAGAATGCTACATAGCAGACCTTCCCAAGTGATGCCTCTGACATACCGATAGGCTGATAAAGATCATCACCGCCACCAAATGCACAAGTTGATACTACAACTTTGCAAGCATCCATGTAACTTTTATCTTTATCGGTGATCTTAAACCCCCCAGCTGAACTGTAGAACCCACAATGTAACCTCATAGTTTCTTTCACCTACATGTGAAAACAAAGAATATGTAACTAATGCCAAACTTATAAAGTAATGAAAGTAGCTAAAGTTGACCCATCTTTCTTTTACAAAAAGGGGGACCCCAACGAGAATCCATGATCTGTCCTAAACAACATGTTAAATAGAAGAGCTCGCAGAGCATGCCACTTTATAAAGTCACCAGCTACCCAACAGAAAATTCAAAAACCAGCCAAGCATTCCCATTGACACCATAAATACTGATATGGAACTTGATAGAGAATGAGAAATTAGAGAGTTTAGAGATGAAGAATGAGAGAGTGTTTGATTACCTCAAAACTGCTGTCTCTTTCCTGGAGTGTTTGATTTCCAGTAAATAAATTAAATCTTGTAATTTCTGGATGCTGTTGAGTCAAGTCAGTACTCACTCCAACAAGAGACGTGTCACTCTCAGATATGTATGAAACTTTTTTAACAGGGCCTCGAAAGTCTTTTTCAACAGGAATGTCTAACTGGTCAAGTTCTTCAGGTGGTAGGAGGGGCAGACAACCTAATAAAATTAATTGACACGTCATACAATGATACAGATTTAATAATCATTATGAAAGAATTAGAAGAAGTAGTAAGAATGTAGATAGCAGAAAGGAACAGAGGGTTTGCAGAAGAAGAGCAGAGAAGAGAGAGAACTCAAGACCTCACATTAGACCAAAACAAACAAATCACAACTCTGATTACAAATGATAGTGAGGGTAATATTTACAGGCTTCTAGTCACTGCCTATCAAAACTCTAATATCCAAATGTTCGAGAATTGACACTGGCATTTGGTATATTTGTAACAAGAAAGGGCTAAAACCGCCACACTACAAACACAACCGCAACTCAACACTCACACAAACATACCATTAATATAACCAATGGAAAAAAAGATACTAAAATGTTCAGCACATTTTCCCAGTAACATTGTCAAAACTCAATTTTGGAAGGGCAACTCCTTCCTAAATCCAAAAGTTCAAACCTTGGCTGTGAGTTGTTAACAGATCAGTTAAGAACTCCAGTAGTTATAATCATTGAAGACATAATAGCATGATCACAAACTTAATCAAACAGCCCATAATGATAGACAAAAAATCTAAAATCAATTACTTGAAGGAAAAATCACAAAGCAATGGTTCCAATATGCAAGAATCAGCCTTTATCAATAACAAAGTCCACAAATCGAAAAACTTACGCTGGCGTACGCCACCAATGACACGAGTAGTGGGATCAAGCCTATTCAAATTGGTGTTTGCATCTTTGCGCAATGCAGGCCGAGATCGAGATTGATTAACATTGGCAGAATCATAATTGAAGAGCGAAAACTCATCCGGCGTACCAAGCTGTGAGCTTGTTATGGAGCTAGGCTTAATGCCTATGATGGAAGCACCAAATAGTAAAAATCCCAAAGCTGGAAGAATGATGAATAGCATCCAGTACTTAAGTAGCTTCCTCAATAGCCGTACAGCTAACACATTGTCACCCCTAAGCTTCTTACGCTTTCGTCTCGCAGCGCGGGCCCGAATTCGGCCATGGTCATCGGTTTCATCGTCCACTACATTGATTGCTACGTTGTTGTTGTCAAACATTGAAGGCTTATAATGCAGAATTGGAGTGGAAAGAATAATGTCAGCTTCACCACGAAGATTGATCAGAATAAGAAATCAAATGAGACGTAATATTAGGAAAGTCCTACTGAATTCGCTGATTTAAGTAGGTGTGAGGACGTTAATTGTATTATCTTTTAATGTCAAATGACGATTTTGCCTATCTTAACGAAAATCGACGAGAATTGGTAGAATGAGAGGAGTTTGTGAGCCAGAAACAAAACTTTATAATTTCATGGCAAATTTGTAAGGGCAGGGACGAAAATTGCGGTGTGGGGAATTTCAGGTGAGTTACGAGAATGAAGAAATGAAGGCGGAGAAAAGGAGAGAGGGTTTACCGATGGAGCTCGCCGGAGAAGAAGGGCAACCACGTCGGCGGCGGATCGGACTCTCCGGAAAGTCGAGAGAGAGGCGCGAATGTGAAGAAGGAGAGGGAAAAGGAAAATACAGTAAAGACAATATTCCTAACAAATATTTATATTTTAAATTTAAATTTCTTTTTTTTATAAGAGAAAGTACAACAAATGAATTACATAGACCAGCTAATAGTCGTAGAAGAGTATTGACATTGAAGTAAATCTACATCTAAATTAGAAACAAATTAAAATAAAATATCTAATTATTTTCCTTTGACTTTTTAATGAGATTAAAACCTTACATTCCTTAAAACGAAATACCTTAAACTTTATTAATTTATTTACAAGTCTTTTAAATTTTCATATAATACACATTGATACTTTAAATAACTCCTTATTCTTCTCTAAATATTTAGTTGTATGTAGTATAATTAAAACCATATTTTCTATTGTAAAAAAAAAACCACAGTTTCTATTGCCAACTTTATTTTAATAAAATCAAAATACATGTAAGTTTTAAAAGTCAACCCATTGTAATTATTTACAAGCAATTTTTTACTAGAAATAAGAACACCGGTTACTGTATTATCAAAGATTATCAATTTCAGTTAACAATCAAGAATCTAATTACCAAAATCTTTAAAAATATTTCGTTGAATGTTCATGTACCTATCCATCCAATCTGATCATCTTGTCTTAGAACATTTCAGAAGAAATCAGTAAGCACTGACACAAACTCTTCTTGTAGATTCCTGACAATTTCTACGTACTAGTGGAAGCAAATCAACTAAATGGTAATCTGTATTCCTAATTTTGGAACGGTATGTACACTAACTTTATTGTATGGTGTACTGTAATACTTAGTATTTTGTACAATTACTCCTACAGCAAAAGTACTAACAGAAGAACCAACTAACTGATATGAAGCTCCCAATCAATTCTTCACCTCCCCATGCGTGAACTGCTGCTATTTATGGCGGGTGATATTCTTGGAGACACATTCATAGGTATCCTTAATAAGCTAGAAACTACATCTGACATGCTTGGTCTCCTTGCTGGTTCTTGGATTAAGCAGGCCACACTTATTTTAGCTAGCTCAAAAGCCCATGCTTTATCACTGCTTCCACTAAGGCTAGGATCAATGAACGCACTAAGATTAGCTTCTGCACCTTCCTTTGCCATTACAGATCCTATCACTGTAGAGAGCATTACTTCATTTCCTGCTTGTACAAAGATAGAATCTTTCCCTGTGATCAGTTCCAGCAACACAACACCAAAAGCGTACACATCCATTTTGGGACTTACCAATCCTGCTTCTAGATATTCTGGAGCCATATAACCTCTAGTTCCCACCACTTGTGATGTGCAACTTACACTATCTCTTTCTGATATTTTTCCTGCGAGACGAAAATTAGCAATCTTGGCCCTCACGTTCTTGTTTAGTAGGATATTGTTTGAGTTGATGTCCTTGTGCACATAACAAGGTTCAGTGAAGTTGTGAAGATATTGAAGACCATTGGCAATATCCAGAGCAATTTCAATCCTCTTGGTCAAACTATTTTGCTTCATGTGCGTGCTTTTTTCTAGCCAATCTCTTAGAGAACCATTCTCCATGAATTCAAAAACAAGGTAAAAAAAGCCTTCATTTTTACAGTACCCTTGAAGTTGTATGACATTGAAATGATTGATCTTCTTCAGCATATTCACTTCCTTGGAAGCATCTGAACTCATTTTCTTGACAGCCAAGATTTTCTTGCCAAACAATCCTCTATACACCGAGCCCTCAATTTTATTCTTTGCACTGAAATTCTCTGTAGCCTCTTTAATCTCCTCAAATCTGTACACTCTAGAAACATGCTCCATCCCCGCAATCTCATCACGAATATCATCTGAAGACTTGCAATCCGATTTCTTTATTTTACCCGCCTCTACGAAATTATTCACCGGTCTCCTCCTCAATAGAAACAAATAAAACAAAATCACACACACAACCAAAACAAATCCTCCTGAGATGGCAATAGCAACATGGACTTTTATGTCTGCCTTGCTTTTTTTGGTAGGAGAAACTGGAGGAGTAAAACTTGGTGGTCTACCAGGGTGAATTATGGTGGTTGAACTGTCAGGTTCACTAGTTAAGGGAATCAGAAGAGTAGTGAAAGGATAAAGTGAGGGTGTGGTAATAACATTAGCTTCAAGTACAGAACTTGAACTCACTTTGAATCTTGAAGCAAGATATGAAACATTATCACCCCAGTCAACTGGATAAGTCAATAAGTACTTGATTCCACTAGCAATTTGAGACCGAGTTGGACAGGCACATCTAAGTGGAACATGTATCTGCATACCAGCTAGCAAATCTAAAGGCCCATATGGATTAAAACGAATGAGAGAATTGCAAGTGGTCAACCCCTCAAAGGTGTCATTTGCTATTGTGAAATAAGTTAGGATTGTGGGCAAAGTATAATTGGTATCAGCTTGGAAATAGTCTTTGGTTTTGCAGTAACAGTTCACAGGGACAATTACCTCTTTGCCTGTTGGAAACATAGTGAGCATAGAAACTTTGTTGATTGTGGCCAGCTTTTGTGGGTCTGATGATGTCAGGTTGGAAATTGAGGCAACTGTGTTGTAAGGAGGTTGAGACTTGAAGATGAGGAAGGTCAAACACGATTTGTTCAGGCCATTACATGTGTAAAGGAAAGCAGATGATGGTCCGTTTTTATCTTTGATGTTGCAGTCTAGCACAGAATTTCCTGAGTAATTCTGTTCTGCTCTTGCTTTTGAAGACACAGATAAAACTATGAGAAGAGGTATGAGAAACTGTTTCATCCTTTCAGAGATGATTACTTGGAAGTTTGAGAATTTTTATGATAGTATAGGCATATATGCATATATACTTTGTTGACATCCACCATTGGTAGTTTTTTTTTAATAAGTGAATAGTAATATACTTCATGCTCTTAACTGGCCCGCAGTTTCCGCAGACTTGGTCCGTTAATTGATTTACAAAGAGCGATTTAACAGATACAAATAAAAGAGGCGACCCAGGTTTTGGTTTCTTGACATACTAATATATAATGTGATAGTGTAAGACAAAAGGATATAGAAGAGAATGAATACTGCTGTTTTATCCGCAAGAATGTCAATTTGAATGGCAGCTTCTTGTTGGCTTGTTGCGAACCATTAGATTTTTTAATACAAAGAAGTTTAGGTGAGTTGGGTCCGAGACACTTTCAAGCTCAAAAAACATTTATAGAGGTACTTACAAATTACTTATCAACAAGGTCGACATTGGTGGAAATCAAATTCACCCACAATCACATAATTATAAGATAAACTCTTTGTCCACATGACCAACTTCTATTGGCTGAACCACTAGATCTTTAACTTTAATGGCAGCTAAATATAGACACAATGCATTGAGTTTAACAAGGAGTTGTGCTGTTTGCCAAAAAAAAAAAAAGGAGTTGTGCTTAATTTTTTTTGTATTTATTACTGGTTACATGCTTATTGTAAAAACCCGAGTTTTAAATTAGTTAAGTCGAAAAAATAAGAACCTACATTTAGTTATTACATCATCTAATGTATTTTTGTTCCTATTTTACCTCTTACAACTTTAAATTATTGCATTAAATAAATGGTGTTATTTCAGCTTATTTATACTCATAGTTTTCTCACTCAATAGTCTCATCATATATAAATGAGGATAATGTTGGAGAAAACAAATATTTCATATGTATTTATAATTTTTAACTATTTTGACAGTTTTTTTAACATGTGTAATTTAGTTATCGAACTCTAATAATAAAAATCGAATGAGATATCTCACTGAACAGTCAGAGCTCACTCTTTAAAGGAGTCTCCTTCCTTGTTGAAACTCAATGCCCCTTTCACCATAATCAACTTATTGTGGCAATGATTCTTGGTGTTGTTGTACTATTGTTCATGATTTAAAATAGTTGAAGTGTTTATCCTACCTCTGATAGTTGCATAATAAATTTTCACATGTTAAAACCCGGATGCAATATTTTCATAATGATTTCTCATTATGCGTTGTCTGTCCACCTACCTGGGTTGAACTATATATGTCAGGAGGATTATGCTGTAGTTGTACCCTTTCAATTTTCAATAATTACGGGGCATTGTCAAATAACATCCTGCAAATTATACCCAAAAAAATCCAGGCAGCTACTAAATCCTGCATGTAGGGCCCCAGTGAGTTTATCATCATGATGAATACGTCCTATATTTTGGGTATTTATTTACTGGAAGTAATAGAAAAATTAGATATGGAAAGAAAAGAGTGTGAAAAGAATCGAAATGGTGAGGAGAAGGGGTCTAAAAGATGAATACATCATGGGGAAAATGACAGAATCTTGTAATCAATCATATTTTTCCAATGCTTACATGCTTAGCCGGCCGGTTTGAGGATCTGATGAAGTCCGTACGCGTAAAAAATATCATTCCAAACGTACGTTATGATCCTGTTATTTTCTTAATATATATTGATCATATATATGAAATCAATCATATATATGACTTTGTTAAAAAAAAAATCATATATATGACTTTTGACACGATGGGAGAAGGACTCGTTGAAAGTGCAACATTTATTTTAATATTTGATCAATGCAAGAGCGCGCTCTATACTAATTTATGAATTTCTGATCCAAAAAAATTATGAATTAAATTTTTTATAAAAATAGCATATTGCTACAAATGTGAGTTGAATTTTTTAAATAACTCTTTAATCATGCGTATTATGTTTACGTTAGAAATGTGTATTATAACTACCATTATGGGCCTTTATATAAACACATGTTACCTATATAGGTAAGAAATGTAATTAATAGTTAAATATGACTTAAATTACATTTTTTCCCAATTTTACCTTCAAATGAATCTGTGTGTGCATGTAATGTAAATACTCTCTCCGTTACTAAATATGAGTCACTTTTAAATTTAAATTTGTTTCTAAATATAAGTAACTTTCTAATTTTCCCCAATTTTTTCTCAAATAAACCCTAATAATATTTATCTATAATAAACAAGCAAGATAAGGAGAGTGAGAATAAAAGTATATACTTATGATAGATTAGTAATATCATATGCTAATAACTAACTTAACTAACATTCTTAATCTAATTAAATTATGAAAGTGATCTTATTTTAGGAATGGAGGGAGTAATATAATATTTTATACATTATCTTTCATCACATCACAATCTTCCTTATCTTCTTGCATTATATTAACAAGGAAAAATTGTAGCACTCATCAAATTAATTGCTCTTAATTGAACTTATAATAAGTTCCAATTTTTTTTTCACAAATTGGACTTATAAAAAAGGCAAATATAGTTTCACAAAATTTGGTAAAAATGCCACTTTTTACTGAAAAAAACCCCTTAATTTTTTTTTTGGACAAAATGCAAGACTCTCTCTCAATAATCCCTTACTTCGTGCAGACAATGGGAATAAAAAATTATGAACTTAGAAAAAAAAATTTACTTAAACTCTAAAAAAATTTAATTAATGAGACCATGGTGGTTTTGGAACATAGTAAACCCTTAATCAAGTACTTAATTAATACGGGACAAAAGGGAAATACCTTGTAACGTAGACTTGTTCATCGGTTGATCCACCTCTTGAATTAATATTTTCAGGGTCTCGACCAAAAAAAATGTTTTCAAGGGAGTATTCATCAATAAAAAAGCCGGGAAACGTCCAGAAATGAATGGGTATTGTTTTTACTTTTTAGTTTGTATAGTCGATAAGAGCAACAATCATACGCAAAACTACAAAGCCCATAATTATTGCTCACTTCATTATTAGACCCCTTCAACCTCAAATTATGTAGAAGTTGGCTGGATCCAGTCCCCATGGAGACAACAATAAACTAGAGCCCTGGCCCTGTTCAATGGTTTTACGAGAGTTAAGCCTGTTTGGATATATGATTTTTTTTTTGTCTGAAATTTGGATATATCATATGAAAAATAACTTCTAGGAAAAACATTGAAAAGGCTCTTTTGGATAATAGATTCTTAAAAATAGCTTCTGAAAAAGCTGAAAAATTAGCTTATGGCAACTAACCTAGCTTTTCTGCTTCAAACCTAGGTTTTTTAGTTAAAAAAACTATTCTAAAAAAGTTGTGAGTTTTGTCTAATTTAATTAACTGAAATCTAGATTTTGACAGAAAAAACTATTCTAAAAAAATTTGACCCCTGATTTTAAAAACCTAAGTTTGGGTACCAAACCTAGGTTTTGGAAAATATCCAAACAGACTTTAATTCAAATCTACATTGCAACTTCAATCTCTGTCTCATAAGGTGCCACATAACTATGTCCTATTCAAAATCAGAATCTATGGCAAACGAGCTTAGCTCAACTTCAATTGGTATGTGTGTATATGTTTTCTAAAAATCCTAATTATCATCCTTTACATTATATTGTCCCTTTGTCTCTTACCTATTGTCCTTGAGCCACATTTCATTGATGATAGGGGCAATTTCAGAACAAATTACATAAATTGTACATATCTCTTATATTTCGAACTAAAATCGACTCTTAAAATAATTAATGTATTTTCGACCGATGAAAATGGATATTACATTAACGATCAAAATTTCATACTCTATTGACTTGTTATTCAGGTTAGCTTAGCGGATGATCTCAACTTATATTGTGTAAATAATTTGTTTATATCTCTATATCCTCACCATTGACAGAATATGAAAAGTGTGCATTTATCATAAGAAACTCTATGATATTATAAAAAGAATATGATTACGTATACCATTGACATTTTATTATAGTTAGGCATATAATTCGCTTCTCCACTTAATTTCATTTTTTCCCTCTCTCCGTATACATTTATAGTGTGATTGTCTATGATCGGGTTGTTTCCCTTATATAACACACATCATCTTATCATGTTCTAGACATCAGCATAATCTAATATAATAGCCTTTTTTAAATAGTTATATTACCGCGGGTACCATGACCAAGTCCAATTGGACGGCTTTCATGTTCTTAAACAAAGTTATGACTTCATTTTATGCATCTTCTATTGAATTTCTTTTTCTGTTCTTTACATATTTTTTTTTGCTCATTTTGCTTTGAAAATCGTATATCCTTGCGCGTGGCACAGCTCAGCATATTATACTATATTTGCATATACAAACAGCTCATTTTCCCCTTCAATACTGAGTATGAAAGGCTTCTTTAATTTGGGGCACAGCATTGAGGCATTTAAAAAAAAATACAAGAGGGGAGTATGTAATGTTAACTATTTTATATAATATAAATAGTTTGTTAAAAAGGAGAATGTTATGAGTTTTACCTCGTATTATAAGACATGAGGATTCCAAATTTAGAGGGTTATCAACCATATCAATAACCAAGGGTCTCGAGTTCGAGCCTTGGGAATGCAGCATGCCCCTTGGCCAGCACTCTACCCTTAATTGGAGGTCCACGGTGCGGATCTGGATTAGTCTGAGCCCGTTGAGTTCCCCGTGACATTGGGGCTGGCCCAGGATACCGGATTAAAAACTCAAAAAAAAAAAAAGCCAGGCTTATGATATTGGACCCTCCATTCAGACTAGTGTACGTTCATCATCACTCCTATAATCCTAACTCGACTAACAAGACACCAAGTGATGAAACGCCTTCTTGTATCCTTTTTTAAGTTAAAAGGCATGTTAATTATGTCATGCTCTCCTTTGGACCTGAATTCACCACATACAAATCAAAGTGATGATAAAATAAAGGGTGAAGGGGCAAAACTAGCCACCGTAAATTTCCAAATGGACAACTTTGGCACCCGTAAATTGGATGGTGCAAAACCGTACATTATAAATCAAAATTGGACAAATTTAGCCACGTCGTTAAGTTGAAGCTAACAGACGTTTGTGTTGGCGTGGGGCCCACCTTCATTAAATCAAAACGTCTGTTAGCTTCAACTTAACGGCGTGGCTAAATTTGTCCCATTTTGATTTATAATGTATAGTTTTGCACCATCCAATTTACGGGTGCCAAAGTTGTCCATTTGAAAATTTACGGTGGCTAGTTTTGCACCTTCACCCTAAAATAAATAGAGCATTGAAGACTACTGAATATTTAATTTAATGATGTCTCGTCATTTCAAAGCTATCTGGGGACAGATTAATATAGCATTAAGTGTAAAAAATTAATACTCCCTCCGATACTAAATATAAGATCACTTTGGGGAAGTGGATAAGTTCCTAAATATAATATCACTTCATATTTTATCTCAAGTTTTGTCCAAACTACCCTTATACTCCCTCTTTTTATTGAAACTCCTTCTCGTTTTAAAGTGAAGTAATTGATGGGATTTTGGGAAGATCATGTAATTTTATTGTCTTCCTTAATCTCCCCAAATTAACCAAAGTTATCTTATATTTAGGAACGGAGGGAGTATTGTACTAGATATAAGATGGGAAACCGCAAAATAAGCATTATGAAAGAGCATTCCAAATATAGAATTAGAAAGTAATTTAATTTTAATGGGAATTAACATGGACATTAATTAAACGTCGTTGGAGGAAAGATAGAAAAGGTCGTAAATTAAACGATTATACCATCACCACTATGAGGAGCATTATTGGATATATCCATGTGACAGCATATATGATATGGACGCATATCATGATCATGAAGTACTACTATTTTCTCCAACGTCGAAGTGGGTGAAGCAAATAATCTGCCACTATGACTACGTACATACTTGACGCCAACCAAAACCAGCTCAAAGCTATCGTTATAGACACGTTGAGTCGTCAATACGTCTAGTACTATATATAAATCACACTGTGTACATGCGCCACACACACACACGAGAAAACAAAATAAAGAAGAGATTGTAAAAATTTAGAGTGGGGTAAACAGTAGTATAGTAATCGCATCAGTGAGCAATAAAGACGGTAACATGTAAGGAAATATATGGATGAAACATGATAGCCACACATGGCTAGGATATTGGAAGTCCTCTTTAATGTACATTCAGTACCTGAAAATTGCAGTAATAGTAGTAATGCATGATGTCCCAGTGTCCCACTCTGCCTAAAAGGCAATAAGAATGAGAGGAGTGAAGATCTAAGACGAGAGATTTTTTGTGCCTATATTTTTTGTGTGGGTGAACTAAATTATCTTGCTGATTTATTTACTCGGAAAACAAAAATTATCTTGCTAGTTGGATCCATTATTATTTTATGCTTTCCAAAATATCATAAGTACGGCTCCTTGCCCCACTTATTGCTTGCCACGCGTCTCCCTTCTTACTTTTCCCTACCATGGAAAGGCACATGGGGGAGGGCACGTGATTGTTGGCCATCGTTTTCTGCTAATCACATAAATTAATTTGGAATTAATTCCATACATGTATAGAAAGATCTCCCAGCTAGGCAAATGGCCACTCAATGATAATGGCATTATTCAGTTTTGATAGACTCGACGGATCATCATTTATTCGTTATCATCCATCACCTTCGTTTTTTCACCTGACACACTTAAGTTCGTTTTTTCACCTGACACACTTGAGTTGATTAAATCTATTCACCACATGATCGGTATTTTAGACATGTTTATATTTAGTATGGGGTTATTTATATGAGGTTATTCAATATGTGAGCCATAGTTTAAAGATGGGGAAAATTATACTGTAATTCGATATATGGCCAAATTCAATTTCTAAGAAATTAAATAATTGCTTTTTATAATATATATGGCCAAATTTCATTTTAAAGTAAGAAGGACAAACCGGTTGTCAATATTTTTATGTTCATGCTTGTTAGTCCATTGTCACTGCATACACCTCGGTGGTTGATGTATTTTTTTTGTCAATTAAACCCTCTTCCTTAAAAACTCAATATAATCAACATCGTTTTCAGACAAATTATAATTTAATTCGTTATAACTGACTCGTAAGTTTGTAATTCGCTGCCAGTGTTGTTTAGCTTTCTTCATTCTTAAGATTTTATAAAAGGAAGTGAAATAAAATAGAGGTCAACAAAGCTATATAAAAGGTCAAAAAAAAAAACAAAGCTACATAATGCAGTCTCTCCCGCCAATTTACGCTTAAAACGGGGGAGATACTTGAACACTTTGTATGTATTTTTCAATATTGGACATGATGATTATAATATTGTATACGTCTCTCAATTTTTCAAGATTGGACATAAGATTGGACATAGTGATTATAATATTGTACAAAAATCTTTCAAAAAATATCAATAAAGGCAGTTTATTAAAAAAATAAGACATTTGTAATAAGATGTATAAAATAATATCTCAATTTGGGATTGGTCGGTAAATGCCATTGATTTCAAGAATTAGTTAGTTTTTTCGTAATTTGCTACTGTATTTGCTGCTGCTTTTCTTTCCATTGACACTCACCTTTCTATAATAATGAACTCCTTTCCAGCTACATCCTGTCTACACAAAAAAACTGAAAAGCATAAAAAAAATAATAAAGTAGAGTGAGAGAAACCAATAATTGAGTCAAGATTCTGAATTTCAATTTTCATGAATAGTAGTAGTAGTTTTCTCTCTTTGTTAACCATAAAATTGTAATGGCAGGGTTGGCAAAATTTTTCGAGGTCATAAAGGAATATTGATAACATGCTCTTTAAATCATGATTGCGAGGGGACTGAGTACTAACAAATATACTTACAGAGCCGATGGCTCTGCCATTAATAACATTGAAATTGAATCATAATTTACATCGACTATATGGTTTAACTTGCTAATGTTGAAATAGAAAGTGGGATATGTATCCATCTAATCTAAACATCGTTCGTTAGTTTAGCTGGTAGAATGGTTGGACATTTAAGTATCTTAATAAGTGTTGATTCTTGGGGAGTACCACTTTGTCGTGGTTCCAGTCGTGTCGCTTGCGGAGACATCTATGCATCTAATTAAAATCAGGCAAATCTACTGGTGTAGACAGAATAAAGGTTTACTTGTCATGCTTTTAAGTTCACAAGACAGATCTAAATGGATAATGAGTTATAGACTTTACCCTTAGGTTGTGGATGAGTCAACCCTTTTCCTAAAGTTTTGTTTTAAGAAAAGAAAGTGGGGTGTGAAAATCAACCAAGAAGAAGATATTGAGGGTATATTAACTTATGAGTTATAATTCCTTGAACAGAGTTAATTCTACAATTCTCAACCAGTATAATAAAGTAAGTCATATTGCTTACCATCAAATGCCCTGCTCAAGCTAGTTTTATTGACGAGAAAAGTGAACGAAATATTTTCAACGAGTATCTAAAATTATACCTAAAACGTTCAGATAATGGAATGATAACCTAAAAAAGACGCGTTGCCAAAGTTACCTAAAGAAATTGGGTCAAATAGGTCGTGCGGATGTTATAAAAATTGACCAAAACTTCCCAGTGACAATTTCTGCAGTCCACTCTTACGTTACGTGGTAATATTTCCTTATTAATTAAAAAGCTCAATGGGTAGCTTCTGTTTCCTTTCGCTCTTTCCAGAAACAACCGACTTGGTAGCACTTTTAAATCAATGAATGGCCTTGCTTAGCCTTCACTTCATCCCCACAATAAAGCTGTCTACGCATCACCAACAACACATAATTCAGGCAAACAAAACCCAAATCAAGATCGAATCACCGCTCAAAAAAAAAATAGTAGAGCATCGAAACAATAAATCGTTCATACCGAAAAATAAAACTTTACAAACTCTCCGTCGTTATTTAGTGTGTTTGGCTCGACTTATTTTGAGAAATAAACCAGCTTATTTTGGGTTTTTGGCTTTGAAAATCTAAAATAAGCTGGCTGAGTCAAACACGCTAATTACAATATTAATATGTTTAAAACAAAAAAACTATATTTCTCGATGAAAGAAATAGTGCATCCGTAAAATGTAACTCTTTTCCTATACATAGTTATTCCGATCCAATAATCATCTACACTTATACATCCCTCATCGGACAACTTACGATGATGATGACGAAGATGAACACTTCTTCCTCATAACACGTGTCTGATTACACATAATCTACAAAATCCAACCAATCATAACATGTGGATCCAAAAAGTGCAGAAGAAGAAGAAAATATTTGAACTTCAAGAATCCAAAGCAAAAGGAGTTTGCAACAGATCATAAGGTGCCCAAAGAGCATCCAAAGGACAAGGCCTATTAGCATCAAGTCTAGCCCAAGGCTTCCCTTTTCCACTCCAATGTAACAAACTAACAGGACCAGCATGCAAATCTCTACAAAGTCCACGTAAATTATCACCACCAAGACCATGTTGATTCCACCTATGATCCACAGGAGCAATCTTCCCAGCAAACACAAGCAAAAAAGGAGGCAAAGAACCCAGCTCATAAATTCTCATCCTTTTCTGTAACTCCATCCATTCCTCAATCTTCGTAGTATAATCCCCTTCTCTCCATCTCTCCAGATCAATCACCATCACCCCAGTATTAAAATAACAAGGCTTTCTATCCGCAAATGTGAGTGACAAAGAAGGGTTGGACCAAAACGTAGGGGTAAAATAGGAAGTGAAATTAGCATTACAGTATTCAGGTGCTGCTAGGACAGCATCATCTTTCAATGGTGTGGCTGCTAGTTTTGCTATGTCATCTACTAGTAGGAGATCAGAATCAAGGTAAACAACACGTTGTACACATAAAGGAAGAAGCTTTGCTAGGTAACTACGTGCATAATTGAGTGGGCAATCAAGGGCTGATCTAATAGAGGTTGATATTAGGCCTGAGACTGTGGAGTCTTGGAAATTGTAGAGCTGGAATTGGAGGTAAGGGAAGGAGTTTGATATGGTGGAATGGAGGAGGGAAGGGTTGGAGGAAGAAATGAAGTGGAAGAAGACATTTTGTGGGCAAGAAGTGTGTTGGAGGACGGAGAGGAAGGCGGCCATGGAGCCGCGAATGTAGGTGGTATCGAGGGTCATGGCGATGTGGACGACGTCGTTTGAGCATGTGTAGTTGATGTCGGAGATGTGTTTGCAGTCAGGGGAGTTGTAGAATTGGGGGGCTTCTTTGAATTGTTGGGTGAAAGTGGAAGGGTGTTTTGGGGCATTGTAGGAGGCAGAGGAAAAACAGGGGAAACAGAGGAGAGATATGAGGAATAGGAGGGTTGGATTTGGAATTGGCATTTTGGATTTGTGGTGTTAATGTGTGAGAGTAAGGGGGAGAGAATATGAGGTGTTTTGGGCTGTAGTTTGAAATGTTGGGGTGGGGAGATCTATGAGTTGGCTTATAATTGGAGATTGATGTTTCAAACACGCTTTCTGGGGGGTAAGTGAGATCATAGAATTATTATTTTATTTTATTTTATTTTATTTTAAAAAAAAAGACATTTGGAGAGAGAGAGAAAGAAGGTGAAGAATAATGAGGTACAGATCAGAATTGAGAGTCAAGAAATGATTAGAATTGGGACCCTCTTTTATGTAAGAAGGCTCTCCATTCTCGTTGTATGAGGCACTCAATTACGAGTTCATAAATTCTTGCACAGGAGGCATGTACTTGGTGCATGTATGACGCTCCCTATTTATGACTTGTTATGCTGATACATTCCCCATCCTCTTCCCATTCAAATATTGTATGTGAAACATACATCTGTACTTCACCTCTTTACTTTCCACGATATTTTGATTCATGTCCCATTATGAGAAAATCATGTTTTAAGTACTTTATTGCTGTATTGTTATATAAAAAGTATATATTTGAGGTGAGGTATTAATTAGGAATGGTAGTGAATCAATGTTATAGAAGGAAGCCATAAGGTTTTGTGAAGGTAAAGGGAATGTGACAGGAAGGGTAGAGTATGAAATGAAAGGGAGCAGCTAGCTTTGTTTCTACGGCTTTTGGGAGATTCTTAAGATGAATGGTGAACCATCTTATTCTCACCTGAAACCTATGTTTAAGCCACTCACTCAATCTTCCCTTTCAAATCTTAATTTCACATTTTTCTTAATTTTGATAAAAGTATTCTATATATATTGAGAACGTCTCTTCACCAAATTTAAATGCTACTACCTTCCACCGTAACTCAAATCACTCTTTCTCATGAATTACACTATGAATGAATATGAATAATGCATCTTAATGGTGTTCACACGAGCATCTTTTTATAACTCACACATTCATTATACTTGTCAATGAGTGAGTTCAAATTCATGTTTTGGTGTTTTAAAAGAGGACATTCATTCTTCATAGTACTATGATATCAATTCCACACACGAGCAAATTAGATGAGACTGCCTTAAAGCAGGTCAGATTTCAAATTTCCTACATTTATCTCTCATTTTGACCACAAATTCATATTAATCGGGCGCCTAAACATTACTTAGTGTTCATGTTATTAATAATCCTGTCTCTCCTTTGGGTTGAAAACCACATGCCTTTGTAATGAAGGCAAATGTCATGAAGTTTCTGGCATAGGGCATAATAAAATAAGAAGGGCGAATAGTTTAATTAAAATGCAGCTCTCATTGATTGCATGGCCTATCTTACGGATTATAGTCGCCGGAACATGACCAGTTGGTATTATTTCAAGCTCATATGCTATCGAGTAAGCTTGCAAATTCAAGCTTCTCTAGAAATTTGCCATGTGCCGATAAAAATAAGTGCCAATAGATATATGCAGTCTAAGTATTGAATCATAAGCCGAACCTTATTTAACTAATCTAAAAATAATACTAATATAACTTATGAACTCTTCAAGAAATGCATGGCCCACTAAAACGTCGGCGTTAGTTGACTCCACACACATATAAAATAATACTCCACGGTTAACCTGCGTCGTTCCATTTTGACCCAGCAATTAAAAAAAATTGTGGAGTTGCATAATACTCCTAGATATGTTTAGTATTAATCCTAGTCTTATTAATAGGTCTAAATTGAACTAAATTGAAATAGCTCTAAATTCAACAGATCTTGTATAAATAATTTGGAATTTTGAACCAAAAAGTTTGGCTTAATACATACCTTTGTCCCTCAAATTTGTCTTGGTGATTCATGTTTCAAATCATATGAAGTTTTAGTTCCTTAAGTTTTATTCCATTTAAAATCTGTAACTATATAAAATTATGGACCATTTTGTCCTTTAAGAACCAAAAATATATGATTCAAAACTCAAAGGAAATCAAAATGAGAACAAAATCGATATACCAAATATAGTATTAGGCCTAAAAAATTAGAATGTTGAGCAATTTCCCACTTTGCTCTTCACCATTTTTTTTCCAAAGCCACCTCTACCTAGTTGCCATCCCGCCAAACGGCCAGAACTTAGAGTACGTTTGTATGGCAGTAAAGTGAAGGAAGGAAAGGGAAATGGAAAGTGAATTAAAGGTTTTTTAGTAATTTATATATATCTCGAGAGCCACAAGTTTTCTCTCTCTATTTAACACTTATCCTGGGTCCCACAAACTTTTACATCTCCCCATTACCTAATTTACCTATACTTTTCGTCTTTACCCTCTTACACTCAATTTCATTTCTATTTCCATTACACATTTTCCGTCCAACCAAACGGGCTCTATTGTGAAGAAATCAACACATTTTTTTAAAAATGATTTTGTTTCAATATAAATAACTTGATTTTCTGACAAAAGAAATTATATATAACTTGATTATTTAAACATCAAAATTACCACTAATCGCTTAGATCAACTGGTTGAGATTGTTTTAGCTGAATGGGTAGTTTCAAGCCATATTGAAATTAGATTTGAATTTCATGGTGAGTAAAATATGGAAAAAGCATGGAGGGGTCACCGGCATATCAAAAAGTTGAAGGCGCACAAGTCACATTGAGAAGGAGGGGGCACATGCAGTCACATTAATTACACATTCTAATAAAATTGTCTACATACGGAATCTATACGGTATACAGTTGGCATCCCTTACCTTCTCTGACTTCAAACGCACCTAATTAATATTCTGTGTCGGTTTCAGTTTGGCCGCATCATTCCCAAAACACATAAACAAATACTCCCTCTAGTCCCTAATATAAGAGCTAGCCGCCAAAAAAAACGCTTCTTAAGAAAACATATGAATGTTAGTTGATTGTCTGAGTTAATGTTTCTTTTCTAATATTGCTCATATCTATTGTGATACTTTTAAGAGAGAGAAATAGATAAGCATTAATAAATATGAAATAGAGTTAGGGGCAGAGTTGAAAAAAATGTATTAAATGAGGATAGATTGTGATATGAGCTCTTATATTAGGGACCAAAATAATTCAAATTTTGAGCTCTTATACTAGGGACTGGAGGGAGTAACTCCTCGCACCCTACTCAACCTTCATCATATTATGCCACTCCATATCAAGTGAATCCCCATATTTTAGATTTCACGATCAATTCTCAGATTTAACTCTTTTGATATCAGCATTTGCAAATCCATCCAATACTTAATGCCTTTAAACACAAGTCTTCCTTGCATGTGCAAATATATGATTCCTCATTCTAAATTCGACAGCAGAATTATAAACACACAATAGTGTTTGCAATTCATAAAAGAAATTCAGATATTTTCTTGATCCCACCCACACAAAATAGGGGTGGGGGAAATAAAAGCTAGAAAACATAATTTAGAAGACAAGAGGTAGAGGGTTCTGGTGAGCAGGCCCACTTGAGTGGAATAGAGAACTTCCCCTGCCCAAACAATCCCATGTGCTTAATATGTGAATTCTCTAACTTATATTATTCCCGATGTGCTTAATATGTTAATCCTCTAACTTATATTATTCCCGACCCGTCTCACTGGGATATTCATTCTACACCTGTGATTGAATAAAACTGGACTTTAGATAAGAAACATAGCATTAGCAACAGCTTTTATTTTCATGTTGGTTGACAAAATACTAAGTCATTATCAATTATCAAATTGAAAATGATGGGTAACCCCATAATGATCAAACACTTGACATTATTATTAAGCATTAGTCAGGTGCCCAATGGGGTGTGCATCGCTGCACTAGACAGAAAATTTTTACCCTGGTCCACATATCAGTCCAATATACGGCTCAGGCTGGTTTCTCGGGCCTCAGACCGGCCTCAGCCAGGGCCTAACCCTGTTAATGAGGAATTGACAAAGACTACGACAAAGTTTTGGTCAGGTTTGGTGACAATTCTGTTTGGATTGGATTGATAATGGAGAAACACATTCATTGAAGGCAAGACAAACTCATTTCACATACTTACCTCATACTTCCAAACAGACCCTAGTATTTGCTCAATGCCTACAGACTAAGACCAACCTGACATTTGGCGTGGCCCACTTGAATTTCTAGTTACAAAAGTTTTATCTGTTGATAGCCTATAAAAAACACTAACAATCTCGAGGATTATATCTCATAAAAGCAACAACACTAACAAATTACAATAACAAACAAGCGTTAGAGTATATTCACATAAAAAATAAAGGTAATCATCCGGGACAATTTAGTCTGCAGGCTCATAGCAGAATCAGCATCTAAAAATAGACTGAGTAATTAACACCAACATCAGATAAACGGTACTTGATACTTCGAACAATGTAAGACCAACAATTATGGAACAAAGCTCAAATATGTGCACATTTGCAGTTGATTTCTTTGCTCAGGAGTCGGGACACCAAATCTTTCACAAGCAAGACATGCAGTAAAGTCTCACAAAACTTATTACAACAAAATACTACAAGAGTCATAAGAAAGTATGATACAAACAACCCCCCTCGTCACCATAAAAACATGCTTACACATTCACAAAAAGGTTGGAGAGATATCAATCATCTGTTAGCAGTCTAAGGTTCTCAGCTCTATCCATTCTATTGATAGATAAATGCAAGAACAACAAAGAAGACAACAAACAAAAGCAGCCTCTTCAGGTGGTAATCTTGTTGTCCTTGACCAGTATACGGAGGAGGGTACCCATGAGCATGGCCACCATGAAATGGAGACGCACGTCCCTGAGGAAATCCAGTTGCTCCACCAAACATTGGCCCATCATGAAAACCATGCATTTGGAAGCCAAACAAGGACGGTATAAAACCACCAAATGCTGCTGAAAATGTGAAATTCCCAAATCTTGCTGTTGTCATGGGGGAAAACCCTCCCAACCCACCCATAAATCCAAATCCATGTGGCGCAAAATGATTTGGTTCTCTTGGAGGGGCAGTTTCAGGTCTCTGCCCAGCTGGCCTATGAGGGATATTATCAACTGGCATAGATTTTGATCGTGGGTCAGTTGATGTCTTTCCTCTCCCATATAAAGGTACCAACTTTTCCTCCTCAATTAGAGCTTTACAAACTGGGCATTCTTGTGACTTGGAATGAAAGTGAAGCCATTGGTAAAGACAAGGCCAGCAGAAAAGATGACCACATAATGTAATAATAGGATCTTGTGCTAAGTCAAAGCAAATATTGCACTCAAAATTGCCCGTATCATTGTTATTATTGTTGCTAGAGCATGAAGGGCTTGAGGGTGACCTGCTTGTTGACTCCCCAAACCCACTTGCCATCACCTTCAGATTGCTACACAAACCATTTCTAATCAATCATAACTAGCAGCCTTCATATACATATACAGATGCATGTTCATATTATCAAACACATTTCGATGTTTTCCCCACAGTTTACAAAACAAAATGTATGACTTTGAAGCAATCTCCGTTCCTAATTATTCGATCACGTTGACATTTTTAAGAAATTAATGATGCAAGATTGATCAATTTAAATTGAATATGTTCATAACCAATTTATTTCACTTCTAAACTAACATATAATTTAATTACATGTGACATAAGTTATGATTCAGTGATCTAATTTATTTACTTAATCTCAAAAAAGTATAAACTGATCAAAAAGGAGAGTCCTGTTTCAACGATTGCGTAGGAATAAAAAAAAACGAAACGATTCCGTTGAGCAGAACAAACAAAACGAGAAAATCCGTACGAAAACTCAACTTTGTAAAATTTTCACAAAACCCTTTTTAATAAGACCATAGCAGTGAGCAAATTCTGATGATTCCAGAAGTCAATTCATTGAAATAATGGGTTTACAGGGTTTCTTACGATAAACGACAAAATTAAGAACAGAAAAGATCAAAAGCTACATAATATATCCAGCCATGAAAATTAATTAAGAAATCGAAAGAAGAGTGGATTACGAACCTGGAGAAGAGAAGGAGATAGTGGGGAATTCAAGATGAGAAGGTGAATAGGGAAAATGAATGACAAAGGGGGCGGTAAATTATTGAGGGAGGAGGACAGAAAATTAATTGATTTTGGTGAGATTCCTGTACCATGAACCGACGTGACTCGTTCATTGGGTTTGGCATATCATATGAACAACTTTTCGTGAAACTTAGACAATATTTCCAGTTGTCACATGATTATTATAATTAGTGGATGGGGAAATACATGTAATGATCCTAAAATGGCATGATCCAAAAAAATACTCCTACAACAAATTGTTGATATAAAATGTATAAAAAATGACTCAAAATTTTTTTCTGAAATCTACGTGTTATAATTGATGCTTTTAAAATAATCTATATTTATAATCACTTTGGAGTGTTTATAAGTGTGAGATCAATTTTGTAACTGGTCCTAATACGCTCTCCGGTCCTAAATATAAGAACTAATTGACTTTTTCTATAAAATCCTTAAAAAAAGAAAAATAAATTAATTATAAATTGATTTACCTAATTTTTTCCCTTAAACTAGTTTATTTTACCTATAAGCTAATGAATGATCTAAAAATCTATCGAATATGTCATCATTTAATAACATATTTCCCAACCTTAATCTCTCCAAACAAGTCAATTAGGTCCTATATTTAGGACCGGAGGTAATAATATGTAAAAAATGCTAACAATATCTAAATTGTTTAGATATTATCTTGAGTCTAGGCAAAATTTTAAATTCAGTGCTCATTGAAATAAAAACATATTTATTTCGATAAAAAATAAAAACATATTTGTTGGACCTGTTTCATCATCTTGGGCCTCCACAAATGATCCAAGCCCAATAAGCACTCAAGTCTTGATCCGCACATGTTCCTGGAGGGGTTCACATGTCATGCTCATATGTTCATCCCTCAAAATAATAAAATTTTCTCCCTTCTCTTTTACTCTTTGATTGATTTTGTTTTATTTTGAGTCAAATTGTAGATTTTTAGTAGTATTTACTATCCTAAAATAATAATTTTTGGTGAAATAAATATTATGATGTATTTTCTCAATAAGTGAAAAATACCATAAAAATATTTCACGGTTTTATATATACTAAAAATTAATTAATTTAAAATCAAAGGTGTTATTAAAATTTAATCAACTCCTGATATTGAGTTCCATAAAAAAGTAATTCATTTTCTTAAATAAGTGAAGAATACCATAAAAATATTTCATGGTTTTATATATACTAAAAATTAATTGATTTAAAATAAAAGGTGTTAATCAACTTATGATATTGAGTTCCATAAAAAAGCAAATTATATAAATTAACTTAAATAAATAAAAAATAAAAATCAATTAAAAATTAGTCATTGACCTCTCAAAATCTTATTGTTTTAGGATGAGCATGTAAAACGGCCAAATATGGCTATGAGCTTACGAAAACGAGCCTTAATTTCATTTCGAATCCAAAAAAGACTCATCCAAAAGTCTCTTAATACCTTGCAAACTCTCTCGTCTTTTAGCTACTAAGTTTATTGCAATTACTAAGTTTACAGTGATTATTTTGTACCGAAAATCATTTCGTAATTATCTTGTCAATGACTCATTCATTCTATCAATAAAATTCATATTTTTATCTTTTAAAGCTGCAGTCTCCATGATTTGACTTTGACATCAACAATATTATTTTGAAAAATAAAATTATTTTTACCAATTTTTTTAAATCTAATTTGCTTAGTACACTTTAAATCTATCTGGAGACCCCGTGATTCGGTGAGTGAAGGCTAGGTGTGATTTTCTCTACCGATTGGGGTACTTCTTGGTTCTCAGGCAAAGGCCATTCCATTGTCGGCAAAGATATTGAAAAGCAATGTTACATGGTTTTTCTTTATCAGCATATTACATGGTTTTAAATGGTTAATTAAAAAGGAAATAACTTTGTTTTACTCTAGACTCTGACCCTTTAAATATGTCTTGATATAGCTACATGTCACATAGCTTATGTGAACTCGAAACATGAACCCAAATGCAAATGTGAGAGTGAATAATCCTGTTAACAAAGTATGACAATCCTTTGCATGAAAAACTAATTAATTTGGCGGCAATACAAAAGAAATCTTTATGGTAAGACAGACTTGATGATTCGAAGATGAGTGGATTAAAATACTAGTCATTTTGGCGGCTTTCTTAAAATACGAAAACTAATAATACTATGACTACAACTTTGCGTCCAAATTAAAACTAAATTATACTGAATGTCTAAGTTGTTTAATTGTTTTAAACTCCCTGTACCACATCAGCAATTGGTATGCTCCATACGACCGGCAAATATATGATGACACCCGCGATGATGATTGATGATTGAACGACCACGACTATGTTCGGCTTCTTTCCCCACCCCTGATCAATCCCAGCAATTTGAAAATTACAGCCTAATATGAAGTAGTTGTCAATTATTACTTACTGGTAGTGATATACTTAAATGTAAGATCCATTTTATATTCCACTAGATCCACTTTAAAGTGCAAACTGTCAATTAAGTCAAAGTCAAATATTTACACTCCCATGTCAAGTGAGACCAATCTTTTGACCCAAATGGAACCAAAAAATTGTAGATTTTAAAGCCAACAAGCTGATGAATTTAATTTGAGGGGTTAAGTAATACACAAAGTTTCTGGATGAAATTAATCTGAGGGGTTAAGTATACACACTGTGGTAACCCGTTACCGTTCTTCTCTCTCTCTCTCTCTCTCTTTTTCTTTCAAAATTCAAATAATAAAGGACACGTGGCCCTTCCAGATCGCGAACCAGACTGTCTCTCTAGCGACTTGTATGATTGTCTGCCCGAGTCATTACCCGGATCTGTACCAGAGCCAAACCCGACCCGTATGGCCCAGAGGATGTCGCCTAGATCCGTATGGACGCTGAAGAGTACCACTAATTTAGTGGGAAGTTATTTCCAAGTGACTGGAGATAAGATCATGAGAAGTGGAGAACACTCGTGGTGACACGTGGACAGACCTCATGAAGCACTACAACACACGATCCCGGAATGTGTGTGATGACAGTTATTCCAGACGCAGTTTAGCTTAAGTAGGATGTTTCTCAATTCAATATGTTCATGTTGTATTTTCTGTTCAAGAAGTACATCTTGTAAACTCTCTCATTTAATTAATATTAAGAAGTAATTTCCAGATTACCTTTTGGTTGTGATTGAATTGTTCTTCATTTAATTAGTATTGCTTTAAGAAGATTTTTTAGGGCATTACATTTGGCACCGACCGTGGGGAGATATTTATATTTCTCCTCATTATCTTGCAATCCCAGATCATGGAAGACGACGCAACGTCACCGCTTAATCCAGACGCACCCATGCATTCAAATGTCCATGAGATTTCCTCCACAGGATACCCTGGAGGAAACGCTCAGGATAACCCCTAGAACATCCCAGAAAATGATCCACTGATGCTCACTGTGCAGCGGTTACAAGAGCAACAACGAGAGCACTTCGCGATGCTCAAGACACTGTCAAGCGAGAATAGGAGCCTGAAACTTGAAATCACTAAACTAAGGATGACCCGACTCCATATACCCGAAGATAATATGGAAGAGGAACAACCCATCCCAAGAGTGATTTCCGAAAGTACATATCACCGGAACGCGAATCCCAGACGCCAGAACCCAGAACAGTACCAACCTGAAGAAGATCTGCACGAACATCGATCTCGACGCACAGAAATGCGAGATGATCACCGGACTCCCGAACACAAATCCCAACATGCAGAACCTGAGGAAAAACACACGAATCCAGAGCATAAGCATCGTCAAACCAAAAGGAAAAGCAAACACCAGAACCCAGAGAATGAGCCTCAGGATACCAGGATGGATGACAGATACCAGAACACAGAATATGATGATCCGAAATATAACCCCAGAGTCAAACTTTCCGACGAAGATGAAGAAGGGGTTGGAAGTTCCAACGATACGTTGGATAAACCTGATCCTCCCAAGAGGCCACGAAGGCACTTGACTTCCAAAATAACCGTTCCCAGAAACTCAACTCCCAGAATGCGAAAAAAGCGGAAAACATATCCGGAAATCAAGCGGATGCAACAGGAGTTAGATGAACTGAAAGCAACCATGTTCCAACTCCCAGGAGCACCAATCCCCTTCGAGAAAAATGATCCTTCCAGTTACGCGGATTCACCGTTCATTGAATCCATATCCAGAGAGAAACTGTCATCCCGACTCGTATACCCGGCCATCACACCTTATGATGTTTCAACAGACCCGGATCACCACATGGCACATTACAAACAACGAATGTTTGCCATTACAGTCCCTGAGAAAGTACGCGAAACATGTATGTGCAGGGGATTCGGGATGACTCTCACAGAACCCGCTCTTAAATGGTATATGCACCTCGAGGTAGGATCCATCGCTACATTTGCTGAACTACATGATTCTTTCGTGAGTCAATTTGCAAGTAGCAAGCGGTTGGAAAAAACCGCCGATGACTTGTACAGGCTTCA
Source organism: Mimosa pudica (assembly GCA_029929735.1). Taxonomy (NCBI): domain Eukaryota; kingdom Viridiplantae; phylum Streptophyta; class Magnoliopsida; order Fabales; family Fabaceae; genus Mimosa; species Mimosa pudica. The sequence continues at coordinate 14,002,656 of JAKELP010000004.1, read as the reverse complement.
TATCAAACGAGAGGAGACCCTTCGCAGCTTTGTTACCAGATTCAACAAGGAAAGGTTGGAGATAGATCACCCGGATGAAATGACATGTATCAATGCGTTCAGGAAGGGACTGTGGACTTGGATGCCCTTATACGAAGAACTGACCAAGTGCCAACCTAAGACATGGACGGAGGTCATGAGAAGGGTATTGGCCGAAGTCAGACTAGAAGAGGACCGGATGAACCGAGACTACGACTCACCAGAATCTGAGTCTAGTCATGCAGGCAAAAACAAGAAACGAAAGGAGCGACCAGAGAAACCTCCCAGAGCAGAGTCCTACTCTAATGCTAAAAAAGCACCAGAACGATCCGGGAGGTCAACCAGACCAAGCAGACCACCGGCTCCCCGAATAGAAGAGCAAGGCTTGCAATTATCCACGAAGGAGTTAGTTAAAGAGCTCGGAAAAATGGGGGATCAAGTGCGATGGCCAGGAAAAATAAAGGTACCCCCGGAGCAGCGAGACAAATCTAAATGGTGTGACTTCCACCAAGACCACGGACACAAGACCGATGATTGCATATCCCTGCGCTTCCAAGTCTCGGAACCCTTGAAGAGGGGATACCTAGAGCATTTGCTCGAAGGATCAAAGAAGCAGAACCAGATAAACAGGGCAGCGAGCAATACGAAGCCCGCTCCTGCAAATCCGCCAATCCCGACTAAGATGATAAACTTTGTCAATGGCGGATCTTGCATCATGGGAACCAGTTACTCTGCTGCTAAGAGACACATTAGAACCTTGACTGACCAGATAGAATCCCTGACCATAGGTGGTGAAGACTTAGAGGCACAAGAAGGACCATTAACATTCTTTGACCACGAGATCAATGACCAGAACCATGATGATGCTCTTGTCATCTCGATCTACCTAACCAACTGTGAAGTCAAAAGAGTTCTCATAGATCCAGGTAGCTCTGTCAATATTATTTACTTGAATACGGTTAAGGAAATGAACATGGAATCGGCCATGTCATACTATCCAACCACCCTGGTATTCGGCAACGGCGCTGCTGACAAGTCGATGGTTGTGGTTAATCTAGCAACATATGCTGCCGGAATTAATCAAACATTTACTTACCATGTTATGGATTGCCCTTCTCCATACAACGCCATCCTGGGATGACCATGGCTCCACCAGATGAAGGCTGTACCGTCCACCTTGCACCAACGAGTTAAGTTCTATACTCCTTGGGGAGTACGCCAGATCAGGGGAGACCAGAAAAACATCTCGAGAGTGCTACCAGACTTCCCTGAAGAAGTCCGAGAAACTACCAGCCTAGCAATTACAGGGATCATCCCTGACACCTCAGATCAGGGATGAATCGTCCACCGGACTCGAAACCATCCAGGTCGACCCAAACCAGCCAGACAAGAAACTCTTCATCGGGAATGATCTCAGCGCAGACTTGAAGAGCCAACTGATAGCATTCTTGACCCAAAATCAAGATTGCTTCGCTTGGTCCTATTCTGACATGACCGGAATCGATCCCCAGATCAGTCTCCACAGATTGAATGCGGATCCTAAACACAAGCCTGTCCGACAAAAGCGCCGGAAATTCGGTACAGACAGAAACCAAATCATCCAGGAAGAGGTCCAGAAACTATTGGCAGTCAAGTCAATAAGGGAGGTGACTTACCCAGAGTGGCTAGCCAATGTTGTAGTAGTAGTCAAGAAGAACAGAAAACATCGTGTTTGTGTAGATTTCACAGACCTGAATAAAGCCTGCCCCAAGGATTTCTTCCCATTACCACACATTAACATGATGGTGAATGCCACTTCTGGACACCAGATGCTAAGCTTCATGGATGCTTTCTCCGGATACAACCAAATCAAGATGTATCCTCCAGACCAAGAAAAGACCCCTTTCATCACGGACAGAGGGACATACTGCTACCAAGTAATGTCTTTCGGCCTAAAGAATGCAGGAGCTACCTACCAAAGGAGGCATTCAGGATCCTGAAGCAGTACAATATGAAGCTTAATCCAGAAAAATGCTCCTTCGGGGTCAAATCCGGGAAATTCCTAGGACATTTGGTCTCAAGTAGAGGCATTGAAGCACACCCCACTTAGATAAAAGCCATCCAGAACATCTGCTCTCCCAGACGGGCAAAAGATGTGCAAAAGCTAACAGGAATGATTGCAGCTTTGAACAGGTTCATCTCCCGTTCTTCAGATAAGTGCCATCATTTCTTCAAAACACTCAGGAAGAACAAAACGTTCGAATGGAGTCCAGAATGTGAAACGGCCTTACAAGGCCTCAAGGAATACCTGTCCAAGCCACCACTCCTCTCCAAACCAAGGCCCAATGAACTACTTCAGTTGTACCTGTCTATATCCGGGCACGCTGTAAGTGCTGTACTCATACTCGAAGATACAGGAATACAATATCCAGTATACTATGTGAGTAAAACTCTCCTAGACGCTGAGACCAGGTACTCACCTGTCGAAAAGCTAGCATTAGCCCTAGTCATGGCATCCAGAAAGTTGAGACCATACTTCCAGAGTCACCCCATCCAGGTTGTGACATCTCACCCGCTCAAAGCCATATTCCAGATACCAGACTTATCTGACAGACTAGTCAAATGGGCAATCGAACTCGGTCAATACGATGTATCATACATCCCAAGAACTGCAATAAAGTCTCAGGTACTAGCAGACTTCACGGCTGAATTTGCACCTGACATCCAGATAGGTACCGGACTCGGGGTAGTCATCCAATCGCCAACTGGGTATACCATGGAACAATCCTTCCAATGTACCTTCAGAGCAACCAACAATGAAGCTGAATACGAAGCATTGATCATCGGAATGCGCTTACTAGTAGAACTTGGAGCGCAAGACGTGGAAGTGCGATGCGACTCCCAACTTGTATCTAAACAAGTCCAAGGAGAATACCAGGTAAAAGATTCCCGAATGCAAAGATATTATAGTATGGCCACCTCGATATCAAAATCATTCAGGGAATTCAAATTGACACAAATACCCAGAGATAGCAACAAGCATGCTGAAGCATTAGCAAACTTGGGATCCACCATTCCAAGTTCCAGAACACGAGCCATCCCAATCATACGATTACCAGACTTGGTACTAACTACCACACCTGTTCACCATGTGCAGGCAAATTATAGACCAGACGATTGGAGATCCACAATCTACAGATACCTGGACACAGGAATACTCCCGAATGATCAAAACGAGGCTAGAAGAATTAAACAAAGAGCATCCAGATACCAGATATTCAGGAATGAACTCTACAGATGGTCTTTTGCAGGCATATACCAGAAATGCCTCGGCCCAGATGACTATGAATACGCATTAAGAGAAACACATGAAGGAGAGTGTGGTAACCATTCTGGTTCCAGAAGTTTGGTTAGGAATCTCTTGAGAGCAGGATACTTTTGGCCCAAAATGCAACAAGATGTCCAGAAACTCGTTTCCAAATGTGACAAGTGCCAGAGATTCGCACCTGCACTCCAGCAACACCCAGAATTCCTACACTCCCTGACTCCAGTATGGCCTTTCATGAGATGGGGGATGGATATAGTCGGGAAGTTACCACCAGCACCAGGAAAACACGTGTTCTTGTTGACGGTGACCGATTACTTTACCAAGTGGATAGAGGCAGGAGCATTCCAGCAAGTTAAAGAGCCAGAAGTCATTGACTTTATCTGGAAGAACGTTGTTTGCAGGTTTGGACTACCATATGAAATAGTATGCGATAACGGATCCCAGTTCATTGGATCAAAATTCAGGAACTGCACCAAGTGGAACATCAAGTTGAAATTTTCCACTCCCCGGAATCCCCAGTCCAACGGCCAAGCAGAAGCCAGTAACAAGACAATTGTGTCCTCCTTGAAGAAACGACTAGAAAAAGCCAAAGGAAAATGGGCAGATGAACTCCCAGCAGTACTATGGGCTTACAGGACTACAGCAAGAACTCCAACAGGAGAGACACCCTTCTCCTTGACGTATGGATCAGAAGCAATGATCCCCGTTGAGTACGGACTACCAAGTCTAAGATAGCCCGCCAATACAACAAACACGTCAAAGAACGACGCTTTCAAGTGGGGGAATTGGTTTTACGAAAAGTCTTCCCAAATACTCCAGAATCCAGAGACAGAAAGCTCAGCCCCAACTGGGAAGGCACTTACCAGATTGAGAGCATCACAGGACCAGGATCTTACCAGTTGCGGGATTCTAAAGGAAAATTGCTCCCCAGAAGCTGGAACGCAATACACCTAAAAAGGAACACCTTCCTGATTATATAACTTCCCGGAGCCAACCATCAGGCAAAATCCAGAACTAAGTTCTATCACCAGAAATATACTTCTGATGATATAACTTCCCGGAGCCAACGCTCAGGCGATAAACGTGTCCAATCTTCTCAAATCAAAACCGCCAAAAAATCCTGAAATCCCAGAGTTAGGAAATCAAACACAAACACAAGTTCCACCAACTGAACATATCTCACTTGGTACAACTTCCCGGAGCCAAAGGTACGCTATACTTATGTTTTACACTTACTCTTCCTAAGTTACTTCATTTGTTTATTCATTTGTTGCTTTAAACCTCTTATAAATTCCAAATACATAGTAGCTACTAACCCGGTATATAACTTATAGACCATCCTGAATCCTGAAAGATGTATGGATGACGATCCACCACATCCCCGAGCAACCCGATTCCAATATCTAAGGTATACCAAATTCTAACTAGGCTTACACGAACCCCAGACTCTAATTAACTCCTGATTCAATTCTAATCCTTCTAATATAACCTGATCGTGTTTGTCTAACCAGATTGCTCAACCAGAAAGATGCATCTACCAGATATCAAATCAAAATACCAGAAGAATACACAAGTAAGTATGCGCAACTTACATTTCATAAATGTCAGAATTACATTTCCCTAAGATAACCAGAACACAACTAGTTAACACTAGTCAAACAAAAACAACATTCACCAGAAAAACATGTCCATAACATAAAACACGAGAAATTACTACACATAAAACATCTAAACATCTTTCCCGTCTACTTCATGGAAGTCCCCGGTCCCTTCTTCATTGTCAGGAGTTTGCTTCTTGTCTGAACCAGACATCTCAGGATGAGAATTAACCTCTTCCTCGCCCCCTGATTCTTCATCACTATCACCAGATGAAGGCATGGAGTAGCCCTCATCCTGGAACTCTTGCTCCAACTCCTTCAAATCCCAATTAGCACCTCCTCCTGCCTGGAACTCCTTCACCATACGAATGCGTTCAAACAACATGAACTTTGAAACTTCCCGCCTCTCTCTTTCAACCAAAGCTTCAACCTTCTTCTCACTCTTGTCCCTCTCCTCCTCCAAGTCGGTAAGATGCTTCCTCAAGTCCCCGATGGTTGCATTCAAACCATCGATTGTAATATCTGAGAGCTTCACCCCCCTCTCTGGCATCTACAGCCTCGCCCTTTGCCATTTCAAGATCCCGAGTGAGATCTCGAAGCTTTGCCTCAGTTGTATCTCTGTATAACTTGTGAGTAACTTCATAAGTTGTCTACTTCTCCCTCATCTCCCGGTCAAACCATTCCAGATGCTTCACACGCTTTATCAAAGTGTCACATTCTATGCGAAACATCTCAGCTGACTTCTCTAAATCCCAGAAACGCTTACGCACAGCCTCAGCTACCTGATTGACCTGTCAAAACCAGAAGCTTTAATAACAAACCCACAAGAATGAAATCTGCAGGATCACATCTTGTGACAAAAACCAGACTAAAACCTACACCACAGACCTTAAAGGAGCTGGTAGTTAGCGAAACCAACAAATCCTGACCACCAGTATTACCAGAGGCCTTTAGTGCTTCACCTCTCCCGTCACCCACGTCCAGGATTGTGTCCAAGTCCACAACCGCAGTCTCCGGGACCGCAGTTATAGCTCCAACTTCCTTTGGCTTGTCAACCTCCTCGTTAATGGGGTCTAGCTCAACAGCCCCCTTCGAAGTCACAGCAGCAGCACGCTTGGTCCTCTCCATCCGAGACGCTATTGTTTCTGAAACCACGTCACTACTTGATCCACTCTCCATGCTACTCCTTCTCTTCTTCCCGGCATCTATTGCTCTCAACTTCAACTTGGGGACGTCAGGATCACCTAAACACCGGAAACGAGAAGCTCAACATAAAACGCAACCAGACGACACGCCTGACAAAACAAGTTAGAAGGTAGATAGCCATACCGATCTTGAAGATCTTGATATAAGTACGCTTGTCAGCGGGAAGAACCATGATTGTCGCTATCAACTCCTCGGAGTCTGGACACAAAGGAACCTTTTTCTCCTCAGCCTTAACTGCATGAAGAACCAACAAGTATATGGCTCATATGAGCACAAAACTCCCAAAACATTACCAGACACCAGATACCAGAACCAGAAGTTAAAACATCTACTTACATAAATTGTTCCACTCCGTCCTGAGAGGGCCGCCATCCGGGACGAGGCACTTCTTGTGCACGACCACGAACCTACGTTTCCAGCGCCTGACCGAATCCCAGGGGGTGATGATCAAAGGGTTTGCATCCAACCTAGAAAGGGTGAAAAGCCCACTAAACTTCCTACCGAAACTATAACTTGTGAGCAACTCCGCCAACGAGAACTTTTTCTCCCAATCCTTAGTAACCACTTCAAGACTAAGGGCCACTGACCATACCATTGGCATCAATTGGGATGGTGCCAGATCATAAAAATGGCAGATCTCCAGAATCAGGGGAAGAAGCGGGATACATGGAAACAACTTCAAGTAGTCAAACCCCAGAGTAGTCCAATTGTCGCTTCCCCAATCCAGACGTTCCTCAGGTTTAGGTGCCCGAATCAATAGCGACCGGTCAAGGCCCAACTCGTCGGGGAGGGCAGCCACATCGATCTCTGAAATCACGGGAGCCTCATCATTGTTCTTCTTTTCCATCAACTTCCCATCTCGCAATTCTTCTACCAACTCGGCGGGAATGGGATCAAAGCCTTTGACCACGACTTTCTTGGTACCAGAAGACGCAACATCTCCAGCCTTTGGCATGATTTCTTTTCCTATTCAATAAGAAACTTACTAACATCGCTTATGCACCAGTATACCAGAATGAGCGAAACAAAACGACAAAAATAAAACAGACATAACCAGACAAATACACCAGACTAATTTATGCTTACCAGAAAGTGCAATGTGTTGTCGATAATGCAGGAATGTAGACCAGATCTCTCAAGTAAATAAGAATACCCAGAAACTTCGAGTCAAAGGCGAAAGTACAAGAGGTTGCGAATGAGTCGAATTTATAGGATTCAAAAGGCGTCTGAATCGAAACCTCCTCTATCCAATGCTAGTATTTCGAAATCTGAACGGATGGGAATAATTACATCTACTCGTGTCAGCAGAAGCCAGACACGTGTCGCTGTGGGGGAGTTAATGTGGTAACCCGTTACCGTTCTTCTCTCTCTCTCTCTCTTTTTCTTTCAAAATTCAAATAATAAAGGACACGTGGCCCTTCCAGATCGCGAACCAGACTGTCTCTCTAGCGACTTGTATGATTGTCTGCCCGAGTCATTACCCGGATCTGTACCAGAGCCAAACCCGACCCGCATGGCCCAGAGGATGTCGCCTAAATCCGTATGGACGCTGAAGAGTACCACTAATTTAGTGGGAAGTTATTTCCAAGTGACTGGAGATAAGATCATGAGAAGTGGAGAACACTCGTGGTGACACGTGGACAGACCTCATGAAGCACTACAACACACGATCCCGGAATGTGTGTGATGATAGTTATTCCAGACGCAGTTTAGCTTAAGTAGGATGTTTCTCAATTCAATATGTTCATGTTGTATTTTCTGTTCAAGAAGTACATCTTGTAAACTCTCTCATTTAATTAATATTAAGAAGTAATTTCCAGATTACCTTTTGGTTGTGATTGAATTGTTCTTTATTTAATTAGTATTGCTTTAAGAAGATTTTTTAGGGCATTACACATACTGTTTCAGGCTTTTCAGCCAATTCGTGCGCGGTCTAAGCATCTGTTACGAGTCGTAATCCTGTACGTCTATTATATGTCACCATCCTAATTGTCTTTTTTCTTCTAGATGATGACGTGACCAGAAAAAGGAACATATATTCGCATTGAAGGAGATAAATTTCATTAGTCAAAGCAAAACATTATTGAACAGGACAAAATATAATACACAATGCATGCACAGATGAATACGTGCAAAACGCATGGAATAAATTATTCATTTTAAAACAAAACTTTCCACCCCATCAAATATAAACAAAACAAAACTCTCCAAAAAAATTCAAGCCCCTAAATCCAAAAAAGGAACACACAATTCTCTGGTCAAAACTAAGAACACAACTCACACTCGTCCACCCCGAATTTCCATCCCCTCCTCTAGAAGAACACTTCCATAATTCTTATACCACCCAAGATTTTCAAAACCAGCTTCAAATTTCACAAGAGCTCAATTTCCATCTCCAATGTAATGGCATGTTCTACTATAAAATATTTCCTAACACAGCACCCACTAATCATATCATTCCGATGGAGCCCAACAGATTTATATTTTTCAACATGGTCTTTCATCATCAACGCCATTTCTGCTTACATAGCCACCGCCATTACTCTTCACACTATCCTCACAATCTTCAATCGCAGCCGTCCTGTTCCACTGGGCCCCATCCCCGCCGTACACAGCCTAGCCATGGCCATAATCTCCGCCGTCATATTCTTCGGCATGCTCTTATCAGCCGACAATGAAATCCGTAGCACACGTTGGTTATGGCAACGAACTAGAACAACACCTTTTGAATGGGTCCTATGTTTTCCTCTTGGTATTCGTCCTTCTGGTCCAGTTTTCTTTTGGTCTTATATTTTTTACCTATCTCGTTTTCTCCATCTTTTTCGAACATTCTTTACTATTCTTCGTCATAGAAAGTTGTCATTTTTCAGGCTATTTAATCATTCCATGCTACTTCTCACGTCATTCCTATGGCTTGAGTTTTCTCAGTCATTTCAGGTCTCGGCTATATTGATAACTACTTTGGTTTATTCTTTGGTTTATGGGTATAGATTTGGGACGGAGATTGGATTACCTTCCAATTGCTTTACTTTTACTGTGAATCTTCAGATGTTGTTGTTGGGGTTTACTTTTGTGGGCCATGTTGGTGTTCTTACACTTCATTTTTTGAGAGGTGGGTGTAATGGGATTGGAGCTTGGGTTTTTAATGCTGTGCTCAATGCTGCGATTCTTTTGATGTTTTTGAGGTTCTATGTTAAAGTGTATTGCCGGAGATCTGATGTCACAGGTGGTTCTGCTTCTTTGGATGATCGGGACGCTGAGAAACGCACAACACGTTCAGCTGAATAGTCAAAGATGGAATTTTTCGTCAAAGTCAACTCTTTGACCTCTTCTTCCATTTCCGCGATTTGTAGATAAACAATCTTCTCCAAGTTCTGGTCTTTGAGGATTAAAAATGTAATCATGAGAATAGTATAAAAAAATGTAATCATGAAAATGTTTAAAATTTCATGAATCGTATGAAAAATGTACAAATAGGGGAAAATAATACAGATTTATAGAAGTTCCCTATTTGGGAGTTTGGCCATTTTTTCGGTCGCTTTTTGTAATCTAATTAAATATCCAAATTAAAATCTTTGTCCATAAAATGTCCAAATCAAAATCAAAAGTCAAAACGTGATGACATCAATCCAGAAGTTCGCCTTTTATTGCCAGCCAATAAGGCTAGCTGCTTCCTCTCCAAGATATATATAGGTCAATGTATGTAATTATCTCAATGCCTTTTAATATTAATTAATATTAATATGTACGAAAATGGTTGATTAAGAATAGGAATTCTGGGAGGCAATTCAATTATGTTGATCAATAACAACAACAAAATGGATGATATGATAAGGGGGAATTGCGAGGAAAAAAGATGAGAAGACAAAAGAAGTCTCTTCCCAATTTCAGCAATAATTTTTTTCAAGTAAAAATGATCCCGAGACTATATGATGCCTAAGAAATCAATTGTAACAACCAGTTCCTCGCTTGGCAAAAAAATATTGCCATGCATGATAGGAAATATACGTTAAGGCAAGACGCAAAATGCGTGACATGACATGCACTAGATCATGTCCCATTAAACAAATGTTTAACTTGCAAAACGTAAAAGTCCTGTACTTCTGTTAGTTACCCATGTTAATGAGAACGAACATAAATGATCCTCATCATGAAGTGATCCCAGGACATGATAAGACAACATTCATAATATTAAACTCGCTTCATGCAAAATTCACAACTCTTAATAAACACCCACGTTCCCATCCCGGCCAATATTACCTTCCACAATCTTAAAAACTGTTCACGAAAAGATACATGCATACGCCCCACTTTTCATAATCAAACTCTTCTTATTCCAATATAAATACTCAATCAAGCTCATCAATCCTCATAAAACACAACACATACTCTTGCATTTTCATTCTTTCAAATGGCTTTCACATCTCTACTGCTTCTACTTGTCCTTTCTGGTAATTAACTGCCCATAATCCATTCATCTTATTCACAGTGCTACAATTTTCTTCAATGTCATTTTTATTATTCTCAATATTTACCTTGTGTTGCAGTTACAGGATATTACGTAGAATCTGCCACACACTTTAGAATCGAAAATCGTTGCAACTTCACATTGTGGCCGGCAACACTTTCCGGCAACGGAGCTGACATTCTCGGCGGCGGAGGTTTCCCACTAACACCGGGCCTATCGGTCTCGGTGACGGCCCCACCGGGCTGGTCCGGTCGATTTTGGGCCCGAACCGGCTGCCAATTCAACAGCGCCGGTTCCGGGAAATGCCTCACCGGAGACTGCGGCGGAGAGCTACAATGCCGTGTCGGCGGCTCGACGCCGGCGACATTAGCTGAATTCACCATTGGAAATTCAGTTAGTGAAAAAGATTTTTATGATGTTAGTTTGGTTGACGGTTATAATGTGGAGGTTGGAGTAAGGGCAGTTAGGGGAACCGGTGATTGCCAGTATGCTGGGTGTGTTAGTGACTTGAATAGCCGGTGTCCGGTGGAATTGCAAGTTAGGGATGTGAATGGGGTTATTGTGGCTTGTAGGAGTGCTTGTGAGAAGTTTAATACTGAGGAGTATTGTTGCTTTGGGAAGCATTCAACTCCTGAGACTTGTGGGCCCACTGGATATTCTCAGTTGTTTAAGGAGGCTTGCCCAACTGCTTATAGTTATGCCTATGATGATCCTACTAGTACTTTCACTTGTTCTGGAGCTAATTATATCATCACTTTTTGTCCTTCAGGATGAGCTAGATATGTTTAGCTCTTGTTATAATTTGAGGTTTTGGAGAAAGGCAAGAGATTAATCTTTTTTTTTGCCTACGAAAATTAACAATTTATTTACAGGTCATAGTGATTTCATCTGTGAAATTTGTTCATGTTCATTTTGTATGATTACCCTTTTAATACTTCGGATGTGAGATGAGAAGCTCAAAATTCATGCGTGGTTAAAGTACAATGGTGACAGATCACTCGAATAAGAAAAGTTTATAGGAGTTTATGACTTCATGATGTTGTGAAACTTTTCTTGTATAATTAAATGGAGGTTGTGAATTCCTATTGCTAACCTAACACATCTAACATCTTAATACATGCCCTTCTCATTCTCGGAGAATCTTTATAATTATGTTTATTCTATATGTTTTGAAACATTACACGATATATTTATCATCTACATCATTGTGTTTTTTACAAAAAGTTTGTGCCATTCTAATTTTATTTGAAAAGAGCTTTCCTCAAAATTGCCCTTTTCACGTGTTAAAGTAACATATTCTTGTTAGGACAAAAAGTCAACAAAGAAACATAAATATTTTGCAGAGAGGAAATATTGAGGAATCAAACAAGCTTTTGAATTATTTGTTCCTTTTTCTTTTTCAAGGCCTTCGGCCTCAGTTGATGGCATCAATACAAGTGCCAATTCTTTTTCTTTTTCCTTCCCTAATCCCCACCTGCACTCTTCTTTTTCTATTTTTTGCTTTTTTTTTTTTTTGGTTACATACATTTCCAATTTCCTCTACAATAGGCTCTCCTCTTTGGAAGCCTAATTGTAACCTACTCATCCTATTTTCCTACTTCAATTCTAAATCTAAGATGTTACATGCCACCTTTCCCTAAATCAACCCTGAAAAAAGAGAAATTACAAGCCAACACCTCCCACAAGAGGAAAATGAATTGACCTATAAACACTAAACCATATATTACATATATTCCACCAAGGAACTATCTCTTAAAGATAAACTAATTCTCATGCGATTATACCATGGCAACTTCATCTGACCAGCACCAGTGCACTGACCCTCACCTTCCCCCTCATTGCTGAAGAGAGTTTGGTCAGAGCATTCAAGTGAAGCTCCACATGCTAAATTGTACGCCTGACATGCCGAATGACATACTCGGAGCCTGTTGTCTCCATCACACTTCTGTATCGATATCTGCATATCAAGTACTAAGTTCTTCATTAGAGAAAGTTAATCAAAATCACATCACAAATAAGTGGTAACAAAATATGTACAAATGTTGATCGTACCCAGCATGCAAGTCGTTTAGCAGCTTCATTGCAGTACGTGCCACCAAATATATTAAATAATTTCCTAGCACCACCAGGGAATAAGCGGTGATAGTTAGGCATGACAACCACCTCTTCTAGCTGCTGCAGTACACTTGGTTCACTGGGAGCACAATGTTGTCCAGTCAAACCATTTCCCAGCACATTTTTGCAAACTGAGAGACTTGATATGAGCATAGAGCTGTTCTGGCATGTGTAACCCGCGTAATCAGAACATCGGAATTCACAAACTCCATTATCACATACTCCGCCATGTAGGCTACATTGCTCATCGCAAGCAGCTGCATATTATATGTCACAGAAGGGAGTTAAAAAAAAAAATCAAAACATGTTTTTAGTACAAGAATTGGATAAATTATGTTCCAATTAAAATCATCGCTCAACAAGACTGATTGAATCTTTCTGCCTCTATTTAATAGTAACATAAAAAGGATCCAAGTTAATTATCCTGAAGAAACTCAACTACAGTACATGTCAGTCACTGCATATAAGTGGCTTCACATCATCATATGAAGTAACATTCTTCAAAAGGTCACCCTTCACATGCTAATATTTTTGCAATGCTCTCGGTAATTAATTATGTATTCGAAGATATTCATGCGTACCAGTTGAACAGTCGATGCCCGTATACCCATTTTTACATTCACAAATCCCATTAGAGAGACACTTGCCATTACCATTGCAATTGCTGGGGCAGGATACTGAAAGCAAATTAAGCAAAAGGATTTATTTTAGTTCCAGAATTTAAACCCAGAATATAAATCAAGAGAAAAATAAATTATTTTAAAAAGCAAGAAATGCATAGTTTCCATATAGAAAGTGATTCAAAAATTAAGGCACAATGAATACAGAAGTTAAATTATAAAGTAGGATATGAGAACTCACGTTTGCTACAATCATGACCATGGAATCCTATAAAGCAGTGACAACTGCCATCAATGCAATCTCCGTTAAAATTACATGCATTAGGACACTTTCCAGGCATTGCAAGTGTATCTGTACTACAGAGTTCATGGTATGCAGGGCAGACTAATTCACCTATGGATAAATAATTTATAGAGTAAGGTGTCAATATAACTGAAAAAACATACAGGTAAAAAAATGAAAACAAAATTAATGAATAAAGAAAATGATATTAACCATTGAAGCCAGGGAACTGAATGGGGCCACCAACTTGAGGACATACTTTCCAGATACCATCTACTGCAATCTGTTTGATCACGCAACAGATCAACATTTAGCAACAATTTCAGCAAAAAGAAAATGGAAAATGCCATTGAGGGTCTCCACTCTCCAGAGGAAAGATACTACTCTATTGAACAATCCCAAGTCAACCATACCTCTAAAGAATTATTGGCACACCGATGTTGATAACAACCATTTCCTTGGGTCATCGAGCCTCGCACAAATCCTATGCGAACTAAAGTAGAGGCCATGCACCTGTATTAAAAAGGGAAATTAATATGAAACTCCATGCCTTTGAATTACAAACACTCCATACAATGTAGACTGAAGTTGCAAGCTAACAATCACAAATCTGACCTAGAGTTGCTCCGTCTAACTTCCCCCAGCATTCGATCAGGTGCACGTGCACTGTTGACATCTATACAAGACCCATCTGAATATGCGACAAGATAAGTGCAATAATCAGCCAATGAAGACTGTCCACCTGCAATGATCAGCAAACAAGTCACCAAAACTTTTCTTATTGACTTTGCTGTTTGACAAAAACCACAGGCTGCTTGTGTTGAAAAGCAATAACATTGAAAACAACTAAAATACTTGATGTGCGCTGGAACTATAGAAATAGAACCAATACATGAATTACAAAGCAATGACATGAGATGTAAATTAATTTCTAGATAAACACTAGTGAAAAAGCTGGCATAAGACGATGATAGAGGAGACAAGCCATTGTTTAGCATTTAATGGATTATCATCAATCAACCTTCATGGATGTGAAGGCATAATTCAACATACCTTCGTTAGCTTGAGGAAAATATTGAGCCCACTGAGGCAGGTCTCAGCTATATGTTACAATTGGGCAGTAACCCTCGGCCTCCCTGTTATACGTACAACCAGAAGACTGTGTTTTGTTGCAATGATAAGCCCCCTTCCAGTAATTGCAAGGGGAGGTAACAAATTCTGTACCTTGGTTGCGACCCCAATCAAGACGGTCTGCCATGCTATAATTGGCACGGTACCATCCACTATCTTCTAAGAGAGCTAGAGTCATTTTTGAAACTACAGATCTTGTATCCACAGAACCAGTCATAATCTCGTTCATCATAAGCCTTTTTTCCCAGTGAGATCCTGTCAGCAAAATGATTCATCTCTTAACTTTAACAGTGGGTGGCAGAAGTACAAGTTCAAGGACATTGCACATGGTGTTCCCACTACAATACTTGTTATGTTTATATTTGAACTTCTAAGCACCTCCGCATATATAAACAACTAAATAATAATATGTTGAAGAAATCAAAGAAAATTAAAGCACTCACATTTATTACTAACAAAAAAAGAAAGAAGAAAAAACCTGATGTTCCACGTCCTCCCCCATCTTCCAGCTCCAAACCAGTGAAATTTTTGGAAAATGCCTATCATTAAATAACTCATCAATCATTTACGGAAGCTATAACTAAGAACACCATGACGGCAAAGAAATTCTACGATGGAAAAAGACGTTGAAGGTCCACTATAAAGATATAGTCAGATGAGGATACAACAAAGAATAAAAGCACAGTAAAACCTAAGTAGGAATAAGAAAGGGGAGGCTGCAGCTCACAAGCCAGAATATTTTTAAATTGATCGACTTCAACAAACAGTGTATTTCAACCTTGATTGCAATGGCTTATGATGTTAGGCTAATAGGATGTTTATAAAAAAGCAAGAATTGCGTGTTGCATTTGATAAAGACAAAGTAGTTTATGTGTCTTGGGATAAAGCTCAAACTTAAAAGCTGTGTGTTTAAGATTGCAGTCTTTGATGTTGTATTTTTCAGAGGAATTGTCAAATTAAGAGATTTTCTAACTCAAGTTAGGTTTTCTGTACATATTAGTAATGATTGATAATATGATGCTAGAAATGGCATGTGCATTTTTAATAATATAACCGCAATTATGGAAAAATAAATAAATGAGGAATTCATAAAATACAATGGGGAAATATTCCAAACTAAATACCCCATAATGATGTCTTGAATGCATGACAACACGTGGAAGCATCACACGTGTAACGATTCGCCCAAGCTTTTCATCCATGACTTGTTTAGTAACCTGACAACAAGCAACTTTGAACTTCAAAGTATGAGCCAATAAAACGCCCAACATGGAAAGAAATGATGCAAAAACAAACATTTCCTATGGCAGTGAATTGATTGGAAAACTCAAGAAATTCTAGAAATCAAATGAAAAAAAATTATATTGCTAATAATAACAAATTGAAATAAGTAACCAATATTTAAGATCCCATTTAGCTAAGCTCACATTAAAATCAAGCGAAGATTTGGTTTCAGAACAAGTGGTACAACTGTGTGTGTGTGTTTTGAAAAGATGAGTCTTAGAGTATGCAAGCAGGCATACCAGATTACGCCGTCTTTTCCTTTCATCTCTAAAATGAGCAAAGGCATGCGGATCAAAACCAAGAACATGCATAACCTGAAAAAATTAAATATCATCAACAGTGCCACCAAGGTTTCCGATTTCTTTATTTAAAAACTCAACCAACCTCGTGAATGAGGGTAGCAGAAAGCAAAGTCTCAGATTCAGCTGTCAAATGGCGAGGAGCAACATTTACATGTCCTGCAAAGAATGGAAACTTCAATCCCAAACCCTCCTAAATGCAAGGTAAGGATGAGCATTCAAATTAAGATAAGATTCTTGATAAGCTACCGGCTATGGCACGGCCCCATTGATCGCGTTCGCAAGCCACTGCCCACGCAAGAGTGTTCCCAGTGGTAGGTCTTGTGGTGACCAAAAGAACTAAGTCGGCATCAAAGACACCCTCTAGGAAAGGTGAACAAGCAGGTCAATTCTCAAATTTCAAGTATAACTGTAGATGAAATTATATATAAATTACAATGTCCACATAAGGTGGATGAGTAATTGTTTATACCTTCAACGTATTCACGAGGAAGCTGCACACCTCCATCTTGCCCACATGCAGAATATCCACTTAGAAGCAAGTTTCCCTTGACAGGCTCAACAGCCAATGCTCTCTTAAACCAGTCAGCTGTCTGGCCCAAAGCCTACAACAGGTCACTTTCATGGGTAAATATCTCTGTTCAATCGCTATTCGAATCTTGATTAAACTATATATACATAACAACACTCTCAATGAGACCTTATGGAGGCGAAGTTTTTTGTCATCTCCTGTGATATCTTCAGAAGTGCAGTTATACCAACAATCACCAGATATTGGAGGGTCACCATGGGGATTACAGGAAGGATTGCCAAGAAATGAAGTCAAGGGAGGCTCCCCAAGCTGTTCAAACAATAAGTAAATTAAAATTCATAAACAGTATGAGATAGCATGACAATGTTAAGTCAAGTCCAGAACATACAAAATCTAAAAAGATCCTTTTTTCCATATTTTACACTCACTTTGACAATATCACCAATTTTCCGGCAATCTCTGTCAGGTGAGTGGCCAACAGCATCATAATTGAGAAATATTCTAATAGGTTGTTTTGCATCTTTTTGAAGCCCTGATGATGTTGACACCCCAAGTAATGCCCTACCTTTATGATGAAGGGGCTCATTGTGACCAGGCTCATAGACCTGCGGTGCAACTGAGTACAACTTGCGCCCAGGTCGCCTCCTTTGTTCAACTATCTGATCATGTATGCAAGAGTGTGAGGCAATGGTCTTTTCCAAGCCTCCTTTTTGAAGTTGATATTCTTGGGGGTTTGCATTATTTGCTTCCAAACATGCTAGCAACAACACAATCTGAAGCAGAAAGTGGAAGGAAGTTCAACAACACATAATAGCCAACTGACAAATCAAAGTGTATGGTTCTTAATATAAGGTCAACTTGGTAAACCGTGAAAACCATAACTTTTCCTTTTTCACCCCTATTTTTGCATGCAGGCAGAGTACATCAAATTGAACACATATCTAAAACACAAGTCGATACAGTACAAATAGAAAACTTTGAGCTTTGTAAGCTACACAAAGCTCAGTATGAAGACACATAAACTATTTGCTAGAAAGAACAAAATTTCTTTCTACTTAGTTCATCATAGACCTACGACTGGCAAAAGCTAAAGCTTGAATCAGCAGAGTTTCACAATTAAGCATTTTAAATCCAACAGGAAAACAAAAAAAAAAAAAATCCAACAGGAAAACAAGTGATTATTCTGTAACTAAAACCGGAGATATGCCACTAGGCAAAGTGCATTAAAAAGTAACAACTCATAGCTATGTGGGCAAGAGAAAGAAAAGCTCAAGCTTGAAGAGAACAAAATCTTTGAATAAATAAATATAACTAATCCCACACCTTCCAGATTAAGCATTTCTCTTCTAAATACAGTAAATCAAAACTAAGTGGTCAAATTCAATCGCGGGAAAGCAAAATAAAAGCCCAGAACAATGCATAGTTAAGCAAATGAATTTGAAAGGTACAAACTTCAAACAATATGGAAACATTAAACTAAAAAGAAACTATCAAAACAGAAGGTAATGTAGATAATGAACTAAAAGAGCTAACCTGGAAGACAATAATGGCGAGTCGAACCATACAATTAAAGCTTAACAGAACAGAGTTACTACACAGAAGCATTGCCTCAATGGAACATTAAACACAAAACCAAAGACAACTTTTTTCCATTAAATCTCCAGTGCAAAAAAAAAAATGGATGACTTTAATGCATGTTGAAATTCAAAAAGCTTCAATAGGAAAAGGGAAGTAGTGGGGGGTTGCCCCTTTGGGCTATAGTGACTTTATTTTGAAGAAATTTTCACTATTGTATTGTATTGTATTGTAACATATAAAAAGGGAAGCTTTAGATTCCTCAATAGATGTTATTCTTGAAAAGAGAAGAGTGTGGAGTGATGAGACAAGGAAGGGAAAGAAAACTAAGAAAAAGCAAGTGGAGTTGGTGGCCAAGCTGATTTCTTTTTTTTTTTTTACTGGGTTTTGGGTTTTACGCGGTATAATCACTTTTGGACATCTTTATACGTGGACGACAATGTGGTTAACCTTAAAATGCCCCTCGTATTCGCCTTAAATTGCAACATCAGCCACCAAGTCCATTCACATGTTTTTTTCTTTTGTGAAATATCAATTGATACAAAATTATCGTCAAATTTTCCTAATGAGAGGTTTATGTCTTAAAAATAGAAAAAAATAATTAATCATGAAACGTTTATGAGAATTTTTTTATCAGATTTATGACAAAATTTAATCATCATAAACTTCTAAATTAATAGACCTAATTTTTCAGCCTAAAATTTGTGGTTCGCCTATTGGCTTCCCTAATAGATTTAATTTTTCCCTCAATACAAACTGCCAATGAAACTTACTATAAATAAAATTATTTTGCTCTAAATAAGCACTTGTTAAAAATAAAAATTATAGATTTTAAATTTTTATTATTTATTACACTCCCTCAGTTCATAATATATGTTCACATTAACTTTTGTTGTAGAGATTTTTTTTTATCAAAATTTATTATAGGGGTTTTAAGGAAACTAAATATACTACTTACCTTTTAGATATTTTAAATGTAACTGTATTATATTTTAAGATGACTTAATTTTTAACTATAGACATTTTAAAGTGATAAATTTTGTATTATTAATTTTTCCAAAAAAGTTGAACAGTGATCTTATAATTAAGATGAATAATTAGTATAGTTCATCATTCCTAAATGGAATACTCAATCGAATTCATGTAATATTTTGTGTATTTTTAGTATACATATTAAGTTATAAGTCAAATATATTAGTTTAGGAAATAGAAACTGAGGCAAATTAATTATAAATAATCTATTTAAATTTTTAACAAATTTTAGAAAAAGTCAACTAAGTAGGTACCGTATTTAGGAATGAAAGTGTAAAAAAATTGGTGTAATGTAAGTCATAAATTGGGAATTATAATTAAATTTCAGACTTAATTAATCTAATTAGACTTAAAAAACAGAAGTCATCTATCTTTTTATTTAATTCATTCTTATCGACGAAAAAAGATTATAGTAATGAGAATTTAGGGCCCTCCTTTACGAGCCGCATTATATGTCTCATTTGATAGACATCTGGGTCTCTTTCATTGCATTCGTGCATTTAGTTCGTTGCTAACGATTATACCAAATAATTAATCATTGTTGCCTTAATAAATAATACTCCCTCAGTCCTAAATATAGGACCTAATTGACTCTTTTGAAAAATCCAAAAAAAACAAAATAAGTTAATTATAAATTGATTTACATAATTTTTTCTCTTACACTAGTTTATTTTACTTATAAGCTAATGGATAATCTTAAAAGACACTCCCTCCGGTTCTAAATATAAGACCTAATTAACTTTTTTGAAAAATCCTAAAAAAAAAAGCAAAATAAGTTAATTATAAATTGATTTACCTAATTTTTTCCCTTAAACTAGTTTATTTTACTTATAAACTAATGGATAATCTAAAAATATATCAAATATGTCATGATTTAATATACTATTTTGCAACCTTAACCTCTCCAAAAAAATGTCATCTAGGTCCTATATTTAGGACCGGAGGTAGTATCAAATATGTCATGATTTAATAAACTATTTTGCAACCTTAATCTCTCCAAAAAAAAGTCAATTAAGTCTTATATTTAGGACCGGAGGTAGTACCAATAACTTTAATCGACGAGCCTTTATGCATCGTATTAAGGTATGAAAATAAGCTATGCAATTCTTATTCGTTGGAAGAGGTTTTGATGGAAGTGGAAGTGGAAGTGGAGGTGGATGTAGGAGTGGAAGTGGAGGTGGAAGTGGGGTTTTAATGTGTCTTTGGTGTGGAGTAAGTGTATATGGAAGTGAGGTATTTTTTTAATATTTATATATGTAAATAAAATGGGAAATTCCTAAAATGCCCATAAATTAAAAAAAAAAATTCATCATCTTCTTCATCATCCACCCAACTCACCATCACCACCTATACCACCACCATACCCCCCACCACCACCATTAAACCCACACCCACCACCACCACCACTACCACCATACCCACCACCACCGTTAAACCCACACCCACCACCACCACCATACCCACCACCACTAATGAAGCCACACCCACCACCCGCCACCACCACCGACGAACTCGCCGGCGCCACCACGAACCCACCACCACCGACGAACTCGCCACCACCACCTTGAACCCACCACTACCACCACACCCACTACCATCAAACCCAACACCACCATACCCACTAGTACCAACGAACCCACACCCACCACCCACCACCACATCCGACGAACTCGCCGCCACCACCTTGAACCCACCACCACCACGAACTCACCGGTGAATATGGAAGTTTGAAACATGTGGCGGTGGTGGAGCGCCACACCCATCGCCGCGCGTGGTGGTGGAGCGCCGAAACCGTCGCCGGCGTGGTGCGGCGGTGGGGCAGCTATGGAGACAGTGACTGTGTGTCGTCCATGTCCATGAGTGAGGGAAGGAGGAGAGAGAAAAAGGAGATGTGTGTGCGCAGGTGATGAAGGGAGGAAGAGAGAGAAAGAAGCATGTGTTATAAATTGAGGACAAAGTTGGAAATAGACAAAAGTAGTGAGGATATATTTGTCAAATAAAAATGGGTTCCCATGGAAGTGGACCGCTTAAATAGGTTTTGGGGTGGAACCCATTTTGGGGTTTTTGATGGAAGTGGAAGTGGAAGTGGAAGCCACTTTCCACCACACCAAAGACACCAAGTGGTGATTTCCACTTCCACTTCCACTTCCCTACCCCCAGTTCCAATGAACCAAACGACCCCTATATGAAGTTGGTGTTCATAGTTACTTATTTAGCTACTTAGCTATGTGTTTTATATTTTAGACTAAAGTATACCTTTAATCCTTTATGTTTGCATCAAGTTTCAATTTAATCCTTTATCTTTGAAAAGTACACTTTTAGTCCTTTAAATCTAACACTGTCACTCAACTTAACGGAAACCGTTGACTCATCAAATTTTAGTGATGACTATACAATTAAAAGCTGACTAAGCACAAATATATTATTTAGGGTAAAGAAATAAAATCAATCATGAAAAATAAAATCATCCCAAATAATTATCCTTTAATACGATATTTCTACTAGGGTTTTTCAATGTGACAGCATTTATACAATTCACTCATAACAAATTTTCATCTGGTAAACAAGTCTCTTTTGCCTCTCTTATTCATCCCAAATCTTCATCTTCTCTCTGGTAACCAAGACTCTTTTGCCTCTTATTGTTTTACTCTACATTTTGTGGATTGTATACACAAAAACCATTTGTTCTCTCTCTAATTTTTTGTTTCTTCTTCATCTGCAAAAAACAAAACGATGAGTGTAAGAGAACAATGACCTCAAAAGTAAACTTTTTTTACTTGTTTATGTGACAAATTAAAACAGAGTACAGTGTGGAGAAGACGATGTTGGAGGAGAAAACAGTGTGGAGTGTGGACGATGAAGGAAGAGGAAGACCATGTTTGTTTTCATGGTTTTGAATATCTGATTGATTTTATATCTGATTAAATCAATCAGATATAAAATCAATCAGATTTTTTTTCCTGATAAAAAAAATATCTGATTGATTTTATTTTTTTTAACAAAATAATATATTTGTGTTTAGTCAGCTTTTAATTGTACAGTCATCACTAAAATTTGATGAGTCAGCGGTTTCCGTTATGCTAAGTGACAATGTTAAATTTGAAGGATTAAAAGTGTACTTTTCAAAGATAAAGGATTAAATTGAAACTTGATGTAAAGATAAGGGACTAAAGGTATACTTTAGCCTATATTTTATATTAATATGGCTTTTTCGTGACTTATATTAATGTGGCTTTTTCGGTATCTGACTGTATGACTGACTCCACAGTCCACAGTCCATACGACGGTTTAGATCTTATAATTGTAAATAATAACCGGGTAAAAAATAAACAGAAAAAAAAAGACAGGTAAACGGTTAAAGAAAACTTTTCAAAAAAAATATTTTCAGATCCATTCTCATATGTAAAAAATAATTAAAATAATATTTTATTGTCTGAAAATGAATAAATCTCAGCGTGCATAAAAGCCAAGTAAAATTTTTATTCATCCTCCATACTTAAGTGCTCATGAGTCATGAGAGTAGACACCTTTTATAAGTAGTTTCTAATTGGAGGCGATAGAGAAACTACCAGAGCACCAAATTAAAACGTAAAATTAAAGTAAAACACACACTAACGTTGAATTAATGGGAACATTTATAAGTTAATTTATCCAGCATTCCTAAGACATTTATACACAACTGTGCAGAAACAAAATTTTTATGCCCGTAAATTGCCTTTATTTTTATTAAATCAATATGCATTTAGTTTTTAATTTGTCACACCCCCGTCCCATGTAATTATAATAGGTGGTTTATATCTGTATAATTATAATAGTTTAAAACTCAGGAAAAAATAAATGTTTGCGTAGAGCGCGTGGATATGCCCACCAAATGACCTAAACAATTTTAAATTGATTCCCCTGGATTAGGTCAGCGATTTAAAATAATTGACGGGCATTGTTATGTGTAATTGAAGATAGATTATTAGTTAGGTTGGTTCAACAAAATGCTATTATATCTTAATCAAGACAAAAGTCTCCAAGAGTTAAACTAAAGCATCCTCTCCTATGTTTGGATTGTGAGTGATTTGGACCTTGAGTTTAGATCAAATCCATTGTTTAAATACGTAAAATTTGAAGTTGAACTGAGATGGACGCGTGCGATCGTAGCTCAGGACAGTTCATTTTATTTTTCTTTTTCTTCTTTTTTCTATTTATTTATTATTTGGGACTTGGGAGCAGGAGAGACAAGACATTTTAGACGGGAGAGGGTTTCTCCTTTTCCTTCCCTCTCCTTTTCCCTCCTTTTCCTTTTTAACAAAATAATCTGGTATTATTTTACCAATTGAGATTCATCTAAGAGTTCATAATTTGCCACTTATACCATTAAAAATAAAATTAAAATGTGTTATAATATAAAAAATATTTTAGCATAAAAAATTTTAACTATCTAGATCTGTTTCATTTCAATATAAAGATCTATAAGAGATACAGACTAGTCCAGTTAACTGTGAAATAATTTTACAGTTAACGGAATCAGATAACTGTAAAATTATTTCATAGTTAACTGGACTAGTTTGTATCTCTTATAGATCCTTATATTGAAATGAAATAGGTCTAGATAGTTGAAATTTTTTATACCCAAAAGTGTTCTAAAATAAAAAAAATTAAAAGTTCTTTATTTATTTTATATGTTAACTATCTAAAATTTTTATACAATATAATAAGGTAAAAAAATCCCCTTATTTTTTTACAATATAATAAGGTAAAAAATTTTTTAAATTTTTAATGGTACAAGTGACAAATTATGAGCTCTTACATGAATCTTAATGGGCAAAATAATCCCCAAAGAGAGGATTCTGAGGGAATAGGAGGGAACGGATTCTGAGAGAATCCGGACCCATTTTAGACGCTCATCAGTACGCTGAAAATAATTAAGACACAAGTTGACGCTGAGAATAATTAAGACACAAGTTGTCTACCTAATTGGTATTGGCGTTTCACCAAACGCTACGATTCTGGTTTCGAATAATGTTATAGTTATAGTAAAATTCAAGATTAAGCATATCCTTCGTTTGAACGTTGAACTAAAGTTGTCGTTGATGTGATGAAAATGTACGTATGTAAGAACAATTGAATGATTACTTGCAAATGCTAGAGGCCACTGAGAATTTTTCAAGCCACTAAATAATTAGACCCTAAAACCATAAAGGATGATGATGATTAATCTGTTGCATCCTCAATGTTTTAAGGTTCAAGTTACAACTCTTTGACTGCGCAATGTATAAAATATTTCCTGCCACCCTTCGATCCTTGTTTATTACTTGAACGTATTGTCAATTGCAGACAGACCTAATCCATTACATTTGTATATAGCTCTCAACATCTGGTTGGTGGGTGTAGCTAGCTACTATTGTATATACGCCCTTCTGCGAAGAGAATCTTCCAAACCAAGGTTTACAAGAATATTTAAGTGCCAGCCATACGTAATAAACACTCTGTTTGTGATATATCACTCGATTGAGTTTTTAAAAAGATTAATTAAGGAACTAATAATTAATCATGACACATATTACATGTCATTATATATACCATGCATATATATCTATATGATGAGTATGGATGTGAGGAAAATAATTTATTAAAAAATGATAAAAATGAACACACATAGCTATATTAAAATATACAATTTATTTAACTTCATTAATCTCTACAAATAAGTCAATTTGATCGTAGCGGTTCTACCCACAAGCGGGAGTAGTTTTCTTAGTGATGTGCGCAGTCCAACAAACTCAATTTTTCTCTCTCACAAGGTCATCATTCAACGTACAAACGACAATTAATATTCTTTACATTCTATTATTCTTGTCCGTAAAATTTAGAAAATTTATATGATCACAAAGTTTATATACATATATAAGTAAGAGTTACACTCCCTCCTTTCCTATTTATAACAGAATTTGTAGACACGATGTGTTCTCTTTTGTAAATCAGAACTAGATAGATGACATATATTTGAAAAGTTTTTGTATGCGTTTCATTCATTCAACTCTCGTTCAATTTCAAAATTTACCTATATCTATTGCATTTATTGATCTTTCTGCAGTAGATTCTCTTTATACTACACGTCATCTCCTTTCCCCATTATTTAGTGCACTTAATTGATTTTATTAATTAACCTTTTAAATAAGGTAAATTGGTTAGTCTTATATATGATTTTATCACATAAATAGGAACTGAGGGAGTATATAGTTTATGTTCTGAGGGGAATTGTGATAATATAATCGAGACTTACATGCTAGATTGTAAACGGAATTAATTAGAGTGCAGCATGCATATAGTGAGTTTGAGAGGTGTGTCCTAGTGAAGATTTTCGCATAATACAGATGCTAAATCAGGACATAGATATATGAGGATGTTGTTGGGGATTTTGGATAGATAAACATGCATAACGACCAATGAGGTAGTTGTCCTGTCACATTATACAGAAAAAGAAGAGTAAAGATGGAGGGTCATTATCTAGAGCAAGAGTCTCATAAATTTTATATGATGGCAAAGTCAAAGGCTCAAATTAAAGTCAATAATACATTGGAGATCGAGTCCAGTGATATATAGTTGGTCGTAGGGTTAGTTACAATATCGGTACCACTCTATGATTCGTGACAGTTAATCATGTTGTTCGTTTACAGGACTCTTGTCTAATCTAATGTAATATATTGATATTCTAGAGCAGGCACACTATGTCACGCGTCCAACACAGCATGTTCCACATACTCTCTCCGTTCCTAAATATAAGATCACTTTGGGGGTGGATAAGTTCCTAAATATAACATCACTTTCTATTTTGTCTCAATTTTAGTCCAAATTACCCCTATACTTCTTAGCTCCCTCACTTCTCTCTCAAACCCTAATTGTCTTTTAAATTTAAGTGAGAGGTATTTTGGGAAGATCATGTAATTCTAATTCATTAAAAAGTCTTTCTTAATCTCTCCAAATCAGCCAAAATGATCTTATATTTAGGAACGGAGGTAGTATTATATTAGTAATAATGCGTACCACTTTTATTAATACTTGTAATCTGTAAACACGTATCTTATACGAAAAGGTGAAGGCTCTACCCCTGGGTTATATCACTAAATCCATATACATGAATCTGGGGAGGCGTAAGCCATTGTTTTTTGCACTACTTAATTAGCCTTATTTTAGGTTAAAACAGTAATAATCTCACGTGCACCATAGAGGGTAATCAAACTGTATTTTATAGGATGATAATATATTTGTATGATATCACGCCCAAAAAAGTAATAATTGAACCTTAAAATGGCCACAAATTCTTGTATATATGACTAATATGCCAGTGATGCCATCAGGTAGTAGATTACAGACACGTTTCCATGTATAAGAGCACAATGTAACGGGCTAATTGAATATGAAGAAATTCTTATAAGTTACAAGCACGTGAACTTATAAAGTGAGCTCAAATCGAATTCTTAACAAACCTCGCACAAGACTTCTACTCTTCATGCATATATGCCATGATACCAATTGGGCTAACGCGACTCACCACTTCAAACGAACACGGGCAAGATCGGCGGCCGACTCAGCCCAAACGTTATCAATGATTTTAGTCTGGGGAGAAATTCTTGCCTTCTTCCATGCACTAACAGTCCTACCAATTATAAGCTAAAACCTTTAATTAAATTTTTCTTGACAAGACACACAATATGTACAAACCTATACAAATCACTTGACTAAATGTTTATAGCAATGGATTCATGATCTTCATTGTTATAAGAATGTATTGTTGTTTATAGTTTATGACTCTGTTGTGAAGTTTTGTAGCCCAAAAAACACCAATTTCATTCCTTAAGACATTCTAAAACTCTCAATTATATATGGTGGATATAATATTTCATTTTTGGGGTTAATTAGAATAATAATATGTGTGTGTATATTATCCGTAGTTTATAAACAGAGAAACTTCTAAAGTTTTTTAAGCCCACATCCAATCTATCTATTCTAACTTGTAAGTGTAAAAGTTGACCATGGGTAAACTGTTTTGACTTTGGACAGAGGTGGAAATCATCTCTCAGAATTAATGCTGAGAAGGCGCAAATGATAGATCCATAAAAAAAGGACCTTGGGAGACGTCAAACTATGCACAAAGCCCAATATATTATGCCAAGTTTAGTGTGGGCCTTAACATGGGCCGAGCACTATGGCCTTGGTGGATAGCAAGCCTTGCAGAGTTGGTCATACTTATGGACATCAAAGTTGTGAAATCTCATCAACTTGAGCTGGTTCGCCATAAATCGGCTACGAAAGTAACCCTGGAAAGTGGGCTCAGTGGAAGTCCTGATGAAGAAGAGAAAGGCCAGAACCACATGCAGAGAGGTCAAGAAGAAGCAAATGGGCTCCATCACATCCCAACTCAGCTCCCAGAAGGTTAGCCTCATCAAGACAATGGTCTGGGCCATGATTAGGCCCAGCCCAACATAGAGCTCCCTCCACACCATATCTCTAGCTTCTTCCTCTATCTTTTGCCTCTTCTTCTCCATTTCCTCTAATTCCTTCCTCCTCCTGTCATTGGGATGTGCCACCGTTCCCCATATCACCCTCTCCATCTCTTTCGCTACCTGTAACCATGCATGTCACAACCACCTTCACTGCTTGATCATTAACATTTTCCATATCCACTTAGTGTTCAATATTATTTTTCTAATCTGCTAGAGTGAAGTTACTCGTTTGTTAGGACTAAAGTATATATACTTTATTTTTTATCTTTGCATCATAGTCCTTCTTTTGTCCCTTGCATATGAAAAGTGTAATTTTAGCCATAAGTCTTTTTTGTTAACATTTTTGGTTTCATTTAATGGAAAATGTTAGCTCTACAGATCTAAAGGTCAGTCTTGATAAAAAAAATAAAACTATATGAGCAATTATACTTAATAATCAAAATTTAAACTTGATTTGTCAAAATTTAAATACAGAATGATCTTTTAAATTTTTTGAGTTAACATTTTTCTTTAAATGAAATTAATAGTGTTAATAGAAAAAGAACCAAACATGCACTTTATAAATTTAATGAATCAAAAGTAAGCTATTGATGTAGAGATCAACGATCAAAAGCATACTTTAAACCTTTTTTAAAACACTTTTAAGGTAAAAATGTAATGTTATTGAGTGGATAGTGGATACTTCCAATTGTAAATTGCACGCTAATCAACCATATATTATTAGAATATGTTACATGTTAAATTCAAGGTATATATTGCCAAGATAAAAATATTTTAAGTCATATAAATAAAAACTTAGTATGAGCCAAATCTAAAAATTTTAATAAAAGAGTATTGAGCAAAAAAAGTTTATCTTTATCGATGTAAATTTAACGGTGGACAATTAAAATGAGTGCAATTTTATCATCATCGTCGCCTTTTACATGTTGCTTTTAAAAATTTTAGTTACTTAATTAGGAGGTCACATTTTTATGGCGGACATTCAATAATTTCACAGTTTTAGCAAAATTACACCAATTTCAATTACAATTGTTTATGAGTAACTTTGTATGAAGAAAAACTCTTTTTGCCCATTACTTTTTTTAATAAAATTCCTTTGATAAAATAACACACTTTGCATACGCGCGCGCGCACACTAAACTAAATTACCTGCCCCGGCTGTAGAAATACGACGTCCCCCAAAACAAGGACGTTTCCGGAGTCATCAAGCTTCTTAGCAAACTGAACGGCTTGATGTTCATTATTATCACATCCTTCTTCACAAACACGAAGAAACTCAGAGTAAGAAATACAGGTCTTTGGGATTTCCCTCACTTTGGCTTTCAGCTTCTCAAGCTGATATAAACCCATAATCTTCTTCGCCTCCTTCGCCGTCATTCCGTACACTTCATTGCCGGTGGTGGTTGCCGGAGGGCTAAGGCCACCATAGTAATGTTCTTCACCACCGCCTTTGACTCCTTTGAGCTTCTCTCTGAGATTTATATCTCCCATGGGCAGTGGCAGAAACCGCCGGGGAAAGCCACTGTCGAGTGGAAACTCCGGCGAACTGACGTGGCGGCGGCTTTGGATGTTTGTTACGGTGGAGGAAGCATTTGGAGGACCAGAAAGGGTATGTTTAACTGTTTTGGAACCATGGAGGAGACGCTTAATGAATAATGATGCCTTTAGAAGCGCCATTGATTTATATTAGTAGTATTATATTGTTGGTGATCTGAATCACAGAGGAATCTTGAGAGTGTGTGATGAATTCAGTTTTGTTCCTCTCTCTATATATAGGTCCTGACTATTGGGAGGGCAGGGCAGGGGAGAATCTTCATTTAGGATCTTTTTATTTTTATATTTCTTTCCCTGTTTAAAATATATTTCCAACAATGATATTCACATGTTTTGTTTCCAATACCAAGAGTATACGGCCTCCGGTTCTAAATATAGAATCTAGTTGACCTTTTTGAAAAATCTTTAAAAAAAGCAAAATAAGTTAATTATAAATTGATTTACCGATGTAATAAAAAAAATTGATTTACCTAATTTTTTCTCTTACACTAAGCTAGTTTATTTTACCTATAAGCTTATGGATAATCTAAAAAGATATCAAACATGTCATGATTTAATAACCTATTTTGCAACTTTAATCTCTCCAAAAAAAAGTCAATTAAGTTTTATATTTAGGATCAGAGATGATAATACATTATATTTACCTACTCGTTGAAACAAAACGTAAGAGGCTGAACAGAGCTAAATAAGTTTCATCATATACATGCATGTCATCAATATATATATATATATTTGATTTCATTGATAAATATAGAATGTGAAATCAAATTTGATTTTACTTTTATAAGAGAATTAGATTGTTTAAATATATTTAGCCCTTTCTATTCATATTTTTAAGGAGTTAGAGACCATTTACATATTTTCTTCCCTTAAAAAAGTTAAGTGGATTCGTGATCCTTTGATTAGTGTATATGTCTGTCTATATATAAGAAATAAAGAAATATTATGTTTTTTCTGGCTTTGGTCAGTTTGGTGTATAGTAGGGATCACGCAGGTCTTATTTAAAAAATTGTTACGGTTTTTCTTTATATGTTTTGGTGTTATGAAAGGGTAGTTAATGTCTCTAAGTTTAATAATACACATTTTTTTATAAAAACATTCAATCACATCAGAATTATTTGGGGATATGAGAATAATAAAATAAACGCTGCATGTCACAAAAAAATGAAATAAACTATGTAATTTTTTTCTCAACAATAAAACAAAAAAAAACGTGTGTGGAGCTGCTGTGTTGGGGAACACTGCAACTATTCTGTGCTACACAGCTGATTAAATATGTTCCGGCCGCTCTGTATATCCGAGAGTTAGAGATATATAATCTGACAAAAAAATATAAGGATATTTTTTTTATCAAAGATCATGTTCAAGAAATTAATCTTAGTCATTAATTTTGCAACTATTACCCGTTTATTATGGTCAATGTAAATTTCAACAAATGATTATTGTCAATCCGAAAAATATAAAAGTTAAATATCAAATACCCCTAGAAGTTTTTCCATAAGAGCATTCCACTCTAGAAGTTTTTTTAAAAGCAATTAAGCTCTTGAAGTTTAAATTTGGAGTAATGTAACCTTTTTTTTGCTCGTACGGCAGCCACATGTATTGTTATCTTTTCCACCTCATCATTAGATTGGGCTCGAAATCAGTCTCCTCTCTTCCTTCTTCTCCGTCCCCCCAGTGTAATCTCTGTTTCCCCTGGGTTCCGGTGAAGGGTTTTATGGCTCAAACTGAAATTGATGGGCTATTTGTTTTCTGTGTTGTTATGTGTTCAATTTTGGTTTGGTCTTGCCTGTTGTCACCGTCTTTGGTTTTCTTGAACTGACACCGTCTTTGGTTGGGAATGCGTTTATGTGTATTAGTCTGAAAGGGAAATTTGTTTCATCTATATCTTGTTCAGCACATGTTGATTGAGTCCGTTTTGAATTTTGATACTATGCTACTTATGAAAGGGTGTTGTTATCCTTTTAGATATCCAATAATAAATGATCGGTGGTGGCTTCATAATTCTTTTTAGAACTTTTACTCCAAGGGTATTTATTTAACCCAAACACAGATGTCCAGTCAAAATGGGAAAACAGCGGGTGACACAACAAGAGCAAAAATAAAGCTAGGCGCAATCATCTTCAGAATAGAAAGTGTGGCAAAAAACCATGAAAAGAAAGGCAGACATCAGTGAATGGACGGCCAAGAATGCCAGCAATTACGAGAAGCTTGTTATGGAGGGAGTCATTTGTTTATTTGTCGTGGCATGCCTCGGATAGTGAATGGACGGCCAAGAATGCCAGCAATTACGAGAGAATTTTTTTTTATTCATGATTAAGGTATCCCCACTCTCGACAAGTGAGAGACTAATCCTCCGCTGATTTATAGGCACCTCAAAGGGTGGGACAACTGGCCTAGGAGATTTAATGTTTCTCCATCCAACGCCAGGGATCGAACCCCAGACAATTGGTTAAGGGTGAATGAGTCCTTACCACTCAACCACACACCCCAGGTTTATGAAGAGAGAATTTAGTACCGCTTCAAATATAAAATAGCACTATACGTATAAGCACACAAACTTTATATTTTTTCTTGTATTGGGCATTTTAATAATAAAATTGCAGCAATAATTTTCTAGAACATATATAAGTCGAAAATACAAATGTAAGTGGAAGTCTAGTACGCCCATTTTTGTCACGTGCACAACACATGCATATGCTCCCCACTGCTACAACATTGATCCGAACAATCTCCCAAATTGCTGATTTTCTTTTAATTAATTATGTCCACCTATATTACCCTAGAGAAATTTTGGGTCTTAAAAATGTTTATGATATCGTCACAATGCTTTAATTTCATTCGGTCTCGTTGTAACGTAAGCCCACTCAAGAGTGGGTCTTCACTTGCATCATTAGTCCTATCTATGTCCTATATGCAGTATAATATACATCTACCAAACGGTCTTTATTTTTTTAAAATACTGGCTCTTGTTTTTTTTATAGCTACTTATGTGAAGCAAAAAAAACCTTACGCAATGACACCATGTCAGTTGTCACCATAACGGACGATCTTACAGCAAGCAGGGCAAATAATTGTCCATATCGAGGTAAGCTCACTTTATTATGATGCACATCGTCATTCCCACGTAGTAATAATTTCTGACACAATTAAGTATTATCTGATATAAATAAAACTAAAGGGACATCGTTCGATCATTCGAGATCAGTAACAAATATCAAACCTTTTTCCATGACCAAAATACTACATTTCCGCTCAACAGTGGTGTCATGCTTTGATTAATGGGAAGCAAGCATGCATCAAAAAGTGAGATTATACATAATTTTTGTCAATATCACATTTTATCGGTGGATTCCACGGAGACTCGATAGAATACGAAATGGTAATGGTTTTTGAGGCTGTGTTAGACTATTGGTGAAGAGTCTGAATTGGAAAGACAATAAAGTTCAACATGTGTTGATCTATAGAAAGGCATAATAGCGAAGTTTAATTTTTCACTGCAATTTAAAGTGGACGTGTTTATAATAAGCTAATTTATGTTGGGTTAGTTGGTGATTATAAAAATGGCTTATTTTCTATTGGACTTGTGTAAAACTATAAGATTGAGTATAAGTGACTTTTTTTCAATCACATTTATATTTAGATTGACAATGACTAAAGTGTTTCATTTTCAAACGAGCTGATTAATTAAAACATGTTTTAAATTATTGAATTGATAGGCAAGCTTAGTTTATAAAGAAAATTGCTTAAAAAATTTAAACACAGCCATAAACCCCAAATCCGCGCTTATATCATTTCAAAAGTTACTTAAAACACTTCTTCTGCCAAAAGTGGCTCTAAACACAGCCATAAACCCCAAATCCACGCCATCGGCAAAATTGTTCCTATATGCAGATCCTGTACTCTTGTGCTAGGCGACTAGGCGTTAATGTTACTGACCAAATGAACAACTGAGCTTTTGCAGAGGAAGTGTTTCTAACTCAGCTTCTGCAACATTCATCACAATATACACACTTGGAAAATGCCATTAAATAACAAATTATATATCTTAGTTTGTTGTACATATTGCCTTCCACTCAATCAAGAGCCAAAATAAAATAATCGGTGGCCGCAAATTGCCAATTTCAACTGCTTTGGTGGAATGGAGAGTGAGTGAGGGGAAAAAAGAAAAAGGATTCTGCAATATAAAGCTCCTTAGTGGCTCAACTTTAATTTTTTCTCATATATTTGGGAACTCGTTCCAAAAAGAATGGATGGCTGGAAAGAAACCCCGACTCATAAGGAATCTTTGACTGATTAACAGTTTGTCATTTTATGACGTGTTTCGGTGTTTTATTGGAAAATATTGGGTGGATTCAATCAGCCAAGGACAATGGTTGGTGACTCGATCGATCGGTGGTGACTTAGACAAAATTTGTTCAATGCGTGAAACAGGTTGATGGAAGCGTATCAAAGTAAGCAAAGCAAAGGCAAATTAATGTGTGTTCAAAAGGTTAGTGTAGATACGTGACCATCACCATCATCTAAAACTTTAGCTTGCAATATTAATGCTAGTTTTTCTCATCCACGCCTCACTTTTGTATAAGAATGTTATACATTTCTATTATCCCATTGCAGAATAATCATTCCTCGTATTAATATTAATGTAACATATGGTATTATCTTACATTTCTGCCATGCCAATAAGGGAATTTCATCAAGAAGAACTAGCCGCACTCTGTAACATCCCATATTTTTAGCACATATAAATAAATGGTCTCTGTGACATTTTAAATTTTTATTTGAGAGTAGGGCTTTTAAGAAGTAATAAATTTGAGTTAAAAAAATAAAATAAAAATTTAAATCTTATTCATATGGATGACTTATATATACTAGGAGAGCAAGTATAAAGAAAAGAATTAAAATATAAATATATAAATATGTTGTATTTTCTTTTCAAGTAAATTGGGCCTAATAGTAGAAAAACTCATTTTTAGAAACCCTAGACTCTTTCTATTCAATTTCTTTTTCCCTTCTCATGTTCACTCTTTGACACTCCTTCATACTCACATCACAGCCTCCACATCCTCTTTTGTAGGTATGTAATATTTTATGTATGTATTTTTCTTTCACATGCTTTTTGTCAAAAGTATTGTAGTTGATAGGGAATACTTTGCTTACACTAGTTCCATGTTATTCTCGTCAAAAAAAAAAAAATCATGTTCAAGGCTTAGTGTACACAATTTCATTTTATTTAGAATAACCTTTAAATCATTTTCGGTGAATATATACACAAATATTATGAAGATTGATAATATTCTATTTTGCCTCAATCAACAGTGATTCAAAACCCACATATTTTTCTACTTGGTCAAGAGTTTTCATGTGTTAGAAACTATATTTTTATTTTGTATATCTTGCTTATAATTTGTTTTCTCAAAATAGCTAATAATATATATATATCATAACTAATTTATTCTTTAACCTAGGATTCTTCGTGACTTAATAAGTGCAGATTTGTTTTATTTCCTTTCTCATTTCAGTTATAATGTTGACATTAATTAATTTAAATATATATGTATTATTATTTTTGTTTCTTTCTATGATATGTATATAAAGAACAGAGAAAAGAAATCCCAACCTACTCTTCCATTCCATTAAATAATATGTGTGTATTTTAGTTTTTCTCTTCCTCCCTTTCACTCCCCTCAAACTCAAACGGACGCACCCAAGACATTTAACCCATTCTACATATATCTTAGCAGACCTTCAATAAATCTTGCTTTTGTACATGATTTCTTCCTTTATATATTAATTCTTTTAGGGGTATAATTCATATAATTTTTAAGACATCACAATTATGATCTTTCACTATCTTTTGTAAGTATGGGCATGTACATGTAATGTTTTTCTAAGATAGATTGGTGTGTATTATGATGTATATGTGGCCTAAATTAAAATAAAATAAATAAAACTGATTAATTAATAATACTTTTATTCAGGAATAAAAGTAATTATATATAGGGTAGTTTATGGTACAAGTTGTATTAAATTACCTTTTAGGTAGTGTCAAGATATATAATAATAGATATTTAAATTGGTGATATTGTAGACTCTAATTAAAAGCTTTGAAGTGATCTTAATTGTATAATTGCTTGTGAGCTAAAGGAGATCAGGTAACTCTGAATGATTCTTTCGTATGCTTGTAAGTTATGTATAATTATAATCCGATTGATTACCGATTACCTCTTAAATTAAAAATGTGCGCTGTTATGATTAGTTTATTCATTTTCAAGCATGTTTGTTGTTAAATTAGTTTGTTCCTTTTCAAACATATTTGTTGTTAAATTAGTTTGTTCCTTTTCAAGCATGCTTGTTGTTAACTGTTTTAATATGTAATATGTGAATGATAAGTACTTTGATTCTTTTCAAGCATGCTTGCTTATATGATGATGTTATATTGTGTTAAAGAGTATATTATGGTAATTTAGTTCAAGTATATTTTAATTGTTGGTGAATGTATATATCTGTCATTGCATGAGCATCTGTGATGGGATAGGGATTAGAGGAGGATTATGTGATGATGAATGTTTATACCACCACTCGGTGCAAAGTGGTAGTGGTACTTGTCAGGGCCCTTTCTTCTATGATTCCTTTGCCAGAGATTGCATGGAAGTTATGGGACATGTGACACCTCCTTATATTTGTTCTTTAAGGAGGGGAGCCATAGTCCATGCTTGAGCTCTGTACCTTTGGCAGGGTACATCTCAAGTAATCATGAGCTTGGAACAATCTAGATACTTGGATGTGTTTCTGTTTGGACTATGTGTTAGCCTATGGCTCCTGTCAGCGGAATAAGGGTGGAAGCTATATAAGGGAGGCATACTGCATTTATGCATAAGTGAAATCTTAATGTGATGGTACTGTTTTTGAATTAAGAGGTCAATTGAGATGGATATGAAAAAACCGAAAGTTGATCTGTACGGATGATCATGTGAATGATTTTTGTATTATAATTATATATAATTTGCTTGTGTATGTTAGGAGATTTCGGTAGTTACTGAGATGTCGATCTCACCCCATTATTAATAATTTTAGGTGAAGGGATTTAATAGCAAGTCAGGGGAAGACACTTGAATTGTAAGCACGTTGTGAGTTGTATTTATTTTGTCGTGGACTTCACTATTATATTTCTTCAATTAAACTAGTTTTAAAATTCATCTTTATGGAATTGATTTTCTTTTAAATTGTAAATATGTTTTTTTTATCATGAATATTTGATATTTTCTTTGTCACATCAAAAGGTATTTTCAATAAGTTATGAAATTATGGAGATATTTTTAGGGTGTTACACACTCCATGCACATGAACAAAATATAGGGAACTTATTCATTGCAGTATTTTATCTTTTTGTCCGCATTTCATTGCATTGCTATATAAATAATACCGAAAAGGACAATAATAGCATATATTGGTTCTTGTTTTAAATTTGTTACGTGCATATGGTATGCTTGAAATAAACACTTATTTTTTTAATCAAAAACAACATGACATTATACTAACAATAAAAATATTAGATAAGTCTTAAATATGCAATAATAAAAATTAAACTAGCTATAGTAGCATATTTGCAGCTTGTGGTTGTTGCGAAACACGCCAAAAAAGAGATTAAGGAAAACTTGAACATCATGTACTATAATTTGATAAATTGATGGCAGAAAAATTCACAAACTTTTCTCGATGTTTGACATCACATGAGAAATCAACCCCAATATTATCAATGAGCGATATATAGTTTAACGTAGAACAAAAACATGTTATAATAAATAACGTTAAAGAAGGAAGTTCTAATTTTCAAAATTATTAGTATAATATAAGACTTTTGCGACACGGGAGAATATGACAACATGATGTGGTCTTCATCACTTCCATTTCCAAATGGTAACTTCTCAATCTTGAGTTGGTGAGGAAGTGATTGAGAGCTTGCACTTATGTCAAGAGATGAGGAGAGAGTCATTGACCAACAAGAAAGATTACTGAAAATTTATCGAATAACATCCCGATAAAGTTTGAAAACATGCATACATTAAACATTTATCAAAGCAATGTATAACATTAAGAAGTAGGCGCCTTTGAAGTGACAACAACAGAAGAAAAAATCGTAAGTGTGTATATTGCTAGTTAGGCACATGTATCATTTTATTAATCATGTTAAATGATCCTCAAAAACTAAACATAACACGGTTCAAACCGATGAGGTGAAGATAGTGAAGAGAGGAAGAGGAAGAAGTGTAAAACCTGGTAGCTTTTGAGCCCTTTTTTTCTATATAGGTAGCCTTTTGAGCTAAGTTAGTAGCTTTTGTGTATTTTGTCAAATGCATCAACATACGTACGTACATACATACATATATTGTATTTAGTTATGTAAATTGAATAAGATTAAAATAAAACTTCCGCGATATTCACTTTTTTTCACTGTGAGATATGGGCCTACTTCATAATACAACCCAACCCTATTGGTTATGAGGCCGACCGATTATAATGAGAAAAGGCGGGTCCAAATTAAAAGGAATCTTAGGGTTGAAACCATTTCATGGGCTAGGTAAAGCACAGTCAGCATGATACTAATTAAGAAACACAGCCCAATCAATACCCAATTTAATGTTGGTACGGGATGCAATGTAAAACACGTAACCACTCGAGATTAGATTAATTAGTTACTAATAGTCAATAGAGGTCAAATTATTGGGTGGTGTTAGCCTGTTAGGAAAAAAACACGTAACCACTTGACGATATCAACTTCTCATATCTTATGTGTTCACGGTTTGGAAAAGTATTAGTTTAGGACAATATTTTCATCTTTCTTTACATGGATTTTCATAATTTTTAACCGCAAAGAGGCAGATTCGTATCTTATTCATTATTCTTTATGTATGAACAAATAGAACACCACACCACATGCTGAACCAATATTAGAATCTATGCTGCGAGCGAGAGATGTTCAAATTTATTATTTAATGGTGCATCAAAGGTTACTTCCAACTAAAGAATACACGTGCCTATGAAAAATGTATGACTAGCAACACAAACTGGGGGAGGACCCAACATTTAATTTATTGCGCTACAGATAAAGGGAAGCAGCAGGAAGCTAAAGTGGGGTATAGTATTAGTAAAAGGATACGCAGGGAAAGGTTTTTGTGGGTAAAATAACAAGAGAACATGAAATTAGAGCAACTCAATACACGTATGAAAGCTACTCATCCTTATAGTAGTTCACAAACAAACCAGCCTTCAATTTTAAGTATAGTTTAACTTGCATCTACAAGCAACAAAGGACAGTATATAACAAAGGGAAAGGGTATTGTACTTTATGATGAGAGAGAAATAGAGGCAATGATCCAAATCCAATGTCAAAAGAAGCAGCAATCCCACACCTAACTTTATTGGCGTGTCTCCTTTGTTTTGTTTTTGTGGGGGTCCCTATTAAATGTTCAACGGCGCTATCTTCTTCTTTTTTATTTGATTCCATAAGGTATCCCACTCGTGTGTCAAGTGGGACTAATACTTCGCTGTTCTGAAGTCCCATATAGAGGGTAGACAGTTAGCCTGTGAATTTGCTCCATTCGCAAGAGTTAGGGATCGAACCCCCAACTACTTGCTTAAAGGACGAGAGTACTTACCACTTACGCCAACCCGTCTGGTTTCAACGGCGCTATCTTCTCTCCCGGTTTCACACTATTTCTCCCATTTTCTTTTCTTTTCTTTTCCCCTTTCAATTTCCTCTTTTTTTAACATGTCAAAATTTCCTCTTATTAATTCTTATTCTTAATTCTTCAGTCCAAAAAAAAAAAACCTTTGTCACAAACAATAGGACCGTCTTCTATTCCTTTATCTTTTCATTTCTTTTCTTCATAGGAGACGATTCCTAATTCCCCACGATCTAGCTTTTTTTGTGTAGAACTGTTCATTTTATATTTATCGTGGGAAATTCCCATTGAAATGAAACTCTAGGCGTCAACTATAACCTTACCTTCCATGTTATTTTAATTGCGGATAGGTCTACAATTAATTGACGGCTTATCCGAACCTTGCCTCTTTTACCACAATAATGTTGGTTGAAGATCAGGACCACATGGACCTACAACCCTATCTCTAGCTGGTACTCAGATAGAACATGGTGATGAATGATGATACAAAACCACATCCAAAACAAGGACGCATTCCTTAAACAGTAAATAATTCTACAAAACGAAGAAAAGAGTTCTCATAGCAATCCAGATCTTCTAAGATAGAGATCGTGCCAAAATAGTTGAAGTAACAAAGTCTGGCTTTGATTGTTTGGATTATAGAGATCAAATTACGTGGTTAATCTGTCGTGTTCATCCCTCTCACATACATATCATGATCTATCATTCTGTTAAAAGTTTGATAATTACGTTGTGGACGAATCCTTCGGGTGTTAAATCTGTTCGAGAGGGTGTTGTATTAATATACACTAATATATGGATCATAGGTCGATCAAATGTGACCCTCAAAATTAATTATAGAACTTATATACCAATATGTTACTAGGCAAGGCAATTAACTCGAGCACACGATATCTTGGTAACGTGATGCCTTATTCTGGGGATGGGTACAAAATAAGGAGTGGGTCCCGGATGGATCTTAGAAAATCGCCTGACGTGGACACTCTGGGGCGTCGTCACCACCCACTGCCCAGGTAAATTTAGCAGTTAGCACCATTCCAAAGTCTCAGTCAAATCACATCCGTCTCTCACTCTCAAGTCTCGTCTAATGAAACTTGCATGCTTGTATCCTTTTAATTGGTTTACTTTCTATTGGTCCTAACCACATTATATTGACAAGTATGAAGGAAAAAAAAATGAAGAGATGGTCATTGTCTGTCTGGAAACAGGATCACATATGAATACTGTGGTAACCCGTTACCCCCCCCTCTCTCTCTTACTAATTCAAATTTCGAATGGTGATTGACACGTGGCAGGTCTGAATAATAAACCAGATCGTATTTCAACAACTTGAATAGCATCCTGTCTGGGCTACAAGTGAAGCCCATATCGAAATCAAGCCCAACCTGTTGTAATCCAAGGAAGGAAGTCCAGAACCATCCTTGAGTACCTGAAGGCAACCACTAACTTGGTGGAGAAGTTATTCCTGAGTAGTTGGAAGTAAAGCTGTTGGACGTGGGGAGTAGTTGTTGTGACACGTAGGCAACCACAACCATGTACCAGAAGGCATGATCCCGAGACGTGGCATGACAGTTATCCTAGATGTAATCTAGTTTAAATAGGAAATCTTGTATTCAGAATAGGGGATGTTGTATTTTCTGTTCAAGAAGTACATCTTGTAAACTCTCTCTCATTTAATTAATATTAAGAAGTAATTTCCAGATTACCTTTTATTGTGATTGAATTGTTCTTCATTTAATTAGTATTGCTTTAAGAAGATTTTTTAGGGCATTACATTTGGCGCCGACCGTGGGGAGAAATTCATTTTTCTTCTCGTTATCTTGCAATCCCAGACCATGGAAGACGACGCGATGTCGCCTCTCAACCCTGACGCGCCAGCACACTCAAATGTCCATGAGATTTCCTCCACAGGATACCCTGGAGGAAACGCTCAGGATAACCCCTAGAACATCCCAGAAAATGATCCACTGATGCTCACTGTGCAGCGGTTACAAGAGCAACAACGAGAGCACTTCGCGATGCTCAAGACACTGTCAAGCGAGAATAGGAGCCTGAAACTTGAAATCACTAAACTAAGGATGACCCGACTCCATATACCCGAAGATAATATGGAAGAGGAACAACCCATCCCAAGAGTGATTTCCGAAAGTACATATCACCGGAACGCGGATCCCAGACGCCAGAACCCAGAACAGTACCAACCTGACGAAGATCTGCACGAACATCGATCTCGACGCACAGAAATGCGAGATGATCACCGGACTCCCGAACACAAATCCCAACATGCAGAACCTGAGGAAAAACACAGGAATCCAGAGCATAAGCGTCGTCAAACCAAAAGGAAAAGCAAACACCAGAACCCAGAGAATGAGCCTCAGGATACCAGGATGGATGACAGATACCAGAACACAGAATATGATGATCCGGAATATAACCCCAGAGTCAAACTTTCCGACGAAGATGAAGAAGGGGTTGGAAGTTCCAACGATATGTTGGATAAACCTGATCCTCCCAAGAGGCCACGAAGGCACTTGACCTCCAAAATAACCGTTCCCAGAAACTCAACTCCCAGAATGCGAAAAAAGCGGAAAACATATCCGGAAATCAAGCGGATGCAACGAGAGTTAGATGAACTGAAAGCAACCATGTTCCAACTCCCAGGAGCACCATTCCCCTTCGAGAAAAACGATCCTTCCAGTTACGCGAATTCACCATTCATTGAATCCATATCCAGAGCGAAACTGCCATCCCGACTCGTATACCCGGCCATCACACCTTATGATGTTTCAACAGACCCGGATCACCACATGGCACATTACAAACAACGAATGTTTGCCATTACAGTCCCTGAGAAAGTACGCGAAGCATGTATGTGTAGGGGAATCGGGATGACTCTCACAGGACCCGCTCTTAAATGGTATATGCACCTCGAGGTAGGATCCATCGCTACATTTGCTGAACTACATGATTCTTTCGTGAGTCAATTTGCAAGTAGCAAGCGGTTGGAAAAAACCGCCGATGACTTGTACAGGCTTCATATCAAACGAGGGGAGACCCTTCGCAGCTTTGTTACCAGATTCAACAAGGAAAGGTTGGAGATAGATCACTCGGATGAAATGACATGTATCAATGCGTTCAGCAAGGGACTGTGGACCTGGATGCCCTTATACGAAGAACTGACCAAGTGCCAACCTAAGACATGGACGGAGGTCATGAGAAGGGTATTGGCCGGAGTCAGACTAGAAGAGGACCGGATGAACCGAGACTACGACTCACCAGAATCCGAGTCTAGTCATGCAGGCAAAAACAAGAAACGAAAGCAGCGACCAGAGAAACCTCCCAGAGCAGAGTCCTACTCTAATGCTAAAAAAGCACCAGAACGATCCGGGAGGTCAACCAGACCAAGCAGACCACCGGCTCCCCGAATAGAAGAGCAAGGCTTGCAATTATCCGCGAAGGAGTTAGTTAAAGAGCTCGGAAAAATGGGGGATCAAGTGCGATGGCCAGGAAAAATAAAGATACCCCCGGAGCAGCGAGACAAATCTAAATGGTGTGACTTCCACCAAGACCACGGACACAAGACCGATGATTGCATATCCCTGCGCTTCCAAGTCTCGGAACTCTTGAAGAGGGGATACCTAGAGCATTTGCTCGAGGGATCAAAGAAGCAGAACCAGATAAACAAGGCAGCGAGCAATACGAAGCCCACTCCTGCAATCCGCCAATCCCGACTAAGATGATAAACTTTGTCAATGGCGGATCTTGCATCATGGGAACCTGTTACTCTGCTGCTAAGAGACACATTAGAACCTTGACTGAACAGATAGAATCCCTGACCATAGGTGGTGAAGACTTAGAGGCACAAGAAGGACCATTAGCATTCCTTGACCACGAGATCAATGACCAGAACCATGATGATGCTCTTGTCATCTCGATCTACCTAGCCAACTGTGAAGTCAAAAGAGTTCTCATAGATCCAGGTAGCTCTGTCAATATTATTTACTTGAATACAGTTAAGGAAATGAACATGGAATCGACCATGTCATACTATCCAACCACCCTAGTAATCGGCAACGGCGCTGCTGACAAGTCGATGGTCATGGTTAATCTAGCAACATATGCTGCCGGAATTAATCAAACATTTACTTACCATGTTATGGATTGCCCTTCTCCATACAACGCCATCCTGGGATGACCATGGCTCCACCAGATGAAGGCTGTACCGTCCACCTTGCACCAACGGGTTAAGTTCTATACTCCTTGGGGAGTACGCCAGATCAAGGGAGACCAGAAAACATCTCGAGAGTGCTACCAGACTTCCCTGAAGAAGTCCGAGAAACTACCAGCCTAGCAATTACAGGGATCATCCCTGAGACCTCAGATCAGGGATGAATCGTCCACCGGACTCGAAACCATCCAGGTCGACCCAAACTAGCCAGACAAGAAACTCTTCATCGGGAATGATCTCAGCGCATACTTGAAGAGCCAACTTATAGCATTCTTGACCCAAAATCAAGATTGCTTCGCTTGGTCCTATTCTGACATGACCGGAATCGATCCCCAGATCAGTTTCCACAGATTGAATGTGGATCCTAAACACAAGCCTGTCCGACAAAAGCGCCGGAAGTTCGGTACAGACAAAAACCAAATCATTCAGGAAGAGGTCCAGAAACTATTGGCAGTCAAGTCAATAAGGGAGGTGACTTACCCAGAGTGGCTAGCCAATGTTGTAGTAGTAGCCAAGAAGAACGGAAAACATCGTGTTTGTGTAGATTTCACAGACCTGAATAAAGCCTGCCCCAAGGATATCTTCCCATTACCACACATTGACATGATGGTGGATGCCACTTCTGGACACCAGATGCTAAGCTTCATGGATGCTTTCTCCGGATACAACCAAATCAGGATGTATCCTCCAGACCAAGAAAAGACCTCTTTCATCACGGACAGAGGGACATACTGCTACCAAGTAATGCCTTTCGGCCTAAAGAATGCAGGAGCTACCTACCAAAGGTTGGTCAATAAAATGTTTGAAAACCAGATTGGAAAATCTATGGAAGTCTATGTGGATGACATGCTTGTTAAATCCCATT
Organism: Mimosa pudica; assembly: GCA_029929735.1. Taxonomy (NCBI): domain Eukaryota; kingdom Viridiplantae; phylum Streptophyta; class Magnoliopsida; order Fabales; family Fabaceae; genus Mimosa; species Mimosa pudica. Next base: position 13,958,360 of record JAKELP010000004.1, on the reverse strand, counting down.
CCAAGGAAGAACACATCTGAAACTTACAGGAGGCATTCAGGATCCTGAAGCAGTACAATATGAAGCTTAATCCAGAAAAATGCTCCTTCGGGGTCAAATTCGGGAAATTCCTAGGATATTTGGTCTCAAGTAGAGGCATTGAAGCACACCCCACTCAGATAAAAGCCATCCAGAACATCTGCTCTCCCAGACGGGCAAAAGATGTGCAAAAGCTAACAGGAATGATTGCAGCTTTGAACAGGTTCATCTCCCGTTCTTCAGATAAGTGCCATCATTTCTTCAAAACACTCAGGAAGAACAAAACGTTCGAATGGAGTCCAGAATGTGAAACGGCTTTACAAGGCCTCAAGGAATACCTGTCCAAGCCACCACTCCTCTCCAAACCAAGGCCCAATGAACTACTTCAGTTGTACCTGTCTATATCCGGACACGTTGTAAGTGCTGTACTCATACGCGAAGATACAGGAATACAATATCCAGTATACTATGTGAGTAAAACTCTCCTAGACGCTGAGACCAGGTACTCACCTGTCGAAAAGCTAACATTAGCCTTAGTCATGGCATCCAGAAAGTTGAAACCATAATTCCAGAGTCACCCCATCCAGGTTGTGACATCTCACCCGCTCAAAGCCATATTCCAGATACCAGACTTATCTGACAGACTAGTCAAATGGGCAATCGAACTCGGTCAATACGATGTATCATACATCCCAAGAACTGCAATAAAGTCTCAGGTACTAGCAGACTTCACGGCTGAATTTGCACCTAACATCCAGATAGGTACCGGACTCGGGGTAGTCATCCAATCGCCAACTGGGGATACCATGGAACAATCCTTTCAATGTACCTTCAGAGCAACCAACAATGAAGCTGAATAAGAAGCATTGATCATCGGAATGCGCTTACTAGTAGAACTTGGAGCGCAAGACGTGGAAGTGCGATGCGACTCCCAACTTGTATCTAAACAAGTTCAAAGAGAATACCAGGTAAAAGATTCCCGAATGCAAAGATATTATAGTATGGCCACCTCGATATCAAAATCATTCAGGGAATTCAAATTGACACAAATACCCAGAGATAGCAACAAGCATGCTGACGCATTACCAAACTTGGGATCCACCATTCCAAGTTCCAGAACACGAGTCATCCCAATCATACGATTACCAGACTCGGTACTAACTACCACACCTGTTCACTATGTGCAGGCAAATTATAGACCAGACGATTGGAGATCCACAATCTACAGGTACCTGGACACAGGAATACTCCCGAATGATCAAAACGAGGCCAGAAAAATTAAACAAAGAGCATCCAGATACCAGATATTCAGGAATGAACTTTACAGATGGTCTTTTGCAGGCATATACCAGAAATGCCTCGGCCCAGATGACTCTGAATACGCATTAAGAGAAACACATGAAGGAGAGTGTGGTAACCATTCTGGTTCCAGAAGTTTGGTTAGGAATCTCTTGAGAGCAGGATACTTTTGGCCCAAAATGCAACAAGATGCCCAGAAACTCGTTTCCAAATGTGACAAGTGCCAGAGATTCGCACCTGCACTCCAGCAACACCCAGAATTCCTACACTCCCTGACTCCAGTATGGCCCTTCATGAGATGGGGGATGGATATAGTCGGGAAGTTACCACCAGCACCAGGAAAACACGTGTTCTTGTTGACAGTGACCGATTACTTTACCAAGTGGATAGAGGCAGGAGCATTCCAGCAAGTTAAAGAGCCAGAAGTCATTGACTTTATCTGGAAGAACGTTGTTTGCAGGTTTGGACTACCATATGAAATAGTATGCGATAACGGATCCCAGTTCATTGGATCAAAATTCAGGAACTGCACCAAGTGGAACATCAAGTTGAAATTTTCCACTCCCCGGAATCCCCAGTCCAACGGCCAAGCAGAAGCCAGTAACAAGACAATTGTGTCCTCCTTGAAGAAACGACTAGAAAAAGCCAAAGAAAAATGGGCAGATGAACTCCCAGCAGTACTATGGGCTTACAGGACTACAACAAGAACTCCAACAGGAGAGACACCCTTCTCCTTGACGTATGGATCAGAAGCAATGATCCCCGTTGAGTACGGACTACCAAGTCTAAGGTACAAGTGGACAAACGAAGAGATCAATAACATCAACCTGAACTATGAACTAGATCTCCTAGATCTTAAACGGGAACAAGCTCTAATTCAGATGACATCTTATCAACAACAGATAGCCCGCCAATACAACAAACACGTCAAAGAACGACGCTTTCAAGTAGGGGAATTGGTTTTACGAAAAGTCTTCCCAAATACTCCAGAATCCAGAGACGGAAAGCTCAGCCCCAATTGGGAAGACCCTTACCAGATTGAAAGCATCACGGGTCCAGGATCTTACCAATTGCGAGACTCTAAAGGAAAATTGCTCCCCAGGAGTTGGAACGCAATCCACCTGAAAAGGTATTTCCCATAGCATCTAAATTTCTCTTGCCCTAGTGCTATAGCATTATAATTTCCCGGAGCCAATCATCAGGCACTATCCAGAACTAAGTTCTATCAACAGGAACACTTTCCTGATGATATAACTTCCCGGTGCCAACCATCAGGCAAAATCCAGAACTAAGTTCTATCACCACGAACACTTTCCTGATAATATAACTTCCCGGAGCCAACCATCAGGCAAAATCCAGAACTAAGTTCTATCACCAGAAATATACTTCCGATGATATAACTTCCCGGAGCCAACGCTCAGGCGATAAACGTGTCCAATATTCTCAAATCAAAACCGCCAAAAAATCCTAAAATCCCAGAGTTAGGAAATCAAACACAAACACAAGTTCCACCAACTGAACATATCTCACTTGGTACAACTTCCCGGAGCCAAAGGTACGCTATACTTATGTTTTACACTTACTTTTCCTAAGTTACTTCATTTGTTTATTCATTTGTTGCTTTAAACCTCTTATAAATTCTAAATACATAGTAGCTACTAACCCGGTATATAACTTATAGACCATCCTGAATCCTGAAAGATGTATGGATGACGATCCACCACATCCCCGAGCAACCCGATTCCAATATCTAAGGTATACCAAATTCTAACTAGGCTTACACGAACCCCAGACTCTAATTAACTCCTGATTCAATTCTAATCCTTCTAATATAACCTGATCGTGTTTGTCTAACCAGATTGCTCAACCAGAAAGATGTATCTACCAGATATCAAATCAAAATACCAGAAGAATACACAAGTAAGTATGCGCAACTTACATTTCATAAATGTCAGAATTACATTTCCCTAAGATAACCAGAACACAACTAGTTAACACTAGTCAAACAAAAACAACATTCACCAGAAAAACATGTCCATAACATAAAACACAAGAAATTACTACACATAAAATATCTAAACATCCTTCCCGTCTACTTCATGGGAGTCCCCGGTTCCTTCTTCATTGTCACGAGTTTGCTTCTTGTCTGAACCAGACATCTCAGGATGAGAATTAACCTCTTCCTCGCCCCCTGATTCTTCATCACTATCACCAGATGAAGGCATGGAGTAGCCCTCATCCTGGAACTCTTGCTCCAACTCCTTCAAATCCCAATTAGCACCTCCTCCTGCCTGGAACTCCTTCACCATACGAATGGGTTCAAACAACATGAACTTTGAAACTTCCTGCCTCTCTCTTTCAACCAAAGCTTCAACCTTCTTCTCACTCTTGTCCTTCTCCTCCTCCCAGTCGGCAAGCTGCTTCCTCAAGTCCCCGATGGTGGCATTCAAACCATCGATTGTAATATCTGAGAGCTTCACCTCCTCTCTGGCATCTACAGCCTCGCCCTTTGCCATTTCAAGATCCCGAGTGAGATCTCGAAGCTTTGCCTCAGTTGTATCTCTGTATAACTTGTGAGTAGCTTCATAAGTTGTCTGCTTCTCCCTCATCTCCCGGTCAAACCATTCCAGATGCTTCACACGCTTTATCAAAGTGTCACATTCTATGCGAAACATCTCAGCTGACTTCTCTAAATCCCAGAAACGCTCACGCACAGCCTCAGCTACCTGATTGACCTGTCAAAACCAGAAGCCTTAATAACAAACCCACAAGAATGAAATGTGTAGGATCACATCTTGTGACAAAAACCAGACTAAAACCTACACCACAGACCTTAAAGGAGCTAGTAGTTAGTGAAACCAACAAATCCTGACCACCAGTATTACCAGAGGCCTTTAGTGCTTCACCTCTCCCGTCACCCACGTCCAGGATTGTGTCCAAGTCCACAACCGCAGTCTCCGGGACCGCAGTTATAGTTCCAACTTCCTTTGGCTTGTCAACCTCCTCGTTAATGGGGTCTAGCTCAACAGCCCCCTTCGAAGTCACAGCAACAGCACCCTTGGCCCTCTTCATCCGAGACGCTATTGTTTCTGAAACCACGTCACTACTTGATCCACTCTCGTGCTACTCCTTCTCTTCTTCCCGGCATCTATTGCCTCAACTTCAACTTAGGGACGTCAGGATCACCTAAACACCAGAAACGAGAAGCTCAACATAAAACGCAACCAGACGACACGCCTGACAAAACAAGTTAGAAGGTAGATAGCCATACCGATCTTGAAGATCTTGATATAAGTACGCTTGTTAGCGGGAAGAGCCATGATTGCCGCTATCAACTCCTCGGAGTCTGGACGCAAAAGAACCTTTTTCTCCTCAGCCTTAACTGCATGAAGAACCAACAAGTATATGACTCATATGAGCCATATACTCCCAAAACATTACCAGACACCAGATACCAAAACCAGAAGTTAAAACATCTACTTACATAAATTGTTCCACTCTGTCCTAAGAGGACCACCATCTGGAACCAAACATCTCTTATGCACCACCACAAACCTACGCTTCCAACGCCTGACAGAATTCCAGGGAATGATTACACCTACTCGTGTCAGCATAAACCAGACACGTGTCGCTGTAGGGGAGTTAATGTGGTAACCCGTTACCCCCCCTCTCTCTCTCTTACTGATTCAAATTTCGAATGGTGATTGACACGTGGCAGGTCTGAATAATAAACCAGATCGTATTTCAACAACTTGAATAGCATCCTGTCTGGGCTACAAGTGAAGCCCATATCGAAATCAAGCCCAACCTGTTGTAATCCAAGGAAGGAAGTCCAGAACCATCCTTGAGTACCTGAAGGCAACCACTAACTTGGTGGAGAAGTTATTCCTGAGTAGTTAGAAGTAAAGCTGTTGGACGTGGGGAGTAGTTGTTGTGACACGTAGGCAACCACAACCATGTACCAGAAGGCATAATCCCGAGACATGGCATGACAGTTATCCTAGATGTAATCTAGTTTAAATAGGAAATCTTGTATTCAGAATAGGGGATGTTGTATTTTCTGTTCAAGAAGTACATCTTGTAAACTCTCTCTCATTTAATTAATATTAAGAAGTAATTTCCAGATTGCCTTTTATTGTGATTGAATTGTTCTTCATTTAATTAGTATTGCTTTAAGAAGATTTTTTAGGGCATTACAAATACGATATTCTCCATTCTGAAATAAACAAATAATAACGTAAATAAAGAGGGAATAATGATATTAACTCCTAACCTTTTTGTTTAAATAGAGGACCAAGAGATCACGTATTTATTGGCTCCCTTCTAGCTTTATGAATGATATTTCTAGTAGCTTTGTTCATACTTAAAAAAGCTTGTCTTGAGCTTGTAGAGGGACGAAATACAAGATTACATACATTCATATTAGAACAGAGCAGAGGAGGGGTACTTCCAGGTTAGCGATACATCGAATGAATCACGGAGAAAATAGTTGTTAACACTTCCCTAACCATCCAGTCATTCCCATGGTGGCATATTTACATAACAAGCCTATTGAACCAAAAAAAAACAAAGGGAAAAAAAGCCTCTATAACTACTCATACTGACCCATATCTTACAAAGACCAAAAACATGCAAACCGCACACAACTATGTTACATACTTGGCAGACAGGTAGGGAAGCGGACATAGATAAATAGGTCCCGTTATCTGTGTCAGCATACGCAGGATTAAACTATTAATTGTATTTCTCATCATTTTAATTCATCTCCATTTTATTTGCACATGGTCTTCAGCCTCTTCGCAGCTTTAACAAATCCCATAATCACCTGCAATTCGTCCATTTGCTGCACAAACATGGAAAAAAAAATATACTCAGCCTCTGACAATAGTATTTTGCTAACAAGTAGCAAGGTGGAGATAAGAAAGCCGCTATAATTACTGGGTACCTGTGACATGAAATGCCTCTGAACAACATCCACAAGCTGTTCTTTAGAAGGGTTTGGCATGGAATCCACCTACAAGTATATTGTATTCGTCAGTAACAACAGAATCATCATTCCTGAGTTAATGTTAACAAGAATGCAAGTCTGAGAATTTACAAGATTAAAATGTCGCCAGTATCTCCATAATGCAGCCATTTCCAGTTTGCTCAAATCAACCTTCTGCACAGAAAATATGAAACTTGCGTTAAGAGTATTGATATTAACAAACTTATTCTTACAATATAATGACATGTAAAGTGATTTACAGTGGATCGTTGGGGTGTAGAAATAGATCCCTTCGACAGTGAATCCCCAGAGAGAGACCTGCTAACTGTTTTGTGAGATGATCCTAGTGATCTTTGCATTCTGTGCCTCGATCTGTGGGATTTTTGAGTGTCATCTGAAACTGAAAAATTAAAGAAGGATCAAACAAAATCAGAAATAATGGTGGGGCCAATCAAAAGATAAAGATGCAAGATCTTTTAGAAACAGTAAAAGAGAAAGGTGAAGGCATAATGGATCCAATGTACCAACCTACACCACTTTTCAAACCCACGGGCATGGGACCAATAGAAAACAACAGTTAAATGAAATTACATATGATCGAATATGAGCGCACATGAGACCGGCTCTAGTGTTGACGTCCTTGAATTGGATTCCTCACCCCTCTTCCTTTTACCACAAACAAAATTCCCAGTTCATGGACCACCAAAGTGATTATTTAATCACAATAATATCATACAATAAATGATTTACACGGCTGAAGTAGTTAACTACTCTACAGTGTTTCACAGTTAAGTAGGAAAATATTAATATGCGTCAGTCTATAATACTTTATAGTGAAACAGACTTCAAATAGGCCGCACCTTTTTACACCATTAGTATTGAAAGGATGAACAGGAGCGGTAAAACCTTTTTCAATCGTTTCAAAAGTTTACAGTATAAAAAGATAGAAAGAACAGCTATAAAATTCTTATTTTGGGCCTCAGGAAACATATAGATCAAACTCACCCATATCTGATACATTCCACTGTGCATTGTCAAATTCAAGGTCATCGTCTTCCTCATTACCAGTGGGTGCTTCGATCACACTAAGAGCATTCCTTTGTAGTTTCACTTCAATACCATTTGTAAGAACCTGGAAATTTGACACCAAGCACTGTGTGTAAATCATCTAGATTGCCAAAGCTTCTTAAAATAAACCAAGCATTAAAACAAACGGTCAGTAAAGGAGTTCTATGCATAACAACAAACAAAATCACTTTCATCATCAAAGTACACACCACACAATACCAACATTCAGACAACGTGAGTTTATAGGTCATGACCATTAATTAGTACTCCCTCCTGTCCTAAATAAAAATCCCCATTAATTTTTTTTGATGAAAATTAAGGAAGCAAATTAGTCCGCTAAACAATTTAAACTAATTAATTTCGTATCCTTAATTTCTCCAAGAAAGTTAAAAGAGTCTTATAGTGAGGAACGGAGGGAGTATTAATCAGCTCTGTAAGCACAGAGACAGAGTGAAAGAGAGGTTCACGGAGTTCAGTTATCAAAAAAGTTTAAGCCAATTAGATCAAGCCAAAAGACATTATAATATCAAAAATATTATAATATTTCAACTTTTATCGCGACGTTATTACATGTTGGGACCCATTACAGAGTATAAGCCCAAGCGAGAAATTCCCAGTTGATCGGGGTTACTCATTACATTAAGCAGCTAAAGTTGATCTAAATATAGAACAATGCAATATCAATTCATTCTTCAATTAAAGGAATCATAACCAAAAAATGCATGCAACACTCAGGATAATAATTCGATACGCAGAATCCGACGTCAGCAAGAGAAAAATCTCCAAACAAGATTAACATGTATTGAAAAAACCAGTCATCATAATTAAGCTATTAAAACTAAAAGTGTTTGATCTCCTTCAACAATAAATACCACACGAGATAAAAATTAAGCGACTGATCGCTATGAAGAACCTTCTAGAACACCAGATCCACATATAATCTCCAACATGCAATGAATACACACATGTTTTGATCAAAAATTGCAACTAAAAACATAATACACTAATAAAATTCAATCAAATTACAACATCAAATAGCCAAGACCAGAGAAAAATCAAAATCAAATTAAGAAATATCAACAAAGTGATTGAATTAATTAAAAACTTCTGCAAACAGAGGCTGATGATCTTCCTATTGAATTCAAACACAAAAATACAATCAGGTAATAAAAGCTTATAAAAATTAAATTCAACCATAAAAAGAGATACAACAAACAAAAACAACACTGACATTGCTGTCTAGGATAAAATAATCTAATTCAAAATCAGTCAAATCCTAATAAGGCAATATCATAATTCATAAGTTAACGATCCATTTTCCATTAAAAATAAAATTAATCAATAAATTTACCAGCCAATGCCATCCGCCGAGACCAACGGCTTTCTTGACCACACCTTGAAGACCAACAAGAACAGATTTTGTACGGTTATTTCCGGTAACGACGACTTTAGTATGACGTGGCAGTACGGATAACTCCTCTTCACTACTATCTCCGTAGCTCTGTGATTGAGAGAAGCCTCCATTCACTGAGCTTTCCATTGCTTCTTCTTCCAGCATTTAAGAAAAAAAATAAGAAACAGCTCCTAAATTATATATCATCAGAAAAAATTGTATATAATCGGAAGATCATGCGTCGCTGATTGTGGTTTTGAAAATTTCAGGAGCAGAAAAGATTGGACTGAAGAGTAATTTGGAAAATTCAAATTGTAGAGAGAAAAAAACACAGAGATGGAGAGAGAGAGAAAATAACTCTGGTGTGTGAGTAAGAGACAGAGATGAAGAGAGAGAAGATGAGAAGGACTGGTATTGTTTTTTTTATTTTTTTATTGGTGTGTGGGTATGAATCCCGACGAGAACGAATGAGCGAATGAGAGAGTGCCACGTCAAATGTTGGTTGTGAGTGTTGTGGTCACGCGCTTTATGAGACCACGCGCTGCCTTGGTTCTGAGCATTGGTTGACTTGTTGACTGTGTCGTGTCTAAAGTTTTCTACCAAACTGGGCCCCGTTTGTTTGCAATGACGAAATTACCCTCCACTTCTTCCGGTCGGTGTGACGAAATTACCCTCCACTTCTTCCGGCCGGTGTCTCTCTCGGTTCAATACCGCCGTTGGTTTTTTCTAAAACGGTCAACTGTTTATTTTCTACTATTCCTTTGTTTATTAGTCCCAATATAAACTTAACAAAACCTCAAAATGGTAGTATATACTATTATAGTTGTTGGCCAAAAAAAAAAAGTATATACTATTATAGTTACAGTTATTTGACTGAATATTTTATGAAGGTAATGGAGATTGTAATCCTTGATCTCCAAGGGTTATTATTGTAAACTTGAGATGAAGAGGCGCGCACTAACATTAAATAAAACAGTTCTGTCTTATTAGAAGAAAGTAAATATCTTCTTCATGTGGGTTTCCCGCCAAATCGGAGAAAGATAAGCCGTGGATTATAGATTGGGGTGATGGCCACCCTTGGATCTTTCCCTCCACTAATACTCTGTTAATAATAGAGAATCAGATTTTATTTTCGGAAAGGCGCTCACTAGAAGTGCGGAATTTACTTGGCACTTGGCACTTGGCAGGGGGGGACCCACATAGGGGAATTTGGTTTGGCTTAATTATGAATCGAAAAGATTATGATAATCATGCAGGAGATCCCACAACAACAACATGAGCAAGACAAAATGAGTCCGTACATTATTAGTAGGATTATAATGTTCCACAGCAAGTGCCCTGCTAGGCCTGGGGAAAGAAACATGTTCGCAGTCATCCTGTCTCTTAATTCCTCTTAATCTTTTATTTTTCTTAAATCAGTTTTCTAGCATAAACACGGATTAAAGAAGTTGATTTTGTGAGTTTCGGTTAATACTTAATACTAGTACTAATACTATACTCTGTAAGAGAAAGAAAATGGATAATTAGGAGGAGATATGTGTGATGGGGAAAACGACAAGGAACGGCTAGGGACACCTCCTATTCCATGACCTCCTATTTTGTCCTATTCTCTCAATCTTAACCATTCATTTCATCCAAGGGCTCCCATCTAACATATTACCATACACCCCACTCCACCATATTTCCCTCCCACTTCCCCACATCTCTTCTCTCTCTCCACATCTCCCCTACCCCACGCCTAACCTCCTTCTCTCTCCACTCTCCATGCATACTGTCCCTCACCACCCCATCCTCACCAGCCACAACTGCGGCAACCATGACAGGGAATGTGAATCGATCTCCAGATTCGCCGACAACCAACGGTGGCCTCGCCGACAACCAACGGTGGCCACTCCGACGACGTCAGTTTCCCATTATGGTGGTCGCGCCGACGACGATGCAGTCTCCGGCGACGCATAGCACAACCTCGCCTCGTGCTTTGCGGTTGTGGATGACGAATGCGGCAGCGGAGATGAATACGACGTGGAGGTTGAGGGAGATCGTGAGGATGTTGTGTGGTTCAGTATCATCGTAGACCGGCGACGACTACGTCATGGACGGCGATGACGACTACATGGAAGATGATGGTGTGGATGGCAACAGAAGTTTTGTGAGGGGTGAGGTTGGGCGTGGGGTAGGGGAGATGTGGAGAGAGAGAAGAGATGTGGGGAAGTGGGAGAGAAATATGGTGGAGTGGGGTGTATGGTAATATGTTAGATGGGAGCCCTTGGGTGAAATAAATAGTTAAGATGGAGAGAATAGGACAAAATAGGAGGTCAAGGAATAGGAGTTGTCCCGGACCGGACAAGGAAGGGATAGATTAAGGAGTATTTGGTTGTTACGTAGGTGTCGTTCGTTTAAAGCAAGTTATGGCCAAACTGGATTAAATATAACAAGGCTTCACAGGTTAAAAACTTTGTACTAGTTGCTTCCTTCATGTTTTCTACGTGTCCCCTATTCAAACCTCTCACAATTATTGCTACCTCCCCTAATTATTGTACAATACTTAAAATCAAATCTATATTTCCATTGCATTCAATTCAAATGATTTTAAAAACATCTTTTTATGTGTCATCCTCGCACTAGAAACTTCTTTAGGGTCACATTACCAAATGGTGAGATAAATCACCTCCCTGCTTTCAAGATAATGGGTTCAATCATTGGTAGTTCTTCCAGAGTGTTAACCAGACCGGACGGTTAGACCAGTCTAGTCGTTGATCGTTTCACATTTCAATTGTTTGTCTATCCACTTGTCTAAGTTATTCAACCGTGTTGAACCATGATCTGGAGCCTTTTTCGACTCGCCTTTTGGCCCGATTTTAAAACACTACTCCCTGAGCAAACTCTGAATTTGTCGATACCAAAATGTCAGAGGCTCTGAATAAAAAAAATCACAAGTTGAATTAATTTCCTAATATGAAATTCAATATGGAATAAATCATTTCTATTAATATTTTAGTTAAATTTTTTTTATAATAATTATTTGGAAAAATTAATTACAGGTACTGTGTAAGAAACATGATTAATGTGAGGTCTCACAAGTTATAATTACAATTTTTAGAAGTAACAATAACAAATTATTAGCCTCACATAACCATTTGTGAGACCCCACATTTTTTCATAATTATTTTCTTATTTTCTGGGCTCACTAGGCACAATCTAATGATCAATCAAATCCAGAAAGCCCATCTAAGTAACCTTACAGGCCCGTTATTTCCAGACCAAGATCGAAGTTGCGTTTCGTTTCGTTTCGTTTCATGGGAGGTGGAGCTTGTTTTGGAGCTGGTAATGGTGTTGAGTCAGCAAGAATGGACGTGGAGTCACAAAATAAAGAGAAGCTTGCACAGTTTTTGAAGTGTGGAATATACAGGTTCGAAGATTCCAACGTTGTATTCGTGGACCCTGTTCGTGTTCTCAATCGTTCATACAATCACTTCACGGTTTCTCCCTCTTCATACTACACTCGCTTTTTCGAAACCCACCCCTCAAATCAAAACCCCACGCCTAGTCCCACTTCCACAAAACGAAAACGAAACCGAAAACCACGTGTTAAGCAACCTCCAGCTCTCAACGAAAGAGAACTCATTGCTCAACAGCGTCATCAGGTATTACTCCTCTTTTCTGGTCGTTAGTGTCTTCTATTAGTGCAAATAATGTACAGCTAATTATAACATCTAAGTTGATTTTTTTCCCCGGTGGATATTAAGGAAGCAAATCTTAGTCAAATGTAATCAAATTATGGGTTGGTGGTTTATAAGTATAAGAAAGTTAGTTTTGAGGAAATAACATAGCTTTATACCATTTAAAATGATTAATTCAACTTTGATTTCTCCAAAAAGTGAGAGTTGCTTTACACATTATATTACTAATTTACAGTAACCATATACTTTTATTCTCTTTTTCTCTCCCACTCTTGCTTGTTTATTATAGACAACTATTATTAGTCTTTATTTGGAAAAAAATGAGAGAAAAATAGAAAGTTACTTATATTTATATTTATGAACAAATTGAAAATTGAAAATTGAAAGTGATCTTATATATAGGAACGGAGACGGGACTTTAGTTTATAATTAAGATGTAGCTATATTTTAGTTTATAATTAAGATGGAGCAAATTGCATCTTATGTTCATCCAAATCGACTTGATCTTATAATTAAGATTAAGCAGTAGTTTTGTGACAGTGTTCTCTGTATAGAAAATCAGTTGGGCTTTACATTTTTGTGGGGCAGGAAGCGAGGTCGATTTTACTGAAAGCACATGAGTGTCTGCAAAAATGTAATGGACTATTAGATGTCTTGAGCAATTTGAGGAATGATTTTAGTTCCACTGAGGGATGTGGATTGTCAACATTGCCAGTGGTTGAGCAATCTTTTGTTGAGCTGGCACAGGTCTGGCAAGCACCACTCTATGAGATAAATCTTAAAGTGCGTCTTAGTGGTCAGATACATGAGGACAAAGGTGGGACTGGCCATTGTTTTATACTTTATGTGAATGGTTGCTAGCTGAATTTGTGAATGGATTTTCAGAATGATTTGATGATACTTTCAGAATGCGCATATGGAACACATTTGAATCTTGCTCAAATAGAGTTATCCTAATGAAATAATCACCCCTTTATCTGTTCAATCTCTCATTGTTTCAAAGAGACATCTTTATCTGCTCATTCTCACGCTGTTTCAGAGAGATAATGGTAGTGAATGTAGAACTTGAATACAAAATCAAAATTTTCTTCCACATTTGTACTTACCTGGATTTTTCTTTCAGTAAGTTATTGATTGGTAGTGTTTTGTTAAGTTCTTTACATGTCATACTATTCGTACTATTTTGCTTGTCACAGTTTCCTTACAAAACCTTATGGCATGAATGGATTTTGATTTCTCAGACTGTACAGAGCAGAGGATATATTCTATATTCAATAATTTGATTGCTAACGAGACCACTGATGATGTAGAAGCTGAATTTTTGAACAATCATTATATAATACCTCGAGAGAGTTGCTTTTACATGGTATGTCAAATCTTTCATGAGTATGTGTGTGTTAAATTATTTGAAGGCTGGTTTGGTTTTCACGATTTTTTAGCTTCCTTCTTATCATTAGTGTAAATTATATGTTTTCTAATGTTTTTTGTGTTGATCGTGTGGAAGTCTGACGTGGGACAGATTCACAACCTAGTTCCTGGTAATGATTTTATATAGACCCTATTTTTATTGGCTCTGTTTCTAGATGTGCGAATAATGTTTTTCTCTTGTAACAAACCCTGGTTCCCACTGCACATGTGATAGTGTCTAGTTGTCTATACTCTATATAGCAATAAGACCATATGCCTTTAACAGCGTGTTGTAGTGCAGCCAGTCTTGCTTGATGATTTTAGTGAGGCAACTTGTTGAAATACGTAATGTGAGCTATAAGAAATCTCTGCATGTTTTAATGATGTTTTTCTTAATTTTGTTCCAGCCGATGCTGATTCTGGTTTCAACCTCATAGTGGTTGATCCGCCATGGGAAAATGCTAGCGCCCACCAGAAATCAAGGTGTATAAGTAGACATACCTGTTCTTATATCTACTTCTTTCCATTGTAAATATGCGTAGTAATGTTGGCTGATATAATTGATGAACAACAGAATTCTTGCTATATACGTTAAATCATGAAGATTATAAATTTTCTTCGAGTCTTTAAGAAATCTCTGCATGTGGTAAGATAGTTTGCTGCTCTCCAAGACCTCTGTAAATTTATATTTTTGTTTTGAAAATGTCACAATGCAGGTACCCAACCTTTCCCAACAGATATTTATTATCTCTTCCTATTATGCAACTTACTCACACTGAAGGTGCACTTGTAGCCTTATGGGTAACTAACAGAGAGAAACTCCGTGATTTTGTTGAGAGAGAGCTTTTTCCCGCGTGGGGAGTCAGCTATGCTGCTACTTTTTATTGGTTGAAGGTCATCTTCTATCAATCACTTCCTTTGCTTACTCAGACATGTTGTGCGATGCCTTCTAATACTCATTATTTCTTGATTTCTTCAGGTGAAAGCAAATGGATCCTTGATTAGTGACCTGGACCTGTTTCATCATAGACCATATGAAATCCTCATTTTGGGCTACAGCTGTGGAAAGGTGAGAGCTGCCTATTTTTAGTTGGCAGGCTGTCTTGGCAATTGGGCCCATTTATTTATATTTCTCATGTTTTTTCTTTCAAGGATACAAATTCTAGCAGGCAACTAAATTTTAAACCAGTGAAGGACAATTACGTGATTATGAGCATTCCCGGGGACTACTCAAGGAAGCCTCCAATTTCAGGTCCCCTTCTGATCAATTCCTGGTGTTTTTATCGTAAATGGCACTGATGGGATATATAATTGAACACAAGTTTATAATTGAAGTAAAGCTAGTGGAACATAATATGATAATTGCGAGGTTTGGTTGTATAATTCACTTAAATTCAGTCATTGCATCATGTGACAGCTGGATTCACTTTAAATTTTTCTTATGGTCAGATTTGTTAATGGATTATGTTCCTGGGGTGAAGCCATCCCGATGTATAGAGCTATTTGCCAGAGAAATGATCAGTGGGTGGGTTAGTTGGGGGAATGAACCCCTTCATTTTCAAGACTGCAGATTTTTTTCTCAGAAGATGGAAGCATAATTCATGCAAAAAGTCTGAGACTGGCCATTTGCAACCCTCATTTCAACCACACGCTTTCTATTAAAAGTCTGAGCTAATTTCTCATGCCTGCTAACAACTTAACCCCTTAAGGAAAACGGAATTCAAATGTAAAAATCTAAGAAGCTTTTCTGACTGATGCTTATTCGGTGAAAAGGAAAATGTGATGAAAGAGCTTGTTGATCTGTCTGCTGAGATAAGTATCCGGAGACAAAAGAGGTGTTCCAAAGTCGTTCTAGTGAACCTATTGTTGGTTAGCTACAACCGCAGGAACAAGGCAATGATGCTGAAAAATGTATTTAATTTGATATCTATCCTTCTTGTTGCCTTGTAAGCAAGTTTTTAAATTATTTCAATTTAATATAGTGGGTATTATACATCTGTATTGATTGTCTAAAATGAGTTGCGTTCATGCATTCTAATTCACTCATGGAAGGGAGAAACAGTTGTATCTGTCTGTCTTTAGTGGCCTACCTCTAAAAATTTAGGGGCAAAAGACTCTTGAGAATGAGAAGGAATTCAATGCCCTTATAAATTAGAATATTATTAGGGACATAATCTTGCAAGTTCTTTTAGCTCTTACGTGCGAAATATACGAGTTGCATCATAATATTTCTTTTTAATGTGATCATTGCTGGCAAGTTGCGTTCATCACAGTACGGTTTCCCTTGCCTTAAGCACCACTATCAGGCGCAACACATTGTTGGACGAAGCCCTCAAATACAATGAATTATGATGAAACTTCACTTTTTTTTTTGGCTAACAGGATGAAACTTTAATTTAATGCAGCCTAGGATTGTAATGCAGCCTAGGATTGTATGTTGGAATTTTTGTGAAACATTTTCTGCTGTGTTCAGGTCCGCAACCCCGTATTGATTTTAAAGAAAATGTCAGAAGAGTAGCAGCATGGTATACAATAAATTAACGTGGCAAAAATATGATATACATAAATCAGAGTTGATAAAGCTGTTTTTTGGTTCCTTGACATAGGATTGTGTTGTTCCTTAATGTTTGTTTATCTATTCCTACGAGGTTAAGCCATACAGACTCGCAGTGGTGTGGTGTTGCTTTTGCGGCGTCAAAAGGAAATCATGTTGACTCCATGTTACTTGTTCACTGTTAGCAACTCCTTTACGGATCTTCCCATTATTCTCAAGATGATGATTGTAAATCCTACAACGTGTTTACCACTGCTCTTATATAAAGTTTCACCATTTCCAATTTGTCTGCTACTCATGGCATTTAGCAATTTTCAGACTATTTTTTTATGTGAAATATTCCCACTTTGACCCATTAAAGACTAGTTGGAAATGTCACACAAAATATCAAAATAATTCAGACAAGGTCCCTTCCCTCTTCCCCAAAATATTAAAAGCACAGCATAAACTGGAAAAAGTGCTTCTGCATTAGCCAAACATTGTCTGTCCCATTATGCACCCCTCAGCCTCTCACACCCATCAGCCTCATCGTTTGATCATTTCTTCTCGCCCATGATGGGCCCCACTGTAACTGTTTGGGCCCACCTCCCCCCAATAATTATGCTATCACACCACACTCCACACACCCCCTCCCCCAAAAAACACAAATCTCACATCGTAAACAGAAACGAAACGGCCCTCTATTATTTCTAACCCAAAATGGAAAAAATATAAATGTTGATACGAATTTTATTTTTTATAATTAAACTCGTACCCTCTATTAACCCAAAATGGAAAAAATATAAATGTTAATGGGAATTTTTTTATAATTAAACTTTTACCTTCTATTATTTCTAACCCAAAATGGAAAAAATATAAATGTTAACACAAATTTTATTTTTTATAATTAAACTCTTACCCTCTATTATTTCTAACCAAAGATGGAAAAAATATAAATGTAAATAGGAATTTTATTTTTTATAATTAAACTCTTACTCTATTTTATTTATGGTAAAACATTAAAATCGATGGTCTTTATCTTTAAATTTGGATCACTCATTTTTTTTCCAAAGCTTCAATAAATATTCGTTTGGATTAAGAGTTGTATATGCTCTTGAAGTATATATAAAGGATCATATTCGTCTCTAGAGTATTTTTTTCCCCTTATTTACCCTTAAAGTATGTAGGAGGATTATATTCGCCTTTTATAGTTAAAACTTTAACAGTCAAATATGATTTTCGTGCATACTTTAGGGGCAAATATTACCCTTCATGCATGCTTCTAGCACATATATAACCTTTCATATATTCTTCAAGGGCAAACATGATACTTTTTGCTCATTTTCAAGGCAAATTTAGACAAAAAATAATTTAGAGACATATAAAATCTTCCATATGTACTTTAAGGGTAGATATAATCTTTAATCCTATTATTGCTTGTACGTCAACTTTAAAATACCACTCCAATCTTATATATCAGTTCAATTTGACCAAATTCAACTCACCAATGAATTCAATTCAATACTATTAATGTCTCAACTTAATTTTATCTTCCAAACTTGACTTAAGCAGTAATAAACAGTTGAAAAAATAAGTATCAATGCACTAGAATTAATAGGGGTAAATCTATAAAACAGCCATTAGCCACATAAAACATGACTTCTATATAGCATATATACATGGCGTCAGTCCTTTATGATTTGTTTGGTACGAGGGATTTGGAGGGGAGGGGAGGGAAGGGAAAATTTTTGTAGATGAATTTTTAAATATTAAAGAAGTGTGGTTGTGATATTTTAATAAATATAAGATGTTAAATATAAGAATTATATATATTGATTTAGAATTTTCAACCTCACTTCTCAAATTTTTATAAATTCATGTCATAGAAACTTTCCTTCCGCCCATTTTCCCTCGCCTCCTCTCGTACCAAACAGACCCTTAACTTCAAAAATGAGTGAAAGTTAGAAAAATAAAAGTCACATACTCACATTAACATATTTTTTTCTTTTTTAAAAAAAAAAAAAGTGGGGGAGCACGAGGTTGCTGGGTGGAGCTGTACGCAGGGTATCGCAGCCCCTCAATTAACGTTTTACCTTTTTTGTTTTCTCAAAAAGAGAGAGATTCCTGCACACTACACATATACAATACACATCCAGCGAAGAAGAACAACACAAGAGAAGAGAGGAGCGCATTCCTCGTGAGCCCACTACTTCTCTCCTTCCCATTCGGGTTTAAATCCCCTGCGACGCACTTTCTCTCCTCCCCAAATCCCCCCCACCTCGCCGGAAAATGACCTCCGACGGCGCCACCTCCGCGGCCACCAGCCGCCGAAAGCCGTCGTGGAGAGAGCGAGAGAACAATCGGAGACGAGAGAGACGACGAAGAGCCATAGCTGCGAAAATATACACTGGCCTCCGAGCTCAGGGAAATTACAATTTGCCCAAGCATTGCGATAACAATGAAGTGTTGAAAGCTCTCTGTGCTGAAGCTGGTTGGACTGTCGAAGAAGACGGCACTACTTATCGCAAGGTAATCAAATTTAATTAACGCCGTAATTAACGGCGTGATTATGCTTTTACTCGCCTTGGATTCCTTTTTCTCGTGTTTGAGCGTTTCGATCTTACTGTTTTATGCTAACTAATTGCTTTTCTTTGTTGGATCAAACTTGTTTCTGTAAGCAGTGTTCGTAAATTTCGGGAGATCTTTTTTTTTCTGGACCTTTTTTCTTTTTCAGTGAGAATGATTATTTTTTTTTCTTTTTGAAATTATTCGATTTTCAATCGGTGTGTCTTTTTTGGTTCTGAGAGAAAACAGGATTCTGTGAACGATTAAAAAGATTTGTATCATGATTTATGGAGAAGAATTATTATTATTGATCAGAAATCGTTTCAATGAAGCTTTTTCACTTTGATTATCTGATGTAGAAGTGTTAGATTTGTGATTATGTTGAAGCTACCATGAAATGGAAATAAGACACTGAATTTCACCGAGTAAATTGTGCATAGAGCTATAGATTATGTTTTTTTTTTTTATAGAAAGGCAAAATGATACTAATAAAAAAAAGGATTACGTAGTTCTCACAATATCTTAGAAAAGAAAAGGAAATGCGGCAAATTGATGATCTGAAAGGGAAAAAAAAAAATCAGAATAGATTATGTGATTTACTGATTAAAGCTATGACTAATTTTTTTTATTGTTGTTGTTCGTAGGGATGCAAACCACTAGCAGGTGATAATACAGCAGGCACTTCAACAAGGAACACACCATTTTCTTCACAAAATCCGAGTCCTTTTTCATCAGCATTTCCCAGTCCAATTCCTTCATACCAAGCCAGTCCTTCATCATCCTCATTCCCAAGTCCTACTCGTTTGGACACAAACAACAACCCATCAAATCTCATTCCATATATTCGAAATGTCATTCCTACAAATCTGCCACCTTTAAGAATATCCAACAGTGCCCCTGTCACACCACCCCTGTCTTCCCCAACATCAAGAAACCCCAAGCCAATCCCCACTTGGGAGTCCATTGCTAAGGAATCTATGGCCTCTTTTAGTTATCCTTTCTTTTCGGCCTCTGCCCCGGCTAGCCCGACTCACCGCCAGTTTTATGCCCCGGCTACTATACCGGAGTGTGATGAATCTGGTACTTCAACTATTGAGTCTGGCCAATGGGAGAACTTTCAGGCATTTGTGCCTTCTGCAGCTGCTGTTGTACCAACCTCTCCAACTTTTAATCTTACTAAGCCTATGGCTCAGCATACTCTGAATGATGATGCAATGCTGCAAGTGAGAAAGGGTTCTGAAGGAAACTTTGGGGGGCATGTGATGCCTTGGGTTGGAGAGAAGATTCATGAAGTGGGATTGGATGATCTGGAGCTCACACTTGGAAGTGGGAAAGCTCGGAGCTAAGCAGGAAGGACATATACTTCATATGGGCTGTTTGAGACTGGAAGTTTGTTTTTTGCTAGCTAATTGGTTGTTCATTCAGCTTGGTGTTAAAATGGTCTCCTTCTGGCCGCATGTCTGGATCCAAATTTGTCATGGGAACTGGAGGTTCTATGTTCAAATTGGTATTTATCTATACATAACCGGGATAAGATAGTAGTAGAGTAGTCATCTTTCATTGTATCAAAAAAAAAAATAGTCATCTTTCTCAGGCATAAAAGAAAAAAGAAAAAAAGAATAGTCATCTTTCGTTCAATGAGGAAGATTCTAAACTCAAATTGTTCAAAGGCCTTGGTAGGTACTGGGCATTGTTATTTGATGCCATGGGTGATTTGTGGATTGGATTGTCAGGATTAATTGAAGTTGCCTTGTCAAGAAACTCATTAGATCAGATTTCTTTGTTCATGGCTTAGTACTTACTTTGAGTTATTATTGATCTTTTTTCCTGACAGTTTTGTCTATCAGACAGTTCACACGCATCTCCACACAGCCAAGGACATTCAAATAGTTCATTTCTGATTTTGCGTGCCATGGGCAGGGCCATAAAAGATGCGCTGAATCGTACTTGTAATTTTATGCGTAATATTTTGTCTGGCATCCTGCTTTATGCAATTTTTTTTAAAAAAATATTGGCTCTTGGGAAACCGAAACCGAAACCAAATTAAACTAGACTTATCCATGAAAACTGAAAAGGGTTAAATTTTTTTGGATATTATGTGTTTTTTAAATATAAATTAAATTGTATTTAATTTAATAAAGTCTTTATTAAATCAATTAAAGAAAGGAGAAGATCTGAACATATATATATTCCTCTCGTTTTGAACTAGATATATATTATCTTCACACATAATAGTTATAATTTTTCTTAAACAATTTTTTATGCCTTTTTAGCTTCTCTCTTCAATGTTTCGCTTAATTTTGATTATCACAAATTTTTAATCACGAAAAACTAAATTACATAACTCTTGAGAAGACACTGTAATTTTTCGAAGAAGATTCCTTCACGTTATGATGTCCCTTCAGCGGTGGGTCGTTTGTATATTTATGTTGGGGACCAAAATTTAGTGGTTCACATTCATATATTGGCTCATAATCTCATTAAATCAATTATAGATTAATGTATTTAATTCAAAGTTGGGGCGTTTAAAGCATGTAGAAATTCATTTCTTGTGAAGACGTCCACTAGATTAAATGTTTCGTCCACTAAATATACAATGTCCATTTCATTACTGATTATACATTCATAAAAAATTTTATTGTCAATCATTTTAGTAATTTACTCAAAGGCAGGAATCACAAAAAGAGGCGAGCAAGAGTTAAGACTTTGATATTCATGATACACACAAATACATCAAGACACATAAAAAATTAGGCTTTTGAAAGACCTAAAAGAATCCTTGGTGCACATACAAAAGTTAGAATGGGTATACATTGCAGGTGGAAATTTTTATTACAGAACAATAGAAGATACACATTAAAACATCAGATTATGAGTATATATCCTAAAATAATTCCCTTAAACCATGAACATCTAAAAGCACACACGTTCACGCGGTGGCATCAAAAGAAAAGGTGAGCTTAATAATTTTCTAGTTAGGTTAGGTGACAAGCAGCAAGTTACAAAGAAGGGAAGAAAATCATAACATTGGGAAATCAGAAAGTAACCTCACTCACTAAGAGTTATTCTAATGTTGTTTCATCTCTAAGTTCCTTCTCCTCAACCTGTGTTTTAAGTTCTTTTTTTATTGCCACGTTGCATTCATGATATCTAAAGCAAGTTATTAGATGATCATTGACCAATCCTGCTACTTGCATGAACGAATAAACCACAGTAGGCCCCACACACTGAAAACCTCTGCGCATTAGATCCTTGCTAATGAGTTCTGCTTTTGGGGTCTTCACGGGCACTTGACGCCCATACCGAAATTCATTTCTTACTGGCTTGTGGTTCACAAATCTCCAGCAATAATTGCTGAACGAACCAAATTCCTGTTGTACCTGTACGTGGATAAGATAAATTAATTGTCACATTGTTAAAAATCAGAAAGAACTTGTTAAGGTGTCATGTGGGGGATAAGTGGTTAATTAAAGTTACCTTGAGTAATTGGTTAGCGTTTCCAAGAATGGCACGGAATTTTTGTTCTGATAGCAATGGGTTGCCATTTATTCTCAAAGCAAACAACTCCTTTTCTGTAATCTGAGCCACGGATGATGGGTCAAAATTCTTGAAGAGCTTCCTATCATCAGAGATATAAAAGAGTAAACATTAGATTATGTTTTTGATAGATAAGAGTGTACCATGTGAATCTAGAGATAGAGATACCTGAATACGTCTCTAAGGTTAAGAATTGCAGGCCAACTCAGCTCCGCTAATGCTTGTGAAAACACCAGCAGCTCAAATAGCTTCCTATCATCATGAACTGGAACACCCCATTCTTCATCGTGGAATGCAGCATAAAGAGGATCTGTTTTTAGAACCAGACATCAATTCTCTGTAAGGCAACACAGTTGGTGAATATGTTGTACTCTCTCCCCTCCATAATTATAAGACCACTTTCACAGTTTTTTAGAAATTAAGATGTAAAATTAATCACTTTAAAATATTTATAATTACCTTTTTACCTCAAAACTAATTTAGTCTACTTATATATTATCCTAATGAAGGGCCAACTTGGTTCAGCTCGCTTGTTGTGAGGTCTGAGGTCGTGAGTTCGAATCAACTTTTTTGCATAAAGTAGAGGTAAGATTGCTTAATATATTTCCTTCTCCAGCATCCTCAATAATTGAGGATTATAATTGAATTGACCATTTTTATAAATAAACTCATAATCTAATATAGGTGATGGGTGTTATAATTCATTGGCCTAACTAAATTGTTTCCTTAAATTTGCAAAAAAAAAAAAAAGTGGAAGGGAACTTATATTTAGAAAATGATAGTAATATACAACTCAAAGAATTGACAAAATCCGCTGCCAAGGATGAAACTCATACTTTCATGGCATTAGTATTTACAGTGCAACATCATTGCAGGAATAGAACAAATTATCAAATTCGAAATACAAAATGGCAGCATATAATAATTTACACGAGGTAAATTGTTTCTGTTAGTATCCAAGACAGAACAAGAGAAACGCGGGAAACCAAAAAAGAGTTACGCGGGTAAACTAAATATTCCATCCACTCCAAAACGTAGTACCTAGTTAAATATTTTGAGGAATTATAAATTCACATCAAAATGGAGTACTTCATTTGACTTGTAAACTTATAATGTTTCATTACATACCAGAATTTGGAGTGATCCAATCACACCGACTTGAAGCCTTAGGAGACAATGTCACTCCAACGGTACCATCCGGCACAATCTTCACCGACTTTGAACCGTTACGCCTAACGGTCCTTCTAGAAGCAACATTCTTCGGCCATGAATTGCTCCAAGAATCCGAGGAGCAAGTGCTATCCGTAGACACATTATTTGTAACGACAGATTTTGGAATTTTCGGTATCTGCTTCATCAAACGGTCGTTGCTTTTCTTCTCATCTTCTGAAACAGATTTGGCTACAGGCATTGGAATTTGAACTTCTTATAGTACAAACTTCAGTGTTGGATTTTAATTGTAGAAGAATGTGCTGTGAGAGACTTGTGAATTGCTGAGAAGGCCTCGATTTATGGAGGCTTATGGAGGTTTTAGAGGCGCAAAAAGAAGAAGTGCTGGTGTTTTGTGTTCGCTTGGGAGTGAAAGCAACGGGAACTTTGGGCGAAATGTCTGTTTTGTCCTTGTCATCAGCTTCTAATTGCTGTGGTGTCCTTACCCTTTAATTAAGTTGGCCACCTAATTCCTTCTAGAGAAGTGTAAGTGCAGTGGCAGGCAGAGTCCAGTGCCTCCTCACGTGCAGAGACATAGTAAAGCCAATTGAGAAATTGCAGAAACATAAGAAAACATGTTGTGATCTCACGTGTAGAGTTTAATTTTTCAGTCTTTGAATTGTCAATTCCTATATGTTGTGATCTCATTGGCCGCAACTGACAAAGTTAAAATATACAGCGTAAATTAACATTATACCTTAATTTATAAGTAAAGTAAATTCTTTTTTTAAAAAAATATAAATATAAATATTTCAAACTAATTTTATAAAATAGTTTGCATCATTAGTATTTCAAAAATACTACCTTTGGTTCTAAATATAAGACCTGATTGACTTTTTTTTGGAGAGATTAAGGTTGTAAAATAAGTTATTAAATCATGACATATTTAATATCTTTTTAGATTATTCATTAGCTTATAGGTAAAATAAACTAATGTAAGAGAAAAATTAGGTAAATCAATTTATAATTAACTTATTTTGTTTTGTTTAGGATTTTTCAAAAAAGTCAACTAGGTCCTATATTTTGGACGGGAGGGAGTATTATACATTTTAGGTGAGAGTCAATAGTATTGTAAGTGCTTAATTTCAGCTGAGCAAAGGTCAAAAAATAATTGCAGTAATGATTGACAGTAAAAGAAACATGAGGTTGCCTTTGGTTGTTGGGATAAGAGGTGGAAAAGCTAATCCAATGAAAGAGACTGATGTAGATTGAGTAGTCCTAAATCCTAATATGGAAGAGTTTCAGAAGGTGATAGTTAGACCGTTGAAATTAACTATCCAAAACTAGGTAGTAGGCTTGAAAATCTTGAGGAAAAGGAAGGAGGCAGGAAAGGAAATGAAGGGCAAAATGGGAAGAGAGAAAGGAAAGATTAGGCAGTGAGTCGCATTCGTTTGGTAAAAGAGAAAGGGAAGACGATGATGTGGTATGAAGTGTGTGGCCTTGGCTTGTGATGGAGAGGTAGTTACCGTTAAGAAAAAGAATCCAAAGCCTCTCCCACCAGAAAGGCCAGTGGAGTTAGTGGTTAAGATTATCCACGTCAGCTTAGATCCAACTGCTACGTGCCTTCATCCTCCTCTGCTTCACCTGGGTCAATCCGCGTCCAACACTGTTGCCTACCCTCATTGTTGAGCTGCCAAGCTCAGCTTCTGGACTATTTGTTTGGTCTTGGGCCAATAATAACATGACCACCTAAATATATTATATTTGCAGGCTTGCAGCCCATTGAAAAATTACAAAAAGGTTTCAATAAAAAAAGGGTTAATGGTCACATTTGCCTCTGAAGTATGCATGGAAGATCATATTTTCCCTTGAAGTATGCATGAGGATCATATTTGTCTTTTATAGTTAGAATATTAACGATCAAATATGATATTTTGTGCATATTTCGAGGGCAAATATGACCCTTCATACATATTTCCTGGACAGATATGACTTTTTGGGTATACTTCAGGGTTAATATGATGTTTTGATACATATTTTCAGGGCAAATTTAGGCAAAAAAGTACTTCAAAGACAGATATGATCCTCTACACATACTATGAAATATGACTAGTCCATAAAAGAAACTCACACTGATCATGATCTAATGGTCATGACTGAAGGGTACGATGCTGCAGTTTCATTTTGAATTCATATTTTACATGAATGATGTTGTGTTCATTATTTTACTACAAGAGATTGTTTAATTTTGTTTTAGGTAACAGAGATTGTTTAATCTTTGTGAACGAAGAAGAGGACAGGTGGAATGGATTTAAGAAGGCGACACCATTCTTGGTCTCATCTTGCTGCATGTTATGTGAATTGATTATATTTTTATATGTTGGGCTTGAAAACGACTTAATGTGATAATTTGGGGGTTGACTGGGTTAAGAAGCTGCCGGGCACGGGCCACGGGATTCATGGTTGCTAGGCAATTGTCCTTTGTTGTCCATTGCCAAAGTAAGAGATGGTAGACACTCCTTCGTTGTCAGCTGTTGAAGATGTTAATCTAACACAATGTTGAGATTGAGATTGGACATGCAGAAATCAAACATAAGTTGTATGGCCCGAGATTCTTCTGTAGGGGCTCACATCATTCAACTCTGTATTAGCCCGAGATTCTTGAGTATTCGGTAAAATAGCTGATGATATAGGATATTAGGTGTTTTAAAATAGTTCAAATTATGGAGGAGGGAAAAAATCATGTAGCAATCTTGTATGGCCACAAAAAACAAAAGAATGGGTAGAAATAGTTGAGGGAACCGCGCGAAATCTTATCCGCAATATTTTAGTATTTTAAATTTAGAAAGTGACAAGATGATATAATATACTGCTCTCATTCTTAAATATAAAATCCTTTTAAGATTTCATTCTTTTTTTTTTGGGTTATGAAAGATTTCAATCTGTTCTTAAATATGAGTGATATTTTAATTTTCTCAACTTTTTCCAAGTAAATAGGCAAAGTAGGAGAATGAGTATAAAGTTATATAGTTATATAATTAATAACTATCTTAACTTATATAATTAATTTAATTAAATTAGGAAAACAATCTTATATTTAAGAACGAAGGAAAATTTAAGCCAATAAGCGTGAGTTTTTTCTAGCGGAGAAAAACGATGGAATATAGGTTTAGGATATTTAGGTTTGTTTATTACGAATATTTAATAAAGGCGTTTATCCATTACATATTAAGATAACTTATCCCCTTACTGTATGTTTAGTTTTTTTTTTATACTATGTATGCTTAGTACTATTGAATATGAATTTTGAACTATTGTTATTTTTCAGTTCAAAAAAAACTATTGTTATTTTACTCCCTTGTTACTCTTAAATATGACATTATTTTCAAATTTCAATTTAACTTTCTAATTTTTCCCAATTTTTTTCTAAATAAACTCTACTAATACTCATTCATAATCCACAATAAACAAACAAATGAGGGAGAGTGATAATTTTTTTTATATAAAGAAAGAATTAGAATAAAAGTATATGATTATAGTATAGTACTACCTCCGGTCCTAAATATAAGACCTAGATAACTTTTTTTTTTGGAAAGATTAAGGTTGCGAAATAGGTTATTAAATCATGATATATTTGATATCTTTTTAGATTATCCATTAGCTTATAGGTAAAATAAACTAGTCTAAGAGAAAAAATTAGGTAAATCAATTTATAATTTAACTTATTTTTTGTTTTTTTTAGGATTTTTCAAAAAAGTCATCTAAGTCTTATATTTAAGACCGGAGGGAGTAGTATACTAGTAATATCATGTGTTTGTAAATAATTTACCTAGAATTCTTAAGGACCTTACTTAGGTCAAGTCCCTCCATCCATGTTCTCCATTTCTCCAATTTAAAAGGGGACAGTTGACCGTTAGATTGAATGGATGATTGTTATAAAATGACACATGTCACTCCTATATTAAAAGAACTCTAAAGAAAGGAATTTGATGTAAATTTTTCTCAATTGTTAAAATAAAAAAATGAGAGGAAGTGATGTTATATTTAGGAAAAATGAATGATTATTATTAAATATTGATTTGACCAAATCTATCCCTTCCCTTTCCATCGGATTTCCTCCTCCCTCTCGCCGAACTCCTCCTACTCTTCTCTCCCCTCCTCTCCTACTTCATTTCAAAATATCTCCTTCACTTTTTATCCATGGAAATCCAACACAACCTCCAATCTCCAAAACCTCCCAATTCCAAAAATTTCGACTCCACTCACCATGAAACAGCCACCTCCGACGACCCTACAATTAACCCAAACGCTTCTTATACTCCCCAAGAGCTCGACGAGAAATTCGCTGCCTATGCTCGACACGACGTGTACGGAACCATGGGACGCGCACCATTACCGGTGAAGGAAAAGCTTCTACTAGCTCTCGCATTGCTTACGTTAGCGCCTATTAGAGTGATTGTGATTATCACACTCATGATTTTCTATAACTTCGTGTGTAGAATCTGTACGGTGTTCTCTGTTCCCTATCGAGAGGATGGACAGAGAGATTATGCTCATTTAAGTGGTTGGCGAAGGTGTGTTATTGTTTGGTTTGGTAAAGTTCTTTCTAGGTTTGTTCTTTTTGTTCTAGGGTTTTACTGGATCACTGAGATTCATCGGACTACGCATAGTGAAGAAATGCGCAACGCTGAGGTATTTCTTTTATATTTAGCGGTTGCTTATTATTTATAAAATTATCAGCATTTTTAGCGGTTAAATATCATTCTCACCAATAAATTATTTCGAAAGTATCAATTTGACCACCGAACAATAATAAAAGGTCTCATTCTGTACAATGAGCGGGAAAAATACTAAAATGTTTTTTCTAATGTGAGAAGGGTGTTTTAGTATTTTCAAGTAGTCCATTGGCCAAAATGACCCATTTTTTTGTTGATTGACCAGAATGAGAACTTTTATTATCCGTTAGCCAAATTGATACTTTCGAAATAGTTTATTAATCAGAATGATATTTAACCTGTTTTTTAGTCTCCTTGAAATAGGCATGGTGATATTTGCAAGACTGCAGAATTTGAAAACTTTGTGAAACAAATATTTTTTTGGATGAATATTAATCTAATTGAAATATTTTTAGTAAAAGATAAGTTGACATGAACAAGACTTTAAGACGGAAATTTAAAATTGAAGTTCAGATAATAAAACTGGAAGAAGGATGAAATAAAAATGAAAATGATGGGATAGAAAGAGATATGGAGGCAACATAAACAGTGTACTGTTCTTGTGGCTTGTAGGAGAATTCATAATTATTTTAGAGTTAAAATTCAATATAATGCTCTAGCCTCAATGCTGTAAAGTTTATTCATGGATGGATGCCTATATTTTAATCTACTATTGCATTGCAATGCAATAAGGAGAATAAGTGTTTTCATTGAAATTTGGTGAATCTGGATTATATATGATATACTTTGTGCTGCTGATGTACCCTCCTAGACTTGGCACATTCCTTTTCTTCATTCCTCATTCAGGGGAAAATATAATGTGATTGTCCAGCTACAAATATTAAAGTTTAGCTCCACCTTTCTTATCTCTATTTTTGTGTTTTGGTCTTTGTCTTGAGTTTTACTAATTATCTTCTCTTTTAATGTAAGAAGAAAGGAAAGAACCAATCTGAAGAGATGGGAAGACCTGGAGTAATAATATCTAATCACATATCGTACGTGGATATTTTGTATCACATGTCTTCCTCATTCCCGAGTTTCGTTGCAAAGGTTAGTTGTGTAGTCTGGTGTAATTTTTATTGAGTGCATACTGCTTATCTTGCTTTAACGACCTCAAAATTTGTTACTGACACGTGTTTTAAACTGTATATACCATTCTTGGATCTTGTTGGTGAAGGCATCAGTGGCTAGACTTCCTTTAGTTGGTCTCATCAGGTTTGTTAGCTCATTTTTTCTTCTTGTAA
Source organism: Mimosa pudica (assembly GCA_029929735.1). Lineage (NCBI taxonomy): Eukaryota > Viridiplantae > Streptophyta > Magnoliopsida > Fabales > Fabaceae > Mimosa > Mimosa pudica. The sequence continues at coordinate 13,928,765 of JAKELP010000004.1, read as the reverse complement.
TTCAAAGACTTTCCTGAGTTCAATGATTGTGCAGCTTATGAATTGAACATGCTGCATCTTATCTGTGTTAATGCACTCTTTTATCTTCACCTGTGAAACAATTTAAACCTGAGGGCTCATATATAATTGCATGGTTTGTGACAGTCAGTGCCTTGGCTGTGTCTATGTTCAGCGGGAATCAAAGTCATCAGACTCCACCGGTGTTTCAGGTGCTTATTGGCATGCTCACACTTGTTATACTTGATAAGCAAAGTCTTAATTTGACTCTCTTCTAAATCTCTGTTCTGCTTGGTTATTTTGTTCATATTGTGGTGACTTACTGATTGTATGGGATCTTTGGCTCGCTTAGTTTATAAATAATTGTTTGAAAATACAATGGTTATAAGATATTGCGGTGTTTTAAGGGGGGAAATGAAAGAATTATCTGTGTGTTTTTCAAATTCAAATGCAATTAAGATTTTTTGTTCTTATGAATCAGTGTGGTATCTCTAGATTGGTATACTAATTTATGAATTGATTTATTTAATACCTATATTGCTTAGTGTAGAAACTCCTTTTTAACTCCATGGTATAGGCTTGCTATGTGTCATGTGTCGTGTCTAAAGCTGCACCAGCCATTCTTGTTATGCATACCAACTTATGTTGGTCAGTAAAACTATTTATGTGTTGAGCGTTCTTGATGTTTCAAGGTTGAGCTTGAACTTAGACTTTATTTTGCCCATTTTTGGGAATTTAGGTCCATATATTATCAGTTATAGCTAAATTGCGGACAATTCCTCCTGCAGGTGTTGTCACTAAAAGAATTCAAGAAGCTCATCAGAATAAGGTTTCGCCAATGATGCTATTTCCAGGTTATTATTCTTCTAATAAACTTTTTCCTGTTAATTTTCTTTAACTACCCTCGTTATACAGTTCTAAGTAAGTTAGTAGGAATTACTTTTTTTGTGCAATGCATCATCACCTTTCTGTAAAATTTATTTGATGATTGACTTGTGTCCTAGTGGATAAATGAATTATTGATCTTGGTTTACATTGGTAAATATTATAAACAATGGTTCTTGCTTGAAAATTTTCGAAAGTAGTTTTCACAGCTGTCATTTTCCTGATTTTTTCGACTTGTAAGCATAAATTTAAGTTAACATAGCTGTCATTTTCCTGATTATTGTTATTGTTAGTAATGATTCTGAGTATTCTACAGAAGGTACAACCACAAATGGCGGTTTTCTTCTCCCATTTAAGACTGGTGGCTTTTTGGCAGGGGCTCCCGTTCTTCCTGTAATTTTAAAATACCCTTACAAGAGATTTAGTCCTGCCTGGGATTCTATATCTGGGGTGAGTGGCTCTAAAGTTTTAGTTTTACTCTACTTTCTGGATTGTCACCATGAGAAGTAATATATCAACTAGCATCTATACAGTTGTGTTTTGACAAGTGGGTCGCTTTTGAGCTTATGGTTGTGTCTTTGGCTTCTACATTTTTGGTGAATGTGCTTTTATTTTTTAAGCCTTATTTCTTGTTAATTTTGACGATGTGCTCAGGTCTTCACTATTCAACAATTTTGAGGCCTGTGGTTGGTACTATATTGAATTTTGACTTGTTAATGAAAAAATGTCAGCAGTACCAATGAAGAGTCATCTTAACCCACTATTTGGAAGAATGATTTTGGACAGGAGGGGAGGGAAATTTCTTCGCTCCTTTTATTTGGGAAGAAAAATTGGCACCTCTCCCTCCCCTCTATGTTATGTAGTTTTGGAGGAGATTATGTATTTTAATTATAATGAGACCAAAATAAACTCATTATTTTTTTAAAAAAAAAATTCCAACATTACCATTGATGTCAATGGAATCAAACATCTGGCTAAATTTTGGGAATAATCTCTTATGCTTAAAAGTTTTATGAGTGTTAATAGTGATACAGTTTATAGAAATCTCCGTTATTTATCATTTTCAAATAATCTTTCCGTGAATTTCGGTTTACCATGTATTTGCAGGTGCGCCACATAGTTTTTCTCCTTTGTCAGTTTATAAACTATATGGAGGTGACAAGGTTACCTGTCTACTATCCATCCCCGCTAGAGAAGGAATATCCCAAACTTTTTGCTGCTAACGTTAGAAGTTTGATGGCTACTGAGGTATGAACTTTCACGAAAAGTTGAAGTAAAATATTTAGGAAAAAAATTCATGAGATGTAATGCTTATTTTAATGGGTTAAGGTGCAACTTTAACAATTGTGTTTTTTGCCCTGAGCATCTTGCACAATTAAGCATTGAAGGATGCAAAAGTAGCACTTACGAAAAAGTGGACCAGATTATCATCATAAAGCTTGAGGGGAGTACATGTTGGACACACAAAAAGAAGACATATTTTGTGCCATTTCAACATAAGTGCTAAAATTGATCCACTTTCTAAAAGATTGCGTTTATTTTTGCATCCTTCAAAACTTAATTGTGCCGTATGTTCTAAGTGAAAAAGTTTCTTGTTACAATTGAACTTCAACCCTATTTTTATACCTGAGTACTTGCAAGTATTTTGGCAGGATATGGTTTGTTGCCTATTCTACAGCTTTCACAATGATATTCTAGCGTGTGTGGACTGTTTTTAATGTGCAATTCTATTTTCTGCTTCACTGGTTACATTGTAGGATTTACTGACTCCAATTTGAGAGGAGTTGGTTGTACTGGATGTACCTTAGATTTTTTTAACTATGCTAATGCATGTCCTTGTTGTGGAAGTTAAATATTTCAATAAGAGGGGAGTACCGTTTATGTCGTGTTATTAGATATTAGCAGATAGCAGAGTACTTGATTTGTTCATTTGGTATTCCTGCAATTCCACTCTAAACTTTTATGTAATTTGTTAAAGTTAAATCGTAATAACGAGTAATACTTCTTTGTGTTGCTTTCTCCGTCAATAGTAGCTTGATATTGTTTATTATGTTTTAATTGCAGGGTAATTTGACGCTTTCAGATATTGGGCTGGCTGAAAAGAGGGTATATCACGCTGCTCTTAATGGTAATAATAGCCCGCCTAGTGTTATGCATCAGAAAGATGATTAATGATTCATGGCGCCCCTCAAATGATAGTTGATCCCTTCGAGTTACATATGCTCTTGAATTGACAGCTTTTGCAAGGCTATTTATTATTTATTACTCATATTTGCCCAAATTGATGTATTCTTACTGTAAATAATATGGCCAAATAATTTTTCTTAAATGCGGGTGAAATATTGTTGAACTTGAAGCATCGATTTCAAGGGGCACACTGGTTATGGAAATGCTCGATGTGATGAATGAATGACCTGAGCTCTTTTAGATGCACCACGTAGGGAAAATGAAATTAAAACAATTAGAAAGAATAAAAATGTTCCATAACTAATAATATTCACAGGTTTGTGTTTTCTTATTCTTGATCTGTCACTTTCAAGGCAATTTTCAAAGAAGTCTCCGTTTCTAATATTTCTTGGTAAAATTGTTGGGGCCGAGTAAGATCCTCTCCAATGTCGGCCTTGATTTTGAACGGCATTGCTGATTCAGATCATTTGATAGATTGCATATGAAGAACTAGTTTAGGTTGTAAATCAGAGATATGACAAATTTTATGCTCTACCACTAGAGACATAGTCGTAGGTACTAAGTTTCTAGACATTGTACTGTCCTGCAAAATAACACTCCTCGTTCTTGTGAGATAAGGTTCCTGTCACGAGATGTATATGCTATTGCATATGTAATTGTTGAAATGTTTTCAAAATAAAGAGATGTATTTTTCACGTTCTCATGAGTATATATTTTAATGAAAGATTATATGAAGAGGTACACACTATTAAAAATCACCAACACTAAGCTTCTCTAAAAATTGATGTTAATTTGAGTCATTTTTTCCTGATAAAAAAAAAATTCACTCATTTTAAGCTCTTCACCGCATCATGCTGAGATGCTATATTATGAACATTCAATTATACAAGAATAAACTCTGCAGCTACGATGTAGTAAAGGAACGTAGTTCAAAGTGTTGTAGGGACTAATAAATGTTACTATTAATGATCTCTTTTCACAGTAGGTTGAGTGTTCAAAACAATTTTCTTCATCAATTACCACTCAAATGTTCAAATACAAAGTTAAATGATGAAACAACAGAAATGAGTCGTGTTGCAGCGAGGGCTCCTGAAAAAGAAGGATGAAGGTACAATGAGGACGAGGGCTTGCACTGAAAGATCTACTCAAAACATCTCACGATCACAATAGATGCCTATTTATTTTAACATTTAATGTACACACCGTATATCATTTTCTACAACTACATACAAAAAATCATTGAGTTTTGCACTGGAAAAAGGAGAAACTCTTCTGTGTATGCCTGCAACATTTGGATTACTTGCGATGCCTATTTCTGAGCTATATGCTTTATATTTGGGAAAATTTCTTATAAACATAATAAAATATTTAAATAATAAAATAACATATACATGTGACTTTTATGATTGCAATCTTGTAATACGTGAAATAGGCTCTCCAAGGGATCCAAATCAAAGCCAGCGTTGAAAATTGTCCATTTGTGGAGTGATTTATTTACAATATACCTCGAGAAATGGCTGCAGCTACGCGAACAAGTAATCACACGAACTTATTATACGGATCAATCTCATTGGTGACTGCCGGAAAATAATCATTTGGGTCTCTTTTCCCCTCTTTATTGGCAATAACAAAGATTAGAGAGCACCAAGCAAGTTGAAATGGGTCCATGCCTCCTGAATTTCAAATATAGAGAAAATTATTTGAATTTTAAAAGAGGCTAAGAGGATGTTGAATGAGCAAATAATGAATGGTTTCCATAAATTTGACTAAACTTAGGCCATAATTTCATGAAAGTATGAGCAATTAATCTTTCAAAGTCATTCCACAGCAGATGTATGAATAAACAAATGTCAAGACATTAAGGTGTATAAATTAGAAAACACATTCTAACTTTCTTTTTCAGGAACACTTCTCCTACCCCAAACATTCCCTAACATGTCTTACTATTACCAGTTCCAAAAAAGAGAATACTGTAAAAGATATCAAATGATACTTCACTAGAAATAGGTTGCCAAATATGTTACCTGCAAAATATCAAAAACTTTTTCTGCAGTGTATTTTTGATGAGAAGCAGCACCCTTCTGCTGCAGCTTATCTGGATGTAGACAGAGTAATGCTCTTTGATATGCTCTTTTCACTGCATTCCCTTCAATTATATCAACAAGAGGCACAGGCTTCCATCCACTGTCAGGCCAAAGCACCTATAGTGATGATGATTGCCAATGTTAACAAGTCATGTGAGCTTCAAGAACTATCATCCAAATATCATTTAAGGCATATCAAGATGTTTATCTTTGTTGACAAGCAAGAAAAACATTTGGACATTTTACATAAAATTGAATTTGAAATGTCGCTCACATATTGTAATGTTGATAGGAGAGACCGTATGTTTCCTTGCTTCCCGTTGGACCATTGTCGTATCTTATCATCAATGGCCTACATTATCCACAACATTTTACAAATTTTGCTCTAATAGAATCCTGAAAAAAAAAACATAACATGGGTGGTGACATAATACTTTGATTTCTTGTTTATCCTTGGATTTCAAGACTTCATTCTCAACTTGCGCTAGCTCCTTTACCTGTTGTGAAAAAATTCAGTGAAGGAGCTAATCAAAACTTGGCACATAAAAGCTCTCTTTTATCAGGTCATTTTTTGAGCAATAGAAGCTAATAATTTAGGATATAGTCGACTTGGCTCAGCGTAAGCGCGCTTGCCGTAGTGTCTGAGGTCTTGGGTTCGAATCAACCTCTCTGCATAAAAACAAAAGTAAGGCTATCTAGTATGTTCCCTTCCCCAGTACCCTCACCAAGTAGAGGTTGGTCCTTTAGAAGCCAATAATTCAATTTGCACTAGAAGATGTCAATTAACATGTCCTAGTTAAACAATATTCCATGGAACGAGATAGATTAAACATGACATCAACATACCAAAAAATTGACATGGAAAAGCCCGTCTTCAACCGCATCTCCAATATCAGGAATTTCTGTAAACAATTAAAAGTACTATATCAAGTGAAATTAAATATATGGTCAAAATCATATTTACTAAATAGACAAGTGAAATCCAATACTATACTGTAAAAAGTACCAAACCAAATTCTAACTGATGGAAAATTTATATTTAGAAAACTAGCCGTTACCTGAGGCTGAGATATCATTCTGCCGAGACAAATCATCATAAAAAATGTTGGTAGGCTGTGTGGTAATGTCCTCTTTCACCGACGGTTGAGGTTTATCTTTTACCTGGAAAATTTGAATGAAATCCCAAATTCAACTGTTATGAAACTAAAATATATAGCTTTTATATTTCAAAATTTGACAGACAACAATTATCTATTTAGGTGTTCTCAAGTTATTTAGTATTGACAGTGTTTACAAGTTAAATTCCTTTCTTGTCCATTCATATTTGTGACAACACTTACTTCTGTTGCACGTAAACTACTTCTCATCTTGTGTTCAGGTGATTTGGTGCCAACTCTTGGCTTGGTAACAGCTTCTTGGCTGAATATTCGAACAAATTCTTTGACTTTTCCTTTGACTTTGACATTCTCCACATTCTCATCCGATTTTAAGGAACTTTGCAAGGCAGCTTTAATTGCATCTACACCCTTCATGTCAACTGTCTTCTCTACTTGTTTCTTCCAATTGGTACTAATGTCACTAACAGCAGATGTCTTCTTAGTGTTGCTTTCTTTTCCCTTCTCCACTTTAATGTTCACAGTATAGTCTGACATAAAGACATCAAAAATTAAGGGGGTTTCAAAAAATGCAAACTGTTAATATCCATTACCCACGTACAATGAGTGGTATCATTGGCTTTTACCTTGTGTGTTGACACTTTTGCTGAATAATGACTGTAACGATTTTGACTCAGGCTTTTGAGTTTTATTTGTGTGAACAAACTCCTCTTTCATTTTTCCAGAAACCTCCTTCACACTCACATTATTGATACTTGACTCCACTTGAGGATCAGATGACATATCACTACTACCAGGAACATCCTTGACAACATTTTGAAGTTTCCTTAAGGATGTCAAATTTGAATTCCCAGAAGCTCTTTCATTTATCAAATTTGCACCATTTTGAGAGGTCAAAGAAGTATTTGACCGATCTTGTCTTCTGCTTTTCAAAGGAGAGGAGCTTATATTTGGTGAAGAACCATCATTCTTTGAAGTACTTTCTCTAGCTAACCAATCCTTAGCACTTAAACATCTCTCAAGTTTAGCACTTTCTTTTGCCCTTGAGTTTCTGTCAGCTCTAAGAGGCATAAAAAGTGGGACGACCCCTTTACTTGCCCATTTGTATATAGAGAAATGAAAGTGACCTCCTGCATTATCACTTGCTTTATCATCAGATGATGTGGCTAAGTTTGAAATATCTTGTGATGAACGACTAGGCCGTAGAGTTGAAAGAACACTTTTTGAGTTTGACCCCTCCTTGCCTTGTGAAGTATGGGTTGAAAATCTAGATAGATGAGTGGCTGGAATGTCTGATGAGCTTAAGCCATTGATAGTGACATCATTAGTGTTCATTCGTAGGCTCCTCGTAGAGGAACCAAACGTTGGAAGGTCCGTACCTTTTATTTTGGAGGGAAGGCTGAGGAAATTCAACAACGAACGTTCTATGAGTGTAGTTCGTTTTAAGTTAGAAGCAAATTAGAATAACGAGAAAAGATAATTATAAAAAAAAAAAAAAGAATAACGATAAAAGATTTATCAAAAAAAGAAAGAAGAATAATAACGAGAAATGATTTATAAAAAAAATGGAATAACTGTTATAAAAAAATGGAATAACGAGAAACTGAAGAGATTACAATGGGCACTTTGATTCCCGCCGTTATGCTCGGCGGGAATTGAAGATCTCTGGTGGGCCACATTACCTCAGGATGGGATAAGCCCAGTCATTTCAGGGACTGGCCCATAAATTAATTGGGCCATTAGTCCAATTGGCAAATCATAGAGAAAATGCTTTTCTTATTTAGTAGTACTAGTTTTAGTCCTAAATATAAGACCTAATTAACTTTTTTGGAGAATTCTAAAAAAAGTAAAATGAACCACTTAATTATAATATATTTTGTATATTAATCAATCATATGTTAGTTTATCAATCAAATAAACTAGTTTAAAGGAAAAGTTTAGGAAAATAATTATTAATCACTTTATTTAGCTCTCTTAGAATTCTCCAAAAAAGTCAACTATGTTTTATATTTAAGATCAAAAGGTATAACTAATTAAATAGATGGTTAACATTGATTTTCACTATAACGATTATAACTAATACAAGATATATTTAAATAAATGACTTTAGTCCTAAATATGAGATATATTTCAAAATAAGGAAGCATAGATAGTGATATTTATTATTTTGAAGCGACATCATATATTGTTCACAGTGCTGATATTTGAATTGATTGTGTTGACAAATTGATGTGTAGCGAGAACAAGATGAATAATGAAACAAATATTTTGATTTATGATGAAGAAGAATACAAAAACAACAATATTCTAATCCTCTTGAATCTCTCACATGAAGTCATGACCATTCCTCCTTGAGGTAATGGATTTACAAAAACAAATCCCTAATACTAGGGTAATGAGGAGAGAGACTAAGTTAACTCTCCCTCTTGGTGTAAACTCTCATAAATTTCACACACTAAAATATTTATGCTATGACCCTTTATATAGGCAATATGGCCACTAACCACCAATTACAAGATCTAACAAATTAAATAAACCTAATATTTTTAACACACCCCTCAAGTTGACACTATTATGACTCATGAAAAAAGTGTCAAATTGCCATTAAAATTAAATGACAAGTTGGTCTATAGTATGATTCTTAGCAATAGAATCATTATTGAGGCTAATCAGCTCAGCCTCAAGTGTCGCCGTATCAGAATCAGCCTTATTAATCATTTCTTGAATCAAATTATTCTTGGCTAAATTCTCATTCTCCATCACGACATTATCGCGCTTGAGCACCTCAATTTGTTTCATTAATTCCGCAATATGGTCATTCTCCGCCATAGTTTATCCTTAGCGAAGGAGAAAGATGATTGATAATGATGAGTGTCTAGGGAGAAATGCGAGAGAAAACCAGCAATTGATGTTTGAGAGAAAAAATGAGTGTTGTTGGTAGTAAGTCTAATGTGAAGATATTTGTTGAAGAAAAGAACAATTTAGAGAAAACTTTGTTGGAAGTTGTGGAGAAAGTAGAGTCAATCCATACAACTATAAATCAATTACAAAAATAGTTTAAGAAAACTAAGGTAGTTATAAATTCTGTGGGGAAGAAGGACTCCAAGGGACTGAACCTCCAGCTGACTTTGGTGGTGACAGACTCTGATACCATGTTGACAAATTGATGTGTAACGAGAACAACATGAAGAATGAAACAAATATTTTGATTTATAATGAAGAAGAATATAAAAACAACAATATTCTAATCCTTTTGGACTATATTAAAACATCCCTCACATGAGGAGATGACCATTCTTCCTTGAGATAATGGATTTACAAAAACAAATCCCTAATACTAGAGTAGAGTAATGAGAAGAGACACCAAGTTAAATCTCCCTCTTGGTGTAGACTATCATAAATCTCACACACTAAAATATTTAGGCTATGACCCTTTATATAGGCAATAGAGCCGCTAACCACCAATTATAAGATTTAACAAATTAAATGATCCTAATATTTCCAACAGAGATTGAAGGTAGTTGCATTATTTATATTTGTTACTCTTACATTTTTAATCAATCTACTGAACACAGTAACTAACACTCTGTAGTCTGTACAATGAACACCACATAAATAAGTTGATTTTCAATCAATTATCGCCTAATATTATAAAAATCAAAAATAAAATAAGAGGTTAAAAATATATTCTTTTATAAATTATATGTATAGTCGAATACTTGACAATAAATTGTATCGAAAAATACTTGGCAATCACAATAAATGAAACCTGAATGAGGAAGGGATAGAAGAAGCAGAAGGAGGAGGAGGAGGCAAAGGAGGGACAGGGCTCATAGTTGTAGAAGGAGGAAGCCTTTCATGCTTCAAAGGAGTTCCACATGGAGACTCATCTCCTCCAAATATATCATCATAGAAATGATCACCCGTGTGCCTTCTCCTACTCAAAATCACGTCCCCAAACACAGGTCTCTCCCCAATCTTATGCCACGCGCACCATTCTCCTCCTCCCTCCTCCTCCACTATTCTCCCTTCCCTCATCTCCTGAGCCGAAGACCGTCTTGGTGGGCCCCCAAACACATCCTTAAAATCAACCTCAGACTTTCGTACTGGCGTACTAGGATTGGTGGATGACCGTTGGTGGTCAAAGCCTAGGAGGGTGCTCTCTCTGTGAGAAAACCTCTCCATGTGTGTGTGTGTGTGGGGGGGGGGGGGGGTGTTCAAAATTGGAATGGGAAGTATTTGTGGGAGGGAGGGATTTTGGAAATGTGAAGCCACAAGATTTGGAGAGTATGGATAAGATGGGGAGGAAAATTACAAATTTTAGCAGTCATTGCTGCGAGCCTTTCTTCTATGTAATGTATGTAATGTGCTCTTGTCGTGTTCATGTGCTCCTAGTCTTGACCGTGACACCAAAATTCTTGTGACTCTCATTAATTGTCATGTCTCTTTCCGTTGGCTGATACAACACAATGGAGTTGAGACCTATTGGTTGCTGAATAACATAACAAAGAAAGAATTTGTTATTGATACAGTTCACTAGCATCATATCATCTAAGTAGTTGATCCCATATAGTGGGATGAGAGTTTGTTGTTGTTATGTCTTTCTATTGGCGGCTTGTTTTGATTTACTACTTACTAGACGAGACCAAATAGTAATCCTAACTTTTCTACTATTATACTATATCATTTTAATTGATTTTTAAATAACTTTCTCAATGTGAGTACTCAAAAAATACGAATAATTTAAAAAATGTTGTTTTCTTTTCAAAATACTTAATAATTCTTAACTTTCAAGATAAGTTATTCAGAAAAACTAGGTTAGATTAAAACTTTATATAATTAGTTGTTAATAAAAATAGTTTAAATATATTTTCACTACTTTTTCATAAAAATCTCTCTACCTTTCTAATATCTACCTTTTTGTTACTATTTGCATACACATCAAATGTGTAGTCTTTTTTCTACACAATTTTCAGAAAATTAATTCGACTCATCCATAATCCAAAGATAGAGAACCTAACTCATGATCTATTGGGATCTATTTTAGGGCATGATAATAAGTTTTCCATGCACACACATATTTTGACTAACTTCACTTTGCTACAATGATACCTCCTCAAGTGTCATGCTTGGAGATAGAGCAGCACAAAAGTCCGGCAACCTGATTGACCCGTTATGACTCGATCTGATCTTATACAAAAAATGGTTGTCACAATGTAGCCCGGGACCAACCCTGTTAGGGTGAAACTGACCCGATAATCGGGTAAGACAGGAACAGGGTATATGCTCTATGACCAATAAAGACGGTTCGATCCGATTATTTTATTAATATTTTAATTAATTAATACAATTATTGCGCTATTTCATAATTAATTAATTAGCTATTTAGTTTAAAAAAATTATTACACCTTTTTTTGGAGATGAATTATTACACCTTTTTATTTTCCCACATAATTTGTTTAATATATAAGACACAATAGAGGAATATCATTTGACCTAGGAATCCCATAATTTGTTAAAAAAAAAGTGGAGATTTTTTTTTTATTTTATTGTACAAAAAACTTAGAGACCAACATGATCTGTCACGTGTTCTTGTGGTCATGTCCGGCCCGATCTTGGTGCCACACCAAACAGGCCATGAGGCCAAAAATGCCAGCCGACAATTGTTTAGGACAAGATCAGGACTTATAGTTAGTGAGATCTTGTCCAACGTTTATGCACCTACGTGGAGACATAACTTAGGGGTACTCGCCAAAAGTTGATTATGAGTTATGTCTACTTTTACTACCTATTATGAGGTGAGGAAAAATATGTTTGAGTTGAACTTATAAAAAAATAGAAAAATAAGGTTACAGGTTCTTAATATTTCTTACTCTTTTCTCTTACCAATTATATCCCTCATAATACATAACGCCACCTGTTTCTTTTCTAAAAATAATTCAACTCATTAAATATTTTTCCTCCCTCCATATTCCTCATATGTATTCTCTATGATGCAATTGGGCCCCTTCACTTCCCCCTTCAATAATAAGATGTAGATTTTATATTTACCGCTGCCCTCAAGGCCTCAATAACCCTCCTACCCTACCCCACCCAAAGAAAAAACAACATGATGAGATGTACATTTTATTGTTATACCGTCCGGTCCCTTCTTCTCCATAACCCACCCACCCCTACCCTATTTTTTTTTCCAAAAAAGAAACATAAGAAACCAAAACCATGTATTCTGTGTCATGTAACTGGGCCCAAGTTCCTGCAGCCCAATTCAGGCCTCCGCACTGCTCAGTCTATTTTGTGGGCAACATACAAGATTTAGAGAATAGTTAGAGAATAGTGACTGTTTCCCCTAAATTCACCAACGGTTAATTTTTTAAATGGTTTAAGCCAGATCAACGGACGAGATTGAATTTGTATGCTGTATAGCCGTTTCCTGTAAATCGAATTCAAAATTGAACATGCAGGGACACGTGTTGACAAGAGAAGAATGGAGATAACGTATGGGACACGTGGGGAAAGAAGGTGCAAGACAAGAAGAAACCGTCCTGTGTAGTGGGTCTTGTAGTTAACTGTCTTGGGTAGTTATTTATGTATGTAACTGTCTTGTGAATAACGGTCATGTATGTAACCGTCCTGTAAGCAATGTCTGTAAGGTTCATATATAAATGTATATTGTATTCAAAAAGAGGGCAGAACATCTTGTAATACACTTTCGTGAAGTATAAATAAAAAAGCACTTGTTCATCTATTCTCGATTTTATCTTGTTAATTACTTGAATTATCTCGTTTAATCTATCAACGGATTTTAGGAGATACATTTTGGCGCCGACCGTGGGGAATCGATATGAAATTCGGTTCAATCAATCCAGAAGACATTCCTTCGACCTCTGCTCTACCTGAGAGCAAGAAGCCGAATCCTGAGGAAGCAGTTCTTGAAGTAGAACCAGAAAACCCAGAAAAACCACTCAATCCCGAAAAGAAACCGATGATTGATGAAGATGAGACTCCAGAAAAACAAGCAGTTGAAGTTGAAGAAGTAGTTGAGGAAGATTCGTCAGATGTTAACTGCTCCAAGAAGAACCCAGATCCACTTTATCAAGTTCTGAAAAACATGCAAGATCAGCAGAGAGAACAATATGCAATGTTGAAATCTTTGTCGAGTGAAAATAGAGAATTGAAGTTACAACTCTTAGAATTGAAAATGGCAACTCCAAAGGTGGATCAGACTCAGATGAAACCAGATCACTTTCACCCGAAAACAAGACCTAATTCAGGACAAGTTCATTCACGCTCTCGTAAACGCCAAGAAGCCAGCAAAGAATTTATCATTGATTTCGCATCATCGCAGGAAGACTACGATTATGATAATGAAGAGCCACATTTAGATCTTGAGGATGACATCATGTCCAGTAATTCAAATGACGAAGATATGGAAGATGCCAGATCATATTCACCACCTGCCATGCCCCCTCCAAGACCCAGAATCCCTAGTATCATTGTATCTCAATCAAGAGCACCTTCAGTCGCTGCAACGGAAGAGAATAATCCCGCTGTGGCTCGCCTCGAACAAGAACTGGAGCTTTTGAAGGAAGTGATGAAACAAGTTCCTGGAGTTCAAACAACAATGAATAGGAATACAGTTAAGAGTTACACAGATTCCCCATTCATTGATTCGATAGCGAATGCCAAATTGCCCAAAAAATTGGTTTATCCTACCTTTGTCTTATATGATGGAACATCTGACCCTGATGAACACATGGCCCAATACAAGCAAAGGATGTTAGCTATCTTCATCCCCAGATCAGTTCGTGAAGCCTGCATGTGTCGTGGGTTTGGAATGACTCTTACAGGATCAGCATTACAATGGTATATCAAGATACCAGTCAGATCAGTATCTTCGTTTGCGGATTTATATGACAAATTTGTACACCAGTTTGCTAGTAGCAAGAGGTTGGAGAAAACTGCAGATGATTTGTATCATTTACATATTGAGAGTGGTGAATCCTTGAGGGATTATTTGGGAAGGTTCAATAAAGAACGTTTGACTATAACTAATCCGGATGAAGCAGTTTGTATCAATGCGTTCAGGAAAGGATTGTTCCCATCAATGCCACTTTACAGGGAACTAACCATGTCTCCTCCAAGAAGCTGGGCAGAACTAATGCAGAAAACTCTGAGAGAGATTCGCTGGGAAGAGGACAACAGGAACAGATATGGAAGTTTTGTGAAATCTGATAATCAACATTCAGATAAAAGAAAGAAGAAAGATGAAAAAAGTTCCAAATCCTAGAATGCAGAACCATACCCCAATGTGCAGCATGACCGGGAAGAAGATAGCAGTAAGTCTACAAGATCAAATAGACCACCACCTCCAAGAATCGAAGAGCAAGGGATTAGCTTACCACCAAAAGAATTGGTAAAGGAAATGTTCAGGATGGGAGAGTCAGTAAAATGGCCTGGAAAGTTGAAAACTCCTTCAGAGCAACGTGACAAGTCAAAATGGTGCGAATTCCATGATGATCACGGACACAGGACTGAAGATTGTATCTCTCTGAGGTTCCAAGTGGCTGAATTGTTGAAACGAGGCCACTTGAGTCATTTATTAAGCAAATCCAATAAGAAATTTCCAGAGCAAGAACACAACACATCTAACAAAGGAACTCCAGCAGCCCCTCCCCAACATGCAAAGGTAATCAATTTCATTTCAGGAGGATCATGCACAAGTGGAGCCAGTTACTCAGCAGCAAAACGACATACAAGAGCATTAGTTCATTCTGCCAATATTACTTTACCCGAAGATAACTGCAATGAATCAAGAGAAGGTCCAATAACTTTCCAGGATGATGAAGTCAATGATCCGACACATGATGATGCTCTGGTAATATCCATCACTTTATCTAATTGCGGAGTAAAACGTGTATTGGTTGATCCTGGAAGTTCTGTCAATATCATTTATCTGGCAACTATGAAAGAAATGAATATGGAATCGGAAATGTCCTATCACCCTACAACTCTTGTGTTTGGGAATGGAGCAGCGGATAAATCTATGGCAATTATTAATCTGCCTACTTATGCTGTTGGAATGAATCAGACATTCACATATCATGTCATGGATTGCCCATCTTCCTATAATGCTATTCTTGGACGCCCATGGTTACACAAGATGAAAGCTGTGCCTTCGACTTTACATCAAAAAATTAAATTTGACACACCCTGGGGAGTACGTCAAATTAGGGGAGATCAACTAGCATCAAGAGAATGCTACCAAGCTACATTAAAGATCTCGAATAAAAGTCCAGCATAGCAATTACAGTATCGAGTTCCAGACGTCCCAGTGAGAGAAAAAGATCCTGAAGAAATAGTCCCGATCATCCTGAATCCCGAAAAACCTGATAGGAAAATTTATATTGGGAAAGGTTTAGACCCCAATATACAATCTCAGATCATTTCGTTTTTAAAGCAGAATGAAGATTGCTTCGCTTGGTCACATGCAGACATGACCGGGATTAATCCAGAAATTATTTCACATCGTTTGAATGTGGACCCAACATTCAAAGCAATAAGGCAGAAAAGAAGGAAACAGCATCCTGAGAGAAACAAAATTGTAAATGAAGAAGTTTGTAAACTCTTGTCGAATGGAGCAATACGAGAAGTGTTATATCCTGATTGGTTAGCAAATGTAGTGGTTGTACCTAAGAAAAACGGAAAACATCGTGTATGTATCGATTTCACTGATTTGAATAAAGCTTGTCCTAAAGATTATTTCCCTTTGCCTCATATAGACAGTTTAGTTGATGCTACATCAGGCCATGAATTGTTGACTTTCATGGATGCATTCTCTGGGTACAATCAGATTTCAATGTTCCCCCCAGACCAAGAGAAAACATCTTTTATCACAAATAGGGGAACCTATTGTTATAGAGTGATGCCCTTTGGTCTTAAAAACGCAGGAGCAACTTATCAGCGACTTGTTAACATGATGTTTGCAGAACAAATTGGAAAAACTATGGAGGTGTACATTGATGATATGTTAGTCAAATCGTTAAAGGGAAATGACCATGTTAAAGACCTGAGTTGTAGTTTCTCAATCATGAGAAAATATAACATGAAACTAAATCCAGAAAAATGTTCATTCGGAGTAACTTCAGGAAAATTTCTTGGATACTTGGTATCACAAAGAGGGATAGAAGCTCATCCAAACCAAGTCACTGCAATTCTCCAGATAACTTCACCCAGAAATGCAAAGGATGTACAGAAACTTACAGGACGAGTTGCTGCATTAAACAGATTTATTTCTCGATCATCAGATAAGTGTCATTCTTTCTTCCAAGTTTTACGAAAAAACCAAAAGTTTGTTTGGGATGAAAAATGTGAGCAGGCTTTACAAGAATTAAAGAATTACATGATGAGTCCACCATTATTATCAAAACCTGAAGATGGAGAAACATTATATTTGTACTTGGCGATCTCGGATCATGCGATAAGTGCTGCTTTGATACGAGACGAAGCAGGTAAACAATTTCCTGTATATTATGTTAGTCGAACATTATTATCTTGTGAAACAAGATACCCACCTGTAGAGAAGTTAGCTTACGCTCTTGTAATGGCCTCTCGTAAGTTACGTCCATATTTTCAATGTCATCCAATCATAGTGGTAACATCCCATCCCTTAAGAAACGTTTTGCAGAAACCAGATTTGTCAGGTAGATTAGTCAAGTGGGCTATAGAGTTAAGCCAATTTGACATCAATTTCATCCCCAGAACTGCTATAAAGTCACAAGCACTGGCCGATTTTATTGCAGAATTTACTCCAGACACCCGAGAAGATGCGATTGAAGAAATTTTGCTTCTTGAACAGCCTACAACCCCAGAATTGTGGATTTTATTTGCAGATGGTTCGACACATGCGCGAGGAACAGGTCTAGGAGTAGTAATTGAATCCCCAACAGGAGATATGATAGAACAAGCTTTCCAATGTTCATTCAAAGCCACAAACAACGAATCTGAGTACGAAGCTCTAATACATGGAATCAAGATCTTGAAAGAATTAGAGGCAAGACATGTCGAAATTAGATGCGACTCCCAATTGGTTTCAAGACAACTTGAAGGTTCATATCAAGTACGGGATCCCAGAATGAAGAAGTATTATGATTTAGCTATGACTTTATTGAAAACTTTTGAGAGTTATAAAATAACTCAGATTCCCAGAGAAGATAATCAACGTGCAGATGCTTTAGCAAATTTGGGTTCATCAATTCCTTGTCCGAGAACAAGAGCAATTCCAATTATTTTAATCCCGGAATCAGTTATCACAGCCCAATGCTTAGAAATTCGAGCACATGATTTAATTTTAGATTGGAGATTTCCACTGATGCAGTATTTGTTGTTCAAAACTTTGCCTCAGGACAAAAATGAAGCTAGAAGAGTCTTGAGTAGAGTTGCTAGATTTGACATGATTGGTCCTGACTTATACAAGAAATCTTTCTCGGGTCCCATGATGAAGTGTCTTGGAGATTCAGATGCTGAATATGTTCTTCGTGAAATTCATGAAGGTGAATGTGGAAATCATTCAAGTTATCGCGGATTGGTTAGAAACGTCTTGAGAGCAGGATACTTCTGGCCTACTATGAACAATGATGCTGAACAATTAGTCCGAAGATGTGAAAGTTGTCAAAGATTTTCACCCCAGATTCATCAACATCCTGAATTGTTACATTCATTAACGCCAGTCTGGCCTTTTATGCGTTGGGGGATGGACATTGTTGGGAAATTACCAACAGCACCTGGAAAATTGACCTTCTTGTTAATGGCTACAGATTATTTTACTAAGTGGATTGAAGCTGGAGCATATGCTACAATTCAAGAGAATGAAGTGATCGATTTTGTATGGAAAAATATTATATGCAGATTTGGTTTGCCACAAGAAATTGTTTGTGACAATGGATCACAATTCATAGGTTCAAAATTCCGTCGATTTTGTGATAAATGGGGAATAAAGTTGAAATTCTCAACTCCCAGAAACCCTCAAAGCAATGGCCAAGCAGAGTCAAGTAACAAAACCATCATGAATTCAATGAAAAAGCGTCTTGAAAAAGCCAAAGGTAAATGGGCAGAAGAATTACCAGGAGTGTTATGGGCTTACAGAACCACAGCCAGAACCGCAACAGGAGAAACTCCATTCTCCTTAACATATGGAACTGAAGCAATGATCCCTGTAGAATATGGGATGCCAAGTTTAAGATACAAATGGACCCGAGAGGAGATAAACAGCATAAACTTATCATATGAACTGGATTTGCTAGACGAGAAAAGAGAACAAGCTTTAATCAGGATGGCAGCATATCAACAATGTCTTGCGAAACAATATAACAAACATGTCAGAATTAGAAACTTTGAGCCTGGTGAACTTGTTCTTAGAAAAGTCTTCTCAAATTCTAAAGAAGCTAAAGACGGAAAGCTGAGTCCAACATGGGAAGGACCCTACGTAATAGAAGAAATAAGTGGACCAGGAGCATACAAGTTGAAAGATCTCAAAGGTAAAATAATTCCAAGAAGTTGGAATGCAGTAAACCTGAAACGTTATTACTGCTAATCAGAATCTACTTCTGAAGAAATCAAAACCCGAGCATTACTTCTTGTCAAATTCATTATGTTCTCATATTGAATTTGAGGGGAGTAATAATGTGTTCACAAGTGCTAAGTTAAATTTCTTTTAAGGTACACATTTCTTATTACTTGATCTTATTGTCATATCTACACCGATTAGTCAAATTGCATTTTTATGGGATTTTATTTTCATTTACATTTTACAGTTAAACAGTTGGTTTATTGTCAAGTTATATATATATTACTCCTGGAATACAACCTGAAAACAAAGCCGGATCAAAGGTATTGCCTATCACTAGTGATTTCAAATCCAATATTTCCTGATCATACATCTGAGTAACTTATTGTTTTGGACCAGATCATTCAGACTCAGAAATTGATACCAAACCCAAGACATTCAAAGTTCAGTCCAGAGGTTCAATAAGGTACGAATTATGTTATTCACATCCTGAATATCGTAGAATTTTAAATGTTATAAGTTTAGTTTATTGAGTTTAAACAATAGTAAAGGTAATAACTGCATATATTAAGATCCAAACAAATACATAATTGTCACGTGCAAATAAAACTTAATACATCTCATAAATATTGTTTAAACCTCAAATTCAAAACAAAGACAAAAATAGAACAATAACATAACATAGGCATTTCTAAAATCACTAAATCACCCCAACATCCTTGTCATTCTACTTGTCATTTTTATCGGACACATCTTTGTCTTGAGAAGTTGAAGCCTTAGATTTCCCAGTAGAACGATCATCTTGATTAGTCTTGGAAGGGTTAAGAGTTGAACTCACTTCATCACCCTCCTCATCTTCTTCGTCTCCACCTCTCCCAGATGAAGGCCAAGACCAACCTTCCTCGTCAAATTCGTCAATAAGCTTATCTGCATCGTAGATGTTAAGCCCGCCAGATTGCATTTCTTTGACCACTTTAATCTTCTGATATAACATAAATCTAGCGACCTCTTCCTTTTCTCTATCCATCATAACTTTCAACTGATGCTTGAGTTCCTCAACTTCTAGTTCAAGGTTTGAAACCTTAATCTCTTCCAGCTTGATTTCTTCTTTAGCATCTAAGGTCTCATGTTTCACATCAGCAAGTTCTTGTTGCAAAACTTGAATTTCTTTCGTGGCTAACTCTTTCTGCTGAGCAAGATCATGTTTGACAGATGAGATGACTAAATTATCTTGTTTGATCTGAGCCTCTAACTCTTGAACTTTCTGGAGAAGTTGCTCTCGCTCAAAAACTAGCTCTCCAACTTTGAGTCCACGATCACCAAACTTCTTCTCAGCTAACATAGCCATCTGATTAACCTGGAATTAAGGACACAAAACATATAAAACACATTTTCACCCCGCAAAAGAATGAACAAAAAACTTATAAGAAATATTTAAAAAAAAAAAAAAAAACATATATGTATATAATGAATGTACAACTTACCCTTTTTGATCAAAAAAAAAAAATGTACAACTTACCCTTAGAGTCTCTTTGATCAGACAATGGAATAAACCTTGGTCACCAATAGATAAGAGCGATACTTCATCTTGTGGAAACAAGAGTCTAGAGCATTCACCACGAATCCCATCAAAATCAGATGTTACAGAAGCATTCCCAGGAAAATCCAAAACTATTCTGTCATTTTTGTTTTTCAAGTCTTCTTGTGCCAATTTGGTGTGAACCTCAGCAATTATAAGATCAGCATTAGGAGATTCTTCAATGATGGGGTCATTAGGAATATCCAAGTCAATAGTTTCAGGAGCCTTAAGCTTCTTGGTTCTCTGACGCGTTTCCTTGATGGTAGATTCACTTGGAACATTCTTAGTTGCAGATATAATACGTTTTTTCCCTTTCAATCTCTTTGCAACTGATCCTAAAGCTAAGGAACTATCAATGCTTCCTTCAGATTTCTTTCCCTTTCCTTTAACCACTGGCATATCCTTAACATGAAGCTTTGGAGGATCCTTGAGTACTTTGATCCTTTTGCCTGAAGGAACTGAATAACAAATTATACGGAAAATAAGTCATCACAAAGACTCATCAGAACCACTAACAACACATATAAAAAAAAAACTATTGCTTACCCATATTAAACAAATTGACGTACGATCTCTCCTCCTCAGATAAACTCATAATAGCATCTATAACTGCTTGAGTATTAGGATTAGCAGGTACTTCTTTATCTTCAGCCCTAACTACAAATAAAACAAAATTAAATCATCTCAGAATCAGTACACACCAAACTTAAAAAAAAAAAAGGTAAACAAATAATAAACATGAATGAATACAATATACATACATAAGTTATGCCATTCTGTGCGAACATCTTGGCCAGCAGTGACAAGACAAGATTTATGCACAACTACAAACCTCCGCTTCCACAATCTTGCAGAATCATCAGGAATTATAACCAAGTGCTTAGCAGTATTTTTCGTTAGAGTGAATAACCCATTAGCCTTCCTTCCAAAACTATAGCAACTTAAAACATCCGGCAATGAAATCTTGATGGCTAATTTCTTGGCTAACACTTCTAAGCTTAACATGACATACCAAACAGCAGGCATAAGCTGTGAAGGAGCAAGATCGAAAAAATTGCATAGTTCCAAGATCAAAGATGGCAGAGGGAATAAGGGGTAAATCCTAATGAAATCGGTAAGCATAGTAGTCCAATTCTTACTTCCCCAATCCAATCTTTCCTCTGGTTTAGGGGCACGAATCATCAGACTCCTATCTAAATTGAAAGTGTCAGGAAATCTAGCAACCTCATAGTCTGTAACCATTGGAGCCTCATCACCACTCTTCTTTTCCATTAGCTTCGCATCTATTAAATCTTCTTCTAATTCCTTTGGGATAGGATTAAAGCCCACAACATTTTCATTCGATTTATCCATTGGAGAACGAGTTGGATGCAAAAGCATAAACTCAAATCAAACAATGCCTACAAAAATTAATCTACCCGTTATTTAAAAACTTAAATTTTATTCCTAAACCTAAGAGATTTGAAAACAAAATTCAAAAAATAAAAGAAGAATATACAAGATACAAGAAAAACAAATACAAAGATAAAACGTTATACTTACTTGAATAGTATCGCACACTTGACGCAAAGAAAAACAAAGAATAAAGAGCGAACTTCCAAGTGCCGACAAGAAGATAAGCGAAAGTGACCACTGTTAAAATATTCTGATGTTTTATAGCAAGCGAATGACCATCTTGTGAAATGATGCCTGTAAGTTTAAAATCGACGGATCAGAATAGGCACAACTCCTCATGCCGCTTGACCTACGCCACGTGGAGTTGGGGGAGTAAATGTTTCCCCTAAATTCACCAACGGTTAATTTTTTAAATGGTTTAAGCCAGATCAACGGACGAGATTGAATTTGTATGCTGTATAGCCGTTTCCTGTAAATCGAATTCAAAATTGAACATGCAGGGACACGTGTTGACAAGAGAAGAATGGAGATAACGTATGGGACACGTGGGGAAAGAAGGTGCAAGACAAGAAGAAACCGTCCTGTGTAGTGGGTCTTGTAGTTAACTGTCTTGGGTAGTTATTTATGTATGTAACTGTCTTGTGAATAACGGTCATGTATGTAACCGTCCTGTAAGCAATGTCTGTAAGGTTCATATATAAATGTATATTGTATTCAAAAAGAGGGCAGAACATCTTGTAATACACTTTCGTGAAGTATAAATAAAAAAGCACTTGTTCATCTATTCTCGATTTTATCTTGTTAATTACTTGAATTATCTCGTTTAATCTATCAACGGATTTTAGGAGATACAGTGACTATTGCGGGTCTTTTACTTTTTTTTTTTAATTTTTTACTTTAGATATCGAAGTGTTAAGAACATATCCACATTTAATTTATATCACCCACAATGCGTAAATTTTGACTCTATTGGTAAGACGACCGTGGAAAGCACGCTTATAATAGCAATATTATCATGCAGGGCAAAAATTTAAGGCGTTCCTGACAGCTCATTATATTACATTAAATTTACATGTTTGGCGGTCTGATCCTGATGCAATCTGGGCCCACAAAACAAGCACACTCCAAAATACCAGTCTCCCAAGTTTGACTACCGTCTACACTCTACAAAAACCATCTTCCTAATCTTCTGCACTTCGTCTTATTTAATGCACCGACAATAATGCAATTCCACCCTCATTCAGCATGTGACACTTATTTCAGTACTACATATTATATGTACAGGAACAAAAGAAACAGAAGAAAGCTTAAATATTTTCCACAATAACTGCAGTAACAACAGCTTGCAACTGTATGCCAAAAACTAAAAAGATTTACTACAATGCATCAGATTTCGGTAATGCTACCAATTATACTAGTTTCTGTACATCCCCTAGTTTTAATATTCAATCTCATCTTCTACAGTTTCATAGATGATTGATCCTTGATCTCCCTCATAGATAAAGGGCAGCAACACGATTACAAAAGACAAGAGAAAAACATTATAAAAACAAAAAAGCACCATATGTAAAGTGCTTCCCGCCTGTATGACTAGCTACTAGTAACAAAAAGCAATAGAGAAACAGCATCCTCCTAGTCTTCAGCCACTGGACCATTCCTCCCTGCAGTAGATGATCCTGCAACATCAAATCCACCACCAAAAGAGGTGAGCAAAGCAGAAAGACCACCCCCTCCTCCGACACCACCACCAGCACCACCTATACTTAGACCAAGAAGATCACGAGTCATCGGCTGCCCCCCAAACGGCAATGGCGACGACGACGAGTCCATCATCAAATCAGCAAAACCAGTATTACCAGAAGGAATTCCAAGAACAAGGCCATCATCATCAGATAGAGAGTGATTCTCTGTCTTTATACGGGTATTCCATTGTGTGGAGCTACTACCATTTGTTGCTAAGCCTAAACCTCGAAGCAAAGATGCATTGGAGGCAGCAGCACCCATTTGAGCTGCCTTTTGGAGTAATGCAGTGGCTGAAAGTGCAGGCTGAGGAGAAACAGTAGTGTAGTGGCGAGGATCACGTTGGTCTGGGAACAAGGACGAGTCATTATTGGAGAGATAAAGAGACGTTGAAAGAGACAGAGATGTGGGCTCTATCACTGACAATGATGGGGTGGTGGGTGGGCATTCAGAGAGAGCCAAGTTAGACATCATATTGGAATACGATGAAAGTGTAGATGATATTTGAGGAGGAGGAGGTGGTGGTGGTGGAGCACTTGATGACGCAAATATACTGGCAAAAACACTAGTAGAACTGGACGGATTACTGCTTGTGATGGTAGCTGGTGGTGGTAAACATGTTACGTTGGAGGATGGCGGTGACAACCTGATTGGGTTCTCCGAGACTTCTGATACAAAGGGAGGAAAAAATGGAAAGGAACACACAAAAAAGGAGTTATGAGAAGCTAGTAATGGAACTTACAAAGATACATAGAAAAATTAAAAAAAGAGAGAATCACTACTACTCATGAAACATTGAGTGATAAAGCTCTTTCTGTTTTTTAAAGACTCGGGCTACTAAAATCATTAGATCTTTATTCTTTACTGGCATCACTAGCTTGAACTTGGATGAATAAAGAGTAAAAGGAAAAGCAATAATAGCCTCCTTTCCCGTTATTCTCCATTTGCTCTTCAAAACAAAACCCAACATATATAAATATGTGTGTGTATAAAATACTATATCTACACGCACGACGGCTTTCTCTCTCTCATCTCATCTCATCTCATCTCATCTCATCTAATCTTCTCCGAAGAAGAAACAAACACCACACCGACTGGTTACTACTACTTTAATTTAATTTAATTGTCTACTTCTCCGCACCAGAACAAAAACAAATTAATGACAAAAGAAAGCAAAAACGACAAACACAACCTTCAAATCAATGCTGACTCTCGCGTCTCACACCATTAAATTACACCAAAACACTTTCCTTTGAAAGCATTTCAAACCCCGAAAAACAAACAACAAACACCAAAAGCACACAACTTTAACCAACCAAACCATAAACACAAACAAAACAAAACATGTACTACTACTCCATTCAGTCATTCACTACCTGAGCTCTGAATAGACAACGCCGGCGACACCACCGTCGTCGTCGGCGTCACCGGCGGCTCCGGCGGCGACGCCATCGCCAGCTTCCCATCTAAATTCCCCTCCGAACATCCTTCACCAACCGTCAACGTCCTCGTCCTCGCACTCTCCTCCGCCAAAGCATCACAAAATGCCCTATGCGTAATAAAGCTATCCCTCCTATTAAAACAAAATTAAATCACAACCAGTAAGATATTTAAAAATAATAAAAAATAAAAGATTGTTCCATTATGAAAAAGAAACAAAACCTAGAGAATAGTGTTCCACAGTCACATTTATACTCTCGAGTGCCACAAGTTTTCATGTGAGCTTTCCAATCAGATTGAACGGCGTATTTCTTGGAGCAGCGTTCACATTTCCACTTTTTTTCACCGTGTTTTCTACAGAAGTGCTTTTTTATCCCTGTGAGATCGCCTAACGCTCGTGAGGGATTGTGGTGGACGCAGGAAGCTTCTGGACAAACGTACACTCGCTTCCGAATATCCTTGCTCGTTCGCTGACGAAGCTTCCACGGCAGATTATGGCCTCGCCTGTGAAGCTGAAGATTCTGGTCGCGCTGAAATCCTTTGCTGCAGATCTCGCACACGAATCTATTCGTCGCTAATAGTGTTTTTGGTGATAACGCTATCACCTCCGCATCTGGATCTAAAAAGCAAAAACAAAATATAAATAAATAAATCAAGCACTATATAAATAAAGTATGAACTGTGTTTTTTTTTTGTACCTGGCATGCCAGGGAGGTTTCTTTTCCTTTTTGGTGGAGGAAGTTCATCGGAAGCTGCTATTGAAGATGGATGCTCAAGCTCCGTCATGATATTTATTTATTAAAATAAAATCGATGAAAAAAGAGAGAATCGAATAATTGAATGATAATATAATATAATAATCACATGCTTTTGGGCCTATTGTATGAAGGAGGAGGATGAGCTAATGAGTAATCAGTAGGAGAATGGATTAATATTAAGTGAGAAGCTGAGAATGAAAAAGGAGGATATTAAAAAATAAAAATGAGGAGAAATGTATGTATTTGTGGGAAAGGGCGGCGGAGGGAAGAGGAGGGAGGGGGTGGAATGGGGAATGAATGGGAGTAATAAGAAATGGAGAAAGCGGCGCCAGTTAACTATGGTTGAGTAGTGAGGCTTTGTGGGTTTTAACTATGGTTAGGGGTAGGGTGAGATATAAGTCTCATCTCGCGGCTATTGGCGTAGATCCAGCCGTACACGTGTCTTTGTTACCGGGTTGACGACCTTTGTCGGGAAGGACTCGGGCTAGGCGGTGCTTGTCGTCTTCTTAAAAAAAAAGGTGACACTACTACTATTTTCTTTTTTTTTTTGATAAAAACTACTAAATAGTACTCCCTCCGTTCCTAAATATAAGATCACTTTGGGAAGTGGATAAGTTTCTAAATATAAGATCACTTCCTATTTTATCTTAACTTTGATCCAAATTACCCCTATACTTCTTAGCTTCCTCACTTCTCTCTCAAATCCCTATTTGTCTTTTAAATTTAAGTGAGGGGTATTTTGGGAAGATCATGTAATCCTAATTCATTGGAAGACTTTCCTTAATCTCTCCAAATTAGCAAAGTGATCTTATATTTAGGAACGGAGAGAGTATTTTCTAACCAAGACTATCAGTGTTGTAAGTTGAAAGAATTGGACCGGACGGTTGGACCAGTCTAACAGTAGACTGTGTTATATTTTAGCTCAACGGTTATCCATTTTATTGTTGGTTCAATCGTCAATAACGGTGAGTTGCTTTTATAATGATTAAATTGCATATATTTCCTTTTTCTCATAACTAAATTGTTTTATTTATAAATTGTCATATAATCTAACTACATATGGTATATTCAGCTCTGTCATTAAACCCTTTGATTTTTATTAACAAAAGTTAATAATACAAACTAAATTATAACTTATGTAATATGTAATTATATTATAGTTTAATTCATAAGAAAAATAAATTAATTTTGAAGGAAAAATAATTATGGATGATATAAATTTATTAATTTTATATTCTTAATATAACCAAAAAAGTTAAATGAGTGTTATAATTTACGAAGTTATTAAATTTATGCCATCTATTTTACTTTTACTTGTTTAATCTCCACTAAAAAGCTAACTGAGTATAATAATTAAGACACTAGAAATATTGGCTTGCTTTTTTTTTGTTACTTGTAAGTTGTAACTTGTAAGCATTGTATATGCATGTGGGAAAACTTAGGGTGTGTTTGGATTGTCGGTGGAAAAGTGACTTTTTTCAATTTGACTTTTTTAGAAGTAAGATTGCAAAAAAGTTCGATTATGTGTTGTGATTATGTTTGGATGTGTTGTTGGTATAAGTAACTTCTTTTCAATCTGACTTTTAGAAATATGTTTTGGATAGTTATTTTGAAAAAAGTAATATAAGATCAAAACATTAATTTTATTAGATAATACATACAACATATGTAAATATTGTTATAATTTATAGAGAATACATGAATTAAAATTAAAAATTTGAAAATAGTAATTTAAAATAAGGACCTTACTTACGTCATGTTCCTTTCTCCAGGTTCTCAAGTTCTTTTAATATGGGAGTGACATGTGTCCTTTTATAACAATCATCCATTCAATCTAATGGCATATATTGAAAGAACTTGAGAACCTGGAGAAAGAAACATGATGTAAGTTTTTCCCTTAAAATAAAATTTATATAAATTAGAATACACACACACTCTCTTCAATTCTTATTATAAGTCCCCAACTACCTACATTTTTTTGTGTTTAATATAAGTCATCAACCGCCGTATTAAATGTTTTTTCTCACTTTACCCATGTTATTAATGTAGATTCAAAATTAAAAATGTGAAACACACTATTTAATGAAAGGTGAAGT
Source organism: Mimosa pudica (assembly GCA_029929735.1). Taxonomy (NCBI): domain Eukaryota; kingdom Viridiplantae; phylum Streptophyta; class Magnoliopsida; order Fabales; family Fabaceae; genus Mimosa; species Mimosa pudica. Next base: position 13,900,927 of record JAKELP010000004.1, on the reverse strand, counting down.
TGAAAAAATGACAAATTTAAATGAATTTTAACACTCAACTATCATCTTTAGTATGTAATAAATGAGTAGTTGATGACTTATAATGAGTACCGGAGGGAGTGTGTGTATGTATGTGTGTGTATTCAATATCAGAATAGCAAACATCAATCAAAGTCTATAGTTTTTTCGACAAAAAAAAAAGAAATCAAAGTCTATGGTTTTGAAACTTCTGAACAAGAAATAAGTTTAAAGTATGGGTAAAAAAACGAGAGATTGGTTGGTCAACAACAAAAGTCATAAGTTAAAAGTGAGAAGAAAAAAAAAGCAACTTTGGGGTACTTATGCTCTACCTTGCTTTTGAAGGGAAAGCAATTTGAATTTTAGTTGTTCCCAAACATATCCAGAAGCAAAAAAAAGCAATAAGCAAAAAAAAGCAAAAATTTTGCTGTGCAATCTTGCTTATGGGTGATGCCAAACACACCCTTAAACTTTTGGGCAATAGTTTTTGGAGAATGACGACCATGCCATAAGATTAAACGGATAAGAAGTACGAGGAAGGCTGGTGGCTTTCTCGTGATTATGATCTCATTTTTGTCCTTATAGCTAACCCAATGAGAATGATTATTATCACTACTCTCACATTAGTAAACACAAGATTAAGATTTAGTTGACTTTTTTTAAATAAAAGAGGTTACTCAAATTAGTTAATGAAATATGTATGTGATCTATTATTATATTATTTATACATTAGCTTATAAATTAATAAACTAATTGTACAAAAAATAAGTTAATAAACTAATTTAATATCTTATATATCTATGGTCATAATTATAATATAACTAATTTTTTGGGAATTAATGATTCAATATTAATAAATTTAAAAATGCCCACATTTACCTTTTTATTAAAATTAATTAAATTTACATTCAAATTATCGTATAACACAATAACATGTAAAATACATTAAAAATACATTAAGATTAAGTGGTACATTTGTATTAAAGATTGGTTAAACGTGGTAAGAAAAAAAATGTGGAAAGAGAGGATGAGGAACGGGCAACGTACAGCGAAGAGTGTAAGAAATAATAATGGAACGAACTAAAACGCCAAATAATGGAAACAAAAGTCACGGCCTGAGAATATTTTCAGCTGGGACAGTGTGCCCAACACGACACATTTTCAGACTACGACTCGCAAAGTAGTGGAAAAGTTTGTGATATTTCGGGTTGCAGTTACAGCTTAAAAAAGGTACTACTATGGGATAATAAAATCTCAGTAGCATGACAATGAGGAAGCAAATCCACGATTGGGATACTCAACTTGGATTGTATTAGGATATAATTAATAAGGGGTTTACCTAAAAGGGTAAAAAGGCTATTGTCTTTATAGGTAAAGTGACATGATATGTATATAATATGATCCAACTCCTTTATATCGCAGTTTTTTTTTTAAAAAAAACCTTATTTATATCGCAGAGTTCAAAGAACGTCATGATGAAGTTGATAAAAGGGTGAGGGTATTTTGGTAGTTGCAAGGGGAAATATATGTCATTATGAGGGGTCACTGGCAGCTGCACCACACACTAACATATTTTCAGACTTTAATCAAATGATGATACAATGGGGGTGGGCCCACCAACTAGAGAAGTCCAACTTCTGACGTGGACGATGCACAGTCATGTTGCACGCACCAGTTCTTTTCCTTTCCTTTAAGAAAAAGTTGGAATCAATTACTATAACTGTTAACTTTTAAGAATTAAAATGTCATTTAAATCACTACGAATATACAAAAGGACAATTCAGGAATTCAAACTTCCAAAAGGACCATGAAGGAACTAAGACCTAGTTGACATTTTAAAATTGTGTGAAAAGACAAAATTACCCTAATCATAAAACAGAAATTACTAACCACTAGGTCTTAATTAGTCTCAAAATGACGAATTAGTTTATAGATCAAAGTGACTTAATAAACATACTCTTATTTAGAAATAGAAGAACATGAATAAAAGAATAATGTACGGCCACGTAGAATAAAATTAACATGAGACCCAATTAAGAGAGGATTGAATTGGACGCAAGTGGGAGTGATCATTCGAGGATAAAATTGCAGAGTATCACGTTGCTTAAGCATGTACTTTCAAAATGACCATGAAGGAATTAAGACCTAGTTGACATTTCCAGATGGTTAGTAATTTCTGTTTTATGATTAAGGTAATTTTGTCTTTTCACACAATTTTAAAATGTCAACTAGGTCTTAGTCCCTTCATGGTCCTTTTGAAAGTTTGAGTTCCTGAATTGTCTTTTTGTATATTCGGAGGGATTTAAATGGCATTTTCCCAAAAAAACTTTTAAGAATTTATATTTATGATTTAAGTCAATACATGAGCAGTAGTGATGTTATAAGATAACATAGAGGCAAGTCAAATGACTCCCCCATATACTGAGGTTATTATTGTGATAGCATACTCTCAAAATCAAACGGATAGATAGAGAGTTCGTATTTGTTGATTGGCACAAAATCTTATCTTATTGATATTTTTTTATACAACTTATCTTATTAATATTATACACTAATTATAGATGATGTACCTGCTTGAGCAACGTGATACTCTGCAATTTTATCCTCGAATGATCACTCCCACTTGCGTCCAATTCAATCCTCTCTTAATTGGGTCTCATGTTAATTTTATTCTACGTGGCCGTACATTATTCTTTTATTCATGTTCTTCTATTTCTAAATAAGAGTATGCTTATTAAGTCACTTTGATCTATAAACTAATTCGTCATTTTGAGACTAATAATGTGAAACAGTTTTATTATCTCTATTGATAATAATTTTCCTAAGACTCCAACTTGAATTCTTTTCTTACAGAAACGAAGCCGTTAAATTATCAACTCATTGAGCATCAGTTTATTGGTGTCCCAACTTCATCTTCTACTGCCTTAATTTAATCTTCAGGAAGTTTTGTTATCTGAAATTTTGAGAAAAAATGGTATCGTAGTTTATTTTGATCAGACGTTTTTATATGCAACTAATTGTTTCTGAACCGATTAGAACGAATTTTCCCCAAATCCGCTGCATTAACCTTTTTCATCATGTGCACTATTAAGTTATATGATTATCAGAAAATTGATAAAAGATCGAGTTGTCTCTCGTTCCAGGTCCACAGACGTAAACACGACGAGGAAACAACACTGGTCTAATTAATGGGGGTAAGGAAGTAAATACTCTCTCCACGATTTAATATAATAAGAACATGAAATTTAAATAGTTTTGCTCCAAAAATTTATAAGTTAACCTTCATGTTTTTTTATTATTTAATGTGTTTTGTCTATTTTATGTCTAACCCTCTTTCATATTATTCATGCTTACATATTCTTTGTCTTGATATTATCATAATAAATGGAGTTAAAATTGAAAAAAAAATAACTAAGCTATAATACAAAACTAACTTTTATATGTTTTCTGGGTTGAACTTCTATATATATATTATTGATTGGAGGGAGTACATAAACTAGACAGAGATGAGAAACACCAGTAGTATAAATATTAATTAATCACTATTACTTTTAAATCATTACTTTTAAATCAAGCTTTGTTAACTTCCGTCTTACCAGCCATTTCATTAGTATCATCCTTCCAATCGTGAACATGCTGCTTACCGAAAAAACCACTAACGACCTAATACTTTAAATTTAAAGTAATTATGCAAATTAAAAAAAGAGTGAATGCAGTGTAAAGGAATGTGATGCCTGCAAAAGTGAATGATACGACTCCGTGTTTTCACTAAAATGATGAATGAAGTACTTTCTTTATTTCAATCACGAAAAAAAATTCCTTTTCTCGGTTTAAATTCCTAAATCGATCGACCTCACATTTTAATTTTTAAATTAAGCAGGACAAGACGGGAAAAAAGAGTTACGGTAATATTCGGCTCTTCAGATCCAAGGTTAGAAAAATCGAAGCGGACATCCAATCTGGCAAGCTAATGGTTCAAGGTTATTGGTTCAACTGTGGTTCAACCAGGTCAACCCAGAAATAATAAAATAAAAATATTTAATCAAATATTATAACAATAAAAAACTAAAAATAGAAAAAATGTAAAATACATCCAGAGGCAATATAACATTTGCTTCATAGACTTGCAATACTTTCAAGTTCTATCAATAGTAATATAAGTACTAATACTTAAAAGTAATTAACTTCCATCAACACACATTCATATTTCATCAATACCATCATCCATATTAATATCTTCATTGACACTAGCATTAGTCTTTTGACTAGTGACAAAAATACCACGATCATCAGTAACACTGTCCAAATATAATCAAAGGAGGTGATTCATGCATATTTAACAAGTCAAACCAGTTTTCCCCGGTTTAGCAAGTTATGACCCCTATCGCCTTCTCCTCTAACTATGGTAGACAGTAGTAATAAGTTGACATTCTCACCTCGTGCATGCACATGAGTATGACTAATATTATTTGTTTTTTAGGATGTGGTTTGTCTGAGCGTTTTGTTTTTAGAGTCTGTATGCCTCTACTTTGAAGCTTTGTCCTTAATTTTCTGGTTATGTTATTAATTTTCGGTCATGAGTCTGTCTTAGTCGTCTATTTCAATCTAATGAAAATATATCTTATGGTGAAAAAAAGACGTTTGCGTTGTTTTCAATTGAAGAAAGCATATTTACTTCATATATGGGGAATCCAAGTGGGCATCGGCTGAAGCATGTGCGTTGGAGGAATTTTGTCATGCAGTGGTGTTACCTTTTAAGTATGGTAAAATTAATTCTAATTGATATGAACATTGTATATGCGAGGGTGTAACACAAGAAGTAGTCGTTTTATTCTCTGTTTGACAAACTTGTTCATGTGAAACATTCTCCCCTCCACAATTTTATCACCTCATTAATTGCTCTCTCATTCTTATCTCACTACTAATTCTTTTTTGAACCATTGTTTATGCATGCATCCCTTTTTGGACAAGTTTAGCATCCCATTAATTGCCTTCACGTCCAAACATGGATCCATGACTTATAAAAGGGAACTGGGGGTGAGTTCACTGTTTATCTCATTTAATAATGGGAAAAACCACATTTTATTCTTATGTGACAGAACAACGCTCAAAAATAATGTGATCAAACTTTAGTTCTTAGATTTTTCCAATAAGTAAAGTCTAAGAACTAGAGATTTTCAAATGCGAATGTGGGCCATTGAAAATCTAAATATTCAGAATTTTATTAGAAATTCAGGCATGACAACACGCCTTTATAAAAGACACGATAAATGGTGATTATTTCATCTCATGATGAGACCTAGCTTGATCTTGCAGATGCGTTTCAAGGAGGGACAGCACCAATAGTTTTCACTGTGGATGGGGTCAAGAACTTTAGTCAGTTACAATATAAGCCATAACACATTGATTTGAAGGGGTAAAATATAAGATACTCAGGGATATATCATATCAATAATTGCCATGCCAATTGGGTACAAAACTTGCGTCAAAAGCAGAAGCTCTATTCTGTTTACATGACAGTAACATCAACAGCTCAACAGTTTACGTGTAAGTCAGTACACATCTCATTTAACAAACCTATATCAAGCTCCGTATAATTACTTCCAAAAACCTAATCCTATCTATCACATAATATAATTAATCTAACCCATTCGGGGTACTAGGGTGGGTACTATTAAGAGTGAAAACCCCTTTGACTCCTTGTCACAATTCAAAATCATCGATTTTTGTTTGGTGCTTGCGAAAGGCAACATTACCATAAGAAGGGTATAATCGGAACAAACAATTTTGAATATGTTAATCAGACACTTGCTAACAGTCCTTCCAAGCAGAGTCATCATTGTATGTGTTTTAATTTCATGTTCATCACCACAAATATACACAAATACATAAGCACTGGTTGGGCCTCAATAGGAGATAACTTTTGATCCCAACATATGTTTATGTATTTGTGTGTATTTGTGGTGATGAGAAAGTGATGAGTATTAGGACCCGTCATTGAAGTGGAGCTTCCTGCTTCACCTTCAGTCTTCCATAAAATCAATATATTACCACAAAAAAGAAAAAAGATACTGGAACCAATTTTGGACGGTTCAATTAATTGAATCCCCCACGAGCTGCAGGTCCACCTACGGAAGGATGTGAAGTGAAATATCGTTACATTTAGTACAAATTCTCATTGAATAATATGTGAATTATTTCAGTAGATAAAAAAAGTATGTGAATTTCACAGTTATACACATAAACTTAAACATATTGAAATGGAGGATAAAAGTTTTGCTGAAAAGCAAGGAGGTAGGTGACTATGGCTAAGTGAGTGGAACTATATGGTATAATAATAAATTAATAATAAGAAGTAAAAAGGGGAATGTGGGGAGAATGATGGAGGGAGGGGCACTAATCAGAGATAGGCACTATGTGAACCGTGAAAGGGGTACGAAAGAAAACACAGCTGGAAGGGGTTGGGACGCATAATGTCAAAAAGTAAAAGCATTGAAATGTCGTCCACTAATCATTCCTTCTTTGATTATCTCTACACTTAGTTCCTCTATCATATCATATTCATGCCTCTCCATTCTCCTAACAATTGCGTCACCTCCTTTTCACTCATATACTCCTGTAGTCCTGTTCTTTATTCCTATACTATTCTCCCTCTGTATAGTTCCTTCTCTCGTGTTTTTGTGACATTTGATTATTTGTCTTATTCTTACTTCTCACATTTGATTGTGTTAGAAATCGCTTTCAATAGCTATTAAGCTATTAAGGATGTGAATCACCGATTTGAGTCAATGGTATGTGGAAAAGCTCTTCGTGTGTCTTGTTTTATTGATGTTGACACAACATTTACTATGACTCTCAGGCTTCGAACGATGACCATTTATAGCAGTGCTATAGTTGAATCAAGATGATACTCAACTTTTGGTTGATCTTTGAAATGCTAACGATATTTCCGACCCACTAATTGCAGTTTCATGCTTCATTTCTTTTAAGATATTGATCGTTTCGTTTTGATATTCATATTAGAATGTTATCATATGTTTTTATTTCTTGATCTTAGGCTCCCAATTACATCCTGATTTAATATTAGTCGTCGGTGGTTATATGTGTACTGTTTTATAATAATTTTTTAATTAATAAAAATTAAAGAATTTAAGGTGGACTAACGTGATCGATGTGGGCCGGGGTGCACAGTGCTTAATCGTGGGAAGATGTAATAAGAACGACAATGGAACAGTGGAGAGCAATGCATTGAATATTGAATAAGGATGGGAAGACATAGGGCACTAGTTCACTGTGCCCCCACATGTGAGGGTGTACCAGGCCTATTATTCCCAGGGATTTTAGTTTCACCTTATTACTCCTGCACATACTCACGTCTCACATGTTTTTCTTTTTTGGTCTGAATGTCTCACATGTTTTTCGAAACATGCTTTCAATGGGTTTTCACCTACCTTTTCAGAAGGTGTGTTTGAAGCTGCAGTAATGCTATCAAAGTTGGTGGATTATATATTGAGAGCACCTCTTTAGACAACCACTTCTATTTTTCTCTCCTATAATCATGGTAAATTATAAGTTGATCATCTCATTATCAATCTGCATCACTATGACTCTCATTTATTTAGTTAGTCTTAGAGTCTATTGTTTCCAGTGTTGTATTGTTAGTTTTTTTTTTGTTACCTAAGGATATCCCCACCCGCGTGTCAAGGGGGACTAATTAATCTCTCGCTGTTCTGAAGTCTCATATAGGGGTAGACAACTGACCTGTGAATTTGCTACTAATGTTTTTACTTCTAACATTTATTTAGTTAGTTTTTTTTATCAAATTATTTAGTTAGTTTTTACTACTAATGTTTATTGCTTTCAGTGAGTTTCTGTATGTGTCGTTGCTATATATGCTAACCGTCTTTTTTCCTGTTTCCCTCGGGTCTGTATTTTTAATTTCATAAAATGAAAAGTGTTGTTTTATTAAAAAACATATTTTTTTTCGTGCTTCATGCTCTGGTCCAGTCAACATAAGTCCAGCTGAATATCTACACTATGGCAGATCGCCTACTCGACCGACTTTAAACCACTACTGGTCCATACTCCTTACCAATGAAAAAATTTGAGGCTATTTAGGTTGTTGAAGATTGTTATCCGGCTGGTAGATTTTTTCTGGTAAAAGATAAAGGAGTAGATATTTTTTTGAGATTGTCAAATGAAGTATATCGAAAAGTTTTTAAACCGTGATTTATGGTGTTTATATATATGATAAATATTGAGAAGAGTTCTGTCTAAATTCACACACACATAATAATAAACAAGCATTTAACCCATTAAAGTATGATAAAACTATTATTTGAATAGCGTCAAAAATATTCAGTTCAAAAAAATAGCGTAAAAAATATTGGTCCCATTCAGGACTGAAAATATCTAAACATATCATCTATTGAGACGAGATGAAGAATATATGTGCACATGCACAGTGCACACCTCCAGATTTTCATTGCTTCCCATCAATGGAATATTAACTTTATTGGTTTTAAATTTATATTTTTTTCATGCCTTTTCTTAGGATGGCTGTATTTACTTTGATATCACCAAATTTAAGATCTATAGCTTCTAATTATTAATTGGGTGCCACATTTTGATTTCGATAAATTTTGCTGTTATTATATATGATATGTTAAACATGCACATATATCTATCTTTTGTTTGCATAAAGAAATGCGATGTCAAATAATGTTCATGCATATTATCTTTTTTATTATTTAGATTACTAACTAATCTAGATTATGAATTTATTTATGTTTTATTTTGAATTAAATTTTAAATAATAATTTGAGAAAAAATAATAAAAGGGATTTTAGAATACAGATTTTTAATAAAATATACTAATTTTGTAAGAAAATGATATCGATTTACTTAAAACGTTTAAACGAAATAAAACTCACTTTTTCTGTGTGTGGATTGTTAAATCACTTAAATGACATGATTTAATGGGCTGGGAAAGATAGAAAGCAACGCCATTTTTAATTGGTTATCATGATGTGTAATCATGTAATAACATCATGTAATAACACTTTTGAAGTTTTGGTTTGGACCCAAATCTATTTCTAAAACTTAAAAGATAGCGCAAATAAACACTATACAGTCCACTCACATTTTCAGTAATTTCATCCAGCTCCAAGTCTCCTCTGGCTTAAGGAATGGGTAAAATACCTGGGGAGAAAAGGAATAAGAATAAGAAGTATATATTACTACTATATACGACTAGGGGTTTTAGTTATAATATGACTAGTTGACTACGGTTTTTAATTAAAGATGTTGGAGAAACCAGACAAACTACTTGTGTTTTATATTTTCATGGTAGGGGAGGTAAAGTAATTTTTGGAATGAAGAGACAAACATCAAGGAAATAGGGTTGCAGAGAAAGTCAAATATGGGTTTTTTTTACCCAAATACTACAGCACAAAAAAACAATTACCAATATGCTATAAGAAAAAAAATATTTACCTATATACTACACTCACTGGAAGTCGTTCTTGGCGTGAACGACTTCTAAAGTCGTTCTTGGTAAGAACGACTTTAGAAGTCGTTCACGCCAAGAACGACTTCCAGTACACATATCCCAATGCACATCAACTTAGAAATATTACTCCCTCCGGTCCCTAATCTTAGCCCAAAATTTGAATGATTTTGGTCCCTAATATAAGAACTCATCTCACATTCTCTGCTCGTTTAATATGTTTTTTTTTCTATTTTCCCCAACTCTCTTTCATATTTATTAATGCTTATGTATTTCTCTCTCTTAAAATTATCATAATAAATATAGGCAATATTGATATAGAAGCATTAACTCTAGACATTCAACTAACATGTACATATTTTCTTAAAAAGCGTTTTTTCACGGTTAGCTCTTATATGGGGACTGGAGGAAGTACTTCCTCTAATTCTCCCATCAATGGAAAGCCGGTGTATTTTTTTGTTAAGGCTAGGGGTAAAACTGTCTTTTCACTTTTCAAATATATTAAAGTGAGGTCTCTTGGGACCCTACATTAATATTTTCAACTTTTGGGACTTTTCTAGTATTAAGTCCCTTGTGGGGGACCTCAAATTAATTTTCCCAAATTAAAACATTTCGAGTTTTTTATAAAAAAAAAATTATACTTTCATTCACACTTTTACATATTTACGATCCCTAATTTTTTCTTGTATCCATCCTCTAATATTTAACCCTACAATATCAATAGAGCAATTTAATGTTTTCCCTTAATTTGTCAGGATATAATTATAACTTTATAATGCTTTTCTGATTAATATCATATTGTTTTTTTTTTTATAAAACAATGTAATTTATCGATATAAAATACACGTCCTATATTAGGCTGGTTTCATTTCATTTCCTAAGCCCAAAAACTAGAATACCTTCGTGTAAGACCAAAAAGATCACCAGACTGGCTCACTTAAAATTATAACACTTTTACAGGGCTTTTGCAATGTGCTGATTTCAGGGATTGTTCAGCAATAAAATATCCAAGCTGTTGGTGGACAATCAATTCAGCATAGTTATTGTAACGTGACCAGGTCACACTTTGAATTGAAGTAGAGTATCAATCAAAAGGCAAAATACGCCTGAAGACATCAGATCTATAATATGCGGAGATGATGGAAGCATACAACTACACCTCAAAATTCCAAGTGGTTTCAGCGCTAAGTTTTGGAGCCTTCAATTCCTCAGCCAAGTTAAGTGAAGCTGTGATCTGAAAAATAGAGCCTTCAGTAAGATTGTATTGTTGACTCCCCATGAAGAATGAAAGAAATATAAAAGAACTACTTAGTTATGAGTCAATTTTTTTTGGAACAAATTTAATGCACAATAGACCGATAGCAAGGAAAAAATTAATTTATTCAGCTTCTTACGGGAGAGTGTGCACAACAACCCAGAAGGATAAAATACAAATACACAAATCATGCCTCACGAGAGAATTATTCCAATTTTCTAAAATCATAACTACTAATATACATGGAAGAAAATACATTTCTTGCGCATGCAACCTCATTTTACCTCAACTAGTAAACTTGTATGTGAGAAAATATATCAAGGCAAAAGTAAATTTGTGCGCTTGTTTGATCTTAAAGTTCCAACCTACTTATAAGTTATGCAGTTCTACAAAATTATCCTTCAAACACGACTAGCTTTATTTCGATCATGGAATTATATTCCTAGCCAGATCAAGCACCTTTCAAATCAAGTAATTACTGTTGCAAAATCTAATAGCTTATAGAAGACCAAAGAAAATCAAGTAAATCAAAGATCCTTCTCTACGGAGACCAAAGGATCTTTGGTCAAGCAACACCTACTCCCAAAGTAATCAACTAAGCATGCTACTCAAGCTCACATCTTAACAAAGCCATCAATTTCCAGGATATGCTAGGGGTATATGACAATTTCTCTAATGGGTTGGGGAACACATGTGACTGCATCTTCAAAACTGATACCCAATTGGGAGGACAAAAATAGCAATAGTCATCTCAGAAATCAAGCAAGCAAGAAACTTGAATGCTTCAGCTCTTCCAACTTCTCAATTGTTGGAATCAGCATGTCCAAGATTCCCACTTAGAGGGGAAGATATCACGTCCATTTTGCATGATCCATTGTCAGGAAGCGAATAAAAGCACTATATACAATTCCTACTAATATACTACTAGTTTTTTAAGGCACTATTTACATCAACATATGACTGACAAACATACATGACACAGCATGTCCGAATTCTAAAAGCCTATGTACACTTATCAACCAGAAAAGTATCAATAATCATGCAGTATATTGCAGTAAACGAAGGCTAATTAACCTTCTACCATCAATTCCCCATAGACTAAATAGTTAAACAAGGAATTAATGATCTATAGTCAACACACGAATGAAGCCTCCAAACTATTCTCTTTCACAAAAACCAATACAAAGGGATATATGATTGATGCAACCAAAAAAGAAATACTCACCTTGAAGCAGCCACTCTGCTTTGAATTCCGAGACCATTCTAGCCCCAAAAGTTGGCTTGACGTCTGATATGATGCCCTCAACAAGTCATCACCATAAATCCTCCGTGAAACAGCAAAGTCCCACGAATTCTTAGCCCAATCATAGGATGGCTCAAAAGTAGCCACTCCCATATGAACATAACTGTACTTCAACTTGCAATTTACTGAACCAATAACATGGTTAGCTGAGACCTTATTAGCAGGATCAATTATCAACGTTCCATCCAATGCAGTCCTGTTCTCTCCCCAGCTATGTGAGTAAGTCAAATTCAACGGCTTCTCACCAATCCTAACCGTATTCATAAACTGAAATCTAACGTCCTGCTCCACCAACACAAAGGAATATACCATAAAGATAACGCAAACAACAAACCTTATCCAATATACTCCCTCCGGTTGACCTAATTGACTTTTTTCCGGAGATGTTAAGGTTACAAAATATGTTATTAAATTATGACATATTTGATATATTTTTAGATTATTCATTAGTTTATAGGTTCAATAAACGGAAAAATTAGGTAAATCGATTTATAATTGACTTATATTTTGCTTTTTTAGGATTTTTCAAAAAAGTTAACTAGATCTTATTTAGGACCGGAGGGAGTATAAGACCACTTTATTAATTTGATTAGATTAAAAACGCTAGTTAAGGTAGTTATAAACACATGATATTACTACTCTACCCTAACCATATACCATCATTCTTGCTCTCCCTCTTGCTTGTTCATTATAGATAAACATTATTAGGAGAAAAAGTTGAGAAAAATTAGAAATTTGCTTATATTTAAGAACAAAATGAGATTTAAAAGTGATCTTATATCTAAGAACAGAACAGAGGTAGGAACTTCATCAAAAAAATGTAAAAGAAAAATTACAGAAAAAGCCACAAAAAAGAAGACCAACCACAAAATGAAACCCATATTTGGCGGATAAATTAAAAAAAAAAGACCTTTTGAAAGACCTTATTTTTCACAAATAAAAATGGAATTATGCAATTGTTTGAGTGAAACAACCAACGAATGAACAGTAAAATACTGAGGAAGTAGAAAGGAAGTAAAAAAAATGGTGGGATTTTTGGGGAAGTACCTTTTTGGGGACATTGTAATCGAATATGAAGTGGCCGGGTTTTTCGAGGGCAAGGGCCAGACCGGTTAAGCTGGGCCCATTGATGACGGTGGCGTCAGTGATGGAAGCACGGAGCTTCATGTCGCCGGCGTTGAAGGCCACGGTGGCTGCGGCGCCGCCGTTTTTGTCGAGGTCATACTTTCCCTTCAAAGCCGCCTTCATTGGGAACAACGTACGGAGACGGAGGGAAAGAAAGACAGGAGAACGAAAATGATAAATGAGACAATGAAAAATAATGTCTGGTTTTGTATGGTTCTGAAATGACTAGGTTGGCCCATTGGGTTGTTGTGTATACTCTTTCTTTATTTGAACATGGACTCACTCATGACCTTTTTCTATTGGAGTGAATGTGTGATTTAGCAATTACGAAAAAGAAAAACATGAGGAGATACACCGAAAACATAAGGACCCTTTTATGTTCACGGTTGATTGAGTTGGAGAGTGGACTAAGTAAGGATGATGATGTGTGTTTTAATCCCGAAAATCACTTCCATTAGGAGAGAGACAATCTTGCCTGTACGAATTTTCTAGTGATTTTTTTATTAAAAAAATGGCCCAAAGAAATATTTCAATCATTCTATTCAAAGTTGTCACAAGTTTAAGTAAATTCGTGGAAATGATATAAAATGGGGTCATAGACATGAATTGTAAGCTTCTAAGAGTTCATGTTTATTAATAATCATGTGTTTCTCGTATAGAATAAAATAAAAACAATACTTAAGTAACAATAAATTGACTAAATATATTTTAAATATAAATAGTTGATATTAAATATATTAACATTCATACTTTATCATTTTTAATAGAGAAATCTCTATGAAATTTATATATAAATTCATTGAATTCGGTCAAATAAAAATAATTAAAATGAATTTAAAAGCAAGTCAATAAGTTTTTTTTTAAGACAAAAATGTAAAAACAGTGAATGCAGCATGTAAACACATGGGTACCTATTGAATTTATGACCACTGAGAATTTTAGTAACATGTGAAAAGTTTTAGTTTGGTATAGCCGTAAAAACGGTAAAATCGGAATGTTAACTCACGAGTTAGACAATAATGATTATATTGTCAAATGGAAAAAATGCTTACAAAGATGAGAGATTTAGGTAAATCAGTACATGTTTTTATAGATTATAGAAAAAAAGATTTACTTTATTTCACAGCCTTAGAATAACTATTTTAATTATTGTTGTCATGACAAACGAATAAAAAATAAATTATTGTTATTACTGTGTCCGAGATGAGAAGATTTAGTAAGGTTGTTATCAACTTAAAAGCTTAAGTCATGTCACATACTAAAAATACGTCATTGCGACATGAAGTCCGTAGATCATGCCACTTGGTGTGCAGAACCATCTCGTGGAACTCACAGAGGAAAACTACGTAGAATAGGTTCCAATTTTCGTGATGAGGAAGCTGTGTCCTAATTTTGATAACGAGGATAGGTTGGAGACAGTATTGGAGGTGCCATTCCCTGAAGAAATGTTGTTGTGCTTGGGGAGTTCTTCGTCTAATCGTTGGGATGCTTTACGATCTCTATTGAAAAGCTAAACACATTGATATGTATTCACATCAATCTTCTACCTCAAGAAATGAATTCATTGCATTGCTTAAGCTTGTTGGCTCTTCCCTGGTTCCAGTTCAAGTTCAATCTCACAAGACTTTGTCAACGTGGCCTCCCAGAAATTGCTCCATGCATCACCAATTTTTTTCTTGCATCTCTATTTAATCCACAGAGCTGATCCGAGCTTAAGTCAGCGAAATCAAATTTTGGGTTAACATATTAAACTTGTCTGTTATTAATCATACACGAAAATTATAGGTTTCTTTGATCTAATTTATCGATCATATTATTTATAAATATCACGTACACTATGACAGGCAGAGGCCACAGCAAAATACTTAATGCAGCAATATGTAGCAGCTAGTGGAGGACAAGCTGCTTTAAATGATGTGGAAAGTATGTATGCAATGGCACAAGTGAGGATGCAAATGGGAGGAGACAACGTGCACACAAGTGGCATGCCCGAAATTGGGGGCTTTTTGTTGTGGCAAAAGAACCCAGATTTGTGGTTTCTTGAATTGGTTGTCTCTGGCTTCAGGGTCTGTGCAGGCAGTGATGGCAAGGTAGGCTGGAACTAGTCTTCTTCTCAACCTTTTAATGCAAGCAAAGGCCCTCCTAGACCCCTGCGCAGGTTCTTTCAGGTAATATGTTAGTTTATTAGTAGAATTAACATGTTTTGAGGAGAAAATTAAAAGATAATTATAAACAATTCAAAATAATTAATTTTGCATCTTTAGTTTATCTAATAAAATCAAAGTGACCTAATAATTAAGATCGAAGGGTGTAACTAATGATATTCTCCATCCAGTCCTTAGTCCTAATTATAACATAACTTTTTCTCGTGGAAATTAATGAGGTGGAATGTATAGTTAATTCTAATATATGTTTGTTACATGAATGCACATGCTGAAATAACTTAATTACGGATGAGTACGTGATTTAAGTCTCAACAATTGGTTATTACCATGTTATCTCACTCACTATCATTTCTTATTTTATTCCCTGTGCTTTTTATTTCAGGGGTTGGACCCAAGGTACACGGCCAAGCTGTTCTTGGACGCAAAATGTGTAGGATAAAAAACCATAGAAAATGAAGTGTGTTTTTCTCTCAAGTTAGATACACCGATGCACATTCTAAAATCACATAGTTCGCCTCATACTGAAGTCGTGAGACACACAATATGGGGATACTTTAGCCAGCGAACAGGGCTACTTGTCAAATTTGAGGATAACAAGCTGGTAAAGATGAAGCCCCCTAAAGGAACAAATGACACTGTATTTTGGGAAACGAAGTTAGTGTCTGTGATTAAGGATTATAGATGTGTTGATGGCATTACCATAGCACACGGTGGTACCACGGTGGTGACACTTCATAGTAGTGGTGGGCCTCATAAACAGAAGAGGAAAATTGAGGAGACATGGAAGATTGAAGAGATTGGTTTCAATATCCCAGGGTTGTCTAATGATTGCTTTCTGCCACCCTCTAATCTCCATGGGTGGACGTGATTGATTTTTGTGCTCCTTTTGTATCTTCCAACGTCACATGTAAAAAATGTGTACATAGACAGTAGGTGGGTGAAAAGTATATGGCATATTCCAATCTCATAGTTTCCTTTCTAGAATAGTATTTTTGAATTCTGAGATGGAACTCTTCTACACGTTTTTTGTCGACCTTTTCATTTTATCCATACATAGTTCCCCCTATTTTACCATTTTTATGGTACTACCTTACAAAAATGTATCACGATTCACCTAAATTTTTAGTGATTGAAAAATAGGTAGAAACTGGGGTATTTACATTTTAAATTCACCATTTTTACGATTCAAACTTACAAAAAATTTTATAAATTTATTACTAAGCTCATTTTAATTATTTTTAATTGACCAAATTCAATGAATTTATGTATAAATTTCATATAAATTCCTCTGTTGAAGTTGATATAATATGAATATTGATATATTTAAATATATTATCTATATTTTATTTAAGTAAAATTATTATTATTATTATTTGTATTTGTTTATTTAATTATATATAAGAAACATATGTTTATTAACAAATTTAAACTCTTATGAGTTTACGATTCGAGTTTACAATTTAAGTTTTACTTCTTCCACGAGTCAACTTAGATTCATGTGTTTGACAACTTTACTTTGATATTTAATAAATAGGCAATAGGACTTGTATAGTTGTGATTTGGCATACATATTTATAAATAGATTGGGCCTGAAACCACCTGTTTAATAAGTTTGACCCACTCTGACCCTAGAAGGATGGAGGACATAAAAAGAAATTACCAGACGACACCGTTTTCATATTCATTAAAACGACCGGATGGGTACTAAAACGGCATCACGCTGCTGCGAGGGGGCGCTAAAACCCTAACCCGCGTAAGCAACCCCTATATAAATAAATGTTTAAGCTCACGCCTTCCAAGCCGCACAACTTTGGTGGTTTCATTTTTTGTTATGATTTCGTCCCAATGAATGATAATAAGTCTTGTGGGTTGGTCTTCTCATTTCATGTTCATTGTCTTACTCACACTATCATGTTATGTTATGTTATGTTATGCATTTGTTTTACCCGCTTCACCTGGTTGAAAATTTTCAATTCCAGTGGAGCTATAACGGATGCGTACATTCAAAGGTTGGCTTACCAGCCCATTGCATGGCTTTGCCTTTTGCCTTGCATTGCCTTGGGTCAAATGGACCTCCCGAAATACTATGTTATGTTCTTTTTTAATTTTAAATTATCATCTCTTTTTTTGCTTAGACATTAGCATGGCATGTGATGAGTACTTTTTAACCGCTTATTGATATACTGATAAGCCGTGCTGATCCATTTCACAATTTTCTGATGCCATTACTTTATGGATCTTTTATATGTTTTACTTTTTCCCGTGTGAATTTCTTCTTATGTGTTGTATTCTAGGTTGTTGTGGACTATACTATGTGGCTTTTAGGTACTTTTATGTGTTTCGGAGCTTTTGAAACCTGAATCCTTTTTGTTTACGTGATATTTTGATAAGGGATGGCAAATGATGTTAAATTTTCTTATCCTACACACTGATCTCCGTGAAGATTCAAAACTCCGCTTATTCTCTGATGCCTTCCCTCTTTTAGCTTTATGTTTTAAATGGAAATGGTTAATTTTTTGTTTTTGTATTGTTGAAAATGGGAATGGTTTTACAAGTTTAGATTGAGTTTGTGTAATCGGTGATGAGAGAATGCAGACGGGCGGACTGAAATTGATGTCATGTTGATTGTCTGCCACTTCCATATTTGGAATGCTCTGAGATTCATTAACACTAACTGTTATTCACTTTATTTTTCTTTGATAATGTCGGGACTGTTTGATATCTTATGAGGTGGTATATTTTTAGTACAATTTGTAATGTAATCCTGATTCCTGAACATGGAATGTTTTGACAATTGTAAGCCTGCGGTGATGAAGTGAGCTAAAATATGTCTGGACATATGAAGCTATTCTATGATTATTTGCATCTTCTGAGCAGCATAGCAATTGTTTGCTTTTGCCCTGTGGTGCTTCATCTTGAAATCGCCATAATGCTGATTGAACTTTTGCTGGGAATATTGATTTTATATATCTAATCAATGATATCAAAACCTTTCTCCAGTGAGATATATTGAAACGGAAATGGAACAAACAAAAATAGTATGGAAAATCACAAACAGAAAACTCTAAGAGGGAATTGATCGCAATAATGTACTATGACAACATAAGGAGCTCATCAACAACTCAAAGAAGCTGGGTTGTGGGATTTGACTTGATTGTACACCTATTAACAAGTCAAAGGAGCTGGGTTGACAACTCACGGGACTTGACTTGATTGTGATTAATTCTCTCATGTAGGTCCTTACTGTGATTTTCGAAAAGAAGGGCATTGTTGTGACTCTAATTTGGTGCTCACTGTTTGCAATGGAATGGTGAAACACTTGCAATTTATTTATCTTTGCCATTTTATTTTAAACTCAATAAATTTCCCGTCAAATGCCCCCCCTCCCACATACACACAAGATAGTTTGTAGTATTAAAATCTCAAACTGTTAGACCGTCACTTCCGGTGTGTTGACCCACAATTCCACAATTTCTGTAACCAGTGTATTTCACTGGTTGCAGGTTGCCAGCTTAATATTTCAAGCCATCGATGGCGTCTTTTATGGTTAATTCAGTGCATGGCCTAATGTATGAAGACCAATGAATGCATTATGCTGCTTGTGCTTCAATTTCTGTTTCCATTGGTTTGGTTGTATATATATTGGCCGCCACATATGCTGGTTTGGTCTAAAATTTTCTTGTATAGAGTGGACTAGTGAATTTGTAAACTGTTTAGGCTTCTGTTTCATGTTATTTCTACTTGTATTATTTTTGTTTTGAAGTAATCAAGATTCAAGGGTAACTTGTATAAAATGAAATTACTGCGAAATGTGAAAAGATCGTTAGCTGTCTAATGTAACAATGTTTCCCTCCATTTAAAAAAAGAAAAGAAAATAGAGTTGTGCCCACGCACTCCAGTTTACCAGATCATTTTATTTCATTCGTTTTGTGTATTTGGGTTCTTAATTTTGCCTCGGTTTTCGATCTCACATACTAGACGTTGTATGGCGATTGGACCATTATGTAGTGGGGCTCATTTCAGAATTATTCTGTTTAGCGTGCGTACAAAGTAAATGTATGAAATTGTGTATGTCGAGTATTTGATTTTGTTTTTCTAGCAGGAGTATATGAATAAGATAAGTGGATCAACCTGCTGAGTATGGACCAATTAAAAATCTGAGGTCAATCATGAATCCGTTGGTAAGGATCAAGGTTTGTGATGTCTGTATATTTTCTATTAGCACCTACTCTAGAAAGGTCCAAGGCAATTATTGCAGATGGTGGTCCACACTCCACAACCTCCACCTTTCCCATCGATTTACCCTTCGTTGTCTTCTCTTTTAGCAGTGAAAATAGGCAGCCTTCTATCTCTAATTATTGAAGCATGTTCATTCACGATTCATCCATAACATATCTTACACCCAAAATGAAGAAAGACTGCCCTGAAGCTGCAAGATCAATGGGCAAGAGCTACTACATGTTCTGGATATTCACTGCCATTATCCTTTTAGCTCTTTGGTCTGTGTTCACAAGCTCCCTCACTCTCAAATGGTCTGCTCCCAACCTTTCTCATTTCTCCTTTGATTTGGATTCTCATAATCTCGATGACCTTGATGTGCTGGTACCTTCCCACCTCACTTCAACTCAATAATATAAGCACTATTATTTTTGATTGTGGTTGAAATAAATGTGCTTTAAATTATGGTGTGTACTATTGTGCATAGGAAGTGGAGGAGAGGAAGAATTTGGTGAAGCGCATGTGGGATGTGTACACGCATGCCAATAACATTCAGTTACCTAGGTTTTGGTCAGCAGCTTTTGAGGCTGCATATGAGCACTTGGTCAGTGATGTTCCAGGCGTCCAAGACTATGCCATATCTGAAATTGCTCAGATGTCACTACGTTCTTTTGATTTTGACTGACTTCCTCTTCAATAGTAATTTGTAAGCTCAGCAAAGATCTTCCTCTCTTAACAAGTTCTCTGTCTATCTTTGGTTATTTTTTAGTCATATTTCTTGTCTTTTAAGTTCAATTCCTTGGTTATGTTGTTAACGTTTATGGCAGCCTAGTATGTTGCCCTTTGTTCAAATTATTGTTGTTGCATTCTTTAATTACTTGGCGAGTGATGTTGAAAGTTCAATGCAGCCATTACAATTAGGATTCAGTGACTCTTTTTAATGGCTCTACCATCTGACTCAGAAAGTCGTACTGGGGCTCAATCACGTGGTTTATTTCTCACTAGTAGCTGTTCTTATCATTGATAACTTTACCTTAGTAGTAGAATGACTTTCGGCTAGTTTTATGTTGTGCTTTTGGAATTGACAGGTCAACTAGGAAGAACATCTTCAGAGCAGAATGTGAAGGAGAAATAAGCAAGCAAAGAGTGATGTGTGCAATACAGTGGGCAGTGACGGATAACAAGAATCTCTCTCTCTCTCTCTCTTTTTACAGCGAGCATGGAAAGCGGAAATAATTAGCACTGGATGTGATGAACATATCTTAACAAATCAAAACATATCATTGTCTGTGAATTCCCCTGTGTCTCTGTCTGAAGCTTTTATTCTTCAACATGTAAACTGTCCCGTTGATTTTAAATTATTGTGTGTTGCATTAATTTACTATGGAATTATTTACCGAAATATAGATTTGGTTTCATATGCTGCAGACATATTTTCTCTTGTAGACATACGTTTGAGTTATTATTGCAGTTATGTGTAATATATTTAGCAACGATGAAAACAGAATCCTTTAATATGGGTTTTAACTTTTAACTTCTATAATATGTTAACTAATTACTCACTATTCTAAAGTAAACTGGATTTGCTTTAACGTTTACAACTTATGACACTCCTATTATAGATGGAGGAGATACTAAAACTCTAAAAAGGTTCAAGATAAAACGTGACATCCAACGCCAAAACCAGATCTAATTGAAGTCGGAAGTTCAGTGAAGCAGAGAAGTGAAACTAAGAGGGAAACAACGCTACTCAGCAAAATGATAATACTCCTACTGAACGAAATATATACACACATACATTGCTGATCATGGATTTTTTAACCTCAAAAAAATAGTTGAACACTCAAAGTACACCCTTCTTACACATGTTTTATGTCGCAGTAAGATTAACTCTCTGCTAAACATGTGTAAAGGAACACACTCTATCCTACACTCACACTTATCTAATAAACCACACAAGTCGTTAGCAGCACAATGTGTGGGATCAGGTTAAGGAAGACAACAGAAATGTCTTCCCTTATGAAAACCTTAGAAAGAGACATGACACTTGTCAAAGGTAGACCAAACCAATGAAGAACAACCACTTGCAAGTATCAATCAAGTGTCTAATAGGCCCAACTCCAGACATTGATACATGACTGCTGTTATCCACTCTCGTATTATTATTATTAAGATTCGCAGTGCCATTCACATTGCTGACAGTATTAAGAAAGCAATTGTTGTAACCTGCAAAAAACACAACCAACATTACTTGATTTTAGAGTGATCAAAACCAAAATAATATTTAAAAAAAAAAACATAAAGTTGGATTGAACTTTACTTGGAGCAGTGGAAGTGAGTGTAGCAGTATTAGCAAAATCACAATTCTTAGGATCACGACCAGCAATCTGATAATAAAGATTCATAGCATAAGCAGCATGGGCCTCAAGTGTATCAGGCTGAAAACAAGGCCCACCAGCCTGTATAGGCCCACAATCAACCCCATGTCCACAAGCATAATTCAAATTCCCCTGCAGCAGCGTATCATTCAACCCTTGCTTTGGCACACACCACACCCCTCCCCCTTTCTTCGGCCCCGGCGCGGCCACCGGCGCCACCACCGCGGCCGGCGCCTCACTCGGGCTTTCAGCAGACACAGATCTCGTCTTATTCTGGCCCAAAAGCCCAATATCACAAGTCACACTTAAATCGGGCTTAAAAAGCCCAAACGACCTCTCAGAAGTGGTCCCGGGCTTCAAATCCTCATCATACAACGCAAATAAATAAGTATCCACGGGCTTCCCAGGCATAAGTGGTGTCCCAGACATAGAACGTAAATGAGAAATTAAATTCCCATTATAGGCCTTAGCATTATCAATACTAGCACCAACCTCATTGGTGTCACCTTTATAAGGCCAACCAGTCTCAGCCACAACTATTTCAACATTCTTAAAGCCCATAGAATTCAAAGCAGACCGTACAGAATCAACCTGAGCATCAAACATGTTCATATACTTAATTTTCGTGTTAGCATCGACCCGGCCCGCGTTGGGCTGGAATAAACAAAAGGCCAAAGTATCGGGCCTGGGGTCACTAGTATAAGCAAAATAAGGGTAGGGATTAATGGCAAAAGGGGAATTATTGGCATCATTAAATTCTAAAATTCCCTTTAGGTTTGTAGCTAATTCTGGTTTGAAGGCACCTGAAGAAGGAGGCTCTGATTGGCCTAAAACTGCCATTGCGTGGACGGTTGAGACCTTAATTTTGGCGCCAAGGGAAGCAGAATTGAGGGCATTTTGGAGATTTTGCATGGCGGGTAAAAGTTGAGTTTGGAGATTTTGGTCACCGAAGGTTAAAACTTCGTTACCAACGGTAATAAGGATGATTTTACTGGAGGGGTAAAATGGGATAACGTTTGTGTCGAGCCATGTTTTGGCGGCGCCGACGTCGGAGGCGAGGTTTGGAATGTCGCTGTTGGCGGTGCCGATGACGATTCCGATGTCGGTGTGAGCTAGGGCTTTGATTATGGCTGGGTCTGCTCCGTACAGTCGGACTTTTTCTATGGCGGTGGTTTGGAGAAGCTTCGCCGTCGCTGACGGCTGCGGTAGGTTGTCGGCGACCGTGCCATAGTTCACACCTATGAATGAGTCACAACCTGGTACGAAAACATAAATCTTGTCGGTGATTATAGTATTCTGCTAAAGTAAAGCTAGAATTTTTTAAAAAAAAAATATCAAAATTTTGGTAGGAAAAAAAAACAACTTGCTTTGAAATAGAATCTCAATTATCTTATCCTTTCAAATGGACAATCACAAGCAGACAAATGAACCATGTCTTATAAGACAGAGGAAAGAATAGAGGAATTTAAATGAATAAATAACCAAAAGGAATGAACCATATGGAATCAAAATAAAACTTCATGGTTCATAGAAAAATGCTGATTAATTGAATATAGGTGAACAAAAGAATAAGGAAAATATAGAGGTGAAGACTTGAAAAAGGGTAGGCTTTGGAGTATACACATATATTTTGTGCAATGTAAATAGATTGAGTAAGTACTTACTTGAGAGGTTGAAAGTGTGGAAGAGGAGAAGGATGAGAAGAGTTGCATAAGGAGAGAGCAAGGCTGTCATGTTTGCTTATGTGGGGAGATTTGAAGTTGGGACAGAGAATATAAAGGACTAGACCACCCAAGGCGATCGGTAATGTATGAAGGGTACAATAGTAAACCCACAGTTTCTGACACAACATGTAAGTCTAGATCTAACAATCATTAATCTTAGGAGTCGTGTCGTAAAGGTAACTTGTCCGTATTAACGGTTATATTCCATTTAATCACAAGTATAACAGTCCCAGTCTCAGTCTATATATTTCACATCTATCTAAGTTGGTTCTCATTATTTAGTTACCTAGTCGTTTTTTTATCAGAAGTTGCCAAGTCTCATCATCTTAAATGAATGAATCTTTTGAAGTGTTATTATTTGAAAACTACTTTGAAATATAGGAAACACTTGAGGGATGTAGACTATTTAGTGAAAATAGCACACACTATGAGAAATCCTTTTTGTATCCATGATCAATCTCCAACTGGACTCCATAGGGTGGATTTTGAGTACTTGTAAGGTTTAGACATGTACAAAAAAAACTACTTTTTCCCTTCTTGAGAATTATTTTCACGTGTTTGTCAGGGGATGTTAATTGGCAAAGATTACACTAATGACTTACTCGTCATTTCAGTGACTTAGCTGCAGGATACAGTTTAGACTGCAACCTAATCCAATTTTTCCATGTTAATCGTTTAGACATTTTTTTAAAATTATGGACCAAGCCCAAAAAAAAATCCAATTTTCCCCTTATTCACTCCAATTGTTTTGATTAGATTAATTTTCACCGAACAATATTAATGATTTTTACTTAGTTGAGGAAAAACAATTCTGAGAGTTTTAAGAAAGACTATTGCTTGTGGTTCAGTCCCACTCATCTGATGTTAATTACTCCCTTCGTTCCTAAATATAAGATCACTTTGGGTAATTTGGGAAGATTAAGGAAGACAATAAAGTTACATGATCTTCCCAAAATCCGCCTCAATCACTTAACTTTGAAAGGAGGAGGAGTTTTCAATGCAAAGAGAGAGTATAAGGGTAGTTTGGGCAAAACTTGAGATAAAATAGGAAGTGATCTTTTATTTAGGAATTTATACACTTCCTCAAAGTGATCTTATATTTAAGAACGGAGGGAGTATTTACTATTTGAACGGTGTATTATATGGGCCTACTTGGCCTATCAATTCCAAACAGAAAAGTTGAAGTGCCTACTCCAATTTCAGATGTTGATATGTGGCAAATTACTATGCAACTTTTACTTCCATGTTAAGAAACAACATTCTTTTTCAATATTTTTTTCATGCAAAATAAAGTTTGAACCAAGAATAAAGTAAAGCATTTCATTTAGACGACGCCATGAAAAGCAGTACCTTGTATATTTGATCATGGAAAAAGAATTTGAGTGGAGTTAAGAAGGGGCCAATGCAAGTGCCCAAGTTCAACGTGTAAGGACTTCAACGGAAGTTCGCTCAAATAATGCAACAAATAAAAACATAAACTAATAAAGAAGTATACCCTACCAAGCCAAAGTACACACTTCACGTTAACTTTTAATGTAAAGCGGCCTCCCCCAAAATTCAAAACTTGCCCTTTCATTCAAACCAAAACAGTGTCCTAGCCGTTCTGCAAGAATTATGCATATTCGCTTTATGGTTCAAGTGGCCAAATCTAGCACTAGCATCCCAACACGCCTTTTCTCAACTTTTTTTTAATATAGTATAATTTCCATCACAAGACAAGTCAAATATTATGTGCACAATAATGCTGATTAAACATTGCATGAGTGCTCGGTGAACACTTTTAGTTAGGCTCCACTCTCAACGTTGAATATACAGAAAAAGAAATAAAGAAGGCAGTGGTACCGTGTTTTGAAGGATGTTGCAACTTATTTGGATTCCACTTCCTCAATAATTTGCCCATTTTGGTGACCACTGCCATTTCTTAATTTACAAGGTATCATTTTATTTTATATGCTTATTCGTTTTATTAGTATTTGGGTCCTAACTTTGAGAGCACATTGACTATTTTTTGGGGGATTAAGGAGATAAATTATACCCTAAAACTTAATATATGTGACATATAATTTGATTAAAGAGAAAATATGCTTAAATACCCCTGAACTTATATTGTAAGAGTTCGCATTACCAATTAACTTTTTTGGGTAGCTTAAATATCCATCAACCTTACAAAATGAGCAAAAATACCATTTCCCTTGAGTCATGTAGATGCTGATACTTTTAAGTATCTAGGTCCCACTAATTGCCACATGTCACTCTTAAAATATATTAAGTTACTTTTTACTCCCCCCCCCCCCCCCCCCCGCGTGTTCATGCATGCCCCCCCTCTCAACAATGGCCACCATGAACTTGAGGTTCAAGAGCCTTGCCTCCAAGCCTTCATTGGACAACGATGCTCCAGTTTTATTTCTCATCGGTAAATAGACTAATTCATCAAGGGTGGGCTGGGCCTAGCCTTTTTTCTTACATATTAAGTGTTCTCGGTTGCTCTTAAGTAGCTAATCCTTCAGTTTTTATATAAAATTCAAGGTCGCAATGCAAAATGTTGATGAGGTTATTCTCAATAAGACTAGCTAACAGCATTAGACAATTGAGCTAAGTGAAAAAATGTGAAGGTGAGGCAAACTGCTTGTACGTTTTTAAAAAGTTAATTAAGTTGTCATGACATAAATGAATGAGATAGTGCTTCAACAATGTGGCTTTGAAGCAAATAGTGACCAATCTTATTGTCATACTCCCCCGGTTCCTAAATATAAGAGCAAGTTGACTTTTTTGGAGAATCCTAAGAAAACTATATAGGGTAATTAAAAATTGATTTTCCCAAATTTATTCACTAAACTAGTTTATTTGACTTATGAACTTACATATGATCTAATAATATTTAAAATATGTTATGATTAAATTGTTCATTTTGCTTTCTTAGGATTCTCCAAAAAAGTCAAAGTGTTCTTATATTTAGGAACGGAGGGAGTATCTAGTATTGTGTAGCTTATGGATCTTGTGCAAATGATGACATAAAGAAACGAGATTGAACCACACATATATCTTTCATATTTAAGAAATGAAATATAAGTGAATAATAATGAATAGCGAGTCATATAATATAATGGTGCGAGATATTTAAATGAAAGGCTAAAGTATACTTTTGGTCCCTTATGTTTACATCAAGTTTCAATTTAGTCCTTTATGTTTGGAAAGTAAACTTTTAGTCCTTTTTTGTTAACACCGTTAGTTTAACTTAACGGAAAATGCTAACTTAACAATTTTAAATGATTATTTTATACTGAAATAGGACCAAAAATGATAAATTTTGAAAATATAAGAATATTTACACTCAAATATTTTAATATGAACATTTTTCTAGTATTTAATAATCATTTAAAATTGTTAAGTTAGTATTTTCTGTTAAGTTAAACTAACTGTGTTAACAAAAAAGGACTAAAAGTGTACTTTCCAAACATAAAGGACTAAATTGAAACTTGATGTAAACATAAGGGATCAAAAGTATATTTTAGGCTAAATGAAATTACTCAGCATGAATGAATGAATAGTTTGCACTACATCGATGAATGAAATTGTTTTGCTTCAATCTCCCCATCCTTGCCCTTAGTGGATCTCTATCGAGATAAAATTATGTCGTTTTGTTTTTATAAAAAATGTAATCTCACAATTATGCAACTATTTTTGTCAAATTATGGTTTTATTTTATATGATTTAGTCACATGACTTATTTTTCAATAAAAGACGTAATTTTATCTGAGTGAGGGTTTAATATCTGGAACTTAAATGGAGAGGTTGCAAGTTGAAATCTGTTTTATTGTTGGGTTCGAGGGGGTTGGTTAGCCCAAAAAATCGAAACTTGGGCCTAGACATGCCTTAGCCGATTTTCTTATCTAATCATTGAAGCTGATTTTTTATTAAAAAACAATTTTTTATTATTTACTCATGCATATTTTGAAACGTGTAAATATATTGATAAAAATATCTGTCTATACTACTACTCACCAATTTTATACCAAGCCATGCTTTAATGATGTTAAGTTGATTATTTACCTTATGGTAAAAAACTTGATTATTCAACTTATTTGGCTACTCATGGATTGTTTCTTTGAGCACAAACTTATATTATTGTTTTCAAATTAACAGTGTCTGCTTTTTTTGTCTCGTCCCAGTATCTCTAAAACATTCATGTAAGTTGCACGGCATAGCGTGCAAAAACTCAATCTTGGACCGCTATATTTATATTTATAAATAATCCTAAACAATGTCCTAATAAATTTTTTAAAATCTTGTAAAATGGCTAAATGCGAGGGCAAATATACACAACGATTTATTTATAATGAGATATTTTTGCAATTATATTGATATGATTCTAATTATAATTAACCAACGTAATGGGTAAATGGCTAGGGGAATTGTGGAAATTAATAAACTATAATCCTTTTAAAACTGAAAAGATATTGAAGAAAAAAAGTAAGTTGAGGATATCTCTGATGTTGTGTAACTAACTAAAGTGAGCTATGAGCCTACGACTATAAAAGAATGGAACCGTAAGAATATTTCTAATCACATCACAAGGTGAGGCTCATCAGAGCCTTCTGATCGAAGGATCTCTAATCATGGGAGGTAATTCAAATCTTGATCTCATTATGATTTATTCTGTATGTTGTAGAATCTATATGACAATTCTTTATATATTTATATATATGCACACACATATATATAGGCAATCGGATGTTGAAGGCAGAGATATGATGTTGTGTTTCTTGGATTGTGGTTCGAATCAGAGGCGTCCTAGAGAACAGAGTGGTGAGTTAACAGGAATCTTGTATTTCCCCTTCTCCATCTTCAACTTTCATTTTCTTTACCAAGAATTTCTTAATGACTTCTTTCTTCTTCTTTTGAGATTGATTGATTGATTATTATGAATATTGTATTTCGTGTGTTGCAGGCCGAGATTGCATTTGGGAATCTAGAACTGAGGCGCCTTGACAATGTGCAACAAGTCATCACTAAGGTGACTTCTTCTTATCTATATTATGACTAAACAGACCACCTCTGATTTCTCGCTGACTATATGTATCTTTCTTTTCTATTTCTTGATCAATGTGGCTCTTAGTAGTTTTATATTTTTAATCTTGGATGCATTCTTGATATTTTATAATTTATATGTTTTCTTGAATATACAGACTTACGTTCTTCTTCGTGTCTTTGTTTTTTCTTGTTTGTCCATCCCATTTGATTGAATAAGATTCATGAAAACATAATTCAAATTAAATACACATTGATATAATTTCATGATTTATCCCTTTTTGTAGTTTGACCAATCAAGATTCATTCTTTAAGTTGTTATAACCTCGATTTCAGATCAAGATGTGATTCTTGAATAACTATACATGGGCCAAATTAAATTTCCAACAAGACAGTGATGCAAATTGGAGTGTTTAATAAAGTAGGATAATTTAAAATCCGTAGTTAATAGGAGTATCTGTTGTCTTTTCAGAGTTTACGTGAATTGTACGACACAATATGAAAAACTCAATCTTGTTTTGGTTAATGATGGATCACCTGACAAAAATATGATAGTTCTATCATCAGGAGATCGAATCTTGAAGCTAAGGCTGAGATGTTGTGCTTTTTGGATTCATGAGCTGGTTCACTTTAAAGGCGTAGTGGAAGAACATAGTGGTGATTGAACGGAAAGCTTGCATATGAAACTGGCAATTGAAGGGAGGAACTAAGAGTGTGTAGGTAGGTATTTGTTATAATATGTGAGTCAAGAAAGTGATTAGAAAGAATGGGATGTAAGGTCTTTGCCATGGCAGGTGCGCTTGCATGGCAGGCCAAACAATGCTCAATAAAATCTGCTTTTTTGTGTTTGGAAGGGAGAAAAGGAGATGCCATCGGCTTTCTTTATTTTTCTTTCTTTGCCGGTAAGCTCTCCCAATTTCCCTTCCTTGTGTGTGCCTCTCTCTCTCTCTCTCTCTCTCTCTCTCTATATATATATATATATATATATATATATATATATATATATATATATATATCCAATGACCCTGTTCAACGTTTAACATGAAACAATGCGGATCAAATCTCACCAAACAATAATCATTCAATAGGTTCGTCCAACTTAGCTCCATAATCTTGCAATTTCAACTTGCACGCACTATGGTCGCATTAACACCATTATATATGTGCCAGAATAACTATCCATTCACGTTTGCACAATTTCGTTTCATTATCTCACACTATTATACGTGACGTCCTACTTTTCTTTATGAGATTACTCTCTACTTAAATTTCATTCACTAAACATGAAAGTTATATGCGGTACGGTTCACTCTCGTTTCATCCTCTCATTATGCAACCTTTAATTTGCACTATAGATCCATAAGCTCAACTGGCTATGCCAAGTTTCTGTTTCTTTCTTTTTTTTATTTTACCTTTGCTGTCATTGAGGCACATTCGAGAGCTGCTTGAATGTAATGCATTATGAAATATAGTTCTTGTTTAAGTCTTTCTTCTCTTCATTAATTTTTTATATTTTTTAAGTATTATTGTTTTGTTTTTTTGGAGCAAGGTTTTGTTGTTTTAATTGAATTAGTGAATTTCCTTCTCCCCTCTTTATCTCTTCTACTCTCCTATGTACTCTCTCTTCTCCCATTTATCTTTACTTGGTCATAATTTTACTATCACCAGTCTTGATTTAAACAAGTTTATATCACTACCTAATAATTTATTTATTTTTATTTCACCGTTTTATGTCAGGACAAAAGTTGATTAAACCTAATGCTGTTAGCTTGCTAGTATTATTACAAGAAAACCTCATCAACATTGGCGCGTAGGAGATCTTCTCCATGGCGTTTCAAATGGTTTATCAATGTCGGAAATTGAGATCGCTCGGTGGCCTTGAATCAAAGGATTGGTTACTCAACTATAGACACAAACTTCATAGATGCCATGCATGTTATTCTCATTCTCTTGAACATTTTTGGCTTGCAACCTCTCCATTTAAGTTCCATATATTAAACCTCCAATCCTCCATCAAGATAAAATCTCGTCTTTTATTAAAAAATAAGTTATGCGTGGCTAAATTATATAAAATAAAACCTTAATTTGAAAAAATAGTTGAGCAATTTTTTGTTGTTTTAATTAATTGAATTAGTAAATTTCCTTCTCCCCTCTTTATCTCTTCTACTATGATCTCCTATGTACTCTCTCTTCTCCCATTTATCTTTACTTGGTCATAATTTTACTATCATTATCTCACACTATTACGTGATACCTTTTCTTATGTGATTACTCTCTCTAGTTATATTTCATTCACTAAACATGAAAGTTAAGTGCAGTTCACTCTTGTTTCATCCTTTCTTAGCTTTATGCAACATTTAATTTGCACTAGATCCATAAGCTTAACTGGCTATGGCAAATTACTCAGGCATATCTACAATTCACAAAAATTTTCAATCAGTTCTAAGTTCTAGTTCTAGCTAACGTACTGTTTCTTTTTTTCTTTTTACTTTTGCTGTCATTGATGCCCATTGGAGCGCCACTTGTATATATATCATGCATTATGAAGTGAAGTATAGTTCTTATTCAAGTCTTTCTACTCCTCATTAAATTTTCATACTTATTTAAGTATTATTATTTTGATTTTTTGGAGCAATTTTTTTTAATTGAATAAGAATAGTAACTTTCCCTCTCCCCTCTTTATCTCTTCTACCAGTATAGGAGAGTACTCTCCTATACACTCTCTCTTTTCCCTTTTATCTTTACCTGCTCATAATTTTGCTATGATCAGTCTTAATGTAAACAAGTTTATAATCGCTACCTAATAATTTATTTATTTTTATTTCACTGTTTTATGTCAGGACAGAAGTTCAAAATCATCGTTTGATCCACTCATTATTCTCCATCCTTTGCCAGTTGCCACACTCCCAAACAATAAATTTTGCCCGTAATAGTTTGAATGGTTTTTGTTTTAGCCAAAATAATGGGAAATCCTGTGTTACGGGCACAAGGTTACTTATGCCCGTAATTATTCTCCATCCCTTGCCAGTTGCCACACTCCCTCACTTCTTTAAGGGATTATGAAGCACAAGGTTTGATGATATATAACTGCTGTTCCAACTTCATGATTCAAATGGATTAGCTCGTATGTGCATTTTCTCCTACCTAAGGTAAAAACGGGACCACTACATGATGAAAATTAAATCCATCTTGTTTCTTTGCGTCAATCTTCACGTGGAATCATCTTCAATTCATTCAAATGGGCGGACCACTACTTTTGCCGTGTAATGTCCACTAAATTTTATGGTTTATTAACTACGAAGCTTTTGTTGCTCTTTTTTCTTGGTAAACGTCATCTTGTTGTTGAATCCTGAATACGATAGGTGGAGGGTCTCCTCTCTCCATCTCTTGTACATTTAGATCTAAAAATGGTATTTTTATTATTTATTTTGATCCAATGGTCTTATATAAATATGTATTGATGTTATATCCTATCTTTTCAAAAATTTGTTATATCAAAATGATGGATGAATAAACACCGTTAGATTTAAATGGAGGAAAATAGAGTCCAATGGAGATGCTCCTTACCCAAATATGATTCTTAGTATTACTCTCTAGCATATTTTCATATTTTCTTGCAAGTGATCCCTATATTTTTTTAAGTTAAATAATGCCCTATATTTTTTAAGTTAAATAATGTCAGACTTTTCAAGGATGTGGTCCAATTTTTTTTATTTTTATTTTTTTAGGAAAAAATATGATCTTTAACCCAATTTATATATGTTATTCTATATATTTTTAGTACGCTATATTATATAATCATTATGCGTTCAAGGTAATAAAGTCTATTTCTAAAAATTTTTGTGGGGCATAGACTTTCCCTAGCTAGTATCTCTTCAAGATTTAATAATTCAAATTTATTTGAAAGGATTTAAACGTGCAGAATCAAATTTTGAAAGAATATTGTTTAGTTTTTCTCGTGGAGGCAAGGAAATAGAAATATCTGAGGTTGGGTTGGGGCATTGATAAATGGTAGGTGTGGCTGGCTGTACTTCTCTAGGAGTTTCCTCAACCGGTATGCTTTCCTTTTAATAACCAACCAAATTAATGTGATTTGATGGCGATTACATTCCATATTTCCATGTCACACAATGAATGAAAGGAGACTAAATAATTTATCAAGAGCGTAACCCTTTTTCATTTTCCTGTTAATTGTATGAAATTAGGAATACTTTGAATTGTTATTAAATTTTTCCTAAATTAGGATAGTATCGTATCATTTTATATTGAGCTACTTTAAATGAAAATATTAAAATTAAATTATAATACTTATATAAACTTTACATTATTATTTTACTAAGTTCTCTAATCACATCAAATTGTTGGCCCAAGAAAATCACATCAAATCAAATGTAGTACTACCTCCGGTCCTAACTATAAGACCTAATTGCCTTTTTTTTAGAGATTAAGGCTGAAAAATAGGTTATTAAATCATGACATATTTGATATCTTTTTAGATTATTCATTAGTTTATAGGTAAAATAAACTAGTGCAAGAGAAAAAATTAGGTAAATCAATTTATAATTAACTTATTTAACTTTTTTTTAGGATTTTTCAAAAAAGTCAATTAGGTCCTATATTTAGGACCAGAGGGAGTATTTTATAAGTTATCAACTACTCATTTATCACATTTTAGGAATGATAGTTGGGTCTTAAAATTCATGTTAAATCTACAATTTTTTTTTTCAATTTCACCCTTCATTAAATGACGTGTTTCACATTTTCAATTTTGAATCTCCAGTAATAATATGGCTAAAGTGAAAAAAAAAATATTTAATACGGTGGTTGGTAACTTATATTAAGGACCAAAACTTATAATTAGTTGGTGATTTATGATAAGTAAAAAGGGAGTACAATTACTACATAAAACCACTTAATTTTTCAATTTTCGTGGAGCATAAGCAAATACTAGTAATTAAATACTCCCTCCGATCCCTAATGTAAGAGCCCAAAATTTGAATGGTTTTGGTCCCTAATGTAAGAGTTCACCTCATATTCTCTCCTCATTTAATGCATTTTTTC
The DNA here is from genome assembly GCA_029929735.1 of Mimosa pudica. Lineage (NCBI taxonomy): Eukaryota > Viridiplantae > Streptophyta > Magnoliopsida > Fabales > Fabaceae > Mimosa > Mimosa pudica. The sequence goes on along the minus strand of JAKELP010000004.1, from coordinate 13,867,165 downwards.
CTACTTTACCCCTAACTCTCTTTCATATTTATTAATGCTTATGTATTTCTCTCTCTTAAAAGTACCATAATAAATATGGACAATTTTGGAAAAGAAGCATTAACTCCAGACACCCAACTAACATTCACATGTTTTATTAAGAAGTTTTTTTTTACGGCTAACTCTTAGATTAGGGATCGGAGGAGGGAGTACTACTACTACTGTTAGGGCTGCACAAAAGCCCGGCGGCCCGGTTGGCCCGTCATGACCCGATCCGGTCCTATGCCAAAAATGGGCTGTCACGAAGTGGCCCGAGACCAGCCCGATTAGGACATGACCGACCCGGCTATCGGGTAGGACAGGACCAGGGCATATGCTCCATGACCAACAGGATGGCCCGGCCCGATAATTTTATTATTTTTAGTAAAAATATTTTAATTAATTAACACAATTATCAAACTATTTCATAATTAATTAATTACTTATTTAATTTAAAAATAGTTGATTACAATTCTTTATTTTTCCTACATAATGCATCAATTTATTTAATGGTTGAAAAGTGGAAGTTTTTCATTTAATTGTACAAAAAAAAAATTTGGGACCAACATGGTCCGTCATGTGGTCCGGTGGTCATGTCCGGCCCGATCTCGGTGTCGGGCCAAACAGGACATGACCGGGTCTCGGGCCAAAAATTCTGGCCCGACAATTATTTAGGACATGACCAGGGCATATAGGTGGCCCGGTCATGTCCGTCATTTGTGCACCCCTAACTACTGTATAACCTCATATTAATAACTTTGAAAAAAAATGGCTCGCTCACACTCACAAAAGGTGTGTGTACACCTGGAAGAACGCGAAGCTACGTTCCTCTCCCACACTCATCAGGTTCTTACATTTTCCATTTCTCTCTGTTTTTATGCTTTTTCTATTTTCCTTATTTTCCACATTCTCTTTCTTATTTCATGTCCATTACATAAAATCAATCCACTTGTTTCATCTTTATTTCCACAGATCTGTTCTGCTTACTACATATTGACTTAGCAATCAGTTTCTGAATGCTTTCTATACTGTTTTATTTCTAGTTTTAGTTTCTTTCATTTCTCTTATATCTTTTTTTTTTCAGTTTTTGTTTTCTGAACAATAGATATTCGCTGAGCTAAACTGTACTGGTTTTTTTTAGTTCTCTAGTGTGAAGTCTTCTGGTGCTAGAATTTTCGACTACTATGTTTCATCGCAAAAATAATTCTCATCAGGATCATGAGATCACTGAGCTTCATGGCGAATCCAAGGTAACAGATCCTAATATCGTGATTTATGTACTTCGTATGTTTGGTTTACTTTGTCATCGAGGTTTGACTTTGTATTGTGTTATGATATTTAATTAACCTTATTTATTTAGTTCAAATACTATATATTTTTGAGGATCATGAGGCCTAGAAATTGAAGTACAATCTGTTTGTGGATTTTTGAGGTTTATTTTGTTTCTAAGCCAAAATTAAAGCTTGCAGCATTATGTAAAATTATACTCCCTTCGGTTGTAAATATAGACCTAGTTGACTTTTTTTAGAGAGATTAAGGTTGCAAATAGGTTATTAAATTATGACATATTTGATATATTTTTAGATTATCCATTAGCTTATAGGTCAAATAAACTAGTTTAAGGGAAATATTAGGTAAACCAATTTATAATTGACTAAATTGTTTTTTTGGTATTTTCTTAAAAAGTCAGCTAGATGTCTAGGTCTTATATTTAGGACTGGAGGAAGAAATTCTAATATTTAATATATTGTATTGATAGGTTAAAGAGCTCAGGGCTGCAATTGAACCTTTATCTGGACGCAGTTTGAAGTACTGCAGTGATGATTGTGTGAAGAGATATTTGGAAGCTCGTAATTGGAATGTGGACAAGTCTAAGAAGATGTTGGAGGAGACTCTTAAGTGGAGATCAACTTATAAGCCTGAAGAAATCCGCTGGGTAAATTGTGTGAATTTATCTCTTTTTCTTAATTTTTTTATATATATTGGGTGTGTTAAGTGGTCTGAAATGCTTGATCTCATATGCCAGAACGAGGTTGCTATGGAAGGGGAGACAGGGAAGTTGTACAAAGCAGGTTTTCATGACCGTGAAGGAAGAAGAGTTCTTATATTAAGACCAGGAATGCAGGTACTGTATGTAGCTGAAATGATGAATTATTGTTATCTTCATTTTTAAAATAAGTATTGAAATGGTAATTTTTAACTCACTGGCTTGTGTTTTGCTGCAGAATACTTCATCGATTGATAATCAGATGCAGCATCTGGTGTATCTTTTGGAAAATGCCACTCTTGACCTTCCACAAGGTCAGGGACAAATGTCTTGGCTCATAGACTTCACTGGCTGGTCTTTCAGTAACAGTGTGCCCGTCAGATCAGCCAGAGAGACCATCAACATTTTACAAAATCATTATCCTGAGAGGCTTGCTATAGCTTTTCTTTACAACCCCCCTCGAATTTTTGAAGCTTTTTGGAAGGTTTAATCTCTAAACTCACTGTTTTCACTTTTTAAACACAACATACAAAAAAGTAGTGTTTTTTCCTGCCCTGCAGGTCACTAGAATCTAGACCTCCCTAAGGTTTGCTTATTATATGTACTTCTGTAAATGCAGATTGTCAAGTATTTCCTGGATCCCAAGACATTTCAGAAGGTGAAGTTCGTCTATCCCAAGAACAAAGATAGTGTTGAGCTCATGAAGTCGTACTTTGATGAGGAGAATCTTCCCACAGTATTTGGAGGAAAAGCCATGTTGAACTATAATCATGAGGAGTTCGGCAGACTGATGTCTCAGGATGATCTGAAAACGGCTGCCTTTTGGGGGATCTGATGAGAAGCCCAATGGCAACGGGCATATTTGAGACAGTCTTTCCCAGAGAGATGTACCTGCCATGCCCTCCCTCAGTTAAGTACAAATAATTAACCACTGCAATATCATTGTATCAACCACACTAGTTGAGAATTCACCACACTCAGGTTAGGAAACATTTTCAGTTAAGCTGGTTACTTAACTGAGTCCTGATCATAACTATGTAGTTGAGCAGAAAGAATTCTTTCTAGTATCAAATATGCCCTTTGTTTCCAAAATATTTAATTGTTCATCACTTGTCCCAAAAGCAAGCTGCGTGCAATCTTCATCTGATCTCAAATAAAAAATATGGCAAATTGATACACTGCTCTAACGATTTCTGAGTAAAAAACATGATTGCAAAGAAACTGATTTGTGGAAAACATTGACTGTAAAGAAAAGCTCAAGATATCCTCCGCTGTTTGCTGCCACTGAACTAGAGGGGCAAATAGCTTTCCCAACTAAAGGAGTTTTTTCTGTAGCCTTTTAAAGTTACGAGTGGTTGCTTGATATGGGCACACCAGCAGCCAACCCCACTTGGTGTCAATTACTTACTCTGTTATAACAGCATTAAACCGTGAAGTTCACCGCTTTCCCTGCTTACAATATTCTTCTATTCACAACTACCTCTTGCTGTAATCATGTTCATGTTCAAGTTTGAATTTCGGCATTCAGCTTCTTACAAAGAAAAAATGATGTGAGAGACAGACAGGTCCTGTTGTCTAGATATGTGGCAAAAGCTAAGTCACAGCGAAGCAATCTAGCCACAGAATCCGTCTCTATGATAAAATTCAACCATGAACAGAGGACAGCCTCTAATTAGACCCGTGTCTTACTTATGGGGGTGAGATTCACCTTGTCAGATCGGAGCTTATATATAGCAAGGAAAATTCGTTGCTATGCCTAAACTTAGTGCACCTTTGCGGATTCAAACCTTCAAATACCATATACAATAATCCCGTAGCAGATTTTTAGCCATCAAATTAACTTACGACAACCAAGACATGCTAATCATAATCATAAGCACCTTTGTTGAGGGGGGATATGCAAATACTGGTTCGTCATTTTGAGACCTCAGCAGCTCCTTACACAAGAAACAACCTCGTTGGAAAACTTTTATCATTATTTCTTTTTTTTTTTGGTAAACAACTTTATTCATTATTTCTTCATCAACATAATGAATAGTAGTATTTGTTAATTGTTCAAGCAAAGTTTTTGCAACATTTTTCACCAAAACTTGATCCCAAATTATAAGAAACCTTAATCCTTCCAAATCAATATTTGGGTCCCCAAATTACTCCAATTTTCATTTTAGTCTTTGAAAATATTAAACTATGGTTTTTTGTACTCAGATTTCATTTGTTTGAAACATTTTACCCAACCTGAACTTTGTGTCACCAAAAACTATAGGTTATACTTATACATGGTAGTTGGTTGAGCTGATAAGTGGGCTACAACCCTGTAAGTATGAGAATGCGTGTTCGAATTCCGGAAACATTCTCATTGGGAGAGGGGACAACCTTGCCTATGTGAGCAACACTCCTGCTCGTCGAGTCCAGATTAATCGGTTGTCAATAGGCGTCAAATTAAAGGACATTATTTAACAAAAAAAAACTATAGGTTATGAAAAGCTTTTACTATTTTACTTCTAAGAGAGCTAAATTTTTTGTTTAAAACTTGAAGGATTTTTTTTTACCAAATAAGTTGAAGGATTAAAACCCAAATAAATGTCAACTACAGGACCAAACATATTACTCCAGCCTTACTGCATGTTCTCGCTCAACTTGCTTGCACAGAAAATATGGATTCTCTTTGACAAAAAAACAGAAAAAATGAATTATTATCCGTGGTGTTATTATTATTCCAACGGCGTTAGCCCATAAGTGGCTCATTTCATAAATAATCAATAAATATATTTCACATCACGAACGTCGAGTGTCATCTCATCTCCACACGAGTACTGGCCCTCACCCATAGTGTCAAATCTTGTACAAATTAGGATCGCGGCTTTCCATTTTCGATCTAATTAAGGATTACACAGAAAATTTTTACACAAATTGGTCGTAATACAATAAATAAAGGCATACTTTGGCCAACTTGTCCTGCATCACATCACATGTCCTACTTTGGCCAACTCAAAAACAAGAGCAAAAAAATATAACGATACTGTTTATATAATTGCATGCCGTACCCTCTCTCACACTTTATATATTACAGAAACGACGGTCAATTTGGTGAATAGGTATCAGCAAAAAGATGGGGTATTTGCAGTTTAGTCCCTGGTAAGGGAAATTAATACTGGAAGGTCCCAATACATTCCAAAATAATTATAAAGTCCCAGGAGCCATTTCCTGCAATTGTTTGCTTATCTTCAATGACCATTTTGCCCTTATTAAAGATGGTTGTCATCTTACTGATCCCTACAGGGGGACTATGCTTTCATCTTATGAGGGCAAAATGGTCATTGAAGATAAGCAAACAATTGCAGGAAAGGGCTCCTGGGACTTTATAATTATTTTGGAATGTATTGGGACCTTCCAATATTAATTTCCCTTACCAGGAACTAAACTGCAAATCCCTCAAAAAGATTCAGTGTCCCATATATACAAAAGCTGACGAGAGAGACATGAAACCAGTGGTGGTCAGACTGTAACACGTTTACAGTTTCACGACACTCACCACTTCACCCTATTAGTATTATCTCAAAAGTTTTTTTAGGGCTGATGTATAATTTTTTATTGAAAATTTTGGTTCACAAGCTATTTTATGTTAGAAATTTCTTTTTTAAATTGCCCACAAATTTTGAAAACATAATACGTGCTAAGTTGCATTTTAATAGTCAATTTCAATCTTTTAACAGTTATAATACTATAAAAAGTAAATCACTACGTTTTAACATTTTCAGAACAATTTTTTAAAAAAGTCCGTGACAAAATAGCTAGCTTTTCGAGAAAAATTTTGGAGCAAATTTATGGAGTATATCTTAACCTTTTCTTAATGTCACCCAAAGAGTTTGAATATATATATATATATATATATATATATATATATATATATATATATATTATTGAGTTAAATATTATTATTAACACAATAAACTATTTTAAAATATCAAATAGACTAACGAATAATTAAGTGTCTCATTCTAACTAATGAGACAGTAGTTCATCGGTTAAAATGGACCATTTTTTGTTAATTTACCAGAATAAGACTTTTTATTGTTTATTGTCTAAATTAATGGTTTCGAAATATATACTAGTTTATTAGTAATGATATTTAACCAAATATATGTTAGTCATGATCTTTAAAATCACAAATGTTAGAAATGCTTATTCCTGGCAAACTATTAAGTATTAACCATGGTTACTTGTGTTCCTTTCTTAACATGTCCTCTTTCTCTATGCCTTTCTGTTTAATACAAAGTGTCCCTTCTCAAACTATACAGTCGGCTACTGTCTGTTACTTTTCTCTCCTGCCAGCTACGTACACCCGCTTTTTCTTGCAGACACGGTTTGGAAGACATGTCTCCATAACCATAAATGGAATAAAGCAAAATCAGAAATTTTATTTTAAAGAGGCATATATTGAGTTGAGAAGCTAAGAGCTTATGTATGTTCTAGTCCACTTGCTCTTGTTGAGAAGTAGTGAATATATTTCATTGGAGCTAGCAACATATCTATACTGCACCTTATTGGAGGAGGATTTATGGGCAAGAAAAAGGAGCAAAAAGCCAAAGAACTTGAGGTGGCTATTGGTGAAGCTTCATCCATGGGAGAAGATGAGAGAGGACAAAACCAGTCTCAACCTCAGATTATTCGAAAAAGAGGTAGGCCTCGTAAGATAGTTGAGAAAAAAGAGCAAACGACTGCTATAGATGAAAGTTTGGATAAGGCTTTAGAGAAAAATAAAAGCAGCGAGGAATTAGAAGGGCGTGAATTTGCACAAATAATGGAGTCATCAGCATGTACTACACGGATGAACAAGGAAGATGGAGTGTCCACGCAAGAACGAGAGCCTCCCAGATTAAGAAAATCAAGGCGTAAAAGCAAGCCCAGAAAGAGCAGTTAAAAGTTAAAACGTTAGTTCAAAATCATAATTACTTACTTTATTAGCCTTATGTTTCTTCTCCGTATGCATGCAGATAGAGAAAAGAACTTGGTGGTTTGTGCTTGAAGGAATGCTAACTACTCTTCTCATGATCACATCTCTAAATGTCACGTTTTCGTCATAATTGACTGTATGGTTTCATTTCACTGATTAGTTGTTTTAGATTCTAATCCCACTCCATCTATATATCTGTCTCTATTGAAAGCTAAGTTTAGACTTCTTGACTGTCGTACTTATTGCTTGAACTAGCAGTATCATTATTGCAATATGCATCTCTTTTTTCGTAATGTTATTCCAAAGCAGCTCCAGTTCTCTCTTGTGATTTCTTCTGTAGCATTTTATTCTGATGTTTAATTTGAGGTATGAAGATTGATGGGTTATCTAGATTATATTTATAATTTTGATAATATAGTTGCTATAGCAGTTCCACTCACTTCTATCCCAGTCCCCAGATACTAAAATCACTAGTATTTGGCTCAAAAGTAGCACATATAATTTTTACTAGATTTGAAATGTGAAGGACAATACTTTTTGTGAAGATTTTAACTGAAGTGAAACAGAGAAGAAAGATGATAGTTGGGGAGATTGTGCAAGTCACATGGGTGAGGAGCGCGTTGAGAGGGAATAGTAATAGGTGCCGACTTTGGCAAATACACAAGTACCCACGGCCGAAAGCACGTCTCCCAACTGTGCTACCCTCTGCCTCTGAGTGTCTTTTTATTGGGATTTGGCTTTTCTTTATTAGGCAAATTAACTTTCGCACTTTCAGCTTTGACCACTTGTTTTGTTTTGTTATGAAACCTCAATAGTATATGCTGTAATTCTACCGACGCCATAAAAATCTTGTGAAACTTTAATTTTTGGGAAATTTAATTAGAGGTCCCTCACAAGTGAGTTAATACTGGAAAAATCCCAAAAGTTGAAAATATTAATGTAGGGTCCCAAGGGACCTCACATTAATATATTTGAAAAGTGAAAAGACAGTTTTGCCCCTAGCCTTAAAAAAAAATTACCTCTCCCTCCTCCTCCCTCACCCACCCCCCACCCTCCCCCCTTCTCCTCCCTCTCCCACCCCCCTCCCCCTCCAGCACCCCTCGCGAGGGGGAGGGGGAGGGTGGGGCTGGAGGGGGGGAGGCTGGTGGGGGTGGGGGAGGAGGGGTAAATTTTTTTTAAGACTAGGGGCAAAACTGTCTTTTCACTTTTCAAATATATTAATGTGAGGTCCCTTGGGACCCTACATTAATATTTTCAACTTTTGGGATTTTTCCAGTATTAACTCCCCTGTGGGGGACCTCTAATTAATTTTCCCTTAATTTTTTACTCACATCCGTTGCCAAAAGGGAGAAAGAAAGAAGCACCGTAGATTGAGTAGTTGCAACTTACAAGTATGTGTAGATTCTAAATGTTTTTTCTTTAGCGTAGTAGACAGTACACTGTTGTCTGTTGTCATCAATTATGTACGATAGAAATAGAATCGATACAAGTTCGAAGGGTGTAATGCTTGGAACTTGGAAAAAGGAAGTTTACTTTTTTTTTTAATTTAAATATGCACTGAAAACTTGACCAAAGTTCAGACAAGAGTGTTAGTTTCAGCAAGCCATACACCTCTAGTTTAGTAAGCCATTTTCCATCAGTGATGCAACATTTTGTGGGCGTGACAAAAAAATATACTCCCTCCGGACCTATTTATAAGTCGTCAACCGTGTACAAACCAAGAAATGACGATTAGTGGAGGTTACATCATTAAATTGGTCTTGTTTTATTTTTCATTTTCATCTTTACCCCTTCTCACAACTATTAAATGAGTCATAATGAAGCAAACAAAAGTAAATGCAAATATCTTTTTTTTCAATGACATTGGCATATTTGGAAAACTTTAATTAATGAGTTAGTTAGTGGTAGTTGGCGACTTATATTAAGGACCAAAATTTAGTGGCGGTTGGCGACTTATAAATAGGACCGGAGGGAGTATCGTCCCAAACTCTATGAACAAATCCTACTTTAATTTTATCAATAATAATGTCATAAGAAGATTATTTCTAAAAAATGTGTTTAAAGAGCCCCATCAACCAATATTAATTGAGGCCGGGGAAGATCCCAATAGGTCTGCTCTCGCCACACCTTTAATGTTGTGGGCTTACAAGTGAGGCAACATACATAATTCACCATTGATTTCTATTGGTCAACTGCATACAAAGGCACCAAATCTTCTGCACGTGAGAACCAAAACATAACCAATAAGGAAATTTTGGAACCGCTGAGGTAAGTGTATCCTCTGTTTTGATTCAATTTTATGACCACAGTCCACTAAAGAGGGAATTAAAGGAATAATTTTATTATTCGATCATCTATCTGTAATTTAAAATTCAATTGATATTCTGTATCAAAAAAAAATTCAATTGATATTTTTTATTTTCCAAATTGGAATTTAAAAATGATTTCGGGGAGAACCAAAATGGTGAGACAATGCCGATGGCAAAAATAACCTGTCTCTTATCTCTCTATAATTATCTTCACACGTCAAAAAAATAAAGTTTTACTCTTTCTATTCAAAATATAGGAACTAAGTTGCTTTTAACTTAAAAAACCATCTATAACTTGATTTGCTTGAATAATATTTTCATGAATTAGTTCATTTGACTTATAAAATAATGTACAATCTAATCTCCTAGTCCTAATTATAAGATCCTTTTAACCCCATTTTTTTTGAAAATAAATATGTGAAACTAATCACTTTAAAAATATTTATATTACTTTTCCCCCTAAAAATAAACTTGCATTACTTATAAAATAACATAATATTATCACATGTAAAGTAAGTTAAATTTGATGGGTTTATTTGACTTTCTTAAAAATCTCAAAATTTATATTTTGAATGGGAAAGAGATTAAGAGAATATACAAAGTACGTTAGTTTTTTTTGTTGGCAAAAAACAAGTATGTCAAGTTTAAGAACCCATTTGGTTGTGTGAAAGAAAATTAAGAATTAGAAATGGGAAGGGTAAGAGATGGAAAATAGGGGTAATGGAGAGAGTAAAGTTTGTGGGTCCCAGGATAAGTGTGAGATGGAGAAGAGAAAAATTGTGGGCCCCGAGATACATGCAAATGACCATATTACCCCTAAACTTTTCAATTATTTTCATCCCACTTTCTTTTTCTTCATACAACCAAACAAGCCATAAGTTGTTTATCACTTTATCTCTTTAATTTGTTTTCTTAGCCCCTTTTTATACATGCTCACACGAGGAAGTGAATGTTTTTGCAAAAACGAATATTAGTGACGTAAGGACAAGGCTTATGGCGCGCAATAGGCGAAAGGAGAGGAGTATGGATAGCAAATTGTAGATGTGAGGATATGACTATGATAGCCTCACCTCAGACTCAGAGATCCGCACAAAACAGTTCTATCGCCACGTGGCAGCGCCAGTCCCAACATCCACATCCAAACCAAACAAAGAAGTAGTAGATGGAATTAGGAGGACTAGTGGACCGTGCGGGAATTATAAATATTAATAATGTATATAATAATCAATAATCAATAATGAATCATATCATCATAGTTGCGTTTGGCATTTGAAAAGCGATCTCTTTGCCAATTTTGCATCTGCACCTCAGACACACTTTGGTTTTGGATTACACAGTGTGTGCGTAGTAGAGTGTAATGCTCATGCCAGATGCCACCTGGTAGTATCTAATGCTCTGGCTCACACCCAAACAAACAATATGCGAATTTCCTTTCCTCTTTTTTTCTCTCATCCTCTCCCTCTTTTCCCTTCCCTCTTTCGCCTCTCTTTTCCATTCCATTATTATTTCCCTCGCCTTCTCTCCCTCTCTCCCTCTCCCGCCCTCTCTCTCTTTCCAGGTTCGTTTTTTTCTCTTATTAATAATAATAATAATTGCTTCTTTTTGCATGCCATTTCAATTTTCTCCTGTTTGTTTTATTCATTGTGACCTAGGAGTGACAATAGTATAGACCTTAAATAAACAAACATGTGGCTGTTACAAGTCCCACATTGGGGAGTTTTCCTCGCAAGGGAGACTTTATAAGTCCTTGGCTCCCCAACCTCAATAGCTAGCTTTTGAGGTGTGGTTCTCCCAAGGAGTTATGCTCGTTACACTATTTATTAAATAAGTCAGGTTTCAGGCCTTATTACTAGCCTATTTCAAGAAAATCTGGCCTTCATCAATGACATTTTTAGTATTATAAGATATTATATAAATAATTTTTTAAATATTAAGCACATACTATATTGTTTGATAAGTTTTTTAGGACTATCTGTATAAATATGTAGGTTGTGAGGCCTATTAGAAGCTTACATTTAAAGCAAACTATTAAAATGTAAAATCTGTTAAAAAGGCATGTGTTGTTAATAGGCCTTAAAAGGGCTTCAAACATTGATAGGCCTTTTTCCTTAGACCTGAGGCTGAAAAAAACCTGCATTTAGTTTTAGGCCAAACCCAATTTCATTTTATTGTTTCAGGCCTAGTCTTATTTAGCAGAAATCTGTCCTGGCTCATTCCCACCCCTACCGTGAGCACAAGGCTCTAGGGTTGATTAGTTTGTCAAATTTGTTGCAATGACATATTTGTCCACCTCATTGATGAACTTGATTGTTTTTCCTTGCAACTGCCTCTGGTTTTCTGGATCTTAAACAACCTTAGCTACATTCTTCAGTAATTATTCAATGAAGTAGTCAACAAATGATAATCATTTAAAATAATTATAAGATCACTCTGATTTTTTGAAGAAATTAAGGATGCAAATATAATCATTTAAAATATTCATAGTTATTTTTTTCCTCAAAACTGATTTACCTTACTTATAAATCATGGTATAATATAATTACATGTAATCTACGTTACAATTAGGTAGTATATTTCGCTACCTTAATCTTCACAAAAATAGTCAATCTAATCTTATATTTAGGACAAGTGGGAGTAATATATTTAGTTGAAATTATTTCCTGTAGAATGAAGTCATTCTCAATTATTACTGGAATATATATTTTTCGTTGATCATATTTTCAGGTGCTAAGCAGTTGCATGCTCAATATTCAATGGACATAAGCCACGACAATAAAGTACATTTGCCTGACAGTAGTCGGGGGAATAGTCCAAGAACATGGTCATCAATTTCTGAAGGTGGGTGTAAACCTGATGTAGCCAGGCAGATTTTTTGCAATCGGTCACTGAATATGAAAAACATTGTTGCTGTTGGATTTGATATGGATTATACTCTGGCACAATACAAGCCTGAAACTTTTGAATCCCTTGCTTATCAAGGCACAATTAAAAAGCTGGTTTCTGATTTGGGATACCCTCGGGAGGTTTGTTAATTCTGTTTTCTACTATTGAATACCATGTTTGATCAATTTTCTTTTTACTTTTTTCTTTTTTTTTGGCATAATGATGGAATAGTTGTCCATTTCATGATTTTTTTTATTTTAATGATCGAGCAAACTCCTTTTGGTGCGCCTCGAATTTACTTTGCATTTCTTTTAAGTTTGATCTAAGGTATTGGGCAGCATGATAAAATGTCTCAATCTGCTGCAGTTACTAAGTTGGTCGTTTGACTGGAAGTATATGGTTAGAGGCTTGGTTCTTGACAAGAAAAGAGGCAACATCTTAAAGGTTTAAGCTTGGATAGATTTCTTCCTCCTTCCTTGTAAAACTCTTACCCCAAAAACAAGGCTGCAGACCTCTGGTTTTGAAAAACTTTCTGCTTGATTGTTTAATTTCTTGTTATGTATTTAGATGGATCGACACAAGTATGTGAAGGTAGCCTATCATGGATTTAAAGAATTGTCTAAAGGAGACAAAGTTGCAATATATGGAAATACTCTAGTACGTGATTCTTTTGATGAGCCAGACTATGCTCTGATCGATACACTATTTTCGCTTGCTGAAGCCTACTTATTTGCTCAACTGGTTGATTTTAAGGATAAGAATCCTGAAGAGATTCCAAATGGTGTTGAGTAAGCCTTCCCTTCGTATGCTTGTTGGATTCTTCCATACAACTTCAAGCCCTTTTTGTCAATTTTTCGAAAATTAGTTGCTTGAAAGAAAATGAATATAGTTAGAACATAATCGTTATTCATGAGTTATTTTGAAAACATTCCTAAGGCACTAAGCCTATTCCAACTAAGTACAAAGTAACTAAATTGCTACTGCCTTGCTCGTTTTCATTAAGAACAGTCGATAGTTGAAAATAAAACCCACTAATCATGGTTATGGAGATTAGTAATGCAGCACCAGTATGATTTGCAAGTACCGTTGGAATTTGTGCCTAGTGCCTCAGTTGGATGAGCTATTTGAATATTTTATTCACAAATATTGTTACAGTTATGCTCGTATGTACAAAGATGTTCGGGCTGCAGTTGATTTGTGCCACCGTGATGGAACATTAAAGCGAATGGTTGCCAAAGATCCCAAAAGGTTAGAATATAGAGTGAGAAGCATACTTAAGTTACTAAAGTGGATGAGGGGTTCATAGAAATGAAAGAAAATATGAGGGACATCATTTCTGGCTAGAACTAGCTGGAGTTAGTTAAAAGTTTTGTTTCTTCCTGAAAAATGTGCTATTGATTCATGCTTGCCGAAATCATCCTGACTTGATATTTCATTTTTGTCTGAACTCACTGCTAGATATATAAATGAAGACACTGGCATTTTGCCCATGCTTCAAATGCTCAGAGATTCTGGACGTGCTACATTTTTGGTGACAAACAGGTATTATGAGTCTAGACATGCTGCATTCTTTTTGACGAAATTTAGAGTGTATTTTCATATATCTGCAAAATTATTAATAAGGATGGAGGTTTGAAATGATTATAAGTAACTATTATGAATTGATCTTGAGAAAATCTGTTGCAGTAGATTTTCTCAGCACAAGCTCATGCAATATTCTTTCTCTGTATAGGTAATTAACTAATATTTCACATTCTTGTATCATCTACAGTTTATGGGACTATACAAACATTGTCATGAATTTCCTTTGTGGGTCTAGTGAAGGAGAGGGCAATGCTAATTTTGGCTGGCTTCAGTACTTTGATGTTGTCATCACTGGCAGGTCATGCTTCTTTTAACACCAGAGACTTTACCTTATAGCTTTCTATATTTGTTATGACTCTGCTTTAGTAAACTTTTTTTTCACATGGTCGCATCACAGCTTTGGACTTTTGTCTTGTTGCAAGGGGTTTTGTTGTCATTCTGTTAGTGAATTCTTTTTGTTTTGCCTGATCATATAACACTCCTTCCTCTAATGGTACTTTCTATATTATGTTTTCTGTATTTTCGTAAGTATTTTCTAAATAATTGGAAAATCCAGATGTCCTCTATGTCATAAATTTGCAGTCCATTTTAAGATGGAAAGTTATTATATGCTTCTTATGGCATGCAAATCACTTAAGTAGTAGGTTTTCTTTTTAACATGATCAAGTCCTTCTTCCAAACAGTGCAAAACCAGGTTTTTTTCATGAAGAGAATCGAGCTAACCTATTTGAGGTTGAGCCTGCGACTGGAATGCTACTCAATACAGATAACGGGTCTCCTATGCCTCAGGTTAGGACAAGGGCACATTAAGTCATTGTGTAATTTTTATTCATTTCTTTATTCATCACAATATCACATTTTAAATTATGTCGTCATCTTTTTTGTTCTTGGGTAAAGGTGGGTAATATCTCAGCAAGATTTTTACCAAAAGACAGTGCTCATAATCCAAAAGTTTTCCAGGTATATTATTAATCTTCTGCATCAAATTCCTTTCAGTTGATGACTAGTGGAATTCAAATGTAATTTTGATGCAGACTGTATTATACAAATATATATCATTTCAATAAACTAGTGATCATGAACGTACATTTCAGGGAGGCAGCGTGAGCCATCTGCATAAACTACTTTCAATTGAATCAAGTTCACGGGTAATGCTTTTCCGTCTAAGGCAATGTCAGTAACATAATTACATGATATTAATTTTTTTTATCATGGATTGTGCTTTTGGTTTGAAATGCTGCTTATTTTCATTGAAAACATGAAAGTTGTTGTATATTGTGCAATGGCTGATTGGCTGTGCTAGGGATGGGTCACTATAGCCTATATTAAAGTTTCCTTAGAAGTTTTGATACTTCGTTTGTGTAGGTTCTGTATGTTGGGGATCACATTTATGGAGATATATTACGCAGCAAAAAGGTTCTTGGTATCCTCCTCACTCTCTTCTAACAGATTCGTTTGTGTGTTTCAATTCTATCTGCATGTGGAATTCAGCATCTCCTGTGATCATCATCTTTTGGATAATAAACGTCGTTAGAAAAAATAGTATTCATGGAAACTTCAATCCTAACTGCTGTGTGTGCGTGATAAATCAGTAAAGTTCAAGAAGCGATTGACCCCTTTTATCACCAAGTTTTATGTGCTGGTGTGTGTAGTAGTGAATTTTGATTCAGCTTTTATGTTTCACTGTGAGCAGGATGGAGAACAATGCTTGTAGTCCCAGAGCTTGAGAAGGAGATTGAACTCCTCTGGCAAATGAGAAAAACCCGCAAGGTGCTTATTATCCTTATTACTTTTGACAGTGCCATTTGTTATGTTGTGATGTGATTTGGTGTAATATTTTTTACAACTATTTTTGTGCAGAAACTTCAATTCCTGAGGAGTGAGCGTGCTCGGATTGAGGATAAAATACATCGTTTGAAGTGGTCTCTCAAGTTAGTAGAAATATATACACTTTATGACATATTTATTAAGCTAAAGTATGTTTTGGTCCTCTGACTTTCGACAAAATCATATTTTATTCTCTTAACTTTGAAAAGTGTGTTTTTAATCCTTTTAAATTAGCATCGTTAACTTATCTAAAGGAAATTGCTTACTTGTCAACATTAAAATGGTTAATAAGACTACTATTTTATTTATCTTCTTATTTTTAATATTTTACAATTTACTATCCTAAGTCAATATTTTTATGTTTTCTTGTTAGCATCTTAATTTATGCTGCCAACGTTTTTCCGTTAGGGGAACTTAATGGTGTTAATTTAAAAGGACTAAAAACACGCTTTTTAAAATTAAAGGACTAAAACATGACTTTGTTGAATATTAAAGGAAAAAACATATTTTAGCCTATTTATTATCTCTCTGCTAAGAGACTGGTGTTTCATTTTCCAGATTTGAGAATCTTGATTCTGTTGCTGAGCAGCAGTTGTCTTCTGAAGTTTTTAGATTGGAGGTTAGGCCTTCTGGTCAATTCTCTTGTAAATAGTCTTGGAAGTTGAATGACAGATTTGATTCTAAGTGGCTTCTTTTCACAGCTTGAAAGAGAGAAGGTTCGATCAAGTCATCAAGATGCTCAACGAAATTTTCACCATAAGGTAAATTGTTGACTCTTCCTTATTCCATTATCTGTTTCTTCTTGGACATTTCTGGTTCACTTCATTCGATCAACTTGCAACTGGAAAGGCTTTGTTTTTATAGTATTCATATATGGTTGCAGTTCCATGTACCCTGGGGCCAACTAATGAAGACTGGTTATCAAAACTCTCGCTTCGCTCATCAGGTAAAATTTACCTGACTTGTTTTGGTAGGAGGCCTTGGAACTTGTGAATATCTGTTTCATTTCTAAATGGCAAGTTGATGAAGAAACTTGTGATGTGATAATCAAAGAGCATCCATCGTTTAAAAAAAAATTGATATCATGGTCTCTATTTGATTTAACTAAATGGTACTGCCCTTAAAGTAGCTTTATTCATATGATCCGCTTAATATAGGTTGAAAGATTTGCGTGCCTCTATACTAGTCAAGTATCCAACTTGGGTTTATACTCTCCTGATAAGTACTACAGGACCAGTGAAGATTTTATCGAGCATGATTTTGGCATTTTTGCTTTTGAGCCTCGGTAAATTGAAGATTAGAAAATTATGTGCTGCATTAATTTTGTGGGAAGCTGCAATCTGCTTGGCTGCCATATTCCACTATCCTGTTGAATATAGTTCGTTTTGGTGGTATCCACATAAGTGTGGGTGATGGCGGCATTATGAAATAGGATATTGTTAGTTCCCTGTCAAGGTTTTTAGTAAATTATGGTATTTACACAAATATTTTCCCTCATTCTTTGAAGTTTTATAGCCATATTTATATTACACCAACAATAACAACAGCATAATAAAAATAATCTGGAAACCCCTTGTGACTTGCACATTACTCTTTTATCTGTTTGTAGTGTTAGTGCTCCTGTTCAACATTTTTACATGTATCAATAAAATATGTTGGATTTATTTATTATAGGTAGATTTTAATTAAATTTTCTATTTTTACCTTTATCCATTTATTATACACATTTTCTCTTCACTCCTTTCATGATTTAATATACAAAAATAGAAATGGAAAACATGTATTTATTTTTCTCTGTTTTTTTGCTTACCCTTCTTATATTTTGGAATTGAAGGAGTAAAACGAATAAAATTTCAAAAACAATTTAGAGCTAGTTAATATTGTAAAGTAGGGAAAAGTTGTGAGTGGTATTAGTCATAAATTCAAACTCAACATGCAAGTTACAAAGTGCGAAAGTGGAATAATTGGTTTATGGGTTTACTTTGTTCAATAAGCTTTTCTCAGGTTATTCAATTTTCTTTTCTGTTTCAAATATAGACATAATTTTCTTGAAATAAGTTAGTTCACATTTCAATTAAATTTTTTACCAAAATGTATTTCGTTTAAAAAAATACTAATTTTAATCCAATGTATTTGAAGTACTGAGAATTATTCTTGTCTGACGCCATAAAATAAGATAATTATGCATAATTATTTCATAAAAATATATTCTTTTTAATTTGGCTCCGTTTACAAATTATGCATAATTATTTGAAGTACTCTGTTTTTTTTGAGCAGGCCCACTAAACAATTATAACCCAATTAAAAAGGTATCCGAATAACCCAATTAAAAAGGTATCCGAATCTGGCATACAATCTACTGCTCCAGATGTATTATGCCAGGATGGTAGACCCCAAATGTAAATATACATTCATCCATGTCGTTCTCCCTGGATGGACAAAAGTGATTGCATATATTTTAAAGCATGACTTATATGTTGGGACATGAGAAGTAGCAAAACAAGATCATTAATAAAACAAATTATTAAACACTAAAGATAAGGGGTTTTATAAGATTTCATAATGTATTATAAGGTGTTAGCATAAGCATGGCCCTTACCGGTAAGACATAAACCGAGTAAATTCCGGGTTGGGATTCTCTCAGAATCCCACCCCCTCAGAATCCCTCAGAAGCGACTTGGGGACTGATATTTTGGCCTATTGAGATTCATTTAAGAGTTTATAATTTGACACTTGTCCCATTAAAAATAGAAAAACTGTATTATAATACAAAATAATCTTTAGCATAAAAAATTTCAACTATTTAGACCTATTAATTTCAACTACCTAGACCTATTTCATTTCAACAGAAGGATCTATAAGAGATACAGACTTATCCAGTTATCTATAAAATAATTTTACAGATAACTGGATAAGTCTGTATCTCTTATAGATCCTTCTGTTGAAATGAAATAGGTCTAGGTAGTTGAAATTTTTTATGCTAGAAAGTTTTGAAAATGGCTAAAGTATGTTTTTGGTCCTTTAAGTTTGCACAAAGTCATGTTTTGGCCCCTTAACTTTGAAAAGTGTGTTTTTAGTCCCTTAATTTTGGAGAAAGTGTGTTTTTGGTCCCTTAGCTTTGAAAAATGTGTTATTTGTCCTTTAACTTTGGATAAAGTAATGTTTTTAGTCTTTTGAAAAAGGATAAAAATGTTTTTAGCCTTACATCAATTATGAGGCAATCCGAACCCAGTAAATTCCATGGCCTTCAGGCCTTGCACTGTTGACTTGCTAGTTCACAAATCACAACACATATAGCTAGTACAGAATAGATTCGAGAATCCCATAAAGTTTCTCTGGTGAGAGAATCTATATATCTCATCATGTAACGTGAATAAAGGTTATGATTGGATATATGTTATCTACGAATACCACGTTTCTTACCATCACTGGACGACATATGATTCTATTATACTCACTCGGATTTCATCCCAAACATATAATCTACTGATCATATATATAGCTAGCTGTCTTGGCATGTAACTGCTGAAAGTGGTGGAGATCTATCATATCTAAAGAAATTAAGCTTCTCTTATTGTTTCACTACTTAATTATATGTCGCCGGCAAAAACTTTAATTTGTCCATAGTCTATACCTTGACGGAATTATAATAGAGTCCACATCAGAATTTATCGTCTATGACTAACTTTCTCGATCCTTTTTTATCTTTTATTCGCCCAACATCTTGGCGATTTGCCATTATTATTGCTTTGTGGGAGGCCAAGAAGTTGATTGAAACTTGTCTGGAGTAGGAAAGAGAGCATATAATATGGGTGTTTAGACCCAGAATAAACTCTTTCAACTTGCATGCACAAAGGGACCGCACTAAAAGAATGGGCGATACTTTCATTTTTTGAAGATATGTATGCAAAAAAACAAACCAGCTCCTGGTGATTGGTTCATCTCTATACATGAATAAGCATGTATGAGATATTTGCATAATTTGATTAAATTAAGAATGCTATTGTGAATAGTATAGTGAAGTATAACAATAAAATGTGTTAGTTAAATGGGTTGATATTATGATATAAATAACACTATATTCATCTTTTTTAAAATAACACTTTAATATTCTTCTTTAATTATACATCTCCTCTCTTAGATTGAAATAGCATCAAATTAAAATAAATGATTTACGGAGAAATTAACAAAAATTGGAATAGGTAAAACCAAAATCAACTGATCTCTAAATAGGTCACGTGTTAAGAACAAAAGAGTGATTATATAGCATCAACAGCCGTTCATGCCTGTCTCTAAGATTGTATATCTTGATCAATGTACACTTGAAAGAGACTAACCAACTCTTCATGAACTGATGAAATTTTACTTTAGTTCTGACCACTCTTTATAATTTGTATGTACTTACATAATAAGGGTCAATTGCAACAGTAGTATGGGAAATATAATGATGCCTATGAGAGAAAGATTAAAGGTGATGATGATTCGATTTGACTAGTTGTATCAGAAGAGAGCATCAAGAATTTGGAATCCATCCAAGACAAGAAGCAAGCAAAGGATCTCCTAACCTCTGGTTACTAATGAACGTAGTAGGGGCCATATCAACACTGCAACTTGTGCAGACAGTGGAAGGTGAATTATCATAAAGCTTTTGAAATTGAAAGGGAAGGTTATTCACACAATTAATTTTTGGCTCCCAGGATATGCGTGGATGATAAGGATTCTTTGTTATCAGCATATATATGTCACATTCCATATGCATGTATGTACTATTTTTATTATCCTTCATTGGACCAACCATACAAATACACACAATTTTCTTCTTCAGCTACAGAAGACATTATTAATAAATTATTAACAACATATTGTTTGTGTTATAAGCTTAGTTACATATCTAAAGTTCTAATCCCGTTTATAGGTAGAGGTGGTGACGAATTAAACGTTATATGCATTATTTCTAGCGACATTTTTTTGTTTCTTTCTTTTTTCTGATGGTCGCTTTTCACTCTCAATGTGAATGGACTTGTACAAAATAAGACGAAGAAGGTGGCTTTCGGTCGCCCACATTGTGAGATCATAATATGCTTTGGTGAAACAGATGGAAAGCACCATGTCACAAAGTTTAACCTTTGAGGTTCACTTTTGAAGTATTTACCTTTTAGCCTTAAAGTGATATAGCGTTTAGCTAACTAGCCATGTCTTGCTCTAGCAAGAAAACAATCTATGTGCTGTGTTAGAGCAATAAGTCTAACTTAGCTATTGGCTTTTGTTTGACAGTAACAAGATAATCCTATAATAGTCTATTTCATTTGTACTCTTCGTGGGAAGAACAGTAACAATAAATAATTAAGATACATAGGTAGTGAGCAATGCGTTCGGAATTGTACCATAAATAAAATAATGACCGTACGGAACTCCAAAATGTACATCTTGAACTAGTACTAGGAGCAGGGGGGTTATATGGCACAAGCACTACATGGTCTTTGGAATATTAATATTGCAGATATAAAGATGAGAGTATTAATACTAAGAATTTAAGTTCTTTCGTTAAAGGACAAAAAAAAATAGGTGAAGGGGTAAAAATAGCCACCGTAATTCTCAAAATGGACAACTTTGGCACCCGTAATTTCGATGGTGCAAAACCGAACATTATAAACCAAAATGGGACAAATCTAGCCACGCCGTTAAGTTGAAGCTAACAGACGTGTGTTATGGCGTGGGGCCCACATTCATTAACCTACGTGGCATGACAATCAGCAAGTGAAGTGAACCCACATTGGCAAGCCCTGCCACATCACCAAATCCCTAATTTGAAGTACAAAACCCTAATCCCAAATCGCTGCCTTCATCCTCACCACACTCATGTTCGAAATTGTCGCTGAAATCGCCATCCCCACCTCCATTTGCTGTCGTGCTTAAAACCTATACCCCAAACCAGCAACCACGAAGCAACCCAGATCTTCGGAGGCATCGAAGGCTGTTGTTGGGCTGAGATTTTGGGAAGCCGCCACGACCTCCACCGTGGTTTTGGCTTCTTGTTGGGCCTTCTCTCCGTTTATCTCACCATCCCTGATTCTGATTACAGCTTCCTCAAGCTTCATCGTAATCTCCAAGATCTTCAGGTCCTTAGGTAATCTAAAAATCCTTCCTTTTTCCCTTTTCTCTTCTTTTTTTGTTCTCATGTTCTTGGATGGATCAGCTGTTTCATTTTCTTGGGTATGTTTTTTTGACTGATTTTTTGTTGAAGTTTTGTTCTTTTATTGATTTCAATGATCATGATGGCTCAAAATTATTAGGGTGAATTTTAGGATTTGTATACTTGATTTGACCTTCTGTTGGTTAGAAACAATGTGGGTACAGAATTAATCTTGTTGGTTTTAAAGAATTAATCTTTACTTATACATAAATGTCTGGTTTATTCCTTTTGTTAGTTCTTGGAGAAAAGTGGATCTGAGAATGCTTTTGAGATGGATTTGAATGCTTAGGAGAAAGATATTGTGTTTTGTAGTTCGAGCTTATACATAAATGTTTTTGTGTTTTGTGGTTCGAGCTTTTTGTGTTTTGTTGGTGGGTTCAAGTTTTGTGAAGTTTTTGTTTTTTTATCATGTGTATTTGTTAATATATGTCATTGTTTTTTTTAAAACATATATGTGTATGTATTATAGTGGGCATTTTTTTTATAAAAAAAATAGTGGGCATTTTTGCCATGTCATATACATATCAGCATGTGGGTGACACATAATGTCTCATTGTGCCACGTCATTATGTCATATCATCATTCCCAGTCAACTAACGGTCAAACTTAACACATATGTTTAAGAGTGCTAGATTTGTCCCATTTTGGTTGCACCGTCGAAATTACGGGTGCCAAAGTTGTCCATTTTGAGAATTACGGTGGCTATTTTTGCCCCTTCGCCCAAAAAGAATTGATTATGAATACCGCATTCTATTGCCTTATTATCATCATCTAGTGGTAAAATAGTCCCCTTTATTTTTTTTTATGCCATGAAAAAGGTTCCCTTTAAGTGGTGTAGGTGGTTAGGTTTGATTCAATTCGCAATCTCAAATTGATAGTATATATGCATATACGTATATATATTTCATTTTAATTCGAAAATTAATTTTAACAGTTGATATTTTTAAAGATTAAGTGTGACCTGCCTTTTTTTAATAATTTGGAATATATACATTGAGTAGGATGTGCTAAAAAAAATAAAGAGATCAGATAACTGTGCATGAAACTTTCAACTTATGATGACGCGACTATTGATTATTTTTTCCCTGTCTTTTCAATTCCTGTACATAACATAAGGAACTGTATCCATTTTTCTGTAAGGATATAGAAATTAAAGTCCGAATGAGTGGGTGTTGTAGACGAGTGTGAGAGCTCTTCGTCGGCACTTGTGTGTATAGTACATGCATATCATCAGCATATGGCCTCAGGATGCCTGCGCCCGTGAACGTTTCAGTTTCAGGTGGAACCCACCTTGTTTCTTTCTTCCAGAAACCAGTGTTGAGTTAATACCATTGCCTTAGAGTGCATTGGCTGCGAGAAATTGGAGTGATGGAAATGTAAATCAAAGGAAATGTCTTGTTTGGTTGGCACAAAAAGAATGGAATGAAGTAGAAAGTATAATTTTTGGGTTAGTAAAAATGTTTACTTTTTTATGGAAATATCAATTGAAATGTCCATATTGTCCTGAATTTAGGAATAAAAACAAAGAAAGGTTTTGCAGCCTCGTCTTGGGTGGCCATCACAGTGAAAAGAGGAGATTTTTGCCATTTTTGGTGACTGCAACTACGGAAAATGGCCGACGAAAACTTTTTTGCGGTGAAAAGAGGGTTTGAGTTAAAGCATTTGGTGCCCATTGTACCTAATTAAACCAATTTTTAGTCCCTATAGCTTGATGTGATTTAAGGTTTAGTCCTAAGTTTAAAAGCAGGGTTTTGGTCTTTATAGTTTACATCAATTATGGTTTTAGTCTCTATTCTTTAAAAAAGAGGTTTTGGTCTTTGTAGTTTACAACATTCATGCTTATTTTAACCATCTAGATTTATTTTCATCTATTATAATATTTTTAATAAATTTTTATTTTAATGGATATAATATATGAAAAAATAAGTTATATAACTATTATTTGTTGAAAAACTAAATTTATCTTTGAAAAGTAGCTAGCCTTTTAAAATTTTCAAATTTTGGACGGTTAAGATTTCGTTTCATTGATGATCAAGAAGTGCTTTAATTTACTGCTTTAGTTTGGTTAATGGAGGCTCGTAACTAAAATGGTCACTGGTCAATCTAAGTTATTGTGGGCTATATTATTATTATAGATATTCTACTTTGCACAACTTATGTTGATGAGACGGATCGTCGGGAACAAATGATGGTCAAAACCCTTTAAACTGTATCACGAGGGAACTCATCAACTTAAATTATAGGGTTGATGTGTGATTAACCCTAGAAGGGTACGCTGAAAATGTTGGATATCCAAAAAGAAAATAGAGTGATTTCATTTTTTTTTTATACATATAGAGTGATTTAAAGTAACATGTATACACAAGAGGAAAACACAAAAAATATACTTTTGAAATTCCAAAAAAAATATATTTTGATACATTTAAAAAAATGAACAAATTTTGGATCTAAATAAGACCTTAGGAAAAATATGAGATTTCCAAATTTTATCAAAAAATTAAACACTTTTACCCCTAGCAAAGTGCGGGATCATACATCATGGCTTAACAATTTTGACATGGAGGATTACGAATGCATTTAAAGACTAAGATATGAACAAACCACTGGTATACGTTCCATTTGATGAGGGCGATTGACGGGGAAAGTGATTCTTGTGGCATATTTATCAGTAACAAAGGAAGGCATGCACGTGAGAAAGGAATTAGAAGAATGAAGAGTGAACTTTACGAGAAACAAGCTTCAACAAATATTCACAACTGTAACCCACAGCCCATAATGCCAAACAGAAAAAAGAGCAAAGCGTTAACTAATAAATAATGAGTTACTAAAACCAAAGAAACAAAAGTAATTAGTATGATGATGAGAAAATTGTGCCTCCCACAGTATTTGGTTGTAAAGTAATATAGCCCCACCACTTTGTGTATATAAAGGCCACAAATGTCACACTCTCTTCACTCATCATCATCATATTCATATCATTTGCGTACATATCCTAGCAAGCTTTTATTAATGGCGTCCGGCTCGAGTTGGACCGCAAAGCAGAACAAGATATTTGAGAATGCTCTTGCGGTATACGACGAGGAGACGCCGGAGAGGTGGCAGAAGCTAGCGAGGGTGGTGGGAGGGAAGACGGAGGAGGAAGTTAAGAGACATTATGAGAAGCTTGTTGAAGATATTAGGCTTATTGAGGAAGGTCTTATCCCTTTGCCTAATTACAACACTAATAATGTTCCACCAATACGAGGATCTCGTCCCTCCTCCTCCGTTAGATCTTACTCTACTTACTTGGATGATCAAGAGCGAAGGTTAATATTCTTATTATTTTTATCCCTTTCATCATATTAATTAATTTCCCTTTAACATTCTTTTCTCTTTGCCATTTTCTCGCCTCTCTGCTTTTTGTGGCAATACTAAGGATTCGACTTGTTGTTGGTGCGTGTAAGTTATTATTATAGTTGTTATGGTGAAGATTATTATTATTATTATTATTATTATTATTATTATTATTATTATTATTATTATGGCAAGAGCGTAGGTAGTTACTATATTCCCTCATCATAATAATGAAGATTGAAGGGAATAAGCCATCTTTATCATTATGACATTCTCTCATCAGTATCGTGCTATTATTATTATTTTATTATTAGTTATTAGTTACTATTATGCGTATTGTGGTGAATATTTATATATATTACTGTAATGCAGGATCAAGAGTCTGAGCCTCCAGTGAAGTGCTATATATGTGTCGGAGGGAGAGCCAATTGGAGTATATATGCTTAAAGTTTCAAAAACTTATAGCATTTAATTTGTGCTTACTTTCTTCGTCCTTTTAGTTAACTATATTTAATATTTATATGTATTTTGCTTGGTTTTCGCATATCCGTATCTCTCAATATATACTTATAAAAATATGAAGCATCGATGTATCAAATAAAATATGAAGCATCGAAGCCGTGTAATATTTCCTACAAATGTAATAATCTTAATTAAGTTCAATAAATGGTGTGTTATTGCCATGGCCAAGTAGTTCTAAATGAAAAGCCTGTAGTTATGTATGCTAAAACTTGTCAGATGAAACTTTTCAGCTCCATATAATGATATGAGCGTACCAAGAAAACTGAAGCCTTACCTTTATACACACTTATTTCATCGTGTGCCAATATATACTCTGAGTCCTTATTATAAGACATCAACTAATAAATTTCACATATTAATAAAATTAGTTAAAAACATTAAATTTGTCTTAAAATTTAAGAGATTTACACTATTGCCCATACTAACTACATACTCTAAAGTCTAAACACAAATATCATATTAATTACTACCTCTGGTCCTAAATATAAGACCTAATTGACTTTTTTTTGGAGAGATTAAGGTTGCGAAATAGGCTATTAAATCATGACATACTTGATATATTTTTAGATTATACATTAGTTTATAGGTAAAATAAAATAATCTAAGGGAAAAAATTAGGTAAATCAATTTATAATTAACTTATTTTGCTTTTTTATAGGATTTTCTAAAAAAGTCAATTAGGTCTTATATTTAGGACCGGAGGGAGTATTAGATACTCTCCCACTGTCCTTTTTAAATATGAGTATAGATTGAAAAACATATTTGATCCTTTTTAGAAACTAACAAATGTCTTATAAAAAAGGTTCAAATAAACTTATCAGTTAATGATTTGGTGACTTATAATAAAAATTAGAATGAGAGAGTAATAATATGAAAGAATATGATATAATCAATGGCATGATACTGATAAAAAAATGGCATGATCAAGGAGAGTGCATATTTTTCTCAAAAAGAATCATTAACATCGATTCATCTAAATTTTAAATAAAAACGATTCAAACTTGATTACACATGATAAAATGATACAGAGAATATAACACGTTTTCTGGAAATTATTGCACTTTCAACTAGCTATAAAGTCATGTATACAAAAAGAGGAGGCACGTGTGATATCAAAGGCACCGCCCCTAGCGTATTCGTCATTTTTGTCTGCGGGATTCGGAACCCGATAAAAATAAAACTAAGTACTCAATCTCACAAAGGATTAATGCGGCTGAGTACATAATGAGTGGGCTATTACCAAGCTTTAATTCCCATATTTGACTAATTCGAATCATCAACCTAAGTTTGAGCAAAAAAAATCATCAGCCTAAGCAGTAAAGAATAGGATTGTACAAATCAGCGGAGGATTAGTCTCTCACTTGTCGAGTGAGGGGATACCTTGATCATGGATAAAAGAAAATAGAATTGTAATGATATAGCTAGGAGTTTAATGCGGGATTTTATTGTTAGCGCAAAGAGTAGGTCATTGATAAGCTTACAAGATTTATATAATTTTAATTTAATAATGAAAGGTTAAAGTGTATCCAATACTCCCGAAATATATTTTTGGGCGTAATCAGCAATTATTTTGAGCCGGCATTAGCATCCTAGTCCATTTTGGTGCTGCCAACATTTGAAATTATTTTTTGAGTGTAATTAGCAGCATAATGTATTTTAGAGTGATGTCAACCCTCAAAATATTAGTTTGTAGTTTTGTACAATCTTACTCCATAATAATGGTCCGCAAGGGTTCTTTGGCACCCTAAACCATAAATATAACAAAGCTAAAGAATGAAGAATGTTTGTGGTGGTTCTAGGTTAGATTGGCTCTGTTTATAATTTTAAAGTAGTGTTGATCTATATATTGCATTTCGAAAAATAGTTTGATGAGTTGGAAATTATTGTATCCATTATTGAAGTGCACATTATACCACTACTTTTTAGTTATTTTTTTTATTCCCCTTCACTAAAAACGATAATTATAAGAATTTTAAAATGATTAATTTTACATAATTAATTTCTCCAAAAAAAATCAAAAGGATCTTATAATTAATTAGGATCAAAGGGAATATAATCTAGGTTGTAGATAACACAATTAACAATAAAAAGGGTTGGGATCACCCATGAACTTGTTAATTGTGGGCGGATTGATCAACATTGTTTAATTTGAACAAACGAAATAGCTTGAGGCCTGAAGGGTCCGGTTTTAACATGTCCCAGCCTATGACAGGCAAGCCCTACAAATCCAGACAGAATTCTCAAAACGAGTCTTCGAAACTAAACTCTGGATTTTCTTTCAAGGAAAAACGATGAATAGCTTCATGCACACACATATAATGGCAGCAGAGAAAAGGGAAATGACAATGACAGGAAAAGTGATAGTTAGCAATAATAGTGGATGGTGGCATTGCAGCAAGGACGTGATTTCCACGATAAGGGTACAATTTTTTTCCAAAGTCTATCATGACTATGCGATTCTAAAGAATAGATAATGAACATCATACATGCATCCACTGCGAATTTTTATTATTAGTCATTATATATAAATACAAGGTTTCAGTCATGCATAGCTTGATAGCATATATGTCTGCTATAAGATATAGAGTATAAACCAACAGAACATTTTTTTTTTTCTTTTTGAAAATTGAAAAGCTGATGCAATATTTTCTTTTTTTTTCTTTACCTCCTAGCTAGCTTCTCAATTATATTGCTTCAATGGCGGACAGGATTATACCTGCTTTACAATCTCACCTCATCCGAACAGAATAGATTCACATTTGTATTATTACTCCACCATATCAACATGTTTTTGGCTTTCTGCCATTCGATCTGCCGTACGATTATACTGGAAGCACCATTCTTTACTTCTTGATATACCTCTTAACTTCAATGTCTTGCTTACATTACTCTAAATTATATCAATTAATGACTCCGCTTACTTGAGCTTTCTAAATCAAAATTTTTTCCTAAATAAAAAAAGTATCTATTTCGAGACTTACCAAGCAGAGGAAGTGACAAATCTTTGGATTTATATTATTTTTATATGCTTAATTGAGGCTCTAAATATATTTAAGATGCAATTTTGATGTTTTATATGCTAAAATGAAATGCATGTTTTGAGTGAGAGTTGGCTTGGGAATTGAATCAATTGGTCTTGAATATATATGATGTAAATAATTAAGTTTTTGGCTATTTGATCTACCTTTATTCTTTCATTATTAAGTGATGATCGACCCCTTTTCCTTTTCATTAGATTTATTGGGAATTTGATACAAATATCTTAGTCTTAAAATGATTATTGAAATATGTACAATGCTTAGTTCATTTCTCATTGCTTTCAACAGTCACGTGTTTACTTATTGAAGATTATTGGAGCTGATCATGTTCAAATGCAATGAATGAGTAATGTCAAAAAGGGAAGCAAGAGAAACATGTCTTTTTGTTTTTAATGGATGGGAAAATATTTAAGGAAAAGAGGGCCCGTGAGTTGAGTAAGGGGAAACTGAACTGAAATTTATTTCTTCTAGGCCGAGAAGAGTCATGGGCTGGGCAGCACTTGTGAGCTAATCCAAGGAAATGGGGAAGTATTATTCTGCTGGGCTCAAGGGGTGAAAAAAAAAAGGAAGTAAAAAAAGAAAAGAAGGAGGAGCTGCAGAGGGGGAAGGCGTGACTGGCAGCAGAAGCGAGAATTGAGAATGGGAGAGGGCTGCGAACTGGATAGAAAAGAAGAAGGAATGTGAGAGGGGCGGCGGCAGATTGAACTCCATTTCTCCTCCTCCCTTTCTTCATTTGCTCTCTTTCTCTCCTATTTTTCACCGTGATTTCTCTCAATCTCCTCCTTGTTGGTGCTCCTCTCATGGGAGGTAACTAAACATTTTTTTGCTGGGAATGTTTTGAGATGACTTGAGCTCACATGCCTAATTGGATGAGGTTCCAATAATTAGGTATTGGACTCATGGGTCCATGAGGTTTGGTAAATTAGTACATTAGCATCCTAATTGACTTCCTAAATATATTAATTGAGCTAGGATAATTATTCTCAATAATTTCCCAAGAGCAATTCCATTTTATTTTACGAAATCTTTACATTTTCCAATTCTTATTTTCTCTTTTGCATAGTACACCTTTTACTAAATTTCATTATTAATCCATAACAATTTTTCCAATTCAAACAAATTTAGCATTTAATTACTAGGTAATTAGTTACATTTATAGGCTCCTTTGAGAACGATACCCGGGGTAATTTTCGCTTACCTTGAAGTCCTAAAATTTCTTGAAGGACTAGGCCCAAAGCATACTACACCGACCGCAAAATCGGTGTCCTTCAGGAAGCAAAGGGTATACACATTCCTAACAAAAACTTTTTTTAGAAATTTGGATTTGTGTTCTTTTCTTTTTTATAGATGAGGCTGTCTAACATTAATCTTAACTAGCAGTTTATTGGTTTTTTAAAAACCGAACATTTATGTTACGAGTTTTAGTTTTGTGCAATATGCATGGCTCTAACTGATACACCAAATTCAGTGGCATAAGTATGTTATCTTGTGTCTTTCTTTTGGTGCGTGGAAGTTTCTTCCCCAATCTTTTCACCTCATCGATCCCATGACAACATATAGAACCAAAAAAGAAATTCTGCGCTAGTCTTTACAAAGTTGTGAGTAGTGGAAATAAAAGGATACAGACTAAAAATACTCTTAAATGGTAGATTATATTGATTATTTTAAAAAGTAAGGATTAAGGATGCTAAATTATTTATTTTAAATTATTTGTTTATATTTTGCTTTGAAAACCAGTTTACCATACCAATAAACTAAACTATAATCTAATTAATTACAAATATGACTAGAGTTACTGTTAAGTGATTTATTTGGATCCTTTGGATTTTCTAAAAAAATCGACTTGATCATATACTCCCTCCGTTCCTAAATATAAGATCACTTTAGCTAATTTGGAGAGATTAAGGAAGCCATATAAATGACATGATCTTCCTAAAATATCCCTCACTTAAATTAAAAATACAAAAAGGGACCAAACACAAACTCCTCCATCTACACTTCACCTCTCACTCGCCCATCCTCGCTTCTTCGGTGAACTCTGCAAGAAAGCACTTGCGTTATATGATGGTGTGGTGGCCTCAGATTAATGGACGAAGACGAAGACTTCCTTTGAAGATGGAGGTGATCGGCGCTCATGCAAGCCCTTGTGCATTATAGCCCGACGGCCCGACGGCTTTCCGGCAAACCGGAATTGGTTCGCCAGCGCCGGATAATTCCGATCAGTTAATCACAAGAAGTAGGCTTGAAATCAGCTCAATTCACTGAAATCATTCATGCTGAGTTTGAATATAGAGGCTTTGTTGCTAATAGTTTGACTGATTTGGAAGCTGAGATGTTAGATTTACTGCCGAGTGAGATTGAGTCGGTGGCGGTCAACATTGCGTGAGCTGTTGGAGTGAAACGTGGGCTTGAGAAAGTGATAGGCTTGTAAAAGTGGTATAAGGGTAATTTAGGCAAAACTTGTAACAAAATACAAAGTAATCTTATATTTAAGAACTTATTCACATCCCTAAAGTGATCTTATATTTAGGAACGGAGGGAGTATTAAGTTTTGGATTTACAAACTTGATTAGAAAATAACATAAAATAATTATAAATGTTGTAAAACATATCAGTTCAGATAACGGTTATGAAAATAGAACAAACATTATAATACTTTATAAGAAAAGAACCACACATTCCCTAAGGTGCGTCTTAGAACCAGCATCCTGTAATCCGTTGGAAGAATTAAACATCCATGTCTAACGGATGAGAATACATGATTCATGCCACATTGTTTCTTTAAAACCAAAAAAGAAGAAAGAAAACATCCATATTCAAGGGATAAGACCATCAGGTTGTAGCAGAGTCAATTAAAGTATATGGGCCTATTAAGAAGGCCCAATTCACTTTGCCCATTAGTGCACAAGCTTGCTTGTAGCGAGGCGGGGTCACGATGGTTATAATATGAAGATTAGAGAATGGGATATATAAGTATATATATAACACCATTGATAGAAGTGACAAAGCGAACATGGAGTTGAATTAAACAGACGCGGAGGATTATGATTAAGATGAAACTATGCATGCATGTATTAAGATACAGAAACAGAAAACCAAAAGAATATGATTAATCGTTTGATACTGAAAGTTGGTACATTATGGCAAAAAAAAAAAAAGAAAGTTGGTACATCATCTTTGTAGGCATTGTGCTTCATAATCCCGACAAGCCCGACATTTTAGTTGAGAGAGGAAGAGCAAGTGGAAAATGGGGGATTCAATGCCTACATTAAAAGCTGTTAACGGTGCATGTTAGAACTCATAACATAACAAATATACTAGCATTTAATATGTTAATGAATATGCTTGAATTCAAGGTAAAACAATCAATATAATTTAATTTGATTTGTTTCCTAAATGCTCATTTCATAAATATAAAACCACTTTTAAATTTCAATTTATTATTAAATATAAGATCATTTTCTAATTGTTCCTAATTTCTCTAAATTAGCTCTAATAATGCTTATCTATAATAAACAAACAAGAGAAAATGAGAGGGGATAAGGGTATATGATTAGGGTGAATTGGTAATATCATGTGCTAATAATTAACCTAATTAATATCTTTAATCTAATTAAATTATGGAAAATTGTCTTATATTCAGGAACATAGGAATATAAACTATTCCAACCGATCTTAAATATAAGAACCTTTTGACTTTTTTTGTGAAAGTTAAACAAATTAGATTTCTTCAGCATTATAATAGATAAGTTACATGTAATTATATTATATGTTAGTACCTCTGGTCCTAAATATAAGACCTAGTTGACTTTTTTGAAAAATTCTTAAAAAGTAAAATAAGTGATCACTTGTAAATTCCTTCACATAATTTTTTAGTTAAACTAGTTTATTTAACCTATAAACTAATAGTTAATCTAAAAAAAATATCAAATATATTATAGTTAACTAACCTATTTTGTTTCCTTAACCTCTACAAAAAAAGCCAATTAGGTCTTATATTTAGGATCAGAGGGAGTATTTTATAAGTAATGTAAATTAGTTTCGAGGCCAGTTTCTCAAAACAAAAGGTACAAAGATCTTATAAGTAGAAATTAGAAAGGATGTCACCTAAAAAAAAAGAAATTAGAAAGGAGCGTATATGTGTGTGTTGTTGCCTCTATGGGGGAATTAATGACACTTACAGGTAGTCATCTTCCGGGGGGAGGGACGATGGTGCACTGGAGGGTCCTTCCACATAGTCTTCATCAGCTGACGGCGATGGTGACGGAGAAAGAACTGGTGATGGCGTTGGTGGCAGGGTTGCTGATGACACTGACGGTGACGGTGACAGAGATAATCCCTCGGGTGATGCACTTTCTGGTGCGTATGAAGGTGAAGATGATGGTGAACTTTCAGGCGAGTATGAAGAAGGAGATGGTCCCTCTAGTGGTGAGCCTTCGGGTGAGTATGATGAAGGAGATGGTCCCTCGAGTGGTGAACCTTCGGGTGAGTATGATGGTGATGATGAAGGAGATGATTCCTGTGGTGAGTATGAAAGTGATTGTGATTCTTCTACTAGTGGTGCACTTTCTGGTGCGTATGAAGATGAAGGAGATGATGATGATGGTGATGAAGTGTCAATGTCTCCCACCAATGAGGAGGATGGTGACAATTCAAAACCTTCTGGAGACTCTGCGGGGCTGCTTCCTTCGCTGTCGGCAGCATTAACGTTGCTGAAATCAAACCATACACACACATAGATATATAATCAATATAGACATGAAGAGAGTGGCATAAAAATAAAAGTAGGGTGGTTATACTAACTGTCCACTTAGTTTTCCCTTCGTTTGTTTCCATATGATCAAGAACACATTATTCAAAAACAAAAATAGATCATTAAATGATGGGACCAAAATTGAATAGAGAGGTTCCAGACTCGTCCAATCTCAAACATGCATGGACCAAATTTTTTATGATCAACAATACTCCCTCCGGTTTTAAATATAAGACATTTTACTCTTTTATAAAATCCTTAAAAATGCAAAATAAGTTAATTTTATATTGATTTAACTAATTTTTTTTATACTAGTTTATTTTACCTATATACTAACGGATAATATAAAAATATATCGAATATACCATAATTTAATAAGCTATTTCGCAACCTCAATATCTCCAACAAAGTCAACTAAATTTTATATTTATTAGGACTAGAGATAGTACTTACTAGGGTCCAAATGTCCAATTTTGTCCTTGGGATTTCTATTCTCACTACTACAAATACAATAAATTACCTTTATTTTAAACATTTTCTCGAAAATTATTCATTATCCATTTAACCATTTTATTAATTTTTCTCAATCCATATATTTTTTCCTTCACTTAATTTGAATATCGGTGTTCTAATTTTTACTACTTTTGCCATCTTGTTCAATTATTATATATTTTGGTGACTTTGAAAATAGATATAAAGGATTTCTTAAATCAAAATGGCGGTTAAACGGTTAATATTTTTTTCTCGATAAATACACAAATGTTCCATCTTGCGTTTAAGAGAGAAAGGAAGGGAATGGAAGTTACTTTTTGAGCCAATCGCTCCATGGGGAGGGACCATTAGCTTCACTCTCGCCATCTCCATTATCTCCCAAGACATCATTTGCCTCTTGGAGAGCTTGCTCGGCTGAGCCATCGAGAAGGGCCTGTTTGGCTATGTCACTATTAGCTGCCTCTTGTATGGTATCTTCTGATACGCCAGCCTCTTTTGCCTTCTCCATTATGCTTCCTAGGTCCCATTGTCCCATTGCCATTGGCATAATTACCAGCCATGACATCAACATCACTCCCACCACCATCCTCATCTTCTTCTCCATCTTTTGTTCTTCTTTTTTGTTTTTCCTACTGTTTGGGAACAGCAAATGATTTTGATATGTGAATGGGATGGCGTAAATATAGGTATGATTTTGGTGTATTCAGGTTCACACATTTGTTCGTTATTCCCATGTTTTATTCTCCAACGTTGGAATTTTAGATTTTCTTTTTCCCACTTTTATTGCCAACTCTATTTCCGTTTGGTATAGCTTCCTTTTTTCTCTTTCGGTCTTACCTAGATTTTATATTCTTGCGCATGTCCGACTTTTGCGCCAAATCTAATCAAAATCCAAAATAGCATGATACGCGTAGTAGGCTACTACACTGCAAAAAATTACATTATTTATATTGCATTTTCTTTTACTAAAAATAGTAGTGATAGAAATTTAATACTATATCTTGAAATGTGAAAACTGAAAAAAAAAATAGGTAGAAGATTCCTGCTAACTAACTTATTACATTTATATATAGAAAATTAAAAGACAAGGAAATTCGGAAATATTAATACTATATATAGCAGCGAAACATTTTATATATAAAAAAAGGACACGTTTATTATTCCATGAAATAACTAAATTCGCACATAAACAAGGACTCGCCAGTTAATCCACCAAAATGAGAATTACTAGTATTAATTTGTAAAATCCACCAAAATGAGAACTACTAATATTGATTTGTAATGATATAACATATTTCAGGCAATAAGTTTTCTGAATTTGTTTTAAGTTGAGAGAGTGAACCATGAAGAAAGGAAATGGTCAAGAAAAAACATGAAGAAAGGAAGGTCGACGTTGACCTGGTGGACTGGGCCAAGAGGATAAAAGCAGGGAAAAGAATCTCAGGCCGGTCAGGTCATTGCCTCATTGGGCTTCATGTGCATAAGGCAACGAGGTGGAGATGGATGTGGACCCTCTTTCTTATTTTTTATCACCATTATATGGTTATGGTCCATTCCACCTTGAAGTTAAAATTGTTATTTTTTTTTATTGAAAAACTATTATCCAATTTTTTTTAAAAAAATTTATGTTTTCTATTTTATAGGTTATCATGAAGGGCCGACTTAGTTCAACAGTAAGCTCGCTTGCCGTGTGGGTATGAGGTCGCAGGTTCGAATCAATCACTGTACAAAAAGCATAAGTTAGACTGTCTAGTATATTCCCTTCCCCGGTATTCTCACCAAGTGGGGACTAAAATTGGGTTGTTATCATGATATAATTGTCTCACATTTTTTTATCTGTATCTAAACTTGACCACCGATATAAGGCTCAATGACATCGTCTGATTTATGTAAGTAACACAACTTAGTTGAGATTTATGTAAGTAACACAACTTAAATGAGATAAAGGTTTGATGTTGTTGTTGTATCTTGTTATCTGGTTTTTGTTCTTTTATATTTCTCAATGTATAGAAAATGTGAACAATTTATAGAGAAAAGAAAAATATTATAAAACAAAATCCAGAGCCGTTTAATTCTTTTTTTTTTTTTTGGATAGTAGGAGCCGTTTAATTCTATTTCTTCAATATTTGATGACTACCTCCTCTGATCTCCTTCGATACACATAGTCACGTATATGACAATGTGTGCGCTCTTTTGACCTCTTTAGCTCTCAACTCATAGCCACCAGACTTATAGTGACGGAAGATTGGCGTTTTTTCATGTAATAATTATTTTTTTTCATGTAATATTTTTCCCGACGACATTGACTGGACTGAGGAGCGTTCATCAACGCGTTTATTGTGGAAAAAAATATGCCATTTGCTTGGCAGAGAGTGAAAATTTAATATATATATATATATATATATATATATATATATATATATATATATATATAGATACGATTATTTGCTACTACTGAACAAATTATTCAACGATGATGCACATGCATATCATTTGACCAAACTGTTTTCTTTCATTTGATTAGTTACGTTTTGTACCTTTTTCTGTCCTATACTAAGAAGGATCGGAGATGCTGCCAATCATTATTGATGATCAATAAATATCTATTAAAAATCTTAATATGTAAATCCAAGAGTGTTGACATCGTTCAAGGTAAACATCGCTACAAAATTATTATTTTCATTCATCTGGTTTTAAAGACAATGCAAAAGCAATTAGATGATAATTTGATTCGACCTTTTTTAGTTGTTGCGCTGTTTGGTACTGCGTGCTAGTTTAAGCAAAAATAAAAACATGTCTATTGTCATTTAAACTTCTAATTTGATTTCATTTTCTTGGCCAGAAAATTTCTTAATTTTCTTACCATAGAAAACTTCTAATTTGATCTCATATACGTTTGAACGTTTGATATAATTTGGATGTACACTTCGTGTAAAACTTTTCTTTTATA
The DNA here is from genome assembly GCA_029929735.1 of Mimosa pudica. NCBI lineage: Eukaryota > Viridiplantae > Streptophyta > Magnoliopsida > Fabales > Fabaceae > Mimosa > Mimosa pudica. The sequence continues at coordinate 13,830,322 of JAKELP010000004.1, read as the reverse complement.
CATATAATAGGTCTTTAATTTGTGATAGAGGAATTATATATATTCATGTTGTTATCTATACATTTATTTCATTTTAATTATAGTGATTGTCTTTTTATCACCTAATCAAATATACCATCCGTTTTTTTTTTATCAAAAATACTACTTTCATTATCAGCAAATGACAAAATGTTTCAACAATACAACCACACTCACAAAGGAGTAAATATTAATGTCAACTTCAGAAAAACAACAAACTGAAAATAAAACACATATGCTAAAAGACAATTAATAGACAAATCTTAGCAAATCCGTTTTTAAATCTAGACCTATTTTGAGATATGAATTTTGTAATTTTTCTCAACATTTTCCCAAAATTTTTTATTGAAACTCTTAAACAATGAACAAGTGCATGAGAGATAATTGAAACTTGAAATCAAAATAGAAGGATGTGGCGCTTTGGTAATATTATGTCATTCTATCTAATTTCACAAACTTCTTTAACCAAATCAAACATGTAATTGGGTTTTATATTCGAGAATGAGGGGAGTAAATATTTTTGTCCAATTGCTATATTATTGACTCCTCTAATAACTTTGTTATACTAGCATTGTTAGCTTTTGCATAAAAAAACTTACAATACTAATAAATTAGGGCCTTTAGTTATGATAAACAACCACAGATGCCAAAGTAAAAAAATTGAATAAAATCAAACTATGTGTGTGTGTGTGTGTATAAGCTTCTTCCCTGTATTTACAATGAATCCAAGAGATATGAAATATAATACTCGTAGTTAATACATGTACAAATGTATTATTTTAAGAAATTAATTTATTGTAAAAAACTTCGGTTTGCAATGCAGGTTAAAGTTCATATTTTTTCTTAAACATGGTGTACCTTGTTTCCCTTGAAAGTATTTTTTTTGTCCAATTTTACTCTAAAAGTATGCAAGGTATATCATATTTTCTAGTTTCCATTAAAAACTCATGTTAGTGATTGTTAAATAGTTGACATTGAGTATTAATATTTTAACAGCAACAGGTGGATATAATACAATTTTATAATTTTCTGGGTCAAAATTGGATTAAAGAATACTTCCAAAATAAATATAATACTATGTGCATGCTTCCAGGACAAATATAACCATGAACCCTTCACATTATTCAGATTATAGGGTAGTAATTGAGAGTTATTTGCTATCAGGCCTAATGAAACAACATTTCAGGTCATGACATTTCTATATGTTTTGCCAGTTTTGGCGTGAGAATTTCAAAATAGAGAAGGCAATGGTATAAATCATCCAAAAAAATTGGTACGATGGGAATTTGAATGTGGACTGTTTTTAATATCATATTGTATTGGATTATTTGTTGGACTGTTTTTAATATCATACTCAAATTTTAATGCCAATTTGCCTGATAGTTTTTTAATATCATACTATACCGGATTATTTCCTTTTATATATATATATATATATATATATATATATATATATATATAATCTGAATTATTATAATTTCAACAAAGTTTACAATTCTCATGTGAAACGAGGCACCTGTTTTTTCCCTCTCCACCTCCTCATTGTTTCGGCATCGCACCAAGCAACCAACAACCCTTAGTAAGAGTGTGTTTGGTAGGTAGAAAGAAAGTAAAGAATTAGAATTGGAAAGGGTAAAAGATGGAAAGTAGGGGTAATGATGAGAGAGTAAAGTTTGTGGGCCCTACGATAGGTGTAAGATGAAGAGAGAAAATTTGTGGGCCCCAGGATATATGTAAATGACCATATTACCCTCAAACTTTTCAATTATTTACTACCCACTTTCTTTCAATTCTTGAAACCAAACAAATTATAAGGGGAGAATCCCCTCATTGTTTTGGCTGGCCCACGTGCCACCCATGAGTAAATGGCTATATATATTCTTTTTTTTTCTTTTTCTCTTTTATATGTGTGTATATAATACACACATATATGGGAAAATTAAATTTTATTATTTGATTATTTAGTTAACTTTTTAGTAATGTTCAATTTTATTTTATAATATCCAATTTTTCTTGACTAAATTTCAAAACAAATAACTTCAACATAAATCAATTTTGTTTAAAAATTCCTAACAATTTCCCAAATCAACCATTAATTCAATATCAACTCCATAATTGAGCCTTTAAATCCTATAAAGCCTTTAAACTTATATTTGATTACTTAAAAACTTGAGATGTTACATATTTTCTCTTTGTCGGTGACTAATCTATTTTAAGTTTAAGTCCAAAGAATTTTTCATTTTTCTGAACAACCACACCTCCCATAACTTTGGGTAAGGGGTCTCTCCACTTCCCCTTCTTTCCTCTTCCCTACAAAAATTATTTTGAGTCACATTTTTTGCTTAACTTTACCATTATATTCTATTTAGTATTGGTGACATTTTGATATATTCCACAAGAAATGGTTGTTTTCTGTTTTATATGATTTAATAAAGATTTATTGCTTAAGAGTATGTATTTATTTTGAAGTCAAATCAATAAATCTTTGAAAAATCATATAAAATCGAAAAAAGAATAATTTCTTTCATGAGATATCAAACTGTCACCAATTTTATATAGAATCTAATGGTAAAATAAAAAATTGACCCAAACATAATTTTATAAAGGGGAAGGGAAAGTGAAGAGGCTCCTCTACCATAAAACACTTGCGTCTATATCATTCTAGCTGATGTGGGTCATCATATTATACATCATAGTTCATTGTACATCTTTACTTGTTTGCGTACTTAATTTTAGGTCTCCTTCAACACACATAACATAGAAAAAGTCTTATAAAATGATGAAATTAAAATAGGGTCCTGAATGACTTTAATTTAATCATCTTCCAAATCAAAACGATATTTTTGTTATCCTTGTTATTCTGAATCGATATGTTGTGACTGATATCCAATAACTTATTACGTATGGTCATAACGTTGTTATTCACAGTTTAAACACTTGTTATTAGTTGAAATATAAACCCTTATAAACGGTGTCCAATGACTTGTTATATGTGGTCAAAATATTGTTATTCGCCGCCCAAACAATTGTTATCTTGTGGATAATTAAAGAAGGACAAAAACATCTTATAACTTGAAAGATAATTAAAGTAAAGTTCATTGAGACTACTTTAATTTCAACATTTCATGAAACTTTTCCTATATTATATGTATTGGGTGGACCTCAAATTAATTTCGCGTTATTTTTCGCGTGGCGTGAATGTTCTTTTTCAACCTTTATTGTTTTTTTAATTTTAATCTCATCCGAGCGTTCATGTACAGCGACAGCGGGTCCAATATATTTAATGAAGAATTAAAGTCTCTCACTCTCCTCTCAATGTTTTATGTTGAAGCTGCCAATCACAATAAGAGTGCTCTTAATTACTCACCCATCTTCTGTTTTTCTCCATTGTTGCATCTCAGCTTATATTCCTCTGTTTCCTTAGTTCCTATGGCCAACTCTTCCACTCTCCCTAATGTTCTTTCACCAACTTCTCAAGTCAAGGTACTTCTTACCTACCCTTTTTTCAATTCATGCACTTTATTATATGTTTGATTCAACTTGTCCTACTTTACTATTTATGTTATGTTTAGAAACAGTTTTTTATGGTTGAGCATTTAATCTGGGGAAACAGAGAATTTGACGAAATGAATATATATTGTTTGACTAAATTTTCGTTTTTTTTTGCAGGTGCATCGTGCAATATGTTCACAGCTTGGGGAATTTACTGAAAGAATTTCACAAATTGTACTAGCCATTGAATCTGCACGGCCAAATTGTGCGGTGGCAATTCAAGCATTGTGCTCCTTACATTTCACTTTGGATAAGGCCAAGTCAATTATCCAGCAATGTTCTCACTCCAGTAAATTGTACCTGGTACTTTAATACCCCACTAGTCTTGTGACACAGATCCATTTCAATTTGATTTGAAACATTTTTGTTTGTTTGGTTGGTTGTTATCATCTATGAATGTTGACCAATAAATAAATCTTCAAGTTCCTAGGGATCTAATTTTTAATGAACTATCTTACTACTTGGAAAACCTTTCAGGTAATCATGGCACATAAGATAGTTTCAAGATGTGAAAAGATAAGAAGTGATCTGGAGTTTTTTTTGACCCAAATTCAAGAAATCGTCCCAATTCTGCTGGATGCTGAGGTGGGTTTCAAGTTTCAACTACTAGTAACTCGGTTTCACTTCTTCAATAGAATCCTACCATCATCAGGACATGCTTGATAAGATCAAATATGGTCCTGTATCTTAATAATTTGTGCATTTTGGTAACTTGGTTAGTGATGTTGAGAAATGATTGTGCAGATATCTGAAATCATACATGATCTTAGAGCTGCAGAATTTTCCTTGGAATTCGCAGAAGATGAAGCTAGGAAGGCATTACTAGAACTGCTTGAGAAAGACTTGCCCGGTTCGGAATCTATAAATGAAGCTGAACTTGATGCTGTTCAGATTGCTGTTTTGAGGCTGAAAATAACATCTCCTATAGCTCTCTTAGAGGAGAAAGCATCTCTCAAATTACAGATGGAAAAGGCCAACCATAAAGACCAAAGGGAGATGGAACTAGTTAAATACTTGTTATATCTTGTCATTAAATATAGGAAATTCTTATGTCAGGCATCATCAATCTAGGGAACATGAGCTAGATATGAACCTTCAGATTGAAGATTCTAGAGTCTTGTGATCTGCAAACTAATTGTTTATATTTATTTGATTTGCTCAAAATCAGCACTTAATTGGAAAGAATCATTGGCATGGTCAAGGCCAAGGTGAATTGTCCAGACCCCACCCCCCCTCCCAAAAAAAGTCAGATTAAATACCATTTTGACTTCCAAATTATTTCTAATGTCTCAATTTGACCTACAAACAATAAAATGGTTCATTCTGGCCTACAAATAAAATAAAAGGGTCAATCGTGCCAGAGTGAACCATTTTATTTTGAATATTTTATTGACCAGATTGACCATTTTATTTTGTTTATAAACTAGATTTACCCTTTCATTTTGTTTATTGGCTAGAATGAGTAATTTTATTGTTCATAGGTCAAATTGAGCCATTAAAAATAGTTTATAGGCTAAAATGATATTTAACCCAAAAAAGTCCTATTTACAATTATTTCTTGTTAGACTCTATGAAGAAAGGTACTTTTTCAGTTTTAGGTTGCATTAAACCTTTCCTTCAAGTCCTCTCCATGCATGCAGTATATCAAAGTTTTTTTTTTCCAACACAACAAGACATAGAAGTTAAAAGAAAGGAACTGCAAAAGTGAACTTCCAGTATAGGTCAAGGACAATTAGATGAGTTTTCAATACGTGGATGGATACCACAAGTTATAACCATGCCAAAATGTATGAGGTTCAAGAAAAGCATAAAGTGGGGATTCCTTCGGCAGAAGGTAAAAGCAACTTCTGCCGTATAGCACTTGGAAGAATATCAGAATGAGAGGCAATCTTAATTAAAAAGAAAAATAAATTTGACGGAATACAAGTGAAAGGTTGGGAAGAAATAAACAATAAATGACGAGCAATAAGATGTGCCAAGTATAAATGTTTGTTCTGTTGAGGTATATTACAAACGCAAACAACAGAATTGCATTGAGCCAAAACAGATTTAGAGGAGCCATTCATTAAGCATCTCTATGGAACAAAAGAGACATCCATTTCGTTTCAGAATTCCTTGGAAATCTGAATCATCCATTCCACATCCTGCTGATACATCTTCCTCTAGTCATACCAAAAAGAAACCAAAATTACCATTTTATCCTCCTGGGATTGCCCCTATCAAAAAAATCAAATCTCCATCCTCTTCTATAGCTGATCAAACCAATATGCCATCAACATCTCAGAATCAACACATGAACTTGATGCAAAATCCTAAAGTAGAAGAAAACAAGCAACCGGATGCACCTGAAATAGTAGAGACACGTGTGATGTTTTCCACCTCTAACCCCACCAACAAAGACACCAAAATTTTGAGTTCAACAAATCCTAAGGTCAGTAACGTACTTACACCCAACACAAGCAAACATTCATTGCAAAATGAGATAAAAGAAGGTGTGTCATCCTGTGATCATCAACTAGCGACTGAAAATCCATTTAATGTGACAACTCTAGCAGGAGATAACAGAGGAGCTACAATGAACATAGGATCAAAGTCAGGTAAGAAAGAAATATTGATTCCCATATGTAGAGCCTACAAGAAAAATCCAGAGTTGACCAAAGTCAAAGGGGATGAAAGCTCTGATGAAGATTTATGTAACAAAGTGGAGAATGAAGTAGGGAATGCATATGTGAATAGTAATATACAAAGTTTGAATAACTCATTGATGTGTCAGAGTTCGATCAATGATAGAGATCCTGGGGTACACGTGACACTTCCTGAGAAACATGTTGAAGTGGTCAAGCGTGATGGTGATGATAAAAGAGGTAAGGAAATAAGAAAGGCCGAGGTTAATGATGGGGTGAGAATTAGAAGAAGATGTCTTAGAGGACTTATGGCAGAACCAAGTGACTCTGATCCTGATAACCCCAACAAACCTCAACGTCATGGTTGTAAATTCAAATGTGGAGAAGTCCCCAAATTTTAGTCACTTTGTTTCCAGTAAAAGGTGCATTTGGTGTTCAAACTAAGTCATATACATTGAGAAGATTTTTTTAAAGTACTGCTCAATTCCTTGGATTAAGATCATGTTCATTTTTGCGTTAAATTTAAGGATATACTATGTTTAATTAGATTATATGTTTCTCTATAAGTATGATAAATTAATTATTTTGGAAAAAAATTAAAAATCAACAATATAGAGTGATTTATTTTGTATCACTAATTAATTTCTCTACAAATAAACTAGTTGGGTAGCGTCATTTACTATTTAAAATTCTCTTTTTGAGATTTTAAGTTCAACTATCATTTATCTAGAATTTCTCACGAAAAAACATGAATAGGTAAAGCTAAACATATTAAAACCTTCTAAATTTCATTAAATTTCATTGAACAGTTTAAATTTTATTTTGTGCAAAGAACTTTTAAGAAAAATTTTAATTTGATACATAATCTGAAAATTAAATTTAAACCGTACGTGCAAACAATATCTAAATGGGTGGTTAGATATGTATAGCTGATTTATTGGACTGTAAGAAAATTATTAGAAAGCAGGTTTGATGGAGATTAGGAGGTTTATAATAGAATAATTGATCAATTGGACCATAATCTATCCCAATTTTAAATATTAGACCGCTATTAGCCATGAACCATATAATATTATTCCACTAAAGTAGATGTCTTTCCAATTCAAAGAGGAAGTGGCCTCGGTTGCAGCGAGTAAGAATGTATCAGACGTAGATATGTGGGATAATTTAGTTTAAGATTGACGGAATATATTATGGGGGATATACTTTCTCCTGATAAAGAATTTTCATGGATATAGATATGTTTAAAAATACAATACATGAGGTGGTAGTCTCTATCCCAATCCACGTCATCACGGGTGGCTTACTTTAGTATGACTGATCAATCTATGAGGGAATCTAGTTTATTGAGTAACTTTGAATTAGTGAGTAAAATATTGCTTGTAATGTAATGTAGTTGGACTTGTGTGATGGTTATCTGGAGCGCAACCTCACAGGATTTCCGTTATCTGGGTTTTTCAATGAGCCTGTTGAGAGGGAAGTGATGTGGACGGATGAGTTTTTGGGGAATAGAGGGAGAGATGGAGTAGGAAAGCAAGTCAACAATACTTATGACTTGAAGGCATATACAGTCTGGATGATTAAGAATGCATTTTCCTAAACAATAACTTTGTCCTACTCACCAAAATTGCGAAATATAACACCTAGTTGATCTTTTTACAAAACCCTAAAAAAGTAAAATAAGTTAATTATAAATTGATTTACTTAATTTTTCCCTTAAGCTAGTTTATTTAACTTTAAATTAATAGATAATTAAAAATATATCAAATACGTCATAATTTAATGAATTATTTCGCAACATTAATCTCTCCAAAAAAGGTCAATTAAATATTATATTTAAGATTGGAGGGAGTATACTTTTTTTGTAATTACTAAATGCTACTCAGTTTTAAGGAATAAATTCTGCATCCAATTTAACTCATATAAACACGATGACCAATGAAAATGGCTTCAGATTTAACTTCTATAATTTATAATCAATACTCCCTTAATCCTAAATATAAGACCTAGTTGATTTTTATTTGAAGAAATTAAGGTTGCAAAATATAGGTTATTAAATTATGATATATTTGATATATTTTCAAATTATCATTAGTATATAGTTCAAATAAACTAGTTTAAAAGGAAAATTAGTTAAATCAATTTATAATTAACTTATTTTGTTTTTTTACTATTTTCTAAAAAAATCAACTAACTTAGTGTGATATTTGTGACACATATTCACACGATCAAGGTGACGTGGAGGCTTTATTGAACAAAAGAGTCGAAGACATAAACTTAAGTCAAAAGGAAAAACTGCGGATGGTATTGCCGCTTTGTTTACATATCTATGGGCAGCCTGAATTATGAATACTTGGTGCCCAAAATAGCTTCCTTCTAGGATCCTCGAATTCATTGAATTTCGTCAAAGATTAAGTTTTCATAATATTTTATTGGGGCCCACCCGACATTTACATCATGAAAGAAATATAATATACATTGGATAAGAACAAACTAAAGGAAACTGATCCAATATCTGCTCATTGCATGGTAATGATGAAGCAAAATATCTGGCTATATATATAGCACCGAAAGGAGTGGAGTGCATGGTAAGAACAAGTGTCACAGATACTGAAGGATAGATAATTTCAGCAACAGCAATGGGTTCTCTCATGGCAGGATGGGATTCTCACACCTTAGATCCTAAATCAGGTTCGAAATTAACCCATTTAAACCATATCTTCTTTTTTCAGATTTTATGATTTAACTTATTGTGGGATGATTTCTAAAAAGGCCTAAATTTTTCCTTCTTTTAGTGAAACTAGTGAGAAATAGATCTCTGACTAAAGAAGAGATTGATGCTTTCTGGAAATCACGGAAACAGATAGAGGAGGAACACCTCAAAGCTATTTCCAGTATAGCAGAAAATTATGAGGTATGATAATGAGAGATGCTATGTTGATTTTCGTTTGTTTGTTTGTAACTTAAGTACTTATAAAGTGGATTGACATTTGGTAGGTACAGGCCAACAAATATGAGGAGCCAGAGAAGTTAAACAAAGAGCAACTGGCTCGCATGAAAGAGTTCATAGGTGGGGATGCAGGGAATAGCTTGGAGCATTTGATCAAGAAAAATGGATGGTGATTACTTGCTTTTGCTTTAGTAACGAATTATGAGTACTAGGTTGTGTGAAAAGAATTTTAACATTAGACATGGTTGGATGTGCAGGTGGACTAAAAGCAATTCGGCTTTTCTGAATGAGCCTCCAGTGATGGAAACATCTTCTCACAAGTATGCATCGCAATTTCACGTAGCCAATTTGACATCTTCTAAAAAGAACTCTGAAGACGGAATTAGTGCTGCTTGATAATGATATTTGAGTTCTATTTTCCCTTTGTAAATAGCTATATATATATATATATATATATATATATATATATATATATATTGTGTATGCAACGTAAGCTTCTCAACTTATTCAATATATGCATGAGATCTTCTCCAGTTGTGGAGAGGTGTTGAGATAGAAATGGGTCCCTTTTTATTCACAACTTTGTAGTGAAGGTCATATTGCCCACAAACTATGTACAAATTAAAATTGTTATGTCGGCTAGGGAGCACCTTATTATAATCCATCTCCTGATAGATACGAACATCCGTCCTGACTGAGATGTGATTTTTTCATTTCTGCCAGTTAAGATCATTCAGTAGGAGGCTCACTAGCTAGGTCCCGTGTCAATAAAAAGATTTGAATAATGATTCTAGTCCCCATATCTATAATGAAATTTAAATTCATGTAGGCCATGGATCAGCTTCTTACCAATTGGAAAAAAAAAAGAAAAGAAAAAGAAATGTCCTGGTCTCATCAGTCTCAAAATTTGAATTCATGTAGGCTTTGAGATATGGATTGTGCTTTTTGGGGCATACGTTGACGTATATAGTATATCCAAATCAATGAATAGGGATGGACTTGTGTACGTTGATCAATGCTGGAGGCACATCCCATTTTGGGGACTTATCTACTGAATTATATCTTTATTGCCAATGCAAGGCTGCGACACATTTAGCAGGCTTACAAATTGGACCTCTCAACTCTCAAGTCTATGATGTCTTCGTATCACCAGCCCAACTATTTATCCGAACCCCCTACAAATAATTAGAAAATAATATGTCTCAAAAATTGTTCTATTCGAATAATATGCCTATATAAAAAAATTTAGGTTCCTACTGTTCTCATATTTTCAAATAAAAACTATGAAATATGAATTCACCATTCTTGACCAATTACTACAGAAACTATAATTTTGGAATAATGGTCAATATTTAATGATTTGTTAACATAAGATATCGGATGTCCCCAAAGGTATTTTGTATTTAGGGCGAAGGGGCAAAAATAGCCACCGTAATTTTCAAAATGGACAACTTTGACACCCGTAATTTCGATGGTGCAAAACCGGACATTATAAACCAAAATGGGACAAATCTAGCACTATTCAACATATGTGTTAAGTTTGACCATTAGTTAACTGAGAATGATGATATGGCACAATGACGTGGCACAATGAAGCATTATGTGTCACTCCCATGTTGATATGTATATGACATGGCAAAAATGAAAAAAATTAATCTGATATGTATATCCAGTCATACTACAGGAGCGGGTAAAAAAGAAACTGAAGAAGAAAAGCGAGAGAGATAGAAACTGAATAAAAGAAACTGGAAAAAAAGAAAACGAATCTGAAAATGAAAAGGGGAAAAACATATTCAGTTATCACCAAATTTGTAAGCTGAGCTGGAGAGCTTCTTCTCCAATTTTCAGTATTGAAACTCGCGTTTTGCTTCCCTCAGTCTTCATCACCAGTCCATCTTCTTTTTTCTGCCCAAATTTCATCTTCTTCCATTTAGTTGCTGCAATGGAGGCTTTGATGAGAGTGATGAATAAAATTTTTAGAAGTACAGAGATTATGGGATGGAATATGAGAGAGGAAGGATGATTATGGGAACTGGGAATTTTTTTCATTTTTGCCATGTCATATACATATCAGCATGGGGGTGACACATAATGCCTCATGGTGCCACGTCATTATGTCATATCATCATTCCCAGTCAACTAACGGTCAAACTTAACACCTATGTTTAAGAGTGCTAGATTTGTCCCATTTTGGTTTATAATGTCCGGTTTCGCACCATCGAAATTACAGGTGTCAAAGTTGTCCATTTTGAAAATTACGGTGGCTATTTTTGCCCTTGTATTTATTACTGTAAGATGGATCCTATATTGATATCCGCTATAAAATCACATACAAGCTGAAGTAAACCTGCGAATTTTACTTATGGTTTTATGGTGATGGTGAAAATACAAAGGAGTCCAATAATTAGTCATGACAGTTGACAAGTCTAATTTTAGACATATTGACTTTTTATTCCTGCTTGAATATTAGCATCCGGAATTCAGGATGAGAGATGAGTGGGCATACCCACTAAAGATGTGGACTTTTCTAGAATGTCATTTTCTATTTGTCGCCACCCTATCACTCTTCTCTTGGAATCCAATCTATTAAATAGAAAATCCCAAAATTACCCTTCACCTACTCCCCGTTCAAGGAGAATGAACATGATTAAAGAAGGACGTCCCAACTACTTGCCTTGCTTCTTTGCTAAATCAAGTCATAAACTATGAAAAAGTTATAAGATAGCAATGGTAAAACAAATGTTATTTTGTTAATTGAAGCTTCCAACCTAAATAAAGATCAGATTTCCATGGAACAAAAGCCGGTTTTTAATAGACCGCACTATTTATAAACTATGGGAAAAAGTTATAACATAGCATGTTTATATATGTCGTGTTACTTGACAATGAAGTTATCCAATTTATAAACTTTTGCTATTTTGAGAAAGGATAAAAATTAACATCAGCAACAAAATCAATCCCCATTCATAAAGACCTTCCAATCTTAGAATAAGGTTGGAACGAAAGGGTACTAATGTAACTTCAAACTTAACGTTTTGGTCATGTATAAATAAGGGGACGAACTCATTAAGCATTGGCTACATAGCGTGGTTCAGGAAAAACTCATAGACAATAATTAAGAAACTGTTACATTCACCAATGGCAGAGAAAAGCAAGATTCTGATCATCGGAGGCACCGGCTACATTGGAAAATATGTAGTGGAAGCCAGCGCAAAGTCAGGCCATCCCACCTTTGCTTTGGTCAGGGAAAGTACCATCTCGGATCCAATCAAGGGAAAACTCATTGACAATTTCAAAAACTTAGGCGTCACTTTACTTCATGTAAGCCTCATGTTCTACACATTTTGTTCATAATAAACATTATTGTGAACCAAAAAAAAACATGTATCCTAGTGGCATAACAAAAAGAATTAATAATAGTGGTGATCTACATATGTGCAGGGTGATCTTTATGACCATGAGAGTTTGGTGAAGGCTATAAAGCAAGTGGATGTGGTTATATCAACCGTGGGTCATATGCAGCTAGCAGATCAAGTCAAGATCATTTCTGCCATCAAAGAAGCTGGTAACGTTAAGGTATGTTTTGGTATGACTCACTCTATTGTTGTCATTGAGATTGTCCAATGGTATATAATTAATAATTGCTACTGTATTTGGTTATTTGTGTTACAGAGGTTTTTCCCTTCTGAATTCGGGAATGACGTGGATCGTGTGCATGCAGTTGAGCCTGCAAAATCTGCTTTTGCCATTAAGGCTCAAATAAGACGTGCCATTGAAGCTGAAGGTATACCATACACCTACGTTTCAAGCAACTACTTTGCTGGCTATTTTCTTCCCACTTTGTTACAACCAGGAGCCACTGCTCCTCCTAGAGACAAAGTCATTGTCTTAGGCGATGGCAATCCCAAAGGTACATATTACTTAATTGACCCTATTCTTCGAGATTTAAAAAGTGTTTTAGTAAGTAGTGACATTAGTATTGATTGTTCTTTTCAATGTGTTAAGCTGTTTTCAACAAGGAAGATGACATTGGAACCTTTACAATCAGAGCTGTGGATGATCCTAAGACATTGAACAAGATCCTTTATATCAGGCCTCCTAAGAACACATATTCCTTTAATGAGCTGGTTGCTTTGTGGGAGAAGAAAATTGGGAAGACCCTCGGAAAGATTTACGTATCAGAAGAGAAACTTCTCAAGGATATTCAAGGTTTGTGAAAACGTTCCTTATGAAGTATGGCTTAGCTTGTATATTTGTTATATATATGGTGATGATGACTAAATATGTGTGAATTAATAGTGTTGTTCTGTTTTTTGGTGTGCAGAGTCACCTATTCCTATAAATGTAATTTTGTCAATTAACCACTCGGTGTTAGTGAAGGGAGACCATACTAACTTTGAGATTGAGCCTTCCTTTGGTGTTGAGGCTTCGGAACTGTACCCTGATGTTAAGTACACCACCGTTGATGAATACCTTAACCAATTCGTCTGATGATCATTGATCTCTGAGTTGCGGTCTATGTGTATGCTCCTGAGGGTGATTCAATAAATATGTATGATATGAGTTTCTTCCGGCTTCGCTGTTCCATGCGACTTATCGTCTTCTTTTGAAAAAAATGATGTATACGAATTGTATCCTATATACATTGTGCTTCTGTCATTAGCTTGAGTTTGTTAAGAAAAGCTTCTGGAGGGAGAATTTGTATTATGTTTTATGATAAATGGGATGAGATATGGGCTGGTAACTGAGCTGGCTGTTTTCATTGTTATGGAGTATTGTTCTGTTTTTTTTTATGATTAATTAATGTGAGTACTATTTTACCCCTAGTAAATCTAAGAAAATAGAGAAAGAAATTATTAACATTATTTTAACACACATTCTTAAATGAGGGTAAAATTGGAAAAAACATATAAAAAAGGTATTTATGTGATGTTATAAATGTGAGAATTAGTTGAATTGGACTTACAAACAGCAATAGAGTGGTATTTGATGCTCAAGGGGAATTATGTATGAACTTTAAATGCACTATATGAATACCATAAAACACTTTACAGCACCTTTTTTTTCCAGCACTTTACAGCACCTAAATGTCGGGCTATGTGTGTTAGTTAACGTGGAGCTTAATGAAAAAAGGTGAAATTTAGCGACTATAGTTTTTTTTATAAATAAAAAATTTCTACCAAAGTTATGGAAAAAATTCAAGTTAAACTTGAGATTCAAGTAAGATGTATAACCACTGGCCTTCTAGTGTTGCCCTTTGTTGATATACATGACATTTCGGTCAGCTAACTTGTTAAAAATGCCGATGGACAACCAAACATATTATTTGAACTTGGAAGCTCTCATCAGCTATTTCACCGGCTAACTCCAACATGTTAGCATATGTTGAGTTAGTGTTATGTAGACACTATTATCCTTCAAATATTATTAATTTAAAACAGGCGTACAGTGGTTGATAGATTGAATACAAAGGTATTCGGCCGGCCCAACAAAATTTACACTATTATCATAGCTTGTTGCGTTATGGAAGATCATGACACACACACACACACCCTTAAAAAGAATAAAGAACAATGTAAAAGTGATAATTTAGTTAGGAAGTTTGATTCGCTTTTATTAAAACTGGATATTGAATCCAAGTGTATTGCGTGAAATCTCCTCAAGATACAAGCCAATTTATTATCTACAGCTCTATGTATGAATCATGCATGTGACTTTGGACACACATTAATCTTCTGAATTTGGTAAACATGTACGTTAACTGAGTCCAATATGAATATGCTAATTATATTTAATTGAAAGACCTTGGACCTATACGCAATCTCGCACATTAATTTCATATAGAATGAAAAGGACATCGACCCCACAAAAATCTAATTCATATATAGAGCGGTTGCTTGAGTTTACAGAAACATTTCAACAAAATAAAAGGTGATGGGCCGTGGACCTCTTGATTTTAATTTGGTCACCGCCATAATGCAAGCGTGCTAAAGGAATATAATATAGTGTTTGCTAATGATAATAATTAATAGTTCGTTACTTACAAACATATAAAATGTCAAAGAAATATCAATTCAGTTGATAACTATGTGTTTGTGTGTTTAAATTTGTCAATGTAAATATCTTGTTTGTGAGTGATTTGATTGTAAGTATCTCAATAAATGCTCTTTGAATTTAAACATCTTCCCTCTGCTTTGGAGGACGTAACTCATCAAAACTTTCAATTATAAAAAATACTCCCTCCGGTCCCTAATGTAAGAGCCCAAAATTTGAATAGTTTTGGTCCCTAATGTAAGAGCTCACCCCACATTCTCTCCTCATTTAATGCATTTTTTCCTACTTTACCCCTAACTCTCTTTCATATTTATTAATGTTTATGTATTTCTCTCTCTTAAAATTTGTATCATAATAAATATGGGGTAATTTTGGAAAAGAAGCATTAACTCCAGACATCCAACTAACATTTACATGTTTTCTTAAAAAGCGTTTTTTTTGGCGGTTAGCTCTTACATTAGGGACTAGGGATCGGAGGGAGTACTAACATAGAAAACCATAAAAGTCTCTTTCCACTTTGTTATTATTACTTGGAATCGGTGTCTTCATCGATAAGCGAAAGCTTCACCCACGGGCCACGGACACGTACGCTTAACTGCAACGAACTCAAAACATATGTGTGGAGATAATTGATGTGATTTGGTTGTGAAAATGATGACACTATATAAAGAAATGACAAACTCCACCAAACTTAGATTAGTTCGCGAAAGTTCATTTTTTACACCCAACCAGTGATGCAATTGAATGCGCATCTTTGAATTAGCTGCCAGGGAGGAATACTATGCTCTACAGTTTTATTATTCCTAATTGTAATCAATAATATTGGAAAAAAATCATTGTGTGTTCGTGTGTCAATATCCAAATGTACTTATAAATACAGGAAAATGTATTATATGTCCATAAACCATAAATTATGTGCAAAAGACAATACCCATAGTCTATGGACGATACATGTGAATCACAACCGTACCTACCCAAAAAAATTATATCCCGTATACAATAATTGACATCCATGCATAATAATAATAATAATAATAATAATAATAATAATAATAATAATAATAATAATAATAAAAATAATAATAATAAATATTCTTATCAATTTTTTGAGTACTTGGAGGATAGACAGAGAAGTCTGACATCAAGTACTTGTTGATATGATTCATATTTGTTGAACAAGTGTTTTTGTTGGCAGAAGCTTAAGCCTTTTATCATCAGTTTTGTTGATGAGTTGATCATGATATGGATATGAAGGAGGTGATGACGGATTTGGTGCTGGTGAAGGAGCCATTTCCTCTTTATCTACCATCCTCAATGCTTCATGTTCCTCTGTTCTGAATCTTATCTCATCATTCTCTGGCTTGCCCATCATTCTCCTTCCCTTTGTTCTATCAGTTATGTTTCCTGCAATGTTTCAATACGAACCAGAAAGAGAGAACAAAATATTAATAGCACAGAACTGAACATATAAGGCAAATATGATGATACATACGTAGCATAGAGTAGAATCAGATATTTTCTGTGAAGGTATTTACCACTCAAATCGAAGTCGGCCTTGGAATTCTCTGACAAGAGAATAAGGGTGGGAGTGATAATGGTAAGGAATGCCCAGAAGAAGAAAATTGGAACTAGTGTTCTTTCACTCATTTGTTGTAACTTATATATGTAACTAACTAATAAAGCAATAGAATGCACAAAAAATTCTGAGGTTTATAATAAGAGGAAAAAGTGGGGATTGGTCTGTGCTCTGAACAAGTGAGAATGTTTGATATGTTTGCGGATCAAAAATAACAAGGGAATCATGGATTAGTGGATGGTTGTTATTAATAGGCTAGCTATAGGCCACCTGGCTATTGCTTCCACGTCAAAGTCTGCTTCTGCTTATCCTTAATTACTCCTCAATCGCCCTCATGCTTTTTATTCGGTTTTCTTTATTATGCCTTCCCCTCTTATTCTGTGATTCACTGACTTGAATTTAATAGGCACACAATAGTTAAGAATTTACGTGTCATGTTGAAAGAACTTCAAGTTTTACAAGCAGAGAGCAACAGCTTCTCAATAAATGCTACTGTATTTGCTGCGTAACGGAGCATGAAAACATTTGTGGGTGTGTAGACATGAGATCGTGTGATTAAGTAATTGTAAAAACGCGGGCTCTAATGAGTTCAAACTTTTATAGGTGATATTTGATAATAATGCAACTGTTCCTTGACCCGAAGAAAATTTACTATGCATTTTTAGATATGAGATAATGCACAATGTCACAACTTGTTTAAGTAGCTCTTTGGTGTTACGAGAGCTAGGGGTGATACAGTAAAACTTTCTTCGTCGAATGCTCCTTCTTCAGTCAAGAAGGTAAATTAGACCATTAAAATATAAAATATGTCACATGTAATTAAATTTTAAATTAGCTTCTAAATAAATTAATTTTAAGGAATAAATATAATTATAAAAATTTTAAAATGAATAATTTTGCATATTTAATTTCTTGAAAAAATTCAAAGCGATCTTATAATCAAAATTTAGAAGAGTATAAAACAATAAAGAGCTTATATTATAAAATTTCAATTAAGTGAATCACATAAATAAAAGAGTGTGAAAAATTAATCAAAAGATTTCAACATCACTTCACTCTTCACTAATAGTTTTTTTTATACAGATAAAGTTTTAGTGAGTTGGGTCTTGGAGGCTCACCAGACACCAGGCTTCGGGCATGCTTCCAGACTCAAATCGCGCTTATAGGAGTGCTTACAGATCTTCCATCAACAAAATCTTCACACTGGCAAGATTCAAACTCAACAAACTAAACTCGTTTGCCAACTGAACTAATATTTGTTGGCACTTCACTAGCTAATAATTCAATCTTAATGCAGTTCAAAAAATTTTGCAATCGTCCCGTCGAATTCCCCCTTACTCGTAGTCCTACACTCCTACCATATACTCCTTCCGTTTTTAAATATAAGGGGAAAGTAAAGGCTTTATTGTATTTGGAAAAACACTTGAAAGTAATTAAAAACAATTAATGTGTTTTAAATATATGTCATTTTTCAACTTACCCTTGTTGATAAGAGAGAGTGTATGGGAAAAATTAGATGAGAGTGTGTAGAAAAGAAGAAAGAGAACAAATAATCAATTGCAATTATGTATAGTTAATAAAGGGCAAAAATGATAAAAACACTTTAAATGTATAAACAAACAAAAAATGTACCTGCTGATAAAAAAACAAAAAATGTACCTTATATTTTGGGTTACAAAGTTTCACCCTAAATATAAAGATAGGGCCTAGGGGGAATACAAGTTACAACCCCCAACATGTCCAAAGGGTTAAGAATTATATTCGCCCACATGCACAAGATCATTTCATTCTATACAGTCAAAATATTATACTATTAACGGTAAAAATATAATGCTTGGCGCGTAATTTAGATTTTAGAGGGAAATATCTTGAAAGATAGAAGGCTCTGGGGAGAATTCCCATTCAAAACAAACGCAGTGTTGCAGCAAGGGCAATTCCATAATTGCACGTGGGCAACCAAATTGAAAACCCCATTTCGCCCTCCAAAGTGTACGAAATATACTATTCTACCCCTGGAAGGGTACCGCTCCTGGGGTTCAGGTCACAGTGGCACACACTTCTCCATCTCCCCCCTCACAAACGCAAAGGGAAGGCAAACATTAATCTAACGGACCTTCAAAGCCCTTAGAAATGGGAACACTAGGGAAGGTCATCTACACCGTTGGGCGGTGGATTCGAGGCACCGGCCAAGCCATTGATCGCCTCGGAAGTTCTCTTCAGGGAGGTCACTATATCCAAGAAAATTGTATGCGCCCTAACTCTCCTCGTCTTTTACATCCAATTTTATCTTCAATTTCTTCACTAAATGCCTATTTATATGCTCTCTACAATTTGATCGTTTCTTTGCTAGATCCATGTTTGTCGTAGTTTAGTCAGCCTTCATAAAGCCTGCCTACCTATAATGTTCATTTTCTAATGTATATGACGCATAATTGAGTAACTCAGTATTTTTAGGGTTTTTAGCTCTGGTGCTTTCTGTGGAAGCTAGTGTGGGACCACATTGATTCTATTAACACAAATAACTATCCAACTTTGCGATAGTGAGTTGGACTTGATTTCGTCAATCTTGGAAGATTATGCTGAAAATATTTACAGACAGGAATTGGAAGTGTGTGTTTTCTGATTGATTTGTTGTGTTTAGGAGTATTAAGAAGTTACATTGCATTTTACTATTTCATATAAAGGCCGTATTACTGTGTTTAAAGTATATGTGACAAAATGATGAGATGTGTTGTTTTGGATGCTCAACTTTATTACATATTCTGGAGAATATGTTCATGAAGTGTTTTTCTATTTATTTTTATATTGTATAGGTGCTGATGTTCAATGGAGTGGAGTCATAGATTTCATCTTGCCTTCATTGTAGAGATTGTATTAGGTCCTATTTAATTTAATATGATTGATTATTGATGATGGAGGTATTTAGACTTTGATGCAGCAAGCTATCTTGCTCTGGACTTGCTATGATACATAATTCATTTTTCTGCTCTCATGTTTTGGTTTATTGAAAAACTCAATCATTTTGCATGTGAATATAAAACAAATATATTAAAAATCGAGTAGTGTAGTATCTATTTTAATTTAGCTTCTCAATTTAATCATGAATTATCTTCCTTCTGGTTTTTCTTGGGCTTTCCTTCACTACTTTTTTTCATTATGCCTTTTAAACTTACAAATCAATTTCTTCCTCCTCGTGTTTAGTGTCTAGGCATCGAACTTTGATGAACATATTTGATAAGGCTCCTGTTGTTGATATGGATGCATTTATTGCCCCAAGTGCCTCAGTCATCGGAGATGTGCAAATTGGAAGAGAATCATCAATTTGGTATGGCTGTGTCTTGAGAGGTAAGGTCATTTGGTCAATTTCATTTTATTTTAAATAAGAAATGTTAGAACTTGATCATCAGATCCATGGTTGGACTAATTTGGTGCGCTTATTGGTTATTTTCCTGCTGGATCATCATTTTGGTGGAAACAAGGCTGTTCCATATGCAAGCTTACCTCTACTACCGAAACATAATTTTCAGCGAGATTGCTTTTTTAATAGTTGACGAGAGGCAATTTTGAAACTATTGGTGTCTTCTATATGTGTGCATTATACTATAGGTTTGATCATTACTTTATGTGTAGGTGACGTGAACAAGATCAGTATTGGAAGTGAGACTAACATACAAGATAACACCCTGGTGCATGTTGCAAAGTCAAACTTAGGTGGGAAGGAGCTGCCAACTATTATTGGGAACAATGTTACTGTTGGTGAGTGTAATGTTTTCCCCATAAATGATCATGAATGCTGCTGCATTCTAACATTCACGGGAATTTAATCAATTTTTTCCTGAACAGGTCATGGCGCCACTTTACATGGCTGTACTGTTGAGGATGAGGCTTTTGTTGGTATGGGCGCAGTACTACTGGATGGTGTTGTTGTTGAGAAACATGGTATGGTTGCTGCTGGTGCCCTTGTCAAGCAAGATACGAGAATTCCTGCTGGGGAGGTACTTGCATCTGCTGGTTTCTTAAATTGTGAAAATTAGGATTGCTTCCGTGTGTGTTTTTGGGGGCATGATTACTATTTTTGAGTCATTATATTATACAGCTAATGGTAGGACGAGGAGGCCATAATTTTTAATGCAACCTTTTCTGTTATGTTTTGGGGAATTCTGATTTGTTATTGTAGATAGGTTTAAGGTTATGAAGAATTGAACTCTAGTAGGATAATGTAGGAGCTTGGTTTATGGCATACTCTAGAAGAGTTTATTCTTGTCAACCTGGTATTATTGAGTGCCTTTGGTAACTTTTTTCCATGGAATGAATTCCCTTTTCGATGCATCACTGCTCTTTCAATATTTCCTTCATAATTATATTTACCAGAGATTTCAAAACATAAATCCTTATCCTTGTATTCCAACTTCAATTTCCTCTCATTCCTTGCCCAGCCTCAAAGCAGCGGTCTTCTTCATCTCTACAAACTACCACCTCCAACAAGGACAAAACCCTTCTAGAATAGAGTATAACGGATCACCCTTACTTCTTTCAGAATTAGTGCCGAATCTTATTTAAGAACATTTGTTCTTTCTGTTTTCTTATGATTAAAGGAATAATCTAATGTTAGAGCACATGACATGATACTGTTACTTATGCGTTTAGGCGCTGATTATATTAATCTTTGGCTGTCATCGGTTAGCTCAAGCTTTACATGTGTTGCAGGTATGGGCAGGCAATCCAGCAAAGTTCTTGAGGAAGTTAACGGATGAAGAGATAGCATTTATCTCTCAGTCAGCCACCACCTATACTAACCTTGCACGGTTCCATGCGGCAGAAAATGCCAAGTCCTTCGATGAAATTGAATTCGAAAAGGTGCTGCGGAAGAAGTATGCACATAAGGATGAGGAGTATGATGCCATGTTGGGTGTCGTTCGTGAAATCCCTCCAGAGTTGATTCTTCCAGATAATGTCCTTCCTGATAAAGCACAGAAAGCTGCTCAAAAGTGAGTTCTGTTAAATGAATGTTCTGTCTAATTCCAATTTTGAACTAGCATCAAGGATGTTCACTTGATTTGCTCGAATTCATAGAACAGGGACCATTGTCATTCCCAATAATAATAGACATGTTTTAGGCTACAAATATGGCTCCTCTCCTGATTGATGATCATCCATGTGCCGTGGGATTTTTAATTTTGTTTTTCACTTAAGGAAGGGAGCTTGTAGTTCAACTAACTGTGAATCGGGTACCCTGGTTGCTCGCGCTTATTTGATACTCCGTCATTTGAGCTATGTGATATACATTTTAATGTGTATTATTATGTGCAAATAATACTTATTTCGATTTAGATTGAATTTTATTTTTTTAATTAAAATTTGATGCTATTTTATCACAGATAAAGCAAGGCTCAAATCATATCAATTGTAACGTTTAATTTAAAGGCAGTGGCTTAAATTGTGTAAGTATTTATATTTAGGAAATAAATTGAAATCAAAATCAAAACTTTTTAATAGGGACAGGGAGGGATGTACAGGTCCATAATAAATAATAAAGGGTTAAATTTTGACCCATGAAGTTTCAATCAATTTTGACTATTTTGACTTTAGTCTTTAAACTTTCTGTCAATTTTGTTTTCAAAACTGCTATCCAAGGTCACCATGAAACGCGAGTTTTGGGAAAACATCAACAAATTATGTGAGAAGAGAAACAATAGATTGAAACTTTTGAGAGGTTTATTTGAGAAGAAACAACAAATTTTGATATTATATCATCAGTGTGTGAGTGTGCAAGAAAGTAAAAACAAAAATCTCAACCTTTTTTCTCAAAATGAAAATCCAAGCGTATGCTTTCACCAAGGAAAATTCAAGGTTAAAAGTGCAAAACCGAGACTGGTGGATAACTATACAGAAACATCGTACACATATCATCCGAAATAATACAAATTTCAAATGACCGTGCATTATAGTGAAATACTGTCATTTGTAGGAAATCTTTAATTTGATATTTCTAATTTAAAAGTGCAAAAAAGTCTCTGAAATATTAACCTTAATAATTCCAAATTTTATTGGTAACCAAGAAGCGAACTCGTCTTAAAATAAAGACATAAACTTTCTCCAGTTTATGTTATGTTCCTCCTGCTCTTCAATTTGTCCATATCATAACGCTGAAACAAGTATATTTCTGCAATAAAAAGGGGCCGGGAGGGGGTATGACGTTTTGAAATTCTTCAAATTTAAAGTTGAAAAAATGTCATGACAATAATTAAGCACACTCAGTTTGCCTACCGTTTTTGTCACCGCAGATTTCAAGTATATTGTGATCCAGGGATGAATTGTAGAAACAAAACGATTAAGAAAAGGATCCATCAGAATTTCGTTTCCACAACAAATTAACATACCACCTAATTGTCATCTCCAGATGATCCATTCTTTCTCAAGTCATCAAATATCCATGGGAGCAACACCTTGTTCTGCAGCAGCACCACCTTGATCTGCAGGAGGGCCTTGACCAGCACCAGTATCCTCTCCACTTGCCGGCTGAGATTCGGCATCAGGAACATCGTCATCCTTCACGATTTCAAAGTCATCAATCAGCTGTTGTACAGTGTCCTGATCCAAGATGTGGAAAGGCTCACCAACTCCAACCACGGCAATTGTGCAAATGGAACTCTTGAGCTTTTCCCCTTGCAATGTCTCCCTTGTTGCAATAAGTGCATCTTTAATCAGATCTTCCCGTGAGGAGCCTGTAAAGTCCTTAAACCTGCGTTCCAAGTAAGTCTTTGCAGCTTGTGAGCGGGAGCCAATTGCAAAAGCCTGATATTCAAAGTAGTTTCCGCTTGGGCAGTTGTAATAGAGATGAGCTCCAGATTCATCTAATCCAGCCACCAGGAGACCAACACCATAAGGCCGTTTCCATGATCGCTGGGTGCAAACCTGTCAATTTAATAAATCAGATACAAGCCAAAAACCTTGGCATATAACAGCATCACTTAGAAAATAATAAATACAACGCCTCCACAGCATTAAATAACATATAATCCTTCAAAGAATAGCAGTCCTGGCCTCATGGTTTTGTAAAACCAAATGGCAACACACTTGGTTCTTTCTTTCATCAGTTAGAATGAGCCAAAAAAGTAGTAAAGTCCTCCAAGACGATCATATAATAAGCAAGATTTTCCAGATTCCTTCCCAAAAACAAACCTGAGGTCAGTCACAAGCACATACAAGAAGAACCCCAAAAATCCCACTGAATTTACCTATGAAATATTTATTGAATTTTGATATTACAAAAAAGGATATGCAGAGATTTTACGCCATTCAGTTTAAAAGTATGAACTATGAGTTACCGTCAATACCTTATTTTGTTTTTTGGCCAAAACAAAAACAGGGCTTCCATTTCAGAACACAGTTCTACTACCATAGAGATGGATGAACTTTATCCAATTGATCAAAATGACTGTTGTTTTAAACAATGGATGGTGTTGAAATTACACAAGCACTGATTGAGAATACAAATTGAGATCGGGAAAAAGATACAAATCAGGTATTCAAATCATTCAGTAATGGAGGATGGATGAGATGTCTGGCCCAAAAAGGAAAGTGCATGGTCATGGAACCATTTTTTAAAAAAATAAGGGAAAAATCGCAAAGGCTTTGTATGTGGCAAAATGTTTGATATTTCAAGTAAAGAGCAGAGCATTTCAATAGAAGGACAGAAGACAAGATTATAGACAGCAAATGCAACCTTCACTAGGTATCATAACATTGTGTCAGATACAGTGACATTAAACAAATGAAAACATGCTTTACATGAAACATTTGATTATGTGATGCAGTATTTAGATGTGTTAGATATCATAATTTATGCCTCACCATATCGAACACATATAAAGCACAAAGTAGAGCAATTACTAGACACTAGAGAGTTTCGTGCAAAGAAGTATAAGAATATGAGTAAAACTTCAACTGCTTTCTTTTACTGCTCACAACACCTCCAGATCACAATATATTAAGCAGTTTTAGCAGGTCTTAGAGTGCAACTATTACGTGGACTTGTGCTGCTTCCAACTATATCCATTTTTATGATACATCTCATTTATATGCTCAAATGCCAGCTGTGCATCACTACAAGTTGCTAATAAACAATAATGTCTTCAATCCAAAAAATAGTGACCTTCATATTATGAGGCAATTTCAGACTTCATTTTGACTAGGCAGGTTCAAACTTTTGAAAGAAAAATGTAAAGAAACTGCAGAATGACACTATATCAGCTACTAATTCACCATTCCCAAATGCTACAGTCCCTGAATCAATTTTTCTCCAGCACAAAATAGACATGATCAGTTGCTCTATCTTCTAACATCAAATTCCACATCCTCATTTCACAGCAAAAAAAACTACACCTCCCATCATTTCTTTCACACCAACATTTAAAACATTTCCATCATTTGCCAATCACTCATATAGAACAACAACCTTCCAAAATCAAACCTAACAGAACTATATATATACTATAAAAAGACGATTCCTTTGGCATTCATAGCATGCACATACTCCAGCATTCATTCTAGTCTAACTCTAACCAATTCCTTCAAAGTCAGTCACTCTCCATAAGGCACACTACACAAAAACACTTAAACCCTAAAAAAAAGCCCTAACTTCAATTCCACAATCCAAAAGCCAGCATTTCCAAAACTCACACAATAAAAACCACAACAACAAAAAAAAAACATCCAAAACAAAAAAAAAATCCGAAGCAACAAAAAACAAACCTGAGCCTTATCAGCGAGCTGAACAACGAGACGGCCAACAGGAAGAGGAGATTCAAAGGTATAGCTATAATTAATACATTCAGATCTCATGTATCGGGAAAGCACGCGGCCGTCGGCGGTGAGGCCGGCGATGGCGACGCCGATATGGTCGTCGACCTTGAAGATCTTTTTCTGGTGAGAGGAGAGCTCGGAATTAGCTTTATTAACGCACGCGAGAACCACGTGCGTCTTAGATCGGAGGCCGATGGCGGCGGAGCCTTGCTTCACAGCCTCCATCGCATACTCCACCTGGAATAATCTCCCCGCTGGACTCCATGTTGTCACGTCTGTGTCGTACTGGTTTCTGAACATTTTAGCTGCTTTGATTTAGCTAAACCTAACCTGTAAGGGTTTTTGTGAAGATGAAAGTATGGATGACACTTAGTTAATTAGGAAGGAGAAGGCTATTTTTTTTTTATTTTCCTTTTCTTTTCTTCTTCTCCAAGCCTGAATTATGCGGTGAGTGACTGACTTCACCTACAAGTGTATAGTGTATTTTGGTGTTGCTTTACGCTTGTTTGCTCTGCTTGAGTTGGAGAGGTTCTGGGCTGGAAGATTGTGGCCCATTGATGATTGGGCTGACCATAAGAGTTTGGGCCCAATTATGCATGGTACATTTTCCAGAGGTCTGGCTCAGATATGTTCGGCCTTTCCCACAATAACAAATACACCACTCAATTCCCTTATACCCTTATGCAGGTGGTTGGAGGTTCAATTCCTAACTCTTGCGAATGGAGCAAATTTACAGGTCAATTGTCTACCCCATATATGGGACTTCTAAACAGCGAGTGATTAGTCTCACTTGACACGCTGGTGGGGATACCCTTGGGTAACTAAAAAAAATACACCACTCAATTAGGCAATCCTTTGCTAAACTAACATGCTTTTGTTTGATAAAGAAAGATGAGCATACAAACTTGTGGGTTGATGTAAGTGGTAAGTAGTCTCTGTCCTTTAAGTAAGTGGTTGAGACTTGAGGGTTCCATCACTAACCTTGTGGTTGGAGAAAAATTACAAGTTATTTGTCCTTTAATAGATCTCTATAACAGTGAGGAATTTGTTCCACTTAACACGCTGACGGGATGCCTGGAAAAGAAAAAGAAAGAAAATGGAGCTTACATGTTAGAATCTGGAGAAACATAGAAGAAAGAGGAGCATACAAGCTAGTGTCTTGGCAAATATTGTTTTTGATAGAGGTGAAACCTTTTTTGTATGGAGAGTGTCTGTTTCGAAAGATTAATCTTGTGTCTTAAGTGATTCAGGATATTTATTTTTTAAAAGAGTTTACACCCTAAAGTGTGTGTGAAAAAAAAACTCATATTCATAGTCCTAAAAGTATTTTGTAATTCAATGTTTTTTTTAAAGTAACCAATGTAAGCTCAATATAGCCATATATAATTGCTCAATTAATGAAGATGAATTTGTTTGTATTTGGGTACTTCTAGAGCAAAATTGAACCGCAGAATATTTACGGGTAAATCCAATATTTTTTCGACCTTTTTTTTATTATTTGCACCTTAAAAGAAAGCCTAGTACACACTAATGAGTAATGAATGCAATATTGGCGAGAACGTCAATATTTAGCAATGTCCACTAATAGAACATAAGGTAGCGATTATTGGATGGAATAAATGAGTTTAAGCAATTTTTTTTAAAAATAAAAATAAAATGGAAAAGTAAAAGCAAAGTCATCATACATTGATATTATCGAGGAACGAATTTTTCTTAAAAAAATACAGTAGATTACAAAGCTAAATAAAGCGAACTAGTAGTATTACTTTTTCTGGCCTTACAGGTTGCAGTATTTCTTTATTCCTTATCTTACAAAGGAAAAAAAAAGCTTTTTAATTAAAATTATCAAGCAAATTAAACTAAACATTTAGGAATTAGGACCTACAAGTGCTGCACTTAATCTGCGTACACCTCTTTCTCTTCTTCTTTTTTCTGTTTTGATTTTTTTTGATCAGATTTTTTCTGTTTTGATTACAACACCTCTTTCTCTTCTTTTAATTGGTAGTCGCTATCCGGTATAAACATGATCAGAAATTTATCCTGCAATATGCCAGCTCCCCAAGTTTTTCCCTAGAAGAACATGCTATATATGTGTATGTGGATAACGATGTCACGATTCATGCAGATGTATTTCTTTTTTAAGAAAAGCAATTGAAGTTCAATTTGTTTGGATGAAAACAGATTAGTTCTCATCACATGGCAATCAGATGCGCGTAAAGTGTTGATAGCTAAGTTTTATTATTATTTTTTTGTTGTTGTTGTTACTAGTACTACTTTTAAATTTAAATTGGAGGTCAGGGAAATGAAAGTTGAGGTTGAAAGTTGAGGTTCTAAAGCTATGTGCTTAGAGAAAATATCAGAGTTGGAATCACAAAAGCAAACAAATGACATCGTCCTAGTGAAAAGCAGATCATAATGAAGCTGGATCTACTTCCATATATTTGATTAGGTCATTGAATTCTTCTCACGTCATGATTGAGATTAGATTCCCCCAAAAGAAGTCCCTCATGATAATTCGTCTCTTTTACACAGAGATCTGAATAGTGATTGAGCTTTTGCATTCTTCTGTTAACGATATACTTTTGCAGGTAAATCTCATGTTATCATCATTTCACTGGGTTGTTTGGAATACAAAAATCCAACTCAATGACTTGGTGGCACATGGCTGACCATTAGGACCATTAGGCTAAAACCTTTGTTAGTCCTACAGTGATTGCACATGCGCATTGAGTTCAATTTTGTGGAGGGTGGTAGCTGAGAGAGGTACATATACTATTTAAGCCGTACTGTGAAATATGAATTGACAATTTGACATTGACGTGATCTCAATATCATTTTCTTTATCCTTAGCGTCTCCTTTCCGGTTTCATTCATACTACTAATGCTTTTCTAATAACTGTGTATGTGTGACCTGTCTTGTATTGTAATCTGCACTATAAACTGGGCCCTATTTTTATATATTTAGATCCGGGGTAGTAATAATTAAATAATTAATTAATTAATGATAACCCTTCAACGATGTGTTTGGATATAAGTAAAAAAATGTGTTTGGATATAGGAAAAAACAATGTGTTCGGATATGGGTTTACATTCCCAGCTCAGCTCAATTTTCTCATCCCTCTTCTCATCTCCCAAAACATCGCCGTTTTCTTAAATGAAGGCAAGTAGGCAGTAGCTCAACTAGCACATGGGTTTCTCTTCACACAAATGCAACCTTTTAGTTTCCTTTCCTTTTATTTTTATTATTTCAGCTTGTTAAGTCATTTTCGCCATCAGCTCAAACAAAGAAAAAAAATTTCAATCTCCATCTCCTCCCCTCTATCACCCATCAACACAATGGAGGAGGTGGGAGAAAGAGAGGAAGGAAGAGTATTGACAAATAGAGTAGTAGAGGAAGAAATGAATGAGTATTTTTTTTTCTTGTCTTTGAGAAAATTTTGTTGAAGTGGATTTATTTTTTCTTCCCTCTTAAATTGTGTTTGACTCGACTTGTGGAAAAGTGACTTAATTTAAAGCTGGCTTATTTTTAAGTCAGTTAGGAAATAAGCTCTAAGTTGGCTTATTTTTATATTTGAATGAACTTTGAAAAAAGTGGCTTATTTTTCCATTTAACTTATAAACATGTTTGGATGACTTTTGGTTTAAAATGAGTTTATTTTTAAACTCATTTTTCTACGACTTAAAATAAGCTACCTTAAAAATAAGCTCATTTTAAACCAAAACTCATCCAAACATGTTTATAAGTCAAATGGAAAAATAAGCCATTTTTCAAAGTTCATTCAAACATAAAAATAAGCCAACTTAGAGCTTATTTCCTAACTAGCTTAAAAATAAGCCAACTTTAAAATAAGTCACTTTTCCACAAGTCGAGCCAAACACACTTTAAGAGGGAAGAAAAAATAAATCCACTTCAACAAAATTTTCTCAAAGAGAAGAAAAAAAATACCCATTCATTTCTTCTTCTACTGCTCTATTTGCCAATACTCTTCCTTCGTCTCTTTACTCTTCCTTCGTCTCTTTCTTCCACCTCCTCCATTGTGTTGATGGGTGATAGAGGGAAGGAGATGGAGATTGAAATTTTTTTTCTTTGTTTGAGCTGATGGCGGGAAGTGACTTAAAAGGCTGAAATAATAAAAATAAAAGGAAAGGATCGGAAACTAAAAGGTTGCATTTGTGTGAAGAGAAACCCACATGCTAGCTGAGCTACTGCCTACTTGCCTTCATTTAAGAAAACGGCGATGTTTTGGGAGATGAGAAGAGTGATGAGAAAATTGAGCTGAGCTGGGAATGTAAACCCGTTCGGATATGGTTTGTAGAGAGCATGTACAGTCAGTGTAGTTAAGCATTTTGAATCCTCGAAGCAACACACTAATGAGTATTATTTCATACAGTATATTGTATGACTTGATAGTTTGAGTTTATGAATCGTACGATTTTTAATTAATAAGGCGTATACAGGTTTGTCAATCGAATGTGGCAAAAGCCAAGAACTTATTTTGAGTATTTTAAAGAGAAACCAATATATGGAGAGACATCACCCACAAAAAAAGGCGTATATCGTCGATGCATCACAACAGATTTTTTTAGCACGCATTAATAAGCTAGATCGTTTCGTAGAGGCAACTGGGTTATCGATTTCTTAGGAACAACACCGAATAAGTGAAACCAAATTCTTTAAAATCTTCATTGAGACGATCATGACAATTGGAAATCTGAAATGGAATGAGACGGAAGAGGCCGGCACTTCGAAAGGTCCAATGTGTAATTTTCTTTTAAGTGAATTCTAATTATTTGTTATATGATGAGAACAAAGGGGACACAATCAGTTGACACTTGACATCAATACTGTATTGTCCCTTACTCCTCCTCCGGGGCTAAGCAACCTCTCAAAGAAGTTTATGCAATCTAAATAAATTATTTTTTATAAAATATGGGTTCTAAGTTATTCATAAAATATAATTAGTTCATTGTTGTTGAATATGAAGATAGTTTTATTTTGTATGTAATTTTAGAGTTTATTATATAGGATAATAGTGTTTGGTCTATGAGTTGAGTCATATTGGACTTTATGTTTAAAAACTAGTCTCTTTTTGATTTCCACTCACACTATATATAGACCATTCAAGCTTATTAGATGTAAGATTGATTCTTTATTCAATAAAATGTTTTCTCAATTCTCCTACATTCTATCTTTCGTTTCAAAATTTAACATGGTATCAGAGTCAGTTTCGTGTTGATTAACCAGGATAGGAACAAATATAACACACCAAAGTATCGATTTGTAGTTCGCTTTACAAACAAAGAATTCATTATATATGAGATATCATATAATTACCTATTTAGAAGTGCAATCGCAATACCTGCAAAAGAGATAATCATTCTTCACATAACAGTCAATGGTCTTATTATACTTAACCGCAAAGCTTAAAACTCCACGAGCTATCCAGCTTATAATAACTTGTAAAAGTATAAATTTTAATCATAAAAAATGATTCCCACAATTGCAATATCTCAGGGCAAATGAAGTCTCGTGCCAACTTCAAGTTGTCATTCAGAGCAAAATCTACAGCCATTACGAGTTTAAATTTCAATCTTCTATACAACCCCGTATACAGCCTCATGACTATGTTTTAAGAAATCCGTAGTCCAGACATGAATGATTGGAACTATGAATCCATCCATCAAATCATCAGCTAAGAGTTGACCAGTTAAGGAATAAGAAAGTTGCCATAGAGTGTAGGATGCAAGTGGGGAGTACAATCTAGAGTCCCATACAAATTATCCAATAGTCACATAATTGTCTTAAAGCCTGCCCGCCATATTTATATGACATTATTGGAGAAACGAACCATAACAAAAAAAAGTTTGATGCAAAAATAACATTCTTTGAAATATTAGATTTAGACTATCTATTTTAGAGCTTGATGGTCATGAGCGGATAGAACTACTCTACCTATCTTATAGCACTACTCTACCTATCTTAAGGTTTGTTTGGCAAATTCTGAAACTTAACCTAAGTTTTGAAATTAGGACAGACAAACACTAACAACTTTTTCATAATACTTTTTTCTTGTCAAATCCTAGATTCATGTGAAATGATTTTATTGATGAGTATGAAAAATAAATCATTATTATGCACGCCTATATTATTAAAGCTCGTTAAAAATATCAAGATCATTTCACCAAAGCTAAGTAGGACAAAGCCTTATATCATACCATAAGAAGTGAAACCCCATTATTTGAAACTATATAATCTAAACAAAGAAATTAAGTATCAACCTTTTATAAATTTATTAATAATGCAACTCATCATAGGAGTGTAATGACATTATTTTATTTTTATCTTCTCAGAAAGAGAAATGACCTTCT
Source organism: Mimosa pudica (assembly GCA_029929735.1). Taxonomy (NCBI): domain Eukaryota; kingdom Viridiplantae; phylum Streptophyta; class Magnoliopsida; order Fabales; family Fabaceae; genus Mimosa; species Mimosa pudica. The sequence continues at coordinate 13,798,374 of JAKELP010000004.1, read as the reverse complement.
ATGGCCTAATTCCTTCGTTAAGAAACCTTTGTAATTATTTTTTTTCATATATCACATAATTTGTTTAAATCAATTTGTAAATAGAAGATTATCAAATTTTATGTTAATTTTGAAGTCAAATAAACTAATTTTGGGTAAAAATTAAAAAAAAAACTAATGAGTAACCTGTTTAACTTTGTCAAGATTTTTCTGAAAAAAAAGTCAAATGGATGTTACCTGTGGAAATGGAAGATCTAATCTTATAAAAAAGAAGGAAACCGAGGATCTATTTATGATTAATCACAAACAACTCATGTAGTCAACGGGTCATAACCACACTTCCCTTCGATATTATGGTCAATCCTAAAAAAAAGATGGGTAAACACATGTTTCCGAAAGTAGCCTTAGAAATGACGTTTATAGAGACGTTGTGGGTGGCGGTGCTGGTAATTGATTGACAGATGGAAGCGTGTTACTGTTTCCATTGTCTGCATCACGACAACTAACGCGGTACGCCCCCCTCCGTCTACGTGAAATCTCTCACTCCTTACACCGGTTGCTCCGGTCACCCCTCCCACACTTCTTCCCAACCTATCTTAAATACAAGATCTTCTACTTTTTTAGAACTTAAAAATGTAAATTAAACTACTAAAATACAAGTATTACATATGTCACACATAATTAAATTATAAATTACTCATTTAGTAGTAAATATAAGAATTAATTGACTTTTTTATAATTTTAAGAAATTATATAGAGCACTAACTTAAAAAATGATTTTTCTAATTTTTTTCTTTAAGTTAATCTATTAGCATGATAATATATTCTCTTCGTTCTTAAAAATAAGAAATATTGGAATGTGAGTTTAGTCTTCAATATAACACATATTTTAATTTGTTCCAAAATTCCTCTCAATTATGTCTCCTCATTTTTCCTAACAATAAACAAATAAGAGAAGAAGTGAAGATAAAGGTAGAATGTAATAATTTATTCGTAATATCGCGTAATTTTAATTAACTTAACTATTAACTTCTTATATTTATGTTAAAAAAAAACTTGTTATATTTAAGTTTCAAGGTAATATAAAATAAGTTTGATTTAGTATTTTATTTTGAGAGAAAAAATAAATTAAATTTAAGAGAAAAAAAAGTAAAATAAATTAGGATTGAGAGAAAAAATAACACTAATGAACAATTTAAAACATTAATTTAATATCCTTAATTTTAATTCCACAAAAAAAGTGTTACAAGTACAACACTCACCAGTCACCACCACTGTTTTCTGTTCTCCTCCGTCAGAATCAGTGTTGACACACCATTCCTCTTTCCCTCTCCCAGCTTCTCAACTTTCTCTTCCTCATATACCCTTCCCTCTCTTCCTTCCTCATTAGGCAAAAAAAAAAACAAAACAAGTCTTCTTCACTCTCTCTCTCTCTCTCTCTCTCTCTCTCATTTTCTTCTCTCTGGAGTAATATTAACACTGAGAAGAAGAAGAAGAAGTAATAATAATAATGGATTTCGGAGCTCTTACTGCTAAGAAGTTCTCTACTTCTCACAGTGGACCGTCAAAATCTCCATACGACGGCGTTTTTACCTCGCCAGTGAAGTTCAGAGCGCCTACTTTGACTTCCTCTTTTCATGACTACTGCGAAATTTTCGGTGCTTCTGAAGCTTCTCTAGGATCGTCGATTCCAGTTCTTGAAGTTCCTGAGCTTAATGAGACTAAAGTTCTGCGAGATGTTCAGCGCTCTAAGCTTGATTATTCGAAGGTGTTTGGAGGCTTTGAGAATCTGGACACGGCTTTGCCTTATGAAGAGTTGTTATCTGAGGCTAAGAAGATAGATGGTTTCACAAAAGGATCATCGTAAGTTTGCTTACACTTTTGTTATTTGTGTTTTGTTTGGAAGGTACTTCATTCACACGCCTAAGCATTCGTATTGTCTTAACATTGGAATGTTTGTTCTTTTTTGGTGTAATTACATATTGTTTGTTTCTGTGATTTTGTTGTTTTTGTCGCTCGTGTGATTTTTTGGTTGGAAAATTTCATTTTCTTCTGCTCTGGATTGTTTGTTTGTTTGTTTGTTTGTTTATTACCGATTTTACTGGCTTTAGTTTGTTTATGTGAAGTGAGTGGACAGTGAAAATCCTTGATCAGTTAATATGTTATTTTAAAAGAAAATCCATTGCCCTGGGAGATAGCTCTGTGCAATTTCATTATTTTGTCGCTCCATTACTTTTGTTCTACGTCACCATTAAGTGGAGTCTTCCTTAAAATAGAGTTCCTTCTTGTTCTGAGTGGATGGTGCTTATGAGATATCAATGATATAATCTTTTAGAACATTTCCTATATTTCCTTCAGCAAGTAGAGTGCTTAGTGTTGAAAAGATAACATGTTGATAGGATAATTTGAACTTATGTTAATTTTAATATGCATACCAGTGTGCTATCATGAGAAGATGAGTGCTTAGTGTGCTCCTTAGAAATTATGCAGATGTTAACCTGTTTTCTTGACATGTTTGCAGTAGCCAAGATAAAGGAGGAAATGTATCTAGTAAAGAAGGTTCTTCTAATTGTTCGAAGCAGGTCTCACTGGTGTCACAGGAAACTTCATATGGTGCCAAAAAAATCAGTATGTCATATAACAAAATTAACCAGGGAAATGAAAGCGGAAAGAATGGAACGACACACATAGCTCAACTCCATGCTGTACCTGCTTATACTTGTTTAATTGAACAGGTCAATCCATTGAAGATAAACAGATATGACCAGTCTACACCAGAATTGCAGCAATCTCATCCTCGTTATGATTGTGCGGAGGGAATTAAAGAAATGGAACCTTGCACAGGATCAGTTAATGACCCTTCGCCAGATGATTCGACGAATGAGTCTTCCATGGATGGAGTCAGATTTCGAGATAGATCTGATTCAGTTGATATGTTTTTTGATGCGTCTGAGGTTAGCCATGTAAGTTATAGTGCTAAGAAACAATCTGCCTGTGGTGGGGTTAAAGTTCATAAGAGATCAGATTCAAGTAGTATGTTTTCAAATGTAAGTGAGATTAATCATGAAAGTGATGGAACAGATTACTTCAAAGTGCCTAAATATAAGACTGTGGTAGGTAACTTGAATGACCATGGTGATGCTGTGAGATCAGTGGCAGCCCAATGTCAAGCATCAGCATCAGAAGCTGCTACTGGTGCTGACTCACCAGGACACTCAGATGACATGATAGATTCAAATTCAGAGGCAGCTGCCTCTGTGGCTGCTTTAAGGAAGGCAATAGAAGAAGCCCAAGAAAGATTAAAATATGCAAAAGATTTGATGAAAAGAAAGAAAGAAGGTTTTCCTACTCGCATAAAACGAAGGCACAATAATGACTTGAAAGCTGATGGAAAAAAGGAAGACAAATTTGTGCATAAAACAGTGGGACACGAGGGGACTAGTGTGGGTCAAACAAGTTATGAAATGCATGTTTTGCCCCAAAAGTCTTCTGTGACTGAAAAGAAAATAATGAGAAAAGAGCAAGTAACTGAAAAGTCAGTGATGAGAAAAGATGCAGTGAGAGGACCAGAGAAACTTGAATCAACTCTAGCCAGACATAGTAAAGAGGTAGAAGCTGGACATAAGGAGGCTGCTCATGAGGAAACACTTTGGGAGTCTAAAGATGCAGAAAATAATACAGAAGTGTCATACACTGTAGATGGCCGTCGCAGGTATGAGAAAAATGCAGGAAAGAATGCCTTTGAGAAGCAACAAGAATCTCATCAGACAATAGATGTGGTTGAGGGACCTTGTGAACCAAAGGCTAATAAAGAAAAAGTTAATGTAGATGATGAAATAGACACTCAGTTAGCTCAAGAAACACTCGATTCTGGAGGAGAAGACAAAAACTTGAAGGTAGATGAGCCGGTAACTGATTATAAGGTTGCACCTTTCCTTGAACAGAAAGACTCTGAAATAAAGATGGTTGGGGATGGGTTATCAATGGGGGATGAGAAGAAAATGACTTGTGAACCAGAAGATGGGAAAGAGGTTGAAGGACCTTGTAAGCTGGAATGTTCAAGAAATTTGGGAGATCGCCAGGAATTTATTGAGCCTGAGAAGAATGTCACTCAAGAGGAGATAGAAAGTGAGGAGAAGGCTGAATCTTTCAGTCATCTTAAGGAAGTTGAGTTGGGAGACAATATGAAGTCCATTGATGATGGTAAACCATTTAACACTCATGACTTGGACTTTTTTAGCATGGAAAGACAAATGGAGAATTCGAGCCTTGTTGAAGAGGTAAAGAAAGTGAACGAAGCTGTTCTTTTGTCTCTAAATCAAGATATTGAGCATCATTATCAGAGTGAAGCCAATGAGAAAAAGTTTGGCAATGCCTATATGCATGAAATTCTGGGCCATTCTGATGATGAGAAAGGATTCCATGATGTGATGTGTAAGGGTAGTGGCAATCATCAGAAAGATGGCAATGCCCATATGCATGAAATTCTTGACCATTCTGATGATGACGAAGGATTTCATGATGTTTTGAGTAGGGATAGTGACTCTGATAGGAATGAGCGAGCTGAAGATGCCAAAGAAGATGAGATGGAAACCAAAGGAGCTATTTATCTCGCCGAAAAAAACCGATAAACATAGTAGTGAGCCGGTAAAAATATCGAAAGTAGTTGAAAATGGCCCTATTTTTGAGGAGAAAAAAACTGAGGATGCTGATAGAACCACAGAAATCAGTCCTAACAACCAGCTAGATGGTGATAACTTAAGCGAAATTGAAGTTGCTGCTGATACAGCAGTTGAATGTGATGAAATTTCAGAAGTAACGCCAGAGGAATACTCTCATAGTGAGCAAGATGAAGCAGCGGTAGCAAGTAATGCTCCGCCCCAACATGAAGAAAAATGCGATGAGGCAGAATCTCTTCATACAGTTATTAATCTTGGGGAGAAACTTGAACTTTGTTCCACAATGGCTCAAGGTTCCCTTCAACACAAAGAAGCATTGAACCAAATGAAATATGCCAATGAAAAGATTGAGCATCCTAGTTATTGCGGGAAAGAAGCTGAAGATAACCGTAGCTCTATGCCTGTTGAAGAACAATATCCTGATTTGGAAAGTGTCTATAGATACATTAAAGAGGATGAAAATGGTTTGAAGGCCAAGATAAATGAAAATCAATGTAAACCCTCTTATGCTGAAATCTTAATTGACAAGGAAAGTAACATGGAAGCATCCCGACCACCTACTATGCCTGAACGGAAATCTAGCACTTTTGATTGCCAAGAGATTGAACGCAGCAATCTAAAGAGTAATTATGAAGCAGCCATAAATATGGAAGAGAAGAAAGCAGATGAGACCTCACAAAAGGCAGAGCTGAATGCAGACCACCTTAAGAAAAATGAAGGGGCAAAAGAGAAGCAAAGAGAAAGAGAAAAAGAGAAAATGGCTGTAGAAAGAGCAATTCGTGAAGTACGGGAAAGGGCATTTGCGGAGGCCCGAGACAGGGCCGCTCTTGAGAGAGCTGCTGCTGAAGCTCGTAGAAAAAATGTTTCTGATGGACGAGAAAGGCTAGCAAAGACAACAGGTCAGGCAAATGAAAAGACATCAGCTGAGAGGGCTGCTTTGGAAGCAAAACTCAAAGCTGAACGTGCTGCTGTAGAGAGAGCAACTGCAGAGGCACGAGCACGTGCCCTAGAAAGGGCAATGTCTGAAAAGGTTGCTTCTGACTCAAGAAACAAATCTGACAAGTCGTTCACAGAATTTGCTGCTTCAAGAGATAATGGAATGAAGACAAATTTTCAGTCCAAATCTTTCAGCTATGGTGGTACGTGATTTAGAACAGTTTTGCTGCAGCCGGCCTATCTCACATGTTTTTTCATTTCTTCATTTGTTGTTCCAGATTATTATACTTTGTATAATTTTTATATTGTTGATGATTTTCTTAAAACTTCAGATACATGTGATGGAGCTAATGGAGACTCTGCTCAGAGATGTAAAGCTAGGTCTGAGAGGCATCAAAGAATAGGAGAACGTGTGGTATGATTTGTAGTTCTGCATAGATCCTCATCTACGAAGTCATTATCACATCTCATATTTTCTTTGTTCATTCTTTTTGAACCCAGGCTAAAGCTCTTGCTGAAAAGAATGCCCGTGATCGTCTTGTGCAGAAGGAGCAAGAAGATAGAAATGTAATCTATCGGTTTTTGGCTTCATTCCTCGGTTGACCTTTTGTTTTATCTGTACATAATCTTGTATTTTTATCTTCTGGCAGAGGGTCGCAGAAGCTCTGGATGGTGATGTCAAAAGATGGTCAAGTGGCAAGGAAGGAAACTTGCGGGCATTGCTATCAACGTTACAATATGTATGTGTAAACATTTTTATATTGTTCTCATTTACTGCCTGGCAATCATATCTTCTAGGACGTTATACAGTTCAACTCAATTATGATAACTGCTAATGATTTTCATACTTTTTATTTCAAAATTTGGCCTATCTCAATAGATTTATATTGTTATGTCTCAAGATGACCAGTGAGAAGGATTTGGCTGCTACTGGATATTTACTTGTTTTGAATTGGATATTTGGATTTGGCAGATACTAGGGCCCGATAGTGGTTGGCAGCCAATTCACTTGACAGATATAGTAAACACCAAAGCTGTGAAGAAAGCTTACCGTAAAGCCACTCTTTTTGTGCATCCAGACAAGTTGCAGCAGCGGGGAGCAAGCATTCAACAGAAGTACATTTGTGAAAAAGTCTTTGATCTTCTAAAGGTGCGCCTTCCATCCCTCATTGTACAGCATGAAATATGGATACTTGATCAAAGCTTAGCTTTATTCTCCTTGAGGCAAATTTTTTTTTTTACACATATATAAAAGGGGAAAACTTTTCACCGAAAAAAAGAAAAAAACAACCGACAAAGATTGGTCCAATTGGTAAAGCATGTGAGGATTTTGTTGATCCAATTGCCCTGGCGTGGTGGCCCCTTGGACTTAACTCACCTAAATTAAAAATAAACAAGAGGAAAAAACAGCATTCTTCCACTAATGAGATCAATAACTATGTTTATTAACGCAATGATCAAGATTCCACAATTGGCTTTTAGTCTTTTACTGTCGGTGGATATTCTTAAAATGCTTGAACTGACAGTAAGGTTGACCGCATCTCATTGTCACATCTCTCTATTAATCTCTATCAGATAAGATTTTGTTCGATGTGTATTTGTTTGACTTTTTCCGTTTTATTAGTTCATTTTTCATTCTAATCAACACAAGTTTAGTGTAAGTAAGGTTGCTAGCAAATCAATCATAATCATTGTTTGGAATGTAGTTAAGTCAATGTTGACTTGTACGTTTCCGAGTGGTGAATTATCACTGGAGATCTGGACTAAAAAAAATTATCACTGGAGAAAAATCTGAACTAAAAGTCTAAAACTAAAACTCGATAGTTAAACATGATGAAAACGGGGTAGGTTGCTTTCCCGCGCTATTGAACTCATTAACACTCATAATAGTATTGTCCCTCCCCATCCCCCTCCTTAACACCAATTTGTCGTCCTCAAGTAGATAATGTAACAACAGAAGGTAGACAACAACATTCTGAACGTTATGGGAGTTATTGTTCTAAATCTTTGATCATAGGCACACTAGGACTTTGTGAGCCCTTGGTTGCATGAAACCTTGTGATTTTATTTATTTAGCCTTTGGTAGATTTCCCTGTCATGAATATGTGGGACCTTAATAATATAGTCATGAATGCGATTGAATTTGAGGCTTATTTTCAATTTCAGGAAGCCTGGAACAAGTTCAACATCGAAGAAAGGTAAGCAATTCTGGATGCTGCTGCGCTGGATATGGTGCGCAGAGGAAGTGGTCATTCTTCAAAGCATTTTTGTCCATTGTAAAGTGTAATCACATCAGGAAAAATGAAATGTAATCCTAAAGCCGTGCAACATTTAAAATATGCTCTGTAAAAATAGTAATAGTCCCCTCATCCAATGGGGTTTTTATTTTTGCTTCGGTCAAACGAAGCAAGTAAACCTGAAACTCCTATTGAGAAAGAAAGTTCACAGCAGTTCATTAAACAACTGCAGCTCAAACTGCAAATAACTTGAACTCAAGTTAAAAGTTAAACATAAATAAATGCCGATAGTGACTACAATGAAGTCACTCCTAGCAACCTGGGACAGTAGAGGTGCGAATGCAACTTCTAACTTCAATTCTCACAACAAAAAAACTCATAAGTTAAAAATACAAAGACACCATGACCACTGACATTGGAGCATTGAACTCCTATTTCCAAGGAGACCAATCAAATATGATCATTGATCACACGAGTTTATTTTCCAAGCGCATGAAGCATTATTGCATTTTGTGCATGTAATCGATTCTCTGCTTGCGGGAAGACGATTGAATATGGAGCTTCCATGACTTCATCTGTAACCTCTACTCCTCTTTCCGCCGGTAAGCAATGCATGAAAAAAGCTTTTGGGCCCGCCAAGTTCATAAGACTTTGATCTACCTGTAAAATAAATTGCAGTTTGTAACCTCGTCTCGACAGTTGAAGAGTTTAGGCAGTCCTGGAAACCGTTCATTCTCCCTTTCATTTAGTTATGGTGGGGCCATATAAGGCCCAACAGCTACAAAATTATGCAGGGTGTTCTAAGCATCTAATTTAAGTAGACAGGGTGGAAATCCAAGGGCAACTTAAAATCTAAATAGAGCCATGTCAATCATGCAATTGACATCTTATTCAAGAAAAGCTAAATACTTGCTCAGCTGACATGTTTATATATCTATAATTCAGAGGTAACAGTAATGAAAACAGCATTTATCTACCTGGAATCCTTTAAACACTTGGCGACGGAAGGCAGCCTCTTCCTTTTGGCCCATGCTGGCCCACACATCCGAATAAACTACATCAGCTCCTCTAACTGCTTCTTTGGGGTCATAAACTATCTCAATTTTGCTGACTCCAGCCTTCCTTGCTTTCTCGACTGTTTTCTCATCAGGTTCAAAACCTTTTGGACATGCACAAACGAAGTGAAAAGGTACAATAGATGCCAACAGCAACCAGGAATGAACAATATTATTTCCATCCCCAACATAGACAACCTGACATGTATTGCACATCATAGATCACAATCAGAGAATAATTTGCTTAGAATTGTTACAAATTAGCTAGTAAAATGAAAACTCTCACACAATAACCTGACCTTGGTTCCTTCCAACCGACCAATGTGTTCAATCATAGTAAGGGCATCAGCCATTATCTGACAAGGGTGGTTGTAGTCCGTCAAGCCATTAATGACTGGCACAGTTGAATACTTGGCGAGATCAAGTATGTCCTGGAAAATAAAAGATAAAATGAAATTTTTTTTTATAATAGTTCCAAACTTTTTCTGGTTCATTCTATCCATCTTTTTAGAACTAACAAGCTCTTACCGGTCCTCCATATAATATCAAGTTGACGTATTTTAAGAAGATTAAATAAGTCAAATAGACCAATTAATTATAAAATATACAACATATAAGGTAAAATAATTTTGAGAAAAAATGATAAATATAAAATTTTACAGTGATTTGGTTGGCATCCTAATTTTTTTCCAACAAAGTCAACATCTTATATTTTGGACTGGATGGAGTACAATACACTAGTCCAAACACCTAGCATTAAGCCTCTGGATGGCTATATTTATGAATATAAAGCACAGCCAAAACGTGACAAGTGTAACATTATCACTGCTGTAAGCTGTAAGCTGTAAGCAGAATAAATACAAATATACTTTAATACAAACAATCTACCCAGGAAAACCAAAGATCATAGAATTTACATAACTTGTTTTCATGATTTTCTTATACTTGATATCATGCAACTGCAGCACAGCCAATCAACTCTAGTAAAATATAACATCCTGATATAATGATTCTAATTAAAAATATAATAAGCTAATTTTACATGAACAATACAAAAGCCATGTGAAATAGAACAATACAAGTAACTCACCGGCATACCTGATGTGCAAAAACTCGGGCCATAATTATGTCATTATAGCGACACAAGACACGAGCAATGTCACGTGTTTCCTCCCTCTTACCCATTTGAATATCATCAGGTCCTAAATATATAGCATGCCCACCTAACAATGTAAATCCAGTCTCAAATGAAACCCGTGTTCTCATGGATGGCTTGGCAAAAATCATTGCCATTGTCTTCCCCTTGAATGGTAAGAAGCTTCTGTCACCTGACTTAAGTAGAGCCTTCACCTCAATGGCTCGATCCAAGATCTTCAAAATAGTATTCTTATCAAAATCATCTATATGGAGAAAATCTTTCAGGCCGCTTTTTTCTGCAGAGCCAGGACAACAATTAAAATAATTTTAATAAAAAGGAGAAAAGCATTTGCGTTGGAGGCTAGTTATCAAAACAGCTGTTTAATTTCAAGAAAGAGTTGAAAAAAAAAAACTTCTTTAAAAGAAAAGTGCCCTTATATGAGCATGAAAAACAGGCATCAACTCTGAGAAATTGTGTATGTTGTGAATCACATAACATAAAATTCATTAGAACCATTAGAAAAAAGACCATTTTTAAAACTCTGTAATATGTTGAAAGTTGCATACATTCACAACCAGTTTTATTGACCAACAAACTAGTCTTTCCCTTTGAAAATTGTGCTTTCATAGGTTAATATGAGCAGCAAAACTCTTGAGTCATACATAACTTCCAAACCATAACGCGGCCTAATAAATAACTACACAACTCAGCTAATCATGCTAACACCTCCACATTCCAAACAACCATATAAAATCTCTTCAATCAAGATGAACTACACTGTATCTATTAAGTTGTTTTAACGAATGATCAGCAATTATACAGCAAAGTTATTCTATCTAATCACAGTTAGTGTGGCATAAGAGTAAACAAAATAAAACAAGAGAGGCCCTAAAACCCTAGGACGATTAAAATAATGTTAACTTAAACATCAGATTATAAGAAAATAATAATTAAGCAATGCATGAAGGGAAATTAAGTATTGAGATGGAAATAAAGGAGACGAGGAAGAAGAGTATACCTTTGACATGGAGTGGTGAGTGAGCAGAGGAGGTGTGGTTTTGGCATGATAGTTTGATGCCACGTGGCGGAGAAGTCGCCGGAGGAAAAATAGCAGTGCCGGGGAAGCGAAGGCACTGCCGGCGATTGTGAGCGGAGAGAGATGGAAATGCAGAGGATCGAGTGGTTTGATCGAATCGAAGTGTACAGTGAGATGAAGCCATTTTTGGAGTGAAAGGTTTTGCACTTTACAGTTATGGGCTATGGCTGCCTCTGTACTTTGCTGATTGGAGCTTATATACTGCCCTCTGGTGATGTAAATATATATAATTAAGCCCTAGTTAAAAAATGAGGAAGCTAGATAAACCTAAACCACCTTATCTAAATTTAATAATTTATGTTGTGTCATAAGGTATATGTTGTGTGTTAGTATTATTTATGTTATATACTAGTAGGTTAGAAATTAAATAAATTAGTTTGAAATTTGATTAAAAAAAGGAATAAACTTACCTCAAGTACTTGACCTCAATTACATCCAGTAAGCCAATAAGAATTAGACACATGTCCAACTAACCCACACCACTTTCTCCTTATTTTCTCTCTCCTCCATGTGTTAGTTGTGTATGGGTTAGTTGGATATGTGTCTAATTCTTATTAGGTAATGGATGTAATTGAGGTCAAGTACTTAAGGTAAGTTTTTTCCTTAAAAAAATTAGTTTTAAAAAAAATCCGGCGAATTGATTTGATAAGTGATTAATTTAATTTTCTAGAATTTTCTTAGAAGGTCGATTAGATGTGTTTTGTGAAGCTTGGTAGTGAGTATAATATATTTCTTTTAAAAGATAATCAATGATAAGATATAGTATTATTTTTATTTTGTATCTGTTGCCATGATTTTTTAAAAAATGATTTTTATGAAAAAATAAAATAAAATCTAATTTGTCTAAGGTTTACCTTCTCCGCGCGCGCTTATTTACGCCCCATAATGAGTACGGAAACATGTGTCCACGCAGGTACGAGTACTTTTTTTTCGAGTGAGCAGGTTTAAGTACTTCAGTTGTGAAATGCCATCACTTCTCTCTTTTAATAAAAAAAAATGCCATCACTTCCCCATGTAAATTTGTTTGTGTGCAAGTTCTTTAGAGGATTAGCTGGCAACATGACACCTAATCACCATATTCTGGTGAGCATTGCTTATCAGTTGGCTAAGCTAGCCATTGGGTGTATACCAGGATTTCATCACATGTCTTATCTCCCTGATAATTTAGGCTAAAGTATACTTTTGGTCCCTTATATTTGCATCAAGTTTCAATTTAGTCTTTTATGTTTAGAATATATACTTTTAATCCTTTTTTATTAACACTGTTAGTTTAACTTAACAGAAAATGTTAACTCAACAATTTTAAATGATTATTGAATATTTAAAAAATGTTCAAATTAAAATATTTGAGTGTAATTATTCTTGTATTTTCAAAATTTATCATTTTTGGTACAATTTAATTATAAAATAATCATTTAAAATTGTTAAGTTAGCATTTTCCGTTAAGTTAAACTAATGGTGTTAGCATAAAAGGACTAAAAGTGTACTTTCCAAATATAAAGGACTAAATTGAAACTTGATGCAAATATAAGGGATTAAAAGTATACTTTAGCCGATAACTTACTTTCTCTTCTGTATTTGAGTTCGTTTTATTATAAAAGAAGAAGAAGAAGTAGCAATAATCTAATCTGATTCTAAGACTATTACAGACAGAATTAGTGGAGGAAACCATGGGATGGCGCAAGTAATTGTGGCATGGTTGTGAAGTTTTATGCCAGGCATGCACATTTAAGACGAGAGTGTGCCATTTCAGTCCTAGAAAAATGGGAAAAGATCCCCTGATAAATTTTTTTACATTTTCAACATCCCACTGCTTAGTTTTATTTTAGTGCTTAGTCCTTCTTGTAAAAATAAAAATTGGTGGCAGCCACTGTGATAATGCTCATTTCAGTCATTTGTTCTCGAGTGGATGCAATCTTTGCTAGTAACTCGTAAGTGATTATGAAAGATACGTACGCAGTCAATTAAGCGAGGCCATGCATATTTTAGTGCTTAGTATACATAAGGCTTTCTGGAGATACCAGTGGACAGTCTGGGCTCTAGGCTGTGACCACCCCAGTCCATTTAGAGACTACAATGTTTTGGGCTTCCAAGCTACTAGAATCCGAACTTGAATGGGCTTCATTGATAAAGACTCAAGGAGGCATGGCCTTGCAATGAGGTGAATCTACTTTATTTTTTTTTGAAAAAAAGACGATGATCGCATATGATGGCACTGTAAGATTGAGTGTCTAGTTGTATACTGTTCCATCTACAGCACCTTAACAGTGTGTGCTAAATTTTTCATTCATATTGCTGAATATTTTAAAAATATGATTTTTTTAAGAAATTTCTGTTTTTATAACACAGCGAGAATGTCACTCTTTTGATATAAAAATCTATTGGTAATACTAGAAAGAAAAGAAAACATTAAAGAATGACTAGACTTTTAGAGGTAGTTGCTTTTAAGAAGTCGGCATCAATCAAAGAAAATTACAACCTATTTTTTTTCAATGCTAAAATTTAGCGCAAGATTTTGTACAATTGTTATCAGGATAATTAAATTCCTAATTGAGCTTGATAATATTCAAAGACGATCCTATGATAATCATATACAAAGAATTACAAAATTATCATCTAAGTGCATCACTTCTCAAGTCTCATCCATAAAATTAGGTACTCTCTAAAGCATCTTTGCTTCGCATAGTAGGATGGATTACGATCTATCGTTTAGATCACACATAGGCCAAAAAATCATCGATTTCCCAATCCTTCCTTGTCCCTGCCCACTCTCCATCATGCAGTGCAGGGATTATGATTAGATGGTGTCGGTGTCAGATTTAAGAACACAAAATAAAAGTAGTCAAGTCTCAAGGAGTTGATTTGATAAAAAAAAAAGTCTCAAGGAGTTGCATGTAAGCCAAGCAATATTTTTAGTTAATTAATTAATTGAGGCAAGCAGTTTGCTCGAGCATTTATTTATATAATTAATTTCGATGTTTGTTTTAAAATTTCTCAATCAAGTACAGTTCATTTCTCACAAACCTGCGTGATAGTATTGGCTGTTGGGAGACATGAGGGCTAGCAGGGGGATCATTATATTAGCGTTCCATTACTGGCTATAACGACGACCCACCGACTACAACTAACTTTATTTTTTTCAATCAGAGTATTGATGATTTGTTCTCAAACTAACCTAACCGTTTTTTAATTGGAAAATTTCAATCCTCTCCCTCCAAGCAAATTAACGTCAACAGCCCTATAATAACATTCTGAAACGTCGTCATTGTACATCATTTTATGGTTAAATGACTTAATTGCTCTAATATCATTTGCACGATAAATATATAAGAATTTTCAAGGCAGATTTATGGTTTACGACATGAATAAACATACTTTCAATTACACAACAAGCAAATAAAAAACATTACTAGTTACAAGATATATATGTGATATTTGTAAGACAAGCACGAGAATTCATTGAAAAAAAAAACGTCTATTTTCAGCACAGATGGAGAAATTTCAGACATAAGACATTCAATTCGTGTAGGTATTTGAAGGATCTTGTGCTGTTACTACTAACTAATACTCTGAAATGGAAAAAAAAAAGGTAAGAAGACGCATATATATATCGTATATGTACTGCGAAGCAATAACATCATGTGTATTGTCAACTCTCAATATACGTGACGTGAGTATATATGAAAACCGAAATAATATATGGATATAATGAGCTAAGAATATTCAACGAATCCATCGATAGATCTTTGTCTCTAGACATGAATGTCTTATGTCTCTATTGGCCAATGCCGATAGATGCGGGCGTCGGTGCTAGCACTGTACGATGTTTCTCTTCTTGCTGATATTATTGTCAAATACTCTCTCCGGTCCCTAATGTAAGAGCTAGCCGCCAAAAAAACGCTTTTTAAGAAAACATGTGAATGTTAGTTGGATGTCTGGAGTTAATGCTTCTTTTCCAAAATTGTCCATATTTATTATGATACTTTTAAGAGAGAGAAATACATAAGCATTAATAAATATGAAAGAGAGTTAGGGGTAAAGTAGGAAAAAATGCATTAAATTAAATGAGGAGAGAATGTGGGGTGAGCTCTTACATTAAGGACCAAAACCATTCAAATTTTGAGCTCTTATATTAGGGATCGGAGGGATTATGTGTTTGTGCGTGAGTGTGTTATGTCGTAATTAAAAAAGAAGAAATGGATGAATGAAAATGATGACAGAGTATAATGGAGGGAAGACCAGAAAAGAAGACATAGCACGAGTGGGAAGAGGATTGGGTAGAGAGTCACATGCATTGCCTCAAAATATTAAAGAGGGACAATATCTCATCTTCACTCGTCTCCTTCACAAAAATACACCGTCACGAGGCCATGTCCTCTTGACTTCAAAATGCGACCACCCATCTTTTTACCCAACTCGACAACTTGGTGTGCTATACATATCATATGACAAAACCCCATGTCACTGAAAAAAAAATCATATATGGATGGTATTCACTTGAATGATTGGACCTAAAATAATGAAGTAATTAATGGATATACATAGTTTTTTTCCCAATATATATAGCGTTCATTTGTCACTTACACTACAAGAATTTACATGCCTAGTCGCGCCATAAATTTGCAGATAGTCACTCCCATGGGAGAGACAAATGTCAGTGGTCACACCTTTTTCACCCGCGACCTAATCGTGTGAAACAAGGGTGATAGTCGCGACTCATTTATTTGCGACGACATGAACTTGAACTGCGACAAGGAGAATGGGGAGAGAGAAAACGTAGATCATGTTGTCTCTATCTAGGGCGAAACAATGATTTATTAAAATATATTTTTTTGTCTCTCCCAGGGTAGAGACAAGAATAATATATTTTAATAAACTTTTGTCTCGTCCAGGGGAGAGACAAAAGAATATATTAACATATTACTTTGTCTCTCCCATGAGCGAGACAACCATTCATTTAATTTTAAAAAAACACCTCCAGATTGAATGACAGTGTAGAGAGCTGTGCGAGCATTGAGGAGTGAGAGATATATATTCTTCTGAAAACACCCAGTGACATCGCAATGACAAAGAAGTAAAGTGAAGGTGTGAAAAAAGACTTGAGAGGAGCAGAGAGACAGAATGAATGGAAATAACAATGAAAAGCTACATATTCTTCTGCAGACGTGTGAGAGCAGAAACCAGAATGAATGACAAAACAAGCATGAGATATGCATACCAAAAGCAAGCATGAGAATGAATAGTAATTAACAAGGTAGATATATAAATTAAATATGATGTAATGACAAATTAAATATACTTAAAAAAGCAAACAAATTATGACTCACAAATGAATGTAGAAATTTGATGTCCAAAGTTGAGTAGTGGCCTGCAATAAGGAAAAATAGGATCAAAATAATATAATAGAAATGAATGGAGAGTAAAATTTAAGCATAATAATGAAAGAGATGAAGAAGAAATGAAGTAAGAGGTAGATTAGTTTGGTGATTGTGGGAGTATATATAAATCCGAAAGTCCAAAATGCCCGCCAAATCGATGGTTTTCAAAAATTCATATGTTGTCTCGCCTAGAGGTGAGACAACATATAAAGTAAAATAAAAAATATTTTTACTTGTCTCTCCCAGGGGAGAGACAACATACATTTCAATATAAAAAGTTTTATGGGTTGTCGGCTATATCAGTGATATAAAAAATATATATTACTTTGTCTCGCCATGAGGAGGAACAAAAGAATATATAAAAATGTACTCCCTCCGTTCCTAAATATAAGACCTAGATAACTTTTTTTTGGAAATATTAAGGTTGCGAAATAGGTTATTAAATGATGGAATATTTGATATCTTTTTAGATTATCCATTAGCTTATAGGTAAAATAAACTAGTTTAAGAGAAAAAATTAGGTAAATCAATTTATAATTAACTTATTTTTTGCTTTTTTTAGGATTTTTCAAAAAAGTCATCTAGGTCCTATATTTAGGAACGGATGGAGTATTATTTTGTCTCTCGTGAGGGCGAGGCAATGTTTCATTAAAATATATTATTTTGTCCCTCCCTTGGGCGAAATAACATAAATTATAATATAAAATAGGAGAGACACGAAGTAATGTATTTAAATGGATCATTGTCTTGCCCTGAGGACAGACAAAATAATATAGTATAATATATTTTTTTGTCTCTATAATATATTATTTTGTCTCTCCCGTGGGCGAGACAACATAAAATGTTTTCATATTATAGTGCATGTTGTCTTTCCCATGGGCGAGACAACATATTATAACAGTTTTTTGAAAAACGCTATACTCTGCAATTTATACTGTCATTGGTGCTACAGAAAAATGTTGTCCCACCACATGCCACTGCATGTAAGGTAATAAGAATAATTTAATTTATAAATATTAAAAATATCTTATCTCTCCCATGGGCGAGACAACATCATTATTTTTATATTATATTCTATGTTGTCTCTTCCTTAGGCGATACAACATAAAAATATCTTGCTATGCTTTTCATAACGAAACCAACAAAAGGCAAGCCAACATATTTGATTTAAATGTATGTGTTGCCTCAAGAAGAGGAGGAGTAGGGGTTAGGAAGCCTCAGTCAAGTGCATCATGCTTCTGGAGAAGAAATTACATTGCGTAATGATGATTATGATATTGATTTGAATTCAAAGTAATATTTAGGCTTCTATGATGGTCTTGAATATGATAAATGGGATGAAAGGCAAAAGCAATTTTTCTGAGATTTTCAGAAACTCTATTTTCCAGAACTTTTTCGATATCCTCCTTCTTCTTAGAACCATCTATTTTCTTCCATTGTAAATAACAAAAATTTAAAAAAAATATTTATTCATTGTCGCTCCCGTAGCCGAGACAAGGGAGTTTTGTCTTGGAATGAACTTTGTCTCACCCCCAGGCGTGATAATATTAGTGACATGGTAAAAAATAAATAGAAAAAAGTTTAGTTCTGTCGCGTGTTGCTTTTCCGCGACATGGGAGCCGCGATTAGCCATACAATTTCTTGTAGTGTTACTATATTCATATTTTGAATGTCTGTTATGTTGGCGCGCGACCACACATCAAAGACAAAAAGGGCAAATTTACCAATAGTTAATTACTCCAAAAAAGCATTGAGCACAAGTGTTTTGTGTTGTTTAGCTAGATAAATTTTAAAAGTGGTGCAATATTACCAAAGGTATTAATATACTAAACAACCGTTAAAAGAGTTACATGTGGCACCACATGTGTGGCCGAGTGACCCGAATCTTGACTTGAATGATGTGGACAAAAAATATATCATACTCCCTCCGGTCCTAAATATAAGACCTAATTGACTTTTTTGAAAAATCCTAAAAAAAAGCAAAATAAGTTAATTATAAATTGATGCACCTAATTTTTTTCCCTTAAACTAGTTTATTTTACTTATAAACTAATAGATAATCTAAAAATATATCAAATATGTCATGATTTAATAGACTATTTTGTAACCTTAACTTCTCCAAAAAAAAGTTATCTAGGTCCTATATTTAGGACCGGAGGTAGTACAAAACAATTCAGACTTTTCATTAAATTTAACGATATCAATTCACTAATAGTATTTATGACCTAAGTTGTCCTTTTAGAAATTTAGCAACTCTAATTGCTCTTTTACATATTCAGACTTTATTTGTCTTTTCCCCAAAATATAAATATTTGATCTAAAATGGTGTATATTACTTCTTAAATTTTTCCAAAAAAATATATAAGCTAACTCTTATATTCCTTTTGAAACAAAAACATGAACTTACAATGCTCAAAAGACAATTAACACCTCAAAAACTAATTAAATCTTAAATCGTATTTGGACCGCGGTAATTACATTATTAATTTGATTGGGCTGAAAGAGACACCTAAGCATTGAGCGTTCAAATCTCTCACTTCCATTTGAGTATACATATCTTCTTTACTTCTTGAAGAAGGCGGGAAAACGATTTCTTCTTCAACCTTCTTCTCGCTTACAATTGGTGATGGAATATGACATTAAAAAAGTAGCCGACTCAAATTATTAAAGAATTTTACCACTTCTACTGTTGATAATAAATTTAGTTTATTTAAGAGAATAAATAAACTTTTGAATTTTCACACATATGTGTGTGTGCATGGTAAGTTCATGAAATACTTCCTCATTCCTAAATATTAAATTCAATTGATACTTTTTAAGAATTAGAAAGTTCAATGAACTATTTAATTATAACATATTTTGTGTTTTATTAAATTATATGTTAATTTAATAGTTAAAAAACTATTTCAAAAACGAAAATTCAGGTAAATAATGTATTGTATGTAACTTTTTTAAGATTATCAAAAAAGCCAATTGAGTTTTACATATATGAACAGATTAAGTAAATCAAAATAATAGATAAATCATACAAATTTGTTTGAAATATAATAAATATAAGAGATAAAATAAATGAAAATTACCTTTACTTCAAAAAAATTAAAATGTGATTTGGGTAAATATGTTAGGTCAGGTGTTGACGAGTCCGAAGCTTCCCCGCGAAATAAGGTCAGTCATGTCTGCCACTATTTTGCTAGTCATCACTTTATTTTTTCGGTGATATATTTTTGGGGCCACTTTATTCCATGCTTAATCCTCAATTGCACTTATGAATCTTTCATTTGTCCGCATTGGAGATGACTGAAATACAAGTTAAGGGATCAGATTCACTTCGATGTAATCTATATATATCACTTACACTACCCTCAAAAGGTGCCAAGTCTAAAATCAATCAAAGACTCATATTATTTCAGTTGACTACTAACATGCATTCAAAAGATGAAGAAAAATTGAAAGCAATGAATGAGAGATATCTGCACGACCCTTAACACGAGGCGTTATAACTCCCCAATTTCGCCGCGATTAATGCCTTTTATTGAACACGCTTGACACTTCACTCTTCCCATTCATATTTAATCTGGGTTGGTTGGTTACAGTTGAAGCCTTTACAGCATGCCCCGTGCATCACTTTTTAAACCTAGATCTCCAATGTGTGCTATTGATGTCGAGCACAAAAAGAAACAAAATCTTGCTGTTTTCGTGTGTTTGAGTTAACTTATTACTCCCTCCGGTCCCTAATGTAAGAGTTTGAATGATTTTGGTCCCTAATGTAAGAGCTCACCTCACATTCTCTCCTCATTTAATGCATTTTTCCTACTTTACCCCTAACTCTCTTTCATATTTATTAATGTTTATGTATTTCTCTCTCTTAAAAGTACCATAATAAATATGGGCAATTTTGGAAAAGAAGTATTAACTCCAGACATCTAACTAACATTCACATGTTTTCTTAAGAAGCGTTTTTTTGACGGCTAGCTCTTACATTAGGGACCGGAGGGAGTATTTTAAGAGATTTCATGCTATATAATTCTAACATGGTAACCTATTTTATTATTTTTATCCCTCTACATAATTAAAACTGTACATAGAAACTAGTCAACGTATGTGTTAACATGTTGAATTCGACAATTTTAGTCTCTATTTTATAAAAATGGTGTTAATTTGCTCTTGAATTCGTTTTAATTATATTTTATTTGGCCAAATTCAATGAGTTATACTTTTATGGAAATTTTTTATCAAGTTGATTAAGTATGAATGTTGATATATTTAATATTAATTATTTATATTTAAAAGTTAAAATATGTTCAAGTCAAATTATTATTTTTTATTTTTATTTAACCACACACAAGAAACACAAGTTTATTAATAAATATAACATACATTTACCCGTATAAGATTCAAGTCTACTATCCAATTTTATTTTGTTTCCATGAGTTTACTTAAACTCATGAGTTTTATTACCATGCTCACACATATTGCAATAAGTCTCTAATCAATTCACACGAATCAACTAACTGTAATTATGCCATTGAATGTATGTAAAATTGATATGATTTTTCTATCCTACTCTTATCCCACTTATTATACACCATAATTTCGCTCCTACCATTGCATTTTAAATTGGGGATTTGCAGTTTAGTTCCTGGTAAGAGAAATTAATACTGGAAGGTCCCAATACATTCCAAAATAATTATGAAGTCCCAGGGGCCCTTTCCTGCAATTGTTTGCTTAACTTCAATGACCATTTTACCCTCATTAAAGATGATTGTCATCTCACTGGTCCCTACAGGGGACTATGCTTTCATCTTATGAGGGCAAAACGGTCATTGAAGATACGCAAACAATTGCAGGAAAGGGCCCATGAGACTTTATAATTATTTTGGAATGTATTGGGACCTTCCAGCATTAATTTCTCTTATCAAGGACTAAACTGCAAATTTCCCCTTTAAATTTCTCATCTTCCTTTTGTAACAGAAGGTAAAAGGAAGAAAATAACCATTCATTATCATAATAACTTGTAATGATGACCGATAATATTTTATGTGGGTGTGTCAAATCGTTGCAACCACTCATCAACACAAGGCTCTTGTTCTAGTTTGATCTCACCCAAAAAGGAGTTACAACTTCCAAAATTCGGTCCCACATTATACTGAATGAGTGAAGCTTCTGGTTTCTTACATTTGCACTTCTGTTCACCTGGCCCACCCTTCATTTTTTTGGACACAACTACCCCTCTCATCTAAGCTAAACTCCAATCACCACACTGTACTTTTTTGCCACCTCGTTCATTTATCACCATTAAAATCCCTGTGAAATGTGATTCTAGTCCCACTTGCATTTCCCCACCATATAAGAAGTTACATATTCTTTGTTTGATCAAGTTTTTCAAGTCTTACCAACAATCCTATACTCAAGAGTGATAATGGGACGTTGCTTGTATCTTGGTTTTATTGTTTTGATTGGAATATTACAACAGAGAATATCAGTTGAAGCAGATGATGAGTTTGTTAAAGCAAGAGGTGTGCAATTAATGTTGAATGGAAGTCCCTTTTATGCAGATGGGTTTAATGCATATTGGTTGATGTACATGGCATCTGATCCTTCTCAGAGAAATAGAGTCTCCTCTGCATTTCAAGAGGCTAAAAGTCATGGACTTAGCATTGCTAGGACTTGGGCTTTCAGTGATGGTGGTTATAAGCCACTTCAATACTCTCCTGGTTCCTACAATGAGGATGTGTTCCAGGTAAATAATCTTAATTTTCTTTAAATATCTTATTTTTTTAATAGGGGTTGTTTTAGTTTTGTTTTTTAATATAAAAAATGAATTTGATATATTGTTGATTTCGTTTTTTTTTTTTTGTGTTTTAATGGATTGAAAATGAAAGGGGTTAGACTTTGTAGTGTCTGAAGCCAGAAAATATGGAATCAAGTTGGTGTTGAGTTTGGTGAATAACTATGACAACTTAGGAGGAAAGAAGCAGTATGTGGACTGGGCAAGGAGTCAGGGCCAGTCAGTTAATTCTGAAGATGATTTTTTCACTAACCCTGTTGTTAAGGGATACTACAAAAACCACATCAAGGTAAAATTTTAATATTTATATTTTATTTTATTTTATTTA
Organism: Mimosa pudica; assembly: GCA_029929735.1. Taxonomy (NCBI): domain Eukaryota; kingdom Viridiplantae; phylum Streptophyta; class Magnoliopsida; order Fabales; family Fabaceae; genus Mimosa; species Mimosa pudica. The sequence goes on along the minus strand of JAKELP010000004.1, from coordinate 13,775,760 downwards.
TAATTTATAATAGTTCAAGTCCTCCACAATTTGGTCTTCTGGAATTCCATGCATGGCCTGTCAAAATTAAAGTGATACTACAAAATTTTTTCACTAACCCTGTTGTTAAGGGATACTACAAAAACCACATCGAGGTAAAATTTTTGTATTTATTTTTTTATTTTATTTATAATAGTATAAGTCCTCCACAATTTGGTCTTCTGGAATTCCATGCATGGCCTGTCAAAATTTAAGTGGTTGAATAAACAAATTTTGTGAAAGGTAAAAAAGATCAAACTGACCGTGTTGCATAAACTTGGTACATACAACTTGCTTGTTTAGATTAAATGGTTCATTGCATGAGAGGATTTTGTTCTCTGGTAAAATGAGGAACTTTCGTATTATTTTAAGCTTAAAGTTTACAACTTCATATGTTACAGAGTGTGCTTACAAGACGTAACAGCATCACTGGAGTTGCTTACAAGGATGACCCAACAATAATGGCTTGGGAGCTCATGAATGAGATAAGGTGTCCATCAGATCAGTCAGGAAAAGTTGTACAGGTGAACCATTCTTCCAATGCTTCATTATATTTTAATATTAAATGGATTTCACCTGTTGCACCTTTCATATTTTATTTGGTTCACATGTTATTGTGTAGTGGTTATGTCATTATGTTGTGATGTGTTTCTGATTTTAAGACTTAATCCCCTCCATTGCATGCCATTTTGTTAAATAATATATGTCTTTTGTAAAAAGAAAATGAAAAGAAAAAACAAAGGGGATAAATGAAGTTGTTGAATGTTGATTTCCTTCCTCTGAACAGGCTTGGATTACTGAGATGGCATCTTACTTAAAATCCATTGATGGAAACCACCTGCTTGAAGCTGGTCTAGAGGGTTTCTACGGTGACTCAAAAAAGCAGTCTAATCCCAACTTCCAAGTAGGAACTGATTTCATTGCAAACAACCAGATCCCGGGAATTGATTTTGCCACAATTCACTCATACCCTGATCAATGGTAAACATAATAATGACATTGCAAATCATTTCTATTCTTCAGGAACAAGTTAATATCATTCATATTAATAATGTATTATTTTGCATGAGCAGGCTCTCAGGTTCAAGTTATGAAGACCAACTCTCATTTTTAAATGGTTGGCTAAACGAGCACATCAAAGATGCACAAAACACTCTTCACAAGCCACTTTTATTCGCTGAATTCGGAATATCGGCTAAGAATTCGGACTCAAAGGCAAGAGATGAACTCTTCAACAACGTGTACTCCGCGATCTATTCATCAGCGAGTGGCGGTGGGGCTGCCGTTGGAGGCTTATTTTGGCAGCTCCTAGCTGAAGGAATGGACTCTTTTAGAGATGGCTATGAGGTAGTCTTGGGTGAAAGCCCCTCCACAGCCAGTTTGATTGCTCAAGAGTCTCAAAAACTTAACCGAATCCGAAAGATGTATGCGAGGCTTGAAGACATCAAGAAGTGGAACGAAGCTAAAGATGATAGAGATGCAAAGTTGGGTAATCGTGTTAATGGTGGGAATTGAGATAGCAAGACTTGCTTGGATGTAACAAAACAAAAACTTACCAACTCTATAAGCTTATGTTATTGGTGCAAAGGTGGTATCTGCAGGATTTTGCTTCATCTCCTTCAGATGAGTTCTAATATAACAATGTGTTACCATTATGTGAAATCTCGTACAAATAAGGCAAAAAAAAAATTATTACTCTAGTAAGAAACTAGCAAGTTCTTTCATGTAACGTAAATCATAATATACAAGTGAGCAAAATTGTGTTGTGGTGTGATCTTGTTGGCTCTTTGCTGCTTCCTAGATATATGTCGGCAAATTAAACCACATGGCTGTCAATCATCAGGCAATTCAATGAAGACGTATTTGGATTATTTATATGACCATTCCATTTTTTATTGTTGCGTTCTTTGGTATGATTATGATGCCCGACCTGATGTAGAATCCTTCATCATCCCTGTCAGCTTCTTGAACCCCCTGAAATATAAGTGCATCACAATAATCAGGGGTGGCTAGTCAACAAAATACTAATAATATTGCTTAGGTTAGGGGTCTCTCCACGGCTAACTCTTTTTACTTGGTATTTCCACTATTGAATTTGCTTTTAATGGTCAAGATGGCTTGTTTGGTTGTCTAGGGAAAGTAGTAAAGAAATAGAAAGTGTAGAAAGTTGGGTTTTTATTGTAATTTACATACATTCCGGGACCCACAAGTTTTCTCTCTCTATCTCTCACTTTTTCTGGGCCCCACAAACTTATTTTCTCATTATTACTTCTACTTTTTATTTTTACCCTTTTACTTTCCATTTCTTCACTTTCCTTCATATAACCAAACGGATGTAGAGATACTTAGTGTAGAGGTTATGTGTAATAGAGAGACCCTTGACCGATATTGCATGGTAATTTCATGAGTGAGCATTTAACTTACATCCTTATTTGCAATAACCACATTCCTTCCAATTCGGGCATTCTTGTCGATTATACAATTCCTATAACAATGTCAAGGCAAGAATCAGCTGATATTAGAAAAAAAGGGCTATTAAGAAAAGAATAATGGTAGAGTCATTAGAGAGACATTATCACACCTGATTTTAGTGTTTTCTCCAACACCAATTGGAACCACCCCTTGTGTTAATTGAGATGCAATTTCATTTTCTGTTTGATAGTAATCTGCACCCATCATCATGGTATCCTGGATGATAGCAAAGCCGAATTGAAAAATCCATCTGAGATTCTAAAATACACAATATATTGATGATAAGTTTTCAACTCAAGAACCTAATAGGGTAAGCCAGCCCATCTGTAAAGAAGACCACTTAAAATGATCTCAAAGAACTTGCACAAGAATTTTACCAAAATCTAATCTCCTTTCTGTCTTATGGATTAATTTTTTACTGAAGTATATAAACAGGAAAATCTGAATTTAAAATTTCAAAAATATTACAAGTGGGATCATTATTCAAATTAAACAAGGGATGGATCAAAGCGCATAATATACTTAGCTTACCATAAGGTTTACACCCGATTCTAAACGTGAGCGCACACCAACAATGGAATGTTGAACACTACAATCCCTTAAAAAGCAGCCGTGAGAAATAACTGCATTCTCTATCTGTGAAAACCATTTGAGTAGTTATAAGCAACAAAAACACCAAATAAGCAAATAGATTGAAGCTTGGCATTAGCTGTATAATACCTTGCAATTTTCAACTTTAGAGGGTGGTAGAAATCTTGGAGAAGTGAACAAAGGCGTGTTTGGATCATAAAAGTCAAACTTGGGGTGCTGCAAATGACATTTGTAATCAGTAAATATGCTACATTCTTCACAGTGCAAGAAACATGCCCGTGATAATGTTATTATTTTCAAAATCATCATTAACTCTAACACTATCAATGATATTTTCATGATATGTTTTTCAAAATTGAATTAGGACAACTTATATTTTTATACCGTTACAAAACAATATAAATTGACCAAGTTTCGGCACAGTCAATTGAAACAAACATTCTAATATGAACCAAGAGAAATATCAGTACGCAGAATAGTTCAACCAACCTCTTCTGTTAGAGCTAGATTAGCATCAAAGAAGGATTTAATAGTTCCAATGTCTTCCCAGTAATCATTAAACAAATATGCCTGAGAATGTCAATAACATCAGAAGCATCAAGTGTTAGTAGTTAAGCTAAGCAATATAGTTCTAGACCAACCAGTAATTTAAAATGAGAAGAAAAATATAGGCCACAGATTCAAGGTTGGAGATTTTTCTTACTTGGACATTGTGGTCCCTCACAGCCGAAGGAATAATTTCAGATCCGAAGTCATTGTGAAAAGGATAGCTCCATCTCAATAGTTTCAATAAGGTCTCAGTTCTAAAGACATAAATACCCATTGATGCAATGTACTTGTATTTTTGCGCTTCTCGTGGAGTTAATCCAAGGAGGGTGGTGTCAACTTGCTGCAGTTATTATGTGTAACAGTGCATCAGTTTTGTAGGACAGAAAACTGATTAATAGTAAATATTTTTAGTAAATGTGAGGAACACCATATTTACCATTGCCTTAAGATCTAAACCCTTTGGTTTCTCTGCAAACTGGACAATTCTTCCTGTCCGATTGAGTTTCATCACCCCATAATCTGAGGCACGGCTGCAATTGAGAACTAACACTGATCAACTTCAAAAGTCAGATAAGTTTTTAGAATCACATTAAATGTACACAAGATTTTGCTAGTACCTATCATCCATAGGTACACAGGATACTGTGATATCAGCATGTGTGTCTATGTGCCTCTGCAGGTATAGTTTCGAGTTTCAACAATCAGAATGAGCAATATAAAACTAAACCATTTTTCCATTTGATTACTGACAATAAATTATTCCACTTTTACCTGCACAAACTCCATGTAGTTCATTCGGTAAAGATGATCGCCAGAAAGTATTAATATATGCTCAACATTCTTAGTCCTGGCATCCTAAAAATGAATTCTGACACTCATTTACTGTATGCAAAATTATATGTTCAACATATATATAACCATATATCGATTCACTTGTTCTTAATTACCTCCAAAACCCAAATAAATTTCCTAACTGCATCAGCAGTCCCTTGAAACCATTTCATCCCCGATTCTCCAGGTGTTTGAGTGGCAGCCAGGACCTGATGTAAGTGATGTCAAGTTAATTATATTCTTTACTAATACTATTCAACTAATTTATCATTTCTTACAAAATGTCACTTTCTGTAACATAACTAGAATATCTGATGATAATGTATGTGATGTCACGTTAATTATACTCTTTACTAGTCAACTAATTTATCATTCCTTACAAAATGTCACTTGCTGTTACGTAACTGGTCTACCTGATGATAATGTATGTGATGTCAAGTTAATTATACTCTTTACTATTCAACTAATATATCATTCCTTATAAAATGTTACTTGCTGTAACATAACTAGTCTACCATATAAAAAATTAATTAAATTACCTCCACAAAACCATCCCCAAAGTTGACGCCATTACCGTAAAGGTGAGACAAGTGGCGATTAAGGGAGCAAGAGTTGAACTGAGTTAGGATGAATATCTTTTGTATGCCACTATTGATGCAATTGCTCATTGGGATATCAATAAGTCTGTAACATCCTCCAATTGGAACCTGCATGCACCCAAAAATTATTCATAACTGAAATTGCCCCACGCATTGTTACACCTGAATCCATCTCTTTTAAAGACATGTAGACTAGACAATTGATCTTTTCTTTTGGCCACCCAAAAATGGAACTTCTCTAAAAAAAATCAAGAGCAATTTGTCCCACATATAAATTAATTTTTTAATGGCTTTTTTGTACCAATGCCAATGAAGTTTTGAAACTATACACATTGGCCAATACCATCTACTAACACCAGTCACTACTTCTTCATCAATAGTATATGTTGTCCAAATTGTACCTTAACCTTGAAAAACAAAAGATCATATATATATATATATATATATATACCGCTGGCTTGGCTCTTCTGCTGGTAAGAGGAAAGAGGCGAGTTCCAGCACCTCCACCTAATATAATGGACACTACAGTTTTTGGATCTGCCTTTGGTGTCTCCAATATTTTTGGTGGCTTCGGCTCCATCACCTGAGACAAAAATCCAATATTCAATCATATAAAGTAAAATAAAATAAAAACATGTTGATCTCAATTCTCAATCATATTAATATAGAAGAAAACATGGCATCCATGCATGCATGTTTCTATTTTCGTACCATAGGAGCATTTCTGTTGATTTCTGGTGTGAGAACAGAATGAGCAACGCCAGGTTTTAACACTACACCAATATTATTATTATTATTATTATTCATGCATGTTTTCGAAGTTTTAGAGAATTGAACACGTGACAATGATCTTTCATCAGTCTCACCCCAGAAGCCACTACGAGTGACTGTATTTCTAGCTTTGAATGGACTGACATTGCCATTCACAATCACACGTGCGGAATCCATGGTTGAGACCTCAAAATCAATTCTCTTCGCTCCTCTGCTTTACCACATATCACATATATAAAGTTACAAGTGTATCTTCGATATTTTTAAGGAATTCAAAGTAGTATATCTTTGATATTTTGATTTCACAATCAGGGTGAAGGTTGAATTTATCTATCACGATTTGTAGCCAGATATTCAGTTAACTTTCTTTTTTTAATAATAGCTAGATATTCAGTTAATCTCACTCCACGATCCTAGGAATCAATTAGTAAGCATTCTATATTGATTTCAAATTCAGTGAAAATGAATTTTAGTTATATATATTCGATATTTTTACTAATGAAAGATTATTAATATGTGTGTGTGTGTGTGTGTGTTGTATATGTGTGTGTATTATTTACAGTCTTTAAAATGTTTAACTTAAAAAATGAAAGAATATTCGACATATTTAAATGTATTCAGATTTCAAAATTCTATTCATTTTCTAATTTTAGATTCATATTCTTTTTTTATATATACAGAAAGCAGAGAAAGCCTCTCATTAGAGATTGCTATATAGTATATACTCTAAATAAATCCAAATCCTTCATCAAGACTCCCGCCAAATCTGCAGAAGGATGCAGCATTGGAATATACCCAGGATAGGTTTTAGTTGCAGAAGGATTCATATTCTAACTTTACTACACACACTATATTTAGAATTTGAATTTCATATTAAATTAATAATCATTCAATTCACAATTATTTAAATTTTTTATTCACATAATTATTTAAATTTAAAATTAAATAATAGAAGATCTTTTTCAAATTAAATTTGTTTTTATTATTCAGTCACCCTATTTTATATTGTTTTTTGATTTTCTGTAAAATAATCAGTGACTCCCTGCAATGAAATAGTAACTAAGAAATCACATAATATTTTCAAATAATTTTTATGACATTTTTTATTTAGATTGAAAATTTTAAATATGAAAAAATATTAATATTTTATCTATAAGATATAATATACTCCCTCCGTTCCTAAATATAAGATCACTTTGGCTAATTTGAATAGATTAATGAAGCCTTTCCAATGAATTAGGATTACATGATCTTCCCAAAATACCCTCACTTAAATTTAAAAGACAGATAGGGATTTGAGAGAAAAGTGAGGGAGCTAAGAAGTATAGAGGTAATTTGGACCAAAATTGAGACAAAATAGAAAGTGATCTTATATTTAGGAACTTATCTACTTCCCCAAAGTGATCTTATATTTAGGAACGGAGGGAGTATACAACTACGAATGCTTTCCCTATCATTATTGTTGTCAAGTTTGCAAATTTTATTTGCAATGGATAAAGCTTGGCATCTCTATATTAAAATGTTCGTGTATTGCAAATGAACTCTTAAACAGTTTGACTGTTTTTCATAACAGAACTCAAATCTGTGAGCTATTGCACAATATCTCAAGGCCCATACTTCTTCGGCACTAATCAAGTGCCATATTTTCCCCTTCACTTTCAGTCTTCCACCACACATAATGAAAACGAACGAACAAAAAAACAACCATAGAGGGAAACCAAAAAAAAAGACAACCATTGAGAAAAAAGAAAAATAAGTAACCAGATAAATTACTCATAATTCACACTAAGTTCAATGACCCGACCATCGTGTCGTCCCCAACATACAATGTTAAACGAGCCATGAGTCACTGGACGACGAACTTCAAGACACATTATTGAGCAGCTCCAGTATACAAAGTAGAATAGACACAAAAGTCCTTTTATTTGTACTGCACTGTACAGTATTCTCCTCACCAGCAAACCTTTCTCTGCTATACAAGCAAATTGGATATGTGAGTTCCATGCATGGAGTTAAACAACAAATGGATTTTATTTTGCTTCAATGCACATAGGCTTACTCTGGATCTTCTTTCTTCTTGACTGTCTATGTATGCCAGAAGTTCCTCTTGTTTTATCAACGCTTCATATAAAGCCTATTTAGGAAGATGAAAAAGACCCATTTACTATGGTATAATTAATTCTTCACCAAACACTATTAAACATGCTAGCACACAGCTAATAATGAATGAGGTTACAGTCGGAATTTGCAGGGTAAAGGGCCAGTTGTCCAAAGACTGAGAAAAAAAGTGGATTACAATGGTTTAGAGAGAAAATAACCAGAAAGGCACATCATCGATGCTGCTTTCTAAACCTCTATGCACTAGAGATAAAAAAAACCTACAGCACAGGCGTACATGTCAACAGGTGTGGGTAGGCAAGAACTGTAACATCCCAAAGAAGTGTACCAAAATTTGGTAGACATCTAAATCTAATTTGTACCATCATAGCTATTTTGGTTGTTAGCAAGCGCGTGAACTGAAGGATTAGTAAACCAAATAGAAAATATATACCTGAAGCTTTACCAAAGATCCTAAAGCTGTAAGTGTAGAAGTAAAATTTCATTATTTAGTCGCATGCAACAAAATACTTCTTGTTAATGAATAAACAAAAGGAGATACCGAATTCGATAATTACTATCTTACTAGTCTGTCATAAAAAATATGTTTTCATAATCAAATAGTCTGATAAAAAATCAAATAGGTTACCTTCTTTGTAGCAATCAACTCTGCTTCCAGTGCATCCACACGATAAACTGCTGCATTCAGCAACTCCTCTTTCTCATATGGCATTGCATTCGGTTTTGATTGTAGCATGTCAACTTTCTCCTCAAGTTCACCGAGCCTTTTTAAGGCAGATGAGATAACTTCAGGTTTTGAGAATTCAGGAACAGGGGATGGAGGCCGGGATTCCTCCTTGAATATTGGCTCAGTAGTCACATGAGACTTCTTAGTCTGAGCAGAGTTAGATTCTGGGATCTGTGTTCTCTTGGTGATATAGAGTAATGAGATCGCAAAAGTAAAGAGAGCAACAAAGAAGCCCTTAATAACAGACCAGATATAAGCAAGAACTCCCCCAGGAGCCGTTTCATTGCTTGATAAAGATGTCTCTGCAACAAACAAACAACATACAGAATTACTTTTCTTTTATGCCCAGCAGGACAGAACAGGTAAACGTAAGTTTACTTTTATGTTTTATCAAAAAAAAGAAAGATCTAAATCTTATGCAGGGTTGAATGATACATTCTTGATAATTTATAATGATGGCGCATCAACAACAACTAAAAGGAAATAACTTCGGGATAGATGACTTAATTTATACCAATAGAGATCAAAGAATTTTGAGGTGTGGCCTGCTTCTCCTTCCATCCAACATCAACAGCCTTGTCAACTATGGGAACATACTCGTCATACTCAGGCAAGCCTCCAGCGAGGCCAGCTTTCCCGATCAATCTAGCCTGACAAAAACCAATGTAGTTGGATTGAACATCACAATTCTCGCAACCTCAAGATTAAGATAGTTTTGTCCCATAAAACGACACAAAGAGATCACAGGACACGGCCTGGTAAATGGGAAAACAAAATGACTGGCATAAACCATCCATCGGATTCAATACATTCAACATCAAGATACCAAAATAAACCAGAACCATAAGTTAGACCTTAACTCGATAGTTGGCAACATCATACATAGCTGGATTACACATACAGGTTAGTTTAAGGATTACAAGCAATTAATAGCCCATCTGTCAAGTAGCATACGTATATAATAATGAGAGAACATCCTGAGTAAGTACAAGGATTTTAAGGCTGTTACTTCAAGTAACATATAAAACCATAATGTTTACCACCCTAGTTGGATGAACAAAAAATGTTTTCGTGAATGAATTAAAATCATGAACAAACCAACTTTTGTCCCAACATCAACTACATATAACTCTGTAAGTGCTTGTTAGACTACTCTGAGCAATAATCACGGTCACTCACTTCTTCGCGGACAGGAGTTAGCCTGGGGTTTGTGTAATTCCCATTTGCTTTGGGAGAAGTGATATCTTCAACTTCAGATCCTGATTCTCCTGTAGATGTATCACTACTTCTAATCTGTTCTCATAAACCAACAAAAACATAAAGAGCAAATAAATTTTATGAGTGTTCTCAAACTTGCAAATCTCAATGGTGTAATTTAAGCTGCATCTAGGATGGTGCAGGAAACCTGACCATCGGATAACATGTCTTGTCACATTCAATCACCCTGCCTTCATCATTAGAGATGGTTACTATTTGTCTAGAATTTTGCACTTCGCCACTAAGAATCATCTGCATGTGCAGTGGTCTTCATTAAGTCAGCTAAAAGAAAAGAAAACCAAAATACTTTGGGTACTGAAACAGGCTAGTGAGAAAAGCAGGAAACCTTTAAAATTTCTGGATCTTGCCATGGACCTTTATCGGACCTCATGCAACCACCCTGATATATACAAGTACAGCTACCGCCTAGAAATTCCGGAAGCTCGCTGAAATTCCAAAGAAAACCAGAAATGTGAAGTGATAAAATGATTTGACCAAACTGTTATTCCTTTGGAGGAAATAAATTTATAACTACCTTGCATCAATAACTTCAAGCAGTTTACTCTGGAATTTGTTGCCTAGAACCTAGCAGAACATTCAAGTCAAATTAATCATATGCAACCAGTATGTCTATATGAATCAATGAAAGATTATTACTTATGGAATACATTACAAAACTTGGTCTCAATTATAACAAAAAAACAACTAGAAAAAATGCACACATTGACATACATGAATCTTTGAAGTAGTTTTAGGATCAATGAATGTCTTCACTGTACTCCAGAGCAGCTTAAAACCAGGTCCAGCATTTATGATAAACATCCGACTTAATGTCTGCACAAATAATTGACGAGGTAAATGCAAGATGTAACTTCAGAAACCACAAAAAATTGGAAACTACCATAACTTTTATGATAATAAGTATTTACTTCCGGATAGTAGTCACCATCAATCTTCTGCAGTTGCATGATAAGATCTCGTGCAGACTTGGTTAGGTTCTTGAAACCCTATAGAGAAAATAGAGGAATAGTAAAGTGAATCAAAGTATTAACTAATCCAATTTAAGATTGATCATAAGGAACTTTCATCACTTGGACAGACATCATACCACGCCCTGGACATCCAAAATTGTTGTACTTGAATCTATGTGTCTCTTTGCAGCAATAGAGCAAGCTGGAAACTTAATAGCAAATGTCTTCTCGAAACCTTGAACATGGTATCTTAGATATCTTTCCAAGGTAGTTACTTGCATTAGCTTGCTAGGATCAACTTTTCCTAGCCTCTCAATATAAACAGGTTTTCCTTCCTTATCAACACCATGGTAACCATGTGGATAGTACAGCAGAACCTCATTCAACTCATTGAACTCAAAATCCTATATATACACAGAGAGAGAGAGATGATAACGATGATATTCATGACATATATGCTGAGCGTTATAGTTGCTGTAGTTTCCAGATTGAACAGTCTTGTATCCGCAGATATATTAAACAAGACATGATCAACTCAACTGAAAGAAGAAAACAAAACAAATGGCTGGGTTGACTAGTCTATCCAATTACTCACCTCCATAATTGTATCTGTGCCATATTCTTTCCTCCATTGAATCATATTGGCCCACATTTGTTTTGCTTTCTCAATATCAAATTTCCTTGCTTTAAGGAATCTGCAATAACATTCGTTAATTACAATTTTGAGCCAAAAAATAAGGCAAATCAGCAACCCACCTATGAAGCACATTAAAATTATGCAAAGATAACATGTATGTAAATTATGAGAATAATATAATCAAGCTATTAGCTGTTTGAAGTGCCAGTGTCTGTCATAAGAACAAATCAATAGCTATGAAATCATAATAGAGCTTTGAGTAATTATTGATCGTGTGATCAATATGATCACCTTGAGCAAGTCAAAACTCAAAATATAAAGTCTAGCTCGAATTACTAAAAGCAATTTAAGAATTAACCATGCAATGTCCACCGATTAAAGCAAAAAAGAAAGTTTGATGTCTATACATGTTATCAAAACGAGGGAATAAGACATCTCATGTATCTAATATAACTGGTAAGGAACAAAGGATAATAACCTCAATAACATATGGTAGTCATCATGTTTTAAAGGCAACAAGCTTTCAGACAAAAGTGTCTGTCGAAATGCATCCACTGCCTTGAGCTCCCTAACATCTCGAACATCCTCTATAGAAACAGAATTGCTCCGGCTGGTACTTCTCCTCCTACTCTTCTTCCTGAGAGAGTGTCTGAATCTGCTTGACGCATTTATTGCTTTCTTTTTCAGACTGCCAATTCTTGTTCGCCTATCATCCTCAGAGTTCTCAAAATCTGATCTTCTCTCTCTACGTTCATCTTGACCTGAGAACCCTTCAAAACCTAATACATCAAACCAGTTTCAATAAACATTAACTTTCAATGCCATTGAAGTACTTAACCGAAAACCTTTCCAAAACTAGGATCACATTACATATTCACATTAAGTGAAGTCAGAATTCAAGCAAAATGCAGTATCAACAAAAAATTTATATTATCTGTATAAGTTTATCAAACTCGTGGCAGTTACAAGTCCATATCATTTCACCTATCAGTAATACGTGTGTATTAGACAGACATGAAAATAGAAAACTTCCAATACCACATATACAACTAAGAGATCATATAAGCACGATAATTCAGATTTATATGAATTTAGCTACATTTAGCTCATTAACCTCATAATCCTAAATCCTACTTGATTTTTAGCAGGCGTATTGATTCACCATCCAAATGCAGCACAAAACACAGTCAATTGTAAATTCATTGATGTATACCATAAATTAACACATGAATAAACTTCAATTTCAAAATTCATACAATAAAAAAATCGGAAAAGCACAATTATATGAAATATTGTAAAACAAAAGAAACTGAGTGAGAAGAGGAATGAGTAACAACTTACAGGGCCGAGCGAAACGATCGAGCGGCCCGGACATTTGGAGATAGGAAGGTGAAGATCGAAGAAGACGAAGAATCGATGAAGCATGAAAAATCGCTCATCAATTCACGAAGAATTGTCAAAGGGAAGGTACCTAACCTAAAAAGAAACCAACAATAATGAAATGACGTTTAGCTTACTTTATTTTTGAGTTATTTAAATTATTTAAATTAAATGATAATAATTGGAGAACAGTTCGGGAGTATTGTCCATGCGTACATGTAATGGAAGGGGGAGAGAGAGAGTGAAGAAGGTAAAGGTATTGTCGGCGGCATATAACTGAAAGAGAAGATGCGAAGTGAAAAATAAGAGGTGAAAAGTAAAAAAAAAAAAATGGTGGAGAAGAAAAGAGAGGGTAAGGAGCCACGTTGTCGTTAAGCGAATTAAGCGCGGTTAAATTTTTTTTTTTTTTTGTATTGGCGGGAAGTGGCCGTCGGTGGCGGTTACTCACGGAGTGCCAGCTACCTCTTTTACCTCTTATTTTTATTTTTATTTTACCTATTTGGAAGTTAGTTTTAATCCCAAATATTTAATCTAATTCTAATTTTTGTCAGGTTCTTTTTAAATTGTTTATTTATTTTACTCTAACAATGATCAAATGAGAAACATAGAAAATAAAGCAATGATCAGATGAGTGAATTGGACAGGTGGCATTCTGATGAGCTAGCAGATGCCCTCCTTTTATATAGTAAAGATTGGTTAAATGAATCATCTATTAGATATTGGAGGGAGTACTATTTTTCTTGAGAATATTGCTAAATGCAATTTGAAAAGTTTTGTTTTTGCCAGGGTAATATGGAAAGTTATTGATACTATTTATTTAATTTGATTTTACAATGGTTAGTTAATTTGATTGATATGAAATTGCTTTTTCCTAAAACACCCTAATAGCATTTTTAAAGTCCTGCCACCAATCAATGTGGTTATATGGAAAAATGTGGATAAGCATTAGAAATATGTTAAACATCACAGACTAAAAATAACTCTTTAAATATATCTTATATTAGCATCAAAAATAGCACAACTTAGCTCTCAAATTTTCACAATGCATGAAAATGGATTGTTGGACATTAATAAATTTCTATTAGAAAAATTATCAATTTATAATTTTTAATTTATATCACTGCCATGCTACCGTAAATAAATACAATGGATAAATTAAAAAAAGGATAATTACAATTACTTTGCTGTGTTTTTTGTACATATTTTTTTAGGACAATGGTTTTTAAAAAGTCTAATTTTTTATAAAAAAACAAAAAGATATTTAAGTAATCAAAGTTCACAATTCGTTTTTTGGGCTAAAATACAACTATATCTCTATTATTTCGTACATGTATGAAAATTCAAGAAAGACCAAACTTCTTGTTTGTTTGCCTTATTAAAACCATAAATATATTTACTCAAAACAAAACCATACAATATATGAGCCGAAGAGAAAGGAAATTAAAGAAACCACTAGATTTTATAAATATATAAATTAATCGGCCAAATGGCTATCTATGTTTTTTGTGCTTCACTTCTACTTCCCTTAAATTGTAAGGTACAAAAAGAAGTGAACAAATCAATAAACTAATAGAGAGATGCTCGGAAGCTAACTTTCCATTTTCGCGCCGGCGGGGGAGGGGCATGGAATATAAAAGAATCCCGCCTATTTTTCATCAATTAATTTAACTAACATTTTTAACTTAATCAAGGAAAAACATAAGTAAAACAATAAGTCTTATACAAGTTATTCCGTAATTTTGACGTATACAATGAGCATGCTGGGTAGAACTCTTGGTAGATAGTATACTACGAAATTCATTAGACCGAAATAAGTCGTCATACCAAACAACATTTACGTGCGAGAGAAAAACATAGCTTTTCAAGCAGCAAATAGGGCTAAACAGGAAACATGTGAACCAAATAACTGATCAAACAACGTCATGTCCAACCATCCCTTAAATTCATACGACTGAAATAAATCAATATTAGCAAGCTGCGCCCCTAGGACGGCTTAGCAACGAAAATATACGTAATTAAGTTTTTACATTGGCATTAAATATGTCTGTATATATACAAATATTCACATGACTGGAGGCAGGTAAAAATATGGCTGATATTCTGCTGTACTGAATCCCATCCACTTTCTAATATAGTAGTATGTACAAATTAAACCCTGCGTCTGCAACAATTAAGAGCTGTCAACGTCATTTAATGTATTACCTGGGGGACAGGGTATGAACTATGAAGAGAGTTCAAAGGTGAAGCAAAACAGCTAGACTTCATACGTTTTATTCACTTTTTTTCCAGCCCTGAATTGATTGAGTTTGTCCCTCCACAAAGCTGCAGTAAGCATAAGCAACACAGGATATTAAAAAGATGTCACAAAAGAAGTACTGCTATAATCCTTCAAGACTTTCATCCTCATTTAATGTGTGCACCAAAGAAGAGACCCTTCGTCTAAATTAACAGATTCCCACAAGAGTTCAAGTTTCAGCACATCATTGATATAAGAGCAGAATATAATGAATATAAGCCCCATCAAAGCATGATGGAAACGTTTTCTGACGGTTATGATATTGACTGCTTTAATTAAATCAAGTTTGACATCCAAGTATCAATACCAATTACCAAGAGGTTATAAATATCTACATATTGATACTGCTTGAACTTGTAAAGATGGCAAGATCAAACTAATGCCATCTGCTAGAGTGAAGATACTCCACCAATCTGAAGTTAGAACCTTGGTCATATATCACACATGTTCAAAGATACAGGAGAGGAAAAGTGTAACTTTCCAAAAAGAATTGCAAACAATAGATTAAACAAATAGGAAGCCAGAATGTAATTACCAGCATCTTGGTAGCGCTCTTCAATAACAGCCTGCATCATGTTGTGCAAAAGACCAAACTCCTCGGTTTCAGTGCAAGGCTGACCACTTGGCCTGAAACAATGTCACTTCCAATTAAAACTTGTTTTCTACCAGGAAAAATGAGATATTTTAAGAGATTCGAGATTCCCTAGAAACAAGATTACAAAAATATCTTGTTGCATGGAAGATTTTCTTACCGGTCCAGCTCAGTAAATAAAAGGCCATCAGAACCAGGGGACTGGGTTGACAGTTTTCCAGATTCAATTACTCTCATCCCATCACTGTATGCTAAGTATTTGTTGACTTGTATAGGCACCTACAACATAGCAGAAAAGTTTGAACTGAATAGATAAATATCTTCCAAGATAAACAAGTAAAAACTATCAATTCAACATTTGGCAAAAATCATTGCAGTGCAATTAACCAGAGTTCTACAATGTGCGACATATTCCAAAACAAGTCAATAGTCCACCCAGGATAAGTGAAACTTGCCCCCATAACAATGTCTTTTTTTAACAGCATAACAATGACTTGATGAAAGAAAATATTGCCAAATAGTTTTTTCTGATAGTACTCGCATCAGTCAAGGCACAAATGAAAAACCATTGAGCAAAGCAACAAGTCAGTAAAGCATGCTGCAGGTGATTATGTATCTCTGCAATCATCCACACAATTTACCTTGCATCTTACAGCAATATTGATCGCATCTGAAGGTCGAAGGTCAAAGGTCACATATTCTTCCTCATTTCCAACCTATAACAAGTGTTAAATAATTAGATAAGCTAAGCCGCAAACATTTTGTTGCTTTGCATTTTGTATTAAGAAAGGGGCAGAGTGAAAAATAGAAGAGCGGGCAAGAGTGCAGAGTCAGAATATAACCTTGGTAAGATATAACTGAGCAAAATAAGCCTCGTGAACTCTTTTAGTCACTCTAACGAGTCTAACCTGCAAAGGCAGAGACCAATATTGTTTGATATTCTATATCATCACAAAGAACATGGAGAGAACAAAAAATCACAAACAACTTAAAAAAATGAAACCAAATAAATCATACTTCATAACCCATCTTGTCAATCATCTCCTTCACTACTTGATATAAAGTAGGCCTAGCCTGATAAAACAATGAAATACTGAGTATCCATATGGCAAAATTAAATGAAACAAAAACTTTATAGAAACAATAAAGAAAGCATACAATTGGAACGTTGCGTACTGCTGCCATCAGTAACACACTGGGCATTTCCACTACAGTTAAAGATATGGACCATAGAGTTAGAATGACAAAAATATATAAACCCACACAACGATGAGATCAAAGATTCAAAAACAAATTTTCTTCAATGCATGATATACAGGAATTAGGAAGATCAAGACATACAAACAATTATTGGGAGAAGTAGATCAGTTCCATCTTCCATCTTTAATACAATGGCAGGATGTGGAGCATAATCTGGTAGATGTCCTCCATGAGGATTGTTATGAACACATCTTAACTGCCTGCCATCCCTCATTTTGATCATGAACCCATCAATTCCACTCTTCACCTCAACTGAAAAGCTCAAAACAAGTCTACTTGATAAGAGGTATTTCCTTAGGGGAGAGGGGTATGATTAGAGTCTAATTATCAAAAGTCACAAATTAATTGCATACCCTACAATACTACAAATCTCCGAAGGGGAGGGGGATGAGCCTAAGAAAAATTAACACATTTCAGACCCTACATTTTATTTGTCACATTTTCATTGAGAGACTGCTTTAACTGATGAGAAGCCTTCAAAGAAAAAGATTACATTGCATACATCTTATAAAGACAAAATGAGCTACATAACATCAAATTTATATTATCAAATTGAGCAAACTTAGAGTTACCATACCAGCCTCAACCACACTAGAATTAACATAATCTTCATCCTTTTCATTAAAATTTTCTGCCATGCGTCCGTTTCCATTGGAAGATGAGCTGAAACTACAATGCACTGTCTTGCCCTTCCGCACACTTATTTGGCATGATAGAATTCTTGCCTTTGATTTGCCTCCACTGAGTTCCCTCAGTCCCCAGAATTCACTTCTAAGACATTTATGCATTGGTCCAATCATAGGCAGACTACAAAATCCTCCAAATTTAGCTCGAACACTTGGGCACAAAACTGGTCCTTGTAGAGAAGCCATATTGCCTCCTCTAAAACAACAAGAATAACAGTATAATTAGCACACATAACTACGCCTTCAAACTAATTAAAGAACATTATAGTATATAATAGCATCGCATAATTTATTGATGACTTGGCTGGCAACTTGCCAAAACAAATCACAATATGAGCAGTACCTCAAAATAAATAAACAAAATTATTTTCAACTTACATCCATCCTTAATCTAATCAAATTAGGAGAGTGATCTTATACTAGTATCACATAATTTATTGATGACATGACGAAAATATTTTGAACTCTGCTAATTTTATTAACGATTTATACCATAATCCGTCGAAACAGTCACACTTAATGAGTACAGTCCAAATATGAGAAAATAAATAAAAACGAAAGATATGAAATATCGGCGAATCATTCATTCACAGTTTCACTGATCATCACGAGTGCAATAAATTATAAATAGTAAAAAGAGGAAAAGGCGAAAGTTGTAATTTTGAAGTAAGAAAATATTGATTACAGAATAAATCGGAGGGATTGAAAATCTAAATCGCAGAGATAAGAGATGAGAACTCACCACGTACAATCACGGTCAACGATGAAGGAGTAATTCAGTCGAGCGATGAAGGAGCGGAGATTTCGCGTAAATTAAGGATTAAAGGTTGAATAATTAAATTGATGAGATAGAAATAGAGATAGTAAATAGGAACGGAAGAGAAATGAAGAGGAGAAAGAAGGAAATGGAGGTGGAGTGAAGGTGAAGGAAATAAAGATCTGTGTAGGAGAGAGGAAATATATTAATTAAATAATTGGGAGGGGATAAGAGATTCTTCTACTTCGCGGTGTGAGAAAGATCCCGTAAGCATAGGCCGAATGGGTGAGTGAGTGAGTGAGAAGTCTGATTTATGTAAAACGACTGCTTTGCTTTCAACTGAGCACGAGGTGGATTCACTTTTATAGTCATCAAAGATATTCAGAGGCACCGCTTGCCGCCATTTGATAACTACTACTTTCTTTATTATAAGTCACTAACTACTCATTTCTCATATACCAAGGAATAGTAGTTGGGTTTTAAAATTCTGTTCAATTTACCACTATTTCCAACATCACCCTTCATTAAATGATGTGTTTCACATTTTCCATTTTGAATCTCCATTAATAACAGGAGTAAAGTGGGGAAAAATATTTAATGCGGTGATTAATAACTTATATTAAGAACCAACAATTTGAGGTAGTTGGTAACTTATAGACTGGAGGGAGTACTATGTGAAATGTGAGATGATAATAGGGTAGGTGAAATATATATGGTAACAATTTATCCATATAGATAGTGTGTAGATCTTTAAACAAACAATGAGACAAACGGAATTGAGATTGATAATGGGTTTTATAGTACTCCCTTGAGTTCATAACATAAGAGTCTAGCCGCCAAAATATGTTTCTTAAGAAAACATTCAAAAGTTAGTTGAGTGTCTGAACTTAATGTTCTTCTTCCAATGTTGTCATTTATTATGATACTTTTGACTCAGGGGCAAAATAGGAAAAGTACATTATAGTATAAGAAAATGTAAGATAAACTCTTATATTTTGAATCAAAACCATTAGAGAGTATATTTAAACACATGAGAATATGCAAGGTCCTCGTCAAAGCGCCTATAGTTTAATTTATAATAAAGTTAGCCTATCCTATTTTTAGTGAATACTATATCATGTAAAATATATAAAATATTAAAAACATTTTCAATTTATCTTTATCTTTAGACTTCACACCCTTTAAAGGCTCATGTTAAACAAAAAAAATACATAAAAGCTTAGACCTAGCCTTAAGTTTTACATTTTTAGTCAGACACATAATCATTTAATTGAAGCATACATCATAACATAGGTCTAAGCATATTTTCACCCATAATTTCAACCATCTCAATTGGCATTATTAATTTAATTGAAAATCTTATTTTTGTGATTGGTATTTATGGGAGTTAAACAAAACTATTTCTTTTGTTCTTAAATTTAAGGCAGATTTACATATATAATTTATTAGATTAAGGATGTTAATTGGATTATTTAAAATTTACGTTATTCCCAAAACACCCTAACAATATATGTTTATTCTCGTCCTTCCTTTTATTGTTTGATTATTCTCCAGGAACATCAATATGAGTAATTTCAATCAAAAGTTGAGATAAATATTGAAAAGACAACTTATATTAAGGATTAAATGTTTTAATTAAAAGATTTTGGATATCCTTATTGAAAGATGCATACACATCTTGAAAAATCTTGTGTCTTTGAAAATTTAGTTGCAAAATTTTGGAAGTGTTAGATCCCTTAATTTTTCAGATCACTTGAAAATATTACTGATATTGATGTTGGAAATAAGCATAAACTGAAAATGTATTGGAAATTTCCCACACACACACATATACTTTGAAATTTTAGTTGCAAAATTTTGGGAGCTTAAATGCTGGATTAATATACTCCTATGATTTTTCATATACTTTCATTGATGTTATAAATAACCACAAACATTCTAGAATATAATTCTGCATGTATATTGAACATATAGTGTTGAAATAATAGGTGCTTAAATATTACAATCCATGAAGTTTCTTAAAAATACTTGCATTAACAAAGAAAAAACACAAACATATTGAAAATTCTCCACGTAACTTAAGTTCTAATCACAAAATTTAATAACGACTTGCTCTTTTAGACAAAACATTTAATATCATCCCACCCTCTCTTGAGGTTGTAGTGAGTTTTTCTATTCTTTTTGTGGTTTACCGAAATAAATTCCACATGTAGAGGTTTAATGAAATCTTCTGTTAAAATTTTCATGAAATTGAAATAAGAGTGGACCGAACGTTTTATTCCACAATAGTAACACTCTAGAAAAATGAAACTGATTAGAAAAAAGGGTTAAGTGCAATTGTGTCAATTGATAATTATATATTCAAAGTAAAAGAACAATTGAAAGCGTCTATTATACATTCATACCAATAATTTTTTAGAATGTCTGCAGATTGGTAAAAAATCATCAACTTTATCAATGTTTTTAAAAAGAGTATTTATATGTGTATTAATTTGAAGTAAGATAAACAGTTTGGCAGTTTGCATACTGTTGTTTAGTCTTTAGTGAAGGCTGTGGAAGGGTATTTACGACTTTTCATTGAAGACATGGATGTTAACGGCGTGGCCTTGAAGCCAAATCCTCAGAAAAGGACGTGAAGTTTCTGACATAATGCCACGTGTACAAACGCCGCTTCCGCCAGCAATGATACGAATGTGGATAAGGTCATGCCCTGGCCGCCTCTTGAAGGCTTCAAATATCTCATTTCTCTGCACCAATTAAAATATCTCATATATTCTCTGGCCCCTTCGAAAATATCACTATCCTTGACATTTCCTTTCCAAGTTTAAACATAAAATTAATTAGAAGTTACCTAAAAAAATATAATTAAGGTGAGTTTCCACATAAATTAAAACTTTTTAGTCTTGCAATAACAATTTTTTGCCTGATAATTATAACAAATCTCATTTTAATTACGTTTTTTCTACATGACCTTTATTTAATTCTATCAAATTCAAAATTATACTGATAGAGGATTGGAGGAGCCATTCCAAGTGATGTACTGATGAATTAGCAAAATCTCATCCAATAATTTGCTGCAAACGCTTCAATATCGATAACAGATAACAGGTCTTTGTTGATTTGGGGAAATGCAAACAATAATTTCTAGATCATATAACAATGAATTAGAAATTGGGCTATTAGTGAAAGGCCTACTAAAATATCTGATTGTTGCATGAAATATGTTTTATCCTCTTAGTTTATTTATTTCAACAAATATACTATGAATTTAAATCTCCTTAAATCAGTGTATACCAAAATATACTTTTGGTAATATCATGTTATTTTAACTAACTTAACTAACATTTTTAATTTAACTAAATTAGGTAAATAAGTCTTATATTTAGGACTAGTAGGAGTGTTAAATTATACATAGTTTATAAATAAAATAAATAAATTATGAAAAAAAAATAGGTATGGAGGGATTTATTTTGTGTCTCCAAGTTCACCTAAAAATCCAACTTGATCATATAATACTAATAATTTTGGACGGGGAATACTGAAATTAAATAGTCTATTAGTTTTTATAGTATAAAAATTAAGTTGGTCTTATGTACTCTTTGGCTGGACAACTAGAGGTGTCCGATGCTATATATAAAGTCTCTATTTAATTTCATTCTAACTTTTTGTTAAATCATCTCTATCGATGCTCCTTAATTAAAAATGAATAAGATATGAATAACAAGAATAAAGTAGATGTTTACAGTGTTTTGGTAAAATCATAAATTGTAACGAAATCAATCAATTAATATCTTTAATTTAATAAAAAAGATAGGTCTTTTGTTAACTAAATAAACTTATTAATGAAATTTTTTTTACCATAACTTATTAATGAAATTAATGACAAAAAATAGATAAATGTCAAAGCGCAAAAGTATGAATATAACTTGAAAATGATATTGAAAGAGAAGCTACAAGGAAAGTAATGGGTACATAGATGACGTGTTGATGGAACAAACTTGGTCCCTCCCTCATGACTTTTTCCACGGGAAGACCAAATTTGTTCCATCGACCCAAAATTATATAGAAACATAGTTTTGAGCCTGCTCCTAGGCCTGACCAGTATGGGCTAATCCCAGCCGAGATTTACACCTTTCACATTTTTTCCCGTTTCCTGAAAACAGTTGGATTAATCAACAATATTATGTTTTGCGTGAATTCAAATAGAAACTATTTTGAGTAATTAATGATCATAGGGTTGGGCCACCAAAATGATCAGATTGTTGCCACATTCCACCACCGCCAGCACCAGCATCAACAGCTAAGTAAGACATGCATGACAATGGCACGAGACATAGGCCTCGGCTCCTTAGATCCATTTTTGGTTCTTTTCTTGAATCGCTTAACCCTGAAACCTGCCATCATGCGTCCCAATTTTATATTAATCGCACTTCACCATGTTATCCATTCTACTTACATAACCCTCATATTTCGCAACTGTACTTTCGTATGTTATTGCAATAACAAACCCAAGCTGGCGCCACTTGGTGTTTTTTTTGTTGTGATAAGACAAATGGAATTAATAAGTAAAAAGTTAATACAGTAAAAAATGAGTGTACAACTGTACAAGTGGTGAAGCATATTTAGTTAAGTTTATCTTATTTATTGTATCAAGTTATCTAATTACATATGTATGGTCATGCCTATTACGAGTTTTTTTTATGAAAATTTATAAATTAATGATTACATTTTAAAGTGGAAAACCCAATCGTCGCTATCTAAACTTTTATTCACGTTTTATTCTAGTACCCGTGCGTTGTTATCTTGTAATTAAATTTTAAATTTTGTTCAGTTATCATTATTAACTCCTGTAACTTTGTTTTTTTTTTTTGAGTAACTCCTGTAACTTTGTTTAATTAACACTTTTAGCCTATGTATACGAATCAACAGTACTAGTAAAATAAAATTAATGTAGTTGATAACTAGTATATAAAAACATTCAAGCAACCGAATGAAAATATAAGTACCTATAAATGGTTTTTCTTCATTTTAAAAACTAAACAACTTGCATTCACTACAAAAAAACGGGTCATTCCGGCGCAACCGTACCGGCGTTTTAGTCCAAAACGCCTATATGAGACGCATACCGGCGTTTTTACCCAAAGCGCCTATATGAAAACGCCAATAAATTTGGCACGCGCTTCCCGCCTTTTTTCCCGCGTTTCCATATCGGCATTTTGGGTATGAGAAACGCCGGTATGGTTTTTAAATTTAAAAAAGAGGGGTCTGACAGTTTTTTTCTTCAGAAAACCGCATATAGGCGTTTCCTCAAAACGCCTATGTGCGATTAAATATTATTTTAATCGCACATAAGCGTTTTTCCAAACGCCTATGTGCATAACGTGCATTTAATATGCACTTTATGCGCATATCGGCGTTTTGCAAAACGCCTATATGCACATTAAGTGCATATTAAATGCACTAAACGCCTATAGGCGTTTCTCCAAACGCCTATATACAATTAAAATAATATTTAATCGCATATAGGCGTTTTAAGGAAACGCCTATATGCAATTAAAATAATATTTTAATCGCATATAGGCGTTTCAAAACGCCGGTATGAGGCACTGAAACGCCGCCGAATATATCTTACTTTTTCGCGTTTAAGAAATGTAGGTTGTCTCAGGAGTTTTTTTTTTTAAAAAGCCGTACCGGCGTTTTGCAACACGCCCATATGCATTTTAATATAAAATAATGCATATATGCGTTTTCCAGAAACGCCTATATGCATTATTTTAATGTAAACATGCATATAGGCGTTTTGGGAAAAACGCCTATATGCATTATTTACATTAAAATAATGCATATAGGCGTTTAGCCCAAACGCCTATATGCATTAGAAAGCATATAGGCGTTTCCCGGAAACGCATATATGCATTATTTTAATGTAAATAATGCATATGGGGGTTTTCCAAACGCCGGTACGCACCTCCGTTCCCTATAAATAGCACACCTCCCTCCTTCAGCAAAGTTGCTTATTTTCTCGTTTTCTTCTATTTTTCTTCTCTTCGTCTCTCATTCAATGTTGCTGTTGCTTTGTTTTTTTGGCTAGTTTTGCTGATGTTGTTTTTTATTTCGTGTTTTTTGGTGATATTTGATTTTATAATATTGATATGATCTTATTGCTTTTCTTTTACATATTCCTTGTTGTTTTGATTTTATATATTTGTGTATCATGTTTTATGAATTACTCTTGTTATTGCTTATGTTTATATATATATTATTCTATATGTGTTTATATATTATTCTATGTGTATGTAACTTTGGGATTAACATATTATTCCTTATGTTTATGAACATTTTTCTTCCTGGTTCTAAACAATCAGGAAGAAAAATGTTTTTTATTTTTTTTTGGAAAACACATACCGGCGTTTTGCAAAACGCCGGTATGAAATATTATTATTTAATACCGCACATAGGCGTTTTATAAAACGCCTATGTGCATGGAAAAAAAATATTATTTCTTTATCGCACATAGGCGTTTCGGCAAAACGCCGGTGGGCGAATATTATATTATTTTGTTTGAAACCTCGTACCGGTGTTTTGCCCCTCGTCTAGGTGTTTTCCAAAACGCCTAGATGCCGCATTCCCACGGCAAATTTTTAGGCGTTTTGTCAAAACGCCGTAGCGCTATTCCGCCGGAAAATTCCGCCGATTCGAGGCCCTATAAAACGCCGATATGAGCCCTGTTTTTTGTAGTGATTGTCATGTTTATTGGGAGAGCTTAACATAAGCATCGTCCATTATATATAATCGTTACTTAATAAGCGACTGTGCATGCATGTGTGCATATTGATGAGAATTTAGCGTTGGTAAGTAAAAAGGACCCTTACCCCTTGCATGGTTCTGTTGTTCTGATTTCGTGAAGACTTCATGTATGGAACGCTTAGTGTCTGAAAAATTCACACAATTTATACTGTCACATGTATGTGCATGTGTATGTTTCGTATATGTATAGCACAACAAAGTAATTAATTGATCAGGGAGGATTAATTAAATCAAGAACACGCGCACACGCATGCATAAAATATATTTTATGTAACGTGTGCAGGCTCATGCGAATATAGGAGTATTAATAAGGACTTCAATAAAGAGGCTCTTGACGAAAACAAAGAAGTCGCATACAGCACTAACAGCAGAATCATTCATTTAATTAGATCCGTACCTCGACTTGGCTTTGAAGGAATTTAATGTATCCAATGGCTTCCATGAGTACGGATGCGGTGTCTGTCTGCAGAAACACCAACGTTCAAACATGTTAAGGAACATAATGTTATACAATAAAAGCTGGTCAAGTATTAATTGTAGGGAATTTCAGCTTTAGACATTTATGGTACTGTCAGTTCATGTTCATGAGTGTGTGTGTGTTAGATCGCTTGCTATATACTCCGTTTATATATTGTAGACTTCTGAAAACACTACGGGTCCTCTGATCTATTATTTCCTTGATAAGATGATAAAGAAGTTCTCGAAGCCTTGAAGAACTCTCATGCATAAAAAATAAAGCGGGGCCAATGGCCTTCTTATTATTGTATGTGTTACTATCGCATACCATAATATATTCAGGAAGAGTTCCACGAAGTAGTACTAGCGTATGGAAGTGATGAAAGTGTTCAGTACCTTGCCAAAAGGAGCCACCAACTGTTGAAGAGCCGCAATTCTATCTCCTAGTTTCTCTTTCCTAACCTGAAGGATTAATTAACCACGAATCATGCAAATTAAAACAAAAGCAAATGATATAATTAACTATATCTGATCTCTTCATCAGTTAAACTAAAGTCAATGTAACCTGAGACCCCAGCTATATAAAAAAAATGGATAAAGTAATGTTGTTTTTGGTGGGAAGCTTTAATTAATGGTGAAAAGCTAAGGTAATTGATTGGTTTTGTGGCTTCAAGATAAATCCATCATTAGGTTCACTATCTTGTTCTATAAGATAAGGAAAACCGAAAAAGGTAACACACCTTAAAGGGAGGGCATGATGAGCGCGGTTGATCCAATCTTGATTTTTTTGTCACATTTTGAGATTGAGAAGCCTTTGACTCCACCAAACTTGTGTTGATGGGCCTCTTCGTTTCTGCCATGCCATTACGGAAGTGTGATGGCTACATCATCAAAGTAGATTTTTTTTTTTAAAAAAAAGAGTAACGATTAGCTCAATAATAATTAAAGTTGCTCTTTTCTCAAGGGCCAAAAAAGCCAAAAGAAATGAAAAAAGTAAAGATATTCTGATTAAAGACATGTGTACTATGTTTAAAGCTGTAGATACCTCCCTTCTAATAATCTCAAAAGTTACCGTTTTTTTACATCAGTAAAGGACTCCGTCTTTTCCTCTCACCAAAAACTTACCTCGTCAACTTTTAATAATAATCAGCTTATTCATAACTAGATCATCCACTTTACTCATTTGTTACTAATTATTTCCACCATATATTTCCATCATTCACGAAAACACTCAAAAATTCGCCCTATATTCAAGTAGTAATACATATATGACTAAATAAGGTAAATACAGATAATTTTTTTTACTTTGTTTGGAAATAAAGAAACTCAACAGGTAAAAAAAAAAGAAATAAAGAAACTCACTTTACTAGAGTTGCATGAGGACCTGTCGATTTGGTGTTGGTGATGCATATGATGATCAAGACGAAAGGACGAAACGTTGTCGAATCTGGAGAAATCATCTTGGCCATGTAAGCTCAAACCGCCATTAAATCTTGTAGAGTTCAATAACAGATCTGAGCTATGCATGTTCATGTCCAAAGAGCTAGAAATAGCTGGTGGGGAAGAAGATGAAGAAGAATGGTTGTTCAAGTTTGAAATATTAATACCTGGGTAAATCTGGCTAAAGGTTGTCCTTCTACTAGGTGCTGCTCCCACTCCCAAACAAGCGCCAAAATTATTATTATTATTATTATTAGCAAAGTTTTGAGAAGTAGAAGATGAATAAAAGTCTCCAGAAGAGAGGGTCTTGAGCAAGAGTTTTTCACTTAGAGCATTGAAATTATCTCTATGATGATGCTCCATATTGTTATTTGCACCACCAGAACTATTTAGCATTTCAGTGAATTTACAGGGAAAAACTTCTGACGGTGAGATCTCTTGTTTAATGTTTGAATATTGAAGCTCCAAGTCGTATTGATGATGAGTATTATTATTGACACAGCTTTCTTCTCCACTTGCCCACTGATTATAACCTATTAATCCAGAAGAGTTCACAAGATTATGATTATGAGTACCAATGTATTTCTTGTGCGTGAAAGCTCTTGATCTGATATTTTCCTCTTGCAAATTTGTGTTCAGATTACCAGCATTATTCCTGTGCATTCACCAAAGGAAAAACATTGAACTAATTAACTTCAACTAGCTAGCTAGAATCAGAGACCAAGCCCTAATCACCTAGCTGTGTGTGCGCGTGCATGTATGTGACATGGTTAAGAAATCGTAGAAGCTGTCACTATGATAATCACGCGGACTGATTTGCTACTTCAAATAATGGAAAAATAATACACATTTAATTAAGAGGATCATTAACTATTAGCACATGCATACTTATATGAGTATATATATACTTGTAAATAAGCACGATGAAGACATAACTGATTAATGAAGCTAAGAAGTATGGAAGTGATGATGAGAAGGAACTTACAGAGAGACAGTGGGAGACCAAGAATGGGTTGTTGGAAGGGGAAAGTGAGAAGACTGAGGAGGATCATGGTCTTGATGAGGGAGGTGATGGTGATGGAGATTGGTAGATTCCATAGTAATAATGATATTATAGATGGATTCAAAATAATAAGGGGGGTGTATGTTAAAAGAGAGAATAACAAGGGTGGAGGCTGTTCTTGAAAATCCCAAGGGATGATTAAAATGTTAGTTGTGAGAATTGCAAGTATTATGGGTTTGAGAGAGGAAAGGGAATCTGCTTCAACAGTGTACTCTCTCTATTCAAAGGCAAAGGAGTGAGCAGAGTTCCCAGGTGACACCCACATACTTCGCTGCTTTCCCCCCACTTTTTCCTCTCTCTCTCTCTCTTTACTCTTTCAAGTTCTCCATGTTACTATATTAGCCTTCAAAATAAAGGAAGCCAAGCATGCGTATTTCATTTCCATGCCTCTCTCTCTGACTTTAATTATTTATTTCCTTTTAGGCCGACTAGCCCCTTTTTATATTATATTTTCCCTCCCCACCCGGGAATGCTCGACCGTATATCAAACTAAAATAATACTTTAACCTATTACTCTATGCTTCTCGCCGTCTCTCTCCAACTATATGTGTGACTTTTATATGTGTACGCTGTCTGTGCAATTACAGGGAGATGATTATAGAGCCTCTTTTTATATATCATGTTATAATATACCTTCCCTTCAATCCCAAGGCTTTCAATAAAGCTCTCTGCTACTGGAAATCATAGCAGCCACGCTCTCTCCTTCTTCTACCACCTTAATCAAAAGAGGGAGAAAAAGGAAAATGACATGTTTACGTAGGCTGTGCTTCTGTTAAATTTGTTCACTTGTTTGGCAACTATTAGAACTAACGTTATAAACATATTGCCTGAAACTCTGAGCATATATGTACTATGGGCCGGGTATTTGATTCATACATAGATCAGATTAGTTTGGTTCGATCTAGCTAGTCATTGAAATAGATCGTATAGTAAAAATCGGATTATATAATAGACATCAAAAGAATGATTTCATGGCTTGCATTTAACAATTAGAATGCATCACCGCCAGACTTAAAACGTTTGAACGACGTAATATAACAAATAGTGCATCGTATAGAGGAGGAGGGAATATTTAGAGGGAGACAAAGAGAAAGTTGAATTAATGCATTAGTATCTTATGTGAATCAGCATGTTTCTGGCTTTTAAGTTGTGTTTTTATTATACATATTGATTTTAAAGTGGTGGAGGATAAATCAGGATCAAACACACTGATCATTAAAACAGGTCAAATCAAGGAAATGTTGTGTGCCCTTGGGATTTGGGAAAATTTATTATCATCTCTTTTTGGATTTCACTATAATATTTCTGCATTGTATTATTAACATACAGCCTATACTACTTTACTTTAGCCCACGAAACATATGTACTTTCCTGCCTCTCGGAGAAAATTTATACTTTGGTAGGTTTTGGTTGTCAAGGAAATGAGGAAAAGTAATGGTTTTTTTAGTAATTTACCTATATTTCTGAACACACAAGTTTTCTCTTCTTACAACCAAACGGGCCGTAGAGGTAATCTTAGCTTTGATAATAATAATTAGATTCTTCTAAAAGTTTCCAATTTCTCTTAAATGCAAGTTCATTATTTTATCTGCAATTTTTATTACATACCGGTACTTTTTAATTCAAATGTTATTAACTAATAATTAATTAAAAAAATAAAAACCTACTGTGGGAAAAAATACTGAAATAGAATAGTCCCTCCTTTTCCCAGGTAAGACATGAAAGAAAGCGATCATGTCCGTGATATTGAGTTGACCCTTCTTTGACCAGGTAGGACATTGTGTATAATCTTCTCTTTGATAATAATAATCGGATCTCTTCTAAAAGTTTCGAATTTTTCTTCTTAAATGCCAGTATATTATTTCATCTGCAATTTAAAACCAGTACTTGTTAATTTAAATCAATTAATTAACTAATTAAAAAAAATAAAAAACCTACTGTGAGAAAAAAATACTGAAATAGTCCCTCCTGTTCCCAGGGAAGACATGAAAGAAAGCGATCAGTGTCCGTGACATTGAGTTGACCCTTGTTTGACCAGGCAGGACATTGTGTATGGATTTGACCAGTAATGAGGTGACTAATAAAACGCTTGCGTTTTGCCAATTTAATCTATCACATCTTTTTTCTTTTTACCTTTTTTCCCTTTTCATCAGCATTGCACGCAATTCCCTATCAGAATTCTTAAATTCTCCTCCATTTTAATTACAGTATCTCCACTAAAACAATTTGATTGTTGTCATATTTATTTCCATATAATATATCATATCAAAAAATCGGTATTGAAATTCGTTGATTAAACTAAAAAAAACACTTTTCGTTGTATATCAAGTTGTGGATCATCGGAACACCTGTCCTCAATATTATTGTTTCTTGATGATCGCTCAACAAATCAAACATACACCGTCAACATCATCCGTTGGTAGTTTGATATAAAAGTGGCGTTGTTAACATAACATTAGTTATATATATTATGACTTAAGAGTGATGTTGATCGATGATAATTAAGTTTGAAAGAGAAAGAATGAAATAAGTGAGAGAAAAAATCAATAAAGCTTCACATATATACTGCTGGGTTCAACGCGGGAACAGAAGAATCGGTCAAAGAGAGCTTTATACTTTTCGCGCTGGATTTAATTTGGAAAAGCAAGAGTATCGTCATAGAATCCACTAGACTCATCAGCTTCAAATGGATCGAGCCATATCATGTGGAAATGATAAAGATAAATCACTTGTAACACATTATTTTGTTTTGGGAGCGTCTCATCATAGTACTACATCTACATGGAAGTCTGATTAAGAACTCATTACAACAGCAATCAAAAGTCAAAATACATATATTTGACTAACAAATTGCAAGATTTGTATTATTTTTCCTTGCTACAATAAGGAAATTAACATGTTTAGGATACGAGAATATATCGGACCAATTATAATTTGTTGAATATTCATAGCCCTTAAGTGAGAATTAGTTTTATAATAAAAAAAAAAGCGAGAATTAGTTTAGGAGTTGGATTAATTACTAAAATTGTGTATTAATTAATTTGTGTTGATCGAAATTGAAGTTATTTATCCTTCTCCTTTTCCAATTTCATGTGTAGGGTCGCAAGGACCAATTTGTAGTAGCTCGGGACAATGAAAATTGAAGAGAACTCTTTTTACCAAAGTTCTATCTAGCTGCCTGAAGAGTTTAATTAATAATACCTGATTGGATGTGGTTCCAACAATTAGGTATTAGACTCAGTTCATGAGATTTGGTAAATTAGGAAATTGGTGCATTTGACTCCCCAATATTTTTAGAAAATTACGATGACCATTGAAAGTCATTTCAAAGAGCATTTCACTTCTATTCCACCCATTTTATCCAAAAATACTAAAAGCAAATACTTGCTTTTCATCCCATCTTTTAAAGTCAAAACAAAATATCTTTTCTTTCCCAAAATTCATCTTGCATTTAGGCATTTAGTTCACTAGAGAAGTCATAATAATTAAACAAGCCTCCTTGTGAGATGACCCGATGTTATACGACCCTATAATATAATCCTTGATTTATAAATTCTTGCATTTAACCCCTAGTGTAATAGGGCAAAGTCAAATAATTAATTACTCTGCATACTAATTAGTATAGAATATAGATGATCGAGGACTATTATCTCACTTTTAAACATTTGTTCTCTATCTTTATTTTCAGCCAACGCTGTTTTTATTAATTCATCGCTAATCTTGCATGTGCATATTCTATCTGTGATTTCAGTTCACTTGAACATATTTCAACTAGACTTGGAATCAATGTTCACAAAGAAAACAACTGTTCCCATGTCTATACTCCCTTCAGTCCCAACTATAAAACTCATTTGAGTTGTAAAAGTTAAGAAAACAAATTAATAAAACACTAAATTATAACATATGTCACATGTAATTAAATTATATTATTAGTTAGTATATCAGTAGAATAGAGTCGAAGGGGTCTTAATTAGAACCTAGATATCAAAGGAAGTATTATATATGTGTGTGTGTTAATTATTTTTTATTGGTTATCATCATCCACACATAGAACAACAACCCAAATGGATGAACTTTGTTTAATTTAGTGATGATTGGCAGCGTGGACTCCAATGGGAACGTCATCCATCCCCACTCTACACAAGGATTGAGTTTCAGTGTCTAGTAGACTATTACCCATTAATGAACATCAAAATCTAGATGGTTCAAAAATATAATATGAATAGTTTAGATTTTTAAATTTTTTAAGAACATTTTAGTATGTAAATAATTAATCTGATATAAAAATAATAGGAGTATTTCATTATTAGTTTTTCAAAAAATGATTTTTGATTAAAAATTATCAATTAAAAATTTTAAATTTATACCGTTACAGCTACATTTGACTATGTGTGTGTATCATTAACATAGATTATCACCATGGCACTCTTAGCCAAAACTGTTCGTACGTCCATTCGCACCAACTAATTCCCCAGCAAGCTATTCGCTTCCATTTTGTCCAGTAAAATGATAAACAAATTTAGTTTAATTATTCTCACACTTGCAAAAGGCTATATCATAGCTAGCCATATAGTTGTCCAATGCACGTACGTCGGTATAATGTTAATAATGCATATAAAAAAATATTATATCCAGCTAATTAATTCATTTTTCGTTTACTTTATTTACTGATCTTTTAATCCCTCTTAATTAACCAGTCAATACGCAGAATTTAAAAACCATGTATAAATATAAATATTAAAATAAAAGCACGACAGTGCACTCCACACACACACACAACACTTTTTAGTGGATATGGTAATAAATATATGTGTATAAATAAATACTATTATACTAACCTAGCTAGGCCTAGCTAACCACACCCATAAGTTATAGAAAAAAATCAGCGACGTTTTTGTAAGATTTCTCGTAAAATTACAGGCCCACAGAAAAATGATCTGTATAATGTACTGTACGCTAGGCCGTTTATTTAGAGTCGTTGGCGACACAAACACCACTGATACATATCAGATAGAGATACCAGGGCCAGCTAGAGCCAACAAGAGAGGAATAAAAAATGCTAAAAATGAATAAACAAGAGAAATGGTGCAGCAATGAGAGAGGCACATTAATATATAAGGTAGCTCTGAATAGTTCACATCAGACGAAAGGATGGAGGGGGCCGGGTTAGAGAGAGAGAGAGAGAGGATCGGTATGGGCGAGCTTCACATTGCTTTTGCCACTTTTCTTTGGCGCCATCTCAATCCTCCTCCTCATATATACCTCAATTATATATATTACACATATTTCTAAATTCATATTCCAATATCCAACAAGCATTTCCCACTATCTTCTTAAAAAAAATATTACTTTTGTACTCATCTACTCCTTTCTCACTACTAATTGGTGTTGGTCTTGATTAATGGGAAGAATTCTGACCGCTTTTTTTTTAAAAAAATCTTGAATTGAAGTCAATAAAATGGAAAGAAAAAAGGTTTGAAAAAGTTGCTTTCAATTAGAACCAACAACTCTCATATTCATATTAAAAAAAACCAATGAATTAGTAATTCAATTTCGTAAAAAAATAGGTGGTTACTAAAAATGTAGTCATATAATATCTCATCTAGCTGTGGAATTATGTCTTCAATTTATCGATGGTTTTCTGTCATTAAATTCTGTGGCTAATTGACTGTTTTTTATAGTATGATACAATTTTTTGTATATATATAAATATGCACACGTTTTGAGTAGGTCCGACTTATCTCAGCAGTAATAAGCTCTCTTGTCGTTGGTTTAAGGTCGTAAGCTCCATTCAGTCTCACTGCATAAAAGTAGAGTAAAAATGTTTAGTATAATACTACATTCTCCAATATCCACTAAGTGAGTCCTTTTTTTCATGTAAGTATACACACCTACACGTACACGTACAACCAAGGTTGTCAAACTCGTGAGTCTAAGTAAACTCGTGGAGACAAGGTCAACTCGGATCGACTGACTCGAATCGTAAACTCGTAAGAGTTTACATTTATCAAAAATCATGTATTTCTTTTATATAATTAAATTAGAATACAAAAAATAATAATAAATTGACTTGAATTTATTTTAAATACAAATAGTAGATTTAAATATATCAATATTTATATTATATCAATCTCAATAGATAAATTTCCATGAAATCCACATTTAAATTTATTGAATTTTGTCAATTAAAAATAATTAAAATGAGTTCAGTAGCAAGTTAACACAATTTTCTATAAGGTAGAAACGTAAAAACGGTGAAT
Organism: Mimosa pudica; assembly: GCA_029929735.1. Lineage (NCBI taxonomy): Eukaryota > Viridiplantae > Streptophyta > Magnoliopsida > Fabales > Fabaceae > Mimosa > Mimosa pudica. The sequence goes on along the minus strand of JAKELP010000004.1, from coordinate 13,741,222 downwards.
TCACAATGTAGACACGTAAGTTTCTACCGAATTTTTAAAGACTGAAAATTTAGTTGACTCGTGACACGTTTTGTTTAGGTAGCGTCGTAAAAACGGTAAAATCGGAGAGTCAACTCGCGAGTTTGACAACAATGCGTACAACCATTGTTGTCACCTTTGTCTCTGTCCACGCCTCGCTATTTTCCGAGATCCATTTGCAAGTGGTGAAAAGGATCGGAGATGTAAGATGTACCTATAAAGCTCAAGAAAAAAAAAATTCCAAGAATTGAATTGTTACAGTTTTGTTATTTTATGTGGTGAATGACCTTTTCGACTGGGTTGGGGGGTGTGAATAAGAGAATGGAGTAATAAAATAACAGATGGGTGGTGTTGAAAAAAACAAGATTATAAAAACAGCGTATAAAGCTGCTGCTAATTCTCCCACATATCGTCCGTCAGACAAGGGTATGGGTTTGTCCTTAATTAAATGCATGCTGTTTTTCCGTCCATGTGCTGAAATCGATGAACTCATCAGTCGACCAAGTTAAAACAGTACGTCCCTGAAGCTTGAGAGAGATCCATGCCTTGTTCTCATCAAAACCAAAAGTTGAGGCCCTCAAAATGCATACTTTTCAATGCACAATTCAAAGAACTCGCTTTGTTAATTAACTTTTTCCTTCTCTCTCTCCAAAAACATCTCCCTGAGGCAGATCGATTAAGATACTGCTAGATTCTTTTTGGCCTTCCCTTTCTCAATATCACCCAATTCTTTCATGACTACGAGAGAACTTTATTCATAGTGGCTCAAGATATAGTTTGGGACAGGCCACATACATAACTTATCTCTTTTCATACAATTTTGTTGACCAACGCAACTAACTTTTCATCTTTAAATTATAACATATCAAATCAGTCTAATGATGACTGGAATAACAATAGCTTGTCTCAACAAGAAATAAAATTTTTATGAAAAGGGGCGGTCAATGACATTAGACTACTCAGATGAAGTATATAAGAACGGATATATGTATGCCGCCGAATCTAAGTTTAAAGGGTGTTTATTATAGGATTTGAAGTCATGATCTTTCGGTCACATGATAATTATCTTAATATTACTCCACCAAGACTTACAATCTAATAATCTACTACTGTTAAGTTTAATTTATTTTAATTCCGATCCATAAAAGAATGTCAAATAATAGTTATGGACTTTAATAGTTTTCATTTGTCCATCATTACATACAAGAAAAACTTCTGCTCATAATCTTTAGACAATAAACCCTATTGGCAGGGATGAGTCTCCTATCATGGAACTCTACTTTATGATAAAGTTCTTCCAAGTTGCAGATATAACTCATCTGAGTCATTTACTTTCACTAATGCGGAAGTACATAGGAGTTTTAAATCATGGTGGTTTCCTTGCTAATGACGTGATTAAAAGATTCCTACCAGTGTTCCTTCAGGTCTCTGCTGGAAGATTACTTTCAATTCACAAAACGATTACACCCTGAGGTTTTTTTTAAATTCGCTATTCCTCGCGTCTCTTTTATTTTTTGTTTTTGGGATTTTTGAGTGCCTTTCTTTCTCTAGGATCATTGTAGCCACTAGCCAGAGATAGATATTCCAAGGCCGCCTTTGATCTTTAAGGACTTTCTTATTCATTAGCGACATATGCTTCTATCTATGGCATTATTCGTCCAACATTTTCATTAACCTTTCTCACTTTTTCCTCTTTTATAAATTATGAGTTCATGTCGAGAGTTTGTCTTCGAGTAATTATTAGAATCATACAAATAAAAATAAGGGCATGCAATAATTGCTACTTTTACAGATCGAATAAATTGTTTTTGTTTATTGTATAAAGTTATCGTACATCACTAAATAATTGTGGTCGATCGGGGCTGCACTACTAATTAGAGAGACTCTCCATGAAAATTCATCGTATATATACTTAATCAAAACACATATTCTTTTTTTTTTTTATTAGAAATCAAAATACATATTCAAGTGTGAGCAAGCAAGGGAGACGGAATTATTTAGTCCTATTTATATCATAATATATGACATTAATTTTTCTTATATAGCCCTGCAAAAAGAATGTCTTTTGGATTTCAATAATTAAATGGAAATTACTTATTTTACCCTAGGTCTCTCCATAATTACAGATTAGTTCCATTCCATTTGGGCTTGGTCTAACTCACTAAGTGCAAACATAGTATTTCACTAAGTGCAAACATAGTTTTTTCAGATTTCTTTAGCTTGAATAAGTAAAATTGGTCATACGATTTTATTTATTAGTTAGTTATTAATTATTTTTTGTTTATTTATTTATTATTAATTTGACCTTTGTGGCCTATATATACTAGCCTATTATTGCTTATTAATGAAATCTAAGTTAATTTATTTCACATCATTCTTTTTCATTTTTCTCTTGAATTTCAACATGGTATTAAAGTCATACTCTCATATGAAACTCTAAGAGTATCATTAAAGAGATATTAGAGATTTTTTATTTTGCAATTTAAGGATGGGGTATGAGAGTTTTTATGTTAGAGTTTCTAGGATAATGAATTTTAATGATCGTTAATTGCAAGCTCATGAGGATAGTATGAATAATCAATTTAATTTGGAGGGAATTTTTTTTTATTCAAAGGGGCAAGCACTAACGGTTTGAGGTTACAAGTGGGATCAAACCCACAACCTCTCATCTAAATAGGAGATATCATACCACTGGTGACAAATCTTTGGATTTGTATCTTTTTAGTGTGCTAAATTGAAGTTATTAACATTTCAAAGATGTAATATTGAATTAAAATGCATTGATTATATTTTGAATTGAATTAAAAATGATTTTGTGTGAAAAGGGTTAAAAAGGGCATAATTGTCACATTTAATTGTTTATATTAAGTGATTAATTTTTGGGATGAAATGTATTATATTGTTGTAAATTTTCTCTTGCAGAAAATGAAGAAAATGAGCTGAAATAGCTATTCTGAGCATTTGGAGCAAATTACAGAATCGGCCCAGAATCCTGAAAATGCTTCAGAACAGTCCTGGAACAATTACAGAATCTGACCCAAAACTTTCAGACTTTGCAGATCAGTCCCTGTCGCGAACTGATATGTCCAGCTTCGGTTTTCTCTGTTTTTTGGCTCTTTGAAGCAGCAATTTGGACCCAAACTCAACCCCAAACATTAGGCCCAAGTCCCCAATCAAATTAGGTGGTAAATTAGGTTTAGAAACACAAGTTTTAGGAATTGGGTGCTCCCCAAAATCCTAACCCTCTCCATCTCTTTCTCCATCCTTCTATCATTCCCTCACATTTTCCTTTCACCTTCCACATTCCTTCCTCCTTCCATGCCTCAATATAGTTCCTCTTTACTTTTGGAGTTGATGGGAAGTGGCTTGAGCTTTGGTTCTACAAAGGGGAGTCCCAATTCTTTTCCTTTCTCTTTATATTTTTGATTGTCTAGTTTTAGGTTAGCATTTATGTTTTGAGATTGGACTGGATTTGATTGTTATTGTGGGTATTTGTGATTTTGGTTTGTAATGAGGGATTTGAACTCATCAATATACATGGTTATGTATATGTTATTTTTAGTTTATTTGATATCATTCTATTTATTCATGGTATTGATAGATAGTTTGATTGAATTAAATTATAATTGAACCTAATGCATTACAAAGCACTAATCACACTCTAGGGTAAATAATAATGCCTATTTGAATGGGTTCATGAGACTAGGCATTAGACTTACCGATTAGTGAGATTTGGTACTTTAGGAAACCTAGAGAAAACTCAAAGGTGCTAAAGGGCTTAACAATTTTTAGTTAGTTAAGGTTCCACTAATTAGGTAATTGGACTCATGGGTTCATGAGGTTTGGTAAATTAGAAATTTAGTGCATTCAACTCCCAAAAATCCTTAGAAAGCTATGATTGTCATTGAAAGTCATTTCCAAGAGCACTTCACTTCCATTACACCCTTTTATCCAAAAATACCAAAAATATTTATTTGTTTTGCATCCTTCATTCTCATATTTAAAAATCAACAAAAATATATTTTCTTTATCCAAATTTAATCTTGCATTGCATTTAATTTACTAGGATTGTTGAATTAAACAAGACTCCTTGAGAACGATACCCGGGTAACTTCCGCTTACCTTGAGGTCCTAAAATTTCTTGAAGGACTAGACCCCCAAGGCACACTATACCGACCGCTAAATCGGTGTCCTTCAACTGAGTTATAAGACCCTTGGTATTTGGAGGAAAATTTTAACTGAACGCTTTCAGGGGCCTCATAAAAGCAAGAGTCACGGTGATTACAACTGCAAGGGGTGTGTTGGATTATTATGCTTCAAAGAATATTTTTTATTTGTTTTTATTATCATTGTTATTGTTTTTTTTGATACAAATCATTGTTATTGTTTTTCATATTTGCTTTGTTTGAATAAGTACAATTGGTGGTCCGATTTGATATCTTAGTTATTCATTAAATTAATATTTTGTTTTCTTTATTAATTATTAATTAATATAAACTTTTTAGCATTTGAATTGACTTATAGGTAATTAACCAAATCTATACAAGTTTTAATTATCTGATCTGGCCTTACTCTTTTCCTCTCTTGCCCTCTCGATATCCACCTTAAGTTTCAACATACTCCCTCTGTTCCTAAATATAAGATCACTTTGGGGAAGTGTATAAGTTCCTAAATATAAGATCACTTCTTATTTTATCTCAAGTTTTGTCTAAACTACCCTTATACTCCTTCTTTTCATTGAAAACTCCTCCTCCTTTTAAAGTTAAGTAATTAAGAGGATTTTGGGAAGATCATGTAATTTTATTGTCTTCCTTAATCTCCCCAAATTATTCAAAGTGATCTTATATATAGGAACGGAGGGAGTATAATATATACTTAGTCATGTGGACTTTGTTGTGATGGGATATAATGAATATTAACTACTATAAATTAATGTATCAAAAAATTAATACAAAATCAAAAAATTGTTAAATTTGAAATTTAAGGGAAATTTTTCTGGCGCGAAAAACATTGGTAGTGGTTGTAATAAATAAAACTAGAAGAGCATTACATACAAAACCTTCTATTAGATGGGTAAACAAGTATACTATAACGTTAACTCTTCATTATTTCATATCTTGAGGTGGAGTATAATAGAGATCCGAGCGTATAGCTATCCTCGTTTAAGTGAATAATTTGGGGAGTGATATAAACCCGCATTTTCCATCTACTTAAATTATTAGAGATCCGAGCGTATGGCTATCCATTAAATGGTGGCTCATGGAAGAAAAGGAAAATGGTAAAATTAATTATGAGTACTAACAATGAAATGAAGTGTATTGCAAGAAGAAGTGTTAGTTTTGGCAAAACCCTGAAAAGCAGGTGAAAAAGCATGGTGTGGGACTGAAAAGTAGGAGAGATGAGAAGAAGACAAGGCCATGGAACAGGAGAATATATGCTTTCTCAAGATGGCCATGAAATCCAACACTGGGGGACCCTACTGCACCATTATCACATCATTATATTAACATTAACATTTTCTTTTTTTTATATATATATATTGCAATTCTGATCTAGCTAGTTCGTGGTCTCCATCTCCTCGTATGTCCTTAATTGGGGTTCTTATTGCTCTTCCTCTGCCATCCACCACTCACCCTCCACCACCGCCACCCTTTTTAGCTTCTTATTTCTATATCTTTCTAGTCCCCCGTATTAATTAATTACTTTCAGGGTAAAAAAAGATAGTGTAGGTTCATTTGCTTATTAAGTTTGCACTGTGGTCTCTAAACTTGGACACACATATATACGAGGTGGTTTTGGTTGCGATATACTTCCTCCGATCCTAAATATAAGATCTAATTGACTTTTATGGAAAATCATTAAAAAGGCAAAATAAGTTAATTATAAATTGATTTACCTGATTTTTTTCCTTAAACTAGTTTATTTTACCTATAAACAAATGAATAATCTAAAAATATATCAAATATGTCATCATTTAATAACATATTTCGCAACCTTAATTTAAAAAAAAAAGTCAATTAGATCCTATATTTAGGATTGAACGTAGTACTATATTTTAATGGGCACTTATCACTGGTTCATTTCAATTTCCATTCTTGAACAGACCTATAATGTCGGTAGGGATCATAATTAAGCTAAGGGTCGCCGACCTAAATCATCTTCTCTGCTCAAATTGATTCGAAGGGGCTCTTCAGCTATCGTGATCAGTTGATTAGTAGGTGGTCGCTGTTTTTTCTTGGGGCTATAACAAATTGAATATTTCTCTATTCACATGTTGTATATATGCAACAAATTCCACGGGTCACAAGAACAAAAGAACGTATATCTGTGAGACTAATACCTCTCTTCACACACACACACACACACACATATTCAATAGACTGATTTATAGATATTCATAAAACTAAAACAAATTAATTAATTATAATACGTTATATGATATTTAATATGTAAATATCTATACATATATGTTTTTGTACGTTAATATATATATATATATATATATATATATATATATATATATATATATATATATTTCAGTACGTGATTAAATCGTATTATTTGAGTTACGTAAATTATTCTAGCTAGAAAAAACAAAGAAAAACTTTACATTTATGGCCAAAAGTAGTCAACCTTAATTACTTCTTATACTCAGTACAAATCAGCATATGAAAGCAACATGCTTGCAATACACCATGATGAAAACCAGAAAGCAAACCCACAACATAGCAAAGTATATAACATCCTGCAGATAAATGGGTAATGAAAACAATAGGCAACGAATCCTCCATAGCAAAAATTAAAAAAGAAAAGTAAAGAAAATCGAGCCACTCGTTTTTAATTGCATGGCATTTATAATGTTAAAAGACTTTAATGTAGTTGGCTAAAATTAAAACATCTCTAAGAGAGCAAGGTTGTGGTCACTCACCATTGTTGGTCCACCGTCTTTCAAGTCATAATGGCAACAGATCTAACTACTTGTTCCGTTCCCTGGATCGGAAGCCAAGAAAATTCACAGTTATATTCACACAAGACTGATCAAGATTGAGAATACTGTTATACATCAAAGTATCGTACCAATCGCATCTTCGTTGTGTGTGTGTGTGTGTGTGTGTGGGGGGGGGGGGGGGGTCCATATCTATACACACATAATGTTCCAATAGTTCTGGAGCAACAAGCCAAGGCAAGACGAGACTTTGTGTGTCAGAAGTATTGATGTAGATGCCATAATTCAAATCCTGCCAAATTCTTATGAGGACACATATATGGCTTATCCTATTAACAATAATGAACTGTGAAATTAGAAATTTATTATTTAGCTCTAGTTTCTAGCTAGCATACTGAACCAAGGGGAAATAGGACACGTTTACTTCTAAAGAGTATGGCACCTTTAATTTAATTAGTAGCATAGCACTCGATGACAAGTAAATCATGATGACTAGTCATTCATTAGCACGTTTCCTCCTATATTTAGAGTACTTATTTATTACCTATGTGTGTGTTTATTAAGCTGCCTTTTATTTCCTTTCGGTGTTTAATATATTCTCTGTTTAATATATTCTCTAGTGACTAATATATTCTCTAGTGACTAGTAATTTCTATCCTTGTGTCTACCATTATGGCCCTAATCAATTGACAAGAGGGACGTGTGCATGTGGTACCATTCCACTTTTCTTCATTAACAATGTCGTGATGAAGATGCATACATGAACTTCCAAGTTACCAACCACTATGGAAGAGTTATCTCATTTTCTTCTCACGTCCTTTCTTTCCCGTAATCAACATTTTAAATCATGAAAAGTATGTCTTTGGGGAATTACTTTAATTTTTCATGGAAGGTGTTTTAACCATCTAAGAGTCCAATGACAATTGAAAAGCATATAACGACAGGTTTGGATGTAAAAAAAAACAAACAATAAGTTTACACTGCTCAAGCCTTTAAAACATTTTGAAAATTAAATTTGGATTTTTTCCTGATCTTATACTAATTAAAACATACAACAACAACAACAAGGAACCTGAGATGTGTGGTTGAATGACAATGACTCGTTCACCCTTAACCAATTGTCTGGGGTTCGTTCCCTGACATTGGGTATGGAGAAACATTAAATCTCCCAGACCAGCTGTCCCACCCTTTGAGGTGCCTATACAAATCAGCGGAGGATTAGTCTCTCACTTATCGAGTGAGGGGATACCTTGATCATGGATAAAAAAAAACAACAACAACAAGGCATATTCCTATACTTTGAATCCTTGCCTCAACTTAATCGGTAAAGACACAATTAAATCACCATATTGGACAAGATATTGGGAGCATATAATAACTACTCCTTTCTCTACTCCTAAATATATATAGGGTCTATTTGAATAGAGATTTGTTCATAAAAATAGGATCTTTTTTTATTTTTTTTCTCGAAATTATTTCAATTGGTGATATTCAATAATAAATTAGTGAAAGAAGAAATGTGGGAATAAATATGATTCTAACTAATTTAACTAACATTATTAGTCTAATCAAATCAGTTAAGTAAGAACAAAGGAAATAATTACTGCTGAGAGCCATGGGCTAAATAATCAAGTGGGTCCAAGCCCTTAAGAAGATGAACGGGCCAGACATCAACTTGCTGGGTAAGGGCTGAATATCTCTGTGGGAGCGACTAACTTAACAAATGCGAGACAAGCAGATCAAAAAAGTTGTCAGACAAAATCTAAAGAATGGGAGGAAAACGTCAACCTCACGCTCCTCCTGCTCACGAAGCCTAAATCTAAGTTGCAAAATACTTTTAACGCGAATTAAATGTTGTACAGGTTCACACTACTTTTCATGGAAATGGATTTTCTCCTTTTCCTTTCATCTCCTATCCATATTTAATGTATTTATAAACATAATATAATTACAATAATGCATAAAACTAAATAAACAAATTTAATACTTTATCCACGAAGAGCAATAAGTCCTTATATATATGTAAATGTAAATATATATTCAACTGAATTCACAAATACATTTCAAGCATACCTGGCCTGTGCTTTTTTTTCTAGGAGTTAATGTTTCGTAATGTTGTCATTTATCTTAATTTATGCAATCTTAAAGGACTGTCTTACTAGTCATTAAATATTCAGCTCTTCTACACGACTTAATATCTTTTTGCCAACACAAATCTCAACAAATACTCCCTCCGGTCACCTAATTGACCTTTTTAAAAATCATAAAAGAAAGCAAAATAAATTAATTATAAATTGATTTACCTAATTTTTTCCCTTAAACTAGTTTATTCTACTTATAAAATAATGGATAATCTAAAAATATATCAAATATGTCATGATCTAATAGACTATTTTGCAACCTTAACCTCTAAAAAAAATCATTTAGATCCTATATTTAGGACCGGAGGTAGTAAAACGTAATTTATTGGGACTTGGATCCTATCATCTGTGCTTTCAGCCCTCTTTCGTCCTCTACCCTGAAATTATACAATTTTGGGTCAATTTTTGTGTTTGATTTCATGATCACATTGTAAATGAAATTAGTGATATTTTTTTATACAAAGAAATTAGTGATATTTTGATATCTTAGGAACTAAAAATGGTCAAAAAATGATGCAACTTTCATTTTTTATATAATTATTCAAATATTGAATGCTCTATTTTTTAAAAAATATAGAATTTGAAACGTTAAACCTTTGAAAAATTATATAAAAGTGAAAATTGATAAACCAATTTAATTTTCGTCCATAAGATATCAAAATGTCACTAATTTCATTTAGAATCTGATGATAAAAACAAACATAGAAATTTGACCCCAATATTGTATAATATCAGCGTAGAGGACTGAAGAGGATAGGAACATGCAGAGAGGAGAGGATCCTCAATTCACTTATATCAAACGATGCAAGGTGTCACGGAACAAATATCAGAAAACTAGAGCTAGCCAGACTTATGAAGTCTTTTTCAACAGTAATTAATCTATACCTTAAATAAAATTTAAGTATGGATTATATTACGCCAGTTTAAACGAAAAATCGAACTGAGTTTTTGACAAGTAACAAGAAACTTACCCCCGTGCGATGCACGGGTATTTCTTTCTTTTCTTATGGAATATCTAATACTATCATAACATAATATGAAAGTATTTAGATTTTGAAGGTCAATGATTATATTAATTGATATTTGACATGTCATTTGATCATCATTATATAAATTTCCATTCCCATTTGATATTTAAGATTATAATGGATTATTTTGATATAAAATAGCAAATTGTCTCAATGTGAGGATATTTTCACGTTTAGTAAACTTTGTAAGTAAATTTAAATATATAATACTTAAAAATCCCATTAACTTATATTACATCCAATATTCAACTCGATCGAGAATCAAACTTTCATTACATAAAAAAAGAATAATCAAACTATCATATCCCACATTTCAATTCAATCAATCCACCATATAACAAATAGGAAATTTTCCAAAGGCACCCCAATTTAGATATTGTTGTAGAACTTATTAGAAGTAGTCATTGACCTATTTTGGTATGTCTAATGACAATGATATTTTGAATGCAATTTTTGAAGTTCGCCCTCATTGTCAATATGTTAATTAATCTTTTAAAATAAATATTTGAATTTTAAAACTAATCCTTTGTTTTGAAACCATTGTTATGCAAAATCCCGTGACGTAATATTTATGATTACTACCAATATTATTTTGAAAAATTAAACTTAGATTTCATGTAAAATCAAACTCACCATGTATAAGAACAAAATAAGAGTTAAACTTCATTCCAATGATTAGATGAAAAGTTAAATATCACATAGAAGTCTATAATTAACTTGGAACATTCAAATACTTTTATATTAAGATAGTATGTAATATTTCATAAAAAATAAAAACACTCTCGTGCATCCCATGGGGTAAACTTCATTCCAACCTCTGCCGTCCAACTCTCCCAAAGAAAGACCAAGTATACCCTGGAGATCTTCCCCGTCCAACCCCCCTCCAAAAAAATGTTGCCTAGGCACCTCCTCATTATATTCAATAGTTCACTTTCCTAATAGCTTTCAATAATCCGTAAAGATAGCCCTATAAGCAAATTTGGCATGATCTCTACTAACGTAACATGGATAACATTGAACCTTTTATAACCAATTAATGTCTTAATTAATAACATTGAATGATTGAACCTTTACCACAACTTTTGGGCAGTGTTGTAAGAATCGGACCGAACTGGATGATTGGACCGGTCTAACCGTCGACCTTTTCACGTTTCAGATCCACGATTATCCAATCCAACCATCGGTTTTAGCATATCAACCGTGTTGAACTATAACCCAAAGTCTTTTCCGGCTTGCCTTCTGGTTCGACTTTTACAACATTGCTTTTAAGTGAACCCACCAAGACCAAGATAAGATTGTGAATATCATGTAACTTATTTGGAAGATGAAGGTATGCATATGCTTATCTCCAATTTGGTCTAAATTTACTTAGTCGTGTGAAAAAACTTCATTTGCTTATTAGAGTTTATTATCTCTCATGTATATTATTTAATAAGAATAACAATATTTATTTCGATTCTGTCCCAATAAGCATATGCAGTAGATGTTCCCCTGTGCACTTCCCACTTCTTAATAACTCGGGTTGTTACTATCCAACTCTCTTTGGAGTTTGGAAGCATCCAAGTTTTTCAGCGAGGTTCTCTCCAATGGTGTGAATGCATGTCGCTCCACAAAAAATATTCTAAAACAAACAAAGAAACGAAATTCAGAAGATTTACATTTATTAAGATGAAGAAAACAGTGTAAAAAAAGTTGAAATCTCTTCAATAATTGAGAATACTAACGTGTAATTAACTTTAACTTTTACAGGGCTAAACACAGGAAATATACTTCATACTTATAACTGATATGAAGGGTATTTATTAATGATACTTATATCTGATATAATTCGTTTTAAATTTTCTCCATTCACCGAAATCAATTGAATGCATTTAAGTGTAGAGGATTGAGAGTAAGTACGTGAGTCCTGTAGCATTAATTGGAAAACAAAAAAATATAGTAATGATTATGAGGTGAATTTGTTTGCTTAGATATCCCATTTCTTGAACTAATTGCAGCAGACATATATTAATTGAAATTGAGTTCCAAAACATATTATGATTACATTTCACTCATATGTCTATTGGCCTGCTTTAGTGGTTAGGTGTAGCACAGCTAAACATGATTACATTTCACTTGGATAATCCATTCATTGAACTAATTGCAGCTGACATATAAAAGCAGTTTCATTGGTCATATAAAAGCCAGTATGTGCTGGCTATAGCACTAAGGCAACCTCTGGACAGCAGTCTTAGTGATAAAAAGGATGGCCACATCAAAGAGGAGTAGATAAATCCATTGGAAATGCAAAAGAATTTATCAGTAAGGCGGGCAATATTCCATCAAAGCACATAATGATTTTATTCCCCTTGAAAATTGAATATAATATAACTAATAAAATTAAAAAGACTATAGAAAATATAGAAAAAAAGAGGGAAAGCTTAATTACAAAATATGCATTGGAACTAAAAAAATTTATTACTAAAAAAGCAGGGCATATTCGGTAAATGAGACCTACCAATACTGGCTACAGCATTAAAGGCAAGGCCTGGACAACAGACCTCTTGATAAAATGTAATCCCAGATGAAAGAGGCATGAACAAATTTCCATTGGAACTGTACTCAAATTTATCACTTAGGCGGGTTCAAATATCAGGCATCCAGGGGATACATAATAAAAGCGCATAATCATTTCATTCAATAGTAATCACTACAGGCGATTAGATCTGTAAGTAAAATGTAATCATATTTTTTTGGAACTCAATAACAATCTATATATGGCTGCTGCAATCAGTTAAATAAATTGGATGTCTACCCAAAAAAACTCAGCTCTGTCAACCCACAGTGAATGTCTAGGACTGAATACAACTGACTTAAGCTATTGGGACTGAATAACATTTAATATTTGTGTGCTACAATTATTTCAAGATAAGGAAAACGTGGTCTGCATAAAAAGAGTTTTCCAAGCAAGACAAAAGTCAGACCATACTTGAAACTATAACACATAATTACTAATGCAGCCAATTAAATAAATAAGTGAAATGTAATCATATTTGTTTTGGAACTCAGCCACAATTAATATACATGTGCAGCAATCAATTAAATAAATTGGATGTCTACCCAAAAAAAAACTCACATCCGTCAACTCAGCAGTGAATGTCTGACTTCAAAAGCATTTCTCTCCATAAGTGAAATGTAATCATATTTGTTTCTGGACTTATTTCAAGATAAGGCAAATGTGGTCTGCATACAAAAGAGTTTCCCAAGCAAGACAAAAGTCAGACCATACACAATGAAAGTAGACATGTTAGCTATTTAAACTCCATATAAGAACACGAGATCAAGGTCAACACCATTAAACTCCATCATAGTTGAATTTAATAGAAGAGAATAAATTTACATTGTTAAATATTAAAAAATGATTTCAGACAGAATTCATTCTCTCAAGTCTCAACCACTTCCTTTTTTTTTGAAATAATTTAACAGAAGAGAATCATACTTAATGTTATCACTACTCTTATCTCCTGAAGAGAATAAGTTTACATAGTACAATATTAAAAAATTACAACAGGAATAACAAAAGCATGGCATGACTAATTTAACATAAAAAAGAAATAGAGAAAGAAAACATAAGTCAACCATAAAATATAAACATATAGAAACAATGGTAGCAACTAACATTCTCAAAAAATTGTTGTGTAATTATTGTAGTATGAATTAGGCATTCACGTATACAGGGCAATCAAACTAACCAAAGCAGAACATAAATGGAGAAGACTCACATCAATCTGTATAGGGCGATTGTAAAACATAAGAGAAAAAGCTCTCTATCAACAACCACATCAATAATAACCCCATTATTCTAAATCAGAAGTTTTGAGAACTGCCTTATACTGGTAGATGTACTTCCCAATACTCATCTGTGAGAGAGAGATAAATGAGAAGGACTCTTATGGTCCCTTCTACATGTTCTAAATCCCTGTAAAGCAAATTATTCAAAATTAAAGAAATTGAATAATTGAACAGAAACAGTAAAGAGAGGAATTAGTTGTTACACTGAGAATAACAAAGAATATTGATATAGAAGGGTGGGAATGAAATAGAAGAGTCAGCTGAGATCGACTTCGTCGGAGATCGTCACTGCCACCGCCGGAGAGTCCCTCTCGGGTCAGAGAGAGTGAGGGAAAGAGGGAGAAGTCAAACTTTAATCTCTCCATTCTTACTTCTCGTTGATGATCGCTGGGAGAGGAGAGAAGAGTAGAAGACAGAGGTGTGGGTGAGGGAAGAATATGAAGAAGAGGAGACTGCGTTGATGGTGCATTGTTGGAAGAGGTAGTTGGAGATAAAGTGACATTTTGGGTTATGGGGTTTGTGAATTGTGACAGAATGTTGGGAACATAAACTTAAAAAAGTCTAGGGTTTGAAATACTTTTAAATTTTTTATTTTTATGGTAATAAGTAATAAAAATCAAAACCACAGGTTCATGTGTAAAAACAAACAGGTTCAATTAGGAGATTTTAAGATATATATTAGATTAGATAACAGACATAGAAGAATTGTATTTTTAAAAGCGACAGCAACATTATTTTGCTAAATTGGAGACCATCGTACGGACTTATTATGTGGTTTCCATCACTTTTTTTTTTTCAAAAAAAAAAAGACGATGTGGTCACCTTTTTTTAATGTCATGTTTTAGTTAGCTGTGCAATGGTGTCATAACATTTTAAATTTATCGCAACGAGCAATATAGAAAAATCGAAATACAAAAATTTTCTTTTTCAAAATGGCATTGTTTGATTTAAAAGTATTGAATCAGAAAACTCAGGTTTAAAATACGCTTTATTTTTGTTTTTATATAAAAGCGGGACAAATAATAATCAAATGCTAATCGAAGACAGTGCCTTTATGTTTCTTGTTTTAAAATCAGAAGGCGCACTACATAGCATAGAGATAAATCAATATTAATAGAGAAACATGAATATTGCATAATACACAAAAGATGTAATGTTTTTTGTGAGCCAAAGATAAAGAAGGAAAGTGAAATAAATTAAAAGATGTGGCCAGGAAGGAAAGATGGTGAGATCCTAAGATGGCAATGATATGACAGTGGATGACGCTCGATTTGTTTCATGTGGGTCTATAAAGTACCCCTAAGACTCACCTATTGCTTTTATTCTCATCAATTTTTGTTAACTTACGTTTCTCCCTCTATTTTATTCTTATCGAAATTTGGATATTTCGAATCAATTCAGTTTGCGATCCAAGTTTAATTTTTTAGTGCGTGCTCTTCTTTTTATCAATGTAAAAAATATTAAATGTATACCAAGGTATTGAGTGAACAAGTTATGAATTCATATTATTGCATGATTTCGATAATTCATTCTTTTGAGGTCAAAAAAAAGATAATTCATTCTTTGAAAAATTTTGAGCAAATAAGTTATAAATTCATGTTTGATATGTATAGTGGTTATGTATCATATGCATGTATGTATACAGTTACGTTGCCACCCCTTCATTTTTAAGATATTTTATGGAATTTCCACATATACAAAAAAATAATAATCGCAATCATTGATATAGAGAAACAAAGAAAAGGCTAGTATATTATATTATTATTATTATTATTATTATTATTATTATTATTATTATTATTATTATTATTATTATTTACTACTATCATTTTGCACGCGCGTCGCCACTATGTCTAAACCCCTCCAAAAAATGCTTTCAACGAATAGATCGATGTCCTGGCGTTTCTTTTCTTCTGGAATGTGATTAGATCATACGGATAAACATCATATTTACCTCTGAAGTATGCATGAGGATCATAAAAAGCCCTTAACATATTTTTGGCTCAAATTTGCCCTGGAAGTATTGACAAATTTTTGGATTTGTATGTTTTTATTGTGCTAAAATGAGGTTATTAACATTTCAATGATGCAATATTGATTCATTTATGTTTAATTGAATATTGGGTTAATATGCAAAGGGCGAAGGGGCAAAAATAGCCACCGTAATTTTCAAAATGGACAACTTTGGCACCCGTAATTTCGATGGTGCAAAACCGGACATTATAAACGAAAATGGGACAAATTTAGCACTCTTAAACATAGGTGTTAAGTTTGACCGTTAGTTGACTGTGAATGATGATATGGCATAATGATGTGGCACAATGAGACATTATGTGTCACCCCATGCTGATATGTATATGACATGACAAAAATGAATGAAATTAATCTGATATGTATATGATTCAAATGTCCTGATCTTCATTAAACCCCAGAATCAAGATACTGGTCCTCTTTCAAAACCCAAAAGATCTCCGGCCTCATCTCCGCCGTGCGTTCTCTCTCCTTCTCTCCCTCTCCCTCCCATCCCTTCGCCGTCTCTCACTCCACCCACCTCTCCATCTACTCCTCCCAAACCCACTCTCTCTCCTCCACCATCTCCTCCTTCAAAGACGCCGTCTCTGCCGCCTCCTTCCGCTTCGACGGCCGCCTCCTCGCCGCCGCCGACCTCTCCGAAAAACTCAACGTCTTCGACATCAACTCCCGGGACCCACTTCGTAAACTTCACTCCCACACCAAGAGATAATGAAGTGGGTGTGGTGGGGCGGCGGGTTGTGGCGGTGGGGGAAGTGGGGTTGTGGTGGTGGTGGGGTGGGGGTGGGTGGGGTGGGTTGAGAAGGAAGAGGGAGTTTAATGAAGATCAGGGCATTTGAATCATATACATATCAGATTAATTTCTTTCATTTTTGTCATGTCATATACATATCAGCATGGGGGTGACACATAATGCCTCATTGTGCCACGTCATTATGTCATATCATCATTCCCAGTCAACTAACAGTCAAACTTAACACCTATGTTTAAGAGTGCTAGATTTGTCCCATTTTCGTTTATAATGTCCGGTTTTGCACCATCGAAATTACGGGTGCCAAAGTTGTCCATTTTGAAAATTACGGTGGCTATTTTTGCCCCTTCGCCCATATGCAAATCCACCCCTGAAGTATACCAAAAGGTGCAAATCTCCCCCTCACATATTTTGAGATGCAATTTTAACCTGGAAGTAATAATACAATGCAATTTTACCCTTATGTCAAATAAAAGTGTTTATTTTAATGCAAAATGACATAAATGTCCTCTTCATTATATTATCTCTTCTCTTCAACCCTCCCACCCTAAACCCCAACCACCACCCCCACCCCCACTACTAAAAATTGTCCCTATACCAGCGCACCTTTACATGCGCTTAGAAGAAACGCATGTATTGAGGGTCCTTTACATGCGCTTTAAGCGCATGTACAGGTAAGAATCTATACATGCGCTTAAAGCGCATGTAGAGATAAGGCCTTTACATGCGCTTTAAGCGCATGTATAGAAATGTGCTTCAATGAAAATTCACTAAAACAATGACTAGAAAAGGATTTAAGTATTTAGAGATAAAATATAAAAAGAACTTAGGTGAAAAGATCAAAAACATATGAAAATCTTTAAAATGATATGTTAATTGGGCTTTACATGCGCTTTAAACGCATGTAAAGGGCATAGCTTACTAATATAACAAAAGGAAGCTAATACATGCGCTTGAAGCGCATGAAAAGAGATGTACTTCAATAGAAAATCACAAAAACATTGACTAGGACAAGATTTAAGTATTTTAAGTTAAAGTATTAAAATAATTTACCTCAAAAATTCAAAATGATATGAAAATCTTTAAAATGATATGGATATTTTGCTTTACATGTGCTTTAAGCGCATGTAATGGCACTACTGAAGTGCAAAACATGAAGTCATGCATAAGAGATCCTCCTCAGACCTCATAAGGTGTTCCTGCTTGTGGACTTAGTGTTTCAAAGCCCCATTACCACTTTTGGGTGCTATGAAATGTTGAAACACCCTTTACATGCGCTTTAAGCGCATGTAAAGGCACTACTGAAGTGCAAAACATGGAGTCATGCATAAGAGATCTTCCTCAGACCTCATAAGGTGTTCCTGCTTGTGGACTTAGTGTTTCAAAGCTCCATTACCACTTTTGGGTGCTATGAAAGCGCATGTAAAAGCACTACTGAAGTGCAAAACATGAAGTCATGCATAAGAGATCCTCCTCAGACCTCATAAGGTGTTCCTGCTTGTGTACTTAGTGTTTCAAAGCTCCATTGCCACTTTTGTATGTGGAAATGCTGCCTGTACATGCGCTTAAAGCGCATGTAGAGGCCTAATGTAACATCGTGAATTTTTTTTTTATAAATTTATGAAACAAATTAATAAAAACCTAAAACATTACAATTAATTTAGAAATTTTAATTTACTTTTAGAAAGTTTGCCAAAACTTTATTTCCATTATGTTACAAAAAAAATTGAGTATTTGATTTTAATTTGGGAATAATTAGAAACTTTCTATCAATGACAATATTTTAGGAATTTTCATTTGGAATGTGTAACATCCCAAATTTTAAATTAGAAATAATTGACAATTAATTAAGGTATTAGGGTGTTATTATTAATTAATAGGCATTGTAAGTAAGTAAATGAAGATAAGTATATTTTTAAGAAAATAATATGCCTATTTTTCTTGGAAATTAAAGAAAAATAGTTAGTAATTTAATTTTTGATTGAAGAAAAACATAAATGTTAGTGTATGGAGTATTTTTATAATTTGTTTTGGGATAGGAAATTAAAAATGGGAGAAGTAAATAAGTATGGAAAGAAGGACAATTGGGTAAAGTGCCCCAAAACCCTAATATATTTCCACACACCAAACACTTCCTTCTTCCCTTTCCATTATACCATACCTGCACCCCCTCACCTTCATCATCATCCGCCTCCTCCCTCTCTCAAGCTCCGATCGTCCTCTTCCCCTCGGCTCATCGGCCTCCCACACTTCCTCTTCCTCCCTAAAACTTCGAAATCCCGTTGGTTTCTTGTGCTTCTCACTGCTTCTCGCCATCTTCTTCGATTTCATCTTCCTTCCATCATCTTCTTTGTTTTTCCGGCGAGTTCGACGTTCTACGGAGGGGGTGAGGTAAAGCTTCAACCTTTCTTGTACATCTCGCGTTCTCACCCTTCCCAACATTGTTTCTCATTTCTTCCTTGGATCTTTGTCGTGTTTCAGTTCTCACCGTCGGCTTCTTCGTTTTTCCGGTGAGCTTATCGGCAGCGGAGGTCGCTATTGACGCGTGCGAGCTTGGCTTGGACCTAGGTGAACATTCTTAACCTTTTTTTTGCATCCATTTATCTTCTGTTTTGTGCAAGTTTTGAGGAGAGGCCGAGATTGGGTTTGAGTTTTGGGTTAAAAATCATCCAAAGAACTTATTAAGTTTTGGGTTAGAGTAGTCGAAGTGATTATTTGAACGTTGATTAAGGTTTTGTGAAGTTTATGCTAAACCCTAACTTTAGGGATTTTTGATTTCTCTGTTTGATTTGTTGATGATATGTATGTGTGTGTGTGGTTGGTTCTGCATAGAGAAGTAAGAAGAGAATTTTGAGATTTGGTAAAGTTGGATAGTGTTGTTGTTTGTGGGTGTATAAAGTTTCTACAAATCTTGGTCGAGATGGTTGAGTAAAAATTTAATTTGGGAAGTGATGTAGATTTTGTTTATGTTTGGATAGAAATTTGTTTTGATTTTCTTTTGGCTTGAGAGATGTATATTGTCCTTTGGAAGTAACTTTTAGTTATAAGCATATAATGACATGAATTCTTGGCAACTTATAAGAAATAGGAAACATGGGTTGCTCTTCCCTTCTTTAACGATCCTGTTTTGGTTAAGGATGGAAGGTGTTGATGTAAAAATTGAAAAAAGGAAGCTTTGTAAAGGGTACATTCTTATTGTTCTAATTTTTGAGTTAAATAGGTGAAATAAAATGAAGTAGCAGTTTGGACTTGTTGAATCATAAGATTTGATAATGTAATGGTTATGATTAGAGTTTTATAAAATAGGTTGTTTGGTTATTAATTTTGACTTCATTGATATACATGTAGAGATCTTGATAATAAGGGAGTTAGATTATTGCCTCTGTTTTGATCAATTCTCCTATCGGTCCTTGGATATTGAGTCGTGTTTCTGTTTTGACCAAATTTTTCTGATTCCTTGAATGCTTGTGGGCTGAATTCAGTGAAATAAATGATGGAATATAAGTTACTAAGAGTGTTTCGTGGATTGTGTACTAAATACTATGGTGGTAAAGATAATTTTTGAATCTTGGAATTCTCTTTCAATGAGAATGGAAATAGTTAAGGAAGTTACTATTAAGGAAAAGAGGTGATTGGTGACTTTTACTATTACTTTTGCTATTGGATTACTCATTTGGTTGTCCAGTGGATATGGGAGCCTCGTGGTAAGTTCTACTTCTTTCACCAAAGTTGTGTTTGCCTTTTTCTCTTTTTGAGAGGTGAACAGGTTGCATGGAAACATTATGATCCCCTTATATTTAAATAGTTATTTCTTGTTTATTATTTGTCAGGTTACATGGAGTTTGCAATGAGAATCCCTTGGCTCCATTGATACGTCGTCTTGGACTCACATTATATCGTACCAGTGGTGATGACTCTGTGATATATGACCATGATTTGGAAAGGTAATAATCCATAATTTACAGTTCATATTTCTAAATCTAGTCAGGAATGTTTATGTTGTATTGAGGGTCTTGGAATTCTCTTTCAATGAGAATGGAAATAGTTAAGGAAGTTAATATTAAGGAAAAGAGGTGATTGGTGACTTTTACTATTACTTTTGCTATTGGAATCCTTTGGTATAAAGGGTGTTGAGCATGATTGCTTTGTAGTGTTATATTTGAATTATGAAAATTATGTGATAGGATAGAGTTAGCTTTATTTCTTTGCTTTTTGTCTCAATCGTTTGCTTTGGATTGTATTATGTTAAGTAATGTTTATGAATTTGGATTTGTGTTTGAAAATGCATGTCTAGGACAATAAAAGAATGGGTTTTGGTAGCATTATATAGATCGAGAGTGACGTTAATAAATATTCGCAAGGATAGTTATTCATACTCTTTACTGTATGGATGATAATAGGGAAATTCGCAAGGATAGTTATTCATAGTTATATAAGTTTTTGAGGTTTAACAGTTTGTTTACTTTGTTCTACATTATTCTTAAAGCCTTAATATCTGCTGACAATACGTTTTACCCTGGGCTTCTATACCTTGCCACCGATATGTGCATTCCAATTATTTTTTAATGTTGTTTTCTCTTATTTTATCAATAGTCATAAATTTACTGCCAACTAATTGATAAATCATGTGGTGATGCATGATTCTAAGGTCACCGTTAATTTAGTGGAGATCTTATATACCTTTTACCAATTTACCTTTTTCTCTTTGTATTTATATAGGGCAACAAAACATTATACTTTTTGTTTTTCATGTGTACGTAAGTTTTAAATTGAACTTAGAACTTTTGTGCTTTAAATTTGGATATGATTTAATGGATTTATCCTTCAATTCCCTGTTTTATGGGATTGCTGACATATACTCTCTATATTTGATGATCATGCATAAACTGTGGACTTTGTCTGCGGCTCCATGAGGTAGGAATGTAAATTTATTAGATGAACAGTGTAACAACCACATTTCTATAACATATTTTACGCCATTTTTATCGAATTTATCGCAATATATATTTTTTTTTTCACTATGTTAGAAAAGAAATTTTCTCATTAACAATACTAACATAGTTAGAAAAAGAATTAACTTAATTCACTATAGTAATTATATTGCTAACTATGTTAGAAAAACAATTTACCTATAAGGAAGACTAACATAGTTATAAAGGATTAATATTATATCCAAAAAAATTACTGATAACTAACCATGATAGAAAAATTAAATACCTAAATTATATATTTACCTATCATGGTTAGAAAAGGATAAGACTTAATTTTAGACAACAACGATATAATAAAGTCAAGTTAACAAATAATTCAAACATCCACCAACAGAATTCAATAGGTTCGCATCACCGAGTTAAGTATATAAGTTTTGCAGAAATAATCAACTACAGTATTTTCTGAATAATAAAGACTTATCAAGTATGCAAATATGAAATTAAATATGCAATTCCTATTGTGGCAATAACATGTGTCAGCATCTCACTTTAGTGAGTGGTCCCCGGATCCTTCCCTTGATTTCCTACTACGCTCCTGTAAAATAATAAAACGTGGGGTAGACCCAGAATCGCAACTACAACCACTTGCTTACGTGCATGTGCATGCCAGCAAGGTGGTGTGTGCCAATATCGTGTATAGTGGTGTGTGCTGCATACAGTGTTGCATGTACATTTAATATACCTTAATTGCACGTATAAATCAAATACCAGCTCTCAGCAGTACATATATAACCTCATTCAAAAACCACAATAGAAAACAACACAAAGCAATATTACATATGTAAATTCCATAGCAAATCGTAAATAAATAAATAACGTTTTTTTTTCTCTTTTTAGTCCCTGTGATAGTTCAATATGAAATGCGTGGCTGTCACCCAAGAGGGGGGGGGTGAATTGGGTGGTGAATAAAAACTTAATAATTTTCCCTTTTTGAAAACTTTACTCCTTGTGCTTGATGAGAGTGACGATGGATCATCCCAAGCACAAGTGAGTATGTAGTGGTGTGGTGCTTGGTGTGAAATTTAAATAAGCAGAATATGCACAAGCAAGTTTATCCTGGTTCGGTCACTCCCAGACCTACATCCAGTCCCCAGGCTCCACCTGAGATTTTCAATCCACTAAACTTCTTGTTTGAACCAGGCACAAGAAAGCCTTTACACTTTAGGTTTTACGAACACGGGTTCACCTAACAACCCACAGGTTTTACAACGGGTTCACCTGCAAACCTTTACAACCACAGGTTTTACAACGGGATCACCTGCAACCTTACAACCACAAGTTTTGCGGGCTAACTTGCAACCTATGGAGATTTAGAAAACCTCTAAATGCTCCCCCTTACTATTGTAAGATAACAATTCTGTTCTTCAAGCACAAGCTTTAGAACAGCCTCTATTGATTAGAGAATTTGGTTATATGTTCACTCTATGAACTGATTGTGATAAACACTTAAGTACAGATGACTCTCTCTAAGAGTAGATGATGTTACTCACTTAAGTACAATTGAATGACTCTCTAAGAATGTTACAACTTTTGATCTGAGAGTAGAAGATGAGAGGAATGTAGAAGATGATATATCAGATAATATGCTCTGTTCTTCCAACTATCTTCTGAATATAGATGTTCCTTTTATACTCGGCTTCAAAGCTTGGGCGGCAGGTTGAATATGTCCGTTTGAATATAGCCATTAATCCCATGTTACCGTTGAGAGGTACATCTTCATTAATGCTTAGCAGGGTTGACTTGCTTTATCTCTGAAAAGTAGTTCTGACACCTCTGCTCTGACAAAAGCATTCTGACTTCTGAGTATGTGATGTTTACTCTTGTACTCTTGCTGACGGATGATCTTCATTCATTCGCAAGTGGTAATCTTGCTCCGCAAGTGTTGATCTCTGAAACCCAATGCCAAGAGTCTTTCCATCCGGAAGCTCATTTGCATCCGGAAGTGTGACTAAGTTCTGCACATACTGGTTAGTCCAACATAGCAATATATATAAGAACTATACATGCTGTGGGAAGCTTGTTCGCTATGGGGAGTAGTCTTACTTAGACTGTGTTCTGACTTAGTCTATGATGTATCCGGAAGCACTCTTACATCCGGAAGTAAAACCACTGGATGAGGAATTTGTTCACTATAACTCACTCTCGCTCGGTGTCCCTCAATCCAATAGTCAGCGCTAGTCACTGCGCTATCGGATGCACTTTCACTTGACGAGGTAGACTCACTGACGCTTAGGGTTACATCTATTCTATCAGTCTGCGCCAATCAAAATCTATCAGGAAGCAATTTCACTTGACGTGGCTTTTTCACTGACGCTTGGGGTTATTCTATTCTGTCAGCCTGCGCCAGTCTAAATCTAACAGGAAGCACTTTCACTTCCGGTTGAATCATAGCTTAGTCTTAAGGTTTTGTGTACCTAATGCTCATGGACTAAGTTATTTCCCTAGTGAGTTACTCGCTGTAGCTGGGGGATAAATCATTCATCCGCGTGCGCGAGTCCTAGTTTATCCGGAAGTAAATCCACATCCGGTTGCACTCTTACTTGGGATCCTATGTTATCCTATTGCTTCCTAGGCACTTGGTCTAATCCTTTATATTTTAGTCTTCATCAAAACTTAAGATTCTAACACAATAGGGACTCACGACTCGATGGCCGATATACCCTCGCTTGAACAAAAATAACAGTTCAATAGGGACTCACGACTCGATGGCCGATATACCCTCGCTTGAACAAAAATAACAGTTCAATAGGGACTCACGACTCTTTGGCCGATATACCCTCGCTTGAACAAAATAACAGTTCAATAGGGACTCACGACTCGATGGCCGATGTACCCTCGCTTGAACAAAAATAACAGTTCAATAGGGACTCACGACTCGATGGCCGATATACCCTCGCTTGAACAAAAATAACAGTTCAATAGGGACTCACGACTCGACGGTCGATGTACCCTCGCTTGAACCGGGCGCCACTCACATTAACATTTTATTCATTTTAGGCCTTATGGGTCAACAGGGTACCTCATCCCGGGATGACATAATTATATTATTATATTATTCGGTTTATAAAACAATTCAGAATTCCAACCAGAGTATTCAATAATCATCACATCAACAGTAATAACAGGTTTATCATCTAACCTACATGCTCACTAACATACACATACACGTAAACAAGTAGAAGTAGTTACCTGCAGCACTTAGTATATCGTTGCTTTTCCTCACCCTTGTGAGTTTCCTCTAAATACCTCCGTTACTAAGTTCTCCTAAACTTGCTTATGGGTTTGTATGCGAAGATAAGCCGATTTATCGCCGGAAAACGAAGCAAAATATGGTTCGCGTTTCTTAAACCGTCGGCGGCTTGCTGCGCCGCTGTCGCTGTCGGACCTCGCCGGAGAAGAAGGAAGACGGCCGGAGAGAAGGAAATCCAAGACAGTAAAGGAGTGGGAAGATGAGTAAAAGATGATGGTGGTGAAGTGAACAAATTTGATGAAAATGTGAGGGAGAATGAAGTGAGGAAATAACAAAAATATGAAGGAATGGAAGAGAAGCACAATGAAGATGGGTTTTGGGTAGATGAGTGGCGGCTACCACTTGCAGAGGAAGGAGAAGAAATTGTGCTTATAAAGGGAATGTGAATATTAGGGTTTTTGGCCCAAAGAAATTACCATAAAGCCCTCCCTTAGTTTATTTCATTCATTCATTAGGTTAACCCTAACTTCCTATTACATTTACACCTTAATAAATTTCATTAAATAAAATTGATATTTCCTAATTCTTAAAGGTGCATTGTTCCCTAATATGTGTGTGTGTGTGTTCATTATATTTCCTATTTCCAATCAAATATTTCCTACACATATATATTATATGTATAATATTATTATTATTATTTTCCTATTTCCTACAAAATATTTCCTATATATATATTTATATAGGAAATATAATATTTCCTATTAACTATTAAATGCTTCACATATATATTATAATATTTTCCTACTTTATTTGGGATGTTACAATTCTTCCCACCTTTTAGGAATTTTGTCCTCAAAATTCGCCCGAGTTTCGTAAACAAACAAGTATTATGCACTAAAAGCCAAATAATGTCTCACGTTTTTCAAACAACAACACTAGGTTTATATATATATATATATATATATATATATATATATATATATATATATATATATATATATATATATATATATATATATTAAAGCAGTCTCGTAAATCGCACTAGCAGGAGTAGACACTCACATATCAAGGGCATAACAGATAATGCGAAGTTAAGCTTTCGAGCACAATCAAGGCAACTACGGAAAGATGAAACACCAAAATCACACATCATCACAATCATTTAACCATTAATAGACATTGTACCTCCAGTCATATCAGGAGACGTCCCTGCCTCCTCAGCTGATATTGCATAGATGTGACCCGGCGCCGGCTGATGGCTAGACTGAGCTAGCTGTTGCTGCTGCTGATGCCCTCCAGCTGGGCAAAACCTGATCGTATGTCCAAGACGGCCACACCCATAGCATTGTATGCAGTTTCCTTGATGATACTTATTGCACTTACTACAAAAACCTGGTGCACTAGGAACTGATTGAATTGACTCAGTATGAGATATTTGATTCCCTCCAGAGGGACTACCTGACCCAAACCTCCATGAGGCTACACCTGAACGGTC
Organism: Mimosa pudica; assembly: GCA_029929735.1. Classification (NCBI taxonomy): domain Eukaryota; kingdom Viridiplantae; phylum Streptophyta; class Magnoliopsida; order Fabales; family Fabaceae; genus Mimosa; species Mimosa pudica. The sequence continues at coordinate 13,714,800 of JAKELP010000004.1, read as the reverse complement.
TCCACCGGTTTGTCCACGACCGAAACTACTAGGCTGACCTCTGCCAAAGTTTCCAGACTGTCCACTACTTTGACCACCAGATTGAACCCTACCTCCAGAGCCATTAAAATGACTACTATTACCAGCTCCAAATTTCTTTCCAATGCCTCCTGTAGGTCCAAAGGAACGGGAAGGCCTATTATAGCTTGAATGAAAAGATCTAGTCTGACTCTGTTGGCCCTGACTTGGACCTCCATCCGACTTAACCTTTGCTGCATCTGCCTCTTTCATCATACGATCTGTTGTTCTTAATACCTCACAGGCTTCCTCAAAACTGTCATAGTCCTTCCTATACACCTGTAGTCTTAGATCTTTTCTGGTTCTTTCGATCAATTGATTTGTACGCCACTTTGGGTCATCTTGGCGCTGAAGGAAGGATACATGACGTACTAGCTCGGTGAAAGTAGCTATGTACTCATCCACTGACAAGTTATTTTGTTCGAATTTGTAGAAGGCATTCTCTTTCTCGTCCCTAACAGAAGAAGGGAAATGATGCCACATAAACTTCTCTTTAAACATCTCCCAGGTAGTCATAGAATCATCACCTGACACACTCTTCCACCAACTCAGAGCATCTCCTTCGAGAAGAAGAATAGCAACAAGAGCCTTCTGATATGAAGTGCAAACGACCGCGGCAAAAATAGCCTCTAATCTCTCAATCCAATGCTTCGCTTCAGTAGGAGCATAAGCGGCACCAAAGTTCTTGGGACGATGACGATCAATACTCTTAAACACCCTCTCGATACTCAGGTCCTCGAGATGAGGATGACTTTGGTCAGTTTTATCTTCAGCTCTCGAATACTCGCTATGGCTCTCAGATTGCATATTTCTCTTAAGTTGAGCCTCAAAATCTGCTAGCATTTTTGCCATCTTCTCATCATTCTCCTGATTTATAGCGGCAATTTTCTCTTGCATTTCATTCTTCATTTCATCTCTCACTTCATCTCTCACTCGAGCCACTATGGCCTCATAATCATATTCAGAATTGGGATGAGATTGCCCACTTGCGGAGTTCGTTCGTCGACCACGAGCCATACTCTCTCAAACCTATGGAGGACGTCGCATCGCTAGTTAGAATTTTTTTTTAATATAATCGTAAACTATAAAAGGGAAAGGATAGGGAGCGTTATTGCCACATTAATACTAGTGAACATGCAATGCAACAAGATTATAATTAAACTTAAACAGATATAAAATCTAACATTTATAGAGTATTCCTAATATCATATTTACTAAAATGACTTAATTACCTTCTTTTTAGACCACCTATTTAACTAAACCAAACCATGACATGGAGATTTGGTAACAGAAGCTTCCTGTTTGTAATTCATGCTGGCCAGTCATGACTTACAAACACAAATCTACCAATTACCTTATCCCATGACTAGTTGGTGAACCGTAAACCTTTGCTCTGATACCAAATTGTAACAACCACATTTCTATAACATATTTTACGCCATTTTTATCGAATTTATCGCAATATATATTTTTTTTTTCACTATGTTAGAAAAGAAATTTTCTCATTAACAATACTAACATAGTTAGAAAAAGAATTAACTTAATTCACTATAGTAATTATATTGCTAACTATGTTAGAAAAACAATTTACCTATAAGGAAGACTAACATAGTTATAAAGGATTAATATTATATCCAAAAAAATTACTGATAACTAACCATGATAGAAAAATTAAATACCTAAATTATATATTTACCTATCATGGTTAGAAAAGGATAAGACTTAATTTTAGACAACAACGATATAATAAAGTCAAGTTAACAAATAATTCAAACATCCACCAACAGAATTCAATAGGTTCGCATCACCGAGTTAAGTATATAAGTTTTGCAGAAATAATCAACTACAGTATTTTCTGAATAATAAAGACTTATCAAGTATGCAAATATGAAATTAAATATGCAATTCCTATTGTGGCAATAACATGTGTCAGCATCTCACTTTAGTGAGTGGTCCCCGGATCCTTCCCTTGATTTCCTACTGCGCTCCTGTAAAATAATAAAACGTGGGGTAGACCCAGAATCGCAACTACAACCACTTGCTTACGTGCATGTGCATGCCAGCAAGGTGGTGTGTGCCAATATCGTGTATAGTGGTGTGTGCTGCATACAGTGTTGCATGTACATTTAATATAACTTAATTGCACGTATAAATCAAATACCAGCTCTCAGCAGTACATATATAACCTCATTCAAAAACCACAATAGAAAATAACACAAAGCAATATTACATATGTAAATTCCATAGCAAATCGTAAATAAATAAATAACGTTTTTTTTTTCTCTTTTTAGTCCCTGTGATAGTTCAATAGGGACTCACGACTCGATGGCCGATATACCCTCGCTTGAACAAAAATAACAGTTCAATAGGGACTCATGACTCGATGGCCGATATACCCTCGCTTGAACAAAATAACAGTTCAATAGGGACTCACGACTCGATGGCCGATATACCCTCGCTTGAACAAAATAACAGTTCAATAGGGACTCACGACTCGATGGCCGATGTACCCTCGCTTGAACAAAAATAACAGTTCAATAGGGACTCACGACTCGATGGCCGATATACCCTCGCTTGAACAAAAATAACAGTTCAATAGGGATTCACGACTCGACGGTCGATATACCCTCGCTTGAACCGGGCGCCACTCACATTAACATTTTATTCATTTTAGGCCTTATGGGTCAACAGGGTACCTCATCCCGGGATGACATAATTATATTATTATATTATTCGGTTTATAAAACAATTCAGAATTCCAACCAGAGTATTAATAATCATCACATCAACAGTAATAACAGGTTTATCATCTAACCTACATGCTCACTAACATACACATACACGTAAACAAGTAGAAGTAGTTACCTGCAGCACTTAGTATATCGTTGCTTTTCCTCACCCTTGTGAGTTTCCTCTAAATACCTCCGTTACTAAGTTCTCCTAAACTTGCTTATGGGTTTGTATGCGAAGATAAGCCGATTCTCGCCGGATTTATCGCCGGAAAACGAAGCAAAATATGGTTCGCGTTTCTTAAACCGTCGGCGGCTTGCTGCGCCGCTGTCGCTGTCGGACCTCGCCGGAGAAGAAGGAGGACAGCCGGAGAGAAGGAAATCCAAGACAGTAAAGGAGTGGGAAGATGAGTAAAAGATGATGGTGGTGAAGTGAACAAATTTGATAAAAATGTGAGGGAGAATGAAGTGAGGAAATAACAAAAATATGAAGGAATGGAAGAGAAGCACAATGAAGATGGGTTTTGGGTAGATGAGTGGCGGCTACCACTTGCAGAGGAAGGAGAAGAAATTGTGCTTATAAAGGGAATGTGAATATTAGGGTTTTTGGCCCAAAGAAATTACCATAAAGCCCTCCCTTAGTTTATTTCATTCATTCATTAGGTTAACCCTAACTTCCTATTACATTTACACCTTAATAAATTTCATTAAATAAAATTGATATTTCCTAATTCTTAAAGGTGCATTGTTCCCTAATATGTGTGTGTGTGTTCATTATATTTCCTATTTCCAATCAAATATTTCCTACACATATATATTATATGTATAATATTATTATTATTAATTTCCTATTTCCTACAAAATATTTCCTATATATATATTTATATAGGAAATATAATATTTCCTATTAACTATTAAATGCTTCACGTATATATTATAATATTTTCCTATTTTATTTGGGATGTTACAAACAACAAAAGATTGACTTTGCCCACTAAAAGAATATATATTAAAAAAAATATATAGCTGTACATGCGCTTAAGCGCATGTAGAGGTAGGTATCTCTACATGCGCTTTAAGCGCATGTAGAGCCCCCTCTACATACGCTTTTTAAAAAGCGCATGTAGAGCCTTTACCAGCGCCCCCCTCTACATGCACTTTATAAGCGTATGTAGAGGCCAAAATAAGCGCATGTAAATGGGGTAATCTGTGGTAGTGCCCCCACCACCACCACCTCCGCCCAAACCCCCCAACCACCGTCGTCGCCCACCCACCCAACCACCACCACCACCCCAACCCTCCCCCGCCACAACCACCACCGCCCAACCCTTTGTAAGCTAAATAATACCCCTGCCTCTTTATCTTCATCACTGGAAAAATCCCTCCTCTCTAGTTTGGAATGAGCAGCAGTAAACATAAACTTCTCTGCTTTGTCTAATCCGATCCGAGAATGTCGACCATCCCCACAAACCCATCTCAACAAAGAGAAGTTATTGCAGTTATTCCACAAGAAGTTGCATGAAGGAGTATTAACCTCACTGCAATTTTCTCTAAAGACATGAAACTCAGTGAGGTAAGTCTCCCACACAAGCCTACTGCTTTGGTGGTTGTGGCGGGGGAGGGTGGTGGTGGTGGTTGGGTGTTTGGGCTGCGGGGGAGGAGGGTTGGGGTGGTGATGGTGGTTGGGTGGGTGGGCGACGGCGGTGGTTGGGGGGTTTGGGCGGAGGTGGTGGTGATGGTGGGGGGTGGTGGTTGGGGTTTGGGGTGGGAGGGTTGAAGAGAAGAGATAATATAATGAGGAGGGCATTTGGGTCATTTTGGATTAAAATAAACACCTTTAATTGATAGAAGGGTAAAATTGCATTGAATTATTACTTCCAGGTTAAAATTGCATCTCAAAATATGTGAGGGGGAGATTTGGGTGGATTTGCATATTAACCCTTGAATATTTAAACTTTTAAGTAGAAATTAGATTAGGAAGTGAATTAATGACAAAATTTATAAACTTAATGTTGTTAATTAATTTTGAGAGTCAATTGATCTATTTCCTTTTCTTCTTTCACTTTTAGGTTGTTCTAGGACCAAACATGGAGGAGTCTAGATAAGAAAAGCAAGAAAATGGTGAAAAAGTTGGAAAATAAAGCTGCAGGACAGATTTGAAAAATGTCAGAAAAGGACCTCAAATTTTAGAATTCCAGTTTAGTCTCAGTATCATAATCACAATTCTGCCATCGAATTTCAGAAAATACGCTCTGGTCCTCCCGCGAACTGATGCATATCAACTTCGTTTTTCACCGGTTTTTTGACTATTTTGGCCTCAATTTAGACCCAAACTCAAACTCAATCATTAAACTCATGTTCCTATTCATATTAAGTGAGAAATTAGGCTTAGAAACACAAGTTTTGGGGATTGAGTGCTCCCCAAAACCCTAGCTCTCTCCATCTCTTCCTCCATTTCACTCTCATTTCCTCACATTTCCATTCCACCTTCCACCTTCCTTCTTTCTTCCATGCCTCAATAAAGTTCCTCCTTACTCTTGGAGTTGATGGGAAGTGGCTTGAACTTTGGTTATACAAATGGGAGTCCTAATTCTTTCCTTTCTCTTATTTTTGATTGACTAGGTTTAAGTTTACCATTTATGTTTTGAAATTGGACTGAACTTGGTTGTTATATATTGTGGGTATTTGTGATTTTGATTTGTAATGAGGGATTTGTACTCATCAATATACATGGTCATGTGTATGTTTTTTATAGTTCATTTGATGTCTTTCTATTTATTCATGGTATTGATAGATAGTTTGATTGAGTTGAATTATAATTGAACCTAATGCATTACAAATCACTAATCACACTCTAGGGTAATTAATAATGCCTATTTGAATGGGTTCATGAGACTAGGCATTAGACTTACCTGTTGGTGAGGTTTGTTACTTTAGGAAACTTAGAGAAAACTCAAAGGTGCTAAAGGGATTAACAATTTCTAGTTAGTTGGAGTTCGATTAATTAGGTAATTGGACTCATGGGTTCATGAGGTTTGGTAAATTAGGAAATTAGTGCATTAAACTTTCCAAAAATCCTTAGAAATCTATGATAGCCATTGAAAATCACTCACTTTCATTACACCCTTTTATTAAAAATACCAAAAATATTTATTTGTTTTGCATCCTTCATTCTCATATTTAAAAATCAACAAAAATATATTTTCTTTATCCAAATTTAATCTTGCATTGCATTTAATTTAATGTCTTTCTATTTATTCATGGTATTGATAGATAGTTTGATTGAGTTGAATTATAATTGAACCTAATGCATTACAAATCATTAATCACACTCTAGGGTAATTAATAATGCCTATTTGAATGGGTTCATGAGACTAGACATTAGACTTACCTGTTGGTGAGGTTTGTTACTTTAGGAAACTTAGAGAAAACTCAAAGGTGCTAAAGGGATTAACAATTTCTAGTTAGTTGGAGTTCGACTAATTAGGTAATTGGACTCATGGGTTCATGAGGTTTGGTAAATTAGGAAATTAGTGCATTAAACTTTCCAAAAATCCTTAGAAAGCTATGATAGCCATTGAAAATCACTCACTTTCATTACACCCTTTTATTAAAAATACCAAAAATATTTATTTGTTTTGCATTCTTCATTCTCATATTTAAAAATCAACAAAAATAATGGTGGGTAATACCTATCCATAATCTCATAAATAAAAACAAAAGGATCAAACTATCTTCAACCCCTTTAGTTCGACCACTCTCCCATAAACCTTATTCACGTTTTCTTTTGACATTCCTTTTTTTCACTTACAAATGTCCTCTTTTAATTTTGTTAATTGATAAAGGTGTTTAGTACTTTATGTATTGTTTTCTATTAATCTACACATTTATTGGGAAATGTAATAACTATTGGTAGAGAAGAGCCAAACTTCATAACCAACCTCCAAATCCAAAACCCCCATCCCCAACAAAAAAAATCACTGGACACCCCCCCATATGAAAGTACATTTGGACTACTTTTTTTATACATTTATTTTTTTCTAAATAATTTCAAATCATATTACATGTGTTATTTTTAACTTAGTCAAGAATCAAATTTGCCCGTGTGTAAAATGTCAAACTTTATCCCCCCCCCCAAAACAAAACAAAAAACGAATTGCCTCCAAGCACCTCCCCATCTAAAAGTTGAACCGGACTAAATTTATTATTATCATCATATCAAAAGAACTCTAATTTTCTGTGTAACAAACTTTGCACATAAGAAAATTTTAACAGGTTAACAGACTAATTGAATTGATATATGATTGCAGGCTTGCAGCTATTATATGATTGCTACTATTTTATTAAGATGTTATAGTAGAACATCTTCAATTATAAAATACACAAAGGGAATGAAAGCACGATTAAGTATATTACTACATTGATGATGAAGATGACAATTGGCAACCATGTTGATTTACTGACCCTAAAGCAACACTGTTCCAATGCATTACATAATTCTGGAATCTACTGGTGCTTCAAGGAACATGGCTTGGGTTCTTGTGTAAATAGGTGAATAACCTCTCATTGATTCTCTTACTATAACCATCACTGTAACATCCTGAAAATTTAATACAAGATGAAAAGAGTGTTTTGGGAAATAATAAATGGAGAAAATGAGAATTTTGGAATTTTTAGGAATTTTCGGTGATTTTGGGAATATTTTTGGAATTTTAAGTATTAAGTATGCAGATAACTAATTAGGCAAATAAAGAATTTGAAATATGGGAGAATGGGGAAACTCAAAATATTTTGAAAGTTAAGAAGATTAGAGGCTTGATTTAGTGGATTTTAATTAAAAGAGGACATTGTGGTAATTTCCGGTATAAGTTACACCATTCACTTCAATAAAACACCAAGCCAAACATGACCTTCTCCTTCCACCACTTAAAAATCTGCCGACAAGCCCCTCCCCCTCATCATCTTCATTTTCTTTACTCAACCCACACACACAAACTCATTTTTCTCTCATCCCCAACCACACCCACTCCATTCCTTGTACACTCACCCCCTCAAGCTTGTAAAATCACACAAAATCGGACTTCCCCTTGCTCACCACTGTTTTCTCGTCGGCCTCATAATTTTCCGGCGAAGCTATGTCGTTTTCCGGCGACGGTCGGCGGTCTTGGGAGGTGTGTTGTCAGTTTCCTTTAGTTCTTCAAGTTATCTTCCCTCTTCAACTTCATTTTTTTTTTCACCTCCTTCTTTTGTTGGGGCCAGCACGACCAGCCACTACAAGTGGTCGTTTCCGGCGTGGTTGACGGCGGCCGATGGTGGTAAAGCTCCTCCATTCATTCTTGAACTCCGTAAGCCTTTCCTACCACTTCGTGATGTTGATTTTTGGTTAAAGTTCCCTCTTTTAAACCTAGGGTTTTGTGAAAAATTGAAACTTTAGGATTGTCAAGCTACCATAATGATTGTTAAGTGATTAATTAAAGATTTTTGAGGATATTTGATATCTCTTGAAGTTGGAAAATACTTTGGAATTATTGGGGGGAAATATTTAGGTATTGTTTGAAGTTGGGGTTTTGATTATAATGACATTTGGGAATGTTAATGCTTTAATATGGACATTGAAACATTGAATTGGAGTATTTTTGGGAGCAATTGGATTTTCTAAAGGAGATTGAACATTTGGGAATTTTTGGTGATGAATGTGATTCTTTGAAGTTAGGGATTACATATACTTGATTCCTTGGGAACTTTAAACAAGAATTTGTGGATATTAAAGTGGTTGAATGGAGATGTTTGGAATGTAATTAAGTTTTTGGTAGTTAGAAAATATTTTGGGAATTTTGTAGACAATATTTGGACTCTTTGAAGTTGGGATTAGTTAATGACTGATGTTTTGAATAAATTGGTGGTAGTATAATAGTTTTTGAAGTGATTTAATAATTTTGGAAGGTTGAAATTGTTGGAATTGGTAGTTGGGGAAAAGTGATAGTTAAAGTGTTGAAGGGAAAGGGATTTAATAATGTAAGAATAATTATTGTTTTGGTGGTTGGTGATTGTTTTGCAAGCTATGGACATTTTTTTTTTGGTTTCTTTAAAGTAAAGAATTGTTTTATGAACTGTATAAATTAAATTGGAGGTTAAGAAATGTTATTGCAGATGTTATAAAGGTGTTGGAGGAGTGAAATCGTTTGAAGTTGTGTTTGGAAAGGAGTTGGGAATTAACGTGTTGGATTAAAGAGAAATTTATTAAGGAAATTTGGTAGTTTAAGTGTTGATTAAATGGGGATTTGATTAAGTAAAGGTGTGAATATTAGCGGTGGAGTGTTTGGGAGTTAGGAAGGCTACCTTGAATGCCAAACTAATATTAATAAAGTGGTTTTGGTGAGTTATGAATGATTGGGTTATTTTTGTTGTGAGTTATTTGAAATAGTTAAGTTAATACTTTAGGAATTACAAATAATGGTTAAGGGAAGTGGGAGTTTTAAAAGAATATGGAGGAAGGGTGGATGTGGAAGTAATTCATTACTTCAACATTGACTTTGGAATTGTTTGAAAAGTAGGTCAAAGTCATTGATATTGCGCATTGACCAATAATTTCTCCTTGTGCGGTTGTAGACGACGGTGACTTGGGTGGAGCACGCAGAAAACAATAGCTGCTAGGATTTATTATTATTGAGCTTGAACAGGTAATCACGCTTAACTGACTGTGATACTGAGGGTGACGGTAGTTGAGGATTTCTAAAGTCCTCTTCTACTTTATATATAAATGAAATGTGTTCCGATTACTTTATATTTATACGTGGGCTATAGGGTACCTTTATAAATAAACTGTACTTTATATATATATTTATATATAAATCTTTTGTATGTTGCATGACACTGATTATTAGTACCATCGGCCGATGTAACCATCGATTTGCGCAAATCGATAGGTTAATTGTACAGGTTCCTCGGATTGTAAAGGAACCAGGGATTTTTCACATTTTAGAGTGATCCCTTTTTCATGCTTTCAGATTTGAGACTGGGCATAGTGTCTGTAATATACTACCTACTAATATAAAATTTACCTTAACCTAACTCAACTGCTAATTAAATCCACCTAACATGGTTAGCAAAAGAATTTCTCTATAATTAAGAGATTACATTTCTAACTATGTTAGAAAAGAGAATCCTCTAACATAGTTAGCAAAAGAATCACCATCACCTAATAAGTCACACAATCAATATCATAACCTAAATCTAACCATGTTAGAAAAGAATCACCTAACATGGTTAGAAAAAGAACTAACCAAACTATCTAAAAATAAACCATATTAGAGCGGGGCCCATCTAATATGATTACACACACAGGAAAACATAAAACACTCAATACATCCTCCATCTACCACATCAACATATTAGGAAAACCGAGTTTCCTATATACATTCATTCGAGTTCTCATCACCTGGAAACAGAATATATACCAACCAAACTTGACATATTAGTCAAGGTAGTTCCTATCACAGTAGCAGAAACAATATTACATAACAACCAAAACATTACATTAAGTTACAATACAAGTCATAAAGTTCACATATACAATAAAAGTTCACTCAGATCAACATTCATAAATGCAGAAGCGGGTGCAGCCTAGTGAAATGGCGATATATGTCCCTAAAAGGTCACCTCTGGCCTACTTACTATATCAGTATGGGCCAGACGGCCCCTTCCCCTTCCTCTGCGCCTCCCCCTGGGCATGATCACCTGTAAAAATAAAGGGAATGGGGTGAGACAAAACAATGTCTCAGTAATCACTACTTAACTCACTGTGACACTCAGAAGTGGGGTAGTGGAGTGTCTACAGGGTACCACAGATCAAAACCTGCAAACAGCATATAACATTCACGTATATATATACAGAACAAATGCATCCATCTCTCAATAGACAAAAATAAACATGTGTGACACTGTGCCCGGTCTACAATCCGAAAAGCATAAAAAGGGACCACTCTAATCAATGTGAAAATCCCTGGTTCCTTTACAATCCGAGGAACCCGTACAATTAACCTATCGATTTGCGCAAATCGATAGGTTACATCGGCCGACGGTACTAATAACCAGTGTCATGCAACATACAAAAGATTATATATAAATATGAATTTATATAAAGTACAGTTCAGTTGAAAGGTACCCTATAGCCCACGTTTATGTATAACATAATCTGAATTCATTTTATTTATATATATAAGTAGAAGAGGATGTTAGAAAATCCTCAACTACCATCACCCTCAGTATCACAGTCAGTTAAGCATGATTACCTACTAAACTTCACTGCAGCAGATATACGCAGATAACAGTTATCTTCAAAGTCCGCTTGAAAGATCACCAACTACAATAATGCCACAATTTAAACAAAATGGGTCAAGACACTTTGTAAGTGACTTAACTCAACCTTTTAAATAACTTTCATTAATACTAAAAGTATAAAAATACTCAATACCAAAACCACATCCATATCCTTTCCTCCTCCAACTTCTCTTTACCAAATCTTTACAATCCAATACTTTCAACCTTAATCATTTCTTGAAGAATTTATAACCTTACCTACCATAATCAAACCATCCTTTAAAACATCTAAATCACTTTCAATCAATACTTTAACTATCCAACTTCCTTTCAAACCTCAATCTAGTCAACATTAACATTCCAACATCAATAAACAACCTTAATCTACCAAAGCCACTTCAAATCAACACTTTAACTAACATAATTCCTTATAAACCTCAATCCTTCTAAAACCAACCTTCCAACATTACCAAACAACTTCATCAAGCATTTCTTAAGCACCAATTTATTCCAACACTCCTTTAAGGACAAATCCTAATTTCAAAGAGTCATAAAATGCCTATAATATTCCCATATAACATTCCAACTTCAAAAACAACAAGAATATTTTCCCAAAAATCTCCAATTACCCAACTAAGCATTCCTAATATTTTGATTAAGCTCCTTATGTTCAAAAATAATCAAACTTACACTTCAACAACCCCTACCAACTCCATAAATTCCTAATTGCTTCATTACCTCCAGAAATTCTAATTTCTCCCAAGAATACTTCATTTCAATATCCCAATTTCAGTATTAAGACATTAATGGTAAAAAATTCCAATATACTCCAAAACCCTAACTCCCAATAGGCAATTCTATCCAAAAATTCCAAAATCCAAAGGTGAAGATGCTTACTTAGTTTTCAAGGTGCAAAAGAGGATACCACCACCGTCGGCTGCCGTCAAGCACGCCGGAAAAACAACCCCAGACCGCCGGAAAAACTGGAAGACAAGGAGTATGAAGGAATGAAGAGGTGGAGTTGAAAGGGAAGGCATAACTTGTAAAAACCCAAAGAAAATACCCTCTTACCCTTTACCACCGTCGGCCGCCGGAAAAGATAAAGACACTCGCCGGAAAAATGTCCCCAAGCCGTCGGCCGAACTGGAACAGGAAAGGAACTAAGAAAATTGTGTTGTGAAGTTGAAGAAGGAAGAACAACATGAGAATCACAAGAAAAATCCAACCTTTTAACTCACCGGAAAATATGGCCGCCGCCGCCGTGTAACCCGCCGGAGAAAGAGAAGAAACTGAAAATCACTTACACTCGCACAGATCGGCCGCGGGCTTCATGGTTCTATGGAGAAGAGAGAGATATAAACCGAAATGAGCAAGCTTTATGGAGGTATAAGGTCGGATTGGTTGAGTTTGGAAGGAAAGAAAAGAAAAACAATGGATGAGGAAGTGAGGAGTGACCGCGCGCGCAGGAGAGGAAGAAAGGAGGTGCGGTTTTTGTTGATAAGGAAGGGAAGGAGACCGTGTTTGGTTGAGGGGAAATAAGGGTGGTTTTGGTTATTTAAAGCCTAAACTTGCTATAGTGTACTCATTTTGATTTAAAACCACTTAAACCAGCCTCCAATCTTCTTAAACTTCAAAATATTTTTAGCTCTACCACTCCCTCATATTTCAAACTTTTCATTTCTTTAGTAATTATATGCACATTAATTACTCAAAATTTCCAAAATTCTCCAAAAATTCCTAAAAATTCCAAAATTCCTAATTTCTCCATGTATTATTTTCCAAAACACTCTTTAATCCTGTATTAAATTTTTCAGGATGTTACAGTGTCACCCACATTTATTTTTGTCTATTGAGAGATGTATGTATCTGTACTGTATATATGTGTATATATTATGTGGTTATGCAGATTTTGAAAACTGTGGTACCCTGTAGACGCTCCACTACCCCACTCCTGAGTCTCACAGTGAGTTAAGTAGTGATTACTGAGACATAGTTTTGTCTCACCCCATTCCCTTTATTATTTTTACAGGTGATCATGCACTAAGGGAGGCAGAGAGGAAGGGGAAGAGGTCGTCTGGCCTATACTGATGCAATAAGTAGGCCGGAGGTGATCTTATAGGGATATATATTGCCATTTCACTAGGCTGCATCAGCTTCCGCATTTATGAATGTTAGTTTGAATGAGTTGTATTATTGAATGGTTGTTTTACTTGTTCTGTTGATTTAATCTGAAGTGGTTGATGATTTGTGGTATTGATCCTTATGATGGTTAAGGGACTATTCTAACGAATATGTCCGTTATTGCTGTATTACACTTTGTTCAGTGTAATGATGACTTGTGGAAAGGACGTGGATTTATGGATTATAGTTAGGAAATCATTTTCCTAACATGATTATGTGATATATTGAAGGTGTATTATTTGATTTTATGTTGTAGCTGTATATAATCATATTAGATGGGCCCCGCTCTAATATGGTTACCTTTTATGTAGCTGGTTTAATTTCTTTTGCTAACTATGTTAGGGGATTCTCTTTTCTAACATAGTTAGATATGTATTAAGCATATTATTGTAATTTCTTCATAGTAGAGAAATTCTTCTGCTAACCATGTTAGGTGAATCTTTTAATAACATGGTTAGGGTATCTAATTTGAAATCATATCGTTTTCCTTTTTCTAACCATGTTAGATGTATTCTTACTAACATGGTTAGACACCATTTGTTTGGGTTATTTTGAATATGTGTTTAATTAGGTGAAAGTTAGTAGATTAATAATGTGTTATTAGGAGGTATGTTTCAATCACTATAACCTGCACTGTGCTTCTGGTATATATGTCATCTTTTGGAAGTTCTTGATGATTTGGTTCAACCTGAGTTAAGAAAACAAAAGACCAATATTAGTTCAAGTGAATTAGTGAGTGGTTCATAATTCTTATTTCTGCGGGAAACACTAAGCAATGCAAAATCAGATAAGCTTCAAGGACATATCAAAAAGAAAATGGGGGAAAAGTATAGCAGCAAATGGATAAGCCACACTTACCATAAGTTATTAAATTCATCAACAACTTAAGGAACACTCTTCTTGTAAAGTTAAATCACTATAGATCATCTAAATGTATTTAAAACCTATTTGAAGAAAATCAATAAGGTAAACCTATTTGAAGAATTATTCCACCTTGAAGATGGACACAATCAAGATTTCAGAACAGAACTTCAGCCACCAGCCCTTGAATCCTCCCATCACATGACTTTGCATCTATTTTAGGGGTCAACAAAATTTTGAGAAATAAAAGACTATTTGATATGACTCTGCATCATATCTAAGGCATATATGCATTAATTGTAATTGTTGTGGCTGCATAATTCTTAGTGTCTTAGTCTTTCATTAGAGTGTTAAAAGACAATCTCAAGTTACATGGAAGATGTTTGACTTAAGAAATGCATATATGCATTAATTGTTGATTGGTTGTTATAAATTTAATCCCATCAAGGTATGTATACAAATGTAATGAGAATACGGATTAAGGGAATTAAAACCATATCATGAAATTCAAAATGGTGTAAAATAAAATGAAATGATAATTATTGTCACAACTTTATCTATGCCAAAATGATTTGTTCTAGAACGGTTTAAGAAAAAGGATGCAGAGGGCTTTTTAATTAAATCAGATTTAGATGCTTTTTAATTAAATTAGTTTTGGTGTAGTTGAAAGATAATTTGATTGTATTTGGGTTGGTGATATGATTTAAGGCTTATATGCATTAATTGTAATTGGCGTGACTGCTACATTATTCTGAGTGTATAAAAAAGAAAATTACTTCATATCAGCTGTTTAATTCTGATTGTGCCTAGATTTAATGGGGATTTAATTCTGATTGGCCAGATGTTTTAATTAGGTGATATTTTAGTCAATCAGGCACAACCAAATTTCAATTGGGTTTGTGATTATTAATTATGATATAAATTAAGGCACAATCAAATTTCAATCTATGCATCCCATTAGGGTATGTATACAGATGTAATGAGAATACAAATTAAGGGAATTCAAATTATATCATCAAATTCTAAATGGTGTGAAATTATAATGTAATGATAATCATTGACACATCTTTATCTGAAGCCAAAATATGGTGCTTGTTAGAATGTTCTACAAAATGGATGCAAAGGCTTAATGGTCAGAAAGCAAAATTATGTAACCACATGTTAACTGAATGGTTCTTAGTTATCAGAATTTATTATGTATACTGGAAAATAAGTACATCAATTAAACAAAAAAACACCAATTTTTTTTTAAATTTTTGCCGCAACACTTTCACATTTCCGATAAAGTATAAACTCCACCAAGAGCCTTCACAAACCACCTCAACTCCATATCCAAACGGCACCTAATGCATTTTGAAGGGATTTTGTCAGCTCCCGAGTGAGAATAACAATCACTGAAATGCTTCACCCTAAACAACCCACCTTCAGGATTTTGTAAACCACATTTAGAACTTGTTTCAGGCATAGCGTCTATATGCATCCTCTAGTCAATGGTAGAGGAGAATCAAATTGTGATTTCTTTTGATTAGGATTAAATGGTGATTTGAACTGATTATATGCTTGCTGATATGGACAGAAATTATGATGAGTTATTTTCGGTAATTGATTGTATTTGGGAAAATGTTATGAAATTTTAGAAATATATTTTGTATTTAAAAACAGTTGAAATTCACAAATAATTCTACACATTTAAGAACGAAAAAAGTATGGAAGATGTAAGATCTTTTTTTCATAGGAGGGAAGTCTCTCATGTGTTTGATCATGCCTATCTTTAACTATTAGTGATTCCCCTTTACTCAAAAAAAAAAGGATAACAATGCTATAGATCATGTTGTTATATTGGGAATAGAGTGATCTATAGCTAGTAAGCGATGAGAGAGGAACAGGATGAAGCTATATATAAATAAAAGTCTACGACTAGGACGAGTGATATATATGAAACGAGCGGGGATTATGACAAGTGATAACATGATTATGACAAGTGATAACATGTCGGCATGTTTACATTGTCAAAACGAGCTAATTTTCTCGTTCGTTACATGGGGATAAAAAAAGAAGTAAACAAATAAGAGTACGAACTTCCAATCAACAAATACAAAATGGAATCAAACGAGTCAACGGTAATTTGCTCTTTCCTCGTTATTTTATTACTATTTCTCAGACAAACAAGCTGGTGGTATTCGTTATAGTTGAAATTGATCTTAAAAGAGCCAAAGACAAGAATAAAGAGAAGAATTAAAAAAAAGGACGAAAGAGAGAGCAATCATATCAAAACGCATATAAGCGGGTAGTTAGTGACTTATTAGTGGGGATTTTGGTGGGCGCTAATTAAATGGGTTGGATGACAAGTAAAAAAGTCTATTGCAGAGATCTTTGTACATACATATTTATCCCCCAATTCAAACAAATATTATCGCAGATCTCTGTGTACACACATCATTTAGTTAAAAAGCACACACACATCACGCCAATGCCCACCGATCTCTTATCTCCAATCCTTAATTAATTTCTTTATTTATTTGCCAACATACCGTCCTCTATTTCTGCCTTGAAATAATACTTACTTGCACTATTTTGCTTCTCAACAGGATAGATCACTTATCTTTTATTTTGGTTCCAACATGGATCGATCATTCCACAGCATATATTACCGCGGCGTGCATTAACGTCCTTTCGAATAAAGTCCCAATTTTTAAAGGCTAACACAGTGCTTGATTCCGCCTAATTTAACCCACTTCCATATATCCTTTTATACTTTCTGTCTCTTCTCAATCCCAGTTCCACTGTTCCCCACGAATATCTTCATACTTTTATTTATATTCCTTATTCCTTTGTTGGCCAAATGTATGTGCCATTTTGGATTCATGTTTCAACGCCGTCTTCACACGATTTCTAGTTTCATATGTTATTTTTTTGACCGCATATGTTTGTGTCTAATACATATTTCCGTAGCCGCAAGTTATGAGTTGATGGTATAAAATATGATACATGTATAGTTGATGCCATCGATGATTCCACTCACTCACTCGGTGCAAAACGTGCAAATCAACATCCAATATTCCGATTTCTATTTATTTCTTGGCATCTTAACTTCTTTCTCCCCTTATTTGGGTGAGACAGCTTGTGGATGGCCTAATTAACTAGCCATTTTATACTCCAAAATGTCTCTTCATGTCCTCCTTTTTTTCGAGAAATCAAATATGCGATCAATATAAATTACTTCCTCCGGTCCTAAATATAAGACCTAATTGACTTTTTTAAAAATCCTAAAAAACGCAAAATAAGTTAATTATAAAATTGATTTACTTGATTTTCCCCTTAAATTGGTTTATTTTACTTATAAACTAATGGATAATCTAAAAATATATTAAATATGTCATGATTTAATAGACTATTTTGCAACCTTAACCTCTCCAAAAAAAAGTTATCTAGTTCTTATATTTAGGACCGAAGGTAGTATTAATTAAAGGAGTACTATGGGAAAAAAAATAATGGAACAAACACCATCATTGTAAATATTTGTGTGTGTGTGTATATGTGTCACTTGCTTCCTTCCTTCCTTGGGCTCACCAAATGACCAAACTTTTACCTTATATCACATGAATTATGTGAAAAAGTTTGATACATATTTTTGTTGATTTCTGAATTGAATCACCCAAATGATCATAATGTTTTGAGTTAGTTCGACTCAGGCTACTTGTATACACAAAACTTTGTTAGAAAAGACAAAACCCATTTAATTTTTTATAAGCACATCGTCTCATAAGGATTAGTCTTAGCTTTAATTTGGCTATCCGCCGGATCCGGGATATCACCTGTACTAGATTCTAACCAAAAAGAAAGGAAGTGAAAACTGATAACACAATAGTAATAAAGCTCGTACGGTAAAGAGATTCATGAAACTAAAGCCAGAAAACGACGTCTGCGTTTCAAATTGCAACTCCCACCTATGCCTACGCGTGCCACCTTTCATTATTTCCCCTTTCCCCCTTTTAATGCCATGCCGTTTTACGCACTCATTTTTTTCTTGTCCTCATAAAAATCTCATATTAACAATAATGACAAAAAATACACCAGCCTGCTTCCAAGTTCCAACATGAGATAAGTAAGATAAAATGCTAACTCTTTTCCTTTATACATAAAATATAACACGTACACAAACTCATCTGACTCAATAAACTAAACCGACTCATCAATAAACTAAACCTCGATTACATATAGATTCTCCCCCTTTACTTTATAAATAATAAAGCAAACATATTATTATATTTATTGTCGTCAATCAGACGTACCGTTTGGTTGAAGATTGTACCCATTACGAGCATGTCCATTCCCTGCTTTATCACTATTATTATCCGAAATATTATTACTACTATAAAACTCATTCATGTAAAACTGAAACTTTTCAACCACGTCCTCAGGAAGTGACACCATAACTCTTACCGCATCAGAGTCACCCAATACCGGTAAAAATAAACAGTATATGTCACTTGTTAATGGGCCCACTTGAACGGCCTTCCCTCCTCCAAAATCCACCTCCTCTAATCCTAGCTTTGCCCACTGTGATATCACCAAACTAGTCGATAAATCCGTTTTTACCATTTTGTCCTCCAACAAGTCAACCATTGACCTCACATGTTCATCGTCCAACTTCCCCTTCGCTTGTTGCACCAATTTCACTCCATTTTCCATCCCTCCCTCTACTAACTCCTTCACTGTGCTCTCCACACATGCTAACACAAATCCATTCCCATAATACCCCTGAGGGATTTCTGGGTCAATCTTTTTCCTAACGTTGACTGAGAAAAGTAACTTCACATTAAGGGTAGGGGGTAGATTGAGTGAACGAACCCAAGAGCGCCACGTGTGAGCAGCCAGGGCTTCGAAGGTTGTGCACTTTATAACGCACTGCTTCTTCATATGAAGAAGATGAGATGATGTGAATGTGAGACACGTGGCCACCAGGGGCTGTGACTGCAACAACTTTACTAGGTCCAAAACCGATGATGATGATGATGATGTGTTCATGTTAGTTTTTGTGTATCCCGGGTGGGAATACTTTACCTGTGGTGGATTTCGAGGTTTTAGGAGGTTTCGAGAGTGGAAGGGTAGTATTGGTAATTCACATTCTGGTGATGTGGTCAGGTGGGCCCATGTGTTTAAGAACTGAGCTGTGCCTATGCCGTCGCATATACAGTGGTTGATGGCGGTGCACACCACCATTCCTCCGCATTGGAGGCTCGTTACCTGTAAACAAGTATGGTATATTGGTGAGGGCATTTTGGTCATTTGAAGTAAAATTAATTTTAAATGTTATCCTTATTTTTATATTGGATACTTTTGTGAAAGCAACAAAAAGAGGCATATATTATAATATGATCACCATTTCAACACAGAGATCCCAACTTTGAAATGTGATTTTGAAGGTTGAAAGTAAATGTATAGGCTATGACTAATTGACTATATATGACCATAGAAGATAAATAGTTGCCATCCTGATTTCATGAAAGCATAAAAATTAAATAATTGATTTCTTTTCTTTTCTTTTTTCTTAACCGTGGTTGTTGAGTCAATTTCATGTGTGTATAATTACAGGTGAGAATTGTGTTAAAAGAGAAAGCTGATCAGTGACATTGATGATTGCGTGCAAGAGTAATCATTACAGGCAAGCACTCAGCGAGTTGGAGAGAATAATGCAAGCTTTCTGAGAAATCTGAAACAAAGTTTTTAGAAAAAAGAGCAATATTATTCTAACTTCTGACAGTAAAATACACACGGAACTGACATATATAGTAACAAAACAAACTCCATCTATATTGGAATTCCTAAATATAAGACATAATTGACTTTTTTTGAGATGTTAAAATTACAACATATGTTATTAAATTATGACATATTTGATATATTTTTAGATTAGTCATTAATTTATAGGTTAAATAAATTAGTTTAAAAAAATTTTGTTAAATCAATTCATAAATGACTTGTTTTTCTTTTTTAGGATTTTTTAAAAAAGTCAATTAGGTCTTATACTATGAGAGGAGAAGAAGGAGTTACATTTTAACTTCCATGCATATATATAAGTCATGAAGTACTCAATATATACTTTGTCTTCAGATCAATAAAACAAGAAAATAATAATACTAATAATTAATCAAACCTGGACAACAAGAGGAGGAATATCCAAGAAACTTCGAGCTTCAACCTTATACAAGAGCTTTTTCCAGGATTGATTTGGCAAGTTAGAAGGTTGAAGTAAATCATTTACAGCGATGGGCATGAATGCTTCAACAAAAAGAGCTCCTTCAGCGTTACAGTCCACGTGGAGCTTCCCTTGATCTTCATCCACGGCTCTCAATCTGCCAGCTAATGGATAGTAATCCACAAGAACTCTGGACAAAGAAAGCTTCAAGGCATGGAAGCTCACATTTTTTGTGAAGATGTAACAATACTTGATGGAGAACCTGAGAAACTTTTGGTCGTCAAGGTTTGAGAGATAGAGGGAGTGATTTGGTGTGCTGGAACATGGGCGTATTACTATAGGTGGATTGGGATATGAACAATCTGGGAGGTCTCTAGATTTTGATTTCAACATTTTTTTTGGCTCTTTAATGTTGTTGATGATTGTGAGAAAAGAGATGAAGATGGAATGAAAATATGGAAATTTAGAGTGGAGTGTAGGAGTTTAAAAAGGAGAGAAAGATGGGAAGAAGTAATTTGTAGACAACAGAAATAGACACATCATCTTAAAATCCACGATGAGATTCCTGGGTTGAGTAGTGGGAAAGGCTAAGATGAGGGCACCCTCATCGTTCAAAAAGTGTGCAAAAGTTTGTGCACATTTCATGTTTTTTTCAAAAGAAAATTTGAGGTTGAAATTATATCTAATTTAAAGACTGTAGTTTTATATTATCATTTTTGTTAGCTTTTATGAACTCAATGTTTACTTTTTGAATATGGAAAATTAAAAGTATATATTATTATAAATAATTATTTGATTTGAAATTTAAGATCTGATTTAGATTTTTTTTTTTTGGCCTCAAAGCATTAGCGTAGTTCCTTTATCATCATCTAGACAGCTTTATCATGTTAATGCTCAACTTATCAATTACAAATGATTACTATTATTTTTTTATACATCAAATGATTACTATTTTAAAATAACGAGTAGGAGTATTTTATTTCAAAATTTTTAATTATAGACCTGTATTTTAAAATACAATATATTTTTTGAAGACCGAAGAATATACACCATGTACTTCTCAACCTATTAGAGTGACCCTATCTTAAAACTTAAAGGGCGTATGCATTCGCTTCTTGGCATACAAGTGATGATGACTAGTTCCCTAGCTAATTGCGTTCCACATGTTGCGTGGATATGCAGTCAAACGAGGATGCATGTTCCATCTATAAAGATGGAGCCCCAAAATTTTCAATTATAAAGAAAAAAAAAATAAGAAACCAAGTTTAGTGTGTGGCATGTCAATATGATAGACGACCATTTTTAAAAAAGCTCAGAGAGATGGTTAATAAACACACATGCAATTAGAATTTTCAATTCATTGTGGGCCTTAAACTTGAAAATTGAATCTAGAAAGACTAATACGCTCTACCTCTACGGCCCTGTCCCTATGAATACAAAATCAAAGTATGGAGTTTCCATAGGTGAGTGGGAAATTTTAAGCCCCCTTTGGTTTGTAGAATTGAAATTGAAATTGGAGAAATGGAATTGGAAAGAGTGAATATGGAGAGTAGAGGTAATGATTGAGAAGTTAAGTTTGTGGACCCGAAAAAGTGTGAGATAGAGAGAAAAAACTTATATGACCAGTGATATATTTAATTGAAATTACTAAAATACCATACAATTACCCATTTCCTTCGCAACCAAACGAACAAGAAGATAAGGGTGGCACGAATTCAAGTAAAGGGTACACAGGTAAAGTAGGGAATGAGGTGTGATTGGTCACTTGGTGCGCAAGTAAACGTGATTGGTCACTTGGTACGCAAGTAAAATGGTCAAATCAAGCAAAATTACTGAGTAAAGGACACTGTTTCGTGGACTGTTTCGTGGTCGTCATTTCAAGTTGTCATATCATCTCAAATGCCCAGCTAACCTCAAGTAATGTGATTCATTATTGTGCTGCTAGTACTTCCTACTAGCCTCATGTGCACCTGTGTTTGTTTTGTGTGTGTGTATATATACATATAGAGAGAGAGAAGGTCAGTCACATGTGAAGATGACAACTGAGTGACCATGCTTACACAGTGCTGGGAGATAACATTGTTTATTATTCAAGCTTCATTATTGTCCTCTGCTTTACTGTTGTTCATAAGGATGCTGCCTCTTCTCTGTACTAACTACTAAGCCATCTTTGCTGACTCATTCAGAAGTTTCAAGTTTCGTGACCTTCCTGAAATAATGTGGCAATGATATGGACTAAAGTTGAGATTATGTACTGTTCAGTGTTCAAACAAGTAAATATGCTTTAATTGATGTGCCCCTATACTGACTTTAAGCTCTGGCTTAACATCCATTTAATCCAAATATAAAAATCAACATACTTGGGAGAAAAGGCAGAGAACTTTAAGAGAACATGTATTCATCTTTTTTTTGACTTTTGGGAGATTATCAAATCAAGGAATCCAATTCTTGTTCAAAAGAACACAGGTTCAATTCAATGGCCTTTGACTCTCCTAGATCTGAGGAACAAATTCCATTATTAAAGAATACTCCACCCCACTATGACTATAGCCTGATTCATTAGGTAACCCTTTAAGTGAAGACCATAAGACCAGTAGAATTTGGCATCATCTTAGATCATGTTTGCTTTTGGATTAACTGTTCATCTACATATGTAACTGATCATATTTGCTACGCACATGGTTCAAAAGATAAAAAACTATAAAAATTTGGAGAAGTGAGGTTATTTTACAGCCGAGCAACATATGAGTTTGCCTGGGTGACATATCTAACCCATCGATGTGGATTATTTGCTTTTGACTTCGCTATCTGCAAATACTTCACCTGTGGCACAACAATTGAGCTCTTAAAAATTCTCACATTAAAGAAGTGGGTAAATAAAGCAGAACAAGATGAGTAAAACAGCTGGAAACAATGGATAATAGAATTGCTAATATGATCCTTAAATCACGAAGATAATAATCCAGTTTCAATTCTATAAGTTAATCTTTAATATGATAATAGAATTGATAATATGATACTTATATTGGAATTCTGACCATATTGAATCAGAAAATTAGATTCAACAAAGTATCTCATATGGATGGAAGCCATTTTCCTTTAGCCAGTGACATGGACAGGTACCATTTAATTTCTTAGATGAACTGAACAACACTTATGTCATGGGGTCATAGCATCACTATAGAGACCTGGCTCACAGTTCAACCAGAACCATGAGAAATTTTAAGAACTATATTTAGAACGTAGCTTCAAAATAATTTTCAAGATTTTACCTGAAGCCTAGATGCATTGTACATGGGTATAGTGAAGGACATGCTAATTGGGCCTGCTTCTTTCATAATATTTCCTGTCCTCAATACAAACGAGTTAAATTATTAGCAGGGATATATTCTGTCAAAAGTTAAAAAGAAAAAACGTCCAGCATTAGCATGAACCGTGTATCTCTTGTGAAAATGTAAGTTTTGCCCGTAAAGTATGCTCAGTTCCACCACCAATCTGCAAGAAAACGGACGAATCAAAGCTAAGATCCAATCTTACAAATGTAATAATTAAAATAGCCTTATCTATTCAGATATGGGAACTTATGTAAAACTAAGACAAGCTACCGTAAAAATTTAAAATAAATAAGTTGATGGGTATATCAGATTGTAAGTTCAGCCTAAGAATCACCGTCTTTATTCCCCACTCGAGTCTCTTATTTGCTTCCTTGAAGTCTGTTGTCCCAACAGCTCCAGGCTCCAACTCAAAATTAACACTGAAAGTTTTAATCAGGTAGTAAAATTAACACTGATATATCTACGGTGATCACCTATGCATTTACCAATGTCAAAGTTCGGTCAATATCAAAATTGTCAAGGCACACAGATTCATGGAAGTAGCAATCATCAAGGAGGACAGCCCCTGAACTTCTATAATCTGTCAAAATATATGACTGAATGACATCAGAGAAGAGTGAAAAGATTAAGCAAAAGTCAATTGGGAAGCCAGCAGATCAAAGACCATGTTTCAGAACTTGGGGGGGGGGGGATCTTAGCCAACATTTCCGGGAAAATAAACTATATTATAAATGGACCTACCATTTCCTCCTATACTCAGGTCCTCATTGAGAGCAACTCGAATCTCTGGGTTTCCAGTAAGATAACTCTTCATTTGGATGGTGCCATCTATTTCACTAGTAAGTATGAATCCCTGATTCAAATAATCACTTCATGTGAAAGTGCTTCAAAAGTATGAAATCATATGCGTGTATAAGAGAAATACATACAGCAAGTGGCATTGGAAAAACCATATATAACAATGAAGATGTAACAATACTTAATGGAGAACCTGAGGTTTTGGTCGTCAAGGTTTGAAAGATAGAGGAAGTGATTTGGTGTGCTGGAACATGGGCGTATTACTTTTTGTTAGCTCTTATGAACTCAATGTTTACTTTTTGAATATGGAAAATTAAAAGTATATATTATTATAAATAATTATTTGGTTTGAAATTTTTAGATTTTTTTTTCGGTCTCAAAGCATTAGTATAGTTCCTTTATCATCGTCTAGACAGCTTTATCATGTTAATCACGAACTATTACTATTAGTGATATTTTTTTAAAAAAAGAATATCACAAATGCTCAACTTAATAATAATTACAAATGTTTACTCTTTCAAAATAATGAGTGGGGGTATTTTATTTCAAATTTTATAATTATAGACCTGTATTTTAAAATAAAATATATTCTCAGACCTTGAAAATAAATATTTTTTGAAGACTGAAGAATATAAATCCTGTGCTTCCCAACTTATTAGATTGACCCTATCTAAAATGCAAGTGACTGTCAAAATCTGTCATTTGAAGGGAAAAATATATTTGACATATCTCAACTCATGATTATTCAACTAAAATTAAGTCATATGTCTTCAAAACTTGTTTATTAAAAAAAACCATAAAGAAACATATACAAGGATTATAGAGCAGTACCACCGGGAATATATCTTTTTCACCCTCCATGCTCTTTCAACAAACTGGCAATGAGCATGTTCATTAGAAACCTTTTAATGCATCGTAAAGATTATTTACAAAGTTATATAATGGGGTGTTAATTTCTATCATTTGTAGCCACTTGACAAGAACACATTATTTTTGGATTCAATCAATGTACTGTGTATACTCCTGACTCATCATACAGGAACAACGTGCCCATTCAATTCAATTCCATCCCAAATGTTAAAAATCAAATTCTGCAAATACATGATAGGAGAGAGATCATCCAAAATCAATGTACAGTAAGTGTAAAAGAATAATGAGATTGAATGTCTCATTCAAATCACAAAATATACAAATGTCTTATTGATGGTAGTTTTGTCCCTTCAAAATTGTCCATGATTTACATACATATCAGAAAACAAATCATTTAATGGGAGAAACAACCCCCCCCCCCCCCCCCCGGGTGGACCATTGAGAAGCAAGAATGGATTAAATTAAGAACACAGTCGCACAAACAAACATAGCATTCAACTTATTAGGATTCAGCTCTAAAAGTAAGCGCACACAACATATTCTTATACTCAGGGTGCACAACAGGTACCAATGTTTGTTACCTATAAAGCTGCTCCATGAGCACAAGTAACGCAATCTCATGATTTAGCACTATAGAAGATAACTTGATAATAGCTCGTTCCCGCAATTTTCTTCCATGACCAAAGGGTCCACCAACAAAGAAAGATAATCTTGAAGCTCCCTGTAAAAATGAAGTCAGGAAATTACATGCAACAACTGTAATGCATATGGCTTAAGTACAAACTTCAAATTAGTGCACAAGAAATTTTATCGCTCTCAAGACTAAAAAATATGT
Organism: Mimosa pudica; assembly: GCA_029929735.1. NCBI lineage: Eukaryota > Viridiplantae > Streptophyta > Magnoliopsida > Fabales > Fabaceae > Mimosa > Mimosa pudica. Next base: position 13,688,616 of record JAKELP010000004.1, on the reverse strand, counting down.
GACCTGTTCCTGACTTGGTAGACACTTTTTCCAAATAGCAATGCAGAATCTGATTGGTGGGTCATAAACATGCAGGATTAGATCAAAGACTCAATAAAAATATATAATGCAACATATTTGGAATTAGATTGATTAAAAATAAATGCATACAAGATTGCTCCTGAGTAAAATCATTGGAGGTCAATGGTCCATAGCATGATAGACCCTTCTTGCTCTTTCCATGAATGGTAGAGAACATTTACAAAGATATCATAACGGGATGTTACCTTTACCATATGTCCTGCAACAGCCACCAATTCAGCCACCTGTTCAGAACCTCTGTCTTGCCCACCCTCATCCGGCATCACACCTACAGAATGCATGCAAATTAGGACAGGATGAACAAATTGAAATGGCCGGCTTTCCTCGATCCCACATTAAATGCCAGTAAAGATGCTAAAACACAGTTACCACACACACATGCTTGAGACTATACCCAGTCATCAGAACTGAGAATGTCCATCACTGCATTGTCTTCATCATCCACCTGCGTCCTTGTGTAACTGTAATGCATTGCAAGCATTAATTATTAATTACAACATAAAAGACTAGAGAAGTTTGAAGAGATAATTGAAGGGGAATACAAAAAATAAGTGACAATAATATCATTTACCAAGGTGACTTATAGGTCATGAGCAAATTGGAATTGCTTGAAATACATGGAAACTTCTTGCTCTATTTGCTTTTCCACTCAACATATTTATTATTTTTTCTGTCAAGATACAGTGATAAATAAAATTAGTTATGAATACGCCAAAGCTAAGGACCTATTCTGGTTTACTGTAAATTTCAGCTAGTTTCGAACATTTTCTTTTCAAATGGGTCTTCATTAAAACCACAATCATTTGGAAAATATTTGAAAATGCATTAAATTATTTCAAATAGCATATATTTAAATGGGTGGATAGTACGTAATATAAAAGATAATTATAATTTAGAGCAATCTCATTCATAATTGGGGACTTTGGAAGGTGCATTTGTCCTTTAAGAAACGTTTCTTCCATGGAGAAGCTTTACCTTTCCGTTTCCTTCTGACAGCACACTAATAGCAATTGCCAGCGCTAATAAACATTCAACGCCAAAACGTGTCGTAACGCACCTCATATGTGACGCCTACGATTAGAGACATAACCACCCTGATAATTCTCAAAGTGGTACAAATTAGATGGCAAGAAACTGAGATAGCATTGTAAATAATTTAAAATGCTTACTTATCGACATTCAAAACAATTAACATAAGATAGGGAAGCTTACCGTGCGTTTCTAGGGTTTGATCGTATTTGAACTTTGAACATACTCGTCAACTAAGCGCTCTCTACGAAAAAAACAAAGAAATATTACAGAGAAATCAAAGCTTGATCACAAAACCCTAATTAAAAAAAATCTCATAGATTAAGATAAACAATGAAGCCACGAACGAGTCTCCACCAAAGGGAACACAGCGAACCCTAAACATGAGGTACAGCTTCAACATTTAATGGAGAGAGGGTGAAATTGAGCGATGAGAAGGAGAAATTAAAGAGAGGAAGAAGTATTTGGAAGACCTTGAAGAGTGTTAGAACTACTCGGTTTGATCGCAGTCCCACGAATGATACCGCCATTGATTTGATTTTGAAGTAGCGGGAAAGAGACCACTCACCACTCTTTTTTCTGTGCAACTGATGAGTGATGACACTCCTTTATAAGGGCGCGTTTGGCGTAAGAATTACGCTCAAGTACAGCTGGATGGGAGTAAAAATTACGCTACCCATTTTTATTAGTTTTGTTTATATATTTTTATTTATCTGCTTTTTTCTTTTACCTGAATTTTATTTTTCTCCTAAAAACATCTTATCTTTTAGTATACTCACTCATCCCTCTCAACACTTTCATCTCTCTACCACATCCATCTTATGTTCTTGTTTTTAATTGCCCATCATTCACGTTTTACATTAATTGTTTCCTCCTCAATTACCATTTTTATCGATAATAATCTGTCACCACTTCTATCAATTTTCAACCACATTCTTCTTCCATACTTCATCCAAAGTTATACCTACACCATTCTTACGACTCACTTTATCAGTGTAGGCCTAACACAACCTACTCTTTTTATTCAGACTTAGGACCGGCTATATTATAGACAGAGTAATACTTACAATAATAACAGAATACAATATAATAATAACACTAAACATTAATAATAATTAAACTAGCACAAATAATAACAAATAAATAAAGTTGTTAAAAAAATCACAATACAATAAAATATAACACAATACAATAAAACCATAAAACAAAATAAAAATAATAAATAAATAAATAACAATAGACAATAAAACAGAACAACCACAATATTCAACAATAAAATAAACAATAATTAATAAATATACAATGAAAACAGAACAACACAATGCTCAACAAACAATATACAAAGGTTAAGATATGTATGAGAAACAAAAGATTTAATAAAAGTATGTAAATTTAGTAAAATGCCTTAAAAAGAAAATCAAAATTAATTCATTTTGATAGATTGAGGAGTAGAAAGATTATAAGATATCAGAAATGAGAAATGAGAGGAAGAAGAGAAAAGATCAAATAAGAATGATATAAATAATACGAGGGAAAGAAAAAAAACAGTACTTATCGCAAGTTAACGGACAAAAAAAAATGTGGTTAATTTCTGCTAACTGATAGGCACACTAACTGCCATTTTCTGGGTCATCTGCGTAATTTTCGCAATTTTATTGTTTTAAAAAAAATAATAAAAAAAATATAGGAGAAAACATAAACTATTAAAAAAGAATGGAAAGGATAAGTTATAAAATTACAAGTAAGGATAAGTTATAAACAAAATTACCAAGAAAACAAATAACATATGGATAAAAAACATAAACTCAATATTAATATAAACAAAATAAATATCAACACTAAGTTAGAAAATATAACAATATATATTTTGGATCAACAAATAGATTGCTAAACTATTTTAATGCGGCATAATAATAAACCATATAAATCATAATAATAATATAAATCAAACAAATAATAAATCAAACAAATAATATATGCATAAAAAACCATAATAATAATAATAATAATAATGATAATAATAATAATACAAATTAAACAAATAATATATGCAAGCTACCCAACCGAATTTATTCATTAATAAGAAATAAAGCAATTAGTAAGAAATAAAGCAATTAGTAAGATAATATATGCAAGATGTAAGACTTTAAATAATAAACAACTCAATATTACAATGTATATATAGTACTTCAATGATTAAAGGTATACGTTATTAACAAAAGAATATGACATCAATGTATGTGCTAAATTATTGATCTCCCTCCGGTACTAAATATTAGTTGGAAAATCTTAAAAAGCAAAATAAAAATGATTTACCTAATTTTTCCCTAGACTAATATATTTTTCCTATAAACTAATCAATAATCCAAAAATATATCAAATATGTCATAATTTAATAAACTATTCCGCAACCTTAATCTCTCCAAAAAAAAGTCATCTAGGTCTTGTCTTATATTTAGAACCACGTAGTATTTAATAATAAATAACACAATATTATCATGTGTCCTTCAATTATTAATAAATAAAAGACTAAGCCATTTATCAATTATTAATAAATAATAATATATGCATAAAAACCAAAAAAAACAAGGGATTCATACATGAAACATGGATTGTAATGTGGCTCAATAAACAACTCAAGCTAAAAAAATAATATTATGAAGTAAACAAAAAAAATATAGATAAAAAACATAAACTATTAAATTCATTACAAATAAATATAAAATAAGATAAAAATACTAAGACATTTATCCATTATTAATAACTTGTAAATTATAAGTGTTTATATGCATAAAAAACCCAAGCTATAAGCGTTTTTCTTGACATGTATGGTAAATTATCAATAAACAAACTATATGGCAATTGTTAATAAACTAGTCAATAAAATTAATTATATTTGTGCTTCAAGAATTGGATTGAATGATCTAAACAATAAGGCATAATAAAGCATATAAATCATATTAATAATATAAATTACACAAATAATATACGAGGCAAAGTAAACGAATTCATGAATAAAAAGAAATAAAACTATTAAAAGGAAATAAAACATGTAAGTTGTAAATGTTATTCAAGACATGTATGTAGTAAATTATTAATGAACAAGATTTATGAAATTTGATAGTAAAAATGTCAATATTACTATATTTGGTCTTCTAATAATTAAACCCTTAATAATTGAAAGGATAAGTTATAAACAAAATAATAAGTAACATCATATAAAAACAAATAATTCATAAATAATTAATAAACTGCTAAACTATTGTAATAAGGCTCAATAAAAAATTTAAGTTAAAAAATAATAATATGAAGTAAACAAAAATATATGTATAAAAACATAAGCTGTCAAATTCATTATAACAATAAGAAATAAAAAATATATCCCCAAAAACAGAGGCATCTATAATTTATCAAATATTTACATAATAAATTGGTAAACTAGTCCACTTTTTTTATATTACAGTAAACTAGTCCACTAAGGCATGATAAACCATATAAATCATAATAACAATATAAATTAAACAAATGATATATGCATAAAAAATCTAAGCTACCAAAATTTACCTAACTTGTATGACATGTATGAGATAAACTATTAATGAAATAAACAACTCAATATTGACATAGGTGTTCTTCAATAATTAAAAGGAAAAAAACGGATAAATTATTAATGAACAACATGTATGATATTTAATACTACGACATTTAAAATTATTAATAACTTGTAAGTTATAAGTGTTTTATAAACTATAACAACATTAACTTGATAAATATTTTAATAAGGCATCATAAACCATACAAATAATCCACTAAACTATTCTAATAGGCATCATAAACTATAATAATAATAATAATATGAAAAATTGGTAAGATAATAAACTAACTTGTAAATGTTTTTATGACATTATGCGTTAAATTAGTAATGAACAACAAGTATGACTATTATTATTTATTAATAATAAACAACTCAATATTAACATAGGTGTCCTTCAATAATTAAAAGATTCAATTAACCAAAAGAATAGAAAGGATAAGTTAACATACAAAGTAATCAAATAAAATATGGATAAAAAACATAAACTAGTAAATTCATCAGTAAACTACAAATAAATAAAAAGTAAGATAAAAAAAGAGTAAAAAATTTACAAATTATTAATAACCTAAGTAACCGAATTCAATAATAAATAAGAATTGTATGACATTTATGTATTAAATTATTAAAGAACAAGATTAAGTTATATACAAAATAATATGACATGTAGGTGTTAAATTATTAATGAACAAGGTGAAAAGCATAAACTATTAATAAACTACAAATAAATAAAAAATAAGCATTTATGATTTATGAATTATTAATGACTTGTACAGCAAACTAGTCCAAAAGGGCATATTGAACTATAATAATAATAATAATAATAATAATAATAATAATAATAATATAAATTAAACAAATAATATATACATAAAAAATCTAAGCAATCGAATTCATAAATAAATAAGAAATAAAACGTTTTATTCGATAAGATAATAAAGGTTAAGAATAGAAAGGATAAGTTAAACCATATAAATAAAACAAATAATAAATACATAAAAAATCTAAGCTATCGAATTCATTAATAAAATAAAAAAAATTTGGTGATAAAAGTTAAGAATGGAAAGGATAAGCTAAAACATATGTATGTAGGCTCAACAAATAAACCGGTAAACTAGTCCAATAAGGCATAAAAAAAAGTTATAAATCATAATCACAATATATATTAAACAAATAATATATGCATAAAAAACCTAACCTACCAAATTCATAAATAAATAAATAAGAAATAAAAAAATTAGTAAGATAATAAAACTAACTTGTATGGCATGTATGAGTTAAACTATAAATGAAATAAACATCTCAATATTTCCATAGGTGTTCTTCAATAATTACTTGAAATGAAAAGGATAAATCATTAACAAGATGTACGATATTTAGCATTAACAACATTAATTTGATAAATATTTTAATAAGGCATAATAATAATAACCCATACAAATAATCCAGTAAACTATTGGGCATAATAAACTATATAATAATAATAATAATATACACATTTGGTAAGATTAAATGTTTTTATGACATTATGCGTTAAATTATTGATGAACATGATGTATGACATTTATTAATAATAAACAACTCAAAGAATGGAAAGGATAAGTAAACAAATAAAATATGGATAAAAAACATAAACTAATAAATTCATCAACAAACTACAAAATAAATAAGAAGATACATAAAAAAAAGACTAATGAATTTACGAATTATTAATAACCTAAGAGACTGAATTCATTACTAAATAAGAATTGTATGACATGTATGTGTTAAATTATTAAAGAACAAGGTTAAGTTATAAACAAAATAATATGACATTTATGTGTTAAATTATTAATGAACAAGGTGAAAAGCATAAACTATTAATAAACTACAAATAAATAAAAAATAAGCATCTATGAATTATTAACAACTTGTAAGTTACACGTGCAATAGAAACTATTATAATAAGGCATGATAAACCATACAAATAAACCGGTAAACTATTCCAATAGGGCATTATAAACTATATAAATAATAATACTATAAATTAAACAAATAACATATACATAAAAAATCTAAGCTACCAAATTCATTAATAAATAAGAAATAAGATAACAAAAGTTAAGAATGGAAAGGATAAGTTAAAGCACGTGTATGTAAGCTCAACAAATAAACCGGTAAACTAGTCTAGTAAGGCATGATAAAAGTTATAAATCAAAATCACAATATAAATTAAACAAATAATATACGCATAAAAAACGTAAGCTACAAAAAATAAGAAATAAAGCAATTTAAGATAACAAAACACTGTTTGTAGTAAATTATTAATGCACAAGATATATAACAATTTAATTTAATTAAACTTTAAAATGGGAAAGATAAGTTATAAGCAAAATGATAAGTAACATCAATATAAAAACAAGTAATTCATAAATAATAAATAAAGTGCTAAACTATTGTAATAAGGCTCAATAAACAATATAATTTAAAAAATAATATGAACTAAACAAATAATATATGCGTTAAAACCTAAGCTACCAAATTCATAAATGAATAAATAATTAAATTTAAAAATGGAAAGAATGAGTTAAAAAAAATTGATAAGTAACATCAATATAAAAACAACTCATTCATAAATAATAAATAAACTTCTAAACTATTGTAATAAGACTCGATAAACAATATAAGTTAAGAAATAATATGAAGTAAACTAATAATATATGTATAAAAAAATTAGTTGTTAATATCATCACAAAATAAGAACACGAAAAATAAAGGCATATATCAACTCTTATAAGGTAAATAACATGTGAGTTGTCGACGTATATGTTGTAAATTATTAACCACTCAATATAAAACAACCAAAAACATTTTAAAGAATAAGTTACAAAAAATAATAACATCCACACAAAAAAACAAGTAATTCATAAATAATCAATATAGTTTAAAGAATAAATAGTTTATTCTCCACCTTACAGAAGTACAACTAGCAACACTACACGGCTACCATATGTATTTAAGCAACCGCACTCATTGATAAATAAGAAATAAAATATGTAAGTCAGCAAATTTTTTTTATGACATGTATGTAGTAAATTATAATAAGGGGGTCAAAAACAAGAGTGTCAAATCACATACAATCATTGAATAGACCATACAAGGAAGTCGGACAACTAGTACTCATGGTCAACAAACAATAATTAAACAAATAACAAATAAAGAAATAAGCCACAAATATGAGCAACAATATCAATGAGACAAATATTATTTACAAAGTCTCGTCTCTAGCAATCTAGAGTAGTAGACAAATTATTAGAAAATAATTACATGTTGAGCTTATAAAATCTAAAGCCAATAACTTCTGATTGACCCTAACTGAGTAAAAAAAATATTTAAGAATCATGTAAAAACATTGATACACATGATATGTTGAAAGGAGCTATTGAATAAACAAAAACAATTTGATGAACCAGAAACCAATTTACCAATTTTTTTCTGCAATTCAGCCACAAAATACACTCCAGATAAATTCAGCAATTGAAATAATTTTATCAAACAAAGGTCATCACAAGAAATAAATTCATATTTAATGTAATGGGAACATGAATGCGAGGAAAAATGAACCACAACAAACCAGTGAAGCAGGGGGATGAAATAGGGTGTAAAACATGAAAATGCAAGATGAGCTAGAAAGGAATAAAATGGTGAATAATAACCAGTTACTTCTCAACCTAAGAGTTAGTAGACAAATTATTAGCTAAAGAAAATAAAGTACCTTCACAATTGGAAACTTGGTTCGCAAAGCATTCCCAAAGTGTCTGCAATCTTCCCACAACACAATCTGGCTGAGCATGCTCAGTTAAGCCAAAACAAGAAGTAGATGGGCCAGCAAATGTCTTCGTCAAAAAGGGTACAATACAACATCACTTAAACATAAAACAAATCAATTGCAGCCTATAGCAACCTTATTTTGAAAGGGATAGCAAAATCCTAAGACAATTTGAGTAAAATAATTCAGTAAGGATCCATTAAATAGGCACAAACAGTATATAAAACATTAAAGAAATACATAGCAGCTACATTAAATAAATATTATGTATCACAAAAATTTCAATATGTAGCAAGCTGACATCATGTGAACATAGATAAAAGCATGCCAACGATTTGGACATGCGCACCACCAGAGTTTTTATACCAGACAACCAGAAAAGAGAACCTTTTAGCATTTTATGTGCCCATATGTCACATTTCCAGGTATTAGTAAATTTACAGATTCATAAAGGAAAAATCATACTGTACAGATTTGAAGTGTGTTTTCATTATTACTATTTTAGTTATTAATCCTATCCTATTACACATAACATAAATCCTTTAGGCACTATTGTAGATTCAACTAAACACTAGAGATATTACTGAGTATTCACTTATAACTTACACATATAATCATAGGTTTTCATCATTTATAAATAAATAGGATTCCATTTGAAGAGAAGAATAGACCCTCTTCTGATTGAAACCAATCAAGAAACAACATCTATAACTTGTGCATGCAAGAACTTTACGCGCAAAAAGAAGGGCAAATAATTAGTTAAGCAGCCATACCTTAGATTCAAACCGTCAAAATGATCACTCATCTGCAACATTCTTAACTCATCTGCTCCATCGGCAAGACTCGTTCCCACGGCTACATTATTAGACAATAGGAGGTGCCTGAACCTGAATATTTGCATTAAAGGTCACCCATGAGGAAGCCATTGGCAAGCCAGAGACTTAAGGTGCCCAAAAGAAAGAGCAGATGAATCACAAGGCACTGGAAAAAAAGCAAATGAAGTCATCTCACACAAACTTTGTAATTCAACCAAAAATATCCTTCTAGATTAATCACAACCAGAATTATCACAACTATATGCTCAAATAACAGCATCTCAAACATAATTCAGTGAAACCATTGCAAAAAATAAATTAAGTGAGGCTTCTATAACAGGGGCTCAATGAACTTTTAAGTTGTCAAAGGATTCATAAGACAAACAAAATGGCATGAATAATAAATAAAAAGGGACTGTTAAGTAAAAAAGGACTTGATAAGCAAAATAATAGAAATTAAACACATAAATTATTTAGTAAATAACAATAGCAAGCATGTAACTCATGAATGGAAATTCTATAAAAAATGGTAAAATAATGATATAATAAAATAAAACAAACAATCAAGTTCGGACATCCATTAATTATTTCAAAGAGAACTATCATTCATGCAAACTATTAAAAAATGATGTGCAATAGCAAAATAAAAACATACTCCAATAGACACAACACTTGAACCAAATTGGGGCGTCCATCATAATAAACAATATGGATAATTAACTATTAAAAATGGAGTAAAAAGTACATGTATGATAAAACAAGGCTTCAAAAACAATATATATAATTTAGTATCAAAAAACAGTTCCTTCTTTTTTATAGAATAAATAGTTCATCCTACTACTTATGGAAGAGCAATTATTTTACAAACTACATCATTATCATTTTCAAAAACAGAATACTAGATTGTAAAAAATTCCCAACTAAGCTCACTAAATAAACCACAAATGCACACTATTAAACACTCAAAAATATGCCTAATCAAACACCCCACACTTAATTTTTGCTCTACGGGCAAAGTCATTCATGAAACAAAGCTAGGACATGGCATAATGAATCAAATTGAACTAAGCCTAGCGTGTAAGCTAATAACCCTGACCTTTCATTGACACATGATGTTTTCCAAATCCAACATTTAGGACGATAGAGAGTTTAACATGCAATTAGATTTAGAAAACATTTGACAAATGAGATTCCTCTCCGGATAATGTGTTTCACTCATTCCCTCAATAATGATATTCCTCTCTAGATAAAAAGTGTTTCACTCATTCACTCAATAAGGGTCATATTTCGCTCTTAGCTCAACTCTAGCATACCTCACCATAGGCTTGTAACTCCTCTACATCTCCTCTATTAAATGCACATGACAATCAAATCAAGGGGACTTTAAAGGGTTGCGAGATGGAAAGGCTAAAATGAATGATATGGAATGCGTCAATGACCAATGCAAGAATGCTCATCCAAACATACCCAATGCAATTACACTTAATTAATAAATAATGACTAAAACCACATGTTATTGTTTTCTTTTTTTCATGCCTTTGGCATATATAGCACTTTGTGCCTTTAATAAATTACTGTACAAGGTATATGCAAATTACACTTTGTGCACTTTGGCATATATAGCACTTTGTGCCTTTAATAAATTACTTTACTTTCCATGTGGCAAGCTCTTTGAGCATTTAATAAATTACAATACGAGGTATTTGCAAATGACATGCTATGAATGCACATTCTAACATTGGTCAAGGTGGAAAAAAGGAAAGTGGATGGCCCAAAGGGGTTAGCAAAGGATATTAGTGTTTGAGCTCAAGTGTTTGGGTCATGAGGGATTAGAAATGAATGCCCCTATCATTTTCAAATGTCATATGCTATGCAGAGGAGATACAAGTTCTAGGAAGTAGCTTAGAAGTTGGCTCACTCTCTTCTCGGTTGGAGGCTAATTCTCACGACAAGTTTTACTCATTTGGCAAAGCTCTCTAAGAAAAAATTGCATGGAAAACTAACCATCATCATAAAGTTGGAGATTTCAAACATCATGCTTCAATTACTAAGCCAAAGTCAGTAACTTACATACTAAAACAGGGTTCAAAGTTTGTATAAAAAAAAAAAGAGTTCAAAGTGATTCAAGATTCATGCCCAAACTTCCATTTCATGCAAAGTCATGCCATGATATAAAAAAAAAATTAAGTTGCAAAAAATTTGAATTGACCCAATTAAGCACACCAATCCCCCACATTTGATCTTGCATTGCCCTAATTGTCCTCAAGTGCAGATATTTAACGAAATAAATTATTATTTTTTTTTACAAAAAGAGAAAAATAGATAAGCTACAAAGGAAAATAAACAATAACTAACCAACAAACAGCAATAACATAGTTTAAGCTGTGCAATGTATATATATATATAAAAAAATAGTTTTAGCCAAGCAGAAAATGGCTTAATAATTAATATAAATATTAAAGTACCGTGCAAACTAGATAAACATGAGTTAATAAATAAGATATAAATCAAGCATGTACTGTACACAATGAGTCATGGTAACATATATTTCAGCAGGGCATACATGCAAATCGATAGGGCAGTAGCAAAAATACAACCGTCTAGCCAAATAGACATTTATTTACAAAACAACGCACAACATATACACGAATCCCAAATTTTTTTCCTAAAACTATAGTCCCTCCCCACACTTAATATTTTGAAATTAAAACAAGATGCATACAAACCAAGGACTACCTAATACTAGCAATTCTCATATGCAAAACTAGGATTGATTTTCGACCGTTCAACCATGAAAGAAATACAAGGAACACACACAAAAGTCAAAAGTATAATATTAAACTATGAAATAGTAAACACAATATAAAAGGGAGAAAAGAAAGCATACAACCGGGCCTAGTAAGCTGCATCTTCAACTGCCAGCTCTACAAGACACTGAGTGGAAATCTTCCTTGGAAGGACTTCAAATTGGCCTGACAAGTCTCCTTCTTAACCTTCACAAGACGAAAAACAAATTCTACATATTGAACATACACTTTTAAATGGATCAAGGAAAAGAATTTGCAAGCTATGTAGTAAGATTTCAAAAACAAAACATGTAGGACCGAACAAAAAAATAGGCTAACAGATATAACGTAAGAAAATGTCATCTTTTCTCAAACTTCACATTAATAAAATTCAAAAACCTCAGTTTAGTACAAACAGATCAAACTCATATAAACATCAATAATACTTTCTAGCACTTAATTTTATCAAAAACTGCAACCTCCAAACAGATTCATGCCATACATTAATTCTATTCTATACATAACTTCAGTTGATCAACAACACAAAACCCAAATTAACTTTTGATTCACTAAGAAACAACAGACCTATGACTTCATTCCGCCTTTACAGACAATTTATATAGTCAACTACCAAAAATTTTCAATTACACAAAACAAACTACTCAGGAAACAGTAAGGGCTACTCAACAATTAATATTAAGGGGGCAGTTTCAGGACCCTAGCTACAGACTCTAAACTAGCATCCCACAAGCAATGCATATGGAGTGTAAATTAAAAAGAAAATACATTTAGTTAACTAAAAGAACAGATAGAACATCGACAGACCTTTCAAAACGCAGCAAACCATGTCATTTAGATGAGCAACTATGGTGCGGCTTCCATGTAGCATCTTTCATGGAGCCATTAGAGGGTCTTCAAGTAACTGCACAATCCATAAGAGAATGAATAGAACAAACAAAGGCAGGTTCAGAAGCACACACGGAGAGGATACCTGAGAGAAGTGAGAAGGTCAAGGCAAGAGCCTCCAACTCTTGAAAAATGAAAAATCAACGAGTCAGCCACAATGGCGCCGTATGCCGACCCCACAAAGTAGGAAAGGCTTTATTGTTGTCGTAACAGCACAGATAAAATCATGCAAAGCAGGCATTGGGAGATAAAACCACCTAGAAATGGAAAGAAAACTGCCATGAGATTCAAAATACAATGAGTAAAATGCTAAAAGTGAAGGTTTCAATTTGACATAAGTACAAACCCATGAATATAGAAGCCAATAGTTCCGAGACAAAATGTTTTTCTCACATGACTGCAAACAGACATCGCAGCCGCACTCGTAGACCTATAGGTAAAATGAAACACACCAGTTAGAAGACACAAATACTACAACAGCTGCTCAGTTATTTTTACATCAACGTATACAAGTTCACAATTCAGAATTCAAAAATTGTTTTAAACTAAATAGCAAGGAAAGTTCTATTGCTATGGAGTAATACCAAATACATTAGAAACTCCTAATGGCCAAATGGTGTCATGGTCAAGTACAGAAAACACTAACAGCAATACCAAAAATCAGATGTCCCAAGCTACAAATAGAATGATTGACCCACAGTCTTCTCTTCTGATGCCTTTGGAAAATACAATTCTGCCGTAATACATTTAAAATGCAAGGAACCTCCGAAACTTCTAATAAACAAACACTTGAGCTTATGAATAATAATAAGCTGAGAGCATGAATTTGATCAACACTATTGATATTCCACATCTTTTAAACTATTTATGTAGTGTCTTGCTTAATATATAGTTACAAATAAAAAGTTTTCATTTACAAAAATATGATAGGGAAAAAAATTAAATGTTAAACCTATAGGAGATGTCAATTGATGGTCTAACCTGAGGAGTGATGTTTAGTTACCTTATATTTTATTTCATTGTTATAATATTATAAATACTCATAATTAGTTATGACCTTGGAACAAGAGAATACCAGGAAAAAAACAGGACGTGAAATCCCAATGAGATAAATAAAAAAGGTAATTATATAGCTTAATTACTCTCTAAGCTGAACCATATCTGATATATACAGTTAAGATAGTTACGAGAAAATATTCACAAGCCAAACAGAAAGTAAGCTGAACTTCAATCATAAAAAGGGAAACATTTGACAACTTCCAACACTGCAGTGCCACAAATGCATGATGACAGAAATATTATGTAGAATCATTAGAAAAGAAAAACCAACCTGTCCAGGATTATTTGTCAGTCGCCTTCCAGTACCCATGAGCCGTAGCTCAGTTCAATCGACGTCCATTTGGATATTTCTGATCCTGTGGACAGAAGAAGGACTACTCTGGGTCCTTGTTCCGTACAACCAATAAATCTACAAAATGGACAGTCAAGAAAATTAAGTTAAGTACTTTTATTGAATGATGAAGCTACTTAAATGGAGCGGCAGAGAAGAACAACAAAATGGCACATGTTTAAAACAATAAAAAAATCACAAGTTCAAGTTAAACAAGGGCATAGTTGCCATACTGGATAAAAAAGAGCACAGCATTACCAGAGGTAAGGTACATGGAAGAAGGAACATGTGTAACTGATCCACTTCCATCGATCTCCCAAGTTGCTATTGGCTTCAGATCAGAAAGCCCAATTAATGTAAGTCACACGAGATACTTTCTCAATATTATCATTTTGTTCCTGAGCTACTTTCTGCATTCTAAAAATTGATGATGCAATGGTAGGTGAAGAGTCAAAGCCATGTTACATATGAACTTAAATAAATTGTGCAGCTAATAAGCATGATAAAAATGTTTCAGCATAATATATACCTAACTCAGGGTGATAAATCTGATAAAGACACAACTTAATTGATAAGAATGAAATATAGAATTTATTAAGCCTTACCAAGAACTAAGATTTGTTGGACTGGATGGAAACCCATGCTTAGGCAAGTCATCGCAACATTCTTAGGCAAGTCATCAGATGTATAGAAGCTCTGACCATGGGATTGGCTAGAGTATGCAACAGCAAGCATATTTACCGGTAGGTTATTAACCTGCTAGAAAATGAATAAGTGAAAGATGAATAAGTGAAAGTCAGAAGGTGTGCTTGCCCCATCAATTTGAGGCGCCACAAGCTTCCACCAATATTAACAAAAACATGTATATAAAAAATACTGAACTTGAAAAGACATATAAATGAAGAAAAATAGAATAAGCTGATATGCATGTTATGATATACACATTTTCACACTAAAATCAGAAAGACAAGAATAAACAGATTAAAATGCATCTTTCTTACTTCATCTGATATGCCAAAAGGCCTTGTCCTCTTCAATACGTGTTCTGAATGTGAAGTTTGTGGTCCATAGCTGGATTTAGAATAGCTGTTGCCATAACCAAAAGCAGAATGAGGGAAAGTTGAGGTTGGCATGTGATGAAGCATAAAGTGACAAAAGGAGATGGCCAATCATTCAAAAAACATTGAAGAAAGGGTTTCATGACCTAGCTAGCCATCACAAGATCTTTACAAAATTTCAATATTTTCTCAGTTCCCTCTGTTACTGAAAGTACTTTTACATGCATTATTTGATTTACAAAAACTGCCAAAAATAAGCATGTAGATTAAGACAATTCCCATTTTATGCACATTGCATATTTAAAGAACAAATATGCCAGAACACACAATATTACAGCCTAATTATAAAAGTGATATGAGTACACGTGGGCAACATAAGTAACATCAAAATAAAAGGCAAGCAGCAATTGAGATTGGGATATACGCGCATACAAGAAGCATAAAGAAGCAATTAAAATTGGGAGCTTGGAAAGCACGTGAAATTAAATAAAAAATAACAAAAAGAAATAAGGCATTGATGAAAGAAATTAATTGAACCTGAAACATGAAACAACAGTCATCTGCACAAAAAATAAATATTATAAAAATTATGAAAAAATTATTTGTAAACGGCAAAGTTCAGTTATGATATATATGTCTTAACACATAGCAAAGCAAAGGTATTTCATAAAATTATTTCTAAACGTATGTTAGTACAGAAGAGTTGTAAATTGACTAAATTCAAAACAAAATCTGTTTAGAAATAAAAAAAATTATAAATAAGCAAAAATACAAAAACTCAAAAGTGAAAGCGTTAGTAAAAATAAATAGTTTGTAAGTTACAATATTAGTAAGAAAATTGTAATAAAATATGATAAGAAATTCAAAAAAAATAAACAAATTCATAAAAAAGAAATACAGAAATGTAAACAAAATATTCTGAAAACAATTGTAAATTAGTTTGAAAATAAATTGTAACTTCATAATAAAATCTTGAATGTTATAAAATCTTTAAAGAAAAGAGGAATTCAACACTCAATGCATTAGTAAAAAAAAAAAATAGTTTGTAAACTATAATATTGGTAAAAAAACTGAAATTTGTTTTTTGAAGAAATTTAAAAAATAATGGAGTTCATGAAAAATAAAGAATTGAAAACAAAATTTGAAAGTTATAAAATGTATTAAAGAAAGAAGAATTGAAAGCTTAAAGTGAAAACATTAGTAAAAAATTTAAATAATTTTTTTAGAATTTAAAAAAATACGGGAGTTTATGAAAAATAAAGAATTGAAAACAAAATTCGAAAGTTATAAAAGGTATTAAGGAAAGAAGGATTCATAGCTTAAAGTGATAACATTAGTAAAAAATAGTTTGTAAGCTATAACATATTTAAAAAACTTGTAAATAAAATCAATTAAGAAAATCTTAGAAAAAACAATACTTATACAAATATTATAGTAAAACATTAGGGAAAAAATGTTTGTGAACGTAATGTTAGATCAAAAGAGTTGTAAATTCATAACAAAATTTCTTTAGAATTAAAAAAAAAAGACTTAATAAAAAAGAAAAAAAATGAAAACTCAATAGTGAAAATTGTAGTAAAAAAAGTTTGTAACTATAATATTAGTACAAAACTTGAAAATAAAATTTGTTAAGGGAATTAAAACAAATAAAGGAGTTCATAAATAAGGAAATATAGAATTGAAAACCAAAATTTTTGAAAATATTTGTAATACATGTTATTTGAGCCTTTCAGGTAAAATTGAATATATAAAAAAGTCATTATTCAAATTAGAAACATAAACAAAACATTTTTCATTGACCTTTTTTTATAAAATACAACGAAAAATAAATAAATTACTTTAGGTAAACAATTAAAACAATGATTTGTAATACATTACTTATACAATAATTTTCCTAAATTTTTTCAAGGTTAGTTTCATTTACCTATAAGCTAACTTAAAATCTTATAATACACAATATTTTAATGATTTAGGGTCTTAATTAGTTAGTTTCATTTACCTTTTTTTTTTTCGCGAGGTCATCCGTGAGGAAGCCAGTGGCAAGCCAGAGACTTCAGGTGCCCAAAAGAAGTAGCAGATCAATCACAAGGCACTGGAGAAACAAGCGAATGAAGTAAGGGCCCGTGTATAAGGAGAGGAGGAAAACAAAACGGCAGAATTTGTTCAAAAGGAAATACATAACATGAGCCTACGCATATAATTAAGAAAGTTAAATGGATGAAATAAGAGATGAAGTAAATTAAACCTGTAAGATGCATTGGTGGCTTGGGAAATGGCCTCTCTATATTCTGCAGCTCCAAGCTCAATCAATTGTCTGTGCGAGGTGATAAAAGAAGCTCTCAGTTCAATATAAGCATATCATTAAGAAAATCTCATTTAAATGAAAGAAAGATGAATGAATGAAATAAGAGATAAAGTCGACCAAGTAAATTAAACCTGAAAGATGTAACCGAAAAAAAGTCAAACCCGCGCCTCACAGAGAAGGCTCGATATATGATAAAAAAATAAAAATAAAATAACAATAATAATAATAATAATTCTATTTAAAGCTGCGTGCATGAACAGAATACGTACATGAACTTTGGTTCAACTGCATCCTACGAAACATAGCTCATCGGATTTAGCGTCTTATCATCCATGAACTGCAACCACAAGATGACATAATATTAGGACAAACGTACATGCTTATTAGAGAAGAAATAAGAGATGGAAGAGAAAAAATGATGCGACAAAAAGAAATGGCATGCGGTGTTGTTGTATTTACCATTAACCATACGGACGGACGAAGAAGAAAATGAGGTAAAAGCGAGAGAGAGAACAGAAAAGAAAGGGTCGGTAATTTATGAAGCAACTGCGATGCTAAAAAAGGGTCGATAATCTGAATGAATAAATTGTTGGGCATACGATATGGGTTAGGGTTTGTTGGGTGGGTAAGAGAGTGGGGTGGGAATGGTGATTAAGGAAGAGAATAATGGAGTGCTATGTGAGAGTGAGGCGGTGGCGGTGGCAGGAACGAGAGTTAGATAGTGAGAATGAGATGAGAAGAGGAGCGTTTCTTTCCCTTTCCTTTTTCAATTTCAATTTAAGAGGAAATAGGAAATAGGAAACTGAAGAGAATGGAGTGGAGAGGTGAGGTGAGGTGATGGATTATGTGAGAGTGAGGCGGTGGCGGGAGAAGAAATAGGAAACTTCTCTCTTCCTTTTTCTTTTTAGGAAACTTTCCATTTCCTTTTCTTTTTTTATTTTTAATTTCCACTGCACCAAGCAAGAAATAGGAAATTTTCTTTTTCCTTTTTTAAATTATACTCCATAAAGCTTTTGAAAATATTGCCATACAAGACCAAAAGTAATCCTATTTTCCTTTTTAAAATTATATAAAGCTTTTGAAAATATCAATTTATAACTATTTTCATGTCATTTTGAAACTTTTTTTATTACAAAGTCATTTTGAAACTTCAAGACCTAATAGTTTGAAACAAAGTAGACTTAAATAAAAGACAAAAAGTGTTTGTTTGAAATTTCAAGGCTAAAATTCAGTTAAAAAAACTTAAAGGTTAAAACTAAAATAACACTAAACTATAAAGACCTACGTACGTACAGCGTCAATATGAGACAATTTCAACATGTAAGTCTATTTCAGATTAATAAAAAAATTCTATAAAAAACAAATTCAACCACTATTTTAAAAAAAAGGCTAACAATTTAATTTTGATTTTTTTAAAGGTAAAAAAAACTTGCAAGATTCTTTTAAATCATCTTTGAAAAGGTACTTCAGAAAATAGTACTCATAAAATGTTGATTTTTTTTAATCAGATTCAAAACAATAAAAAATTTCCAATTTTGTTCAAGTTAAGTAAAATAAGAAACTTACATTACTTCCTAAATCAATCAAATTTCATATACTTTGATTTTTAAATCATATTAAAACTTTTTGATCAAAACAAAATCATATTAAAACTCACCACGCTCTTCTAAAAACCTGCTTCCATATTTTTTTCATGAACTAAAAGTTTCATACCATGAATATACTCTTCGTGAATCTGTATGTGCAGGAGTATGCTATGCACAATTTTGAAACTAACATCTTGAACTAAAACAGATTCTCCTTGTTTTGGACAATCCACATTTAGTGATAAAATATAAAAACTAAAGCTGCAACAAAGTTAACTTTACAAGAATGTTAGACAACAAATTGCAAAAGCAGAAACATTGTGTCTACAAAAGCACACTAAAAATGAAGTACTAAGAAAAACTCGTATAAACCATTTATTGAATGGAAAACAACACACAAACAAATGCACACACAGCTATGTACATATTTTCTCAAACAAGATAGCATAAAAAACAACAATCTATTTCATTAACCCCTCCCAATGAATGGAAAAAACTTGAAACTGTTGGTGAAAACTTAAGTGAGTAGTTTTAAAATAATAAATTAGAAGTTACAAATGCTTCTGCATAAGCTGAAATGTTAAAACAGAAAAGAAGGAAGTCACAACAACTTGGTAGGATTTCAAAAACATGAAGTATTTGAGGCAAGATTTGAACTTGTCTAACTGATTCTACATTTGAACCTGACCAGCACCTTTTAGCTAAAAATTGTCAATGAATGGGTAGAACAAGATTAACTTCGACTAATGCATGAAAATCATCAGTGTATCAAAATAAATTGTGAAAAAGAAGCCCTGTTATTAATGCTGCTCTCAAATGAAGAACTGTAATAGAACAATTGCTCGGGCATAAATCTAAGGCATGCAGAGTGATATACTTACAGTGAATATTTTGACCAATGGTATCAACAAAGGTGCCTGCTTCAATATTTCATTTGCTCGTGCATTCTTTATTACAGCCTGTTGATAAGACTTCTATTATCCTTCAGTGATAATGGAATCTTCTGCTCACAGAATTCTTTAGTATCAACTCTCATAAGCATGTGCCTAATACAAAGTACACCATATGGGCACACTAATATCAGAGAGCGCAAAGAAGAATTTGAGGAAAACCGACCTGCAATACAGAATATTGTTTATTCAATAAGGAGCTATATTAAAAAATAATCAGAACACAAGATCTTACTATTATGCAGCAGAGATTTTATCCAGCCAGAGATAGGTATTTATGCAGCAGAGTTTTTATTATGGTGTCAGGTGCACATTCGCCCATATATAATATGTACTTTTGCACGTTCACTCAAATATAAAATGCTACATGAACAAACTGATTTTTCACTAAGGTGATTGAAGATTACATACTTCAAGACATATTTTACAGTGATCAAACCCAAAAAAAAAAATTGAGATTAAAATAGAATACCTTTCTTTCTTTCGTCTCTTTATTTGAAGTTTTGACAGATGGGAGTGCCTCCAATAAATATGTCGTAACTGCAGCAAGATCTATGGCCTGAATATGGAAACAGAAATTAACTCCAAAATATGCAGAGCTAAGACAAAGCATCAAACTTCTAAAGGTTTTACCCAAACAGCTGTAGAGATTTTAGATCAATGGGAAATATAGAGAATAGAGTGAAAACATTAGTAAAAAATTTAAATAATTTGTTTTGAAGAAATAAAAAAAAAATAAGGGAGTTTATGAAAAATAAAGAGTTGAAAACAAAATTAGAAAGTTATAAAATGTGTTGAGGAAAGCAGAATTGATAGCTTAAAATGAAAACATTAGTAAAAAACAAAGCGGTTAAGAAATATAGTTAAAAACAATATTTTTAAAAATATTATAGTAAAACATTAGGGGAAAAAATGTTTGTAAACATAATGTTAGTTCAAAAGAGTTTTAAATTCATAACAAAAAAAAGACTTAATAAAAAAGAAAAAAATGAAAACTCAATAGTGAAAATTTTAGTAAAAAAGTTTGTAACTATAATATTTGGAAAAAAACTTCAAAATAAAATTTGTTAAGGGAATTAAACAAATAAAGGAGTTCATAAATAAGGAAATAAAGAATTGAAAACCAAAATTTCGGAAAACATTTGTAAATTAGTTTGAAAAAATTGTAAATTCATAATAAAATCTGTTCTAAAAAGATTAAAAGAAATTCATATAATAAGAAAAAAATATTTTTTGGCAAAAAAAATCTAATAAGAATTATTCATCTTTTGAAAAAAAAAAAGGTGCAAGTTACAAAATCTATTAAGAAAAGAAGAATTGAAAACACATTAGTTAAATCGTAGTAAAAAATAGTTTACAAACTTAATAGTGAAAACTTAAGTAAAAACTATTAGGAAAAGAAGAATTGAAAACTTAATTTAGTAAAATAATTATAAAAATATAACTATTTCAGTAAGAATTGAAAACAAAATTTTGCGAAAACTTTTTTTAAATTAGTCGAAAAAAATTATAAATTCATTATAAAATCTGTTAAGAAATAAAAAGATTAAAAGAATTCACAAATGTAACATCGCTGAGGTCAGAGCTAAGTAATAGGAAACTTCTCTTCTCCTAGCACTGTTGGGTAAGTGCTGATGATGTCTCTGTCATACAACCAACATCCAACATCCAACATCCAACATCCAACATCATACACACGCATCAAGGTTGGTCTCCGCTTCTGCCCTTTTCTTGCCTTGCCTTCAAGGACTAGTAAATGGGACACATAACATTCGAACCGTGCATTGGCAATCCTGCGAGGTGGGTGGTCCAACAACTTAATACGCGTTCCACAGGGCACACAAAAACAAAGTAAGAGTCAGCAGAGGCTAGATTTTAAAGGGAAGGAAGAGAAGAGAGGGAGCGGGAGAGAAAGGAAGGAGGGAGCGTGTGAAGTGAATGAAGCGTTTAGAAGAAAGAAGGGAATATATAAAAATAAGGAAGTGCATAACTTTAACGCCAGTTTTTTTTTCAGACCAAAAAAAACGCCAGCTTTATTTATTTATTTTTTTAAAAAAAAAAAACTCTCCTCGATAATGCTTTTTATAGGCAGAGGAACTTTCCTAAATAATGCTAAATTTATAATATAACTAACTACATGAAGAATATGTCCATCCAAATTATTATATGTAGGCCTAACTTTTTCTATTTATTTGTAAAAATTTCTTAATTGATTTAAAAAGTTGCCCCTTAACCTTTACCGCCTAAATCCAAATTAGGAAAACATTTATAATTTGAAACTCATAAGCAGGATTAGGAAACTTTCCTAATTTTGTGTAAGCGTCTTTTAAAAACAATTTAAGGAAACAAAATAATAGAGGACCCAATTTAACATATGCTCCAACCATTCCTAATTAAAAGCCTACTTTTTATTTAAAGTTAAGAAAGCAAATTAGACTGCTAAATTAACATATTACAGATGTAATTACAATATATATTAGATTATAAGTAGAATAAACTAGTTTTGAAAAAATAAGATAATTTAAAACAATTTAAAATGATACAGTTTGTAACTTTAACTTTTCAGAAAACTCAAAGGTGACTTATAATTAAAAAATAGTTATAAAAAAACATGTCTTTTA
The DNA here is from genome assembly GCA_029929735.1 of Mimosa pudica. Taxonomy (NCBI): domain Eukaryota; kingdom Viridiplantae; phylum Streptophyta; class Magnoliopsida; order Fabales; family Fabaceae; genus Mimosa; species Mimosa pudica. The sequence continues at coordinate 13,665,689 of JAKELP010000004.1, read as the reverse complement.
GTAAAACATTATGAAAAAATTAGTTGTAAAATTATAATAGTACAAAAGAGTTGTAAATTGACTAAATTCATAACAAAATCTGCTTAAAAATAAAAAAAGGCTATATAAAAAAGCAAAAATACAAAAACTCAATAGTGAAAGCGCAAGTAAAACATAGTTTGTAAACTATAACAATTTTTTTGAAGAAATTATAAAAATAAGGAAGTTTATGAAATATAAAGAATTGAAAACAAAATTCGAAAGTTATAAAATGTATTAAGGAAAGAAGAATTGAAAGCTTAAAGTGAAAACATTAGTAAAAAATAGTTTGTAGGCTAGAATATAGTTAAAAAAAACTTGTAAATGAAACCGGTTAAGAAAATCTTTGTAAAACCAATATTTATAAAAATATTATAGTAAAACATTAGGGGGAAAATGTTTGTAAACATAATGTTAGTTCAAAATAGTTGTAAATTCATAACAAAATTTGTTTAGAAATAAAAAACCGGACTTAATAAAAAAGAAAAAAGATGAACACTCAATAGTGAAAATTTTAGAAAAAAAAGTTTGTCACTATAATATTTGGAAAAAAACTTCAAAATAAAATTTGTTAAGGGAATTAAAACAAATAAAGGAGTTCATAAATAAGGAAATAAAGAATTGAAAACCAAAATTTCTGAAAACATTTGTAAATTAGTTTGAAAAAACTGTAAATTCATAATAAAATCTGTTCTAAAAAGATTAAAAGAAATTGATATAATAAGAAAAAATCAATTTTACCTGAAGCCTAGATGCATTGTACATGGGTATAGTGAAGGACATGCTAATTGGGCCTGCTTCTTTCATAATATTTCCTGTCCTCAATACAAACGAGTTAAATTATTAGCAAAGATATATTTTGTCAAAAGTTAAAAAGAAAAAACGTCCAGCATTAGCATGAACCGTGTATCTCTTGTGAAAATGTAAGTTTTGCCCGTAAAGTATGCTCAGTTCCACCACCAATCTGCAAGAAAACGGACGAATCAAAGCTAAGATCCAATCTTACAAATGTAATAATTAAAATAGCCTTATCTATTCAGATATGGAAACTTATGTAAAACTAAGACAAGCTACCGTAAAAATTTAAAATAAATAAGTTGATGGGTATATCAGATTGTAAGTTCAGCCTAAGAATCACCTTCTTTATTCCCCACTCGAGTCTCTTATTTGCTTCCTTGAAGTCTGTTGTCCCAACAGCTCCAGGCTCCAGCTCAAAATTAACACTGAAAGTTTTAATCAGGTAGTAAAAACAAGCAATTTTTTTTTGCCAATAAGTAAAAACAAGCAATTAGGATAATAAGACCATCAATGTACAATAAAGCACACATTCCTAAAGCTTTGTGTAGTGTATACTGTGTAGGACACTTGTGCGCTTGGGCATGCAAAGCCTTTTCACTATATACCCATATCAGGGCATCCAAACTTTCAATTATATTGTCTCTAAATTTGCTTCATCATCCCTATCCTGTTTATCTTTTTCATCATGGCTAAGTAGGTCAAAGGCAATTTAAAAGGCACAAGGATATATTACCCAAGAATGACCTTTACCACAAGCTAAAACTCAATGTGTTAAGCAGTATGTTGGCAAAAAAGTGTGCCTCTGCTATGTAAATTATATATTTATGAAGGAAGATGATTCAAATACCGAGCTGTAGATGTTGGAAGTGGCATCTCTATAAGAACTGAGTTAGCATTGACACTTGGTAAGAACTCTGCTCGCACTTTGATGATCACTTCAGCCTACGAAAACACAGCAGACTTTCAGTGTGATAAACAAGACATTAAAGTCAAGAAAATCATGGGAAGCTCAAATCACCTTAAGGGATCCTGCTTCTTCAATCAATGCATTGATACGAAAGGGTGGCTTAAATGGTTGGGTCATTCGATAGTTCATGACAGGAAATTCACCATCGGGTGGCACCTACAATAAAACAATGATTTGTCAAGAGACTTGCAAAAAAACACTTGTAACTGATATATCTACGGTGATCACCTATGCATTTACCAATGTCAAAGTTCGGTCAATATCAAAATTGTCAAGGCACACAGATTCATGGAAGTAGCAATCATCAAGGAGGACAGCCCCTGAACTTCTATAATCTGTCAAAATATATGACTGAATGACATCAGAGAAGAGTGAAAAGATTAAGCAAAAGTCAATTGGGAAGCCAGCAGATCAAAGACCATGTTTCAGAACTTGGGGGGGGGGGATCCAACATTTCCGGGAAAATAAACTATATTATAAATGGACCTACCATTTCCTCCTATACTCAGGTCCTCATTGAGAGCAACTCGAATCTCTGGGTTTCCAGTAAGATAACTCTTCATTTGGATGGTGCCATCTATTTCACTAGTAAGTATGAATCCCTTATTCAAATAATCACTTCATGTGAAAGTGCTTCAAAAGTATGAAATCATATGCGTGTATAAGAGAAATACATACAGCAAGTGGCATTGGAAAAACCATATATAACAATGAACTTGAATGCTCACACTGGAGTTAAATATAACACTTATTTTCTCAATCACGTCAACAAAAATCTCATCCCTCTTCCTACCCCCAGGTTCGTTTGCAACTACAGATTTTGTAATAGCTGTTCCTGGCATTCGTTTGGCCCCTTGCTGCAGAGACAAGTGTTTTGACATGGAATGAGACCATAAATTCAACAAGACAGCCAACGGGATATTATTATCACACGTAACTAACTAAACAAGTGATTACCATAAAAATGGATGCAGCACCAAGAGCAGGCAATCGTGCAGCATCAACCACAATCGGCTCATTGAAAACATACGACTTCAAAACCTCAGTTGATGTAGTTTGGACATAACCAAAATCCCGGCATGAATACACTTCAGTAAAGGTACATATTAATTAAAAATTAAAGGTGGAATCATAAACAAGGAAAAATGATAACATTAAAAAAAATAAGGACAGAAATAAAAGGGAAAACAAGTAATCGAAAGTCGTAACTATTTAACATGTCATACAATGCAGGGGATTAAGTTTTAATTTTGTTTTAATCTATAAAAACCACCAAGACAATTGAAAAAATATCATACGAAAATTTCACCAAAGATCATCTCATGTACTTGGCAAATGAAAAATTGAGAGCAGCCGTCTATGAGGAACTGAAAGAAATGAATCACCAAACATTATCACCAATGCCTAAACCAACAGGATTGGATGGAAATGGATTGCAGCATGACAATTTTAAACAATTACACATTCAAGTTTCAAATCAGGCAAGGGAAAATAGTAATTACTATGTACTTACAATGACTTCATCCAATAATTCATATACAAGCACGAAGTTCTTCCGCAATGAATCCTCATTGAGAATCCCAATGTAATCTTTGATGACACGGGCAATTCTTTGAAGAAGTTCCAAAACAAGAGAAGGGGAGACATTGACTCTTGTCGTAGCAACAAACAATAATCCAAAAACCTTCACGTGAAAGTAGTTTACACCATCTGCATTCTATTGAAAAGATATACAGCAGTCAGGCAGGATAATGGGAAAACATGATGATTCTCATGAATCTTCGGAACACTTATCCAGAATATATCCTTTTCTTCAATTCAATCAGCAAATGCAAAATAATATTCCTCCATTTCTAAATATAAGCCCATCTAACTTTTGTAGGAGAAATTAACTTTTTTAGTAAAAATTAAGGAAGTTAAATAAGAGGTGTTTGTGTATTACTCCCCCCTTTCCTAAATATACCACTTTCAAATTTTAATTTGTTCCTAAATATAAGACAATTTTCAAATTATTCCAAACTTTTTCCAAAATTAACGCAAACAATAATGTTTATATATAATAAACAAACAAGAGGGAGTGTAAGGATATATGTATATCACTATGATTAGGCTAAATTGGTAATATTTTGAGCTAATAACTAATTTAACATACATCTTTAATCTAATCAAATTAGGGAAAATTGTCTTATATAGGGTATATTAGCTAAAAGAAATGCATGGACAAGAAAAACATAAGGAAACAAAAAGATATCATGAAGAGAATACGGACAAAGACAGACAGGAGGAGCATCTGCTTCATCATCCTCTTTCCAGAACTTGACTTTGCGGAAAAATGTCTCCGCACTCCCTTTCTGTACATCACCGCGATCTGCATTTAATTCAAAACCCAAAAATGTGTCAATTGTCACAACTCAAAACATCACTCTTTTCTTCACTCAATAATAGCTTCCGTCAATGTACTAAACTACTAATACATAATATCCTCCCTTATAAACAAATAATGCACTATTATTGAATTGAATGTATAGCTGACAACAAACTAGCTACAGCGACACTAGAAGTTTGATGCATATATTATTGGAGTCGTTCAATGAGCACAACACATGGTATAAAGAAGGATTGATATTCCAATCTACGACGCAAGTAATCAAGTTAATGAATAATGTGCAGATAGATTATGTTAGGCTGAATAATTTTATTGGAGACTCGTTACCTGTAATCAAATGATACACCATGTGCTTCCCAACTTATTAGAGTGACCCTATCTAAAATGCAAGTGACTGTCAAAATCTGTCATTTTAAGGGAAAAGTATATTTGACATATCTCAACTCAAGATTATTCAACTAAAATTAACTAATATGTCTTCAAAACTTGTTTATTAAAAAAAACCATAAAGAAACATATACAAGGATTATAGGGCAGTACCACCGGGAATATATCTTTTTCACCCTCCATGTTCTTTCAACAAACTGGCAATGAGCATGTTCATTAGAAACCTTTTAATTCATCGTAAAGATTATTTACAAAGTTATATAATGGGGTGTTAATTTCTATCATTTGTAGCCTCTTGACAAGAACACATTATTTTTGGATTCAATCAATGTACTGTGTATATTCCTGACTTATCATACAGGAACAACGTAACGTGCCCATTCAATTCCATCCCAAATGTTAAAAATCAAATTCTGCAAATACATGTCTTATACTCAGGGTGCACAACAGGTACCAATGTTTGTTACCTATAAAGCTGCTCCATGAGCACAAGTAACGCAATCTCATGATTTAGCACTATAGAAGATAACTTGATAATAGCTCGTTCCCGCAATTTTCTTCCATGACCATAGGGTCCACCAACAAAGAAAGATAATCTTGAAGCTCCCTGTAAAAATGAAGTCAGGAAATTACATGCAACAACTGTAATGCATATGGCTTAAGTACAAACTTCAAATTAGTGCACAAGAAATTTTATCGCTCTCAAGACTAAAAAATATGTGACCTGTTCCTGACTTGGTAGACACTTTTTCCAAATAGCAATGCAGAATCTGATTGGTGGGTCATAAACATGCAGGATTAGATCAAAGACTCAATAAAAATATATAATGCAGGATAGTGATAAAAGCTGTTTACTAAAGTGAATCATATTTGACATAACTAGCTAACAAAAATTAAGTCCTATGTCTTTGGAATTAGATTGATTAAAAATAAATACATACAAGATTGCTCCTGAGTAAAATCATAGGAGGTCAATGGTCCATAGCATGATAGACCCTTCTTGCTCTTTCCATGAATGGTAGAGAACATTTACAAAGATATCATAACGGGATGTTAGCTTTACCATATGTCCTGCAACAGCCACCAATTCAGCCATCTGTTCAGAACCTCTGTCTTGCCCACCCTCATCCAGCATCACACCTACAGAATGCATGCAAATTAGGACAAGATGAACAAATTGAAATGGCCGGTTTTCCTCGATCCCACATTAAATGCCAGTAAAGATGCTAAAACACAGTTACCACACACACATGCTTGAGACTATACCCAGTCATCAGAACTGAGAATGTCCATCACTGCATTGTCTTCATCATCCACCTGCGTCCTTGTGTAACTGTAATGCATTGCAAGCATTAATTATTAATTACAACATAAAAGACTAGAGAAGTTTGAAGAGATAATTGAAGGGGAATACAAAAAATAAGTGACAATAATATCATTTACCAAGGTGACTTATAGGTCATGAGCAAATTGGAATTGCTTGAAATACATGGAAACTTCTTGCTCTATTTGCTTTTCCACTCAACATATTTATTATTTTTTCTGTCAAGATACAGTGATAAATAAAATTAGTTATGAATACGCCAAAGCTAAGGACCTATTCTGGTTTACTGTAAATTTCACCTAGTTTTGAACATTTTCTTTTCAAATGGGTCTTCATTAAAACCACAATCATTTGGAAAATATTTGAAAATGCATTAAATTATTTCAAATAGCATATATTTAAATGGGTGGATAGTACGTAATATAAAAGATAATTATAATTTAGAGCAATCTCATTCATAATTGGGGACTTTGGAAGGTGCATTTGTCCTTTAAGTATAGATGATCCAGAAATTATATAGTACTGCTTTTTATATAAAAAAAAGGACAGATAAAAGAAAAAATTGAAAACCCTAACAATAAACTTACAAATTAAAAGCCTCCCAAAGCTAAGCTAAGCTCGAAAAATGGAGCGAGGCAAAGAAAGGGGTCACATCACAGCCTCCTTCACCGACTCAAACGGGTCGGGTCACAATAAATTTGATCTCAGCCTGGAGTGGAGTAAACAGTGGTAATGAGACAAAATAAATAAAGAAGCAAATCCAAACAAAGACAACGAAGGAACGATACATAAAAAGAAAAAAATTAAAACCCCAACTATAACAGTAAATCAACTTACAAAGTCTCCCGAAGCTTGTAAAGAAAAGCGTCACATCAAGGCCTCCTTCACCGACTCAAACGGAACTGCATCATCGTGAGTTAATGTAATAGCAATAGAGGGAGTGAGTAGGAACGGTAGATGAAAAAAATAAAACCCTAAAACTTGAGTAGGAACGATAGAGAAACTTACAAATTAAAAGCCTGCACAAGCTAAGCATAGATAGAAGACCCAATGGGCAAATAAAACCCTAGTAATTGAGGGATTAGGGTTTGATAGAAAGAAAGAAAGAAAGATGTTTGACGATGAATACAAGATTTTAAAGGGAAGGAAGAAAAGAGAGGGAGCGGGAGAGAAAGGAAGGAGGGAGCGTGTGTGAAGCGAATGAAGCGTTTAGAAGAAAGAAGGGAATATATAAAAATAAGGAAGTGCGTAATTTTAACGCGCGTAAATCTTAACTGCGTAACTTTAACGCCAGCTTTATTTATTTTTTTTTAAAAAAAAAAAGATAATGCTTTTTATTGCCAGAGGAACTTTCCTAAATAATGCTAAATTTATAATATAACTAACTACTTGAAGAATATGTCCATCCAAATTATTATATGTAGGCAAAACTTTTTCTATTTTTTTGTAAAAATTTCTTAATTGATTTAAAAAGTTGCCTCTTAACAAAATAATAGAGGACCCATTTTAACATATGCTCCAACCATTCCTAATTAAAAGCCTACTTTTTATTTAAAGTTAAGTAAGCAAATTAGACTACTAAATTAACATATTACAGATGTAATTACAATATATACTAGATTATAACTAGAATAAACTAGTTTTGAAAAAAAAAAGATAATTTAAAACAATTTAAAATGATACACTTTGTAACTTTAACTTTTCAGAAAACTCAAAGGTGACTTATAATTAAAAAATAGTTATAAAAAAACATATCTTTTAGTAAAACATTATGAAAAAATTAGTTGTAAAATTATAATAGTACAAAAGAGTTGTAAATTGACTAAATTCATAACAAAACCTGCTTAGAAATAAAAAAAAGGCTATATAAAAAAGCAAAAATACAAAAACTCAATAGTGAAAGCGGAAGTAAAACGTAGTTTGTAAACTGTAACAATTTTTTTGAAGAAATTATAAAAATAAGGAAGTTTATGAAATATAAAGAATTGAAAACAAAATTCGAAAGTTATAAAATGTATTAAGGAAAGAAGAATTGAAAGCTTAAAGTGAAAACATTAGTAAAAAATAGTTTGTAAGCTAGAATATAGTTAAAAAAAACTTGTTAATGAAACCGGTTAAGAAAATCTTAGTAAAAACAATATTTATAAAAATATTATAGTAAAACATTAAGGGGAAAAATGTTTGTAAACGTAATGTTAGTTCAAAATAGTTGTAAATTCATAACAAAATTTGTTTAGAAATAAAAAACCGGACTTAATAAAAAAGAAAGAAAAATGAAAACTCAATAGTGAAAATTTTAGAAAAAAAAGTTTGTCACTATAATATTTGGAAAAAAACTTCAAAATAAAATTTGTTAAGGGAATTAAAACAAATAAAGGAGTTCATAAATAAGGAAATAAAGAATTGAAAACCAAAATTTCTGAAAACATTTGTAAATTAAACTCACGATCGTTAATTGGTCTAGGAAGACAAGAATAAACAGCCGCCACAAATGTGCCTCTTTTTTTTGACACCTCGGTGTCCAACTTTTTAATATGGCGTCCGATCTGCCAGCAAAAAACCACATTGTGACGCATGATGCTAAGAATTTTGACGAAATGTTATAAGATAGGGTAATAGCAAATAAGCAATGGATCCTAAAAATGATGCTCATGCTTTTCCATGCTTACAGGAGGAATAAGAATACCACATTGCTAATATAGTATTATCACAAATGAACTAATAAAGAATTAAGACTGATATTGCATTTTCCATGGGACACACAAGGCTCAGAAACATTATTTAGGAAATGAAAGTCAATGATCATGGCAAAACAATAAACAAACAGAAATGCAGAGCAGCCAGCAGCCAGCAGCCAGCAACAATCAAAGAGATAACATGGTGTTCAACACATTAAAACTAAGCTTCCAGAACCAGAAGTTGCTCAATACTTACTCAGTAGTGAAATGCCCCAGAAAAAAATAATGTTCAAATGGTGTTTGATTATTTCTTATCCTTAATTCCCTTCCACTGGTCATGGAGGTAGAGAAATAATCCAAGAATTAAAGTGACCAAATTATTTAAACACATTAACAAATAATGTTTAACAGAAGAAAAATATACAATTACAAAATAGAACAATAAAAAGAACTGCATATGCATGCTTCCTTCAAACGAGAATTTTCAAAATATACAATTAAAAAATAGAACAATAAAACGTTTTCTTTTGAAGAACATAATTAAAAGGAAGTTGATGTGAGAAGGTTTTGCTAACTCATCAATATTGCAAAACTGCACAAATGGAATTGCCCAAATTCTCAACAGAAAACCTCAAAACTCTAATGCATGCTCTAATGCATGCTGTTCCCTTTCATAATGAGCAGAGTGTTTAGACTTTGAATAGATAAATATCATAAATGATTTGTTCCATAATGCACAACTTCAAAACTAGATAGAATATTTTATTTCACCACCAAATTAGTAGACAGATTATTAGATAAAGAAAGTGAAGTACCTTGATAACAAGAAACTTGGATCATAATGCATCAATGTCACTGTAATAAACTATGAAATCTGCCAAAGCGTCGCCATTGAAAGCAATCTCTGGTTCTTCCGAAGTGTATGCTGTGTTCCCACAGCCCAATCTGGTTGAGGATGCTCAGTTAAGTCAAAACAAGAAGCAGAAGCACCAGAAAATGTCTACAACAAAATGGGTAAAATACCACATCTCAAACATAAAACAAATCAATTGCAACCTATAGCTACCTTATTTTGAAAGGGATAACACAATACTAAGTCAAAGAAAAATGGGAAGTAGAAACAAAATACAACAGATATTAAATTTATTGTCAATAGGTGTGAGGACGCCAACTTTACATGTGTTAATATTTCCATTCCTAATCAATAGATCTTGCGTTCAAAGAGGAGTATAAAGGCAATGGTATCCACAAAGGGGCCTGCTTCAATATTTCGTTTGCTCGTGTATTCTTTATTACAGCCTGTTGATAAGACTTCTATTATCCTTCAGTGATAATGGTATCTCCTGCTCATAGAATTCTTCAGTATCAACTCTCATAAGCAAGTGCCTAATAAAAAGTACACCATATGGGCACACTAATATCAGAGAGCTCAAAGAAGAATTTGAGGAAAACTGACCTGCAATACAGAATATTGTTTATTCAATAAGGAGCTATATTAAAAACTAATCAGAACACAAGATCTTACTATTATGCAGCAGAGATTTTATCCAGCCAGAGATAGGTATTTATGCAGCAGAGTTTTTATTATGGTGTCAGGTGCACATTCGCCCATATATAATATGTATTTTTGCACGTTCACTCAAATATAAAATGCTACAAGAACAAACTGATTTTTCACTAAAGTGATTGAAGATTACATACTTCAAGACATATTTTACAGTGATCAAACCCAAAAAAAATTGAGATTAAAATAGAATACCTTACTTTCTTTCGTCTCTTTATTTGAAGTTTCGACAGATGGGAGTGCCTCCAATAAATACGTCGTAACTGCAGCAAGATCTATGGCCTGAATATGGAAACAGAAATTAACTCCAAAATATGCAGAGCTAAGACAAAGCATCAAACTTCTAAAGGTTTTACCCAAACAGCTGTAGAGATTTTAGATCAAGGGGAAATATAGAGAATAAAGTGCATATAAATGTAAACATGCTCCCTAGTTACCGTATCAGATGAACAGTCAGGCTGAGACAAAGCAGTTCCAGCGGTTTTCAGTATATTCCCCAGCAGGCAAGCATAGCTAGGAAATTCATCAGATATATCCTTAGGTGCTAAATTGATCTGCTCTTCTACATATATCGCCATTTGATGAATATAATGCCGGCTGGAGTCATGCGTTCCAAAATCCTAAATACCAAAAATTAGAGTCTAAGAGAAACAAAGCAACAAGCAAGAAATAGGAAACTTCCTTCTTTTTCCTTTTTTAAATTATATAAAGCTTTTGACCAGCACCTTTTGGATAAAAACTGTCTATTAATGGGGTAGAATAAGATTAAAGACAGGAAATTCATGAAACAATAACTCAGCAAAGACGTAAAATCATTCTCTATACAACATAAAATGAGGGACAGCTGATATTTCCCAAAAACATCCTCTGGACTTTTTTTATCCGCCACTCTTTATTTATTATTTCTAAAAAAAAGTTACAATTGTAATAATTACATAAAAATATGTCCAACTTTATGTGAGCATTTTGATTCATTATCTCATTTAGTTAAAAAAAGAATCTCTAAAAAAGGAATTTGGGTGTTAAATGTAGGGCATACACATTTATTCTATTATCATTTTCATTTTTCTTTGTAAAATTTTTTTTTATTGATTTAAAAGTTACCTCTCTCATGTGAACTTTAGCTTGACAACTTTTTTTAAAAAAAAATAATAATTTTATGTCTTTAAAAAAACTTAATTAATGTAATGCCCTACAAAATCACAAGTGAAGACAAAACAACTGAAACTACAACGAAAAAATATGTAACCAAACCTGTAGAGAAAATTTTGTAGACAGATCATACTCAGATGCAAGAGAAATAACAAGGTGGGAAAAATGGTCATCTCAATGCGGAAAAATGGTCGTCTCAATACAATCACTTCCTTGCAGCCAAAAGAACCCGCCAAGAAACGAGATGCCCTATTCCCCTATGTAAAAAACACTCCAATTAACAACCATACATCTTAGAGGACACATTATGAAATGCAAATGATTCCGAGAGTACAAAAGAAAACGAATAATGAGGAGCATGTAACAGAATTGTTTGTGCAAGACGGTGAACCCAGCTACAACATATTGAGCCCCATTATTCACCAAAATATCAAAAATTAAAACTAAAACAATAAAAATTGAAATCAATATTGGAGGGAAAACATCATTGTCAGAACAAACAGAATCTTAGAATAGAACAAAAAGTTTAGAAAAAGCAGGTACAACATGAAACCAATATATGATCCACTCATTAAAGACATCAATTAAGAATTAACACTAAAGCATCCGATTCCATTCATCAAACAAATAGCTGACCAAGACATGTTAAATACAGAATAATGAATACAGCAGAACTATATTGTCCTATATTGCTGCAGACAAAGGAGTGAAATCTTTTCTTTAACGAGACACAGATGCATTTTAAGATATATAACAGGACATGGAAGGATTATTAGTAAATAAATGGAATAGATGAAACTACTGAAAACTCCTCTTGATCAGATGAGGCACTCAATCTCTGTTGATCAGATGCTCTGTCTCGCATGAAACAAAAACTCAGCAGAAGAAGTCAAATTATTGCAGGCCTATGGAGAGTTTATAAAAATTCAAAAACAACATTGTATCACAGCATGTAGGAATATAATTTAAAAACAATGTTGTATGCATACTTGACAACATGTAGGCATATAACTACATTAATTTCAGGACAAATTATAATGAATTTATGCGCTCCACAACTTTAACCTTGACAACCAAGCCATATACATAACTGTACAATTATTTTACCTTCTATACCATTCCTAGATCAGCTTCCCTTCCCAACATTGATCACAGAACAGACCACGCAAGCATAGATTTCCATGACCGATGAAGCGTGGGACACTGCACGAAGAGAATTTTCAATCAGACAAACAAGAGAATGAGAAATACTATATAACAAATATTAGAATTAGAATTCGTAAAAGAATCAAAGATATGAGTGAACTGACTTCACTAACCAAATTGAGTCATAGAGAAAGGGTTTGACCACTTAAGAGGCAGAAATTGATGAAGGGAAGAGGGTATGGGTTAGGGTTAGGGTTAGGGTTAGGGAATAATGTATAAATGAGGAGGAGGATGGAGGTGGTTGAAGCAAATAAATAAATAGTAAGTGGATGAAGAAGGGCATAAACCATAGTGGAGCTAATATTAAAGTGTACAAAAAAATTGAAGAGAGGTGAGAAGTGAGTATGAAGGTGTAAAGGGCAAGCACCGAAATGAATTGAATGATATGAAGAAAGAGGCGGAGAGGAGAGACGGAAATTGAGAGAATAGGGTTTCATAGAGAGAAGAGGCAAACGAAGGAGGGAGGGAGGGAGGGAGGGATGGATGCTTTGGCTTTTGGCGGGAGGGAGCATCTATGTGTGTAGCAATATAATAATTACTCCTACATTTAATTTTAAAACAATGTTGTACGTATACATAACAGCATATATGCATATAACTACATTAAATTCAGGCTAGATGATCGTGAATTCATACTTTCCACAACAGTAACCCTGACAATCAAACCATATCTATAATTGCACAACTGTTTTACCTCTTATACCAGATCTAGATGAGCATCCCCACATTGATTACAGAACAGAGCATGCACGCTGAGCTTTCCATGACAGATGAAGCATGGGGCACTGCAGGAAGAGTAATTTCAATGAGGCAAACAAGAGAATGAGAAATACTATGTAACAGATATTAAAAAAAACAAAGAAAGGAATGAAGTGACTTCACTATCTGCTCCTAAACTGCAAACACCAAATTGAATAATCGTAGAGAAGGGGTTTGATCACGTGGGTGAACAGCCGAACCTAAAAGGCAGAAATAGATGAAGGGGAGAGGGTTAGGGTTAGGGTTACGGTTAGGGTTTGGGAATAATATAAATATCAGCAAATTAAAGAGAGGTGAGAAGTGAGTATGAACCTCAAAACTGAAAACACCAAATAGAATAGAACACGGAATGGGCGTCTTCGGTGAATTAGGGTTTTATGCGGGAAATCACAGATTTGAGGGCGACGAACGAAAATGAGAAAGAAAGGGGAAACGAAGGAATAAAGGAAGGAGAGGAAGGGGCTTTGGCTTTTGGCGGGAGCGTCTTTTGTTTTTTTAACCAAAGGAGCGTTTAATAATACAGTATATAGGAAAGGGCGGGAGAATACTGGAGCGTCACTTTAACGCCACGCTTTGCGTAAATCTTACGCTTAGTCTTAGCTCGCGTAGATTTAACGCCATGCTTTATTTATTTTTTTAAAAAAAAACAAATTAATGAATAAATGTTCGTTTTATATTGTAATAATTATTACATAAAAATATGTCCAAATTTATGTGAGCATTTTGATTTTTTATCTCATTCAGTTCCAAAAACAAATCACTAAAAAAAAGGCATTAGACTATTATATTGTAAGATTCTTTTAATTGTATATTTTTGTTCCAATTTTAATTAGTTAATCCAATCATAGGGAAGCCTTTTAATTAATTATTTCTCATATTTATGTTTAAATTTGTATTATGTGTGTTAATTATCTGATGGCTTATTGTTCTAAGCAGTGCTGTAAGAACCGGACCGGACGGTTAAACCGGTCCAACGGTCGACCGCTACACATTCCGTCTCAACTGTTATTCGATTCAACCATCGTTTTAGCGGTTAGACCGTGTTAAACCATGACCCGAAAGCCTTTTCCGGCTCGACGGTCCGGCTTTTACAACATTGGTTCTAAGTTATTTAAAAGGAAATGTTACGTTGTTTTTAATTTCTGAATTAGTTTTATTTTTTAAACTTCATTCATATGTATTGATCGATCTAGAGATTTATTTTGTTCATTTATTTCAATGTTTTCTTTATCGTTTTATATTCATTTCTTGTGTAAAATATTTTATGTGTAATATGCTTTCAGATGTATATTTATGTTGCAATTTCAATTAGATAATTTTTTACCAACATTTTAATTAATTCAACCAAAGGGAAGTGATAAATTTAATTAATTCTTTTTTATTGCATAAATTTAATCAATTCTTGTATTGATATTTAAATTTCTATTATGTGCCTTACAAAGCTAGTTAACTAGTGATTCAATGTGTGGTGAATCATCTAGTCATTTATTCTTTTCAGTTTTTTATTTTGTCGAAAATTTATTTTCTGTGTAAATTTTTTATGCCTAACATGCTGTTTTCATTAAAATGTAATAAGCTTTAAGTTCAATATTTATATTGCATTTTAATTAGTTAATTCAGCCTGACGAAAGCCTTGTATTTAATTATTTCATATATTTCCTTTTAAGTTTATGAGTGTTAATTATCTCATGATTTATTGTGCTCATTTATTTTGTGGGAAATGTTATGATGTTTTTATAACTGAATTAATTCGATTTGTTTATATTTCTTTTGTGGTTCAAAATTTGAACAGATTGAAATTACGGAAAATTACTACACACTAGAGTTACAGTTTTAAGAATAGGTAGTAG
The DNA here is from genome assembly GCA_029929735.1 of Mimosa pudica. NCBI lineage: Eukaryota > Viridiplantae > Streptophyta > Magnoliopsida > Fabales > Fabaceae > Mimosa > Mimosa pudica. Next base: position 13,650,600 of record JAKELP010000004.1, on the reverse strand, counting down.
TAATTATATCAAGAATGTTAATTAGTTACCTTCAATTTTACAAATAAAATTGTATGCTAAGAAAAATTAAATTATCGGAAGTAATATTAGTTTATTCATTTATTTCAATTATTTTCTTATATTAATGTGAAATTTATTTCTTGAGTTTAATCTTTTTATAAGGGTAATACGCTTTTAAATTTGTATTTTTTTGTGCTTTCAATTAGTTAATTCAACTAGAGGGAATCCTTATATTTAATTATTTATTTTAATTATGTTTAAGATTTGATCATGTGTGTTAATTATCAAATAATTAATTTTGCTCATTTATATAATGGAAAATGTTTTGATTTTAGTTGTGAATTAGTTTTGTTCGTTTACATTTCATTGATCTGTGGTGATTGGTTTAGTTCTTTATTTTGTTCATTTATTGCAATGATTTTTTTTACTTTATTGAAATTTATTTCTTGTGTTTTATTTTGTTTACATGTGTATTATGCGTTTCATTGTTAACTAATGGGGTGTTTGTAATTATTTAATTATTTCTTATATTTATGTTTAAGTTTCCATTATGTTGGTTAATAGGGAGTGGAATATTGTTGTGGGGCAGTGTAGCATAAACGCAAATGGAGCAGCAGACAAAATAGCAAAAGAAGCTTTGTCAAATCCAAGAGGGATGCATTATTTTAGTCAACCTGTACAATGTCTTATTTCTGTTTTAGATGTAGATTTACTTCAAGGTCAATACTCTTCTATGAGTATTAGCCCGTCCATGTAATTGTTTTGTTGTACTTTCTCTTATCAAAAAAAAACTATTTAATGATTTATTGTGCTCATTTATCTAACAGTAAATATTATCTTGTTTTTATTTACAAATTAGTTTTATTTGTTTACATTTCCTTAAAGTGTGGTTGTTTTTTTTTATCAAAAAAAGTGTGGTTGTTTAGTATTGTGTAAACTCTGTTACTAATACAGAGAGTAGTTAGTTGTGATCTTTATTTTTTTTTTTATCAAAAGTTGTGATCTTTATTCAATACAAAAAAAAGTGTCATTTATTTTTCTTATAATTATATTTAAGTTACCATTATGCGTGTTAATTATTTAATGGTTTATTGTACTCATTTGTTTAATGGGAAATGTTATATTGTTTTTATTTGCGAACAAGTTTTATTTGTTAACATTTCCTTAAAGTGCGGTGATTGATTTAGTCATTTATCTTTTTCATTTATTTCAATGGTTTTTTATTTTTCTAGAAAACTTATTTCTTGTGTTTAATTTTTTTTTTTGTGTATCATGTTTTTTATATTAAAATGTAATATGACTTTAATTGTATATTTATATTACATTTTTAATTTGTTAGTTCAAATGGAGGGAAACCTTATATTTAATTATTTCTTTTATTTCCTTTTAATTTTTTGTTATGTGTGTTAATCAACTAAAGATTTATTTTTCTCATTTATTTTAACGGGAAATGTTGTGTTGTTTTTCTTTTTGAATTAGTTATAATTTTTACTTTTTTTTGTGCGGTCCAAAATTTGAAGAGATAGAAATTATGGAAAATTACGACATACAAGAATTACAATTTTATGAATAGATAGAAGTAATGATTAATAAATCAAGAATGTTATTTACCTTAAATTTTACTTCATTTTTAAAATACTATAATTACTCATAATTAATAACAAGACCAAAATTCATAATCAAATAACAAGACCAATAAAAACATGCAATTTTTAAATCTTACTAATTATTAATTAAATTTATTAGATATACGTTGAAGCGGGGCGATTCAAGATATGTAAACAAACATGAAAACTAAAGGATTACCTCAAGAAATCTCATCCTTGCCAAATTGCTTTGCATTATTAGGATCAAAAGGAAGAATTTTGTAAGTGATTCTTCTCAGCAATATTATCTCATCTCTCCCAAATCTAAAGCAATATCATCAACAAAAATATTATTCACATAGTCCTTTTTTTTTATAAATTTTATTCACATAGTCCTATTTGACATAAAAAGCAAATTAAACAAGCAAAGTCTTTAATGCTTTTAAGAGTTGAGAAAAAAAATTGTATGGCAACAAAAATTAAATTATAGGAAGCAGAAAAAAATTAAACTCACGATCGTTAGTTAGTGTAGGAAGACAAGAATAAACAGCCGCCACAAATGTGCCTCTTTTATCAACACCTCGGTGTCCAACTTTTTAATATGGCGTCATATTTGCTAGCAAAAAACCACATTGTGACGCATGACTGCACAAATGGAATTGTCCAAAATTCTCAACAAAAAACCTCAAAACCTAATAATTGGTGCATTAATGATAATTGACATTTTGAATCGCACCTTCCTAAAAGTAGATGACTCTTTCTTGAAGGAAAAGTCAGTTTTTCAAAATAGAAAAAATATGAAAAGTGAATCTAATAATTTCAATAACTATATGCCTTATTTTATGGAAATAAGATAAAAGACTCAAATAAATTTAAATGCATTCATATTTGATGCTTATTGACTTGGACAACAAGTCACTCTTGCTTATCCTCCAAATGAATGATTTCTTCAATACGGACACCACATGGGCCTTGAACATCATCTTATTGGGCTTCCAACATTGTGGTCTCCTTTCTTGGATCTTTCAGAATGTTCGTCTTCCATCCTTATCAGTGTCCACGTCATGCTCTTCATCACTAAGTCAAAGAAAAATGGGAAGTAGAAACAAAATACAACACATATTAAATTTATTGTCAATAGGTGTGAGGACGCCAACTTTACATGTATTAATATTTCCATTCCTAATCAATAGATCTTGTGTTCGAAGAGGAGTATAAAGGCAACAGAAATATAAAATGGTTTCCAACTGAACGTTATTGACACATAAAGTAAGTTCATCTCATAATTTATCTCTCCTTGAGTATCATAATCACTGTATTTGCCCTTTGAACATAAATTATAGGATATTCATAACCTTTTGTATCAAATGAAAAGGAACATAAGAAACGGAAAGAACCTAGCAGAAACTATTGAAAATGATAGAATAAAAGTAGTTCAAAGTGCCCAAGCATCAATTCAACAAAGCATTTACTAATAGGAAAAGCAAGACTGACCTCCACAACTGAAAACTTCAATTCTTTCATCGCAGTTCCTAGGAAGCCAAGGTACTTGTCTCTAAGCTTCTTTTTTTACGAGTAAAGTAGATCGCCCTGTCAGAAGCATGCATAAAATTCAGTACAAAATAATGTAGAGTAAAGAGTATCAGTCCATGTTATTGCAGAGTAATGAGTATAAAACTAAGATTCAAACTCAAAACAGATGAAACAACTGCATTATTGTAAACATGGCTAAGTATAACACGCTAAGTCTTTTTTACAAGCTTTCACTTATACATCACTTCCCAAATAAAACTTTTGTCCTGAAAATGAAAGCTAACATATGCAACAAAAATATACAAGGAGCCAAAATTAGCATTTTCAAAATATATTCAAAACATCCCTACATCGATGCCAACCAGATTATGCTTCAAATTTCGAGAGGATTGTCATATTTAATTTCTTCAAATATCATGCATATATTGTAACAAAAACATAGAGATCTGTCACTCTCTTGGCTTTGAGATCACATTTTACTATTCTTCTTGATTTGAAAAATAAGAAATACCCAAAAATAGTGAATAACATTTGCTGAATATTTATTTTTTTGAATTTGTCAACATTCATTTAAACCTTTGATGTCCAACACTAAACATATGTCTCATTAAAAAAACTCCAGCTAAGTAAAACCCAATTGGGAAAAAATCTCAGTGGAAGAAAAAATGAGGGCAATGCGTAGTGTTGGACCTGACCCGTAAAATGATGTTGTCACAATTTTTTTGTACTTACTTTACTATTTTAATGTTCAATTTTATTTTTTTAAAAAATAATATAGCTTGCAATTCGGGTCGAGTCGGGCTAGCTCGCCTAGTTGTATATACGGGTCGGGTTAAGATATTTCAACGCGCATTAGAATAAGGTCGGGTCGGCTAACCCGCTTTTATGTGGGTCGGGTCAGGTTGCCCCCATTTAAAAGCGGGCTAGCCCGTTTTCCCTGCTCTACATTGGGCTGCAAATCGAATGAGACGGGTGTATCAGTCCACTCATGGATTTCTTCACATGTCAGCTCAACAGTTATCAATTTGCTACTCTCAACGTCGATATGACCAATCCGACCATGTAGGTCACGACTTGCAGGTGGCTGAAGCACGCTATCTAATTAACCTTTTGGTTCGCCTTTCACAACATTGCTTACAAATATGAAAAATACATATTTCTATAAGGAGAAAAGAAAAAAAGAAGGAAAAAAGATCTCACTTGCTATTACAACTTTCAAGTTACAAGTTACTCCCTATAATCCTTAATATAGTAACCAAATGGTTTTGATTTCTAATATAAGATTTTATCTAACATCTTCTCCTCATTTAATACGTTTTTTTTCCAAATTTGCTCATAACTCTATTTCATACTACCTCCGGTCCTAAATATAGGACCTGGATGACTTTTTTTTGGAGAGGTTAAGGTTGTAAAATAGTCTATTAAATGATGACATATTTGATATATTTTTAGATGATCCATTAGTTTATAAGTAAAATAAACTAGTTTAAGAGAAAAAATTAGGTAAATCAATTTATAATTAACTTATTTTGCTTTTTTTTAGGATTTTTCAAAAAGTCAATTAGGTCTTATATTTAGGACCGGAGGGAGTATTTATTAATATTTATGTATTTCTCTCTTTTAAAAGTATCTTAATATACTACTTCCGGTCCTAAATAGAGGACCTAGAAAACTTTTTTTGGAGAGGTTAAGGTTATAAAATAGTCTATTAAATAATGACATATTTGATATATTTTTAGATTATCCATTAGTTTATAAGTAATATAAACTAGTGTAAGGGAAAAAATTAGGCAAATCAATTTATAATTAACTTATTTTGATTTTTTTAGGATTTTTTAAGAAAGTTATATTAGGACCGGAGGGAGTAATAAATATGAGCAATATTACAAAAGAAACATTAAATCTACACAACTAACTAACATTCACATGTTTTCTTAAATTAAAACATTTGAAAGTGGAAAGACAAGAGAGGAAGGAGGAAGAAGAGGGAAAGAGAAGGGAGAATGGCGAGCGGAAGATTGAAGAGCATTGTGGCGGCGGCGGTAACAGAGGGAGTGAGTGAGGCACGTGCGAGGATATTCGGTCACGTGCTCAATCCCACCGGCAAGCGATCTCCTCATAAGCTTCTCCGGCAGAAGCTGTTCGGCGAGAAGGTGGCCCAGTGGTACCCTTATGACATTCAACGTGATGATCCTCTCGTCATGGCCCAACAAGAACAAGAGTCAGTCACACTCTTTATTTCTCTCATTTTTTTAATGCCTGTTATGTGTTTGTTCTTTTGCCCACGTCACTCTCTATTTGAGTCAAAATTGATTCTGGCTTTTCTTTATTTTGTCCTCCTTTTGACAAATTTAATTTAATGCCTTTGTCATGCAATGCAATTCAAAATACTAACATACTTCCTAAGTATAGGAGTTAATTGACTTGTTTGGATAATGACATGTGTATATTATCATATCATATCGTATGTTAGTTTATAAGTCAAATAAACTTATTTAGAGAAAAAATATGGGAAAATCAATTTTTAATTACCTTATTTACCTTTCTTATTTCTTAGAATTCCCCAAAAAAGTCAACTAACTCTTATATTTAGGAACAGAAGGAGTACTTGGTAGCTATTAAATGGCATGTTTTCTATGTTACAAATGTCTTGTTGTTCATTGGCTTGATTTTGAACTCATGTTGTTGCTCATTTCTAAGGCTTCTAGTTAGATAGGTGTAGTGACCCGTTGCCTGTTCCGTTCTCTTTCTCTCTCTCCGTCAATTTGAATTTCAAAAACTCCTTAACACGTGGCAACCCTGGAGTAAAACCAGATCACTTCACCAACGACTTGTATGGTTGTCTGCCTAGGTTGTTACCAGAATTCATACCAGAGCCAAGCCCGACCCGTATGGCCCACAGAATGTGGCCCAAGTCCACATGGACGCCGAAGATCACCACCAATTTAGTGGGAAGTTGTTTCTAAGTGACAGGAGATAAGATCATGAGAGGTGGGGAGTACCCGTCATAAGATCATGAGAGGTGGGGAGTACCCGTCGTGACACGTGGACAGGTCTCGCCAAGCACTACAACACACGATCCCGGAACGTGTGTCATGGCAGTTATTCCAGATGTAGTTTAGTTTAAATAAGTTGTTTTTCAATTCATTATGTTCATGTTGTATTTTCTATTCAAGAAGTACAACTTGTAAACTCTCTCATTTGGTTAATATTAAGAAGTAATTTCCAGATTAACTCTTGATTGTGATTGAATTGTTCTTTATTCGATTAGTATTGCTTTAAGAAGATTTTTTAGGGCATTACATTTGGCGCCGACCGTGGGGAGAAATTCATTTTTCTTCTCGTTATCTTGCAATCCCAGACCATGGAAGACGACGCGATGTCGCCTCTCAACCCTGACGCGCCAGCACACTCGAATATCCAAGAGATTTCCTCTACTGGACACCCTGGAGGGAACACTCAGGAAGCCCCCCATAACGTTCCAGAAAATGATCCACTGCTGCTCACCGTGCAACGGTTACAAGAGCAGCAGCGAGAACACTTTGCGATGCTGAAGAAGCTGTCAAGCGAGAATAGGAACCTGAAACTTGAAATCACCGAATTAAGGATGGCCCGACTCCATATACCAGAAGACAATATGGAAGAGGAACAACCTATTCCAAGAGTGATTTCCGAAAGTATGTATCACCGGAACGCAAACCCAGAATACCAGGAACCAGAACAATACCAGCCTGACGAAGACCTACATGAACATCGATCCCGACATACAGAAGTGCGAGATGATCACCGGGTTCCTGAACGTGTAGCACCTGAGGAAAGGCATAGAGATCCAGAACACAAGCACCGTCAAACTAGAAGAAGAAACAAACACCAGAACCCAGAAACTAAACCACAAGATACCAGAATGGATGACAGGTACCAGCACACTGAGTATGACGACCCGGATTATAACCCTAGAGTCGAACTCTCTGACGAGGACGAAGAAGGAGTTGGAAGTTCCAACGATACACTCGACAAATCTGACCCTCCCAAGAAGCCACGACGACACTTGGCATCCAAAATAACCGTTCCCAGAAACTCAACTCCCAGAATACGAAAAATGCGGAGAACCTACCCGGAAATTAAGCGGATGCAACGGGAGCTAGACGAACTGAAAGCAACCATGTTCCAACTTCCAGGAGCGCCGATCCCCTTCGAGAAAAATGATCCTTCCAGTTACGCAGATTCACCATTCGTTGAGGCCATATCCAGAGCAAAACTGCCTTCCCTGTTGGTATATCCCGCTATTACTCCTTATGATGGTTCGACAGACCCGGATCATCATATGGCACATTACAAACAACGTATGTTCGCCATCACAGTTCCAGAGAAAGTACGTGAAGCATGTATGTGCAGGGGATTCGGGATGACTCTCACAGGACCCGCTCTCAAATGGTATATGCACCTTGAGGTAGGATCCATCGCTACATTTGCTGAACTACATGATTCTTTTGTGAGTCAATTCGCGAGTAGCAAGCGGTTAGAAAAAACCGCCGATGACTTGTACAGGCTTCATATCAAACGAGGGGAGACCCTTCGCAGCTTTGTTACTAGATTCAACAAGGAAAGGTTGGAGATAGATCACCCGGATGAGATGACATGTATAAACGCGTTCAGGAAGGGGTTGTGGACCTGGATGCCCTTGTACGAAGAACTAACCAAATGCCAACCTAAGACATGGACAGAGGTCATGAGGAGGGTATTGGCCGAAGTCAGGTTAGAAGAGGACCGGACGAATCGAGACTACGACTCACCAGAATCCGAGTCTAGTCATGCAGGCAAAAGCAAGAAACGCAAGGAGCGACCAGAGAAACCTCTCAAAGCAGAGTCCTACTCCAATACTAAAAAAGCACCAGAACGATCCGGGAGGTCGACCAGACCAAGCAGACCACCGGCTCCCCGAATAGAAGAACAAGGCTTGCAGTTGTCCGCGAAGGAGTTAGTTAAAGAACTCGGAAAAATGGGGGATCAAGTGCGATGGCCAGGAAAAATAAAGGTACCCCCGGAGCAGCGAGACAAGTCTAAATGGTGTGACTTCCACCAAGACCACGGACACAAGACCGATGATTGCATATCCTTGCGCTTCCAAGTCTCGGAACTCTTGAAGAGAGGATACCTAGAGCATTTGCTCGAGGGATCAAAGAAGCAAAACCAGATAGACAAAGCGGCGAGCGATACGAAACCCACTCCCGCAAATCCGCCGATTCCAACCAAGATGATAAACTTTGTTAACGGAGGATCTTGCATCATGGGAACCAGTTACTCTGCTGCTAAGAGACACATCAGGACCTTGACTGACCAGATAGAATCCTTGACCATAGGTGGTGAAGACTTAGAGGAACAAGAAGGACCATTGGCATTCTTTGACCATGAAATCAATGACCAGAACCATGATGATGCTCTTGTCATCTCGATCTACCTAGCCAACTGTGAAGTCAAAAGAGTTCTCATAGATCCAGGTAGCTCTGTCAACATTATTTACTTGAATACGGTTAAGGAAATGAACATGGAATCGGCCATGTCATACTATCCAACCACCCTGGTATTCGGCAATGGCGCTGGTGACAAGTCAATGGCCGTGATTAATCTAGCAACATATGCTGCCGGAATTAATCAAACATTTACTTACCATGTTATGGATTGCCCTTCTCCATACAACGCCATCCTGGGACGACCATGGCTCCACCAGATGAAGGCTGTACCCTCAACCTTGCACCAACGAGTTAAATTCTATACTCCTTGGGGAGTGCGCCAGATCAGGGGGGACCAGAAAACATCTCGAGAGTGCTACCAGACTTCCCTGAAGAAGTCCGAAAAATTACCAGCATAGCAATTACAGTGATCATCCCTGAGACCTCAGATCCGGGATGAATCATCCACCGAACTCGAAACCATCTAGGTTGACCCAAACCAGCCAGATAAGAAGCTCTTCATCGGAAATGATCTTAGTCCAGATTTGAAGAGCCAACTGATAGCATTCTTGACCCAGAACCAGGATTGTTTCGCTTGGTCCTATTCTGACATGACCGGAATCGATCCCCAGATCAGTCTCCACAGATTGAACGTGGATCCTAAACACAAGCCTGTCCGACAAAAGCGCCGGAAATTTGGTACAGACAGAAACCAAATCATCCAAGAAGAAGTCCAGAAACTATTGACAGTCAAGTCAATAAGGGAGGTGACCTACCCAGAATGGCTAGCCAACGTCGTAGTGGTGGCTAAGAAGAATGGAAAACATCGTGTTTGTGTAGATTTCACAGACTTGAACAAAACCTGCCCCAAGGATTTCTTCCCATTACCACACATTGACATGATGGTGGATGCCACTTCTGGGCACCAGATGCTAAGCTTCATGGATGCTTTTTCCGGATACAACCAAATCCGGATGTATCCTCCAGATCAAGAAAAGACCTCTTTCATCACGGACAGAGGGACATACTGCTACCAAGTAATGCCTTTCGGCCTAAAGAATGCAGGAGCTACCTATCAAAGGTTGGTCAACAAAATGTTTGAAAACCAGATTGGAAAATCCATGGAAGTCTACGTGGATGACATGCTTGTTAAATCCCAGTCCAAGGAAGAACACATCTCGAACTTACAGGAGGCATTCAGAATCCTAAAGCAGTACAATATGAAGCTTAATCCAGAAAAATGCTCCTTCGGGATCAAGTCCGAGAAGTTCCTCGGATATTTGGTCTCAAGTAGAGGCATTGAAGCTCATCCCACCCAGATAACAGCCATCCAGAACATTTGCTCCCCCAGACGAGCCAAAGATGTGCAAAAGCTAACAGGGATGATTGCAGCTCTGAACAGGTTCATCTCCCGTTCTTCAGACAAGTGCCACCCTTTCTTCAAAACGCTCAGAAAGAACAAAACGTTTGAGTGGAGTCCGGAATGTGAAACAGCCTTAAAAGGCCTCAAGGAATACCTGTCCAAGCCGCCACTCCTCTCCAAACCAAAACCCAGTGAGTTACTTCAGTTGTACTTGTCTGTATCTGGGCATGCTGTAAGTGCTGTACTCGTACGCGAAGATCCAGGAACACAGTATCCGGTATATTATGTGAGCAAAACTCTCCTAGACGCTGAGACCAAGTACTCGCCTATCGAAAAGCTAGCACTAGCCCTAGTCGTGGCATCCCGAAAGTTGAGACCATATTTCCAGAGTCACCCTATCCAAGTTGTGACATCTCACCCGCTCAGAGCCATATTCCAGAAACCAGACTTATCTGGCAGGCTAGTCAAGTGGGCGATCGAACTCGGTCAATATGATATATCATACGTCCCAAGAACGACAATAAAGTCTCAAGTACTAGCGGATTTCACGGCTGAATTTGCACCTGACATTCAGATAGGTGTGGCTAGAAGTTTGATTTGCATGAGCAATGAATTAATCCCAGATACTTGGATCTTGTATGTTGATGGCTCAACACACTCGAAAGGTACTGGACTCGGAGTGGTCATCCAATCACCAACCGGAGATACTATGGAACAGTCCTTCCAGTGTACTTTCAGAGCAACCAACAACGAAGCTGAATATGAAGCATTAATCATCGGAATGCGCTTACTAGTAGAACTTGGAGCGCAAGACGTAGAAGTGCGATGCGATTCTCAACTTGTATCAAAACAAGTCCAGGGAGAATACCAGGTAAAAGATTCCCGAATGCAAAAATATTATACTATGGCTACTTCGATATCAAAATCACTCAGGGAATTCAAATTGACGCAAATACCCAGAGATAGTAACAAGCATGCTGACGCATTAGCTAACCTGGGATCCACAATCCCAAGCTCCAGAACCCGAGTCATCCCAATCATACGGTTACAAGATTCAGTGCTAACCACCACACCTGTTCACCATGTGCAGGCCAATTATAGACCAGACGATTGGAGGTCCCCAATCTACAGATACCTGGACACAGGTGTACTCCCGGATGATCAAAATGAGGCCAGAAGAATCAAACAACGAGCATCCAGATACCGGATATTCAGGAACGAACTCTACAGGTGGTCTTTTGCAGGCATCTACCAGAAATGTCTTGGCCCAGACGATTCTGAATATGCATTAAGAGAAACACATGAAGGAGAGTGTGGTAATCATTCCGGTTCCAGAAGTTTGGTCAGAAATCTCCTAAGAGCAGGATACTTTTGGCCGAAAATGCAACAAGATGCCCAGAAACTTGTTTCCAAATGTGACAAGTGCCAGAGATTTGCACCCGCACTCCAGCAACACCCAGAATTCCTACACTCCCTGACTCCAGTATGGCCTTTCATGAGATGGGGGATGGACATAGTCGGAAAGTTACCACCAGCACCAGGAAAACGCGTGTTCTTGTTGATGGTGACTGATTACTTTACCAAGTGGATAGAGGCAGGAGCGTTTCAACAAGTTAAAGAGCCAGAAGTCGTTGACTTTATCTGGAAGAACGTTGTTTGTAGGTTTGGACTACCATATGAAATAGTATGCGATAATGGGTCCCAATTCATTGGATCAAAATTCAGGAAGTTCTGCACCAAATGGAACATCAAGTTGAAATTCTCCACTCCCCGGAATCCCCAGTCTAACGGCCAAGCAGAAACCAGTAACAAGACAATTGTGTCCTCCTTGAAGAAACGACTAGAAAAAGCCAAAGGAAAATGGGCAGATGAACTCCCAGCAGTACTATGGGCTTACAGGACTACACCAAGAACTCCAACAGGAGAAACACCCTTCTCCTTGACATATGGATCAGAAGCAATGATCCCCGTTGAATTCGGGCTACCAAGTCTAAGGTACAAGTGAACAAACGAAGAGATTAACAACATTAACCTGAACTATGAACTAGATCTACTAGATCTTAAACGGGAACAGACTCTAATCCGGATGGCATCCTACCAACAGCAGATAGCCCGTCAATACAATAAACATGTCAAAGAACGACGCTTCCAAGTAGGGGAGTTGGTTTTGCGAAAAGTCTTCCCAAATACACCAGAATCCAGAGACGGAAAACTCAGCCCCAACTGGGAAGGCCCTTACCAGATTGAAAGCATCACAGGTCCAGGATCATACCAATTGCGAGACTCTAAAGGAAAATTACTCCCCAGGAGTTGGAACGCAATACATCTGAAAAGGTATTTCCCATAGTATCTAAATTTCTTTTCCTCTAACACTATAGCACTATAACTTCCCGGAGCCAATCATTAGGCACTCTCCAGAACTAAGTTCTATCAACAGGAACACTATCCTGATGATACAACTTCCCGGAGCCAATCATCAGGCACTATCCAGAACTAAGTTCTATCAACAGGAACACTCTCCTGATGATATAACTTCTCGGAGCCAACCATCAGGCACTGCCCAAAACTAAGTTCTGTCACAAGGAACACCTACCTAACGAAAAACTGCCCGGAGCCAAGATCCTAGCAATGCCCCGACACAAGTTCTATCACCAAAACTAAACTTCTGATGATATAGCTTCCCGGAGCCAACGCCCAGACAATAAACAACTCCACCCTTCACAAATGAAATCCCAGAGTCACGAAGTTCACTTCCAACACAAGTTCCACCAACTGAACGCATCTCACTTGGTACAACTTCCCGGAGCCAAAGGTACATAATACTTATGTCTTACATTTACTCTTCCTAAATTACTCCATTTGTTTATTCACTTGTTGCTTTAAACCTCTTATTAGTTCTAAGTACATTGTAGCTACTAACCCGGTACATAACTTATAGACCATCCCGAGCCCAGAAAGATGTATGGATGACGATCCACCACATCCCTGAGTAACCTGATTCCAATATCTAAGGTATACCAAACTCTAATTAGACTTGCACGAATCCCGGACTCTAATTAATACCTATTTTAATCATAATTCTTCTAACGTAACCTGATCGTGTTTGTCTAACCAGATCGCTCAACCAGAAAGATGCATCTACAAATCGCTCACCAGATATCAAACCAAAAAACCAGAAGAGTGCACAAGTAAATATACGCAACTTGTACTTTATAAATATTCAACATTGGTCCTCTGAACTATTACAATTTCTAAGAACATAACTAGTTAACACTAGTTAAACATAAACTTCTGAAAACACCAGAACATAACTAGTTAACATTAGCTAAGCAAAAACAACATTCACCAGAAATATACGTCCAGAACACAGAACACAATAAGTCATTACACACAAAAAGAGCTTATATTAAACGTCCTTCCCACCAGCCTTCCCTCCATCTACTTCATGGGAGTCTCCAGTTCCTTCCTCGTGATCGGGAGCTTGCTTCTTGTCTGAGCCAGGGATTTCACGATGAGAGTTGACTTCTTCTTCATCCCCTGATTCTTCACCACTACCACCTGACGAAGGCATAGAATAACCCTCATCCTGAAACATCTGCTCCAACTCCTCCAGGTCCCAGTTCGCACCTCCTCCCGCACGAAACTCCTTTACCATTCTAATACGCTCAAACAGCATGAACTTGGAAACTTCCCGCCTCTCCCTCTCTATCAAAGCAACAACCTTCTTCTCACTCTTATCCTTCTCTTCCTCTAGATCAGCAAGCTGCTTTCTCAAGCCATCAATTGTAATGTCTGAAAGCTTCACCTCCTCCCGAGCATCCGCAGCTTCACCTTTGGCATTTTCGATCTCTCGTTCAAGTTGGCGAAACTTCGCTTCCGCTGTGCTCCGGTATAGCTTGTGCGCAGCCTCCAATTCCCTTTGCTTTTTCCTCATCTCCTGATCAAACCACTCCAGGTTCTTTACACGCTTCACCAGAGTGTCACGTTCCAGACGGATCATCTCGGCTGACTTCTCCAGATCCCAGAAGCGTTTGCGCACGGCCTCAGCCACCTGGTTAACCTGTCAAAATCAAAACCCTTAGTAACAAACCTACAAGAACGAGATGCACAGAATCACATTTTGTGACTAAAACTCACACCACAAACCTTAAGGGAACTGGTGGTCAAGGAGACCAGTAAGTCCTGCCCATCAGTATTGCTAAGAGCCTGAGATGTTCCACCCCTTTCCCCTTTGCCCACTTCCAGAACAGCGTCCAAGTCCATGACCATAGGTTCTGGAATCGTTGTAATGGCTCTAATTCCCTGTGACTTGTCCACTTCCTCCTCAATAGGGTCAAGATCAACAGACACCTTTGAAGTGGTAGCAGCAGCACGTCTGGTTCTCTTCATCCGAGATGCTATTGTCTCGGAGGCCACATCACTGCTAGATCCGCTCTCCGTGCTACCTCTCTTTTTCTTCCCAACATCTACAACATTCAACTTCAGCTTAGGAACTTCAGATTCACCTAACACCAGAAATGGGAGACTCAGCGCAGTCACACGATACTCCAGAAAAAGAAAACAAGTCAAAGAGACAATGAACATACCTATCTTGAAAATCTTAACATAAGTACGCTTGTCAATAGGGAGAGCCATGACCCTTGCTATCACCTCATCAGATTCCGGACGCAAAGGCACCTTCTTCTCTTCAGCTTTAACTAAACAAAAGGAAAACCAATCCAAATACGAGTCAAACAAACACAAAAATTCTTGACACATTACCAGATACCAGAGACCAGAACAAAAAAAAAACTGAACACATGCACTTACACAAGTTATTCCATTCAGTCCGAAGAGGGCCACCGTCAGGGACCAGGCACCTCTTATGCACAACCACAAATCTGCGCTTCCACCGTCTAACAGAATCCCAGGGGGTAATGATCAAAGTGTCTCCCTCCAACCGAGTCAAAGTGAAAAGTCCATTAGACTTCCTACCAAAGCTGTAACTTGTCAGCAATTCCGCCAATGAGACCTTCTTGTCCCAATCTTTGGTGATTACTTCTAGGCTAAGTACCACCGACCAGACCATCGGCATCAGTTGCGATGGCGCCAAGTCGTAGAAACGGCAAATTTCCAATATCAGTGGTGGGAGAGGGATACAAGGAAATAACTTCAAGTAGTCCACACCTAAGGTGGTCCAGTTCTCGCTACCCCAGTCCAAACGCTCCTCTGGTCTGGGTGCCCGGATCAACAAAGACTTGTCAAGACCCAACTCTTCTTGGAGCGCAGCCACATCCCTTTCCGTAATGACTCGGGCCTCATCGTTGTTCTTCTTTTCTAGCAATTTTCCATCATGTAGTTCTTCTACCAGATCAGCAGGAATGGGATCGAAACCCTTGGTCACGATCTTCTTAGTGCCCGAAGATGAAACGCCGCTAACTTTAGTCATATTTCACTACTCTAGTTGGCAAAATGTTGGCGCGTTAGTCTCTATCAAAAACTTACAAGAACGCACAAACTAATCTCTCTTTGTGAAAATGTTAAGGCAATAACATGCATAAAAACCTTTTACCAAAATATGGGGAAGGAGGAAAAGATGCAAAATCCCTTAGTGTCGCTCGCCAGAATGAACAATGCACAAAACTAACCAGAAAGCAAATAAAACTAGCACAACCAGACAAATATCCTGAATTAGTTCATGCTTACCAGAAAGTATTGTATGTTGTTGACAATGCAGGAATGCGGACCAGATTTCCTAAGCAAACCAGAATACCAGAGATTGCGTGTTGGAAGCGAAAGTACAGGAAGTTACCAGAAAGTCAAATTTATAAGACTTGAGGGGTGCCTGAAAAGAAAACTCCTCAATCCAACGGCTACTTTTGAAAGATCTCAACGGATGGGAGCAATCACATCAACCCGCGCCAGTCAGAAACGAACACGTGTCGCTGTGGGGGAGTTAATGTAGTGACCCGTTGCCTGTTCTGTTCTCTTTCTCTCTCTCCGTCAATTTGAATTTCAAAAACTCCTTAACACGTGGCAACCCTGGAGTAAAACCAGATCACTTCACCAACGACTTGTATGGTTGTTTGCCTAGGTTGTTACCAGAATTCATACCAGAGCCAAGCCCGACCCGTATGGCCCACAGAATGTGGCCCAAGTCCACATGGACGCCGAAGATCACCACCAATTTAGTGGGAAGTTGTTTCTAAGTGACAGGAGATAAGATCATGAGAGGTGGGGAGTACCCGTCGTGACACGTGGACAGGTCTCGCCAAGCACTACAACACACGATCCCGGAACGTGTGTCATGGCAGTTATTCCAGATGTAGTTTAGTTTAAATAAGCTGTTTTTCAATTCATTATGTTCATGTTGTATTTTCTATTCAAGAAGTACATCTTGTAAACTCTCTCATTTGGTTAATATTAAGAAGTAATTTCCAGATTAACTCTAGATTGTGATTGAATTGTTCTTTATTCGATTAGTATTGCTTTAAGAAGATTTTTTAGGGCATTACAATAGGCTTGCGATCTGCCCCCTCTCTGAGCAAGTAATTTTAGAAATGATATTGTTGGATAGACTTCATTGAAGTCTGGTTTTTGTTTTGTTCTTTTCTTGTTTTTATTATTTGAGATGGGGATCGACAATTAAGTTCTGGGTTTTAGCAAAGATAATTGATGAATTTAATATCATTGAGGGGGTTGCAAATCTTGGAGATCCCATCTTTAGCAATTTTATTTGATACAATTGGCTCCAGCTTTCTTATGATGCTGTTCACATTTGGTACCATACAATTAGTGTGTTACATATAATTCCAAACTTTTAGAAAATCACGCATAGTTGTGGAGGTTTATAATTTTGCTGGTGATTGACCTTAACTTTGGAAGTTATTTGATCTCTGAAGTCATGCAGAATTGTGGGCTACAATGCAGCTGATAGGTAAGTTCACAAAGAACAGAAAGAGAGAGGGAGAGAAGAGAGAAATGGGAAACTGAAAGTTTATTTGCATCAATGGCAAATGTACACTTAGCCTTGTAGACTTATTTATAGGTCCCTATTCTGCACTAGGCTACAATGATTAACGATCACCTAGACCTCCCGTCTTAGTCAGCATAGCTTCAACATCAGAAACATAACAGAACATAACAGCACTTGGGTTTCGACGGAATTGCTTAATCCTATACATATTACATACATATCAGCAGCTCCTTTTCTGCAATACGCAAACTTTGATGATCCTTAAATGTTCCACCCTAATTTAGAGAACTATAGATATTACTACCTCCAGGCCTAGTTGTAAGAATAAGTTGTAGTTAGATTTTAATATTACTTTTTTCTGATGAATAAGTGCAGATGGTACCTGTCTTTAGGCAATAATTCTCTGTCTCAGGGGAGAATGCTATATTTTGGTTCTTTGCATGTTATCTGAATAGTCTTCTTACTATTCATAGCACCTAGTGGTTCATTCGTAATGATAGCCAAACTTAATGGTATATCTGACATGAAATCAAACATGCATCAAGTTGTATGATCGTCTGTGAATGTAAAGAATATGTGTTATTCTTTTCAGCTATATGAATTCCTTGACTTCACTTCAATAGCAAAATCAAACTCTAAACAGTAATTAAATATCAAAATATTGATCTTCTCTACCAAGGAATTTTCAACAATCTGCAAGGAAAATAAACATTTTTTGTCGTTGCCCCACCATCTGAATGATCAGCCGTTTGCCTTTCATATCCACTTTATGCTTGATTTAGTTCCTTTTTTTTTGTTTTGATTCTAATTTCGAGCTATTTTCAGACATTGGCAGGACTAAATGGCATGTTTTATATGCTTTATCACAATGTCTCTTCAGATTCTTGCTCATTAGTTTCTCACTTTGAACTCATTTTCTTGCTTATTTCTAAGGCTTCTAGTTATGGGTTGCAATCCTCCGTCCCCACTCTTCAGTTACTCTTCATGCAGTTACTCCTAGAAATGAATATGCTGGAAAAACTTAAGTGAAATCTGGGCTTTCTTTTGTTCTTTTCTTGTGTTTAGTGAAGACAAATCATGCATCCAGGATCATTCCAAATTTTGGATATCTGTGGATAGTAATTTGGTTTTTTTATGCTTATCATCTTGTTCCTATAGGCGCTTATCAAGGCTGGAAATGTTGAAGAGGCGAGGAAAAGGACCCCCAAAGAAGGGCCAAGGAAGGCGTGCTGCAAAACGCAACAAATAAAGATGCTTCTTTTTTGTGTTTTTGGGACCAAACTGTGGAAGCTGTTTGGATCAGAAAGCCTTTTCCTGTATGATCGTCATGAATTTGATGGTTGTAATTAGCATTTCAATCTTCACTCACCAAATTTAGTGCACTTAGAAGCATATAATATTTGCCTAATCGAGTCAATGGTATTTAGACTAAAGAGGCTTCACCATTTTCTTTTATGATCGGGCAAAGGGTTGGTTGTGGACCTAAAAAAACCTTGAAGTGCTTTGTGGCCTTGTTCCTTCTTTCCCTCTCAATATGGTTAGGGGTTAACTATTTTTCCTAGCTATACCTTCTCTTTGGCCTGAGTATTGAGGATAACACTTTGCCTTTTCGAAAGTATCAAAGTTCATATTGGTAAAAGAAGGAGTATATTTTATTTTCCTCATAATAAACTTATCCCAACAAATCATGTTTTGTGGCTTTTACCCTTTCTTCTCTTTTTTTATGGTGGGTTAACAAATGTGAACGTGCATGTAACTTGTGTAAGGAGAGATCTTAATTCTTATTATTAAAAAGAAGAGATCTTAATTCCTGAACAACAACCATCTCAATGTCATCAAAACAAGGCATTTGCTCCGCAATGCTTGATATCTTATGGAGGAAAACACAAAAACTCAAGGGAATGGAGTCCATGATAATAAAAGTTTCAAGTACGAAGAAGCTTCCAGGTGAGAAAGACGCACATGAGGGACGGGAAGACTTTTTTGAGAAAAAATTATTTATTCTCATGTATTTTTAAAATATTGAATATTTAGGGTCAATACAATAAACTATAGGAACGATTTTGTGTTTTTTTTGGCCAACAACGCTTTTTTGTTAAATCACATAGAATAATTGCCTTTTTTTGTTAATCACCGCCCGGTTTAATCGAACTCGAGGGGTAGGAGTATTGCCCAGATAGGCAAGGTTGTCCCCTCCCCCAATAAGAGCGCTTCCCGGGAATCGAACACACGTTCTCATCCTTACAGGTGCCTTGCCTATGTGGGCAACACTCCTACTCTCGAGTCCAGATTGAACCAGAAGGTGATTAACAAAAAAAGTCATGACATTGCTAATTTGAGGACAGAATATTTACATTCAAGGCGATTAATTTTTATTAACGATTAAAAGCAATTCTTAAGTTGTAGTAATATTTATCCTTGTCATAAAGTTAAAATAATAGTCCCTAATGTAAGAGCCCAAAATTTGAATGGTTTTGGTCCCTAATGTAAGAGCTCACCCCATATTCTCTTCTCATTTAATGCATTTTTTCCTACTTTACCCCTAACTCTCTTTTATATTTATTAATGCTTATGCATTTCTCTCTCTTAATAAAGTACCATAATAAATATATATGAGCATTTTTGGAAAAAATCATTAACTCCACACACATCCAACTAACATTCGCATGTTTTCTCAAGAAGCGTTTTTTTGACGGCTAGCTCTTACATGAGGGACCGGAGGGAGTTGGGAAGCACATGGTGTATATTCTTCAGTCTTCAAAAAATATTTATTTTCAAGGTCAGAGAATATATTTTATTTTAAAATACAGGTCTATAATTATAAAATTTGAAATAAAATACCCCCACTCATTATTTTGAAAGAGTAAACATTTGTAATTGATAAGTTGAGCATTTGTGATATTCTTTTTTTAAAAAAATATCACTAATAGTTCGTGATTAACATGATAAAGCTGTCTAGATGATGATAAAGGAACTATACTAATGCTTTGAGACCCAAAAAAATCTAAATCAGATCTTAAATTTCAAACCAAATAATTATTTATAATAATATATGCTTTTAATTTTCCATATTCAAAAAGTAAACATTGAGTTCATAAGAGCTAACAAAAATGATAACATAAAACTACAGTCTTTAAATTAGATATAATTTCAACCTCAATCTTTCTTAACATGAAATGTATACACTTTGGCCAAATGTATGTGCCATTTTGGATTCATGTTTCATTTATTCCTTGTTCCTTCGTTGGCCAAATGTATGTGCCATTTTGGATTCATGTTTCAACGCCGTCTTCACACGATTTCTTGTTTCATATGTTATTTTTTTGACCGCATATGTTTGTGTCTAATGCATATTTCCGTAGCTGCAAGTTATGAGTTGATGGTATAAAATATGATACAAGTATAGTTGATGCCATCAATGATTCCACTCACTCACTCGGTGCAAAACGTGCAAATCAATATGCTATGTATCCAATATCAATATTCCGATTTCTATTTATTTCTTGGCATCTCAACTTTTTTCTCCCCTAATTTGGGTGAGACAGCGAGTGGATGGCCTAATTAACTAGCCATTATATACTCCAAAATGTCTCTTCCTGTCCTTCTTTATTGAGAAATCAAATATGCGATCAATATAAACTATTAATTAAAGGAGTACTGTGGGAAAAAAATTAATGGAACAAACACCATCGTTGTATATGTGTGTGTATATATGTGTCACTTGCTTCCTCTCTTCCTTGGCTCAACTTTTACCTTATATCATGAATTATGTGAAAAAGTTTGATATATATTTTTGTTGATTTCTGAATTGAATCACCCAAAGGCCAAATGATCATAATGTTTTGTGTTCGACTCAGGCTACTTGTATACACAAAACTTTGTAAGAAAGGACAAAACCCATTTAATTTTTTATAAGCACATCGTCTCATAAGTATTAGTCTTAGCTTTAATATGACTATCCGCCGGATCCGGGATATCACCTGTACTAGATTCTAACCAAAAAGAAAGGAAGTGAAAACTGATGACACAATAGCAATAAAGCTCGTACGGTAAAGAGCTTCATGAAACTAAAGCCAGAAAACGACGGCTGCGTTTCAAATTGCAACTCCCACCCATGTCTACGCGTGCCACTCTTCATTATTTCCCCTTTCCCCTCTTTTAATGCCATGCCGTTTTACACCCTCCTTTTTTCTTGTCCTCATAAAAATCTCATATAACAATAATGACAAAAAAATACACAAGCCGGCTTCAAAGTTCAAACATGAGATAAGTAAGATTGAATGGATTAACTCTTTTCCTTTATACTACATAAAATATAACACGTACACAAACTCATCTGACTCAATAAATTAAACCTCGATTACATATAGATTCTCCCCTTTACTTTATAAACAATAAAGCAAACATATTATAATATTTATTGACGTGAATCAGACATACCATTTGGTTGAGGATGATACCCATTACGAGCATGTCCATTCCCTGCTTTACCACTATTATTATTCGAAATATTATTATTACTATAAAACTCATTCATGTAAAACTGAAACTTTTCAACCACGTCCTCAGGAAGTGACACCATAACTCTTACCGCATCAGAATCACCCAATACCGGTAAAAATAAACAGTATATGTCACTTGTTAATGGGCCCACTTGTACGGCCTTCCCTCCTCCAAACTCCACCTCCTCTAATCCTAGCTTTGCCCACTGTGATATCACCAAACTAGTCGATAAATCCGTTTTTACCATTTTGTCCTCCAACAAGTCAACCATTGACCTCACATGTTCATCGTCCAACTTCCCCTTCGCTCGTTGCACCAATTTAACTCCATTCTCCAGACCTCCCTCTACTAACTCCTTCACTGTGCTCTCCACACATGCTAGCACAAATCCATTCCCATAATACCCCTGAGGGATTTCTGGGTCAATCTTTTTCCTAACGTTGACTGAGAAAAGTAACTTCACGTTAAGGGTAGGGGCTAGATTGAGTGAACGAACCCAAGAGCGCCACGTGTGAGCAGCTAGGGCTTCGAAGGTTGTGCACTTTATAACGCACTGCTTCTTCATATGAAGAAGAAGAGATGATGTGAATGTGAAACACGTGGCCACCAGGGGCTGTGACTGCAACAACTTTACTAGGTCCACTACCTGAGATGATGATGATGCGTTCATGTTAGTTTTTGTGTATCCCGGGTGGGAATACTTTACCTGTGGTGGATTTCGAGGTTTTAGGAGGTTTCGAGGGTGGAAGGGTAGTATTGGTAATTCACATTCTGGTGATGTTGTTAGGTGGGCCCATGCGTTTAAGAACTGAGCTGTACCTATGCCGTCGCATATACAGTGGTTGATGGCGGTGCACACCACCATTCCTCCGCATTGGAGACTCGTTACCTGTGAACAAGTATGGGATTGATGAGGGCATTTTGGTCCTTTCAAGTAAAATTAATTTTAAATGTTATCCTTATTTTTATATTGCATACTTTGGTGAAAGCAAAAAAAAGAGGCATATATAATATGATAAGCATTTCAACACAGAGATCCCAACTTCAAAATGCGATTTTGAAGGTCGAAAGTAAATGGATAGGCCATAGAAGATAAACATTTGTCATCCTGGTTTCATGAAAGCATAAAAATTAAAGATTTGGTTTCTTTTCTTTTCTTTTTCTTATTAATCGTGGTTGTTGAGTCCATTTCATGTGTATAATTACAGGTGAGAATTGTGTTAAAAGAGAAAGCTGATCAGTGACATTGAATCATTGATGTTTGCGTGCAAGAGTAATCATTACAGACAAGCACTCAGCGAGTTGGAGGGAATAATGCAAGCTTTCTGAGAAATCTGAAACAAACTTTTTAGAAAAAAGAGCAATATTATTCTAACTTCTGACAGTAAAATACACACGGAACTGACATATACAGTAACAGAACAAACTCCATTTATATCAGTCAACTTTCTAAATATAAGACTTAGATGACTTTTTTTACATGTGAAGGTTAAAAAATATGTTATTAAATTATGACATATTTGATATATATTTTTAAATTAGTCATTAATTTATAGATTAAATAAATTAATTTAAGAAAAAAATTAGGTAAATCAATTCAAAATTGATTTATTTTTCATTTTTAGGATTTTCTAAAAAGTCTACAGACTTACATTTTAACTTTCATGCATATAAGTCATGAAGTAATATATACTTTCTCTAAAGATCAAGAAAACAAGAAAATAATAATACTAATAATTAATCAAACCTGGACAATAAGAGGAGGAACGTCCAAGAAACTTCGAGCTTCAACCTTATACAAGAGCTTTTTCCAGGATTGATTTGGCAAGTTAGAAGGTTGAAGTAAATCATTTACAGTGATGGGCATGAATGCTTCAACAAAAAGAGTTCCTTCGTTCAGCGTTACAGTCCACGTGGAGCTTCCCTTGATCTTCATCCACGGCTCTCAATCTGCCAGCTAATGGATAGTAATCAACAAGAACTCTGGACAACGAAAGCTTCAAGGCATGGAAGCTCACAGATTTTGTGAAGATGTAACAATACTTGATGGAGAACCTGAGGAACTTTTGGTCGTCAAGGTTTGAGAGATAGAGGGAGTGATTTGGTGTGCTGGAACATGGGCGTATTACTATAGGTGGATTTGGATATGAACAATCTGAGAGGTCTCTAGATTTTGGTTTCAACATTTTTTTTGGCTCTTTAATGTTGTTGATGATTGTAAGAAAATAGATGAAGTGGAATGAAGATTTAGAGTGGAGTGTAGGAGAGTAGAAAGGAGAGAAAGATGGGAAGAAGTAATTTGTAGACAACAGAGAAAAGACACATCATCTTAAAATCTAAGTACGATGAGATTCCACAGGGTTGAGTAGTGGGAAAGGCTAAGATGAGGGCACCCTCATCGTTCAAAAAGTGTGCAAAAGTTTGTGTACATTTCATGTTTTTTTCAAAAGAAAGATTGAGGTTGAAATTATATCTAATTTAAAGACTGTAGTTTTATATTATCATTTTTGTTAGCTTTTATGAACTCAATGTTTACTTTTTCAATATGGAAAATTAAAAGGATATGTTATTATAAATAATTATTTGGTTTGAAATTTAAGATCTGATTTAGATTTTTTTTTTGGCCTCAAAGCATTAGTATAGTTCCTTTATCATCATCTAGACAACTTTATCATGTTAATCACGAACTATTAGTGATATTTTTTTAAAAAAAATATCACAAATGCTCAACTTATCAATTAGAAATGATTACTATTTTAAAATAACGAGTGGGAGTATTTTCTTTCAAATTTTTTAATTATAGACCTGTATTTTAAAATACAATATATTTTTTGGACCTTAAAAATAAAATATTTTTTGAAGACTGAAGAATATACGCCATGTGCTTCTCAACCTATTAGAGTGACCCTATCTTAAAACTTAAAGGGCGTATGCATTCGCTTACTGGTATACAAGTGATGATGACTAGTTCCCTAGCTAATTGCGTTCCACATGTTGCGTGGATATGCACTCAAACGAGGATGCATGTTCCTTGTATAAAGATGGAGCCCCAAAATTTTCAATTATAAAGAAAAAACAAAATGAAGAAACCAAGTTTAGTGTGGCCTCTGGCATGTCAATATGATAGACGACCAATTAACACACATGCAAGCTGCAATATCATATGATGAATTAGAATTTTCAATTCTCTGTGGGCCTTAAACTTCAAAATTGAATCTAGAAAGACTAATACGCTCTACTTCTACGGCCCTATAAATACAAAATCAAAGTATGAAGTTTCCTTCTGTGAGTGGGAAATCTTAAGAAGGGTTGCACGAATACAAGTAAAGGGTACAATGATAAAGTAGAAAATGAGGTGAAAAAGTCAAAAAATGTGATTGGTCACTTGGTACGCAAGTAAAATGGTCAAATCAAGCAAAATTACTGAGTAAAGGACACTGTTTCGTGGTCGTCATTTCAAGTTGTCATATCATCTCCAAATGCCCAGCTAACCTCAAGAAATGTGATTCATTATTGTGCTGCTAGTACTTCCTACTACCCTCATGTGCAGCTGTATGTATGTGTGTGTGTGTGAGAGAGAGAGAGAGAGAAAGGGTCAGTCACATGTGAAAATGACAATTGTGTGACTCCATGCTTAAACAGTGCTGGGAGATAACGTTGTTTATTATTCAAGCTTCATTATTGTCCTCTGCTTTACTGTTGTTCATAAGGATGCTGCCTCTTCTCTGTACTAACTACTAAGCCATCTTTGCTGACTCATTCAGAAGTTTCAAGTTTCGTGACCTTCCTGTGTTAATGTGGCAATGATATGGACCATCGTTGAGATTATATGCTGTTCAGTGTCCAAACAAGTAAATATGCTTTAATTGATGTGCCCCCGTATTCTGACTTTAAGCTCTGGCTTAACATCCATTTAAGGCCTATTTGGATTTAGCTTTTGGAGAATAACTTATGGGAAAATAGCTTTTTGAGAATAACTTTTGAATATAATAGCTTTTTTGAAAAACAGCTTTTTGTAAAATGAGAGTGTTTGGATAAAGAGTCAGTAGAATAGCTTTTCGAATACAAAATACCAAAAAGTACAATTTGCCCAAAAATTTAATTCAAAGATGTAAATGATCAAATTTTATCATTATTAGTAAAAATATTAAAAAATACTGCAAAAATTACAATAAAAACATAAAAAAAAATATGATCAACTCAATAAATAAAATTTTAATTTTTTTAAAAAAATTCAAGGTTAAATAAAGGTTTTATAATCATTTAATTGCTAAAATTGTACTTAATACCATTTAAGAGAAGACACTACAAATTGCTAAAGTTGTATTTAATCCCCTCGATTATTTATAATGACCTACTAAGCAAAAAATGCAATCAAAGTAATAAATAAATGTTTAATTGGTAAAACACAATAAAGTGGTGTCATATTTTTAGTTAAAGTATTTATAATAATTTAATTGCTAAAATTTTTATTAATACCATTTAATTAGAGAAGACTCAAAATACATTTTTCCACGTAGGAAAATCATCTATTTATCATCACAATCATCCTCCCGATCAATTAATTAACATCAATACCTTACACAGAAAAATAAAACTAATATCAATACTTCTAAGTGAAGGGGGGATAGTGGACACCAAGTGAAGCCCTGCAAATCTCTGAAAGTCACCAGAAATTGAGTGAGGCTTTATACAGAGAGAGAAACGAGGCAGCTACAGGCTAATTACAAAGCAGAAGATCTGAATAAAGACAGCAAGTATGTGAGGCATACACTTTATTTGATGTTGGGCGTAAAAAATGAAATGAGGAAGAAGAGCAACAAAAGGACGTGGAGGGATGGAGAAGATTGTGGTGAGAGGAATTGCCGAATTGGTGCTCTGCAGAATGATGGAGGAGACGAGTGAAGGAAGAGTAGAGAGGAAAGAGAGGGGTAGGCAGAGAGAGAAAGTTGGAAAAAGAGAAAAAGATAGCTTTTTCTCAAACCTAGGATTTGGACCCCAAACCTAGGTTTGGTTTCCAAAATAGCTTATCCAATTTTTTTTGAGTGTTTGGTAAACTTTTGTTGAAACCTAGGTTCTGTGGCCCAGAATAGCTTTTCCATGTTATCCAAACAGGCCCTTAATCCAAATATAAAAATCAAGATACTTGGGAGAAAAGGCAGAGAACTTCAAGAGAACATGTATTCATCTTTTTTTGACTTTTGGGAGATTATCAAATCAAGGAATCCAATTCTTGTTCAAAGGAGCACAGGTTCAATTCAATGGCCTTTGACTCTCCTCGATCTGAGGAACAAATTCCATCATTAAAGAACACTCCACCCCACTATGACTATAGCCTGATTCATTAGGTAACCCTTTAAGTGAAGACCATAAGACCAGTAGAATTTGGCATCATCTTAGATCATGTTTGCTTTTGAATCAACTGTTCATCTACATATGTAACTGATCATTATTGCTATCCACATGATTCAAAAGATAAAACGGTAGGTTGTTATATAATTTGGAGAAGCGTGGTTAGTTTACAGCCGAGCAACATATGAGTTTGCCTGGGTGACATATCTAACCCATCGATATGGATTATTTGCTTTTGACTTCGCTATCTGCAAATACTTCACCTGTGGCACAACAATTGAGCTCTTAAAAATTCTCACATTAAAGAAGTGGGTAAATAAAGCAGAACAAGATGAGGAAAACAGCTGGAAACAATGGATAGTAGGATTGATAATATGATCCTTAAATCACGAAGATAATAATCCAGTTTCAATTCCACAAGTTGATCTTTACTTGTATTGGAATGTTGGCCATAGTGAATTAGAAAATTAGATTCAACAAAGTATCTCATATAAATGGAAGCCATTTTCCTTTAGCCAGTGACATGGACAGGTACCATTTAATTTCTTAGATGAACTGAACAACACTTGTGTCATGGGTCATGGCATCACTAGAGAGACCTGGCTAACAGTTCGACCAGAACCATGAGAAATTTTAAGAAGAGGGCATTCATTTTCAGCCAATTAGCAGAACTATATTTAGAACGTAGCTTTAGCTTCAAAATAATTTTCAAGATTTTACCTGAAGCCTAGAAGCATTGTACATGGGTATAGTGAAGGACATGCTAATTGGGCCTGCTTCTTTCATAATATTTCCTGTCCTCAATACAAAAGAATTAATTTATTAGCAGGGATATATTTTGTCAAACGTTCAAAAGGAAAAACATCCAGCATTAGCATGAACCATGTATTTCTTGTGAAAATGTAAGTTTTGCCCGTAAAGTATGCTCAGTTCCACCACCAATCTGCAAGAAAATGGACGAATCAACGCTAAGATCCAATCTTACAAATATAGTAATTAAAATAGCCTTAAATATTCAGATAAGGAAACTTCTGTAAAACTAAGACATACTACTGTAAAAATTTGAAATAAATAAGTTGATGGGTATAACAGATCGTAAGTTCAGTCTAAGAACCACCTTCTTTATTCCCCACTCGAGTCTCTTGTTTGCTTCCTTAAAGTCTGTTGTCCCAACAGCTCCAGGATCCAACTCAAAATTAACACTGAAAGTTAATCAGGAAGGAAAAACAAGCAATTACAATAATAAGACCATCAATGTACAATAAAGCATACATTCCTAAAGCTTTGGGTAGTGTATACTGTGTAGGACACTTGTGCATTGGGCATGCAAAGCCTTTTCACCATATACCCATATCAGGGCATCCAATCTTTCAATTATACAGTGTCTAAATTTGCTTCATCATCCTTATCCTGTTTATCTTTCTCATCATGGTTAAGTAGGTCAAAGGCAATTTAAAAGGCACAAGGATATAATACCCAAGAATGACCTTTACGTCAAACTAAAACTCAATGTGTTAGGCAGTATGTTGGCAAAAAAGTGTGCCTCTGCTATGTAAATTATATATTTATGAAGGAAGATTATTGAAATACCGAGTTGTAGATGTTGGAAGTGGCATCTCTATAAGAACTGAGTTAGCATTGATGCTTGGTAAGAACTCTGCTCGCACTTTGATGATCACTTCAGCCTACGAAAACACAGCAGACTTTCAGTGAGATAAACAAGACATTAAAGTCTAGAAAATCATGGGAAGCTCAAATCACCTTAAAGGACCCTGCTTCTTCAATCAGTGCATTGATACGAAAGGGTGGCTTAAATGGTTGGGTCATTCGATAGTTCATGACAGGAAATTCACCATCGGGTGGCACCTACAATAAAACAATGATTTGTCAAGAGACTTGCAAAAAAACATTTATAACTGATATATCTACGGTGATCAACTATGCATTTACCAATGTCAAAGTTCGGTCAATATCAAAATTAACAAGGCGCACAGATTCATGGAAGTTGCAATCATCAAGGAGGACAGCCCCTGAACTTCTATAACCTGTCAAATTATATGAATGAATGACATCAGAGAAGAGTGAAAAGATTAGGCAAAAGCCAATTGGGAAGCCAGTATATCAAAGACCATCTTTCAGAACAGGGGGGAAAAATCTTAGCAAACATTTCCCGGAAAATAGACTATATCATAAATGGACCTACCATTTACTCCTATACTCAGGTCCTCATTGAGAGCAACTCGAATCTCTGGGTTTCCAGTAAGATAACTCTTCATTTGGATGGTGCCATCTATTTCACTGGTAAGTATGAATCCCTGATTCCAATGATCACTTCATTAAGCATGAATTCATATACGTGTATAGGAAAAAAACATACAGCAAGTGGCATTGGAAAAACCATATGTAACAATGAACTTGAATACTCACACTGGAGTTAAATGTAACACTTATTTTCTCAATCACGTCGACAAAAATCTCATCCCTCTTCCTACCCCCAGGTTCATTTGCAACTACAGATTTCGTAATAGCTGTTCCTGGCATTCGTTTGGCCCCTTGCTGCAGACACAAGTGTTTTGACATGGAATGAGACCATAAATTCTACAAGACAGCCAACAGGATATGATCATCACACGTAACTGACTAAACAAGTCATTACCATAAAAATGGATGCAGCACCAAGAGCAGGCAATCGTGCAGCATCAACCACAATTGGCTCATTGAAAACATAGGACTTCAAAACCTCAGTTGATGTAGTTTGGACGTAACCAAAATCCTGGCATGAACACACTTCAGTTAAGGTACGCATTAATTAAAAATGAAATGGTGGAATCATAAACAAGGCAATATGATAACCTTAAAAAATTTAAGGACAGAAATGAAAGGGAAACCAAGCACTAGTATGTCATAACTATTTAACATAAGTCATACAATGCAGGGGATTAAGTTTTAATTTAGTTTTTAATCCATAAAAACCACTAAGACAATTGAGAAAATATCACATGAAAATTTCACCAAAGATCATCTCTTGGACTTGGCAAATGAAAAATTGAGAGCAGCTGTCTATGAGGAACTGAAAGAAATGAATCACCAATGCCTAAACCAACAAGATTGGATGGAAATGGATTGCAGCATGACAATTTTGAACAAGAATTCCACATTCAAGTTTCAACTCAGGCAAGGGAGAATATTAATTACCAAGTACTTACAATGACTTCATCCAATAATTCATATACAAGCACGAAGTTCTTCCGCAATGAATCTTCATTGAGAATTCCAATGTAATCTTTGATGACACGGGCAATTCTCTGAAGAAGTTCCAAAACAAGAGAAGGGGAGACATTGACTCTAGTGGTAGCAACAAACAATAATCCAGAAACCTTCACGTGAAAGTAGTTGACACCATCTGCATTCTATTGAGAAGATAAACGGCAGTCAGGCGGGACAATGAGAAAACATAATGATTGGGATGAATCTTCGGAACACTTATCTAGAATATATACTTTTCTTCAGTTTAATCAGCATATGCAAAATAATATTCCTCCATTTCTTAATATAAGCCCATTTGACTTTTGTAGGAGAAATTAACTTTTTTAGTAGAAATTAAGGAAGCTAAATAAGAGGTGTTTTGTGTATTACTCCCCCTTTTCCTAAATACACCACTTTCAAATTTTAATTTATTCCTAAATATAAGAGAACTTTCAAATTATTCCAAACTTTTTCCAAAATTAACGCTAACAATAATGTTTATCTATAATAAACAAGCAAAAAGGAGTGTAAGGATAAATGTGTATCGTTATGATTAGACTAAATTGGTAATATTATGTGCTAATAACTAAGTAAACATACATCTTTAATCTAATCAAATTAGGGAAAGCTGTCTTACATGGGATATAGTATTAGGTAAAAGAAAAGCATGAAGAAGAAAAAAATAAGGAAACAAAATGATATCATGAAGAGAATACGGACAAAGACAGGAGGAGCATCTCCTTCATCATCCTCTTTCCAGAACTTCACTTTGCGGAAAAATGTCTCTGCACTCCCTTTTTGTACATCACCACGATCTGCATTCAATTCAATTCAAAACCCAAAAATGTGTCAATTGTCACAACTCAAAACATCACTCTTTTCTTCACTCAATAATAGCTAACAGCTTGCATCAATGTACTAATACATAAAAAAAAATACACAAACTTTCTGCATGTACACAAAGTTTGCATGTGAGGAAAATAAAGCCCAAAAGCATTCACAAACAAGAGTTACAATAAAAGAATGATTATTACTATAAAAGCAAGAAGGAATCCAGAGAGAGTAGAGCTATAAATAAATTAGGTGGAAATTAGAGAAATGAATTAGAAATGAAGTTAAGTAATAGAGAGACTGACAGTCACGGAAGACGATGTTATCACCCCTCTGTGAAAGAACGAAGAATTGAGAGATCATATTCACAACACAAGTCTTCGCTCTCTCTCTTTGTGTTTCTTCGACTATTTTGTACGAGGTTACAACTTACAAGGTTTGCTATATGCTTTGATAACATTGTCTTTCCTCTTTCATTGTTCTTTCAGATTGTGGGCCCCACTAGCTTAATCGGATTGCCACGCTTTCCTTCTTCTTTTTTTCTCACTGCCACGTTTCCCTCGCCCGCCAAACTCTTCCTTGACGTTTGACCAATTCACCAACGTGGGCCATTCAGCCTTTTTTTTAACTAGCCGCCATTGGGCCATTTTTGGACTTACCTCTATTGAGCCTTTTTTATGGACTGACTGACTTCATCGCACTTTTTGGACTCATCTCCATTGAGAATATTTTTGGAACTAACCTCTATTGGGCCTTTTTTAGACTGACCTCCATTGAGCCTTCTTTTGGACTGACCTCCATTGGGCCATTTTTTGGGACTGACTTCCTTTGGGCCTTTTTTTGGACTGACCCCTCCATTGAGCCTCTCTTGGTCTCTCCTTTCATTTTTTTAGAAAAAGAAAGAGTTCTAAAAGTAACATATTTTCCTAAATTAATGTTGTGTAATTTGCAGTTAAAATGATTTTTTTATGTATATTTGAAACAGTTTAATGGAAGTAAATGGATTGAATGGGAAAAAAAATGCTCGATTAAGGTCAAACTAGTATATTAAACTTCGTAAGACAAAGAAATGGAAACACAGATGAAAAGATCTAACTCTAGAATAGCTAGGTGAAAGACGGATGATATTTGTGAGGTGAAAGACGGATGATATTTGTGAGGGAGAGAGGTTTGTTTTCTAAATTAAATTGGTGTATATATTCTCTTCTCTAATATCCTCATTTAGTTAAGTGGAGAATAAAACTGCATTGATACTTTTTTTTAAAAAAAAATAAAATTGGTTTGTATATGCGACAATTGTTTAAGGAAAAAAAGTAATTGAAAGAAATATGAAGTGGAGCGAGATATTTTATGTTGAATACGGGATGGAGATCTCTTAGGGGGTATTGCCAAGTCAAGAAACAACAAAGTATAGAGGCGACTTTGTCAGGGTCTATGAATCCTTTTCTTTTAATATTTGCTTTCTGTCTTTTCACTCCAACTTAACGTTTTTTGCTTTGTTATATTTCTCCTCCCTTGAATGTGAACACACTGAAACCCTCTTTCAATCGATGCCCTGTATCTTTATTTTGATCCAAAATTCCAGTCTAACCTCGTTGTCCATCTCTTTATACATATAACTGTTACAATGTATCAATCTGGCTTGTCGGCAAATCGGATCCTCAAGGTTTAGCTTTACTAAAAATGCTTAATGCTTAGCTTGCCTATCATGTAGGATGAAGATGGAATGTATTATCAATAATTTGCCTTCGAGATGAAGGCAATGTATTTTATGGGACAGTGACAGTGAAGTGAAGCGATAATGTAGGTAAGAAGACGAAAGATGAAATGACTTCACTAACTTATGTGAATGCGATTCCTTTCAAGTTGCACGTTCGTACGGTAACTTTCAGTCGGCTTTAACTCCTTTCGTTTTCGTGAAGGGGTGAAATATAAAAATAAATGTAAATAGAAATAAGATTAGTGCGTTTCCTAGTGTGAGAAACGACTGATAGCCTTAAAGATGGTAAAGCAGCTAACTGTAGCTGCACATGGATTCGATTTCTAAAGTTATATTTAAAGTTAAAGACAAGCTTCTCCAAATTGTTTGACACGCTTTTTGCTCATGCATATACTTGTTTTTTAAGGTGGATTCAATATTTGGAGTGCCTCTTAATTAGTTAACTTGACGTTTTCTGTGACCCACGACCTAAATGGTCTCCAAAGACCTTGGATATGCCAACGAATGAACTTTTCTTTTCTGCCTGAAAATATATTAACGGGTGAGTTAATGGCGATCTATTCACAGGTCGTAAGGTTTGCATTAATAGGATGGACCAACAAGGATATATATAGTACAGCATTTCCCCCATCATGATACACAGTAGCCAGTAATATACGTTACTGGATCTGGATGCATGAGCTCGTATTTTATCTTGAATAGAGACAGTAGAGAAGGGAGAGAAGTTCAATACTCCCTCTTCCTAAACATAAGATCACTTTAGCAAATTTGAAGATATTAAGGAAGACATTCCAATGAGTTAGGATTACATGAAATTTCTAAAATACCCCCACCTAAGTTTTAAAAATATCACCTTCTTAAACCACTATTTTTTAGGTGAAGGGAGCATAGGGGTAATATGGAGAAACTTGAGCCAAATTAGAAAGTGATCTTATATTTAGGAAAAAGTTCTTCTCCCCAAAGTGATCTTATATTTAGGAACGAAGGGAGTAGTTTATAGTACAAATTCTTCGAAAGACGAAACGTGCTTTGCTTAGTTTTGGATACCACTTTGTAGAAAGTGGAAATAAATAGCCGTCGTCCCACTCAGCATATGCACCACCAAAACCCTTCTTCCAAGCTGGTGAAAGAAATATATCATTCCATCATATTGGCATTAGATTCCCGTGCATTAAAAAATATTGATGCATGATAAGTCTACTTTTTACTATTTTACTTGGATTTTTACGCAAAACTATTGTCATTGTTTTCTACCTAAGGTAATTTTGAAATATACGAAAAAGAAGAGCCCATAAATCATTTCCTCCCTTATAAACAAATAATGCACTTGCACACAGTTGCACCGAATTGAATATAGATAGGAAAGAAACCATCTATACAGCGACACTAGAAGATAGGAAAGAACCATCTACAGCGACACTTGAAGTCTGATACATACTATTATTGGAGTCGTTCAATGAGCACAACACATGGTATAAAGAACGAATAATATTCCAATCTACGACGCAAGTAATCAAATTAATGAATAATGTGCAGATAAATTGGCACAAAGTATATTCTTTGAGCGCCTTCATAAGATCCTGTCCTCTTTTTCTTCATGCGTCTCCATTGTCAAGTACCGTTAAACTCTTTGTATAAGAAAAGCTTTTGATGCGAACAACACGCGATATATCATCTTACTAATTATTAGTAACAACTAAATTTCATAATTATGTGAACTCCATAAAAGAAATTAAAAAACTTGCTTAAAAGATATGAAATGGTGCGACCCGTGCATGCAGATGTCATTGTAGTTGATCTCTTTTACTGAATTGATAGCGAACAGTTCACTATCATTTTCATGTTAGGTCATTAGCATATTTCATTACATGTCCCGAATATTACCTAAACAATGTATAGCAGTTCATTATTGCTGAATGCAAAGGTGTCATGGAGAGGGACCATCTAATCTAAATCTATAGAAAACCACATGACAAACCACCTTTTTCTCGAGAGCAAAAAATTTTCCTTACTAGCTTTTCAATTTATTGAGGAATGCTAATATTGAACCAACAAATTAAATCAAAGGGTTCATATAAGTATATAAGATGTATATATAGGATACCGACACGTATATAGAAATTACGTACGGAAAATATAGAGATAAATTGAAGAACATGTTGCTCAACCTAATAAGTCGTTGATTTATTTTAGAATTCGAGGAGAAATTTAAAACAGACAATTTTTTGTGCTTTTGGAACGTGTAGATCCATCATATATGTATCACGGTGACTCGATGGAACGTACAAGATCCTATTATAGTAGGGGTTGCCTTTGTGCATGTGTGTAGTAGGCCTAGCTAGGTCGCCCTTTAAAGATATGAAACCAGCTTTTCTTCACATCAACTTGCATACAAATGAGACTTTAAAAAACTTTGAGGTTTAAAATTTGTTGCGCTTCATGGGTAAGCTTCCTATCTTGGAGGAAGAGAAGGAGGAGAGGGACCACAAATAATTAGTTGCTCTTATTAGATTATCACCAAAGCTTCTAATATAACTTATAGGAAACAATATACCAAAACTTTATACTCTGTCACCATTAGTTGATGTCACCCTGCCCTTATTTTGCAAACCTAGTTCTTAAAAAGTATTTGCGTTTCCTAGGTCTCGAATAATTAATGAATATGATGTTTGCGTAGTAATATATGCATGTTTGCTTTAATTTCATGTTGATGCAACAAAATACACAAATACATATACAACACAACAATAATTGATTGCTTCTCATGTAAAGAGGGTTTGTTTTCATTTGTTATTATTAATGCGTCTCAGCAATATTAATTAGGCGTATCCTTTTCTTTGATGATGATTACGTGGGATCCATTTATGAGAGCTACGGAGCCACAATTTCAAAGAGGGGAAAGGGGAAAGGGGAACTTGTGAGAGGCTTGGTGGTATAAAACATGTATCCGCTGCGTTGGTTTCTTCTTTTCTTCCACCATGCAACTTTTACTTTTTATGATGGTGGTGTGGTGATGGTGTAAGTCTCCTTTTTTTACTTTTACGGTGCAATTTGCAAAAGGCATCTTAGTATTTGAAGCATTCAATTTTAAAGAAAAAATGGGGCAACAATTCATCATGCTACAACCTACATGCATGCCTTCAATTGCTAAGATCTAATCATCTTTAATCTGTCAAAACACATTTCTTAAAAAATATTATGGCGGTTTAGCTTTATTTTAATTAGTGTTTCTTAATCAGTAAATTAAAATGAATACACTAGGAGTTGTCCGACATTATTTTTTTTTATTTGATGAAGGGCTCAAGTCCACTTTGAGCTTGATTAACCATCTTGACTTTATTTTATTTATTGCCTAGGTAAAGTAGTGGCTTGACTTGGGTCATCTATTTTGAAAATTTCGTCATGTAATTTTAAAGGTTTTGTGATCTTCTCATAATGTTTAGATTTTAAAGCATTTAAAAAATAATGACGATTTCCATTGCTATCTTTTTTTTATTAATAACATAATATGAGAAATAATAAGCATATTTTAATACAAACAAATTAAATATAATGGCCATATAATTCCATTTTATACATCGCTACCCCTTCATGCATTGTCATTCAGGTCTTCTACATAGATCAAATATCAAATCGCGAATTCTCACTTAGATTTATTATCATGGCTACATAAACAAACCATTAAAACTTTGGAGTGCTCTGTCACTTCAAAATGAGCAAACAACTAAAAGCCAGAGCGATTTTATAAAGATTTTCCAATATCATTATTATACACGCATACAAAGGCTTCATTTCCTCCTTCACATCCCTTTAGGTTTTGTGAAAGCATCAGAAACGAGCAAATAGTAATAGCTGTCCCCTGGTACAAAATCTAGATGCCATCAAATCCCCGCACTAGATTCTCATACCTTTCACTTTCTTTTTTGTTTTATTGAACCATCATTTTCCCCTCCTTATTTTCTGGTATTTGTTTCCTCGACCTCCTTCCCCCCACTTTTTTCATCTATATATATCAACCTCCCGAAACTTCATTCACTTACTCTCTCCCTCTAATCCCTCGCCCTCACCTTCTTCAATTCCATCCTATATTTTCAGTTTGGCCCTCTTCTCTTTCATCTATTTGTTTCCCTTAGCTTTCACTTCCTTCTAGAAGTTGACCTCTTTCTTCTCTCTCCTTATTTCCTAGGAATATAATCTGATCACCCTCCAATCTTATCTATCGTTTATCCTAGGTATCTTATGTTGTTGTAATGTTTGACAACTTTCATGTCTCCAGTCATTAGTGAAATCCTCCGTTCGGGTATCACCGTCAACTCCTCCCTCCGGCGTATGAGCCACCTGGCTCAATCATTCTCCGTTGTCTTCCTCCACTGGTTCTATGTTTTCTCATAAACATCTTACCACCACCACCATATGCTATACCGTACTACTAACATATAGACATATAATTATTAATTAAGCTTTCAAAATTATATATATCTTTGTGTTGCACGTTAACTCATGTCACTGAAAAACATGATGATGGGCTCACCAAGTGGGAATTATCACATGTGCTTGTCGAATACGAGGTTGTTACAGGGTTTAGGATGTGAACAAGAAGATGATGAGTTAATGATGATGTTGGAA
The DNA here is from genome assembly GCA_029929735.1 of Mimosa pudica. NCBI lineage: Eukaryota > Viridiplantae > Streptophyta > Magnoliopsida > Fabales > Fabaceae > Mimosa > Mimosa pudica. Next base: position 13,613,435 of record JAKELP010000004.1, on the reverse strand, counting down.
AGGAAGAGGAAGAGGATGGAGGCGAATCGTGAGTCAGCTAGGCGATCTAGGAAGAAAAAGCAGAAGTATGTGGACGATATGATGGCACAAGTTGTGGGGCTTAGGAAGCAAAACAATGAGCTTGTGGCTGGAATTAACATGGTGAGGCAGATGCATCGGAATGTGGAGGGTGAGAATATTATTTTGAAGGCTCAGATTGTTGAGCTCACACAGAATCTTCAATCTCTCAATCATATCATTGACCTGGTCAACGCAAGAAAAATGATGAATACTGGAAGTGGTGAGGCGATGAATTTCGCTGTGAATCCTATGGACATGTTTTTGAGCCATAATCAACCTATTGTGGCTTGTGCTGACATGTTTAATCAGTGGTGAAAATGTGTTAGTTGTGTTTTATATATATAGGCTCTATTTCTTTGGTATCTCTTTATATTTTCTGGTCCTTTTGTTGTTGTTTGTAAGCTTAAGGGGAGGGGTTGCATTTAAGTGTAGTCACTGATGTTGTATAATATGAGTCGCAAGCTCGATAACAAGGTATCAAGCTTTGCTAATCTAATTGGGGTGTGTATGCATGCATAAATTGTGATCATCATGTTGTTTTTAATGTTAAGCTTCTTTTATTGCCATTTTTAGTATAGTTTTTCTTGTCCTCCCGAAATTAAAAGAATAATGCACTAAATTAATAGAGCAAGTTTTTTTGACTACTTTTGAAAGTGTGCATATATAACTAATGCACGGGAAAAAGTAGATCTAATAATTCACAAAAACACATTGCTTTTTTATTCGAAATTTCGTAGTTATGTGTGTGTGTGTAGAGACTAGAGAGAGAGAGATAGATCGAACATATGAACAGAATAATACATGAATGTGTAAATAGACAGGAGATAATGGCGATTCTCCTCTCAGCTTTCTTCCATAGGAATGAACTTTCATTTCTCAAGTTAGAATAAAAGATTACTCTGCACAAATACTTGAATTGCCTTATTCTATCAAGTCGTTTAATTTCACATAGCAGGAAGTAAATAAACATACTAATAGAGTTTTAAATGGTTAGGTGACTCATCAACAAATGCCTAAATTTTATTAGAGTAACCAAAGTCCCACATGGAAAAGATTTGAGTTGGATTAAGGGTATATAATGATGAGTTGAGCACCATCACATTGGCTTAAGCTTTTGTGATGGATTGACTCTCCCTCATTATGTGTCATTGATCCAAAACTCAAAAATATCAACATGGTATCAGAGCCATTCGATCGGTGGGACCCAGAAAAAAAAGAAAAAAAAAAGAGAAAAAAAAAAAAAATGAAAAAAAAAAGAAGAAGAAAAAAAAAATGAAAAAAAAAAAGAAAAGAAGAGAAATATTTGTAGACCTGAGGCCTCTGAGACTAAAAAAGTACAAGCCCAGGCAGACCTGAGGCCCCTGAGACTCTAAAAAAAAAGAGTACAAGCCCAGGCAAATGAAAAAAAAAAAAAAAAAAGAAAAAAAAAATAGAGAGAGAAAAAAAAAAAAAAAAAAAAAAAAAAAAAAAAAAAAAAAAAAAAAAAGAAAGGTAGGGTGAATATTAGAGTAACCAAAGTCCCACATGGAAAAGATTTGAGTTGGATTAAGGGTATATAATGATGAGTTGAGCACCATCACATTGGCTTAAGCTTTTGTGATGGATTGACTCTCCCTCATTATGTGTCATTGATCCAAAACTCAAAAATATCAACAAATTTTACTTGTCGACATTTCGTCTACAAAATAAATATAAGGGTATAAATTCGTCCTGCTTTTCTTCGAAAGCTGTCCCAAACAATTGTTATACATTAATTATTATTAACAGTATAGTACAGTACCAGTGAGACAAGGATAGGGCACTCATGACTACTAAAAGCTAACAACCACATAATAGCAACCAAGGAAGTGGCCTGAGGAATGGGAAAATAACAAAATCAAAGGGACAACGGATGATGGACGTACATAATTGAATGAAATCAAACATGACGAAATCATTATTTGGACTTTTCTCCTTAATTCTACGTTGAATGCCATAATCATTACTACACTGTACGCAAAAATATATATGACTGTTAGTTTATTGCAATTATTTATACAAGCATTATTGATACGGGCTCCCGCATAAGAACAGAATCAGCATCAAGATGCGAAATGTGGGAATCAATAGATAATGAGTGAATCATGATAAGATGTTCGAAATATAATTAAAAATAATTCAAGCTTCATGTAATAGTTACCAATATATTGTTATAAAAAAATAGTTACCAATATATTACTTTCTGATAGTATTTCAATTTCCAGAGGTCTTTTCTTCATCTGAATTTCTCCGGGAAAACGAGAAAAAGCTCCTACTTTCTATAACAGACAAAACACTAGGGCCCGCAATTATTAATGGGCCGGCCCAATTCGGGAGCCTTGAACTTGATCATGCTCCTCTAGATCCAGACGGTGGAATAACAAAAAATCTCCTTTGTTCAGCTTCTCATAGTATTTTAATAGCTGACTATGGTTGAAACTTGAAAGAGTTAGATTATGTTTGAATATAGCTTTTTTGAAGAATAAATTTTTGGGAAAAATGTTGAAAAAAATCTTCAAAAAAATAGATTATGTAGAATAGTTTTTGAAAAAACTAAAAAAATAGCTTCAGGCAAAACTTAGTTTTTCGGTTAAAAAACTATTCTAAAAAAGTTGTAAATGTTGGTATGACTTAATTGAAACATAAGTTTTGACAGAAAAAACTATTATAAAAAACTGTGAGTGTTTGTTTGCTATTATATCAAAACCTATGTTTAAGCTTATACCTAGATTTGAGAGTGTTCCAAACAGACATCTAATGTCTTTCGTAATGATAAATAAATATTTGAATTTTCAATGTGGCATAAACAGGTAGAAACTTAATAAAATATAAAAAATTAATAATATAGTAGCATAAAATATTCAAAATTTGTACATTTTGTATGACTTTTGTTTTCTAAATTTCCCATGATTGATGTTTGATGACAGTAAAGGAAGTTATTATTGAGAAGGGAAGTGAGGAGTGAAAATGCAATTACAAGTGATGATGGCTAGAGGGATAAGCCACGAGCTGATCATGCGCACTCTACGTGGCGCAAAATTATAACAGCCATTTCTTTTTATCATCCGCTCCCTCTCTTTCTCACTTTGTAATAACACAACAATAATATGCATAAAAAAATTAATATCATCGTTATTTTACTCTCACACTTTGGGTTAAGGATGAGATAGATTTGAAAGTTTGTTTTACCATCATAGTAGCTTTGGAATTATTTGGAATTATTTCTAAGCTTAAATTAGCTCTTGAAGTAATGAAATGAGGTAAGATTTCACAGGCCCTTTTAGACGGCCCACTAACAATGCTTCTAGGGTTATTGTGATATAAAAAATTTATCTTGAATCTATTTTATGACTTCAGAGGCTGATTTGAGACTTCCAGGACTACAAGTATAATGTGATCCTTATACTAAAACTCCTTATGCTAACCCATTTTACTTTTGTCAAATAAAAAAATAAAATATAAGGAAAATGTAAAAGAAAAAAAAAAGAGGAAAAAGAAAGGAAGCTTGAAAAAGAGGAGGGAGACAAGGGAAAAGAAGAAACAGAAGACGACGTCATACTACACACACCATCTCTCTCATCTCATCTCATTTCATTTCCATGGACTTTTCTTACGCATGATTTTCTCTTCTCTTCTCTTCTCTTCTCTTCACAGACTCATAATAACGCTTACCATTTCTTCTTCGACTTTTACACACACTTCATTTTCTCTATTCACCTCCCTCACTTTCTTCGCTTGCCGCCTCTCTTTTGTTCAGTGCATGACCACTGAGAAAGAAGACTCACCTCAAATCCACGACCTCGCCGCCTTTTCTTCCTCTACGTCTTCCCTTCAAATTTCACCATGTAACAAATATTGCCTTTTCCTCTTTCACTTATCAACCATTTTCGATCTCTTTTTATTTTTTCCTGATTTATGTTCTGGGCGTAGATTTTTCTCAAACCCTAAGCCCTTTTATTAAGTAAATTGAGACTCGATTTTCGCTGTTTCTGTTTACACTGACATGGGATTTAGGTCATGAATAATGACTAGTAGACCTATTCTGCTTTAAATTTAATATGTTTCCATTATTATGTTTCCATATTTATGTTTCTTTGGTGCTTTTAATCTTTCTTTTTTTTGGTTCTTTTTTTATGATTGGTGGTTGGGGTTTTGCTACTAGTATTGGAGCATGTTTAATGGCCTTCATTATTTTGCTATATACTCTGTTGTACCTTTCTGTTTTTACTCATTAAGCTTTATATCTTAGTAGGTGTAGCAAAGAAAAGTAGATTTTACTGACTACGGTATGAGGTGTGGGTAAGTCTAACATGAGTAGGTGACACTCCGTTAATCACTAATGTAGTCTATAATTCGATCAGGGAATGTTGTGAATTTTCAGGGAGTTTGTCATAGTTGTGACTTGTGAATTTGCTTGTCTGGAAGTTCTCTGTACTCTTAGTTACAAGAAAGTTACACATTAATTGAACAAATGATATGTCTCAACATAAATGCTCCACCGTGTCCTAATATATTGAAATATCTCAGTCAGACTGCCCTAATCAAACTGAGTACATTTTGGTTCAATATATTGAAGAGTGAAGATTTGGTTGTCAATGAAAACTCAATGCAAATCAGATCCACCCCCCCCCCCCCAATATTGTGACATAGGTCTTGTGTGCCTCACGTTTTTGAGTTGTTAGTAGGTTCTGTAGGTAAAGCTTTGGTCTTTAGGTAATGGTTGATGTTTGATACATGTCATCATGCAATATAATGTATCAAATCAACCCTTTCCTTCTTCTGTATTCTCAGGAGGAAATGCTTCTACAATTTGGTGGTCGCAAATTAAGGTGTCTTCCCCATTTTTTTGTCTAAAGTATTTGGTATGTATTTGTCCATGTTTCTCCATAGTGCGTTTAACTAATTTTGCTTCCTGTCCACAAGTCATTTATGTTGAATTTTGTCATTGCAGCTTTTATCATGGGATCTGCTTGTTGTGTGGCTGCAAAGGATAGTACTATTCCAAACAGAACTAGAGTTGAAAGTTTGCACAGGAATGATGTTTATTCACCATCATGGAGTTTTCGCTGGGATAGACGGGGACGTGTTGCTGGTGAAACCCAGAATCATTTGTATCACTCATCTGGTGGAGTCAGCAGAAACATTAGCATGGAGTTAAAGGGGTCATTAAGTTCTGAAAGAGGCAATTTATCTGACGGGGGAAGCACAATGGAGAATTCTGTTACTCCTATTTCTCAGAAGTCTCCATTCCATGAGGCTTTGGTTGCTAATCCAATGACTCCATCTTCAGGTAAATTTAGTGTTATCGTTCTTTTTACTTGCACAAGCCCATTTGGGAATGCATCTTAATATTAGTTTGCACACATATGTGGCTCTTGTCTTTGATAGTCGAAACTTCACTTCATTATACAGAAAAATCATTAAATGGATTGCTGTCTCCTGTCTGTTGAATTCTCAAATGAAGCAAGCATCCATGATATTAAAGGCTGTCTCTGTTGTTAACACTATAATATAGCATATTGACTGGACTTGAACACTGACTATAATATAAGTATATTATCTTTTAGGTTTTGTTTGGTTGAGGAGAAAACTTGGGGGAGGAGAAAAGTAGGAAGAAATTTAGGAGAGAAAATGGATTTTTATTTGTTTGGATTCAGAACAAAAAATAGGTAAGAAGGGAATTGGGGGAGTAAATAATCATGTGAGTCCATTTTTTCTTATCAAAAAAGGATAAAATAAATTCTCCCATCTCCGTTTTCTTTTCCTCCCATTTTCACCTCTCGCAGTTTTCTCCCCAACCAAACACAACCTTAAGGTGGTGCAAATTTCATACATTTCTTATAGGAAGTGGCTTATGCCCTTTCCACTTTTGGCCGAGAAGTTTCTAACTGACATTTTCCTGTTGGTTCATTTTAAGATTAATGTCTTATCGTTTGTGTCATTTCATTTCTGGAAACACATTTACAAATTACAATCATGATATTATACAAGAGCTCTGCATGTTGAAAAGTGGATTTTAGATCTGGATAAGTTATTCTCACAATTATCTGTCTTAATGCCACTAACTTCATTTGTACTAAGTTTCTATTTATTTAATCTGAGGTGGCCTAAATTGTATAGGAATTTCTGTTTTAGGCCTCCTGGCTGAAGCTAACTGTGGGGCCGTTCCGGTTGTACTCAAACTTAGCTTATCATACGTATTACTCTAGCCTTTGGACACACTCTATTTCACCCTTTTAAATGATCAGGGGGAAGGATAGTTAGTCTAAGGTTGTCTAGGTCATCAGTAGGAGGCCCTCACGAACCTCCTATGGATGCACAGTTTAGATTTTAGAAGGGAATGCAGAGCACTGCAGGATTTTGCAATCCAGCTAACAGTCTTAAAATCTTTTTGGTCAGACGATATGCTCAAATACTGCTCCATTCTTTAGCTTTGCATGTAGGATTTTCTGTCAATTGAAAAGATATTTTTATTGTTATGTATGTGAACTATATACTGCTCTGTTCTCACTTTTCTAATACTGTTTCCCATTCAGGACAATGGTTTGTCAATTGATTTATCACATGTTTGAAATTTGAATGGTGTGGAACCTCTCTTGGCATTAGATTTATTCAGTCATTGAATTTTCTTTTTTCTTCCTGTGTTTATTGCAGATCTGTCCATGGTTAGCAATTATTCTACAGTGGTAAGTTTTTATCCGCAAAACTTGATCTGGGAATTTTATCTTTATATTATGTTTATTGACCCTATTCCCATTGTACTGTGCCCACTCTGAAATTCCATATTTCATCTTTAGGTGAAGAATCTGGCATCCTCTGAAGTTGCAGAATCTTCTGCACTAAACCTTCCATTTTCTTTGCATTCGGGCTTCTCAACTCCTACAATGGATCCTTTGCCTAATCATAATTATCACCATCTTCCCAACTCTACACCATCAAGATGGGCTCGTCAATCTCCGGGACACCCGCTGTTGAGGCAGATTTCTGATAGCAGGATCCTAGGATTGAAATCACCGGACAACTCAATTTCTGAGGGGAGACCATCATTTGTGTTCTCTAATTGCAGCAATGACATGGTTGGATCCCAATGTGGGTCATCTGATGGCTGGTCCATGCGAACCTTTTCTGAACTTGTGGCCTCTTCTCAGAGGGAAAGATGGTCCTTTGATAGTGAGTATTTTGGTTCAGGCCGTCACAAGATAAGTGGATCTAGCAGTAGGTTCTCATATTCTCCCTCGATGGATATACGATCCTGTGGGGCTTGCTCAAAGCTATTGTCTGAGAGATCTGCATGGGGCAACCAGAAATTAATCGCTGGCAACGACCTCTCATCTGTTGCTGTACTGGTCTGTGGTCATGTATATCATGCCGAGTGCTTAGAGACCATGACGGCGGAGGCTGATAGGTATGATCCAACTTGTCCTGTTTGTTTGGTTGGAGAGAAACAAATGTCAAAGTTTTCGAGGAAAGTTCTTCGCGCTGAATCAGAGATGAAGGCGAAAAACTCCAGGATATCAAAGAACCGGGTGGTTGATAGTTATCTTGATGGCGGCTGTGATGTTTTCGACAGGCGAAAAGGCATTGAATGGGGAGGTGAAGCTCCGAAGATGGAGCCTAACTCTAGTTCACGGACCTCATTAGGGAAGCCCTTCTTGAGGCGTCACTTTTCACTTGGCTCCAAGTGGACCCGATCCCTGTCGGAGAATGATTCTGCCAGGAAGAAGGGCTTTTGGGCAAGATATCGTAGAGATTGAACTTCACTCTATTAAGTAATTGTTATAGTAGAAACGCCAGCAATTTAGAATGAATTAATATTTTGAATGTCGTCTGGCTTTTGGCCGACCATTTTATTAGATTGTTTTAAGCTAATTTTGACTATACATCAGAAAATTTTTGCCAAGTTGAATTTTTGGGCGTAACGAAGGTTCCTATGGGACGCCAAAGACGTGTTTGACAATGAAAACTTGTTAAACTTTGTTTATGCAAGGGTGGGCAGCTTTTGGTTAGCATGAGACTCTGCATAAGCGTGGTCCAAAGTCCAAACCACTCTAGACTTGTTCAAAATTCAAACACATCCAAGGCAGACAGACCATAGTGCGGGGCAAACTGAAGCGGCATTCGTCTGTTTGAATTGAAGACTCATTTTGCTTTGTTTGCTTGTCCATCAGTCAATGCGTTGTAAAGACTAAGCAATCTAATCTGTTGACTGTTGACCTCCCATATCTTAATCAGCTAAATGATCAATCAAATTTTACATTAATGAGTTCCATATATTAACTAAGAAATAATGTAGTGTCTTATTTGCTATCTACCTATCGTGTTACATTCAGCTCATAGGTTGATCCGGTTGTGAATAGGCTAACAATTACCCTCGGGAGTGAATAATAATTAACATCAAGATTGTACAAAGGGGGTGTCCATCTTGTTAAGTATGATCTGCAATCCAGCTCTATAATTAGGGTAAGCTAGTTTCACACCAAGCTCCTCCTTCATTCGAGCATTAGACACCCTCTTCTCACCCCTAATGTTTTTAGGTGTTAGGTTTGACCACTCTATCTCCTCAGCTTGTTGTGCCATCAGATCAGGCCACTTATTATGCACCAGTTTTCTTGCATAATCAAATACTTGTTCCCGGGGAGCAGGGTCATCATCAACAATGTTGTACACTTTCCTGAAAACGGGACGCTCAAGCTTGTAACCCACAAGTTTTGCTATGTGTCATACATAATCACCTAAACAGAATTGTACTCCACGGGAGCAAGTGAAGCAACGTAGTGATGCAAATAGAAACTCACCCAAGGGAAAGCGCATTAGCAGCAGCCATAATTGCCTGGCAAATGTCCTCAACGTGAACTCTTGATGTATATTTTCGGTGTTTTCTCCTTTTCTGAGCCTCAGATAATGGGTCCTGCTTGATTATTGTCTCGATGGCACTATAACAAGTGAAACTGTCTTAGGTTGAGAAAAAGAAATAAGCTAATAAAGGGGAGAATTACAAACAGGTCCTAAATAAAGAAACTAACTGTCTCGTTCACGTAGCTAGGACTTGAGAGAGATTAGTTATTAGTTTTCTCATTTGTGATCTATTTGGCTATTTGTAACAAGTCCTAAATAAGGATTTATTTGCTGGTTTCTATGTATGCAAGTCACTTTTATATACTTCGCGCAGATGAAAAAGTTTGTTAAATATTTGACTACATCTCTGTTAAGTCAGAATCACTCTTTACCACAACTTTTAGATTATTGAATGAGGCAAGTATGGAATAAATCTGATATTAAGAAACTTGATATAATTTGAATTTGAATGTATAAAATATTCTAAATTTACATGGACTCGAAGGATAAGTCAAAAAATAATAAAAAAAAAACGCAATTACCTTCTACCAGGGCCATAGATACCTCCAAGCCGAAATATATAAGGTGAAATGCCAAGATAGTGAGCTAAATTCGACCAGCCTTCTTCAGAGGCTAACCTTAACTCAGCCGACTCACTTGTTGGGTTAGGCGGATAGCTGCCAGAAGATGATGTACACACACTCAGGGCCAACATATAAAGTAGTTCCAGAAACTTGAAACACAAAGTGATTTTTTTCTAGTTGCACTCTTACTCCTCATCCACCAATTCTCCGCCACAGTCTCCATAGACGCCTGCACAAGAATCATACAACATTAGACCAATCTGCCAACGCAAATTCATAACTACTGAGCTATTAAAGAGCAAGTGTAACCTCAGTATTTCATAGTTAGTATTTATTTATGCAGATTCAAAACCAAAGACCCACCTTATTTCCATACATAATTTGATTTTTTATTTTGTTTTTTGGAAGGAAAAAGGAAATGCAAATAGTTAAAATAACTGAGCACGAACATCAACCATAACAATATGTAATTTATGTGCATGAAGAAGCAGAAATGATTAGACAGTAGAAAACTTACTAGTAGAAGACAAGTAACAGAGCCACCGAAGATTCCCATTAATTAATGAACTTCTCAAAAGCTGTTCATGTCGAAGCATCTGCAAATCAGTGTAATAAAAGTAAAACAGTGATTTTGAAAGAACAACAGCTAAACACAAAACCAGTTCAAACACCAAAAAAAGATAACATCATACTGGATCACCAATGCCAACAATGGGAGGGATGGAAACAAGAAGGTGAGTGTAATGTTTCATATGGTCTAGAATGCCAAGTCTGCAAAAATACAACTGAAATTATTCTCAGCCTATTAATGGGAGAAAATAAGACAAGAAAAAGAATAGGATAGATAATGAGGATATATGTGCCTTTCAATTTGAAAACTACAAGTAATTAGCATTAAATAATTCATAAACGAGACCTTCTTATAAACTTAAACACCATTAGTAATGGACAAATAGTAGCTTATCAATTATAATAGGCTAATTTCATTCAATAAATAATACTATAATCCGCATAATACAAATAATAGTAGTGGTTTACAAACAGACTAGTATATTATAGTACTTCCTCTGGTCATAAACATAAGACCTAGTTGACTTTTCTTGAAAATCTTAGAAAAACAAAATAAGTTAATTATAAATTCATTTACCTAATTTTTCCATTAAACTATTTTATTTGACCTATAAGCTAATGAATAATCTAAAAATATATCAAATATTTCATAATTTAACATTTCACAATCTTAATCTCTCCAAAAGAAAAAGTTAACTGGGTGTTATATTAAAAAAGTATATGCTTAACAGCTCACTCTGGCTGGAGTGCATCAAAATTATAAATATGAAATCCACGGTCTTCAAGTTTCTTCTTCTTCATATGACTAGTGCAAGTTCCGGACACAGCCCTAAAAACAAAAAGTAGAATAGGTATGTATGTTTATGAAATAGAAGGAGAATTATAAAAGCGGAAGGGCGTGAAGTGAATTACTGTACCATCCTTGGTTTTTGAGGTGGTTTGAGAGAAATTGTGCAACGAAGCCCATTCCTAGAATGAACATTCGATTTTCAGATCGCGATTCCGATAAATTGCTCTGCTTCGCTCTGATGGAGGAAGCCGGCGATGCTCCGGCCATCGATAAACGACAAATTTTCGGAAGTTCATCTCTGTATTGTAGAATTGGGAGACTTGGCCAACCAGTTATTCCATTAACTTCCATGATATGCTAATTCTAGTTCTGATTTAGTGTTACTTTTACTGTATTAGTGCTAATAGTTTTATTCTTTAGTTATGATCGATGTGTAAAATTGGAATATTCCGCCTATATTTATAGTTGGTACCCAGATAAAGGAGTGGGGTTGTCTTAGGCTTCAACAGTCAGCTTAAAAATATGTCGAATCTATTGACTATGTACACACACATTTTTTATATGACGCTGTGTGATCCATGTAACCGACCACACTTAGTTGAGATAAGGCTTTGGTGATGATGAGTGCTATAGTTTTATTTTCCTGGTCAAGCTTAATAGATATGCGCTAGTATTTCGAACTCGATATTGATATTTGAATCTCTTTCACTAGAAGTTAGGTAGTGAAGACAATTTGACTTTCTTGATTTTAAAAATAATTAAGGATGCAAAATGAACTAATTTAAATTGTTCATACTAGCTCCGGTCTTAAATATAAGACCTAATTGATCTTTTTTAGAGAGATTAAGGTTGCGAAATAGGTTATTAAATTATGACATATTTGATATATTTTTAGATTATCCATTAGTTTAGAGGTAAAATAAACTAGTTTAAGGGAAAAATTAGGTAAATTAATTTATAATTAACTTATTTTGCTTTTTTAGAATTTTCCAAAAAAGTCAACTAGGTCTTATATTTAAGACCGGATGGAGTATAAATTTTTCCAAAAGTAATTTGTTTTAGTTATTAATCATCTTTAATTCAATAGCATGAATCATGTGCTAGGATTTAATGGTGTAATTTACTACATAAAAAAAGTCACCTTTATCTTTGAATTAAGATCTCATATGATTCACACAAGCCTTAATCAATTAGTTATGATTATACATTTAAATGAATAAATATTATTTAAATTTTGTGGGCAGATGTTTTACTAATAAAATGAAAATGTAGATTTCAGTTTGATCACATTATGAAAAGTTTTTCCAATCGGAGGCTACTTACACTATTGATTCTCAGTTTGGAGTTCATATTGCATTGGATTTGGCAGAATGTTGTGGATATTATGCTTTCTGAAAGCTAAACCATGAGGCAATATGATTATGATAAATTTCACTCCTAAAGGTACCTCGCAAATACTGCTGTCCAAGAGTGAGACGTAGAGAATAAAAGTTCGAAGCTCAATATGGAAAAGGAATAAAAACAACTTAAGAATCAAAAGTAATAATATCACAAATCTATACAGCGTACATTGACCGATTTCCCACATGCGGCATCTAGGTAATAAGAAGTATACAATCGCCAAAACATTCCTCTTGGTAAGTTGTAATTTACAGTTAAGTGCAAAATATGGAAAGTGGTTAATTCTGTCTCTTGGACTTCCGTAGTATGTCCTTCAAAACAAGAGCAATCCTATGGGCCATATGGTGCTCCATAAACATCTCCTTCACTCTATCATAGCCTTTCTTACCCATAGTCAATCTTCTCTCAACATGAGTTGCTAATTTTACAATGTTGTTTGCAAGAGGCATTATACCTTGTTTGCCCTCGGTATGCAGCAAACCAGTTGTCCCATTTACCACAATCTCCATCGTACCCCCAGCCGCAGTGCCCTGGCATTGTTTTTATTGTAGGAAAAACATATGATTTAAGAAACCAGCCCTCCCATAAATGCATATGATCCCAACACATTATAAACAAAAAACATAATAGTTATCATTTCATTTACAACTAAAAATTATCAACATCTGTGGAAAATAATGCAAACTTAAACAGAGGCAGGTCTTGAACTCAGCAATTAAGATGAGTTGCTTATGATAAGAAAATAAAATGATCAGATCACGAGGGATGAGCCAATGGGGAGGATGAAAGTGCTACATTAATCAATATTCTTAAAAGAAAACTTCTTTTTGTCTGTCTGTCTGGTGATTGATGACCTTTAATTTTTATAAATGGAAAAAATAAAGTACTATCTCTGCTGCATTCCTCCATATAATATATTAAGCTCAAATACGGAAAAGCCCCATTAACATTGTATTTCGGAAAACATTTTTCAAACCATGAAAACCCCATTTTTCACTTCCAACTTTCCCATTTCCAGTTTCCAACTTTTGATGAAGGGGCCAATCCAACATTATAATCTGGGAAACATGTAAAACCCCTCCATCGTCATAGACAATTTAGACACTTTAGGCGCAGACGAAACCATTCTAAAAGTAAGGAATCAAAAGCATATATGCTAAGAAACTTATGAAGTGCATACCAAAACAGGCAGGCGAAAGGCCATTGCTTCAATAGTTATCCTCCCAAAACATTCCCCCCTTCCCTGAAATAAGCGAAAGCTCATATTAAAATGTAAAGATTTAAATATTTAATTATCTGGAAGCAATTATAATTACATAAATCTGATAAATAATCTTCTGAATGCTTCGTGGGGTTATTCTAGCGACACTAAACAAAATTATAACATCTATTTTTTGGTCCCTTCACAGCAATCATATTAATACCTCATAAGACAAAACAAATAAATTTGCAACCAAAATCCTCACTGTGAGAAGAAAATCATTTACTCAGACAGCAACTCCCCATATTGTGAAATGATAGGGTGAAACTTTTTTTTATGTTTTCTACTCAAACTTAGTAACACATATTGTGAAATGATAGAATTGTAACACATTTTATTTTCTACTAAAACATAGTAACACATTGTGAAATGATAGAATTGTAAGTTTGTAACACATTTTTGTTTTCTACTCAACTGAATAATGCATATTATTAAAAAATACCTGAGAATTCTGAACAAGAACATCAATAGCAGCCAGGTAAGGAGCCACTGTCAAGGTTTTGTTAATAAAGTGAACACGATCTTGAATCTTTTTTTCTACCACATATTTGCGCATTTCTATTTCTAGTGCTGTATGTGCACTAAAATCACTCCCCACAACTACAGCATGCAATGCTGGCACCTGTAGTTTCTTCTCCTGGATCAGTTTCAGACTTTCATAGAAGGAACGAAGAAATAGATCCTGACCTTTACCACGTGAAACACCTGCAATCATATCATGCCTGGTGCTCAGATAATACAGTCGTCGTATAAGGAGACAAAAGAAAAGGAAGGATTTGATAGGCATGAAAAAACATCTAATTTAAAATGCAATTAATTACATAAAATTGGAAGAATCCTATCCTATCCCATTCTATTTCCTCATTCCTTATTTATCACTCTCCCTGCACAGTTAGTCTTATTTCATACATAGAACAAAATGGATTCAGAAAGTAAAATAAAGATGGAAAATAACCCGGTGGCACATTGTTTATTTAATTTAAATAATAAAAAAGAATGATAGAAGCTTGGGTAATGATTTCAAGTACAACAGAAACAATAGATGTTGCCAAAAAATGATTTCCTATGCCATATCAAAGGGGTCCAATGCACCATAAGTGAATTGAATTTATCATTGAGTCAAGCTAATACTTGACTAGCAAAAAAAATGCTGAAAAGCAGATATAAGTGACAAAATAACTTTAGAACAAGTTATGCTAGAACAAAATCATCAGATTTATGTTAAAACTTGTTTCTAGCGGGCAAATTACACATTCAAGTTTCATGCAGTCATTTTGCTTCTCCATCCATTTAACAAAAACGAAAGAGGGCCAACGGGCAAACAGAAGAAGTGAATCGAGCTATGAACTATATTGCCATATCAATCAAGTACCACTAGTAAATAACTAAATATCCAGGAGGAAAGCATACTGTTTATGATGGCAAAAAGTATATCATCATTTCTCACTCCCAAAGATTCCCGGACATGCTCACGAAGAACCCTCTTTGACACACTATCCTCAGCAACTTCCATGAGTTCCTTGCTATTTCCCAGATGCACAACATAAGTTTCAGGCATTTTAATCCTACAGGATGGGACCAATGCAGACAAAGAATAAGAAATATGGAAAGAAAATTACACCAATACAGAGCACATCATCAGCACTATAACGCAGAGCAGAATTGTATTATTATCATCACACAGAACATGAAGGTAACTGGAAAGATACCCTAAACGCTCCCTAGTCCTATTCTTCCATAATTCTGCAGTTACGTGTGAATCAATCATGGCACCTGCAACAAAAGGGAGGTGCTTAACATATTCCACTTTGAAATAATGCCCTCGCATTTCATGAATCCACCATAAAACCTTTGGAAGAACATTAGAAACTTTTTCTTTTAAAGCAGCATCCAACCACTTCCCAGATACTGCAGTATTTAATATGACCAGATCAGCTTTAAGAGCCGTAGCTACAGTCTTTTCACCATCGGCAGGAAAGACCTATCAGAAGTCAATCACAAAATAAAAGAGGGACTTATAAGGTCTTTGCCATTGAGATATAGAATTAGAATAGCCCCTCCATTCCGCTTATTATAAGATCAAGTCGACTTTTTTCGAGAAATAAAGGAAGCAAAATAAATCATTTTAAATAGTTTACATTCCTCTTTTTCCCAAAAATGATTTATTTTACTTATAAACTAATACATAGTCTAATTACATGTAACATACTCCATCCATTCCTAAATATAAGATCACTTTCGAATTTCAATTTGTTCCTAAATATAAGATCATTTTCTAGTTTTTCTCAACTTTTTCCCAAATTAACCCCAACAATGCTTATCTATAATAACAAGCAAGAGAGGGAGAGTGGGGATAAATGTATATAGTTAGTATAAATTGGCAATATCATATGTTAACAACTAACTTAACTAACATCCTTAATCCAATCAAATTAGGGAAAGTGATCTTATATTTGGGAATAGAGGTAGTATATTACAATCTAATGGTTTAATTTGTTTCTTTAACTTCCAAAAACAGAAAAAAGAAAATCAAGTTATCTTATAATTAGGTACCATTTAAGTCATTTCTCAATGGTGATTAAGCAAATATTCTCTATAAAACAGTGATTACGCAAAAATAAATTCTAATCCATAAAACCTAAAAGGAAAGAGTAAAGATCACCTGCACTCCTCTATCCAACATCTTATTCTCTAAACTGTAAATCACTTCATCAGGCTTTGAAGGTTTCTGATAAGTAATCCAAACAACATCAGAACCAACACCTCTCAACAAAAATGCTAATTCCATTAACAATAAAGGCCCTCCTGCATTATTTCACCAAGGTAAATAAATAAATAATCCACAGTTACTAAAAAAATCACATTTCTACCACATATAATAAAAAAAGAATTCAGTAAAAACCTGAAAGTGAAAGCTCGTGAGAAACCATAAGAACAAGCTTAGACTTCATGAATAACAAAGGACTAGGCAGTGAATTTGCGAGTTGAATATTGGAGTGAACAGGATTGTTTTTGGCTTTGCCTTGATTATTATCTTCTGATGGAAAGTGTTCAGTTTTAGTACCAATGCTGGTATTGCAGTAATCAGATGTGGTTCTCAAGAAAACAACCATCGCCATTGAAAGAGAGAACAGCACCAATAGTATTAATGGCCACTTGCTCTTCGGCATTGCCATCCACGCGCTCGATTGCTTCGCCATTCTTGTTCTGCAACTCGAGCTTTTGATTTTCAATATTTAATTAATTTCTCATTTCTAGGGTTTTGAGTTGCAATATGGATCGTTGATACACAATCAACATTTGCTTTTGTTTTCAATCTGAAGAATGAGAAATTAGAACGTTAGATCGATGAGAAATTGAGAAGGAGAAGGAGAAGGAGAAGGGTGATTTTGATGAAGGAAGGGTTTTAAATCTAAAGAAGATGCTTTAGATTTCAGACATGCTTGTAAATTGAGATGTTAATACAGTTGTTTAGTGAGTTGGGCTTCTAATTAATGCTAATAGCCCAATACCATTGACTTTGAGAGACTTGAAAAACAAACAGATATTATTGCAAGATAAAAAATCTTTTAACATGTCGTTTTTTATAATGCATGGCCAGGGATGAAATCAAGTTTATCAACTAATGTGGGAGGCCCTATTTTCATCATAAAGAAAATGTGAACTATTGTTTGATATTTTGGTGTTTAGTCTTCATTCGAATTTGATTCTAGTTTTTTTCTATAGCTTTTCCACATTATTTTGCCTTTTTACACTTTTTATAGCTAACCATGGGATGCATCCGGCATAAACTGAAAAAATACTCCTAGTTCTCAATATATAACTTATTGAAGAGGTTGATATAAATCTTAAGCATAGAACAACTTTCTAGTTTTTTCAAATTATTTTTATCTATACCTCTCTAATAATAAACAAGCAAAATTGGGAAGTTTTGAGTAAGTTAATTGAGATATTAATCTAATTAAATTAGAAAAATATATATATTTTTATACAAATATGTTTTATATGTAAATGGAGAGAAAATATGAAACAAGGAGTAAAGTTCCTCGGTAATGAGGATATGACAAATCTATGAGGCTATAATAATTAATAGTAATACTCCCTCTGCTCTTAAATACTACAACTCATTTGACTTATTTCTTTAAAAAATAAGGATGAAAATTATATTATTATTGCTATAAATAAATGTCATATGTAATTAGATGATATGTTAATTTATAAGTAGAATAAACTATTTTGAATAAAAATTGACTATAGACAATTTAAAGTGATTAATTTTGTATTCTTAATTTCTTCAAAAAAAAAAAAGTCAAAGTGATCCTATATGGTACTCCCTCCGTTCCTAAATATAAAATCACTTTGGAGAAGTGGATAAGTTCCTAAATATAAGACCACTTCCTATTTTATCTCAAGTTTTGCCCAAACTACCCTTATACTCCATTTTTTCATTGAAAACCCCTCCTCCTTTTAAAGCTGAGTAATTGAGGGGATTTTGGGAAGATAATGTAATTTTATTGTCTTCCTTAATCTCCCCAAATTAACCAAAGTGATCTTATATTTAGGAACGGAGGGAGTATTGAAAATTTTGTGACTTTCTTTACCTTCTCTCTAGAGGCACTCTCTTGAGGAACCAATCTAGCTTGAACTTGCTGATGAAATTAATCGAAATGCAAATGGTTGATGACACTGAATATGCATAGGGAAAAGCTTGTTTGGAAGATGGTCATAGAGAAGATATTGGGGGAGGAGGCGTCAAACAACAATGAAGACTATTATGATGGTCGTAGAGTTTTACTCTCCCTTATCGCTAGACTCTCTCAGTAGACGAATTTTTCACATTAGTTAACATTCAGCTGGCACAGAACATGAAATTCCGTTTCAAACTTTTGTGTTATGCCATAGGTCAGAAGTGGCAACATTGATGTGGAATATAGTTAAGACAGTTGGAGGAGTTGAGGGAATATTAGCAATGTTGTAAGAACCGGACCGGACCGGACCGGTCCAACCGGCGACCGCTTCACATTCCGTCTCAACGGTTATCCGGTTCGACCATCGGTTTGAGCGGTTAGACCGTGTTAAACCATGACCCGAAGTCTTTTCCGGCTTGTCTTCCGGTCCGGCTTTTATAACATTGAATATTAGTTAAATTGTATAGTTCAAGGACGTATGTACACGCGGTCAGAGTTGAAAGGAGATATTTGCAGCTTTCACCATTTCTCAAATGTTCTCACTTTCAAAAGGCTAAGCAAACATTATACAATAAATACATATATACAACTTAGAGGAAGCTCAGCTCCGGTATGGCCTATACATCGTGGAATGCAAATGCCAATCATCAAGGGCACTTACAAATTACTATAACGTAAAACAAATGCTAAATGGTATGGCTATTCTAAACACTTCCGCATAATTCTCGTTAAGGTTGTGACACACACAGTTGCCTCATAGGTGTAAGCAATCTCGCAAAACGCAGGGGCACATGTGCCCTGATAAATGTCCCTTGCTCTGTATATTCCTGTGTATTAAAAGCGAAAAAAAAGGAGGGAAAACATTATACAATGAAATGATGCGCAATCTTCGATGAAAAAAATGGACAATGATCATTAGTTGCCAACTGGAAACAGGAGGGGCGTTTACTTACAGATTTCTCAACCATTCCAACCTGATGTATAGTGCTGAGAAGGTCCCCTTTATCAAAAGGAAGCAAGGCTTCCACCCATACCATGGAATCCTGTCATAGAACAAAATGTTTATTGTAGAACTAGCAATTAGTTCCAAAGAAATGAACCTAGTGATATCAACAGGTGAAAACTAATAAGGTGGTTTGTGTGCATAAATAGACTTTAATTCTACACCTTCAGTTGTTCTTGAACTGCATTACAGAATTCGGGTAGGCCATCCCCATTAAGAGCAGATATGCATACAACATCTTCTCGTTTTTCAGCTTCTCGTCTGATTTTCTGGGGATCACTAGCCTTATCAACCTGCGATGAGAAGCCAGAGACACAAGAATGTTCAACATAGAGTTCATACTGCATTAAGCACGTGCGCGGTAATCACTACATAAGGTGAGAAATTCTGAAGCCCTTCATATAAGTGAGAGAGCTCAACTCCCCTCTCAACACCATGTCAAGGATCAAATGATAAAATCAGAACGACTTATACCTTGTTCCAGACCATCAATCTTGGAATTGAAGATACATCCAGTTCTGACAGAACTTTGTCCACAGCATCTATTTGTTGTTCCGACAGAGGATGGCTGAACTTCACAAAAATATTTAATGAGATAATAAATTAATAATGATGGCCAACAAGATAAGCTCTGGGGACATTCTTTATTCATGTCTAAAAGCTCCTCCGAACAGTTATCCTGGTATATACCTGATATCAATCACATGCACCAAAAGGGAGGACTCAGATATCTCCTCCAATGTTGCTCTGAAGGCAGCAACCTACAAAAAGAAGAAAATTTTAGAGTCTGCCGGTTGGTGCTTTATAGCATGTTATCAGATATTTGTCTTATTTTATGGTGAATCTAATAAACAATCAGTGGGAATTAGAAACAGCATGAACAAATTCAGCAAACGGAACTGTGGCAGATTATATTATCTTGAAGAGCTTCTTACCAATGTAGTGGGTAATTTCTGAATAAAACCAACAGTATCTGTGAGGAGAAACTCCTTCCCATTCTTCATCTATATAAAATTAAAAGAACAAAGTATCAAATGTTAAATGAACTGTAATTTAAACAGCAAAAGACTTTTTCTTGTATATTAACTTATAAAAGCATATAATGAACAATGAATTTTAGCCATCCCATAGTCAAGGAAGGCGTACCTAAAGAGGAAATTTACTCCTCCATTTTGTCTCCCTAATATCATTATTATGCAATACCATAACAACCCTGCCTCTGTTATGAACTTAAGCCTAGAGACACTCAATAACAAATCCTTAAGCACCACAACAACTTAGGAAAATAATGAAACTACCCCAACCTAATTTGTAATTTCTAGACGACAAAATGTATTTCTCATCCGCTGACCTGTACCCTCCTTGTAGTTGGATCAAGAGTTGCAAACAATTTATTCTCGGCAAGAACATCTGCTCCCGTTAATTGATTTAAAAGTGTGCTCTTGCCAGCATTAGTATACCCAACCTACAGTGATATTTAAATACATGTCAAACACCATAATACTCAACTAAGACAGTGTATATGAGCAAACATTGAAGTGTAAGATGCACAGCCAAAATCTTTGACATAAAATGGCTTAAAATTAAAGGGCAATATATTACCAAGGACACTACAGGTACGGGTACTGAGATTCGCCTATTACGGTATTGCTTTCGATGTTTCCTCACAGATTCTAGCTCTTTCTTAAGGACACCAATCTGTCAAAGAAAAGGCATTGGATGCTCATAATTGCAGAGAAAAACATAATTTAAGTAACCAAACTGTTACTGATCAGATATGCAACTTAGTTTATAGAACTCTGAGGATAGTACTAATATAGAAAAATGAACATTGCATTAGCTCCTAAAAAACGGAGTAGACTTGAATAGATAATAAAATGACAACAACAATGATCATGTGCTTACTTGGTTACGCAAAATACGTTTGTCCACTTCTATTTGTTTTTCACCCATTCCCTTCACCTTCCCTCCCGATTGACGCTCAAGGTGAGTCCACATTTTTGTCAGTCGAGGTAATTGGTATTCCATTTGTGCTAATGTAACCTAGAAGGACAACAATCTCATTGTGAGAGAAGTGCCTCAAAAAAAATTTCTCATCCTCCAAAGCTGGTCATAATGATAAAATGGCTAAAAGCTAAACAATAAATATGTAATTGCCTGTAAAGATGCTTCATGTGTTGCAGCTCGCTGATTAAATATATCAAGGATAAGGGCAGTGCGGTCACAAACTCTCACATCTCCACCAAAAATCTTTTCTAAGTTGCGCAATTGCCTAGAATTGTTTGTTAGGAGAAAGAGGGTAAGTAGTTTCATCAAGCAAAAAGCTCCAAAAAGGGCCGACCAAAAATTATTAGATCAGCTATTATATTTGGTGCAGTTGACTAGCACAATCAGAACCAAGAAGAAAAACATAAAAAAAGAAGAGCTAGATAGGAAAAGAAAACAATTATGGTATTTAACTATTTATCATTGACAATTACAAGATCATAAAAGTAATGCGGTGCAGAATAATCAGAATCTATGAAATGATCCTTTGATTCCATATGCGCCTAGACCAATACCGGCAAGACCATTAGTCACTGTTGGATTTTCCGCAACCCTCATATGGTTATTTTGCATATACAAGGCAAACTTAGAGTACATGGAATGATTGAATATTGCCATCTACATGATACTATGGACAAAAGCTTCAAAAGAAATTACCCAGCTGACAGTTCGTCATCAAAGACTACAGTTTCAACATCCAATGCAT
Organism: Mimosa pudica; assembly: GCA_029929735.1. NCBI lineage: Eukaryota > Viridiplantae > Streptophyta > Magnoliopsida > Fabales > Fabaceae > Mimosa > Mimosa pudica. The sequence continues at coordinate 13,591,473 of JAKELP010000004.1, read as the reverse complement.
GAATTGCACTCTTAATCTCGGACACCTTGCCAGATCCAATGTATGTTCTGGGGTTTGGTTTAGAAAGCCTGCACTACTCACAACATTTTAAGAACTTATAATATGTTATTTGAAAAAATAAATGGACCAAGACCATTTTTCATGCATCATTTAAATTCTCAACCGACTTTAAAATCATCCAAGTGAATTAGATTATTTTATTGCCATGCATTTCATCAAATTTAAGCTTCGCACGTGACAACATGCATTCCATCATTGGGATGTGGCATACACCAGTAGTCTTTCATCATGAAAAGTTTAAGGCAAGCAAGTTGTGTAGTTATTATATAGAGTTGTAACAATTTATACATTAACTTCAAGACCAGAGAATTGTAATTTATGTTACCAAAAGAACTATTGCCAAATACTAAAAAGAAAACTGAACCATAACATAAAATGATAAGCACTTACTTTTGGTGAGTAGAACCAACAACCATTAATCCAGCAGTGTCAGCAAGCTGAGCTAGCTCCTTGAGAGATTCTTCAATGCCAAAGGAATGTTGCGTATCACCTCTACACTCAACACCTACTAGGTATGCATTTTCCACAAAAACCTGATCCAAAGCAGCAGTGAATAAATTTAATTCAAAGTTCAAACAGCGACCAAAGCAGTTACTCCCTCCGGTCCCTAATATAAGAGCCCAAAATTTGAATGATTTTGGTCCTAATATAAGAGCTCATCTCACATTGTATCCTCGTTTAATGCGTTTTTTCCTACTTTGCCCCAAACTCTCTTTCATATTTATTAATGCTTATGTATTTCTCTCTCTTAAAAAAGTATCATAATAAATATGGACAATATTGGAAAATAATCATTAACTCCACATCCAACTAACATTCACATATTTTCTGAAACGTTTTTTTTTTCAGCTAGCTGATAATATTTACAGAGAAGTAATCACGAACCTCCCTTCCATTTCGGATTGTGAACCTATCATCAAAGCCATCCTGTTCCTCTTTCTTCTTCTTAGCTCTAGTGGACCAACCAGAAGAAGAAGAAGAAGAAGAAGCTTTTTCTTCTGTGGTTATTATATCAGCACCTTCACTATTTACCGCTATAGCTACTTCATTTTCTTCTTCTTGAGCTGGTTCTGTGGTCTTAACCACGGAGCTTTGTACGGAAACGTGGTCGGAAGAAACAAGACCAAGCTCTTGTGATAAAGCAGAGATGGTGATTCTGGTTGAGATGGAATTAGATTCCTTCCTGAGACGATTGGGGTTTCTGGTGAGAGTACGAGGAAGAAAGCGTTCGGGAATTGCATTTGCAGGCGATGGCCTCACAATCGAACCGTACAGACTGGCGTTCATCATCAGCTTTTGCTTTGCTTCCCTCGATTTCTTTCTTTCTTTCTTTCTTTCACACTTCACTTATCTCTATGCCTGGTTCCTCGCTGAGCTCCAATTAAAAACATTTTATTACCTCCTCTACGTTCCTAAATATAAGATCACTTTCCATAACTTTATTAGATTAAAAATGTTAATTAAGTTAGTTATTAATACATAATATTACAAATTTGTCCTAACTATATACTCCCTCCGGTCCTAAATATAAGTCACGGTTGACTTTTTTTGGAGATGTTAAGGTTACAAAATATGTTATTAAATTATGACATATTTGATAAATTTTTATATTAGTCATTAGTTTATAGGTTAAATAAACTAGTTTAAGGGGAAAAAATTAGTTAAATCAATTTATGATTGACTTATTTTGCTTTTTTAGGATTTTTCAAAAAAGTCAAAGGCGACTTATAATTAGGACCGGAGGGAGTATCTTATAATATTATGTGTTAATAACTAATTTAACTAACATTTTCAATCTAATCAAATTACCAAATGTGAGTATTTAGGATTGGAGGATGTACTTCTTTAATTTTATTTTTATATATGTCTCCCTTTTCATGTCTCCCTTTTCTTACGGTAGTTTTTATTTTTATACGAGACTCTAATGACTTGTTCTGTTATGGGCATTCTTTTGCTATTTATTATTCTAATTTTTCTAGCCAAACTCATGTTGTCTCAATTCAGTGTGCAGAAGAATATCTACTATATGCTCGAGTCTTTTATCAGTTACTTTTACTTTCCCCCTCATCATCCCCTTTGTCGAACCATTATTTCAACTCATCCTCTTTTGCATGAAAAATTCTGTTAACTACCTACAAATTTATCTAACAACAGGCAAGAGGGATAACTTTGGCCAAAAATATTTAAAGACAGGCAAAGTCAGTTAAATGTTAAATTTGTCTAACAACTTACAAATCCACATTTATATTAGCAATAGTAATGTTAAATGTTAAAAATAGTTCTGTAAAACACGCGGGAAGACAACTGTGTTTTCATTTTAAGACTTGGAGCTTTCTTTTTTGTAGCGTAGTTTTTAGGTATAATTTTGGGCTCATACCGATTTAATGACACTACTACTAACTCATGATCCACTTTAATCTATCCATGTGCGCTCTAGAGTACGACAAACAATTCATTCTTTCTATTCAACCCAAATAGATTTTACTTCACTCTTAATATAGTCAAAACACTGCAAATTTTTGGTCAGATCAAACACTGCAATTGAAACCACACTTGAATTGTACTCCTTAGGAGTCAAATGTTTAGCAAATTAATTGAACTATCATTTTCGCCAGACACCATAAATAAGAGCTTGTTTGGTTGTAGGAAATTTTGTCAAAGAATTAGAAATGGAAAGGGTAAGATGGAAAGTAGGGGTAATGATAAGAGAGTAAAGTTTGTGGGCCCCACGATAAGTGTGAGATGGAGAGAGAAAACTTGTGGGCCCATGATATATGTAAATGACCATATTACCCCTTAACTTTTCAATTATTTACAACCCTACTTTCTTTGGTTTCTTGCAACCAAACAAAGCCTAAATATGGTTCCAATAAAAATTTGTTGTGAAGTTTCTGTTTGATCTTCTTTCATCACCCACTTGAATTTTCGTTTTTATTACTCATCCGGTCATCTCATCCATCATCCCATATCCCACCCATTTCATTTTGTGGTGAACAACGGGCCAAATGGGCCAGGGCTATCTTCAACAACGGACAGGCCCGGCCCAATCCAGAAGCAACACACTTGACTTGAGCGACCCACCCCCACAGACCACAGTGAGCTTCGGTGGTTGCTTCTGGCAAAGAAGATGATACAGCGAAGGCTGTCAATGACAATGGCAATTTCTGTGGCAACAATAATCCCTCTCTCTTCTCGACCTACAATACCTTTTCCCTCTCATAAGAAACTCAATTTTCCTCGCTCTTCCTCCTTTTTCCCTCGAAGCCTTGTTTTTTTCTCCTCCTCCGTTTCTGCTACTGAAACCGGTCACACTCCTCAAGAGTCCGCCAAAAATGTAACATATTTGTATTTTTCTTTCAGCATTTCCAGTTTTAATTTCTGTCTGCAGTTTTATTTATGTGATTTACAGTTTCTTAATCTGTGCTTTGCCAGGCTTATCTTAAACCTGGCCTTTATCTTGTCGGTACACCAATTGGAAATCTTGAAGATATTACCTTTAGGTACTTGTCAAATTTCTTTCATTTCATGCCATTTCGGTTCAATGAAAACTCTGTTGATGCTAGAATATAATCTAAATTTACTTATGAATTGATTGTCTAAATATTTCACTCAATTAATTTATTTGATTTATAATTTAATGATACGTAGAATATCGGTTTCGTTTCCTTAGGTTCTACATTGAAAAATGTCAACTAAGTCTTATACTCCCTCCGCTCCTAAATATAAGAGCTAGTTGACTTTTTTTTCTGAGAATCCTAAGAATGTGAAATGAACTACTTCATCATAACATGTAATGTATATTATTAGATCATATGTTAGTTTACCAGTTAAATAAACTAGTTTAGAGAAAAAATTAGGAAAATCAATTTTTAATTACCTTATTTAGCTTTCTTATGATTCTCCAAAAAGTCTGCTAGCTCTTATATTTAGAAATGGAGAGAGTAGTACATAGGAACAGAGGAGCAAATATGTGGTAGCTTTTGTTTAAAAAGAATACGGGCTAGGATATAATGTGACTTAGTAATTTAAATGGAAGTGAATTTCGGTATTCTATCACGGTTTGATGACTTTTTCTATGCTGGCTGGATAACCAATGCAGGGCTCTCCGTGTATTAAACTCAGCGGATGTGATACTTTCAGAAGATACTAGGCATTCTGGAAAGTTGCTCCACTACTATAACATCAGAACGCCGCTTGTACGGGTCTTGTAAACTTATTATTGATTATTGATATTGGTGTTCATCAATCTATTCTAATTCCGCTCTTTAGATTTTCAGATGAGTTATCACAAATTCAATGAATCACAAAGGGAACAGGCAGTGTTGAAGAGGTTGAGGCAGGGTGAAATCGTTGCGCTAATAAGTGATGCTGGAACACCAGGCATAAGTGATCCTGGTATGGAATTGGTGAGTATGCTGGCACACTTGATTATCTGTGTTTGGCCATTCTTATGCACATGCCTTTGTGTGTAGTGCCATGGATATTGTTTACTCAAAATGTTTCGGAAATAATTAATGCAGGCCAAATTATGTGTTGATGAGAATATCCCCGTTGTCCCTATTCCTGGGCCCTGCGCTTTAATATCAGCTCTCTCTGCTTCAGGATTAGCTACTGATGAATTTACTTTTGGTAATTTCTGACTGTCTCTGTTGGTCAATATTTCCATCCATTAATTTGGGCATTGATAACGCTACACGTAAAATGTTTGCTACAGTTGGCTTTCTGCCAAGGCATTCTGGATCTAGAAGAAAGAGACTTATGGTTTCAGCAGAGGAAGCAACTACTCAAATATTTTATGTTCCCCCGCACAAGCTCTCCCAATTTCTTGAAGAAAGTGCTTTATCTTTTGGTGATAGTAGGTATTAAAAATATGCTTCAACTATATAACTTACCTATTATAGTTTGTACACCATAAAATGGGAGTTATTGCCTTATTTTTCTTTTTTGAGTTGTAAGGGAGTTCTTTTGTGCAAACTGTAAAAAGAAAAATGTACTCGTAAGTAGCATTAGCAATATACACTGTAGCTGGTTCATTAGGGTTTAATAGTCAATGCATTGAGTGATTAACTTTTTAGGTTGTCTGTGTTTGGACTTAGAGGTTGTTACTCTTTGTACCATTTATGTTTCTTTGTTTTCTTTTTCAATGCCTCTTAGGAGCAGTAGGAAGACATGTAATAATGAGTAATTGCTAGTTAATATTAGTTTTGATATCGTAATTTACCTTTCTTTCAGAAATGGCAGGCCATATGCTATTGGTTTGGAACTTTTCTCACACTTTGCATTGTCTTGTGTTCTCTTAGGAGCATATTTCGGTCATTATAGAGTGGAAAAGGGAAATGGTTTAACTAAATTAGTGGTGGGCTATGGTTTGGTTTTGACTCACTCATTGATGTTATTGTAGGCGATGTGTCATTGCTCGGGAGATGACCAAATTACATGAAGAGGTATGTTTCCCATTCATATCTGTAGCTTTTCTTCGTGATTATCTTAGCTATAACGGCTATGGGTTATCTTATTTATGATGTCTATTTGTGTGCAGTTGTTTCTGCAATTATTTTTCATTTTAATTATTGTAATAAGTGCAATGACCATTAATTCCTTATTATCATGAGCTCTTCAGATGCTCCACGCCATTGCAACAATCAATTGGATCAATTATTTTACATAGTTATCATGTCTCACTTTGACCTTTATCCACTTTATGCATGCTAGAGTAATGGTATCTCGTTATAAATTTCTGTATCATCATTGAGCATGCTATGTGGTTGATTGATTGTCTCTATGGATGTATGATTGATTTTCTACCTCTGATAAGGTCGGGCATCTTTATTTTGAAACCCATGAGCATGCCATATGGTTTTTCTGAATTTGGTTGATGGAGTGGTCAATTGATTTGCTTTATATATTGTTTGCATGTGATCCTTTCTTTGCTGATGTACAAGATAATACTCATGTAGTTTTGGCGGGGTACTCTTGTTGAAGCCAAGAATTCATTTTCACTGCACCAACCGAAGGGAGAACTTACCATATTGATTGAAGGGTGCGCCAAGTCTAAAGTAGAATCACCATCAGAGATTCAGCTTGAGAATGAATTAAGAGATTTAATCTCACAAGGCGAGAGTCTTTCCATGGTAATAGTTTGCTTTTATTTAGACTTTGAAGCTTCATGCAGTCAAATTAATTTATTTGGAAATTTGATGCAGATCTGATTATAGATTTAATTGTTTATACTAAACAATCAAACTGAGAAATATGTCAATTGAATCTGTATTTCAGGGACACCTTCTATTAAATGTTAGAAGTTCTTGTGTCTTAAAATATGGAAAAGAGAAAATTAGTGTCCATATTTTAGGTAAAAATAGTAAAGACTGTCCTGATTTTTTTTTTTTTTGCTTAATTTGTAAATGATTGCTTGATATTTCCCCTGTCCCCATCTACAAAATACAACTGGTATGAGCTTTAAGGAAAGTAGAGCATAGCTAAATCTACATATCAATTTAATCAACCATTAAAAGTTAAAATTATTTCACAACCAAGCAACAGTCTTACAGTATTAATAGTATTTATATTGAATTGAAAGTATTATCATGCTAGAGCACCAAAATAAGTTAATACTCGTGTTACTGAGTAGCCTCTCTCTTCATCTTAATAAAAATGTAATTGAATTTTTGCTGATGAGTATTTAGGCCGTCAAGACTGTAGCTGATGGAACATCAGTGAGTAAGAAGACCGTATATTCACTTGCATTGAAAAAATTTGGGAAGCAATTGGAAGTGGAAGATGGCTCAAAGTAAAGGAGGGTGCTCATGTAGGTTGAAATTATGGTCTGATTTGTGGCTTTATCTTGAATTCATTCTTTTTCTTAAGCCTAATGAGTATTATGTTTCTTAATTAACAGAAAAGTGGGGTTGCTTGAACGTCTAGAGAATTATTTCTTGTTGGAGGACTATTGTGGATTATAGCAAGAATACTGGTTGCTGCATTTTTGTCGCGAATATTGTCATATTAGCTCACCACAGTTCTCATTCTCTCTTGCGGATAGTAGATAAAAAATGCCTACAAATCTATGTTCTGGGTGGTAGCAGGGAATGAGCTGTTGGAGCAATCTAGAGGAGAAAATAACAGTTTGATTCTCTATTTCTTCTGTCAACAGAAGAAAAGGAGGGTTTTTGTATTCTTTGTCTGATCTGCCCTGGCCTTTGATCTGAGCTGCTGAAGGGATTTGGATTTTGATGATGCTTATTGTGAATATGTATCTGACAATTATTTTAGCGAGACCCTTTTATCTGATAACCAAATACGAGAACCCTTGGTTACCTGTACACATGCTGACTCATTTTATGGAACTTCTTATGCTGATCCAGTTTTAAATAGAGTCATGAGGAGCGGAAGATCATATAGTATGCTTTTGAAATCCCCATTGCTGAGGAAAGCTCGGTAATTTATTAATCATTTTGACTTTGCTTTTAGTTTCTGCAGTGTCTCGTATACAGAAAATTATGGGTATATTTAATTGTAGCAATATAATTATTTGCGCATTCTAGTCTATTTTCATTTCAGGTTGCTGAATAAATACTCTTACATAGCCTGGCCAAAAAAAGCAAATACTCTTACATAGCATCTATTATGAAATATCCAAACCATAATATACAACAAAGTTTGGTCAATGAGAGACCTAACTAGACTAGACTTGACGTACGGGACAAAGGTAAATAAAACATACAAGGCATGAGACAGGAATGCAGAAAGGGACTAATGTAAGTGCTGATCAGACTAGCTAGCTCATTAGCTCTAGCTGTGGAATCCTATGTACAAGGAATATGAAAATGGGAAGGAGAGGGTAAAACCTAGAAAGCGTACAAGTAGTGAAAAAAGGTGAAAGGAAGTGGAAGCATGAGCATTTGTAGGGACAATAAAGAAAGCGATGCCAGAAGGGGTGGTCGGGATCACGGGCACTGCAAAACGACAGGTCATATGCACAAAATGCAAGCTAGCTGCATCCACCTTCTTCCTCCCTTAGATAGCAACTCCTCAACAACACTACTTTATAACTACACTCCAAGACACTCATATTCTTGGACTGAATCTTGCTTTTGTTTTAGCTTTTATTCATACATCGTTGGAGGTAATAGTGGAGGGTCAAATATATTCTGGCCAGTGGCTAAGATGCAGCCAGGATCGAATTGCATTTTCCTTTGATAAAATTGGTCCCATTTGTCTCCAAAGTGGTCCTTCCACTGCTCTTGCTTTGTGTAATGTGGAAGGTACTGTTTCACATTGATGCCTTCGTCACTACAAAATCTCAGAATCTTTTGGTTTTCATTGCTCAGGTACTCCACAGTGTTACTACCCACTGCTGATCTCAGAAATGCCACCGCATAAAACACTTCCCCCTCTGGTTTCACCACAGAGGTCCGCTCGTCCCACCTAAATACACTCAAATGTTAAATCAATTTTTTAGTTACCCTTTGTCTTGCAATACAAAACTAAGATGAGTAGGGTTACATTCTTACTATGAATATGGTTTTTTGAAATAATGTAAGTAGTTATTTTTTTTTATCAAAATAATGTGAGTAGTTATTAATAGTTATCTTGTATAATTTTCGCAATAAGCTAAGGAAGAGAATTAGGGTAGGTAGTATTTCTGATGAGAAAAGGATGTGTTGGGAGGGTTGGAAGAAGACCTGTAAAACAAGACATGCATCGGTGGATCCCCTATCAAGATCTCCTGACATGAGAATCTTCCCACTTGGATGCTTATGACCATCCATTTTTGTTTGCTTCGACTCATCAAAGACTTTTTCTTATATAGTATATAAACACTTTTTTTCCCTTCCAAAACAAAATGGGTATTCCTCGACGCAGCTGGGTTCGGTGGGTCCACGCATGCATGTGGCCAAATCTTTTTTCAATGAATAATTCAGGTGTCTTGAAAACCCACATAATATAACTCTGCTTATGGGACTTTACCCCCTATCTCCTTTCCTCGTACAAATTAGTCACTTCAAAGTTCAAACAGACTCCTCGTAAAGAAAATAAAAAAGTCGTGGATAACACTGATACCGTTATATTGTCAAATTCCCTTTTTTTTTAACTGAATATTGTCAAATTCCCTTGGGAGGATATATCCATCCACTTCTTGTAAAAAAAATTAAAGAACAAAATTCTTTTATGAGTTGAACTACTACTACTTCTTTTATCCCTCACTTCATTTAACCTCCCCTCCCCTCCAAACAGTGCGTAAATGATACTGTGCAACCGATCAGTGTGAATGCAGTACATAATGAGAACGTATGAAGAACGTAAATGATATTGATAATGAGTTAGTTAAGAAATTAAGATTATAATTGCATGGAGCTGGAGGCTTACTTGTGGGAGTTCATAGGGTAGATGAGGATGGGGCCAGTTGTGGAGGCATTGCCGAGAATGCCCTTGAAGACGCCTTTGTCGAAGTCAGAAATCCTTGACTTGGGAACAAAAAGGTTAAGCCATGGATGTGGGACCTCCCATAAACCCTTGGATCTTAGCTTTAACTCTCCCTTGTGTACGCGATCCAGAAAATCCACGTATGTTACGTCTGTTGTAAACACTGATGTTTCTATAAAATCTAACTTTTCCAACAGTGCCTCTATCTCCTGCGCATTAATTATACATAAGTCCCCACTCCCTTTGTTGTTATTCCAATTCCAATATTACAAAATTATGTATTTGTGCCAAATTATTACCAATTATTAATATTCCAAAGTACGTCCAGTCCAACATTCACAACCAAAAGAAAAGCTACAAATTATAAAGTTAACTGTTAGGCAGCTCCTGCTTTTCCTCTCAGGATATGCTCTGAGCTTTATTTCATCGCTTTAACTACTCATTATTATTACGATTATATATATTGAATATAGATATGCAAGATTACTTGCACTAGACAGTATCGTTTTTTGTCTGAGTATGTATAGTAAGAAAGTTCGATTTCTTTGTTACCCGAAGCAAACTGAATTAATTAATTATATACTCCTATATCACAATTAGTTGATTCAGCGAAACATATAAATGATTACGGGGGATGCACGTACGATATGGAAGCAGTTGATTGTATAGCCGGGAACATCACAGAATATAGAGACAGGATATATATAGACAAGTAACATAATCGATATCTAATTTAATATTGAACTTCATTTTAACTTTATAACTTTCCTATATAGTTGTAAAATATGCCACCAATTGATGTCACCTAATTCTTCCTTTTTCTTGTTTGTTTGTTTGTTTGTTTGTTTGTTTCATCTTTCTTTTCTTTCATCCTATTTGAAACCAATATAATAATAATTACGCGTGCTCAAAATCTCAAAAGATAGACAAAGAAGCCCCACTAATAAGAGGTGTCCTAGTTACGGTTTTTTTAAGACAATAAACCAAGAGAAAATGATACAAGCAAGTTGGTCAAGTACAGCTAGCTAGCAAATGTCCTATTTTGCAAGGCAAACCATATAAGGTAGATTCCAGCAGCTACCTCGAGCTACTAAGTGCAAAATATCGCAGTATTCCAGAGACTTTGTCTAGTAATTAATAACAAATCATTAGGCACTCAAGTTTAAGCAAACAAGAATAGAAAGTTGAAAATGTCTAATAATAGAATATATGGGCACATGCAACACATATATAATTGATATATAGAACAAGGGGAATTAACTTTTTTACCTGGTCAACAGTACGTGCGTTGTCTTCATGGTAGTTTTTGGTAATCTCTAAGCAGTATAAAACACCACCATCAGCATTGAGAGAAGCGAAAGTGGCTGGGTTACTTGATGAAAAAAAGGAGGATCTCCAATTGTTAATAAGACCTTCCTCCACTATTACAAATCCCTCAACGTAGTCAAATCGTTCACTGGCCGGTTTCCCATGCAGAGATATTAGAAACTCTTGGTCCCTCGTGAACACTGAAAAATCCGAGTACAACACTCTTATCCAACGTACCTGTCCATTAATATAAAGCATTACGGAAACCTTTAGAAAATATCCAACTGATGGAAAGAAAATATTTGGAGAAAAATTTATATAAAGAAATAGTAAATTTTTTTAATGGAAAATTTCCATTCATTACACTCCCTCTCTCTCTTGTTTTTTTCTCACTTTTCTCTCCATCCGAATATTCGATAAAAGGACTCTGGGAGCGAGAGACCACAAATTATCGACACGTATATACTTGAAAAGTACATGTGTACAACATCATGGGCCTATACTATACAAGCAGTGTACAATTTACAAACAGAGAAAGAGAGAATGAGAGAGACCCTTTGAGGGGCTGGTTCAAGAGCAATTCTAGCCCTAGTAATAATTCCAAATTGTCCAAGCCCTCCAAGGACACCATAAAACAACTCCGAGTTAACCTCGTCCGAGCATGTAACCAACTCGCCCTTCCCTAGATAGACCACATATATAACAAAACCGAGTCAAAACTAATAAAGACTAATACATAAATAGCCATGCGAGGGCCTTATATATAAAAATACAAAATAAAGTAAGAGAGGGGATCGAAGATAACCTGTAACAACATCAAGTTGGTAAACATTAGAGATCTGAGGGCCATGGTGGAACGTCTGGCCACTAATACCGGCGTTCGATAGGGTTCCGCCGACGGTCAAGTACAAGTAATCAGTCCAAGACTTAGGTGCTAAACCATACTCCAAAGTCTCCATGAGAACCTTAATCCAAAGTTCACCACCCCAAACATCAACATACATCTCTTTTTCCCAAAACTTCATACTTGACCTTGATGTCATCTTTATAACTACTCCCTTCTCCACTTGAGCTTGGCCGTTAGTTGAGTGTCCCTCTCCTCTCGCCGACACTCTCATCCTTTTACCGTACGCCGCCCTAACCACCGTTGCCACGTCATCAGCAGACGCCGGGTGCACCACCATGGACGGTGGCGATTTTTTCATCATACCAAAATCTACTGAGGCCAGTTTCAACTCCCACTCGTGCACCGTTATGTCACCCTCTATGGTCAGACACGTCAGCTCCAACGGTATGGCCGTTAATCCAACGGTCACTATTAAACCACATAGGCTTAGTGCTAGTACAAGTTTATTAGACATACTTGCCATTGGTTTTTCACTCTCCATTTTTGTAAAAATAGTGTACGTAGTATATGTAGTTTAGAGGGGGAAGGAGGTGTATGAATTAGGGTAAATGGTGGTGGACATATATGAAGAGAGTCATAAGAATTAGTGAAGAGAGAAAAGAAAAATGGTGGAGCAGAGTTTGTGGGAAGTCGTGAACTAACGTAAGCCCTTTACATCACTTTTATAAACCAAACACTCTAGCAAGATTCTCTTATATAACTTCTGATGTTGTTTTCTTATTTTGATCGGTAAAGTGGGGAGAAGAGAAAATATGAAGAAGGAAAGGGAGGAGTGTAATGTAAATGGGCAGGAAATGAGGAATGAGGGGTCCTGAATTTATAGGACGCAAACATAACATACAGAGCTCATAAAGTATATGAGGTTAGTTCTGTGGTGAATTAGTGAAGAGACGGAGCACGTGGGTGTTCACGTGACTCCATTGAGGAGACACGTGCCCGGTGCCCCAATGAGGATTGTTGCCCCTTTATTTTTACTTTTTTCATAAAGATGTCATCACTTCAAGTTAAAACAAAGGTTGATGTTACTTAAATCCATATTAGTTCTGGTTTTACTTTAAATAAAACTATGGTTTGAATTCCTCAATTTATTTAATTTCTTGTTTTGATTATTGAGCTTTAATATATGTAGTGGCCTGGTTTTAGTAATTAAATTTTCTCTTGATTATAGTTTTGGTACTAAAATTAAACTTTGTGTTTTTTTTTATAATCATTGACCTCTAAACTTAGAAAAACATAGAAAACCAGTAATAAGCGCTTATGAAAGATATAGAATTTAAGGATTGATACAATGCAACCAATTTAAAATTTAGGAACCAAAACTGGAATTGAGTGAAGGTTCAATGCCCAAATCAACCATTTTGAAGTTCATGAATAAAAAATAAAATCGAGTTAAAGTTGTGGTACTAAAAGCAGTAACGTAATAATTGTCACCCCAAAAATATCATTATTTTTTTTTTATTCAAAGGGGCAAGCACTAACGGCTTGAGGTTACATGCGGGATCGAACCCGCAACCTCCCACCTAAAGGGGAGATATCATACCACTGGGCTACAAGGCCCTTGGTCCAAAAATATCATTATTACTAATTCATATTAAAATATATGTATTAAATGCCTTGTATAGTTGTGCGTTGTTGGACTTCAATTGTCACTTCAAGTCATTACTATTACTTAATATAGTTAATTTTATTAAAAATATTTAAATAGATCCATAATGTAAAATAAGATAGGATGACTTATATATAATTATTTCTATTCAAAATGTGGGTAGAGCATCACTTCCATTTATGTATTGTTTATGATAAAGAGAAAAAGAATAAAAAAAACGTTTAAGGATAGATGAGTACACAATTTTTGCCATCAAGTTTGATCCCATTTTACTTTATTCTTTCAAATTTTTTTTCCTGTAAAATATTGACCCCATATAGAAACCTGAAGAACTAATGATTTGAAACTTAAAAATTTAATTTAAAATGAAGAAAATTTTCTGAGCAAAAAAAAAAAAGAAAATTTAAAATACAAAAAATATATAGCTGTAAAGTGATACCTTACCAAGCACATCTCTTTTGAGTTTGATATAGGGAAAATGACAGAAAATACCTCATAATTTTAAAATCCCATATAGGTGATTTATAGTTGTAAATGCATGTACTCAATTGATTAAAATCTTTTATATATTCGGAATTTTAAAATTCATAGGGTGTTTTTCAATCATTGTTTCCCTTTCATTTACATTATTTACTTTAATTTTTTTAGATGACTATCGTTTATCTACTTCTCGTAATGTAGTGTGGATTTTACATGGAGTGATATTAATCTCCTTTAATTTGTATATATGAATGAATTCTTCATTAAGTTGTACTAAAATTAAGGCAAACCGTTCGCAGTCAAGTAATCGATTAGAGAAGGTTCTACTGTAAGTGATAAATTTTACTAGCTTAATTAGTATATATTTTAACTTAATTATCGGTCAGTAATCTCAAGTGATATTTGTTTGCCTGTATATATGAGCTAGAATTGAATTATAATTGATTAAGAAAGAGATGGAAATGTGAGGAAACCTAGGTGGGTGGGTGTAGCTAGGTGAAGTATATATAGAGAAAGGGATAGAGAGAAAGTGAAGCATAGATATTAGATACGGAGTATCAGTGTGGGGACGCTTCCTTCACGTGGGTGCCCTTCCTTGCTGGGACGAACCACAGTCGTCCATGATCGTTTTGATCATTAGTCTAGCCTTAACCTCTCTTTAGTAGTTAATAGCCACATACATACTTAATTAACCTAATTGCTTCCCTCTCTTATTCCATCAAATGTCTCTATCTTCTTTATCCTCACTTTTCTTTTACCATGTAGCCTCTCTCATTAACTTATTGTTACCTCCTCAGATAGATGCTCGGTGTTCCGCACACAATTTCATACTGTCCTTATCGAGCAATATTGTGTCCCCCCCACCCCCCCAAATTGAAGAAAAATAAACCAAGATTTATACACTTGAATCGTCATGCTCCACTATATATCTTTACTACTTACTTTGGTTATTGTAATTACCATATAATGGTCTTTTCCTAATGGCTATTGCTACGTGCCGTTATATGTCACTAGACAAGAACGCTACATATACATGCTGACAATTGTCCTGGTAGACAAAACTAAAGTGATCCGGTTGAATTAGTTTTATCTTTATATCCCTTCAAATCCAATTTATCACACAAATTTTTTATTCAGCATATATCGTCTTAATATAACGGCGACCTCAAATTCATATAATAAAATGTAATTATGAAGTCAGCTAGATCACACGGATATATGGGTGGTTTCATATAATCAAGCTTAGACTCAAGTGTATTAGCGCGGTCTCTACGTTTTTAAAAACTATTGTTTCTTTGTTTGGCTTAAAACTATTGTTTCTGATACAAATTTATCTCACAGTTGAAGAACATTAAAAAACAACTAATTAAATGAACCAGCATTCGTGCATTTGCATGTATCAAATACAAAATCAAAATTCAACTTTATATTGTAAACAAAGCTCAGTCCAGCTGTTACAAATGGTGGCTCATAATCAATTACATCATAACTTTGAAAATTAATAAATGTGAAAGTTTTCACTCTGCAACTGATAAAAAAACTAGCTATTACTCAATTGGTATTTTTATAGTTAATGTTGTCCTATAAGTATGAAGGTCACCGATTTAGCGGTCAGTGTAGTGTGCCTTGGGCCTAGTCCTTCAAGAAATTTTAGGACCTCAAGGTAAGTGAAAGTAACCCCGGGTATCGTTCTCAAGGAGCCTTGTTTAATTCAACTATCTTAGTAAATTAAATACAATGCAAGATTAAATTTGGGTAAGAAAATATATTTTTGTTGATTCTTAAATATGAGAATGAAGGGTGTAAAACAAATAATTTTTTGTATTTTTAGTAAAAGGGATGAAATGGAAGTGAAGTGCTCTTGGAAATGAATTTCAATGGCTATCATAGCTTTCTAAGGATTTTTGGGGAGTTTAATGCACTAATTTCCTTATTTGCTAAACCTCATGAACCCATGAGTCCAATTATCTAATTAGTGAAACCCCAACTAACTAGAAATTGTTAAGCCCTTTAGCACCTTTAAGTTTTCTCTAGGTTTCCTAAAGTACCAAACCTCACCAACCGGTAAGTCTAATGCCTAGTCTCATGAACTCATTCAAATAGACATTATTAATTGCCCTAGAGTGTGATTAGTGATTTGTAATGCATTAGATTCAATTATAATTCAATTTAATCAAACTATCTACCAATACCATGAATAAATAGAAAGACATCAAATGAACCATAAAGAACATATACATGACCATGTATATTGATGAGTATAAATCTCTCATTACAAATCAAAATCACAAATACCCACAATAACAATCAAATTCAGTCCAATCTCAAAATATAAATGGTAACCTAAACCTAAACAATCAAAAATATAAAGAGAAAGGAAAGGAATTGAAAATTCCCTTTGTAGAACCAAAGCTCAAGTCACTTCCCATCAACTCCAAGAGTAAGGAGAAACTTTATTGAGGCATTGATTTAACCGTGAACCAATCGCCTTGAGGGTTAAAATCACAATTTAAATCCAAGGATTGCAAATAGGGTGCAATCCCCGGGTCGTCTCACTTTGTGGAGTCCTTTAACTACCCTAATTAAGCTAAATGCAAATAAGAATTGATATAAAAGGGGTGTGATTTTTGGTATTTTGAAACATTGATTAAATTTACTAAAATAAAGCAAAACTTGTTTTTGGTTGTTTTTAGTCTATGAAGAGATAAATTGCTTAGGTTTAAAATCAAATTAATGAAGGAGGGCTTTGGTGATGATCTTATGGTGCAAATGCTTCTTTCAAAGATATGGGAGTTCAAAAGGGTCACCAAGTTTTATATAAAAACCCCCAAGCAATCACTTGGGGTCATCCAACTACAATCAATAATCAACTAAGCAACCACTTGAAATTGATTATTGCTTGCAATTGGATTTAAGATCCCTTGGTGTGTATTAGAAACAAGTTTGTAAATCGAAATCCTCTTTAAGGAAGTGCAACCACAACAAACTAATTGAAGCACTAGCTATTCAAACCAAGCAACCACTTAAAGCATGAAAAGCATCATGAATCAATTCACATAGGAAATAAGGAAATCCATAACATTCAACATACAAACTTAGTATCCAATACATATGATATCAATCCATCACAAATAGAAAGATAAAGTCATGTCTCTACCCAAAATACATGAGGAATAGCAACCACATATCCCAAATATACAATGAAAGAGCATATGAAACAAGAGAAACTCCCCTATGAAGCCCATAAGCTTTGCACCATCTTCTCATCACCAAATACCCAAGAATGTTTAGCCACTCATAGTAGATGAAAGCTCAAACTCATCCAAGGGTGCTGCCATGGAAGAAGATGGAGGTTGGAGAAGGTGGGTGGTAGAAATGGAGTGGAAATGGTAGTAGAAGAGAGGAATGATGAGAGATTTGGAGTGGAATGAGGTGGATCTGAGTGGGGATTGAGAGGAATGATGAAAAACCTAAGAGATCTTGGTGTTTTCGACCTTGGGGAAGCTTGGGAATGGTTTGGGTCATGATAGAAAGCTTTTATAGGCCCAAGAAACCCTAAAAATCGCGTCTGATTTTTTGACAGCGTCAGGCTCGCCAGTGGCTCGCCAACTGGCGAGTGAGTGGCGAGTTACCCGAATGTACTCGCCAGTGGCTCGCCAACTGGCGAGCAAGTGGCGAGTGGCTCGCCAGTGGCTCGCTAGTTGGTCTGCCTCAGCACTAAAATGCAAACTTCATCCAGAAACGTTATTTTGACCCTTTTTCTTGAATCTTCACCTTCAACCTCCCAACCTACATATTCAAATGTCTCAAAGGTAGCATCAAAATGTTCTTTGAAACATTTTAAAACATTATAGCATGTTAAAAAAAAGCCTAAATTGCCCTTAATTAGAACAAATTCCAACAACTAGTGCAATAGTTAGAATCTATGTAAATTAGGTGCAATTATCATCAAAACATGCATTAATTCAATGGATTTGGCCATGAAAATATATGCAAAAGTCTGGTGCAATCAGGCATGGAAGGAGGAAGAAGGTGGAAGGTCAAAGGAAAATGTGAGGAAAATGAGAGTGGGATGGAGAGAGCTAGGGTTTTGGGGAGCACCCAATCCCCAAAACTCCTTTTTCTAACCTAATTTTTTACATCTAATATGCATGGGCACTTGGGCTTAATGTTTTGAGTTTTATTTTGGGTCCAATTTGAGCTCAAAATGGTTAAAAATCATAGAAAACCGAGGCTGTAATTCTGCAGTTCGCAGGTGGACCAGAGTGTATTTTCTGAAATTCGACGGCAGAATTGTAATTATGATACTGGTACTAAACTGAAATTTTGAAATTCGAGGTCCTTTTCTGACATTTTCGACAAGCTTCATTTTTCAGCTTTTGCACCATTTTTTCTTACTTTTTCCTAACTAGCCTCCTCCATGTTTGGTCCTAGAACAACCCTAAAAGTGAAAGAAGAGAAGGAAATAGATCAATTGACTCTCAAAATTAATTAACACATTAAATTCATAAGTTAGGTCAATTAATTCACTTCCTAATCTACTTTATACTTAAAAGTTTAGATATTCAATTAAGCATAAATGAATCAATATTGCATCTTTTAAATGTTAATAACCTCAAGTTAACACAATAAAAACATACAAATCCAAAGATTTGTCAAAGTATTAAAAGAGAGAGATTTTTCCATTTACCGTGAAAATTTTGTCAATGCCTATTTTTTTAGTGATCATAGTAAATTTTTTTATGGAATATGACAACATTATATATATGTTTTGAAACTTTAAAAGCTATGGTAAAAATTAAAAAATAAATTTTAAAAGAAATAATTTTCAACTCAAAACAACTTTTAGGATGAAATACTCATAGAACGAAAACTTGCATCTAGTAAAATAGCCACTTAGCCCTAAATTAAAATTTCAGCTATATTTAGCATACACATGTGTATGTGTCAGTATGAATAAATATGATGTAAATTAAATTTTAATTTATTATTTGTCGTCCTAGTGTTATATGTAAATAACTCTTATTAATGTTACTTTGGCTCATTAAAAAAAACTATTGCTAGCTAGGTGTATATATATATATATGTATATATATATATATATATACACACACACACACATACATGTCATGCATAGACAAACCAATGGGTATTAAACTATTGCCTTTATATCGACCTTAAAAGGGGATTAAGGTTTTATTCATACATGAATGGACTTCGATTCTGTCTTTGTCTAGATAGCAGTACAAACTACAAATTAGCTAGCTAGCTAGCCTTTTCTGTCTCTCTCTTTCTGATTAACACGCATATTATTCGCCATAAGTATAATTGGTCCATATATCAAATATATATTCAACCAACTCTCATAATCTCGTACCACATCAAATTTATTTCTCGACTTATTCCTCTCAAAGTATTTTCATAATATCCTGAGAAAGCTACTACCCATTCAGATTTATTCTAGCTATCAGCTAGCTAACTATAGGGTTCATAATAATAAGGTAACTGGTTCATTTATTATCAATCAAGATCTATATATTCATTTCTTATTTTCAATCTTCATACTGTACGTTACAAAACATGAGTAAACAAAAGGCAAAAAACCTTTGGGATTACTTCGGTATAAAAAGAACAATAAGTATATATAAAATACTATACCTATATATAATATATCTTGAAATCTCACTTTCTCAAAGATCTTGTGGCCTTTTAGCATTATTGGAGGGAGCTCATCAGATATATTTTCGCATTTAATTTCGTCATTTTTAGGAGGTTTGTAACAGATTATTTAAGATCCAATTTCTTTATTCTTTAGTGATAACAAATATATCAAACATTAGTTCTCTTGTCTTTTACTCTTTTTCATATTCGGGTATCAATTATTTAATCAGTGGGATAGCACATTGCATGAAACTATACATACAATAATAAAGTGCAATAATGACCAGAATTTCCCAATATGGACTGCACACTACATAGCAAACGTCTAAGAAGGCAAGGCTGATTTCGTATCAATTTTCGGAAGATGATGGAGTATTTACAAGAAAATGAGCAAACGATGACGAGACCATTCTAATAGGCATGAAGATAAGGTTAGGCGTACGTGACCACTTGAGGATATATAATTTAATAAATAGTCAAGCCTTTTCATTGTAAAAAATGATAAATCGTTTCACTGTCTCTCTTTTTAGTTAAAACTTATCTTTTCTGCGTTTTTGAGGAGAGGGTCTCTTTTGAGTTACAAGCCAATTTTTTAGTGAATAAAGCTTTTCTCTCTCACACACTGCAAAACGACAAGCAAAAGGTACGTGCTTTATTATAAGCAACAAAGTCACTCAAATATCAAATAAAGAAGAGCGAGAAACAACATAGCAAGGTCCAAAGTACAGGGAAGAATCAGCTTTCTTTTTCTTCAGCTGAAACCAGTTATTTCCTTTCTGATCTACTTTCTACTTTTTGTTTAACACTAAATTATTAATTAGGCATTTAAAGTTATTGCCAATACATAGTATTATAATATTATATTATGTTTATAAATAATTAAACCTGTCTTTTTTTCCTATTATTGTCCCCTAGCTAGTGACTGGTGACTCAAACCCGATATATATTCCGGTCGCTTAGGCTTTATAGTTAGGGAAAGAAAAAAGATTATATGTAGTGCTGCCAAACATATAGAAACTTCTTCCTTTTGTGATTTTCATTAAATTTACAGCTCAGTTCCAACTTCCAAGTATCATTGTTTTCGTTGATGCATGATAACGTAAGATCTGTGACTTTCGTGCTTAAAGTCACGTTTGCTAATTAAAGAATATAATGATAGATAGAAAATTAGAAGTTGATTGAGGCAAAGTGAAATGTTGCTTTATGCACAAAGTGTTAGCTTTGGTCTCGCCTGCCACTTGTTTGTTGTGGTTTCATCCTCTCGTAATTTTTTAGATGTGGCAAAAATTATTGTACGCATAATATATCTTAAAATGTCGACTAATATCAACATGAAAGTTGGTGCAACATGTCTTTAGGGTGTTGGCAGAACTTTCCCATGTAAATGCTTAATTAGCACAAAACTAATTAAAACCCTTAAATAATATAGGTTATATTATATATCAAGATTCAAATCAGCACAGCATTGATTTTTACAAAAAGTGGTGCACTCAAAACCAGAAACAATGTGTTGTTATGCTCAACGGATCGGAATTATGTGTGTGTGAAAATGATATTTAAATACGCATACACACATATCATTGGATCATGAATCAACACATATGATGACCATTTGTTATTAGATGACACCTATAAGTATACATGCAGGGTTTTATTAGAACATAGCTCATTTCCCATTTGAGCACTTATTACAATGTTGTAAAATTAAAGCCGGACCGGAAAACAAGTCGGACAAGGTCTTCGGGTCATGGTTCGAAACGGTTAGATTGTTTAAACCAATGATCAAGCTAATTAATAACAGTTGAGCCGAAATATAAAGCGATTGACAATTGGATTGATTTGACTATGTCTGACCTTGTTCTTACAACACTGCTTATCATTACTTCATTCTTGCAAGACCGCACCCAGAAACTTTTCATCAAGTAATGTTTATCATACTTTAAACTAACCTTTATAGGGATGTGACCTTTATGACCTTTAATTTAAACTCTAATGTAATAACTTCCTACTCAATCTTCCATGAACCTTTTAGCTTATAAATTAAGCTCATTGTGACTTTTCAATTAGGGCACATCAGCACCAAAAATATAGCTAGAAGGGTTAGATTATAAAACGATGAATAATATTAAGCCCCTGCTCGCTAATAAAAGGGAACGAATAATATTAAGTCACGAGTATATATTCAACTGATTTTCATATATAATAATAAGTGTCCGTATGTCACATGCATGTTCACAAAAATGCAAGCTAGAAGTCGTGTCGAATTTGATTGCACAGACAAGCTAAGGGATGCTGTCTTCTGCTTGCGACCGATAATATGAATATATTTATATGTATGTGAACCAAATTATCATGATTATGTTAAATTAGGGTTTCGTGTTATATGAGAATTTCAACTAAATAAAGCGATCCACACACACGCGCGCGATTTGAATGATAGATGGAGAATGTGGCCAGAGAATAAAGTAACATTATAATTCGGTGATTCAGAAGAGTGGATATTTCTCCCTATGAGTGATTGTACTTAGTTTAATTAATTAATCATGCCCATGATAATGACTGATAACAAAAGTAGCTGATCTTTCGTCCTTTATGATCAGAAAAATTTAGATGTTTTTCAAAGTTATAATTAAAGGCTTAGATATTTAGTACAATATGGATTATGCGATACAATGAATTGCGAGGCTCTTTAGTCAGTGACAATGCTAATTTTGTGGAGAACATAAAAGAGTTGTATTGAGACCAGTCTTTCTTGAAAGGTGAAAAAAACACTCAAGGGAGGAAGTGCTCGACTGGCTACACTTTCGCACACTACTACTTCAAAAATTGGCTTATTTGACAATTATATACAGCACCATATTGTCAAGAATGCAAACGTCACTTCAATATATGTTGATAGTTTATAAAGTTGGTTATTATTTAAAAGTTAAAAAAAGAGAGAGAAGAAGGCGTCAAGTAATTAATAATGTTTTCAGCTTTGATTTGGGATGTGACTGCGCTGATTAACTTATATGATCATCTTCGAGAAATGATCCTGAAGCATGCAGACCTTACGGAGATGGTTACACAATTAGAAAAGGGGGAATCACCTGGTATTCAAGATAACATAAAGTCCCACCTTGAAAGGTTAAGGTGTGAATTATATCAATGCTTAATTCACATCACAATCTTTCTATATGGGACCCTAGGTTATCTTTAATATCTAATGCCTTTTTAAAATAAAAAACACATATTTCATATTTCTTCTTGCTTAAAAAACGTCAAGCTTCAACTAGTTTTTCACACTAAACTATTTCTTTTTGTTGAAAAAGGTCAAATTTTACCTGTATGCAACTGCTATTTAAGTACTCCCTCGGTATGTCCTAATTATATGTAAGATCATTTTTTTACTTATTTTAATAAATTAAGGACGCAAAATAAATCACTATTCATCCCTTTTCCTTAATATTTATGATGGGATCATCAAGAGAAAAATATGGTATTAATGAGCAGGAAAGATAAGGTATGGATAGAGAGGGAGAGAGAGAGAGAATATAAGCATTAACCAACTAATTATTTAATGCAATACTTCAAATAATCAAGGGTAAAATAAAACACATTCAATATAATAACGAGATAAGCCAAGGCAAACTCTTATATATTTTGGATCAAACAAAATCAAAATTCCAACGCTCACATGAACAAAAATAGTACAAGGGGAGCATGAGCCAAAATCTATATGCAGCAGTACTCGATTAAGATATGCATATACTCAGAGAGATATATGGTTGCGTGTGGTTGGAAATAATGAACTTCATATTTATTGCGCCATTGTGGTGTCTATTGCTCGCTACTCTTTTGGTGTCAAACAAAAGCAATAAAAAGATATAGTGTTGCTTTCACTTTTTGGGTCACTGATGGTCCTTCACGACAGGGAAATCAATGAATGAATCCGGTTCGTATAACGTTAGGGGGGAAATGAGGTTATTCATTTTGTCGTTTTTTATCAAATCAAATAAAAGCCTGCTTAATTATTGTACGTAGTTTTTTTTACATATATATCAACTCAAGAAAATGAATCTGCTGACAATAAAGTAAGCCTTGTTTATCTCCCAGTCTCTTCATTTTATTGTTGCAATTTTGTCTTAATGTAAATGCCACGGTTCTCTAACTAAAAATGGCTGTACATGTTTTTTGTTTAAATTGATTGACGCCATGACGGTATTGGCACCTCAAACTAGAGCCACAATATGTGCGTGCACTAGTTTTTGTTATAAGGAATAGACAAAATACTTTGTTTTTCAAATTAAAACCGAGTCACATGTTACACAAATAACCTACGACCACGTTAAATGGAATTAAAACTTTTGTTACAGTATCCAAACCAAAAAGAAAAGGTGCATTACTTGGCTTTTTATGTGCTAGCATTACAAAAAAACGGCGCTTTCCGGCGCAATCATTCCGGCGTTTTGGCATAAAACGCCGCTAACAATATGCATTCCGGCGTTTCATCGAAAAAGCCTAAGAGAAACGCCGGTAAAATTGGCGCGCACTTCCCGCCTTTTTTCCCGCTTTTACGTACCAGCGTTTTGCGACACTAAAACGCCGATATGTATATTTTTATTAAAAAAAAACGACTGTTTTTGTTTTTTTGTTTTTTTTAGAAATTAACGCATATTGGCGTTTTTGAAAACGCCAATCTGCTATCAAAAATAATAAATCCCATATCGGCGTTTTTCACAAAACGCCAATATGCGATTTATTATTTTTTAATCGCACATCGGCATTTTTAAAGTTACATATCGGCGTTTTGCAAAACGCCGATATGCATTATTTTAATGTTAAAACACAAATTGGCGTTTTGCCAAAACGTCAATATGCATTTTTGAACAATATGTGTTTTAACATTAAAATAATGCATATTGGCGTTTTGCAAAACGCCGATATGTTGTTTAACATTAAAATAATGCATATTGGCGTTTTGCAAATCACCAGTATGCGTTATTTTAATATTAAAATATAATATATGCCGGCGTTTTACACGAAAACGCCGTTACGCTTCACCGTTCCCTATAAATAGCTCCTCCCTCCTTCAGCTAACTCGCTCATTTTCTCCACTTCTTCTTTTCTCTCATTCGTCTCTCTCGTAACTCGTTCTTCTTTTCTCTCTTTCAGCTAACTTGTTGTTTTTGTTGTTGATTTTATGGTTGTTTTCATTGTAGTTATCGAAATTTCTTTTCTAATGTTATTATCTGTTTAATTTTATCCCCTAAATTATATTTATGTATCAGTTTTTTGAATTGTTAAGTTTCTTATTGTAGATTCTATTCTATCTTTATTTTTATTATAACCATGGTTGTTTATATCTCTTTTCATTTTTGATCATTTTTTGTCCTGATTTTAAACAATCAGGACGAAAAATGATTTTTTTTTAATTATTAAAAACACTTACCGGCGTTTTCAAAAATGCCGGTTAATTTAATAATATTTAAATAACACGTCGGCGTTTTGCAAAAACGCCGGTGTGCTATATTTAAATAATATTTAAATATCATGTTTTTGGCGTTTTTGTCTTTTGTCGGTGTTTTGCAAAACGCCGATGTGTATCTTTCCCACGTTGATTTTATTGGCGTTTTGCCAAAACGTCGTAGCGTCATTTCGCCGAAAAGTAACGCGGAAAAGAGGAAAAAAAAACGCCGACAAGAGCCCGTTTTTTGTAATGACGACATAAATCCAATGGTATAGCTTGCAGTACTTTCTAATGGATCATCCATACATCCCATATCTGTCAATAGTTCCAACTCATCGGGCAAAACATGTAAATTTTCATGAGATTATAGAATGGCACATTGGATATGTAAATGTATCCGATGTACAAAATGAAGAGATATCATGTTACCAAAAAAAAAATGAAGAGATATCAGTGTTATTTTTCTTGGCGTTGAAGCAAAAATAAAATTAAGTATGGGGATAAAAGTTAAGAGACGAGCGTAATGAAACAGGTAGTTATGACTGTCTTATTCAGATCGCAATACTTTGCTTTAGCTTCCACGTAACTAAAGTAGAATAATATGGTTTCAATTCATCAAAAAAAAAAAAATAACACATGGTTTCACAAAAACAACCACTGCTTGTTTATTCATTATAAAAAAGAGGAATGATAAAAAAAATTATTAAAAAGAGAAGGAGAATAAAAAGGTGAATCGCTCCAAGGAAATTAAAGGTGGATACACTGTGATAGACTGTTCCTTAAACGCTACGACATTTTTAATGGGACCACGGAAGTTTTGAGAAATTTTGTTCACAGCCTGGTCCTGGAACAATATGTATTAGACCATTGCCATAACTATTATGAATTCAAAGTCCATTATAAATGTTAAGCATGAAGCCCAATACGGCCCAAAAAGACAACGAAGCCCAAAAATAAACCTGAGAATTAAAACCAGCCGAGACAAAATAAAAATTAACGCAACAGTTCGCTAGTGCCCGTCTCCTGCAAATCCAGTATGTTACATCAAAGTATATAAGAATATCAAATGAAACATGTAGGAAACCACTACATTGTAAACGAATGATTGAGAGGAAGATAAGGGGAGGGTTCACCGACACTAGTTAGTGTTAACTAAGAAGCTAAGCAAGACCACGTTTGGTTAGGCAAGATATAATATACTAGTGAGAATAGATATGAAATATGAATAGGGGTCAGGGGAGAGTAATTAATCATTTGCAATGATAATATTGAAGGTGGAAATTAATAATGCCCTACGCCATAAAAAGCATCCTAAGTTCACCTCAAATGGCAAATATATGTGCTATATATATCAATATGCAAAAAGAAAAGATATATCCCGTTCATGTATCTTCATTAAATGATTAGGATCTAAATAGAATGATAAAAGTGTATTTTGAAAATCTTCGTTTTTGCTTTTTGCTAATTCTTTTTCCTTAATTTCATGATAAGAATTTTACATCGCGCCCTTGTACATGTAATACGTTTCCTTTTTTTAACAAAAAAAAAAAACAAAACAAACAAAAGCACAGTGCACAGATCTGCTGAGTTTTTATTTATTTCTTTTAACAAAAAAAAAACACCGACACTGGTGACCGTTAAGATCTCTGAAGCCTTGATTTTGGATTGAATCGAAAGTCAAGATTTGATGCCATAATTGCATGCATCTTTTTTAAATAAAGTTCGATCCCCATTCTTTTTCTTTTTAGTTTTTACACTACGTTTCTTTTGAATTCTTCCAGGCTTTTAGCATCGACAGGCCCACGAAAATTGCACGCATGGAGCCTAGCCACGACATCTCAATATCATTAAAAACACACGCCCATCATCGATTTGTTTTTCATTTAGCATCATACAAGTGTCTAAAATTCTAGAATATACGATGGGGAAAACAGGAAGCAGAAAAAATAAGATAAAATGGAGTGACTTGCAAGCTAGGTTCAATATGCCCCCAGCAAGTTCATTGATAAGGCCAATGATTAGTGCTTACTATCCCAATACTCAGACAGAGATTTAATTAGGATAAAAAAAAAACCAAAAAAAAGGTGAATGTCTTGAATAAAAAAAGGCGGGAAGAGCGAGGGAAATTGTAACATCACATGGAAGCAAGTAAGGTCAGTCACACATAAACCCTAAAAAGAAGGCGTATAAATGAATATTAAATCAAAACGACAGAAACAAAGAAAACACAAAACATTGTCATGATGGGAATAATACATCCACTCGGTATTGTTGTCATCCACTTCTGACCCTAACTCACATGTGTTCTAAGGGTGATGCCTCTGCGGCCCCTGCTTGAGCTGTCCCTCATCTTGAATTTCTTCATCTTTAAACGCTTTCTCTTGACTTTTATATACCCTGGTCCTAGACCTAATTGACTTTTTCTAGAAAATCCTTTAAAAAATAAAATAAGTTAATTATAAATTGATTTACCTAATTATTTCACTTAAACTAATTTATTTTACCTATAAACTAATGGATAATCTAAAAATATATCAAATATGTCATCATTTAATAACCTATTTCGCAACCTTAATTTCTAAAAAAAATCAATTATGTCCTATATTTAGGACCGGAGGTAGTATATTGTTATATCCAATACAATTTTTTTAATTAAATGGCATAGCCTGAGGTTACAAAAAATATGAAATTTATAATAATCTTAGCTCTCTCAATTAGTAGGAAGATGCCAATGTACTATCAAATCTACAACTTCCTAGTTTCATATATAAATACCAATCCACTAAAGTAGTATAAGGTCTTTTGATTTAAATTACGTTTTAAATGACTTTTGGGTGACAATTATGTGTATTTAACTAAGTACTCCCTCGAGCCTAAACCATAAAATCACTTTGACTTTTTTCAAGAAATTAAATATGCAAAAATAATCACTTTAAATTGTTCATAGTTATCTTTTCTTTTTCTCTCAAAACTAATCTATCCGACTTATGAACTAATCTATATAGTATAATTACACGTGATATATATCATAATCTAGTGGTCTAATTTGCTTCCTTCACTTAATTGCTTCTAAGAAAAGTCAAAGATATCTCATATTACCAGATTATATGGAGTGTGGGCAATTTTAATTAGCCCATAAAAATAGAATCTCTATCTAATTCATATAAATTATGAAAAATTAATTTATTAATATTTATATAATAATTAATAATTAATGTTATTTTCTTTAATAACTAATAAATAATTTTCGTAGTTTCAACTTTCAAGTTAAAAAAGTAGTTTTTTGAGTAGAAGTTAAAACAAGCACCCCTTAGTTCTAACATGGTATGGAAAATTTGAATTAGATAATGGACAAAACACCTTGAAATCCCATGTCTTATTGAAGTTGAAACGTAAAATTGAAGTTGAACAAAAGTTCTTTCTTCATGTAAAAACATTATCCTTTATCTTATTGCTTTTTTCCCTTTGGTAACAATATTTATGAACCGAATTTAGCCTATTCCTTACCAAGTACCAACCAACCAGTATGGTCCTTCCTTCCACATTTGAATTTTCACAATCTCATAATTATAACCAATCCCTTTCTACACCAGTTAACCCAACACCAACCTGCCTCCTATAAAATTCAAATAATTGATAACAAGATAGGAAAATGCACATTTTTACATTGTAGTAGTAAAGGAAAAAAACAATTTTAATAAATAAAAACTGTACTTCCCACTTTCCAGAAACAGACCAAGCATAATTAATAGAGCATAGCTAGATGTGAGAAAACCAGTGACAGCAAAGCACATCAGAAGCAAAATTCTGATGCTTTGAATCTCTTTCTCTCACAATGTTGTTTCACTTCTAACTCTCAGATCACAACAACTAATCACATCACACATTTGCTTATATCATATCTCTTAGCTTTTGTTTTTCAAAATCTCTTTGAAAAGTCATGGAAACTACTTCTTCACTCTACAAGCTTCTTCTACTTTGCTTCATTGTCTGCTTTCTAAGCTCTAAATTTGTGCATTGCTCTGTCACTTATGATAAGAAGGCCATTATCATCAATGGCCAAAGAAGAATCCTCATTTCTGGATCCATTCATTATCCCAGAAGTACCCCTGAAGTATGTCACTACTTTTTCTTATGATATATATACCCTTTTGATTTTCTATAAAAAATGATATTTTTTTGGCTGCTTGTTTGAAATGTGTGATTTTTTTTAGATGTGGGAAGATCTTATTTGGAAGGCTAAACATGGAGGCCTTGATGTTATTGATACTTATGTTTTCTGGGATGTACATGAGCCTTCTCCTGGAAAGGTGACATTTTTTGGATCTTGATTTTATACTTAAATTTCTGTTCTTTTTTTTTGTTTTAATGTGTTATTTCTTATCATTGTGTCCCTATGTTCAGTACAATTTTGAAGGGAGGTACGATCTGGTACGGTTTATTAAGACAGTGCAGAAAGTGGGGCTTTATGTTCATCTCCGCATTGGTCCTTATGTGTGTGCTGAATGGAATTTTGGGTGAGTTTAAGTTTAAAATCCTAATAAAGTAATGAACTTTTGTACTTAGTTTATTGTCATTAATTACTTATTGTGAGCATCATTGATTTAATTGTTACAGTGGACTTCCTGTTTGGCTTAAGTATGTTCCTGGCATGAGCTTCAGAACTAACAATGGACCTTTCAAGGTTTCAACTTTCACTCATAGGACTGTGTTATTAGATATAGAGATACCATGAAATTGACACTGCATCTGTTTTTCTTTGCAGGCTGCAATGCAAGGATTCACCCAGAAGATTGTGCAGATGATGAAGAATGAAAGGCTATTTCAATCTCAGGGTGGTCCAATTATTCTATCTCAGGTATCTGCAGTTCCTACAAAAGTATGACTGAAATATTTGATGTTGCTAAATTAACTTGTGCTTTACCTTGTGTGTTTATGTGATAGATTGAAAATGAGTATGGACCAGAGAGTGGATCATCAGGATCTTCTGGTCACGCTTATGTAAATTGGGCTGCACATATGGCTGTTGGATTAGGTACAGGAGTTCCATGGGTTATGTGCAAAGAAGATGATGCTCCAGATCCTGTGGTTAGGAATCTCATTCTCTACTCTCTAGCCTCACTTGTTTAAATTTTGAGCTTAATTTTTGTTGAGAGTTGGATACATGATTTGTTATTTTCTTTTCTTTAGATAAATACGTGTAATGGCTTTTACTGTGATGATTTCTCTCCAAATAAACCATACAAGCCTAGCCTATGGACTGAGGCTTGGAGTGGATGGTAAGTTATTAGATATACCACCACTATTTTTTTAACTTGTTGCAGCATTAGGACGTCTGATTCTAATTAGTTTTATTTCATTCTAAAGGTTTACAGAATTTGGGGGTCCAATTCACCAGCGACCAGTTGAAGATCTAGCATTTGGAGTTGCTCGTTTCATACAAAACGGTGGTTCTTTTGTAAATTACTACATGGTTGGTCTCCTATATATAGATTTACTGAATTTAGATATTTTGCTTTTTGAAACAGTGACTTACCCTTTTTGAATTGTGATTATTACTAATAAATGACAGTACCATGGAGGAACTAACTTTGGACGCTCAGCTGGAGGCCCTTTCATCACTACCAGCTATGACTATGATGCTCCCATTGACGAATATGGTGAGATTAGCTTTCAGCTTTTGAAGTTCATTTATAATTTCAAATTTAGTATACACTTTATGAAATGACAATAAACTAAAAGCCTATCTGATGCTGACTCATTTTGATCTTAATGGCCGTGAAATTGAGTCAACCTTAGAGACAATTTAATGCTACATTCCATATTGTGCATGTCCTCAATTGATTTTTCTGCTATGATCAGGTCTTATAAGGCAACCTAAATATACTCATTTGAAGGATCTCCATGAAGCAATCAAGCGATGTGAACCTGCTTTGGTTTCTTCTGATCCTACCGTTACATCTTTAGGAAGGTTTCAGCAGGTTAGTTCTCTTATTTGGTATGAAGTAGGAGCCTCCAAAAAAAAGGATGGTGAACCAGGCTTCATGGTAAATCGTTATTTTGCAGGCGCATGTGTTTTCTTCAGGAAAAACTTGTGCAGCTTTTCTTGCAAATTATAATGCAAATTCTGCTGCTAGAGTAACATTCAACAATAAACACTATGATTTGGCTCCTTGGTCCATAAGCATCCTCCCTGACTGTAGAACTGCTGTATATAACACTGCAATAGTAAGTACATCTCACACTGTCCATCTAGATTTCCTGTTAGTTACATAAAGTTATGGACTTGATTGTTCTGTGGCTTTGTGAAGGTGAGAGTTCAAACTTCACAAGTAAAAATGCTGCCAACCAATTCTAAGTTCTTCTCTTGGGAAACCTATGAAGAAGACCTATCTTCTCTGGCAGATAGTTCAAGATTGACATCAACTGGACTCCTGGATCAGATAGATGTTACCAGGGATAGAAGTGACTATCTTTGGTACACAACCAAGTAAGTCACATTTTACATAGAGGTTGACTTGTTGACCTTCAAATACTAAGCCAGCCTAAATGACATGTTCTTGGTATTTCTCCATTTTGCTTAGTTCTTTGATATCCTATCAAACTGATAGAAACTGTTGGTGAGCATTTTGGATTCATGGTGTTTTCTGATTTTGGATGCCACAGCGTTGACATAAGCTCATCAGAATCATTTCTTAAGGGAGGACACAAACCCAGCATTAGAGTACAGTCTGCAGGTCATGCTGTTCACGTGTTTGTTAATGGGCAGTTTATGGGTATGCAGATAGATAGACTGAGTAGTTCTTCTTACATTAGCTTAGTATGATCAAATTGAAGTTCAATAAAGGTTCTTATTCTTCCAGGGTCGGCTTTTGGAACAAGAGAACAAAGAAGTTGCACATTCAATGGACCTATCAGCCTACAAGCTGGTGCTAACAAAATCGCTCTTCTCAGCGTAGCTGTTGGACTACCGGTTAGTGCCCTTCTACAAGAACATATTAAGTCCTACATTGATTAATTGGAAGATGAATTATAAGTACATAAATTTGAGGCAACTCTATTAGTATAGAAAATCTTATATTCTTTGGTTTATCATGTTCCCTATCTGCTTCAAGAATGTTGGCCGGCACTTCGAAACATGGAAGACAGGGATCACAAGACCAGTTATGCTAGATGGTCTTGACAAGGGAAAGAGAGATTTAACGCATCAAAAGTGGTCTTATCAGGTCCTAACTCTTTCATCCACACATATATCTGGGATCAATAAATAATAACCCTTAAACTAAGCTATTTTCCTTTTAACAGGTAGGACTAAAGGGAGAGGCTATGAATTTGGTGTCTCCAGAAGGAATCTCATCTGTTCAATGGGTCCAAGACTCACTGGCCACACAAACACGTCAGCATTTGAAATGGCACAAGGTAAGAATTACTTTATATTACTAGCAGTCTTATAAATTCTAATGTTGTCTGTAGATAGTAATTGGAGAGCTTATTGGAACATTTTAGGCATATTTTAATGCACCTGTGGGGAACGAACCATTGGCTTTGGACTTATCAAGTATGGGAAAAGGTCAAGTATGGGTCAACGGTCAAAGCATAGGAAGATATTGGATGACTTATGCAAAGGGCAACTGTAATACCTGTAGCTATGAAAACACATACAGACCATTCAAATGCCAGTTTGGTTGTGGACAACCCACACAACGATGGTACGTAAATTATATATTTATGCACATATGTATATATTTAATTTGAACTACTCCCTCTGTCCTGAATATAAAGCCTAGTTGCCTTTTTTTAAAATCCTAAGAAAGCTAAATGCTCAACAAAAATTTATTTTCCTAAATTTTTTCTCTAAACTAGTTTATTTGACTTATACACTAACATATGATCTATTAATGTATAAAATGTGTTATGATTAAATGGTTCATTTTGCTTTCTTAGGATTCTACAAAAAAAAGTCAATTATATGATCAAGTAGTAATATTCAATGGGGTATAACTGTATAAGTAAGTCATCAACTTTTTTGTGTATTAAAATTGGCAGGTATCACGTGCCAAGGTCATGGTTAAAGCCAACGAAGAATTTGATGGTAGTGTTTGAAGAGTTAGGTGGGAATCCTTGGAAAATATCTATAGTAAAGAGAGCAGTACATACTCCTCGTCATGGAATTAAATTTGATTCAGAGAATTGAAAGAGATAATACTGCAATGTATTGGCTGGTTTTGTCGGTGGTTGGATTGAAGTAAATAACATAACAGCTAAAGCATTTGGTCTCGCTGTCATAGTTTCATTGTCATTTAATTCAAACGCGGATGTGGTCGGTGTTCTGTGATCACAATCCTTATCTTTCGATCACATATGGGCCAATGTTATGTGTACTCGAGAGATATGTGGCCTATATATGTAATCATTTGTAATTTATTTAATTTATAATAATCCCACGTATGCCATTAATTTAATGATTCAATAGTACTACTACTAATTTATCCTAGCTCATTGTATTGAATGCTGACCAATTGTGGTGGTGTAAGGTTTGAAGTCATGGTTGCTTGAAGAGGAAGTTATGAATCTTAAAACTTGAGTAATTAGTTGTTCAGATACTTACTAATTATATAAAAAAAGGTGTCAATTGAAAAAGAAGTTGGAGTTCCATTCATATGTTATGTATGATGTCATGGCTTTCACAAATCACAATCAGTGAGTAAAATATAGTGGTGAAATAACATAACAGTTGTCGTCTTTTCATTTTGATCACTGACGTCTTCTCCTTGTGTTACATAGATGGGATTAATTGGAAGCAGTTTTCTTATAACGATGTGATATTTTTACATGATACTCCTAATTAGTATGTAGTTTTTTTAACAAAGTATTTAGTCTTTTCAGATACAGGAAAGTTGTTGATTAATTAACGCGACACATGCCACTGTTTTACTGAGCATGTCAAATGAAGAAGTTGGACTTGGACATGAAATTCCCCCATCAATTCATATCCATACTGTTGATATTAATGGACAGTTCAATGGTTAAGTGGGAGTAAGTTGGCATTTTAAATCACCGAATTCTGATAGTACTTAGTAGTATCTTATTCGCAATCACATCGACCAAGTCGTTATCGCAAGGGAAAAGCGGCCAACTGGATGCCCACGGATCATTCCTCCACCCTTCACAAATCACAACTAATATTTAGATGGTCCAAATTAATTTCAACTTTTTAGTTTCAATTTTAATCATATTTGATTGATACATAAATATTTACCACAGGACGGCAGGACCAATGTTTAATTTCTGACCTTTCTTTAGCAAAAAAATAAAAAATTCTGACCTTTAGAGCATCACCTTCCAAGTTCCAACACAGAGTACAGTCCAAAACTTTTCGCTTCAGTAAGAAATTTTAATTAGTAAAAACTACCGTTTAAATAAATATTTTGGCGAAAGTGCAAATTTGATCTCTAAGTTGGCTACTGTTTCATTTTGATCTCGTTTTAATATTTAAATCTTCAACACCATTTAGCTTCAATAGCAAAAATATTGATATTGAGAATTTTCAATGTTAACAAAAACGTTTGACTAATACTCCACATTTTAAATTCATGTGAGACAAATTGAACTAAAATTTAAGAACTACAAGGTCAGAAACCAGTGGCAGTGGTGGCCAGTGGTCCTTATGCCAAACATTTTTACTTCATTTTCTTCAAGTGAAAATATTAACACCCCGTACTATGTAGCTATAATATTTACTTGTTACCGGATGAGGAAGCATTTTAGCCATTCAAGCAGATATATTACGAGGAACTGGGAATTAATCCGTTAATTAATTTACACGACAAAGACACCAATACACCATGTTCATTCAAGCCGAAACAGGAAGTGGAGCATGAAAATTACGCATCCCATCTAATATCAATAACAACATACTCCTGTTATTGCAAATGAAATCAGCCAAGGGGCTAAGAGAGTAGGATATTACATACTAGTTAATTAACATAGTTCACAATCTGAAACATCAAATTCACGTAATAACTAAAGCCAGAGCTGCAACACATTTATTCTTAGAGCTCTTCACGAATCTTCATTCAGGCGGCCGCAACAGATGCATGCTTCTCTATGGTCAATTGCAACTCCTCCTTCTTAGCACCCACAACCTTATCGACCAATTTCCCTTCTTTCAGGAACAAGAAGGTTGGCATTGCCTCGACCTCCCATTCCTCAGAAACAGTCTGTCCGCATCAAGGTAAACTCTTAATAAGTTCTTAGAAAAAAAACATACAGCTGATACGCATTGGGATTAAAAATAAAAGAAGGTTATTGTATACATACCCTTAATTCATCAACATCAACCTTGAGAAATAAGACATGAGGCATCTTCTTGGCAATGTCAGCCAAAATTGGGGCGATGAAACGGCATGGACCGCACCAAGAAGCAGTAAAGTCCACCACAATCTATCAAATATTTTGAAAGTCAGAACGGTAGTACTTGTCAAAGGGGTCATAGAACCATCAGATTTATCAAAGTCAATCAAAGGCATACTCTCAAATAAACAACTTTGAATCAAAACAAGCAGCTAAGCGTGACATAAAGTGAATAGAGAATTTCTCTATCCTCATCATTATGAACAGGTAATGATCATAGGCACATGTGAATAGTACGGACGGTCAATATAAGTAACCAATTCAATTCTTAGTTGCGTCAGCTATACCCTTTCAGCTAAACAATTAGCACTCTAATTTCCAAGGTTATGCTCCAAGCCTCCAAAATATTACAGTGAATCTCCCCTCTTCCCTTTCAGATGATAAGACAATTTTATTTATTAAATCTGAAGTTTACACAAGGGTGGCCATTCATAAGGACCTTTGTAAAACATCCATGGCCAGGATTTGAAGTAGCAACAGCAAAATTCAGAGAAAAAGATTCATCAAGATAGAACAAACACCCCGAGTTAAAATCTGAATATAATTGCAAATGGGGAGCAGAGATTAACTTCTAATTTAATCCTGAATATAAAGTTGAAAAGGGGAAAAAAAAATTCTACAACTCTTCTAGCTCAAGTTTCAGACAATCGATTATCAATATCAAACATAACACCTCAAGTGCCTTCTTTCAAACCTTAGACTCACCCAGCACCACAACTTATTCACCTCAATGAAAGCATAAAGCAAACTATTCTAACAAACTAGGTCAACAACAACAGCAACAAAACCTTATCCCAACTAGGTGGAGCCGACTACATAGATCACAACGTCATTGTACTCAATAGTTATGTTTGGCTGTCAGGTAATGACTTATTGCTAGCACAAAGTCGTGGATCAATGTTTATAAGATTCGACATAATTTTAGGCTGACATAGGCCTAACACAACCCTACCCTGATCCTATTCGATTCTGACAAACTAGGTCGCTTAAAAAAAATCATGACAAATATAATCGGGAGTGAGGAAATTAGGGAAATAAGAAAGCAACAATTAACCATCATACAAGTAAGAATCTAATTCGATTCCCTAACGATGCATATTCAAAACACAATAAGAAACCCTAATTAGGAGGCCAATTGAGTTTTAATTCCCAACATAAACACAACAAAAAATTAAACGCAAAAATCACACACATACACACACACACACAGAGAGATCAACACAATCGTTGAAACAAACAAATTTAGAGGAACATAATAAGATGAAAACAAAAAAGGGGAAGAAAATGAAAAGAGAAGAGAAGGAAGAGTAAATACGAGTTTCTTGGATTGTTCACCCTTCTGAAGCTGCTCCTTCCAGGCATCAACGGTGTGGCAACCAATCACTTGTCCTTCTTCCGCCGCCATTTTCTTCTCTTCTTGTTTAAGGATCCACGAACGAGATAATATTATATGACTTGAAAAGGTTCGAACTTGAATGAAATATAGGATGGCTAACACAATGTGCTTCGTGCCTCTTATATAGCCAGCCCTACAAAGTGGTTGTGGTCCCCACACATATTCTTAAATTTCTTATTCCATAAGGAAAACGTACGTTAATTAATTAAAAAACAGGAAAAAGGAGAAATACTCGGCGTTGCATTTGGTGACGCAATCCCTTACGAGGCTAAGTTATAACTTAACTTGGTACGAACGAACCAACAACCACTGTTATTTTTTTTTTCAGATTAAACACATCTGTCCTATCTTCCCATCTAAGCAACTTCAATTAAGGAAATCGAATCACGATTTGTTTCACCTTCAATTGATATGTTACATTTTTTGTTGAGAAGTTATTATTTTTTTTTATCTCACATTGCCAACTCTAACAAATAACAATGCAACTATTCAACTTGGTTTTAACTTATAATTATAGTTAGCTGATTACATATATTATTAAAAGGCTAAAGTATACTTTTGGTCCCTTATGTTTGCATCAAGTTTCAATTTAGTCCTTTATGTTTGGAAAGTACATTTTTAGTCCTTTTTCGTTAACACTGTTAGTTTAACTTAACGGAAAATGTTAACTTAACAATTTTAAACGGTTATTAAATACTGAAAAAAATGTTCAGATTAAAATATTTGAGTGTAAATATTCTTATATTTTCAAAATTTATCCTTTTTGATCCAATTTCATTATAAAATAATCATTTAAAATTGTTAACTTATCATTTTCCGTTAAGTTAAACTAACGGTGTTAACAAAAAAGGACTAAAAGTGTACTTTACAAACATAAATGACTAAATTGAAATTTGATGCAAATATAAGGGATCAAAAGTATACTTTAGCCTTATGAAAATTAAGGGAGAATGTTTGGGAAAAGGCTGAAAATTGAAAAAGTTCTTCTAAAGAACAGATTATGAAGAAAGTCTTATAGTAAAAGATAGGTTTTATACCTCAAAATATGTTTTCTATTAAAAGTACTATTATTAAAAAATTGAATGTTTTTTTCATCAAAAAAAAGTTGAATGTTTGTCTTGAGTTAACTGAAACTTATGTTTTGACAAAAAATATTTTAATAAATCTATGAGTATTTTACCTTGATTTCAAAACTTAGGTTTGAGCTCAAAAATATATTTCAGTCGGTGTCAAACTCGCCTATGTGGTTCTTCGTTTATTTTATTCTTAGGATAAACAAGCCTACTAACTTCACAATACAAATCAAATATTCCGCATGAAAAATAAAATGTGAATTGATTAATATTAATAGCCAACCAAATAAGATTGAAATCGGCTGAATTATTGCGTTGATTATTTAGAATTCAAATATTCTCCTTATAGTTCTTCATATCAGATATAATATTACATATAAGATTTACTTTAAGAACTACTCCCTCCGGTCCTAAATATAAGACCTAATTGACTTTTTCTAGAAAATCCTTAAAAAACAAAATAAGTTAATTATAAATTGATTTACCTAATTTTGTCCCTTAAACTAGTTTATTTTACCTATAAACTAATGGATAATCTAAAAATATATCAAATATATCATCATTTAATAACCTATTTCGCAACCTTAATCTCTCCAAAAAAAAGTCAATTAGGTCCTATATTTAGGACCGGAGGTGGTACTACTATAATATATAGCCATATCAAAGTGCTAATATTATTCACTCTAAGACCTAATGCTTATATTTAAGATTGGAAAGAGTAAATATATAATAAAATAGCTAATTTGTCCGATCCGTATGTGGCATCTTAAAAATTCCAAATGAGCAAGACGTGCCGAAATCTGGCTTGATGTCAACTTTCAAAAGTCTAATTTAAATAGGAATATAGTAAAGGGTATAATTAATACTCCGTTTAGTCTGAAGTCATGAGGAAGAGGAGTCAATTTTTTTTATACATAAAATATATTGGAATAATTTTTTTATAACATATTGGAATAATTTATTAAGAGAAGGTTTAACATATTTTTTCTTTTTTATCTTACATTTATTTATTATACTCTTTTAACTAAAGATTTACTATTGCTTTAACTTTTACATATTACCTTCTGTGATTGAATTAAAAAATTGGCATGTTACTTCTTATATTTAGCACAAAGAATGGTATTAGCCGCATTTTGATTTTTTTAGTTAAATAAGATATACTCCTCTGATCCAAAATATAATGACCTTTTTAACGAGATAAATTGAATCTAAATTCAATTTTAATTTTAATTTTTACTAACTTTTCTAAATTATCCATATTATCAATGCTCCCCAAATTCTTATAAACATGGATCCACACATTTGGCGTCATGTAATTTATGTAGCCGACCCTACCTTGTGGGATAAGATTTTATTGTTGTAGTATCAATGCTCCCCAATGTAATAGATAAATAAGAGAGGTAGTAGGAATATGATTAATGTGTATTGGTAATATGGTGTCATTTCAATTCATTTACTAATGTCATTAATGTAATAAAATTAGATAAATAAGTTTTATATTTAGGATAATATTATGGGAAGTATGTTTTTTTGTAAGGAGGTTAAAGCAGGCGGTTGGTTGGAGAAGACAAGAACGATGTCGATGAGGCTTGTGGCTGAATATTTAATTTTTTTATTTTAAAAAAGTACAACGAGGGTGGTAGGACCATCAACCATGGTGGAGGCACGTGGAAAATTGAAGTGTGAATGCATGCAGAATGATTGGAGCATTGGAGGAATCGAAGAGAGCTAGGAGGTGTCGTGTTACACGTGAGGGGTATCCGATTCATATAATCAGGCCCAAAACACCACACATATCCTCCGTCATTTTCCATTTGGGCTTTCCCACCATTCGCAATTGACCACTATGTTCCCCTCGCTTTCTATTATTCCCTTCCTTTCTAAATACAAGATATTTTACTCATTTCCAATGGGTTAAATATTACTACTCCCTCCGGTCCCTAATATAAGAGCTAACAGCCAAAAAAACACTTCTTAAGAAAACATGTGAATGTTAGTTAGGTGTCTAGAGTTAATGTTTCTTTTCCAATATTGCCCATATTTATTGTGATACTTTTAAGAGAGAGAAATACATAAGCATTAATAAATATGAAAGAGAGTTAGGGGCAAAGTTGTAAAAAACGCATCAAATGAAGATAGAATATGAGATAATCTCTTATATTAGGGATCAAAACCATTCAAATTTTGAGCTTTTATATTAGGGACCGGAGGGAGCACTTAACTCTTCCTCCTATCCCCTAAATAGGAATGGACATGGGAAGGGCGATACCCCTGCCCGATGCCCAGCCCTACGAACGGAATAAATGAGTGGCATTCTTTTGCCCAATGTTCGGCTCGGCACTATCCTATATGAGCCCAATCATTTTGGTCTAGGTATGAGTGAGTTGTGTTGCCCAAGTCGCGATTCTCTTCACATGAAAATATTCAATTTTGTCTAATAACCGCCAATATAGACTTAAAAAATATTGCATGCTAAAAATGTAATTTTAACTAATAAATATAAATGTAAACTATAAAGAATGATTCTTAGTTCCACAACCTAATACATTAAAAAATAAGTCCACAATTTACTTTGGTTAAGCTGGACAATTTTACTAGGCTCGAGTGGGCATGTTGATCGGTTTGGTACTATGCTCACCCCTATCCCTAAATACCCCAAAGCCCACCACATCTTCTTTATTTCAAAGCGTGTCAAGTCAACAAAAAAAAGAAACAAGACTGTGTCCTATGCAAAAAGACATTACTAACCCCAAGACCAGACTCACATAAAATTTCGTTTATAAAAAGAAAAAGAAAATATCACAAGGAACGCATACCACATTTCGGACTAGATGCATTCATTTCTCGGGTAACGACTGGTGCTAATTAGGGGAGGGAATGGTCCAGGCCTGACCTGGTCACAAAATGGCCTGGCCTGTGGTATAATTGACCGGCCTGAGCCTGACCTGTGGCCTATTACAGACAATTTTTTAAGCCTGAGTTTGGCCTGTGGCCTGGCCTGACTATTAGCCTGTTAAGAGACCTGATTAATTAAACATACTCAATAAGAGGTTTAGAAATATGAATGATGGGTAACATCATTTGAATGAATGCTTAGAGAATGTGCCACAATAAATACACTAGAATAGAAGATGATATAATTGTAATTTTATATTAAAAATTAATAAAAATAACATCAATTAATATAGTAACATAATTTTTTATTTAAATAAATATTATTTAACTTCTTAATAGGCCAGCCTGATAGGCTAATAGGCTTTTTTCTCAAGCTGAGACTGGCCTGTTAAGCGAAACAGTTCAAAAGAAAAAGTTTGGGCCTGGGCCTGGCCTGGATATAAGGAGGCCGGTCCAAGGCCTTAACAGTCCAAGTCATAGGCCCCTGATAGCCGGCCTGGGCTATTCCCACCCCTAGTGCTAATGACTTTTTCCGTATAACTTCTTCCCAACATTGAATATCATAATCATCGTTATGATATTTTTACCAAATATGCACCGTACCCCCAATTAAAATGCCCAGACATTTTGTCCCAAACAAAAAAGAAATTGAAATTACAAATCCAAAGGGATGTAAACCAGATTTTGGACTAGATTTATTCATTTCTCTTCTCATCTGGCAAGTGGCAACAAGTAGCCAATATGAAAAATGATACATATCTTCAATCTCCCTTCACCACAGACGTATGAACTACCCTACCAATATTTTTTAGTAATACAAATATTCCAGCAGTCAAAATCCAGACCAAGCTGCAATACAAATAGCTGTTCTGATACACAATGGTTGAAGTATAAAACATGAACTCCTCACTGAGAACTCCAACCCTTTTGCCTCTGGAAAGGGCCCTCAATATTGCTTGCCTTTGTTCTGGTCACATTTGCAATTCTCTGCAAGCATATTGACAGTTAGCTAGCACATACACATAAATTAAGAGTGGCAAGACAGTGTTGTTTAGAATAGTGATAGGCTAAAAACCCAAGAATAATAGTAACATTTAAGGTATATAACTCTATTCAAACATATATGTCATCAATTTTATCAGCAAGCTTTTGCAGCACTTAATATGAAATATAAGTACGGAGGGTACAAATTACAATAGATTGGTGAGGAAGCATATAATACAAACCTTAAGACATTGACCCCTTCTGATGTCACATACAGGATAGTCGTGGGGGCAGCAATGGCGGTTGTCCTTGCAGCAGACGGCAGATGATATGCCACAACATTTCCATGATAAGCATATACCAAAAAAGCTTCTTGCACAGCAACAGGTCTCCCCTTGTGCACAATAAGTGAAGACATTACATTTGATGGGAGTTGGTGGGGATGGAGGAGGAGGATTAGGCTTGGTCTTGGTTGGATATGATGCTAACATGTTGATTCCACATATTCCTTCGGAGTTGCCGGTGTTTCGCTGCATGTGTATGTAACCATTCATTCCCCAACTGGTTCCCCATGAATTCTTCACTATCCAGTAATCCTTCCCATTTTCTGAACCATATCCCACAATCAACACCGCATGATTTAAAGAGGTCGAACATGGGCCGGTAAAAATACCCTGTTAAACAAACATATCAAAATCCTATTTAATTGGAGTTTACATGGTAAACTTGAATCCGTGTTTCTGATGTTTGATCGATGAGAAACCAACCTTTGAGTACAACTGGAAAGCTCTATCACTCCCACATATGCCAACACTAACAGGCTGGGTTGCAACAGCCCTTTTTAGCTGCTCTTCGTTATTTGGAGGCACATCAGTATACCCATCAATGGTAACAACGTGTCTTTTTAACTGCAAAATTAAGGTGTCTTAGACATATACACATTTTCCTCATGGCAGCAATACCAGTATGGAGCAACAGAGGAGAAAAATCAAATACCTTATCCTTGTTACAAGATCTTTCACGGCCTTGGTATGGATAATCTTCCTCTGTGTCAA
Organism: Mimosa pudica; assembly: GCA_029929735.1. Taxonomy (NCBI): domain Eukaryota; kingdom Viridiplantae; phylum Streptophyta; class Magnoliopsida; order Fabales; family Fabaceae; genus Mimosa; species Mimosa pudica. The sequence goes on along the minus strand of JAKELP010000004.1, from coordinate 13,548,760 downwards.
TCCCATGGTTATCAATGACAAACTGATAAGCATAATCCATGAGTCCACCATTGCAGCCAGTGTTATAGGTTCTATCACAATCCACCAATTCTTGTTCAGAGAGGCTAGTGAGAGAACCTGAAACAATCTTATTTATGCCTTCAATAGCTCCTGTAGCTGAGAATGACCAACAAGCACCTGCCAAATAAAATACATGCCTATTGTTAAATTCTTCTTATCAAACAGAATTCTGCAGGCTAGAAAATCATGCTCAGTAAACACAACCAACTGTTAAACATTAAGGAAAGCTAGAATCCTATATGCTACCTTCATCCCAACAGGAATAATCAACAGCATAAATTCATAAGCTTTCTATACTATCCATTGCAAGATAAAGTTTATAGTCTAACTTTTTATGGTTTTGGTCATATGAGAGAGGGTGCTTTGGAAACTACATGATGCGCGCACACCAAGATCAAAGTGCTCGCCTACGTATGCTACCTTTTCGTGGGTGCTCGTGTATATGCTACATACATATATAACACACACACACACACACACACACACCACCATAACAAATTAGTGGTGCAATGAAAATATTAACGATCTATCAATAAGCAACAACACAATCCAGACAATATCTCTATAACAAGTCATACATAAATCCATCCAGAATCCTAGATTCTCCCACAGTCTATACTGACAATCAAACCCTCTTGCATAGGGAAAAAACTACCCTCTTTTCACTTGTTAAACTCATTTGGCAATACCATATAACAACATCTATATCTCCAATTAAAACATAGAAATGAGCATATCAATCAATCAATCAATCAAGCCAAAGCTACTCTAAAATACTTCTGCACAACTAGCATTCAAGCTAAAACCATCTCTAATAGCAACAACGCAATCAAATAAAAACAATTAAAATATCTCAAGCTCTGAAATAAACAGATTAAAGAAGACAATAACAATAAGAGTAAGCAGATAATAGTAAATAAAACACACCACAACTTCCTTGGTCTTTAACTTTAGTCACAGCCCCTTCCGTTCTCCAATCAACCTCAGAAGGAAGACTGTTGAGGGGAATATCATTAGGCTGCTGAAGCATTCGATGGCCAAACGAAAGCAAAGCTGGCGATAAACCCAAACGAGACACCTTAAACTCAAGGTGGGTGAGATCAGCAAAGGCATTGAGGGAAAGGGTATAACTAGAATTTCCCATTTCATTGTGCCTCCAAACATAATCATAGTTATCCTCGAACACTTTAAACCTCTGTGATCTCTCCTCCTCGGAAAAATACGTTTTTCCATGCTGGTTGCACCAGCTTTCGAAAAGTTCAGAGACGTTGGAGGAATAAGAGAAAGGGACACAAATAGTGAAAAGCAAAAGCAGAATGAGAGATATGGAAATGACCCTCATGCTTCTTTTTCCTCCTTTCACAGATTTGTGATGCTAAAGTTAAAGAAAGGTGCAAATGAAATGAACCCAGATGAAAAAGTTTTGTTTTTTATTTTGGGAAGATGATGATTTTTGGTGATCTTCCGTTATTCTTCGTTCTGGTGTGTTGTGATGAATGTGATGAAAGTCGCCCCTCCAAAGATTCAAGAGATTGTGATTTGATTTATAATTAAGAAAAGATGAGAGGCTTATCCCTAGTCTGGATTTGGGCGCTTCCTTCCATGGCCATCTTGCTCCTTTGGCGGCTTCTGGAAATGAAAACGACTGCCTCCGTTTGACACAGATCGAAAATCTCGTGCCGCACGAAATCTTATAAAATTGAACTCACCTTGACCTTTTTGTTTTAAATATTCTATTTTTTTTTTTTCATGAAAAACACGGGCTTAATATTGAGAGGTATGACTAAATATAAGAGTTAGCTCACAGTTCTTAAGAAATTAATCAAGCGAATTAGGTCATCTAATCATAATGTATGTTTGTATATCGTTAGCTCATGTGTTGTCGTATAAATTAAATAAATTAATTTAAGGGAGAAATACAAAAACCCAAGTTTTGTTAATATTCTCTAAAATTGTTAATTATCTCTCATATTTAGAAATACATAGAGTAACATGATCTAATTATACGTGTCTTATATGTGTCATATGTTATATGTATGAGTTAAATTTACTTCTTTGACTTGTATCAGAAAAAAATTTACTTCTTTGACTTAAAAAAAATTAAGTGATAGGAGTATTATGTTTAACATGTCCAAATATATATACACATATGGGTGATAAGTGACTGTTCTTTGTTCAGGATAAGTGACTGTTCTTAATCATAAAACTACTTATATTTTGTACTACATGCATTCCATCACTATTAGCATAAGTATTTTCTCTAGCATTCAAGCTCCAGACCTCAACAAATATAAGTTGTCCGTTACGTGTTGTTACTTGTTAGACAAGATTTGTTTAGTTTGTTATTTCAATTTCCAATTTTGTTATTAAAAATCATCATCATCATCATTGTTTCTTTCATCTGATTCTTATAAATTCATACCCTGAAATAGTAAACACTTGTCTGATGAGGGAGGGAGCGTTCGCAAGAGTTCTTTTGGGTTTTGTGCGTTTGGATTAGATTGCCTAAACTCAAAATTTGAAATTTACAACAGTTCACAAATTGAAAATGAGATACTTGACCCAATAAACCTATACTTAGCTTGTTCCAAGAAAAGAAAATTTGTGGTTCATGTGAGGCAGCTTTGCTATGAGAAGTTGTCTTTGGAGCTCAAAAAATTACACAGAAAAGCTTATAGTTTACATGTATTGATTGATATTGATTTTAATGGGATAATCACAGTCTCAATTGTGATGTTTGTATTGTACATCATTCCATGAGGTAAAGATAAGAACAAAACGGCAATAAACGTAATATAATTTTCAATGCGTGTGAGAGCAAGTTGTACCATAAGTACGAGTGAGCACAAATCACTAAACAACCAACAACCAAGTATCATAATGTTTTTGGCTGCTGCAATATTTCTGAGTATGGATCATGCTCCTGCCAGCAATTGAACTTTGTTGTGGCGTGATTCAGAAAGAGAAGCCTCATCAGAATGAGTCCAATATCTATTGTGCAACAAAATGGAATCAGCCTCCACTGCATACCCATCTTGATTACGATTCCAACTAAAATAAGCACAACTTCTGTTCTTTATATCTAATATTCCATGCCCAAAACTAGCTTCTCTGAACGCTGAGTACTTAGGCTGTGGCTCTGTCATGCTGCCAATTAACATTCAAGTAGCAGCTATTACAATTAGTTCACCAATCAATGATTGAGATCATTTGGAACTATATGATATACTTACGCAGTAGCCAATCCTTCTATATTTCCTCCATCTCCAATTGTTATGTAAACTGGGGCAGATTGGTCGTTGATGGGTTTGCACAAACCATTTACAATGTCATAAGCTATATTGGAGACACGTTCCTACAACCATTGACACTTGTTTATTCAGAGGAGGAATTACTTCAGCAATATAGTCAAGAGGAGAAAAGGGAGAACTTACAGATCGTTCATAAGCATGAACATGACCGGCAAATACAACATCCACTTTGTACTTCACAAACCACTTCTCGTACATTACTCTCACAGTCTCCCCTTCCATATAGTGATCCACATAACTACTATATATTGGACTGTGCATAAGAACTATCAGCCATGGCGTTTCTTCTCTGTTCACTTTTGGAAACTCCTTCTCAAGCCATTTGTACTGAGGAGTGTATTTACCTAGCACAAAAATAAAAAATTCAAACATGCAAATCTATATTCGGAGAAATAAAAATTAATTTCGTATATTTGTCAGTGTGTTCTTGGTTAACAATCCGCTACTCGTTATCAAAATTTGCAACAGCTCAAATATCTATGTACTGATCATGCTAGGAGTAAAAAAATATGAAGACTCTTTACTTTTCATGGGTTGAACCCTTGATTGGCTCGTGCAACCCTAAGAAAATTCTCAGACTATTAAGGTGATAAAAACTCTTACCATAAGCTGAATAAGAAGACATGACAATGATATATGCTGATGCTCTCTTGATAGAGTACCACAATGGAGATGTACTATGAGAAGCTTGGAATGGCACATGATAACGAGCAGTATAAGGCTTGAATGGTTTAGTTTCACCCTGCATCATCAGCAAATAGTAAGATTAATAGATTATTGCATTTGCATCTAGCCTTTGCATAAAAATATACCATAAATGAAGAGGGAATATGATCAAATCTCACAAAACACCCAAAAAAGGAGGCCAAGTTATTGAGTTCATCGTGGTAAAGAGCACTTACAAGGTCAGGAGCAAAATCAAGCTCATGATTTCCTGCAGTTCAAATCCAAGGCTGATAAGCAGCAACTCTCTCTGTGAATCTTCCCCAAGTGTCCCACCGTACGTTGTCATGAAATGGATAATCATCTGCATAAGACAAATCCCCCACATACAGCACTGTGTCCCCTTTTTCATGGCTTCTCTCATAGTGGGTTAATGTAGTGTTGGAGTCGTAAGTTTGACCAAGATCACCTACTCACAATGATTCCAAGAATAAGATTCCATTCTCATAAAAAAAATAAGTACCCTTTTCATGCAAGTTTCTGCAATACCATGCTTCACCAAAATAAAGCCACAACTGCTAAGTGCCTAAATTGACCAACAGACTTTCTCCAACCAGTTACTTAGTGCAACATCAAGCATACCCAAACAGAAGATAAAAAATCAACTAAAGCTAACAAGTAGAATAATTAATTACCGATAAGGCCAAAGGTATATGGAACATCAGGACCAACTTGAGGAGGTGTTTTAAACCAGAACTGTCGAGTGGTACCTCCAATTCCAACCTCATATAAATATTTGGTGCCAAACTGTATTGGCAATAATGAAATTCGTTGGCAAGCCACTAACTAACATTCTTGATGCTAATGAACTATTTTAAGTTGTGAGTTAAGACCAGCACGCACCTCCAAATTCTCAATTGTGCAATGGTGGATGTAACCAGAGGTATAATTGAAGTAATCATAAGTAACAAAAAAACCAAGAGCATGCATTTTCAAATGTGAACCTTCTGCCCAATATATAACATCACTTGAACCCGGTTCATCTTGAGTGATCCAAGAAACTATCACACCCTTCCCCAAATGATCTCCTTGTGTTATATGAACCTTCCCAACAAAAAAAAATCAGTTCCCAGAAAAAAAAATCATGTCAGAAGAAGAAAACAACTAAAAAAGTTAGTTCATCACCTGCTGTGGAGCATTGTAACCAGGTGGTATTCTAAAAACATCACTGTCTAATGGCATATCAAGGGAATAATTATAACTTCTCAAGAAGCTACTTGTGATTCCTGCTTCAATGAAATTGGCAATGATGATGTAAAGAAATCCTGTCATAAAAAAATATTCAAGCTTTTTCTTCAACGTGTGTTCCATTTTGTGTTTTTGGCTTCTCTGTTTTGATATGGTACTTGATTGTCCAATCCTAGTTTATTTGATTATTCATTTCTCGAGCTTCTTAAGGAGATATACGCTAACAAGAAGTTTGTACCGGTCGGTCTTATCATTTGAAAAGAGTGTGATAGGTGCACATTAGTATATGCAAAATTAGATGCTTTTATTCCCGCAAAACTAATAAATTATTGAACTCGTGGGGATTTGGTAGGTGATGACTGGTGAGTAGGGGTGGGAATGGTCCAGGCCTGGCCTGGCCTGGTCACAAAATGGCCTGACCTGTGGTATAATTGACCGGCCTGAGCCTGGCCTGTGGCCTATTACAGATAATTTTTTTAAGCCTCAGCCTGGCCTGTGGCCTGGACTGGCCTGACTATTAGCCTGTTAGGAGACCTGATTAATTAAACATACTCAATAAGAGGTTTAGAAATATGAATGGTGGGTAACATCATTTGAATGAATGCTTAGAGAATGTGCGACAATAAATACACTAGAATAGAAGATGATATAATTGTAATTTTATATTAAAAATTAATAAAAATAACATCAATTAATATAGTAACATAATTTTTTATTTAAATAAATATTATTTAAATTCTTAATAGGCCAGCCTGATAGGCTAATAGGCTTTTTTCTCAAGCCTGAGACTGGCCTGTTAAGCAAAACAGTTCAAAAGAAAAAGCCTGGGCCTAGGCCTGGCCTGGATATAAGGAGGCCGGTCCAAGGCCTTAACGGTCCAAGTCATAGGCCCCTGATAGCCGGCCTGGGCTATTCCCACCCCTACTGGTGAGTGCTCGTAGAATTGAAGCTTGTGTTAAAAATGAAAATAAAGAGAATATATTCTATCAAAAAAAATAAAGAGAATATACTCCCTCCAGTCTTATTTATAAGTCGCCAACCGCCCAAATTGTACATACCAAAGAATGGAGGTTAATGGAAGTTGCATCATTAAATTTGTCTTATTTTTTGTCTTTTCCATTTTTACCCCTCTCACCTTTATTACTATGGCCCACTACCTCTTTCATCTTTATGATTATACATGTGCTTTTTCATTTTCTCTCTCTTCTCATCTTCCAATGTTCATTTTTCCAATGATAAGGGTATATTAGGAAAATTTTATTAAATGAGTTAGTTAATGTTAGTTGGTGACTTATATTAAAGACCAAAATTTAGAGGCGGTTGACGACTTATAATAAGGACCGGAGTGAGTGAGTAATGATTAAGATTTCTAATTAACCAAAGAACAGCAGTGGAGATTTGAAAAAAGACATATGTATAACATTTTTTTTTATTTTTTTTCTCCAGTATGTCAACTGAAAGAATTACAATCTTCTCAGGATTTTCAAATGACATAGGAAATATCTTCATAAATAATACTACCTCCGGTAGACCTAATTGACCTTTTTTTGGAGAGATTAAAGTTGCGAAATAGACTATTAAATCATAACACATTTGATATATTTTTAGATTATCCATTAGGTTATAGGTAAAATAAACTAGTTTAAGGGAAAAAGTAGGTAAATCATCAATTTATAATTAACTTATTTTACTTTTTTAGGATTTTCCAAAAAAGTCAACTATGTCCTATATTTAGGACCGGAGGGATTATTTCATAATACTTAATATCTACCACTAAATATGTGTCTTGTTAAAAAGACTTTTAGAATAAATATAGTCTAATCAAAACTCAGTTTTCTTTAACAAATGCATTACCTAATACCAAACAATATTAAAGTGGAAACTTAATTAAATGGGATGTTCTGTGCTAAAAATCAGAAGTTGAAAAATGATTACTTTTTGTTTTCAGGGAGCATTAAAACGAAAATTATTTATTTTCTCACTCTCATCCACAAGTCAAACTCTTTTATGCACCTGAAATTTCAAAATGTATACTACTCCATTCGTTCCTGAATATAAGATCACTTTGGTTAATTTAGGGAGATTAAGGAAGACAATAAAGTTACATGATCTTCTCAAAATCCCCTCAATTACTTAACTTTAAAAGGAGGAGGGGTTTTCAATGAAAAGAGGGAGTATAAGGGTAATTTGGGCAAAACTTGAGATAAAATAGGAAGTGATCTTATATTTAGGAACTTATACCACTTCCCCAAAGTGATCTTATATTTAGGAACGGAGGGAGTATTTGATTCTCACGTAGTCCTATTTGTATAACATTTCATATATATTTCATAGAAAGCAAAAGAAAACTTTAAATACCATTAACTTCTCACTAAAATTTAATAAATTTCTGATTTGACTCATATTTAATATCTACTATACTGTATGAAAACATCAAAGTCAACATATAATAAATAAATAGTGAACTTGTATTGATATTCAAATTACTCATGTATAAGACTAAAAAAACCTTGTCTCTCTGCCATATAAATAGGACTAGAGGAATAATTAATTTTTTTTAATATCACAACGTACAACACGTTAACCTCCTTCATGCATATTAGGTGGAAATTGATCAATGATAAAAAGGGGATATCTAGATTCTATGCCAATTTGCCCAACTAGCAACATCCCACAAAACCTCTCTCAAGCTATGTAAAATCATGACCTCTTTCTGGCAAAAAAAAATCATGATCTCTTAGATCACTAAGCAAAACTAAAACTATTCTAATATAGTACTATGCAATATCATCGAAAGGGTGTTTATTGTCACAGCCACGATGATATTTCTGTTTTTATTTTGGATTTCTTTTATAGGTATGGGTTTCCTCCTATTGAAGATCATCTTATTGGACGCTGTGAGATACAATGTGTGGAAACCTCTCTAGACAGGTTTTAAAGTTTTGAACATTAGTTCACCCTTTTGTAATTTGTTACGGACTAATCTCTTCTGCAGTTTTGCTAGACCTTTTATTCGGAACTTTTTTGTGCAAAGTGCAAACCATGAGATATTATTGTCATCACCTACGTAATGGGCTCATTTTCATTTTAGATGCTGTGCCCATGTCCTGGTTCCAAAACAGTTTCTACGAAGCCCAAACCGGCCTCATAGCCCTCTTTTTGTCAATGTCGTTGGGGATTGTGTGTTTTTTTTTATACATCGGAAAGAAGGGGATTGTGTTTTTTTTACCATGGGGGGATGTGTTTAGATCTTAATCTAAACCCTACACCTCTTATATGTGCTACAAAAAAATGAAAAAACAAACTTTTCATCTTAATCCCTTTAATATGTCCATAGTTATTTTTTTCTAAAAATTAATTTATTTTAGGCTAAAGTATTTGGTCCCTTATGTTTATATTAAGTTTCATTTTAGTCCTTTATGTTTGGAAAGTACACTTTTAGTCTTTTTTTGCTAACACCGTTAGTTTAACTTAACGGAAAATACTAACTTAACAATTTTAAATGATTATTTTATAATTGAATTGTACCAAAAATGATAAATTTTGAAAATATAAGAATAATTACACTCAAATAGTTTAATCTGAACATTTTTTTACTATTAAATAATCATTTAAAATTGTTAAGTTAACATTTTCCGTTAAATTAAACTAACGATGCTAGTAAAAAAGGACTAAAAGTGTTCCAAACATAAAGGACTAAATTGAAACCTAATGCAAACATAAGGGACCAAAAGTATACTTTAGCCTTTATTTTATTTATTAACTTTTTGTAATACAATTACAAGTAAAATATGTTGAAATTATATGGTTTTTTTTTTTTTAATTTCCACAAAAAGACAGTTTTCTTATAATTAAGAATGGAGGTAGTAGTAAACTCTCCACCAGTATGAGACAAAATAGTTTGAAAATACTCATCCAATGACTTGAATTTATTTAGCCATAGGCAGTCTTCCTTAAAAATACTTTGAAAATCATGTTTACGCACTACTAAATATATTTATGTCATCACGTTTTAAACTTTTATAGAGTTGATTATCATTGAAGAACTAGCCCTGGGCACTATTATACAATGAGTTGCATTATCACATAGAACAACTTGCTAAATATTTCGTCACCCAATACCTTGTGTTGGCAACAAAAACATTATCTACTAAAATTATAAAGAGTTACACTATAAATAATGTTGTTGTATATTTTACATGAATTTTGGGCTTCATATCACTTTTATGTATAAATTAAACCACCAAAATTGGAGTTGCTTTTAAAGGTCATAATAACACAACCCAGCTCATAGATAGATTGACCTACTGGCAAAACAAAGGCTAATAATTATAAACTAGATAGTTTTATAAGGTGAGATTGAAGCGTGATTCATATAAAAAAGCATATCTTTTTAATAGGAAAACAGAAAAGGTGTTTGACTAGACGGTGATAATTGATCTCAGTTATGATTTATAAATTTTAATGATGTGGTGTTGGGATGTGTTGATTGAAGTTACACTGGTTTAGATATACCTAGAACTTTGTCAATTTGTTCATGTCTTTTTGGGATTAAACACCAACGATATATATAATAACATCTATCTAGCTATATATCGGCACCTACCCTAATGAATGGCCTCATCAGTTCATATAACTCAACATCTTTTATATCTGGCCTCTTCACTGATTGTTTTATATGTTCATTACTTATCAACACCTTGTTTATTTGTTACATGCTATAGACATTTATTGAAGATCCATAAGAAAAAGACATTCATGGATGACAAGCCAAAAAAAGCCAAGGATGATGGTGCGCTATATATATTGTAGATATAATATGTTCCATCACGACAATTCGTCAAGTATATATGCTTCATAATGATGTACGTAGTCACAAATGGTCGGCCAATAGTGGTAGCCAATCAATGCAGAAGCCACGCTTCGAATGATCTATTTCCCTAAATATGGTTTATTCTGCACCCAACACACAATTTTATTGACAGCTTTTTTTCATAACACTTATCGACAGCTTTTTTTTTTTCATAACACTTATCGACAGCTTTTTAGTTATATTTGTTTCAAATTTTGCCAGCACTGAGTAATACTCCCTCCGGTCCCTAATGTAAGAGCCCAAAATTTGAATGGTTTTGGTCCCTAATGTAAGAGCTCACCTCATATTCTCTCCTCATTTAATGCATTTTTTCCTACTTTACCCCTAACTCTCTTTCATATTTATTAATGCTTATGTATTTCTCTCTCTTAAAACTACCATAATAAATATGGGCAATTTTGGAAAAGAAGCATTAACTTCAGACACCCAACTAACATTCACATGTTTTCTTAAGAAGCGTTTTTTTGACGGCTAGCTCTTACATTAGGGACCAGAGGGAGTAATTAATAACCAGCCGTAGGGAAAGTTAGAGACCAAAATAATTCCTTTGACTCAGAAAATTATGTTTTTGAATCAATTGTGTTCACGTCCGGGGAATCATTTTGGGGGTATCTCTGTTTTACTCTCATACGTTGTCATGATGATCCAGAGAATTATGTAAGCATCACACACAGTCTTAATTTCTTGAAGAAGTAAATAACTTTTCTTTAGCAAATCAAACCATAAATTAACATTAACATATATATAAAAAAGCAGATGGGATTTTTATCAGGCTCTATTGGCCCCACTTGATAATCAGTAGTGACATCAATCATTATGACCAATCCCATACGATCATCTCTCCTTCTAAAGTCCTAGCAAGGAAAAAGCATTTCATTTAACCAAAAATAGATTCAACTTAAAACCAAAACCATTGATATGAAAATCGCTCATACACACACAAGCTTCTTGAAGTATTATAACAAGTATGCGAATTCTTGTTCTCCCAGAGAAAATGCTTTCGTTGAACTGAAGTCATCATGGCTCTTCGGATCAAACATTATTTTCTGTGGACGAAGTGATGAGTGGCTGACTAAGTGAGTTCTTGGAGTGACTTGTTGGCCTTGGAACATGCTCAGCAGCAGACACAATTGCAATTTGTTCCTTTGCAAGCTTCTTCTCTTCACTTTTACCCCACAGCACTAAATACAATCCCATTACAATCAATACTGCTCCAATAATCCTGTATTAAAACAAAACACCCAAAAAAAACGCAAATTAAAAATTAGTTTTCTTTTATATTTTTTTTTCTGAAAAAGCTAAAAGTTAGCACGTCACAACCCTCAATAATATCCAATAATATATCACAGTCAAACTTATTGTATAAGTCATTTGTGAATGAAGATCTTACCATATATTCCATTCAAGTTTTTAAAATCACTTTTAAGCTTTAAGGAACCGAAAAAGCACCCTATGTCTGTTCCGTAGGAAACTTTTGGTCATTCAAAAGTCAAAAATATATCACGGTCAAACTCATGTAAAAGATGTGTGATAAAAAACAGTGAGAGATCACACACACACACGTACGTATTATATATATAGTGGTTGTATGATAGCACTATCTATTATCATATTCATATTAAGCTGGCCTAACATGTTAAACCCATAGATTAAAGCAGCAAAAATAAATTGAATAATGAATAATTGGTGAGAAAAAGTCAAAAAATATTTACCCGCCCAAATAGAACTCTTCACCCAAGGCAACGGAAGACATAATAGCAACAACAAGAGTCTGAACTGGTTGGTATACGGCCACAAACACAGGGCCCCCTCTGTCAATGCACCATATCTGAACTGCGAAGGCAATTCCTGATGCCACCACACCCTGTAATTTTTTATTTTTGACCCACAAATTGTTAATTATTAATTCCACCATATATATCGAAAATTAAGTTAAATTACACTATGCTAATTAATTTATCACGTACGGCGTATAGAATAGTGAAAGCTTCACCACCAGAGTGAAAAACCCAAGCCTGAGAGTCTCTTTCAAAGATCAAAGCAATGACCAAAAACTGAATGAGGCCAAAGAAACATGTGTAAGAAGTAACAGAGAGGCGAGCTGGGTATTTTTTAAGCACAGGTGCTTGCATGACAAGCCAGCCAGACCAGGACAGGCAATGTCCTATTAAATAGATACATCCAAGGGTCCAGCTTTTTCCGTTTGCATCTCCAAGTCCTAGTGATGCAAACAAAGGCATTGATGAACTTGAAGTTGTAGTGGTAGTATCATTCTGAAGATGTGGGCCCGGGCTGTATATGGTGGGACCCTGGTATAGTGTTATCACACTTGCCCCTGCCACACAGAATAATGTCCCCGCCACCTTGGCCAAACCATCTCTTCTGTTCCACCTCACTTTCTCAATCCTGAAATATGGGTTGTTACTTAGTTAATTACACAAACTAAATTAACTGAAAAAGTCAGAAAATCAATGTGAGAGATGCTTGCCCGAATATGGCTGCCATAAGGAAAGTGATGGCTGGTACTGAGTTCTGAATTGCTGACGCGAATGTTGGAGACGTGTTGTCCAAGCCTAGCAAGTAAAATCCTTGGTTTGCTGTAATCCTATTACACACACACCACACATAATAACATGTTACATTTTTACAATATTAGAATATGTGTCACATTGAATATATAATTTAGGCATTGAATTAAAGGTATATAATATGGGTTAAAGGTTATATTTGCCCCTAAAATATGCACAGAAGATCATATTTGCCATTGAAGTAATTTTTGGGCCAAATTTACCTCAAAATTGTGCATGAAGGATCATATATACCCTTGAAATATACATGAAGGTCATATATACCCTAGAAGTATACATGAAGGTTCATATTTGCCCTAAAGTATGCACAAAGATCATATTTGACCATTAATATTTTAATTGTAAAGGGCGAATATGATATTCCTCCATACTCTTAGGGAGAGATATATGACAAAATATTTTCGGAGAATATATGATTCTCTTTGCATACTTTAGAAAATATGATCCTTAAACCTACATAATATATATGTATCATGAAATGTTTACCCGACAAGGGCGAGGAGAAAAAAGTTGAAGGTGAAGTTCCAGTTAAGGGCAGGCCTATCCTTCCTGGAGAGAAACAGAAGTTTTTGTGTTTTGTGTTAATGTTATATGTATATATGAAGATGAAGTAGTTAAGGAAAAGAAGATTAATAAGGGGTTACTTTTCGAGGAAGTAAGCGAAGGGAAGGAGGAGAAGGAGGGCAATGATGTTACGGTAGACAGGGAAGACAAGCTTGCTGATGCCCATGTTGAGGGCAGCTCTTGAAACGACATGAAATCCTGCGTATCCGAACTGCAGGGCCAGCATGGCCGCATGCAATTGAAGCCTCTCTGGGATTGAACACCACATTCTCTTTGACCCTGCCTCTGCCATTTTTTCCAAATTCTATCACCTCACAACTCACTACTCTTTTGCCACTTAAATTAGTAGTAGCTAGCTCTATCTAGTGGTGAGTTGAAGGTGATGAGGAGAATGTGGGAGTGGTAGGGGTTATAAATATAGGCCAAGTCATTGAGAGAATGGTCCTAGATGGACCCCACCCTCGTCCTTAAAAGACGTTATCCTAACTGTTCTTTTCCTTCCTATGTTTTTCCATGTCACCCACATCCTTACATCTCGACCCCTCCCAAATCTCCCAAATCAATGGCCTGGCTCATCACCCTTCGTTGATCCATCACCCCCTCTTCACCACAACATTCTGTGATTATTTCATTACTTTTTCTATTAATGGGATTTTAGGAAGAGGTTATGCTCGCTCAATGGAAGTCCAAGACACCTAATTTTTAATTCACAATGTTACATGTTAGCTAGGTAGCTAGGAGATTACGCATGCTTCCACATCCCAATTGAGATACTTTACCTAAGAATCACTTAATTTAGGATGTTTGTATAGTTTTCCTATTGTCCTAATAATAAAATTACTTTTCACTATTTTAGAAAAATTTAGAATGTAAAATCAATCACTTTAAATTGTTTATAATTTATCTTTTCCTTAAAATTAGTTTATTCTATTTATAAATTAACATATAGTCTAATTATATGTAGTGTATGTTATAATTTAGTTATTTTGATTTGTTTCATTAACTTTCACAATAAAAATCCAAGTTATCTTATACTCCCTCTGTTCCTAAATATAAGACCTAATTGACTTTTTTGAAAAATCCTAAAAAAAGCAAAATAAGTTAATTATAAATTATTGATTTACCTAATTTTTTCTCTTAGACTAGTTTATTTTACTTATAAACTAATGGATAATCTAAAAATATATCAAATATGTCATCATTTAATAGACTATTTTGCAACCTTAACCTCTCCAAAAAAAAGTCATCTAGGTCCTATATTTAGGATCGGAGGTAGTATTTAAAATTAAAGAGAAGTACTCCCTCTGGTCCCTAATGTAAGAGCTCACCCCATATTCTCTCCTCATTTAATGCATTTTTTCCTACTTTACCCCTAACTCTCTTTCATATTTATTAATGCTTATGTATTTCTCTCTCTTAAAAGTACCATAATAAATATGGGCAATTTTGGAAAAGAAACATTAACTCCAGACACCCAACTAACATTCACGTGTTTTCTTCAGAAGCGTTTTTTGGCGGCTAGTTCTTACATTAGGGACCGGAGGGAGTATCAAATTGACTTGAAAATTAAACACACTCCCTTTTTGCGGAATGTAGAATTCCTTTGTTAGTTCAAGTTATATAGGGATGTGGGTGCATTATTATTTCATTTCTAGCTACCATTTCGCTAAGTCGACACTTTGACAATTGAAAATAGGCCTTATTTTACACTAATACTACAATTTCATTCAACAATTGTATAGGATTAATCAATTTCCATAAATTCTTACTTTGGTATATTAAAATTCTAATCACACTGCCACCAGATTGTGTGATTAATGATGATGATTGAGCAATAGCGAAGCCGTCATTGATAGATAGAACGCACGAGGGTAATGGTGGGCACCTCTCCCAACTCCCACCCTATCAAACACTTTTCCCCACCCTACACCACACTAGCTACTCCTATATGCCCAATTCTATTATTTTATACATACTTCTTCTACAATGTATATTAAACTTTTTTCAGCACAATGTAAATTATTCTTTATTCTATACATATATTTATAATTTATTGTTCTTCTTTTAAGGAATTTTCTATTATTCCCATTAAATCATTTCGAGGCCGTACGCGTACCTCACTTTTGCCATTTCTTCCTTTCAGTCTCGGACATTCAATTCAATCGATAATCGATAATCATTACTATGCAAGTGCCACTATTTTTCCCCCAAAATATGAATCTGCAGCTTCACTTTCGCTTAAAAACGGGATATGGGGGCCTAGACATGAGTCTCATAGAACAGCGCTATCATAGTTACAATACTATGAGAAATACGAGAAATATGGTGGCTAACCGATGTGATATTTTAATTTGGTTCGCAAGATTAAAGAAAAGTATACTCCACAAGATAACATGCATATTTGACACACTTATAACAGACACCCTCTAATTAAGCCTCTTGATTATATCTGTAATAAAATTGTCCGCAAATGCTTAATTATATTTTTCTATCTAAGGGTGAATTAGGGATCATACGAACAAAGCATGTCAATAAACCACTTTTGGTAAAACAAATTTGGAGAATCATTTCGACTGATTAGTAGATGCCCATTGACTCTACCTTTCAAGGTTGAAGCTAAATATGTGGATTAATCGAAAAAAGAATTCATCAAACTTACAAACTAAATAATTCTTCTTGAATCTGGAATGAATTAGTTTTAAATGAAGATATTATTAATAATATTGAATGGAAAGTAGAGAATGACCATATGAAATTCCTCTCATCCACCTTTACAGTGGTCCATGTATTCTAGATCTTCGACTTCATCAAACATTGATAAAGTTGAAGATATTATCTTGCATTTATGCCTTTGGTGTCCATACCAATGAAATTAAACTCTCAATTAGTACAATCCTTATGGAGTACAATCTTTTCATTGCTACGTACAAGATAATATCTGTAGCCTTGTTTCTACTACTTTTTCCTTTCATTCTTTCCGTTATAATTGTATTACTACTATTTAATACTTTAGGTATTGTAATCTTACTTTTTTAATGAAATCTGTCATTGAATAAAAAAAAGAGCCACCCTCTTAAGAATTGATGGAATCACAAAAATACTCTCTTTAAGCTCGAAATGAAAATTGTGTGTCACGTTTTGACTTTTGACACAAAACCTAAAAAGAGTCGAATTATATACCATGTTATAATAATCAACTGTAATTATGAGTGATGAGGTTTTCATAGTGGCATCACATTCCAATGAAAATTATTTTCATAAGGAAGAGGAAGAGGAAGAGAATGCATGATTTAAAGCAAAGTTCTCGGGTCTCGCAGATAAACCTAATCCTGAAAAGGCTATCGAACATACATGATGGTGAAGATCATGGAGTGGAGCCCACAGTGAAGAGGATGGTTCTCCTTCACTTGGAAAAAAAATAATCATAGCTTGCTAGGAATGCAAAATAAAGTAGCAGCCAACGGAAAGAAGAAAAGAAGAATCGCATTGTCTTTTGAATGTTTTTAGTTTTTTCTTCACTTATTAATTTTAATTATATATTTAAATGTAATTATAATAATAAGTAATTAAATGGGTTTACAGTAAAAGCTGGAATTTTCCAGGCACTTTTCTGCATAATCAAATGGATCACGCGCTGTCAAAGAAAGCTAATCAATGACGTGTTTCCACTAAAGGTTCCCCACCTCCCACTCCCAGAGAACCCCTTCTCTTTAGCAGACATATGCTGCCCCTCTTTCTCATTTTACAAATCTAATGATTCTGTTTTTTTTCTCTTAGTTGTGTTATGTAGTTTAATTTCTGGTATTTTAATTACATCACTAAACATGAAAATATTGTGTAAAGTAGACACAACATGACATGGGAATTACGTTATTAATAAGGAATTAGGAAAAATAAGGAGGAAATAACACAAAAACGTCTTCTGAATTTCATAATCTCATGTATGAGATTTTAACTAATTGAGTAACTAAGTAAGGATAATAACGACTACATACATATCACCTAACTGCGATTGTAAAATTCACAAGACATATTATTTTCGTTTCCCGGAAAAAAATATATAATTGGCACAATAGAGTGCATTTGTGTGGTGATATTTTTCATTTTTTAAGAGATATTTTAAAATACCTCAATTTTTTTGTCCTCCTCTTCCTCATCATGTCAATTCGAACTCCTGACCATGTGAGAGCAACATTTGCTTCAACACCAACATGACACTTGAATATAAAAGTTTAGTTTAGATACATTCATCTTGAAAACTTATTATTGGGTTATAACATATCTCTACTGATGAGTTCAAATGGTTATTAAAGAAATGTATATAGAATGTCTATCTATAATAAGATATTAATATTAGAGGCGGGGTATAATTTCGCAACCATTAAGATAAGTGTCAATTGAGGAGAAAATCAATACATTGCTTATGTAGTTTATCCCTTGGATTTTTTTAACAAGGTTTTGTCACAAACATTTTTACTTCCATTGTGTGTAATGTATCTAAATTGTCGATTGGGAATGTTTTTTCACAGAACTATACATGTTAGTAACAGTTAATGACATTAGATGTGCAATATGATAAGTAAATGAAGGTGGGAAAACAGGGGAGGGGGTTGTGGTCCAAAAGTAGTACAAGGTTTGGTGTTAAAAGCTTAAAATAGGCCAACAAGCATGCTTTGGAGCACAGTGAAGTGCCACCCTCCACAACGTGGGTCACTTTCACTTCACTCTCTTCCGTATCAAACAAACAAACAAGATTTGGAAATTTCTTACCACTCTGTCCCATATTAGTTAGCAAGCTTATGGGATTATGTGTTGGCTACTGTTCACTGCACGGGAAACCAATAAAGCTGATCTTTAAGAGCATATATATAAATATACTAATTTGATTTCCAAACATCCGATCAGCTTTATTTCTTCACAATATTAATTTGTCAAGTAAAAAATTATCTTTAATTGTACTGAGTAAGGGATTTATCATAATTAATTGATGGTTAAGGGGAAGGGAAGAAATTAAAGAGAATGATGGAATAGCTAGCATGCAGTGAGGCAATTATAATGTTAAAGATTTTGGCATGGGGGAGAGTGGGAATTGCAGGTGGGTGTGTGTGTTGGGGGTGACACAAAATGGTAAACAACGATAATGATGATGTTGAAAAAGAGAGGAGAATTGGAAAATGAGGAATCAAATCCACTGGCATATCCTGACGCTAATGTTCATTCTCACGCCCCCAACATGATTGATTACACTCACACAAAAACCTGAGTCCAAAACAATTAACTGGAGTTTAATGTTTTACGTGTCAATTCATTAGAACGTCACTATTCATTGATATTAATCATGTACGTACTAATGAATCTAACTGATGTATAGCCTACAATATTATTAAGTAGAATGATTGATGTATTTGACAAAAATATACATTGATTATACTCCTTCCCGCTCTAAGATCTTTCTCCAGATCACAAATATTAATGACAATAGTTCGTTTTATTATTTTTATTACTGTTTTAAAGATTTCTGTTGCCTTTTCAGCGTTGATCGATTAAAAAAAGGACATGAATTTACAATCACAGCTTTAATTTTGCTCATTTTAGTGACAATGAAGTTACAAAAAACTACAAAGTAGATACACTAATTAAACCTGTGAATGTTGTTAAATGAAAATATTCTTAGAACCCATCAGAAATTAGGCTACATACATAATCTTAGAAAATATAAACCGCGATTTTAAGAAGCTAACTCGTGTTTGTGATTTCAGATACATATTGTTTTGCAATTTCTTAATTATTGGTCCCTATTAGCTATAACTCAGGCTCATCCATCCTGTCATGACAGAAGAAGCCAAGTATGCGAGCGTGTGGTAAAAAAAGAGGAGAGTGGGGGTGTGCGGGGACCAATTAAACTATAGTTAGTCGCATTCCTACACTTAATTACCTCTATTGTGTAGGTGCTTCCTTAGAATCTCCATGCCCTATTATGAAGCTAATTAAAACTGTTGCTTCTAGTCAAGACTCATGATTAAATATAGGGTAATGGACCTAATCTGCCCCCCAAGTAACCACCAAGGAGCGTTGAGCACCCTGAACTAACAACAGGCCCGTATCTGGACTCCAAGTAACCAAGGTGTTTAAAAACTACCCTGGTTGGACAGTCAACAATGTTTGACCGTTACTATGCCTATGTGGCTGCCACGCGAGCACTTGCTTTCCCACTTCTGCTTGCCACGTGTGTATTTTAAATGGACCTAATCTGGCCTCCAAGTAACCACCCAGGAGCACTGAGCACCCTGAACTAACAACAGGCCCATATCTGCACTCAAAGTAACCAATGTGTTTAAAAACTACCCCGGGCAGACGGTCAATGACGTTTGACCGTTATTATGCCTATGTGACCACCACGTGAAGGCCTTGTTTGTCACCCGAAGCCTTGTAATCGCCACGTAAGATATGTTCATGTGGGTCCCACCTATAATAATAAACAATTTCTCTCTCCCTCTTCGTCACCATCACCACAGCCCCCCCAACACCCATCACCCCCACCCTCACCACCCCCTCAAACGTGGCAAGCAGAGGTGGTGTGGGTGGGGGGCTGTGGAGGTGAGGCAGTGGGGGGCTGGGGAGGTGAGGGAGTGGCGTGGGTGGAAGTAGTGAGTGTTGGAGGGGCTGTGTTGATGGTGATGAAGAGGGAGAGATAAATTGTTTATTATTATAGGTGGGACCCACATGAACATATCTTACGTGGCGATGACAAGACAGCAGGTGACAAACAAGGCCTTCACGTGGCGGCCACATAGGCATAGTAACAGTCAAACGTCATTGACCGTCCACCCGGGATAGTTTTTAAACACATTGGTTACTTTGAGTCCAGATATGGGTCTGTTGTTAGTTTAGGGTGTTCAGTGCTCCTGGGTGGTTACTTGGAGGGCAGATTAAGTCCATTTAAAATACACACGTGGCAAGCAGAGGTGGCAAAACAAGTGTTCGCGTGGCAGCCACATAGGCATAGTAACGGTTAAACGTTGTTGACCGTCCAACCGGGGTAGTTTTTAAACACCTTGGTTACTTGGAGTCCATATACGGGCCTGTTGTTAGATCAGGGTGCTCAGCGCTCCTTGGTGGTTACTTGGGGGTAGATTAGGTCCATTACCCTTAAATATAAGAAATAATGGTTTCCTACACAGAATAAAGCAACTCTTCTGTTTGGGTTCTTATATTTAATTAAGGATTAGTATCCGTATTTATATATAAGAACCTTATTAGTTTGAATAAGCATACCTCAATCCAATTTAATATATTTTAATTCTCAATTCTCTAGAACTTAAGACCCTTAAGGAATCTAGCGAGGTCTTATACTACTAGACTAATGTAACTGTGTGTATTAGCTTTTCAAGCATACAAATAGAATAGAGACTTTTATTGTTCCAATACACAATATCTTCTTAATATACACTATTATTATTACCTCAAAAGAATTATTAATCTAGGACAATATTCAACATCTAATTATGTAATTATCGCTTATCAACTCCACAAGAATGAAAGAAAAAGGGGTCAACCCAGTTTTAATCCTCACTTAGTGAAGGTGTTAAGGAAGGTAATTACTAAGCAGCCTTACCCATTTACCCCTATTTTTTGCAAAAAAAAACTGATTTGAATCAACGACCTCAGATCTCACGACAAATGAGCTTATCATTGATTCAATTCGATCATTCACCACTTGAATGAAAGGCAGTAATTAATTAAGGGTAACACGATCAAAAAGTGAATTTTTTGAAAAATTAAGACAATTTTAGCATAAATACTTGAATTAACTAATTTCTTTTAGGAGGGTAATAGCGCGCGCGCTCATCGCTTAAAGAGGGTAATAATTACCAAGTATGAACTCTGTGTAATAGTGAAATATTTTTAAAGAGCACCAGCACTAAACAACAGTACGACAAATTTCTTAATATCTGCAAACTGTATCCGACCTTGTTGGGGCGCTGGTCCTTTTTTTATTGCTTTGTTGCGTCTCTCATTAATATGCACGTCAAACCCAATTTGCACAAGCACCCACTGATCTCACCTTCACAGGCCTTAAGTTTCTTTTGGATTTCATGCCAATTCTCGGGGTTGCGTGTGCGTTAAAAATGGAACAAACATTTTAATCAATGTGTTTTGATTCTATATGCATGTCTCCTTCATTTGGTCTTTTTGACCACACTCCAATCAATCATCCCCTACAATTGTTTTTTCTATGGCTAGTCATCGTCTATTTTTCATTCTCCCCATATAACTATTTGTTCGAAATATTTTTTTCTCTCCTCGTCCACCTTCACCTTTAAAAACAACACGTACTTTGAGTGTATTGTTGCCATACAGTTACTTTATTATTACTCTAATAGTTCTTAAATATAAGATCTATTTGATCATTGTTTCAAAATATAAAAGTATAAAACATATTTCTATTTTTTAATTTTTCCCTAAATTATTCATGCTGATATTCTTTCATTAATAAATAGGTAAATAGGTAAGAGGATGGTCTGACTGTAGGTGGTTACATATATCAATATATGGACAGTACACACCCAAGTGAAGCTAGGCTAGCTAGCTTCAAAAGTACCAATAATTCTTGACCGACTACGAACAGAAAAATGGAAATCAAAACCATATAGAAACAGCAACGACCTACATTAGGTTTGATTATCGTATTTATAAGAATATAAAAAATTGTTTTTGTGCGCTTTAATAATTGCATGAAATTATGATGACATACTTAAAATATCTCATGCACTGGTACAGTGATAAAACATCATCACGGTTTGGGCTGGAGTGTCACATCTTCTATTAGTATGCATGCTAGTTATTCTTCGAATTAAAGCCAACATTCATCAAATACCAGTAGTCATAGTGAGAACTATCACGTCATGATCATATGATGGAATATCAATAATTAAATTATTATTTTTTCTTATTGAATTAGCTAGTCGAAAGTCACGAGAGTTGAATTTAACTAACACAATATATGGACTGCGTGCAAAATTAAGGGAATAAGCTAAGCGTCATCTTTATTAAACAGTTCGTCACCATAGATTTGATATATTGGTATAATTTATAATGTGAAATAATATATGACGTACAATCTGCCAATATGTGATAATGTCGGGCCAAATTAAAAGCATGAGACCAGTGAGACACACTGTCCCCAAATAAAAACGTCTTCGGCCATGGCTCGTGTCGATTTGGTTCATCACTGAAAAAATGATGATGAAGAAGACTAGAAAGGGAGTGGTGCTAGAAAGCAAGAATATTGCAATATTCAAAAAGCTGAGATATATTCGTAGTTGGTCACTGTTTCTGAGTCGGCAAAAGTTGAAATCAAACGCTATGTTTGCCCACTTAGCTTGCGCTTTGACAATGGCCACCCGATTATAAGACCAGCCACTATATTGAAGGAGACTGTATCCAAGCAAATTCAGGGAATTGTAATCATATTTCACGAAAATAATTAATATCAAACTAGCAAAATAACCTGTGAATGATAGTTTTTCAATTGTTAACGGAGGTAATTCACATGCCATTTGACATTTTGGCTTGATGGTGAGAGTAACTTTCTTTACTATTCAACAAAAGTGTTCGAAACTTGACACTCTCCTATATTGAACAAAAAAAAAAAAGAGGTAATTCATCTCTCACTGGTCATTGACAAATAATATGATGTTAGATACATTATAAATTATCTTTGTTTCAACCTAAATGATCTCCCTTCTCAGTGTTTTATTTCCTTTGATGGTTCTAACATAATTGACTATTTTGAAAAATCCTAACAAAACAAAATAAGTCAATCATAAATTAATTTACCCGATTTTTTTCTTAATCTAGTTTATTTAATCTAAAAACTAAAAAGGATAATATAGAACTATATTAAATAAATCGAAATTAACTAACCTATTTTGTTTCCATAATTTCTCCAAGAAAAAGTCAACTGAATGTTATATTTAGGATGAGACGGGGTAATTCAATTAAAGGTGGATTGCTGGATGACCAAAAACAGAAAAAAAACAAAGGTTAATATATATGCATGGAGGCCAGGGACAAAATGAGTTTCTACTAACACCAACTGCTTAGATCAACTGATTGAGGTTGTTCTAACTTAACCGGTGACTTTGAGTTCGAGCTTTGAGTATACAACTACGATAATTACTTAAAGACAGGGAAGTTCCCCTCATTGTAAATTCCCATGAATCGGATTCCGGATACGAGTGTATAAATCCAAAAAATAAGTTTCTACTCCAAAATTTGCTCTAACTTTACATTTTATTATATTATTATCACCACAAAGTTTCTTAGTCTAGAGTATTATACGTGTACAGCGATGTAGCATGTATAAATTCATGGCCATAACTATAATAATCTATGCAATCCAGGGCAAGTCCCGTTTCTTCAAGTAATTTTTCTAGGGTCATGCAGCTAATTCAGGAACTGCCATATAATAATGTGCTCTTGAGCTTTTTTTTTTGGTGTTGCTTCTGTTGTTCTTTCTCATGTTTCTGGCCTTATCCGGGTGTTACTATCTCGTTTTAGCCTCTGGGGGAGGTATATTTGTTGGGCTTTAAGGAAGTGACATTATCACAATAAAGTCTTTCAACTGAACATCATGAACTTACAAGTTTTGGCGTAGAAAACTACAACAGATTTATTTTGCTGATTCGTTGTTATTAAGATTACTTTGTCATTATTTTTTGACCTCGTAGTTATAATCTGATTGGATTTAGGATTGTTTACAATCTGATAACAATGGGATAGTTTTGTTTGCCTTTTCTTTCATTTCTTAACAAATTACAGATATTATTAAAAAAATACTGGCACAAAAATTAACAAAGAAATAAAAATGAAAATGAGCCCTAGATCATCAATAGCTAAAGCACGCAGGCCAGATGGAGATTGGCCCAAGGCCCAGTGGAAAGCAGTGGAAAGCTGGGTGCATAAGTGGGGACTGGCAAGAAAATTCGCCCAATTCCTCTTCACTAAAGGGTTGCCACTTGCCCCTATGGCCCTGTCCTATGTTGGGAACTTTAAAAAAATGGGACAACCCACTTCAATCCCCATTTGGTGGAGGTGTTGGGTGATAGAATATATTAGGCAACTGTACCCATGTTATTTTATGGAAGGAGGCTTATAGGATTACAATCTTGAATCTACCACAAGCAAGTTTACCAGTAAGTCAAGTCAACCCTTTATGTTTTCTTTTTTATTTACCTTCTTCATGTTTAGAACTTTCAATGGAGGGAAAGTAGAAGGAAATAATATTATGAAGAAAAATTATTTAAACACTATTTTTAATCATTTTCTTGAAGTTTTTCTTTCTAATATTAACCCATTCTATTTTCTTCTCACTTTTTCAAAATAAGATGAATGTAGTGTTTTTTTAAGGAAAATATGACATATTGTTACCAAGTTATAAAAACTAACTACTGATAATAATACACTTAATTCAGTTCAAAAAAGATAATAATACACTTAATGTTTAAGTAGGCCAGCAATTTAGGTTTTTGACAAAAGGGATGTTATCCTTACTGAAAAATTCACAAAAAGGAGGGCAATACAAACCAAAAAAAATGTAGTTCTGCTCTAAGGGCCTGTTTGGATTCAGCTTCTAGAGAATAGCTTTTGGGAAAATAGCTTTTGGAGAATAGCTTTTGAGTATAATTGCTTTCATGAAAAATAGCTTTTGATGAAATGCGAGTGTTTGGATTAAACTTTTTGAGAATAACTTTTAAGAATAACTTTTGAGATGAATATAAATTTTATGAAAAATAGTTAGGATGAATAGCTTTTCATGTTTATTTTATTTGAAATAAGTGTTTTTCCTAAATAAGAGATCGAAGTTTTTCACCTAAAAAAAGAGAAAAATGTAGTTTTTCTAAAAATAGCTTTTGAAATTCCAAACTAGTTTTTCTTCTCAAAATAGCTTATTCAAAAAAATTGAGTGTTTGTATGTTTTTGTGTGAAACCTAGATTTGTGAGGTAAAATAGCTTTTGTAATTGTATCCAAACAGGCACTAAAAGTGTTATAGTCTAGTAATATGACATCTCTTAAATGAGTGAGAGGTTGTGGGTTTAATTACGTTTGTAATTTCAAACTGTTATTCATTACTTGTCCTTTAGTTCGAAGATAATGTAAAGTTGGGAATTAGGAAGGAACAGACATGTCCATGAAGGGCCATAGCTTTAAAGGGGTTGTCTTTAAAAATCTAAGTAGTGCAAAATCCCTATTTTTCAAAGTTTGGACCTTGAATGGTTAAGTCGCTCAAGGCTGAGCCTGACCAAATTATCGCTTATAAATTATTTTTTAAGTAAGTTGAAGAAGATTAATAATGTAATGAGGAGCAAATCAGTCTTTTCACATTTAGATTTTATTTTCTCTCCAGTACAAAGTCTATAATTGCACTTGAGACAAAAAAAACAGGTAGTATTAGTGATGCACTTCGCGAAACTTTGTTATTATAAATGCACTTTTGAGCAAAGTTCAGTATTAGATTTGCACATTCGCCCATGGTTGGCCAACAATTCATTAACAATGAATGTTATTGGCACTAAAAAATCACCAAAAAACAAATTTTTTTTAATCTAGTGTGAGAGAGAGTATTTTTTAATCTAGTGTGAGGCAGAGCATTTTTTTTTAATTTCCTGCTTAAAATTTTTGCTTACTTTTTTTAAATTACCACTTAAATTTTAGGTACCCACATCTCTTTTATTAATATGAGACGTGGAACATATTTTCTTTTAATTATCTACGTCTAATAAAATAAATGAGACGCATAAAGTATTTTCTTTTCATTATCCACTTCTAATTTCTAAATAAGAGACGTGGAAACTATCACATTTATTTTTTACGTCTAATATTTGGAAATTAGACGTGAAATGGGATGTAAATACTTTTTCTAGTAGTGTTAGGTAAATATGTCTAATGTTTAAGATAAGAAGAATATCATTAATTATTTATTGGCCAAATTGATATTTTATAAATTTGTTGTTGTCCAGAATAAATATTGGAAACACACATCCTTATTATATTATCCTGAGGATTAAGTGTCTCTCTCATTTTGGAGTATTGAGCCTTGGGCCCCTCCTGCAAAAAAATTTTGCATGTTTTGGAAATATGTTCCCCCCAGGAGTTACCCACCACAAGTTGCTTCAATAAAATACTAAAACTTACGATCTAATTAATTATTTTGAAATTTATAAAGCAGAATTGGTTACTATATGTGATAGTAGTAGGTTCTAAGCAAATAAACTAATTAAAAGAAAAAAATCAATAAATAAAATATATAATAAATAACTTATTTAATTTTATTAAATTTATCAAAGAGTGGATTGTTGGAGTAATAAAAAAATATCTCAGAGGCATCTTTGTGACCTTGGCTCCAATGGGCATATCAAGGTTCAAAGGGACTAAACATTCACATCTTTCCGTCCATTCCATTGCACCATCAGCTTTCATTTGTCTTCAATGGAAACGCATGGAATCTTCTTGTTTGTTATTGCTCCTTTGTCAACACTTCAAAATTGACATAAATCTTTAACAATTCTCCCGACACATCGGTATTTAAGTTAAAATATTCAAGGAAAATCCCTCTGATTTCATTTGAAAGTGAAACTTTTACTATAATAAAATCTCCCTTTGCATTTTGTTATCTGACCCTAAATCCGAAAATATGGAAATAATATAATTTAGAAGAAATATCACAATAGTAGGATGAGCACCAATAATGACTTCCAAATATAATTTTATTGGCTTGATCTGTTCTGAGCGTGAATCTGTGCTCTCGGCAACTACTATGCTTTAAAGCGTACAAGGCTCATGAACAAATCCAGATTTGTTTTAACATTGACCTGAATATATTTTATTTTCTTACTCTCCCTTTACTTTGTTTACGAGGAGATTCTTGTTGGAAGAAATAACTACACGGAAATAAATATTTCTCATATTTATTAATTTTTAAAAATTAAATTTATTTAGAATAGGGCCACCACTCACATATAGTAGTCTCAAATTAACAAAAATTTGAATTTGTTTCTATTTTTATAGATTCTTTTGGCAATGTTAGTAATGATAATAAAGGTACATTAATTGATGTTTGAGTCTTTGAGAGACCATATAAATAGGTCCAAACAGAACATTGAACATAGATACCCTACCTCTAAATTGTGGATACAATTAACTAGAGATGTGACATTAACTACCATGTGAATTTTAAAATCACACAAGAATGATTTGTAGTTGTCAAAATCATCACTAAAATGATTAATATCATCACTCAATTAGTTGAAATATTTATATGTATTTTCCAAAAGATTTCTTAGGTAAACCTAATATCACTTATTTTTCGTCCCATCAATCAAGAACATACACATATTTGACGTATAACCTAATGCCCTAACACAATCACTCACGGAATAAAAAAAGGAAGAATATTTTGTATTTTCATAACTTTACAAGTTGAAATAGAAATAATTTTGTCCAACATCTAATTGTTTTGAGGCTTCCAGTCGTGTTAAAATATTTAAAGCAGACCTTATATAATAATAATAATCTGAGAAAATTAATACGAGGTTCCTCACAAAAGATTTATAAAAGTCCCATAAACTTCTTATATTGAAGTAAGGTCCCTAAGGACCGTATTTTAATGAATTCCAAATACCAAAAGACCATTTTGCCCCTCATTTCCTTCCTTTCATGTTCATGAGTTTGTTACTCGTGGTCCATTACATTGTCACACTAGCTGATTATTATGTCGTTATTTGTTGCTCATTAACTCGTCAGAGAGTTACTCATGAACTTGTTAGATCTGCTCATGAGTTTGGCGGTCCATTACGTTGTCACACTAGTTCATTACCTTGTTATTTGTTGCTTATCAAGTCGTTATTTGTTACTTTTGTATGTTTATACTATGAGGGGTAAAATGGTCTTTCGGTATTTATAATATATTAAAGTAAGGTCCCTAAAGACTCTACTTTAATATAGAGAATTTATGGAACATTTCTAGTATTAATTTCCTTACGAGGAAGTTCGTATTAATTTTCCCTAATAATTTCTCCAATCCATTTTACAAAAAAAATCCGGGGAGAAAAGGATAAAGGCGATTACGTAGCGCGCCTTCTGGCGTGTTGTAATAAGCCAACCCACTCGTTCTTTCTTCCCAATCCCAAATTCCCAACCACTCCTGTCCCACATTAGACCCAAGAACCCAATCACATACCACCACGTGTCACCACTCCATTGGACAACCTCTCTTTCCCACCACCACCAAATTTCTATAAAACCTTCCAAAAAATATCTCTCCCTCTTATCTCTCTCACTGTACCTTCTCCCCATGGCTCGCCACTCACTCCTACCTCTCTTCCTCATCCTCCTCTCCACGGCGGCGGAGCTCATCGACGGCGAAGATGACCTCATAATCCGGCAAGTCGTACCTGAAAACAACGACGACCACTTGCTCAACGCAGAGCACCACTTTACAACGTTCAAGGCTAAATTCGGAAAAACCTATGCGACTAGAGAGGAACACGACTATCGATTCGGCGTTTTCAAGGCTAACTTGCGCCGTGCTAAGATGCACCAGAAACTCGATCCCTCCGCCGTCCACGGCGTCACCAAATTCTCAGATCTCACTCCGTCCGAGTTTCGCCGCCAGTTCCTTGGCCTCAAGCCGCTTCGCCTTCCTGCTGACGCTAAAAAGGCTCCGATCCTTCCTACGAGTGATCTTCCTGAGGATTTTGATTGGCGTGATCATGGAGCCGTTGCTGAGGTCAAAGATCAGGCATGTATTATACTCCCTAGTCCCTCCTTAAGAAATTGAAAGGAAACACTTCATTATAACATGTTTTGCATATTTTTTTAGATTATACTCTCTCCAGTACTAAATAGTATATATAAGACTTGTTGACTTTTTTTTAAAAATCCTAAATAACCAAAATAAGTTGATTATAAATTGTTTTAACTAATTTTTCTAGGTCTTATATTTAGGACCAGAGGTAGTATGTTGTTAGTTTATAAGTCAAATAAACTATAAACTACTCACTCGGATCCTATAGATAAGAACTAGTTGACTTTTTAACGAGAGATTAAAGTTGCAAAATACGTTATCAAATCATGACATATTTAATATATACTCCCCCCAGTCCTAATTATAAGTCGCCTTTGACTTTTTTTTGGAGATGTTAAGGTTACAAAATATGTTATTAAATTATGACATATTTGATAAATTTTTATATTAGTCATTAGATTATAGGTTAAACAAACTAGTTTAAGAGAAAAATTAGTTAAATCAATTTATGATGGACTTATTTTGCTTATTTAGGATTCTCCAAAAAAGTCAAAGGCGACTTATAATTAGGACCGGAGGGAGTATTCATTAGTTTATAGGTGTAATAAGCTAGTTTAAGAGAAAAATTAGTTAAATCAATTTATAATTGACTTATTTTGCATTTTCTAAAAAAGTCAATTAGTTCATATACATAGGACTAGAGTAGAGTAGGTAGTAGCTAATTAGCTCTTGTATGTACATGAGGCTTTGATTGTTATTTATTTTTTTTAAAATAGATTTGTTTTGAATGTTGTGAAATGTAGTCTAGCGTGATTAATTAATTAATTTGTGGTGTGAGTTGTTTTGTTTAGGGAGCGTGTGGATCGTGCTGGTCGTTTAGTACGACAGGAGCGTTGGAAGGAGCTCATTATTTGGCCACTGGTGAGCTTGTGAGCCTTAGTGAGCAACAGCTTGTGGATTGCGACCATGAGGTAAATATAGAAGTAAAGCAATATAGAAGAATAATTTTTTTGTTTTATTCCCTGAAGTAAATAAACTGCGTTGAATACTGTAGAAATAGTGGTAAACGGAAAATTTTCTGGAGATATTTTTTGTATCCATGTTTCTGATTGCTAACTTGGTGAGTTTGACTTTTTTTTTTAGTTCAGTCGCTCTTTAAATTGCTAACTTGGTGAGTTTGACTTTTTTTGAGAAGAAATATCTTCCATTTTTTTTGTTTGTCAGTTTAATTGGTTTACTTTCATTGAAGATTTTAATTTCGTGTACAAATTTTGGTTTGGTTATGGTGAAGTATATGTAGGAGGCTGATGGCTGATTTATTGGGCAGGTGTTTGATATAAAGAGGACACTTGACTCGGTCTTGTTTTCATAATTCATGTTAAAGGCCATATCATTAAGAAAGAAATTGTTGCCTTGAGTATTAATTTTTTCAAAATTGATTTATATAAACATAATGAAGTAACATCTGCAATGGTTTCAGTGTGATCCAGAAGAAGCTGGAGCATGTGACGCTGGTTGCAACGGTGGGCTGATGACCTCTGCATTTGAATACACCCTCAAGGCCGGTGGGCTGCAGCGAGAAAAGGACTATCCTTACACTGGAACTGATCGTGGTCCCTGCAAATTTGACAAAAGCAAAATTGCTGCTTCCGTGGCTAATTTCTCTGTGGTTTCCATTGATGAAGATCAAATTGCTGCAAATCTGGTTAAACATGGCCCTCTTGCAAGTAAATACTCTTTTTGAACTCAATAACATTACGACCTTTACTTTCTTGTTGTAAAATGTTAAAAATTTTTCTTTAAAAACCCACTAACTTCATTAGGATAACTGGATTAGCTGCCTAATTAGATTTACACTGACTTGTATTTTGGTTTGTGCAGTTGGTATAAATGCAGTTTATATGCAGACATACATAGGTGGCGTTTCATGCCCATATATATGCGGAAAGCATTTGGATCATGGAGTTCTTCTGGTGGGTTATGGGTCTGCTGCTTATGCCCCCATCCGCTTCAAGGAAAAGCCATACTGGATCATTAAGAACTCATGGGGAGCAAGCTGGGGAGAGAATGGGTATTACAAGATTTGCAGGGGTCGTAACGTGTGTGGAGTGGATTCCATGGTCTCAAGCGTGGCCGCGTTGAGTACCTCTACACAATCTTAAGCTTCTTTGCTAGTTCCTAGCATAGCTACTAGTCTGGATTGTGTGTATATAACAAGTACCTGGAAGTGTAGTTTGATATCCTCATACTTGTCCTCTATCTTATATAGGGACTGGAAACGCCGATAGTTCATGTTATGTTATGTAATGTTATGATTTCTGTGTTCACCATGTAATGTAACTTATTAGCTGCTCTAAAGATTGTTATCCGTTACAATATTAATAGTAACGGCAATAATTCCTGTATGAAATCATATTGCCTTTTTATAATTTATACAAATATTTTCGCAAACATGCTACAAGTATGAACAGGGTAGCTTACGGGGATAGCCTCTTAGTCAAAACTTGCCAGGCTTCTCAAGTGGTAAAGTTTCATGGTCAATGTAGCATTTGGTGACTATGATTCGTCCTCTTCGTGAAGTAAAGTGTCAAATGAAAATGGGCTGAACTTGTAACCATCTCCTTCATAAAACTTGTTCTGAAACTCTACCCAGTGAAGCCTTAAAGCGTGAAGGAACGCACTTAAAGTTTCCATTATCAGAAGTACACCAACAGTTGCGAATATGAAAACAATGATGCCAATGATGAGAACGAATATGTTGTTAAATCTGCACAAGTCACACGAACAAAGGTGTTTTATGAATGTTTGGTTGAAACTGCTCTAGTTTTGGTTGAAACTGCTCTAGTCACACAAACACGTAAGAATGTTATGATGATACAAATTTATGTTTGCTGACACAATTACGAAGAACTTACCCCAACGCCAAAAGCAAAACTTTATCATAGAATACACTTGATAGCTCTGAATGAGCAAGACTGAAAACGATCAAAAAAATAAAAATAATTAGAATGAAAGGATTAAGGCATATCTGGTGTGCATTTTCTATATGGAAGATTTTGACCCTTAGCCCACCACCCAAAAGAGTTGCAGATTAAACATCTCGCAAGAGGAGCAGAGCTGCAACTAATGAATAGTGCAGTTTCAGTAAGACTTTCATTAATTTGTGTCAATTAACTGTCCTGAATACGATTACCAAATAGTCAAACCATTGCTCATTCCTTGAGCAAAAAAAAAAACTTGCTTAAACGAAGAGCAAAACATGGTGAGGTAGTTTGATCTTCAACGCGCTTAGTATTACCACCCTTTGTCAATGCTATTTAGAGCATAAATATCATGCAGCACAAAATTTACTTCAAGTAGTGTTGTAAGAAATAGAGAAAAATGGGATGTTATAGGCCAATAGGTATTGTCCTACATGAACTTGGACTTCGTCATTATCCAATTTACTTTGCATAGTTTAAGGTAGTCATTTCATGCATCCATTGAAGTATACATATACACATAGAAGGTTTTCAACCACATACCTGAGAGCCCATAAACGTAAATATGAAGCTGTATTAGATACTGCGCCCAGAACAAATTCTATTGTGTGTATAAGTTGATGCACGAAAACTTCGCTGAAATTAAACTCCTCATGGTGATGAGTTTGGCTGTGTGGTTCTGCTTCAAGAGGGTCATCCGCATTGTGAAGCAACGAGTAAGATTGACCATGATGTCTCTGAGAGAACACAGCATTAGCAAATGTTTGGAGTTTGTAAAAAAAGTGGAATGAAACCCAGAAAAGAACACAAGGAAATGCAGAAACGTAGACTGATTCATACTTCTTCATGTTGCTTCTTCAGGATAAAAGGTTTTGGGAATAACATCCAAGGTACAGCAATGAGTGCCAACAATAATAACAAAATCTAGCAATACAAAAGAGGATAGTTAAGACGTGACATCTGTTCATCATAGCTTAAAATGGAGAGCTAATAACAATATCCATAGATCAAATCAATATTTTAACGTTCTTACTTGAAGGAGCTTTTGGCCCATAAAAAGCTGGTTTTCACCCAAATCATCAAAAGGACTTAAGAACATGTATATCATCACATGATACAGGTCAGCTTGAGATCCAGTACACCATTTAATGATAATGAGGAGTGAAAGATAACCGAACAAACTGTTTAAAAATATCATCTGGGGAATGAACTGGTGCCTGAAGTAACATCATGAAAATTAAGAAGTCAACTTTGCACAGATAAAATGACGGCCTTAAAACTTTATGCATCTTTTCTTGTATTACCTGATATTGATGTCATTTCCAAAGTGTTTTGCATTACAGTAACTCAATATAATTCCAAGATTCATTTGGGCTACACCCAGTAGGATTGACATCTTCATCTTTAGGGAGTTAAGAAATGGCAATTCACTCCTTGTACCGTGCCACATAGGATCCAAACCAAATGGATAAGTTCTACGCACTTTAATTAGACCTGTTGTACCAGCATCCCTGAAAGTTCAATAATAAGAAATGTGACTTAATTTTTTCTTCCATTCAATATATTTGTCATATAAAATGCTATTGATGATCACCTGCATGATGGATCACGGCATCCGTAGGCAGATGGTCCGAATAGTTCAAATGGAACAGAGAAGAATTCATTGTAAATAAATCCTGTATAGATTGAGAAGAGCGCCATCATCATAATAACATAGCGGCCACCAAATGTCATTTCAACGATGTCCCCTAGTTTCTGTTATTCATAGCAAGAAGTAAAGCTGATACAATCAAAAACAATGGAGGTGTGTTTCTGGAAGAACACAAAATGACAAAAAGTTATGAATTCAGTACCTGACTTGAAAATTTTCTCTCTTTGATAATGAAATATAAACTAGCCAGCAATAAACATATACCATGCCCCCAATCACCAAACATAACAGCAAAAAGGAATGGAAATGTAACGATTGTGAATACACCAGGATTTGCCTCGCGGTACTTGGCAATTCTGTCAATATTACAAATCGATTATTTGAGCTCAAGGTAGACAATCATTGCAACAATTAATTAGAAAACGAGTTGACAAAAGAATACAATGATAGTTATATGATGTAGGGAGTGCAGAAAAACTATTAGAAAACTTCTGCTTTTCCCTGTAAAAGTTATGGGCAACTTCAGGCCCATCATTGTGTTTCTATCTCATACTAAATACAACCATACAACCTATTTATATCTCCAACATGAGGTAAGATTAAATTCAACTTTATGGAGGAATTCATTCTGTTACATAAGTACTCTGAGCAAGAACAATCTGTTGTCAGAAATTGAAGTAAACTGACTTTTTATTTTTCAGATGTGGTGGGAATTTTAGCAGTTTCAATATAACCCCGCCAGCCAAAATTTTACCTCTGTATGTTGCTTAAAAGACTATGCTACCTAGTTGTACATACACTCAAGCGCCACTTAACAAGACTTAGCTTTGAAAATTCAGGTCTAAAAGAAAATATGAATAATTATGCATCATTTATAAAAGGGGGGTATGAATAAGTTACAAAATCATAATAAATGTTATTTCAATAAACCAACATTAAAAGCATTGTAGATAAACGTAAAAGCGAACATTATTTAGTTCATTACAACTACTGATTAATGATATGATGTTCCACTTGATTATATTTAAGGGTTAATACAACTTTTAGTCTTTGAACTTTCAGCAAATTTTAGTTTTGATTCTTGAAATTTTATTTGTATGATTTTGATTCTTGAACTTTCGGTCAATTTTGGTCTTAGTCCATGAACTTTAAAATCAATGGTTTTAGTCCTTAAAGTTTCAGTCAAATTTGGTCTTAGTCTCTGCACTTAATTGAATTTATAGTTTAAATTTCTCTCATGGTTGATATAAACACATAGTTATTGTTGGATTTAGCCAATTCAATCTGTTTAAGCAAATTGAAAGGTAATGAAAACAGACAGACAGGCATCACATTGGATTTGGATCATTAGAATAATTCAGTTTAGATTTTGATTGAACTTGCTAGTCTCAAAGCGACTTACCCATATGCATCTACAATTTCTTGAAAAGCAGAAGTAAATATATTTGTCCGGAAATAGGTAGGCGGTGATTCTTTTGTTTGTAAAACCTGGAATATAGTCCCAAGTTGTGATTTGCTGTCCATGGTTGCTCGATGCAATGCACTTTGAATCTGTCAAGTTTAAAATTCAAAACTAATCAGATAAATCAACCACACATTTTCACATTGAATCCCGCAGAACAACACTAACATAGGGGTTTTAGATGACTAATAAATAGATTGGATATTAGATATGTGTCAAATTGTTTATGAACGAACCTGAATTGTTGCAAAAACAGGGCACCAACCTTCTGCCACAAGACATCTCTTTGTCACATGGATGTTGAACATATTCAAAGTGTGATAAATGGATTTTTCCTTCTTCACCTGTTGATTAAAATTTTTAAGATAGATTTGAAGTGAGGTTTAATTAAAGAAGCTGAGCAACATAATAAAATTGTGATAAATAGACAAATTAATTGAGCATATCTTTAAGAAATAAATCCCTTGAAATGAGAGATTAAGCTAAACAAACCAGAAGGCTCCATATCTCGTAGTAATATCCAATTGTCTGCAATATAGTACTCCTGTGCCGCAATCCAGCATCAATGGTAATATTCAATTCAGAAAGTCTTCCAGATACCTACCAAGTTCAACTTCAAGATTATTTTTAAGCAGAAATATAGAATTGGTTCGATAATATTGTAAAAACACCTCTCAAGGTAATTAAGATTATCATAGTACTCTCTTCTAAACTTTCAATTAGTCTCCTTCTTCACCACAAAACAAAATAATCAGTTCTCCAATAGTCACAGAACTTTGAAACAAAACAGTAACTGCATGTGCCATGTAGAATCGGTTTTCACATCAATCTCACTTTATCTGGTGTTAACACAATGCTCAAAGTCCAATAAAATGTACACAAAAATACTTGTCGTGCTTCATGCCATTCCTAATATTATTAAACATTATATAGATGAAGCATTACTCAAGAAATAGTCTAGAAAGAAAACATGATCAAGAGGCATGTAACTAGCTTTAGATGATTATAGATTTTATCTGTTTTTAGGTATTAAGCTTCATATGTTGCAACAATCTGAAGCAATTGTGTTACGGCAATAAGAAGCTAGGGAGAAATCTAAAAGAAAACCGTGTACCTCTTTAATGATCTGAAATTGTTTGTTCAAGTTATCTGTGAAAGGATAACGATTTGCTCCAAAGGCATCACATATTTTTAGAATCTTACTATTGGTTCTTTCTCCAGAATAAAAGATTAGAAACACATTTTTATCAACCTGCACAAAAAAATTTTTATGGATTATGAATATGAACCTCTACTTCCATAAGAGTACAAAAATTGACAAAAAATAAATTTTGGTACCTTCTCTCCTGACAAAGGATCAAGTACAGGATGTTTAATCGTGGCTTGCTTCAAAAAACAGTTACCCCTAGTAGCACGAAATAAAATTCTTTCAAAAGACATTGATTTTTCTCTTGGAAGGAGGCCTGCAATGTAGCCCAGTTTAATTGGGTTTGATGTTTCCATTGTCATCTCCTACAGAACATAAATTTTCTAAGTATCATGTAGGAGTAGAGAAAAAGAATACAGGGCAATAAATAGAAAATATAGAACTGTTACTTGTTTTTGTAGTAAAGGTCTGTCAATAGACCCTCTGGAATTGCTCTGAGTTCCAATTTCTCTCCGTTGAGATGCTGCTCTTTTTTGTGCTGGGTAGAAAAACTCACCAACCTGAAATGTAACATTAAGCGAAGGAAAGGATAGAAATCACTGGGATAAATAATCAAATATAATACAAGTGCTAGTATATGCATGCAACTGGACCAATGATTTGTACATAAGAATGCACAGAATAAAAAACTAAAATGTCTATATTTATGACTATATAAACAAGATCACAAACAAATCACCCAGAGAAAGGACTAACAACATTCAAAATTAACTTATCAAATTGAGTTTGACAATGGTGTGGTACTTAATGGCCAACTAATTACATTCATACCTTCTGAAGAACGAGTTTATACTCGAATAGCTCATTGTAACTATGCTGCAACTTATCATTGTTCGTATTATTCTCAACTAGCTCAGCTTCAAGCTCTCCAAGTTTTACCTGTCCATGAAATGAAAAGTGTCACTACCTAAGTAATACTTCCTCTAGTAGTAAATATAAGATATATTTACCTAATTTGATTAGATTAAAAATACTAGTTAAATTAGTTAAAATGACATGATATTACCAATATACCCTAACTATCCATCTTCACTTCCACCATCTCTCTCTTCTTGTCTACTATTAGGGAGCATTGACTTCACTCTCCCTCTCTCCTTGTCTATTACTCCCTCAGTTCCTAATTATAAGTCTACTTTGACTTTTTTGTGAAAATTAAGGAAACAAATCAGACCACTAAATTATACTCCCTCCGGTCCTAAATATAGGACCTAGATAACTTTTTTTGGGGAGATTAAGGAAGACTTAATTTTAGATGTCTTTCCAATAATACCCTCCTTAATTAGTTTAGTTACTTAGTAGTCAGTTCTCCTTATCAAAGGAGTTGTTAGGAAGAAGAAGGGTAATTAAGAAAAAAATGTGACCTAAAATGTATCTAGGTCTTATATTTAGGACCAAAATGAAGTCTCTATCTAGGTCCTATATTTAGGACCGGAGGGAGTATCATACTAGTATAACAAATGTAATTACAATATATGTTAGTTTATAACTAGAATAAATCAGTTTTGAAGAGAAAAGATAATTCTAAATAATTTAAATCATAAAGTTTGTAACTTCAACTTTTTCAAAAAAGTCTAAGTTGACTTATAATTAGAAATTGAGGGAGTATTGGGGAGCATGATAAAATTTAGAAATAAGTCTTATATTTAGGACTTAACTCATTCAGGTTTTATATTTATGACCAAAGGGAGTAATTTCTGTACAGAGAGAAAGAGATAGAGAGACATAACAACCTCCATGTGGTCCAGATCAGCATCCCAATGTCTCATTGACCTTGTCAAAGGTGATACACCAGCCTTCACCATTTGGTCCTTGAAGAACCGAAGCTTGCGTGTCATTTCCCCGCATCTTTTAATCTGCATGGTACAAATTATAAACCATATGCTTAACGTAACCAAAATTAGAGAGAGAGAGAGAGAGAGAGAGAGAGAGAGAGAGATGGTATAAGCACCTGAGCAGCATATGTCCGTTGGAATGGACTTTTTTCTGCGTTCAGCTGCAAAATGCATGGATGCATGAATTAGCAATTGAAAATAAGAACTACAAACAAAATAAACATCAACAACAAAAAGAAACGTTATATTATATATATATATATATATTATGCATAGATAGATACATCTTTGAATTGAAAGAGGGCGAGATCGCCGAGATAAGAAACGGTTCGGTAAGCCGATTCGGTGGGAATGATGAGCTGAACCAGCTGCATTGGCTCCGACCGCACCAGATCCATCGCCGGAACATCTCCTCTATCAATCATTTTTTAATTTACAAGAAATGTGAATGAATGAATCTTGTTATTATTGCGTGATCCCTCGGAAACTGTTAGCAAAACCAATTCCATTTCATTTCTGCGTTTCTCTTCAAATTGTTTAATTTTCCCAAAATCTCTTTCTCTCCCTCTTTATATATACATTCTTCTTCCTTCGCGCGCATTTCTATTATTTTTTTTTTTGGTAATGCGCATTTCTATTATTTATTACACAATATTTTTCTTTATTATCATCGTGATCAATAATCATTATTTACAATACAATGCACTCCCCCTCTTATCTTAATTACTCCCTCCTATCTTAATTACTCCCTCCTGTCCTAAATATAAAACTTAAATATAAAACTTAATTGACTTTTTCTAGAAAATTTTAAAAAAAGCAAAATAAGTTAATTATAAATTGATTTACCTAATTTTTTTCCTTAAACTAGTTTATTTTACTTATAAACTAATGGATAATATAAAAATATATCAAATATGTCATCATTTAATAACCTATTTCGCAACCTTAATCTCTCCAAAAAATGTCAATTAGTTCTTATATTTACGACCGGAGGTAGTATAAGATTATTTTAATTTTTTTAAAAAAGTTAATGATATAAAATTAATTACTTTGAATTGTCTATGGTTGATTTTTTTAAGAAAAAACCTAATTTGTTCTACTTATAAAATAACATACTCCTTCCGGTCCTAAATATAAGACTTAATTGACTTTTTTTGGGAGATCTTAAGGTTACAAAATATGTTATTAAATTATGACATATATGATATATTTTTAGATTAGTCATTAGTTTATAGGTTAAATAAATTAAACTAGTTTAAGGGGGAAAATAGGTAAATCAATTTATAATTGACTTATATTTTGTTTTTTAAGATTTTTCAAAAAAGTCAACTAGGTCTTATATTTAGGACCGGAGGGAGTATCATTTAATTACATGTGACATTTGTTATAATTTAGTGATATAATCTACGTACTTTCTTTGCATACAAAGAAAATGTCAAAGTGATTTTATATTTTATGACATGAGAAAATGTGTGATTAGATTAGGGAAATCTGTTAGGTTAATTATGAAATTACATGATATTACCAAAGCACCATGAACATCAACTTTTATTCTCACTTTCCCTCTTATTTGTTTTTCATTGATGATCTCAATGTATAGATAATTTTGGGAAAGAGTTCACAAAATTCGATTAATTTCTTATACTTGACAACAAATTAACCTCTCTAAATAAAAATGTCAAAGTTTGCTAAAAGATAAGAAAAATAAAAGCATCAAATAATATTATGGAATGGATTAAATACTCCGCAATATTTAGATAAATTCACCACTGGGAGCCCATGGACTAGCCTCTGACAGCTTTATATGTAGTCTATGCCCTATAGTAGTTATTATTTACTCCCTCTGTTCTCTAATATAAAAATCCAAAATTTAAATGATTTTGGTCCCAAAATAAGAGCTCATTTCATATTATCTCCTCATTTAATGTGTTTTTTCCCTACTTTATCCCTAACTCTTTCATATTTATTAATGTTTATGTATTTCTCTCTCTTAAAAGTATCATAATAAATATGGGCAATATTGGAAAAGAAACATTAACTTCAAACACCCAACTAACATTCACGTGTTTTCTTCAGAATTGTTTTTTGGCGGTTAACTCTTATATTATGGACCGAAGGAAGTATTAGTTTAGTCGAGCTAGTACGAATAGGTCATTAATGGGTTAACGAGAGTGCCCAGTTTTTTCATTTTCCTCCTAGCTGGCTTCATTGCGAATTCATCCACTTGTAACATTTCATCAGCATGGTCTACAGAGCCTTATATATAAAATGTCTTTGTGTAATCCTCTGAATCAAAAACAAGAAAGAAGCTGGAAAAAAATTGGTCAAAGTACTTGTTTGTAGGATATAATCATTTTTTTCATTTTACAGGATGAACATGTTTAACTGCGATGGGCCAGGACTAACAAATAGCTGGGCCTGACAACAGATTGGGATTGCTATGTACAATTATCCTGATCATGAAAATATACGCGCAAGAAAAAAAAATGGACTGGAGGTTTTTTAACGCCCAGGTTTAGCCCAATCGAAATAACCAAGCATGATCCTGCCATGACCTCTTTTGTAACGGCATTTTTTGGATAACACATTAATTGATTGTAATTATATGGTTAATACTGTGGGGGTGGTTTGGTTGGTCTCGTTACCTTAAGTTCTCCTCTTTTTTCATCCCAGTTATTGGATGGCTAAAAATTATGAAATATCCGACAACAAATGTGTCTTGCTATCTCTCAAACTTCTATTAATTCGCCTAAATTTCTCTCAATTTTCCTATTTTCCTTTTTGTTTTTTCTGTCATCTAGTTCAATAAAACACCTAGATTGATAAAAGATGAAGAAAATCATTATAAAGAAGAGGAGGGTATCATGGGTCTTCGGTTTGAACCTTAATGGATGGATTTTAGGTTAAGTTCTCTCCTCGTTACAATGGTGTCTTGATGGAGGAACAATTGATAACATGTTGAGAGGATAGCTGAGCATAATTAAAGTGAAACACTGAGTTAAATGTCATAATTAAAGTGGAATCACTGGAATGTTAGCTCTCATGGGATTACGTTGTCACCAATTCCACATAATAGTTTATTTGTAAGAATGACTTTTTATGTCTTTGATTCCCTAACATTAACGGCCGGCTTTTTTAATGAGGTTTACACAGCTCAAAGTTTGTTTTGTCCATGTCAATTAATTCCAAGATTCAATAATACATTGATCAATTGTAGTTAATTAATGTGAACTTCTGATAATTACAATTCATATTAAATAGACGTGACTTAAGAGAAATGACTTAGTGGAGAGATATGTTTCCATTAAACAAAAATAGTACAGACTTAAAAATCGGTAAGAGTGTAGGACCCAAATTGGAAGAAAGATTGCGATTGAATTGTCCACATATATAGTTGACGAGAGCTTAATTTCAACATACATATTCTGCCAAAGCAGTTAAGGAAACGCGTTCTTACATTTCAAAAAGTAAAATAAGGATATCACTAAAGATTATATTCCTGGATAGGTAAATTGTACGAAAATTTCAATTGCAAATCATTCTCATGGCTAGAAGAATGCAACAACGTAACTACTAGC
Source organism: Mimosa pudica (assembly GCA_029929735.1). Classification (NCBI taxonomy): domain Eukaryota; kingdom Viridiplantae; phylum Streptophyta; class Magnoliopsida; order Fabales; family Fabaceae; genus Mimosa; species Mimosa pudica. The sequence goes on along the minus strand of JAKELP010000004.1, from coordinate 13,506,933 downwards.
TTTTTTTTCTTACAATTTACATAATTAGCTAAGACTAGCCATTTCGAAATGTGGAGATTATCAAAGTGGACTTTGTATATAAAAGCTTTTATCATATGCACATGCAACTTGGTTTGAATGTAAGATATCATGTTTAACAAATTCAATCATCCAACAGATGCTGTAACAGATAATATTTGTTGATATATATAGTATAAATTACTTAAACTGATCAGTATTATATGAATAATCTCGAAGTTTTTCAAAAAAGAAAAACAGAGCATTTCTCGCTAATAATCAGGGGAAATTGTTTGCGGGGGGGGGGGGGGGGGGGGGCATCCCCTATGAGGCTAGCTACAAGTGATGGCATATTCATTGCATAAATCATATAGGAGTGTCATTGCATCTTATGGAACCCTATGATTCACAAATTTTTAACTTCACTCAGATACAAACACATTATTCAGAAGGATGAACCAAATTTCCCCTCAATATTGTCTGGTGGCCAGGTCGACAAGGAATGGTCCCTGAGACTTCTCACTTTTGAACGATCAATTCAATCCGACAATAGTTTGCCCGGAAAAACAACAACTCCTTTGAACACAATTTTGTTGTGGCTTAGATTTACGTTCTTGCCTCGCAATACAAATATACATGTAAGATTTTATTAATTGGTTTCTTAATTAATAATCTTATACCTATTATCTCCATTTATATTTTAAATGCCGTAATGCCAGTGCGATATTTGAGAACCAACGACTAATACCGTTGCTCCCTTTCATGAACTAATCGTCTAATTTATATTTGTATAAGTGCATAAATATTTTTTTTGCCTACATTTATATGCACTCAAATTCTCTGTAGATAAGGGTAGCCAATTATTTCGTATTGGCACGTCAGGACATTGTTTTCGGCCAATTTGACAAGGCAGGAGAATGGACATGGGATCAAATTATTGACACGTTGAATCTAACCCGTACACAGTAAAGTGGTATGCACGTGCGTGATTTGCCCAGAATCGGTTTAAAATGTTCAATTATTTGCTTATATATTACTACCTCGTTGTGATGTAAAAAGCAAAGGACGTACGGTTCAAACTTCAATTATCCAACTGTGTGATGAGTATATATCTGTTTGATTTAGACTTTAGAGTCTTAATTGTTCAAAATTCGAAGGGCTGATCGTATCTATATTGAAATATTACAGGATTATATTTATATGCATGCGTACGGCTCTAATGAAAAACAGCCTCGTGGTTGGCAATCAATGACATGGAGCTCATTCAGGACACAGAATTATTAATTGTGCACATAAATGAAAAGAAACAAGAAAATAAGTGTGACATGACATTTTATTTGGTTTGAATTGAATTAGGATAATGTTTGACCGTTTGACAATGTGAGTTTAAATACACATATCTATGAATTTACTAGAACCCTAGCTATATATAGCTATTAGCTTGAGAAAACATCAAGTACCACCAACTTGAAATCCACAATTGATCGATCATATCTTGCATGTGACGTGCCTTCATTTCATAGCCAAATATTAATTAATTAATCGTTAATTATTAGTAGAGTCGTATTACTATAATACACACTGTACCGAGGCAAATAGCTCGACAAAATTATTATCAAGTTGACAATCACATATCTACAGGTCGCGACCAAAATGGCTATATATAATTAATGATGACATTTTGTATCCCAAAACCTACTTATAAATTTTATTTATTGCTAGGGTAGCAATTAGCTAGTGTCGGCGTGTATATATCAAGTGCAGACTTAATTAGGATGTAGCAATAGTCTTTGACCAAAGGGGTAAACATTCATATGATATATTGTAGAAAGGCTAAATCTGACACTTACTTGCCGATTAAAGAACTAACCCTCTGTAAGCTCTTCGATTTAGGACCTAAAATTCAGCATATTTACTTTTTAGGACCTATTTGTTCGCTAACAAATTATATTATGTCATCCAGCAATAGAGCAAGGTGCAGGCCAAAGTTAAAAATACATGATCTAATTGAACTTGAACTAGAGAAAAACACCAAAATTCATAATGTAAGTTATCCATGAATCCGTAATTCATGTATACGAGAAATAATTAATCAAGGTCAACAAAAGTCCAAGGCAGTAATAAGATTAGTTTAGCGAATTAGCCGACAGGGCAATAAAATGGTACCAATTGAATCCACTCAACACACAACATTCTAAAGATCTAGCAAATGACAACTACACTGTTTTTTGGATTTATTCATCGGTATCTAGCGCTACTAACAATTGACTAATATGATTGGTAGGAATATAGACCCACAGTAGGGGGACCTAGCTACCTCTCTAAGTAATTATCACAACTGCATAGTCAGGACTCAAACTTAAGACCACTGGTTAAGTTAGGACAACCCCAGTCAATTGATTAAAGCACTTTGGTAGTATAAATATGTCAATTAATTTAGTTAAAATCTCATGATAATCATCCTTCTTTTATTTGTTTATTATTGAGATCATTAATGGTGGTATATAATTTAGGGAAAATTGTTAACAATCATAAAAAGATATTATTTTTGAGAACAAATTAAACTACTCACTTTCTCGTGTAAGTCATATATTTAGTACAAGTAGGGGTAATAATTTACTTAAATTTCTACTTGTTTAATTTACAGTTCAAAAGTTTTAGTCATACATGCATGTGCATGGCTTCTTTCCCGAGCTGAAACAACGATCATGTATATACTACTCTCTAAACTCATTCTTAAGTGGAGTCAACTTCAAATATATATTTGTTATATATAAACCGTTAATTTGTTATATCGAAAATTACTAGCTAGACGACAATATGATTTTATGTTATACCAACAAATGTGTAAGCACACACAGTCACTGCTGCAATTGAAGAAAGGGATAATATATACACATATATTAAGAGAGAAGTGGGGGCAAAACGCTCATAAAAAGTTATAAATACACAGAAGATGAAAGAGAGGGTCTGTGCGTTGTCTCTATCAATGGAAGGTAGTGCAGCACATGATATGGGCCAGTTATTACAAAAATGAGGAAAATATTGTGAAAAAGTTTCTGATTTTTCGTCTCTAACCAAGTGAACTAAAAACCAATAGTCTGTGACTATGTATAGCTCTCCCTATATATAAAAAAGTGGCAGTAAACATATCTACGCATATATAGAACATATCACATGCACGTAATTTCTGAAGAAGCATGTAATTAACCATATATGCCAGCCAAAGAAGCAGCTTTTTCCAACACTGTAGTACATATGAAAGTGGCAACGTAGGATCGTTAATTAATGTCTATTATATTATTCCTCTGGCAAAAAGATTTGCGTTTAATTTTCAGAGAAGCAGTTGGTTTAAACAATGGTACCTGTAAATCTCCATTTATACGTTAAGTCGTAAGTATAGAGACATAGAGAAAGGAAAAAGGTATAGATAGAAAGTGTGTGATACTGTGTGTTACTTTTGGGACTGAACTGGGACGCCCACTCAGTGTTGCCATTTGTCTATATGCATGGGAGACAAGGAAAACAATTTAAAAGGGAAGAAATGAAAAAAAAAAAAAAGAAGAAAAAAGATTAACCAATGGACCATCCATCTCTTGCCGTTTCTCTCCAGAAATCGTGCGAAGAATAATAAATAAAAAACAAAAAAAAGTCCACATATACATTATATGCTTAAACAACACGAAACCTATTTCGTTCTATATTTTGGTCCGGCAAGCAAACACAGAAACAGGCAAAATAAAGGGGCTTTGAATTCAGGACCGACCAGAAGGCATTCTTAATATTAACTCAGAAAAGAGGGGGGAAAGTACACATACATTCATAAAGAAATGAAACCACCCATCCAATATAATGCACACATATTGAAATCAGCCAAAGAAAATACACCCCAACCAACCAACAAACACATACACACACTTTCACTACATTTATATTCAAAATGCATCAATTTCGGAATAAACAAACATCCCCTATTTTGCGCATCCTGAATTTTCGCTATGATGATTTTCTTAATAAATCTTAGAGCTCAAGTCAATGATATACTCATAATAGTCAACGTGACAACAAGAGAAGTAGACATTTTTCAATTAAAGCAACAATAGAAAATTACTAAAATTCCCTAGATCGAGAGAGAATATAATGAGAGTAGTCACATAGAGATGTTTAGGATCTTGGTGGTGGGAAGAATTGCGTACCAGCTGCCATGAAAGTATTAAGTGGCATATTAGGGTACATTGAAGCATCAAATGGATTAGCCACGGTGATCACCGGAGCTATTGCCATGGTGGTTGACGCCGCGGTCATGAGATTAAGGTTTTGATTATTATCATCATCATCGGCAGCCGACACGGCGGCCGATGAGCCGCGACCACCGCCGTGGGTGTTATTATAATTAGGAGCATCAGGGCCTTGGTCATAGAGGATGCCTTTGAAAACATGACCTCCAATGTTAACAGCAGTTTGATAAGCATATTGCTCTTCTGGTGTCTCCATTGTGTTCACTTTCACACATTGAAACACCGCTGGTGAATTCAGTTCATGTGGGAATTGTCTCAGTTCCAACCCTAATATAAAGTAAAACACAAATTAAACAATCATTATTTGCAAAAAAAAGAAAAAAAAATTAGACATAGCTAGGTTTTTGGTTCAAACCATAGATCACCCTTGATTTCGTGAGTTTTACTCAAAAACAGTGAGGGGATAGAAAAGAATAAAAGAGTTGAAAAGAGAAAGGGAGAAAAGCTATATAGAGGGTGGGATTTCGTTTTCATCTCGAATTATTGGTTAGTTAGGCACAGAAGTCATAGACATACAGGACTCAAATTCCTCAAGATCGATCTCTCACTACCACATCTTTCTGTAGAAGTAGCTACATAAAAAGTAGCTAGATTCAACATCCATAGGGTTGCATAGTTTGTCAAAATTATTGGAACTCTCAAGTATTTTCAAACAAACCTTAGCATAGTAGTATTATAAATAATGTATATATCCCTAGCTAGAAACTTTATAATTTATATGATATATACCGGTGGTGGTGATAGGTGAAGGAGTGCAAGCAAGTTGAGAAGATGTTGCACCAATGTGAGATTCTTTGTGACCACGTTTGGAGGTCTCGCCGTGAAGATGCCGTTGATGCTGTTGAAGCTGCCGTTCACGGCGTTTGGAGGCGGAGACCCAAGTGCTCTTAACATGAGTTTGACATTGAAACCCTCGGCTTCTACAACAAGTTCTGCATCTAAGATGCGCACAGTCTTTCTTAGCTTGATTCCCACAATCTTGACAATTCATGCCACTTCCTAAACCTCCTGACCTCATCACTGTTAATCCAAACCTTGTTGACTCATCAAACAAGTTTGCACAACTAGGGCCCACCCCAAGAGAGAAGCAATTGCTCAAGGATTGGCTTTGATGATGATGAAAAGGCTGTGTCCATATCTCGAACCCCTTGTTGTTGTTATTGTTGTTATAGATCTCTTTCTCGTTCAACAAGAATAGACAATTGGTGTTTGTGCTAGTGTTATTTTGCTTTCCTTTTTCTTCTAGCTTGTTGGTAATTTGTGGGCCTTGTAATTTCCCACCTAGAGAGAACCATTCAGCCATGTCTTGCTCCCAAAAGCTGTTACAATCCTCGATCCATACACCAAATCCATATCAAGCAAAAAGAGAACCTTCCCGAGTGTGTCTTTTTAAACTTGTGTCTGCCTTTGATGCGGTTTTTCGATTGGTTAATTTTCTTCTACAGTTGGCGCAATATACAGAAAGAAAAAGAGAGAGACGCTTTTTGTTTTTGGTTATATCGCGTGTCTACTCTTAAGTACACGATCTCGCAGCTTTTTCAGTGAGGAGTGTGAAGTGGTAATAATCTGAGATACTCACTTAAGAAGCAAAAAATGAGGAGTGTAATAAAGAGATGGGGGAAATTTAAGGAGATAAGGTGGGACGCCTTGGACTTCTACAAAAATTCTCTAGCACTAGTAGTAGTCTATACATATTCAATACATATATGGGCACGAAAATTAATTAGAGGTATGTGAGAAGCGTCTGCTACGCCGTCATGGAAACTGAACTCAGCAACTCTATACCACACGATACTATAGGTGTGTGTATAATAAGTAATTACCAACTCTTCTTCACTTTTCACTTGCTTAAATACGGTGAGACACTCTGGTATGGTGTCTCAGTCTCTCAGACTCCGTCACAGGGTTTAAATGCTTACGTTACGCGTGTGAATGAGACACAGGGTAAGAGTAACTATGTAAGTGTAACTGTGTAAGTAGGTGAACGTGAAATGAGAAATTCTTGTAACTTTCTTTATTACGGTATTTAATTTGGTTGTATTTTATTCGAATATTAGTGCTTACATTAATTGACTAGAGTTGGATTTCTTATAGAAATTAACTAAATTATTAAAACTGAAATTAAAAAAATTGTTTGAATAATTATAACCCAGTAGGCCGTATCCACTTGTTTGTTTGTTGAAAATTCATGCCACTACAACAAAACAGTAGGATAAAAAAGACATCATTTATTCTATTTTAACCAATGGGCTTGTATTTGGGTTCTATGTATATATATTAATGCATACAATGGTGATAATTACTTAGAATTATTGTTTTCAAGGCATATTATTTTTACGAACCCGACTTGTATGTTGCTAATGCTGCATTGGATACCCCGGTCCTATTTTTAGCCCCTGAATCATGCTTCATAAGAAAACACATAAAATAATTAAATGTGTCAGGAATAATAATATCTTTTTTTCAATTTTACCTTTATTTATGATGGGTCTATTAAAAGAGAGAAATATATGAGTAGGATGGATATAAGTCTATACAAAGAGACATGGATAAAATAGAAATGAAGACATTTAATAATGAGACAGTATAAATGAAATCTTATGCTGTGAACCAAATCAATCTATGCTTTGGACCAAATCCATTTAACTTTTCCAACAACAAAAAATCAATTCAAACTTTGGACTAAATCAATTAAATTTTGGATTCAATTTTTTTTATACATTAAATGTTGGATTCATATCTACAGCAGGAAGAAGTAGTGGCAGTGAATAAATACAAAAGATCTAGTCACTCACTCACCACCCTTTATTTTTTTCCCCTCCAAAAACTTTCAGCCGATGAAGATGAGTGAATCTAGTGGCATTTTGACCATCCAATGGACAACGTCTGTCCACGTGTCAGGACACAAGCTTTTGCTTATTCGTCTTTTCTCCGGAAAACGCGCTGGTACTTTCATTGTTCCTTCCAATAATTATTAAACTAATAATGAATGCATGGCCTCGCTCGATCTCGTGCTTAAATAATCTTTTGATAAAGGCCAAATCGAACGGCAATATAGCTTGAGGTTAGGATAAGCATGGAGGGTTTAGTAGTACTGGAGTGATGCCTTTGTTATTATTTGCTTAGCTATATCCCTCTAACTCTTAACTTCTTGGGATAATCATTGAATGATTGACCCAGGTAATTTACAAATAAAATAAATTAAACAATTTCAATAAAGAAATAAAGAAATAAAAATGTCGACGTCAACACCTGGGATGTAGAAGTGACCTAGACATAAGGCAGGGAATGCCTCCGTGTTGTCTACATGACACAAGTGGGGACGTGGGGTATCAGAAGCATGTTCATTTGCCAAAACCAGCCAGTAAATTGGTTCTATCTTCTTGTTCTTTTAAATTGTTTATTCTCTAACATTTAATACACGAACACAGCTCTCTGATTTTTTGCGGAGTTAATTATCAGGAACTATAGTCATTAACATTGATAAATTATTTAAAGCTTATAAGGCGGATTACAAATACATCTTGGGTTTATGTGAAACTCGCACGGATCATTATATTCGGAATCCTAAGTCGGCCTACACACCAGTAATATTACGTCTCGTTTCATGCATGATTATTAGTACTAGTTTAATTGTGCAATTATTCATTGTGTTTTTCCTTCCACAACGTTTTCCCTTTATAATCTTCTTCTTGTTCACATTAGCCATGGAAAATTGGAAAGTGCCACTTGAGGTCATTATTAGGATATGACGCAGGTCATTCCTTAATTCAGCGCATGATTTTAGGATTCACACCCACTGACACACCGTCTACATAATTTTCAATGGAAGAGATTCTTCTGGTCACAAAAAAAAAACTGAGAAATTCTGTGCAATTTGTGATGATATGACATATCGCGAATCAAAGTTAATTATTGACGACGGAACGACATGTGAGGGATATATATTATTTCTATCGAAACATGTATACATCTCTTCTCTAGGATGTTTTCCTTAAGATGATAGCTTCTAGTGATATGTAGTATCTGCGCCTGCATTTTCTTAATGACTGGTTGATTTAAGTATATATATTCCTGCATAGTCATATTGTTTGAATATGTTGACCGAATTTTCAGACGTGAATGTTGGGATATATACATATATAGTAATACCACTGGCAGTGGCAAATACATGGATACCACACAAACACGCGTTTGGAGATGGTCAATTTCAGAAGAATTTAAATTTTAAACACCCCATTATCTAGCTGTCAATCAATAAAACGAGAGCGAAACCTGAGATTGAGCAAAAATACATCTCGTGACCATCCCTGACTTAGCTTGATTATTACTTCTCTTCAGTTAAATACCACTAATTGTTATTTAAATATTCCTTTCAACCTTAGACATAAGATTTAGTTGACTCTGTGTGGATCCGGTGTTAGTTATAAGATTCAATTCACTTTTTGTGTGGAGATTGTAGAAATAAAATACACGGCCAAATTTTAATATGTATCACATGTAATTAGTATATACATTACTTAATAAATAAAATAAATTACTGTTAAGAACAAATATAAATATAGACAATTTAAAATTATTTATAGAATCCAAAAATATTGAATACTCCTTCCATTCATAAATATAGGAACTAGTTGCCTTTTTTGGATAATCCTAATTAAGAAACTAAATATATATGGTAATTAAAAATCAAATTTCAAATTATTTTTCTCTTAATTGGTTTATTTGATTTGTAAGCTAACAAGTGATATAGTAATATGCAAAATGTGAGATGATTAAGTGGTTCATTTCGCTTTCTTGGGATTTTTAAAAAAAAATCAATCAGATCTTATATTTAGAAATGAAATGAGTATTGATTAAGATGGCCTTTATATTTGCATGGTGAGTGTATTTTTCACTATTGGCTCTTGTTTTTTTAAAAAATGTACCTCTATCTATTTTTGGCCCATATACTCAATGATTTCACACAGAATCCGTAGTTACGCAGTCACACTATTCCTTTTAATTAGTGAACATATCTAAATTATTTTGGTTCAAACGTGTCATATCTCACCAACAAATACAATAATTCTTATGCGTCCATGTTAGGGGCCCGAGGATGCAAATCACCTTTTCTTTCTTTGTCTTTTTGACTCTCTCACTATTTAGGATTTTTGGGGACTTTAGGCCGCATATAGTCCAAGACGTGAGATATGATTGGACCAATTAGTTGTCGAGATTAACCCTAATGAGAATCTTAAAATTAAATCTTAGTTAATTGTCGCTGCCGCTGGTCAACATGTCCTTTTTGAAAGGTCACTTGGATGTATTAATTATTCCTTTGGTTTTAATCATTCATATATGTGACATGCATTAAGGAGTTAGTGCATCCTAATTATAATTCTTCTAGCTACTAATTGAGTTGCACACATGTGATCACTGATTAGACTCGCCTAAGTTGAAGCGACGGTGACCCTAAGAAAGGTTCGTGACTCGTATTCGTGGGGCTATAGCTATGCATAGATTTATTATTATGGACATTTTCTTGCAATTAATAATTAATGAAGAATAAATGCTCTTTTTGCCGATTTCTTGTTATCGGGCAGACCAATTTGATGTCGGTTTGGGCTGGCCCAAACAATATCACTTCTTTTATTTAGTCATCATTCCAGCGTCCACTCTTTTTCTTTTTCATCTTTCATTTTACCCCGTACAACTTTTCACTTTGAGAGGGGGAAAAGCAATGCAGAATTTAATTCAAGATTTCACAAAAAGACCTCGCCCTCTGTCATTTTAATTGAGCCGTAACAAATATTTTGTTGAGTCAGCATTTAATATGTAATATAATTCCCTTTTCAAATATTTAGACATATTTTCTCATTCACGAACTATAATAAATATTTGTACTCCCTCGTGTCTTAAGTGTAAGAAATATTTGTCTTGGATGTTAGTTAGTTAATTAAATTGAATTATATGATATTACTAATATATCATAGTCATGAATCACCTACCTCTGCCTTCACGTCCCTCTCATAGGAATAGTTTAAGAAAAATTGTGAACAATTAAAAAGAAGTCATATATTTTGAACCGAGTGGTTATTTATTAAATTAAATTTTTTAATTTCTTTATTTTTAGTTATCGGATGGAGTATTCAGATATAGAGTTATGTAAAATGAGTTTTCTTAATTAGGAAAGCGAAGAAAGAAAATGAAGAGAGAAGGCTATGAATGGGAAACGAAAATAAAAGGCAATTATGGATGGAAGAGGAAGACTGGAAGAGGGGTCCTCAATCACCCCAATTTTTATCTTGCGCGGTACTCTCGAGCCGTGCGCTTGCTTTGCTTACTCATTAAATACAGAATTTCCTGATAATGTTGTTTTTCTCTTTTGTTGTGGTTGACGTTGATATTATTCCTTTTTCTTTTTTGTCATGAAATGAAAGCAAGCAGCTAATCAATGGCCTTGCACATGCTATTAGGTTATCTCGTAGAAAAGAGTTTGGCGCTCACTTCGTTATATTTGTTGTCAAAAACAAAATCATATGATATGATGTACGAAGAGAAGAGATGAGCTGTTTGTGTTGAGCTAGGCCGGCTAAATGCGCTATAGAAATCAAGGACCTTGTAGTCTAATGATATAATACATCCCAATTAGATGGGAGATCACTGGTTCAATCCCATTTGTACCTTTGATTCGTTAGTGCTTACCCTTTTAATTTTTTTTTACACAAGTTGCCTTAGGAGACTAGTGATCCAAGAGAACAAAATTCAAGGACGACTGGATGCCAATAATTAAGCACATGAGCAAATGGGCTAAGTAGATAATGCACTAGACATATGTAAACTAAGATGACGACAAAGAAAAATAAAGAATCTAGATTTGAAAAGTTGAGTGGGTTATGAACCAATGTGACATTAAAGTGGGTCGATAGAATGAGCCTAAATTCAAGATCCATCATTATATTGCAAGAAGGTTGGAGGCTCAATTTCGTGATGGAAAAGCCTTGCCCAGACCAACACGTTATCTTATAGTCCAATCTGCAATCTGAGGAAGATGATGGACTTGGTGAGAAGGAATTTGACATTGATGAGAAATGAGACGTGAGGCGTGAATGTGTGCTTCCTGATAAAGGCTTAATGTTAGTCCATTTGCATGGGATCCGAGTTGGCAACTCATCTTGTAAATAAGCATGTCATAGTAGGAGTATAATGGATGTAACCTCACACACACACACATATGACATATCATGTTTATGTCAAATTCAGCTTTAATTAGTCATTGGCTTTGATTTTACATTTTTTTTACATTTTCACTTTACGGTCACAATATTTGGTAGTATTATATATATATGAGGTTTTAAAAAATTATTTAAGAGAAAACGAAGCGAGGTTTTAAAAAATTAATTAACGCTTAATCTTCTTTTAGAGTGCGTATTCTTTTTATTAAATTTTATAACCATAATTTTCTATTTTTATAATTAACTAAAAAAATTTATCCCCTAAATCCTTCATAACAAAGAGTGGCATTGGGACAAAGTCCTTCAAGATTACAAGATTCCATACATGTAAGAGCTCGTTGGGTTGAATCACAACTAGTCATTTAAGAGAAAAAAACTTAAATTTTGTATCAATCTTTTTAAACGTAACGAGTTAAAGTTCCATTAAAACCATGCTTGAGCTGAATCATAGGAAATGTATCGTTTAAATATTAGGCGTTCCTTTTTTTATTTTGAAATATATTAGGTGTTCCTTTATTTAGTACCAGATTGTATAATATCAACGACAACATTTAAGTCAAACAACAAATCAAAGTCTAGTCCAGCAAATTATGATTGGTTATATGTATTACACAACATAACTGTATTTTATTTAATTTAAATTATAAGATAAATTATTAACCAAACAGGATTGATTAGTCATTTCCATGGTCTCATTCTCATGCTTTAAAAATTCCAAATTGTTTGGTCAATTTTTACCGCCAACTATTTAATGGCATTCTTTGATGGTGTTTGAATCACTTCCAACTATATATCCAACGAAAATAATAAAATCTTATCCCAATAAGGTGGGCTGACCACATGAATCACACTATGTCATTATGTTTTATCAGTAGTCATGTTTGACAATATATGAAGAACCAAAATATCTGGTTTGACAATTTCATTAAGAGATTTCTTCTGTCTCCTTTTCCCTCTTTTGGGAGCACTTCACATCATTTGATCATTACCAACTATATATAATTAAGCGGTAAAATTACAATGAACATTTATGTTTTTCAAAGTTAATAAAAAGGAAAATTTGTATGCAGAAGTTGGAAGTAAAAAACACGTGAGATTTGGTGAGAAGGTGAATTTAGATTAGTGAAAAAGGAGATGGTTGAAAAGAGAGATTGGTCTGGTTGGAGGTTGAAGAACTTTGGCGTTATCGAATTTAAGTGGTGATGAGGACGACACAAACCTAAAGTTCTGTCTCTAACCTCCAGTTTGAGTAAACAACCAAGACAGCTGCTTCAGCCTTCAACCATAAAAAATATGAACCCATTAGCTTTTCTTCGCACGAGTAATAATAATTTATAGGGCTACATAGCTTCATCAAAATTTACAAGTTCCATTCTGTAGCCCTCCGGATATTTCCACATCTTCCCATCTTCCATCACAATCACATATTAATTCACATCTCCAATATTCATGACATATCACATCAAAACACAACGCCATCAAAACGTACTGTTTGGTCTGTATGTTGATATGTTGATGTGCCACCCTCCTCCTCCTCCCTATAAAGTCCAAAGTCCAAACAACACTTCTCCTCCGTTTCCATTATATTCTGCCGTTTCGGTCACCATCATTATCCAACCTCCATTAACGTTTCCTTCATTTGCAATTCATTCCGTCTCTTCAATCACTCATCCACGCGAACCATCCACTCCCTTTATTATCATCTCTTGAGGCCGGCCCTGGTCAAATTTTAATTCACTCACTTATTTGAAATTGGGCTACATGGGATAAAGTGAATCCGACACATTAAATCATTTTAGTGTATTTGATATTTTGATATACTGATATATTTCTTCCATACGAGCTAATTGAATTTTTATGGAGAATTCTAAAAATGATAATTATTTATTTATAATTTATTTTCTTAAATTTTGTTTCTGAATTAATTTATTTGACATATAAATAAACATGTGACCTAACAATATATAAAATATGTTATAATAAAGTTGTTCATTTAACCTCTTATCAAAAAAAAAAAAGTTGTTCATTTAACTTCATTAATTTCTAAAATAAGTCAAATAGATTTTATATTTAGAAATTAAAAGAATTAGTTGTAAGTATATACTTTTGAAATCATTTTTTAAAGTGTATCTAACATTTATAAATACTTTTAAAGCATATCTAGTCCATAGTATTGTTTGGAAAATTCTTAAAATTATAAATTGATTTGTCCAATTTTTTTCTAAACTAATTATTTGACTTTAACATATACTTTAATAGTACACAAAATATATTTTAATTAACTGGCTCATTTGATACATGTAATCTTAAAAAATGTTAACTTCACCTTATATTTAAGGATATTGGAATTAATTTAGAGTACAATAATGTTAGATGCATAAGAGAAAACATACACTACAGAGTTGTATTTAAATTTGTTTATACCATTTTTTTAAAAATAAACCCCATTAATAAATCTAGCATTTATAATTGTATCTGATGTCATGTTACCTAATCCTGTGTGTATATATATATTAATTTATGAATTTAAGATATAATGTAAATTTTAGCGAAAAAAATTTAAAATCATAGCTCAGTGACATACACACATATCCCTTCACTTTTTTAATTGAAACTTGGAAAATAACATGAGCATCATAATTTGATCAAATATATGCTGTGGATGAATAAGAATAACTGCATTTTTATTTTATACTCCTATAATGTAGACTAGATTAGACCTTGGTGGCTGACTAGTTAACGGAAGGAGGAGGGAACATTTCCGTGAAGTAACGGCGGAGGTGGGGCCCACAGCCACATGAAATTGCGTAAGAGACGGAAGCAGAAAGAGAAGAAGAAGAACGTTTATAACAAAGTCTTCCATAGCTTTCACCATCTTAGCATTCACCCTTTCTTCTTCAGGCAAATTCACTCCCTCTCCTTCTCTTCCTCTTTTCCTCGTCTCTCCTCCCTATTCTCTCCTCTCTGAAACAACAAGAAAAAGAACAAAGCAAAAATTAACAAAATCAAACCCTTCCCTACCTTTAACTTTATATACTTCTAATTTAATCACTCATACATCTATCGATCTTCATCGCTAGCATGGCTCGTGGAAAGATTCAGATCAAGAGGATTGAGAACACGACCAACCGTCAGGTGACATACTCGAAGCGAAGAAACGGTCTGTTCAAGAAGGCGAATGAGCTCACTGTGCTGTGTGATGCTAAGGTGTCTATTATTATGTTCTCTAGTAGCACTGGAAAGCTCCACGAGTATATTAGTCCCTCCGTCACGTAATTTTCTTAACCCTAGCTTCTTCTTCTTCTTCTTTTTTTTTTGTTGTTTAAATGAAAATAAAATTCAACTCTGTTAAATTTGATGCTTCGTTTTTTGATAGCACAAAGGACTTCTTCGATATGTACCAGAAGACCGTAGGGATTGATCTATGGAGTTCTCACTATGAGGTTGATTTTTGATTCTCTCAGTTAATTTTTTGGTTACTATATTTCCTTCAATTCTAAATAATTCTAAATAAGTATAAGATTACTTTCGACTTTTTTAAAAGTCAAAGAAGTAAATTAGAGCCTAATTATTACATATATATAATATGTAATTTATAATCAGAATAAATTTTGTTTTGAGAAATAAAAACAACTAGAGACAATTTAAAACGATTGATTTTTCATTTTAATTTCTCCAATAAAAAGTAAATAGGTTAAGTAATCTTATAATGATATAGGAATTTTCTGATGTGGTGTTGGTTTGGGTGAGCCAGAATATGTTGGAGAATTTGAAGAAGGTGAAAGAAGTGAACAAGAATCTTCGTAGGGAGATTAGGTAAATTGATATATCTCTGTTTGTTTGGTTATTTAAATTTTATATTATTGTGAAGGATATATATATTGTTTGGTTGAGGGCATGCACATGTGTGATATGTGGTGTGTATACGTAAAATTGAACAGGCAGAGAATGGGGGACTGCTTGGATAATCTGAACATAGATGATCTCCACCTACTTGAGCAAGAAATGGAACAGTCCGTCAAGGTCATTCGTGAGCGCAAGGTATATATCATTAATTATGATTACTTATCATGCAGTTTTTTTTTATTACGTTCACAAGTAGATATTGATTTGATTTTCTTTACATGCCTGTGTTTAATTCCCATCATAACTGAGTTCATTCATGAGTTTAAAGGAATGAGTTTTCAGATCACATGCATGTGTCCTGCGGTTACTTGAAGGAACAAATATATACATATCCTAACACACAACTTGATATAACCTTCGAGATATTTATAGTAATCGGGGTTTCTTTTGGGTTTATGAGTTGAAACTTGTACAGAAACGAGAAATAAGAACATGTGGGTGTAATCATATATATATTGACCAATAAAATTGATAGTTCTTCGCAAATTTCAATGCACAAGCTTTTTTGACACATTCATACATGGTTTAATCAAATAGGGGAAGAGAAATTAAACAGTAAGAATAGATTGCTCAAATATTTCAGGTCATTGCACATTCAATTCTGGAATGATTACACTAAAAGTTCATATTCACAATTCACTTATTGTATTGTTTATTTGTAACGATTAGATTATTAAAAGACAATAGTTACTGTTCCACTTTGTAATGTGTATAGTTTAATTAATTTGAGCATGACATAATGTTACATATTTTCTTGAATGTATTTTTGTTTCATATGAATAACAAATACTTGTAGCTAGTTTGAGTGTTTGACTAATAAAATTAAGGGTTTTAACAATGATGTATAGGTGAATTTGGTTTTCTTCCCACTTTTATGCCCCAATAATTTTTTTATTAAGTGAGGATTTCCATTCCTCGGACGATATGGGGCTGAGGGAGTATCATTTGTTCGGATCTGAGTGTTGTGCTTTATTTTTTGAGACCATGCACGATCTGATTCTGCAAATTAGTTTAATCCTGTTACATACAATTAAATGTTTATTGGAGGGAAGTTTACAGGTTTATGTTTGGTATTTTCCATCTACTGGGGGAGAATATTTTTTGGAGTTGCGTGAAATTTTCCTCTCATATTATGGTCGAACGCTTAAGAAATTAAAGAATTATATTTACTATTGTATGAAAATTGGCTTTGATCAGAAGAGGCCCTAATGTGGGAACTAACTCTAAATGAGAATATATAATACCTCCATAGCTGAATAAAACCAAAGAAACAAAGAAAAACACTTATGACCATCTTGATTAATCAACTGATATATTGCTGCATGTGAACTTGTTTAAAAAGTAATATTAAAATTTATCTTGTGATTCACACACGTACGCAAACATGGAGAAATATCGATAGCGAGAATTTGCGTGGCCCAAAGTTCGTAGACTTTATACTATGCTAACATGTTTTATTTTTTGAATGTTGTTTAATTACAGTTTAAGGTGCTTAATAATCAGATCGACACTCAAAGGAAGAAGGTAACTACTGGATGGTTCACTCCTTGTTTCGCCGACAGAAATGGCCTGTTTAGGTGCTTAGTTAGATTTGAACTTAATTACTTGATGTGATGTATACTTTTTTGTTGCAGTTCAATAATGAGAGAGAAGTACACGGCAGACTCCTACGTGACCTGGTAAGTATATTCAATTTTTCTGGACTGATTTTTTTAAACAGTTTATCCTCAATATCTGGACACCTTTATTAATGCAATTAATGATTGTGTGAAATGGAAATTGTATGTGTGATTAATGAAGGAGGCAAGGGCAGAAGATCCACGTTTTGGACTAGTAGAAAATCCATTGGATTACGAGGCAGTGATGGGATTCTCCAATATAGGTCCCCGCATGTTTGCTTTAAGCCTTCATCAACCTAGTCATTCTAATCCTAATTCCGCAGCGCCTGCCTCTGATCTTACCACTTATCCTTTGCTTTTCTAGCTCCACATTATCCATCACCTTATTCCTCAAAACAGCCACGTTTAGTTTCCAATAAATTAGTTATCATGTGTAGTGTATTAGTGTATGTGTACGTAATGTTTTCTGTTCAAAATGTTCGTGTAGCTATTATCCTAGAACCGCAATTAATTTATAATTTTGTATTCTTAAACATAAGTTTATGTTTCCCTAAATTGTAATTCTACTGTTTAGCGAAGTATTAACCTTACATTATTACATACCAATGTATATTGTGATGCTAATTCCTCAAGTAAGAATGGCAGGGGCGTCATTCTCGCGTAATGTTGATTTTTAGCTGCATGCATTAGCCTGATTACGCTGACTCTGTTATCTAAAAATGCTCTGAACTTGGGTGTTAATTAAACTATGAGATGCTGGAAGCGTTAGGGGATGTATTGATGTTTTCAGTGTGTACGTTACATGTGTTTTGTTTAATACCCCTCATCATGCATTTTCGAGATTAACATAGAGTGCTATAAGCCTATAATACAATTTAGACAGATTAATTTCAATTTAAAATTATACAATATTTGTATTTTTTAAGTGGTAATCTGCAGATGATTTTTTTTTATTTGAAAGATAGCTCAAATATTCCATGTTTCCAATGGAGGGCGAGCGTTGAGTGGTCTATCGCATTATGAACATATGCCTAGTTTCGTACCAGTAAAACCATCAAGAACATGTATACTAAAAGATACAGATAAACTTCAGATATGAGATAATAGAATAGGAATAAACAAAAGATTAGCATGATCAGAGTATTGGAGGGGATGTCGACTACCCAAAAATTGGAGCATGCACTTCCCTTTTTTTTTTCCCAACATATTTTACATTACAAGAGCTCCATTTTGATATCTTATGGGCAAAAATTGGCATGCATTGTATGAGTATTAAATACAAATATGTGTATATATTATAAATAAATGATGTGTCCCATTGCCAAAAAAAAAAAGTGATGTGTCCCATATTTTTGGAAGCCTAGAGGGAGGCAACCGAGAGTCCGAGACCCCTCCCTAGATAACTGCCACGTGATGTTGTCCTCATGGTCATGGATACTTTATTTTGGGCCAAAATGGCCATGGATACTTCAAGCAAGATCAATTGCACTGAAGCAATGTAATCCAGTGGGCAATGAATCAGATTATGAGATCAATTAAGTTGGACTTATTCTAGTTAAATAAGTTACTTATTTTGAAAAAGTAGTTTATTAAAGGGATTGTGTTTTTGAAATGTTTGGTTAATTTTATTTTTTGAAGTGACTAATTTAAAATAAATAATTTTTTCATCAGTAGAAAGCAGCACATAGTAGTTTATTTTAATCTTATAAATATTTTATGACATGGATCCCACAAATTCTAACTTATTTTCCACGTTCTATTACAACTAATCTGAATATACACAATTTGATTTATGGAAAATAAACCTTTTTTTCATAATTAATCCAAACATAAATCTCATTACACAATCTGACTTTAAAATAATTCAATTTAAAAATAAGTTGGTTACATTTCCATAACCCCAATCAAAAGCACCTTTTGTCAATGTACATAGCTTTTCACCATTTTTATGCAACCGAATGAAGACTGAAGAGCGTGGTAGTTTTATAAGACGCGTGCAAAAGCCACTTTCGAGAAGTAAAATACAATAAACACGTGTCCAACTGGTTTTGATAAAATTAACTTTTGTTTCATTTTTTTACACGTCATACCATAGTCTGTAATCTATAATGGCAATCATGCTTGATACTATGTATGGAATTCATGGCGCAGTGATGCAACATTTAACTATCTTATAGAGGAAGAATATAAGCTAAGCAATTACTGGATGGATTCGGTTCATGAATTTGTGACAAAGAAATAATGGTGATAATAATGCAACAGTAGTGCAAGCTTCCTGATTTTTGAAATTATTATTATAAGATTGCAGAGGATATTAAATCTCCGGATGGAGTTCCAGAGCATGATGTTATAAATACACAAACATTAGACTTTTTAATCTCTTATCATAACAATCATTCTGAGAAAATTCAACAGGAAACTAAAGAGAAGTACGATTGGTGAAGAAGATAATGGATCTTAATTAGTCTAATTTCTTCCTGGGATGAGGAATGGGAGAAGGTTTGGGTATAGGCTGAGAAGGAGTAGGATCATTAGGGGCATAACTGTCTTCAAAAACATCATGATAAGAATCCTTACCTCTCCCTTCTTCTGTCATCTGAAAGTAAAAATCAGGTGGCCTTGCTGCTGATGAAGTCCAAGCTGATTTTGAAGATAATGATATTAATATAGTTGTGATAATCACCATCTTCTTCATACTTGACTTTTTCATAGGTGAGCTCATAATTTTGGTAGATGTGTTTACGATAACTCTGTGCCTTGTCTATGTTGAGTATGATGGAGAACATGCTGCTTTAAGCAAATTAAGTTAATTCATGATAAGGACTTGGGATAAGAAATAAAAGGAAAAAATGGTGGATGAAAAAGGGGTGATAGGAAAGAGTAAATCAATGAAATTGTCATTCTCTGCATCTCCTCCCTCCATACTGAATTTACCAAATTATTCCAGCGCTATTTTTGTTATCTTTATTTCAATGTTTTTATAACACGTATCATACGGAATAAGTCAAAATGCTCTATATCAAGCTGGCAATCGAATATTGACATTTCTTTGTCTTAATAATCCATTAAAAGTGTTAAAATGAAAATATTGAATTGGTTTTCAATGTAACCAGATGAGAGCATATGAAGATGCATATACGGAAGTTGTGATTTAGTTGAAGCTATTCGTATAGCCTATATTATCATCAATTGGTCAATAGTGATATCGTATATCATGTTTCTTGCATGTGTTCCAGTGAAAACACACCATTCGAATGATGCACTGGTTGATAATTTAATGTGCTTTAAGAAATTGGTCTCGTGAAATCGCTGGACTCTCAAAAATATATAAGAAAATTGAATTGAAAATTGTTCCATGTATTGTAATAAGAAGAAACTCAAACTGTAGATGATAGTGCCCTAACTGATGCATATTGATTTTTTAGGCCGAAGAAGACCGAATGAAGAGATTATTGCTCTGCTAATTGTCCCTCCTCATGCGTGAAAGTCCAAATATTTGCAATGACTGCGCTGAAAATATTGCCAAATAAAACCTATCTAATCTATTTTGGGATAAGAAAATAACCATAATTTCTCTCTCACCCTATAACTTAAATATAAGATTATTTTGACTTAGTTTTATAGATTAAATAAGTTAAATAGATCACTATTTTATTGTATCTTACATGTAATTCTATTATATGATACTTTATAAGTAATTTAAATTATTTTTGAAGAAAAAAGATAAATATAGGCATTTCAATTTAAAGTGTCTACTTTTGCATTCATTATTTCTAGAAAAGTCAAATTAAAGTGCTAAATAGTGATACGATATTGTTTCAAAAATTGAAAAGCTTTGATTTAGCACTCAAATAATTTAAAGGAGTGATAAAGTATCAGTTTTGTGTAAAAAATTTAATTTAGAATAGGTTCCACAATATTGCAAAATTAATCTAAGGTTCCTACTAGGTAGTCATCATTAAGTTGTTATCAATATCTCAAACACTAACAACTTTTTGACTATTGGATAACAATTGTTTGTTATCATGGTACCTCATTTTAATTGAGTACCACAAAATCTATAATTGTCACCCATAATAATTCAAAAGCTGAATAGACTAGGGATTTACTTGGGTCATAAGAAACCTCGGTTCATTTAATTTCTTTAAATTAATTTTCCTAAAAAGTATCCTTAATTATTATACATATTACATAGGTTTTTTAATATAAAATTCCAATATAATTTACATATTCAATATACTTTTTTTGGAAAGTTTACACATATTAATTCAAATAATTTATTAAACTGAATTTGAAATATTTATAAATTAGATAAATTTGTCATATGAAGTTATGAATCACCAGAGCCAAGGTAGTAATATATGCAAAAGCTCCATTGCCCATATAAAAAATCAACACACATATAAATAAAATCCCAGCCACTTCACAAAAAAAAAAAGCGATGAAAGGGGTATTATTACATGAATAGCTGGCAAAAATTTCAATAAAAGGAGCATTCCATTTTTGTGTCATTTAATTTAAAAGGAAAAAACGCTAATTTTGATTCAACAATATCATTAATTATTCATTCATACTCCACAACACGCGTGAAAAATTGTGAAGAGTCGGTGAGGTCAAAATTGTAAATCAGTTTTCTGTTATTTTTCATTGAAATTTGGAGGGAATGACCCAAAGGCTTCTTGGGCTGTTCATAGCTGTACGTGACCATTTCAGTTTAATTACGTGCATGTCACCTTTCCCATTATTCCGTAATCCATTCTTCGTTTTCATTCATAACTGATTTTTCCCAATAACAATATAATGACAATGAATTGTATTGATTAACGTGTGATATTTTATTTTCTCTGTAGGGATATGCTTGATGCCTATTGAGTTTTAATGATATATAGTGTAATTCAGATCCCACATTTTTGTACCTTGTATTTCGTGACATTTGTGTGGTTTGGGAGAATTAATGAGGGAAACACCTCGTTCAAATGGTCATGAAGAGACAATTCTTGTGTCTGTTAGACTAAGGCCTTTGAATGAGAAAGAAAAAGACAGGAACGATGAATCTGAGTGGGAATGCATTTCTTCCAATTCCATTCGATGCAAGAACACCTTATCAGAATCACCCTCCTCATCGGATACATACACATTTGGTACACCCCAGTTTTGCTTCAGAATTAACGCCCTTTTGTAATTTCAAAACTTGATACTTGTTTGGATTCTAAATATGATTTGTTTTTTCATAATTTTGAGAAATCAAATAAGTTAAACAAGTCACTTAATCATAACACATTTTGTGTACTATCATATGGTATATTAGTTTATAAGTCAAACAAACCGTATAAGTAATTTATTTAATTTTTTAGAATTTCTGAAAAACGTCAGCTAACTAAGTCATATATGAGATTGAAAGGAGTACATCACGTGTATATTTGTGATTTATAAGATGTTGTCCTTATCAATGTCATGCCTAAAGTTTTCTTTCTTTCTCCAACCCTTTTTGATGAACCAATTTTTATGAATATAGACAATGTATTTGGGGAAGATTGCTCCACACAGCAGGTATATGAGGCAGGGGTCAAGCAAGTTGCTCTTTCTGTGCTCAGTGGTATCAATTGTAAGTACAAAAACTTTTTCGTTGCCATTTGCTTCCTAATTATTTCTATGATTGATTGTTCATGCTTTCAATTTTTTGATTAATTTAATTGATGAAACCCAATTTCAGCTAGTGTTTTCGCCTATGGGCAAACAAGCAGTGGAAAGACATATACCATGATTGGAATTACTGAACTTGCAGTGAGAGATATATATGACTACATAGAGATGGTATGAAGCAATTGTTGCTCTTCACTTGCAATTATATAGATAACGTTCTTTAATAGTACCCTAAAGGTCACTTGACTTGTCTTTTCCCAGCATCAAGACAATGAATTTGTTCTGAAGTTTTCTGCCATGGAGATCTATAATGAGAATGTCATAGACCTTTTAAGTGAGGACAATACCCCCCTTAGACTTTTGGACGATACAAAGGTAAACATATGCCATGTTTTCCTATTTTGTCCAATTTTTGGCTTTTGTTCTATTTAATAATTGTTAATATTTGCATCTTAAACAGAAAGGGACAACCATTGAGAAACTCAAAGAGGAGATTTTGACTGGAAGGAGCCATTTACAGGAACTCCTCTCTATATGTGCTGGTATTGGTGTTTGATTAGTGCCACTCCTATATCACTTTTGATGCATTCTGGTGAACTTTTTCTGTATGTTAACCATCTATATCATTGCAGCTCAAAGGACAACAAAAGAGACTTCCATGAATGAAACTAGCTCCAGATCCCATCAAATTCTTCGATTGGTGAGCACTTCACCACTTAGTTACTTTCATTAATGGAGACAAGTTTTACTAATTTTTCTCAAAAATAAAAAAATTCTCCTGCAGACAATTGAAGGTTCTCCTAGTCACTGTGTAGGCACTCGCAGGTCTGGCATTCTTGTGGCTAGTGTGGTATGATCTTAGCCACTTTTATCTTCTAGTACTCCCTCCGTTCCTAAATGTAAGATCACTTTGGGGATATGAATAAGTTCCTAAATGTAAGAACACTTTCTCTTTTTTCCCAAGTTTTACCCAAAATACCCCCATACTCCTTTTACAATTGAGTTGTGGGGTTGAGTTGGAAGCATGAAGGGGTATATTTGTGTTTTCAATTTAATTGAAGGGTATTTTTGGAACATTAGGTAATTTGACCACCTTCCTTAATCCCCCCAAATTATGGAAAGTGATCTTACATTTAGGAACGGAGGGAGTATTATAGTAATTGTCTTGTAAGAGAATTGACTGAGTCCATTTCTTTGTGCAGTATTTTGTTGATCTTGCTGGAAGTGAACGTGCTTCTCAAGCATTAACAAAAGGCACAAGACTGAGAGAAGGTGGCCATATAAATCGCAGTTTACTAACCCTTGGAACTGTGATCCGGAAACTAAGGTAGAACCTTTTTAAACCTTTTTGTTTCTTAAATTGCTGGCATTGCAGTTGGAGTATATTCAAATGAATTACTAAATCTTGTTTGTCTAAAACTCCTACATGAGTGAAGGTGAAACAGTTTTAGTTATTAGATTAAACAAATAAGAAGTGTCAGAATTCTTATGTTTCCCAGTCATGATGTTTCGTTTTGTATGTTGGCCATATAAGTTAATGTTCTAACAAGTGTTTGGGTTCATATGTTGGCTTCATTTTTACTCTTGATTACAATCCAAGATTTTTTCTCCTTGCCCTTTTTTTATCTATACAATGTTGGTACATTGATTACAAAATCTGCATGAATTGCAACTTCTCAATGCAGCAAGGAAAGAAGTGGACATATACCTTATAGAGACTCCAAGCTAACTCGCATCTTGCAATACTCTTTAGGAGGAAATGCCAGAACCGCTATAATTTGCACCATTAGCCCAACACGCGATCATGTTGAGCAATCTAAAAATACACTGTTTTTTGCTGGTTGTGCAAAACAAGTGACTACTCATGCTCAAGTCAATGTCATCATGTCAGACAAGATTTTGGTAAAGCATCTGCAAAAGGAATTAGTTAGAATGGAAAATGAGTTAAGGAGCCTTGAACCAAGTACTGCGATGCTTAAGGAGAAAGAACTTCAGATTGAACAGGTGAGCTTTTATTATAAAATGGACCCCCTTGGTGCCAAACTTATTCTGGTTCTGGAATAATGTTTTCACAAGTTATCCCCTTAGAAATTTTATTCTACTATTCTGAATCAGATTAGGAAAAAATTATTTATGTTTAACTTTTAATAAATTTATGACATATGAGCCACATAAAAGGAAGTAGTTATCTCCTTTCCCTTTTTCTAAAACCTTCCTATTACTGTGAATGATTAAGAGTAGTTCTTTTCATTGCGCCAATAGATAATACTTACCACACCCATCTGAACCATTCTTTAGCATAATCGCATTCTATTTGAAATGATCAATAAACAAGCTAGATATCTTATTCATTGTGATCTCCTTATTCTATTTTTAGTTTCGAACTAATATTCTCACAAAAAAAATGATATGTTAAATCAAAATCTTCTTTTAAAGTACTTAATGCAGCACGTAATCATGGCCCATCAAATACATGTTAGATCTAAGTGAAAATTTTGTAGTCAGTATATTTTTCCAAACTTGATTTAGAGTCAGTACTTTCTATGATTTGTTACCTGGTGGCAATTAATAAAATAACAGAACTTCTATAGTATTTTAATTAGTCGTGAATTGTTTTGTGATTTTTTCTGATATGGAAATATGCAGATGGATAAAGTAATCAAAGAATTGACTCGGGAACGTGATGTCTTCCAATCTTATGTTGAAAATTTGCTTCAAACGGTAGGGAAAGATCAGCCTCTTAGTGTCCATAAGGACATGGCCTCAGAATGCTCAGGTTTGAGTTATAACATTCATCCTAGTACGGATCTTAGAACAGGCTACACATCTGAGGATTCCAATGAGCCAAGACATATTGACTCTATGGTGAATAAGGACCTTCCTCAACAGCCTGAGAATCTGGAAGACGAATTTCTTTTGGATGCTAATATTCCTGAGTTTATTGGGCCTGACCCTTGTCAGGGTTGGGAAGATATGACTACTACCATAGATGATCCTGAATGTGGAGTTAATTGTAGAGAGGTTCATTGCATTGATGATCACAAAGTAGATGTTAATTTGTCAATTTCTACATCAGAGGATATTGAAGGAAAACCACCAGTGAGACTTGTCAATAATGGTGATGCCGAATCATCAAAAGAGGATGATAAGATAATACATGAAACTAAAGATAATAGTCCAGATGTTATTCAGCAAAAAATTGAGGACCTTCAAAGAACCGTTGACCGACTTGCAGGCTTCTCAAAGAAATTCAACAGGTCAATGCGGGCTGCTACATCCCATATTCAGTTTGACCAGGTGGATCAGCAAATTAAACCACATTCTCAGTCTTTTAAGGTGGAATGTGAAGATACGTTAGCTCCTAAGCTTGATCAGCCATACCGAAAAATTGTGTCACCTTCTAAGTTCAGCAAGCCTGATAAGAAACCAGCATCAACTATCTTAGTTCCTCAGTTCAAATGGCCCGAGGACAAAACAGTTACATCATTAGATAAGGTTGAGAGGGAAAACTATATAAGTTCACCATACTTTCATGACAAGCTTTCTAATAGGAAATTTCAAGCCAAAGAAAAATCATCTGAAGAGGATTTTCAAGCTCACCAAATGGATGCTTTAGATGAAGTAGAATCTGTCATGAACTCTGATGCAGAAGATACTGCCAGCGTCGTCAATTTTGTTGTGAAAATAAATGGAATGTCTAAGACAGCACAAGTGAAGGACTTTGATGATCTCATGGTAAGTTTCAAAACTGTGTCGCACATATACTCAGATTGTCAGGGAACTCATTTAAGTGTATGTTATGTTTAGTTGATTTCTGGCTACAAGATAATCAATTGAAAGGACCTCTAAGTTACATATGCATGAATCTTATTATTATCATCCACATTTCTGTATAGTAAAATGTGAGTGCTTAAGAAAATTTCAAGCGGTAGAAACTACACACATTTCACACATGCAAAGCTATTAGTGTATGTTACCCTTCACCTAAAGTAAACAACCTGAATTGTTTTTGGATGGAAAAAGAACGGTTAATAATAGGAAGATAGTCTCATATTTATCCAAATTTAATTATATGACCATAAAGGAAAAAATTTACGTTTAATGCCTTCAGTTCCTTCCAAAAGCATGTTATTGAAAGGTATTACAACACTGAATTGAACCTTACTGTGTTTTAGGCATGTTCACCAACATCTAGCTTCAATGAAATGAGCAAAACAAGGCTTATCAGCTTCCAAGGAGTGCCAAGAGTTTTGCTGCCCTCTAAATTTGAGAGGCAGCAGAGATACATGGTTGAACTTTGGGATGCATGCAATGTACCGCTGGTACACAGATCCTATTATTTTCTTCTCATCGTAGGTGAATTATCAGATCCTATGTATTTGGACATTGAGCTCATTCGTTTGTCCTTCCTCAAGGATAAATTTTCTACTGGAGCCCCTATGATAGAAGACAGTCAGAATCTCACTCCTAACTTGAGGTATAACTTCAATTATGTCATTTGATTTTTTTCGCCTGCACTTTAACATGGCCATTCCTAGTTTTTAATTGATTAGACCCTTATGGTCAGTATGGTCTTTTTCTATCTTATTATAGCTGTTGAGAAATATTGACTAGGCACATTCACATTGCTAACACAATGTGAAACAAATACTTGGTATCTGTAAGGATTTAACAAAAGAGTGCTTACTTATATGAAACCCAAAAGAAAAGAAATTTGGACTCATTTGTTAAATGCAGTTTTCTGACACTTAAATTTTCCTGTGACAGCCGCATGGCACTTGATAGGGAGAGGAAGATGTTAAGTAAGAAAGTGCACAAGAAGCTCTCAAGGAAGGAAAGAGAGAAACTTTATCTGAAATGGGGTATTGATTTGAAGTCAGATCATAGAAGTATGCAATTGGCATGGAGACTGTGGACAAATAAAAATGACATGGAGCACTTAAGAGAAAGTGCCAAAGTCATTGCAAAGTTGATTGGTCTAACGGTATCAAATGAGGCCCGGAAGAAGAATTTTGGACATAACTTCTTAGCCTTGTTTAAGAGCCGTAAATCCCTCAGTTTTGGAGACCACAGTGAAGTAGCCCAAGATGATGATGATTCTTCATATAGAAGCTCTGTAAGAGAACTCTAGTACTAACAACAACAAAAATTATTTACCATTCTTCATGTCCAAGTATATTAATTCATTCAAATGTTGTTGTATATCAATATTCAAGTGCATCAAGTTGTCTGGGCAATTCGTCCCTTATGATTTATATTCATATTCATTTTTAATAGAAAAATAAGAGAGAATAGTTTTCAGGTCTTAAGGAACTTTTTATTTATTGTTGCTTTTTATCTGGCTATCCTTTTTTTTTTGCCATGAAAATGGATAACTTATATTGATGAAATAAAACAATACAAAGTCCACCATATTAGTCTCAATTTAACAAACAATCTAAAGAAAGTATGGATAAAAAGGTAGAATTCAATAAAAAAACACAGTTACACTCATACTATCTGTAATTATCATGAGTACTCCTTGAAACATTCGTGTCCAAAATCTTCGCAAGTTGACAGGAAAGTCTTAACTCTTAAGACCCAATTCAATGGGAATGACCTGTTCATCGAAGTTTTTGCAACTCAGTCAGGTGCAAAATTGGCCATTGGCCCCTCTTGGGGGTAGCTCTTTGAAGGATTGTTTTTGAATTCACAAACTCTAACTCAAGATCTTATATTCTTAATTTCTTATGTTCAAGCGGGTAAAACCCCTCCCTCTCCCTGTAGGACTAAACTACCTATTGATGGTTGTTGATGCTATAGTGGGTGAACTGAATATTTTCAAGCCGGGCTGAGTAAGATTGGGCTTTAGAATGGGCTTATGGTAATTGGCAATGGGCCTTCCACCAGGCATGAGACGATGCTGTGAGTGAAAAGAACAGGAACATTTTTCAGAGGGAGACCTGGTCATCCTGGCAGGTCTCATTTATGATGGAAGCAACTGCTGCGTGTGTTTAACTTTAAACGAAGGATACACTATTCAATTCATAAAAACTGTCTCATAAAACGGCTCTGCTGCCATGAATGCAATTGATGTGTCTGCGTCTGTATGCGTTGGTCTCATTGTGAGACTAACAACAACCCGTAATTTTATTATTATTAAATACTTATAAAATTCCCCCTCCCCCCTTTATCATCCCTCCAAACCTATTTAATGGACTAGTCTGCTTTATCAATACATTTTATTATATTGAGCCTAAAGTAGATCTGTGTCAAGTGGAAGTGGACCATTTCTCATTGAATCAATTCACGATGGATATATCTATGCTATACACAACTTTTTTCCCCTTAAAAAATCCGTCCTCTTTATATCATAGGGTCCGTTTGGTTGCAAGAAGGAAAGTGAAGAAATGAAAAGTGAAAGGGGTAAATATGGAAAGTAGGAGTAAATTAAGTAATGATGAAAAATAAAGTATGTGGGGCCCAGAAAAAGTGAGAGATAGAGAGAGAAAACTTGTGGGCCCGGAATACATGTATATTACAAAACTATCCTCTACTTTCTACACTTTCTAATTCTTGGTCAATTTTTCATGCAACCAAACAAGACAATAGTGTATTAAGAAAAGAAAGTTGAATACTTTCTTAAATACTGCATATTGTTTTCCATTTGCATAAAGATAGTGAACTTTCTTAGTCAAAAAAAAAAAGAGGGTGAGGGACAAGTTTTTCACACACCTTCCTTAAATGCTGGGAAAGACAAAGGCTTTGTTTATGTTCCTAAAATGCATGTACTCTTAGCTATTACCCTCAAAGAGAGCAATAAAAAACAACAAAATCGTTACTTCTAAGCAGTCAATAGACAAGCAGCGGAGTAATGATGAAGATAAAGGGATGCTTAATGGGGGAATGATATGAGATAATTGTTTAATGAAGAGAAAGCATATTACTCCATCAGACTAATAGATTAGAGAAGAAAGTAAGTGGTGACCACAATAGCAGCATGATGTGTCAATTTACGGAATAACTGCAAATTATAGAACCAATAGTACGTCAGTATAATAAAAAAAAGAGCACAACAGTGATGGCCCCAGTTTAGATAACAACTCCCAAACACCTCATCAATAAATATAGTTAGTTGAGCTTATAAGTGAACTTCCACCTCTATATATATAGGATGAGAGCTTGTGTTCGAACACTTCTAACTATGTAGTCAATATTCCTATCCCTTAAATTCGGATTAGTCGGTTCTCAATAGAGATCAGATTACAATGTTTAATACTAAAAAAAACTCCTAAAGACCTCCTCATTATAGTACCAACCAACTTCAATCCAAAAAGTCCAAAAAGCCCCCACGACCTTTCTGCTTCACCTTCCCTTTCATTTTCATCCCCAAAAAGCCCTTACAGTCACACCCTTTTCGAAAACTGAGCCAAGTGACAATAGTATCAATATAACACACAGCAAACATCAAAACTGCAAACTTTGTAAACACACGCTCCTCCTTCCTTGTTCAACATACAAACACAAAAAACACACAAACACCAATGTACTCCATTCTCTAACGCCGTCAACTCCCCTCCGATGGCACTAACGGCTACTTTTCTCCTCTTCCTCTTCCTCATTAACACCGTCAAGTCCTTAACAGAAATAGAAGCCCTCACGTCTTTCAAGCGTAATCTGAACGATCCACTTGGCGCATTGGACGGCTGGGATGCGTCCACGCCGTCAGCTCCGTGTGACTGGCGTGGCATTTTCTGTTACAATAACAGAGTCTACGAAATCCGTTTGCCACGTCAGCAACTCTCCGGCCAACTTTCCGATTCTCTCTCCGCCTTACCTCACCTCCGTAAGCTAAGCCTTCACTCTAATAACTTCAACTCCTCAATTCCTCACTCTCTCTCTCAATGCCTTCTTCTTCGTTCTCTTTACCTTCATAATAACTCCTTCACCGGAAACTTCCCTAACAATATTCTCAACCTCACAAATATTCAAATCTTCAACGTCGCTCATAACCTTCTCACCGGAAAAATCACCGGAGAAATTTCAGATTCTCTGAGATTTCTCGATTTGTCGTCGAATTTGTTTTCCGGCGAGGTTCCGGCGAGGTTCTCGCCGGAATCTAAGCTACGGCTGATAAACTTGTCGTATAATCGATTTTCCGGCAGGATTCCGAGCTCGTTTGGAGTTTTAGGTGAACTTGAGTATCTTTGGTTGGATTATAATGAACTGTACGGTACTTTGCCTTCGGCTTTGGTGAACTGTACTTCGCTTGTGCTTCTCAGCGTTGAAAATAATGCGATTTCTGGTCTGATTCCGGTGACTTTAGGGACTATGAAAAGGCTTCAAGTGTTGTCGTTGTCGTTGAATCATCTTTCAGGAATGGTCCCTACTTCTCTGTTTTGTAATGTGCATTTGGATAATAATAATAATAATAATAATAATAATAATTCTTCTTCGTTGAGGATTGTTCAATTAGGTTTTAATGCACTCACGGGGATTTCTAAGCCGTTAAATGGAAAATGTGTTAATAAAAATGTTTTGGAGGTTTTAGAGCTGAATGAGAATCTTATTAATTCTGTGTTTCCTTCATGGTTGGCTAAAACGACGTCGTTGAGAGTTGTTGATTTTTCTGGAAATTACTTTTCTGGTGTTTTGCCCGCGAGTATTGGGAATTTGGTGAAGCTAGAGCAGCTTAGGTTGGCGAATAATTCATTATCTGGTGATGTTCCACGTGAGATTGTGCAATGTAGTTTGTTACAGGTTCTTGATCTTCGAGGAAATCGTTTTTCTGGAGTTATTCCTTCATTTCTTGGTCAAATGAGGAATCTGAGGATGTTGACTTTAGGGGATAACATGTTTAGTGGTCCTATACCCACGAGTTTGGGTACACTTTCTGAGCTTGAGTTGTTGGATTTGAGCAATAATAGACTCACTGGGGTTATACCTCAAGAGTTAATGCGGTTGGGCAACATGAGTACGTTGAATCTCAGTAATAATAAATTTTCAGGTCAGCTTTCGCCTGCTATTGGAGACTTAACAGCTTTGCAGGTTTTGAATTTGAGTCACTGTGGGTTTTCAGGGCAGATTCCTTCTAGTGTTGGTGGTTTAATGAAGTTGACTGTGCTGGATTTAAGTAGACAGAGACTTTCAGGTGAATTGCCAATTGAGCTTTTTGGATTGCCTAGCCTACAGGTTGTTGCTCTTCAAGAGAATCTCTTATC
This sequence comes from Mimosa pudica, assembly GCA_029929735.1. Classification (NCBI taxonomy): domain Eukaryota; kingdom Viridiplantae; phylum Streptophyta; class Magnoliopsida; order Fabales; family Fabaceae; genus Mimosa; species Mimosa pudica. The sequence continues at coordinate 13,475,053 of JAKELP010000004.1, read as the reverse complement.
TGGGGCTGTTCCAGAGGGTTTCAGCAGTGTGGTTACTCTACAGTATCTCAATATCAGCTCCAATGTGTTTTCTGGTGAGATTCCAGCCACTTACGGATTCCTTCGGTCTTTGATTGTTCTTTCTGCTTCTCAGAATCATATTTCTGGTAGCATAACATCAGAGATTGGTAACTGTTCTCAGCTGGAAGTGCTTGAGCTTCGTTCAAATCATTTGCATGGGAACATTTTTTACCATATTGATCTTCTTAATCGTTTGAGGGTCCTTGATTTAGGGGACAACAAGCTTACAGGAGATATTCCAGAAGAAGTATCCGGATGTTCTGCTATGACTTCACTGCTCTTGGATGCTAATCAACTAACTGGTCAAATACCAGAATCCCTGTCAAATCTATCAAACCTGACTGCGTTAGATCTCTCCTCAAATCAGCTTAGCGGAGACATTCCAGCTAGCCTGTCAATCATATCTGGTTTGAAGTATTTAAATGTCTCAGGAAATAATCTTGAGGGTGAGATTCCAGGAATGCTGGGGTCCAAATTCAATGACCCTTCTATATATGCAATGAACAACAGGTTGTGTGGAAAGCCACTGCATAGAGAATGTGCAAATGTAAGAAGGCGAAAGAGGAAGAGGCTGATAATTTTTGTAAGTGTGGCTCTTGGTGGACTATGCCTTTTGGGACTATGTTGTTGTGGCTACATTTATAGCCTCTTACGGTGGCGCAAGAAGCTGAGAGAAGGAGTAACTGGGGAGAAGAAGAAGAAAAGCCCGGCCCGTTCGAGTTCAGGAGCAGATAGAGGTAGAGGAAGTGGGGAAAATGGAGGGCCAAAACTAGTAATGTTCAATAACAAGATCACTTATGCTGAGACACTAGAAGCAACAAGACAATTTGATGAAGAGAATGTGCTGAGCAGAGGAAGATATGGTCTTGTGTTCAAAGCCTCATACCAAGATGGAATGGTGCTCTCAATCCGTCGTCTTCCTGATGGATCCATTGAGGAAAGAAGCTTTCGTAAAGAAGCAGAATCATTAGGAAAAGTGAAGCACCGTAATTTAACAGTGTTACGTGGCTATTATGCAGGACCACCAGATGTGAGGCTTCTTGTTTATGACTACATGCCTAATGGAAACCTTGGGACTCTTCTTCAAGAAGCATCTCAACAAGATGGCCATGTATTGAATTGGCCTATGCGTCATCTCATCGCACTAGGCATTGCTCGTGGTCTAGCTTTCCTTCATTCAAGCTCAATAGTTCATGGTGATGTGAAGCCTCAAAATGTTTTATTTGATGCTGATTTTGAAGCCCATTTATCAGAATTTGGCTTAGACAGAATCACAATAGCAACCCCAGCAGAAGCATCTTCATCTTCCACACCAATAGGATCATTGGGGTACGTATCACCAGAAGCATCGTTGACCGGTCAAACCACCAAAGAAGCTGACGTGTACAGCTTTGGGATAGTATTGTTGGAGATACTCACAGGAAGGAAACCAGTGATGTTCACACAAGATGAAGACATAGTGAAATGGGTGAAAAGGCAATTACAAAGAGGTCAGATTTCAGAATTGCTTGAGCCTGGTTTGCTAGAGCTAGACCCTGAATCATCAGAATGGGAAGAGTTCTTGTTGGGAATCAAAGTGGCACTTTTATGCACAGCACCAGATCCTCTTGATAGGCCATCAATGGCTGACATTGTTTTCATGCTTGAAGGTTGCCGGGTTGGACCGGAGATTCCATCATCGGCCGACCCCACCACGGTACCTTCCCCTACTTAAAAAACCTCGTAGCTTAGTGGTATTTCATCTCTTAGAGTTGAAAGTTAAGGGTTTAATCTATCTTGTAATTTTAAGATGATAGTGTTTGTCTATTTAGTTTTGTTTCTTTTTGTAAAAGGAAAGAATGGTGAAAGTAACATGATGATTTATTTGGGTTAATCATGATTATTGATAATTGTTTTTTGTGTGTCCAATTTAAGTTCATTTTTTATCGGCTTAGCTATTGTTTATTTTTATTTTATTATGTTTTGGATTAAGGTTTGACTATATGTCTATGGTTTTATGGTCAAAGGGGATATCCGTAATTTCATGTTGGAGAACCTGAAGTGATGTTCCCGCCAAATGAAGTGCATAGATTATAGAATATGGAGGGGACACGTGTCGAGAGAGGAAGGTGGAGGAAAGTAACCGTTGAAATGAGTCTTGGAGAGGAGAAAGTGGGAAATAGGAGCATCAGAATCCGTGAATAATCTGTCGAATCAGAAATGCTATCTATCATAAATAATTTTTCTGAAAGCTAAAAGACAAAGCACCCAGATTCTCTCTCGAGGAACAATTGGTTTCCTTTTTTGCTTTTTTATTAATCAACTGGAATTTTTCAATATAAGGGCCCATATCAGTATATCAGCATGAACTAAAATATGGAATATATTTATCTATTATGCCGTTGGCCTACAAACTTAATTTTTTTTTAAAATTGCATCACTCTAGGTCCAGAGCTTCAAATTTCATGATTAAAATTTTGAAATAATTGAAAGTTTGGAAGGAGTACTTTAGATCATAAGGCCCATGAATTTATAAAAATATTTTGGCCAAAAATATATAAGTATTGAATGGTATTTTAATTGCTTGTTTATATTGGAATATTTAAACTATTTTTTTTTTATTATCTGATAGATCACTCTAAATACTCTGTCCTGGCTATAAAGAAAACTCGAATATTCAAATACTCTTAATTTTTAATCTATTAATGTAATTCTCATTGGAACTGCTTGTCACGTACTCTTGTTTTTTCTAATTCTTTTGGAAAAGCATTATGTGTATATAGGGAATAAAAAAAAGTGCTGTTATTTTAGTATTCTGAAAAATAAACACAGTTGCTCACAGGTAATCATAATCGGTTCCAAGAACAGCTCAGTCTAACATCATACGTCACAGCTAATTGAACTATCAATCTATCATATCATGATACCATGATGAAGTGATGTAGTACTAATAAAATGATTAAAAACATGATCACATTCACATGTTATTAAACTAAAATGTCGTTCAAAGACCCCGATAATTATTGTTCAGCACTGATAATTATTGAGCAAATAGGCAAGGAAACGAGTATCGCCAAAGACAATGGTAGCATTACTCCAAGCATAGTTACATTTACATCACACTACAGTTAGATTGTTAGCAGCTTTTTATTGTTATCCAATAAAAATTAAGTCTGCGCATGCAATCACTGTGTGCATGGGAAAAGATAATAGTACTGTGATAATAAAAAAACAGTGAGAGATGTGGACGTAGTATTATGCATTGACATGCACGTGGACAAAAAATGAAATCTTGGTAAACTTGTGAACCAATTATTATTTTTTTGGACCAGCAGTAACTTGTGAATCAATTAGTAAGTGGGCACGCAGAATATATGTTATGCTCCCCCACGGGAAAAACAGGTAGTGGTCAATGCGTATGTTTTTTTTTTAATTTTTTGTTGTGATTCCGGGGAAAATCATACAACAGTTTACTTCCGATCCATGTTAGTTAACTCCATTTTCCCATGGGTCAACTGATTAAATTGTTCAACTGGAAAAAATCACATCAATTTCAGACAGAACCGTAATATGTAGTCAGTAAGCATTAGCTAGCGACCATCTCATATGTAGTCTTAAAATTATTTCAAGATTATTATTTCAAGATTTGCAAACAGGGCCGTGATCCCATCTGATCTTAAATAATGCATTTTCATCATCTTTGTTCCAAAGCAATAAAAAATTTAAAATGATCCTTACTTGCATTAATAGTTTATTTAAAAATACGTAAGTGGAATATATAGATTATATCTCCGGTTTTTAGTTGCATGCCTCGTCATCTTTATGAAGTCTTCCGCTTTGTTTTGAAAATATTCTATGTATATAATTGGATGGCGAAACTCCTTGCGTAATCCTTACCAAAATCTATTGTTTACCGTGAAATGATGTCGGCTTTTTGTGCGCGCGCAACCTTATCTTTATGTTCGTATAAAATATCAGTAATAGAAGCAAGGAACCAGCTAAGGTTCATAACATCATTCAAATTTGGTCAAATATAAAACGCATTAGAATCGATGCTAAAATGAGAGAGTCTGGAAATACCAAGCAATGTGATACACATAATTGTGTGCATCTATGTAATGATAGTTTGCATTACGTGGAAATAATAATGTGATACACTTAATTGTCTGGAGATCTGCTTATAACCCATGTACAATTATCGATAAGAAATGTGGAATTAATAATTGCATAATTATATTGTGGAATTATATTCCTTATGTTGATCAAGATCAATTCAGAGAATGAAATATTTCCTGAATTAGTACACGAGGAGTAATCGTGTAATTAAATGCTGCTTTGTGCCAAGCGAATTGAATATTGTATGATTTATAACTATAATGGGAAAACATTTCATCAAAACAACAGCACTGAACAGACTAGCATTGGAAATGTTGGAAATGAAGTACTCATACATATAATGGATATGAATCTATCTGATTCAAAACTCACTTTCAAAATGGAGATGTGTCAATTTCCAATCATACCTTTGTTTAATTTGCAATGACAATTAATAAAACTCAGGGTCAATCAATGAATAATATTGGCTTATACTTGCCCAACCCAGTCTTCTCACATGGTCAGCACTACGTCGCATTATCAAGAGTCAAATCAATTGAAGGTTTGAATGTTCTCATCATTGACAAAGACAAGCAGAAATTACTTTATCTTAGCATTTTTATTATGTTATAGGATAGAATAGAAAATGCATTAATTGTAAGAGATGGATAAAATAATAAAAAGGAGGTTGTTAATACTTGCCATGACTTAGTAGAGTTTCTATGGGTAAATTTAATTTTCCTCCTGAATACCTATTTTTTTATTAGAATTTGCATACCTATTTTGTATTTCAATTTTCTATTTTAATAAAATCATTTATGTTTTCTGATAAAAAAATTTTGCAATGACCTCTCATCCATGATCTAATAACGAATCTTTCTCCTTTTGTGAGAGCCTTTTTACTCTCCACAGTGAGAGCTTCCTCAGTTTAACCACTTAAACCTCCCTTGTAGATCTTTTATCTATGGACGACCAATTTTTCTCAATCTTGTGTGTGTGGGAGTGAGCCTTCTTTATTAGGGAGGTTGCTACCATTATTTGGACGGGGCACTCTTACTCCTAGGTTTATTTTCTTTCTTGAGTAGTGTGGTGTTATTGTTTCGTTACAAGTATGAGTGCTGCGTCGGCGAATCATTTTAAAAAATCCAGAGTGGTGATTCTGAACCTCTCAAAAAAGGATGATAAAGAGAAGGGTTTGTCTCTTGTTGGAAAGACTATGACTTGGAAAGATTATGACAGATAAATTAAACCTTTAAATAAGCCCACAACACAAAAAGAACTAAGAGAACCTATACCTGCATCCATAATCCACAACACAAAAAAAAAGAACAAAAGAATGATAATAATAGAAAAAGAATGGACTAAAAAAAGAAGAGATAAATAAAAAAGATAAGGAAGGAGTGTAGAAATTGAAGAATCCATGCAAAAACAAAATTCAACTTTAAAAATGATAAGTTATACATATATGCATCCACATTTGATAAGTTAATCATATATGCATCCACATTTGATATAAATGGAAACACTTTAAAAATGGATTTATAAAATTTTCAAAATAAAAAATTGACAACAAATATGTGAAATAAGTCCTCTAACCATAGTTTAATCACAGTATTCACCATGACTCTAATTCAAAGCCTAAATTTATTCAAGTCACTCCAGAGCCTGCAATCACTCATATGTTCATAACCATCATATTATATTATAATTATAATATATCTAATTTCTTCTAATCAATACATGAAATAAGGGAAAGCATCTATTGAAATAATGGCTTGAATGCTTGATACATAGAGAAAATATTAAAAAATGTAAAAACATGCTCCATACTAATACGAGGTAACTTCTTTTACTTTTTCGAGCAAACACAAACTCTCTGTGTGATATTTAAGAAAAGCAACATTATAAAGGTCTTTCACAAGAACATCAGCTGAAGTTGTTGGATTGTATCTACGAATATGTCCATCAGGCATATCTAACACGAGATCACCATTCTTCGTCGCACCTATATAGTCCGGATTCATATTTGTTAATGTTGAGAATGTGTTTCTCCATGACTCATACCTCCCATATTGTTCCATAACTCAAACAGAAAAAAAGTTAAACTCTCCACATTCTTCTTCGGGATGCACATGCCTTTCTTGAATTAAGATGAGCCGATCTTGTGTTGTCACAAGAGAATTCATACAACGTTGTTCTGCGTCAATAGGAAGCTGTATTTGTCCAAGCACTTCATGTGTCAGATCAAATGTAAGTATAAGAGTTTTCATTCCATTGTACATAGCAATCCAATGAATGATACCATTAAATAATACATATCTATAAGAACTTATAAGATATGGAGCTAGGATATTAGAGGTAAGATGTTTCCATGACCAATTTTTGTACGAGAAAACCCATATTGATTCAAACTCATCATGATCACGAACCTTAGACGGAAGTTGACGATAAACAAGGTTTACAACCTTAATATCGTTGTTGTTACGGTCAAAAACAAGACATACTTTACATCGTATTTGTTTCCAAACTGCCGGTTGGGGAAGCCATGCATATTTTCGAATAGTTGGATTCCAAAGCATTAATTTAAAAGACTTATGTTCAGCCAAACATATCAATCCATTGCTTACACCTATCACACACATGTCTTTGAGATCATTTATGGCGGGATAATCCATAATGCAAATAAGATCAAATTGGTCGTTATCCCAACGGAGTGAATACTTCAACCCACAACAATTAGGAGGAAGAATATTGTATCTCCTAAAATCCGTTGATAGATTGAACGAGATAATTCAAGTAATTTACAAAATAAAATCAAAGATAGATGAATCAAGGATAGATGAACAAGTGCTTTTTATTAATACTTCACGAAAGTGTATTACAAGATCTTCTGTCCTCTTACTGAATACAACATACATTTATATATATAAACCTTACAGACACTGTTTACAAGACGGTTATTCACATGACAGTTATTTTCAAGACGGTTACATACATGAACAATTACTCAAGACAGTTAACTACAAGACCCACTACACAGGACTGTTTCTTCTTGTCTTGCATCTTCTCTGCCCACGTGTCCCATACATCAACTCCAGTCTTCTCTTATCACCACGTGTCCCTGCACGTTTAATTTCGAATTTGGTTACAGGAAACGGCCATACAACTTAAACGTTCAATCTCATCCGTTGATCTGGTTTAAATTATTTGAAAATTACCGTTGGGAATTTAGGGGAAACATTTACTCCCCCAACTCCACGTGGCGTAGATCAGGCGGCATGAGGAGTTGTGTCTATTCTGGTCCGTCGATTTCGAACCTTGCCGAGTTTCTGGTCTTGAACTTTGAGTATCTTGGATTTGGTTTTGATTTCTGAGTCTGAATGATCTGGTACAAAACAAAAGGTTACTCAGATGTGTGATCAGGATATATTGGATTTGAAATCACTAGTGATGGGTAATACCTTTGATCTGGTTTTGTTTTCAGGTTGGATTCCAGGAGTAACATATACATAAATCGACAATAAACAAACTATTTAACTGTAAAAATAAAAACTCATAAAAATGCAATTTGACTAATTAATATTGGTATGGCAATAAGAGCAAGTAATAAGAAATGTGTACCTTAAAAGAAATTCAACTTAGCACTTGTGAACATATTATTACTCCCCTCAAATTCAATATGAAGATATAATGAATTTGACAAGTTGTAATGCTCAGGTTTTGGTTTCTTCAGAAGTAGATTCTGATTAACAGTAATAACGTTTCAGATTAATTGCATTCCAACTTCTTGGAATTATTTTACCTTTAAGATCTTTCAACTTGTATGCTCCTGGCCCACTTATTTCTTCTACTATGTAGGGTCCTTCCCATGTTGGACTCAGCTTTCCGTCTTTAGCTTCTTTAGAATTTGGGAAAACTTTCCTGAGAACAAGTTCACCAGGCTCAAAACTTCTAATCCTGACATGTTTGTTATACTGTTTCGCAAGGCGTTGTTGATATGCTGCCATCCTGATTAAAGCCTGTTCTCTTTTCGCGTCTAGCAAATCCAGTTCATATGATAAGTTTATGTTGTTTATCTCCTCTCGGGTCCACTTGTATCTTAAACTTGGCATCCCATACTCTACAGGAATCATTGCTTCAGTTCCATAAGTTAAGGAGAATGGAGTTTCTCCAGTTGCGGTCCTGGCTGTGGTTCTGTAAGCCCATAACACTCCTGGAAACTCTTCTGCCCATTTACCTTTGGCTTTTTCAAGACGCTTTTTCATTGAATTCATGATGGTTTTGTTACTTGGCTCTGCTTGGCCATTGCTTTGAGGGTTTCTGGGAGTTGAAAATTTCAACTTAATTCCCCATTTATCACAAAATCGACGGAATTTTGAACCTATGAATTGTGATCCATTGTCACAAACAATTTCTTGTGGCAAACCAAATCTGCATATAATATTCTTCCATACAAAATCAATCACTTCATTCTCTTGAATTGTAGCATATGCCCCAGCTTCAATCCACTTAGTGAAATAATCTGTAGCCATTAACAAGAAGGTCAATTTACCAGGTGCTGTTGGTAATTTCCCAACAATGTCCATCCCCCAACGCATAAAAGGCCATACTTGCGCTAGAGAATGTAACAACTCAGGATGTTGATGAATCTGGGGTGAAAATTTTTGACAACTCTCACATCTTCGGACTAATTGTTCAGCATCACTGTTCATAGTAGGCCAGAAGTATCCTGCTCTCAAGACGTTTCTAACCAATCCGCGATAACTTGAATGATTTCCACATTCACCTTCATGAATTTCACGAAGAACATATTCAGCATCTGAATCTCCAAGACATTTCATCATGGGACCGGAGAAAGACTTCTTGTATAAGTCAGGACCAATCATGTCAAATCTGGCAACTCTACTCAAGACCCTTCTGGCTTCATTTTTGTCTTGAGGCAAAGTTTTGAACAACAAATACTGCATCAGTGGAAATCTCCAATCTAAAATTAAATCATGTGCTCGGATTTCTAGACATTGGGCTGTGATGACTGATTCCGGGACCAAAATAATTGGAATTGCTCTTGTTCTAGGACAAGGGATTGATGAACCTAAATTTGCTAAAGCATCTGCACGTTGATTGTCTTCTCTGGGAACCTGAGTTATTTTGTAACTCTCAAAAGTTTTCAATAATGTCATAGCTAAGTCATAATACTTCTTCATTCTGGGATCTCGTACTTGGTATGAACCTTCAAGTTGCTTTGAAACCAATTGGGAGTCGCATCTAATTTCAATATGTTTTGCTTCTAATTCTTTCAAAATCTTGATTCCATGTATTAGAGCTTCATACTCAGATTCGTTGTTTTTGGCTTTGAATGAACATTGGAAAGCTTGTTCTATCATATCTCCTGTTGGGGATTCAATTACTACTCCTACACCTGTTCCTCGCGCATGTGTCGAACCATCTGCAAATAAAATCCATAATTCTGGGGTTGCAGGTTGCTCAAGAAGTAAAATTTCTTCAATCGCATCTTCTCGGGTATCTGGAGTAAACTCTGCAATAAAATCGACCAATGCTTGTGACTTTATAGCAGTTCTGGGGATGAAATTGATGTCAAATTGGCTTAACTCAATAGCCCACTTGACTAATCTTCCTGACAAATCTGGTTTCTGCAAAACATTTCTTAAGGGATGGGATGTTACCACTATGATTGGATGGCATTGAAAATATGGACGTAGCTTACGAGAGGCCATTACAAGAGCGTAAGCTAACTTCTCTACAGGTGGGTATCTTGTTTCACAGGATAACAATGTTCGACTAACATAGTAAACAGAAAATTGTTTACCTGCTTCGTCTCGTATCAAAGCAGCACTTATCGCGTGATCCGAGATCGCCAAGTATAAATATAATGTTTCTCCATCTTCAGGTTTTGATAACAATGGTGGACTCATCATGTATTTCTTTAATTCTTGTAAAGTCTGCTCACATTTTTCATCCCAAACAAACTTCTGGTTTTTTCGCAAAACTTGGAAGAAAGAATGACATTTATCTGATGATCGAGAAATAAATCTGTTTAATGCAGCAACTCGTCCTGTAAGCTTTTGTACATCCTTTGCATTTCTGGGTGAAGTTATCTGTAGAATTGCAGTAACTTGGTTGGGATGAGCTTCTATCCCTCTCTGTGATACCAAGTATCCAAGAAATTTTCCTGAAGTCACACCGAATGAACATTTTTCTGGATTTAGTTTCATGTTGTATTTTCTCATGATTGAGAAGCTACAACTCAGGTCTTTAACATGGTCATTTCCCTTTAAAGACTTAACTAACATATCATCAATGTACACCTCCATAGTTTTTCCTATTTGCTCTGCAAACATCATGTTAACAAGTCGCTGATAAGTTGCTCCTGCGTTTTTGAGACCAAAGGGCATCACTCTATAACAATAGGTTCCCCTATTTGTGATAAAGGATGTTTTTTCTTGGTCTGGGGGAAACATTGAAATTTGATTGTACCCAGAAAATGCATCCATGAAAGTCAACAATTCATGACCCGATGTAGCATCAACTAAACTGTCTATATGAGGCAAAGGGAAATAATCTTTAGGACACGCTTTATTCAAATCAGTGAAATCAATACATACACGATGTTTTCCATTTTTCTTAGGTACAACCACTACGTTTGCTAACCAATCAGGATATAACACTTCTCGTATAGCTCCGTTCGACAAGAGTTTACAAACTTCTTCATTTACAATTTTATTCCTCTCTGGATGCTGCTTTCTTCTCTTCTGCCTTATTGCTTTGAATGTTGGGTCCACGTTCAAATGATGTGAAATGATTTCTGGATTAATCCCGGTCATGTCTGCATGTGACCAAGCAAAGCAATCTTCATTCTGCTTTAGAAACGAGATGATCTGGGATTGTATATTGGGGTCTAAGCCTTTCCCAATATAAACTTTTCTATCAGGTTTTTCAGGATTCAAGATGATCGGGACTACTTCTTCAAGATCTTTTTCTCTCACTGGGACGTCTGGAACTCGATACTGTAATTGCTATGCTGGACTTTTGCTCGATATCTTTAATGTAGCTTGGTAGCATTCTCTTGATGCTAGTTGATCTCCCCTAATTTGACGTACTCCCCAGGGTGTGTCAAATTTAATTTTTTGATGCAAAGTTGAAGGTACAACTTTCATCTTGTGCAACCAGGGGCGTCCAAGAATGGCATTGTAAGAAGATGGGCAATCCATAACATGATATGTAAATGTCTGATTCATTCCAACAGCATAAGTAGGCAGGTTAATAATTGCCATAGATTTATCTGCTGCTCCATTCCCAAACACAAGAGTTGTAGGGTGATAGGACATTTCAGATTCCATATTCATTTCTTTTACAGTTGCCAGATAAATGATATTGACGGAACTTCCAGGATCAACCAATACACGTTTTACTCCGCAATTAGATAAAGTGATGGATATTACCAGAGCATCATCATGTGTTGGATCATTAACTTCATCATCCAGGAAAGTTATTGGACCTTCTCTTGATTCATTGCAGTCATCTTCGGGTAAAGTTATGTTGGCGGAATGGACTAATGCTCTTGTATGTCGTTTTGCTGCTGAATAACTAGCTCCACTTGTGCTCGATCCTCCTGAAATGAAATTGATTACCTTTGCATGTTGGGGTGGGGCTGTCGGAGTTCCTTTGCTAGATGTGTTGTGTTCTTGCTCTGGAAATTTCTTATTGGATTTGCTTAATAAATGATTCAAATGACCTCGTTTCAACAATTCAGCCACTTGGAACCTCAGGGAAATACAATCTTCAGTCCTGTGTCCATGATCATCATGGAATTCGCACCATTTTGACTTGTCACGTTGTTCTGAAGGAGTTTTCAACTTTCCAGGCCATTTTACCGCCTCTCCCATCCTGAACATTTCCTTTACCAATTCTTTTGGTGGAAGGTTTATCCCTTGCTCTTCGATTCTTGGGGGTGGTGGTCTATTTGATCTTGTAGACTTACTACTATCTTCTTCACGGTCATTCTGCACATTGGGGTATGGTTCTGCGTTCCAGGATTTGGAACTTTTTTCATCCTTCTTCCTTCTTTTGTCTGAGTGTTGATTATCCGACTTCACAAAACTTCCATATCTATTCCTGTTGTCTTCTTCCCAGCGAATCTCTCTTAGAGTTTTCTGCATTAGTTCTGCCCAGCTTCTTGGAGGAGACATGGTTAATTCCCTGTAAAGTGGCATTGATGGGAACAATCCTTTCCTGAATGCATTGATACAAACTGCCTCATCGGGATTAGTTATAGTCAAACGCTCTTTATTGAACCTACCCAAATAATCCCTCAAAGATTCACCACTTTTAATATGTAAATGATACAAATCATCTGCAGTTTTCTCCAACCTCTTGCTACTAGCAAACTGGTGTACAAATTTGTCATATAAATCCGCAAATGAAGATACTGATCTAACCGGTATCTTGATGTACCATTGTAATGCTGATCCTGTAAGTGTCATTCCAAATCCACGACACATGCAGGCTTCACGAACTGAACTGGGGATGGAGATTGCTAACATCCTTTGCTTGTATTGGGCCATGTGTTCATCAGGGTCAGATGTTCCATCATATAAAACAAAGGTAGGATAAACCAACTTTTTGGGCAATTTAGCATTTGCTATCGAATCAATGAATGGGGAGTCTGTGTAACTCTTAACTGTATTCCTATTCATTGTTGTTTGAACTCCAGGAACTTGTTTCATCACTTCTTTCAAAAGTTCCAATTCTTGTTCGAGGCGAGCCACAGTGGGATTATTCTCTTCTGTTGCAGCAACAGATGGTGCTCTTGATTGAGATACAATGATACTAGGAATTCTGGGTCTTGGAGGGGGTATGACAGGTGGTGAATATGATCCGGCATCTTCCATATCTTCGTCATTTGAATTGCTGGATATAATGTCATCCTCAAGATCTATGTGTGGCTCTTCATAATCATAATCGTAGTCTTCCTGCGATGATGTGAAATCAATGACAAATTCTTTGCTGGCTTCTTGGCGTTTACGAGAGCGTGAATGAACTTGTCCTGAATTAGGTCTTGTTTTCGGGTGAAAGTGATCTGGTTTCATCTGAGTTTGATCCATCTTTGGAGTAGCCATTTTCAACTCTAAGAGTTGTAACTTCAATTCTCTGTTTTCGCTCGACAAAGATTTCAACATTGCATATTGTTCTCTCTGTTGATCTTGCATGTTTTTCAAGACTTGATAAAGTGGATCTGGGTTCTTCTTGGAGTAGTTAACATCTGACGAATCTTCCTCAACTACTTCTTCAACTTCAACTGCTTGTTTTTCTGGAGTCTCGCCTTCATCAATCATTGGTTTCTTTTCGGGATTGGGTGGTTTTTCTGGGTTTTTTGGTTCCACTTCAAGAACTGCTTCCTCAGGATTCGTCTTCTTGCTCTCAGGTAGAGCAGAAGTCGATGGAATGTCTTCTGGACTGATTGAACCGAATTTCATATCGATTCCCCACGGTCGGCGCCAAAATGTATCTCCTAAAATCCGTTGATAGATTGAACGAGATAATTCAAGTAATTTACAAAATAAAATCAAAGATAGATGAATCAAGGATAGATGAACAAGTGCTTTTTATTAATACTTCACGAAAGTGTATTACAAGATCTTCTGTCCTCTTACTGAATACAACATACATTTATATATATAAACCTTACAGACACTGTTTACAAGACGGTTACTCACATGACAGTTATTTTCAAGACGGTTACATACATGAACAATTACTCAAGACAGTTAACTACAAGACCCACTACACAGGACGGTTTCTTCTTGTCTTGCATCTTCTCTGCCCACGTGTCCCATACATCAACTCCAGTCTTCTCTTATCACCACGTGTCCCTGCACGTTTAATTTCGAATTTGGTTACAGGAAACGGCCATACAACTTAAACGTTCAATCTCATCCGTTGATCTGGTTTAAATTATTTGAAAATTACCGTTGGGAATTTAGGGGAAACAAATATAATCCCTTAATCCAAGACTGTGTCCTTTATCATGGCAACGACACTCTTCAATAACCAGTATTTGGTTTTTAGAATAAAAACTTCTTTCGGAACTACGTGATATGAAATGGTTAGAAGTAATAAGATCATTCCAGCTTTTACAAACAAAAGCACATTTAAATAGGGTTTGTGCATCAATTCTAATAAAAATTTCCTCAACAACATGGAAAGGAATACAATCAAAGTTTTCTTTGGAGACTCCGGGCTTTGTTCTGAGGGAATTCGTCATGAATTCTAATGATAAGGTTAAGAGATTTTGGGGACTAAGCGGGTTTAACTATATACTATCCAAATAAGATAATGAAGGGGTTAATATTTCGTTCAAAAAAGAAGGGTTTAATGTTTCGTTCAAAAAAGAAGGGGTTAATATATTCTTTTTTGCATGGATAAGAAGAGAATATCGCGCGAGTATCTCTCTTGTTTCAACAAATTCATATGTATATATAATATGTGTGTTCTAGTAACTACCCTGCGGAAATAAAGCAAGCAGTTTTCTAAATTTTGACTTTTCCTGGCTAAAATGATGGACATGCTTTCTCTAATCTACGTATGCTATCTAACATTATCTGTTTTTTAATTAGAACTATTTTTTTTAATTGATCAAAAGTTATCTATTTTTTTATAACAATTTTATCTATTTTTTTATATCACAACTTTATCTATTTTTTATATGAACGTTATCTATTTTTTTTTAATCAGCACATCATTGTTTTTTTTAATCGGTCAATGTTCATAATATTGTATCTCCTTTATTTTTGCCTACTTTTTTTTCGCTAGAATTTGTTGACATCCAAATAGAAATATATATAATATATTTCTGCGTTTTTTTTTTGTCAAAGAGTAGATTATTGTTACATTTAAAAAATATGAATTGAAGCCTTTTTTTAAACTTTTTTTGACCGATTCCTTTTTTTTTAACTTAAACATTTTTTGAAAAAAATTGAACCGACTAATTAAGATATCAATTGGAATGAAATATTATGTATGTATAAATTATTTGAAAAAATTTTATATTTAAGTTTTAAATATATTTAATCAGTGCGATTTTTTTGCCAAAGATCATCCAGATTCTGTTGGAACAGTCCACATTAATTTTATGAGGAGATTGAGATCATGTTCCCACTGGAATCAGCCTGAAGACGACAAATGTGAGGCTTATCCCACATCTTCTTACCTTCACAAATACAGGAGATATATTTCTTTGGAATTGTGTTGTTGGTGTTTTTATTGTTGGGACAAAATTAAGAATAAATAAAAAGGACAAAATTGTTTGATTTTAGTGTTTCTAAGGTAAAATTAGACAAAAAGTACTTTCAGAGCAAAATTGATCTTAAAGTAAGACTTTGAGAAAAATAGCACCCTTGAACCTGATGTGGTGAATGCTAAATTTAATATGGAGGTATTGTTTTTAGGTAGGATTAATTAGAAACCACATTGAAAAATATGATCAAGATGATTTCTCACAAGAGTTATAAAAACAACATAACAATAGTAACTTTTAGTCTGATTATTACAATTCTTTAAAGCTTAATTTAATTCTATTTTTTATGGGGCTTATAGTTAATTCTCCCTTATTTTTTCTATATGATTATAAATTTAATAACCTAAAGGGTTAAGAAATATAATTGTTAACAATCAAATTGAAATTACGGTTTCCTAAAGAAAATGGTGCACAAGATGCCTAGTATCTATTCTAGAGGGTCGGTGGCGTGGAGAAAGAAGGTTGTACTTGTGAGTGAATAAATGTAGTGACAATTGATTGAGATCATGACAATTCAGCGAGTCCAGCTATATCTTTGTCCTCATTTAATAAACTTTCTGTCACTAACCCCGTACACTGTTTGCCTATGGCCTATGTGTTGTTATCATTTATCAAATCCTTCAACTCCCAAATCATGAAGTGTATTAAGAACTCAACATTATGGTCTCGTTTCCCATCTCAACAAATTTTTCGAATAACTAAAAACAATTAGATACTTAATGATTGTGCCAACCCAAGATCGGTTCAAACTGTGATTTTTAATTCAGTGCCAGCGGTTTATTAAAACGGTCTGAGTTAATGAGCAATTGTTTTCTTTATCAGATAGTTAATGAGCATTTGCTGACCCTTGTAAGTTCTGCAAAATCTATCTGACCCAAAACTTTTCTTTATAAAAAGAAAAATAATTTCACATAGTTACCAAATGGGTTTTTATTAATTTTTGAATAGAAATTCAAAAAATAAGCTGCCCCTTTGTGAGGAACGAATGAACAATCACCTCCTACAAGATTTGACCCCATGTGTACATGAAATATTTTTCACCTAAAAAGTCCAAACCTGTCAGGAGTAACTTCACTTTCACCAGCATACCTTCAGCCTCAAGTAAATGCAAGTGGAGCCTAGTCTCACCAAACAGGTAGAGATCAATATCTTTCGCTAATTCGACTGTGATTTTTATTTTTCATTTTTTCAAGAATAAATGAGTTCTCAGTTCTTGCACAATTTCCCCATTATTGGGGTAAAAATGCTTATGCACATTTTATATTTCCTGTAGTATATACATGAATATACCGCCACAACTCGTCCACTTAAGAATTAATCCATTATAACACCGCAATAATGTTTTATAAATTTGCTTGATAAGAAATCATAACGAGCTGCACAAAACTATCCTATGCAGAGGTCAGGCCTTCAGGAAGGGATTCACTGCTTGGATCTGATGAAATAAACCTTCGACAAGCATAGAACACAGCTGAATGAAAGCTAGTTGGGTTATCAATGAACACAAAGTGCCCACCCTGCACACAAGTGATACTTTTCCTTAGTTCAAAAATTTTTGCAATAGATTCGTGTTTGAGGAAGTTTTAAAAGTCGTACCTGAGGAACCCTGATGATTTCACATGGAACTTTCATATGCTGACGAGCTTCTTGGGCCCCAATATAATTCATCCAATCCTGGTAACCATATATGAATGTGGTTGGTACCTTCCATTCTGAGGCGCTGTAACAAAAACGGAGGGAAAGGAAAAACACAACACGTTACAAACTGACACATACCATAACAATACTATAAATGAGCCAGTCCAATATCAAAGATAAGCGTCCATATTTTAACAAAAGGCATTCCTTATATGAAGCCTAATTAAACCAAGTACCTAAACCTACAAGCCCACAGTTTTGAGTATATCCTTATCACAAAAAAAAAACACTTGGTAAAGCATCATGATGAAAAAATAAATTTGGGGGATGAATACAGTTTATTTCTATAATACGAATTATAAAATGCATGAGATTTCCAAGGGTGTCTATCAACCAGCAACAAAACATGAACAAGAAGTTCAAGTGCATTCCTTCATCACAATGAATTGCTTGCTGCACAACAAACTTAAATATCCATAATCATGCAGCACTCAATGCGGCATAAATTACAAGTTTATAGAACTTTCTCCCCAACCAAAAAAGATGTTATAGTAGTTATCTTGACTAGACCTAGGACAATCTCTCTTCTTTTCTCTTGCCTCATGTCCAGTATTGTATTATTTTCTACTCTTTTCTGAGGAGATGCACAATATGCAGGAAGTTCATACATACTAGTAAATGCGAATCCAATACCACCCCCAACCACAACTACTCAATTATGCCAACATATAATGTGCACAAAATTAATGCCTGGAATAAATAAAGGGTGAAGGGGTAAAACTAGACACCGTAATTTTTCAAATGGACAACTTTGGCACCCGTAAATTGGATGGTGCAAAACCGGACATTATAAAGCAAAATAGGACAAATTTAGCCACGCCGTTAAGTTGAAGCTAGAGGTTAATGAAGGTAGGCCCCATGCCAACACTCACGTCTGTTAGCTTCAACTTAACGGCGTGACTAAATTTGTCTCATTTTGCTTTATAATGTCCGGTTTTGCACCATCCAATTTACGGGTGCCAAAGTTGTCCATTTGGAAAATTACGGTGGCTAGTTTTGCCCCTTCGCCCATAAATAAAATCTATCAATGTCAGGTTATACTGCGTCCTAAATATTCCAATAAATTCCAGTTCCATGATGATGATATAACAACGGAAAACTATTATCAACAGGGAAAGGGTCCATGTCAGTCAAATATATCTCCATCAGAAATCCATCAGGATCAAGTTAACATAAAAAATATTGAAAATAAAAACTTTTTAATCAAATGCAACATGCACATATTTACAACTGAGCAAACAGAACATTTGAACTTCCGTTATCATCAAGTTTTATAATTCATATTCTACAAACTAGATGCCATTTTATCTTGCAGCAGTTCAATGAATAGAAAAGTGTTGATGACTTGAAATGCAAGTTAAATGAAAAAAATAGGTGGTCACCAAACCTGCGAAGAAGAGGACTCTTTGCAAAGGCTCCGAAAGAAAATATATGTTTTAAGCACAGATCACCACTAGATTTAGCAGCTAAGGTATGGTAAACATAATCTATAATATAAAGAAAGCAACTGTCAGAACGAACTCTTAAGTTGAAACCATCTGTCAATGTATCATTCAACCATACCTGTCAGCAATCTCGATTCCTCCTCAGTCAATGCTTCACCAGTTGAATGTGTACCAAACCTAGCACTTGTATACTTGCGGACTACATCAGGACCCCAAGGACCTAATCCTCTGCAACAAACATATAAAAATGATAAATCCCAAAAAGAAACAACAAGCCTTATCCCAAGATTTTCACAAAAGTCTGCATAATTTACTATATTCTATTTGAGCATTCAGGTACGATAATCAAACAGCCTTTCAGAAGTCAATCTACTGAGCTGATTAATTTTACCTGATGATTGTTTGAGGTGTAAAATTAGACTCCCAAAGATGGTTCATGACTGCTCCTTTCCATGATGCTCTAAACTTTGTAAACCACTCAGATTTGGGCTCCGATTCTGATGTGAATCCAGCAGGTCCCACCAAAATCAAGTGCTGAACGTGCTCAGGGTGCTATATTAAGATAATTAAATCATACATCAGAATACATATACTAAAGAAGAACAAAAAAATTGCTAATTAAGATTAGAATGGAATACAGGAAGGCATTAACCTTAAGGGCATATTTAGCAGCAACATAACCACCAAAAGAATGACCAAGAAGTATAAAATTAGTAAGATTTTTGGCTTTTCTCCATTCCTCAAAAGAATCAATAAACCATGCCTCAGTTTCTGTAATTTAAACAACAAATTATTAGTTTTTATCGTACTTCTCAGTTTCAATAACAAATAGGACATTCCTCTTCCAAAAGTAAATCTAGCATCCATCTTGCCCGTTGACAATATTTCTATTTTACATTACTAACCTTCTGTGCTTTTACATGTAAAGTCAGGCCTGCTTGATCCACCCCAACTGCAAAAGAAAGGATTAAAGGGAAGAAATTAGATAAATTATACTCCACATCTCCCCTCTAAACAGAATTTCCATTACAAATCATTAAACAGGTATTTATCGGGCATAATGGTAAAAAACTTGATAGGATTAAATGACCGAAATGAATGAAACAATTTGATAAAAAAGGCGCAAATAAATACCAAGTCAATGACCTAAACAAGGACTTGAAGTTTTTCATGTCACTTTCCTTTTATAACTCCATTACATGTTGAGCGTATATCAGCACTTGTCAAAAGGACGGGGGCTAAAATAGCGTGAATGGTAATTGAAAGAACAATTTCTTAGGATTCAATTTCCTTCAATTAGCTTTTCTATGTTAAATGGAAGCATGAAATTCAAAAGAAGCATTATGTGCTCTATTAGTCCCCTGTACTGGAGTTTTTTTTTGTTTTTTGCGCAAATGACATTTAATCAACTACTCTACCACATATTCTCTCTGTTTCTTAAATATAAGAGCTAATTGAATTTTATGGAGAATCCTAAGCAACCTAAATAAGGTAATTAAAAATTGATTTTCCTAAAGCTAACATATGACCTAATAATATGTTATGATCAAGTGGATCATTTCAATTTTTCAGGATTCTCCAAAAAATTCAACTATCTCTTATATTTAGGAACGGAGGGAGCATAATTAAGAGTCAAGAGAAGTTAAACTCACCCAAGTTGATCAATAGCAATGACTCTGAAACGGCTTGCAAGAGCATCAAAATTACGGAAAAAGAATCCCTGAGCAGCACCATATCCATGAACCATTACAAGCGTGGGAGAATCCTGATTGCTCTCAAAAGTAACAGTATTGATAAACCTTGACTCATTGCTTGCAGAACGAAACCACCTAATTTTCGACCCCGGTGGACCCGACCCTATATTAACCAACTCTTGAACAAAAGGTGTCCTACAAAAAAACCTCATCAACAAATATTCCCCCAACTTAACACAATTCAAATAACACAAGCAAACAGATAATGTTATTAACCAAAAAGAGGACAATTATATGATAATAATGCAAAACTAACAGTTGAATTATCAATAGGAATCAAAATTACTATAAGCCTGAGGTTTTCTACGCAGCTTATTTGGCATATAATTTGGCACATCATACACTTCATTCCAAAAAGTAACTCAATCCTGATCAAGTTATTACACGATAATAACGGAAAACTAAGATTTGAATTATCAATAGGAATCAAAATTGCTATAAACCTAAAGTAAATTAGCATATAAAAATTGGGGAAATTGGAAAATTAGGGTTTGTGAAATGGAAATGAAGAAAATGATTGATTACTTGACGATGGAGAGAAGGCGTTTCTCGGCGTCGATGATGTGTTGAGTGGAGGTGGGAATCCAGCGAAGAAGAGAAGGCCAGCGACTAATTTTCGCAGAAGTAGAAGGAGAGGATCCAATGTTAGCGCTTTTTACTTCTTCTGCCATCTTAGATATTATGGAACTCCCACTTCTGTATCGAATTACTCTCATAAAACAACGTCAATTATATGATATGAAATTATGAACAGAGAAATTGGGTTTGGAATCAGAGAATAAAAGGCACGAATGGATTGCGCATCACGCAGTAGCTAAATTTGACCGTGGAAGAAACTAGAAGACTGGATGGTGAGATAAAATAAGATTGCGCTTAAGTTTATACTTTTTTGGATTGAGTCGGCGAATTTAGAGATCCATAATTAGGATTTGCTAATAAATAAAGTGGATGAAAAGGAGACAAGGAATAATTATAATTTAATTATGTTTTTTTTCAGCCTTCACAAATTATGGGCACAGCGCGGGCTGACGCGCGCAATGACACATGCACTGATGCAAGGTAAGGCAAATAAAAATAAAATATGACTTATTGTCATGAATATTGTTAAATAATGATGTTATTGTGCCTATCTTTATTTCTTTGTAATTATTGTTATCTACTATTTTAATGTGTCGAGACCTATAAATAGAGATCAAGTATGAGACATTTTGTACCGAGAGATATATGTGAATGAGAAATGTTTCATTTATTCATCTAGAGTTTTAGTCTCATACTCTCATTCATATGATCTATTCTTCTCTTCATCTTTCTTTCCTTTTTTTTATATTCAGAATTTTTCTTTTTATTTTTATAAGATGTATAATTTATACGTGGATAATATATGAGATTAATGATGGGTAAAATAGTTAAAAGGTTTGCTGATTAAAAAAATTACTTTAAAGGTTTTTCTTTTTAACTGAATAAATGTGAAGGATTGGAATGTTAAACTCTTTCTTTTGTTTGATACGTAATGTTAAACTCTGTCATTTTTAATGTAGATATATAGAGAGTACTCTCATAATACTGATCCAAGGGATGTCGAGGTACTATTAAAAATGGCAGATACAATTTTATTTTATTGATTTACTTTTTATCAGAGAGGCAATCCTATTTGAGTCTTCGTGCTTAATGCTAAAAATGGTGACCTTTTAACTGCAAAGCCTTACGCATATCTAATTATTGATCTTAAAAAAGCATGAAATGATAAGCATAGATATATTCGATAAAAAATATCCATAGAAATAAGATCTTGTTTTAGAAATGATTATTCTATTTGCAATTGCTCTCATACGGAAATAGAGATATCCACTATGTGATTTGTTGGTGAATTGTAATTCTAAACTTGATTAAATATGTTTTAGTTGTGTCCCTACTAATTTTCATGCAATTTCTTTAACTGTTTTCCCCTATTTAGCTTTCCACATATCATCTAAAAAATAGGGCGGCCTAAAAGGGGTGAAATGGTGCAACTTATCCATGACTCAATGATATCAACACGATGGCTGCACTTCAGCTAAAAAAATACTGTTAAGGTTGAGTAATCTTTTCTTTTGATGCATGTCAAGAGGATTTCAACTGTTGTTCAATAAGGGCCTCCTTATAAAAATAGCTGAACCTCTTTCATGAGGGCTCTTCCATCATATTCTAGTCAGATTTGCCCAAAATGTGCGCTGAAAGCCTATTAAAATTGCGCAAAAATGAACCTGGGGTGTGTGATTGAGTGACAATGACTCGACTCATTGGCCTGTCCCACCCTTTGAGGTGCCTACAAATCAGCGGGGGATTAGTCTCTCACTTGTCGAGTGAGGGGATACCTTGATCAGGGATCAAAAAAAATTGCGCAAAAATGATTTCTTTGGCAATGAAGTTGAGAGCATGTCCTTGACCACCAAAATTATGACAACCGAAGTGATTAAGCAAAGTTCACCAATCCCTTTATTTTTTCAAGAATGGAAGCACTCCATCTTAATTTTTTTTCTTGTAATACATCACCTCATCTCTTTCAACATAAATTCCGGGTAAGGTGTAATCCTTGTTGGAGTTATCAACATTACATATGAGTATGTCAAAAAGAGAAGTCTCTGGGAGTGAGAATAATTCACTTGTGTTCTAACTCAAGTTAAATGGCCAAAGGAGGAATGAGTCTGCGCGCACAATTTGGGCCACCATGAGCCAAATCCGGCGATCTCCCACCCCCTGTGTGTGGTAATATTTAATCTCTATTAGTTTTGTAATCGTGGATTAATACGACTTAATGTGCTATGATTGTCTAACGTTCACCACCTGTGCTCACCGCCTATAAAAGGCAGAGAGTTTGGAGACAGTCCATGTGAACAACCAACTCTTTCCTCCTCCTCTGATATATTCTGCTTGTTACTATTTTCTTCTGTTTTCTTCTGTTGTTCTGTTGTCTTGCGAAGCACAAGAAGGGTATGTTTAAATCATGGGGAGAGTCGCGTCCTAACTTTGCCGGTAGTCGCGGAATACCTCTAAAGGACAAAGTCTGAAGCGACTCAGATTGTAATATTTATTGTTTTCTTTGTATAGTATGAACAACTTTCTCAAAGAGCACAAGTAATAACAACATAAACCTTATCCCACTTGGGTGGGGTCAGCTACATGGATCACACGACGCCATTTTGCTATGTCCCTAGTCATTCCTGGAGAATAAATCTTTCACTAACATATCTCTTCGAATAACTTCACTAAGAGTTCACTTTGGTCTCCCTCTATTTCTTATATACAACTCTCTTACCATCTACTCTGCTATTCTTACTGGCTCTCTTACCATTTACATTAATTGTTTCCTCCTTAATTACCATTTTTATCGATAATAATCTGTCACCACTTCTATAAACTTTCAACCACATTCTTCTTCCATACTTCATCCAAAATTATACCTACACCATTCCTACCTACGACTCACTTTATCAGTGTACCAAAATTTATAACCATCAATATCCTTAGCCTTTTCACCTAACCATTTAGTCTCTTGTAGACATAAAATGTTTATCTTTCTATCCCTCATCACACCTATTACCTCCCAAGCTTTGCCTTTTAAGGTTCCAATATTCCACGTACTAAATTTAATCCTACACTCATTCACTTGCTTCTTTATATATCTCTTCTTCTATAAAATGCTAGACGATGACATATTGCAAAAATGGTTGTGTGTGTCCATGCTTTAGGATTCGACAAATTTTTACGTTGGCTGCCGAAGCCTAACACAACCTACTCTTTTTATCCGGACTTAGGACCCTCAAAGAGCACAAGTGTGTTATATTGATTGTTAAAAAAAATATTGTATACATCTATGTACATAAAATGTACATCCATAGCACAATAGAGTAAGCACATCGATGTGCTAAAGAAGCACATCCATAGCACACACAAAATGCATATTGATAGCCAACAATTGTTACATCGATAGCACATTTTGCAAAGAAAAGAAGCTACAGTGCAAAACATAAAGGGAGCACACAAACAAGGAGCACATCGATAGAAACTTTTCCCTCCTTCTTTCAATACATCGATAGTATATTTATAAAAAGTAAAGAAGCTATAGCCATTATCACCACATCGATAGAGACAACAATCCTCCGGGTTCAACACATTTTTCCGGGTATGGTGTAATACTGACAAATCCTATGATTTGTATGGTTTTATTGTGTTAACTTGATGTTATTAACATTTCAAAGATGCAATATTGGTTCATTTATGCCTAATTGAATATCTAAATCTTTAAATAGAAATTAGTTTAGGAAGTGAATTAATTGACCTAACTTATGAATTTAATGTGTTAATTAATTTTGAGAGTCAATTGATCTATTTCCTTCTCTTCTTTCACTTTTAGGGTTGTTCTAGGACCAAATATGGAGGAGGCTAGATGGGAAAAAGCAAGAAAAAATGGTGCAAAATCTGAAAAATGAAGCTTGGGGACAGATTTGGAAAATGTCAGAAAAGGACCTCGAATTTCAGAATTTCAGTTTAGTACCAGTGTCATAATTACAATTCTGCCATCGAATGTCAGAAAATACACTCTGGTCCACCTGCGAACTACAGAATTACAGCACTCGTTTTTGCTGATTTTTTGACCATTTTTACACCAATTTGGACCCAAATTGAAGCTCAATCATTGACCCAACTTCCATTTGATATTATTTGATATTAATTGAAGAATTAGGCTTAGAAAAACTTAAGTTTTGGGGGTTGGGTGCTCCCCAAAACCCTAACTTTCTCCATCCCTTCCACCATTCCTCTTCCATTTTCTCACATTTCCCTTCCACCTTCCACCTTCTTTCCTTCTTCCATGCCTCAATAAAGTTCCTCCTTGCCTTGGAATTGATGGGAAGTGGCTTGAGCTATGGTTCTACAAAGGGTAGTCCCAATTCCTTTCTTTTCTCTTTATATTTTTGATTGCCTAGGTTTAGGTTAGGATTTATGTTTTGAGATTGGACTGGATTTGGTTGTTATTATGGGTATTTGTGGTTTTGACTTGTAATGAGGGATTTGGACTCAACAATATGTATGGTCATACATATGTTCTTTATAATTCATTAGATATTTCTATTTACTCATGGTATTGGTAGATAGTTTATTTAATTGAATTGTAATTGAACCATGCATTACAAATCACTAATCACACTCTAGGGTAATTAATAATGTCTATTTGAATGGGTTCATGAGACTAGGCATTAGACTTACCGGTTGGTGAGGTTTGGTATTTTAGGAAACCTAGAGAAAACTCAAATGTGTTAAAGGGCTTAACAATTTCTAGTTAGTTGGGGTTCCACTAATTAGGTAATTGGACTCATGGGTTCATGATGTTTGGTAAATTAGGAAATTAGTGCATTAAACTCCCCAAAAATATTTAGAAAGCTATGATAGCCATTGAAAATCATTTCCAAGAGTACTTCACTTCCATTTCACCCTTTTATCCAAAAATACCAAAAATATTTATTTGTTTCGCATCCTTCATTCCATCTTTAAAAAATCAACAAAACATATTTTCTTTACCTAAATTCATCTTGCATTGCATTAAATTTACTAGGTTAGTTTAATTAAACAAGGCTCCCTTGAGAACGATACTCGGGGTAACTTTCGCTTACCTTGAGGTCTAAAATTTCTTGAAGGACTAGACCCAAGGCACACTACATCGACCGCTAAATCAGTGTCCTTCAAATACTTTGGGTTCAACACATTTTTCGGGTATGGTGTAATCCTCCGGGTTCAACCCGTTTCCGGGAATGGTGTAATCCTCCGGGTTCAACCAGTTTCTGGGTATGATGCAATCCTCCGGGTTCAACACATTTTCCGGGTATGGTGTGATCCTCCGGGTTCAACATATTTTTTGGGTATGGTGTAAACCTTTAAATAAGCCCACAACACAAAAAGAACTAAGAGAACCTATACCTGCATCCATAATCCACAACACAAAAAAAAACAAAACAAAAGATAATGATAATAATAAAAAAAGAATGGACTAAAAAAAGAAGAGATAAATAAAAAAGATAAGGAAGGAGTGTAGAAATTGAAGAATCCTTGCAAAAATAAATTCAACTTTAAAAATGATAAGTTATACATATATGCATCCACATTTGATATGTTAATCATATATGCATCCACATTTGATATAAATGGAAACATTTTAAAAATGGATTTATAAAATTTTCAAAATAAAAAAATTGACAACAAAGCAGATTGACTTGGTCGCCCACCTTTTTCGGAGCACGTGCAACGTCTCTTATCCATAACGGCCGCCTATGATTTCGCAACTACCAGGACTGAGCTTCAACTATAAGAAGGCCATGAACCCACTCAGAAGGACACAATCAATTCTCTGCGATCTCTCTCTCTCTCTTTCTTTGTATTCTTCTCTCTGATTATCATTGTACTCTGAATTAAGTCTTTGTGATCAAGGCATTTACGCCCATATTTGTAACCACCGTTGCCGGTGACCCCATTCATTGTATCCAATCATATTATCAATTAAGAGTTTCGATTATTCATTCATATTCTATTGTTCCCCTATATTGTGCATCAACATTTTGGCGCCGACCGTGGGGACTCCGGCAACATTATTTCTAAAAGCTTCACGTTCTCTGAGCGAGCCGATTGAACTTTAAGATGGAACAACAACCAAAGCCTGTTCCCAAGCCAACTAGCTCTTCCACTGACCTCCAAAAAGTCCTAGAAGCCTTGACCTCTCAGTCTGAACAAATGAAGCGTCTCGAACAATCCGCAGGAATTCAATCTGAGAGGATGAAACGTTTGGAGGAAGAAAACAATGAATTGAAACTGCACTTAGCAGGTTTAGAGTCCAGGAAAAACAAAAGAAGGCAGAGCGGACCTGAAAGGGAGATTCGCCAAGTGTCAAACCTAAATGACCATGAACGCAATCCTAATGGTGAAAAAGGTAATAAAGGTAAGAATACTGACAATAATGATATTCCTAATGATGAAACAGGTAGAGACGACGAAGAGGGATATGACGATTCTCAGTCTTATGATAGTCGAGAACAAGGTGAGCAGTCCGCTCAGAAGTCACAGGCAAGGATCCCTCAAAATCATCCACAAGGAGGACAAAAGAGGGAAGACGAAATTCTCTCTTTTGCCTTTCGAATGGAGAAGGAGGTCGCTGAGATAAAGAAAAAGATGTACTCGATTCCAGGTGTTCAAAAGCCACTTGATGCAGCCCGTTTAGGGAGTTATTCAGAGTCGCCCTTCATAGACGACATCGCGTTTGCTGATCTGCCTGAAAGATTTGCTTTTCCTACTATGCCAAAGTATGATGGCAAGTCGGATCCAGACCAACACTTGGCCCAATACAGGCAGATTATGCTAGCAGCGGTCCTCCCAGCCGACAAACGACATGCTGCTATGTGTCGTGGATTTGGTATAAGTTTGATTGGCCCAGCCCTGATGTGGTGGACTAATCTCCCCCAAGGTAAAATAACTTCATTTAGTCATTTAACTGACATTTTTGTTGAACAATTTGCAAGCAGCAGAGTCATGGTTAAGACGTCAGACGACTTGTATCGAATTGTCATGAGGCCGGACGAGTCATACAGAGACCTTCTGAAAAGGTTTACGGCAGAAATGGTAAGTATTCCAAATTGTGATCCTAACATTGCTATGCAGGCGTTTAAGAGAGCATTACCACCCACTTGCGGCCTCTATCAAGAATTGGTTTTGAAACGGGTGACAACTTGGCCAGAAGTCCAATCATACGTGTGGTCCCATATTAATCTTCAAGAGGACGACGCCAGTAGAAATCATGCCCTTAAAATGAATCAGGGACTGGCGACAACCAGTCTCCCCGCTAATTCAGTGATTGCCACAAACGCGGAAAAGACAGCTAATCAACAACAAAATAATTTGGGATCCACAGACCGCCGTTCCAAACGGCAACGAGGTAGAAATTTTCGTTTTCACCCTTATACTAACAATAATGAGCAGGGCGACAAACAGAAGAGGGACCCACCCCCTCCTAGATATGAAGAGTTCAACATGTCCATTGGACCAGCTGAAATGGTAAGTGCATTTGAAAAGATGGATAGGGTGAAATGGCCTAAACCTATGATGACGCCTGTCAATGAGAGAGACACCACTAGATACTGTGACTACCACAAAGACGTCGGCTATCGAACAGAGGATTGTTGAAGGTTCAGAAAAGAAGTAGCCTTCCAACTTAAGCATGGTAACTTACAACATCTCCTTAAGAGTAATACTACTAACAATGCAGGTAGAGATCAAAGGCAGAACGCCCCAGCTCAACCCCCGCAGGCCGTCAGAACGATTAACACAATCATTGGGGGGTCGGCGATAAGTGGGATGTCTTACTCCGCCGCAAAGCGACATGCGAGGTCTTTGCCAAAAGAAGTGGAGTGGGTTAATGGTAATGTGAGTAATGATCAGGTGGTTGAAGGTCCAATAACCTTCAACGACGCTGATATTCAGAACGTCCAGATGCACGACGACGCCCTGGTAATATCTTTACTAATAGCTAATTGTTTGACTAAAAGAATATTAGTTGATGCAGGTAGTTCCGTTAATATTATTTATTTGCAAACTGTCAAAGAATTACAATTAGAATCCCAAATAATTAAGGCTCCAACTGTCTTGGTATTTGGAAATGGAACACCAGATAGGACGATTGGAGAAATATCTTTGATGACTTTTGCTGCTGGAATTAATGCTTTAGTCAAGTTTCAGGTAATGGACTGCCCGACCACTTACAATGCTTTGTTAGGACGTCTGTGGATTCATCAGATGAAGGCAGTCCCTTCGACGTTACATCAATCAATTAAGTTCTCTACACCTTGGGGTGTGAGAGAGATCAAAGGCGACCAGAGGATGGCAAGAGAATGTTACCAAGCAGCATTGAAAGGCTTGGAACAGTCTCCTCCATCGGCATAACAACTACAGGCGTTCATTCCTATGGATAGGGCGACAAAGGAGGAAGACGATAACTTAGAAAAAATAATACTAGATTCTGAAAACCCTGAAAAATTTTTATCCATAGGAATGGACCTAGTGCCTGAGGTAAGAAGGGAATTAATTTCTTTTCTAACAAGTAACTTAGATTGTTTTGCTTGGTCCTATGATGATATGACAGGTATAAGCCCAGACGTCATTGAACATCAGTTGAACGTCGACCCTACATTCAAGCCGGTCAGACAGAAAAGGCGGAAATTTGCACCAGAGAGGAATAGAATTGTTAACGAGGAAGTTCAGAAATTATTGAAAATTGGGTCTATTCGAGAAGTGAAATACCCTGATTGGTTAGCTAATGTTGTAGTCGTCCCAAAGAAAAATGGTAAGCATAGAGTGTGTATCGATTTCACAGACTTGAACAAAGCCTGCCCAAAGGATTCCTTTCCTTTGCCACACATTGACAGCCTAGTAGACGCAACATCAGGACACGAACTATTAAGTTTTATGGACGCCTTTTCTGGGTACAATCAAATTTTGATGCATCCTAACGACCAGGAGAAGACTTCTTTTATCACAGATCGTGGAACTTATTGTTACAAGGTAATGCCTTTTGGTTTGAAAAACGCTGGTGCAACATACCAATGGTTAGTCAATCGCATGTTCGCCGCCCAACTTGGGAAGACGATGGAAGTTTACATAGACGACATGTTAGTCAAATCTTTGAAAGCGGAAGACCATATTAACCATTTGCAGCAGACGTTCGATCTTCTGAGGAAGTATAACATGAAACTCAACCCTGAAAAATGCACTTTTGGGGTGCAGTCTGGTAAGTTTTTAGGATATTTGGTGTCAAAGAGAGGGATAGAAGCAAACCCATCACAAATCAAAGCCGTGTTGGACATCCCATCACCCAAATGTGTGAAGGACGTCCAGCGTTTGACGGGAAAGATAGCTGCTTTAACCAGATTTATATCTAAATCTTCTGAAAGGTGCCAACCATTCTTTGATATATTGAAGAAGAATAAGGAGTTTGTATGGAACGACGCCGCAGAAAAGGCGCTTCAGGATTTGAAAGAATATCTCACGAGCCCCCCTTTGCTTTCTAAGCCAAGTCCAGGTGAAACCTTATATCTATACTTGTCTGTCGCCTCTAATGCTGTGAGTTCAGTTCTTGTTAGAGAAGAAGATAGGCGACAGAGCCCAGTATATTATGTTAGTAGAGCCTTGTTAGATACGGAGACGCGATATTCAATGATGGAAAAACTTGCTTTAGCCTTAGTAACGTCTTCTAAGAAGTTGAGGCCGTATTTTCAGTGCCACCCAATTGTGGTAGTCTCAAACTATCCTTTGCGGAACGTCCTCCATAAGCCTGATTTATCTGGGAGATTGGTGAAATGGGCGATTGAGCTGAGTGAATTTGATATTTCTTATGCCCCAAGAACAGCTATCAAATCACAAATCATAGCTGACTTTTTGGCAGAATTTAGTCCCAACCTTCAGGTAACAGCTAACAATGAGTCTTTTTCTATTAAGAAACAGGTGAACTTGTCGCCCTGGATCCTCCATGTAGACGGGTCTTCCAATGTAAAAGGAAGTGGACTGGGTATCGCGCTTGAAACCCCCGATGGTGAACAAATTGTCCAGGCAATAAGATGTGGTTTTAAGGCGACAAACAACGAAGCTGAATATGAAGCCCTGATAGCTGGACTTAAGTTAGCATCAGAATTGGGTGCGAAAGTTTTGGAAGTGAAGAGTGATTCACAGTTAGTTTCGAAACAAATCAATGGTTCTTATCAGGCAAAAGACCAAAGAATGAAGAAATATCTGGATGTAGTGTCTGATTTGACCACGCGGTTTGACGCTATGAAGATTACCCAAATAGGTAGGGAAGACAACCGGAAGGCAGACGCCCTTGCCAATATTGGGTCGTCTATAGAAGTTGTGGAGACAAAACAAATCCCACTGTTTTATCTGAAAACACCGGCAATTGAGGTAAATAATCGAATTGTGTTGAATAACAGTTTGACATGGGATTGGCGATCCCCTTTGCTTTCATATCTATTGCAGGGTAAATTACCTTCAGATAAGAATGAAGCGCGACGAATAGTTGTTAGAGCTGCCAGATTTACTACTATAGGCGATGATCTTTATAGACGAACTTTCACCGGTGGACCTTTGCTGAAATGTGTCTCTCCGTCTGAGGCAAATTATGTGTTAAGAGAAATTCATGAAGGAGAATGCGGAGACCATAGTGGAAGTCGATCGTTGATAAGAAAGGTGACTAGAGCAGGTTATTTTTGGCCAACTATGCAGAAAGATGCATTAAGTTTGGTGACTAAGTGTGAACGCTGCCAAAAATTTTGCACCGTGGCAAGACAACCCCCTGAACAATTGCATGTGATAGTGCCTTCGTGGCCTTTCCTTAAATGGGGAATGGATATTGTAGGCAAGTTTACTCCAGCACCTGGACGACTAGTTTTCTTGTTGGTCGCCACAGATTACTTCACCAAATGGGTAGAGGCCGTCGCCTTGAGCCAGGTACAAGAACCCCAGGTAATTGATTTTGTTTGGAAAAATATAGTATGTAGATTTGGTCTGCCCCATGAAATTGTATGTGATAATGGATCTCAATTTATAGGAAGAAAATTTAGAAAATTTTGTGATAAGTGGCATATTAAACTTAAGTTTTCCACTCCTAGAAATCCACAATCGAACGGGCAGGCTGAAGCTAGTAACAAAACCATAGTGACGTCTTTGAAAAAGAGGCTAGATAAAGCTAAAGGTAGGTGGGCTGAAGAATTGCCCGCCGTCTTGTGGGCGTACCGAACGACGTCTAGGACGTCGACTGGTGAAACGCCTTTCTCTCTAGTTTATGGATCTGAAGCAATGATACCAGTAGAGGTAGGAATGCCATCTTTAAGAAGACAGTGGACTAGAGAAGAATCTAATAATGAACACTTAGCCCAAGATTTAGATGTATTAGATGAACGTAGAGAACAAGCTCTTATTAGAGTCGCCGCCTATCAGCAAAGGGCGACGAAATTTTGGAACAAAGGTGTTAAGGAGCGCCATTTCCAAGTAGGAGATTGGGTTCTTCGAAAAATCTTTCCTAACACACCTGAGCATAAAGATGGAAAGTTAAATGCTTCATATGAAGGCCCCTACAAAGTGGTAGAAATCACTTGTCCTGGAGCTTATAAGTTGGTTGACGTCCATGGTAAAGACGTCCCAAGGAGTTGGAACGCCATCCACCTAAAGAGGTATTATTTCTAAGTTATTTGATTATTTGATTTAAAGAACGATGATACTGACACGATTATTTGAGAAAGAATGCAAATGATGAGAAACGCCTGTAGGCGACGAGCCCAGCTAAAAGACCTAGTGTCTGACGATTAGTTTAGCTGTGGACGTGATAATCTGATGCAATTTAACCCTATCTTTTGAGATGTTTTGTTGTGAGATGTCATTTCCCAGATAATGTGATGAATTGACACAAAGAATTTGATGATAAGACGACGCTATGAAGGCATGATGACATAACGCCCTGAGAGGTTGATAAGAAGTTGATTTGAAAAAGGTATATATTACCCGAGTTATATTGAGTGATTTTTATTCGATTAATTGATAGTCGACGTTTAGATTAATGATTGATAATTCCTTGGCAGGGTCACCAACGTTTGATTAAGGTACGAGTGACTATGTTGTGAATTGATATTTGATAAATATAATTTCAGAGATTCCTTTATTAATGGATGGATTCTTTTTATCTTGTTAGGATGTCACCCACACCCGTTGGAAGTGTGGGTGTTTAACGAAGAAAATAAATGAAGTGATGCGAAGAGTATTGAATATGAAGATAAAAGACAAGGTTTGCATTAAAGAAACAGTACAATGAGTACAATATATTGAGTACAATTTATAATAGTGAAAATAAAAAGGTTTACAAGTAAAAGATTTAGACGTCGCCGCCGCCTTGCCCTTGGCTGGTTTGATTGTCGTCGCCGCCACCATGCTCTTTGCCAGTCTGGCCGCCGTCATTAAGGTTGCCCTTCCCCTGGTTGACAGCCTGAGTCCTCATCTCATTGATCGTCTGATCATCCTCTTGGGATGGATTGAAGTCAGGTTCATCTTCAGGAAAGAGCTGGTAATAATCGTCTATGACGTCGTCGGGCTTCCAGTTGACGTGCTCGCCACTCTTGTATTCTTTCATGAGTTCCATTCGAGCGCGAGCATCGACTTCTAAGATATGAGTCTCATAATTTTCAGACATCTGACTCATATCCTCCTCCAACTGATGATAGGCGACTTCCCACTTTTTATTGGCCGACTTGAGAGCCTCGATCTCCTTATCTTTAGCCGACGACTCAGCTCTGGCCATGTTGACATAATTCTTCAGATTTTCAACATCCTTGAAGTGCTCAGCCTTTAACTTCTCAATGGTGGCTTTCAGCTCTTCTTGTTTGGCGTCAGAGCGTTTCATTATGTCCTCAGCCTTCCTCCTATCTTCATGAGCTTGTTTTTTGAAGGCGAGGGCCGACTTTAAATCGGCCATCAATTGCTCCCTGTCGGCTAGAGCAGCATCCCTCTGGGCGACGAGCGTCGCCTTATCATCATCATTCTCCTCAGCATAATGGAGGAGGACTTGTAGGGAATGAGAATAAAAAGAACGAAGACAATTAGAGACATCCAAGTTTAAAAAGATACAACAAAGTTAATGAAAGACTAAGTGAGAATACCTTCATTTGGTGGCGGACGGCCTTTTTGAAAGCCTCTTTCCTCCCAAGAGACTCTAAGGCGGCCTTGTCGTACTCGAACTCTAGTTTATTTAATTCTGAGTAGACGTCTTTCCACCCTTCCTTATTTCTGACAGAAGAGTTGGGAGGAAAAGATAAGGCGACCTCGCCAGAGTCCTCTTTGTCGCCCTTGACTTTGGCGGATTTTGTAGACTTAGAGGTCCTTGATTTCTTGGCGGCAGGCTCTTTGGCGGGCGCTTCTGCCGGCCTTTTTCCCTGAGCGACGACTTCCTTGTTTGCAAGAGAAACAAGTTTTTTATTCTTGGATTGAGGAGAGGGAGCTGGAACAATTTCAGGATTTGGGGGGGGGGACGCCAAGTGGATCATGTCCTTCCTTCCTTGCCTCGGCGTCATACTCCCCCCTCTTGGCCTTGAGTTTCTCCAGCCGCTGTGCCCTGGCTTTGAGGAGAGCTTCTTTATTTATCTTTTGTTCAGAAGCCTTGGGGATCACTTTCTTTCCTGATTGACATAAAGGAAAAAGAATAAGACGACTAAGATGAAAATACTTGAATTAAGTAAATAGAATATAGAAGTAAGGTGACTTACTTTCCATCATGGCTTTAAAATTCCGCTGATCTGCGGGAATCTGGAGGATTTTCTTTATTTTCTTTTTGGTGTCGCTATTGGTGCGCGGGGAGATCCTCAACTCGTATGCACCTGTAAAATGATTAAGATATTATAAATCAGATGACAAGTGCAATAAAAAAAATATTGAATGAGACGACGACTTACTTAAGCGACGCCACATTGGAGTTACATAGTCCTCCTGGGCGACGGATTGGAAGGGCACCATTACAAATCGTACGTCCCATTGACGATCATTGGGTAGTGACCCAGACGTCCAAGTTGGTAGCCCTTCCTTGGCTTGGATGAAAGAGTAGACGCCCGTCCTAATTTCTTGCAGCTTATAGGAGCCGAATAGATCGAACATATCTAAGTCGACTCCTATTTCATGATACATTAACTCAGCCATGGCGATGAGACGCCAGGCGTGAGGGGAAAGTTGAGAGGGAGAAATTTCATAGAAAACACATAATTCTAAAGCTATGTTAGGCAAAGGAAAGGGATTGACATAACGAAAGCTCTCGAAACTCAGGGCGATTGTATCACTAGACCAAGAGTCGAGAGCTTCCTCATCTTCAGGCAACCTAAAAGGTATTCTAGGGTCGAAATAATAGAGTGATGACATTTTTGAGATTTCTAAGACCCTAAGATGTGGTTCTTTGACATCATTAAAGATGTCGGCTCTAGACGTCTGTAAACCCCTAGTTTCGCAAGCGTATGGGGCATGTACGATTTGGGGGTTGGATTTTCTCCCAGAACTGGTTGAGGGGGATGAACCAGCATCAACCCACTCTTGATAACGACTATCATAAAATATGGAGCTAGGATATTAGAGGTAAGATGTTTCCATGACCAATTTTTGTACAAGAAAACCCATATTGATTCAAACTCATCATGATCACGAACCTTAGACGGAAGTTGACGATAAACAAGGTTTACAACCTTAATATCGTTGTTGTTACGGTCAAAAACAAGACATACTTTACATCGTATTGGTTTCCAAACTGCCGGTTGGGGAAGCCATGCATATTTTCGAATAGTTGGATTCCAAAGCATTAATTTAAAAGACTTATGTTCAGCCAAACATATCAATCCATTGCTTACACCTATCACACACATGTCTTTGAGATCATTTATGGCAGAATAATCCATAGTGCGAATAAGATCAAATTGGTCGTTATTCCAACGGAGTGAATACTTCAATCCACAACAACTAGGAGGAAGAATATAATCCCTTAATCCAAGACTGTGTCCTTTATCATTGCAACGACACTCTTCAATAACCAGTATTTGGTTTTTAGAATAAAAACTTCTTTGAAATACGTGATATGAAATGGTTAGAAGTAATAAGATCATTCTAGCTTTTACAAACAAAAGCACATTTAAATAGGGTTTGTGCATCAATTCTAATAAAAATTTTCTCAACAACATGGAGAGGAATACAATCAAAGTTTTCTTTGGAGACTCCGGGCTTTGTTCTGAGGGGATTCGTCATGAATTCTAATGATAAGGTTAAGAGATTTTGGGGACTAAGCGGGTTTAACTATATACTATCCAAATAAGATAATGAAGGGGTTAATGTTTCGTTCAAAAAAGAAGGGGTTAATATATTCTTTTTTGCGTGGATAAGAAGAGAATATCGCGCGAGGATCTCTCTTGTTTCAACAAATTCATATGTATATATAATATGTGTGTTCTAGTAACTACCCTGCGGAAATAAAGCAAGCAGTTTTCTTAATTTTGACTTTTCCTGGCTAAAATGATGGATATGCTTTCTCTAATCTACGTATGCTATCTAACTTTAGCTGTTTTTTTATTAGAACTATTTTTTTTAATTGATCAAAAGTTATCTATTTTTTTATAACAACTTTATCTATTTTTTTATATCACAACTTTATCTATTTTCTATATGAACGTTATCTTTTTTTTTTTTAATCAGCACATCATCATTTTTTTTAATCGGTCAATGTTCATAATATTGTATCTCCTTTATTTTTGCCACCTTTTTTTTCGCTAGAATTTGTTGACATCCAAATAGAAATATATATAGTATATTGCTGCGTTTTTTTTTTGTCAGAGAGTAGATTATTGTTACATTTAAAAATATGAATTGAAGCCTTTTTTTAAACTTTTTTTGGCCGATTCCTTTTTTTTTAACTTAAACATTTTTTGAAAAAAATTGAACCGACTAGTTAAGATATCAATTGGAATGAAATATTATGTATATATAAATTATTTGAAAAAATTTTATATTTAAGTTTTAAATATATTTAAGGCTAAAGTATGTTTTTAGTCCCTTAACTTTGGAGAAAGTCATGTTTTGGTCCCTTAACTTTGAAAAGTGTGCTTTTAGTCCCTTTAAATTTGGAGAATGTGTGTTTTTGGTCCTTAACTTTGAAAAGTGTGATTTTTGTGATTTTTGTCCTTTTAAACTCAGTTAAAATATGTTTTTGGTCCTGTAACTTTGCACAAAATCATGTTTTAGTGCCTTAATTTTGAAAAGTAATGGACGAAAAAATACTTTATCCTGTTTTAGAAGGACTAATAACACCACTTTATCCAAAGTTAAGGGACCAAAAACACACTTTTCAAAGTTAAGGGACCAAAAACACACATTCTCCAAAATTAAAGGGACCAAAAACACACTTTTCAAAGTTAAGGGACCAAAACATGAATTTCTCCAAAGTTAAGGGACCAAAAACATACTTTAGCCTATATTTAATCAGTGCGATTTTTTTGCCAAAGATCATCCAGATTCTGTTGGAACAGTCCACATTAATTTTATGAGGAGATTGAGATCATGTTCCCAATATTTTGAATTAATTTTTTGGTTATTATATTTCCTTCGATTCTAAATATAAGATTACTTTTACTTTCAAAAGATAAAGAAGTAAATTATAGCACTAATTATACATATAGATATAATATGTAATTTATAATTAAAATAAATTAGTTTTGAGAAATAAAAATAACTAAGTGATTGATTTGGATTCTTAATTTTCCAATAAAAAAATAAATAGACAAAGTAATCTTATAATGATATAGGAATTTTCTGATGTGGTGTTGGTTTGGGTGAGCCATAATATGTTGGAGAATTTGAAGAAGTTGAAAGAAGTGAACAAGAATATTAGCTTCGTAGGTAAGCTTGATATAACCTTCGTGATATTTATAGTAATTCGGAGTTTCTTTTGGGTTTGAGTTGAAACTTGTACAGAAACGAGGAATAAGAACATGCGGGTGTAATCATATCTTGACCATCAGAAAATTGATAATTTTTCGCACATTTCAATGCACAAGGGTTTTTTTGACACATATTCATACAAGCTTTAATCAACTAGGGGAAGAGAAATTAAAATGTAAGAATATATTGCTCAGATATTTCAGGATATTGAACATTCATTTCTGGAATGATTACACTAAAAGCTCATATTCACAATTCACAAATAATATCGTTTATTTGTAAGGATTAGATTATTAATAGACAATACTCACTGTTTTCACTTTGTAATGTGTATAGTTTCTTTTGAGCATTAGATAAAGTTACATATTTTTTTTGGTTGAATGTATATTTGTTTCATATGAATATCAAATATTTAGATAGTTTGAGTGTTTGACTAATAAATTTGAGGTTTTCACAATGATGTTTAGGCGAATTTGGTTTTCCTTATTTTATGCCCCAATAATTTTTTTCGTGAGTGAGGATTTCCATTCCTCGGATCAGACGATATGGGCTGAGGTAGTATCATTTGTTGACCGGACTTAGTTGACCAAATGAAGAAAGAAGGGAAAGAAGAACTGAATATTGTGGATGCTCAGTTATTCCCTCTATTTCCATCCATAGATGGCATTTTATTAATGGCCAAGAAAGCCAGACGAGTATAATCATTCAGACTCTTGATTTTCTTGATAGAAAAGTACATATCGTAAGAACTTTTTTTTTGATCAAAAAATATCGTAAGAACTAATTAAAGGGTATAACAGAAATTTTTTTCCCCCCAACACGATCTCATCATATGGAACGAATTCTTATCTGTACCCAAGCGCACTACTATTCAATTTAGATTGTAGACAATTTTTTAGGAGACTGCTAAAAAGAAACTAAAAACTTCATTCACCACTGAGAATATATTCCATACATGCAACAACCAGAAAAAAACTAACAGAGACAGATTTCAAGTATTTTACACGACTGCCTAATAACGTGTCCTAAAGCACTTACAAGAAATCCCACACAAAATTATTGAAAATTAAACGACATATAATAATCCTGATAGAAACAAACATCAGAGATCGAATACAGTCTAAACAGAAAAAGAACCTTGCATGCATCTTCATAAACCTTACATTTCAAAAACGTTCGCAACAGAATACGCCTAGCCAATTGGTGAATACTTTATGATACCAAAAATAGAATGGTCCCATTATAGCAAATAAGCCATAGGCTCAATGTGTCTTTCGGTGTTTCCACTGCTTCTTGAACTAAGTTCTCCCACAAAGCAGCACCAAGATCTTCATAATAAATAAGATTGTATTTGGTTTTATCTTCCTCCATCTTCAAATGGTATTCCACTCCAAGTCTTGAATAGACTGAGACTGTTTTGTTAATATAAGTGTTCAACATGTTGTAATGTTTGAAACTCGGGCAAATAGATAATGGAATAGAAGAGTATTTTTTCATGTTGGTTGCCTTGATCTTTTTCGAGACTAAATAATGGGACTCAAACCCTTGGAGAGCCCATCCCCAAAAGCTAGCTGTTAGGGAGGGAGAGCCAAGGGCTTAAATACCACACCAAGCATCCCATTCTACTCAATGTGGGACTTCGCCCATACAAAGTCCCCATCAATACACCCTCCCCGGAAAGCCGACGTCTCGACGGCTCCACTCTACGGCACTTCACTCGGCGCTTCCCTCGGCCTCTTTGCCGGTCAGCCCCTCCGGTCAGAACCCTCCGTAGGTAGCCCTTTCCGATAGGTCGACAACCGACTCTGATACCATTGATGGGACTCAAACCCTTGGAGAGCCCATCCCCAAAAGCTAGCTGTTAGGGAGGGAGAGCCAATGGCTTAAATACCACACCAAGCATCCCATTCTACTCAATGTGGGACTTCGCCCATACAAAGTCCCCATCACAATCTTTGTGTTGACCATCTTGGGGCCCTAGAAGCCTCAAGCTATTGGAAAGACGGATGATCTCTTCTCGTTCCATTCTCTTGAATGTGAATGTTTGAGCAAGAGAGAAAGAAGAGAGTTGATGAAAATGATCTCAACTTAATGATGTTGAGTCAGCTCTATTATATTTATAATCATAATTAGTTACAGCAGAACCAATACAAGAATGACATCTATACAAATTATAACAAACTATAACTGAATGCAGCCTAATACTGTCATTGGGCTTAAGTACATCTAATGGGCCTAAAAGGGCCTACTATCTAGCCTTCATATCCTTAATATCCCCCCTCAAACTGGAGGGGTGGAAATTAGTCCAAGTTTGCCACGCAAGAACAGAAAACGTGACGTTCCAAGAGGCTTTGTTAAGCATTCAGATAATTGATCATAAGTAAGTACATATTGCACTTGAAGCTTCTTTTCCAAAACTTGATCTCGAACGAAGTGAGCATCAATCTCAATGTGCTTAGTCCGAGCATGTAGCACTGAATTTGAGGCAAGAGCAGCTGCACTAATGCTATCACACCAAATAACCGATGAAGACAACAAATCGAAAGTGGGTTAAATGTTATTTTTAAAAAATAACTAAATAAATAAAATAATATAGAATAGAATTTTGTGCAGTTGAAACTTTTCAAGGCGAATGTTGGAAATTTACGGAGTATACTGACAAGTCCAACTCTTTGACATCAAGCATGTGAAAAAAAAAACAAATATATATACACACACACACATACACTTTTACACACATAATGAGCTTGTGGTGATTAGATTGTAACTTCAAAAACTGTTAAGGTTGAGTAACATTTTCTTTTGATGCATGTCAAAAGAATTTCAACTGTACTGTTGTTCAATACATGTCTCCTTATAAAAATAGCTGAACCTCTTTTTGTCAGATTTGCCCAAAATGTGTGCTGAAGTCTATCAAAATTGGGCAAAGAGGATTTTCTTTGGCAATGAAGTTGAGAGCGTGTCCTTGACCCCAAAACTATGACAACTGAAGTGATTAAGCAAAGTTCACCAATCCCTTTTTTATAATAATGGAAGCACTCCATCTTAATTTTTCTTTCTTGTAATACATTGCCATATCTCTTTCAATCGTTTGCAACAAAGGAGAGAATCTGCAAGTTTCAAGCCACTTATTTTTTTTCTTGTTTTTTGCACGAGCATGCAATAGTTCACTGTCACTTGAAAAACAAAGCCAATAATGTAAGAAACACATGTAATGGTCCCGCTCATTGGATGTTTTCCAATTAATGAGAAGAATTATGATAAATTCGATATCCTTCACATATAGCAACAAGAAATTCAACACTTCAAAACTTGTAGCGCCTCTAGAAAGTGACCTCTCAATCAAGAAATACTATTAACGTTAAACAAAATGATATAGAAAAAGTTTTGCAGTAAAAAAGCAAACAATAGTGGCTTTATATATCTGCATTTGCCTTTTGATCCATCATTTCAATTTTGAATCCTAAATGATTAGAAATGAAAGATGGCTTGAAGGGCTTATATAAGACTAGATACCGATGAGTTATTCTTCATAACCTCTCTACCTTGGCCAAAATCTTGCTTCAGCAAGTGAAAAGAAGCCAAAGAAAATGTGAAAATTTAAAAAGGAGAGAAAAAAGACAGCATTGCTCTCGTTGAGAGTCGAACTCAAGACCTCCCGCTTACTAAACGGGTGCTCTAACCAACTGAGCTACGAGAGCTGATTGAAATGGTTGTGCACTCTAAAGAATATAAATATTAGGGTTTTGTAATACGGTGGATCAAGATCAAACTACAATGGCAAATTATATTTGCTTTTCTTTTCCTGAGTCTCAGGCATGCATAATGTCTCTCTTTTCTTCATTTTTATTTTAATTTTGATATTTATAAAAGATATTTTTGTTCTTTATTTAAGGGTACGATCTAAAATTTTATGGTGACAAATATATAAAAATTAGAGGATCAAAAGGCAAAACCTTTTACTTAATTTAATCCTTAGGCTGTAATAGTAATTACTCCTACTATTTGCCAAGGACACTAATGTTGTGGCAACGATATACTCCAATTATAAGTTTTTTCCTTATATCTCTTTTTTTTAGAATTACGTTAGCCGGCCTCCTGGAGAAAATAATATTGAATAATAATTTCTATTTTTTTACGATAATAATGATGTCTATTAAAACTATATAATTTATTTGAAAGTATTAAATGTTAAAATATGATAATTAAATTAAGAAGTTACATTCAGCCTTCAACTATCCTTCCCCATTTAATTTCTCATTCCTACTAACAATTAGACACACACTACATAATATGGTGAATTAATGAGAGATATGCCTTCTAACTTCGACGTTGGACCTGTTGCAGGCAATTCTAGATTTACAGAATCAAGAAACTGCGGCATTCATTTTGAAAAAAAATTAAAAAACAATTTGTCATTGTTTTAGAAATAAACTGGATATATATAGTTTATTTCTAAAACGATGACAAATATAGTTATTTTCTTTGTAGTGAGGGTGATATATTTTTCTGAATGTTTTCTTGATTGAACGATAATGGCTTCTTTTCCATGGATCCCCGAAGCTTCCATGAAAAACACGCCCAGCAACCTAATTATAATGTGTCTTCCGAGAAGCGACATGTATTTGACTATATATGAGGAATCTAAGCTGTGGAAGTGGAAGCTGAATAAAATGATAGTATAATTATTACTACCTCCGGTCCTAAATATAGGACCTAATTAACTTTTTTTGGAGAGATTAAGATTGCAAATTAGATTATTGAATGATGACATATATGATATATTTTTAGATTATCCATTAGTTTATAGGTAAAATAAACTAGTTTAAAGAAGAAAATTAGGTGAATAAATTTATAATTAAGTTATTTTGCTTTTTTAAGGATTTTCTAGGAAAAGTCAATTAGGTCTTATATTTAGGACTGAAGGACTAATAAATAAAAATATGTACAGGGCTATATATGAGTATGTACGTGTAGTTATGATTATTGTCAAGGAAAGATACCCTGACTAGTGGAAGAAGGTGGTGCATGATAAATTGACTTTCCAGTGTGGCACATGACATGTAACTATACCTGACAACCAGCCTTTGATCGAAGACTCTGAACAAGAATATATGCCTATTTCACATTAATTAATCCCTCTCGATCCTTCTTCATTGACAAGCTTATTAGAAGAATTTGGTCGAAAATTATAAAGCCAAAAACATCGTCGGTGATTCTTTACTGTGTACGCGTGTGGGGTGGTGAAGTTTTTTTCCCGCGAGGCACAATGATTGGCAAGTTTAACAAAAGATGAGCCATTATTAATTATTGACTGCCATTGAACGATAAGATAGCATGATGCAGCACCAGCTAGCAGAAAAATCTTATGACCCCCTTCTCTGTTATTTATCAGCATAATAATGATAAGATCCAAACTATCTAAATTTGAATGGTTTAAATTTGAAACTTTCAACTAACGGAATCAGTTTCAGTTAAACAAAACTAATGGAATCATTCATGCAAAAATAAATTCAATTAAATACAAGCCATCTAAAATTAATCTTAAGGTATAGATTGCTGCTGATCACATTTCTACTCATCAAATTGATGATGAGTTGAGGACAAAATGTGCTCTCTTTCTCTCAATATTCTACTTGAAATTGATTTCTAGCTAAGAATGTCTTAGAGCCCGTTTGGTTCTAAGAAAGAAAGTTAAGAATTAGAAATGGAAAGGGTGAGAGATGGAAAGTAGGGGTAATGATGAAAGTGTAAAGTTTGTGGGCCCCAGGATAAGTGTGAGATAGAGAGAGAAAACTTATGGGCCCTGGAATATATGTAAATGACCATATGACCCCTTAATTTTTCAATTATTTTCAACTCACTTTCCTTTACTTCTTGCAACCAAACAAGCCATTAGTTTTTTCATATCGTATTTATTCCATGGTATGAATGTGATTTATTTGTTTTAAAAAGTAACGTCTTAAATAAACATAATATCTTAAATGTCTTTGTTTTAATTAGTCTTTCTAAAACAATTATTTTGTTTTAAAGTCAAAATTAAT
The DNA here is from genome assembly GCA_029929735.1 of Mimosa pudica. Taxonomy (NCBI): domain Eukaryota; kingdom Viridiplantae; phylum Streptophyta; class Magnoliopsida; order Fabales; family Fabaceae; genus Mimosa; species Mimosa pudica. The sequence goes on along the minus strand of JAKELP010000004.1, from coordinate 13,431,150 downwards.
TAAATGATCCACACAAGATGTGAGTGATTTAGATAACATTTTTTTTGTTATTATGATCAGGAAAAAAGGTTCCATCATTCTCCCACATAACTTCACAACCCAACATCCAAGATCCAGTAGTGAAGGAAATTTTGACCTTTTTTCAATCCCGCAAAGCATCTTTTACTTATTTTGACCTTATTTACTTATTAACCTATAGAAAGAGAGAGGGAAAATCTCACCGACGGCAAATCATTGTCCCTTGACTGGAGAATGTGTACTGGCTTATGCGAGTTGTATCCAGAGAAGAGATGCCCAAGCCGAAAAGAGTTATTATATGCACATGTTCTCCTGATAGATTAAACTGATTCAAAAAGAGGATAACTAAAGGTATGGCCTACACGCTTGTCAAGGCACCTCCTTAGATGTCATACATCCCTAAACAAGGAAGCAAAGAACCCATACATATATTCCCTGCCGCTTCCCATTTTCAAATCCCATATTGTTATGCCCCACAGCCTCTTTACACAAGACTTATAATACTACCTCCGGTCCTAAATATAAGACCTAATTGACTTTTTTTGGAGAGGTTAAGGTTGCGAAATAGGGTATTAAATCAGGACATATTTGATATATTTTTTGATTATACATTAGTTTATAAGTAAAATAAACTAATCTAATAAAGGGAAAAAATTAGGTAAATCAAATTATAATTAATTTATTTTGTTTTTTATAGGATTTTGTAAAAAAATCAATCAGGTTTTATATTTAGCACTGGAGGGAATAATAAACACTCATTGCACCACATATTCATTATAAATTAAACAAGTGTATATTTAAAGCCTACATACATATTTTGTTGATCAAGTCATCGATCACTTTGAACCCAAACACCTCTCTACAAACCAAATGGCTTTCCCTCTTCTTTCTTCTTTTCTCTTCCACCTTCTCCTTCTCTCCACCATACCATCTCTCTCCTTCGCAGGCAACGGCCAATGGCAGCTCCTACAAAACAACATAGGAATCACAGCCATGCACATGCAACTACTACACCACGACCGTGTTGTCATCTTTGACCGCACCGACTTTGGCCACTCCAACTTAACACTGCCCAATGGAAGATGCCGTCAAAACCCCAAAGAGCTTGCCGTCAAAACTGACTGCACAGCTCATGCCCTAGAATACGACGTCGTTTCAAACTCCTTCCGTCCCCTATATGTCCACACCAACGTATGGTGTTCCTCTGGTTCAGTCTCCCCCGACGGCCGTTTAATCCAAACCGGTGGATTCAATGATGGAGATCGTGCGGTCAGGATGATAAGTCCATGTCCTGATTGTGATTGGGAGGAACAAGATAATGGCCTAGCAGAGAGAAGGTGGTATGCTACCAATCACATTCTTTCAGACGGGAGACAAATCATAGTTGGTGGTTGAAGAACATTTAACTACGAGTTTTATCCTAAATCGGATGCTAAAAATATTTACAGCCTACCATTTCTTGTACAAACCAATGATGTGGGTATAGAAAATAATTTGTACCCCTTTGTTTTTCTTAACGTGGATGGCACTTTATTTATATTTGCTAATAATCGTGCCATATTATTGGACTTTGACAAGAACAAGGTGGTCAAAACATATCCACAAATACCAGGTGGAGATCCAAGATCATATCCTAGTACAGGATCAGCCGTGTTATTACCTTTGAAGAATGTACATTCCAATAATGTGGAAGCAGAGGTTTTGATTTGTGGTGGGGCCCCAAGAGGGTCATATGAAAAGGCCAACCAAGGAAAATTTCTCCCAGCCTTGAATACATGTGCTAGGATCAAAATCACTGACCCGAATCCAAATTGGGTCATGGAGAAAATGCCCGGGTCAAGAGTTATGAATGACATGCTAATACTTCCTAATGGTAATGTTTTGATCATCAATGGGGCAGCTTCAGGCACAGCTGGATGGGAATTGGGCAGTGATCCTGTTCTAAACCCGTATTTGTACAACCCGAACCGCCCGGTTGGGTCTCGGTTCGAGTTGCAAAACCCGAGTAATATTCCAAGGATGTATCACTCAACAGCAATTCTGTTGCGTGATGGACGTGTTCTTGTTGCTGGAAGTAATCCTCACGTGGCATATAATTTTAATAATGTTATGTTTCCAACGGAGTTTAGATTAGATGCGTTTTCTCCATCATATTTGGAGTCTGGATTCTCTAACGAGCGTCCTAAAATTGTGTCACCTCCTTCACAAGCTAAATTTAAGTATGGTCAGAAGGATACAGATCTCCTCAGAATCCATTTTTCTCCATTTTCTCAGAATCACAATCTGGTTCATCCAAATGATCTGAAGGCTATTATTTCACAATCATTTAATAATAAAAAATTCAACCCCACCCCACCCCACCCTTCTCTCTCCTCCCTCCCTCCCTCCATGCCCGACTGCTTCTCTGCGGCTCCTCCCTCCCTCGCCATTTTCCGTCGCCGCCGCCGTCACACTAGGTGGAGGAGGAGTTCTAGGTGGTGGTCATGGTGTAGGCCGCCCACTCCTCCGCCGTGTCCTCCTCCAACACCGCCACCATGCCCACCTCCTATTCCTCCTCCTCCCCTAATGCCACCACCATGACCACCACCAACTCCTCCTCCAATACCACCACCTTTTCCTAGCTATGCCACCGTCAATATATACCTCCACCATGACCACCACCTTGAAATCCTCCTCTGCCTGGTGCGGCGGCGGCGGCGGCGTCGAAAAGCGGTGATGGAGGGACTGTGGCAGAGAAGTAGTCGGCCATGGAGGAGGGAGGGAGGAAGGAGAGAGAAGGGAAGGGTGGTGTGGGGTTGAATTTTTTATTATTAAATGATGGTGAAATAATAGCCTTCAGATCATTTGGATGAACCAGATTGTGATTCTGAGAAAGAAAAGGAGAAACAAGATACTGAGGAGATCTGGATCCATGGTGAGAAGTTGAAGGTGAGGTTCCAGGTGGGGGGCACGTTAGTTGAGAATATGGTGTCGGTGACTATGATGTTGCCACCATTTAATACACACTCGTTCTCAATGAATCAGAGGATGTTGGTTTTGGAGGCAAGTAAAGTGACGAATCTTGGAAGGTCTGTGTATGAAGTTGAGGTCACTACGCCACCTTCGGCTATTCTTGCACCTCCTGGCTACTATATGCTTTTTGTGGTTCATCAAGAAATCCCAAGCAATGGCATATGGGTTCGACTAATATGATTTCATGTTCCCACTTGTCAAGAACAATATCTATGGTTTTCTTTCATTAATGTATTGATTTTTTATTGGTTAGCATATATACACAGAATAATAGTACCGCATTGGTTTTTTCTTTCCGGACATCATTTGAAAAAATAAATAGATGAGTGGACAACTGGTTGTGTAAATACTTGGGCCTGATGAATGAAAGTTACTTTGTCCATATAAAAGTGACTTGGGCCGGATAGTTGGTCCAAGAAAGGCCCAAGTGGAGAACATCAGGACGTTGCAGTATGCACAATTTGAAAGTCCAGACCTTAATATAATAAGGACAAAAGTTGTTAGAAATGGGGGAATAATTTGAAATGTAATTCCCTCTCTACAGATTCTTTAATCTCTTGGATCCTGTCAGTCTCTATTTCAATCCCTGTTTTGAAATATATTGAATTTTCAAGTGCAAGATATTGAATTTCTGTTTAAATTAAGTAAATGGATCAATAGTGATTATTTTCTTCATTTTCTTTGTTTCACGAGAAACCTTGAAGTTCACTATTATATATACATGTTCAATTTTCTTAGTGAAATTGAAAGAAAACATTCATTGTCTCCTGTCCCGAAGAAATCTGAAGTGGTTGGGAACTATGTCTCTTCTCCATTGGTTGATTTTTTTTTTTTTATGAAAAGGCATTTTCATTAAATAAACAAAGTTATAATAAAGGAAAAGGAAAAAGGGGAAAAATTACTTCATGCAAAAAGGCAATTTATACGGCAGGCAAGAGCCAAGAGGTATATGGAAAATTACCTTCCACTTACTGTGAGTCTGTGTTTCTTTACAACCCCAATTTCATGGTCAAAACCAACAACTTGAACTTTATTACTCCCTCCGGTCCTAAATATAAGACCTAATTTACTTTTTTGAAAAATCCTAAAAAAGCAAAATATAAGTCATTTATAAATTGATTTACCTAATTTTCCCCCTTAAACTAGTTTATTTAACCTATAAATTAATGAATAATCTAAAAATATATCAAATATGTCATAATTTAATAACATATTTTGTAACCTTAACATCTCCAAAAAAAAGCCAATTACGTCTTATATTTAGGACAGAGGGTATTATTTATGGTGTAATGTGTGTATATTGAGCAAATGCTGAAGTCCTTTCTCTTGTGGTTGAATTAATAATGCAAAATTCATCTTTTCTGAAGCTTAGCACGTCCATTCCACTCTAATGCCTAGGTTGAATTAATATGCGTTAAACTATCTCATTCAAGCTTAGAAGATTTTTATATGTATATTTGAGTATTAGTTTTAACTTTTGACTGTTACAGCAGCTGACATGCTAAATATTCGGTTATGCACCTTTTCGATTGTTAATGCTCAGTTATTCCCTCTATTTCCATCCATAGATGAGCTTTTTTAAATGGCCCAGAGCGCCAGACGAGCATCATGTTTCAGCGCGCACATACGCACACATTCAGATTCTTGATTTTCTTGATAGAAAAGTATATACGACTCAAAGAAATCGTAACAACTAAACGGGAAAACAGAAAATATTTCCCCCCCACAACGATCTCATCATATGGAATGATTTCTTGCACCCAAGCCAAGCTCACTACTAAGTCCTAGCTTCTTTTACACTGAATTGGACAATTTAGATCGTAGACAATTTTAACAAGACTGCTAAACTAAAAACTTCATTCACCACTGAGAATATATTCCATACATGCAACAACCAGAAGATAACAGAGACAAATTTCCAGTATTTTACAAACTGCCTAATATTGTGTCCCAAAGCACTTACAAGAAATCCCACACAAAGCTACTGAAAAATTAAACGACATATGATAATCCACATGACACAAACAAACATTAGAGATAGATGTAGCGCCTAAACAGAACAGAACCTTGCTTCTTCCTAAAACCTTGCATTTCAAAAACGTTCGCCACGAATACGCCTAGCAAGTTGGACATCTCTGGGCATGATGGTGACCCTTCTTGCATGGACAGCACACAGGTTTATGTCCTCAAACAGACCCACCAAATACGCCTCCGCAGATTCTTGTAGCGCAAACACCGCATGGCTCTGAAACCTCATATCACTCTGCAGTGCATACAATGCCCATACAATTAACATACATAACCACCCATAACTAACTAACCAACCAACTCTTATCATCACTAACAAACAAACATATACTACCTCCGGCCCTAAATATAAGAACTGAATGACTTTTTTTTTGGAGAGATTAAAGTTGCAAAATAGGTTATTAAATCATGATATATTTGATATCTTTTTAGATTATCCATTAGCTCATAGGTAAAATAAACTACTGTAAGAGAAAAAATTAGGTAAATCAATTTATAATTAATTTATTTTGCTTTTATTTTAGGATTTTTCAAAAATGTCAACTAGGTCCTATCTTTTGGACCGGAGGGAGTATTTATATAATTATTGGGGATATATACATAAATAATGATCTTCAATCTAATTATACAAAATTCTTGAGAATGTTATGAATGAATACCTTGAATTCTTGAGCAATTTCACGAACGAGACGCTGGAAGGGCAACTTGCGGATCAAGAGCTCGGTGCTCTTCTGGTACTTTCGAATCTCACTACAATAATTTCAAAACAAGGAATAACAACGAAGAAGGTTAAAACAACATACTATATGTATGAAAAATTGGTGGCGTGGATAAATAAATCAATTAAATGAAATTAAAAGAGAAGTGTAGTTTTAGGTAGTTAGTTACCGGAGGGCGACTGTTCCAGGGCGGAAGCGATGGGCCTTCTTCACACCTCCAATATTAGGGTAACCCCTCGGTTTCTTGGAGGCCTTCACAAATATAAATACACATCAAAACGAAGCATGACATCAAATACATACATACATACATACATACATACATGCATTGAAGAAAGCAAGGTATTAAACAAGAAGGGGATGAAAGTAAGTAAAGAATGAAATCCTGGAAAGGATGAATTAAATTAAAGGAAAATGTGAAAGATGTTAAAGAAAATAGAATAGAATATTGTGGATGACAGAGGATGAAAATAAAATAATATTGATACTACCTTGGTAGCGAGCTGCTTCCTGGGGGCCTTACCACCAGTGGATTTGCGAGCGGTTTGCTTGGTACGAGCCATTGTTGTTATGAGTAGTATTGGATAGTAATACAGAGAGAGAGAGAGAGAGAGAGAGAGAGAGAGAGAGAGAGAGTAATTGTGTGTATTTGTGAAGGGGAGGTTGGTTATGTTATATAGGCGCAGATGAGATTGTGATTTGTGTTGTGAGAGAAGCGTGAATTGAAGAATTGAAGTTGGTTATTTGCGCAGAGCAGAGAGCAACCATCTTCTTCCCGCCTAACCAAAACGGTTACACTCTATGTGCCTCCTCTCACCTATTGGCTCTCTCCTACTGTCAGAATTGCCAGCGTGGATGAAATAAAAATGCTTATATTTCTAATTCTAATTTTAAATTGAGGTAAAAAATTAGGGAAATTTAATTTGAGGTCCCTCACAAGGACTTAATATTAGAAAAGTCCCAAAAGTTGAAATAATTAATGTAGAGACCTTACTTTAATATATTTGAAAATTGAAATCACACTTTAATAGAATTTTTGTTTCAGTCTTATGTTTACACCTTCGGATCCAACTATAATGCCCAAAAATAAGGCATACATAAAAAAAAAAGAATAATTAAAATCGGTTTTTTTTTTGCCAGAATTAAAATCGGTTACTACACCAACATTTCATGCATTTTTAGATTTTCTCTGAAAGAAATGTACTCTATCCTATCCTATATAGGAATGGAGTGCGTGTCAGATTACATACATTCAGCATCCACTAAGTCAGCCAGGGATAACTGTAGACTTGTATTTCTCATCATCCACAGCACTGTGTAATTTTACACTGGCATGAACACTTTTTTGCTCATAAACTTAACAAGCCACATAATGAATTCAGAAATTCCAGCTAAAACATGTTACTCCAAATGCTTTAAATTTCGATCACATACACATATAATTCAGTTAAAATATGCTTCATTTTCAACAAAACTCAACACTAATCAGTAGCTAACAATGGAGATTCGATGGTGGATGAGATTTGAATAGAGGTATGAATTGTGTCAGATTACATATTTTCAGCAGCTGTTAGATCAGCCAGGGATAACTGTAAAATTGTAATTCTCATCATCCACAAGACAGCCAAAAATGGCATAGTGAAATTCAGGATTATAAAAAAAAAGCAATCAAGCAAAAAAAAAAACAAAAGATTAAAATTAAAATTAAATAGTATAGCCTCGGACCGTCCTAGTAATAAAGTTTCAACAAATGAATGCAATATCCTGCATTTCAGGCAACCAAAATATCATCGTCATCGGCTACATAGTTATGTAATAAAACATTTACAAGTTTTTCACCAGCGAAACATTAAAAAAATACCCACCCAAAAAACTTAAACACCAGAATAATAGATAAAGAATTTCAATTATTGGCATCAGATCTTCCTATTCAGTGTAATACTCATCGCACCCAAATCAAAGTTTGAGTTCTCTACAGTCTGAAAGATTCATCATTTGACCCAATAATCTCCTAAAAAAACACATGCAAACAGAGTACAAACAAATGATTGCATGCATCGTGTAAATGCTGAAAAACAAAGTAGACACGAATCTCAGAAGAAAACACAGGATTGAGGCAGTAACAGATGAAAAAGGCGCGAGAAGCGGCAAGTGCTGTCTAGGGTTGAAGAAAATCAGGAGTAGGGTTCATGATTTATATAGGACCATTTAATCGGCAAATGGGCCAACAAAATTATCAAATAGTTTGGGCTGGACTGTTCATTTAAAGGCCCAGTTTTGAAACAAAATCTTAATAACCATAAATCCAGCTGCAACTATAATACACATGCATTCACTACTATTAAGTCCACGGACTTTTAGGGTGTGCTTGGATGGAAGGAAAATGGGAGAGGAAAAAAATGGGAGAGGAAAATGGGGTGAGGGGAAGTATTTTCCCTTCCTTGGATGAGGAGAAAATGGGAGAGGAAAGAAAAGGGGAGAGGAAAAGTGGGTGGGCCACATGCCCCATTTTCTTCCCAAGTTTTTCCTCCCAAAATGGGGGGATTATAAGAGATAGAAAAGTTACTCACCATTGTCCAATGACCATGCCCCACCTTATAGCCGGTAATATGGGCTGGCCTGCCGGGTTAGGGTTGGCCTGTCCCAACCCAAGGGTCAGATGGGCAGGGTCAGAACGACCCGTTTTAAATGGGCTGAGATTTGGCCAACCCTAACCCGGCCTGCAGGGTTACAGGGTCAGCCCGCCCGACCCGTCACTTTAAAAAAAATTCTAAACAAAAAATATATGAACGGCCACTGCAATGCCCGTGCGATGCGATGCGATGCATATAAAAATTAAGAGTTGCATCATTATATTAATATCATAAATAAAACAAGTCTAGCCGAATTCAAACAAATAATACAAGTCTAGTGCACCAAAAATCAAAATACAAAGGTTTAATAAAGCAAACTAAAAAATCCATCATAAGGTAATCGAAACTTCAATAACTTCCTCCTCCTCAACTCCATCTGTTACAAAAAAAAATTATGCAAAGTCAAATAAAACAAATTAATATAAAGAAGATTGAGATAAGTGGACAAATATTACCATGACAAGGGAAACCCATCATCCAATTACGAGTGCAGATAAGTGCTTCAACATTTTTTGGAAGAAGACTACTCCTGTACTTTGTAAGAACTCGTGAACCTATGCTAAAGGCTGATTCACTAGCAACAGATTTGATGTTAGGGTTTGTTTTTGCCTATGTAACTCACTAACTCAGTAGTCAGTAATTATATATATATATATATATATATATATATATATATATATATATATATATATATATATATATATATATATATATATATATATATATATATTAAAAAAAAGCAGGGTTGGCCCGTCAACCCGCCGGGCCAACCCTGGTTAACCCGCGGGTTGAATGGGCTGGGTCAAAACGGCCCGTTTTAAATGGGCTGAGATTTTGCCAACCCTAACCCTGTCCAAACCCGCGGGTTGCCGGGCTCGACCCGTGGGCTCGACCCATATTCCCGGCTCTACCCCACCTCACCCACTCATTTTCCTTTCTTTCTATTTTCTCTCATTCATCCAAGCATGATGAGAGATAACATTTTCTCTCTCATTTTCTTTCCTCTCCATTTTCTCTCCTCCTATTTTCTTTCCTCTCCCATTTTCCCTCCATCCAAGGAGGGTCTTATGGTTTGTGTGTGTATGTGTGTGTTTATAGAGGTTTTTGAATATTATGGCATACTACTCCCTCTTGTCCTAAATATAAGACCTAGTTGACTTTTTTAGAAAATCCTATAAAAAAAGAAAAATATGTTAATTATAAATTGATTTACCTAATTTTTTCCCTTAGACTAGTTTATTTTACCTATAAACTAATGAATAATCTAAAAATAAATCAAATATGTCATGATTTAATAGTCTATTTCGCAACCTTAACCACTCCAAAAAAAAGTCAATTAGGTCTTATATTTAGGACCGGAGGTAGTATATTAGTTGAGGAGACGTGGTTTACACACTTAAGTTTATTTAGGCTGAGATAATAATATTTTTATGGTCATGCTGTTGGGCTATGAACAAATTGGATAAAGCACTCATGCTTAAAGTAAGTTTGTAAAGTTAAATCCAAGCAACGCTTGAGGGGTTGTGTGCATGTAATGTACAAGTGGGAGTCATCACTTTATTTTGGGGAATGACTATGATAAAGTAGAAAAAGGAGTTGAATAAACAGTACGGAGTACTAGTAAAGTAAGAATCAACACAACAACGCTTAGTTTAATACAATGAGACAATTATATATAATTATTAGGAATACAAAAGCTCAATATAAATTATTTGATGTTCATTTTAATATAAATAATTCAACTCAAACAAGATGCTGCATTTTAGTGGAAAACACAGGAAAAATGTGCAGACATGTCAAAAGACAATAACGGACTAATTTAATTTTTATTGCTTAAATACATTTGTGGCTTAATTTTAAATCTGTTGTATTTTTACCTGACAGGCTGACACCTTAATCTTAACAGCTCGAATCATTAGACTAGTATCGTGATTTTCTGATTTATGATGATTTATAGTAGTGAATAAAGCTTGAGTTCCGACAATAGATAAGCAAGGGTTGTTTAGACATTTTACCTAACTTGACCTTCTAGACACACAGGCTGATGAGTAAAACTAAAAAGCTCTTGATAACGACCCAACATGTGTCCAATAGGGGAAAATGCAATAAATGAATTAGTTAAACAAAGAAAGAGCAACAAAATCTGCAAAATTAAAAGTGAAATTAACTTCACCCATTGGCCACACCTGCCCACTCTCCTAACTCCTTTTCTCTTTCTATCTCCCCAATTTGTTCCCATTTCCACTTCACCTTTTTCTTCCTCAAAACTCCAAACATTGAATTAGGGTTTCCAATTTCACATCTCCCACTTCTTCTTCCTCCCTCGCCCACTTCTCAATTCCTCCCTCTCCCTCACCTATTTCGCCATTTCCCGCCATTTCCAGCTGTTATTTCCTTCGATTTTGAATCGCGACCGTCCGATCTGTCGTTTTAACATTTCTCACTTTTTGAAATTTTTTCGACCGTTACGATTGTCGCCGGAGGTTGACGGAAATGTCTGCAGTCGAAGCGGAGAAGAAGGAGGAGGAGGCTGTGGCGAGAAGAGGAGAGCTGTTGTTCTGTGGTGGCACGTGTTGGGATATCATTGGTCGTAAAAGAGGTCCAGCTGAAAGTAACTTAGTTTCTCCTTCTAGGCTTCGTCCTCTCGTTGGGATTGATATTCGCTACGTTGCTTCTGGATGTGGTCAGCTCATTTTCTTTCTTTTTTTTTTCCGCGTTTTTTTTTATTTTGATGTTCGTTTGTTTCTAATATTGTGCTTGGTTTTTTTATTTGTTATATTGCTTTCATTGTAGCATCTTGTCATTGCGTGGCATTGGATGTTGATGGTCGCTGCTATACGTGGGGACGCAATGAGGCATGTTCATATATCAATACACACACATAGTAGTAGATAATACACACACATACTCACACCGTTCCTAAATATAAGATCACTTTCGAATTTCAATGTGTTCCTAAATATAAGACCATTTCCTAATTTTTCCCAAATTAACCGTAATAATGTTTATCTATAATAACAAGCAAGAGAGGGAGAGGGAGAGGGAGAGTGAGGATAAAGATATAGTTTGGATAAATTGGTAATATCATGTGGTAATAACTAACTTAACGAACATTCTTAATCTAATCAAATTAGGGAAAATGGTCTTATATTTAGGAATGGAGGGAGTATTATGAAGCTAATCAGCTAATCATTTATCTACTTTTGAAGGTGACATTTGTTGTGTGACTAACTTGTGAAATTTGGTGTACAGAAGGGGCAACTGGGTCATGGTGATACTATCCAGCGTGATAGGCCAACTGTGGTATCTGAACTGTCGAAGTGAGTTGAAGATTATGTTGCTGCATTTAGTGTTCATGTTGTATTTTTCATATTTTATGTGAACATGATAGTGAAGAATGAAGATATTATGTGTATCGCTCTTTTTTTTTTCTCCATTTATCTTTTCTGCATGGAGATGAATTTGCTTATTGAATTATTGATGAACTTCCTGTTAGGAGTTTTTTGTCACTTTGATATCTATTTTAAAAGGATAGTTGATGGAATTCTATGTTTTGTTTATGGGTTCCTAAAGGGCCCATGTGAATGGATGTGTTTATGGTACTGAAGTGTCAATGGTTTCTTTTAACGTACCCTAATGTAAATGGGGTTGAACATCAAAAAATTAAAGTAAAAAGGGGGGGGGAACAGAGGGTGAAGTTTCTGCCAGTGAAATTGTTACAGATCATGTATGGGTATGCATGTAATGTATATTTTGTGTGGGGAGGGAAAGTCATGGGAATTCTGATATATTCATGGATGGTTTTGTCTACTTATGCATGCTTCTCACCTGATCTATATTGCTTGCCAAGATAGGTGTTTGCCTTGTCCATTTTTAATTTTATTTGCTTTTGTAAGATCAGCATTGAATGACTGACTTGACTCAACGGTAAGCTTGCTTGCCGTGAGGCTTGAGCTCATGGGTTTGAATCAGCCTTTATGCATAAAGCATAGGTAAGGCTGTCTGGTATATTCCCTTCCTCAGCACTCTCTCCAAGTGGCGACTAAAACTGAGTTGACCCTCTTTTGTAAGATAAGCATTAATGTTTCTAGCTCTAATTTTGTATGATGTCTGTGTTGAAGACATAAACTTGTCAAAGCTGGAGCAGGGAGGAACCATACGGTGGTTGTTACGGATGATGGGCATTCCCTTGCCTTTGGTTATAATAAGCATGGACAGCTAGGTTCAGGTTCTGCAAAAAATGGTATGTTCAGCTGTGAAATTTGTTTTCATTCTACTATTGTTTGCTTGGATTATTAATGTCATGCATGCCTTTCTAAGTTTACATTATGCTTGTTGCAAGATATGTAGAGTAGTACATTCACATTCTTCCTTTATCTTCCCTTACATCTTCATGCTTATTTCAACGCAGTAATTTTTTTTTTTTGCTGGGTAATTTGGAATCTGTAACCTTATCTCTTTCATCATGGTCATTTTTTATTAGTTTTTTATTATCCTGTTTAATTAGCTACCATTTTTTATTAAGTTGCATGAAGTTAGAGTTGTTCCATCTCTGCTCAATCGTTTATTGAAGTTTTTTCCTTGAATTGTAGCACAAATAGTAAGTCTTGGCTGCAGAACATTAAATCTTTTTTGGTCTATATCGCTTCTCATGCTGGTTGGCTATTTTCCTTGTATCAATAAAGTGAAAAAGATAGCTAATGTTAAGTTTAGACCTGGCATTTTGTTTATGAATACCCATGGTTACACATCTGAATCACGCCCTTGTTTTTTGTTATGCAGAAATTGAAAAATCTCCCGTTCGCTGTCTTGTGACAGAAGTCAACTATGTTGCTTGTGGTGGTGACTTCACTGTGTGGTTAACTTCTGTTGAAGGATCTTCTATACTGTATGGTTTGTGGATAAAACTGTTTTTGTATTCATCTTCTACCTGCTCACAATATATCTCTTTTCTTGCTTGAGCTCATTTGTGGACCATCAAACGTCAATTTTTTATCTTTCCCTCGTCTTTTTTCCAGTACTGCAGGACTGCCACAATATGGGCAACTAGGACATGGAACAGACAACGAGGTATGTTTAAAGATGACACTAAATAATTTCTGTTGACCTGATATATGTGAATGCCCTGTCTTGAAAGCTTATATGAAATTATTTTTTTAGCCCATCCTTGGGGTCCACGTTGCTGTATTATAGTAGTTGAATTTTGATCATCTTTATGCGGTGATACCTTGTTTTTTCAGTCATTGTTTACACTTGAGATCGCCATGTTAGTGAGGGTTGGGCACCATCTTTGTGGTGATTATGTTGATTTATGAAATGTTTATGTTATAATTTCTTTGTTCATTGTGCAATAAGCCTATGTTTACTGTGGTTTGTATTTTTTGGTATTGGCATCTCTTCTTTGGTGACATTACATCAGCTATTGGCTTTCTTTACTTGCAACTTTCTTATTTACATTGTTCCTTGTGCATTTGCCGACCTACCCCTGCATTCATGTTACTTGATGCAACCAACAATAGAAAATCTTACCATTAATTTGCATGTGTTTGTAGTATAATTCCAAAGACAGTTCTGTGAGGTTGGTTTATGAAGCCCAACCACGTCCACGCGCAATTGCTAAGCTATCTGGTGAAACAATTGTCAAAGTGGCATGTGGAACGAACCACACAGGTTGCTACTTTGTGCTCTTTTCAATTCATTTACTGTAATAACATATCTTGTTAATATTTGTTTTTAATGTAGTGGCGGTTGATAAGAATGGCTTCGTTTACACGTGAGTAATACTCTTGTTTTATGTATGATTTCCTGCTCCCGGTTCTATGTGGGATTTGTTGTAATTGTTATTCATATCTTTTTTTAGGTGGGGTTTTGGCGGTTATGGAAGGTCAGTGCTTGGATCTTGAGTGGAATGTCCATATTTCATGGATTCTCAAATACTGCAGTATAGGATAGTTTTAAGCTAAATTTGGTTTCGTATGTTGTACCTACCTGTTTACTTGCAATCCCTAAATGTAAATTAAAAAATCTGTAGGCTAGGGCATAGGGAGCAGAAGGATGAGTGGTCCCCACGTCGTGTGGACGCTTTTCAAAACAGAAATGTTCTGCCACCTGATGCTGTAATTTCCGCCGGTTCTGTTAACTCTTCATGCACTGCAGGTAGGCTTTGCATCAAATTTCCTGGTTCACCTGTATTAATATGAAAGTTCTTCATGGCTTGTTTTGGCATCCTATTGGTGGAAGTATTTGATATAAACTGATCTTGATGATTTCAAATTGTCGATGACTTGATTGTGTGCAGCTGTCTTATTTTTGCTTTGATTAATTCCAAGTGCGGTTATGTAATTCGTGTTTGAATCTGGAATCATGAATTGCCACTTTCCCTCCTTTGTTATATTTGTGTCCGTATAAGTGTATTCCTATAAACATGAGTTGAAAGTGTAATTTAAATCTAAATATGGGTCTTATCCAAGCTAATTATACTTCTAGTTCAATCAAATTGGTCACTGTTATAGATAGGGTATTGAGCCTTCATGATCTAGTGTTTTTCTTTCTATGAAGAAATCAGTATATTTCCAATTTTAAATGGCTAAACGTTTTACTGGTCTGGACAAGCCAAGTAGGGATCATTTTTAGTAAATTTTACCTGATTGTCTCTTGTTTTATTGGCATGACTATTTGGGTCAGTTTTGAATCTGAGCTTTAAAGTTTGTCATTGAGTGATTCTAGTCCATTGTCCATAGTAGCTAATCATATTCATGCCGATCATTTTTATTTCTCGCCTGCAATTTAGAGCTTCCTTGTAACTGTCTCAAGCTGAGATATCAATATTTTATATTGTGGTAAGTGATTAGGTAATGAGTCATAAAATTTGTTCACTTTAGAGGGTAAAGTTGACCTTGTCCATATTCAGTGTGTTTGCATGCTGTTGTTGTCCAAGCATCTTTTGTCCTGTTATTTGTGTGGCGTATTAGGGATTATAGGAGCAATCTGTTACTTAGCTGCCTGTGAACTGACCCATTCCTGTCTAATATATGATGACTGGAGGTGGCTCTGAACAAAAGTTTCTGGTTTTAGTGTCATAACTTTTAAGCTTATTTACTTTACAGGTGGAGGGCAATTGTATATGTGGGGCAAAATAAAGAATGCAGGTGATGATTGGATGTATCCTAAACCTCTACTGGATTTAAGGTTGTACCATGAACCATGATATTTACAAAATATCTTGCCTTTTGTTTATATTGTCACATTTTTCTGTGTTCGATCAACATGTTTGTGTAACGTTTTAACTTGACATAGTGGCTGGAATTTACGATGCATGGATTCTGGCAATATGCACCATTTTGTTGGGGCCGATTCTTCATGTATAAGTTGGGGCCATGCTCAACATGGAGAACTGGGATATGGACCTAATGCACAGAAGTATGTGTTTGATTTCTTGTTAGTGTTTTGTTGAATTTCTTTTTTCTCTATTAAGATTTTTAGTGGCTTTACCTGTGTTCAGGTCCTCAGCAGTACCCAAAAAGGTGGATCTTCTTGAGGGCATGCATGTGATGGGGTAGGTATTATGTGCCTTTTAATTCTCACATTTTTATCTGCCTTTTGTTTTATGGACATCCAAAAACTCCTCACTTTGAGAGTAGCAGCTAAACTAAATCTCTCACTTTTATTGGTTCTCTGTGGAAGCCAAAATACTTGGAATGCTTCGGGAGGAAAACTATGTTGAGGATGTCAATAAGAAATTACTTGTTAAATGCCTTTCTGGTAGTTTTGGTTAGTTGGAGCTTTGAGATATGATTATGGTGTATAAATTGTTATTTGAAACAGTGTTGCTTGTGGTATGGGCCATTCCTTGGTCATTGTTGATGGAACAAATGTTGGTGAACGGCTTGACCAGGTAAATCTTAATCTATTTGCGCATTTCAAAACTATCTTGGCGAAGTATTGGGTGGTGGGCTACATGCATCTGGATTAGTAGACTTTTCCTACTAGCAATTAGGGAGTTCTTGTCCCCCCCTCCCTCTTCATCTTCTCCTTTTCATTTTTATGAGTAATGGTTGCTGTATTATAATGTATTTTATATATAACTAGTTAAACATGTGCGTTCTATGAATTGCATGGTGATTGAGGAGTGAATCACATTGTTCAAGGCATATAAATATTGGATCATATTTTGACTGTGATGTCATATTTGGGGATGTATATAGATACTATGTGTTGTGGCTAACGTTCTGTTTTTCTGCAGCTTGATATATACGATGGAAAAGCTTCTGGTGAAGGTATGTTATTATAAGCAAAGCTTGTTAATTAGGAAAAGTGAATCACTAGAAGATGATTTTTTTTGTGGGTGGGATACAGTTTCATTGTTTCAGCCTGATATGGTATTCTGTCATGTTCCTTGAGCCTGAGAATTTCTTAATCTATCTCGAGTTGGGTGTTCAGAAGAGTTTGAGTGGGACATCTATTTGTAGCTTAAACTAGTTACTTATTTGAATTTACTCATGCTGTAGTAATTGAGGAACCAGCAGAGAAAGCTCCAACGCCTAAGCAGAGTGCAAAAAAGGGTGCAAAAGGTGGTGGTGACAACTCCAAGAAAAAGAAAACAAAAGAATCATCTGAATCGGAAGGGGAAGAGGAAGATGATGCAAGTAACGACGATGAGCCATTAAACGGTGCGGCTAAGGGGAAAAGAAAACGCGGCGGAAATAGTTCTGGTAAAGCAAAAGGTAAAGCTAAAGCTTCTGGCGCTGGGAGAAAACCAGCTCCGGTTAAAACGGGCAAGAGAGGAAGGCCCCGTAAGTCTTAACATAGGTTTTGTGATCAAAATTAAAAGTTTTGCTCACCAACATAATTGTACTGTCATTCGTTGTTGGCTGATGAATTGTAGTAATTTGACATGTTTATTCGGCCGAGTTTTAATTGTAAATTTTTAGAGAAACTAGTTGGATTTGGATATCTCAAGAGCCCGGAGGCTACATGCCTGGGTTTTAATTTTCAAATCAAGAAAAATGTCTGTTTGCCTCATTGTCCACTACTCTTTTTTATGTTTGACTGCTGATTCGGACTTGTATGTTGACAAGGGAAATCAAAATTTTTTCACAAACCAACTCAAGTTCAAGGTTCCTTGCCGAGACACAACTCAATTATTTTAACGCCCAATGAATTATGATCATCAAAATTGCATCATCAACAAGCTTTTCCAATTTTATTTGTAATGTGTGGTCCTAGCTCTGAATTTCGATAGAACACGATACCATTTAGTGTATAAAGATACGTTAGACATGTCGATAGGGAAACTTGACACAAAAGTGTCATGAGGCAATTTTTCATTGGAAGTTCGTATATCCCGAACCATTTTTTTGTTTGTTTTAAACAGTGCTGGGTATGTATTGATTACTTGAGGAACACTTTATCGACCAAAGTAGGCAATATTTAATCAGTTCTTTATCTTCGGCCGGCAATGTTGAATGAGTTTCATTTTGTTTTTTCTAGTGATTCTCCAGATTCACCCAATGGGAGCCTGCCGAAGATAATAATTTAAGCACGCATCAAGTCATTCCCGATCAAGACTTGTGTATATTATAAATATAAACTAGCGGTATCTCTCCCGTGCGTTGCACGGGGGTTTCCCGCGCTCCGCGCGGTTTTGTTTAAAAATTAGCATTAATAAAAAAAAATTATTATCTAACCTTAACCTTAGAATGAAGAAAATTTCAATGACAACTTCCAGTTTACATTATCAAATGACTATTTTTCTGTAAGTTGTAATGAAAATCAAAATTAAATCTAACTGAACACATCTTCCCCATGTGAAGAAACAACTCTTCTTTTTGCGTTCTATATCTACATGGAACTTGGGAGAGATTTTGACACTGGTGGTCAAGTACTTATTAGCTTCAACAAACATTTCATGGAAAGCCTTCCATGTGGGAACAATGTATCGTACTTCATTCAGGAGGAAATTGCTCATCTGGAAGTAAATTGCTGCAAAGAAATACTTGACATAAGAGTATAAACTACTTCAAATAAATAAGCTTGTTTTTGTGATGCATGTATAGCAAACAACTTATTCCAGAAGTTGTAATATTTAGAAGTTGAATTGGAGGATGAGAAAAACATGTGTCATCTTCCTTCTCTTTTTTCTTCTTTTCACACCAAGGGCCAATTCAAGAAGAGGTTTTCATTTTTCTGAACTCTATTTATTGTGGTTCCATTTTCCAAAGCTTCTATATCCTCATGGGACTCATTTAGAATCTAACAAATTAAAAAAGCAAAAAGAAAGCTTAAGTTAGTTCAGCACTCATCCAACAAAGTCATCAAAAACTTATTAACTCAGTACTCTTACTGTGAAATCATTACTGCATATTGAGTTAAATTAAGCTCAAGGCAAAAACACTCAAGACATGAGAACCATCTGATTTCATTGAGAAATAGAAAGAATCAAATCAAAAGCAACTTCCAGCAACTCTATAGGCTTTCAATCGATATCAGTGGGAGAGAACCAACCATAGCAAATTAGCAATGACTGTTTTAACATCGTCACCTTTCATTTATGTTTTCTGGAAAAAATTATAGGAAGAAGAAGTGAACAAAGTAAAAAGAATGAAATAAATGATGTAATATCATTTATGTTTTCGGCCACCTCTTACTCAGTAGTCATTTCAATGAGAATGAAAATCTCATGCCTTATAAAAACAAATACATTTGCAGGTTAAAAAAAATAAAGTCAAATGTCACTTCATTTATCAAATAAAAACACTTAAGATATCTCGCGTGCGTTAAAAAAAAAGAAAGAAAAAAAAATAATATATTATATTCCACCAAATCACTGTTCATGAACAGTGCTATGAACAGTGATTTGGTGGATCACTTTTATATTTATACATTGATGATTGATATAAATGTAGAAGTTGACACCTATTTTATTTTACTTTTTTCAAAAATGCTCTCAATGGCGACCTAATGTAATAAACAAGTCTTAGTTTTACGTAAGTTAATTTTTAATTGAAAAACTACCTCATACAAACGTTATCGCTTTCTTATCTGTCTAAAATCAACTTGAGGAATTTAGTCTTACGGAGTTTTATTTAAGGACGGATGGTAGAACCCAGAAGTCATACTCAACATTTTAGAGACAGTCACAAAGGAATATGAAAATCAGCAATCATAGAGATTTGTTTGTTATTTTCAGTTCAAATATTATTTATTTTAACGATCAATACTACATGACTCCATCGTTAGTGGTTACAGGCAGGGAAGTGTTGAATGAAGAAAAATACAGTAGGCATTCGATTGTCAAATTAAATTATTGTTGAAGCCTCCAAAATAAGAGACTTGTTCTCGTTTATTGCAAACCTTTACCATTGTTGTTCATATATAAATACAAAAAATATTCATTTATTTTAGAGAGTCTAAGAAGATTAATTACATTTAATCAAATGATATGATGTCAAAGGGGCCAAAACCAATGCCCTGCAAACAACAAGCGACAAAGTTAAATAAAAAACAACAAAAGGGGCACTGTCTTTACTTTGTAGGACCCAGAAAAATATGTCATTAGCGTTTTTAAATAATAAAAGCCGCCATCAACTTGCACATTCATGAGAGTAAGTCTTCTTCCATCGCCATCTTAGCGTGTATTTGGAATAATAATAGGGAGAGAAGTAACTTTTTTTCCATTTCACAATTTTGGAAGTAAGATTAGATAAAAGTTAAATTTGAGATGTAACTTATATTTAGATGTGTAGGAATAAAAGTGACATATTTTAAGAATAAAAGTGAGACCAAGCCTCAAGAGCTCCTTTAATTTAATTAAGTTCTTCAAAAAAGCTGAGCAGCACCATAAGTCTATCTCAAAAAAAGTCATTACCAAACGTAAAAAAACAAGAAAGACAGCATCTCTAACGCAATAGAGCTTTTGAGTCTCTCAAAGCTCAATCCAAGCACATTGTTAAGCTGCAGCTTTATTTGACACGTTAACTTACAGATAACTTATGGAATTATATTTAGTTATACTGAAATCATTGTTTAAAAAATTATATCACCAATTGTATTTTGATTATAAGAATCAACCAGTTGCATTCGTTTCTATTTCAGCAACAACCTAGCCAGGTCAACCCAATCAACTCAGTTTTACTTTATTTGAATTCATAGACACTTAAAAATATTTCTAGTTCCTGAAAACTAACTTAAAGTGCATAATTTTTTTGTTTGAATTAACGTCATCATTGTTTTTCTTAGTGTTACTACTCCACCGATTCTAATTATAAAATTACTTTAACTTTTTTAGAAAAACTAAGAATACAAAATTTCTCATTTTAAAATATCTATAGTTACTTTTTTTGCTTCAAAAACTAATTTATTTTACTTGCAAAATATCTTATAATAGAGTTATATATAAATATTTTTATCAAAAAAAAAAGAGTTATATATAAATATGTTAAGTGGTCTATTTGACTTCCTCAATTTTCATAAAAAGTCAAGGTGATGTTATATGTAAGATTGGATAGAATATTATTTTTTTACAAGTTGTTCACTGTGAATAATAAATGCATCCAGCTATTTCTTTTATTATTACTATTATTCTCCCGTTTTTTATGATAAGACACTAAATAAAATTTATTGTTCTCCCTTACTACACGAAATAAATGAGGATGTATAAAAAATTAATGCTCATCAGAAACTAATTAGCTCTTTTTTTAAAATAATCAAAAAAGTTTATTAGTTTTGCCTTATAATCACAACCACATATATGGGGGTGGGGTATACGTAAATTACACAACCCAACTAAAATCACAATCATATAAATGGTGCTGAGGTATATCATAATTCATAAATCACACAACCCAACAGATAAACCCCGAATTTAAAAAATTAAAACATAAACAACCCCTGGGAAAAATATTAATGAGTCGAGAAACTTACAAAAGAGCTTTCATAAATGCGAATTCTCACTCGTAGAACAATTTTCATATCATAAAAATAGTAACTTTCTCACCTAGTATATGAGTGCCTCTAATTGACAATTATACCGCTAAAGGAATAATCTATAAATTTCTTGGAATAGGAAAAGAAAATTATTTTTGTGCATGGCATGAAAGCACATGGTGGTACGGATACCATGTACTTTTTTTATCAAGAGGAGTAGACATTAAAAACAGACTTTTTTTTAATTGAAACATTAATAATAAGCAGACTAATTATTCCTTTTTTATATATATAAACAGACTAATTATTCCAAGTGACATCAAATATGCTACTTTCTATTTATAAAAGGCCTTTCACGTACACCACTAAGACTACATTATCGACCTTCAAGTCATAAAGACTAAAGAGTTTACATACAACTAAAATTAAATAGTGAGCTTCTGTCTATAAGAGTTTTCACACAAATAAAATAGTCAGCTTCCATTTATATCACTTAAAATTATAATTTCTTGGGCACGAGGCAAAGAGCATTCTTCTTGTGCATGGTAATTCCAGGAAGAACATCAGTATCTAAATCCTCCATCGTCATCCCATTGGGAAGTTCCCAATCAAAAGAGTTGACTAAATTAGCAAATGCTAGTTCCACTGCCACTATTCCCATCTGCATTCCTGGACATATTCTCCTTCCTCCACCAAATGGAATCCACCCAAATTCTTGTCCCTTGCTGAAATCCACAGCTCTACCTTCAAATCTTTCTGGATTGAACTCTTCTGGCTGCTCCCATGCTTCTGGATCTCTCCCTATGGCCCACACATTGAAAAATATCACACTCTTATCTTCTATTTCATATCCACCTATTTCAAATTTCTCAGTTGCTTCTCTTGGCACCATCAAAGGTGCTGGAGGGTATAGTCTGAGAGTCTCTTTCACTACGTTTTCCAAATAATGAAGCTTTGGAAGGTCATCTTCGTCAATGAAGCTTTGTCCAGGGTTTAAATTTCTAACTTCTTCTTTGACTTTTTTCATTACTCTTGGGTTCTTCATCAAAGCCGTCATGAGCCAAACAAGTACTGCCACGCCAGTGTCAGTCCCAGCTATAAATATATCCTGCAACCCAAATCATTCAATATATTTTATTATTTCAGGATGGTCACTTTCAATCCCATATAACCTCTAGATGATTGGTCAGTTTGCTATATTCTATAATCTATATCATTTCCAAGTATATTTATTATGTATGCCCTATATAGCACGACAAGTCTTTACTAGAGTCTTCTAGTAGCTACTACATTTTCTATTTTCTTTTGTACTACCTAGCTCCGGTCCTAAATATAAGACCTAGATGACTTTTTTTTGGAGAGATTAAGGTTGCAAAATAGGTTATTAAATCATGACATATTTAATATCTTTTTAGATTATTCATTAGCTTATAGGTAAAATAAACTAGTCTAAGAGAAAAAATGAGGTAAATCAATTTATAATTAACTTATTTTGCTCTTTTTTAGGATTTTCCAAAAAAGTCAATTAGGTCTTATATTTAGGACCCGAGGGAGTAATTCTTAGACTTAGATTCTACTTCATGATAACTATTATATTCTAGCTACTTAAAATTTGTCTTTAGTTTGAGGTTTGAAATCAGAGAAATTTAAAAGATAGCCTAAATTATTTACAAATCTCTTTTAATAGTTAATTATTTGAATCTTCTCTTGCCGTAGTAAATGAGGTACCTTTAAATAAATTAAATTATCACATCATACTAATTTTATGCTATCCACACAACAACTCAACGAGTATGGAAGCACATGCTAGCGAATATAAAATTCATGACAGACAATTCAAGGTAATGATTTAATAAAACCCTCATTTATTACTATATGTTTTTTTTATCATAATTTATTACTATATGTTTATTATAAGTAGTTCACAACATTTCAAAATTAAAATTTAATCGCAAGAAATTTAGAGAGTATTATAAATTTATTGACATGGCAATTAACATTAAGGGGTTCAAGCTAAGGTATGAAAAAGCCGGAGTTTGATTAAAATTATTTATTACTTGAGTCGTTATATGAAACTGACCAAAAAATGAGAGTGGTTTTGTATAATTTAAAACAGAAGGTAAGAGTAATAACCGTGAGTAAGGCTTTGATGGCATTGAACGTGAGACCAAATGAGGAAGATGATGAAGTCTTATCCTTCATCAGTTCAAGACAGACATCGATGAAATCTTCTTGTTGGTCAGATTCACGTTCTTTCTTTGAACGTATGTGTTCATCAATAATCTGCTGGAAGAAATCATCCAAATCCGTGAAGTTTTTCTCTAACCTCGATATTGATCCCTTCAGCTTATCAATCCAATACCCAATCAAAGGAATATGATCCGCCAAATAGAAAGCAGAAATCATCTCTTGTTCTTCATTCAACATCCCATGAAATCTGCTCCTTTCATTCTTACCATCACTCTCTTCTTCATCTTCTTCATATCTCTTCCCAAAAGCAGCCCTACAAATTATACTACTTGAAAAATGCATCAACATCTCACTCATGTTCGTAACTTTATTCAATGAGGCCAATCTTGTGATCTTGTGCAACATTCTCTTCACTTCATCTTTTCGTATGCCACGAAATGATTGGACACGTTTTGTACTGAACAAATGGATGGCACATAGTTTTCTGAGCTCTCTCCAGTAATCACCATAGGGTGAAAATACGAGGTCTGAACAGTTATAACTGTATTTCCGCTGTCCATAAAGGGATGGTCGGCTGGAAATTTGGAGGTCGCGGGTTTTAAAGAAAAGATCGGCCATTTTTGCCGAGGAAATGATTATGGTTGGTGTAGCAGCTATACGTAATTGCATGATGGGGCCATATTTATTGGAGAGATGACTTAGATGGAGGTGGAGATCTGAGGTTGGAAGTTGGTGAAGATTTCCTATGAGAGGAAGGCTTGGAGGACCAGGTGGTGTTTTATGAATTGAGGTGGTAGATCTTTTTTTATGGAGGAAGTAGAAGAAGATTAGAGGGATAGAGAGAAGGGAAATTAGAAACAACATGGTTTTGAAGATTGTGTGTTCTATTTGCAATCAATCACTTAGCATTGTAGTCTGTTTTTATAGCAGGGGAGTCTCATTGGACTCAAGTCAGTTTTTGAATTTTTCATTTATTTTTTCTTTTGCAACAAATTCTTTCTTTATTATATAGCGGATTTTATTGAAAGATGGGTCAACTATGGAGGAAAAGGACATTTTGACTGTTTATGGAGGCGGCTTGTGACTACGGGTAATTCACATTTAAATGGAAGATTGCTCTATATACAAATTGTTTTTATTTATGAGTCCACACAACAAAAGGAGGATATTCCAACTTGTATGAGTAAAACTTAGATTGATGCGAGTCCAAATGAAAAAGGGACCAGTGGGAGAGTGGACGGTAGGCTGAAGATTCGGTATGCAAAGAATCGACAAGCAATGACTACGCCTACAGCTACATGCATGTGGGAGATATCTGTACAATCTATGGAGTATTTACATAATTAATAAGTGCATGTGATAGGCGCAGATTTTTTTTTTTTTGATAATTTAGGCGCAGATTTTATTATCATCTAATAATTAGAGAATGAAACTGGTTTTCTACTCATTAAAAAATTGAGTATTGAAAATTAGTATGATTAAATCGTATAGATGATAGATCTCATCCGAATGGTTTGTATTTATTTTAAATTGTATATATATTAAAGTATTTTAAATGGATTAAATATTAAACATACATGCAAGAGATGTAAACGTTATAAATATATCTGACTCTCATAACTCATCTTTTTATGAGTAGAAATAAATAGAAATTAAAAATTGTTTTATATACTAACACTTTAATTTTATTGTTCTGCTTAATTATGTGAGTCAGGACCCACTTATCAATCAGCTCACATGCTCATCATGTTTATTTTTGTGAATGGTTCTACCTCCGATCCTTGATATTACAATGCAAGTTTGTTTGTAAACTAAGTATGCATGGTAATTGACCTCCCTTATGAAAATTCATTCATGCTCACATTTTTGTTAATTTTAAATAAAACTAGCGATTCAGTTGATGACTTTGTATTATAAAAAACGAGTTTTGGGCCAATAAGATTAGTTTACATATGTAATGAGTTTATGGAGTCGTGGGATAATTGGCATGCATAGAGGGGATGGCTTTGTCGGTATGCATTTGGTGTCAAACTTGAAGAGGAAGACCAAATAATTAATGATTAAGTTAATTAATGGGAGGGTATCATAAAGGGATACGCAGTTGTTTTAATTTGTTTATTGATTATATAATTTTATTAGCCTCTATAAGTTCAAAAGAGACACACTTTCCCTCCAAGTTCCGTCAATATTCATTGTAGACAAGTGCAATTGCGGCGGTTAGGTGGAAGGTCACGGCCCGAGACGGAAGTACCTTAACACATAAATTCCCTTGTCTATATACTCCTAAAAAAGGCTATTTAACAAAAATTAATTGTAACATTTATGGATCAACAGAACCGAAATCTTATTATTTAAACACAAACATGAATAATAATTGGAGAAAAATAATTTGTGTCTGCAATCATTATATAGCAGATAATGAATCGGTGATGTGTGTATCTTTATCTGATAGCTAATGTTGGACTAAGTATATTATGATGTAGCGTTCGCTTCACGTCACCTATTTGTATATCTAATGTAAAATTGATTTCAATATTATATTCTTAAACTTTTAAAATTTCATATTTAGTCTGTTTGAAGTAGTGCCTTTGTCAATTATTATGACCGTGGCTTCAGTTATGGGGAAAATTTTGAGTTGGACCTAGTGTGACTTCTGTGTCAATATCCTGTTTCCTAATACCATCAGGCAATTCCCAACTTGAGCAAAGAAGTTCAGAAAAAATTATTGAGCAAGTTTTGTATAATTGATATACTTGGTACCCAACTTGAGGGGAGTGTTGCCAAAATATGTTAGAATTTTTATTGTACATGTTAAAGGGAGAATCATGTTCTTTTGTGTAATTATATTGTTCATTATATAGGTTGTTGGGCCCTTTATTGGGCCAGGTATATTGGGCTTTATGATAATAGCCCACTTTCCTAGTATGTTTCGTTGAGAAATGCTCCATTCGATTCTTAATAAAAGAGTCTAAAATTTTGATAATTTTGATACAAAATATAAGAGCCCATCTTACATTCTCTCCATATTAAATGCATTTTTCCTACTTTGTCCCTAACTCTCTTTCATATTTATTAATACTTATGTATTTCTCTCTCTTAAAAGTATCATAATAAATATATGCAATATTGGAAAACAAACATTAACTCCAAATATCCAACTAACTTTTACATATTTTCTTAAACGTTTTTTGGTGGTTGGGTTCTTATATAACATACCAGAGGGAGTATATTAATATACAATATAATCTACTGTATCTATCTTCAATCATTCAATAATATAATCATTTTTTTCTCGCCAAGACTCTGTGTACTATCCTATGGAATTCCTACCGATAGCTACACTATGGGTTCTTAATTGCCAAGCAAAGATCATTTTTCTTGTGCATAACTATTCCTAGTGTAACTTCTGTGTCAATATCTTGTTCCCTAATACCATCAGGCAATTCCCAATCAAAAGAGTGAAGAAGATTAGCAAGTGCAAGGTCCACTGTGAGTAATGCCATGTTCATTCCTGGACAAATCCTACGACCAGCTCCGAAAGGAATAAACTCAAAATCTTGGCCTTTAAATTCAATTGAACAATTTGAGAATCTTTCTGGATAAAAGTTTTCTGGATCTTTCCATATTTCTGGGTCTCTCCCTATGGCCCAAGCATTGATCAGAACCAAAGTTTTTGGTTGAATCATGTAACCTTCTATATTGCATCTATGCATGGATTCTCTTGGGAGAAGTAAGGGAGCAGGTGGAAATAATCTCAGTGTCTCCTTCACCACTAATTTCATATAAGAAAGCTTTTCAATATCCTTTTCACTTATAAATTCTTTCTCGCCATATAATTTTCTGATCTCATCTTGCACCTTCTTCATCACTCTGGGATTCTTCATCAATAAGGTCATTGCCATAACTATTGTTGATGCACTCGTGTCTGTTCCTGCTATGAATATATCCTGCATCCACCAAAAGAAAAGTTGTATATAAGCTTAAAATATTACTTTTTATAGCGTAATACTTTGGGAAAATAACAAAAAAATATATTATGACTAGAATATGTTAACTAATTGAGTATAAGTATTAACTAGTTGAATATAGACATTAACAACCGCAAATCACTTATTTGAGATTTTAAAATTCAGAAGGTATATTTTTGTCAAATCCCCATGAAGTTTAGGGGATTTGGTCCCAGGAGCTCACCAATGGCGGGACGCACATCTAGGCTCAAAGAAAATTTACATAGGTATTTATAAATGGACCTCTAACAAGGTTTTTACAACCCCTTTATTAATTAGACCAATTTGTGTTAGCCTAAAAATTGACTTTTGTAATGTAGATTACGGAAAATAGAGACTATATGTATATGTGTGTATATTATTACCAGGAGCAGAGCCTTGATGTGATCTAAGGTGAGATTAAAGGAGGAAGAACGAGCACACATCATTTGAAGAAGGATATTAACTATGTCTTGTTGGTCGATTGAAGGGGATTTTGTATTTACGTGTTCGTCGATGACTTGTTGTAAGAACATGTCAAGCTGCTTGAAGGTTTTGTCCAATCGAGTAAGAAGTCCCCTTAGTCTATCAACAAAATTCAACCAAGGAAGATAGTCTGAGATATAAAATTCTGCCAACAAAGCCTCAAATTCATTCAACAATCCACGAAATTTGTTTCTTTCATTTGCTTGGTCTTCCATATCATATCCTTTTCCAAAAGCAATCCTACAAATTAAAGTTCCTGTAAAAGACATTAACCTCTCACTCAAGTTAACTACTCTGTTATGAGATGCAGCACATAGTGACAACTTATGAATCATTCTCATAACCTCGTCTTCCCGAATGGGACGAAACGAGTTGGTGTGGCGAGAGCTATAAAGGTGAACCATACACAGTTTTCTCATTTCTCTCCAATAGTCACTGTAGGGAGCGAAAGCCAAGTCTAAGCCATTGTAAGTCAATTTTTGTTGACCAAGCAAGGATGGTCTGCTTGCAAATACGAGGTCATGGGTTTTCATGACTTGTCTGGCTATTCTTGCAGAGGAAACAACAATGGCTGGCTTGACACCAAAGCGAAGGAACATAAGAGGACCATATTGCTTGGAGAGATGCCATAAATAACGATGTGGTTCAGAGTTTGGAAGCTGGTGAAGATTTCCTATGAGAGGAAGACCAGAAGGGCCTGGTGGAAAATGTTCTCTTGCTCTTCTTCTTTTGTTGATAAGAAATAAGAGGAAAATTGATGAGAAGAGAATGACAAGTAACTCCATGTCTATGATGCACTTGATCAAGCACTTGATCTCGAAGTTATATATCGAAGCGGGGAAAAGCAGAGGAATCAATAATGGTTCAGTGGTTGCAATATGTGACAAATCACTAATGAGTCTCTATAAGGAGGGACCCCAAAAGATACATTGACAACTCCTTTGGTTGCAGGAATTGTAAGTAAAGAATTGGACAAAGAAAGGGGAAAAATGAAAAGTACAGGTAACGATGAGAAAGTAAGGTTTATGGGCTCATAAATATATGTAAATTGCCTTACAATCAATCAATTCTTTCTCCTTGCAATTCTTTCTATGAACCAAACCCTTAGTTTAGTTTCATTACATATTATTGATATATCATACCATTTACATGCATGCATGCATACATACATACATATTATATATGTATGTATATATATAATACACATTTTCTACCTAAATATAAAACTTATTATTTAATTTATTTTGTTTAAAAATGTTAATTAAGTTGATTAAAATAACACGATTCCTAAACTCTCAAACGAATGTCCTAAATAGTTTCGCTTTTTTTGGTTGCTTACTATTAAGGAGTATTAATTGAGACAATTTAAGAAAATTCCAAAAAATAGAAATAAGTTTTATATTTAGAAACAAGTTCACATCCCAAAATAGATCCTATCTTTTAGAATGAAAGGAGTAACTAAGAAGCTAGATAAATAACTAACTACAGGTATGCTTCACATCCTTGATAAAGAAGTATACTTAAAATCAGTTAGTAAGTTGTATTTTAAACGGTAAAAGATTCTGAATTTCATCAAAGGCCAAACTTCAAAGAGTAGAAACAGAGAAGCAACACATTGTGTGATGAAGTAGAGGACAGCAGGAAGGATAAAACATGTAGTTGAGAAACTAATCAAAGAATGCTTTCCGACGCAATATATTGCCATCATGATTTCATGTGGAGATAGAGGATCTATCAGAAATGGTGAAGAGGGAGGTTGATGATTACAGCAGCATATATACCATATTCAAACGTATTCCAGTAAAATGCTCGAAGATTGTCATGTCAGTGTCACATATGAACACAAATGGACCTGGCCCCGATCAAAACGCCAAGTATCCTGGACATTTTTATTTCTACCCACCATGTGACCTACTTTTGTAAGTAGAAAATTATTGTGATAAGATCCTAACAAGGGATGTAATGAATAAAAGTTAATTCTGCAACAACTATATAATTGACATGTGGTGTGAAAACGATTTCTGAAATATTAAATGGCAGTATATATTTGTGGTCATTTGTTATCGAAATTTTGGCTGGTTAAATTTTTTTACAAAAAGGTAAAATAATAGTAATTAAAAAAGAGTTAACTGTATCTAAACCCTTTATATCTTTCAGTTCAAAAAAACCTTTTTTTTTTATAAAAAGACAATTTCATTAAAATTAAAATGATTACAAACTAAGACTCTCTTATATAACTATATAAGAGAGTCAATTATTAAAGTACATGCTGAAACACAAAAGGAGAGAAAGTTAGAAAATAGGCAAGCATGATAAAATTGGGACCCGAAACAACAAGCGCTAACCAACTCCATTTGAGGTAGAACAATCTGCAGTAGATGGTAGAATCGATTGAAGAAGTGACAGCCAAAAGAGAGAGTTAAAGCAGACTCATAATTTGCAAGAAGCTTCATAAAAGATACACCACTACGAAGTATAAATCTATACTTCACGACTTTGTCACCCACAAGAGGGTGAGTTCAAAAAAATCTTTTATATATATCTCATCATAACCATTTAAATTTAATTTTATTAAAAATATTATAATAGATACACTACCTAAAATCAAAGTGAATGTCCATTTATAATACTACCTCCGGTCCCTAATGTAAGAGCCCAAAATTGGAATGGTTTTGGTCCCTAATGTAAGAGCTCACCCCACATTCTCTCCTCATTTAATGCATTTTTTCCTACTTTACCTCTAACTCTCTTTCATATTTATTAATGGTTATGTATTTCTCTCTCTTAAAAGTACCCTAATAAATATGGGCAATTTTGGAAAAGAAGCATTAACTCCAGACATCCAACTAACATTCACATGTTTTCTTAAGAAGCGTTTTTTTGGCGGCTAGCTCTTACATTAGGGACCGAAGGGAGTATATAACTATTGCTATATGATCAACAATAGTACGTAACTATTTTAAGGTTAAACAATATAATGATACTTAACATTTACAATGGAACCAACAATGAGATTTTCCTTAATATGACAATAAGATTAAACGTGAAAAGTCTGAAATGTCCTTATAAATAAAATAAAATTATCTTATCGTCAGGGAGTATTAAAAGACATTTTGGACTTTCACGTTTAATTTTATTGTCATATTAAGGAAAATTTCATTGCTGAACCAATGGTAAAAGTTGGGTATCATTGTTAAATATTGAAATAGTTATATATACTATTGTTAATCCTTCGACAATAGTTATGTATCATAAATGGACCTTCGCCCTAAAATCAAATATACATCGATCTAGATGATCTATAATTATATGTACATCTATTCTCCGTGCTCATATTTTTCATGGTTAGGTAAACTAGTTCATGTGAAAACAACCACAAAGACAGACAATAATTACATTTGGCGAGAGGATTACTGTGGGGTTCTAAGAATGAAATATGTTCACCATAAAACCTCACAGCAACATGCCGACATGCAATGATAAATTTTGGGGGAAAAAAGAAAAGGAAAACCTGTATGGGACCTTGTTTTTATAAGTTTTTTTAAAACAAAAAATAGAAAATTATTTTTATAAACAGAAATAAAAAAAAATCCTGACATGTTGTCCAAACTTTTTTTTTTGTATTTCGATCTCTCACCTACTAAATTTTCAAAACTTATTTATAGAAAAGTTTACAAAAATAAACAACACAAAACATAACGAACAACCTCTTTTCTGTATAATGAGAAATAAAAAAAACTCTATATTCCTGGCTTATTATAGAGATTTTTTTTGGCGATTATTAAAATTTTGCCATACTTCAATGGTTATCGCTTTTATTATTTCCCCCCCTCTTTTTTATATGAAGTCCTTTTACTACAAAGAAAGGGGAAAGAAAACTTGGTTTCGGCTTGATGATATGGAACGGGCCAATCAGGACTAGAGCACAAAAAGAATGTTTTTTTGCGCAAATAAGAATGGTAGTGCACTTTTTATCAAAAAAAAAAAAAAAAGAATGGTAGTGCACTTGGTCCTTTACATAGCTTGACTGAGCTGGGCTCACTTACCCACCTCTGAAACAAAGCCACTGGCTTGTTAATTAACCACTTAATTAATTAATTAATTAATTATATATAATTAATTATATATATATATATATATATATATATTTATATATATATAATTAATTATATATATATATATTGTTTTACGATAAAATGGGTGAATAATAGTGTGTTGCTTCCTTCCTTTCCCACGCGTCACTGTGATAAGCTCCTAACAAACGATCGATATAATGAATGATAAAAATGCCCAGAACGTGACGTGAAAAAGATTTCTGAAATATACTAAAAGATAGTGGAGATAAGTGGTCATTTTTTAACGAAATTTTCGGTGGTTACATTCCTTCTTTGAAATCTCAATAATTTAAATTTTTCTCTCTTTCTTATTTTCATGTCATATCCCCTTTTCGAATAAATTTGAAAAAGAAATTATCATTTCTACTATTACAATTTAAATCAGGCTGGATCGTAGCGTGCATGGCCATTTGTATAGCGTGATAGGTTGGGCTCATTTCTAAGTCCACTTAACAAAAAATAATGACAAGTGCCTTCATTTGATTCCTGTGAACTGTGAGTCTGTGATGTTATGCAAATTGTATGAGGCATGATCCCAAATTCGTGCACAAAAGTAGTGATCTAGTTGAAACAATGATGGTTGGATTATTGGTTTGCAATCTTTGACAGTTGACATCCATGTGAAATTTGTTGAACTAGAGTTGTTGCCAGGTTTCAATGGTTAGTTTTAGTTAATTACTACTCAGATTAGTCTAAACCACAACAGATAGTTTAGATTATGAGGTGAGGATGATAAGCAGTGAGACACAGATGTAGGAGATTGAGGAAGAGCAACTACGGAAATGATTTGTTAATCAATGCTCTATAGTTAGAGGAAGATGAAAAAGAAATGTCAGAGAAGATAATAACATGATGACTTGTTGCAATGTGATCCAGTTTATCTTCAACTTCATAAATATCCATAGAATTTAAATTTTGAATCTCATCTATTTTTTTTATTTTATAAGTCATGGGCAACATACATAATCATCTAACATTTAATTCATTTTTTATTCAGGTAGTTTATTTAACTAATTATATTGGATATATATCGTTTTTTTCTCAATATTTTTCTGATTGAAAAGTGACGCTGTAGGAAAATGATGTATATTGTTTATGTGGATCAGGACGAACAATATAAGTCTCAAACCCATACTAAAACAAGTGAGCGTAAACAACAACAGGCGAAAGAAGGATAAGTAGGATTTATGTAACGAGTTGACAGGCTAATAAGAAAACTTAATCATGTGGATGTGTGATAATTATGGGCACTTAATAACTAAGCAAAGATCATTTTTCCTGTGCACAATTAGTCCTGGTGCGGCTTCCATGTCAATATCTTGCGCCTCAATCCCATCAGGCAATTCCCAATCAAAACAATGAACAAGATTAGCAAGCATAAGCTCCATTGTGACTACTGCCATGTTCATCCCTGGACAAATCCTGCGACCACCTCCAAATGGAATAAGCTCAAAATATTGATCTTTGAAGTCTTTTGAGCATTTAAAAAATCTTTCTGGATAAAACTGTTCCGGATCTTCCCATGTCTGAGGGTCTCTCCCTATAGCCCAAGCATTCACCATAACCATAGTATATGATTGAATATCATAACCTTCTAAGTTGCATTTGGCCATGGATTCTTTTGGTAGAAGCAAGGGTGCAGGTGGAAACAGTCTTAGTGTCTCCTTCACCACTGCTTTGAGATAATGAAGCTTCTCAATATCGTCTTCACTTATAAAATCTTTCTCTCCATATAACTTTCTGACTTCATGTTGTACCTTTTTCATCACTCTAGGATTCTTCATAAGTGAGGTCATCGCCCAAACTAATGTGGCAGCACTTGTGCCCGTTCCTGCTAAAAATATATCCTGCATCGACATAAAATTAAAAATGAAATTGAATAACCTTAAAGAAAATATAATATTCTGTATTACAGAAAAAATGTGACAATGGTTATTAATACCATGAGCAAAGCCTTGATGTGATCAAAAGTGAGATCAAAGGATGATGAACGAGAATCCATGATTTGAAGAAGCATATTAATTATGTCTTTTTGCTCTTTTATTTGAGACATAGTAGGATTTATGTGGTCATCAATGACTTGTTGCAAGAACATGTCTAGCTGTTCGAAGGCTTTATCCACTCGATTAAGAAGTCCTCTAAGTCTATCAACAAAACCCAACCATGGAAGATAATTTGAGAAATAAAACTCCCCAAACAAAGTCTCAGCTTCATTCACCAAACCATGAAATATACTTCTCTCACGTCCTTGGTCTTTCAACTCATACCTTTTTCCGAAATCAATCCTACAAATCAAAGTGTTTGTGAAAAATATTAACCTCTCACTCAAGTTGATCACTCTATTTTGAGATGTAGCACATAGTGACAACTTTTGGATCATTTGTGCAACCTCGTATTCTCGAATGGGACGAAATGAGTGGGTGTGTCTTGAGCTAAACAAGTGGACGACACACAATTTTCTCATTTCTCTCCAGTACTCACCGTAGGGAGAGAAAGACAAGTCTAAGCGGTTGTAAGAGAATTTGCGTTGACCAAGCATGGATGGTCTGCTTGCAAATACGAGGTCGTGGGTTTTCATGATTTGGCTGGCCATTTTTGCCGAGGAAACAACAATAACGGGCTTGACGCCAAAACGAAGGAACATGAGAGGCCCATATTGATTGGAGAGACGCCATAAGTAACGATGTGGTTCAGAGTTAGTGAGTTGGTGAAGATTGCCAATGAGAGGAAGGCCAAGAGGGCCTGGTGGAAGATGTGATCTTGTTTTTCTGATTCTGTATAAGATAATAAATGTGAGGAAGATAATGGATGAGAATGGAATGACAAGTATGTCCATTTCTGTGATGTGATGCATATTGTTTATAGAGTCCAGCGCTTGATTCCATAGTTTTATACATACAAACCAGAAGGCATGGTTACAATTTATGACATTTTCTTGGTTGGCAAAAAAAAATTATGACATTTTCTTATGGAAAAGCATCCCCACCTTTTATTCTATAATATCTATCCGTACTTAATGTTAGGTACCAGTTTCGGTGGCGTGTATTGAATGTCCACGTTTTATATTTTTTTAAAATTGATGGATTTTTAAGATTTTTTAAATATGATATTTGAGATATTATCTGAGTTTTGGTTTAAGAAAGTGTGTGTATCAGATGTATAAAAAAAAAAAAAGTGTGTGTATCAGTGTGTGTGTGTGTGTGTTTGTGTGTGTATATTAAATCTGTAGTATACATATCAGATTTGGACCGTCAATATTTGTTAAACACATGCTGCATGTCATTTTGGTAGGTATTGAATTGAAAATGGTTCCATGAGATGTAAATTCATCATATGCTTTATGCATCATAATATTTGATCAAATAAAACACGGGACTGATATTACTACTAGTAAGCGCAAAGTTGAGTAGGGAGAACTAGTTTAATTTGGGTCTTAAGATTCAATTTGTATGGTCCGGATTTGATCTTTCAAAAGTTCATATTTTTCTAAACAAATTATTTTAATGGGTACAAAACCTGAAAAATAATCTCTAACTATTATTTTGAAAACAATATTTTTCATTACATAAATAATTCATTTAAAAACAATTAAATCTAACCTAATGAGCACGAACACTTAGTAGAAAACTAGTCCCATAAGACATTTCCTTGAGAGCTAATCAAATATAAACTCTCCTGTCGTGATTTAGATAGTTTATACTCCCTCCGGTCCTAAATATAAGACCTAATTGACTTTTTTGAAAAATCCTAAAAAAACAAAATAAGTTAATTATAAATTGATTTACCTAATTTTTTCCCTTAAACTAGTTTGTTTTACTTATAAACTAATGGATAATCCAAGGTTTTAAAACCCGACCCGAACGTCGAGCCGGAAAACTGAGCGGGTCATGGTTGAAACGGTTGGACCGTTCGGTCGAACCGGTGACGTAATAATTTAATGAAAATTAAATATATAAATATTAATACTTAATAACTTAATATAATTAGGATGAAGATATTTTTTTAATCAAGTTCATTTTTTTCAATCAAGTTCATTTTTTTTCTGTTGATATATTTTTTTTTGCAGTCTTCAATTTCTGACCGGACCGGTCCTATTACTATATAATTACACTAGAGTTTAAAATTTAAAAAGATGTCATTTTTTTGTGAGATTAAAAGATGTCTTGGTGAATGTGTATGTGTGTGGCTTTGGACACGTGAAGAGGAAGCCTAGTGATAATGGAAAGTGGCAATTAATGATATGACAAGGCAAGAGACTTCTCACTTTTGTACTTTTATTATGCGTGTTGCGTCTTTCTCCTTCTCTCTTCTCTGTATCTCATTTCCTCAGTTTTTCTCCTTCTCTCTTCTTTGTATCTCCGGCGTCGTCTGCACTATGTTCTAAGGTGAAGTGGTTCAGGTTTTGTTCTATTTCATCACCACTTTTTCAAGTATATGGAGGGTTATTAAGGAAAAAAAAAGTAAGTAATAATTTTTTTTTTAGTTCTTCCTTCCTCCCCTACCTTCTTCCTCCTTCTCTTGCAAAGTCACCAGCCGACCGGTTTTCTAGAACCTGTTCCGGCTCCCGGTTTAATAGCGGTTCCCGGTTCAAAATACGGTTCTTACCGGCCCAACGCGGCTCACCCTCCGAAACGGCTCCTATCCTTGAATCGAGTCGCCGCTTGAAGCTCCGGTCGACGGTCCACCCGGTCGGACCGTCCGGCTCGACTCGGGTTTCACAACCTTGGGATAATCTAAAATTATATCAAATATGTCATGATTTGATAGACTATTTTGCAACCTTAACCTCTCCAAAAAAAAGTCATCTATGTCCTATATTTAGGACCGGAGGTAGTATTTAACTGTACTTAAAGAATGACTTTTTCTTTGATAAAAAAAAGAATGACTTTTTCGTCAGAATAAAACATTACCATAAAAAATCGGTATTTAAGATATTATCTTTATGCTATTCCTTTATATTCATTAAAATGGTGTATTAAAAAAAATTTAACATGAACTATACAAATCATATCTGATGCAGGGAAAACTTATATTTCCCTGATCATTGCACATTTGAAGATTTCTTGAAAGCTTGAAGCACCAAGAGTTGGAAAGGCTAAATAAACCTGCAGCAAATGCAGAGAAAATTTGAAAATCTAAGAAGCTGTCCGAACAACCAGAAAAGGAACAATAATGTGGATGTATATTAATAAATCATGGCTTCTTAATGACTAAGCATAGATCATTTTATTAGTGCTCAGCTATTCCTGGTTTGACTTCCATGGCAATGTCTTTCTCCTCAATACCATCCGGCAATCCCCAATCAAAAACGGTGAAGAAGATTAGAAAGTGTAAGATACTACAATGTAATTATTGCCATTTTCATTCCTGGACAAGTCCTGCTTCGTCAATCATATGACAGTGGGCTCAGTGGGCACGCCACTGAGTTTGGACTAAATGCCATGAAGACCAATGAAAACAAAATAATGTTCGGTCATAGTTTTTGCTGGCATGCCCAAAAAAACTTGTGTAGTGTATCACATCACACTCCCCCTTACTGTTAAAATATTAAAATATCAATGGTCAGCTGTCAACGTGAGTTTTTAACAGTAAAGGGCAAATAATAAATATGATACACTTTACACATTTTCGGGGCAAAATATGGACCAAAAAATATTTTCAGGAAATATATATAATACATTGTGCATTCTTCCAGGGTATATATGACTATTGATCTAGATTAATTTTAGGAAGATACTTTTAAGCATATAAGGTTTTTTTTGTCTAAGCTTGGCAGAGAGTTTCCCTGATCTCAATGCTATCCTTTACTTTTCCTTCAAGGGAGATGATTATTTCTCTTGCTTTTTTTTGTTACATTTATCTTGCTTTAACTAAACCAGAATTTAAGCTTCATCTCTTAAACTAAGTAGTATCGATTGACTTGATTATAATAAGCAGGGGGTTTGCGTTCACTATTAAGCCTACGCCTGTCCATTCCTTTCAAGCGCCCTTTATACATATTTATTTAATTATATTTTACATGCTTGATCTCAAAATTAAATTCTATTACTAACAACATCTACTTTATCTAACTTAAGGCTTGACTACTAACACAGTTGATTTTGAAGGGTTAATTATTTGCAATTGTTATGTAAAAGAAGATTCTTTGAGTCCTGAGACATTAGGTCTCGACTCTAGCTAAGAAGCCTCAAAACCTAAATCTCATACTTTTTTAGAAAAAAGCAACATAAAATTCTAAATGGAAATGAGAAAAGTTATTTTATTGAAATAATGAGTATCGTAGAAAAAGGTTGATGTAGCTATGAGTTTTTAATTACTAAGCAAAGATCATTTTTCTTGTGCATAGTTATTCCTAGTGCCACTTCAGTATCAATTTTTTTCTCCTCAATACCATCAGGCAATTTCCAATCAAAAGAGTGAAGAAGATTAGCAAGTGTAAGTTCCACTGTGGCTTGTGCCATGTTTATACCTGGACACATCCTGCGACCAGCTCCAAATGGAATGAGCTCAAAATCATGACCTTTGAAGTCTATTGAACAGCTGAAGAACCTTTCTGGATAAAAGTGCTCTGGATCTTCCCATGTGTTAGGGTTTCTCCCTATAGCCCAAGCATTCACTAGAACTAGAGTTTTTGGTTGAATCACGTAACCTTCTATGTTGCATCTTTGCATGGATTCTCTTGGTATAAGCAAGGGTGCAGGTGGAAACAATCTTAGTGTCTCCTTCACCACTAGTTTCATATAAGAAAGTCTCTCAATATCCTCTTCATTTATAAATTCTTTCTCGCCGTACAAATTTCTGATCTCATTTTGTACCTTCTGCATCACTCTAGGATTCTTTATCAATAAGGTCATTGCCATAACAATTGTTGCTGCAATCGCGTCTGTTCCTGCTACAAATATATCCTGCAATTCACCATAAGGAAAATTGTATATGAGCTTAAACAAAAAGACTT
Source organism: Mimosa pudica (assembly GCA_029929735.1). NCBI lineage: Eukaryota > Viridiplantae > Streptophyta > Magnoliopsida > Fabales > Fabaceae > Mimosa > Mimosa pudica. Next base: position 13,392,084 of record JAKELP010000004.1, on the reverse strand, counting down.
TTGTACTGTGTAGTGCAGAAAATGGAGACTACACATACACATTACCGTGAGCAAAGCCTTGATGTGATCAAAGGTGAGATCAAAGGAGGAAGAACGAGCATCTATTATCTGAAGAAGGATATCAATTATGTCTTGTTGATCGGATGGGTGGGATTTTGGTTTCATGTGGTCATCGATGACATGTTGGAGGAACATGTCAAGTTGCTTGAAGGTTTTGTCCAATCGACTGTGGAGCCCTCTGAGTCTATCAAAAAAACCTAACCATGGAAGATAGTCTGAGAAATAAAATTCTGCCTGCAAAGCATCCATTTCAGCCGAGAGTCCAGTAAATATGTTCTTCTCATGTGCTAGCTCTTCCAAATCATATCTTTTTCCAAATGCAATCCTACAAATCAAAGTGCTTGTAAAAAATTTCAACCTCTCACTCAGGTTGACTACTTTATCATGAGAAGCAGGACAAAGTGACAACTCTTGAATCATTCTCATAACCTCGTCTTCCCGAATGGGACGAAATGAGTGGGTGCGGCGAGAGCTAAAAAGATGAAGCGAGCACAGTTTTCTCATCTCTCTCCAATAGCCATTGTAGGGAGTGAAAGCCAAGTCTAAGCCATTGTAACTCAACTTGCGTTGACCAAGTAAGGATGGTCTGTTTGCAAATATGAGGTCGTGAGTTTTCATCACTTGTCTGGCTAATTCGGCAGAGGAAACAACTATGGCAGGCTTGATGCCAAAACGAAGGAACATGAGAGGACCATATTGAGTGCAGAGATGCCACAAGTAACGATGTGGTTCAGGGCAAAGGAGCTGGTGAAGATTGCCTATGAGAGGAAGACCAGGAGGACCTGGTGGAAGAAGATGTGCTCTACTTGTTCTTCTATAGATGAGCAATGCAAGGAGGAAGGACGAGAAGAGAAAGGCAAGGACGACGTCCATGTCTAAATCAATATGTGAAGCTAAGTACAACCATGTAATATATACACATACAAAAAGAAAGATTATTGCAATTCACACGACAGTAGATATTTTTTTTTCTTCTGGAAACATGTCCACCTTTCATTCTAAAATATCTGAACTTATTTTATGCGAGATTCATTTGACGTTTATTATCAATGATTCATGAGATCTTTTCTATTTGATTATAAAAAGATCATTATAGTTGGACCGTTGGAGCATGCATGTTCTGACATTGGATATTCATATTCAGAATATCATTATAGTATATTTAAAAATATCATAGTAGGATACAAAAAAAGCTCCTTCTATATTTAAAAGCATTTCTTGTTCCTCATCCAACGCCCAAAAAATAACTTTGAATTCCAAAATCATTTTAATTAGTTGAATAATATGATTAACTAGTAGAATAGTGACATTATCTACTCAAAATCCCTTTTCTAGAATTTTGAAATTTAACTGTCATTTGATTCACCCAATTTTTTTTGATACATAATTCACCCAAATTTTTTACACAAACAAATTGCAAGATTGCGACAAATATATTTTTTGTGTATGTGAAACATCTCCACCTTTTATCATTCTAAAATATCCATATGTACATCTTATGGCAGATGTGTAATGGTCATCAATAATGCTTTATGACATTCTTAATATTTGACACATAATAATATAGGATTAAAGATGGAGCGGAACATCCTAAAGCATTTTTCTTTTATGGTTTTGTTGAGCTCATCAGTGATATTTCTGAACTTCATCCACCTTACACTACTCTCTTAAGTAGTTTTTAGAAATATACCCAACGTCATGAAGTATTTTTTGTATCCATTTTGAAATCCAATTCTAGGTAGTAAGCGAGATGAAATTATTCATTAAAGGTTAATACTAATTACTACACATATGAAAAAAGAGTGATAAGAAATGGAATAGCTAATATGAAAGGCAATGCAGTTTCAACCAATTATTAATATAGACCCTGTATTTTTTTTATCATCGATCTGATCATCTCCTTATACTTTCACTTGTTTTGATAGACTAATTATGTCCCTTTAGTTTCCCCCTTTATTTTAGGTCTTTATAGTGTCACACGATTTAAGTCATTGTAGTTTATATATTTATATAACAAATTTAAAATTAAATGAATAAATAAAACAAAAATATAAATACTCAAAAATTAAAATTAATGATATAATTTTAAAATTAATTGATTTAATCTAAGTAAATAATGAATAGAATTAGAATAATTCATTATAATTATACTAACTCAATATCTATAATATTTAGCAGTACGCCCCTTTAAGTTTGCGACTAGCTTACAATTCCTAACTTCTTATCATGACTTTATTTTCCAACAACTTTTCTGTGAAGATGAAGGACACCGATTTATGGGTCGGTGTAGTGTGCCTTGAGCCTAGTCCTTCAAGAAATTTTAGAACCTCAAGGTAAGCGAAAGTTACCCGGGTATCGTTCTCAAGGGAGTCTTGTTTAATTAAACTACCCTAATAAATTTGATGCAATGCAAGATGGATTTAGGTAAAGAAAATATATTTTGTTGATTTTTTAAAGAGTAAATGATGGGTGCAAAACAAATAAATATTTTTGGTATTTTTTAATAAAAGGGTGTGATGGAAGTGAAGTGCTCTTGGAAATGATTTTCAATGGCTATCATAGCTTTCTAAATATTTTTGGGAGTTAATTAAGATGCTAATTTTCTAATTTACCAAACCTCATGAACCCATGAGTCCAATTATCTAATTAGTGGAACCCAAACTAACTAGAAATTGTTAAGTCCTTTAGCACCTTTGAGTTTTCTCTAGGTTTCCTAAAGTACCAAACCTCACCAACCAGGAAGTCTAATGCCTAGTCTCATGAACCCATTTAAATAGGCATTATTAATTACCCTAGAGTGTGATTATTGATTGCAATGCATTAGGTTCAATTACAATTCAATTCAACAAACTATCTACCAATACCATGAGTAAATAGAAATATCTAATGAATTATAAAGAACATATGTATGACCATACATATTGTTGACTCCAAATTTCTCATGTAAAAATCACAAATACCCATAATAACAACAAAGTCCAGTCCAATCTCAAAACATAAATGCTAACCTAAACCTAGACAATCAAAAATATAAAGAGAAAGGAAAGGAATTGGGACTCCCCTTGTAGATTCAGATTCAAAGCTCAAGCCACTTCTCATCAACTCCAAGAGGAAGGAGGGTGTTTTAGTAACTCATATGCAAGGAAGAATGGAGAAGTTTGAGATGAAAAGAGAGAGGAGGAGTGAGCATTTCGGCGCCTCACCCCTCCCTTGCACTGTACCAGTTCGGCTCCCTCCTCTCCCAATCCTTCTTCACTCCCTTCTTCAATTCCGTCCCTGCTCACCAAAGGCGCCTCCTTTCATTTTCTTCACTGTACGCGTTGCCTTTACTCCACGCAGCTTCCTTACTTTTTATTGCTCCCTCTAGATCTCCCCACGTGTCCACACACCAAAAACTGATTCCCCAAGTCCCTCAGCCATCTCTCCTTCTGTTTTGTTTTGTCTTGGGCTTTTCTTGCTCTTTTTTTTTCTTGCAAGCCCAAACAACATGGGTTTTAATTAAATTCAAATCACATGCCCACATGTTGCTAACTTAAAATGAATAGAAGGAGAACAAACACCTAATATGTTTTCCATTTCTTTTCAATTTTTAATCTATATTTATTTATTTGATGATTTGTTCAAGATAAAATCCCTATGTCTTAACTCTAAAATAGGCATAAGTGGGATCAAAATTGCATCTTCAATATGCTTAGAACCTCAATTAAGCATATAAAAAATATTACAAATCCAAGAATTTGTCAGAAGACATGCTATTTCAGTTTTCCTATTAAAAGAAAATAATAATTAATAAAGACATGTATGCCTAGCTATTTCATTGTGTTTACAATAATGTCTGATTTGTCATATATCATATTATATTATTAAATAACTCTAACTATATATCTTTATTATTCAACTATACATCTTTATTTCACCCTCCGTGCCTAATTTGATTATCATTGAAGAGTGTTGACATGGATAATTTGAGACAAAGTGGAGAAAAATTAAAAATATCTTATATATAAAAGATAGAAGTCACCTACCCAAATTTACCTTACTTATACTTGGGACATTGGGAAGTTTAAGGCACAGTGATGTGATTATGTCGTGTGATTCTTGGCAACTAGACAAAGATCATTCTTCTTGTGCACTGTGATTCCTGGAAGAACTTCCGTGTCAATGTCTTCCTTCTCAATCCCTACGGGCAATTCCCAATCAAATGTATTCAAAAGATTTGCAAGTGTAAGTTCCACTGTGACCATTCCCATTTGCATTGCTGGACAAATCCTACGCCCACCTCCAAATGGAATCAGTTCAAAATCTCTAATTTTCATATCAATTGAATTGCTCAAAAATCTCTCTGGATAAAATTGTTCCGCATTTTCCCATGTCTCTGGGTCTCTTGCTATAGCCCATGCATTCACAAACACCAGAGTTTTGGGTTGAATTTGGTGGCCCTCTATGTTGCAGCTTTCCATGGATTCTCGCGGCAAAAGTAATGGTGTAGGAGGGAATAGTCTCAGAGTTTCCTTCACCACTGCTTTCATATAAGGAAGACTTTCAACATCTTCCTCACTTATAAAATCTTTCTCACCGTATAAACTTCTGATCTCATCTTTTACCTTGTTCATCATTCTTGGATTCTTCATCAGTAAGGTCATAGCCCAAATTACTGTCACAGCCACTGCGTCTGTCCCCGCGATAAATATATTCTGCATCCACAAATAACAAAGAAATTGAATAACCCGTGTGAATGACTCTCTTATAATCCAACACAGAAAAAAAACAATATAGTATTCTTTTTTATCCTAATTAAAAGATTGAGTTGATTTTTGTTAGATTTATCCAACAAATTAGACCACTGATGCTAAGATATGTTTTATGTATTTAGATTTTAGATTAGATTATAACAAAAAATGAATTAATTTTTAAAACAATATAAACAATCTAAATTAATTTATTTTGCATGCTTAATTTTTTTTAAGAAAACGTTAACTTTGACTTTTTTTTTATTAGGATGAGAGGGAGTATTACCATGAGCAAGGCTTTGATGTGATCCATAGTGAGATCAAATGGTGTTGAATGAGTATCAATCATTTGAAGAAAGATATCAATGATATCTTGTTGGTTTGTTTGAGGCTTTTTAGATTTATGTGGTCATCAATGACTTTCTGGTAGAGCATGTCGAGCCTCGTGAAGGTATCATCTAATCGATTGAGAAGTCCTCTGAGTCTATCAACAAAACCAAACCATGGAAGATAGTCTGAAAAATAAAATTCCACTAACAAAGCTTGTGCTTCACTTAAAAGTCCATGAAACCTGCTTTTCTCACTTACTTTCTCATCATCCGACTCATAGCTCTTCCCAAAAGCAATCCTAGAAATCAAAGTGCTTGAAAAGAACACCAATGTGTTGCTCAAGTTGATTACCTTATGAGAATCAGCAGATTGAGACAACTTTTGGATCAGTCTCAAAACCTCATCTTCTCTAATGGAACGAAAGGAGAGAATGCGTTTAGAGCTAAAGAAGTGCATGACGCATAGTTTTTTCATCTCTCTCCATTGTTCACTGTAGGGAGCGAAACCCAAGTCTAAACCATTGTAAGACAATTTCCTTTGACCAAGCAAGGATGGTCTGTTAGCAAATATGAGGTCGTGGGTTTGCATTACTTGTTTGGCTATTCTGGCCGAGGAAACGACAATAGTGGGTTTAGTTCCAAGACGAAGGAAAAAGAGAGGGCCATATAGCTTAGAGAGGTGCCATAAATAATGATGTGGGGCTGAATTAGGAAGCTGGTGAAGATTTCCTATGAGAGGAAGACCAGGAGGACCAGGTGGAACATGAAGTCTGGTTCTTATTTTTCTTGAGATAAGAAAGATGAAGAAGATGGACGAGATGATGATTAGAAGGTGCACCATAGTAAAACTTTGTGTTTCAAGGCTTAAAGAATTGAGACGGATAGATTGAATGGTAGAATATTTGTGTACCATATTTATTTATACTTCAATTCTGAAACAGAGTTCTACTGTGGCACGTATCTTCAACGCACTTGGCTTCTCTCCGCTGCAGAGGAGAGAAACTCAAATTTTAACATTTTAAATTAAATGAAAATTTTAACATCTTTCGTGTTTAAAAAATTAAAAAAAATGCCAACAACAACATGCAGTGGAGAGAAGCGAAGTTCATCTCTTTTTTTTATTAGAAGTCCATCTTCATCACATGGGGTGTTTTTGTTGCCTTCTGAATTAAGAACCATGCGGGTTGTGGCGGCTCGCTCTATTTCAAACTGGGACATGTTTTTGGTCCAGAAATTTCAAAGCGATTTCAATTGGTATATAGTAGATTAGTATCTCAATAACTTGTTTTTGGTCCAGAAATTTTAACTTGCTTGAACAATGTAAATAAAAAACAGAACAGATATGTAGTAATCCAGTGAAGTCTCCAACTGTCCCCACTTTGCAAATATGTAACTTAATTATTTGTCGATAACATGATTAATTTCATGTTTCATATTTCTTTTTAAAATTTGTTTAATCATTTAGAAATTTAAAATATTTATAAAACTTAACAAATATCTGCTTTAAATTATTTGTTCTGTTCATCATAGAAAAAAACTACTGCTCTTATATTGATTTTAGCTGAATTATTGTCGTGTAATAGATTTTTTTAAAAAAATTCATATCCAATTTTCCCCCAAGAGAATATTTAAGCTTAGGAAATTATCCGTACCCTCTTATATATGCACAACATCTAAATACTTAAATAAATCTATAAGAATTTGTTTAATGAACAGCGATCACCTAATTGTTAGCTACATATAGACACCCTTACATATGTATTAATCTAAAAACTCGTCTTTTTCCTACTCGCATATATAAAAAATGGGTAAGCTAAACATATAGATGGGTTATATTGTATTTTTATTAAAAATATTTTGATAATATATGATTTGAAATCAAATATAAAAATCAACACAAGATTTAGACGGTTTTAGTACGTAAATTTAGTTTTCGCTACGAAAATCAGTCTCCTCGTCTCTTTAATTTCATCCATAAACATTGGTATCTCACGATTATTTTTGGTTAGCTCCCCTGTTTAAATTGAGCCAAACTTATTATAGCAGTAACAAGTAGTAACAAGTAACAACGACTACTACATGCGGTACCAGCAAAATCAAATCTACAAATCCAAACATATCTAAATTTAAAACATGTGCAACTTTTATACCAGACTTTGGAGTACTTAATTTTCATGACTGATTTCTACACGTGAATCTTACATGTTTGTCCACCACTTCTAAGAAATTTTCAAAGTGTTCACACTCGGAGTTATGAATCGGCATATAATCACTAAAAGATAATCAACTCCCCATGATCAGAATATGACATCACATGTTTCCTCAAGCTATTATACTACAATTTAAAAGAGTCGTATATACTCGAAAAAAAGAGTCGTATAGATCTTGAATCATCCTTCTTGTGGGTGAGCTGTATGGTTCTTGGCAACTAGATAAAGGTCATTCTTCTTGTGCATTGTTATTCCAGGTCTAACATCAGTGTCAATGTCTTGTTGCTTAATCCCATCAGGTAATTCCCAATCAAATGAATGAACAAGATTAGCAAGCATAAGCTCCACATTGATTACTCCCATCTGTATTCCAGGACAAATCCTCCTCCCAGCACCAAAAGGAATTAACTCAAAATCTTGGCCTTTAAAATCTATTGAGCACTTAAAGAACCTTTCTGGATAAAACTCTTCTGGATCTTCCCATGTGTCAGGATCTATTGCTATAGCCCAAGCATTTACAAAAACAAGAGTTTTGGTTGGAATCTCATACCCTTCTATGTAACACTTTTCCATGGACTCTCTTGGCACAAGTAAAGGTGAAGGAGGGAACAGTCTCAAAGTCTCCTTAACCACTGCTTTCAGATAAGGAAGCTTTTCTACATCCTCTTCACTAACAAACTCTTTCTCGCCATATAACTTTCTTGTTTCATCTTGTACCTTTTTCATCACTCTAGGATTCTTCATAAGTGAGGTCATGGCCCAAACTAATGTTGCCGCACTTGTGTCTGTTCCTGCTACAAATATATTCTGCATCCACCATATTTAAGATAAATTAATTGATCCACACACACACACATAATATGACAGAGAACTAAGACAACATTAATTACCATGAGCAGAGCTTTGATGTGGTCCATAGTGAGATCAAACGAGGTTGAATGATCATTCATTATTTGAAGAAGGACATCAATTATGTCATTTTGTTCTGTTCTATGCATTGTTGGGTTCATGTGGTCATCGATGACTTGTTGGTAGAACATGTCAAGTTGCTTGAAGTTTCTATCCAATCGATCACGAAGTCCTCTGATTCTATCAATCCACCCCAACCATGGTATATAATCTGAGAAATAAAATTCTGCCAACAAAGCCTGAGATTCATGGAGAAGTTCATCGAATTTACTTGTCTCGCTTCCTTTATGATTGTCTTCCAACTCATACCTCTTCCCAAAAGCAATCCTACAAATCAAAGTTCCTGTGAAAGACATCATAGTCTCACTCAAGTTGATTACTTCGCGACAAGCAATAGATTGAGACAACTTTCGAATTATTCTCATGACCTCGTCTTCTCGAATAGGACGAAACGAGTGGATGTGCCTAGAGCTAAACAAGTGGAACACACACAATTTTTTAGTCTCTCTCCAATAGTCACTGTATGGAGAGAAAGCCACATCTAAGCCATTGTAGGACAATTTCTGTTGACCAAGAAGGGATGGTCTACTGGCAAACACAAGGTCGTGTGTTTTCATGACTTGTTTGGCTATTTTGGCAGAGGAAACAACTATGGTGGGTTTGAGGCCTAAGCGAAGGAAAAAGAGAGGACCATGTTGCTTGGAGAGACGCCATAGATAGACGTGTTGGTCAGAGTTTGGAAGTTGGTGAAGATTGCCTATGAGAGGAAGACCAGAAGGACCTGGTGGAAGATGGGGTCTTGTTCTTCTTGTTATGTATGTAAGAAATAGGAGGAAGATAGAAGAGAAGAGAATGACAAGTTCCAACATGTTTCTGAGCACATGGAAGTAAGAACTTGATACAGTCCGAGTTATCATCCCAGTGGAGACTGGGGATTAATAATGGCAACGACACTAAAAGTAGGAAAGAGAAAACTAAATAGGCGAAATTAGAAAATTTTTTATATTATCTTCTTTATTTTGGATAAAAGGACAAAATTATTTAGGCGTTTATCATCTACGACAAGGCATGACATCTAGATTGTATCATCACAGCGAAAATATTTGATCCAAAAAGAAAATCACAGCGAGAATAAGATATTTTCTCATCACAAAGATGAGATGTAATATTATAAACCATTCAAATTGAAAATTAAAATTTAAATGTAAAACATTTAATTTAATTTGTGAATTTGGAAATGGTTAACTTAATTTTATGAGAAAAGGTAGTTATAAGATTTTCTTTATTTTAAGTCTTATATAGATTAAAAAGAAAAAAATAAAATATAAAAGTAAATCAAACATAGTGGTCCAAAATCGATTTAATCGTATAGATGCATGATAATGAGAGCATTTTCCTCATCAAATTGATCAGAAGATATTGTAATGTAAATATATGGAATACGTAGCGTGCACCTAATCACTTCCTTTCTGATTTTTCAGGGCATTCGATGTTGACTTTGTGCATTATTTAAACTTTATGCTACTTTGTTACTAAATAGACCATCCAACTTTAACATCTCTTATATGTAATTATATGATATACGATAGTTTATTAGTAAAGTAAATTAATTTTGAGAAAAAAATAGTTTATTAGTAAAGTAAATTAATTTTGAGAAAAAATTATTATACACATTTTAAAATGATTAATTTTATATAATTAATTTCTTTAAAAAGGTTAAAATAATCTTATAATTAAGAAAAGAGGGAGTAGGTCTTAGTATTCAAAATCTTTAACTTATTTGTAAGGATTTCCATCAAATATCCAAAGGAAATTGCATTAGCGAAATGAAGTGATATTTACCACTTGTATCCGTAGATTTAGCTAACCATATATCACTACTTCTTATCTTCATTCAATGGGGGAACACGTTATATATGCTATTTATTTAAGGACATTGCATTAGCTAAATGAATCTACAAAATCATTTGGATATAACTCCACTGTTAATATTGAAAATAAAATTGAGGGTTGATATATGAAAAATAAAGAAAAAAGCGGAATAAGATTTTTTTGGGTATGTAAATTTAGTATCCATCAATCGTTCACAATGCACCAAAAAAAATAAATTTTGATGTACAAATATGGAATTCATGGAATAAAAATGTGTAAATATAGAAATTTTGTTAATCAACCATTACCCACAAAATGACAAGTGATTTTTAACAATTCTGCGCCTGATTAGTGACTTAGCGCAATTCCTATACTTGCACAGTTTTCATTTGATTATGACTAAATCTATGCATCAGAATTATGTTTATATTTGGTGCAATTTATATAATTGTTGTATACTAAATATGGCACTTCATCCTTTTTTTTTTCGAGTTCATTAAACATAAGCACCAAACGACATGCAAATTCAAACTAAAACACATAAAACCCAGGATCAAACTTAAACCCAATAAAACCCATAAAACAAAAGCCCAAGCCCAATCTAGTAACAACCAATGGTGGGATAAGATGTGGATACTTTTTTTTGAACTAAAATAAGATGTGGATGCTGAATACAGAGAAAAACACATTTAAAGTTTAAACAAATTACACATTGGGTTTATGTCATGGTCCAGATAAACAGAGACCACATGGGAAGATATGGAGCCGAAGCTTATTAAGATGGGCTCGAATAAGCATTAAGAAAAGGCATCGTATTTCTTTTTTGTCAGGATAAGGAAAGGCGTACCATAATCAAAAATATAGGCCGGCTCTCTTGAGTTGACTCTATCCTCTCTCCCCCTCCTCTCAAACTTTTTGGGTGGTGGTGGGATCTCTTCTTTCGTCATTGTACGAGCTTTTTCATCGGCGTCTCCTTCCCCGGTTCATGCCGGGGAAGGAGACGTTCGTCACTTTCATTTGTCTGCTTTTATATTTCTTCCATTTTCAAATAAATTGGTTTAGGAGGTTCGACGACAAGAGGAATTTCTTCTACCCAATCTTCATCCTATGTATTAGTTTTGTGGGTATGTTTGTTTCCGTGAGATCTACTCATGGAGTTTCTTTGAAAACCAAATTGATTGGTTTATTACCGATAAGAGGTGTGGATCCTTTGGGATGGTTCTTTGAACAACCACTACTCAATGGCGTTTCTACCGGTGACGGTTCTTTTCTACCCACAAATTTTCATGAAGGAAGGATGAAGAGAATGATAGGGTTTTTGCGGCGGCGGCGGCTCCCTCATATCCATGTTTACCATTTTAGGGTTTCAATGTATTATCATTTGAATTTTCCTTTTTGCAGACCTATTTTGTATTATCATTTTCTAAATTAATAAAAATTCCTGCTTCCTAATAAAAAAAAAGGATAAGGAAAGGCGTAGTAACTCGTAAGGGTGTCGTGAACTTCGTGAAGTGGCTTTCTCTATGTATTCTTCATTCTCTATTATCAGCTTTCTCCTCCCTCCTTCTCCTGGAATTTTTTTGTTGTAATTCCGCTAATTCCAGGGAATTATATAACAGTTTGCTCCTTAATAGTTAACTCCATTTCCCCATGAATCAACTAATTAAATTATCCAATTGAGAAAAAGCATATATCAATTTTAGACAGAAACGTAAATAGTAAACACGACCTGACTTAATTTGTGTTTTGCAATTCCAATTCATTTTTCATTGTTCAGGTAGTGTATATTTTGCTTGATATAGACAATGCTAAAGCAAATATAGCGTGGGAGTAGCAGCTCGCGCATACGTCACCTCATCAAATGACAAACAATACACGTACAATTTTGGTATATATTATGATAATACTTTGAAAACTTTTTTTTGATAGATAATACTGTTATGACCAACAATTAAAGGGTTAAAGAGTAATATGGTGAATTGACTGTCCAAAGTGTGTATTTCACAACTGATAATAAAAAGGATAGTATCAGTCGTCATAGGTTTTTTAACTGCATTTGAATTGGTCCACCGTTTTGAGCGAACAGCCATTACTTTTGCGACACAAAAATATGTGGGCTCCCACATCACTGCAGAATTGTTTTTTGTAGGTAAATAAGCTAAATAAGCTTATTAATATATTTAATGTAGAAGTTAAATAAGCTAGTGTACAAAAATCTGGTTAATTAATTTATAGGTAACTTATTTAGTTTTATTAAGATATTCTAGTTCAGACCAAAAAAAAAATTAAGATATCCTAGAAAGTCAATTGCATTTTACATTGGATCACATGATTACTTTCCGAGATTACCTTCCATTAAGTGGTAAAGAAGGACAGATTGCATTTTAATTAACGACATTTAAACACTAATATAATAATATCGATAAACGTCATATTTTAATTCATTAACAAAAAAGAAATTTCTTAATAACTTCACCAAATATATTTCTTCATTTAAACACTAATAATATTATTGGAGATACTCTTTTTTTTACACGCCTACACATTATTTCTTGGGTTCATTCAAACAGGATACAAGCTTTAACAAATGACAATATCATCGCCACTAAATTAAAGGGCTTAGTCTACCTAAATTGACACAATTCTTACAAATTGTTCCCTTTATTATATATGCTAACTAAACCTCTTTAGCGAGAATTAAAGAAAATCAACTCTCCATGATCAGAATACAACAAACACACACTTCCACTTGAGCGAGCTAGATGATCAAACTATGAAGCGATCAGCCTATGGGAGAGCTACATTGTTGTTGGCAACTAGGTAGAGGTCATTCTTCTTGTGCATTGATATTCCTGGTTTGACTTCTGTGTCTATGTCTTGTTCCTCAATCCCAACGGGAAAGTCCCAATCAAAAGAGTGAACAAGATTTGCAAGCATAAGCTCCACAGTGGCCACCCCTAGGTTTATTCCAGGACAAATCCTACGTCCACCTCCAAATGGAATCAGCTCAAAATGTTGGCCTTTGAAGTCTATCGAACAGTTTAAGAACCTTTCTGGATAAAACTGCTCAGCATCTTCCCATATATCAGGGTCTCTTGCTATAACCCAAGCGTTTATAAAAACTATAGTCTTGGCCGGAATCTCATACCCTTCCAAGTTACAATTTTCCATGGATTCTCTTGGCACAAGCAAGGGTACAGGTGGGAACAACCTCAGAGTCTCCTTCACAACTGCTTTGAGATAACGAAGCCTTTCTATATCTTCTTCATTTATAAATTGTTTCCCTCCATATAACTCTCTGATTTCAACTTGTAACTTTCTCATCACTCTAGGATTTTTCATGAGTGAGGTCATGGCCCAAACTAGTGTTGCTGCATTAGTATCTGTTCCTGCTATAAATATACTCTGCATAAACCAGAAGAAAATTAATTAATCAGTAAATCACAAAACATACCATGTCAATGCAGAGATAAAATATAGAGAGACAATATGATATTACCATGAGCAGAGCTTTGATATGGTCCATAGTGAGATCCACCGAGGTAGACTGAGCATTCATTATTTGAAGAAGGACATCGATGATGTCTGTTTGTTCTGCTCTATGCATTGTGAGGTTCATGTGATCGTCGATGACTAGCTGGTAGAACATGTCGAGCTGCTCGAAGGTTTTGTCCAATCGATCATGAAGTCCTCTTATTCTATCAACCCACCCCAGCCATGGTAAATAATCTGAGAAGAAAAATTCAATGAACAAGGCCTGAGTTTCATTGATAAGTCCATGAAATCTACTTCTCTCACTACTTTCATTATTGTCTTCCAACTCATAATAACTCTTCCCAAAAGCAATCCGACATATCAAATTTCCTGTGAAAGACATCATCGCCTCGCTGATGTTGATTACTTTATGAGAAGCAGCATATGAAGACAACTTTTTAATCATTTTCAAAACCTCTTCCTCCCTAATGGGACGAAATGAGTATACACGCTGAGAGCTAAACAGGTGATGCGCGAACAATTTTCTCATCTCTCTCCAATAGTCATTGTACGGGGTTAAAGCCATATCTAAGCCATTGTAGGAGAATTTCTGTTGACTAGGCAGGGATGGTCTACTGGCAAATACAAGGTCGTGTGTTTTCAAGACTTGTTTGGCTATATTGGCAGAGGAAACAACAATGGTGGGCTTGGGGCCTAAGCGAAGGAAGAAGAGAGGGCCATATTGCTTGGAGAGACGCCATAGATGGATATGTAGTTGGTCAGAGTTAGGAAGTTGGTGAAGGTTGCCTATGAGAGGAAGACCAGAAGGACCTGGTGGGAGATGGGGTCTTGTTCTTCTTCTTATGTATGTAAGAAGTGCGAGGAAGATAGAAGCGAAGAGAATGACAAGTGTCAACATTTTTCTTGCCACGTGAAGCTAGGCACTCGATACAACTCTTTTTTTTATTCATTCACTCGATACAACTCTAAGTCCCATATATATACTGGTAAGATAAAAATAAATAATGGCAACTACACTAAAAAAAGCAGAGATAAAACTGAAAAGAAAAATAAAACGAGGAATTGCGACGCGGAAGGTTTGCATTTGGTGCTCTTGATGGAAAATTGTTTTCTCATTATTAGAGAATGAGATATAAATCATTCAACTTTAATATTGATTTAGTTTAAATTTAGTTAAATATTTTAATTGGCAGTTTTTATAATGTTTAATTTATTCAACAAGAAATGATGGCTTATAAGATCATTTTTATATCAAATTTTACAAAGGATAAAAGAAAAATATATTTAAAATATATGCATTCAATTAAATTAAAATAAACTAAACTATATCCAAATTAATTTTACATTTTTTTGTTTATCGCACGCTTGGCAATCCAACTCCTATATAAAATTAACTAATCCTGACTTGTGGGGTAGGATTGTTACCCATGTAAGTAGGATTGTTCCTTCACCCAAATTAATTTTACGGTGCAGATTGATTATGAAACATTTTACTCATTATTATTTGGGATGCATGTAGGCACCTATCTATGGGTGCCTCTTGATGAAGAAGATGAGGTTATTTTGTGGATTCAGACTCATTATATAATTATATACATATAAAAATAAGAATGAGCCAAATACTGATCATCTAACAGTGCTCACCCTTTTTTACATTATTAATTATTTAACAGTGGTATTTCTATATATAAAAAGCATGGTACATTTAGCCAATTTTTTTTTTAAAAAACTATTCATTTAAAAGGTGCCTTATATATGTATATATTAAAAGACTAATGGTGTTAGTTTGCGTTAATATCATAATATGTCACCAACTCCTTTAATTTTTATCTGCTAATTACTTACACGATGACATGGAAATTTTGACAAAGGAGCTACGAAGCTCCTCGTCACATCCACATCATGAACTGGAGTGGTGTCTATCGTGACAAAAAGTATCACCTCACCATCGCTAGTCATTTTCTCGAACATTAGCTACCACAATCATGCATGTCAAAATTGTTCACCACGATTATGTCTACGGCGAGATTCACTCCGATCCTTCTCTGTTTCGAGTAACCTTACCATCCACCAAAGTTACTTCATCCTACTAGCTAGGGTCTCATATCACCGCTTTGAATTAATTATGTCATTGAAGGAAAACTCAAATTTAACTTTAAACTAATTTTTTTGGGGCTACGTTTGACCCCATGTTAAGATTTTTCACGTGAGTGCAAATGGAAGTCATGAAAACTTTTGGGACGAATTTTGAAAAGAAAATCGTAATCTGGATGAGAGTGTGTTTGAGCTGCTCTTGGTTGTGATGGTTCCGACTTCCGAGCATCTGAGGAAAACTTGAACGGCAACCACTGCGAGAGAAAGTCCGAAGGGCTTTTCATTCCTCTCTATTTAAAATCCATTACTGTCTTGTGTCCGGTCATCAAGTTAAGTGAATTTTCTGGCATGTATTATATCTGTAAGTGTATGTTAGGCTGAGTGAAAACTTTTGTACTACCTCCGGTCCTAAATATAAGACCTAGATGGTTTTTTTCTTGGAAAGATTAAGGTTGCGAAATAAGTTATTAAATTATGACATATTTGATATATTTTTAGATTATCCATTAGTTTATAGGTCAAGTATACTAGTCTAAGGGAAAAATTAACTAAATCATCAATTTATAATTAACTTATTTTGCTTTATTTAGGATTTTCCAAAAAGTCAATTAGATCTTATATTTAGGACCAGAGGGAGTATTATGCATAATCTCTTGGTCTAAAATAATGCAGTTAATTGATATCTAATCAAAATCTAAAGAAATCATTTGATTGTGTTTATTGTTGCTTCAATGACTCTCCAAATGTTTTGAATATATATATATATATATATATATATATATATATATATATATATTAAATCTAATAAAAAAAATAGGGAGGTGACACTAAGTCAACATACTAGGGTTAGTGACATGTTAGCGCAAAAAAATTTCATAGTAACTTCACAAAATATATTTCTATATTTATTAAACACTAATAATATTGGAGATACTCTTTTTTTACACGTCTACACACATTATTTCTTGGGTTCATTAAAACACGATACAAGCTTTAGCTAACGACATTAGTGTCGCTAAATGGCTTGTCTATCTAAATTGAAACAATTCTTTCAAATTGTTCCCCTTATTATACATGCTAACTAAACCTCTTTAACGGGAATTACAGACAATCAACTCTCCATGATCAGAATACAACAAAACACACTTCCACTTGAGTGAGCTGGATGATCAAACTATGAAGCGATCAGCCTATGGGAGAGCTACATTATTGTTGTTGGCAACAAGGCAGAGATCATTCTTCTTATGCATTGTTATTCCTGGTTTGACTTCTGTGTCTATGTCTTGTTTCTCAATCCCAACGGGAAATTCCCAATCAAAAGAGTGAACAAGATTTGCAAGCATAAGCTCCACAGTGGCCACCCCTAGGTTTATTCCAGGACAAATCCTACGTCCACCTCCAAATGGAATCAGCTCAAAATCTTGGCCTTTAAAGTCTATCGAACAGTTTAAGAACCTTTCTGGATAAAATTGTTCGGCATCTTCCCATGTGTCAGGGTCTCTTGCTATAACCCAAGCGTTTATAAAAACTAGAGTCTTGGCTGGAATCTCATACCCTTCTATGTTACATTTTTCCATGGACTCTCTTGGCACAAGCAAGGGTGCAGGTGGGAACAACCTCAGAGTCTCCTTCACAACTGCTTTGAGATAACGAAGCCTTTCTATATCTTCTTCATTTATAAATTGTTTCCCTCCATATAACTCTCTGATTTCAACTTGTAACTTTCTCATCACTCTAGGATTTTTCATGAGTGAGGTCATTGCCCAAACTAGTGTTGCTGCTTTAGTATCTGTTCCTGCTACAAATATATTCTGCATCAACCAGAAAAAAATTAATTATTCAGTGAATCACATAACATACAATTTCATTGTAGAGATAAAATATAGAGACACTATTACCATGAGCAGAGCCTTGATATGGTCCATAGTGAGATCCGCCGAGGTAGACCGAGCATTCATTATTTGAAGAAGGACATCAATGACGTCTTTTTGTTCTGCTCTCTGCATTGTGGGTTTCATGTGATCGTTGATGACTTGCTGGTAGAACATGTCGAGCTGCTTGAAGTTTTTGTTCAATCGATCATGAAGTCCTCTGATTCTATCAACCCATCCTAGCCATGGTAAATAATCCGAGAAGCAAAATTCGGTGAACAAGGCCTGAGTTTCATTGAGAAGTTCATGATATCTGCTTCTCTCGCTACCTTTATTATTGTCTTCCAACTCATAACTCTTCCCAAAAGCAATCCGACATATCAAAGTTCCTGTGAAAGACATCATCGCCTCGCTGAGGTTGATTACTTTATGAGAAGCAGCATATGAAGACATTTTTTTAATCATTTTCAAAACCTCTTCTTCCCTTATGGGGCGAAATGAGTATATACGCTGAGAGCTAGACAGGTGAAGCACGAACAGTTTTCTCATCTCTCTCCAATAGTCACTGTATGGGGCGAAAGCCACATCTAAGCCATTGTAAGACAATTTCTGTTGACCAAGCAGGGATGGTCTACTGGCAAATACGAGGTCGTGTGTTTTCATGACTTGTTTGGCTATTTTGGCAGAGGAAACAACAATGGTGGGTTTGAGGCCTAAGCGAAGGAAAAAGAGAGGGCCATATTGCTTGGAGAGACGCCATAGATGGACATGTAGTTGGGAAGAGTTTGGAAGTTGGTGAAGGTTGCCTATGAGAGGAAGACCAGAAGGACCTGGTGGACGATGGGCTCTTGTTCTTCTTGTGTATGTAAGAAATACGAGAAAGATAGAAGCGAAGAGAATGACAAGTGCCAACATGTTTCTCGCCACGTCAAGCTAGGCACTTGATATGACTCTTTTTTATACACTTGATATGACTCTAAGTCTCATATATACTATATATAAATAATGGCAACTACACTAAGTAAAGCAGAGAAGGGAAAAAAGTATCCCGATAAATTGCGATGCGGAAGGTTAACATTCGGTGCTCTTGATGGAAAATTATTTTCTTATTATTAGAATGAGACAAATCTTTCAACTTTAATATTGATAGTTTAAATTTAATTTATCATTTTAACGTATTTTATAATGTTTAATTTATTCAACAAGAAATGATGGTTTAAAAGAAAAAAGTAATTTCAAATATATGCATTAAATTAAATTAAATTCAACCATATCCAAATCAATTTTAAAAAAATTTTGGGTAAAAGGGACCTAATCTGGCCCCCAAGTAACCACCAAGGAGCGCTGAGCACCCTGAACTAACAATATGTCCATATTTGTACTCCAAGTAACCAAGGTGTTTAAAAACTACCCCGGTTGGACGGTCAACAACGTTTGACCGTTACTATGCCTATGTGGCCGCCACGTGGAGACCTGTTTTGCCACTTGACGCCTTGTCATCGCCACGTAGGGTAAGTGTATGTGGGTCCCACATTAAATAAAAAAAAATTTTCTCTCCCTCTTCATCAGCAAAGGCAACCCCCATTCACCTCCCTTCCCAGCCCCCACACCACCCGCCCCGCCCCTTCATCAGCAAAGGGTAACCATTCTGGACCATTGGGCAACAACGGGTGCAATTTCACCCTTAAATTAACTAAAGTGGTCCAATTTTACCCTTTGGCGAAAGTAATGTTGACAAATAGAATGTAACGATGGCACGTGTCAAAATTACATTTTCTAAAAGGTAAAATTGGACTACTTTGATTACTTCAAGGTAAAATTATACTTGGTGTTAGTTTACAGTGTTCAATGGTCCAGCGTAGTTACTTGAAGGGCAAAATATAGTCATTGCTCATTCACGACTTATGGGATAGAAGTGCTAACCACGTAAAAATTGTTCTAACACCCAAATTAATTTTATTGTGGAGATTGATTATTGTAAAACTTTTTTTTTTTTTGCCATGATTGTGAAACATTTTGCTCATTATTATTTGAAACGCATGAAGGCACCTAGGCGTGCCTCTTGAGGAAGATGATATATATATATATATATATATATATATATATATATATATATATATATATATATATAAATAAAAGACGAAATACTGTTCATCTAGCAGTGCTCACCCATTTTACGCTTTTTATTAACAGTGGTTTTTTTAAATAATCACTGTACATTTAATTTTTTTTTTTGAAAAAATACTATTCATTATTTAACATTGTTTTTTACTTGTTTTCATTCGCCCAAAAAACAGGGCTTTTTTTACACCATCTTTTACATTTACGTGTTTTGCCTTTTATATAATGAGAAAAGATATGTGTTATTAAATACACTTTTATTCAGTTTCAATTTTTTATATGTATGTAATTATTCATAGCTGACAACGTTGCCTTATATATGTATATATTAAAAGACTAATGGTGTTAGTTTGCGTTAATATGTCTCCAACTCCTTTAAATTTATTTACTTACTTACTCGATGACATGGAAATCTTGACAAAGGATCTATGAAGCTCCTCGTCACATCCACATCAGGAATTGGAGTGTCTATCGTGACAAAAAGGATTACCTCGCCATCGCCAGTCGTTTTCTCGAACATTAGATACCCCAATCATATGCATGTCAAAATTGTTCACCTCGATATGTCTACGGCTAGTGGCTAGCTAGGGTTTTATCTAATCGACTATAAAGTCCTCTGGTTCTATCAATCCACCCCAACCATGGAATATAGTCTAATTAAGAAATAAAACTCTGTCCACAAGGCTTGAGTTTCATCTAGAAGTTCATGAAATCTGCTTCTCTCACTACCTTGTTTGTTGTCTTCCAACTCATAACTTTAACCAAAAGCAATCTGACATATCTATCAAACTTCTTGTGAAATATGTCATGGCCTCGCTGAGGTTGATTACTTTATGAGAAGCAGCGGATAATGAAAACCTTTTAGTCATTTTCATTCGTCTTCCTAATGGGAAAAAACGATTGGGTTCGGCGAGAACTAAACAGATTGAAACAAGAAACACACACTATATGTGTTGATGAAACCCTTAAGAATCTACAAACAATTTAGTTCTAAGTATGTCAAATGACATTGTATTTAAAAAAATAGGTAAATCAATTTGTGAGTAACTTATTTAATTTTAGGGTTAAGGGTCAAATCTAGCACTCAACTAATGATAAAAGTTTACCCGACATAAAAATCAATTTTAAGTCTCCAATGTAATAAAGATCAAGTATAAAGTGGTCAAATATGTAGCAATGCGTCAATTTTAAGTATTAAGTGGGTCAAATGTAGCAATGCATAAGAAGACAAATTTTGAATCATTTTCACAACATCAACAGTTGAAGCACACACAATTTTTGTTTAGTGAAAATCACATCTGAGCCATTTTAAATTTTTGTCTCTAAATTTTATGGGTTGCAGCGCACTTTTACATCGTCATTATTTCTTGTTGTCTGTTCGGATTTTGTTTGTTTAGTGTACTTCATTTGATTCATATGCATCTCTTATCTCAAATGCATTGAATTTCTAATCTCGCCTACCTCACCCTTAATGTTGTTTCAGTTACCAACCATCGTTCTTCATCACCGTTCTCTTCGTTTTCTCATCATCGTTCTTCTAATGTTGTTTCTAATTCAAAAGCCCTCTCTTTTCACTCTGCCATTAATCAAAGATCCCTTCTTCCTCAAACCTGATCCATCTTCCACTCCTACCTCCCCTAGTCCTGACTCTCTTTGCCGCCTCCCTCACTTGACACTTGACAATTCCTCTCCATGGCAAAGGTGATGATTATTAAATATATATAGTTTTAAGTAACATATTTCACATGTATATAGTTTTAATCTTGAAATATATTATCAAATATATATTTATTAGTATATATTGTTGACATTTTATCTATAAATTATATGTTCAAGAAAAAATTATTTATTTTTGATGTATCAACTAAAAAATAAAACTAAATCTAAGTCATTGCCAAGTACTAAGAAATTCTAGGACTCAAGCTAGAAAACCTAAGAATTCTAGTTTAACAGATTGATTGTGAAACATTTTTCTCATTAAAAAATGTAATAAATATTTTAGACGAAGGCACCTGTGGATCTTGATGAAGATGATGAGACCATGCATTTACCTTCAATTAATTTGAAGTCTCTCGTATATTTTCCCACTTACTCTTCCTCTCTTTCTTATTTATCATTTTCATGAGTAAATGACTGTTTGAAAAAAAAAAATCTATCTCTTATGCTTTTACTTATTCTAGCCGCCAGTTTGTTTGTGTGCTTTTGCGCATACATATAAAAGATGCAATTGGAATATATTTTTTTTTTTGGCCGGAAGATGCAATTGGAATATAATACCATGCAACTCGTGATGTGATGATATATAGAATCTTGATAAAACCAGAGTTTGGCTACCGTTTATTAGACAATGGGTTGATTCAAACAGGATACAGAACTTCCAATAACAACAGTACTCAAGATTTAAAATAACAACATTGCCCACACTAAATTGCTTATTCTACCTTAGTTGACACAACTCTTTCAAATTGTTCACTTTATAATGCATGCTAATTAAATCTCTTCAACATAAAGCAAAGAAGATCAACTCGCCATGATCAGAAAACAACCAAGATAAATTTTTACCATCACACTTCAACTTTAGCGAGTGGGAGAGCTTGAATCAATCTGTGAAGTGAAAAACCTATGGGTGAGCAACATGGTTTTTAGCAAGCAGGCAAAGAGCATTTTTCTTGTGCATTGTTATCCCTGGCCTGACTTCTGTGTCTATGTCTTGCATCTCAATCCCAGGGGGCAATTCCCAATCAAAAGAGTGAACAAGATTTGCAAGCATAAGCTCCACAGTGACCACTCCTAATTGCACTGCGGGACAAATCCTACGTCCACTTCCAAATGGGATCAGCTCAAAATCTTGACCCTTGAATTCTATTGAGCTATTTAAGAACCTTTCAGGATAAAATTGTTCAGGATCATCCCATGTGTCAGGGTCTCTTCCTATGGCCCACACATTCACAATAACTAGAGTCTTGGCTGGAATCTCATACCCTTCTACATTACATTCTCCCATGGACTCTCTTGGCAAAAGCAAGGGTGTCGGAGAGAACATTCTAAATGTCTCCTTCACCACTGCTCTCAGATAAGGAAGTCTTTCTATATCCTCTTCATTTATAAAACTTTTCCCTCCATATAACTTTCTAATTTCATCTTGTACCTTTTTCATAACTCTAGGGTTCTTCATTAGTGCGGTCATGGCCCAAACTAGTGCCGCCGCACTAGGGTCTGTTCCTGCTACGAATATATTCTGCACCAACAAGAAGACAACTTAATTCATCACTAAGTCTCGAAACATACAATTTCAATGCAGAAAAAAAGGTTGGTGGACAATATTACCATGAGGATAGCTTTGATATGGTCCATAGTGACATCAGCCGAACTAGACTGAGCATTCATTGTTTCAAGAAGGATATCGATGATGTTCTTTTGTTCTGTTCTATGCGTTGTCGTATTCATGTGGTCCTCGATGACTTGCTGGTATAACATGTCGAGCTGCTTGAAGCTTTTATCTAATCGACTATGAAGTCCTCTAATTCTATCAATCCAGCCCAACCATGGAATACAGTCTGAGAAATAAAACTCTGCCCACAAGGCTTGAGGTTCTTCGAGAAGTTCATGAAATTTGCTTCTCTCACTACCTTCTTCACAGTCTTCCAACTCATAATTCTTCCCAAAAGTAATCTGACATATCAAACTTCCTGTGAAATATGTCATGGCCTTGCTGAGGTTGATTACTTTATGAGAAGCAGCGGATAATGAAAACGTTTTAATCATTTTCATTACTTCGTCTTCCCTAATGGGACGAAAAGATTGGGTTCGGCGATTGCTAAAAAGATGGATCATGGAGAATTTTTTCATGTCTCTCCAATAGTCACTGTAAGGGGTGAAAACCATATCTAAGCCATTGTAAGAAAATTTCTTAAAAGAAAGCGAGGATGGCCTGCTGGCAAATACGAGGTCGTGTGTTTTCATGATTTCTTTGGCTACTTTGGCAGAGGAAACAACAATGGTGGGTTTGAGGCCTAAGCGAAGGAATAATAGAGGGCCATATTTTTTGGAGAGATGCCATAGATAGACATGTTGTTGGGAAGAGTTTGGAAGCTGATGAAGATTGCCTATGAGAGGAAGACCAGAAGGACCTGGTGGAAGAAGATGTGATCTTGTTTTCCTTTTTTCTTTTGTTCTACAAATAAGAAATAAGAGGAAGATGGAGGACAAGAGAATGAAAAGTGTCAACATGTCTCTATGTGTAAAAAGAACTAAGTGCATGTTACATTAAATCCCAAGTTACACATATATATATAGAAAACTCTAGTAGCGATGAATAATGGCATTGGCTGTCGGCACTCCAAAGACAAGAAAATGAAATGAAATATATTTTGAGGTCTTCTTCTATGAAAAAATCCTTGTTCCATGACTTGGAATTGAAGCATGTGGATAAATATGGAACATAGTGTTTGTCTTGTCATTTTTCCTTTAGAATGTTTTTGACTGTAGTGGTGAGCAAATCAAACCGAAAACAAAAAATCTAACTGGACCGAATTAAATTCGGTTATTTCGGTTCGGTTAATTCGGTTTTCGGTTCTTATTCGGTTTTGTAGTTCGGTTTTCGGTTCGATTTTTTAAAAAAATAATTCGGTTACCCGAATAACCGAATAAATACAAAAATTTGTTTTATCATATTTTTCTTTGGATAAGTAAAAATTTAGAGTTTAAATCTATAGTTTTTGTATTCCTTCTTTTAAATTAAAAATGATATGCAATATATCAATATAAAATGTGGAGTTTTATATGTTGAAAATAAACAAAAAAATTGAATTTAATATAAAATAAATAAACTTCGGTTTTTCGGTTAAAAACGAAACCGAACCGAAATATTTCGGTTATTTCGGTTCGGTTCCCAACACTAATCGGTTTCGGTTCGGTTTTGAGAATAACCATAATTCGATTTTCGGTTATTTCGTTTTCGCCGAAAACCGAACCGAAAAACCGAATGCTCTGCCCTATTTGACTGTACAATCATTTGTGTGTTTTTTTTAGATTTTTTTAGCGTTGTTCCTTCTTTGAAATTTCTGAAATACTCCCTCGGTCCTAAATTTAAGACCTAGTTTACTTTTTTGAAAAATCCTAAAAAAGAAAAATATAAGTCAATTATAAATTGATTTACCTAATTTTTCCCCTTAAACTAAATTATTTAACCTATAAATTAATGACTAATCTAAAAATATATCAAATATGTCATAATTTAATAACATACTCCCTCCGGTCCTAAATATAAGACCTAATTGAATTTTTCTAGAAAATCCTTAAAAAAACAAAATAAGTTAATTATAAATTGATTTACCTAATTTTTTCCCTTAAACTAGTTTATTTTACCTATAAACTAATGGATAGTCTAAAAATTATATCAAATATGTTATCATTTAATAACTTATTTCGCAACCTTAATCTCTCCAAAAAAAGTCAATTAGGTCCTATATTTAGGACCGGGGGTAGTATTTTGTAACCTTAACATCTCCAAAAAAAAGTCAATTAGTTCTTATATTTAGGACCGGAGGGAGTAATTGAGTAGGGTTTCCACTTTTTTTCGTAATGTGTAGGGTTTCCACTTTTTTTATAATGTGTAGGGTTTCCACTTTCCATCAATTGGCACTACTTTTTTCATAATTGAGTAGGGTTTCCATCAATTGGCACCACTCTTTTCAGTAGATTTTTCTAACCCTCCATGATTGATTTTGTAGATTCTTTTATCAATTTGTATTATCAGACATTTGGAAAAGAGGAACTAACTAACCTAGTTGCTTAATTTTATACTATAAATGTCTCACTTAAAACTTGAACAATTACGTATTAATATAATTGATTATATTCTTATTCATATGAGAAACAAGTGAGAAAATTATGTTTTTTTTTCTAGAAATATATTTCAAAATGATCGTAGCAGTGCATTAAGAAAATAATTATAGCTTTTTTTTGAAAAAAAATTATTGGGTTGGTGCAAATTGTACCGCTCCACACTGTAAACTTGTAACTAAGTTCACCTTTTGTATTTAGTTTATAATAGCCATCATAGTTATGTGCATTTCGCAGAGATCTGTTGATACAATGTTCATGGTTTATACTTTCAAGCAATTTCATAAATCATTTGATAGTGAGCATCGATTATAATATATTTTCCCTATATATCATTGACGATATCTTGAGCGGCATTTTTTTTATTTAGTACTACCTCCGTTCCTAAATATAAGACCTAGATAACTTTTTTTTGGAAAGATTAAAGTTGCGAAATAGGTTATTAAATCATGATATATTTGATATCTTTTTAGATTATTCATTAGTTTATAGGTAAAATAAACTAGTTTAAGAGAAAAAATTAGGTAAATCAATTTATAATTAACTTATTTTTTGCTTTTTTTAGGATTTTTCAAAAATGTCATCTAGGTCCTATATTTAGGAACGGATGGAGTATATAATTATTCAAAAAATATGTTTTCTTGATAAACCGCAATGGTATCATTTGATATACGTAGCAGACCCCAAATAATTTAATCTAATTGAGCTTAATGTACATAACTCTTCTATATGAATTGAATCACACTGAGAGACAAAGAAAAATGGGTTAAATATCATTTTGGCATATAAAAATTTTTAATGGCTCAATTTGACCCACAAATAATAAAGTGGTTCATTTTGACCTACAAACAAAATAAAATAAAATGGTCATTTTAATATATAGGATAAAGGAAAATATTAAAATATCCTTCTTGAGCTAATTAATAAAACTTTTGATTGTGTGAGTTTCACCTTTAATTAAAAATAAAAAATTAGTCACTCACCACACGGGAGCTTACTTGTAGGGCTTGTTTGGTTGACAATGTAAAGTGATAAAGAATTAGAAAGCGTGAAAAGTAGTGTTTTTTGTGTAATTTACATATATCCTGGGATCCATAAACTTTCTCTCTCCATCTCACATTTTTACTGGGCCCCACAAACTTTACTTTCTTATCATTACCTAATTTACCCCTACTTTCCATCTTCACCCTTTCACTTTCTATTTCTTTAATTTCTTTCCTACAACCAAACGGACTCGTAATGTGGTATCAGCTTTGACTGCGTGTGGTCTTCTTCTCATTGGAGATTCAACAACACCTTCAAAATCTCTTGCCCTACTTGTATTTGTCTTGCCCTCTTCCTTTCACTCTCTTCCGCACTAAAGGTTTTCTTTTCGGGTACCCATTTCTCTCTGTCCGCCATTTCTTGCTATTCGTGCAATCAATCAAGCATGCTTTTCTTTTCTTTTTTTCTTTTCTGGGATTTTTTTTGTTTTTTGGATTTTGTTTCTTTCTACTAATTAATAGAAATGATCAGTGAGATTACTTTAAGGCGTTTTAATTTTTTTTTAAAAAAAAAAGAAATCTTGTAAAATTGTAATTGCTATTTCTAGGTTTTTAGATTACTTTTTGCTTAAGTATGGGAATTATCACAACAGACGTGATTTTGAAGGTGAAGAAGAAGAAGAAGTGAGAGGAGAAGGAAAGAGAGGTGTGGCCGCGGCAGGGGAGGGAAGGCGAGGGAGGAGAGAAGAATGAGGTGTGGATGGGGCAGGTGGGGTGAGTGACTAATTTGTATTTTGTTTTTTTTTTTTTTAAAGGTGAGACTCAAATATTCAAAAGTTTTATTAATTAGCTTATACAAGGTATTTTAGTACTCCCTCTATTCCTAAATATAAGATAACTTTGAGAATGTGGATAAGTTCCTAAATATAAGATCACTTTCTATTTTTTTACAAGTTTTTCACAAATAACCTCTATACTCATTTTACAAGTAAATTACTCCCTCAATCTTTTAAATTTAAGTGAGCGGTATTTTGGGAAGATCATGTAATCCTAATTCATTGGAAAATTTTCCTTAATCTCTCCAAATTAGCTAAAGTGATCTTATATTTAGTAACAGAGGAAATATTTCTCTTAGTCCATATGTCAAAATGACCCTTTATTTTATTTATAGGCTAAAATGAGTCACTTTATTGTTTGTAGGCCAAATTGAGTTATTGAGAAATTGTTTATGTGTCAAAATGATATTTAACCAAGAAAAAATTGTAGCCTATATTGTAAGCAGATCCCTACAAATTTTGGCTTTGATCCCATACATATTTGGGCAAATGTGCAAATCTGAAATAAAAGTTTACCCTAATGATATATACCCATCTACTTACACATGTAGCAAAAGTAATGCTGCGGTTAAATTTGAATGGGTTTTGTTAAAATTTTATTATTATGAAGTCCATAGAAATAATCTAATATTAGCATGTCCTGTTGTTATGGGATTTTTACACGAACCTGGTGGTGTTGTTCTTGACACCAGGTTTCTATAAAAATCCCATAACTAGAGCATTATATTCTTGAGCATAGCTTGGCGCCAAGCTGGATCTAACAGAGCCTGCTTCACATTACAAGGTGTAGAAGGTGAAACCGTAGTAAGGCCAACAAATGGCCGTTTTGGCTTGAACACACCTGCCTTTGATCTAGTGATCATTTTATGAGTATTTTGCTCTTGATGACTAGCTGAGTCTGGCATAAAGATGGCCCTAGAGATGAAGATAAAACTTCATCACCTGATGTATGAACATGATCAGTGGATTCCATCATGTAAAGCACTAGGAGAGGGATTGACGTGGCAGATAAGGACAATTCATGGGCTTGAGTCATTATTAAATGAAGATAAAGTGACATGTGAAGACACAGCAGGAGCTTGATAAAAAAAAAGACACAGCAGGAGCGTCTGGCAATGTAAGCATGGGCACATGATAAAAAGAATACAATGCTTTTGAATTACTATCAAAATTATTAGGCTTATTCATGATTGATGTTCGCTGGGCCGAGAAGGGGAATTCATTTTCATTGAAGAAAACATGTCTCGACCAAAAAAAAAACAAAGATATCATGTCTGGATATATATAGATTTTCCCTGAAGGACTCAGACATTTATACCCCTTGTGACTTCCACTGGGCCCCAAGAACACACACTTCTCATGATGAAATTTCAATTTATGTTTATTATATGGCTTTAGACAGGGAAAACAAGAACAACCAAAAGTTTTTAAAAACTTATATTCTGGTTTCTTGTTATATAAAGCCTCAAATGGACTTTGTGAAATAGCAGATGTTGGCAGCCTATTAATGACATGAACAGTCATGGAGAAAGCTTCCCACCAATATTGAGTAGCCATTTTTGCTTCAGTAAGAAAACTTAAATCAGTCTACACAATATATCTGTGTTTTCTCTCCACACGACCATTTTGTGTAGAAGTATGAGGATAAGAATAACGGAAAATGACACCAGATCTTAAATTCTAACAGATGATTTCTAGAGATCTCATGGTAATTAAATCTTAACGAAAATTATCCAAATTTAACGGCAGTATTACAATTGCTCTATATCCAATACATGAGTATCGTTGGTACACCTCACAAAACTTAAATATTAGAAACACTCTTATAGACGAAGTTTAATATAAGATTTGTACCTTCGCCTTACATGTTTTTATCAAGTTTTGGTTTTGACTCACATTTTACGGTATTAAACCATTGCACCCATATCCCATCCCAATCAACTAAATAGGGATGAAAAATTAGGACCTTTAAAACTCCAAGAAACAGAACCTACAATACTGTTAACCCACCTTTAGAGGACTATGTGTCTTGTTTATATTCACTTTTTATATACTTTTTTACAGTTTTTCTAAACCAAATAATACTGAATTTATAATAAGATATGAAACGTGAACTTAAATATTGGG
Source organism: Mimosa pudica (assembly GCA_029929735.1). NCBI lineage: Eukaryota > Viridiplantae > Streptophyta > Magnoliopsida > Fabales > Fabaceae > Mimosa > Mimosa pudica. Next base: position 13,362,603 of record JAKELP010000004.1, on the reverse strand, counting down.
ATTAGGGATGATAGCAACTGTGTTGATAGAGAGAATGACGGATATTTTAATTCATTCTTTTCTTAAAAAATATTTTCAATCATTTGAATCGACTTTATTCCTTCTCTATGCCCTTCTAGAATTTGCCGTTCTTTATTTCATACTTTGCTCAGTAAGAGAGTAGGCAAGATGCCCTTTTGGATTTGAAAAAATATTTTCACTCATTTTTTTCACCAACTATTTTCAATCATTTGAAACGACTTTATTTTCATGCACTCATTCTTTTCCAATGTTTCTGGGCTACTTTCTCATTGAATGTGAACTCCTAAAGGCCCAAAATAAGATTGGATCAAATTCTCAGTGAGGAAGTAAGATTACCAAATTGAGAAACTAAACATAAACCAATTGGATTCGGCAAAATCACATTTCACAACCTTTCAGAACTTTTAAATTGAAATTTTAATGAAAAATCTTAGTAAGTTGTAAACTAAGAGAATAAATCTGTTAGACTTAGTGAAATTTAAAATTTTTGCATTGGCTTTATTAAACTGAAAATTGAGAACGAATGTAGGAAGTTTTGTATGAGGCACAAAATTTATCTTGCAATATTTGGTCATTTTAAATATTTTAATTATATAGTTGTACATTTTTATGATCCATAAATATTATGTTATCTCCTCTATGCCCTTCTTCCCACTAATTTTCTATTTGACTCATATTGTGTGCCATCAATTAAACTAGATCATAAATGTAACTCAAATAATTACCATTAACAACTCTTCTACTCAAATATAAAAATTATTCAAATATTATATATCCTTAATAAATTTTATTCTGCATAGAATAACTCATATGCCTATTTTTAAGTATTCTATATGCTAGAGAATTTATTCTGCGTTGATTTTAATTTTTATAATATCAAATTTATTATTTTAGTTTATCATCAATCATCATCTCTATTAAAAATATTTATTTATATTTTTCAAAATGACTACAAACATGTTTCAAAGTGAAATGCTCATTTAAATATGGATTATAAGGCAAATTAAAAGATAATTAATTCTATATGGATTGCTATGGAAAACACTACCCATAACACGTCAGTACAACGTAAATTTTACACACACACATACAAGAGAAAAAAGAGAACATCAACTCCTCAATCACAATACAACGAATAAAATCTACAACTTAGGGTGTGTATTTAAAAGATTAAGATTAGCCGCTTTTATTATAATCATGTAGAAGTATATTGGAAATCTATGTCTGTAGGCCTAGATATGGGTTTGTTATACGGTTCTTAGCAGTAAGGCAGAGATCATTTTTCTTGTGTATGGTTATTCCTGGCGTGACTTCTGTGTCTATGTCTTGCTCCTCAATAGCATTCGGAAATTCCCAATCAAAACAGTGAACAAGATTAGCAAGTGCAATCTCCACATTGATTACTCCCATTTGTATTCCAGGACAAATCCTCCGACCAGCTCCAAAAGGAATCAACTCAAAATCTTGTCCTTTGAAACTTATTGAACAGCTCAAGAACCTTTCTGGATAAAACTTTTCTGGGTCTTCCCATGTGTCAGGGTCTCTTGCTATAGCCCATGCATTCACAAAAACTAGAGTCTTGGCTGAAATCTCATACCCTTCTATGTTACATTTTTCCATGGACTCTCTTGGCACAAGTAAGGGCACAGGTGTGAACAGTCTTAGAGTCTCTTTCACTACGGCTTTCAAATAAGCAAGTTTCTCAAGATCGTCTACGTTTATGAAATCTTTCTCAGCATATAATTCTCTGATTTCATCTTGTACCTTTCTCATCACTCTGGGATTCTTCATCAACGCGGCCATCGCCCAAACTATTGTTGATGCACTCGTGTCTGTTCCTGCTATAAATATATTCTGCATCCACACAAGAGTCTGATCAATAATTAACCCACAAAAAACTCTACTACAATATACTCCAATAGGTATTAGGGTTGATTTTTTAGTCATAAATATAAATATAAGACATATTTTTTACATTTTATCAATTATATTTATCATATAGTATCTCAAAACTAATCTGGTTGACTTGTATTAATAAATTGATACATATACATCTGTTTCAGAAATTTTATGCAACTTATATTATGATTAAATAGTTTATTTAGTTTAATAATATTTCTAAATTATATTTTTATTTAGTTTATTTAGGCTAATTAGCGAATTAGTATAATTAAATAGTTTATCTAGTTTAACCAATATTTCTAATTTAATGAAGTAACTCTTATATGATTTTAAGCTAATAAAGAAGCAATCAAACTGCATATAGTGGATCTTTCAACTTGAGGGAGTATATATTTCCATGAGCAACAAAAATATGGAGACAACGTTAATTACCATGAGCATAGCTTTGATGTGATCAAAGGTGAGATCAACCGAGGTTGAATGATCATCCATTATCTGAAGAAAGATATCAATGATGTCTTGTTGGTCGGTTTGAGGTGTTGTGGGGTTCATGTGGTCTTTGATGACTTGTTCGTAGAACATGTCAAGCTTATTAAAGACTTTATCCAACCGACTGGTAAGTCCTCTGAGCCTATCAACCAAACCCAACCATGGCAAATAGTCTGAGAAGTAAAATCCAGCCATCAAAGCCTGAGCTTCCTTCAACAGTTCATGAAATCTACTTCCCTCACCTCCGTCTTCATACCTCTTCCCAAAAGCAATCCTACAAATTAAAGTGCTTGTGAAAGATAACAATGTTTCGCTCAAGTTGATTACTTTGTGAGAAGCAACAGATTTAGTCAACTTTCGAATCATTATCATAGCCTCATCCTCTTGAATGGAATGAAAGGAGTGGATTCTTCGGGAACTGAACAAGTGGAGGACACATAATCTTCTCATTTCTCTCCAATAGTCACTGTAGGGAGCGAAAGCCAAGTCCAAGGCATTGTAAGACAATTTGCGTTGACCAAGTAAGGATGGTCTGCTTGCAAATATGAGGTCGTGGGTTTTCATGACTTGTTTGGCCATTTTGGCAGAGGAAACAACTATGGTGGGCTTGACACCAAAACGAAGGAACATGAAAGGACCATATTGCTTAGAGAGATGCCATAAATGACGATGTGGTTCAGAGCTAAGAAGTTGGTGAAGGCTGCCTATGAGAGGAACACCTGAGGGACCTGGTGGAAGACGAGGTCTTGTTCTTTTTATTCTGTAAACAAGAAGTAGGAGGAAGATTGAAGAGAAGAGAATGACAAGTACGTCCATATCTATGATGAGATGCAAATTAAAATTTATGTCGACCCAAAATTTATATAACACTCACAAAGTCACAAGTGGTGATAAGCAGAGGAATAATGGTTTGATTGGTTGCAAACTTTGACAGCTGACAACCATGCATGCAAGGATATGTGTGTGTGCTTCTTTTATTCCCCCATTTGTTAGGTAATGTAATGCCTATAAATAGCTTGGAAACAAAATATGTGATAAAAACTAATTTTGTTTGTGTGTGTGTGTTTGTGGCTGGTATAATTTTCATTAGTGTGTGAAATCTTTGTTGTATCTTCCTCTTGTTCTATAGCTCCACCGCTTCCTCCAAATCTGGCACATCTTCATTGAATGTGTCACCAGTAAGCATCAGCGATCATCTTCATGGAAACAGGGACATGATCCTATCTGATCTTAAATAATGCATTTTCATAATCTTTTTTCCAAAATTTCAATAAAATATTCAAAATGATCCTTACTTGCATTGATAGTTTATTTAAAAATATACAAGATATATGTAAATCTAATTATTCGTAAGTGGAATATATAGATTATATCTCTGGTTTTGTTGCATGCCTAGTCATCTTTATGAAGTCTTCCGCTTTATTTGGAAAATATTCTATGCATCTAATTGGATGACGAAACTCCTTGCCTAATCCTTACCAAAATCCATTGTTTACCGTGAAATCATGTCAGCTTTTAGTGTGTAAGCGCAACCTTATCTTTATATTCGTATAAAATATCAATAATAGAAGGAACCAGCTAAGGTTCAGAACATCATTCAAATTTGGTCAAATATAAAACGCATTAGACTCGATGCTAAAATCAGAGAGTCTGGAAATAATAATGTGATACACATATAATGATGGCTTGCATTACGTGGAAATAATAATGTGATACACTTAATTGTCTGGAGATCTGCTTATAACCCATGCACAATTATAGATAAGAATTGTGGAATTAATAATTGCATAATTGTGGAACTATATTCCTTATGTTGATCAAGATCATTTCAGAGAATGACATATTTCCTTAATTAGTATAAAATCTCCCAATTAATAATTGCATTGTACATATGGAGTAATCGTGTAAGTGCAATGTGCCAAGCAGATTAAATCCTGTATGATTTAAAACTCGGGTTTGAATTGAGTGCACACAATCACATATCACGGAAATTGATCTGGGACTAAATTTTCAGCACATAGTAATCATTTGTTCTAGTTTCATGACTGATAGAGATAACAATCTTTATTTTCAACACAGACAGATGACATAATATAACCTTCATATTTTATTATTATTCAACAACTCAGAAAAACTAAAACAGAGAAGAATTCATCACATCCTAGATAAACTAAAAATGTTGATGAAGAGTTAAAGGCACAAGAAAGCAAGAATACACAACTGCTAACTGAAAACGATCAACATAGAGAAATACAAACGACAAAACAGAAAACACACTAATAATCTGAAATCAACATATTTATTGTTCAGATACACTATATATATAACTAGGCCGGCAACACAGTTATAGATCACATCATCATGGAATCATCATCCGACAACAACGACCAATCAATATTGCTATCTCCACAGGGTTAGGCTTCATCACCGCCACTAGGATCAGCATTAGGCGGTGGTGTGGTTAAAGCATCAATGGCAGGATTAAAGGTATCATCCCAAAACCTGTAAATGGGATTATTCTTCATAAGGTTCTTAATTTCTTCGTCCTCTGCCTCCATCATCCTCTTCAATTTCTCTATCTCTTCATTAAGCATTTTGGTTTCCACTGAATGTATTGTATTCCCACATGTGAAGTTGATAGTTATTAGTTACTACTTGTATGATAATCATTATCATCAACAACAGAGAGGATTTCAACAATAGTATAATTTTATATATCCAATTAAAAAAATATTCGAAGAGAAAAAAATACCTTCGTTTTCAACCAAGTCAGCTTTGGCGGTCAAGCACTTGTTCTTCAGGGCTTCAAATTCAGCCCTATTTTCTTTTCTTTCTGTAGTTATTAGTCTATGTTCTGTGTATTTCTCCTTGTTTTTCACCTACGAATAACGAACAAATATAAATACTCCCTCCGTTCCTAAATATAAGACCTAGATAACTTTTTTTTGGAAAGATTAAGGTTGCAAAATAGGTTTATAAATGATGACATATTTGATATCTTTTTAGATTATCCATTAGGTTATAGGTAAAATAAACTAGTTTAAGAGAAAAAATTAGGTAAATCAATTTATAATTAACTTATTTTTTTGCTTTTTTTAGGATTTTTCAAAAAAGTCATCTAGGTCCTATATTTAGGAACGGAGGGAGTATTATTTAAACTGTTTTTATTTTTTTGTTGGTTTTATCAATTTATATTATATTAAAGCTGGCTGAAAGTGTATATGTACACAAGGTCAGTTCATTATTTAGAGAAAATGAATTAATGCGACCTCATATTCAAGCTGTTGCATGAGATTCTGCCTTCTGTGGCGAATGGCTTCTGCATTCTTGCGATTAGCTTCACGACTGCAACACAAAAAAAAAAAAACACACACACACACACACTTAAAAATTACTCATCATAAGAATAAGGTAAATATCTCACTTCGAAGTGACGAGCAACCGACCGCCAAGATAATTCGTCTCTCTCTCTCTCTCTTTTTTTAAAGTATTTTTTATTTGAAAATATTAAATTTACAATGAAACTTTATTCAAACGGTGTAAAAACCTGCGCAAGGATGAAACAATGAGTATAGTAGTGACTGATTGCTCATTACTGTAATGACCACATAAACAGGTCCCCTCCTCTAATAAAGATGATGAGTAGAACATCATTGTATTCGGTAATAATAACAAAATAAAAGAACGACACACGTACGCTCTCTCATCAGCTGATTGTTCCATTTGAACATCAACAATCATTTCAGAGTTTCCATTGTTAAAGTTCCCTCTTCTGGCACTTCTTCGGTTGGGTCGAGGAGCAGTTGGTGGCAAACCCCATCCATCTCTCTTGTTGAAACCTGCACCCGAACTCATGCCTAAGCGTGAGCCTGAGCCTCCTGATGATCTTCTTGATCCCTCCATTTCTTCTAACTTTTGATCGACCACCACGAGTGCCCTACAAACAAATAGTACAACATTGAGTGAAAAACAAATGAAGATCGAACGTTCAGAAGTAGGTTCATTCAATATAACGCGTTTGCATGAAATACTCTAAAAGCTATATATTCTATATAGCCCGTTTGCCCACAAATTGCTAGACACTCACAGTAACAAGGAGATAGAGAGAATGATATTGAGCAACAGCTATTGAGACCATGGTGAGAACATTCAACCCCTTATATAATAGGGGGCTGAGCCTGAGTCTGAAATTAATTAATTGAGGCGCATCTTTGGGAAAAAAATACTACTATAACAAAAAGGTTCTTTAGTCGCACAAAATAGAATATGAACTACATCAATATATCTAATCACATTTTTTACACATGTCACGCCCCAATGCACGACAAGCTTCTTGTTATTTTTTATTTTCATTATTAAACAAGATGTGTTAAACGCAACATGTTGAATTTTTTTAATACTTTTTATTTTGCAACATGTCGCGTCACAGGGTACAATAAGTTTAATTTTTTTGATTATTAAATATGTCTTGTTAGGCTATCTGACGTGTTTACTTTTTTTTTTTTTACATCACGTCATATTGTAACATGTCGCGCCCCACGACGAGACATGTTGAATTTTTTCCTTACAAAATGTCATGCCATAGGGCGCGACATGTTTAATTTTTTATTATTAAACATGTTGCTCCCCACAAGCGCGTGTTGTAAAATATTTTTTGTTAAAATATTTCATAAAATATTTCTTTTAATTATACCTATAACTTGTTGCAATCTAACTTGATCTTAAGGGTATACTTCAAAACAATTAGAAAAACACATATTGATAACTCCAAAATATGATAGTAGTAGTAGACTAATTATAGTAGTACCAGCAGTAACTTTAAAAACAATGATTCACAATATAATTTATCACCGAATAGGATTTCATTAAATAATAAAAGGTATATTTATTATTGATTTAATGACAGAATATTGTCTTTATTGGCAAGAAATTTTGATGTTATTGATGAAATTCCATCACTAAATTTCATTTATATTCACTAATTTCATGTGATATTATAGCGTGGGATAGGAGATTACATAGCTTGAAGCCTTGAAATAATAAGTGTAACGTTTGAATAATTTAAAAAGTTGATAAGTACTACTCCCTCCGGTCCTAAATATAAGACCTAGTTGACTTTTTCAGAAAATCCTATAAAAAAACAAAATAAGTTAATAATAAATTGATTTACCTAATTTTTTCCCTTAAACTAGTTTATTTTACCTATAAACTAATGTATAATCTAAAAATATATCAAATATGTCATGATTGAATAGCATATTTTGCAACCTTAATCTCTCCAAAAAAAAGTCAATTAGGTCTTATATTTAGGACAGGAAGTAGTATATAATAACGTATTTGTCGTTAATTCTATTATAACACTAAAAAATTAATATCTAGTATGTGCTAGAAAATGTTGAAGGACACTATAGTCTTTTTGAATTTTAAACATGTAATTTGCTTTCAGGATAAGTGAATATAAATATTAACTAAATTCGGTTACTCGAGAAAATAATAGCATAAAACATGTGAAGAGTGCAATGCCTATTTTCCATGAATTAAAAAATAGTCACATTTTTCATAAATAAAAAAGTCATCCCAAATATAGGAAAAGAAAGCATGCACCATCTTCTTTCCGATGTATCAAAAAAAAAAAAGAAAGCATGCACCATCTTAAAAGTTTATTAACTGCAAGTCCAGCCATTAATGTGCTGGCCTGGAAAATAATCTCTTTAACTAGTTTATATAAATATAACCTCTTTAACTAGTTTATAAAAATATAACCTCTTTAAAATCTTGAAATATAACAAGTCTCTAGAAGCAAAAAATTTCGTGATACAATAATATATTTTACTGCCAACAATATAATAATTATTGCACTAACGTTTAATAATCTTGATTTTTACTATTATGAACATGAAATTTGAATTGTTTTAATCATTTGGACCCAATAAAAAATACAAGTGATAGTGGGAAGGTGACAAAACAATGGGCATTAGAAACAAACTTCATGTGAAAATTTTATACAGAGCCTTTGGAGAGTTATTCAAGAGATGTTGATTGAAGAAATAATAGGTTGAAATCAAAAAGGTTAATGTAAAATAAGAATTGGTTTAAACAAGAGAAACACAATAAGCTGGAAAACAAACAATAGTGAGAATTGTTTTCAAAATAAAAACAGTAGTGGATTAATAAATCAATAAATAAGTATAAATATAAATATGACAATAAATAAATAAATAAAATATAAAAGGAAATAAAAATAATAGTAAAACTAAAAAAAGAATAAGTGGGGATGGAGTTTCTATTGGTTATAAAAGGAAAAGAAGAGATGAATATTGGTTATAAAAGCAAGGAGAATTTAAAATAATAATGATAATAAAATTTTTGTCAAGAAATAAATAAATAAATTATAATACACACACATTAATAAAATATTAAAATAAATCACAAATAATAAAAAATAAGGCTAAAGTATGTTTTTGCTCCCTTAACTTTGGAGAAAGTCATGTTTTGCTCCCTTAACTTTGAAAAGTGTGTTTTTGGCCCCTTTAATTTTGGAGAATGTGTGTTTTTGGTCCTTTAACTTTGAAAAGTATGTTTTTTGTCCCTTAACTTTGGATAAAGTGATGTTATTAGTCCTTCTAGAACAGGATAGAGTATTTTTTCGTCCATTACTTTTTAAAATTAAGGCACTAAAACATGATTTTGTGCAAAGTTACAGGACCAAAAATATACTTTAACCGAGTTTAAAAGGACAAAAATCACACTTTTCAAAGTTAAGGACCAAAAACACACATTCTCCAAATTTAAAGGGACCAAAAACACACTTTTCAAAGTTAAGGGACCAAAACATAACTTTCTTCAAAGTTAAGGGACTAAAAACATACTTTAGCCAAAAAATAAATATAAAAAACAATAATATAGAAATAAATGTATTTTTTAATAGGGATATCAATAACCAATAATAATAAAATAAATAGCCGTACAAAAAATTAAAAATAAAATCAATAAAATAAGTAAACATAAAAATAAATTAATACATATATTAATACATATAATAATAACTAATAAAATAAAAATATAATAGTAAAAATAAAAATAAAAGTGAAATTTCATCCATATTCTTTAAAATAACAGTAAAAGTAAAAATAGAATAACTGAGAAAAATATTGAAAAGTAATTAAAAAAAATAAAATGTCATAATAAAATAGTGAATATAAAAATAAATTTAAAAAGTAAAAAAAATCATAAGTATTTTGATATTTAGACCACTCAAATTGGGAAAAAGTGTCATAATCTCTACTTTACTGGGTTTTGAAACCAAATATCCGCGAAAACAATCTTTACTTTTCAATTTATTATTTGGCACGACCTATGCACTTGTGGTGCGAAGGGTGTGTGGGAATATAATTATAACTGAGTATATTATTAGGGACATTGAAAATTTGGTAGATTTTTAAGAGTTAACACATTTTAATATTTTTCAGTTTCTTTCATCAAAACATGCTTGAAATAACTTATAAATCTGACTAGATAAGATTGAATGACTTTGAAAATTTATGAAGCTCATGGAATTGGAGAAAGTATCTTTGAGGCATGTTTGTTGTGTTAATTAAGTCAAAATACCACAACAATTACGGCTTATTTTTATCCATAATAGCTGTAATTTTTTTATGCCTATATTTCATTTGTTATTCATAACTTAAAAATAAATGCTATTTTTTAGAATGAAAGAGACGATGATAAAATTGGATCCGAACATTGTATGTTTTATTCATAACTTAAAAATAAAATGGTCCATCTTTTGTGCGTGTGTGTTGATGAGGCTAATAATAATTAATAACTTGAAACAGTACCACATCTAAATATTTTCCTCATATCAATTTATTGGTCACTTGCCCAATTATAATTCGACACCGTAGATGCTGCCCGAAACTACACGACTGGCCAAGGGTCAAAGATGCGTAAATTTTTAATTCCGTCCCTATTTTAATGTTTTCCTTTTCAATTTCGCTAGTAATTTACTTATTTGAATCTCAATACTTCAATAATAATATTGTGAGAAATATTTGAGTTGTTTTCAGACTAAAAATGTTTCAATATTTGGGGAAGTGATTCAATTCAGTGTGTCAAATAACTTCAAATTTCCACTTTCGGCAACAAATATTTAGGTTCATGCCCCCCTATTCAGCAATATATGGAAATCAATTAAATACATTTCAACCATTACTTAGCATCCATATTGGTCACATTTTTTTTTTGACCAAAACCGTCTTCAAATAATGTTACAATCTTGCAACATATGGTAAGTAATTATTGATTGTCCAAACTTCTCAAATATTTATCTTGCCATCATCTCTCCGCCAGCATCAAAGTGGAGAAGACAACTCTGAAATCGGTTGTCAAATTCGGTTCGTGTACATAAATTTATATTTTTAATTAAATAATAAAAAATATGTGAAAACACCCTCATCATATATGGTAAGACATTCTGGCCGTGACCAACCAAGAGTAACTTAGTATTTATATATAATCTCATGCGTGCGGGTGGGTTAAAAAGTAACCCGTAGAAGTGTCAGTTCTCTGAGCATTAGACGTTTGTGCTTTCTCGACAAGTGTGAGTGTAAGAAGAAAGGTCCATATATTTTTTTTATTAGATATACGTTTATATGTTTCATATTGGGACAAGGGAAGTCAACTTGGCTATAAAAGAGAAAAACTTTACTCCATCATAACCCATGTGTGATTGTTTTTCTTTGCAGGAGGACAATTTATCTGAGAAGAAGATGGAAGCAAACTTGAGAAGGGCTGAAATTGCTGAAGGCAAACTCGTGATGAAGGAACCATCCACTGAGTTGACTCTTGGGATAGGTTCTAAGTTTCAACAATTGATGATTGTGCCTGACAGTGATCAAAATCGTGCCAAGAAGAGAATGGAGGCCATGAAGGATCCTGTCCAAGAAATAGTTCATATTGACCTCACTCTTGACGATGATGACGACGTCAATAACGATCCCCCCGAGAAGAAGATGAGAGTGATGGAAGTTGGCGAAAGTTCTAGTCCGCGAGCTAATATTCCTCCTTTGCCTCCTCAACATATAGACCGAAGGAAGATGAACCGGTACCTATATATTCTCGACTTGCTTGTTTTTTATACAATGAATTTTTTCCCATTTGCCAAAAATACTTTGCAAAATAATCTTGCGTATGTTTTTCACCTTAAAAATCGACACTCCTATAGTCCTTAACGCACGTGTGGGATATAGCTTGAAGTGTAATTTATATTTTTTTGGACAAAGAAGTGTAATTTATATTAAACACGATTTCTCACATTTTGGACCGAACGAGATACGTAGTAACATTTATAGGAAGCCCGTCTTGTAAGGGTTTGGATTTTTTTTATTTATTTGTGTGCAGAATGATTTCAAACAGGCTCTCTGCTAAGAGATCAAGGGATAGGAAGAATGAGTACGTGGCTGAGCTGGAGAAACAAGCAACGTTTTTGGAGGTGAAACTTTTTTTAATCTTGAAAATCATATACCATTCCTTCCTTAAGTTAATTAGACGAAGATTGTGACTAAAAAGAGAGCTAAGAGCGAGTGTTTTTTTTTTTTTTGTGAATAAATGCAGAATAAGGTAACAGTGCTTCGACCACAAGTTATGGCTTACGAGCGTCAGCGTCAGTCGTTGATGATTGAGCAGCGCGAGGTGAAATATCGAGTGGCTTTGATGCGGGATGAATTGGCTCGTAAAGAAAGTATGTAATGCACCATCATTAATATCTTCTTCTTCCTTTGTTTATATTTTCTGAATTGTGTTGTACTTGTCCATAATAGTAAAGGATTTTTATTAATTTGTGAGTGTCGTGTGTTGTTTAAGTGGAAACGGATATGATCAGAGATGAAATAAAGAAAATTCAAGAACTTCATGAACAAATCCGAGCTGCAGACAAGCGAACTTGGGGTGCCGATATGACACTTATGTGCCCCAACCCGAATTCTCGTCCCATCAAACCAGCGTTTGCCTCACCCTCATCGTTTGTTCAAGGTTATACCCATCGTACAAAAACACAATTTGCGGTTAATCTTCATTTGTTGTGTGCATTAATAAACAATGTCGGATTAAATATAGGGAACCTCATCATCATATATGTTCCTCTAACACTTTTTTTCTCTTGTTTTAATTTTGTTTGGGTCTTTTTAAAACCAAATCTCATTGATGACTCTTCATATTTTACTCCTTTAATTCGTGATATAAAATTCAATTAAATTTTTGGGAGAATAAGGAAATCAAAATAAAGTATAAAAAAATACATGTTATATTTTACTAGAACATATATTAGTTTATAAATCAAATAAATTGGTTTTAAAAAACGATAAATGTCTATACTTAAATTAATAAGATTATTTAATTTACTTAACTTTCTTAATCCTTAAAGAAGTCATATGAGCCTCATAATCAAGTTCACTACAATATTTTGAACCGTTTTCTGCAATTCTCTTGTTCGATCTTTACCCAGTATGAATGGTTCATACTTTCTAGTTTGAACTTGCAATGTTTTAATTTGAATCTGGTGGTTATATTTATATTAATCACATTTAATTTAATTTGGTTTACTTTCTTAATAATAGTTAAAGACAACTCTTAACCTTTTAATTTATAATAAGGTTTTCCAACCTTTGTTTTCCTGGAATACTAAATAAGTGTTTTCATGTTTTATGCGACAACATTCATCAAACATACTTTATACAAAGCAAAAACTAAGAAATAATTAAGTTGATTTAAATAAACACTTCAGTATAATGGTTCAACAAGTTTCCAGTTCTACTTTTTGTTAATTACTTTGAGTCTTTCAATCTTATGTATCATGAAGTTCAATGCTTTGTTGTTACGTACAAGTACTGACGCTATGACTTAAGCATGTGATTATCATTTTCTAGTTTAAATTTATGGGGTCTTGGATCTGGATACAGTTTTATATACTATTCCATCTTAGTAACATTCTCAATATTTACACTTTATATACAAATATCTTTTTCTACGTTCTTGTGCCTGTGCGTGAGAGATCTCTTTCTCTATTTGTAGGTTTCTTAAATCAAGTTCATTTACACACATTTACTCATTCACTTGCATTGTTTGTTAATTAGTTTGTTTGATTACAATAAGCTAAATTAATTTGTTGAACTATCAGGCATGAAGGTTGATTCTGCTAACTATAACATTGAGAATGGCAAAGTAGGGAAGGCGGGGGAATAATAATTCTCCGGGGATACCATGCATGGATTATTTCTGGCTGGCTGAAAAATCCGAGATAATAATCTACTATCTGCTGTACTACTATTTCAAACCTTGTATCACCATGAGAACAAGTTTATAATATCGGTTGTTTCGACTTTTATCAGTTCATCATTGTTATGCTGTGCTTTTGAATTAGTGGGCCTGTTTAACCCACAGGGATTATCTTTCTTAAGTTGTAAACTTTCAGAACCTAAATATTTATCACAAAACGTGTGTTTGATGTGATGATATGTTATCCGTTTTTTTAATATAGTGCTTCAATCATGTGATGTGAGTGTGTTTTACAAGTCTAATTATAAGTAACTACTCTCCAGCCATTCGCACAAAACTTTTTTACATTAAGCGATCAAAATTGATTTTGAACTAATTAACATAAGTTGATGATCAGATTGATTAAGCCCTACGTGCTCTTAAAATGAAATATTTTGTGGTTTTGACAAAACGGAAAAGAAACAAGTCCTACATTGATTGATTGAGTGACAATACTACTGACCTGAATAAATTTATTCACTTTACGAGCTTTTAACATGAGCTAAAAGGTGAGAAGTGCGATGCGAGCTCTCTTACCAGGATGCGGATTTCCTCATAAACCTAGCCCCTCTGCGTCCCTCAGAAGCAAAATCTCCACCACCATTGAAAATCAATCCAAGAGCTCCAACTGGGCCACATCATCATGCTATTAAAAATAAAAAAATAATTTATAATAAATAATTAATGAAAAACCTTGAAACTTTTTTCCAAAAAATTTTCAACTCTCTAGACCTACATCATTTCAACAGAAAGACCTATAAAAGATATGGTTTTATAATAAGAGTTAACTGTAAAAATTTTACAATCAAATTGATAAGTTTGTATCTCTTATAGATCATTCTCTTGAAATGAAATAGGTCTAGAAAGTTGGAATTTTTTATGCTAAAAAGTTTTCAAAAATAAAAAAATTAAAAGTTTTTCATTTATTTTATTTATAATATATTTTTTTTATTTCTAATGGTACAAGTGACAAATTGTGAGCTCCTAAATGAATTTAAATGGCCAACATGTGAGAGGACAATGAGGGATTATGAGGGAAGGGATTATGAGAGAATTACGACCCCTCTTAACAATGGATCACATAAGAGAAATTCAGTTGAAATCTGGAAAGTCCTCTGTCCCCATTCACCATCGGCAATATTCTTGAACAGAAATTTTCATTGTGTGCTGTTGGCCACGTATCTGTAAGTTAAAAGGAACCATTGAAAAGTAAGGGATCTAAAAGTGGTATACTCATAACAAATAACAAACATGAGAAAATGTTTTCTAATCTTAATCTATATAATTCAGATTTATTGCAACTGTCCAGACTTTCAAAACAAAAAATAAAGTTAATCCTATAACTACCATTTATATAAAAACTAATTTTATCTCTAAAAAATGGTTATTTAAAAAATTTACTCTGAACCATCCATATAAAAAATTAGAGGTACAGATTAGAGAACTGGTTTCTCAACACCGAGAGGAAATGAACACTGAATAAGAACCAAAAGTTAGGCTACCCATTTCTCTGCTTTCTTGCTGTATTGCAGTTTTCCTTTCATATGTTTCCATATTCTATAATTGCCAGTTGAAGAGAATCACTGTTAAGTACAGTGTTTTCAAGTACGACTCAGATCTACTACCTTGTATATTCTGCAAATAATTAGTTGATCATCTTCTTCGCGATTCAACAGCACTGATACTTAGCTTGGAGACACAAATATACATTGAGATACTCAATACCCTGTGAGTATTTAGAGAGGATGGCCTTTTCTCATTTTAAAGGAATATGTATGTTATGTATGAGAGACCCTACTAGAGAAACTATGCAGAATCAATTTTGAGAGAGGATACAGAGAAATTCTCTTATCCTGTGTCCCTCGCAGTGTGGTAGAGTAAAATCACTGGGGGGATCTTTATTTTCTTCTATCTTTTTGCCCTCATCAGGCCGGTTCCCACATATATATATATATAAAAATTTTTTTGGTCGAGACATATATATATAAATTCATTTAGCCCATGTTCATTACATATAAACATATAGACCAACAAAACTTGACGTTGGTTTGACTATATTAAGACTCATCTTGTCCATAAAAGTAAGATGTAACACAAAAAAAATCGTCTACATTAAAAAAGAATATGTAACATGTAAAAATCAAAATAATAAGTACTTAAAATTTGTTATTAACTTTCATAAAAAAACATTTGCTATTAATACTTGCATATTAAATATAAAAAGATGGAGGAGAGATGTATAATAAAATGGGGGGAGAGAGTGTAATAAATAGTGCAGGCTAAAATTGAATAAATCATAATAATTCTACTCAAACTAAATAGCTCCATTATGTTTCTTATTTTTTATCACCGCCCCCAGTTTAATTCGGACTCGAGGGTAGGAGTGTTGCCTACATAGTCGAGGTTATCCCCTCTACCAATGAGAGGACTTCCCGAGATTCGAACATGTGTTCTCATCCTTAGAGGGTTATAGCTCATTTACCAACTCATCTAACTACCAATTGGTTCCTTTACTTGTATAAATAGTTAACTATTTCTTATATAATTCGGTCAAAAAAATCATCTCTTATAAAATTAAATGGAGAGAGTTTACACATATACTCCCTCCGTTCCTAAATATAAGATCACTTTGGAGAAGTGGATAAGTTCCTAAATATAAGATCACTTCCTATTTTATCTCATATTTTGCCCAAACTACCCTTACACTTCTTCTTTTCATTGAAAACTTCTCCTCCTTTTAAAGTTAAGTAATTGAGGGGATTTTGGGAAGATCATGTAATTTTATTGTCTTCCTTGATCTTCCCAAATCAATCAAAGTGATCTTATATTTAGGAACGGAGGGATTATATATTACCCATGATCTTTATTGTAAGAGCAGTTAAATATTTTTTACATATACCAAGATAAAATTTTAAAACATTAATTATTATGGTGGGTTTCATAATGTTTTTTTTTATTTCTACCCTTACTCATTTATTATACTACCTCTGATCCATAATATAAGTGTTCAAAATTTGAATGAGTTTGATCCAAAATAAAAGAGTTCACTCTTCCATTCTCTCATCATTTAATTTTCTTTTATATTTTTAATGTTTACATATTTCTTCTTTTATTAATAATATTATAATAAATGAGCAAAATTAAAAAAAATTGCCTTAAAATAATTGACTTCAGACACCAACTAACTTTTCACATGTTTTCTTAAAAAATATGTTTTGGCGACTGGACTTTTATATTACGGAACAGACTCATACAATTTTTCTCTCTACTCCTTACATTTACTAATTTACTAATAATATTCAAATGCAAAAATATAAGGACACATTTATGTAATAAAAAAAATAAGGACACATTTATTGCTTTGACTTTTGTATGGTATGTTTTTTAATATTTTGAACCAAAGGTGACATTGTATTAATTAAGTCATTCATGCACCAGTAATTATTACATGTGCATGCACTTCATAAATACATATGGTAAGCTCTCATAATTCTATAGAAGTCTTTTGACCAAAAAAATTACCATATATAAAAGACTATACTCTTTTGACCAAAATTAAATGCACATTTATTCTTTATTTTGAATAATTTGGTCAAAGAATGCACTAATTATAAATTCCTTTATTTGGAATAGGTTTGTCCCATTTAAGTCTGAGCCTTATTTGGCTTTATTTAAATAAATGAAATTTTATCTGTTTTACTCATTCAATAATGTTCCATATATATTCTTTTTATTTTTCCATCATTACTTTCATTTCTATTGCTAAAATTTCTCACTTATTCATTAATAAATAAGGAGCCTTTTGAGATTAAAAAAAAAATAATTTTTCCTTATATATTAATTGCTTTTGCCCAATTTTAACTTCTTATAAAGAAATCACAGCTATTCAGAAGGTCCTTATTATATACAGGGATGGTGCAAATATCTCAAATAAAAAATTTTACCTAGCTACCTATATACAAAGCTTTAAGACATACTCTTCTGGTCCTATTTATAAGTCATACTTTCGGATATTTCACACATGCTAAAAAAATATTATTAAATCTCATTAACTTTCTCTTGAAATTTGACAATTTTTAAACTTTTTCCCTATTTATTATCTACCATATATATCACATAAAAAGAAGGTTTTTCTTTGGTCAACCAAGAAAAGAGGGTTGACACATAGTAAATGTGACATTAAAATGTATATTTGCATATAAAATTTAATGGCATTTTCCATAAATTGGATCGAATAAATTAAAATATTCCCACTCTAACTTAATAATAAACCAGAATGAGAAGATTCTATAGTAGTTGGTGTGTTTAATTGATCAAGAAAGCAATTTTCGGAATATCAGGAATTAGTGGTTCAGCAGCGCAACTGATATGGAAATAAATAAACAAAAATCGAAGGCATTGGCAGTGGTTTAGACGTTAGGTTAATATGAAAATAAAGTAAAAAATATTCTAAAGCATTAGCGACGGTTTGAGAGTGCTACTAATATGGAAAATAAAATTAAAACAAAATAATAGGAAGCATTAGGTGATATAGGAATAAAATAAGAAAATAATATGAGGCATTATCGTTGGTTCAGAAGCGTAGTTAATATGGGAATAAATTGAATGTAATATAAGACATTAACTATAGTTCAGAAGCGCCACTAATATGGTTATAAAATTAAAGAAATTAATACTATCAAGCAATAGCGTCAGTTTAGCACTGCCGCTAATATGGAAAAACCAAAGCCTCGTATGACCATACTTTTTTTTTATGGTAAAAAAAAAGATGCGCCTCTATAGCTCAGTTTCATTTTTGGGCTTGATAGGGTTGGGCCTAAAGCCTTTTGGTTCAAGGGTCCCATTTTCAAAAGAACCTGAAATGAAATAATCGGGTTGTGGTGCGAGAGCTTGACCCATATTGCAGACACTACTAATTAGTGGATAATGGCCCCCATTTTTTTTTGCTTAGAGCCTTCAGTGTCCGGCCCCCTTCGAGAAATCGAATAATCCAAAGTCGCCGCTGGGATTCTCCATTTTAGTGGTGACGACTTCCCAAGGGTTCGAACCCATGACTTGGTGGGTACGCGGTGTTTTACCTTCCTCTTTCTTACCACCTGGTCTACGCCCCCTTAGGCATAATGGCCCTTTCATGCAAATAAGTGAATAACCCACCCATGACTAATTGCCCTAAACAATATTTTGTTTTATATTTACTCGATATTTAACCTCTTTTCCATCTTCTGAACAAGTTTTTTAAAAAAGAAAAAGTTGAGATACCATTGACTTCATTTCCCTCATTTTTTATGTTCACTTCCCTCCTCTTGCATCACCTTTTAAAATTTCAAATATCTAAATCTAATAATTGGTAAAATTGATAATAAATTACTAAAGTTTTAATAAATAAATAATCAAACTCCTAAATTTAGCTATGGTAGTTTAAAATATGAATAAAAAAACTGAAAGTACAACCAATGGTTTAGTTGGACTTGCACCCAACCGTGGAAAGGTTTTAATGGATCTTAAAATTTAAATCGGAACTGCGAATTGCATATGGCCCCTAATATTCCAAAGTTTAAACTTAACTCTATGATCTTTTGATTTTTTTCAACCATGAGCCCTTTACCGTCAATTCACTGTTATTTTTTTTTCCAACCATGATCTTTTATTATTATGTTTTTTTTATTTGAGGTTTATCTATGACGTTGACTAAACCCACAACACACACATATTTCAGCCAAGCTCGTGGATATATTTGAAAAAGGAATTTTAGCATCACACCATTTCTTTTTTCTTTTTTTAGTTTAACTAATTCATAGGGTTAGAGATGAGATGATATACAATCCGGACGACTATATAAGCCGGCTGGGGATGTTATATAGTTTAACTACGGAGATTGAGTTTGAGATGTAAGGATGTAATACATATTATGAATCAGGGGCATCAACCTTAATGGTTTCTGTTATGTCTCAAGTCAAATTAATCTGAAGCCGTTAATATATATGAAAGATGATCCAGAGTATCGAAGAAGAAATCCATAAAAAAGGATGCGACTATATGCAAAGCATAGTTTGTCTTTAAAAAATTGAATGTTTTAGGTCTCATGATCTCAACAAAGAGAATTGCACATAATGCCATATATGATGTGACAAATAAAAACTCTTAGATGGAAAAAATCAATTACTATAAAATTAGCATTAGACATAATGCCACATATAATGTCATGTCTCTCTCTTATGTGGCAATTTCCATTAACGTTTAGGGTGAACTAACAGTAGAGAGTTCATGGTAATAAAAGAGTAAAATTAAGATCTTCAAATATAAGAGAGATTATATGCAACCTCTCCCAAATTCAAAGGAGATTTGTATAAGTTAGCCTTTTGTATGTAAAAGATTTTGACTTTAGTCCCCTCAAATTTTAATCAATAGGTCTGCATACTTTAATTTCGGCAAGACCTTCTTTCTATCTTTCTTTTTCGCAACTTGTTTGAAAGTAGGAAAAGGAGGGAAAGAAATGGAAATGAAAATGATTTTTGGTAATGTACATATATTCTTGGGCCCCCAAATCCTCTCTCCATCTCACACTTTAACTGACATCCACAAGTGTTACTTTAATCATTTTCTCTACTTTCCATCTTTATCCCTTTCACTTTCCATTTCTCCACTTTCTTTTCTTTTTTTTGGCTAATTGTCGTCTGGTTAAATACGGACTCGAGGGGTAGGAGTGTTGCCCACATAGGCAAGGTTGTCTCCTCTCCCAATAAGAGTGCTTCCCTGGATTCAAACACGTGTTCTCGTCCTTACGAGGGTTGTAGCCCACTTACCAGCTCAAACAACTACTCATTGGTTCTCCACTTTCTTTTCTTACAACCAACAAAAGCCCTGAAATGCCCCCAGTAAATTAAAGCTTTCCAAACTCTACAATTTGGGCCCTAAAAGACTCAAAATTGTTTATCGAACATCTTCGGCCCAATTCAATCCAAATCCATTTTTCCATATTACTATTCTCACTAGTCACTAATCACTAATCACTACGGCTTATGGTGTGTTCTGTGTAGTCTCGGTTGGTACACGTATGTTCACGCTAAATTCTACATTTTGTCGTTAGTCTCAAGTGTTGCCATTTCTTTTCTTTTATTTATGGTGCCAAAACATTTTAACACACCGAATACCAATGGTACCCTCCATGCTTCTTTTCTTGTCTTCCATTCTTTCTCTCCTTCCTTCTTTCCTCCAAAATCCACTCTTTTCATCACTATTGTATGTCATACTTTATTCCTCCCTATTTCTCTCAAACTAGACACTCAATAAATGGCCTCTACACATGGGTTTGCTAAATTTGCTGACTTGGGTTTAATGTTTTCTCCATTGACTTCACTTCACCCACATGGTTTATCCTCTCCTGCTTCATTTCACACACTTTCTATTAAATTCTGTAATGGGGTTTCTTCCAAAGTCTGCAAAAACCTTAAAAATCCAGTCTTTTTGGTTTCAAAGCCCATTTCAAGTCGTTTCTTAAGGCTATCTAAATCAGTGGAATTAGACCATTTTTTGACCAGTGATGATGAGGAAGAGATGGGAGAGGGTTTCTTTGAAGCAATTGAGGAGCTTGAGAGAATGGCTAGAGAGCCGTCTGATGTTCTTGAGGAGATGAATGATCGTCTCTCTGCAAGGGAATTACAGCTTGTGTTGGTGTATTTCTCTCAGGATGGGAGGGATTCATGGTGTGCACTTGAGGTGTTTGATTGGCTGAGGAAGGAGAATAGGGTGGACAAGGAAACGATGGAGCTTATGGTGGGGATTATGTGTGGTTGGGCTAAGAAGTTGATTCAAGAGAAGCATGGTGTTGGTGATGTGGTTGACCTTCTTGTGGATATGGACTGTGTTGGGTTGAGGCCTGGGTTTAGTATGATAGAGAAGGTTGTTTCTTTGTATTGGGAGATGGGTGAGAAGGAGAGGGCTGTTATGTTTGTGGAAGAGGTTTTGAGAAGGAGAATTTCATATGCTAAGGAGGACCCTGAGGGGCATAAAGGAGGACCAACTGGTTATCTTGCTTGGAAGATGATGGTAAGCATTTGCTAACCTTGTTTCATAACTTGGATTGCCATATGTAATAACAAGTTTAACTACATGTTATTGAATCTGATGTTTGAGAACCTTTTAGTGGAATCACTTGCTATATACTCCCTCCGTTCCTAAATATAAGACCACTTTAGCAAATTTGGGGATATTAAGGAAGATGTTCCAATGAGTTAGGAGTACATGAAATTTCCAAAATACCCCTCACCTAAGTTATAAAAGTATCATCTCACCTTCAAACCACTATTTTTGGGTGAAGTGAGTATAGGGGTAATTTGGGGAAAACTTGAATCAAAATAGAAAGTGACCTTATATTTAGGAACAAACTCTCCTCCCTAAAGTGATCTTATATTTAGGAACGGAGGGAGTAGGTTGTTTATCATTCCTCCCCTTGCCTTAGATATGATATTAGTTGAAACTGTGAAATTCACCTTATGTGAATTGCATTCTTAAGACTAGTCAATATGTGAGATTAACCTGCTTTGAGGCTAGCTTATAGCATTATTGTTGGTCAGCTTGATCATTCTTTATTTTTTGGCTGTTCCTTTCCCACTTTTATGTAACTATGATCTATGATCGGTTGTGCTTTATAAAATTATAGGAGACAATATTCGTTCCTAGTATTTAATATATTATTGTATTTCCCATACATGTATTTTTGCTGCAAGAGTTGTGCATGGCTAACTAGTTAACATGTGTATTGGGGAGTATCCTCTTTTTTTATCATTTTTCCGTGGAACACTTATTGGGGACCAATGTCTTTTTAAATGTCTTTTCTTAATCAATTTAGTTACATGTTGCTTATCATCTGCTAGAAGGGTCTGTGACAAGTTCAATCTATGTCAGGTTGATGGTGACTATAAAGGCGCTATTAGATTAGTGATTAATTTTAGGGAATCTGGGCTGAAGCCAGAGGCCTATAGTTATCTTATTGCCATGACTGCTGTGGTTAAGGAGCTGAATGAGTTTGCCAAAGCTCTTCGCAAGCTGAAGGGTTTTGTGAAGGATGGGTCAGTAGCTGAGCTAGATCTTGAAGATGTAGAACTCATAGAGAAGTATCAATCAGAACTTCTGGCCAATGGGGTGTCCTTGTCCAATTGGGTTATACAAGATGGTAGCCCATCACTTTATGGCGTGGTTCATGAGAGGCTCCTTGCTATGTATATCTGTGCTGGCCGAGGAATAGAGGCCGAGAGGCAGCTGTGGGAAATGAAGCTTGTGGGTAAGGAGCCTGATGGGGACCTCTATGACATTGTTCTTGCCATTTGTGCTTCACAAAAGGAAGCCAGGGCCACAGCGAGGCTGCTGACCCGATTAGAGGTTTCAAGCTCATTACAGAAGAAGAAGACTTTGTCATGGCTGTTAAGAGGCTATATCAAAGGAGGGCATTTTAATGAGGCCGCGGATACGGTCATGAAAATGCTTGAGTTAGGATTCAATCCAGAGTATTTGGACAGGGCAGCAGTGCTTCAAGGATTAAGGAAGAGAATCCAGCATTTTGGGAATGCAGATGCTTATCTCAAGCTTTGTAAGTCCCTCTCTGATGCAAATTTAATAGGACCCTGCCTTGTATATCTGTATATAAGAAAACATAAGCTTTGGGTGGTGAAAATGCTTTAGGAAAATGAGCTGATATCATCCCAATTTTCCTTCATTTTCTTCTAAACAAGTATAGTTGTATACTGCAAGCACTGATTTCGTTGGTGCCTGTTGCTTTCGTGCTTATTTTGTATAGTTTCGAGTGTGGTCTTGTATAATCTGTGTAATGTAGTAGTTCTTGTGGCAAAATAATGGTGTGTTATGTGCATAACTACATATAGTATCTTACTTGGCACTTGTGCAATGATATATCCTTTGGTAATATTGTTTGGGATAAATAGCGTGGAATGAATTTTGTTTTGTATAGAAGCAAAAGAGCTGCACTAACATGCATGTCCAAAAATTATGCTAAGTAAAGCGATAACAAACCCGACAATCAATGTATTGGATGACTCAAAAGTCAAAACTAAAGTAGAAAAAGGGGCAATATGGAATCGATGAAGGGCATTAATTGAACCACGTTTTTTTACTTGATCAATCAAGTAGAAGATTGGTTTTTGTTTAGCCAGATAATGCATGAGTTTTGTGTTACAGTTTACTACATTTAAATGTGCACAGTGCAAGGGTTCGAGAAGAATTCATGTATCTAGTGTCCTGTGAATATGCATTTTGTATACCCACTTTACGCAGACAATTTACAGCTCAACCTTTTAATGTAAAGAAAGAACATATAACCATGAGATTCCATTGAATACAATTTGTACAAAGGACTATATCTCTATATTTTATGATTATTTGTTGGGGCAATTTCGTTTATTATTAGCTGTCAATCAGGTCGCGTTTAAAATGATAAAAAAAAAATCAGGACGCGTTTGGTGAGCCTGCTTGTTGTCGGTCCAACGCGCTGCAAACTTTTTAAGTAAAGGTCTAATAAAAACTTAAAGAATGACATGTGAGAAATAAGGCCAATATTCAAATAGATATTATCAAATATCTTAATGAGTGAGCATGTGGGAAGGGAATAAGAGTCTTTCTTTAATGCGGCGAGTTCTTTTCTAAGAAATGGATATTTTCATGAAATAAAGCATAGATTAAGCATTGAAAGCTTAGAATATAAAGCATTATACTCGCTCCGCTTTATTAAGGTCAATGAATCCATACAAGTTCAAAGGAGCTCATGCGTTAGGTACCAAAGACCAATCAATATCCATGTATTATTTTAATCTTTTTAACTGCTACAAAATTTTATTTATGACAAGTTGTACTGTTTACAAATTGATATTAATATGGCCTATTTCCTCAAATTTCATGCTACAATCATGACTCCCATGTACTTAAATATAGACACAAACATTACAAGGCCATTGTTTTCAATTTGACGAAAATTTCCTCAAAAGAAAATAGTATTGAAAAGCACTTTCTATTCCTAAATGCTACTTATGTTAGCTTTCAACCGAAGAATCAATAGCACATTCATGTACATCATAAAAATGAAAAGAAAAATGAGAAAATTGACATGAAACACCAAACTCAACGCCTTAACATTAACATCCCACCCTTTTTCTTCTTTTTCATGGATGAATGAAATTCTCAGGCAGAATCTGTGGACATAATTTCTAGTTCTTCCCACCAAAGAGGTGAAGACTTTGGAGTTGCACCATCAGGCCCCATTCCAATTAGTTCCTCCAACTTAGCTGCAACCTCTTTCATAGTCGGCCTTTTCTCTTGTTCTGAATGGAAACACTCTTTTATCAGTTCCCACCATTTCTCAGCCTCTTCTGCTACAAGAGAGTTCAAAGTTGGATCCACCATATCTCTTAAGGATTGCCCCATTGTTAAGTACTGTGAAAGAAAACCAATATCCACAGGGTGGGGAATTTGCCCAGTGATCAACTCAAACATTATAACACCAAAGCTATACACATTTTCCTTTGTATCTGTTGATGATGTTTCTGATGATTGCTTTGTAGCTGCAAAACTTTTATTTGTAGCAGCAGCCATGTCAGTCCAGAAACAAAGGTCTGATACTTGAGCAGCATTATCTTCAGAGAGGTATATAGATGAAGAATGAAGGTTTCTGAGGACAATGGGTGGTTCCATCTGATGCATATGCTCAAGACAATAAGCTATTCCCATAGCTATCCTCATTCTCATTCCCCAGTCCAGTTGTTCTGCTTCCCTTACTGCAGTCATATATGAATAATATTAACCTTGAGGTTGGACCAAAAAAAAAACAAAAATATCATATAATATTCAAAGAGAGTATAGACAGAAACTAATGAATATTTAATTTAAACTACAAGTGAAGTGGCTTGGAATGGTACTCACTATGTAAATGTTCAAAGAGAGTTCCATTTGGAGCATACTCAAAGACCATCATTCTTGTGAATGGCTTCTTCTCTTCACAATACCCGATTAGATTCACAAAGTTCTTGTGGTTCAATCTGGATAAGGTCTCTATCTGAAACAAGGGGAACAAGGTAAGAAGGTTAAGGAATTAAATCATAAAGTCAGCTTAGTTATCAAAAAAAAAAAAATCATAAAGTCAGCTTAATTTACTCCATCCAAGGCACTAGTACCTTTCTTCTGAATTGAGCTTCCATAGATTTATTCCAGTATTTAGATGAGGTCACTGCAGTAGATACTACAGCAATTTCAACACCACTGGAAAGAGTCCCTTTGTAAACAATGCCATCCGGTATAGAACCGATAATGTTGCTGAAATCTTCACAAGCTGCTCGAACCTCTGCTCGTCTGAGATTTGGCACACCTGAAACACACATTCTCAATACAAGAATTTGTGAAAAATAAAGGAATGGATAAAGATCCATGAAGTTAACTTATTGATAAAGTGAATATAAGAGCTTCTTACCAAACAAATGCTGATTTCTACTAGGAGCATTTTTGGTAAAATTCTAAATGCTTTGAACCAACACAGTTGAACTCACCCTTTAAGCATGGCACTATACCAAAATACCTTAAGTGAGGGTAGAAATTACCTGAGACAAAAGCTTTCTGTAGCTGTCCACTTAACCCTGTGGACCAAGGTTTCACAGTTACAACCTTGCTAGTTCGGAAGCAAGCAAAAATAATTGCTGACACAAAAACCAGTAAGGATACACCCCCAGCTGTTGACCAAACGATCAAAGATTTCTGTGTCTTGAAACTTTTTGTGGTCTCTTGGCTCCAAAATGAAGCAGGGGAAGGTGCTGAAATCCAATTGGACTGTGTTATAGAGGATGCAACAGTAGGTGGATTTGCTGGTGGTGATATGCTTATGGTTGTCGTCACCATTGGAGAAAGTGAAGGTGTGAGAAAAAGAGTTGACTGAGATGGTGAAGGGGAAACTTCGGGGGACCCTAATGGTGGAAGAATATATGGTGATGGTGTGAATGCAGATGGTGGATTTGAGGGTGGTTCTGAAGGTGAGAAAGAATCAGGATCTGGTGGTAATGAAGATAGGTAAGGTGAGGGTGATGGTGAGAAAGATTCTTTATGATCACTTTGTTTCCTAGCTTTTGATCTATGAAGAAGTTTCCTCTTGTATGACTCATCCTCATGGTGGCCTATGTGCCTGTTGCAGTTATTCCACACAGAAGGCAAGTATTAGTCAATATGACCTCAATAAGCTCATGATTTGTGAGTTTTTCTGTTTTTGTTTGCCATGTTAATGAAACTGATAATAATTTCTACATCTTTAACTCCAGAATTCAAGTAATCTTCAGTAAATTGTTGTCTAGAATTTGATATTACACAGTACCATTTCAAGCACTTTTAATCATTTACTTTCATAAAACTAATTTCATACCAGACATGTTATGTTAAATGCCGTGGTACATAGAATGTCTAGTGTAGTGTGAGATAATATTGTACTAGCATGCTAAAGGTGTATAGTGGGACGCTAACTGAATTAAAAGCTACTCCTAGCAGAACAGTTAAGCTAATTGACTTAAGAACTATCTTTTTTCTGTCACACTCTATTAGATAGCTTAAGGTAGAGATTGATGCAATAAATTTGACTATGCCTACATCATCATTCACATTCATACCAGAAACTAGATAAACATGAGGTTTAGTGGTGGAACCAATTATTTGATGTTTGATCTATATTCTCATGATAGTCAGAATCTACATTAATCTTGTAAGTGTCTGTAGCTGAGTCGGTTAGACTATATGTTACAAATTATTGTTCAATATACTGCAGTATGTCAGAAACTCAGTGAGGAAAAAAGAACAAAACAAATAATAATGTTTGGTATTAAAGGATCAACTTACAGTGAAAAGAGGGATGGATTGCTGTCAGGGTTGGATGGAAATGATCCTTTAAAGTTATTATATGTCAAGTCAAGAACTTCCAGTTCCTCCAGTTGTGATATCTCTTGAGGAATCTCTCCAGAAAGAGAATTGTTACGCAAAATGCTGCCAAATATAAATAAAGTGACTAGAGAGACATATTTAAATACATTCATTATAAAGCAATAATCGTATATACATTCATATTCTCTTACATAGATTTTATGTGAGTCAGCTTTCCAATTTCAGGGGCTAGTGTCCCTTCAAGACAAAGGTCTTTCAAATTCCTGCAAGTTTAACAACTCTTGATTCATGCCTATCCTAAACATGAACATATCACTTATTTTACCATCTTAACTTGTAAAAAGTGAACGAAGAAGAGTATAAAAGTAAGCTTGACTCACAAGGAAATGACTTTGCCGTGAACAGTGCATTGAACTCCAAACCATGAACAGTGATCAGTATGTCCACCTTCTCCATTCCAATTGGACAAAGCTCCAAATGGATCTCTCACCACTTTGTTCTTAAACTTCAACAGAGCCAAACCTGTATTACAATATTAATTTAAATATCACCAATCAATCAAATAATACTAATAATGAGGCCTTTCATGTTGGAATAATTTCAGATCTTGCAAATACACAAGTCATCAAAAGACCATAACCATACATGCCTTCACTGTTTAGAGGCGAAGAAGGGAAGCTAGAACTCAAAGAAATCAAACTCAGCATCACCATCAACACCACCAACCCTTCTTCCATTACTGAGTCACCAAAGAGTGTGTGTGAGTGTGTGTGTGTGTGTGTGTGTGTGTGTTCAAAATCTTTACAAATTCCAACAATTACATCAGTGCCACTCATTTGCACTCTTTATATATATACCTCCCTCGTCCTTTAGGCCTTCCTCGTATATAAATAGAAGGAATATATAACGGTTCTATACATGTAGTTAAGTACTTTAGCCTTTTTAAGGGCAGTTGTATTATTCAGTATACTTATGATGTACGTAACTTGAGTAACATGAATATAGCATATGACTAGATATGTATTTATATATTTATATATATATGCATGCTGTCTTAATGATTTTGATCAGTTCTCCTTCATTAGACTAATTAAGATATATAAGCAGTTATTATTCTATCAAAAGAGGAATAATTCTGCTATATAGATGCGTATTGTTGGTGTTGTTTCATCATGATGATTTACAAATACATCACATGCATATAGAGGCCAATGACATAATCTTAAATCTCAATATACGGAGATTGTTAGTTATTTTTTGCTTTCCTTTTCTGTTGCACACCATTATTGAAGTATAAACTTGACTTTTAAGTCAATTCTCTGAGTAGATATAAGAGATATCTGAAGAGGGCCACCAAATAATATTATAAAACTAAGTTCCATGGACCTAATTGAAACTTTAACCTATAACATTATAAAAGTGCATGCGTATATACAAGGCATTTTCTTGGTATTATATTGCCGGAATTTATGCATTATAATCAAATTGTGAGCAACTGCTGGTAAAGTAGATTTAACTTCAATGTGGAATATGTATGAATGAGTATAGTGCAAAGGCATATGGGGACCAAATTTGAAATAAAATCTTGAAGATGCTCTCGATAGCTCAACGCTGGATGCATAAGGGGACAAAAGTTAATGGCGTAAAAGACAAGTAGAAATAAATATAGTTGGGTTGGGTGGCAGCAGTTTCATATTCAAAATGAGAAAGATGATGGACAAGGAGAGCCAATCTTCTCTGAATATGACCCCATACAAAATACTCCCTCTAGTTTTCCTAATTTAAATAGATTAAAGATATTAGTTAAGTTAGTTGATTTGACATGTTTTTTTAAAAACACCCCAATCATTTTTCTTAACTTACACTCTTCTCTCTTACTTGATTACTATTGAGAGAACTAATATGGGTAATATTGAAAAAAACACACATAAATTAGAAATAAGTCTTATATTTAGGTTCAATATCATCTCCTTAAATAAGGTTGTATATTTAGGACCAGAGGGAGTATAGCTTAACGTAGTAGATGTAAATTTATCAATCAAAATAAATATCCCTTCTGATATTTTTATACTATATATTTATGATCCGATATCATAAACCAAAATGAAATCTTAATACTCCCTTCGTTTTCTAAATATGAGACTATTTTTCCTAATTTTATTAAATAAAGTGTGTTAGTTGAGTTACTCCCTCCGTTCCTAAATATAAGATCACTTTCCCTAATTTGAAGAGATTAAGGAAGACAATCCAATTAGATGGGATTACATGATCTTCCAAAAATACCCCTCTCTAAAGAGAAAGATTAAAGGGAAAGAGAGAAAAGTACTATCCGTTTGTGTATAGGGGTAATTTAGGCAAAACTTGGGACAAAATAGAAAGTGATCTTACATTTAGGAACTTATCCACTTCTCTAAAGTGTTCTTATATTTAGGAACGGAAGGAGTAGTTATTAATTAACACATGATATTATCAATTCACACAAATCATATATCTTTATCTCAGCTCTTCCTCCCTTGTTTATTGTAAATAACTATTACTAAAGCAAATTTGGGGAAAAGTTGGGGGAATCAGAAAATGATTTTATATTTATAAATAAATTGAAATTTGAAAATGATATTATATTAACAACGAAGCGAGTGGTATAGAAATGAATGTTGCACTTAAAGAGAGCTCATGTTTCTTGTATGGCAAGCGATGGGAATCATATATGTATATAGAAGCCATATGCATATTCATTTAAAGTATTTTAGAGACCAAAATTTATTTGTGGTAAGTATCAGATAATCAATTTTCTTTGTTAAAAACTTTTAAAATTAATATATGGAATATTGATATTTGGTATAGTTAACTTATTACAGGATTTATGTGGATTACCTAATTGAAGTAGGCCCGCCATTAATGAATCGATCAGCAAATAGACAAGCTAACTCCCCCTGTTTTTAGCAGAAAACTACGTACGACCCATACCAACTTTGCGAGTGTGACATCGATTCACCCCCCAAAACCCCTCATACTGGCAAATTTTAAAATGGCTGGTCCATTATGCGTTTTTTCGCTTTTTCACAAAATATATTAACAAAAGTCAAATGCAAAATGAAGGATGGTAGAGAAATTCTTGTTTGGGTCTAGTTTACCATGTCATTTATGATGTGACCAATCACAAATATACATATAATTTGACTTGAAATTTTTAATATGACATATCACCCTAAAAATAGGAATTAACCCATGTAAAAAAAATTAAATATCATGTTTTCAATGTTTTTTATTTTTAGAATCTAAATAAAAATGTTTTTGAAAGTTAGTTGAGACATCAAATTAAAATTCCACGTCACTATATGTCTAACTAGCACGTTAAATTTTTTTAAATCACACGTTTTCAATGTTATTCATTTTACAGATTGAAAAAAGCAATTGTTATTATTAATTAGTTAATATTTTTATGATGTCATATTACAAGCCTTGCATGTTTAGTTGTTATTGGTAAGACTATAAATGACGTACTGTAATGGCTCACACAAGAATTTCTGGTAATGTTGCACCTCCTTTGAATAATATATTCAAACGTAGAATATTTTATTTCTTCACGCAAACTGATAATATGAACCATATACTTTTTTTTGCCAACACGTGATCCTCATGCTCAAATTGCAGATCGACGTTTTTAAGCCTAAAAAGGATTGAGACCCATTTTTTATGTTCATACCCGATTCCTACACTTAAAATGCACCATCATTATGAACCCGATTTGGATGCCCATTCGCAAACCTAAAATATTCCTCTCCGTTTTCTCCCAAATCCTCCATCTTTGTCTTCCTTTTTCCCACCTTCTTCCATTTCCTTCCTCCATCCATGAATAAAGTCTTTTCATAGCTCTTGGAAATAATTTGAGGTGGCTTGAACTTGAGTTCCTCAAAGGAAGGTTGCATTTCTTTTTATTAATCATTGTATTTTTTATTTTATGTTTTAAGTTGATCATTTATACATTTTGAGACTTTGATTAGATTGTATTAATATTGTTGATAGATAGATTAATTGAACCCATTGTTTTACTTATCATTATTAATCACTCTGGTGTTCTTTTTTTAATAACAATCACACCTGATATTCTCATCAATAACACTTAACTAAATAGATTCATAAGATTAAGCATTAGATTTGTCTAAAAGTGAGATTTGATATTTTAGGGAACTCAAATAATCAAAACTCAAAGTGAATTTATTATTTGTTTGACTAACATTGGACTTCAACTTATTATGCTAAAGTCATTGATAGAGTTTCTCGTCAAGGAATTGAAATTATGTTAATAGGATTAATAGTTGGTTGCAATAAATTAATTATATGGTCTTTAATTTGAGTGAGATTCCAATAATAAATTAATTGAAATCATAGGATTAATTAAGTTGCAACTAAAGTTGCGGATGTTAGATCAGATTAGGAGCCCTTTACAATTAGCAAATTCAAATGCACTAAAAAGCTTAATAATGAATAGAAAACTTTACTACCTAAACATCTTTTGTGAGTCATAATAACTATTAAAAATCATTTCCAAGCACATCAATATCATTTCCACACTTTTATCTAGAACCTTAAATGTACTTTCTTTACATCCATCACTTCCACTTTTTAAAACAAAAAAAAAAACATATTTTCACCCAAATTGATCTTGCATTTTAAGCATTTAGTTTGCTAAGTTGTTTAAATTAAACATTGGCACTTTGTGAGACTATCCGAGGTTGTATATATCATATAGTACAATCCTTGGTTCATTTTTGCAGTTGACAATACAACACATTTGAGTAGGGTCAAAAAGAAAGGGGTTAAAGATAAATTTCGCTAACAAACTATTGACAAAATATTATCTAATAAACTCTTCATTTTGTTCACGCAAGTTAATTAGTTTGCCCAACTTCACTCATATGTGAAGATGTGGATGTTTAATTTCTCTCCCAAGCGCACAACTATTTTTATTCAAGTTCTACATGTGTAAAGGAGACTTCAAATAGTGAAAGATTATTAGTTCCACCAGTGGCGGTGACACCTAGATACTCCACATACATTAGGAAGGTCTCTTGGACTTTTAACAAATGAATATTTTTTTTTTGGCTAAATAAAATTAGACACTGTAACGATTTTTTCTTTTATTTGCAGTGAATCCTATTGTCATTCTTTCAAATTAATTTGATAATTTTTATTCATATTATTAAATTGATCCAGTTTTTTAAAACATGTGGGAAAAAAAGGACGCTTTTCGTGCTTCATAGTTAATACTCCCTACTGCCGTAGAAACAGTTGAAAGCCGAGCATATCTTTTTTTTTTTTTTTTATCAAATAAAGCCGAACCCCGAACATATCGTAATCCATTTTTCAACAAAAATACTCCCTCCGTTCTTAAATATAAGATCACTTTGGGGATGTGGATAAGTTCCTAAATATAAGATCACTTTCTCTTTTTTCTCAAGTTTTACCCAAATTACCCCTATACTCTTTTTTCAAGCAAATTACTCCCTCTATAAAAAAACAAAAACTAATGCCAACTGAAATCGTCATTCTTCTAACACGCGAATCCATGGCCTTGAAAATTATCCTTCTAACACGCGAATCCATGAACTTTCAGAGTCGAACGCCTTCTTCACCTTTCTGGCGGAGGGATAAAGGTGAAGAGAAATTGCAAGTTCTGTGTTAGAAATATTAGGATCATATTAAATGGGTTGTATCTTGTAAATGGTTAGTGGTCCTATTGCCTATATAAAGGGTCATAACCTAAACATTTTAGTGTGTGAGATTTATGAGAGTCTACACCAAGAGGGAGAGTTAACTTGGTCTCTCTCCTCATTACCCTAGTGTTAGGGATTTGTTTTGTAAATTCATTTCCTCAATGAGGAGTGGTCATCACCTCTATGAGGGATGTTTTGATCTAGTCCATGAGGATTAGAATATTGTTGTTGTTTTCATATTCTTCTTCATCATCTATCAATATAAAGATTTGTTTAATTCTTCATCTTGTTCTCTTTCCCTACCGATTTGTCAACATGGTACCAGAGCCATAGATGATCTTTTATGAGATTAATTCATGTCATTATCACCAAGAATCTGAGATAGTGATTCATGTGTTTCAAAAATCCGAAGATGGATAATCAAGAATCCATTCAAGAACCTCTAAATCAAGACTTGGCTTGTAGTGCTCAAATTTATGGTGCAATCCTTCGCAAATTACTTGAAGACATTATTCAAGAAACTGAGCAAGATTCCATTTCCCAAGAACCAAGAGACGAAGAAGGTGAAGGCTTCCAAGATCATATTGATTTTTCTGATTCTGGTAATAATATGCATTGCCGAAGGAATGATTAATGTTCAAGAGGGCCCACTTCAAATTGAGGAACACTTCAAGAATATACATTTATAGTGCTTCAAGCAGATTGATAGAGTGTATCGATCTTCAGCTTCCGGCGTCCGTACGAGAGAATCCAATTACAATTACAATTGGAGAGAAATCTTTGTCTTCTACCAATGAGTTTGGTGAGTGTGATGATTCTTTATCCAGTTCTTATATCTCCTCTATTCAATAATTCTCTCACATCCAAAATTTATGAAAGGAAGATGAATTTTGATGCTATGTTGAGATTCTTGGAAAGTTTCGAATATGTGTCAGAAGTTTCTTGGGCTACTTGTTTTCTGGATTTTGTATCCTCTTTTGGTTTCATGTTTGCCTAATTGGTGGTAGAGGGTTTTCTTTGTCATTGCTAGTTTTACTGGAATTCAACATGTTCAGTTCTATTTGAATCATTTTTAAGCTAGTGCCTATGTTGGTCAATCAAATGCAAATGATTGGGCAGACAAGCGGGATTGATGATATAAATTGCTCTACTTAGATGGATTGGTGTCATGGTGGATTGCAATTTCATAAAAAAAATGGCATATGAGGAATTATGTATGTCACTTTCACAGACCAGTTATATCAAGAAATATAATTTTGTCTTGATCTGTTGGAGCTGGATTTAGGAGATTAATAATGGAGTCCACATTGCACTTGGTTTTGAGAGTTTGTGGTGGTATGCAGATAAAGTGAAGACTAAGTTGATGAATAAGATTAGCTTGAGGAGAAGATGAAGAAGAGAAATATTAGAAATATGAATGTCTTTTTTGAAGACAAAAGGAGGAAGTCTTCCATTTTTATTTTTGTACAAGATCAAAAGAACTCGATCTAATTGATTCATCAAACCCTATTGTTTGTATTGACAAGTTGACACTTTCATAAGTTTAAGTAGTGTCAACTTGAGGGGGCGTGTTAGAAATATTAGGATCATATTAAATGGGTTGTATCTAGTAAATGGTTAGTGGTCCTATTGCCTATATAAAGGGTCATAACCTAAACATTTTAGTGTGTGAGATTTATGAGAGTCTACACCAAGAGGGAGAGTTAACTTGGTCTCTCTCCTCATTACCCTAGTGTTAGGGATTTGTTTTGTAAATCCATTTCCTCAATGAGGAGTGGTCATCACCTCTATGAGGGATGTTTTGATCTAGTCCATGAGGATTAGAATATTGTTGTTGTTTTCATATTCTTCTTCATCATCTATCAATATAAAGATTTGTTTAATTCTTCATCTTGTTCTCTTTCCCTACCGATTTGTCAACATTCTGGAACACAGATTTCTTATGCTTCTTCCCGCCATACTTCTGATCCATGTTCGTATTGTATTTTCCAAAACTTGCAATTTATTGTATTTGGGAGAAATGAATCACAGATTCCTCAGATCATTTTATTTGGGTTAATTCGAAAGGAAACAATTTCCTTTTTCACGAATGTAATTACAGATTCATAGGTGTTCTGTGGAGAGCTTCCATTTCAGATGAGGAATTTGACTATTCACGATGAGAAGTTGGTCGGCGGGGAGTTACTGCCTGTGGAGAGCTTCTAGATTTGTTGCGCGGAAGGATGAGAGTATGAAGCATTTGACAGTGATGGCGGAAGCATTAAAGTGTATGAAGAAGAAAAGTGTAACTGAGATGCTTAAGTCCTTATTTGTCTTTTACATTTATGCAAGGGGTATTTTGGGAAGATCATGTAATATAAATGTCTTCCTTAATCTCTCCAAATAAGCTAAAATGATCTTATATTTAGGAACGGAATGAGTAGTTTACAACTCTGTTCTCTAATTATAGTTATTAGATATATTATAAAATTTTAGAAATTTAAAGTAAAAGTTAAAATGAAAAAACAAACACTTTAGATACTTCTCTATCAAATGAGAGAAAAGTGAATTAAAGATATGCTGTATCCTTTGTTACGGATCGTGTATTCACAAATATATTGTACTAAAAGTTAAATCTTATAATAGTTTAAAGATAAAAATTTGTAACCATATCAACAATAATAACTTGGGGTTGTTTGGCCAAAAAAAATAACTTGGGTGGTGAATTCAAATTTGTAAATTTGAATATTTTTTTCTCGAACAAAAAAAAAAATTCAAATTTGTAAATTTGGATAATTTTTTTAACTTTAAATTTTTCTCAGTTAAAAAAAGCTTTGAATTTTTTCAAACTAAACACATTTATTTGCTATAATTATCATATTAATGACAAATTATAATGATTTTGTTTATTGCTTTGAATTTTTTGATACAGTTAATTGCTTTGAATTTTGTAATGTCTCACCAAGAGACATTCTTACGTGAACCCGGTGCACTACGTCATTTGTGGTCTAATCAATCACAAGCAGACACATATAATTGCTATCATTTCATTTTAATTACCTATAATTGCTATTCATTTCCCAGAGACTCTTATTAAAGGAAAGTAATTGAAATGAATTGAAATGTTCAATCGTTGCTACTTAGGTTTTTTTTTTACTGAAGGTTACGTGTTTAACATTACAATTAATTACCTTAATTTGTGTCGTTCCCTCTTGTGAATTAAAACAATTATATTGTTATGAAAAAATAGATGAACAGATCGAGTAAAAAAATAAAAAATAAAAAAAATTAAACAATTATATTTACTTATTTAGTTAGTAGTTACAGACTTACAGTATGTGCTTGCAATAAAAAAATTACAGCATGTGCTATTTTTTTGTTGTTATTTGTGGAAATAATCAGGCTTTCCTAGTTTGACCGTCCAACCGGGGTAGTTTTTAAACACCTTGGTTACTTGGAGTACAGATACGGGCCTGTTATTAGTTTAGGGTGCTCAGCGCTTCTTGGTGGTTACTTGGGGAACAGATTAAGTCCATTACCCTCTTATATACCTTAAAACAAATATTCGAACAAAGTAATACAAAACATAACGTCTTTAATTTGTCGACAAAAACATAGCATTCATGTCTTTTAATTTATAACTACATATATAGATATGTGTATATATGCTGTAAGATCAGATCTAGAGGAGGCCTTTGTTAATTCAACATGAACATTTAATTTATTTTATGTAAATGGTACTTAATACGGTATATATATATTACATAACATCTTTTACTGTTAGAAATAAAGAAAATTATGTTAATATTTCCTATTCTGTATTTGTAGAATATTTGTATATCTTAGTCATAATTGTGAATTATATTATAGGAAATATTTAGAGTAGAAAAATATTATGTTATTATTAGGTAATCATGTTAGGTAAACTTGTAGGAGAAATTTACTATATTTTAGGAAACTTTTGTATTATAAATATGTACTCATATCAATGAAATAATCATCAGACTTTTCCCAATCTTCGTTCCCACAATAAAGAAGTTTAGGTTTAGTCTGATCCCTAGGTAACCCCATTGAAGTTGCCTTTGTAGTTGAAACCCTAAAAGGGTGTCTCTTCTCGTCTCCTATTTGTTTCTCCCAAAACCAGTCACAAAAAAAAATACTCCTCTCTAATTTGAACCACCACCAAAGTTGTTGTCCGTGGTTGCTGTTCATCGTGGGTGCTGTTCGTGGTTACTGTTTGGTTGTCTTTTGTTCTTTCCGTGTTCGTGTTTCTCTGTTTGTTTGAGTATTGTTTGTTCTTTTCCCTATTTTTAGTTTCTATTAAAAAAAAACAAAAAAAAAATAGAGTCAGAAAAAAAAAAGAAAAAAGTGTCTTTTTTTTTAGAGTTAAAAAAAGAAAAAAAAGAAAAAAAAGTGTAAAAAAAAGAGTGTTTTTTAAGGGGGAGAGAAAAAAAGGTAGTAAAAAAGGAGAGAGAAAAATTATTATGGAGTAGGTGCTCCAGTTGTTGATGACACAAATTGTGTCAATAATGAGCAATCAACTCAACTCAATATGTTGAAGAGCATAGTACGATGAGATGGTCATTCCCCACGTACATGCGTATGTGAATTGCGATGGGACGGTCATTCCCCACGCATGTGTTTTAAGTGAGATGGTCATTCCTCACACTGTTTACGATGGGATGGTCATTCCCCACGTAATAAAATTTCTGGTTGAAGATTTGTGATGGGATGGTCATTCGCCACGCAGAGATTCTGTTTTATCCAGTGGTTGTATTCGTTGTTCTTTCTCTCTGTAGAGAAGTCTCACCATTGGAGGGCTAGTTAATTCGTTGAAAAAGTTTTGAAGAATGAAGATTTGTTTGAAGAATAAAGATTATGAAGATTTTGTTGGCAAGTTGATCCATAGTCCAACTTGAGGGGGAGTGTTAGAAATAAAGAAAATTATGTTAATATTTCCTATTCTGTATTTGTAGAATATTTGTATATCTTAGTCATAATTGTGAATTATATTATAGGAAATATTTAGAGTAGAAAAATATTATGTTATTATTAGGTAATCATGTTAGGTAAACTTGTAGGAGAAATTTACTATATTTTAGGAAACTTTTGTATTATAAATATGTACTCATATCAATGAAATAATCATCAGACTTTTCCCAATCTTTTGTTTCCACAAAATAGTGAATTATATAAAAAACAGAAGAGTAAGTACTCAAAACAACAACAATAATTCCCATCACTATAATCAAATAACAAATCATCTCATCAATAAAAACTAAAGCTCTGGTAAGCTCTAAAAATCATAAGGCATATTTGACGACATGATTGATCAACGTGGTGTATATTGCTATTCTTGAGCTAGGTTTTCCTGCAAGAAGGTTTAAGTTACTTGGATCGCATGTTTTGTCCAAACATAAAGTAACTCAATATTTCTGTTATGTGTAACTAACAATGCATAATGAAAAGCATAAACACCTGTCAATTCATTACATACACTTTTATGAACAATAGTTAGTGATATTGAGTAGTCACAAAGAAAAGATAATTGCGATATGACTTCACTTATGAAAATTCATAAAAATACATAAAAAACTTGAGCAACAATCCTTAAAAAAACAAAATAGTTTACTTATAAATTGATTTTTATAAATTTTTCTTCAAATTAATTTATTTGACTTACTAACATATAAACTAATAATATACAAGATATAACTAATTGATTCGTTAGAAAAGTCAATTAAGCCTTATACTCCCTTCGTTCCTAAATATAAGAGCACTTTGAATTTTTTGGAGAATCCTAAGAAAACTAAATAGGGTAATTAAAAATTGATTTTCTCAAATTTTTTCACTAAACTAGTTTATTTGACTTATGAACTTACATATGATCTAATAATATTTAAAATATGTTATGATTAAAATGTTCATTTTGCTTTTTTAGGATTCTCCAAAAAAGTCAAAGTGTTCTTATATTTAGGAACAGAGGGAGTAATATATATTTAGAATTGGAGGGTTATTTAATTTAAATGCCATTGCTTTTATTTCTTCAATGTGTGCAAGTAACAATTTGGGCAACAAACAATAAATGGTATCGAATTGGCCAACAAACAATAAAAAATATCATAATGGCCAAGATCGTCAATCTATCCTAACACCGTCAATCTTCCTAGTGGAAAGTTACAAACAGTGTTAGAAGAAAATTGACGGTTTTATCCAATATAATATTTTTTATTGTTTGTTGGTTAATCTGATACCATTTATTCTTTGTTAGTTGCCTAAATTGTTATTTGCACAATTGTTTGTTGATCAAAATGATTATTAATCCAAAATGTTAAATAATATGTATACACGTGAGAAAAGGCTTTGCACGGTCATACTCTTTGTGTTACTAAACAATTCTGGCCTAAATTTTCTACTCATGTAATTTTCATGATATGTTTTTTGAACTGCAAGTGAGATTTTTTTGGTAGATCCGTAAATATTTTGATGTCCCAAAATGTCATAAACAATTAAAAGGTAATTTTATATATATGAACAAACTAAAATTCAAAAGTCACCTTATATTTTGGAAAAAAATAATGCTTATCTACTCACGTACTTGAGATGTGCAATAATATCAATATATAACAGTACCATCTACATGTACCAAATTTTGATCAAAAAAGAAATCTATATATACCAACAGTCTTCCGGGTTGCCATTTGTCACTCTATTCTTATGCCAAGTGTTCTCTTTTTTTAATTTTTTTCAACTGAATTTCTTCTTCTATTTTTTTGAAATGATTTTTTTATTGACACTTATTAAAAAAATAATGTATTTCACTTAGTGCATATTTATTTTATTTCTATATTTATTCTTCCAACAAAATTGTTCAAATTCTTATCCTACACTTCCCTCCCTTTCTAATCTTTTTGACCCAGATTTTCCTCTCTCCTTTCCTATATTTTATAAAAAATAAAAAATCTACCATTTTTTCTTTCCCCAACAACAAATTCAAACGCTTTTTTGCCTTTCTTTTTTTTATCAATGATTAAGGTATCCTCTCAGTCGACAAATGAGAGACTAATCCCCGCTGATTTCTAGGCACCTCAAAGGGTGAGACAGTTGGACTGAGAGATTTAATGTTTCTCCATACCCAACGCCAAGGATCCAAACCCAGACAATTGGTTAAGGGTGAATGAGTCATTGTCACTCAACCACACACCCCAGGTTTTTTGCCTTTCTTTCTTCACATAAATTTTTTTGTTAAATATTTTTTATATATAATCTTTTTCTATTAACTTTTAGTTCTCCTTTGCTCCTTAATTCTCTCTTTTTAAAACTTTTTTATTTCTACAATTTATTTATATAAGATTTTTAGTCTTTGAATATCACTATGCTTATTTATTAGACTCCTTATACCGAGCAATTAAGTTCTTTATTCCCACGTGAATGCGCAGGTACTATATTAGTTAGGAATGAATTTAAGCAACTTGTTAAATGGTTCAAGCTAGGATGCAGGCACGAGGTCTTTAGGAAAAGGTAGATTCAAAAGCCCAGTGAATAAACTCACAGACACAAACATGTGTAGAACCCCAAATCCATTAAGGAGATCATCAGAGAACCTGAGGCCTCTTACTGACTCTGGACCACTCGCAACTCGGGCCATTGGGATTAATAGTGGCAACTTAATACTCTTCTTACATTAAAAAACACATTGGGGAAAACTAATGTGAGGGAAAACCGAACCGGTCCAATGCACAACCAACATCAAACCCGTATTATAAACATGGTTTTTCTTCCAGAACTCCCAAACGTAAATTTCTTCGTTCCCTCGTTAGCTCATGAAGTTACCTGTCTAGTTGAAGCTTCTCCTTTGAGTTCAACAATTTCAGCTTCTTCCCAAGATTCCCTCACGAAACCGGCGATTTTTGTTTTTTGTTTTGTGTTTTCAATTAATTACTATTATTGGCCAAAAATATTATTATTATTATTCGGCCAAGTTCATTTTGTGTGTACGCTGGTGTTATATATTTATATGGGGAGACACAGGTATAGAAGACGATCTTTTGATACCCTTTGAGGATTTGCATTTGAAATGGCTTTTGGTTGAAATCCCTAATTTGATTAAATCAATTAGTTATTTACATATGATATTACCAATTTTTCTCAACTATATACATTTATCCTCACTCTCCCTCTCTTGTTTTTATAGATATAAGTTTATTAGAGTTAATTTAGGAAAAAATTGGGAAAATTAGAAAGTGATTTTATAATTAAAAAACAATTGAATAAATGAAAGTTTGTAAAAAGATTACTTATACTATCTCTTTATAAGATGAGGTAACCAGCGTTATAATCTGTAACCACGTTGTAATCATTTATATTTGTAATTGCTCTCGCATGTATAATGATGATCGAAAGATGCATTCATAATTTTGAAGCTCTAATAATCTCTAAAAATCATCTAACTAAAAGTAGCTACTACTTGGCCTGCTATCAATAGTTTAGCATTTAGATTAGTGAATCATTATAATCTTGTTGCTAGATAGAGCAGCATCTCACTGATGAAAGAAAGAAACTGTATAAAAAAAAGCTAGTACTTGGAAATAAGTTGTGACAACTATGAATATCTATAATGAATTAATGATCGATAAACAAAATATTTTTGTGGCCAACTTTCATTCATTTCTTTTATCTGATAGAGTGTGTATTGTTTGTTCACTTTTTTCTCTTCGCATTATCTTGATGCGCTTTTATATTACTATTTGTTATAAACGGTTATCTCATACGATTATTTATAGGTTTCACGTTAGGGGTTACATTTAAAAAAACGGAAGCATTGTTTGTATGTATTGTTCACACGATTTTTGTCTTAATAAAGTTATCGTTTTTTAGCACACTTAAC
This sequence comes from Mimosa pudica, assembly GCA_029929735.1. Lineage (NCBI taxonomy): Eukaryota > Viridiplantae > Streptophyta > Magnoliopsida > Fabales > Fabaceae > Mimosa > Mimosa pudica. The sequence goes on along the minus strand of JAKELP010000004.1, from coordinate 13,320,384 downwards.
AAAGTTAGTTAACATATATTTTTAAACAAAAAATTTAAATAACATATATTTATATACACGATATGCATATAAAAATAAATAAGGATATTATTTTGTTTAATTATGAAATTAGAATGTAATTAGTATCAACCCACGCAACACATAATAATAATAAAAAACCATTTCTCCCTTCACCTCCTTCGCCTCCTTCTCCCTTCAACCCCCCACCACCCCACCACCCTGCTTCCTCTTCCTCCGCCGCCTCCCTGCTTCTGCCACCCAACACCGTCTCACTGCTCTCCTTCAAATCCAAATTGTTATTTGCATAATTATTTGTTGATCAAAATGATTATTAATCCAAAATGTTAAATAATATGTATACACGTGAGAAAAGACTTCTATTTCATATTGAGATGTAAAAAATGTTATATATGCAAGTATACTTTGCTCACGCACACGATTTTTTCCTAGCCAACTAATTATTACTCCTACTTGCATGAGTTGCATCATAACATGCAAAGCATACTTCTGAACAAAATGGATATATCAATGATTTATAAAAAAAAATTGATATGTCAATGTATCCTTCATCCCATATATAAATTTAACAATGCTAGCTTATTTATAGGCAAAACATATAATGAGATAAAATAAAATTAATGTTAATTTTTTATTCATATATATATATATATATATATGAACATTTGAATTTGAAGTACGTTAATATAACTTAAATAATAACAGTAATCTCAATATCCTGTATATTCAAATATTTGAATATAATATTGAATAATACTCCCCCGTTTCTAAATATAAGGACATATAAGCAAATATAATTAGATTAAGAATATTAGTTTAAGATGTTTATTATCACATGATATTACTAATTCAGTATAATTATATATCTTTATTCTCATTTTCATTCTCTTATTCAATTATTTGTCTATTATTATTAAGTACTATCAAGGTTAATTTGGGAAAAAGATAAGCAATTAAAAAGGTGATTTTATATTTAGGAACAAATTAAAATTTAAAGGTGACTTTATATTTAGCAACCAACAATCCTAATATATAACAGTAAGAGGAATGAATTTAAGGAACTTGTTGAATGGTCCAAGCTACGATGCAAGCACGAGGTCTTTAGGAAAAGGTAAATTCAAAAGCCCAGTGAATAAACTCACAGACACCAACATGTGTAGAACCCCAGATCCATTAAGGAGATCATCAAAGAACCTTGAGGCCTCTTACTGACTCTGGACCACTCGCGACGTGGGCCATCGGGATTAATAGTGGCAACTGGAAATTAAATATTTTATACTTGTTTCAGTTGAAAACAAAAAACAAAAATATTCCCCCATTTTGACATTATTATTCTTTTGGATGATGGTGCTTTATTCAACCCCCTGAAATATTTTCCTATAAGTCTATTATTTTAAACAATTATTATAGTTTCATATCTTAAAGTAACCTTTGAATATGTCCAATACTTAAGGAATGAATCTCGACAAAAAAAAAAAAATACTTTAGGAATGAAGAAACCCTCATATATGAAAAGGAATAAGAAGACAGAGAACCCAATTCTTCGTAATTGAATCAAAATCATCCATTTTTTAGCCCATTGAAATTGATGATAGGTTAAATTCTTGCATCATCGACGTCTCATTCATTATTTTTAGATGACGTTTGGCAGTCAATGAAACTAACTTCCATTTGTTGGCAAAAAAAAAGAAACTAACTTTCATTTGGTTGTTTTTAATAATTTTTTCTAGAATGTTTTACGCCAAGCAGTCGGTTTGACAGCTGGGTGTAAAACTACATATGAAAAATAATACTACCTCCGGTTCTAAATATAGAATCTAATTGACTTTTTTTTGGAGAGGTTAAGGTTGCGAAATAGACTATTAAATAATGACATATTTGGCCCAAGGGGCGTAGACCAGTTGGTAAGAAAGGGGAAGGTAAGACACCGCGTACCCACCAGGTCATGGGTTCGAACCCTTGGGAAGTCGTCACCCCAATTGGGGAATTCCGGCGGCGACTTCGGATTAGTCGGTTCCCCAAAGGGGGCCGGATACCAAAGGCTCTAAGCAAAAAAATGACATATTTGATATATTTTTAGATTATACATTAGTTTATAGGTAAAATAAACTAATTTAAGGGAAAAAGTTACGTAAATCAATTTATAATCAACTTATTTTTCTTTTTTATAAGATTTTCTAAAAAAGTCAACTAGGTCTTATATTTAGGACCGGAGGGAGTATATTTCACACCCAGCGGTCAGTTTGACCACTGGGGTCGATCTCGATTTTTTTTGGAAAAAAAGGGTAAATGTGCAGAAATGAGTTCAAACTATTACGCTAGAAGCACATAGGGGTAACAAGTATTTCCGTCTCAATTCTGGGACTGAAGAATAAATATTGGTGCAATACAGGGTACGTCGTTTATGTTGACCGACGTTGACCGTTAAAAGATGACGTGGCGGGGGGAGTGAATTTTTTGCTGACGTGGCACGTCAGCAAAAAGTGCCATATAAGCGCGCCACGTTAGCAAAAAGTGTCACATAAGAGCGTCACGTCAGCAAAAAATTACCACATAAGCACGCCACGTCAGCAAAAAATCATTTCCCCCGCCACGTCAGCATTTAACGGTCAACGTCGGTCAACATAAACGGCGTTCCCTATATTGCACCAATATTTATTCTTCAATCCCAAAATTGAGCCCGTAAATACTTGTTACCCTTATGTGCTCCTGGCGAAATAATTTGAACTCATTTTTGCACCTTTACCAAAACAAAAATGGTTTTGACTCATAATTACGTGCAACAGGCACTCCATATCTGCTGGATTTGGCTACATACTAGCGAGTTTTGTTCGACTACTGAGATGTGGCTGTCATAATTAAGCAATTTGTAGTGTACGTGTGTGCATAGTGTATAGATTATTAGAAAATGGCATCTACCCCAAGTTAGTTGAATGATTTGGGAATATTATAGCAACTAAATCAATTTTTTATTATAAATTATGTGACTTGATGATCTACTTTCTCAAATACTAATATATGTAACATATCAATTTATAATAATACCTTTTTATAGCATATGTGATATATTTATTAACATCCCAATCATATAATGAAATTATCATGTGTTTTTTCTTAATAATAAATACTCGTAGTTTTGTAAGTGTTTAGCAGTGAAAAAACCAAAACAGAAAATGACATGATAAAAACATGCTAAAAGAGAGAGCTTTCATATCAAAGGAGAGGATTCAAAGGACCTATACAATTATCACAAGTCACAACCTGCTCCCACATGCCCTAGAAAGCCATCGGAATTCCGATACATGGGAATTTTTTTTTTGACCATAGAGGCATAGATACATTGGAATGATACTATATCATGTCAACACACATTGATTACATGAAATCACACACCTACCAATACAAAAGTATACATTAATCTCTACTACTCCTGATGGAAGATACTTAGATATGTTAACATAACACATACGTCTGACAAACAACATGGCATGCATATATTGGGCTTAAATAATAAAATTCTATATATGTAGCTATATAGATTAAATATATCCGCCTTAGCAGTCATCTCAATACGAAGATTCAATAGTTTTATTCAGTAGAACAAATTAACTAAGACTATCAAATATATCGGCTGACATCTACAAATGGTGAATTATATCCAAGAGAGATGTATAAGTACCTACAACAGCAATAACAACACCCATCACTATAATCAAAGAACTGATTATCATATCATAACCAAATCTTCTATAAGCTCCAGAAATCTTCAAGTAACAAATAGATGGAACCAGAATTGAAGTTGAGACACAAAGTAAGGATCCTGCAAGTGCCATAAGGTATCCATAAAGAGGAATAGCAACTGCCACGATGAGATTAGTGATGAGCATGCAGGTGCTCACCACAATATGGGTGAGTCTCTTGTTGTAATGTAAAGGAACCATACTTTTTGCTGCGTTTATTGTTGGAGTAAGCATTAAGGCATATTTGGCTATAGGATTAACCAAGGTGGTATATATTGCTATTCTTGAGCTTAATTTCCCTGCAGGAAGGTCTAAGGTAACTTGAGACTGCACATCTTGTCCAAACATTAGGTAACCTAGTATAGCCGCGGCCGCGTACCCAAGAGTGCATAATGAAAAGCATACCACTAACACCTGCCAAATTCATTGATAGATACTCTAAATTACTTTGAAGAATGATTAATTGATTGCATTATTTGGTCACAAGAAAAGAGAATTTTGTTGTCTGATGACTTTACTTTATGAGAAATAATAAATATTCAAAAGTCATAAAACAAAAAGAAAGTGCGTTGGTGCATTCATGAAGTTCATCATCATTCGCCCAAATGTACGCCCATGCCTAACTAGTACTTTTTATACTTTTGATAAAATCTCAATCTTTACTACAGATATGCGTGTTTATTCAGATAAGTCCCCGTTTTTTTTTTTTGATCAAAAAAGTCCCCGTTTGATGATAAAGTTGGATAAGCTTACCTGTCCAAACGTTGCGCCTCTATCTATACGAATAAGACGAAATTAAACCGACTTTACTAAGCTTCTATAAAATGCATGACTTTACTAAATTTCTCACCTGAACAGTAGTAAAGTAAAGATAACCCTCTTTTATTCTTTGCCTGATTATTATTTACTTTAAATGCGCTTTTTATAATTTTTTAGCCAAAAAATCCAGCTGTATTTGGGAGGACTAACCTATTTGAATACACTATTATTAAATATCTCATTCTATTCAAAGTGAGATCTGGTATCTCATATATATCTCCATCATCGAAGGTATACCTAAATGGATGAAGAAATTCTATCCAAAAATATAACCATTAAGGTGGGAGAATCAACCCACTTAAATATATACCATTATACGAGATTTTATCTCACACGTTAAGAAAAAAAACACAAGTCTTCATTCTCATGCATTAACCGCAAGCCATAAACAAACATGTTAATTGACAGGATGATATGTATACTCACCTTGGATTGCCTAGGTTTAGGTTACCATTTATATTTTGAGATTGGACTGGATTTGATTGTTATTGTGAGTTTGATTTGTGTTTTTGACTTGTAATGAGGAATTTGGACTCAACAATATGTATGGTCATACATATGTTCTTTATAATTCATTAGATATTTCTATTTACTCATGGTATTGGTAGATAGTTTGTTGAATTGAATTGTAATTGAACCTAATGCATTACAATCAATAATCACACTCTAGGGTAATTAATAATGTCTATTTGAATGGGTTCATGAGACTAGGCATTAGACTTCCCGGTTGGTGAGGTTTGGTACTTTAGGAAACCTAGAGAAAATTCAAAGGTGCTAAAGAGTTTAACAATTTCTAGTTAGTTGGGGTTCCACTAATTAGGTAATTGGACTCATGGGTTCATGAGGTTTGGTAAATTAGAAAATTAGCATCCTAATTAACTCCCAAAAATCCTTAGAGAGCTATGATAGCCATTGAAATTCATTTCCAAGAGCAACTCACTCCCATTTAACCCTTTTATCCGAAAACACCAAAAATATTTATTTGTTTTGCATCCTTCATTCCATCTTTAAAAAATCAACAAAACATATTTTCTTTACCTAAATTCATCTTGCATTGCATTAAATTTACTAGGTTAGTTTAATTAAACACGACTCCCTTGAGAACGATACTCGAGGTAACTTTCGCTTACCTTGAAGTCTAAAATTTCTTGAAGGACTAGACCCAAGGCACACTACACCGACCCGCAAATCGGTGTCCTTCAAGTGGCGCCGTTGCCGGGGAGTCATAGTAAATTTGTGTCGATCTTCAAGATTGATTTGGGTTAAAGTGAGCCATTAGGTTGCATTTAGCTTAGGTGCATTTTAGGTTAGTTCACTTTACATTTCTTATTTGTTTTAAATTTTTTTAGTTACTTGCATTTGCATATTGAGATTATTTGGTTGCAATGGTCATGTCTAGGCATTATAATTGTGAACAATTGTCTTCCTTTTCAAGTGTTGATAAACATGATGATTTGAGCTTCTTTGAAGATAGAAATATTTATCAACGTGATGTATATTGCTATTCTTGAGCAAAGTTTTCCTGCGGGAAGGTTTAGGGTTCCTTGGGATTGCACATTTTGTCCGAACATTAGGTAACCCAACATACCTGTTGCTGTGTAACCAAAAGTGCATAATTGAAAAGCATACGACCTACACCTGACAAGTCATTATATACACTTTGATGAACAATAGTTTGTGATATTGAGTAGTCAAAAGAAAAAATAATTGCTGTCTAACTTAGCTTCCCTTTTTGAAAATTCATAAACATAGAAAATTGAGCAAAAATGCTTTTTTCAATTCACCCTATCATTACTTCTAAATATAGGAGTTATATATATTTGACTGTCTTTTAGAAGCCAGAAAAAAACTAAATAATTACCTTATAAATTGATTTTTATAAATTAGACACTGTTACGATTTTTTTTTTTTATAATTTGGGACCTTATTGTCATTCTCTCAAATTAATTTGATGATTTTTTATCCATATTATTAAATTGATACAATTATTTAAAACATGTCGAAGAATAGTTTTAACTCCCAAAATAAGACGGGCATTAATTATGTTAAAATTTGTTCCCTATGGACAATGGCTTACTTTTTTTTAGAAAAAACCGACGCTTTTTTTCATTATGAAAAAATAGTGCTTTTCGAGTTTTCGTACTTTGTTTTTGAACGAAAACGCTTTTCGTACTTAATACTTCCAACTTCTGTAGAGACAGCTGAAAGTCGAACATTTCGATAAGCGACTTTTCAAAAAAAAAAAATCTGGAAATAATTTTAAATTTTCATTATAAAAAATTAATTTTTTTGGTCTGAATTATAAAAAAAATAATAGAGATATATAGGGGAAAAATCTGGAAATAAATCAAGAAAGGATGGCTTATCCTAGGATTGAGCCGAACTTTGTTCTCTAATTATAGTTATTAGATATGTCATTTTTTATCATAATTTATTAGATATATCATAAAATTTCTGATAAAAAAAGATATATCATAAAAGTTTAGAAATCCCGTATATTATATATAATAAAAAAATATTTTTGATCAAAAAAATATATAATAAAAAAATATATACTTGTTTTAATAAAAAATTATATATACTTACTACAATATGATTTGACCGTTACCCGATTATTAAAGTTTAAAAAACAATTCAAATATAATCAGTTTTCATTTTTCAAAATTTTTCAGTTTTAAAATTATGAAATTCTTATATCAATATTTTTTGTTCACTATAATATAAACGAATCCTAATAATAATTAATGCAGTAATTTTCTATAATGGACTTTTATACTAGTAAACATTCAACTGTTATAAAAAAGTAAACATTCAACGAATAGTCAATGAATAATTTTTTTGATAAAAAAACGAATAATTTTAAATATTTTTTAAAAAAAGAAAATTGTGATTGATGAGGTTAATTTGGAGGAATAAAGTTGAATGAAAAATTGAAGATATATTGTTAAATAGGTGGATGAGATTAATTGAGGATAAGGACAAATTTGAAAAAGATGGGACGAATTTGAGAAGATATTTTGAGTTCTACTATAATTTCTCTAAATATGTTTTAATTCCTAAAGTGAAAAACACATTTATTTATAAATTGATGATGGAAAACCAAGAAGATATGTTCAAAGTAATCATTCAAAAAGAAGGGACACGTGCACGTTGATGCATAGTACAAGAGGGTCAATTACATCATTTAAGATATAGTTGATAGTTGGTGAATGATAGAAAACCCTTTTGCTCTTCGTCAGCCACCTTCGAATTCTAACACAGAAAGATCAAAGTTAAGACGGGGGGAGGTTACATCAGTCTTGGATCGCCTCCGAATTCTAACACGGAAAGATCAAAGATGGGGAAAGGTTACACATGTCATGTTTCTGATAAGAAGAAATATGCTGGCAAACTCACTGCAAGAGTTATATTCATATGCGTGGTTGCTGCCTTCGGGGGCTTAACTTTTGGCTACGACCTTGGAATCTCAGGTTCGTCCATCATCACTTTTATATCATAAAATTATTACTAGTATTGAATATTCTCTTTGGATTCCGTTTATATTTTTAATGTCTGAATTATCTTATCGTCGTATGACATTAATATAATGTAGGTGGTGTTAATTCAATGGATCATTTTCGGAAGAAATTCTTTCCACAAGTTTATGAAAAGGAACATAACACTGCTGCGTCAACAAATCAGTACTGCGAACTTGAGGGTGAAATATTAACAGTTTATACGTCTGTTCTCTACCTAGGTGCTATGATGTCATCCCTTCTACCCCCGTGCGTAATGAGAGTTGGAAGAAGAGTAACCATGATCGCAGGTGGTTTATTCTACTTTGGCGGTGTTGCTCTTAGTTACTGGGCCGAACATCTTATGATGTTCATGGTAGCTCGCACGTTCCTCGGTTTTGGCATTGGATATTCTATTCAGGTAACTTCTTTCGCTAAACAACCAAATTATAGTTAAATTCACGATCTTTATTAACCTTTATATCTGTAATTCTGTTTTTGTGAAATTTCCTTTTGTTCACCTTGCTTCTATTAATTTTGCTTCAATACAAATGTTATGTTTCGGAAAAATCTATTATTTAATGTCATGCCTTATGTTATAGTCCAAAATTGTTAATTTTATTTTGTCAATTTTTTTCTCCAATTGTTCTTCTTTTTCTATAATTTTTAGAATTTGTAATTAGAATCTGTGATATTCTATTCAATTTATTTTGATAAATTGAATAGAATATCATCACGTGATTGGCCAAAAATAAGAAAAAGCTTAATGGATGGCGGATGAACAAAAGGAGCGTTGTTCTCCGTCTTTAAGTTTTAGCAGACTTTAGGGTTTTTAATTTAGGAGAAGAAAGAGAGGAAAATAGGGTTAATAGTGTTAAAATTCCACATTTCAATTAAAAAATGAGTGCACTGGTTGAATGAGAAATTTTTGTTCACTTGTTATTGGTCAGACCACAAATAAATTGGTGCCCCTGACAAGTATTTCTCTGGGTTGAATTGTTATGAAATACTGAAAAATGTTCAAATTAAAATATTTGAGTGTAAATATTTTTGTATTTTCAAAATTTATCATTTTTGGTCCAATTTCATTATAAAATAATTATTTAAAATTGTTAAGTTAGCATATTCCGTTAAGTTAAACTAACGGTGTTAACAAAAAAGGACTAAAAGTGTACTTTCCATACATAAAGGACTAAATTGAAACTTGATGTAAATATAAGAACCAAAAGTATACTTTAGCCTAAATTTTTTTATCAAATTAGTTTAATTATTTAATATTTAATATTTTCATAATTGAAATAAAATTCAAGTAAACAAGTTTGCTAAAGTTTGGGAAATCTGTTATTTTAAAATTGACATTTTAAAAACTTTTTTATTTGACAATATGTTTAAATTAAGAGTCTTTTTAAAAAAAATAAAAAAAATGCAATTATCTATTATTAAAACTAGTTTCTTCATATTTTTCTTTTTTTTTCTTTTTTAGTCTGTGCCAATCTATTTATCAGAGGTGGCACCACATAACTACAGAGGGGGGTTGAACAGTATGTTCCAAGTGTCCATCACAATTGGGATAATTGTTGCTAACATCCTCAACTACTACTTTGCCGAGTTACAAAGTGAAGATGGATGGCGTTACAGCTTAGGATTTGCTGCAATTCCAGCCATTATGATTATTATTGGATGTGTTTGTCTTCCTGACACCCCCAACTCTCTAATCGAAATGGGTCATAATGATAAGGCCAGAAAAGTGTTGGCGAAAATACGAGGTACGGACAATGTAGATGAAGAGTTCAATGATATTGTCGCTGCTAGCGAAGCCTCTCGGGCTATCAAGAACCCATGGGTAGCCCTTTTGCACAGTAAACAATATAGGCCACCACTTGTTTTCACTATTGCAATTCCATTGTTTCAACAACTCACGGGCATGCATGTCCTCACTTTCTATTCCCCAATTTTATTTAAGACCATCGGTTTCGGTGCCACTGCTTCCTTAGCTTCTGCCGTCATCACTGGAACAATTAGTATGCTCGCCAATTTCGTCTCCATATGGACTGTCGATAAAATCGGAAGACGTGCACTTTTCTTGCAAGGTGGTACTCAAATGTTTTTGATGCAGGTACGATTTAATTAAAGCATAAGATGCTATTTTTTTTATTTTTAATTCGATGGAGTTTTTACATTTTTTTTTTGTTTTTTAGGTGCTGATAACAACTGTGATTGCGATGAAGTTTGGGGTGAGTGTGAATTCTGGGGAGTTGTCGAACGTTTATGCTACTTTAGTGTTGTTCGCAATGTGGCTGTATGTAGCTGGATTTGCATGGTCGTGGGGCCCACTGGGGTGGCTAGTGCCCGGTGAGTTATGCCCCTTGGAGGTCAGATCGGCTGCTCAGACTTTGAATGTGTTTGTCAGCATGTACATGGCCTTCAACAATGCTCTGCTTTACCCTCTTATGAACTGCGGCTTGAAGTTGGGCATATTCATGTTCTATGGTTGTTTTGTGGCCATCATGAGTATTTTCATCTACAAGTTGCTGCCTGAAACCAAGGGAATTCCTATAGAAGATATGGCTAGTGTTTGGGAGAAGCACCCGTTTTGGTCTAAGTATGTGGATCCCGAAAAACCCACCACACCCTCCGTTGCCGAAAAAGTATAAACCTAAACTTAAGCAAGTCAGAAGTAATGGTTTATTTTAATCTTTAGTTAAAGCTGATTTCCAAACTCAAGTGCATGTTGTCTTAATGATTACTCAGCCCACCTTCATTCAACTAATCAAGATATATAAGAATGTCTTAATATTCTATCAAAAAGGAACGATTCTGCTATATTGATGCGTATTATAGATACATCACATCCATATAGAGGCCAATGACATGATCTTGAATCTCAATATATGTACATTGTTAGTTAAGTCCTGCTTTTCTTTTCCTTTGCACACCATTAATTGAAGTATATTAAACTTGACTTTTAAGTCAATTCTCTGAGTAGATATAAGAGATCTCTGAAGAGCGCCACCAAATAATATTACAAAACTGAGTTCCATGGACCTAATTGAAACTTTAACCTTTTAATATTATAAAAGTGCATACATATACAAATCATTTTCTTACTGTTATATTGCCGGTATTCATACATTATAATCAAATTGTGAGCATCTGCTGCCCAAAAAATGGGCGAGGGGTACTGTTGCTGTGTTGCAGCGTGAATGGACCATGTTTTTTACTGCGGTTATTGTTGGGGATAGTACTAAGGCGTATTTAACCACAAGATTGATCAAAGTGATGTATATTGCTATTCTTGAGCTAAGTTTTCCTGAAGGAAAGTTTTGGGTTACTTGGGAACGCACGTTTTGTCCGAACATTAATTAACCCAATATTCCTGTTAACGTTGTTGCTTAACCAAAAGTTCATAATGAAAAGCATAAGACCAACACCTGCCAAGTCATTACATACACTTTGATGAACAATAGTTTGTGATATTGAGTAGTCAAAAGAAAAAATAATTGTGGTCTAACTTAGCTTCCCTTTATGAAAATTCATAACCATATCAACTTGAGCAAAAATGCCTTTCTTAATTCACCCTAGTATTAATTCTAAATAGGCTAAAGTATGTTTTTGGTCCCTTAACTTTGGAGAAAATCATATTTTGGTCCCTTAACTTTAAAAAGTGTGTTTTTGGTCCCTCAATTTTGGACAAAGTCATCTTTTTGGTCCTTTAACTTTGAAAAGTGTGTTTTTAGTCCTTTTAAAATTCGGTTTTAGTATGTTTTCGGTCCTTTAAGTTTGCATAAAGTAATGTTTTAGTCCCTTAATTTTGAAAAGGAAGGGACTAAAAACACTTTATCCTTTTTTCAACGGACTAAAAACATTACTTTATCCAAACTTAAAGGACAAAAAACACATTTTTCAAAGCCAAGGGACCAAAAACAGACTTTCTCCAAAATTGAGGACCAAAAACACACTTTTCAAAGTTAAGGGACCAAAACATGACTTTGTGCAAACTTAAGGGACCAAAAACATACTTTAGCCTTCTAAATATAGGAGTTATATATATTTGATTGTTTTTTAGAATCCAGTAAAAAAACTAAATAATTAGCTTATAAATTGATTTTTATAAATTAGACATTGTTACGATTTTTTTTTATAATTTGGAACCTTATTGTCATTCTCTCAAAATAATTTGATGATTTTTTATTCATATTATTAAATTGATCCAGTTATTTGAAACATTTCGAAGAATCGTTTTAACTCTCAAAATAAGACGGGCATTAATTACTTTATAATCTGTTTCCTATGGACAAGGGCTTACTTTTTTTTTTTTTAGAAAAAAACCGACGCTTTTTTTACTATAAAAAAACAATGCTTTTCGTACTTTTTTTCAACAAAAACGCTTTTCGTACTTAATACTTCCAACTTTTGTAGAAATAGGTGAAAATCGAACATATCGATAAGCGACTTTTCACAAAAAAAATCTGGAAATTATTTCAAAATTTCATTGTAAAAAAAAGTAATAGAAAGATATATAGGGAAAAAAATCTGGAAATAAATCAAGAAAGGATGGTTTATCCTAGGATTGAGCCGAACTTTGTCCTCTAATTGTAGTTATTAGATATACAGGAAAATCTCAAAGAAATCTCTCCCAATATCCAAAAGGACAAATGATGAGGAACCAAAACTTCCAAAAGGACTATGAAGGAACCAAATCAACACCTAAATGTCATTTTAAAGTTTTACGAAAAGACAAAATTGTCCCTATCCTAAAACACAAATTGCGAGAAGAGGATGACTTGTTAGGGTGGGGTAGTAATTTGTGTTTTAGGATGAACACAATTTTGTCTTTTCGCAAAATTTTAAAAGGCTAAAGTTTGTTTTTGGTCCGTTAACTTTAAAGAAAATCATGTTTTGGTCCCTTAACTTTGAAAAGTGTGTTTTTGATCCCTTAATTTTGGATAAAGTCATCTTTTAGTCCTTTAACTTTGAAAAGTGTGTTTTTAGTCCTTTTAAATTTGATTTAAGTATGTTTTTGATCCCTTAAATTTGCACAAAATCATATTTTAATCCCTTAACTTTGAAAATGAAGGGATTGAAAAAATATTTCATCTTTTTCTGAAAGGACTAAAAACATCATTTTGTCCAAAGTTAGGGAATAAAAAACACACTTTTCAAAGTTAAGGAACTAAAAACACACTTTCTCCAAAATCAAGGGACTAAAAACACACTTTTCAAAGTTAAGGGACCAAACCATGACTTTCTCTAAAGTTAAGGGACCAAAAACATACTTTAGCCATTTTAAAATGACAGGTAAATGTTGGTTCCTTCATAGTCCTTTTGGGTATTGGGAGAGATTTATTTGGGATTTTCCCTATTAGATATACTCCCTCCGTTCCTAAATATAAGATCACTTTGGGAAAGTAGATAAGTTCCTAAATATAAGATCACTTTCTATTTTGTCTCAATTTTGGTCCAAATTACCCCTATACTTCTTAACTCCCTCACTTCTCTCTCAAATCCCTATTTGACTTTTAAACTTAAATGAGGGGTATTTTGGGAAGATCATGTAATCCTAATTCATTGGAAAGTCTTCCTTAATCTCTCCAAATTAGCTAAAGTGATCTTATATTTAGGAACAGAGGGAGTATCATTTTGTTTATCTATTTTTTTGTCTGAAATATATCATTTTGTTTATCATAATTTATTAGATATATCATAAAAGTTTTGATAAAAAAAAGATATATCATAAAAGTTTAGAAATCCATTATATTATATATAATAAAAAATATATATATACTTTTTTTTTGTTACCCAAGGGTATCCCCACCAGCGTGTCAAGTGAGACTAATCCCTCGCTGTTCTGTTCTGAAGTCCCATATAGGGGTAAACAGCTAGCCTGTGAATTTGCTCCATTCGCAAGAGATGGGGATCGAACCCCCAACCACTTGCTTAAGGGACGAGAGTACTTACCACTCACGCCAACCCGCTAGGTTATATATACTTTTTTTTTATTGATTATGAAATGCCTTTTTGTTATATACTAACATGGCAAAAAATTAAATTATATATATATATATATATATATATATATATATATATATATATACTTACCACAACAGTTACCCAATTATTTAAAGTTAAAAAACAATTCAAATATGATCAGTTTTTATTTTTCAATTTTTTTCATTTTTAAATTCTGAAATTCTTATATCAATATTTTTAATTCACTATAAAATAAACGAATCCTAATAATAATTAATGTAGTAATTTTCTATAATTGACTTTTATATTCGTAAAAATTCAACTGTAATAAAAAAGTAAACATTCAACGAATAGTTAATGAATAATTTCAAATATTTTTTTAAAAAAATAGTGGTTAAGGTTAATTTGAGGAATAAAGTTGAATGGAAAAATTGAAGATATATTGTTGAATAGGTGGATGAGATTAATTGAGGATAAGGACATATTTGAAAAAGGTGGGGATTATTATCAAAAAGAAAGGGTGGGGATGAATTTGAGAAGATTTTTGGGTCATAATATAATTTCTCTAGATATATTTAATTCCTAAATTGATTCCTAAAATTTCTTGAATACTATATAATACCCCAATTTTCTCTACAAATTTGTTACAAGTGCATAGCATTTATAAATTAATTTGGCAATGCATGAAGAATGAAAAAGTGAAAAACACATTTTTTATAAATTGAGGAGGAAAACCGAGAAGATATATATGTTCAAAGTAATCAATGAAAAAGAAGGGACACGTGCACCGTTGATGCATAGTACAAGAGGGCCAATTACATCGTTTAAGATATAATTGACAGGGAGAATTTCAATTTAGGACCAAATTTGGGATTTAATTAAAAAGTAGGACCAAAACATTCTGAAATATCAGTTAAGGATCTTGGGGGCAAACTGAAATTAAATCAGGAAGGGTAAAGACCAAAGTGCCCTTATGTGTGTGCCCTAAGTTCATTTGCTTTACTCTCTCACTCACATATGCTTCAACCTCACTCTCAGCCAAAGGAAACTTCAATCTCAGCTCAAAACCTCTGTCACTCAAATCCTCTTCAAATCCAAAAGCATCCCCATCCCTCAAATCGAATCGGAGCTCAACGTAACACCACCGTGAAGATCTGACTGTGCTCTTCCCTCGGCCATATTCGAAACAGCAAGGTCCTCCCCTGTTTTCCACCATTGTCGACGCTTTCATTTGGTTCTTTACAGCAAGGTCCTTCGTTTGGTTCCATATTCGAACTCTAAGGTATTCTCTCAATTGTGTAGGACTTGTTGTGTTGGACTTGTTGTGTATTTGCATTCTAGACATGGGGCCGTCAAGTTGCACATAACATGTTTGTTGAAAGTTCTCATAAGAATGTAGTTTGCTGGACTAGTTTGCACATAACATGTTTGTTGAAAGTTCTCAAGTTTGCACATAACATGTTTGTTGAAAGTTCTCATAAAAAGCATGCCAATGAAACATGATGGAGCTATATGAGATCAATTCTCAATGGGTGTATGATGCATGGTGACACTGATTTGGGAAGCTCCTGATTAAATCATAGCCATCATTTTGAAATATGAACTCAGCTAATGAAACTTAGATTCACACTTAAACCCATCATTTTCTTGTGTGTTTCTATTACTAAATAAATGAGGTTCCTTTCTAAGCATAATATTACAGTGGTTGGTTTATTCACAAAGCTTCCTACTTTGTCCTGCTAATATTTAGTATTCACAAGCATTATATTTTCTTGTAGTATCATTATGTGAAATAATGTTGTAAAATAATGTTCTGAAATATGTATGTTATATTTATCTGTATGCGGTGTTGAAGCTGTAAAATAATGTTGTACATTATCTGAAACTTAATTTGAGATCCTGATACAGTGAGGTGTTTGGTTTCTGGAATTGAAAATGGCAAAAAGAAACCCTGCTCCCTTCAACACAAGATGCTCACTCCAAGGGACGAAGGACTTGTGTGTAAGTAATGTTCTGGGTGTAGAATTCATGATTACATGAAGAAGCTACTTTACATGACCTTGTAACCTCTTGTTGTGCAGAAAATGGAGACAAGGAAGGACTTGTTGTGGTGGCTGTTCATGCATGAAAAGAATTCTGCAAAAGACACAATATTGTCGGAGTTAGAAGAATTGAAGAAGCGTATGAAGAAGTGAAAATTTGTATAATGTCCTTTTTTTGTTGATACTTGACATTGCTGACACTGAAAATGTGTTCATTGTATACATTTGTAATGTTATGGTAATATGGTAATTTATCTGAGGATCAATTGGAACTTATTTTCACAGTAATATCGCAACAATGTGTTTCGTATGCCTAAAATACTTGTATCTGAAGTTCAACAAGAAAAATTGTGTTTTCAACAACTGAAACCAGGTTTTCAACAAGGGAAATGCCCATTTCAACAAGTGCATGTTAACGTGCCTAAAATACTTGCACCACACCTTCAACAACACAACCCAGTGTTTCAACAACCCCAACCAGGTTCTCAACAACCCAAACCAGGTTCTCAACAAGTGCATGTTAACGTGCCTAAAATACTTGCACCAACCTTCAACAACTGAAATGCGGTTTTCAACAACCCAATCCAGGTTTTCAACAACCCAATCTAGGTTTTCAACAACCCAATCCAGGTTCTCAACAACCCAAACCAGGATTTCAACAAGTGCATGTTAACATGCCTAAAATACTTGCACCAACTTTCAACAACTGAAATGCGGTTTTCAACAACTCAATCCAGGTTTTCAACAACCCAATCCAGGTTTTCAACAACCCAAATCAGGATTTCAACAAGTGCATGTTAACGTGCCTAACATGCTTGAACCAACCCTTCAACAACTGAAATGGGGGTTTCAACAACACAGCCCGGTGTTTCAAAACCACAAATTTGGTTTTCAACAACTGAAACCAAGTTCTCAACAACCCAAACCAGGATTTCAACAAGCGCATGTTAACGTGCCTAACATGCTTGAACCAACCCTTCAACAACTGAAATGGGGGTTTCAACAACACAGCCCGGTGTTTCAAAACCACAAATTTGGTTTTCAACAACTGAAACCAAGTTCTCAACAACCCAAACCAGGATTTCAACAAGCGCATGTTAACGTGCCTAACATGCTTGAACCAACCCTTCAACAACTGAAATGGGGGTTTCAACAACACAGCCCGGTGTTTCAACACCACAAATTTGGTTTTCAACAACTGAAACCAGGTTTTTAATACATGAAATCCTTACTTGTTTAAAATGTCATATTACGATTTCAAAACTTGGTTGAGGGTCTGATGCACCATAGTAAAGGGCAGAACATGTTTTTCGTTGTTCAAAATCTGATTCTTATTTATCTACGACATGAACCTTGTGTTCTTGTTCAATTTGACATTTCACCTGTTCACACGTGGGGTTTTATTGTTGAAAAGCTCAATTTACCTGTTCAAGGACTGATGTTTGTTTGTCAAGACAATAACATTTATAGTTGTCTGATGCAAGCCAATAAAATAAGATATCATTAGCATTCAATAGCTTATAGCAATTGATCATTGCATTCATCATAAATTTCAACTTGGTACTTGACACATGGTTCCACCAAGTACCATCCTGAAATTACATTACAACTTCATAACAACCTACATTGATGCAACCCATGCCAAAAAAATATATAATGGGTGCTATATGTACATGATCAGACCTTCCCTCCCAACCACCTAACTGCCAAATACCTAAGATGCAACCCATTCCAAAAAGATACATAATGGGTGCTATATTTACATCTAGCTCCCATGTATGTTGGATGATGGCCCACTCTGTATTGGCGAGGGTGTGTCTAAAAATTCATTTTCTAAGTCCCATATAGGAGAAGATATGGACCTTGCACTGTAAAGACTTCCTAACTGGTGTTCCCTGCATCAACATTAACATTTGTCATTAGTATCCACCACAAGTCAATAATCTACATTCTAATGTATGGTGAGAAACAGAATTCATGCCTTACTCTTGGCGGTTGAAGTGTTGTGCTACTGGATCAGCCTCTTTCTCAATCTTGCAGATGTACACATGACCATTGGTGTTATTATAATTAATCAACTGTGCAACACCAATGTCATTTACAAGATCTAGTAATATGTCCTCTGCATAATTGACTTTATACTTCATTTTAAACCCTTCTTCTTTATTCCATAGCTCTTCTTCTACTAGTCTCCTAATTTCTTCATATGTCGTTTCCTTTGTAATTAGTCTTCCACTAACAATTCCACAGACATACTTCATTTTATCATCACCAGTTACGACATATCCACCCCCGACATGAAATATGCAAAAGAAATTTTCTGTGCAGCTGTTGGCCATGTATGAAGTATTCTGTAATGGGTAACAAAATGAGTTCAAAATAATTTCCAACACCAAACATTCTGCCAAACAGAAACAAGACATATGTCTTTCAACAAGAAAATTTGCATATGGACAAGGAAAACTAAGCTTTCAACAATCAGTGGTGAATTTACGAGAACAAGCACATACTTTACCACAGACATTATAATATCCACACATGTGTCAGACCCCGAACAAGTTAATTGCCACTGTCAACAATATAAAGCCTCGTCTGAACAAATAAAAACCTTATTTAAACAACACTGAGTAACTTCCAACACCAAACATTCTATGTGTCTCAACACAAAGCTTGTGTCTTTCAACAAGCCAAATTTCATATGGACAAGGAAGCCAAAGCTTTCAACAATTAGTGGTGGATTGACAAAAACAAACACATGCCTCAACACAAACATTATATATGATCAGTTACAAAATTAATTTCATATCCACACATATCCGGCCCCAAACAAGTTGATGGCCCCTGTCAACAAGAAAAGAGCTTGTCTGAACAACAAACAAGCGCTTTTCAACAACACTGAATAATTGGATCTAAAAAGCACACCACATCAGATACCAAATACACACAGTCAAAGCACACCAAATACACGACATATAGAGAAACTAAACCAAATATACACAGACAATGATAGATTCCCATAAGCATACATACCTCACCAAAACTTCAATAATCACTCCTTCTAAAGCCGATTGAACTTCCACGAAATGAAATGAGAAATGTGTTTGGTTAAGGGGGTTTGAGCATCATCAATGCTAAATGGGTATGCCTCGTCTGATCAACAAGAAGAAGAAATGAGAAATGGGTTGCATGACAAAGAAGAAAGATGAAGAAGTTGTTTGTGTGTGTTTGGTTATCAAAGATTCATTGTTTTTTCTTCATGGGTCCATGAAATGGTATATGATCAATGGTTCCACGTGAGAAGAAGAAGAAGAAAAATGAGCAATGGTTCCATTCATGAAAAATAAGAGTGTAGAAGAAGTAACATGGTGTTTGGCGGGTACATGATTTATGATCTCAATGCTTTTGCTTTTCATTTCATTTTGGGACCAAGGAGGGCTTTTTAAGTCTTTTCACACATGCATTCTACTTCACTTGAGGACCTAGGTCCTCCCAAGAATTTTCAGAATGTTTTGGTCCTTCACAGAAATTAAATCCCAAATTTGGTCCTAAATTGAAATTCTCCCTAATTGATTTATAGTTGATGATTGATAGAAAGCCCTTTTGCTCTTTGTTAGCCACCTTCGAATTCTAACACAGAAAGATCAAAGTTTAGATGGGGGGAGGTTACATCAGTCTTGGATCGCCTCCAAATTCTAACTCGGAAAGATCAAAGATGGGGGGAGGTTACATCCGTCGTGGTTTTTTTTTTTTTGATCAAAAAATCCGTCGTGGTTCTGGTAAGAAGAATTGTGCTAGCAAACTCACTGGAAGAGTCTTATTCACATGCGTTGTTGCTGCCTTCGGGGGCTTAATTTTTGGCTACGGCCTTGGAATTTCAGGTTCGTCCATGATGCTACCAAAATTTTGATAAAAATATCCGCAAGTGTACGGATCGTATTTTAGTAAAGTGGTAAATCAAGGTCGATCCCACAGAGACTCAGACAATTAATAACTAGGCATTAGATCTCCTATTTTCATTCAAGTTGAGTAAACAAAAGAAAATTGATTTTAATTACCTAATATCTAAGAAAATAAAATAAAACAAATATTCACACAGATGAAATTCACGAGTCAAAAGAACAACCTAGAGCCACTAATCCCTTATCTGCTTCTTAGATTTTATTCCCCACTAAATTAATTATGAATTAATTCAACTAGCTAATCTAGAGTACTAGTGTCTATAAATGCCTTCCGGTCCACTTACATCCTTGCCTAGCTTAATTAAACAATGTCTTGCACTAATTTACTAGGCTAATTTATCTCGGTACCGCTCTAATGTGACTATGTAGGGCTTCTAGGTATATTCCTATCCTAGTCGCAAATCAGATTAAAATCCAATCCTACACTATTTAATCCCATGGTCTATTTAAAATTCCCTCTTCCGAGTCCAATTCTAAATTCCCTAAACATGTCTAATGGTGATCAAGCACTAAACAAGTTAATCAATAATAGCAAGATTAAATAAACTAAATCAAATTAACCATGACTAAATAGTGGGAAATAAAATATCTAAGTTACAAACAAGTTCATAGTACTCTAGGATGTAAAAGGAAATTAGCCACACATAACTCAATTAGATCCAACAAATATTATAAGTGAATAGCATGATAACTAACAGATCCAATGAGATAAATGATGCTCCAAGGAAAAAGACGAAATTGCAACCCCTTTCTCTTTTCTTCAAATCGTGTGTGTTTGTAATATAAATGATGATGATGATTGATGATCCTCAGAAAAGACAAAGCTGCCTCCTTCCTTCTTTCTCTCTTGAATCAATTCCACTTCGTCCGGCGTGCGTGTGTATTCTTCAGTTCGTTCCCTTTCCTTTATTTTTCTTTTGCTGCGTGTATGTTTAGGCTTTATGGTTGGAAGAATTAAAACCAGCCTCCTCAATTGCATGTGTATATTTATAATAAAATAGCCCAACACCATATTGCATTTGCCTTGCATGTTAAGTTTCTTTTCTTTCCTTTTCTTGTATGATGAATGCACATAATCAAATCAACCTCTTTCTCTTTATTTCCTTTTTTATTAAATCAGCATTCATGAAGAGAAAGAAATAGGAAATAATCACAATGACTCAATCACATAATCTCATTAATTGGAAACTTCTCATCAAAATATTTCTTTTAATATATTAAGTTTCCTATTTCAATTAAATTTCAGATTTTCCAAAAGAATGACTCATATAATCCTCAAATTACTTTCTTTCCAATTCACAACAAAATCACTTGTTTATTTAATTAATGACTTCCCAAATACAATAAAATATTTCCTAAAAACCACTAAATATGGGGAGTCATCAATCCATCACTTTTATCATAATTATAGATTTTATATTTTTAATGTTTGAATTAACTTATTGTATGGCATTAATATAATGTAGGTGGTGTTACGTTAATGGATCCTTTTCGGAAGAAATTCTTTCCAGAAGTTTATGAAAGGGAACATGACATTACTGCGTCAACAGATCAGTACTGCGAATTTGAAAGTGCTCTAATAACATTTTATAAGTCTTCTCTCTACGTCGCTGCCATAGTGTCATCCATTCTATCCTCCCACATAACGAGAGTATTTGGAAGAAGAGTAACCATGATCGCGGGTGGTTTACTCTTCCTTGTCGGGGCTGCTTTTAATTACTGGGCAGAACATATTGGGAGGCTCGTGTTAGGTCAAGTGTTCTTCGGTTTTGGCATTGGATGTTCCAATCAGGTAACTTCTTTCACTAAACAACCAAATTATAGTTTCATGATCTTTAATCTTTTACCTGTTTTTGTGAAATTGCGTTATTTGTTCATCTTGCTTCTATTCATTTTGCTTCAATATTAATGTTTTGTTTCGGAAAAATCCATTATTTAATGTCATACCTTATTGAATGGTATAGTCCAAAATTGTGAATTCTATTTTGTCAATTTTATTCTTCAACTTTTTTTAATAATTTTTAGAATTTGAAATTTGAATTCTTCATCATCTACTTATCAATGTTCGTAGACTTTAATTTGGTGTTCCAATTGGCACACGTTTGTGCTGGAGATTGAATTCATAGCAAATCGATGGCTTCAATTCTCACTATTGGCTTTTCCTAAATTAGCACACCATGGCATATTTCCATGTTTAATTATCTTTTATCGAATTAGTATTTTTGCGTGGATTTTATCAAAGGTACTATCAAACTTACCTCTAATGCATTTTATCCAATTCAATTATTGCACCCATCCTTAAAATGATAATATTTAACCCAACTTTAACATTGTTACCTGCCCCCTCTCCCCAAGTAGAAAAAACACTTCTCTCCTTTCTCGCCCTTCATATCCATTATTACCCTCACTGGCTTCTTTATACATGTCCCTTCTCGTCTTCATCGTTTTAAAAGACCTCCTTCCAGTTTCCTCATAGGCAGTCTTTACCTTAATCAGCATTGTGATTGCTTAAGGGCACGTTAGTTTGATTGTAAGAAATGAAAGTGAAAAAATAGAAAGTGAAAAAGTGAAAATGGTAAATAGAGTTAATGAAGTAAAAATAAAGTTTGTGAACCCCAAAAAAAATTGTGAGATGGAAAGATAAATCTTGTGAGCCACGAGTACATGTAAATTACCAAAAATAATTATCATTTTTCGCTCTGTCACTTTCTTTGACAATCAAACGGACCCTTAATAAGCTAAGAAAAGAAAGGAAGAATGGCTTGCAGAAAAAGAATGGCAAAAAATAATTAAAACAATAAAATCATGGCAAAAAGGAAGAATATAAGACAAAGAAGGGTGGGGAAGATAGGGTTAATAATGTTAAAATTCCACATGTCAATTAAAAAAAGGGTGCACAGGTTGAATGAGAAATTTTTGTTTACTTATTATTGATCAGACCACAAATGAATTGGTGCACCTGGAAAAAAATTTTCAGGGTTGAATTGGATCTAATTCATTTGAGGTAAATTTTTTCTTTTATCAAATTAGTTAACTTTTTTAATGTTTAATACTTAATATTTTCATAATTGAAATAAATTCAAGCAAACAAGTTTGCTTAAGTTTGGGAAATCTTTTATGCATAT
Organism: Mimosa pudica; assembly: GCA_029929735.1. Taxonomy (NCBI): domain Eukaryota; kingdom Viridiplantae; phylum Streptophyta; class Magnoliopsida; order Fabales; family Fabaceae; genus Mimosa; species Mimosa pudica. The sequence goes on along the minus strand of JAKELP010000004.1, from coordinate 13,297,217 downwards.
TTTTAAAATTGACATTTCAAAAACTTGTTTTATTTGACAATGTGTTTAAATTATGAATTTTTTTTAAAAAAATTATAAATAAAATGCAACGATCTATTATTAAAACTAGTTTCATCATATTGTTATTTTTTTTTCTGTTTTTTGTAGTCTGTGCCAATCTATTTATCAGAGGTGGCACCACATAACTACAGAGGAGGATTGAACATGATGTTCCAAGTGTCCATCATAATTGGGATAATTGCTGCTAACATCCTCAACTACAACTTTTCCGGATTACCAAGTGGAGATGGATGGCGTTACAGCTTAGGATTTGCTGCAGTTCCAGCCATTATGATCATTATTGGATGTGTTTGTCTTCCTGACTCCCCCATCTCTCTTATCCAACGAGGTCATAATGATAAGGCCAGAAAAGTGTTGGCGAAAATACGAGGTACGGACGATGTAGATGAAGAGTTCAATGATATTGTCTCTACTAGCGAAGCCTCTCGGGCTATCAAAAATCCATGGGAAGCCCTCATTAACAGGCAACAATATAGGCCTCAACTCGTTTTGGCTATTGCAATTCCTTTGTTTCAACAACTCACGGGCATGCATGTCATCACTTTCTATGTATGCCCCTATTTTTTATAAGATCATCGGTTTCGGTCCCATGGCTTCCTTAGCTTCTGCCGTCCTCACTGGAACAGTGAGTATGTGTGCCACTTTCGTCTCCATAATCAATGTGGATAAAATCGGAAGACGTGCACTTTTCTTGCAAGGTGGTACTCAAATGTTTTTGATGCAGGTACGATTTAATTAAAGCATAAGATGCTATTTTTGTTGATTTTTTAATTCTATGGAGATTTTACAATTTGTTTTTTGCTTTTAAGTCGTGATAGCAACTGTGATTGCGATGAAGTTTGGGGTGAGTGTGAATCCTGCGGAGTTGTCCCACATGTATTCTGCTTTAGTGGTGTTCGCAATGTGCCTGTGTGTAGCTGGATTTGCATGGTCGTGGGGCCCACTGGGGTGGCTAATGCCCAGCGAGATATTTCCCTTGGAGGTCAGATCGGCTGCTCAAAGTTTGAGCGTGTCAATCCGCATGTCCATGGCCTTCAACAATGCTCAGCTTTTCCCTCTTATGAACTGCAGCTTGAAGTTCGGCATATTCATGTTCTATGGTTGTTTTGTGGTCATCATGAGTATTTTTATCTACAAGTTGCTGCCTGAAACCAAGGGAATTCCTATCGAAGAGATGGCTAGTGTTTGGGAGAAGCACCCGTCTTGGTCAAAGTACATGGAACCCGAAAAATCCACCATACCCACCGTTGCTGAAAAAGTATGAAACAAAAATTTAGTTAGAAATTATGGTTTATTTTAGGCTTTAGTTAGAGCTGATTTCCCAACTCGATCATGTACATGTTGTCTTGATGATTTTACTCAGTCCTCCTTCATTGAACTAATTAAGATATATAAAAATGATGACTTATCTGATTCTATCAAAAAGGAATACTTTTGCTATATAGATGCGTATTATTGATATTGTTTCATCATGATGACATATAAATACATCACATACATATAGAGGTCAATGACATAATCTTAAATCTCAATACACGGATATTGTTAGTTATTTCTTGCTTTTCTTTTCCGTTACACGCCATTATATGAAGTATAAACTTGACTTTTAAGTGATCAATTCTCTGAGGAGATATAAGAGATATCTGAAGAGGGCCACCGAATAATATTATAAAACTAAGTTCCATGGACCTAATAAACTTTAACCTTAGCTTTAACATTATAAAATAAAGTGCATGCATATATACAAGGCATTTTCTTAGTATTATATTGACGGCATTCATGCATTATAATCGAATTGTGAGCATCAGCTGATGGAGTAGTGTAACTTCACATTTCCATTCAATATTAAAAAGTTCTACTTCTAAGCCACTTCACTTTTGTTTGATGATTCGGTGGGAATTTATACTGATTAAGTGTCTTTCCTTGGTGCCTAATATTGATTTTCCGTATTTGTTCTCTATAGCTTGAATTGATGTCATTCAAATTTAACAAAACAAACAGCAAATTAGACCATCCCAATGCCGATATTTTTGGGATTGTTTGATAAAATATGACGGAAATTGTTAGTCAGTCAGATCAGGCCTGAAAACAAGAGATTCACATAAAAGGACAACTAATACCATAATTCGTTAAACAGTTTAATTCCATATATAATTCATACACCTACATATAACATGCAACTTTACGGATATGGATTTTCTAAGCCTCCATTTTCTAAGCCTCCTCTTATCCCCACCCTTCTTTTCATCCAATGCCTAATAAATTGACACATGTAATACAGAGTATTAAAATTCCTTGAGTCCTCCCCCACTCAATCCTCACTTTTCCAACCACTCTCTCTCCTCCATCAACATCTCCCACAACCCCTCTCCCACCTCACCTTCATCCCATACCCCTTCAACGTACCTTCCTCCACCCCTCGAGCATCATTAATCCCACCATGAATATCTTTTCTTACTTACATGGATCTTCCCATTTCTATTCCCACAACACTTTAATCTTGCCAAAACCAGTTTTTATAGAAGATTTGAAATTTTTTCTAGGGGATTGAAGAATGGAAATGGAAAAAGATTTGGAAAGAAGTAATAGGAAGTTATTGGTTGATCCAGCAGATTGGTGTATGTGCATGGGAAAGGGAGGATTTATCGGTGGGGGAAGAAGAATAGAAAAGAGCAATGGATCTTGAGAGTAATTAATAACAGTGAAGCTACGATAAGCACAGATCTGAACATGAGAGAGAGAAATGAATGGGAAGTTGTTAGGAATGAGGAGAGAGATATGGTGAGGTGGGGTGTAGGAGAGTGTAAACATGTATCTCCTTTTTTGAGGCGTGTGAGCCATTAGATGAAAAGAAGGGTGAGGATTAGAGGAGGCTTAGAGAGACTTAGAAAATGGAGGCTTAGAAAATCCAGATCCCAACTTTACACACAAGTATATTGATTTCTTCTATAACTAAAACAAATATTGGCACTAAATAATACAAAACATAACGTCTTTGTCTACAAAAACATAGCATTCATATTTGTATAAAAAAAACATAGCATTCAAATGTCTTCTATAACTACATACATACATACATACATACATACATACATACATACATACATACATACATACATACATACATACATACATACATACATACATACATACATACATACATACATACATAGTACATACATACATAGTACATACATACATACATACATACATACATACATACATACATACATATATATATATATATAGTTATGTGTGTGTGTATATATGTTGTAAGATCAAATCTAAAGGAGGCCTTTGTTATTTCAACATGAACATTTAATTTCATAAATAAATGATATTTAATACAGTATATATTGCATAACATCTTTTGCAGTGAAAATAGTAATACCCATCACTATGATCAAATAACAAATGATTGCATCAAAACTAAAGCTCCGGTAAGCTATTAAAAATCTTCAAGTAACAAACTGATACAATGATGATTGAAGTGGAGACACAAAATAGTGTTCCTACACGTGCCATGAGGTATCCAAATAAAGGAATAGCAACTGCAATTATGAGATTGCTCATATGATTTTTCTTTTTGATCAGTAGAATGCTCGCACGATTTTTGCCTTAGCTAACTAATTGTTACTTAGGCTCTAAAAATCTTCAAGAATTTGGAACCACGTGTGAGAGTTATTAGAATAATATATAGACAGACAATTTTTTCGTTCATTTCCTTTATCTCTTAGAGAGTCAGTATTGTTTTTCTCTTTTCTCTCTCGCATCAATTTGGTGCTCCTCCTTTTATATTGATATTTTGTTCAAGTGGTTAGTTCACACAATTTTTGTCTTAGCTAACAAATTGTAAGTTCTTATTCTCATTTTAAAAATATCTTTTATAGGAATTGAAATCGTGTTTGATAACATATTAAGTATTTCGCTTAACAGTTTGCATTTCCTTTATAACGTTTGATATCAGAGTCTATGCGAATTTAAATTTCATTCACATCAAGTTACATTTTCGCCTCAATAGAATTTTTTTAGAAGTGACCTCACCTTCTAGCTGTTATTCAGTTTCTCATTTTAATGAGGATTCATTTTAATGAGGATAATTTATTTTTGGCTAAAGTATGTTTTTAGTCCCTTAACTTTGGAGAAAGTCATGTTTTGGTCCCTTAACTTTGAAAAGTGTGTTTTTAGTCCCTTAAATTTGGAGAATGTGTGTTTTTGGTCCTTAACTTTGAAAAGTGTGATTTTTGTCCTTTTAAACTCGGTAAAAGTATGTTTTTGGTCCTGTAACTTTGCACAAAATCATGTTTTAGTGCTTTTAATTTTGAAAAGTTATAGACGAAAAAATACTTTATCCTGTTCTAGAAGGACTAATAACGTCACTTTATCCAAAGTTAATGGACAAAAAACACACTTTTCAAAGTTAAGGGACCAAAAACACACATTCTCCAAAATTAAAGGGACCAAAAATACACTTTTCAAAGTTAAGGGACCAAAACATGACTTTCTCCAAAGTTAAGGGACCAAAAACATACTTTAGCCTTTATTTTTTTATATAGTAATTTATATTTATTTAAATGGTTCATGTTTTAATTTAATTAACTATAAAGTTTTTAATAATTTTTTTATTTTATTATTATAAAAATAAAAATTAAGTTTAATTTGCTAACTATAAATTTTTTTAAAAAATAAATTTGTCATTAAAAAAGTAGTGAATTCAAAATTTTTAAATACAAACAATGAGTATAAAATTATTTGTTATGAAATTTGAAGAATCTCAAAATGGAAAATATTGTCTATCATAAATAAATATAAGACTAAAGTATGTTTTTGGTCCCTTAACTTTGGAGAAAATCATGTTTTGGTCCCTTAACTTTGAAAAGTGTGTTTTTGGTCCCTTAATTTTGGACAAAGTCATCTTTTTAGTCCTTTAACTTTGAAAAGTGTGTTTTTAGTCCTTTTAAATTCGGTTTAAGTATTTTATCAAAAAAAAATTCAGTTTAAGTATGTTTTCGGTCCCTTAAGTTTGCAAAAAGTCATGTCTTAATCCCTTACTTTTGAAAAGGAAGGGACTAAAAATATTTTTATCCTTTTTTCAAAGGATTAAAAACATTACTCTATCCAAAATTAAAGGACAAAAAACACACTTTTCAAAGCTAAGGGACCAAAAACACACTTTCTCCAAAATTAAGGGACCAAAAACACACTTTTCAAAGTTAAGGGACCAAAACATGACTTTGTGCAAACTTAAGGGACCAAAAACATACTTTAGCCTGAATATAAAATACTCCTATTTAAAATTTGAATAATTTAAGCATTTCTTTCATAAATATTTATATATAATTTGTCTCCCTTTCTTACTTGTCTCTTAAAAGGTGAAACCTTGAGGCCTCTTAGTGACTCTGGACCGCTCACGACGTGGGCTATTGGGATTAATAGTGGCAACTAGAAATTAAATATTATAAACATGTTTCAATTGAAAAAAAATATTCACCAAGTTTGACATTATTATTCTTTTGGATGAAAGTGCATTATTTAATCCCCTGAAATATTTTCATATCAGTCTATTATTTTAAAAAATTATAGTTTCATATCTTAAAGTAACCTTTGAATATGTCCAATACTTTAGGAATGAAGAAGGATTAAAGTATTGGACATATTCATAGGTTACTTTAAGATATGAAACTATAATTGTTTTATAATAATAGACTTATAGGAAAATATTTCAGGGGTTGAATAATGCACTTTCATCCAAAAGAATAATAATGTCAAACTGGGTGAATGTTTTTGTTTTTTTTTTCTAACTCGTGTATAGATTATTAGAAAATACCATCTACCCCAAGTTAGTTGAATGATTTGGGAATGTTATAGCAACTAAATCAATTTTTTAATTATAAAATATGTGACTTGATGATCTACTTTCTCAAATATTAATATATGGAACATATCAATTCATAATAATAGGTTTTTATAGCATATATTTATTAACATCCCAATCATATAATGAAATTACCATGTGTTTTTTCTTAATAATAAATACTCGTAGTTTTGTAATTGTTTAGCAGTCAAAAAACCAAAACAGAAAATTACATGACAAAAATATGCTTAAAGAGAGAGTTTTCATATCAAAAGGAGAGGATTTGAAGGACCTAACGGACCCTAAAAAAAGAAAGGAAGAATGGGAGAAAAGGAAAGAATGGCAAAAACATAAGTAAAACAATTAAATCATGGCAAAAAAGGAAGCATATAAGACAAAGATGGGTGTTGATACATTGAATAGAATATCATCACCTGATTGGCCAAAAACAAAAATAAAAAAACTTAATGGATGACGGATGAACGGGAGGAGTGTTGTTGTCCGTCTTTATGTTTAATTAAGCAGACTTAAGGGTTTTAATTTAGGAAAAGAAAGAGAGGAAGATAGGGTTAATAGTGTTAAAATTCCACATGTCAATTAAAAAAAGGGTGCACTGGTTGAATGAGAAATTCTTGTTTACTTATTATTGATCAGACCACAAATGAATTGGTGCACCTAGAAATAATTTCTCTGGGTTGAATAGGATCTAATTCATTGGAGGTAAATTTTTTTTATCAAATTAGTTAAATTATTTAATATTTAATATTGGGAAAATGAGAAATAAATAATCATCATTATAATCATCAAAGCCTTATCCCAACTAAGTGGGGTTTGCGACATGGATCACAGGGCACCATATAAAAAATGTTGTGTCCATGCTGACTGCCAAGGTCTAACACAACCTTACTTCTTTATCCGGGCTTAGGACTGAAATGACAAATAAATACCTTCGAATATCCAAAAGGACAAGTAAGGAATTCAAACGTATAAAATGACAAGTAAGGAACTTCGAATTCCAAAAGAACAATGAAGAACCAGACAATTGTTAATTGTTATGTTCCAAATGTTATTAACTATATTCCAATTGTTAATTTTTATTGAAGTTCTTTACTTGTCCTTTTGGAAGTTTGAGTTCCTTACTTGTCTTTTTGAACATTAGAATGTATCTATTTATCATTTTCTCTTTAATTTAATATTTTCATAATTTAAATAAAATTCAAGCAAACAAGTTTGTTAAAGTTTTGAAAATCTGTTATGGATATTTTTAAAACTTTTTTATTTGACAATATCTATTACTATTAAAACTATTTCATCATATTGTTATTTTTTTTCTTTTTTTTTTTTGTAGTCTGTGCCAATCTATTTATCAGAGGTGGCACCACATAACTACAGAGGAGGATTGAACATGATGTTCAAAGTATCCATGACAATTGGGATAATTGCTGTTAAAATCGTCAACCTCTACTTTGCCGGATTGCCGAGTGGAGATGGATGGCGTTACAGCTTAGGATTTGCTGCAATTCCAGCCATTATGATCATTATTGGAGGTGTTTGTCTCCCCCAACTCTCTTATCGAACGAGGTCATAATGATAAGGCCAGAAAAGTGTTGGCGAAAATACGAGGTACAAACGATGTAGATGAAGAGTTCAATGATATTGTCTCTGCTAGCGAAGCCTCTCGGGCTATCAAGAACCCATGGGAAACCCTTATGAACAGGCAACAATTTAGGCCCCAACTTGTTTCGGCTATATATTGCAATTCCATTGTTTTAACAACTCACGGGCATGCATGTCATCACTTTCTATGCTCCTATTTTTTTAAGATCATCGGTTTCAATGCCCCTGCTTCCTTAGCTTCTGTCGTCATCACTGGAGCAGTTAGTATGGTCGCCACTTTCGTCTCCATATGCACTGTGGATAAATTCGGAAGACGTGCACTTTTCTTGCAAGGTGGTACTCAAATGTTTTTGATGCGGGTGCAATGTAAATCATAAGATGCTATTTTTGTTGATTTTTGATGCTATGGAGATTTTACAATTTGTTTTTTTGTTTTTAGGTGGTGATAGCAACTGCGATTGCGATGGAGTGGGAATCCTGGGGTGTTGTCGAGGGAGTATGGTTGTTTCGTGGTGCTCGCAATATGGGTGTATGTGGCTGGATTCGCATGGTCGTGGGGCCCACTGGGGTGGCTAGTGCCCAGCGACATATTCCCCTTGGAGATCAGATCTGCTCAAAGTGTGAACGTGTTTGTCAGCATGTACATGGCTTCAACAATGCTCAGCTTTTCCCTCTTATGAACTGCAGCTTGAAGTTCGGCATATTCATGCTCTATGGTTGTTTTGTGGTCAACATGAGTATTTTTATCTACAAGTTGCTGCCTGAAACCAAGGGAATTCCTGTCGAAGAGATGGCTAGTGTTTGGGAGAAGCACCCGTTTTGGTCTAAGTACATGGAACCCGAAAAACCCACCACTCCCACCGTTGCTGAAAAGGTATGAACCAAAACTTTAGTCAGAAATAATGGCTTATTCTAGTCTTTAGTTAGAGCTGGTTTCCCAACTCATCATATGCAAGCTGTCTTAGAGTGTGTTTGATGTTGAGAAAGGAAAGTGCAAAAATGAAAAGTGAAATGGTGAAGATGGAAAATATAGGTAATGGTGGAGAGTAAAGTTTGTAGGCCCCACGAAAAGTGTGAGAATGAGAGAGAAAACTTGTGGTTCTTGTTATATATGCAAATTACCAAAAAGTCTTTTTACTTTCACTTTATTTACTTTCCTTCCTACATCCAAACAAATGATTTTGCTTAGTCTACCTTCATTAAACTGCTTAAGATATACTTCCTCCATTCCTAAATATATGAATACTTTCACATTTCACCTTGTTCCTAAATATAAGATCATTTTCTATTTTTCTCAAAGTTTTCCCAAATTAACCCTAATAATACTTATCTATAATAACAAGCAAGAGAGGGAGAATAGAGATAAAAATTTATTGCTAGGATAATTTGGTAATATCATGTGTTAATTACTAACTTAACTAACATCTTTAATCTAATCAAATTAGAGAAATCATCTTATTTAGGAACAGAGGGAGTATAAGAATGACCTGTCTGATTCTATAAAAAAAGGAATAATTCTGTTATTTAGATGTGTATTATTGGTGTTGCTTAGACATGATGACGTACAAATACATCACATTCATATATATATATAGAGGCCAATGACATTTTTACTTATGTCCTGCTTTTCTTTTCCGTTGCACACCATTATTGAAGTATAAGCTTGACTTTTAAGTGAATTATCTGAGTAAACATAAGAGATATCTGAAGAGGGCCACCAAATAATATTATAAAACTAAGTTCCATGGACCTAATTGAAACTTTAACCTTTAACATTATAAAAGTGCATGCATATATAATTTTCTTAGTATTATATTGTCGGCATTTATGCAATTATAATCAAATTGTGAGCATCATCTGGTGGAGTAGTTCTGATAAAAAAAAAGATGATCGAGTACTGTAACCTCACATTTCCATTCAATATTAAATAAGTTCTACTTCTAAGCCACTTCACTTTAATTTTATGATTTGGTGGAAATTTACACTGATTAAGTGTCTTTCCTTGGAACATAATATTAATTTTCCATATTTTTTCGCTTTGTAGCTTGACTCGATGTCACTGTAGATTTAGCAAAACAAATAACATATTAGACCATCCCAATAAAGATATTTTTGGGATTGCTTGACAAAATATGACGGAAATTGTTGTCAGATCAGGCCGAAAACAAGAGATTTACATTAAAGGACAACTAATACCATAATTCATTAAACAAGTTAATTCTATATAATTCATGCACCTACATATAACACGCAATTTTACACACATACAAATATTTTGATTTCTTATAAAGGGTAATGGACCTAATCTGTCCTCCAAGTAACCACCAAGGAGCGTTGAGCACCCTGAACTAACAACAGGCCCGTATCTCTACTCCAAGTAATCAAGGTGTTTAAAAACTACCCCGATTAAACGGTCAACAACGTTTGACCGTTACTATGCCTATGTGGCCGCCACGTGAAGACCTGTTTTGCCACTTGGCGCCTTGTCATCGCCAATGTGGGATAAGTTTATGTGGGTCCCACATAATAATAATAAAAAACCATTTCTCCCTTCACCTCTTTCGCCTCCTTCTCCCTTCAACCCCCCCACCACCCCACCACCCTGCTTCCTCTTCCTCCGCCGCCTCCCTGCTTCTGCCACCCAACGCCGTCTCACTGCTCTCCTTCAAATCCAAAGCGGACCCACATAACCTCCTCCTCTTCCCCCTCCACCCTCCCTCCAACACTTCGCCTTCCACGGCCTCTTCCCAACCAACACCCTCTCCCACCTCCGCCACCTCTGCCTCCTCTCCCTCCGCAACGTCTCCCTCTTCGGTCCCCTCCCCAACCTCATTATTCTCTCATCGAAATCTCTTTCTCACCCTCAATCCACAACATTCTTCTTTTCCCCAAAAGCACAAAACTTCGGTGATTGCCGCCCATGTCAATGCTGCTCATAGTCATGCCCCATCCAGTAAGTCCTTCCCAAAGTTTGATTTTTTTCATCTGGGTTTTCATTGTCTGTGAAAAGTTTCAGTTTTTTATCCTGTATCGTCATTTTTTTTAATGGTGTAGTTGATTGGTTGTGAAAAGTTTCAATTTTTGATCTTGTATCATCAATTTTTTTTTCATGGTGTAGTTGATTGGTTGTGAAAAAGATTGAGTTTTTTATTTTGTATCATCAATTTTATTTTTCAATGGTGTAATTGATTGGGTGTGAAATGTTTCAATTTTTTTATTTTGTATCATGATTTTTTTTAAGGAAAAAACTTACCTCAAGTACTTGACCTCAATTACATCCATTACCCAATAAGAATTTGACACATGTCCAACTAACCCCATACAAAACTAACACATGGAGGAAAGAGAAAAGAAGGAGAAAGTGGTGTGGGTTTTGGACATGTGTCAAATTCTTATTGGCTTACTGGATGTAATTGAGGTCAAGTACTTGAGGTAAGTTTTTTCCTTTTTTTAATGGTGTAGTTGATTGAATCGCGTTGATTGATGGTGAGAGTTTATCTGAATCTCAAGCTGAAACTTCCCTTTGATTTTTTATTGAATGAAGCGGATGAGGCATTGATTAGTGAGGCGGCGGAGGAAGAGGAAGCAGGGTGGTGAAGGGAGAAATAGTTTTTTATTATTATTATGTGGGACCCACATAAACTTATCCTACGTGACGATGACAAGTCGCCAAGTGGCAAAACAGGTCTTCACGTGGCGGCCACATAGGCATAGTAACGGTCAAACGTTGTTGACCGTCGAACCGGGGTAGTTTTTAAACACTTTGGTTACTTGAAGTACAGATACGGGCCTGTTATTAGTTTAGGGTGCTCAACGCTCCTTGGTGGTTACTTGGGGGACAGATTAGGTCCATTACCCTCTTATATACCTTAAAACAAATATTCGAACAAAGTAATACAAAACATAACGTCTTTAATTTGTCGACAAAAACATAGCATTCATGTCTTTTAATTTATAACTACATATATAGATATGTGTATATATGTTGTAAGATCAGATCTAGTGGGGGCCTTTGTTGATTCAACATGAACATTTAATTTATTTTATGTAAATGGTACTTAATACGGTATATATATTACATAACATCTTTTACAAATAGTGAATTATATAAAAAACAGAAGAGTAAGTACTCAAAACAACAACAATAATTCCCATCACTATAATCAAATAACAAATGATCTCATCGATAAAAACTAAAGCTCTGGTAAGCTCTAAAAATCATAAGGCATATTTGACGACATGATTGATCAACATGGTATATATTGCTATTCTTGAGCTAGGTTTTCCTGCAAGAAGGTTTAGGTTACTTGGATCGCATGTTTTGTCCAAACATAGAGTAACTCAATATTTCTGTTATGTGTAACCAACAATGCATAATGAAAAGCATAAACACCTGTCAATTCATTACATACACTTTTATGAACAATAGTTAGTGATATTGAGTAGTCACAAAGAAAAGATAATTGCGATATGACTTCACTTTATGAAAATTCATAAAAATACATAAAAAAAACTTGAGCAACAATCCTTAAAAAAACAAAATAGTTTACTTATAAATTGATTTTTATAAATTTTTCTTCAAATTAATTTATTTGACTTACTAACATATAAACTAATAATATACAAGATATAACTAATTGATTCATTAGAAAAGTCAATTAAGCCTTATAATATATATTTAGAATTGGAGGGTTATTTAATTTAAATGCACTTGCTTTTATTTCTTCAATGTGTGCAAGTAACAATTTGGGCAACAAACAATAAATGGTATCGAATTAGCCAACAAACAATAAAAAATATCATAATGGCCAAGATCGTCAATCTATCCTAACACCGTCAATCTTCCTGGTGGAAAGTTGCAAACAGTGTTACAAGGAAATTGACGGTTTTATCCAATATAATATTTTTTATTGTTTGTTGGTTAATCTAATACCATTTATTCTTTGCCCAAATTGTTATTTGCACAACTGTTTGTTGATCAAAATGATTATCAATCCAAAATGTTAAATAATATGTATACACGTGAGAAAAGACTTCTATTTCTCATTGAGATGTAAAGAGAGTGGACAAAACTGAATGGGAAGCATAACTAAGGACATATAAACCCACATATACAGCATGAGAGATTCCTTTCCATCTAAACATGGTTCCTTCTCCTTAGAACTCAGTTCCATCGAGAGTCGCATCGCACACAAGAGAGAAATGAGGGAAAGAAATATAGGAAAGTAAACTCACCAAACCGTAGAAATAATAAAAAGTGAGGTGAAAATAGTACAAAGTTTGGCTTCACCAACAGTTAACTCTCCTATATGCATTTGAAAGGTTTGAAGGAGATTACTTATGTTGTCTCCTTCTAGGATGAGGAAACCGGCAGCAACTAGATAGACATCACAACTCATAGCTATAGAAGACATGAGTCTTCCCTTATTTCCGAATGCACGTGGCTTAAGTTAGTGAAAGTCTCAATACTGGGGTCCATATCCATGCATTTCTGGATCATGACGCCTGTGTGATAACAGGCCAGAGCAAACACATACAATATTAACTTTCAAAATTGTAGATCACTTGCCGAGAAAATTTTACTTTTTGCGGCTACAAAATTCGCCACTAAAAGCATTAAAGCCTCTATCATTTGGTATATGATGAACTTTCAATATATATATATATATATATATATATATATATATATATATATATATATATAAGGATAACATTTACTATATTATCGTATGCTTAAACTTAACCTTAGACTTAGACATAACGTAGGGGAGAGGGAGGTTTGTTACTTTTATTGACGAGATCATGGTTGATTTAAGTGATTTTTTCTCAAAGTTGTTGGTATATAATTTTTGTCTAATCGTTTATGAATACTTTCTTTTCCTATTCATTCTGTTGAGATAAAAAAGGGCGGAATTATTTGTCTTGGATCAAAGAAATGCTCATCAATATACTACCTCAAGTCCTAACTATAAGACATGGTTGACCTTTTTGGAGAATCCTAAGAAAATAAAATAAGTCACTTGTAAATTGATTCACCTAATTTTTTCCCTTAAACTAGTTTATTTAACCTATAAATTAATAGGTAATCTAAAAAAATATCAAATATGTCATAGTTAACTAACATATTTTGCATCCTTAACTTCTCCAAAAAAAAGTCAACTAGATTTTATATTTAGGATCGGAGGGAGTACTTAGAAACCGTGCAATAATAAAATTTCTGCATCAATAGAATTAGAATTAGAAAACCCAATCATATTGTTACAAATCACCATGATTTGAAATGTTATGAAATAAAATTGAAATAGATCAAACTATAATGACAGAATGTAAGATAAATCCTAAATATAATGTTGAGTTTTACCTTTTAAATTAAGATTAGCATATAATAGGTAAATTCCTATTATATAGATTGCAAACTATGCAACTCCTCTTCAGCACAATGTAAGTTTTATAATTCAGCTTGAAAATATTAGCGTTAACGACATGTAATAACATTTTATTTATAAATAATTTTGTTATATAGATGTGTATTATTGGTGTTGCTTCACCATGATGACTTACAAATACATCACATCCATATACACCCTTCATTCTTAATTATAAGTCAACTTTGACTTTTGCGAAAAAGTTTAAGTTACAAACTTTATCATTTTAAATTGTTTAAATGATCTTGTTTCCTCAAAACTAGCTTTTTCTAATTATATACTAACATATATTGTAATTACATTTGTTATATGTTATAATTTATGGTCTAATTTGTTTCCTTAACATTCACACAAAAAAGTGAAAGTATACTTATAATTAGAAACTGAGAGGAATATATATAGAGGCCAATGAAAATATCTTTAGATCACAATATACCGACATTGTTAGTTATGTCCTGCTTTTCTTTTCCCTTGCACACCATTATTATTGAAGTATAAAATTGACTTTTAAGTCAATTCTCTGAGTAGACATGAGAGATATTTGAAAAGGGCCACCAAATAATATTATAAAAAATAAGTTCCATGGACCTAATTAAAACTTTAACCTTTAACATTATAAAAGTGCATGCATATACAAGGCATTTTCTTAGTATTATATTACCGGCACTCATGCGTTATAATCAAACTGTGAGCATCTACCGGTTGAGTAGTAGTGTAACTTCACATTTCCATTCAATATTAAAATAAGTTCTACTTCTAAGCCACTTCACTTTAATTTGATGATTTGATGGGAATTTATACTGATTAGGTGTCTTTCCTTGGGGTATAATATTAATTTTCCCTATTTTTTCTTTGTAGCTTGAATCGATGTCATTGCAGATTAAACAAAACAAATAGCATATTTGACCATTCCAATAACGATATTTTTGGGGTTTCTTGACAAAATATGACGAAACGTGTTAGTAATCAGATCAGGCCAAAAAAACAAGAGATTTACATTAAAGGACAACAAATACCGTAATTCGTTAAACAAGTTACATATATAATTCATACACCTACATATAACAAGCAAATGTACATAAAAATATATTGATTTCTTCTATAACTAATACAAATATTCACACTAACTAGTACAAAACATAACGTCTTTGTCAAGAAAAAAAAACATAGCAATCATATGTCTTTTATAACTACATATATAGATATGTGTATATATTCTTAAGATCAAATCTAGAGGAGGCCTTTGTTATTTCAACATGAACATTTAATTTTATATGAAAATGATACTTAATACGGTATATATATTGCATAACATTTTTTACAAATGGTGAATTATATCAAAAAAAGAAGAGTAAGTACCCAAAACAACAATAATAATACCCATCACTATAATCAAATAGCAAATGATGGCATCAAAACTAAAGTTCCGGTAAGCTCTAAAAATCTTCAAGTAACAAACTGATGGAACGATCATTGAAGCGGATACACAAAATAGTGCTCCTACAAGCGCCATGAGGTATCCAAATAAAGGAACAGCAACAGCAATTATGAGATTACTGGTGAGCATGGCGGTGCTGACCAGAAAATGAGCTAGTGTTCTATTGCAACTAGAATGGATCATGGATTTTGCTGCTGTTATTGCTGGAGATAGTAATAAGGCATATTTTACAACAGGATTGATGAGTGTGGTGTAAATTGCTATTTTCGAGCTAAGTTTTCCTGCAGGAAGGTTTAGGGTTACTTGAGATTGCACGCTTTGTCCAAACATACAGTAACCCAATATTCCTGCTGCTGCATAACCAACAGTGCATAATGAATAGCATATGACCAACACCTGCCAAGTCATTACATACACTTTGATAAACAATAATTGTGATATTGAGTAGTCACAAGAAAAGATAATTGCAGCCTGATTTCACTTTATGAAAATTCATAAATAAACATAAAAAACATTCCTCAAAAACTAAATAGTTTACTTATAAATTGATTTTTATAATTTTTTCTTTAAATTAATTTATTTTCCTTAATATAAACTAATAAAATACAAGATATAACTAATTGATTCATTTCGTTTCATTAATTTTACAAAGAAAAAGTCAACTAACCCATATAATGTATATCTAGGAATGAAGGGTTATTTAATTTAAATGTACTTGCCATTATTTAGTCAACTTGCACTAATCAATAAATATTTATTAGACAAAAATGTTAACGTAGGTTGATATACATGTATGCATGCGTACTTACACGTGAGAAAAGACTTCTATCTCTCATTGAGATGTAAATAGTGGGCAAGACTGGATGAGAACCATAACAAAATGCATATAAACCAATGGCACGAGAGATTCCTTCCCATCTAAACATGGTTCCTTTTCCATGGAACCCAGTTCCATCGAGAGTCGCATCACATAAGAGAGAAATGAGGAAAACAACAGAAGACATAGCCCCGGTTGCAGAAACATAGGAAAGTAAGCTCAAGTCTTGCAACCAAACCGTAGGAAGAATAAAAAGTGCGGCAAGAATAGTACAAAGTTTGGCCCCACCAAGAGTTAGCTCTCCTATATGCATTTGAAAGGTTGGAAAGAGATTACTTATGTTGTCTCCTTCTAGGATGAGGTAACCAGCAGCAACTAGGTAGACATCACAACTCATGGCTATGGAAGCCAAGAGTCTTCCCTTATTTCCGAATGCTCGTTGGCCTAAGTCAGGGAAGGCCCTAATATTGGGGTCCATATCCATGCATTTCTGGATCATAACGCCCGTGTGATAACATATCAGAGCAATTAAAAATAGAAATGGTAAGCTCAACCACCCTCCAGATGCCATTGCATAAGGTATTGACACTATGCCAACTCCTGAAACACATAGAGTATTAACTTTCCAAATTTTAGATCACCTACCAAGAAAATTTCACTTTTGGCGGCTACAAATGTTGTCATTGAAAGCATTAAAGCCTCTATCATTTGGTATATGATGAATATGAGGAGAACTTTATTAAGAGGACTGGAGGAAGTATAATATAACTTCTTAATTTAACCAGTATCAAATCAAAATAAAGAGGGATATGTAAGAGTGATGAATACCTGAAAGAGCATTTATGGCATGGAAACACGTCTGGAAGAAAGAACAACTACCACTTGAAACCACGTTGTCAGAGATATCCATAATGATGATCAATAACCAATTGTTTTTTTTTCCTCCTTTCCTTTTCTAAGAGAGAGATAGTTTTTGTTTTGTTTGTTAGCTTTTGATAATTTATAGGCTTTGCGGTCATACTCTTTGTGTTATAACAATTATGGCCTAAATTTTCTACTCATGTAATTTTCATTGATATTTTTTTTGAACTGCATGTGAGATTTTTTTGGTTGATCCGTAAATATTTTGATGTCCCTCTGGTCCTAATAAATATATGGGCAAAGTACCTATTTTAATTTAATTTAAATAGATAAAAAATTTTAGTTTAAGTTAACTATTATCACATGATATTACCAATTGACCTTAATGACCTTAATTATATATCTTTTAATCTTTATCTTCACCATTTTTCTCTTGTTTGTTCATTATTGTTAGGCATTATGAAGATTAATTTGAAAAAATGTCATAAACAATTAAAAGGTAATTTTATATATATGAACAAACTAAAATTCAAAAGTCACCTTATATTTTGGAAAAAAATGCTTATCTACTCACATACTTGAGATGTGCGATGATATCAATATATAACAGTACCATCTACATGTACCAACTTTTGATCAAAAAAGAAATCTATATATACCAACAGTCTTCTGGGTTGCCATTTGTCACTTTATTCTTATGCCAAGTGTTTTCTTCTTTTAATTTTTTTCAACTGAATTTCTTCTTCTATTTTTTTTGAAATGATTTTTTTTATTGACACTTATTAAAAAAATAATGTATTTCACTTACTGCATATTTATTTTATTTCTATATTTATTCTTCCAACAAAATTGTTCAAATTCTTATCCTACACTTCCCTCCCTTTCTAATCTTTTTAACCCAGATTTCCCTCTCTCCTTTCCTATATTTTATAAAAAATAAAAAATCTACCATTTTTTCTTTCCCCAACAACAAATTCAAACGCTTTTTTGCCTTTCTTTTTTTTATCAATGATTAAGGTATCCTCTCACTCGACAAATGAGAGACTAATCCCCGCTGATTTCTAGGCACCTCAAAGGGTGGGACAGCTGGACTGAGAGGTTTAATGTTTCCCCATACCCAACGCCAAGGATCCAAACCCAGACAATTGGTTAAGGGTGAATGAGTCATTGTCACTCAACCACACACCCCAGGTTTTTTGCCTTTCTTTCTTCACATAAATTTTTTTGTTAAATATTTTTAATATATAATCTTTTTCTATTAACTTTTAGTTCTCCTTTCCTCCTTAATTCTCTCTTTTTTAAACTTTTTTATTTCTACAATTTTTTTATATAAGATTTTTAGTCTTTGAATATCACTATGCTTATTTATTAGACTCCTTATACCGAGCAATTAAGTTCTTTATTCCCACGTGATTGCGCAGGTACTATATTAGTTAGGAATGAATTTAAGCAACTTGTTAAATGGTTCAAGCTAGGATGCAGGAACGAGGTCTTTAGGAAAAGGTAGATTCAAAAGCCCAGTGAATAAACTCACAGACACAAACATATGTAGATCCCCAAATCCATTAAGGAGATCATCAGAGAACCTGAGGCCTATTACTGACTCTGGACCACTCGCAACTCGGGCCATTGGGATTAATAGTGGCAACTTAATACTCTTCTTACATTAAAAAAACATTGGGGAAAAACTAATGTGAGGGAAAACCGAACCGGTCCAATGCACAACCAACATCAAACCCGTATTATAAACATGGTTTTTCTTCCAGAACTCCCAAACGTAAATTTCTTCGTTCCCTCGTTAGCTCATGAAGTTACCTGTCTAGTTGAAGCTTCTCCTTTGAGTTCAACAATTTCAGCTTCTTCCCAAGATTCCCTCACGAAACCGGCGATTTTTGTTTTTTGTTTTGTGTTTTCAATTAATTACTATTATTGGCCAAAAAAATTATTATTATTATTCGGCCAAGTTCATTTTGTGTGTACGCTGGTGTTATATATTTATATGGGGAGACACAGGTATAGAAGACGATCTTTTGATACCCTTTGAGGATTTGCATTTGAAATGGCTTTTGGTTGAAATCCCTAATTTGATTAAATCAATTAGTTATTTACATATGATATTACCAATTTTTCTCAACTATATACATTTATCATCACTCTCCCTCTCTTGTTTTTATAGATATAAGTTTATTAGAGTTAATTTAGAAAAAAGTTGGGAAAATTAGAAAGTGATTTTATAATTAAAAACCAATTGAATGAAAGTTTGTAAAAAGATTACTTATACTATCTCTTTATAAGATGAGGTAACCAGCGTTATAATTTGTAACCACGTTGTAATCATTTATATTTTTAATTGCTCTCGCATGTATAATGATGATCGAAAGATGCATTCATAATTTTGAAGCTCTAATAAACTCTAAAAATCATCTAACTAAAAATAGCTACTACTTGGCCTGCTATCAATAGTTTAGCATTTAGATTAGTGAATCATCCTAATCTTGTTGCTAGATAGAGCAGCATCTCACTGATGAAAGAAAGAAACTGGATAAAAAAAAGCTAGTACTTGGAAATAAGTTGTGACAGCTATGAATATCTATAATGAATTAATGATCGATAAACAAAATATTTTTTCGTTCTTTTCTTTTATTTTTGTGGCCAACTTTCATTCATTTCTTTTATCTGATAGAGTGTGTATTGTTTGTTCACTTTTTTCTCTCCGCATTATCTTGATGCGCTTTTATATTACTATTTGTTATAAACGGTTATCTCATAGGTTTCACGTTAGGGGTTACATTTAAAAAAACGGAAGCACTGTTTGTATGTATTGTTCACACGATTTTTGTCTTAATAAAGTTATCGTTTTTTAGCACACTTAACAAAGTTAGTTAACATATATTTTTAAACATAAAATTTAAATAACATATATTCATATACACGATATGCATATAAAAATAAATAAGGATATTATTTGTTTAATTATGAAATTAGAAAGTAATTAGTATCAACTCGCGCAACATGAACATTTAATTTATTTTATGTAAATGGTACTTAATACGGTATATATATTACATAACATCTTTTACAAATAGTGAATTATATAAAAAACAGAAGAGTAAGTACTCAAAACAACAACAATAATTCCCATCACTATAATCAAATAACAAATGATCTCATCGATAAAAACTAAAGCCCCGGTAAGCTCTAAAAATCATAAGGCATATTTGACGACATGGTTGATCAACTTGGTGTATATTGCTATTTTTGAGCTAGGTTTTACTGCAAGAAGGTTTAGGTTACTTGGATCGCATGTTTGGTCCAAACATAAAGTAACTCAATATTCCTATTATGTGTAACCAACAATGCATAATGAAAAGCATAAACACCTGTCAAGTCATTACATACACTTTTATGAACAATAGTTAGTGATATTGAGTAGTCACAAAGAAAAGATAATTGCGATATGACTTCACTTTATAAAAATTCATAAAAATACATAAAAAAACTTGAGCAACAATCCTTAAAAAAACAAAATAGTTTACTTATAAATTGATTTTTTTAAATTTTTCTTCAAATTAATTTATTTGACTTATTAACATATAGACTAATAATATACCAGATATAACTAATTGATTCATTAGAAAAGTCAATTAAGCCTTATAGTATATATTTAGAATTGGAGGGTTATTTAATTTAAATGCACTTGCTTCTATTTCTTCAATGTGTGCAAGTAACAATTTGGGCAACAAACAATAAATGGTATCAAATTGGCCAACAAACAATAAAAAATATCATAATGGCCAAGATCGTCAATCTATCCTAACACCGTCAATCTTCCTGGTGGAAAGTTAGAAACAATGTTAGAAGAAAATTGACGGTTTTATCCAATATAATATTTTTTATTATTTGTTGGTTAATCTGATATCATTTATTCTTTGTTGCCCAAATTGTTATTTGCATAATTGTTTGTTGATCAAAATGATTATTAATCCAAAATGTTAAATAATATGTATACACGTGAGAAAAGACTTCTATTTCTTATTAAGATGTAAAAAATGTTATATATGCAAGTATACTTTGCTCACGCACACGATTTTTTCCTAGCCAACTAATTATTACTCCTATTTGCATGAGTTGCATCATAACATGCAAAGCATACTTCTGAACAAAATGGATATATCAATGATTTATAAAAAAAATTGATATGTCAATGTATTCTTCATCCCATATATAAATTTAACAATGCTAGCTTATTTATAGGCAAAACATATAATGACATAAAATAAAAATAATGTTAATTTTTTATTCATATATATGTGTGTGTGTGAACATTTGAATTTGAAGTACGTTAATATAACTTAAATAATAACATAATATAACTTAAATAATAACAGTAATCTCAATATCCTGTATATTCAAATATTTGAATATAATATTGAATAATACTCCCCCGTTTCTAAATATAAGGTCATATAAGCTAATTTAATTAAATTAAGAATATTAGTTTAAAATTTTTATTATCACATGATATTACCAATTCAGTATAATTATATATCTTTATTCTCATTTTCATTCTCTTATTCAATTATTTGTTTATTATTGTTAAGCATTATCAAGGTTAATTTGGGAAAAAGATAAGCAATTAAAAAGTGATTTTATATTTAAGAACAAACTAAAATTTAAAAGTGACTTTATATTTAGGAACAAAGAATGCTACTCTACCGAACATACTTGATCTGTGGGCTGAAATTATTAATTAATGGAGTATATAACAGTATTAGGAATGAATTTAAGGAACTTGTTGAATGGTCCAAGCTAGGATGCAAGCACGAGGTCTTTAGGAAAAGGTAAAGTCAAAAGCCCAGTGAATAAACTCACAGACACCAACATGTGTAGAACCCCAAATCCATTAAGGAGATCATCAGAGAACCTTGAGGCCTCTTACTGACTCTGGACCACTCGCTACGTGGGCCATTGGGATTAATAGTGGCAAATGAAAATTAAATATTTTATTCATGTTTCAATTGAGAAAAAAAATATTCCCCCACTTTGACATTATTATTCTTTTGGATGAAGTGTGCATTATTCAACACCCTGAATATTTTCCTATAAGTCTATTATTTTAAAACAATTATAGTTTCATATCTTAAAGAAACCTTTGAATGTGTCCAATACTTTAGGAATGAAGAAGCCCTCATATATGAAAAGGAGTAAGAAGACAAAAACCCAATTCTCCGTAATTGAATCAGAATCATCCATTTATTTAGCCCGTTTAAATCGATGATAGGTTAGATTTTTCCATCATCGACGTCTCATTCATTATTTTTAGATGACTCTTAGCACTCATTGAAACTAACTTCCATTTGGTGTTTTTTTTAATAATTTTTAGAATGTTTTACATCCAGTAGTCGGTTTGACCGTTGGGGCGTGGATTTTTTTTTAAAAAAAATTGATTTTGACTCACGCTTATGTGCCAGCAGGCACTTCATGTCTACAAGATTTGGCCACATACCAGCGGGTTTTGTACGTTCGACTGCTGAGATACGACCGTCATAATTAAGCATTTTTTTTGTAGTGGATGTGTGCATGGTGTATATATTATTAGAAAATACCATCTACTCCAAGTTAGTTGAATGATTAGGGAATATTATAGCAACTAAATCAACTTTTTAATTATAGAATATGTGACTTGATGATCTACTTTCTCAAATATTAATATATGTAACATATCAATTTATAATAATAGGTTTTTATAGCACATGTAATATATTTATTAACATCCCAATCATATATTGAAATTACCATGTGCTTTTCTTAATAATGAATACTCGTAGTTTTGTAATTTTTTCGCAGTGAAAAAACCATAACAGTAAATGACATGACAAAAACATGCTAAAAGAGGGAGTTTTAATATCAAAAGAAGAGGATTTAAAGGACCTATACAATTATTTACATGAATTCACACACCTACCAACATAACTTCATACACAAGTATACATTAATCTCTACTACTCCTGATACTACTACTCCTGATAGAAGATACTCAGAGATGTTAACATAACACATATGTCTGACAAACAGCACGGCATGCATAGGTCTTATCTAAATAAAGTTCTATATGTGTAGCTATAGACCAGGAATGTGTGTGTGTGTGAGTATATAAGTAGGACATTCGCACTTCAGCTTGTCAACCGCGTTAGTTGGTTTTGCTGTTGTGTTTGGTTCGAAAATGTGTTCAAAAAAATACACGAAGATTCAATAGTTTTATTTCACTAGAACAAATTAATTAAGACTACCAAATATATCGGCTGACATCTACAAATGGTGAATTATATCTAAAAGAGATGTATAAGTACCTACAATAGCAATAACAACGCCCATCAATATAATCAAAGAACTGATTATCATATCAGAACCAAATCTCCTATAAGCTCCAGAAATCTTCAAGTAACAAATAGATGGAACCAGAATTGAAGTTGAGACACAAAGTAAGGATCCTGCAATCGCCATAAGGTATCCATAAAGAGGAATAGCAACTGCCACGATGAGATTACTGATGAGCATGCAGGTGCTCACCACAAAATGGGTGAGTCTCTCGTTGTGATGTAAATGAACCATACTTTTTGCTGCGTTTATTGTTGGAGTAAGCATTAAGGCATATTTGGCTATAGGATTAACCAAGGTGGTATATATTGCTATTCTTGAGCTTAATTTGCCTGCAGGAAGGTCTAAGGTAACTTGCGACTGTACATCTTGTCCAAACATTAGGTATCCTAATATGGCTGCGGCTGCGTATCCAAGAGTGCATAATGAAAAGCATACCACTAACACCTGCCAAATGATATGATAGATACTCTTAAATATGTTTGGTTGCAAGAAAGAAAATAAAGAATTATAAATGGAAATGGTAAGAGATGGAAAGTAAAGGTAATAATGATCAAGAAAGTAAAGTTCGTGGGCCCCAGGAAAAATGTGAGATAGAGAAAATTTGTGGGCCCAATATATATGTAAATGATCATATTACCCTTAACTTTTCAATTATTTTCAAGTAACTTTCTTTCATTTCTAACAACCAAACATAGCCACTTTGACGAATGATTAATTGATTGTATTATTTTGTTGTCTGATGACTTTACTTTACGAGAAGTAATAAATATTCAAAGTCATAAAAAAAAAAAAGTGCGTTGGTGCATTCATGAAGCCCATCATCATTCGCCCAAATGTACGCCGCCCATGCCTAACTAGTACTCCCTCCGGTCCCTAATGTATGAGCCCAAAATTTGAATGGTTTTGGTCCGTAATATAAGAGCTCACCCCACATTCTCTCCTCATTTAATGCATTTTTTCCTACTTTACCCCTAACTCTCTTTCATATTTATTAATGCTTATGTATTTCTTTCTCTTAAAAGTACCATAATAAATATGGGCAATTTTGGAAAAGAAGCATTAACTCCAGACACCAACTAACATTCACATGTTTTCTTAAGAAACGTTTTTTTTACGGCTAACTCTTACATTAGAGACCGGAGGGAGTATTTTTATACTTTTGATGAAATCTCAATCATTATTACAGATATGCGTGTTTGTTCAGATAAGTCCCCGTTTGATCAGATAAGTCCCCGTTTGATGATAAAGTCGGATAAGCTTACCTGTCCAAACGTTGAGCCTCTATCTATATATACCTGAATAAGACGAAATTAAACCGACTTTACTAAGCTTCTATAAAATGTATGACTTTACTAAATTTCTCACCTGAACAGAAAACTAAAAACATTTTCTTTTATTCTTTGCCTTTAAATGCACTTTTTATAATTTTTAGCCAAAAAATCGAGCTGTATGTGGGAGGACTAACCTATTTGAATACACTATTATTGAATATCTCATTCTATTCAAAGTGAGATCTGGTATCTCATATATATCTCCATCATCGAAGGTATACCTAAATGGATGAAGAAATTCTATCCAAAAATATAACAATTGAGGTGGGAGAATCAACCCACTTAAATATATACCATTATACGAGATTTTATCTCATACGTTAAGAAAAAAAACACAAGTCTTCATTCTCATGCATTAATCGCAAGCCATAAACAAACATGTTAATTAACAGGATGATATATATACTCACCTTGGAAAAGTGGTTTTTGTTTCTCATGGAAGTATAAAGAGTAGGCAAAACTGGATGAGCACTATAGCAAAAGGCGTATAAACCAACTGCATTAGGGATTCCACTCCATCTAAACACAGTTCCTTTCCCATGAAACCCAGTTCCATCAAGAGCCGCATTCCACAAGAGAGACAAAAGGAAAACAGCAGAAGCCAAAGCCCCAGTTGCAGAAACATATGAGAGCAAGCTCAAGTCTTGTAACCAAACAGTGGGCAAAATAACAAGAGCAGCAAGAATAGCAGAAAGTGTGGGCCCACTAATAGTGAACCCTCCTCCAAAGTCAATATAAATGTTTGGAATGAGGTTATTGATGTTGTCTCCTTCTAAAATGAGGTAACCCGCCACAACTAAATAGAGCTCAGAGTTCATGACTATAGAAACCAATACCCTACCTTTGTCTCCGAATGCACATTGGCCTATGTCAGGGAAGGTCCTTATGTTAGAGTCCATGTCCATGCATCTTTGGACCATTATGCCAGTGTAATAACATGCTATGGCTATGAGAAAGAGAAACGATAAGCTCAACCACCCTCCTGATGCCACTGCATAAGGTATAGATATTATTCCAATCCCTGAAAAAACATACCCAACCTTTTAAATTTTAGATAAAAATGGATATTACTAGCTATATATACGAGGGAAGAGAGAGAAAATAAAGTAAAAGTAAATAGTAAAAGATGAATAATAATGAAGGGATGTGCAAGTGAAGTGTTGATACCTGAAATAGCATTAATGCCATGGAAGCAGGTCTTAAAGAAAGAAGAGTTGGCAGGGGTCACCTCGTCTTGTGGATCCGGTTTGGAAAAATGATTAGGGGAAGGGAAAGTCTTTTCGTTGGAGAGGAGGGGTAT
The DNA here is from genome assembly GCA_029929735.1 of Mimosa pudica. Taxonomy (NCBI): domain Eukaryota; kingdom Viridiplantae; phylum Streptophyta; class Magnoliopsida; order Fabales; family Fabaceae; genus Mimosa; species Mimosa pudica. Next base: position 13,271,133 of record JAKELP010000004.1, on the reverse strand, counting down.
AGTGACGAAGGAGTCACTACCATGAGAACCCATGAAGAGAAGCTGTGTGAATGGTTTCTCAGATTGAGTGAGGACTGTTGCTCTTTTATATTCGTCCTAAATATAAGACCTGATTAACTTTTTTAGAAAATTTTAAAAAAGCAAAATAAGTTAATTATAAATTGATTTACCTAATTTTTTTCCATTAGGCTAGTTTATTTTACCCATAAACCAATGAATAATCTAAAAATATATCAAATATATCTCCCCAAAAAAAGTCAACTAAATCTTATATTTAGGACCAGAAATAGTATATATTGTTATCATTTATCGATGAATTGGTAGGGCGTCTAGCTTTTTTTTGATGTACATCCTTTTCTTTACCTTATGTACTTCCTTTTTTTTATAGTAGGGAGTTAAAAAAAAAAAGAAAAAAGACAAATAAAGTCTCCCCAATTGGTAAAGGGACAATTGAGATTGTTAAATTGTAAAAATGTCAAGTTGGGTCATAGACACCTAATACACATTAACAAATTTGGGCAAATGACTCAAATACCCTTAAAAACACACACTTACCCTACTCTCACAAAACATATCATTCGATTTTCAACCCACCCTCTCCAATCTCAAATTGTTAAGGGCATTTGAGTCTTTTCTCACATATTTGTTAATATGTATTAGGTGCTTATGACCAAACTTGTCATTTTTACAATTTAGCAACCTCATTTGTCTTTTTACCAATTGAGAAGACTTTATTTGTCTTTTTCCTTAAAAATATTGGCCAAGTATTTTATTAATTTTAGGTAGGAAGTAGGAACCAGCTAGAGCTAGCTTTAATTTAACAGTCAGGATCACGTGAGAAATGATTCATGGCAATAAGACAAGTGGCATAAATATGGGTGTCGCCACGCTAGATGGGCACCACAGAATGCGCACTAAGCCCAAGTTCGTGTATTCCCCCTTTTGGTTCAAAAAGTTAACCGGATAATGGGAAAAAATTAGGGAAAACTAAGTAATGGAAAAATTAATTTGTAGTCCGAGACTAAGAAAAATCTCCTAAACTTCACATATTAAAGTAGGGTTTATTTTGGACCAACTTTTTTGCCTTAATATCTGACCCAGTTTATTGCGGCAATTACAAGACCGCATGAGACTAAGATCCAGGTAGAACATGTCTTTCGAGCCATAGGATATGTCATGTTAGTCTTAGTACCTTTAAATTGTAAGAAAGCTACTTGAAAATAAAAAAATTTGGAAAAAGAATTAATAAAATTTGTTTGTATGGTAGTGTATTAAACATTAATTATTACATAATGTGTGTTTTTTAAATTAGAAAGAAATTATTTATTTATAAATAATAATAGCAATAATATTTATGGTTCGGATTCCCACATTGGACGTGAAGCATACATACCCTTGTCATATACGTCCTATGGTTGTATTAATCCCATTTTAATCATTATAGTTCCAATCAAATTTATCTTTTTACCAAATTGCATCAAGTCGGCCTGCATGGGTGTCCGCCATTAAATCACCATATTTTCATGTTTGAGAGCAAAACACTTTTTCAAAAAGTTAGATTTAATTAGGACTGGTTATGCTTAAAGGTTAAAAGTGACCATAAGGTAGGTAGTTACTGAAAAAATATTCTAGATTGTTTTAGATTGTTGAATGGAACTTTGACGTGGTTTTTTTTTTTTTACTGAAAAGGACTACGAGAGTAGTGGGCTTCTACTTTTCTGGGCTCGTCACATCCTGCCCTAGTGCCCTCACACTCAACGCATAAAGTAGATTGGCTGTTTCCCCATTCCAGTTTCCACTATGGCACAAAAAGGGAAATAGCAATAATATCCCTTTAACAGTAAAGAAAAACGTCAAATTGCCCCATACAAATCTGAAACTTCACTTTAATCCTTGGAATCTAGATTGAAATTAAATTTATTAGTAAAAAGACTAAAATGAACTTATTAAAGATTGTAAGAAGAATATTAGAGGAACTTTTTTTTACCATAATAGAGGAAATTTATTATGACTTTCCAAAACATATGTGCTTATCTCCAACAAAATGAGAGTATTTACAAATCCGAAGATAATCAGAACAAATTTAAAGACAATTCTACATAGAATAGAATAGGTTAATATTTTATGGGCATATAAGGCGAATTTTCAAGACACACAAGTGCTGGTTTTAAATAAAATATGAGTATTTCTATGTCTCAAAAACGATAGGATCTATGGTAAACAAAAAACAATAGAATCAATCATCAGAATAACAATCAATGTATAACAAATAGACTTAAGATACGTAAGAAAAACTTCCAAAATATATAAATTAGTCTCTAGTAATTAAAAACATTACCGGACACCCTCATATGCTTGCAAACTTCATAGTGTGTATTTGGGAACTGTTTCTGGACCCCAAAAAGCTAGTTTGAGTTACATAAACAATTTTTTTGTTTTTGGTCATGTTTGGGTCCTGTTTATTTCTGACCAGCTTATTTGGATAAACTGGTTTGAGAAACTGGTTTCTGAGAAACTCCAATTTAGAGCTTCTCCAACCAGCTTATTTCTGAGAAACTGGTTTCTGAAGATGAAAGTTTGATAGATGAAGATAATTGTCATCAAAACCAAGAGGCTTTATCATCAAATTTTTCTACATCATCTTCTTCTCGCACGAATCTTATCCGTGACAGGTTTCGAGATCGAATTGTAGAACATCTTTGATACAACTAATTATGGAATTGAATCATCCAAATGTAATGTGATCCATGACCTCTAATTTATATGCATTTTAATGTATTAAATTTTTCTTATTTGCAATTATTGGAAACCTTATGCAATTTAATCTATTAAATTTTTTAATTATAAATTATTGAAAATATCTGAATATTTTAATTTGTATTATTCAATAAATATCATGTTCCCATCTAAACTGGTTTCTCAAAATCACCATCCAAACATGTTTGTAAAAGTAGTATGAAAAAAAACACTTTTACAACTACGGATCCAAACATAAATCGTTTCTCGCAAACCAACTTTTACCCAAACCAACTTTTAAAAAACCATATTGAAAAAAAAACATTTCTCCACCACTTTTCCCAAACACACTCATAGAGGTCACTTTAGCCTTTTTAAACGACCAATTCAATCTTACATTACCGGAGACACTCATGCTTGCAATACTGGAGACCCTCATGCTTGCAAACTTCATATAGGTGAATATCTATACGAGATTTTTGTTGCTAGTGGGAGGGATTATTGATGTTTCCAAATAAAAAAAGCATGATTCTGACATATCATAAGAAAACTTGGGAGCAGGATTATTTTCTCCTCTTCCACCCTCTCTTCACCTCGGCTATCCAATTTTTTATTTTTGGGTCAACTTTTTAATTTCATTATTAAACTGTACTTTGAAATGACATTTTGACATCTTATAGTGGAAAAATGGTTTAGATTTCAAAAAATCACATAACATGGATATACAAACAATATTGTTTGGAAAAAGAGGGACCGGTATAATAATGATGGCACGAGGGGGATGGAGCATGGGTCCAAAGAGCATATTTGGGTACTCAACCCCAAAATAGCACTTTGATTTATGGGTGAGGATGGCATCAACTTCTTTAGTTGTTGTTGTTATTTTTGGTTCTATCATCTATAAAAGGGACTTCAATTTATATTTAAAAACGCGTAGTAGTGAGTGAGAGGAGACTGAATCAAACAACTTAGAATCCAATTAAAGAAGAAAGATGAAGACCAAAACAACCACTCGAAGAACTTGTAAAATGAGATCTATTAGTGAATGACATACTTTAAAGGTTGATGAATGATAGAATACTATACGTTGTATGATCTAACGCAGCCGAATCCAGGTAATAAGATAAAATTTTGTTGTTGTTGTTAATTATTATTTAAAACTACTTTAATTTATCATTTAAAGGCAACGGTTAGATAACGTCATTTAGAAAACCGTTGATTCAGTTTTTGTTTTTTATTAACACTTTTATTGGTCAAGAAAGAAATGCTTGACTAATTGATCTTAGAATGAGTTTTTTTTAAAAAAAAAATGTTTGGCTGGTTGTTTAATTTCTCAAAGTAGCATTGAGAATCAATAAACTTTTTTTGAATAGTTGCTCTTAATTTTATGGTAACTTTGATTAAAATCTTACCTCTAGTGATAATGTAATTATAGCAGCCAGTAACACTGATGATGTGGTTAAAGTCTCGACTACCATCAATGATATTGCAGTTTCTGTCTCTATTAATGATATCGTGATCACTGTAAAAAATGTTGTGGTTTTCTTTGTGACCATCGTTAATGATATTGCGGTGTCCGTTACCCGTCATGATATGATCTACATTAGTGACGTCGTGATTTTCGTCGCAGTCGGTGGCATTGCGGCCACAGTATGACTTGTGGTTTCTGTTACATCGATGATGTTACACCTTTCTTGTAGTATGGGTGGTGAAATGATAATGGGCTCAAGTTTTAATGGGAGAAGAAATTATCATATTTTGATCTCAAAAGTTCTTTTCTCTCATTTTCAAAAATAGATTTTTGTTCTTTTTTTGTGTTTGTGATCAATTGACTTAAAACGAGTTTTCATTAGGTAATTAAAAGCAAGTATTATTTTATTTTATTGTTTTCAAGAACAAATAAAAAATATCTTTAAAAACGCAACCAAACTTTAGTCTGTTTGGTTCTGTTTTTTGTTTTTATATAAAAAAGCCTTCATCAGAACATATGCCTTCTATCCTTACTCTTGCAGAATGTCAGCTCAATTTGATCCTTCTATAAAAAGAGGATCACTGACTGTTAGGTAGATTGTAGCATCACTAACTCTGTACAAGACGAACTTGTGTTCCAAGAACATTGGCAACTACAAGGTATGGTTGATTATTGATACACAGGTTTCATGTAAGTCTAAGAAAATGATGTTTAGACACTTCCTAAAGGCCACAACCATAATAGGTGAACCAACCGGATTTCATTCAATAAAAATGAAAATGAAGGACTTAATGCTATTTTTTTTGAGAATTCTTTATAATTACAAACTTATGCGTGGAATGAAGTAACTTTTTCGGTGATATCCATTAAAAATGGTTGAAGAGTGCATCTTAGAAAAACCATTTTAATAACTACTTGGATTAACTTTTTTTACAGATACCTTTTGAATAAAAGAGATGTAATATTGCTTTATTTTATTAAAGCACATGGAATTTAATTCATTGAAAATTCTATTATAGAGCGTTTATACTACATTTTTTTATTGGCATGTCCTGACTTAATAGATTTATTATTGAGCCTAGGCCTTATATGCTAAACTTAATAGGCTCCAAAAAGTTTGGGCTTGCCATTTTTCAATTAGACTAGCCTACTAGGCCTAAGGTACTTAAACTTTTTTTCAACTCATCAACAAAGAGAAGTCCACAAAGGTAACGTAAACTAGACAAGTCATAGTTTGTGGAGGAAATGCCAGAAAACTAAATCAAACATTCAACTAGTAATTACTTATTTATATAAAAAAGTAATTACTTCTAATATTTGAAAAAATACACTATACCACTGGAAAATTAGAATTTCCGGTATACTTGGCGTCCCCCAAAAGGCAACAAGCCAGCTTTTTACGTCTTTTTCTGTGTCTTATGAAGTGGCAACAGTGAGATCCAGCATACGCACATATTTGATTTTGCGTAAAATTAGATCACATGAAATTAAGATAGTGCTATCTGGAAAAGCTTCTGGTGAGATCTTGAGTGGGTGGGTACCTATACTTTCACAAGGCATCCCACAAGTGAGAAATCCACCTAGAAATGTGCCGCAGGGCACGTACCTCACTTCACAAGTTGTTGCTTCCTATATTAATATAGCTAAAGGCCCTGCACCGATAATGATTGTTTACTTGCAGACAACTCAACATCTGTTCGGGGGCTTGAAGCTCCTTTCCCATTCTTGTATAAAGTATTTGTAAATCTTGTCATGAGTATTGATTTTAAGTTGGCAAGACTTGCTCTTATCCTTTTCCCCTTCCGGTTGACTAATTTTCAACATAAAATCGTATGTTTGTGGCTTTAACATTACCAAGTTTTTTCCCACCTCATTGATCATCATTTCATCATGCAGCCAGGACTAGGAGAAATTGAGAAATGGAATTTGAGGAATGCCTTCGATGATAAGGAAAGTCCCTATCTGCCACACGCATTTCCCCTGTTCCGTTGAATACTCCTTTAGTATGTCCAAATGTAAAAACTAGGCCAACGTGGCAACACTAAAATATACTAAGTACATAATTATGGGTGTTACCTAGTATGTTAAATTTACGATGAATGATAGAGTAGGGATAGCTGGATTGATGCCCTCAAAGCACATGCTGACAAACACTTAACATAGATCTGATCATTTGGCTTCAACTCATATTTCTCATATAACTTATCTATCAACTCCATCTCCGCATACACAAGCTGAGTTGCAAAACAATGCAGAGTACTGCATGCATCTACCCACTTCACCCACCAGCAACAAAAGCACAAAAGAAATTTATTACTAAAAAATGGTCTTTGAGAATATGTTCCCAAGGTGACCTATCAAAGCAACACTTCATATAAAAATGTATAGTGCAAATTCATGCATTTGGGTTTGCTTCAATTTGCAGCACCTCAAAAAATTGTCGAGTCGTCAAACAATTTGGATTTGTCCGGAAGGGCTGCTTGGGGAGTCCATAATTATGTTGACCACGAGTTGCTCACTGCTGACGTGGCTGACATACACAAGTTAATGGCTTTATTCTCTACTCTATAATTGAAGTTTATGTCATGACAGAAAATTGATTTGATGATGGAGTTTGTTGGAACAGCAGACTTGTTAATATTCTATTGTCCTGTTATGAGTGTCATTTGTGAGAAATAAATGCTTTACCTATCTTTGTGTGATTACTTATACATTTGGATCTTTCACCATATGAAATGAAAGCGATACTCATCACACATCATGGTCTCTATTACTGTGTTAAACTCTGTGAATAGGAAAACTTTAAATTGTAGTCGAATATGGAAACGAGGCTGCACTTTTATTCTCAAATAAAGCAATTATTATCCCTTTGGAATTAAGTGAAAATGCGATTCAATCCCTTTCTTTGCCATTTAGAAGATAAGAGGTCGTTTTAGTTAATACACAAGAAGTTACAATAGAGCGACTGTACACACTCATTTGTATTCATCATAAAATTTAGAAAAATAAATCGATGCTTATGATAATGATTTGGTATAAATTTTATCACACGGTATATTGGCAGGTTAGTTGACACAAGCTGCACAAAGTCGTCAAGGGAAGTTGCAAAACGAATATGACAGTATTAACGTACTGCTATACTTGAGGTGTCAGCTGAGAATACAAGGCATAGATTTAAATCACAAATTGAATGGTCCAATCCAAGCAAAGAAGCACAATGATTGAACTTGCAAACGCACACACGCATAGAACCCCAAATAAGAAGATCAGCGAACCTAAGGCCTGTAACAGACTTTGGACCACCCAAGAGTTGCATGCATTGGGATCAATTTTCTAAATTCAATTAATATATCATTAAATACTTGGTCCAACGACATTAATCTAAACCAAAACAATAGTTTTTGCTTGTGTTACTTTGAACAAAAAGTTTAAAACCCAGAAAGAAAGAAAAATGGAAAAGTCACATGGTACGTTATTAATTCTACCCCAGAACTCTCAATACACAGCATTAACAGACAAAGGCCAATAACTTATTTACCAAAACAGGATCAAAACTCAGATTCATTGCAAGAGACATGGACCAATATATGGTATGCCAGCGTTGATATCAGGAGAAATACATTATGTCAACTCTACTAAAAAAGATCAGAGTATCAGATATATGAATGTAAGTCCTTCATTGCACAGTTACAAATTTAAATTTAAACTTAGAATGCTTAGTCAGGACAATAAGGATTCAAGGCAAAGATGGCGGGGTGCTCTTGAATTCTATTCCAAAGGTAAGTCGATGACTTCTTTCATTTTTTTAAAAAATTAAGCTTGTGATAAATATAATACATATGTTTCATACACCTCCCAACTCTTGACCTTTCCCATCCTACACTCCATAACCTCCCTAATGAATTGTTTTAAGGAGATATTAGTATCATAAAACAAATGTTACAACTTGTATACTTATAAGAATTAAACTTCCTAGTTATTTTATGTAGCTCTTTGTTGAAGTTGAAATAATTGAATGCCTATAAATAGAGGACCCAGGACAATGTACTATATAATTTATATACAATCTATATACAAGTGTATAGGCTAACAAGAGTGATTATCAGAATGATTTTTTAGGAAACAAATCCATGTGTAATTAACTATTTTACACTCCAAAAAAAGTGAAGCAAGCACGTGACAAGGTAATGGAGTGAACAAGTCGACTATTAATTATGGTCATAAAATAACACCACACCATTCAATAGGTCGATAGACACTGAAATTTCATCTAACCACTAATGATGGGCATCACGGTCCTACATAATACACATCTTACATTACAGTATTACACTCTCATGGTCATACAACACTAGAAACAAAAGTAAAAAAAAAAAAAAACAATTACCCCATTTTCAAAAATACAAAAAAAAAAAAATAGTGTTACCATGTTTGATGCTCATGACAAGAGAAGATCAAAGCAACAAGAAGGACACCTAATCAAGCCATTCTCATTACAAGCCGTACAGATTTTAAACCCACTAATCTTCTCCGTATACATCTTACGGCTACCATTACAAGCTTCACAAAGCACAAACCTATGTCCCCCGCACGTGCCACACGCGCGGAGATCCTCTGCGGGCAAGCCTTCCACAAGTTTCCTCAGCTCCCCAATCTCGTTCATCTGTTTCACCTTGTCCGCTCCGCCAATATATCTACCGCCAATAAAGACACGTGGCAGCATCACCTTCTTCTCCCCTATGATCCTCTCCAGCTCCCTCATGTACGCCACATCCATCGACACATCTCGTTCGTCCATTCTCCTCCGAAGCCCTCGCAAGATCAATCGTACGGTCCTGCAATCGTCAAACGTCGACCTCACCACTCGTAAGCTCGTGTAGTACACCACAATCCTCTCCTCTGCTCCCGGAATCGTTATCTCCGGCGCCGGAGACGGCGGCGCCGGCGCCGGCGGAGTGTCGGTTTGAAATGTTAGGGTTTTGGATTTGGACGGTGGATCTGAGGCATCGGATTTGGCTAGGGTTTGTTGTTGGTGAGATGACCAGGTTTTGAGGAGGGAGGTGGCGAGGCGGACGCGGCGGAAGACGGCGGCGGCGCGTGGCGTTTGTGGCGGCGGTTCGTCGGAGAAGAGAGATTGGATGTCTTTGAAGGAGGAATTGTGGAAGGAGGAGGAGGAAGGTGAGGACGACGTCGTATTATGAATCTGAGCGGTTGATTTGTTCCACGAGCGCCACATTGAGAGGAGGAGAGAATGGAGGGAGAGTTTGGGGAAATTGGAGTTTGGATAGGGGTAAAATGGGAAAAGAAATTTTAATTTGAAGAAGAAAGGTAAGGGAAGAGGTGATTGCTTGGATTTATAGGGAGGAGCTGGGAAAAATGGGTCAATGTGAAGGGGTTGTTGAGTTCTGTTGTTATGTGTTTTAAAATTTAAAATGTTGCTATGTTTGTGTTTGATGTTTTTTTTTAACTGGGAAGACAATTTTTGAGGAATGGAAATTATTAATTGGAAATGGTGAAATGTGAGGAGGGGTGGTTAAGGTGGTTGAGGGGTTAGTTTTTGTTGCTTTGATGGGAGGATTTGAGAGAGAGAAGATATATGAGAGGTTGTGCTTAGAGATTACAGGGAGGAGATTAAGAAGAAGATTGGGGGCTAATTTAATTATGGATGAGAGAAGGCTAAAGGTTTGCCTATAATAGTTGTGATGATCTGATTGTGGCATCTTAAACCTCGGTAATTATTAGTGATTACGTTTTAAACTTTTATTACACACACGCTTTTGGAAATCGGTCAAACATCGAGATTGTACATTATTCCCGCTGTCTCTGTCACGGTGTTATCCATTATTTAACAATAAAATTACTCCACTACTCTTCTGAGGTTTTATTTTATTTGGTCTATATATGTGTGTGTATGTCACCTTATTTTTTTTTTATCAGCAAGTATGTCACCTTATTTCAGATAAATGTACAGTGTACTGTACAAGTTTCTTCATTTGTTATTTATTATATGATGGCTTTATTATCATGTTATTTTTTTTATACATACTTTATTATCATGTTATACATCATATATTAAATATGACTAGCATATGAATTAACGAAAATTTAAGGTTTTAAGTAGTCTATGTGAAATATATTGAATGTAGCTTACAGATAAGACCAGGGGTAGTTTATTTAATTAAAATGATATAAAAATATGTGATAGTTTTATTTTTACTCTTAATTATTAGTGTTTAATGGAGTACTCCATCTCATAATAGTGTCACTAATTCAAAGGGTTGAATAAATATATGATTTACTTGTATGTCAATCTTTTGCAAAATATCTCCATTGATACTTTCTCTGCAATAATGAGCCAAGAAAGATAAGTAATAAAGATGATTAAATTACTTTAAAAATAACATGCTATGTTGATTGATTTAAATTATATTTTTAATGAAATAAAATTAGATTGGGTTTGTTATCTATTTAGGAATAAATTGGATACTTCTTAAATATAGTTATATTTCAATATAATCCATCCAAAGTCTTGTATATGAAGTTATGGTGTGAATATCTGGATGGAGATAAAACAACAACAATAAAGTCATTTTCCATTGAATGGACTAAATAGATTACATGACTCTTTTTTTTGATACATCGGAAAATAAATAGATTACATGACTCTATTGTATGTATGAATGGAAATATTGTTGAAATTACTATACTTTTTAAGGAAAAACTAATGAATTTAATATCATGATGACCCAAAAATAATGAGAATAAATTCTCTTATTAATTTTCATGAAACATATTAGAAGTGTTTTATTATTATAAGGAGAAGAGAAATATGTGTGTGTGTGTAGTATATACACGGTAAATATTCTTTTGTAAGAGAACATAATTAGTGTCTATATATAGTAAATATTCTTTAGTAAGAGAACATATAATAATTACTATTCTCATAGAAAAATTAGGCAATTAGCTATCATAACTACCAGCACCTACCGGCTTGAAAAGGGACTTCGCCTCACTTATTTTCCAAAGTAGTACTACAACCTCATCAACACCTTTCATTAATCACCCTTCAAACTTAGCGCTACTTCATGTGCCCGATCACTAGTGCGTATGCGTAGAAATGAGCATGGTCGAGTTAGACTTTGTTTAAATAGGCTTAGGGCTAGACCTAGGCCTAGTTGCAGGGTTTTTTTTTCAAAAAAATAGTTTAGGTCTGCGAAAAATAGTGAAGACTTGGAAGTCTTTTTAAAAACCTACTTACGATATAAACTTTTAAAAAACTTTAAGCCTATTAAAGACCTACATATCAAATTTAAAAGAGTCATAAATATGATACATTTATTTTATTAATATTATTATTATTTTATTATTAGTAGTAATATTAAACAGGTCAGACCTAAAAGCTTTCGAGCCAGACTTTACTGAAATAGGTATGCCCTTTTTAGGTAAAAAGACTTTTAATTAGGCCTGAGCTTGACATTTTTATTAAAAAGACCAGGTCAGACCAGACCCGAAACAGGCGGGTCGTAGCACTACAAAAGAAGGGAAGATTAGCGGCGCAGGCGTCCCGGCGGAAGTGTGAAAACCGCCCCAGAGAACATGCTTTTCCGGCGGCTATCAGACTCCGCGGCCACGTTGTGAGGCAAATGGGTCTTTATTTCTTTTTCCTTGCGTCGCCGCGGTCCCGTCGCCGCGGTCAGGCAAAAAAAAGCGAGCAAAATCACGTTGCGGCGGGTAACCGCCCCGACCAAAACAAAAAAAATAAAAAAAAAAACTCTTGGGGGCGGTCAACCGCCCCCAAAAAACAAAAAAAAAACAATATTACAGAAACTTGGGGGCGGTCAACCGCCCCCACAATATATAAAAAATAAATATTATCAAAACGCGTGGGAGCGGTCAACCGCTCCCACGAGGCGCATTTAAATGTGCTCATTGAATGAACGTGGGGGCGGGTAACCGCCCCCATTCGATACTCGTGGGAGCGGTTGACCGCTCCCACGCGGCGCATTTAAATGCGCTCATTGAATGAACTTGGGGGCGGGTAACCGCCCCCAGTCAATACACGTGGGAGCGGTTGACCGCTCCCACGCGTGTCAGTTCATTAAATGAGCGGGGGGGCGGTCCAACCGCCCCCACGCGTATCAGATTCTACCTCTATATATACCTTCCGCCGCTCCCATTTTCCACGCAAATTTCCCACGCAAACTTTAGGGCCCACCGAAAAAATCCGTACTTTTCCACATATATATTCGCCTTTCTTACATGACTGATCCGGGGAAGCGTGTAGTCAATGCAAGCGAGGAGGAGCAGCGACAAGAGACAGAAGAGGACGCGGATTGGCCGGACAGGTTGGCACATACTTTTAGTTCTAACTTATTTGATGATGATGTACCTCTTGCACATGGTGCGCAGATTGAGCATGGGGGGGAAGAGATTGTGATTCCAGGCACCGGCGGTTTAAGGGTGCCTGCTGTTAGTAGCGATCTTGTAGAAGAAATATTGATGCAGATGTTGTACACTGATGATGGGAGGTTAGTCACGGGAGAGGAGACGGAGAGGCCGGAGGAGCCTCAAGAGGATAGACATGATGAGGTGGGGGAAGAGCAGGGGGGCGGTGGGGGTCATGAGGGCGGGGGAGGAACCTCAGGTGCTCCAGTGCAGCCTGTAGTACAGCTTCGACGAGGGAGGAGATCGTCAAGTAGCGGTCGTTTGGTGACAGTGAGAAGTAAGTAGTATTTTGATTATATATATGTTTATTTTATTATATCTTTATTACATTTAATTTATTGATTATATATTTAATTAATGTTTACTTTTATAATTATTACTATTATTATTATTATTATTATTATTATTATTATATAGCTATTTATTTAGTAGTCTATTTAATGTTTATTTTATTATATATTTATTACATTTATTGTATTGTTAAAAATATAGATACGGCTGGGGACGTCAGGACGAGGAGACTGTATGTTGACATGGTTCATCATTTGCCGTCAAACGAGAGGGTGGAGTTGATTCATTTCACCCGGACGGGGCAACCAATCAAGGACGCAGGTTGCCTGTTCAACCGCTTCTGCATCACCATTGGGCGACAAACCCAACGGTTCCCGATCGACCTTCTTGATTGGAGGCTAGTACCTGATCACCTTAAGTTAGCCGCGTGGGAAGCAGTTAAGGTAATTCAACGAATTATTTAAATGTTATTTTTTATGGTTCCTTTGTATTATTTTAATTAATAACATTTTAATATATCTAATATTTATATTGTAGGCTCATTTTTGGGTTACTGAAGACCTCAAGAAGTATGCGATCGCCAAGATCGGCGACGCTTGGAAGGAGCAGAGGAACGACTGGTACAATGACAGATGGAGAAAGGGTCAGAGGACGAAAGAGCAGATTATAGCAGACGTTCCTGGGGGCGTCGACCCAGCCGAGTGGCGGCGATATGTGGAGTGGAGGCATTCCGACGTGGGGAGGGCTAGATCTCAGCGGGGCATAGCTGCCCGAGCTTGTCAAGATGTCACCCACACCGGCGGTAGCTGACCGTTTGCGGTTCTATATGATGAGATGGTAAATATTTATTTATAATATTATTTTATTTATAATATTATTGTATTAACTAATTTTTTGATTTTACTATCCTTTCAGCAAGAGGATGCTGCCGCGAAAGGGATAGAGACGAACATCTATCGAGACTTCCTCCTGCAAGTCTACTCGCACGCTGATGGCACTCCTGTCACCAAGAGAGCTGCAGAGGAGATTGCTGCGATTAAAGCTGCAGCTGAGCGGGCAGCCGAGCGGCTTGCGGCATCGCGTGCATCAGCGGAGGCTCACGATGAGAGCGCTGATCCTTTAGATGAGGTAGTTGTCCTCCGTGAGGAGATAGGGAGGCGTGACCATTCTGGTCGCGTTAGAGGCCTAGGATTTGGAGCGACGCCTACTCAACTCGTCCGCCCCTCGCAGTTCGCTGGCCGAAGCACGTACGACCACGGCGGCGCATCGGGATCGAGTCAGAGCACACCTTTAGGGGCGCAGGCCCTCGAGGAGAGGCTGCGAGAGCAGGAGCGCAGACTCGAGGAGCAGGAGCGTAGGATCGCTGAGCGGGAGCGTGCCTTGGCTGAGCAGGAGCAGGCGGCGCAACAGTCCCAGTCAGCTGCCGCCGACTTGTTAGTGGAGGTCAAGAGGGAGCAGGAGAGAGAACGTGAGCGCCGCAGAGAGAGACGCCGCCGCCGACGCCAAGGCCTTCCATCGTCATCATCATCAGACGATTAGTAGGATTAGATTTAATTTGTGTAATTTTAATTTGTTGCCTTTGTAATTTTATTATGTAGACGAAATATGTATTGTATGAATATATTAAATTATATTTAAATTTATATTACAAATTGAATTACATGACATTATGATAATGTAAATTAATTAAAGTACATTATATATTCTTATTCATCACCTTCCTCAACGTCCCTAACCGCAGGTATCTGTTCGTCTCCTTGTGAAATGAAACATTCAAAATCAGTGGGTGCAACAAGTTGAGTGGTCTCTAATGCTGCGTCAAAATTTTCACCCCCCATGTCGTACAAATCGCGGGGCTTCACATGCATTACCATGTACCAATCTTTACTTGTAGGGTCCGGAACATAGTAAACCTGCTGAGCTTCATCGGTTGTAATATACGGTTCGTCGTCAAGCGATTCTCCAGTGTGGATGAGTCGGGAGAAATTTACAGATGTGATTCCGAGAGAGTCCAACCTCTTGCCGCGTTTTCCCCTAGTGTCTGCCCAATTGCACTTGAAAAGTGGAACAAAAAATTCACCATTGTAATTCAAAACAATTATTTCCACTAACTTTCCGTAATATTCAACCGCTCCTAAGCGCATTTGAGGGTCATTTGAAGTGGAATAACTCCTCGTTCCAAATGAACCAAACACACCAGAATTTTGGGTTGAACGGGACCCATCCCGTCCAACAGTGCGGAAGTGGAAGCCATTGACATTGTACGCTGTGTATCTCAGCACATGTTCGAGGGGGCCCATTGCAAGATTGATTAACAACGGCGGTGGATTTGGATCGTTGCGCATTCTTATCCTAAACCAATCAACGAATCCACGGTGTACCAACTTATCAATCATAGCTTCTGTGACTCCCTGTCGTCCTCGATGATCTCTCTTTACTAGTCTTCGAAAATCCCTGTGAATGAAATAGAGAAGTATGATATAATAATATATATATATATGTTCATATCATATCAAATTATAATCATACTATTCTTACTCGCGATAAGAGTTCACGGCAGAGCAGTTCGTGAGAACATGTCTTTGTGCCTGCAACAACTCCGTGCGGCTGAGATAATGGATCTCACTCGCTCCTGATGGCTTGCCGATCATGGGAAATAATGAGTTAGAACTTGTTAGGACGGAATCTGGGGCATCATCCACACGTCGAGGGCCCTCACTTTGTGTGTCTTCATAATAACGCCCGACAAATGTAACAGCCTCATCCCCAGCATAACACTCTACTATGCAACCCTCTGCCGCAGCTGTGTTCCTGACGAAGGATTTCATTTTCCCTAAGTACCTGTATCGGAAAAAATAAATTGTTACTATAATTAATTACTATAATTAATTAATATATAATCATTTAATTAATAGAATAAAATGATATCTCATCACCTTTCAATGGGATACATCCAACGATAATGCACAGGCCCACCCATCTTTGCTTCATGAATAAGATGAACGATAAGATGAACCTGTGAAGTGAAGAATGATGGAGGGAATATCATCTCCATGTGACAGAGAGTCATTACAACTTTGTTCTGTAGTTCATCAAGCTCTTCTCTGTCTAACACCTTTGCACAAATATGTTTAAGTATGAAGCTGAGGTCAGCCAAGACCGTAGACACATCTTCGGGCAGCGTGTGTTTGACAGCTAGAGGAAGAAATTGCTGGAGCAAGACGTGATAGTCATGACTTTTTAAACCCGATATTTTGCTGTTATTCAGATCAACGCACCTCGAGATATTACTTGAAAATCCATCAGGGACCTTTATGCCTTTGAGTGTGGTGAGAAATATTTCCTTATTCTTTTTCGTCATAGCAAATCTAGCAGGTGCAAACCAATCATCTTCGTTGGGCCACGCGTCTTGACGTATCCCCATCTCCTTTAAATCTTTCCTCGCTCCCAGATTATCCTTTGACTTCCCTGCTTCATTCAAAATGGTGTACAAAATATTTTCGCCCACATTTTTTTCGATATGCATCACATCCAAACAGTGACGCATATGGTTATGCCTCCAGTAAGGCAACTGAAAGAATATGTTTTTCTTCTTCCATTGAGGCGCTGCGCCCGGTTTACGCTTCACTGTTCTACGAGGCATTGACCCCTGAGACCTCCTACCACGACCTCTATTGCTGCTAGGGCCTTCTTCACCAGGCGGTGGTGCTTACTTCCCAAATTCACATTGAACGCCTTGCACCTGCTCAAAGATCTCAAATCCAGAGATCAGTGGTGGCGGGTCTCTGTCTTCTCGTGCGCCGTCGAACTTGTTCTTCTGCCGCCTAAAAATATGGCCTTGTGGCAGAAACCGTCGATGACCCATGAAACAGTTCTTTTTGCTGTGTAGCAGTCGTCGTGGTTTTTGGTTGAAGTTGCAGAATGGACATGCCCTTCCCGTATAAGTGTTCCACCCGGATAACATTCCAAGACCAGGGAAATCACTAACTGTCCACATCACCGCCGCACGCAAAGTGAATAGCGTCTTGCTTGAGGCGTCAAATGTTTCGATGCCGTCAATCCACAACTCTTGCAACTCCTTTATCAACGGTTGAAGATACACATCTATATCATTTCCAGGAGATGTCGGACCCGGAATGATGGTCAAGACAATAAAAGAACTTTGTTTCATGCAGATCCAAGGAGGCAGGTTATATGGTATCAACACAACAGGCCAAATGCTATACGCTTGATTACAATCACCAAAGGGATTGAAACCATCAGAAGCAAGTCCTAACCTGACATTCCTGGGGTC
Organism: Mimosa pudica; assembly: GCA_029929735.1. NCBI lineage: Eukaryota > Viridiplantae > Streptophyta > Magnoliopsida > Fabales > Fabaceae > Mimosa > Mimosa pudica. Next base: position 13,253,896 of record JAKELP010000004.1, on the reverse strand, counting down.
ATGTGCAAAATCAGGGAAGTTTTGGTCAAAAGCTTTCCACGCGTCACCATCTCTAGGGTGTCCCATCTTGCCATCCACGTTAGCATCGGTCGCGTGCCACTTCATTTGCTCCGCCATTTTTGGGGACATAAATAGTCTCTGAAGCCTTGGACCAAGTGGGAAATATCCCATACTCTTAACGGCCCGTCTTTTCTGTTTCCGCCCCCATTGACCCTCCACCTTGTAGCGATCCCAGCCACATCGTTTGCATTTATCCAGCAATGCGTCTTCACCCCAAAACAACATACAATCAAACCGACAAGCATCAATTTTGATGTAGTTTAACCTCATCTTGGATATTATCTTCTTCACTTCGTAGAATGAAGGCGGAATTTCGAGACCAATATTATAAAATGCGTCTGACAACAGATCAATAATGTCAGACATGAGAGCGTCAGATGCACCACGTTTACACTTTATACTATACATTTTTGTCAAAAATGACAATTTAAAGTATCTTTCATTCCCTGTAAATTATACCACACGTATTTCAAAAAATAGATATATATAAATTAAAGCCAACATTATTGATAATAATAAATTAACCGAAAACAAAGTTATACCCGGATATAATGGCTTGTCGGTTTCGGTCATCAATTCAAAGAAATCTTTAGCGGCCTCATTTCTTAAGTACTCTGCCACTGGTCCTTCAACTCCCTCATCTTCGTCTCGTCGTCAATGGTTTCTTGAACACCGAAAGCTTCCAACAAATTGTTGTTCACCATAGGATTTGCTTGAACTACCACGTTGGGACTGTTTCCGCCGACCTGCATTCCCACCTGAGAGCTCGACCCAACTTCTAATTCTCCGACATTCTCGTAATTCTCCCCTTCACCATGAAACGTCCATCTTACATAATATCGGGGGAACGGCTTCTGAAGACAGTGATTAAACACCTCCTCCCTTGTCTGCCAGCTACGAAACTTACACTTTTGACATGGACAACAAATTTTTCCCTCAACACTAGACCGCCTGAACGCAAAATCTAAAAAGTAATTGAGACCCGAAGTGTATTCGGGTGTCGAACGAGGTAAGGTGATCCACGATTTATCCAACATCGAGACAGTACAGATAAGAATGAACAAGAAGCAAATTTAATGAATTGAGGTGCAACTAACAACTTACCCATATGCTCTTTTATACTGTAAAGATACGCAGTATAAAACACGTTTTACAAAGCATGGGGGCGGTGAAACCGCCCCCACGCTCTTCAATTTTGAAAATTAATGTTAAAACTTTGGGGGCGGTCGAACCGCCCCCCCGCGCTTCAACAAGTATTAAAATATTGTGGGGGCGGCTAACCCGCCCCCACTTATTTAAAGTAAATGAAACGTGGGGGTGGTCAAACCGCCCCCCCGCGCTTCAAAAACTATTAAAATATTGTGGGGGCGGGTAACCCGCCCCCACTCATTTAAAGTAAATGAAACCTTTGGGGCGGTCGAACCGCCCCCCTGCACTTCAAAAATTATTAAAATATTGTGGGGGCGGCTAACCCGCCCCCACTCATTTTAAGTAAATGAAACTGGGGGGCGGTCGAACCGCCCCCCTGCACTTCAACAATTATTGAAATTTTGTGGGGGCGGCTAACCCGCCCCCACTCATTTAAAGTAAATGAAACTTGGGGGCGGGTAAACCGCCCCCCCGCGCTTCAACAATTATTAAAATATTGTGGGGGCGGCTAACCCGCCCCCACTCATTTAAAGTAAAAGACCCTGGGGGCGGGCAAACCGCCCCCCCACAACCGCCCTCACGTTGTTATCTCTCCCTATAAATACTCTTCCCTCCATTTCGAGCGCGCTTAAATCTTGTTCTCTCTTCTTTCTTCCTCTGTCTTTTTCAGTGTTCTATCACTCATTGGTGCGCAATTAATTTTTTTTTTGTTATAGGATTTTCGTTTTTCGTTTTTATTAGATTTTATGTTGTTGGTTATTTTTCTTATTTTTTCGTTTTCTTATTATGTGTAAATTGTTTATGATAATTTGTCTCTTATAATATAATGCATTTTGTATATGTTTTGCTTTGATGTTTATATTGGCTATTAAATTTCATATCTATTGTTTATAAATTTCAAATAAATTATGAAAATTACACTTTTGATAATATTGTATATTTTGTTGTTTTTGTTATTATTTTTATCCCAATAAATTGTCATATTAAACTGTACTCTTTGAGCACAGTTTTTTTTTACCATTTTAGCAACGCGCCGGCGGTCAGGCACGCCGCAACGGGTTGTTTTTTTTTTAAAAAAAAAGTTGGCTTAGCGGCGGTTGGCATGGTATTAATAAAGTAGTCAAAATTCGACAATCCCATGGGGGCAGGTAGCACCGCCCCCGCTCTTGTAAATTAATTCAGCTTTGGGGCGGTCGAACTGCCCCCCCGCGCTTCAAATATTTAACAACGTTAAACCGTTGGGGCGGGCGAACCGCCCCCCCGCGCTTCAAATATTTAACAACGTTAAACCTTCGGGGCGGTCGAACCGCCCCCCGTAGAGGCGTATGTGCCCGCCCCCCAAGTCCGCGCCTACGCGTGCCGACGGTGGGGGAGGAGCTACAGCGGAACGTTTACCGCCCCCATGCGACGTCCCCACGGTAAATTCCGCCGCGTATGGAGAGCCCGCCGTAGCGCCTTAGGGGCGGTCGAAACCGCCGGGACGGTGAAAAAAAACCCGCCGCCACTCGACCAGTTTTTTGTAGTGTAGGCCGCCTATTTTTGGTCTGACTCATTTTTACCCCTACTAGTGCTTATAGTGTAATTATTAAAGGGATGTCATTTTAAAACTCACCATTGATTTGTTATTTGTCCCTTGTAATAATTAATCTCTACTATTGCCCGTCTTTAAAAGGTAATTGCCAGAAAACTGAATCTAATATGATGCCAACTAGTATTTATCATCGCGTCTTGTAGTATAAAAAGAAAGCATTAGATTGCCAGGAAAAATTAAAGGAAAGAAAGGAAATATATTTCATATACTATTTCCTCATCCTAAACCTAATAATAGTGTTCCTTAATTTTCCCTCCATATCTCTTAGTATACGGTTAATCATTTAGTGAAAATCAGTAGGGATAATTTAAGAACAGGTTAACAAAAATTTAATGTCTTATACTTAACAAATATCAAATCTTTAGATACGGTATGTCTAAAGATTAAATAGAGTATACTTATTAAGGATTTCATCATGATCATGGGTTAAAACAGAAGAAATCTTCAGATGAAAACAACGGTGCCTTAATGTGTTGATAAAAATAATTTGAGTTGGCTGGATTTGGGCGGATTGTTAGGATAAACCTCCGAATTTAAAGAGCACTAATAAATATATGAACAGATACTGCCAAAACCTTACATCACCAAAATTCATTGAACTAACTTTACGAACATGAGCTAACCACTTTATTGAAGTAACATGTGTTGGTTTAAAACACTGGTGCGGGCGTTACAAAGTGAAAGTTATTAAGAGGAAATAAACGAATGGATTGAGTGGAGAGAATGGGCCATGGGGTATAATAAGAAGTGGGGAAGAAGGCATGTTTAAAGAGAACCAAATAATTTTACATTCCTGCAAAAAGTGAAAACGTTTTCATTTGAATGGCCACACCCAAGTGCGCGGCTTCTCAAAAAGCTTCAAGCATCACGTGGTGTCTTTGGACTTCTTTACTTTTCAGCCAAACGCTTTGTTCCAAGCACACTACCTATCATAAATCACAAAACGAGGAAGGTCAACAAATACACAAAGCCCACACATGTCCATGTTTATGTCCACTGTGACCACCATTGATTCAACATCACCTCAGAGGAATCTGAAGAAGCTTAATGATTTTGCTCTAACTTTTGACCACGTGATCCAATAATTCTCTGTTTTGTTCTTCACTTGGGCGCTACTTTGCCACTCGTTACCTTTTTTCCTCTGCTGCCTTTGTCCTCAACTTTGTTACTTCAAAAATAAAAAACCATACACCATTTCTGCAAGTCTTTGTGTGGAATTAGAATGCACAAATACGTTCAGGTAGATCCAGACACCATATATTTATCTTATACATCATACATTACAATTGAAAGATAGCTACAATTTCCATTTCAAATAAGTCATAAGTTGGGTCCACATATCACAGTTTTTTTGGCCAATCACATATCCCAGTTAGTATTTAAGGTTCAGAGAGTATTGATATTTATGGTTAATCTATTAAAAAGATCGTGACATTTATAGAAAAGTTTAAGGTGATAAACCAATGAAATATATAAGCCATATTTTCATCATATTTTTTTTCTTTTGGCTTTAAGTCAAAGGTTTCACACTCTACATACGCACTGACAAAACCTGACTCTAATAATCAGTTTCCATGTTTTAGAAGTTAGAGCTTTCAGCCTGGCTTCGTTGTTTTTTATGTTCAATGTGTACATGCGCGTGCTAAGTTATTAAAAAGAGATGTATGGGCCAGAAACCGTATTGACAAGAACGTGAGTGTTTTTTAGGAACAAGCACGGCTGTTAGGAAGAAACAAATGCAAAGGGTTATGTACAATAATACGCCAGACAAAAGGGCTGTTAGGATGAAACAAATCAAGTTGATACCACCACTTATATCAATAGAGATACTACTACGCACGGTCATGCTTGTTCGGCCCGTGAAAAAAAAAACAAAACTCTTTTGTGAAGCCCAAACGCTTGGGTTAATGGGCCTCGCTTTTCGAAATGCTACTCCTAAGTTTGAACTTGTATAGCTAATTTTCAGTTCAAAAAACTTGTATAGCTAATTATAACATTGGACTTATTATATAAAGAAAATAAAATACTCCTTCTAGTATATAATACTACCTCCGATCCTAAATATAAGACCTAATTGACTTTTTTTTTGGAGAGATTAAGATTGCAAAATAGGTTATTGAATCATGACATATTTGATATCTTTTTAGATTATCCATTAGCTTATAGGTAAAATAAACTAGTGTAAGAGAAAAAATTAGGTAAATCAATTTATAATTAACTTATTTTGCTCTTTTTTAGGATTATTCAAAAAAGTCAACTAGGTCCTATATTTAGGACCGGAGGGAGTATAAAATACTCATCTCATATTCGGTCCTTATTTGATGAGTTTTTTCTACGTTTCCCTCAACTTTCTCTCATAGTATTTATTAATGTTTACATATTTCTTTTTTTTAAAAGTAACATAATAAATATAGATAATATTTAAAAAAAATATTAAACTTCAAATACTCAACTAACTTTCACATGTTTTAGCTAGTGGCTGAGTTCTTATATGATCTAATTCTAAATTATGTTTAAATTAAAGCATTATTAACTCAACCATTTAATATTTAACACACACTACTACAAATAGATAAAGACCAGTTGACCAACTCATGAATATTTACTCTCTCCAATTCTAATTATAAGATCAAGCAATATAATCTTTATAATTGTAACTTATTTAACTATTCAATCCATAAAAAATAAGTAAAATATTTCAAACAATGGAGAAAATAGTTAAGCATCCAATTCTCAAACGGCTATAAGCACAAAGGTGGCATTAGTAACTTCATACTGTCTTCTTGAAAAGAGATCAGAGAAATGGAAGAATCTTCTGTGCATGGCGCCATAATCAAACTGAACGTTAAGTTCAGTGGGAAGAAGTATCCAATCTCAATCTCTCCCAACGCCACCATCAGTGATTTCAACTCCTTTCTTTCTCTCACTGAGTTCCTCCCTCAGGGCCAAAAACTCATCTACAAAGGTTCCACACACACACACACACACACACATATTTCTACCAAGATCGAAGCCATCTTTTCTCTTGCTTGAATATTTTTAATTATTGATGATGGGTTTTTATTTTCTTCATCAGGAAAGGTTTTGGAGGATTCTCAAACGTTGACGGCTTCTAACGTGACCAATGGATCCAATATTATGCTTGTGGCTTCCAAGGATTTGAATCAAGAGGTAGATTTATAGTCTTATTTATTTCTGATCTTTTTCTTGAGGGTGTCTTTTTTTTACATTTGGAGAACTCAAACCACAATTTAGCCATATACCAACAATCAAGATTAGTTAAGAAATATTGTTTGTAAAGGCACTAAGGCAGTATTAAAGATTCCTTTTCATTTATGTGACAATAAGAAGAATTAATGCAGCTTATATATATCCTTCAAAATGTAGGCAAATTCTTTAAGCTTGTTTCTTTGTGTAGGGTGGTCCGATCTTGAAAAATTCTGAGGCTGTACCCTTGACGAGAATTGACTTCATTAGAGGGCCTCATCTCGTAAATACACTTCCTATGAAGGAAAGAGTGGAATTTTGGATTACCACTGGAGTTATACAGTTGAATTCATGTAACTTGAAGGTAACCAACTATTTTTTTTTCAACTGAAAGGTAACAAACTATTGATAGTACATTAGATGTTCGTTTGCAAGGTTTCCTTGATGATCTATGGAATGAAAATTAAGTTTTACTGGGCATACGATATATACATTGCCAGCTGAAATTTAAAAAGAATAAGGGCCAAATTAGATAAAACCATTTTAGGATTCATTAAATTAAACTATATTTACAGTTAGGGCAAAAGTGCTGATCCAAAATAATTAACTATTTCAATTTGGTCAAAAATAATAAATGACTATTTCGAGGTGTATAAATATCCAACTTTGTGACCGGGTGCAAAAATGATAAAACCGGTGTTGGATGTTAATTTTTAGTTTTGTGGAACCTTTCCGATGTTATTTTCTAAAGTGGAAAATACCTTTTTTCCCCTCCCAATTAAAACCTTGCTGATATTAGTTAGCATGAGAAAAGGAATGGGAGAATGAAGAAGGGTTGAGTTTTAATTTTAAGGGGGTAAAGGAATATTTTTTCTTTAGAAAATAAAATCAGCAAAATTTCACAAAGCTACGAATTAACATTTAGTACCACTTTTATCATTTTTTGACCTAGTCACAAAAGTGATTATTATTCATGCACCGCGAAATAATCATTTATTATTTTTGCCTAAATTAAGAGAGTCGATTGTTAGATCAGCACCTTAAAGTTAAATATAATATGTGACTCTACATTGTTTACTCTCAGTTTTTAAGTTTTTCTGGGTAAATTTTATTACTCCCTTTGTTCCTAAATTAAATATAAGGCCGACAACAAAGTCTTATTCCAATGAGGTGAGTTATTTTATTAAATATAAAACCATTTTACTTAATTTGATTAGATTAATAAGGATATTAGTTAAAGTTGAGGACAATTAGAAAGTGATCTAATATTTAGGAATAAATTGATATGCATTATCAATTTTAATTTGGGAAAAAGTTGAGGACAATTAGAAAGTGATCTAATATTTAGGAATAAATTGGAATTTAAAAGTAGTCTTGTATTTAGGAACTGAGAGAGGGAGTACGATCTAACTGTGATATGGAGTATCCTTTTAACTTTGTTATTTAAGTAGGCTATACCCGATGAAGTGTGGCATTGTGGGTCTTTTGGAAGGTCTCTAGATTGCAGTGACAACTCAATTGAAAATGTGCCCATTAAAATTGAAAGCCTTACTGGCTTGGTGGTAAGCTGAACTTGTCTGTTTCATTCATTTTTTACCGCCCTAGTCTATGGATATTTTTAGTGGAACGGCATTTGACATTGTTTGCTACATTCCAAATGTTGATAGAAACTATACCTTAATTCAAACAAGTTATTGGAAGAATTTATAAGCTGGGATGGATTAACAACTTTGAAGCACCTCACAATATTATCATTGAGCCACAACCGGTGAGTAATTCTTGTCACATATGATTTGAGGGTGTCTCTATTTTTGCTTGCCTATGATAAAATGTAAAATTAATTGACAGCATTGCATGTACCATGTTGACCTTGAAGTTGTCCAGAATATTATTATACATATAGTGCATATGGCTTGATGCACAAATTAAATGGGTTTCCGTTCAAACAAAACATCTCTCATCAGCTGAAGTTGGTACCTGTCCAAAGATAAAAGTGTGAAAGGAGAGAGAATATTTACTAATATATGCCCATGAGATCTATTTGAGAACTGCTTGGTTATGACTATGCTCTAAGTTTGAACACTAAGTTTAAATAATATTACTTCTTACCATCATGTTATCTTTACAGCATTGTCCAGTGATGCTTCCAATCCTTTCGTGGCCTAAAATTCCTCTGTTAATTTACTTTGTTTGCAGATTATCAATAATGCTCATTACATAACTTAGATGAACTCATATTTTCAGTTTGACAACTTTGCCACCTGCACTGGGATCTCTCATATCTTTAAACATTCTATATGTCTCCCATAATCATTTGAAGACCCTACCTAATGAAATTGGATACCTGACAAAACTGGTTCTTTTGCTCGCTGACAACAATAGGTAAAAATAAATCATGCACTTGTTTAAGTCATTTAAATATCCAACAACAATTCTCAATCAAGTTGGGTCAAACTGGTGATCCTGTTTTTGCTTGTGCCATTCTTTCATCTAGTGTTTCCTATAAAAGAATTTAATTTACAAGTACACAATACTTATAGTTATTTATAGTTTTGGTTTCTTTCTCTAAATTACCCCTATTCCCACTCCTTCAACAATGACTAAATAAGAGAGGAAATGAATAAGGAAGATGAATAGTGTGTTTCTGGAAAAAAAATATACAATGTGAACCAACTCAACTAACATTCTTAATATAATCAAATTAATATTTAGATAAATATTTCATATTAAATTGTGTTTATATAATGTTGGTTTTTCTCAGGATGACTACCATCTGTGTTGGTATAGGAAAGTGTCGTTCTCTTGGTCAGGTGCATTTACTGTTTTTTACCTTCTCTTTGCTTTCAGAAGCAAGTAGGCAAGTGTGTTATTCAAGCTAAACTACAAAAATAACAAGGAAGGTTTAATATAAAGTGTAGCATGCTTATCTAGATTTTCTCTTGGAGTAGGTTGACTTCTCATCAAATAATCTCTCAGCATTGCCAGAGACATTCAGTAGCTTGACCAATTTGGAGGCATGTGCCCACTCATATATCTAAATTATTAGTCGTTGTAATTTTAATTGTACCCTTGCATAACCATGTGACTGCATAAGACTGATCCATGATACAAATTAAAGCTCATATTTTCATACTTTGGTGGAAACTTCTTAAGCTAGAAGTTTGTCTTGTTTAGTGAATTGAAGAATTTTCATTTTCCCCTCATTTTCCAAATTTATTTTATATTGTAAGCTTGTTTCCTCATGTGAATGTTTAGTAGGATAACAAGAATGGCCTTGATGTCCTGTCACTGCCATTCAAAAGAACTCTATTGTTTGTGTTGTTAAAATTGAAAGCATATGCCTATATACTGAAAATATAAATCCACCCCTTTATGGTCAAATAACTGAGAGTTTCTTTCATAGAGATAAGATTAAGATTTTGCTTTTTATATGATTTCATTCTAGCTATTAGCAATTCCCTCCCACTACTTCAATGTGCTCTTAAGTGACAGATGACTCATAACTTGCATTTTTACCCAAGTTTCTTCCTTCATCTGTCATCTTGTTACACATTCTGACATGAACTCACAAACATATCCTTCGCGTTTCTGATCATTATGCAGTCTTTGAATCTTCGTGACAATGCGATGATGAAGTCCCTTCCATCTAAGCTATTCAAGAATTGCCCTCGTCCATTGATATTAGATATTGACAATACTGAAATAACCACTGCTACCCTTCACAATGTAAAAAGTTTTGCTACTTTTTTTACCAATGCCTGTGAAACAACTATTATATGGAATCATTGTGAAAATAACATTGACATTTTTTCAGCTTGATGGATGGGACAAATTTGAGGAGCGCCATCGTCGCTGAAGCCATCAGTAACAACTGGAGTTCAGAGTTGGAGTCTCTAGAGATTTTGATGAGGGGGCTGATAAAAAATGAACAGATAATGTTTGAACAGAAATATATGGCCGACTAAATTGTATATTATGATAGTTACTGACCAAATGAGAACGTGATGCTAATAACTGAATATTTTGAATGGAATGTCTTTTCAAGGGAAATGATACTGAATTCCGTTAGCTCAATAAAGTAGTGCAAAGTGCAAACATAAATTTGAAACCTTAAATACGAATTCAATGCTTTGCACAAAACATTTTACTACTCTATTATGTTCTGCCAATAGGAATGTAAATTCCAAAATATATGAGAACTAATATTAAGTTGCATGTTTTCCATTTTCATACTCTTCCTGAATAATTTTTTCATGCATTGCCGTATTTATAAAATTAAATATATGATCATATATAGTTAGTTTATTTGGCCATTATTTTAAACAAGTTTCAAAATTGGACATTTAATTGGTCGAGAGACAAAAGATCATCTTACACGATTTTATAATATTCAATTTGTCAGATAAAACATCACAAGTAACTTATTTAATTATTGGACTCCATAAAAAATCAATCAAATTTTTAAATAAGGGAGAAAATAGTTAAGGGTAAAAGGCCTAAATTCACAAAGTATTCCCCAATAACCTACCAGACTCAATAAAGCTTCAATAAAGCTTCGTTTTACCTTAATAATTGCCGTGAAAGTTTAGATTGAGACCTTAAATACCTAAAAAGTTTAACGCAAGAACCATAAATACTGATTTTGTTTTGTAATTTAAACGCACCAAATAGTTAAACATCAATTTCCCAAGCAATTCCAATTCACTAATAAGATAAATAGTGTTCAATTCATAAAATTATCATTCAAATAGTTAAAGAAAGATCTGACAAGCTAAGAAATAAAAGCAATATTGTGCTAAAATAAAGAAATAAAAGCAATACTCTATAATAAAAGACTTAATTGATTTTTCTAAAAAATTATAAAAAAATTTAAATTAGCCCTTAATTTATTTGACCCAATTCTTTTTTTAATCATACTTCTGAATTGATATATAATCTATCTATCTATCTAATAATCTGATAATAATATAATATGTATAATCATAACTTATTTAGTTATTCAATTGGCCATAAAAAATAACTTAAATATATTAACCAAGGGAGAAAATAGTTAAACTTTCAATTCCCGAAAAGCTATAAGCAAGAAGGTGGCATTACTACTTTCATCGTCTGTCTTCTTGAAAAGAGCACAAAGAAATGGAAGAAACCTCTATGCATGGTGATGGCGCCATCATCACAGTGAAAGTTAAGTTCGGTGAGAAGAAATTTCCAATTTTAATCTCACCCAACTCCACCGTCAGTAATCTCAAGTACCTTCTCCTTACTCTCACCAATGTCCTCCCTCAAAGACAAAAACTCATCTCCAAAGGTTCCATATATATTTTCCACCAAGATTGAAGCCATTGTTTCTCTTGATGATATTTTTATTTATTGATGATGGGTTTTTATTTTCTTCATCAGGAAAAGTTTTGGAGGATTCTCAAACATTGACAGCTTCTGACGTGACCGACGGATCCAATATTATGCTTGTGGCTTACCAGGTTTGCATTAGGGCGTAGATTTATTATAGTCTTTTTTCTTTCAGTTCTTTTTCCTTGAGCGTGTCTTTTTTGTACATACCAACAATGACGATTGGCTAAGAAATATTGTTTATAAAGGAACTAAGGCAGTATTCAAGATTCCTATTCATTCATTTAGGTGACAGTAAGAACTAATGCAGTTTATGTCCTTCAAAACGTAGGTGATTTCTGTAAGCTTGTTTCTTTGTGTAGGTTGATCCGATCCTGAAAAAGGCTGAGGTTGTACCCAGGACGAAAATTAACTCCACAAACGTAAATACATTTCCTATGAAGGAAAGAATTCGATTTTGGACTATCAATAAATGTATACCGTTGTCTTTCTGTAACTTGAAGGTAACAAATTATTGATGGTACATTAGATGTTTGTTTGTAAGGTTTCCTTGATTATGAAAATTTAATTTTTCTAGGCATATGATACATTGCCAGCTGAAAATTTTTCATTGCAAGTGAGAAAGAATAAAGGCCGAATTAGATAAAACCATTTTACGATTCATTAAACTATGTTAAAATTTAAATATAATATATGATTCTACATTTTTTACTCACTTTTTAAGTTTTATGGGTAAATTTTATGACTCCCTTTGTTATTAAATTAAATATAAGACCAAAAACAAAGTCTTATCCCAACTAGGTGGATTATGCTACTAAATATGTGACGATTATTAGATTGATGATGTTAGTTAAACTAGTTAATATCTAATGATACTGCAAATTCATCCTAATTATATGTCTTTATCCACACTCTCCATATCTATTGTTTGTTTATTATTGATAAGCACTATCAATGTTAAATTTGGGAAAAAGTTGGGAACATTTTGAAATTAATCGTATCTTTAAGAATAAATTGAAATTTAAAATTAATCTTTTATTTAGAAATGAAGGGAGTGAGTATTATCTAATTGTCATATAGAATATCCTCTTAACTTTGTTACTTAAGTAGGCTATACCAGATGAAGTGTGGGCATGTGGGTCTTCTGTAAAACTTCTAGAGTGCAGTCAGAACTCAATTGAAAATGTGCCCATTAAAATTGAAAGCCTTATTGGCTTGGAGGTAAGCTGAACTTAATTGTCTCTTTCATTCGGTTTTTTAACCTCACTAGACAATGGTACTTTTTAGTGGAACAACATTTGACACCGTTTGCCACAATGCAAATGTTATAGATGCTATACCTCAATTCAAACAACTTATCGGAAGGATCAATAAGCTGGGAAGGATTAACAACTTTGAAGCACCTAACAATATTAAAATTGAGCCACAACCGGTGAGTAATTCTTGTCACATGATTTGAGGGTGTCTCTGTTTTGGCTTGCCTATGATGAAATGCAAAATTAATTAACAACATTGCATGTAACATGTTGACCTTGAAGTTGTCCAGAATAACATTATACATATAGTGCATCTGGCTTGATGCACAAATTAAATGGGTTTTCATTCAAACATACAAATCATCTCTCAACAGCTGTAGTTAGCCTCCTGTCCAAAGATAAAGGCGTTAAAGGAGAAAGTATATTTATTAATATACTACCTCCGGTCCTAAATATAGGACCTAATTGATTTTTTTTTGGAGAGATTAAGTCTGCGACATAAGTTATTAAATGATGACATATTTGATAAATTTTTAGATTATCCATTAGTTATAGGTAAAATAAACTAGTTTAAGGGAAAAAATTAGGTAAATCAATTTATAATTAACTTATTTTGCTTTTTTAAGGATTTTTCAGAAAAAGTCAATTAGGTCTTATATTTATGACCGAAGGGAGTATGTCGTATATTTTTGAAAACAGTTTGGTTATGACTGCGCTCTAAGTTTGTACACTAAGTTTCAATAATATTACTTCTTACCATCATGTAATCTTTACAGCACTGTCCAGTGATGCTTCCAATCCTTTTATGCACTAAAATTGTTGTGTTTTTTTTTTACTTTGTTTGCATATTATCACTTATGTCCTTTATTTACATAACTTGGATGAACTCATTTTTTCAGTTTGACAACTTTGCCACCTGCATTTGGATCTCTCGTATCTTTGCAAATTCTATATGTCTCCTATAATTATTTGTGGAACCTACCTCATGAAATTGGACACCTGACAAAACTGGTTCTTTTGCTCGCTGACAACAATAGGTAAAAATAAATGATGCACTTGTTTTAGTCATTTTATTTACCCAACAACAACGATTCTCAATCAAGTTGTGTCAAACCGGCAATCCTGTTTCTCCTTACACAATCCTTTCATCTAGTGTTTTCTATATACATACAAAGTTTATTACAAGTACATAATACATAGTCAACATTGTTATAAATATATTCATTTTTTAGTTTAACAACTTTGACACCTGCACTGGGATCTCTCATATCTTTAAAGAAACTTAATGTCTCCCATAATCTTTTGAGAAACCTACCTTATGAAATAGGACACCTGACAAAACTAGAAGTTTTGTGAGCTTACAATAATAGGTAAAAATAAATCATGCGCTTGTTTAAGTTCTAACATTTTATATATGAACCAGCGATTCTCTATCAAGGTGGATCAAGCTGGCAATCTTATTTCCCCCTGCGCCACTCTTTTCCTCTACATTTGGTTTGCAACTTATTTATGTGTTTATGAGTTTTATGCAGTATAGTCTTGAGAATAAAAATTAGAAAAAAATTTCATCTAGAATTTTCTATATAGTAAGTTTACAAGTACATAATACATATTCTACGTTGTCCTAAATATAAGACTTATTTATATTTTTGTCACTTTTCAATAAATTACCCCTATTCGTGCTCATTCAACAATGACCAAATAAAAGAAGAAATGAATCAAGAAAGATAAATAAGGTGTTTGAGGAAAAAATATACAATATTAACTAAATTAACTAATATTCTTAATTTAATCAAATTAATAGTTACGTAAATGTTTTTTATATTAAATTGTGTTTATGTGATGTCGGTTTTTGTCAGGATGACTACCATCAGTGAAGGCATAGGAAACTGCATTTCTCTTGTTGAGGTACATTTGTTTTTTATACCATCTCTTTCCTTTCTTTTTTTTATCAAAAGCTTCTCTTTCCTTTCAGAAACAAGTATACAAGTGTATTATTCAAACTAAACTACAAAAATAACAGGGAAGGTTTTCATTTAAAGTGTAGCATGTGCTTATCCAGATTTTCTCGTGGAGCAGGTTGATTTCTCATCAAATAATCTCTCAGCATTGCCAGAGACATTCAGTAACTTGACCAGTTTGCAGGCATGTGCCCACTCTTATACCTAAAATTATCTGTTGTTGCAATTTTATTCGCACCCTTGAATAACCCTGTGACTGCGTAAGACTGATCCATGATACAAAGCTCATTCTGACATGATTTCACAGACACAACCTTGGTGTTTCTAATCAATGTGCAGTTTTTGTATCTTCATAACAATACGATGATGAAGTCCCTTCCATCTAAGCTATTCAAGGATTGTCGTCGTCTCCACAGAGTAGATATTCACAATACTGAAATAACCATTGATATCCTTCGCAAGGTAAACACTTTTGTTGCTTTTTTATCAATGTCTGTGAAAGAACTATTATATGGAATCTTTGAAAAAATTAATATTGACATCTTTTCAGCTTGATGGATGGGACAAATTTGAGGAGCGTCATCATCGTTGAAGCCATCAGTAACAATTGGACTTCAGAGTTCGAATTTCTAGAGATTTTGACGAGGGAGGTGATAAAAAAATGAGCGGATAATATTATTAGAACAAAAATATATGGCCGACTAAATTGTATTTTGCGATAACTATTGACCAAATGAGAACGTGATGGTGATAACTGAGTATTTTGAATGGAATGTTTTCATGAGGGAATGATACTGAATTCATTATATTTAGCTCAATAAAGCAGTGCAAAGTGCAAACAAAAATTTGAAGACTTAATTATGTACCGCCAATTCAAATGTAAATTCCAAAATATGAGAACTAAAAACTAAGTTGCATGTTTTACATTGTAATACTGCTTCTAAATAATTTTATCATGCATTGCCGTGTTTATAAAGTTAAAAATGTGATCATATGATGTTAGTGTGACCATTATTTCAAACAAGTTTCAAAAAACCGGCACCCAAACCCACATTGGACATTGAATCGGTCGAGAGACAAAAGATCATCATACCCGATTTTATAATATATCCAATATGTTAGATAAAACATCACAAGTAACTTGGTTATTTTTTTTTATGAAAAAGACAAATAAGGAACTTTGAATTTCACAAGGACAATTAAGGAATCAGACATTAGTTAATTGTTATGTTCCAATTGTTAATTATTATTGAAGTTCCTTACTTGTCCTTTTGGAAGTTTAAGCTCCTTACTTGTCCTATTGAACATTTGGAGGTATTTATTTGTCATTTTCCCTTTTTTTGGCCATATAAGTAACTTAGTTATTGAAATCCATAAAAAACCAATCAAATCTTTAAACAAGGGAGAAATTAGTTTAGGGTAAAAGGTCTAAATATTCATTCACGAAAGTTTCCCCCAATGACTAACTGGACTCAAGAAAATTTTGTTTTACCTTAATAATTGCCGTGGAAGTTTGGATTAAGGCCTCAAACGCCAAAAAAGTTTTACGCGAGAACCTAACAAACATTGGCATTTTTTTAGATGTTAAATGCACCCAATAGTTAAACATCTAATTCCTAAGCAATTCCAACTCATTAGTAAGATAAGCAGTGCTTAATTCATAAAAGGGTGAATGTCTATTTATAATACATAACTATTGTTCTAGGATCGATAATAGTACAAAACCATTTCAAGGTTTAACAATGAAACCTTACTCTTACCATGTGATCAACAATGAGATATTCCTTAATATGACAATAAGAACAAACACAAAAAGTCCTTAATGCCCTTAGAAATAAAATGAAATGACGGCATAAGGGAATTATTGAACTTTTTACGTTTAATGTTATTGTCATATTAAGGAAAATATCATTGTTGATCACATGTCAAAAGTTGAGTATTATTCTTAAACCTTAAAATAGTTATATGCTATCATTGACCTTAGGACAATAGTAAAGTATCATAAATAGACATTCATCCTTCATAAAATTATCATTCAATTAGTTAAAGAAAGGTCTGACAAGAAATAAAAGTAACATTCTTTAATAAAAGACTTGATTGATTTTTCTGAAAAATTATAAAAAATTTTAAATTACTCATAAATTTATTTGACTCAATTATTTTTAACCATACTTCTAAATTTACATATAATCATAGTATCTTATTTAAATTTTCTTTTGAACAGACTTATTTAATCATTCAATCCATAAAAAATAACTTGAATTTTCATAAAAAAGAAAATAAAAAATAACTTAAATATTTTTAAACAATGGGAGAAAATAGTTAGACATCCAATTCCCGAACGGCTATAAGCACAACGGTGGCATTAGTACTTTCATCATCTGTCTTCTTGAAAAGAGCACAAAGAAATGGAAGAAACCTCTGTGCATGGTGATGGCACCATCATCACAGTGAAAGTTAAATTCGGTGAGAAGAAATTTCCAATCTTAATCTCAACCAACTCCACCATCAACAATCTCAAGTACCTTCTCCTTACTCTCACCAATGTCCTCCCTCAAAGACAAAAACTCATCTCCAAAGGTTCCATATATATATATATATATATATATATATATATATATATATATATATATATATATATATATTCCACCAAGATTGAAGCCATCATTTCTCTCGACGATATTTTTATTTATTGATAATGGGTTTTTATTTTCTTCATCAGGAAAGGTTTTGGAGGATTCTCAGACGTTGACGGCTTCTAACGTGACAAATGGATCCAATATTATGCTTGTCGCTACTGAGGACTTGCATCATGAGGTAGATTTATAGTCTTATTTCTTTAAGTTCTTTTTCTTGAGGGTGTCTTTTTTTTCATTTGGAGAATTTAAACCACAATTTAGCCATATACCAAGAATCAAGATTAGTTAAGAAATATTGTTTGTAAAGGC
This sequence comes from Mimosa pudica, assembly GCA_029929735.1. NCBI lineage: Eukaryota > Viridiplantae > Streptophyta > Magnoliopsida > Fabales > Fabaceae > Mimosa > Mimosa pudica. Next base: position 13,236,375 of record JAKELP010000004.1, on the reverse strand, counting down.
ACTAAGGCAGTATTAAAGATTCCTTTTCATTTATGTGACAGTGAGAAGAATTAATGTAGTTTATACATGTCCTTCAAAATGTAGGCAAATTCTTTAAGCTAAGCTTGTTTTTTTGTGTAGGTTGATGATCCGATCTTGGAAGAGTTTGAGGCTGAACCCTCTGTGGAAGGCACCATCATCACAGTCAATGTTAAGTTCGGTGAGAAGAAATTTCCAATCTTAATCTCACCCAACTCCATTGTTAGTAGTCTCAAGTACCTTCTCTTTTGTCTCACCCATGTCCGCCCTCAACGACAAATGCTCACCTCCAAAGGTTCCATATTTTCCACTAAGATTGAAGCCATCGCTTCTCTCACGATGATATTTTAATTTATTGATGATGGATTTTTATTTTCTTCATCAGGAAAGGTTTTGGAGGATTATCATACGTTGACAGCTTCTGACGTGGCCGACGAATCCAATATTAGGCTTGTGGCTTCCAAGGTTTCTATAGTCTTATTTCTTTCAGTTCCTTTTCTTGAGCGTGTCTTTTTTGTACATTTGGAGAATTTAAATCAAAATATACCAACAATGAAGATTGGCCAAGAAATATTGTTTATAAAGGAACTAAGGCAGTATTCAAGATTCCTATTCATTGTGACAGTAAGAAGAACTAATGCAGTTTATGTCCTTCAAAACGTAGGTGATTTCTGTAAGCTTGTTTCTTTGTGTAGGTTGATCCGATCCTGAAAATGGCTGAGGTTGTACCCAGGACGAAAATTAACTCCACAAACGTAAATACATTTCCTATGAAGGAAAGAATTCGATTTTGGACTGCTAATCAATCTATACCATTATCTTCATGTAACTTGAAGGTAACAAACTATTGATGCTACATAATGTTTGTTTGCAAGGTTTCCTTGATTATGAAAATTTAGTTTTTCTGGGCATACGATACATTGCCAGCTGAAAATTTGTCATTGCAAGTTAGAAAGAATAAACGCCGAATTAGATAAAACCATTTTACGATTGATTAAAATAAGTTAAAATTTAAATATAATATATGATTCTACATTGTTTACTCTCGCTTTTTAAGTTTTATGGGTAATTTTTGCTACTCCCTTTGTTCCTAAATTAAATTGAAGACTAACAACAGAGTTTTATCCCAATTAGGTGGGTTATGCTACTAAATATGAGATTATTATTAGATTAATGATGTTAGTTGAACTAGTTAATATCTAATGATATTGCGTATATGTCTTTATCTATACTCTCCATATCTCTTGTTTGTTTATTATTGATAAGCATTACCAATATTAATTTGGGAAAAAGTTTGTAACAATTTGAAAGTGATCTTATATTTAAGAATAAATTGAAATTTAAAAGTAGTTTTGTATTTAAGAGGGAGGGAGTATTATCTAATTGCCATATAGAGTATCCTCTTAACTTTGTTACTTAAGTAGGCTATACCCGCTGAAGTGTGGGCATGTGGGTCGCATGCAAAAGTTCTAGATTGCAGTTGGAACTCAATTGAAAATGTGCCCATTGAAATTGAAAGCCTTACTCGCTTGGAGGTAAGCTGAACTTAATTGTCTCTTTCATTCATTTTTATCAACCTCACTAGACAGCATTTGACATTGTTTGCCACAATGCAAATGTTATAGATGCTAAACCTTAGGACAAACAAGTTATCGAAAGGATCAATAAGCTGGGAAGGATTAAAAACTTTGAAGCACCTAAAAGTATTAAATTTGAGCAACAACCGGTGAGTAATTTTTGTCACATGATTTGAGAGTGTCTCTGTTTTGCCTTGCCTATGATGAAATGTAAAATTAATTAACAGAATTGCATGTACCATATTGACCTTGAAATTGTCCAGAATAACATTATACATATAGTGCATCTCGCTTGCTGCACAAATTAAATGGGTTTTCATTCAAACAAATCATCCCTCAATAGGTGTAGTTGGTCACATGTCCAAAGATAAAGGCGTTAAAGGAGAAAGTATATTTACTAATATATGGCGTATCTTTTTAAAAACAGCTTGGATATGACTGTGCTCTAAGTTTGGACACTTAGTTTGCATAATATTTGGGTCAGTTAGGATGGATGAAAAGTGAATGATGGAAATGGAATTGGAAATGGAAATGAGTGTAAGGGGAAAAGATGAAAAGTAGAGGTAAATTAGGTAATGGAGATAAAATAAAGTTTATGGGACTCAAGAAAAGTGTGAGATGAAGAGAGAAAACTTGTGTGCCCCGTGATATATGGAAATTACGATTTGCATTTCCTTAATCCAATTCCCTTTCTAAATTCTTGCACACCAAACAGGCCCTACTTCTTACCATCATGTTATCTTTACACCATTGTCCAGTGATGCTTCCAATCCTTTTATGCACTAAAATTGCTGTTATTTTACTTTGTTTGCATATTATCACTAATGTCCTCTATTTACATAACTTGGATGAACTCATTTTTTCAGTTTGACAACTTTGCCACCTGCATTTGGATCTCTCATATCTCTACAGAATCTATTTGTCTCCTATAATTATTTGCGGAACCTACCTCATGAAATTGGAAACCTAAAAAAACTGGTTTATTTGTTCGCTGACAACAATAGGTAAAAATAAATGATGCACTTGTTTTAGTCATTTTATTTATCCAACAACGATTCTCAATCAAGTTGGGTCAAACCGGCAATCATGTTTCTCCTTACGCAATTCTTTCAATTAGTGTTTTATACACACATACAAAGTTTATTACAAGTACATGTTACATAGTCCACATTGTTATGAATATATTCATTTTTTTAGTTTAAAAACTTTGACACTTGCACTGGGATCTCTCATGTCTTTAAAGACACTGAATGTCTCCTATAATCTTTTGAGAAACCTACCTAATGAATTAGAACACCTGACAGAACTAGAAGTTTTGTCAGCTTACAATAATAGGTAAAAGTAAATCATGCGCTTGTTTAAGTTCTGACATTTTATTTACTCACCAACGATTCTCTATCAAGGTGGATCAAGGTGACAATCTTGTTTATCCTTGTGCCACTCTTTTCCTCTACATTTGGTTTGCAACTGATTTATGTGTTAATGAGTTTTTTTTTCTTGATAACAATGAATTTTATGCACTATAGTTTTGAGAACAAAAATTAAAAAAAAAATTTTCATCTACAATATTAGTAAGATTACAAGTACATAATACATATTCCAAGTTGTCCTAAATATAAGACGTATTTATAATTTTTGTCACTTTTAAATAAATTATCCCCATTCGTGCTTATTCAACAATTCAACAATGACCAAATAAAAGAGAATGAATTAAGAAAGATAAATAAGGTGTTTGAGGGAAAAATATACAATATAATTTAACTTAACTAATATTCTTAATATAATCAAATTAACAATTACGTAAATGTTTCTTATATTAAATTGTGTTTATGTGATGTCGGTTTTATCAATGTAAAAACATTTACATTGAAGTAGATATTCACAATACTGAAATAACCATTGATATCCTTCGCAAGGTAAAAACTTTTGCTGCCTTTTTTATCAATGTCTGTGAAACTACTATCATGTGAAATCTTTGAGAAAATAATATTGACATCTTTTCAGTTTGATGGATGGGACAAATTTGAGAAGCATAACCATTAAATTGGAGTTTCTAGAGATTTTGTTGAGGGAGCTGATCAAAAGTGAGCAGATAATATTAGGGAACGTGATGTAGACAACTTGTATTTTTTTGATAATGATAAGTGTGTATTTTGAATGGAATGTTTTTATAAGGGAATAATAATGAATTCATTTAGCTCAATAAAGCAGTGCAAAGTGCAAACATAAATTTGATGACTTAATTATGTACCACCAACATGTAAATTCCAAAATATGAGAACGAAAACTAAGTTGCATGTTTTACATTATATTGTAATACTACTCCTGAATAATTTTATTATGCATTGTCGTGTTTATAAAGTTGAAAATGTGATCATATCATGTTAGTCTGGTCATTAGTTTAAATAAGTTTCAAAAACCTGCACCCAAACCCGCATTGGACATTGAATTGGTGGAGAGACAAAAGTTATTACATCAAATTTGCTAGATAAAATATCATAACTTATTTAGTTATTCAAAATTTATAAAAAAATCTACCAATCTTTGAAACAAAGGAGAAAATAGTTAAGGGTAAAAAACCTAAAATATTCAATACTCATAATGTTTTCTTAACTACCTGCGACTGAAGAAATTTTTTTTAACTTAATTGTCGTGGAAGTTTAGGTTAAGACCATTAAATACGTAAGAAGCTTTACCCAATAACCCACCAAACACCGAAAGTTTTTTTTTTTTGGACGCTAGATGACTAGAAGCACCCAATGGTTAAACATAAAATTCCCAAGCAATTCCAAACAACTACAAGCATACTAAATTTCCATTCCTAATATAAAAGCGGAAAATTTTTTTTGGACTCTAGATGACTAGAAGCACCCAATGATTAAACATCGAATTCCCAAGGAATTTTTTTGATCAAAAACAAAATTTCCCAAGGAATTCCAAATAACTAGAAGCATACTGAATTCTCATTCCTAATATAAAAGCGACCTTTTGTAATTAGAAAATCTTAAATAACTGAAATAAAAAAAAAAGAAAATCTTAAATAACAATTGAATTTTAAAATCATTTAATTTTCTAAATAGCATAATTAACTAGTTGTGTAGCTTTATTTAATACTCAAGATCTCATTTATAGGATTTTGAAATTTTAACTTTGGGAGAATTAATCAAAAGTTTCATAAAAGAAAGATAATTAAAATGATGTCTAACGAGTTGTAAATTACAACTTCTAAGTCTAACAATAACAATTTATTGGCCTCACGTAACAACTCATTGTACCTCATTTTAATTATGTTTCCTCCATATGACCCCTAATTGATTCTCACTTGAACTTTGATTATAGTATACTACTTCCTATTTCGTAATTCGTAGGTCAAAATAATAATACTCTCTCTATTCTTAAATATAATATTACTTTCAAATTTCAATTTATTCCTAAATATAATTACGATCAGTTTCTTATTTTCTTCAATTTTTTTTCAAATTAACCCTAATACTCCCTCCGGTCCTAAATATAAGACCTAATTGACTTTTTCTAAAAAATCTTTAAAAAAGCAAAAATAAGTTAATTATAAATTGATTTACCTAATTTTTTCCCTTAAACTAGTTTATTTTACCTATAAACTAATGGATAATCTAAAAATATATCAAATATGTCATCATTTAATAACCTATTTCGCAACCTTAATCTCTCCAAAAAAAGTCAAATAGGTCCTATATTTAGAACCAGAGTTAGTAATACTTATCTATAATAACAAGGCAGAGACAGGTGAAAATAAAAATATAGTTAAAAATAAATTGAGAATATAATTTGTTAATAACTAGCTTAAACAGAGGCTTGCAACAGGACAAGGATTTAATCTTATTACTTCCGTCGAAGTCAAAGGCACAAAGCATATCAACATTGGGATCTTCCTCATCACTCTTTGACGATATTACATATATGTCCACTTGTTTTAGGCATCTTTATTTACTGCATAATGTTCAGATTTATAAGTATGTAATGTCTAAGGTAGGGACTAACCTCTTATTTTAATAAAATTGGTCTTGTAATAAAAAAAAAATAACTAGCTTAAACTTAAGTAGCTTTTCTATTATTATAACTATAACGGTCCATGGACCATGGTGTGATTGCTGAAGAAGAAGCTCACAGAAATGGCAGAAACCTCTACGACCGACGGCGACATCACAGTGAACGTTACGTTCAGTGGGAAGAAGTATCCAATCTCAATCTCTCCCAACGCCACCGTCACTGATCTCAAGGCCCTTCTCCTTCCTCTCACCAATGTTCTCACTCGAGGCCAAAAACTCATCTTCAAAGGTCCCATTTTTATTTTTCTCACCTTCATCCTTTCTCTCCGGACGTTATTTTCATTTATTGATGATGGGTTTTTTGTTTTCTTCCTCAGGAAAGGTTTTGGAGGATTCTCAGACGTTGTCAGCTTCTGAACTGAAAAATGGATCCAAGATTATGCTTATGGCTTCCCAGGGTTTACATCAAGGGGTAGATTTATATTCTTATTTGTCTTTTTTATATTTGGAGAATTTATATCACAATTTAGCCATATGTCAAAAATCAAGATTAGTTAAGAGATAAATCTTCCCAGGGTTTACATCAAGGATTAGATTCTTATTTTTTTTAATGTTTTTTCTTGAGGGTGTATTTTTTGTGCATTTGGAGAATTTACATCACAATTTAGCCATATATTAACAATCAAGATTGGTTTGGAAAGCATTGTTTGGAAGATTCCTTTTCATTTATGTGACACTTAGAAGAACTAATGGAGTTTAGATCCTTCAAAATGTAGGCAAATTCTTTAAGCTTGTTTCTTTGTGTAGGATGGTCCTATCTTGAAAAGGGTCGGGGCTATACCCAGGAATAGGAGAGATCATTACCCGGTCACGACTAGAGACATCAAAACACTTCCTATGAAAGAAAGATTGGGATTATGGACTGTCACTGGAGTTATACCGTTGTCTGAATGTAACTTGAAGGTAACAAACTATTGATGGTACATTGATTTGATGTTTTGTTTGTGAGGTTTCTTGATGATTTATTAAATGAAAATTGTTTTTTTCTGGGTATATGATACATTGTCAGCTGAAAATCTGTCATTGCAAGTGAAAAAGATGGGCCGAATCAGATAGATCATAAAATTAATATGTAATTCTACACTGTTTAATTTCAGTTTTTAAGCTCTATTTACGCTGTGAAAGGAACCAATTTGAATTTAAGCATGACAGCTATTGCACAAGCCATCTTCAGTTATAGTGGTTACTATGTTTAGAATTCATCACAACTGCATGTGTTGAGTCATGAGAAATTGGTCAATTTTAGTAAAGAAATGAGAGGAGGAGGAAAGAAGCATAATGGCAAAGGAAACCCAGGGAATGGAAAAGATATTTTTTGTTTTGTCAATTTGTATTACTATCTAATTTTTAATATGGAGTATCCTCTTATTTTTACAACATAAGTAGGCTATACCCGATGACGTGTGGACATGTGGGTCTTCTGGAAGATTTCTAGATTGCAGTGACAACTCGATTGAAAATGTGCCCATTGAAATTGAAAGCCTTACTGGCTTGGAGGTAAGCTGAACTTGTCTGTTTCATTCCTTTTTTTTTTGACCTCACTAGTTTATGGAACTTTTTAGTGGAACAACACTTGACACTGTTTGCCACAATGCAAATGTTATAGAAACTATACCTTAATTCAAACAAGTTATCGGAAGAATCAATAAGCTGGGAAGGATTAACAACTTTGAAGCACCTAACAGTATTGTCATTGACTCGCAACTGGTGAGTAATTCTTGTCATTTATTTATGATTTAAGAGTGTCTTTGTTTTGGCTTGCCTCTGATGAAATGTCAAATTAATTAACAGCACTGCATGTACCATATTGACTTTGAAGTTGTCCAGATTAACAATACATATATTGATGTATCTGGCTTGATGCACAATTTAAATGGATTTTTATTCAAACAAAGCATCTCATGTAGCTGTAGTTGGTCACCTGTCCAAAGATAAAAGCATTTAAGGAGGAAGTATATTTACTAATATATGCCCGAGGGATCTATTTGAGAACAGCTTGATTATGACTGTGCTCTAAGTGTGAACACTATGTTTGAATAAAATTACTTATAATCATGTTATCTTTACAGAATTCTCCAGTGACGCTTCCAATCCTTTTGCGTGCTAAATTTCTTGTGTTAATTCACTTTGTTTGCAGATTATCAATAATGTCCTTTACATAACTTGGATGAACTCATTTTTTCAGTTTGACAACTTTGCCACCTGCAGTGGGATCTCTCATATCTTTAAAGTTTCTATATGTCTCCCATAATCATTTGAAGAACCTACCTAATGAAATAGGACAACTGACAAAACTGGAAGTTTTGCGAGCTGATAATAATAGGTAAAAATAAATTATGCACTTGTTTAAGTATAGTCATTTTATTCACTCGACGACAATTCTTTATCAAGTTGGGTCAAACTGGTGATCCTGATTTTGCTTGCACCATTCTTTTGCTCTGTATTTGGTTTGTAACTGATCTATGGGTTTATATGTCTGAGAGCTTCAAGAACCAAAGTAGACAAATTTTCATCTAGAATTTCCTTTATAGGAAGTTTACAAGTACATAATATATAGTTCACCTTGTCCTAAATATAAGACTTATTTATAATTTTTGTTTCTTTTCCCTAAATTACGCCTATTTGTGCTTCTTCAACAATGACCAATTACGCCTATTTGTGCTTCTTCAACAATGACCAAATAAGAGAGGAAGGGATTTAAAAAAGATGAATGTGGTGTTTTAGGAAAAAGATATATCATATTAAAAAAACTTAACTAAAACCCTTAATCTAATCAAATTAACAGTTAGGTAAATATGTCATATAGTTGGGACCGGAGAGAGCAGAATGCAAGGCCTACACAACCTCTTTAGTCCTCTCTTTCTACAGTCACGACATCATCAGTCCAGTCCATTTGGCTTGACTAACGATTTCTCTCTTGTAGTTATATGTTTTAAATGTTGCAGGAACACATTATGAAAAATAATAGTTTTTATTAATTGTGGTGCTAAATGATTGTGCTTATATTGTTAGAAAAAATTGTGCTTATATCATGTTGGATTTTTCCAGGATTAGTACCATCAGCGAATGTATAGGAAACTGTGATTCCCTTGTTGAGGTGCATTTGCTGTTTTTTTAACCTTCTCTTTCCTTTCAGAAATAAGTATCCAAGTGTATTATTCAAACTAAACTACAAAAATAACAGGGAAGGTTTTTATATAAAGTGTAGCATGCTTATTTAGATCTTTTTGGTGGAGCAGGTTGAGTTCTCATCAAATAATCTCTCAGCATTGCCAGAGACATTCAGTAACTTGACCAGTTTGAAGGCACGTGCCCACTCTTATACCTAATATCATTTGTTGCAATTTTACTAGTACCCTTGAATAACCCTGTGACTGCGTTTAACTGATCCATGAAACAAAGCTCATGTTTTAATACTCTGGGAAATTCTTAGAGCAGAAGACTTGTTTAGTGACTAGAAGAATTTTCATTTACCCCTCCTTTTCCAAATTAATTATATCGCCAGCTTGTTTCTACTTGGGAATGTTTAGTAGGATAACAAGGATGGCCTTGATAGCCTTTTACTGCCATTCAGAAGAACTATATTGTTTGCGTCCTTCAAAATTAAATGATACGCCCTTATACTAAAAATATAAATGTACCCCATTATGGTCAGATAACTGATAGTTCCTTTAATTAAGATAAGATTAAATTTTAAATTTTAATATGATTTCATTCTAGTAGCAATTGCTTCCCATTACTTCAACGTGCTCCAAAGTGACAGATGACTCCTAACTTACTTTCTTACCCAAGTTTCTTCCTTCATCTGTCATCTTATTACATTGTGACATGAACTCACAAACACAGCCTTGGTGTTTCTGATCACTATGCAGTCTTTGCATCTTCGTAACAATGCCATGAAGTCCCTTCCATCTAAGCTATTCAAGGATTGCCCTCATCTGGACATATTAGATCTTCACAATACAGAAATCACCATTGATATCCTTCGCAAGGTACAAAACTTTTGCTACTTTTCTTAAAGAGAAAGGCACCACATTTCTTATCAATGTCTCTGAAACAACTATTATAATATTATATATTGAATCTTAAGAAAATATGCTTGACATCTTTCAGTTTGATGGATGGGACAATTTTGACGAGCGTCGTCGCTCAAAGCATCAGAAACAACTGGACTTTAGAGTTGGAGTTTCCAGAGACTTTGATGAGGGAGCTGATAAAAAATGAGCAGATATTTGAACAAAAATATGTGATTAAATTGTATTTTACTATAGCTATAGACTAAGTTGTATTTTACTCTTCAACTTTATTATGTGTTGCCAACGGGAATGTGAATTTCAATACATAGAATTAAAATTGAATTGAATGTTTTACATGGTAATTTTACTCCTGAATTTTATCATGCATTGCCATGTTTCTAAATTAAAATTTTCGATCATATTATGTTAAGTCTAAAGTCATTGGTCTAATCGATGTCACAACAGATTACCTTGGACATATTTAAATAATAATCTTTAATTACCACTAATATCATAATATAAGAAAATATCATGCAATGTATATAAAAAAAGAAAATATACAGTTGTTGAAGAGTATAAGATCATATTAAAAGACACATGCATGTTTAATGTCGATCTTAAATCTGACTAAAGGAGAAGGGTTTGTTGGCCCCTAATATAAAACCTTATTTAATCTTATGAATATTTATCAATGATAATAGTGTCGTACAATTTATATAGCTGATTCCACATAATTAAATAAGACTTTGTTTTTATTGTTGTGTGGGTATTACATGAGATAATAACTATGTTAAACAAAAGATCATATGCGATTATATTGATGTGCGTACATAGCATTTAAAATGTGTAACCCAATGTTAGTTTCAACAAAATTTTTAAGTTAGATTTAATAGTATTTTGAAATGGAGGTAATTTTAAATTATTTTTGTGGTACAATTTTTAAATATAAAATATTTTGTATTACAAAAAATTAGCTCTCTTATATCGTTTTTATCCTACCAGAGAATCAGACATCTATGCTTAGAAGAAATTAATTTTCCATTCGTAATTCCATATCAGGCCACAGTACTGTTAGGAAAGAAACGTTCCCACATGTGATATAACAACTGAGATCATCAAGGCTTTTCAGACCAGTTTTAATAAAAGTAAGGACAGAGTCACACAATGCTAACAATTAACTATGTCTGTATGCGAGAAACCGCCAACCAATCATAAAATCAAACTGACCATGCAATTCCAGAAATTAAGTGCAGTGTTACTAACATGACCAGATGAGCAACGCTGTTCATGCATGAGTTATGATGTAATTAACAGTATTGGCTTGAGAAACCAATATGAAATATGTAGTGTCACTTGCAGGAATGATAGTACTCTCATCCTAGGGCGCGTCTCAGGCGCACCTAGGAAGGATGAAGATAACTCAACGGTAATAAATGGATACTTGAGGGATGTCAATGTCATTATCATCATCGTCCTCACAGGCCACAACAACATCCAAGTGACGACGATATGAAGGGAGTTCGATCTTGGCCACATCCCTTGCTAGATCTACAATCTTCTTGTCCATTCGGTCTCTGTGCTTGGCGAACATGCTGTTATAGAGCAGACAGCTTCCACATGAAATGCTATAAGCGTTCAGGCCTTTCTCCTTCAGCCAATCAAGAAGCTGCCTGAGAGTAGGATTATCTTTAAGAATCCACCTGTCCCAAACTGTCCAGCTCATATCCTGGTGCTTGATGACCTTGGGTGGAACTGGCTCAGCCATGGAGAAGAGAGGAAGTGCTAGGTTAGCAAATGTGTTTCGATAGTCCTCGACTTTGTGCCCTCCATCCAACACCTTGTAAAGCTCCAGGCAGACAAGACCAGTGGCCATGGCAGTTGAGGTTGCGATAGCGGGAATGATACGTCCTGCAATGAACTTAGCTTTAAGTTTGTCAACTTCAGGAATGCTGTAATTTCTAGCCCTCATGTTGGCGAGGCCAGCTATCATGTCCATGTGGTAATTTGTATCATCATCCTGCAGTTTTGGAGAAAATTGTTGATAAAAAAAGTTCAGTAACATGGTTAGCAAAGAGGAATTACACCAGCGACAAATGTAAAAGATTTGCAGGCTTTAGGTCAAATAAAATCAAGAAACTGGCAATAATCCTACATACAACCACACAAACAAGCACATTGACCAAGAAACAACTGCTCCAAAAAGCCATCTCAACATGGAGTCAAAATGAAAGTCAAGAGCATCAGTTGCAGATTACACACACATTTATTTCTTCATTTCAAAAAATATAGAACAACGGACCTTCTCAAATTGAATTGGCTTCATCCTGTAATCTGGTGGCATATTTGCCCGGCAACGCTCTGCCTTGCCTATAAGATCATTAATAACAGCTGAATCGTCTATTGAAGAAGTAGACAGACTTGTAGCCTTCTCATCTGTCACTATTTTTGCATCTTTCTTTGGCTGAAAATCAGGTACCATCACTCTATCAACTGCTGCAGCCAACTTCCTTGGGTTCTTTGCCCAATCAGGGATGGGTATGCCAAATGTCTCTGCTCGCAGTATAGAAGCTGCCATCAGAAATTGAAGATGACCTGGATCAGAAGTTGAGAACTGCAGCGGATGAGGGAACCTTTTTGGAGCAGACCAAAAGGGAGCTCCAGTACTAGTAGAAGCATTCTCTGGAAAAGTGTAGATCAACTGCTTCACACGGTTAGCAAAATAATCTTCAAACCTGTGGAAGACAAAATGTTTAATCATAATGTATGAAATTAGTGTACGCCCAGTACAAAATTTTGTACAACTACGAGTTAAAAAGTGCAGTAGAAGAAGCATACTTAAGGCGAGCCCATGTAATGCAGTCCTCAAAGTTCTCACACTTTTCCTTGTCAAGGCACTCAAGAACACGCTCCAAGTTATCCCTCGCTTGAGCATCACCAGCATTCCTCATTGCCTTAGCATATTCACTCGGATTGGACAGATATGCATTTACTTCAGCAGGAGTTTTCTCAAGCAAACCCTCAAATTCAGATCGTGCCCACGTCAAGCAGTGATCAATATTGTGTGGAAACGAGTGTACAGTACACATAGGTGCTTGTTTCTCAGGAGGATCTCTAGAAGCACCATAGTTTTCCGTCAGGTGGGGAATGACCATCTGGGTATTGCACTTTGCTCCAAGAGTTCCCGACTCAAGAAGAGGCTTTTGGAAATACAAACATCTCTGGTCAACATATAGCCTAGCGTTCACATTGTCTAGTGCATTAACTATCACACTCAAGTTCTCCCAAAATGTATCATCAAACACATTTTCAGTTTCAGGGCCAACACGGTTTTGCAACGCTACAATATTTAGAGAAGGATTTATAGAAACAGCAGCTGATGCAGCAACAGTAGACTTAGCCTGTCCAATGTTCCAATCACGGAAGAGGAACTGCCGACTAAGATTACTTTTCTCAATAACATCATCATCAGTAACTGTCAGCTTCCCCGTACTTCCACAGGAAACTCCCATGAGCGCAAGATTCTTTAAGAATTCACATCCCAAAGCACCAGCTCCAACAACAAACACTTTAGCTTCTTCTAACTTCTTCTGTAACTTGGATCCAAAGACAGATATTTGTGCATCATAACGGCTATTTACTGGTCTAAAATCATTGGAATCAAGTGGTGCTGTGGGAAGTGATTCCACAGAGTCAAAGTAGAAAAACTGCAAAAGGGAAAAGGAAGGTTTAAAACACAATAACTTACCTAAAAAATAAAAAAGAATCAGGATCTAAACAGAAATGATCAAGCGAGGAGTCAATTGCAACATGTATACCCCTAGTTTGTGGAGCAAATAACATTTTTTTTCTTATATGCTTTATCCCATTCATGTTCACACGGTTCATAGTACAATATGTCCCATGATAATCAATCATGTAACATCCTGCTTGTCCTTAAGGCCAATGAAAATATTATATATGTAAATATCCAGCATAAAATTTTACATTGATCAGGCTAAACATATTCATATATAACATAAACATATATTCATCCAACAAGGTCAGCTTGGTATATCCTAGATTATATACATGTCTGTACATGACCATGTCATGCACCAAAAATGTATTTTCAAAAAAAAAAACCAGGATGAGCTCAAAAAACTTTAGGCAGTTAGTCAAACCTATTAAACAAAAATTAAGAGACTAGTACAAGCAATTGCTTACCAAAGGGTAAAGGAGGACAAAAGAACAGCTAAAAGCCTAAACTTGAAATTTGTATTTTAATTCTACTCCAATAACACTCTCATAACAAGGCAAACCACCTATAGTATGAGCAATAAATGACAAATTACAACTATGTTGTCATTAATCCAAACAAAATTAGACAATCTTTCATCTGGGCTCAGTTTACCAACATGTGAAAAGACCAAAACACTAGAGTTTAGCACTAACCGGATGAACACCAACAAATCATACAAACCTGAAAAAGTGGATAAAACTTCCCAGAGCACGCTTTAACAACCTCTTGTCCAACAATACCACCAAACATAGCAGCCATGGGATTCAAAACTGCCCTGGCACCAAAGGCAAAGTGCCGCAGAAGTTTTGGGTTGATATCATCCAATTTCCCATCTCCCAAGCTCTCATTCATGTTGCTGGCAATAGAAATAAGCTTCTCAGCATCATCATCTGAACCAGCAACAGGGAAGCGATGTAACTCAGAGACAAACTTATCCAAAGCCTGGAATGCTAGGTGTAGTAATGGAGGCCGTTCAAACTTGGAAAAATCACTAAGGAGAAAATCACCAGGATCACTGAGTGATTCTTCAAGTGTCTTAAATTTCACAACCCTCGGCTGTTTCACTTGAGTGACAATACCTCCTTTCACATAAGTACCATAATTAGTAGTGTCTTCTTCAAGATTAAAGGAATATGCCCTTGCATTCTTAATTTTCCTTGGCTTTCCATCATTCAACTCAGTCATACCATGAACTTCAGAGAATACAACAAGATCTCCATCCTGAAATTCAAGCCTCTCATCATCAACACAGCATACTAGGGCAGGATTGTCATTGCTAATGGATGCAATTATACCCGTATGGGGTTCCTCTCCATCCACATCAAAAACAGTGAATTCAGGCCCAAAATCACAGAACACAGAGCCAAAAAGGCCTCTAACTTCAGATTTAATGAAAGCAATTGGAGGCTGATGACTATGGCAGAAATTGTTGAACTCAATCGCTTTCTCAAGGCTAATATCAGTGAAAACTACAGCCTGCAAACAAGAAAAATTTATAAAACACATAGAAGTACATCAATTTAAATGCATCACATAAAATATGCAGTAACAAGAAAAGTTAGAACATAAAAATATGCACAACTTAAGCTCTGTGTGTGTGTGCGCGCAGAATAGAATTAAAGTCAAGCAAATTCAAAGTTTCACCTTACATGATATTCCCTCCATTCCTAAATATAAGACTATCTAGAGATGTGAGCTTGTTACTAAAAATAAAACCTCTTTATATCTTTTCTCACATTTCCCTAAATTATCTCTATTGATGTTTCTCAACAATAAACAAACAGGAGAAGGATAGAAATAAACATAGGTGGTTAGAGTGTTTTTGTTATACCATATAATTTTAACAAACTCAACTAGCATCCTTAATCTAATCAAATTATATGAGCATCTCATATTTGGAACGGGGGAGTATCATCATCAACTATAATTTCCAATATTCTCCACCATATAAAACAATAGGATGATAGAAAGAACATGACAGACACTTTGGGTGACAAACACAATTAATACGATGGTACAGGTACAGCTGATTCAAATTGTTTCCCTTCCAACACAATTACCAACTTCATGTTATTTGATTTATTCATGCCACAGTTCTGAAATTCTGCATAGAAGATTTGTTTGAAGCTTCTCCTAACAAACATTATCTTAGACAAAAGCACTAGTGCCCCAGGGAGGGGAGGGGATTGCACTACACAGATGGATGCTTAATGTTTTAGTTACTAGACTGAAATTAGTAGCAGGAAAAGAATACTGCAAACTATCGTCTATCCATACATTATTAATTCGGACGAATGTTTCTCACAAAAAAAGGTTGATGAGGTCAATTTTTAAATGGATGACTATAGTGCAGCATATATGGTACAGAATCATTATTCTATATTGGAAGATTAGAAAAGAAAGGGATAGAATTGTAGAAGAGGAGAAGAACATAGAGGTTTATAGGATTTCAAGAAGTAGATTGGGTGGGAAGAAGAATAAATGTGAGAGACAACAAAGAAATCATATCTAAATTAATTCGCATTCATTGCAAATCTGGTTGTGCAGAAAGTATACTCGGAGATATAAACATACTCCTAATCTGATTACTTCAAGTATTCAGACCTTACTAAACAAAAGCCAGTTAAGCCACTAGGCCCACTTAACTTTATCAATAACCCAATTCCCCTCTAATCCTTATTAGAGAATTAATCCCATTAGTTACGTAATTAGTACTAAGCCCAACGCTACTTAACTAACCAAATAAAAAACTAACCCTATTCCTATTGACATTTCAATATCAATATAAACAAGTAACTTCAGATGGACGGTAAGGTTCTTAGGGGTGACGACTCTCTCCTAATATTAGGGTTACATTATTTTTAGCATTTCTATCCATTTCATTGATAACCTTGAAATCCAAATAAAGCCAAAAATAGGCTCATTTAACTGATAATGAAAGGGCAAAATCATATCTAAATTAGGAGTTAAATAAAATAGATAGATGTGGAGTTAAATTGTATTCTGCACATTCAAGGCAAGGGATATATTGAACAAAAACTTTACCACCAGTAACTGTGGTACTTATTTTTGCACCTCATCCAATTTCCAGTCACAGGGTTATTCAATCTCTGATAGGCGCGCACGCACACGCTCTTAAACAAAATGAGGTGCAAAAATTGTGGGAATAGAATCAAAGGAACAAAGTGATACCTGGAAATTGGAGAGCTGCTCTTTTGTCAGCTTAGTTTCCAAGCTCCGAACAAGAACTGCATTGTTGAGCTCCTGCAACTTACTTAAAGAAGCCGCTGCCCTGTTTTTACCAACATCGTTCTCTGAAAACACAAAATTGCTAGACAGATCCCACAACTCCACATTCCCTTCATCATGAAGGGTCACAGATTTGACACCCGCAAGAATGAGATTCTTAGCTGCAGATTGCACAAGACACCAACTGAATAAACTTATACGATATGGTATTACGAAGCTAATACTTGAATTACTTATAATCAAAACAATAGCATTTTGATTTTGATTGATTAATTCAATCAATTATTAATTGATTGACTCAATTAATTAGATTAATTGACAGCCAATAGAATGGCTCAAATAGCATTCAAATATTCATATATCAGCAATAAACTTCCTTAAGTATTTAGCACAGATCAAAAAGACTAAACATAAGATCAATTGTCATGGGATAATGAAGGTAATTAATCAAGGGAAGAAAAACGTGACAAAGAAAGCAGTGCAAGTAGAAGAGGGCAATCCCCCAAGCCTACACCTCTCAAAAGACAAATCAGGTTGATTTGCCCATGACATAAATAGCTTGTTAACAGCAGTATATATATATATATATATATATATATAGAGTAGCGCATGAATGCATCAATTTTCATGATTTAACACAGGCAGCTGGCAGTAATCTGACTATCAATTATATGATGAGATAATAGAAAAGTAAGAATTGCACAGCATTCTCCTCCGGTTGATTCGGCAAGAGAGGACTAGGTACCAATACCAATCACTGACGAAGAGAAAACTCTCATTTTACTGCAAGAAGAGATATGATAGCTCAAAGGAAAATAGAACTCATTGGTAGCATTTTTTGAAAAAATTATTGCAATGAACATAGCATACTTAGTAATGTCCATTTCTAAAATATTGCAGAAACATATTGCAACTCAGAAGGAACACCAAACAACACAAAAATCATACAACAGATATCTAATTTTAAAATAAAAAATCATCAGTATATAGAAAATAAATAAATAAGTTGGTCAATGACTATACCAATCTCAACACCAAGACCCTGCATCCCTGACACAAGGACATTGGAGGCAAAGAGCTTCCTCATAGTGTCACGGCCATACACGGCGAGCTGACGACTGTGCAGATCCTCATCGATATCCGGCGGATTCGAATCTCCCAAAGCCATTTCTGATGCTCCTTCAGGAAAGCTTCCGCTACCGTTGCTGTTGTTGTTGATGCTGTCACCTTCGCTGTTATCTACCGTCAAATCTGCGATATCACTAACAAGCGATGCAGATTCTACGTTGCTTTTCTTACTCTCACTCTCTTCTACAGCCACTCCTTCACAAGATCTCTTTCTAGGAAGCATAAAGTGCAGGAAACTACTACACAAACCACAACACAAAACCATCGATAACATCAACACCAAACCAGAACCAATCAACAAGTAATTCACATCACAATCATCATCATCAGACAATAAATCAACGCTTTCACACACAAACAAACAAAACAGCAACAGAAAGTACAACATCGACAAAACTATAAACCCTAACGCAACATCTAACATGATTATTCCAGAACAAACCGAAGAAGCAACGATTAAGCATGAAATGAAGAAAGGAACATAGAGAAACGAACCGATTTACGAAAGGAATATGAATATGTAAGAGAATAATGAGAGAGAGAGGGATGTAGAAGATTACTCTGATCGGTTTTGTGAGATTCTTTGTCCTTCTTCTTCAGAGTGGGGTTTTGGTTTTGGTCTTAACAATTTTCTTCAGTGTGAGGATTTGCGATGAGTGGAGTTTATATAAGAGGGATGGGAGGGGTAAAAATGGATTTGTGGGTGAAAATTGTGTAGGGTTTGGAGGGTTAGGACAGGTTCTACAAGGGAGGGTCGGTGGTCGGTTCCATTTCTATCCCTCGGCCTGTGAGAGAATTTTTAGACAAGAGGAGAGAAGCAAAGCTGACAATGAGATTTATGATTATATTTATAAATTTATTTATTTATTTATTTATGTGTATTGGTCTATTGGATGGTTTGATTCTGTCAATTGGGCCGAAGAACCAGTGACGTGTCGTTTTAGTGTTATTGGGCTGGTCTGACTTGGAGAGAAAGTTAAATTGTTATTTGCATTTAGAAGGAAAAATTGGCCTTGTTTGCTTTTGGTCCAATATGTCGTTAGGGCTTACATCACATGCCTTGTAAGGTTGAACCAAGAAAACAATGCGTTGTGAGACACTTGTCAATGAAAAATATTTGCACGAGGGGCTGAGTCAAGAACAGGTTAACCAAATTGTTCACACAACAAATGAATGTGAACGAGGAATTTGAGTTGTGTTGAATTGCTTATATTGATGGATAATGGATACTGTTTTTCAATAAAAAAATTATGGAAGTCATATTACAACTGTGGGAGGTGGGTCATTCTATCTTATTAAATAGAAGTTCTTAGATATGGAGCGGATATGATTGCTTGTTTGGAGGAAACGAGGTTCTCTTAATATAGATTGTCACAAATCAAATGAATTGGTTGTTAGTAGCAAGATGACGCATCGTTTTGGAAGTCAATGTGGAAGTCACATTTTATTTTGATCATGCAAAGTGGTTATTCCATTCCATTTTAAGTCCTTGTATGGAGTTGTGGTATTTATCTGGAGGAAGCGGAATTCCCTTAGCATTTATTCTAGATTATAACATAGGAATTCAGACACTTTTGAACTTAATTTTCGATATTATTATATTAGTTACTTATTTTTTGATTGGAGTAATTTTGGGCACAAACTCATGTATACGATTGAAATACTCCGTATTTGTTTAAAATTTCCACTGCAAGTTCAAATGATGAGAATCAAAGTAATACCAAAGTTGTGGTTATCTTACATAAGTCGGTGCAAATTTTCTTACACCATAAGATGAGATTATCATAGCTTTGATTACTTCTGCTACTTAAAACAACAACTCAAGGCAATGTATCCATTAACCTACTTAATAGATCAACTCAACTTGGTGGATTAAAATGGACACTTTAGACTACACATTACTCACTAGTGTCGTCCATAGATATATTCAATACCATTTATGTTACAAATTGTATTTCCACTGTTTTAATGCCCCCACTTGGGTCACAAGCTGACGCAACCCAGCTTGGCGTTACAAATTGTATTTTACAATGAAGACGAGTAACATTGTTTTCTTTAAAAGGATGCGGTTTAATTTCAACAAAAAAGGCGTATAATTAAAATGTACAATACTCCACACGTTCCTAAATATAAGATCACTTTGAGAATGTGGATAAGTTCCTAAATATAAGAATGCTTTCTATTTTTTCTCAAGTTTTGTCCAAATCACCCCTATACTCATTTTACAAGTAAATTACTCCCTCAATCTTTTAAATTTAAGTGAGGGGTATTTTGGAAATATCATGTAATACTAATTCATTAGAAAGTCTTCCTTAATCTCTCCAAATTAGCCAAAGTGATCTTATATTTAGGAACGAAGGGAGTATATCCCTTCCTTCAGTTTAAGAATGTATAGATGCACGTGCTGAAATTGTGAAATACTCCCTCCGTTCCTAAATATAAGAGCACTTTGACTTTTTTGGAGAATCCTAAGAAAACAAAATGAACGATTTAATCATAACATATTTAAATATTATTATATCATATGTAAGTTCATAAGTCAAATAAACTAGTTTAGTGAAAAAATTTGGGAAAATCAATTTTTAATTACCATATTTTGCTTTCTTAGGATTCTCCAAAAAAGTCAAAGTACTCTTATATTTAGGAATAGAGGGAGTATCTTGCTAACATATAATATTATACTTCCTCACTTCATAAATATAATACTTATTCGGTAGATGAATTTAGTCTAAATATAACATTTATTTTTAATTGTTCCTAACTTTTCCATAAATTGACACCAAATATGGATATCAATGATAAACAACAAGAGAAGGAAGGTGGAGATAATGATACATGATTAGAGCAAATTGTTAATTTCATGTGATAATAATTAAATTAACATCTTTAATTTAATTAAATTAGCTAAAATGGTCGCACATTTAAGCTAGAGGAAGGAAGTAATATACAAAGTACTCCCATATATTACAACTAAATATCTCAGTTTTTCTTTGTTGTTTAAACCCTCTAATAAAGTTACTATATCTAACGTTAAAAGTTTTGACCTTCTTAAAAAGAAGCATGAAATAAATCAACCATTTATTTTTTTTATTGAAAGATACGACAGCAAAAAGGAAGGCACTTGATTTTATACAAAACAAGAAACTCTTTGTCACTACAAAAATGTCACTTACAAGTAACAAACTTTATAATCTTATATTCCCTCCGGTCCTGATATAAGAGCTCAAAATTTGAATGGTTTTGATACCTAATATAAGAGTTCATCTAATATTCTCTCCTTATTTAATGTGTTCTTTCATACTTTACCCCTAACTTTTCTTCATATTTAAATGTTTATGTATTTCTCTCTCTTAAAAGTACCATAATAAATATGAGCAATATTGAAAAAAAAAACATTAATTCCAGACACTCAACTAACATTCACATGTTTTCTTAAGAAGCGTTTTTTTGGCAGCTAGCTCTTATATTAGGGACCGGAGGAGTAATTAGACGTATCTTATTCACATTCATTTATTAATACTAGTGGAGTAAAACCATGCTTAATGTAAATGAGGTTAATATATGGCATATTCTTTAAAAGGTAAAAAAACAAAAATTGTAATTACATCCAATTACATGATACTACTACATCCGATCAAAAAATTACTCCCACCGCCAAATACATTCTGATTTCCGTGAGGTATTCCCGCCGGAATGATATTGGGAATGTAAGAAGGCGACTGTTTGTTCTTTCTTTTTAGCCATCAACGAACAAAAAACTAAAAAAGCTTCTTCTCCTTTTTTCACAACAAAACGAAAGAAACAGTGAGAAAGAAATACACCGAAAATTGAAGATCTAATCTTCTCTTTGCCTATTCACAATTAATTCATTTTAATAAACCTCTTTTTTCTTCAATCAACGCAACAATAAAGAAATCGACGGCACATCGTTACATTCTCAGATCTCCAATGGCGTCCTCCAGTAATAGCAAAACCGAAGCTGATGCTGACGACGACGTTCCCGAAGAATCAGTAAGTTCTCCTCAGATCGAACGTTGATTTGATTTCCTGATTTTCTTTGATTTTGCTCAAATTTTGTTAAAATTTGATTATCAATAATGTTGCCAGTTTTATTATCTAGCAATGCTAATTTATTCTATGTAATTTATTTTGGTGCAGATTGAGCATTTTGATGACTTCACTCTTGCTTCTTCATGGGAAAGGTATTCGTGCTTTTAGCAGAAATTAAGCTCATCATTTTGCGCTGAGCACATTAAGCTCATCATTTTTTTGTATCGATTTTATAGGTTCATTTCTGAGATTGAGGCTGTTTGTCGCCTCTGGATGGCTGATGGCCCTAAAAATCTATTGGTGAGTGAGGTTGCTTGGTTTTAAAGTTTCACTTATACACTAAATTTTCGTAGATTTGATTATCATTAATATATTGACGGAACAATTGCTATGTTGCTGGTTCTCATATAAAATGTAGAGTGTACATAATACTTATATACTACCAACATAAATATACATATGCAAGGGAACAACATAAATATATAGCTACCAACATATGCAAGGAGTAATGTATTTGTCATTTTGCATATGTGTAGTTCCCTTGCCTTGAATACCTCTGGGATTATTCACGGACATAAATGTTGCAGAAAGTAGCTAGTAGTTGTAGCTTAGTACGCAAACTCTTGATTTAGATTATTTCTGATGCATCATACATCAATTTGAGCCTAAGACAGTTTGTTGCCTATTAGCATATTTTCGGCGGGTTTCTTTTGGGATTAAAAATGACAGAATCTGAACCTTCATTTATTGTTGGTGACTAAACACTGGTTGAAGTTATATTGTTAACATGACTCCTTGATAGTCAATTGAGATTGAGGTGAGTAAAGAAATAGCCTTTTGTGCAGAATACAATTTAACTCCACAAATATGGTGAATGAGGGTGGCAATGTTAAATTTCTTACGACCTGGTCAGACAAGACTATGTTAGAGCATGATAAGGATCAACTCTCCCAAAACCTCATGCTGTTAGTGGAGGCCCAGAGTTGGCGTCAGTAATATGTCAAACAGTACTGCAATAATTTGTTTTCTTTTCTAGTTAAAATATTCAATCTAAAACCTCTGTTTGTTGCTACTATTAAAGTTCAATTTTTCTTGATATGATTTGGATCACGATGTTTCAACTTAGTTTGCATTATCTGAAGATCTGGTGTTGGTGGTAATAATGGCTAATCATGTAGAAAGCTGCATTTTTGTCCTCTACAAGCTCATCTCATTTCCTCTTTGACCTGAATGAAATTCCTCTTCTTTTAACTTCTAGGAAAAGGGAGCAGTTCTCCTGGAGTCTTGCAGCAATTTGTACAAGGTTAAATCTGAAATGAAGTATGCCATGAAAAATTATTGCATGGAATACTACTTTGAGTCCAACCCTCATGGTAATTGTTGTTGTTATTACTTTCATTTTCTTGACCATGGGATGTGTGTAGGACTGAGACTATTTGTTGTTTTCTTCCTTCACTTTTGGTTGACACAGGCAAACCTGCAGAATGGGATTTCAATTTGCACAACTTGCAGTTGTGTTTTGGCGTTAAGGAGTTTTTGGTATGCGTTGATGTTATATCTTTCCTTTCTCTAGGGATTTAATGTTTTAATTAAGGAGACACTCCTTGTCTTGTATAATTCCAGGTTATTTCTCCTCAAAGTGCAAGTGGGGTAGTGCTTGATGCACCAGAGGCCAGCAAGCTATTGAGTGCAATTGCAATTGCTCTTTCAAATTGTTCAAGGTAACAATTGTTTCTTGATATGTAATATTCAATGAAATGCGAAAATTTACAATAACTTATATCTACGAGTAAATCATGTTACCTGTCACATTGGAATTGGTAACTAAATTCTGCTTCACTTCAACATTGGGCGTGTCCTGCCTTGAATTGGTTTCAGTGGAGAGCTAATTGTCTATTGAATAAAAAATGTTAAACCTGTATAATTATTAAAACAATAGATTTTTTAAATATCACATCACAGTAATTAAAATTAAGATAACTCTAATTTCTCATTACATCGGTTATATAGTTTATGGCCAGCATTTGTTCCGGTTCATGATCCTTCTCGGAAAGCTTATATTGGGATACAGAATTTGGGAACCGTTTTTACAAGAAGATTTGAAGCAGATCGAATTGGTAGCCAGGTTCCCATAAAACTCATGCATTTGGAAGGGCTGTACGAATTATTTGTAGCTAAATTTGTGAGTTTCTGCTCCTAATTGTTTAATTTGGTATTTCTTTTTAGTTCTGGTATTCTGATTTGCACTAAACTCATATATTATCCGATATTTCTTTCCTGTATCATTCATTTATCATTTGCTCTCCTTTGTTTGTTAATCAAATCATGTATTTGCTGCTCTAAAGCATTGTTCACCAATTTGTTAAATGGCCCCTGAAAGGGTGTGATTAGTGTTGATACGTTTCTTCATTATCAGTTGACTGTAGATTTTAGAAGGCATATGTTATGGTAGTGTAGAAGTACTCCCTCCACCCCAAAATATAACCTTCAAATAACTACTTTGTTTTATTTGAAAAAATTACTTTAGTTAAAATTCATTGATTATGTAAGGAATCTTATTCATTTTCCAACTTTACCCTTATTATTAAAGATGAAGGAGCATGGAAAATAAGAGATAATAAAGATGAAAGAGAGTGTGTGGGAAAAAAATAAAGGATGGGTAAAATTGGAAAAATGCAATAAATATTTAGATACCATAAAATGAAGCTTATATTTTGGGATGGAAGGAGCATAATAGAGTGACTGGGGCCAGGTTTATTATTTTATATAAAGGATAGTCATATAAAGGATATGGGAGATCATATTTATGTTCTTGGCCCTTTGATTGATAATAGCATTCAAATGCTTTCTCGTCTCGGTTTCTCTCCTACTCGATTTCTCTCTAATACCACTGTTAAGAATGTGGAGATAATCTGAAGAGAAAGAAGGATAAGAGAGAGAGAATTGAAAGATCGAGTTGGAGAGGAACCGCGAAGAAAGAATCTGACTGTTGTCACTAGTCAAAGAGTAAAAAACATAACAAATATTATGGCACACTATCCGATATTAACAGTAATGATCCCAGCCCCTGTCCCTCTATTCTTCTTCTACGCTTACTTAACAACATAAGACATGATAACTTCGGAAAATGTGTTTTTCTGATGTGTACTAGTGAATGGGCACCTTTAATAGTTATCATTTGATTCTGTAGGCTTACTCCACACTGGATCTGTCCATTCATGTTTTCAAAGTTCAATTTGCAATGAGGCTAACATACAGAACACTTCCTTATGATGACGATGATTATATTAAAAGCATTGATACTGGAGGTACAAAATCTGGAGAAAATCCTAATGGTGAGGCCTCCAACAGGACTCAGTGGGATGATGACTGTTCTTGGAGTGAGTGGTATTATGCAGAGGATCCTGTGAGAGGTAAATAATGATATATAGGAACTTATAGATATTATGACCGGTTTGGCTTGACTCAACGGTAAGCTCACTTGCTGTAGGGTCTAAGGTCGTGGGTTTGAATCAACCTCTATGCATAAAGCATAGATAAGTCTGCCTTGCATATTCCCTTCCCTAGCGCCCTCACCAATTGGGACTAGAATTGGGTTGGGTTGACCCTTTTTTATAGATATTATGGAATTAGGTTTAGATTTTTTACTTGGACAATTGAACTTCTTGTTAGATAAATTGCAAATAGGTTTTTAAGGATGTAAGTTACACTATGTCTACTTTTTTCCCTTCATCAATTTCTTCCTCTTCCTTCTATCAGTTGGTTTAAATTACTCGCATCTATTTATCATTTCAGAAAGCTTTTTGGTTGGTAAGTATAACATTTGGTGATATTGGATCTCTGATCTCCATTAGTAAGAACTCTTCAAGTTTCATTCAGTCCACATAACTCTCTCATCTCAATGCCTACTCCATTTGATTTATGCATTGGTTGCATGCAGGATTTGAATTGATTGCAATATGGTCAGAGAAGATCGTTGAAAATTCTATGGAAATGGCTGAACTGGAAAATGATTCACCTCATGAAGCTGAGAAATGGTTGATCGTTCCCAAGTTTTCTCCTAATGTGTAAGAAGCTCAATTGTTATTTGCACAAATACAATTCTCATGATAAATAGTTTTGTCTTGTGCTTTTTATACAAGCAATTGCTGTCTATCTGATGTGCAAAATTTATGATAGGCATCATTAATCAGATTTAGCAGGTGATTCATATAGTTGACGAATCTCAGGCATAGTTAATTCACAAAATACTTCTCATACAGTATTTTGACATGATAGGGGTTCAGCTGACCTTATGTGAAGTCATATGTATATTTTAAGTCTGCCATCCTAAACCAAGCGCTTTCCTTTTCCTTCATTAAAGTGAATATTCATCACACTTGTGGACATAAAGGTTCTATGCAAGGATTCCCTGCCCTTTTATAGAATGCAAGTTAGGGCTGATTTATTTTCTATTTTAAGCATCTCCTAAGGTTCCTTGAACAGTTTCTTAATTAAACAAATACAGAAATTCGCTCTATAATTTTTAGAATAAATAGATGTAGCCCATAATTTTTCACGTACCAGTCTCTTCTGTGTTTTGTAGTTGAAGTCTGTTCTGTTTATTTTGAATCAATACATGTCTGTAATTGTAGACTTGAAGGTTCCAAAGGGAATCAAATTGGATTTTCTTCCCAGCTTCACCTTCTAGTTGATGCATTGAAAATGTCATTTGAGGCCCAATTTTTGGAAGACTTTGTCTCAGGTTTGAATTATTTGGGTCCATTCATAATTTATTTTGCAATCTTTGGGTTTTATTATTACTTGATATTTGATAAAGCTATTATATGTTAGAGGTTCAACATTATTCGTTTTACTGGTTTGTGGCAGCTGAAAATCCAGGCTCGGATAAGTTGAAATCAATGGTTATACCTTCACCAACAGTTATAGATCGTGTTATGAGAGAACTGTTTCGTGAGGGTACATAACTTTTCCTCTCTATATCTTTGCCCTTTAATGCTATTCACAGTAAATAAAACATGAAATGCTCCTGTTAGTGATTCAGTTATTTAGAGCAATTTTTTTTATATATAAAAAAGCAGGGGTTAGGCTGCCTAGTATATATTCTCCCCCTGCACCCTCACTAAGTGGGGACTAGAACTGGGTTGACCCTTTTTTTAGAGCAATTTTTTTATATGTGGTATATAGATGTTGTGGCACCTACAAAGGAGAAAATAGTAGAAATTTGATTAAGTTGATTTGGAAATCTGCAAATAAGGCTTTAGAGGTGCTAATGAGGAGAGTTGAGCATATGGTCTTTATCTTTATGAAAAGATGTGAAGGGAGGACAAGAAGGATATTTGGTGAAAACAAAGTTGTTCTCCTCTATTATCTTATTAGACGTTCTGAAAGAGGAGTTTACAGGATAGCTTGCTGCCCTAGAATTTTAGTAGATCCAAGATTACAATGTGAATCACTAAAAATTAGGTAGTAAACTTCCCTAAAGACTTACATGAAGATTGATGCAAGAAACAAAATAAATAGGAAACAGATAAACAGAATATTATCAGAAACATGTATGGACAACTTTTTTATTTATGATCTTGTCAAATGGAGTAAATTGAAGTCATGTATTATAACATCAAACCGGAGCTGTTCATGTATTTATGGTTTTTGAACCGGTTTTAATATAGCATTAGTTTCTGCTTATTTTTTTGTCCTGGGTGAAGTATTGTCGTGTATATATTCATATAACCCAAATGATTATGTGAATGCATAGTTATGAATTTTGTTTTAATATGAAATGTTGATCAAAACTAATGTATTTCTTTCAATATTTCAAACATGTTTAGAAGTGGAATATTGGTGTTTGTTCAAATGACACTACCCCAAACCTATCTAAATGTTATACTTGTCGGTGAGGCCGTGACCTTTCCTTCATGATAGTTGGCATGTTATGCGTCTGATGTTGATGCTGAGATGCATGAAGCGTTAATCAGCTTCAGAGCTTTCTGCTTTATGCGTTAATGAATGGCTTTAAGTGACTGTTTGAGTTCAAATTGTTTTATCATTTAATTCTGGTTTGTTCTGTTCTGTTCTGTTCTGTTCTCTTTGTAATTATAATTCAAATAGGATAGCACTAGTTCTTACAATATGGATTAGACACACGTTTGATTGTGTTCTCAATCCCTCTCTCATTATTTTGCTCCTTACTTCAGCAACTATTAGATATACCAGAGCATCTAGGACTTTGTTTTCTTACAACTCTCCAGTTCATTTTATTGCTTTTATCACTTAATGAATGTAAGAATATAATAGTGAGAATAAATTGTCAGGATCTGATGTTCTACTTTACCTTGTTTTGCAATATATGCCGGTGTAATGTGTGTAGGAGTTCAACTCACAGACTTTTTTGATGGTGAACATAAGACATCTCGAGCTATAAAAGGCGCACCTCTTGAATCTCTCTTTTCACAGTTTTGCTTACATTCTCTTTGGTTTGGCAACTGCAATATACGTGGTATGTTCCTAATTGATTGGGGGTTTATTTGTTTTTTTAGTTTTGTCAAAGAAGTAGTAGCTACATTAATGATCGGAGGCATGGGTATCTTGTCTGTGCTGTATTTTTTATTTTTACCACTCAATTTTGGCTTGTGCTGTCAGCTATTGCTATGCTATGGATAGAGTTTGTTCGAGAAGTTAGGTGGTGTTGGGAAGAGTCACAACCGTTACCCCGAATGCCAGTAAACGGGACCATTGACCTTTCCACTTGTTTGGTCAACCAGAAACTTCAGATGGTAATTAATTTTTATCATTGAAATGTCTTTGGTGAAACATGCGAACTTTCTGATGAACTTTATTTGTCTTATGGAACATTCTAATTATTTTGTTTCTCAATTTATAGTGACCTTCTCTATAATTAGTGTGTATAAAGATTAAACTGTTTGTCATTATGATTTGAAAATGTAATAGAGTATTTAGATGTACTAAATGCTTCCCCTCCCTTATTCACACTGACATTGACATTAATCCAAAACTAAGTTTCTGGAAGCCTCTGCCCATGAAGGAATTTTTTATTATCACAATGAAATTATTTTTTAGCTTGAGCATAAAGATGTTCTGGTTTTGAGTATATTTATTATGTTATACACATTGAAAGCTAATAAGGTGAAGATTCTTCATGCCATTTTCTGTTTTTCTATTCAGCTTGCAATATGCATTGATAAGAAGCAGCAATCCAATGAAGATTTTCAAGATTGTCTTGGGAGCGAGGATCATTCAGACTCTATGACTGAGGTCTCAAACTTATTTATTCTTCTTCATTTGTTGTATTGATTATTGTGCAAGTATTAATTTATGCATTTTTTTCTCTCGACTCTGGTATTAAATGGACTGCAGGATGAAAGTGTTGTTGGGGATGACTCATACACTACGGACAAACCCATTGAAAATTTTTCTGGCAAAGTTGACAGGTGAACTTAGCAAGTGAGAGCCAACTTGGTTATTTTCTTCCAAACCAAGCAGATAGTAAATTTTTATGTTGATTGTTTTTTCTTCTTTTGTATGTTGTGTTAGGTCGGAACTAAATTACATCCTGCAGTTTATATTATTCATATTTGTCTCATTGAAGAAGTTTCTGACTTGCCAGTATGTTTAATGAGTGTTTGACTTGATACTACAAACATTTATGCCTGGAAAGTTTTAAATAAAGTCAGAATCAAACAGTTGCTTACTTGAGTAGAATTCCTATGAAGTTTCTCTCTGATGATTGCAACCTTCGATGCAGCATAACCAGTAAGCCATATTAATTTTCTGCATACTGAGAGTGTGAATAGCCTGGGTTTGTATTACACATCTTAGCGGTCTCTTCTGAAATTTTAGATTGTTGACTCCTTTGTAATTGCATGTGTTTTGGGATGAATTGCTTGGACTTTTGGTTAGAAGATTTGTCCAAGAAATGGGTGGAGTGTTTAGTTCAATTGTCTTGGAGACTCTGGAATGAGAACTGGTAGTGGTAATACCATGTAGAGATTCTCAGTATTTTAGTGGTATGGCTATGTGGTTGGAGGGCTTCCAAATGCTTCAATGGAAAAAGTATGATTAATTAGAAAAGGGAAAAGAAATGCCTGATATTTTCTTTTTAAGTGATGTTTTTTTCTACTTTGTGTATTTGTGGTGTTTTTTAGCAGTATATTTAGGATGTATTATCTTATCTGTATATTTGAGAGTCAAACTAATGTAATATGATTATATTGGAATTGAGGGATTTCTTCTAATTTTTTTAATTAATTTTTAGAGTTTTCTCACGTTAGAGAATAACTGCCCTAGTACTTTCCTCTGCTGCATTTTGGTATAGTTTTTGCTTATCAAATGCCTGTTTTTAAAAATTAATTGATTTGCACTTCACTTCACAAGATTTTCATATCCTTGTTGTAATCTGTTGGAGTTGCTTTGTTTCCAACTTAAATTGGTGTATGATGATGATTTTCGTGGTGTAGCTTTTCAATTGCTGATGATTCACCTAGTGGAAGTTCAATAGCCAGAGATAGAAGAAAAACTGAAGATTTGAGCCTGCCGGATGATAAGAAATCTTCAGAAAGCACCAGGAGAGGTTCTGCCGGCGTTATTGATTCTATGATGCTTCTGAAGTCATATCAAAGCATGCATGCCCCATACACTCAGGTTTCTCTAACATATAGTTGCCATTCTAACTGCTGCTATAATGCATTATTTCACCCCCGGTTGTCTGCTAAAAATTTTCTGTGGATCTTATTTGCTATTATGCAGGAAACACCGCTTATGACAGAAGACATGCATGAGGAGCGACTTCAAGCTGTTGAGGCCTTTGGTGATTCATTTGTAAGCTTAAACTCTTATGCAATGCGTTAACTTTCAACAACAATAACAAAGTCTTATCCTACTAGGCGGGGTGAACCACATGGTGCAATACCATTGTCGTTGATCCATGCTCATAAGATTCAACAGGGCTTTATATTGGCTAATAAATTATTGTAATGTCCAAACCAATCATATTTAGTACATGGGCAAATGACTGGAAATGAGATAAGGAATTATGGGATGTAGATGAAGAGTCAGTGTATATTTAGCAGTTTTCATGGGGCTCAATATCAGGATGACTGGTGTTGCATTAATGATGTGCAGTCATCAGTCTCTTATTTTCTACTCAAGCTAGTTTCTTGTCTTAGGCACTTTGTTGTTAGATAAAATTATGAATAACTAGTGACTGGCATATTAGTGCATCCAAGCTTCGTGAAACAGTTGGTTCACCAGCGGTAGTAACCTGCCTGTCATTACCAGTACATTGTTTTTATTTCATATGCCTGCATATACAATCAATTTTAATATTTGATCAAGCATCCGTTTTTACTTTTGTAATTTCTATATCAAGGCCCCCCAACTGCCTAAAATAACACTTTCAAAGAAAGATTCCTTAAACTATAGATATTTGAAAGCCTTGAGCTTCCAAACAACATAAAGACTCATGACAAAGGTAGGCGAAGATACATTTGAATGATAGGAATTTAATCTTGACTGCATACCAAGCAATTAAAAAAAAGGTCGACCTAGTTCAAGTCCCCACTTGGTGAGGGTACTAAGGAAGGGAATATACTAGACAACCTTACCTCTGCTTTATGCAAAGAGGTTGATTCAAACCCATGACTTCAGACCCCACGGTGAGCGAGCTTACCCTTAAGCCAAATCTGCCCTTCACATACCAAGCAATTAGATGTAGGATTTTTTACCTTGAACTTTATGCAGCTCAAAACTTGTTTTGAATTTGGATAATTCATGTTAGCTTGCGGTTGAATGATCAATGTATATGTTCCTTTTGCCTACAAATTGGTACTAATTACAGAACTTTTGACTTTTGCATCTTATTCTTTTACAGAATTTTTCTGCCCAGCTAGAGAAGGAGATTTTAACTTCAGGTAATTGTGGCAATTGTTAGACTTGTAAAGTAATACTCATCAATGGTGGAGTTCTATAATTTGTGATAGTATCTATTGTCATGTAACTCACATGGGGTGGCTATACTTTACACCAATTGTTTTTGTCATTTTTTGGTCAAATTTCTGATTTTGAACTACTTTGAGTATCGACATTTTCATCTGCCCCTCAAGTGTTCCAAGTTCCATTGAACAAGTTTAGCCAATTAACTATTATTCCGAAAAATCACTGAAAATGAAAAAGTTTCTGTGAAGAAAATCACATCAAGACAACTAGGTGTATGTTATCCTATCCTTCTATCCCTTGAGCCTAAAATTCCTTATAGTACTATTTTCCTCTTTCTCTCAAGCGACTAGCTAAATTTTTAGATATTCAACGGTAAGCTCGTCATGAGTTTAAATCAGCCTATTTGCATAAAGCAAAGGTAAGACTGTCTAATATATTATCTCCCCAACACCTTCACCAAGTGGGGATTAGAAATGGGTTGACCCTTTTATTCTTTTTTCTTCAACAAATCACTGATGTTTAAATACAACCCTAGTGGTAATGTAGTCCCCTCGCATAGGGGAAGTGGAGTGCTCTGTCCCCACAAGGCTTGTTTGGCCTCCTTTTCAATTATTTTAGAATACGAGTATGACATAGATAAATGACTTAAAAGTGGTACCCCTCTTTTTATCTCTCACCAAGGCCATGACATGGTGGCTGCTATGGCTGTGGCAGCCATCGACTATGGTGTTTTTTGGGATTGCCAGCTTCTGGCAATGATGATGCTATATTTACTTTTAGTGATATACTGACAATACCTTTAGCATGTAAGTAAAGACAGACAGACAGACACATATCATTCCTCTTGATACAACTACATATATCCTCCCCTGCCTTGATTGGAGGGCATTAACATCAAGAATAGGTAGGCTGAAATAAGATTTTTGGTTTTTCCTTTTTCCTCATTGGATTGTTCAGAGGTTAGATCTATATATTCTTTGGTTGCCATACCGTCTGTGTCCTCTTTGGGAAACATTTGCTGCATGGTTTTTAATGAACATCTGGAATTTGATGCTGATGATACGAGATATGACTGACCCTGAATGGCTTTGATGTATTAGACATGTCAGCGTTTAAAGCAGCAAATCCTGATGCTGTTTTTGAAGACTTCATAAGGTGGCACTCACCTGGAGATTGGGAAGAGGATGACCTTGACGTTAGCATGCCACAAAGTGGCATTGGAATTGAGAAGTCCAAAGATATTTGGCCTCCTAGAGGACGACTTTCAAAGAGGATGTCTGAGCAAGGAAATCTGTGGAGGCAGATCTGGGATAGTGCGTCTGCTCTTTCCGCTTCTGAACAGAAGCCTCTTCTTGATCCAAGTAGAGAAGGAGAAAAGGTAAGGCTTTTTCATGAAATGGATATTTTGCTTTTTATGTTATTGTTCTGCTCTAGTGAAGCAGATTTTTGCAGTCGTACAGGTAATTTATTCAGTAGCGAAGAAAATACCTACATATATAATAGAGGAAATGATAGGCTGACAAAGCAATAAGAATTACTAGAAACTCAATACCCAGGAACTCAAATCATGGTATTGATTCTGGTATGAAATATAGGGATAAATACATGAATTTCCACATATTTACATTTTTGAGTTAGATGGTTTAAAGTTAGTAGCTCCTATTTAATAATTAATAATTCTGTGAGGAACTTCTACATTGTGCTTGAGTTGAGATATTTCAATCTCCATGGTTTTCAATGTGAGGAAAAAGACTTATTTGTACAAATATTAAGGTTTCTTGAGAATTGAGATATTTACTCCCAATCAATTTTGTATCTCGTTTTCTCTTATTTATTTAGCATATTGAAATTTCTAGGTGCTTCATTACCTGGAAACTCTACAGCCATATCAATTGCTTGAGCAAATGGTTTGTACAGCCTTCAGGGCTGCAGTTGACACACTGAATCAGACCAGTTATGGAGAGCTGAAACAGATGGACACTAAGATGGACCAACTTTACCTTACCCTGGCAGCTGGACTGAAGCCATTGCAAGGTATCTATTTAAATGTTTCAGACTCTTGTGGGGGGAAATAAATATTATTTAACTTCTAGTTTCATTTTATTGCAGCAAATCGTCTGTCTGCAGATAGTGAAACTTTTAAGGACCTAAGACGACTTTGTATCGTTTTTGAACATGTTGAGATATTATTGACCATTGCTGCTTCTCTTCACCGTAAGCTTCTGCGAGCGCCACGATTGTCTGAAGAATGTTTTGGTGATTTCTACAACTTCTACAGTCCGAGAATGGGAACAGGCTTAACAGATGATATTTTTAATAAGGTGAAATGGCTCTATGCCGGTAACTTGATATGGTAGTAGAGAAACTCACGTTTTATAGGAGTTCGCAATAGATAATGAGGGTTAGGTGAAATAGAATGCTCATATATTACTACCTCTAATCACTGATTTTAGACTCAATTGACTAATTTGTGAAGATTAAGGAAGCTAATAAACTAATTATAACTTTTCTTTGATGATCTCTCTGAAATATTATATTATTAGATTGATTATTGGTTGATAAGTTTGGTAAAATAGTTTTGATAACTAAGGTAAGTAAGTATACTTTAAATAGTTATTTAACTTCTTTAATTTTTCTAAATCAGTCAACTAGGTCTTGTATTAAGGTCTGAAAGTAGTATATTTTAATTGAAGAACTTCATTACTACAAATTTATTCAATTAAAGAATAATACCAATTAAGTTCTTCAATTAAATGAAAAGTATTCTATCTGGAATATCCCTCATAACTACTCTTATTGCAAACAAAAATATAAAAAGCTTAACATTGGTATATCGTTGGACAATAAACTCAGTGAGCATGATCTGACGTATAATTTATCCATGCAATTTGCTTATTAGGAGTATGACAAGAAACTGGAATTAAGGATTCAGGAGAGAGAAGTGGTGTCCAATATGTTCAGTCCTCCCACGGCAAATCAATCTTGGAGAAAAGTTTTGAGCATGGGCAATCTTCTCAACGGCCATGAACCAATCCTGAGGGAAATTATATTTACTCTTTGTGATGAGGTGAACGGCAATCACTATGCAGCTCGTGATATAGGTGCTTCTCAGACTGAATTGAAGAGTTATCGGATGTATACCTATGGAACATCAAATGACCTCCGGGTAGCACTCTCTGTTGTCTCATGTGATTGATTTATTCATTGGCTGTTTCAGTTACAGTTATGTTCACAGGGAATGGGCCTTTTTATTTGGTCCTCCTTTTAAGCGTCTGATTCAAATCTAGCATCATCCATAGCAGGTTAAATTAAACATTAGTAACGAGTAAATATATGTGAGGAATAGGTTTGATTATAAAAGGTGTCTAACAAGTTGATGTGTTGATTCATAATTGATAAGGTATCTATATAGTTGAAGCTTATAAACTGGTTCCATGCTAGAAATCTTTACCCTCTTTTCCTAACCCCAAATTTGTTAAGAGGAACAAGGGTGACGCTCTCCAGGTGACTTGTTTTGGCTACAGTCTCTCCAGTCTCCACAATGATTAAATTTGCTGATTCCAATTTGATAATTTATGAAAATATAAACATATAATTACTGATGAAGCAAACATGTGAGGAATTTGCATTCATCTTATTCGTCAACATTTCTTGTTCCTTTTTGTTAGAATTTTTATAATGAGCATTTTTGTAAGATGCAGTTAAATTTCGTTGTAATTTATATATTATTTATGAAAGAATACCATTGTAAGTGTTATTCAAAGTTTCAAATAGTGCAGAAAATAGGGACAAAATTTGAAGGTTGTGATTCGGGGAGTGAATCAAAACTGATAATATTATTTGGCAACGCAAAGATATGTAGATAGTAGAGGAGATTGCAGGTTTGTGTGAGGAAGGGATCATTATATTGTTGTAGCAGGAGTAAATAGCAACTTGCTTTTCTTTTGGCGGATGCTGGTACTGTGATAACTGATAAACGACATGAGAATCCTGCTAACTCATCAAATATCAGTTACAGGCATTTAATTAAAGTTATGTTCACTTTGCCTTTGAAAAGTCGCTGCTTGTCAGTCAAGGTAGATCGGAGACTAAATTAATTAGATTTTCGTGTGAGAGAAATATCCATGACAATGAGTCAGGTTTAATTTCTTGTATCATCTTTGTTGCTTGCATAATTAATCTTGTCTAGATCATTCTACAACAAAACACCTGATTGTACATGAAGTTTGCCTTATCGCACAACCTGATGCATATAGCATTGATGTCCATATATAAATGAGTACTAGTATTTTTTACATATGAAACCATGATGCGTGTACTTGTATTGTTTTATGATTTCACGTGATACGGTTTCTTAAAAATTTCCCTTAGCGAGTTTCGGAATATAGTTTTAACTGGTATTATTTTTCCTTGCTTAGAAGTTTGGTTAAATTACACGGATCGATTACTGTTAATTATATCAGTTTAGCTAGAGTATTAAAATTCTCAAGTCAAAAAAAGCTAGAGTATTAAAATTTAGGTCAACATCTCATCTAACTAGTTGTTGCCATTTGATAAAAATTTCAAGTTTATGTTTATTACGTGCTTGATATGAAAAAAAAAGTAATTAAAATTGAACTGAGAAAATACTATGATAATACTATGGTAATTCAAAATTTTATTGAAAAATAATCATTATACACGAGTTTTCTTCCTTGATCGTACTTTTAAAAGTTTAAGCCTAGCTCAAGTCTTACTCCTCCTCTTTAGGGGACTTATCTGATATTAAATGTCTTGGTTGGGATCTATAAATGTAATTGTTCATTTATGAGGACAATTACGCATAGTCCCAAATAAAAGATTTAATTTCATAGACGTTCTAAGTAGTTGTTAATAACAATTATTAATAACTGAAATAGTCTTAGTTAAAATGTGAAAAAAATTGTTGATAGACTTATCTCATTGAATTTCTTACTTTTGAGAGGTAGATGCATTGTTCTTTTTAATATTTTCCTTCAACACATTAGAAGGCAAAAGTATTTTTTGATGCATGATATATATTTCAGTCCTAAGCGTTCTTGTACGATTGGTTATTTATGACTTGATTACTTTTAAGGATGAATATTGGGAACGAATCTTAACTGGTGGGGGCATCGTACTTGTGAAAACTCATACGCGTGTAATTGCTGTAACGTGTGGGGTACTGAGATTGACATCCACATTATCCTAAATACGATAGTTTGCAAACAAATCAAACCTATTCGGTGAAGAATATTAACGAGAGGTGTCAGGCTTAGCACATAGTATCGTATTAATAAATTAAAATTTTCTTCTTTGAAAGAAAAGTTTTTGTACCACAACTTCCATTAAGTTCTGTATAAACAATTCACAATGCCAGGAATAACCTTCCATGTACTAAACGTGGTTGTATAATATACTCCAAAACGCTTTTAGGGTCGAGTCATAGGGTCCTCATTGTTACAGTAGTCTCTTATAAATGTAAATTTGTTTTTAGCATATTTACATATTTCAATTAACTGTTTATTGTACTTATTATAATACTTTATTTTCCTGTTTAGCATATTCATAATTTACATATACATCCCAAAAAAAAATGTCACGGTCTGTTTTGTCTTATTTTCCTGTTTGTATGTTATTCTTTCGCCCAACCAGCTGATATATAAAACTATCATCGATAATATTGTTTATAAGTTATAAATAATGTTGTTTATTCTATAAACTCCGTGCTAGTCTACGTCTAATTTTCTGAAAATTCAAAGCCTTAAAAGGGACATTGTACAATATCTTATTGTTTATATAATATAGTTTACATTTTTTTGGTATCCAATTGGAGCTGTCTGATGCATCTACAAGATTCTTCTTCTGCCATATCTCGTTTTACATCGAAACCCACAGTCGTCGGATCAAATCACGATTTATAAGTGAAAAAGACAGATGTTTCAACGATATTTTTTTGTTCTTTCGTTAGTTTTCATATATGATACATCTGATCAATTTTATGCATTTTTAAAGTGACCGCGAGCAGTATATGGTTATATCACAATATGAAAGTAAAGATAAAAAGGAGCAACCTAATTCTAATCTCCACTTGATTAGGGTGTTGGGGAAGAGAATATACTAGGCAATCTTAACTCTAAAGAGGCTGATTCGGAACCCACAGCCTCAAACCTCACAAGCAAGAGTTATGTAAGTAGAGAGCACGTTGTCATTTATTTTTAACTTGTTTATCGTGTTTGAGATTCATTAAAAATAAATCATGTTTTCCTTTTTGTAAATGAAGTTAGACAAGTTCTTCGGGTAAAATTGATTCAAATCATTCAAAACCCCCACATTTGTTGTAGAAATATATGCAGGATGAAACAAAACAAGGTCATGCCAACCAAAGGATTTTTTTTTTTTTTGTGACAACTCGGTGAATAGATTTGTTGGTGGGTAAATTTATTGAATAGCTAACGATACGAGGAATCTCCCTATCTGCATCCATTGGTAGTTAGAACAGCCTCATTCATAACCACTGCCGTATTCATTAATACAAAACCATTCTTCAGTCTCTCTAAACCACTAATGTACAACTGTCCATGTTTTTTCCCCTATTGATACCACACTTGGTATTTTGATTAATCCTTCGTGAAATTACAAACTAGATAAATTTGAATCGGACAAAAGTACAGTAGTAGTGTGCCCATTTAGGACAAAAGTTACTAATATATTTATTCATATATTTTTTAATTTAATTATATTTAGGACCTGTATATACATTTAACGGAAAGCTTGAGGACCTAAATAATTCTTACTATATATATGGTCATGGCCTGGCTACCAACAATATTAATTCGGTTCATCTTCTTGCGAAACTACCTCGGTACCTCCTATCCTTAACAGAACCATGAATACTAAACTAGTACAAATTAGATTTTATATTGCCATATGTAAAATTTCGTGAATTGTTTTTACTACCAATCTAATTTGTTGTTTAGAGGAGCATCAATTTGCAAGTTGACAAGTAATATTTAATACTCCAGCACAGAATATTTTCAAGAGCTTGATTAATGAAATTCAGCGTGACACACAGAGTCTTGGGATGTTATGTGATTTTTGTGATAAAATTTCCAATGATTTCATTCTGGACAATGCATCTCGGATGGGGTGGGGAATCACAATCCCACTTCTTTTTAAAAATACATAAATTGAATATAATGATAATAACACGGTGCAATTAACAGAATAATTTCAGGCAATTTATCAAAGCTTTTGCCTTATGTATAAATTCACGTGAAGAATGATTTGAAGAATATTGCTTACCAGACAAGATTGGTGCCCATAACGATTAGACTAATCCTGAAGCTCGAATAATTTATGTTGCCTGCTTATAATTATTTGTGGCTTATATACGATTTAGGATACGATCTTCTACATACATCATGAAGATAAGGGGAAAAAGAATATTCGATTCAAGTTTTCAAACTTTCGAATTCTCTGAGGATTCTGGAACACTGCTCAAAATTCAAATTCAATGGTGACTAAGTTTGTAATTTTGTGATTTGCCAAATCTTGGGCCTAGATTCTTAAACTATTGTCATGAGTTCATCAGGACACGTCGTGTTTTTTCATGAGCATATACAACATAGAAACCCGGAAAAAATACTCAAGTAATTTTGTACTATAAAGTTACATGGTGACACCTCTTTTGATGAATCGTACGTACAATATATTTTTATTCCGATGCTATATACTGATCGAAAGTAAAAGTCTAATCCAATCTTTTTTTGATTAATCTCACACGTACATCTTCAAGTTGTTTGATTATAATCACTCGTTGATATTGATTGATGATAAATATCTTTTGTAAATAAGCTCAAACCAAATCCAAACTTCAAAAGAAATGATAACTTTAATTCAATTGTATGTGGAAAGGAACAAATGGATTGGTATTATCTTCAAAGTATAGTTTAGTCCCTCACGTCAGTTCATATAACTCAATTAACTAAATGAGATTTACGTAAAAGATTAGCTAACGTATATTACTTACAATTTCTATATAAAAGATGGATTTGCATTCAGATCGAGAAGAATAATTAATATAAATGGCGTGCAATGATAAACTGGAATATTTAATTTTCTGGAATCTAAATGATGTTAAATCATAACTTGTATACCGCATAATATGTGTGAGTGACACTTTTTTTTTAAGAAAATAATTAATATAGTGGGCATTAATTTTGAGGGAGATTCAGGGTATCTCCATTTCCATTGATGAAAAGCTGAGCTATAACAAGAAAGGAAGTGGGCGTGACGTCTACGATAGGATGTGAAGAGAATATTTAGGGTTCCCATAATTGGATTGGTACAATCACGCTCACTATCCATCAAATTGATCAACACAATTACCAATTTACCAGTTTTGTTTTTGTATATTTCAATTCTTTTTTCTTAATCTTATCATTGTTATTGCGGTTTTGTCGTATTAATCTGTGCATGCTTCATCGCTTCAATTATCAGGCAGAAGGAGAGACTTATGTGATTTTGTGGAGGGTTTATTATAATTTTTTGGTAAATTTACCTTTTTTATGAAATATAAAAACTTCAGTAACTAATTAATAATATATCCAAGAGTACAATCACTATAAATTTATTTACAATAATATTGCACGCGAGGTTGACTTACACTTTATTTTATCATTAGAAAACATAATATCCTTTCTCAAGAATTTATTTGTAATCAAGATTAGGAGTAAAATATTATCTCATTACATTTTGCAATCGTGCAACTTGATTATTTTGTGAAAAATTTCCTGGCAAAAAAATTTGTTGTGAGAAACATTTAATGATGACTAACTTTGTTAGTATATTTTTGTAATCTGGTGAATTATTGTGATGATGACTGAAGTGTCTGCCAGCCATCTGTTCTATGATCAATTTAGGTGAAAATTAATGAGATCATAAGATATTGATTCCAGATAATTTCTTTTCAGATTCAAACCCGTGATGGCGCACAGGTCGTTCAACTTGAAATTAGTAATTATTTTTAGTTCAATCACCTTTTTTTATGTTTGTTTGGTTAGCATTTTGATCATGTATAGCGTACGTAGGAAACATAATGTAAAATGCATGTGTATAAGAAACAAAGGGTTGAGGTAAATAGGAAAGATAAATCAATTATTCATATAATTATAAATTATATTACAAATTATGCAACAGTAATAACAATCATATAATATTTATTATGTTATACGTAGTTTAGGAGAGCAGATATAAGACGTTGCGTTGTTAAAAAAAAAAAAGATATAAGGCATTGCCAGCTGAGTGAAATGTCAACATTAGGGGTTTCCCAGGCAAAATAAAAATGTAAGGTTTAATTTCTTTTAAAACAATTCCTCCTTTCATCATTGATGGCAGAACATATAATAAATTAAGTACATACATAACATATATAATTTTAACTTAACTTTATTTCCAACGTCTTTTCACTGTTAATAAAAGATTAAGTCTGTAGTACACGACACTTTGAAAAATTAAAACCGATCAATTAATAATTTGGTACACGTACGTACGATATGAGTTCGAATTATTTTAGTATGATGTAGTGTTTGTTTAATATATGTTAAGTGTTAACTTCTCTTGCTCACGAGTTTAGATTTCCAGATCATGCTTCTGTCCATTTGCGGGGTAGAATCAAACAGTAAGGTAAATAAATAAATAGAGACATTCTTATTGATCTCTCATTCTATTGCTACTAGTAATGCCAAAATCTTTATCTCCAGTTTCCTTAAGATTTTGGGATAATCTTATTTTTATGCATTTTTTCACTGTGTTTGAAAAATCGTAAATCGTTTCCAATGTATCCATCATTGGAATTTGGATTTGTAATGTGAATACACATTACAAGTCTAACATTTAATTAAAAATTATGCTTGAAATAATGCTACGTGCGCGCGCGCACACATCGTTACGTTGCTGTATGTTCCACACTGCATATATGGAATTAGCATCTTGAAATGCACTGAGGTGGATGTTTTGTTTTTCATAAAAATTAATTAATTTTTAAGTCTCAATAATTATATAGGTGATCATCAGGATATATCACAAGGCAAAATCAAACGATGGTTAGCCAAGATTTGACCATTGCATTCCATTAAATAACAAGAGAGAGAATCCAAGGACAGACAAAAAATATTTCTTTCATTTCAATTATATGTTATATTTGACTTTCGATGTCCTTTAAAGTGTTTTCTCTATATAATATACCTCAATAATAATATTAAATTTAATTTTCATTCGTCTTTATATATAAAATATTCCCTCTGGTCCTAAATATATATAAGACCAAGTTAACTACTTTTGGAGATGTTAATGTTACAAAATATGTTATTAAATTATGACATATTTGATATATTTTTAGATTATTCATTAGTTTATAGGTTAAATAAACTAGTTTAAGAAAAAAAATTAGGTAAACCAATTTATAATTGACTTATTTTGCTTTCTTAGGATTTTCCAAAAAAGTCAATTAAATGTTATATTTAGGACCGGAGAGAGTATATCAATAACAATATTAAATTTTCATCTCAAACAACAACGAAAAGATTTTCGTGAGGTGAAAAATTTTAAACTAAAGCGTGTGAGAATATCCCAGTTTGATTTGTTTATTTTAATGTATAAACAAAAGTTAATGATAAAAATAATAACCAAAAGAAAAGGGCGATATCACGCAACCATTTATATAGACCGATGAAGGGTAAATATTCATAGAGGAAAATGACTTCATCAGAATATTTTCACCTGTGCTACGCCTCTTTCATTGTCACCCCATCAACAAATGACTGACAGGCCAGCATATAATTGTACGTGTTTTCAAAATTATACATTAAGATTATAATGAAGGTGTTTTTGGCCAACAGATTATAATGGAGAATGCATTTATTGGTCAAAAGGTACTAAACACCCAAGCCCCTTTGAAACACCCAAGCCCCTTTGACTGGATGCACTTGTAAGGGTACAACTCTATTTTGATTTTGTGCATCACCTCTCTAATTATCTGGTTGATTTTTTTTTTCATAAATTGCTATATACATAGCTGAAGGTAGATCGCACAACTATTAAAAAATTGCACCCACGGAAAACAATTTACACTTACATCCACAAACAAATTTTCAAATTATACGAGACATTTTTAAGGAACTTTTTTTCCGGAATAATCACTCTTTAACTATATCCAGGCGTAAGAGGTTAAGTATTTTTTTTTAGCTTGGATCTAAATATTAAGTCTTAATTTCACATTCTTAGCCAGTTCAAAAAAAAAATCTCACATTGTTAGAAAATTCTAGGGAGAAATGACAATGATTATAAAATCTCAGTTTAGATAACCCGGTTGTTCGAATACTTGTCAATATGATTTAAAAGAACACCCAATCAATAGGTTTATTAAAAAATGTTATATAGTTCTTGTAAATTGGAAAGGGGAAATCATTCATATGCCTCTAGTTTTATTATTCATAAATATTTTAATTTTAATCTTTTAGAACCATTAGCCCCAAATAATTTTATTAGCACTGCTAGCTTGTTCATATACACAAACTAATTATATAAAGTATCATTTGATGAACTAATAATGAGAAAAAGCTTATAGAAAATTAAATAACAAAAAACATGGGAGAAAAGTAAAAAAAATCCCAATAATCATCAACACAGACATAACATAAAATGAATAATATCAATCATAAACTATGTAATAAGATAATTTTACTGAGAGATAAACATGTAATTCATTTCAAGACATAATGCCTAATGCCAATCACTTATACTATATGGTAGCAATTTATTTTTCTTGGTAAAATATACAAATTAAAATCATTAATAAATGCTTTCTACGAATTAAAAAGAGTCTCATATGACTTTAAAGTTGAGAAGGTATTTATATGAAATTTTCCCATGTCGTGTTCATTATTAAATATAGGACTTATTTCTATTTTTTTCACATTTTCT
This sequence comes from Mimosa pudica, assembly GCA_029929735.1. Classification (NCBI taxonomy): domain Eukaryota; kingdom Viridiplantae; phylum Streptophyta; class Magnoliopsida; order Fabales; family Fabaceae; genus Mimosa; species Mimosa pudica. The sequence continues at coordinate 13,192,535 of JAKELP010000004.1, read as the reverse complement.
CTAACTTATTCATATTGATATATCTCAATAATAAATAAACAAGAGAAAGGAGGGCAGAAATAAAGGTAGGTTACGATGTTTTGGTGGTGATATCATATGATTCTCTAACTTATTCATATTGAGATAGGTGGAGGTGGATACGAGAGATGATGATGAGGCTGATTGTGGCTAGGGTTTTTTCTTGTGTGTTTCTTCTCTTTTTTTGCTGTTCGGTCCCTCTTCCTTGTTTTTTTTTTTACTTTTTAGTCCCCACTATAATCTTCAAAAGACTAAACACATGACTAGTCTAGTCCTTATTTCACTTGGGTTACTTTGTTACAATAAAAACTAAGGACCAAAATATATACTCAAAATGTATTTTTGCTAAAAAATTTAAATAAAAATGGGAACTCAAGAAAAACCAACATTGCATATTAAATATCTTAAAACCCTCATTTTTAGCATGTAAAAACTATATATACAAATCATAGGTTTGTCACTAGCCACTCTAACTGTGCCATTTTGTGAAAATATAACAAATAAATATATATTTTGGCTTACTAGAACCTTGTTTTTGGAGGTTCCAATATTGAATACCCTAGACTTCGATTATTAAGGCCAAAGAGGTCTATTTGGTTGCTGGAATTGTAAGTAAAAAATTAGAAACTGAAAGGGTAAATATGGTAAATAGAAGTAATGATGAGAAAGGAAAATTTGCGGGTCCCAAAGAAAGTGTGAGATGAAAAGAGAAAGTTTATGGGCCCAAAGATAATGTAAATTACCTTAAAACCAATAAATTCTATCACCTTACAATTCTTTCTATGAACCAAAATGACCCTTAGGGTACGTTTGGTTGATAAAGGAAAGCGAAAGGGATGAAAGTTGAGTTTTTTTTTAATTTACATATATCCTGGGTCCACAAGTTTTTTCTCTCCATCTCACACTTTTTCTCGGCTCTATGAATTTTACTTACATCATTTCTTTTACTTTCGAATTCCACTCTTTCATTTTCAATTTCTCTACTTTCTTTTCTTATAACCAAACAGGCCTATGTGGTTTTTTCTACCATTCAAATTCTTTATGCTCCCAAAGTTATGAAACTGGAGGATTATTAACGCGCTAACGCTCGAAAATTGCTGACAAAATTGTGCCAAGATTTGTTAAAAAGTTCAGTGTATGTACCGAGCTCTTGATTTTTCAGACTCATTCTTTCCTCCTCGTCTGTATGTTGCTCTATTAGGTTTTCTTATTCTTTATATATATGTTATATTTCCTTACCTTAATAGGAAACATTTGCTTAGTCTCAGAGAGTGTAGTGTCCAATCTTGTTGATGTAACTGTAGAATAACTCTATAAGAAGATTGTGTCCCTAGAAATGTAACTCAAATTATTGTGGTTCTTTTTTTCTTGCCAGAAAATTATTGTGGTTCTGGATGTACTGCCGCAAACAATGTACATATTCATTGAATTGAGATATTACACCATACTTTTTTTTTATAAAATGACAATTATATTAATTCATGACACAATGCAATTACATAGAGACACTAATAATATTACATTTATAAACGGAAACATTGAAACATAAACATAATCTGTCCATTCCAATGCAAGAGCATGAACAAGTAATATATCTAGTGAAAAATTCTTGTAATGCAATGTCTTGGCTAACTATTCATAAATCATACTGGCATGACATGTCTGGCTAACTAGGGGGTATAAATGTTAGCGTGGGATACTTAGTGCCCGTTTGGGTAACTCTCAAACCTAGGTGGATAGACAAACACTCACAGTTTTTTTCAACAGAATAGTTTTTTTTGTCAAAACTTAAGTTTCAATTAAATCAGACAAACATTCACAATTTTTTCAAAATAGTTTTTTTAACTGAAAACTTATGTTTGAGGCAGAAAACCTATATTTTATAAGAAATTATTTTTCAACTTGTTCAGAAGATATTCTCCAGAATCTATTCTTTAAAAGAGTTTTTTTCATTTTTTTCCTGTAAGTCCTTCCTCAAAAACTATATCCAAACGAATCACTTTATTTCAAACAAAAAATATAAGATGTGAAGCGAGTGGAGAGCACGAGGGGGAGTAGAGAGTAGATATATTCCAATGATGAATAGTGAAGTCGTCACGTTGAGATAGGCCCCACCAGCATGTGAAATTGTATATACAGTAAAATCATTCAATACTTCCTTCCCTCCCTCCCTCCCCTTACCCCCCCCCCCCCCCCTCTCTCTCTCTCTCTAATCTAAGCAGAGCATACCATACCAATACCATATCAGACCCTCTCTCTCCCCTCCATTCATTCATCTTATGCTCTTTACGTCCCATCATCATACCCTCCTCCTCCTCTCTCCCTTCATTTTAAACCTAAAAACACCTAAACCCCTCCCTCCCCTCCTCCTCTTCTCCCTCCAACATTCATCGACACCTAAACGAAGTTGTCCTAGTTTTATCATCCATCCATTTAGTCCATATATTTCTCTTCACTATAAGTGAGAATTCACATATATATACATACACCTTCATCTATCTCTACCCATGGAATCATCATCAGATCCTAACACCAACACCACAGAGGATCCCTCCACAAACACAACAACCACAGCTACCGCCGCTGCCGCCGGAGAAGGATCAACATCACCGGCGCCGCCGAGCCGTTACGAGTCACAAAAGAGAAGAGACTGGAACACGTTCTTACAGTACTTAAGGAACCACAAGCCACCACTAACATTAGCTCGATGCAGTGGAGCACACGTGATAGAATTCTTAAAGTACTTGGACCAGTTCGGAAAAACCAAGGTTCATGTCGCAGGTTGTCCCTACTTTGGCCACCCGAACCCTCCCTCACCATGCGCTTGCCCTCTTAAACAGGCTTGGGGAAGCCTTGATGCTTTGATCGGACGGCTGAGAGCAGCCTATGAGGAAAACGGTGGACGGCCAGAATCGAATCCGTTTGGAGCGAAAGCCGTTAGGATTTATCTGAGAGAAGTGCGGGAAGGTCAGGCTAAGGCTAGAGGAATTCCTTATGAGAAGAAAAAACGAAGGAGGCCTAATAATAATAATAATAATAATAATAACAACGAGAAGAAGGTTAATGTTGACACGTCAGCAGGGAATAGTAGTTTTTGCGGCGGCGCCGGCGGTGGTGATGGAAAAGGCGGCGCTGAAATCTCCACCGTGAGCGGTGGAGCTGACGGTGGCGGTGGCGGATGTGTTACTGCGTCAGAAACAGGTACAGGTAGTGGTGCTACTGTTACCACCACCACCACAGTATAATAGTACTACTAGTATTTTATTTTCAGTTTTAATTTTAATTTAATCATTTTGATGATTTTATTTCTTTTTCACGATCTTAAGGAAATTAATTTGATTACGGCCTTATATGTGTTAGACTGTTATTTGGCGATTTTGTCTGACTGACGGAACCCAATCCATACCCCATGATCACCTTCTCAAGATTGTTAACGACTCTACTGAAACTATATCTATATATATGTGTGTGTGATATGCATAGTTGCATATGACTAGCTAAATGTATAGCACTCTTGTTGATTAATTGATAGGTTAATTACCTACTGTTTGCTGTTTTTCCTTTTGTTATTGAGTGTTGATGGAATGAGCTCAATGAACTGAACATACAGAGCTCTAGCTGATTAATTTTGATTTGATTCTCCTCTCTAATTTAATATCAACCTTATTTATTAGCTGTACTGGTGTAACCGTGAGATTTGAAATTATGATTTATTTATATAACATATATCTCCAATGGTCTTTCATTTTTCTGGCTGAACGTACTCTTGCTTCTTCTTTCTCTTTCTTTACTGTGTGTTTGATTTGGGGTTACAATTCATGACGAAAGAACTACATTTTCACCAGGTATATTATGCCACTAAGGAAACTAGCAAAGCAAGCATATCACTATATTATTTCATTTGCTTTCATAATGATGACGCTTGATTGTTTCTTTTTTGTCTTCACTTGGCGATGAGAAACTCTAACATCCAATCGGAGATGGGCACTTTCATGATCAACTTATTAATTAGTGAAAGTCATACGGCTTGCAAATCTCTAAAACTTTAAAATCAACCTATATATTTGATAATCCCTGTTAAATGGAATTAATCAATTATAAGAGATCTAATTGAAAATCGCTATTATTATTCTCATTTGGGTTTTGTTGCTAGCTATAGATTGAGCAATAAATTAAATAAAGCAGTGAAGATAGAGAGAGGAATTAAAAAGGGTGAAATAGGGGCAATCCCAGTGTAGTATTCATAAGACCGGTACTACTCCAGGAAACTGTTCACTTGGTCCCCCATGGAAGTGCTCTATCCAGATCTGCCCCTCAATCTATCTGTGGTATTGACGTACACGTGCGTTCATATCTTTTTTACACATTCTAAATTTGCTTCTGTTTCAGGTGGCTCCTCTCTTTTACAATTTTAGCTCTAAAAATTTTGTTGGCATTATATACTTGGCCGGTAGGCATTCAAATTTTGGCTTATTTTCTTGGTGTTTTATTTGTGATTTTAGTTGAGCTCTTTTATAGATCACCTTCTTTTATATTTTGTTTCTCTATTACCTTGACCTTTTTATTGGTTATATATAGATACCACCTAAAATTGACATTTCTTTCTGTGATAATAACACCCCTATAAAAATATAGAGTCTACAAGGCATCGATCAATGATGAAAATAAAAACGATCCTCTTGTGATTGCTGATATTATTTTTATTCATTCATTTATTTTTTTTATTACATGGGCAACCCCCACCTACGTATGAAAGCGACCACCAGCCAACCGTTCCTCGCATTATAATAGATTCTTTTATCATTATTGTGTATTTTTTATAATTTTAAATATATCCCTAGCTAGCTTCAATTGATTATGTTGTGTTGTTATTATAGCATAGACCCACCAGCCACTCCCGAACAAATCTTTATTTCTGAATTTTAAATTGAATCGGATTTTTGGACCATCCACTAAAATCTTGAATCATAATCATCTACTCATGAACGATCGCAATGTATTGAAATCATTTCTTTGTATATCTTTTTTGTTGGTTCTTCTTTTTCTGGCATTACTTTTGCTTCCTACTCTTCTCTCTCTCTCTATATATATATATAATGAATATATTTGCATTTTAGCAAGAACTTTCGCTTTCTGGCCTTTTGCGGAACCACATAATTTCGTATGGGGCACTTTATTTATCACTTTCCTTTGTTTTTTCTTTATTACGAGCGGTGGCCCCCGTTTCTCAAGATAGTTATTTTGCCCTTTCTCCTTTCATCCTCCAAGCTATATAGATACTTATCCTTTCGTAGCGGTGTAAAATAACTCCATGAGAGTATGTGTTTAACCCAATGAATTTGAAGATTGAAGTCTTAATTTAAAAACCTCGAATGTGATGTTATATGGGTTGAAGGACAAGTTTGTTTCTTATTTAAACTTATATTTTTAGCTTGAAAGCATTACTAAATGGTCCGAATCAAACTTACTTAGCCGAGTTAGTTGTTGAGCAGTATATACAACGGCATTAGCAGAAGGAGCGTGCATGTCTAGTGGACTTTGGGACTGAAGTGAGGGGCCACATTAACCTGCGAAACCTAATTAGCTTACCTGTGGTTTCTACATTCTTTGATTCTATTGATTGCGTTTGGTCCCTCTCTTTGACAAAACTAAACACCCCATAACGTGTCATCTCACAAAACACGTTCTTTCTCATGTGTCAATATCAACGCTAATAATTACAATTTTGGTAAACTCATCTACTCCCGCAAGTTTTGACACTTTATTTTACATCTACGTATTTCACTTAGCTGTGTGGAGTGTGGACTAGAATTAAGTAGTCGATGTTTTATTGGTAAGAAGTAGTCAATGTTTCATGCACCGAAGAAACGAAAAAACCGAGTAAAATATATATATATATATATATATATATATATATATATATATATATATATATATATATATATATATATATATATATATATGTATGGACATTTTGTCTCCGAAACCGCCATAAAGCAGACATATTTTGTAATTAATTAATATTTATAATTACAGGACATCCGCAAAGTAACTTAAGGAACATATTTGCCCTCTAGTATCCAAATTTTAGCAAATTTACTCGCACAATTTAAAATGTTGATTTTGAATTTTAAATCCTACTTTTTGACCAACCAATAGTACTTACGCCTTTCTGTAATTATATACTCCCTCCGGTCCCTAATGTAAGAGCTAGCCGTCAAAAAAACGTTTCTTAAGAAAACATGTGAATGTTAGTTGGGTGTCTGGAGTTAATGTTTCTTTTCCAAAATTGCCCATATTTATTATGGTACTTTTAAGATAGAGAAATACATAAGCATTAATAAATATGAAAGAGAGTTAGGGGTAAAGTAGGAAAAAATGCATTAAATGAGAAGAGAATATGGGGTGAGCTCTTACATTAGGGACCAAAATCATTCAAATTTTGGGCTCTTACATTAGGGACCGGAGGGAGTACATGTCATCATTATAAGGTCTATTTTTGTCTAAAAAAAATACCAAAGAATATTTTTACCACAAAAATATCAAAATCACAGAAACTTTGTCTATACCTTTATTCAAAATTTATAATTACTTCTAGAGTAAAACTAATGCACTTGCATTGGGTGGGTAAAAATTCCATTTAAATGATGACATATGTATGGTGACAAAGTTACATTAGTATCAGTGAGTCAAAGATACAAGTCAAATTTACTATAATTTGGATATCAAATATGCTTTTCAAGTTGCTTTCCGATACTCAATATATATATATATATATATATATAGACACACATACCACGCGGTATGTGTGTGCTTACAATTAACCATATATTCGTCGTGTAATTGGGTTATTTTACAGATCGATTACCCTACGCGCTGCATGGAGCAGGGAGTGGGTCATATATGTTATGTACACAGAAAGAGAAATTTTAAGATCTCAGTTATAGGCTATAGATTGACAGAGATAATATAATGATGCATGTGTGTGTTTGTATTGTATAATATGATGGGCACACAGAAATCTGAATTCCGTAAAGGAAGCGTACTTCATTTAAGATGAGGGAGGGGTTTTCTGGTGGATGAATGGGATTGGTTATTGGTTTGGAGGATATGATATATGTGAAGGTTTCCGTGTGGCCTGGTGGGGCTGCCCTCTTTGATTGCACCAATATCGATCCCAATTCCAACTATTAATATTATTATTGTTTCTCTATTTGCCAAAAATAAAAATATTACTATTGTTTCTCTTGTTCTCGTTCTAGACAAGGACTCTTGTTTCAATAGTGTGTCATTATACGTGGTATGGCCTCGACATAGAGGAATATATACTCGTTAAGAACACACGCACACTCACTATAACCCCATTCTCTGAAAATGGTGCCACTGGATTATAATCAAGTATAATCTGGAATTTTTAAATTTCTTCATTTCAATGTGACTATCTAATTTTGTCGTCACCCAAATGCATCTTAATTAATTAGCATGTACACTTGAATCCAAGATATCATGTTTATTATGCGGCCAAAGTTTCTTCCCCATTCAATACAACGTAGGATTATTCCCTAACTTTCTTTAATTTTAGCAGATGGAGAGGGAATATAAATATGTGTGTGTATAGATATGGTGTCATGTCGTATCATAAATTTACAGGAACTTCCATGGAAATGAACGAACGACAGGGTCATACGTGGGGTAGTTATAGCCATTGTTTTGATCCATATATATATAAATAGGTATGGTGCATTTGTGGACAATAAATTAAATAGGGAGTACCAAAGTTCCTGATAAAAAAAAAATAGGGAGTACCAAAGTTCCTGATAAAAAAAATAGGGAGTACCAAAGTGGGAGATGGAGGTGAGTGACGGCCGAATTTATTTACCGCTCAAAATGTCCCTACGCGAAATTTCCGACGAGTTTATTTAAACTTTCTCATAGTATAAAAAAAAAAAGAGGATATGAGTATGATAACCTGAAAGTCTTGTGTTTTTTACCCATACATTATCCCAAATTTGTCAAGAATTTCCTTAATTATCTTTTACTCCCTTGGATCCATAATTTAAGAAGTAATCTAAATTTTTTTTGTCTACATTATAAGAAATAACATGTAAAATTTAAGATTGTTAATATTTGATTTTCTTTTTACCCTTACATATTAAATGTAAAGAAAATGGGAGTGTAATTGCATAATAAATTTTATAAGAGTAACCACTTAACACTCCTATAACTATATTTATAAGTAATTTTTCAAAATATTTTATACAAAGAATAAAATTAAATATTATTAACTTCATCTTAAAATCAAACAAATTTTTAAATTTATCATATAAAAAAGTCAACAGAAACTCAATGCAGCGTGAACTTATCACTTCAAATGAAATATTTAATTATGTGGCTTATAAATAGAAGCAAATAAAACATTGGTATTCTACCTTATAAAGTAATATATATTACCCTATTAGAAAGGCATTTACCTCAAACTCTGCTAATTTCTTCTGGAATATTGAGAGTATTGAGTTGCCCTTCTATCCACAGTGAACTATTACATATTCACTGTTATAAGAAATATTGTTCCATGCATTCGATGTTTTTTATAGCGAAATTTTGGGGTTCTATTTTTTTATTTATAAGAAACAGTATTTATTTCTATATATTCTCTGATCTATTGCCCTCGTTTAGAAAACAAAAACTTATTATTTATGCCAACAGTTAATAGATTTCTTAGAATTATCGTAAGTGAATGTAATATTTAGGATAAATGATATATAGAATAGCTTAGTATTGCATACTCTATAGATTTCATGAATAATCTATTCTGTACTTGTTTGCGGTAAATCTTTTATTTGATTATCTGTTTGAGAACAAAATTAAGTCAGGACAACCAGTTCTCCATACAAAACACATTTCAATCCTCTGATGATTCCAAACTTGACTACTGTCTTCTTAATGGTGTACAAACACCTTAGTTGGACGATTGTAAATATGGATAATCATTTGTCAATTGATTCTGATGTTGACAAAGAGGATCACTTTAATTTCTTTAAAAAAAAATACATCAATTTATATTGTTAAATACTGAGTTGATTAATTAATCTTCGCTTAACATGTTCCTTCAGTCAAAGTTTTAAATCATGGGTTCCAATGAGAAACTAATTTCGAGAACTAAATAATATAACAAATACGGTACCAGTGTTATCAAGCTAATTATTATTATTACAATTATTATATTACTTATGCAATCATAAAATAGTGATCATAATTCAGTTCAAAAATCAAAACAATAATAGCTTTATTTGCCCTGTTATTGACTCCACGTGACTTTCAATATCATAAATTACTAAAAGATTTCCTCAACTCAAATATTTGTACGTGAGTGGAAGTTGTGGGGCTCCAAAGTTTTGGTCATAGTGTGTACTGGAATTTGCATTTGACATTATATTGTTGAGTGGTTTGTTTTAATAATGTGAGAGTTTTAGGTCTCTAAAATGCATATACATATGGAGACAACTTGATTAGTGGAGTGCTTCTAAATGGAATTGGTCCAACAACTGATTTGATAGGTAAAAGCCTCTCTATTTTGTTTGATCCTAGCTATATAGGTTCTTTACCAGAAAATTTAATTACTCTACTACCCCAATCTAATTAAACTGAACAAAAACAAATTTTACAAGGCCCATTATGAGAAAAAATGAGAACATTGTAATAGTTTTTTGGAAAAGGAATCAAATAACACAATCATTATGATACACATTGTTTGGAGATCTATGGCTTAAATAGTGCCTTAGAGCTTCAAATTTTCTGGCCAATCAAACCTTAGAGTTTTAATTAGTTCATAGCTTTCCTGCTATTTTGTTAAACAGTATTTTCTTACAATTTAAATGGGCTATCAAATGATTATTTATGATGGATTGTTTTGGTGAGTTCAAATCTCAATAATTCAACGATCTTATTGGGGAAGTAAGCCTAATGTTCTTATTTTAATAAATTTATGAGATCTAACTCACCTATGTTTTGTGTGGAAAAATTTCAAAATACACCACAATAATGAATAGTGAGTTGTATTAAGCCTGTCAATCGATTTTCTTAAAATAAACAAATTGATTTATATCGAATATTTGTCATTTGCCATGCAGAAAAAAATCCTCCTCCAACGACTATAGGGAGGGCACATTTATGGCTCTACAATATCACTTGGAACTTGTTTAATGCAATTCCTGCAACTGTTTGTCGCATCATATTGGACACTTTATTGCACAAGAGAAATCAAACTATATAAAAATAAATATAAATAGTTGTGTGAATATATGTTTATATTTTGTACTACCTTTATTACTCTTAAATATATGACATATTTAAAAATGTGAGATTGTTTCAAAATATAAAATTTTTCCTAATTTCTTTCATTTTTCACCAAAATATTTCTTAACTCCTCAATAATAATAATAAAGAAGAGGGAAGTGTGGGAATTAAGGACGACGTCTAAGGGTAAATGTTATTTTCAATTGACTCAGTTAAAATCATTAATCTAATTAAATTAAGTAAGTAGATTTTATATTTAGGAGGGGAGCGAGTGACATATATAAATATACAGATTTTTTTTTGTCTTATGAATTTCTTTAACTAAGGTTATTTGAATATAATCAATATCAATATCAATATATCCTAAAAACCTCTTCCACCAAACACTGTTCCTTATGAATAGTGTTTGGTGGAATATTATATATTTTTTTAATTAAAATTTTTTTTTTAAAAAAAATTCAGTTATTATATGATTTTTTTCACCCGATATTTTAGTTAAAAAAATTTGGCATATATTTTTTTAGTGCAAATTTGGAAAAAAAAGTTTAAAAAAAAGTTAAAAAATTTGTTCATGAGCAAATTTTTAGTGCAGTGATTGACATTCTCTATTACTATTGTATGTGATTGCTTTCTTGTGCGAATTTATTTTGACAATGTATTCTTTACTTTCTTGGGTTAATTTATTTGGGTCACATTTTTTTGTCTGAATTTGCCTTAAAGATTTATATCTTTAGTGTTGCTATTATGATGATCTTTTTGGCCTAATATATATCTGCAAATGTTTTATTGTGTCTCTTTATATATAATTGATTCTTTAATGTTTATGGTTCTTTAGATGAGCTCACTCACTCACTTAACCAAAGGTAATTATTTGAATGTCTTAAGAAATTTAATTTTTTTTAGAAAGAAAAACTTAGTTATTATATGATTTTTTTCACCCGATATTTTAGTTAAAAAAAGTTGTCATATGATTTTTTAGTGCAAATTTGTTAAAAAAATTAAAAAAAAGGTTAAAAAATTTGTTTATGAGCATGGGAGAGGTATTTTAATAAATTATAGACTAAACTTTTAGAATATTAGAGAAGAGGGAATTGTAGTGACAATTGAAGAAGCACAAAATATAATATATGATAAAACATTAGTGAGATGTATTATTTGGGATTTGGTGGAATTTTTTATTATTAATTTTTTATAATTCAATATATATTTATATTTATTTATTATATTATATTATTATATTTATTTATTTATTATATTATCATATTATTATTATATTTATATTTATTTATTATATTATTATATTATATTTATTATTTATTATTAGATTAAATATAATAATTATTTAATAATAATAAAATAATAATAATAATTATGATAATTAAATTAATTAATTAATTATTAATATTAATTATTTGTCACGTATTCTTTACTTTCTTGGGCGAATTTATTTGGGTCACATATCTTTAAATCGCGCGAAGCGCGGGAAACCCAAATAATACATCTCACTAATGTTTTATCATATATTATCTTTGGTGCTTCTTCAATTGTCACTACAATTCCCTCTTCTCTAATATTCTAAAAGTTTATATAATCTATTGAAATACCTCTCCCATGCACCGCACGGGAGTTAACAAAACAAAAAATGTTGTTTACAAGGCGATGTTTTCAAATATCTAACCAATTATGTACAACAAATATTATTTTTGTGAAGCTAACATCTATTCAAATATGTGAAGATATTTTTGTGATCATTCAAAAATGTAAATTTTTAGTGCAGTGATTAACATTTGAAATGCGTGGCTGTCACCCAAGAGGGGGGGGTGAATTGGGTGAGGGAATAAAAACTTTATTTCTTTTCGAAAGACTGCTTGTGCTTGGTGATGATGTTACTGAGTAATGGTATGCACAAGTCAGTATGTTATGTGATGCAAAATAGAATGTTTAAATGTAAGTTTATGCACACATAAATTTATCCTGGTTCGGTCACCCAGACCTACATCCAGTCCCCAGGCTCCACCTGAGATTTTCAATCCACTATTCTTGTTTAAACCAGGCACAAGAGAAGCCTTTACACTTTAGGTTTTACGAGCACGGGTTCACCTAACAACCCACAGGTTTTACAACGGGTTCACCTGCAAACCTTACAAACGCAAGTTTTACGGGCTAACTTGCAACCTATGGAGATTTAGAAAACTTCTAAATGCTCCCCCTTACAAAATGTAAGATTACAATTATGTTCACTCTATGAACTGATTTTGTTAAACACTTAAGCTCAAAACTAACTCTCTCAAAGAGTGGATGATGTTACCCACTTAAGTACAAATGAATCACTCTCTAAGAATATTACATATCAAAGTCCGAGAGTAGAAGATGAGAGGAATGTAGAATAGTGTTTCAGATAATAAGCTCTGTTCTCTCTCTCTTAGTTCTTCTGAATGTAGATGTTCCTTTTATACCAGCCTCTGAATATCCAACCGTTGGAGAGGCAATAAGGCCGTTTGAATATAGCCGTTGGGCCTTGTTTACGTTGTCCTCATTAATGCACAGCAGAGTTGACTTTGCTTTATCTGAATAGGGTGCTTTGTCCAGCTGTTCTGTCAACACTGTTCTGACAACACTGTTCTGGCAAAAGTCGTTCTGACATCTATACACTGTACGGTCTGACTCTTGCTTGTTGTCAGATGAGGACTTCGTTCCTCAAGCATAAGTCCAGGATGCTAAGAGACTTACTATCGGAAGCTCTCTTGCTAACTGAAGTGAAGCTCGTGGACTCTAACATTCTGCTTGCTATCATAGAGGAACTTTGTCTTCCAAGCACTTGTCCATGAATGATAAGAGTGCTTTGCTATTGGATGCTCTCTTACTATCAGAAGCTCTCTTATGGACTCCGACTCTTGTGGGTAGTATGAGCTTTGACACCTTGAGTGAATCTTCAGATTATGTTCTCATACTCCTCATGCTTGGTAGGTAACAATGTTGTTTGAATATCTGTTATCCTTTTGTTACCGTTGGAAGGAACATCTTCTTAAATGCTCAGCAGGGTTGACTTGCTTTATCTCTGAAAAGTAGTCCTGACACCTCTGCTCTGACAAAAACATTCTGACTTCTGAGTATGTGACATTTACTCTTGTACTCTTGCTGACGGATGATCATCGTTCATCCGGAAGTGGCAATCTTGCTCTGCAAGTGTTAATCTCTGAAATCCAATGCCAAGAGTCTTTGCATCCGGAAGCTCAGTTTCATCCGGAAGTGTGATTAAGTTCTGCACATACTGGTTAGTCCAACATAGCAATATATATAATCAGATATAGTAAAACTATACATGTTGTGGGAAGTTTGCTATGGGAAGTAGTCTTACTTAGACTATGTTCTGACTTAGTGTAATGTCTACTGACTCTAAGGGATCTCTATTCCAATAGTCAGCTTAAGTCTCGTTAGTTTACTCTAAGTCTTCCTAAGTGACTCAGTGTGTCATTCATGCTATGTATATTAAGTCAACACACAATCACATGAAGTAGGAGTTTACTTAGTCTAGGATGTATCCGGAAGCACTTCTACATCCGGAAGTACTTTCACTTGATGAAGGATCTAGCACACCATCACTTACTCTCGCTCAGTGTATTTCATTCCAACAGTCAGCGCTAGTCACTGAGCTATCGGAAGCACTTTTACTTGTCGTGGTGAGCTTACTGTCACTTAGGGTTATACTTCTTTTATCAGCCTGTGCAAGTCTAAATCTAACAGGAAGCAATTTCGCTTGACGAGGCTGATTCACTGACGCTTGGGGATATATCTATTCTGTCAGCCTGCGCCAGTCTAAATCTTATCAGGAACGAATTTCACTTGACGAGGCTGATTCACTGACGCTTGGGGATATATCTATTCTGTCAGCCTGCGTCAGTCTAAATCCAACAGGAAGTGTTTTCACTTGGCGAAGTAGACTCACTGACGCTTGGGGTAATATCTATTCTATCGCTCTGCGCCAGTCTAAGTCTAACAGGAAGCAACTTCACTTGACGTTGCATTTTCACTGACGCTCGAGGTTATATCTAGTTTATCAACCTGCGCCAGTCTAAATCTAACAGGAAGCAATTTCACTTCCGATTGAAACATAGCTTAGTCTTAAGGTTGTGTACTAATTCTCATGGACTAAGTTATTTCCCCAGTGATTTACTTGCTGACGCTGGGGGATGAAAGCATTCATCCGCGTGCGCAAGTCCTAATCTATCCGGAAGTGATCTTGCATTCTCAAGTGATCTAACTCAGGATTCTAACCATGTCATCTAATCCTTCCTAAGTGTTGATTATGTTCTCTTAAGTACTAGACCATATCATACCTTAGTCACCATCAAAACTTAAGATTCTAACAACATTCTCTATTACTATTGTATGTCATTGATTTCTTGTGAGGATTTATTTGGGCTATGTATTCTTTACTTTCTTGGGCTAATTTATTTGGGTCACATATTTTTTGTCATATATTTTTTAGTGCAAATTTGTTGAAACAGAAGGTAAAAAAAGTTAAAAGAAAATTTGTCATATGTTTTTTAGTGCAGATTTGTAAAAATAAAAAGTTAAAAAAATTTATTCATGAGTAAATTATTTAATATTTATATTTATTATTATATTGATTATTTATTATTATTATTTATATTTATTATTTGGCAAGTTTTTTAATTATTTAATTGTTAATTATTTAATATATTTATTATATTATTATATTTATTACTTATTTTTTATTTATATTTAATTATTTAATGATTTATTAGGGCTACGTATTCTTTACTTTCGTGGGCGAATTTATTTGTGTCACATATTTTGTTTTGTGTAAATTTGCCTTAACGATTTATATCTTTAGTGTCACCATTATGATGATCTTTTTGACGTATGTAACACCCCAATTTTCAAATTAGGGATAGTAAAGAATTAATTAAGGTCTTAGGATGTTATTAGTGAATTAAAAAGTCATTGTAATAAATAAAAGAGAATAACTATATTTTCAATAATAAATATACCTACTCTTTATAAATTAGAGAAATAATAGTTAGAGACTAATTTATTCATTGGAAATTTTATGACAAATACTTTGAAGTCTAAACATCATTTTGGTGAAAGAAAATACATGAATGTATGCCAAGAATTATTTCTATAACTTATCTTTGATTAAATTGAAAATAAGAAAGTAAATAGAATTAGCAGGGAAGGGCAAATGGGTCATTTCGCAAGTTATCTTACAAAAAACACTTTACTCTTCCTTCTTCATCACTTTCTTCATCCCTTTCTCTCTAAAAAACGTGCACCTCCTTCTCTCTTTCTTTCTCATTCGATTTTTCCACTGCCAGTGACGATTCTTGGTGATTTTCGACCTAAATCCAACATGCAATGATGGATTCAGCTTCAGGTGATTTTCCTCTTCATTTCTATACCCATTTTACCTTTGTTTTTGGCGAGATTGAGAGGGATCCGAATTGGGATTCTTAGTTTTAGGTTTCTACAATCATTAAAACACAATTTTGCTTTGATTCTTCATGTTTGTAGATGGATTCGAAGGTTACTTGGAGTTTTAGTTGAGTTTGTTGAAAAACCCGGATTTGAGTACTAAGAATCCAACGGGTTGTGAGCTGTTAGGAGTCGAAATTTCTAATTAATTAATGTATGAACCCATTAGATTTTGATTCTAGCTTTGCATGTTTGATTGATGTAAAGTTTGGTTGATGTGCAAGTTGTGACATTCTTCCTTTTCTATGACTGAACTTAGTTTTGATATAAATGTTGGAGGTTGTTGCTTTTAGTTGATTAAATGGTGTTTTGGAACTGTTGGTAAGGTTGTTGATAATTGGGAAGTTTAAAACCAATATTTGAATATCATTGCACATAAGGTGTTTGTTAAAATGCCTAAAAGAAACTTTAGTAAGTAGTGATAGTTTTTCTTTCATTTGGGTATGATTCTACATGGTCTATGATTTGGGAAAGTGAGATTAACCTTATATTGATTATTTTGTTGATATTATGTGTAGCACATAAATTTGTTTATGGTGATTGTTTGTTGCATGTATAGCTAGAGTTAAATGTATTGTTGGATGTGGTATTAAGAAACTTTATACAATTGTATTGTCATGGATGAATGGTTGGTGAATAAGGATGATTTGAATGGGTAATCAAGTGTGATATATAACTAGGCATAAATGACTCCAAATATATTAATGTATAATAGTGATTATTTGGAAAGCACATGGATAAAATAAATGAGAAATCTTAGTGTTATGGTAGGTGTGTCTCTATTTTAAATTAGGATAAAAAAAGAAGAATGATGATGAATGTTTGTTGTTTCTAAGCTAATTGGGACTCTTGTTGTTGTATGTATTGGCCGAACTACTTGTTATCATGGGAGATACTTTGATTATTGTTTTACTTGGAGAATTCTAAAGCATGTTTTAACTTGTCAAATATACTTGTGTTTGGTGTTGTTGGTTAATAAATTAAACTTGCATGGCTTGATAACGTATTTGATGATGCAAGATTTAATTCTTTAGATTTAATTCTTGAAAGAAATTGAATTGGATAGCATAGTTGGATATCTTAAAAGTGCAGGGAAATCAATTGTTAGTCAAAACTGATTTGTTTGTGTCAATGTGAATTGATATTTTTTTATTATACGTGGTGTAGTGTGCTATGTTAGTTTTAGTGGAAATGATTAGTACATATATATTATTATTATAAGTTGTATGTAAAAGGTATAATGTTTTTGTTTTCTTTTCTTCATTGACCGAATAGAGAATTATAGTTGTCCAAATAGTTTAATGGTGATTAAAGTCTAAAAGGATAGTTTACAAGTAATATGACACAAGAATAGTAATTAGTAGAAGAAGGTATGATAGTTTCATGTAGTCATGCCTACTATTTTGCAATGTCAGATTTACAAAGGGAGTAGTTGTTGGACTCTAAATCTTGGTGTAGTGAAAGTTGGTTTGTTTTGTAATAACAACTTGATTTTGATTATGATTGTTAACGATAATTAGACTAAACAAGAATGAAAATATTCCTTAAAATAGTGTAAATGAGAAAGGGTTGGGTAGTAATATAAATTTGAGAGAGACGTTGCTTATTATATAGAATAGTTATTTATAGTCATTATTATTATGTAATGATAGGAAAAGGTAGAAGGCAAGTGTTTGAGAAGCAGCAAGAAGGAAAGGAGAAGTATTAGTAAAGTGAAGGACAGGTAACAGTTTAATTCAATAGTTATAAGCGCGCATGAATATTTTTTTCAAAAACATGATAATGTTGATCCTAAGAGGAAGGATATTTATCTCAGATAGATAAATAAGAAAGTAGAGTACTCTAGGCATCAGGTGGGTCGCTCCCCCTATGCCAAACATTTACAGAAACCCTGCAGGTACAGAATACCTCCATTATTTGACGAATATATCGTTAAAAGTGGTTGGTATAGTGAGGCAAGTTCCAATAAGAGATTGGAAAGAGGCAGGTTCCAACAAGAGGTTGGAAAGAGGAGAATATTATCATGATTTAAAGGTAAACTATTGAAATAAACTGTTATTGGGGTTCTTTGAATCTCACTGTTTTTTTTTAAAATGTTTTACAGATAAGCCGGGAGAAGTTAATTCTGAGGGAAACTCTAGGAAGGTAGGAAGGATGCTTGTTAGGACTGAAGCTCAATAGTGAGATATATTTGTATTATATGTTAGTTGTTGTATATATATTCTTATACAAGTTCATAACTTGTGATGTATATAGGTATAAGATATCACCTGCGATAGCCGAGTTATATTTATATAAAATTGTAATAGTTATACTTAAATATGTTAAGTATTTAGTTACATTAGATAGTACAGGTGTATAAAATAAAACTAAGTAGTGGCTACTAATTTAGCTATTTAATGAATTTATAATCCGCTGCAACTTTCAAGAAACAATTATAATTTCATAAATTGTTTAGAAGCCCAAGTTTACGCAGGAAATTCTTTTAATCTAGTTTTTGAAATAGAAAAGTTTTAATTTATACATATTTTTGGGCTTCTAAGTTCTAACATTAGAAAGTGGTTATAAATTGATTAGAAGACTATAATAGAGTTATAAAAAGTTAGGATTTTACAACGTAATATATATCTGCAAATATTTTATTGTGTCTTTTTATTTGCATATCTTTCCTTGCAAACTAGAAGTTGTTCTATGTAGATATAGAACACAAAAAGAAGAGTTGTTTCTTCACATAGGGAAGATGTGTTCAGTTAGATTTAATTTCGATTTTCATTACGACTTACAGAAAAATGGTCATTTGGTAATGTAAACTAAAAGTTGTCATTCAAATTTTCTTCCGTCTAAGGTTAAGGTTAGATAATAGTTTTTTTAGTTAATGCTAATTTTTAAGCAAAACCGCGCGGAGCGCGTGAAACCCCGTGAGATTTTTTTTACCTTTTTTTTTTAAAAAAATTCAGTTATTATATGATTTATTTCGTACGATATTTTAGTTAAAAAAATTTGTCATATATTTTTTTATTGCAAATTTGTTAAAGAAAATGTTGAAAAAAGGTTAATTGGGTCACATATTTTTTTTTGAGTTTGCCTTAAAGATTTATATCTTTAGTGTCACCATTATGATGATTTTTTTGACCTATATAAAAGTGATCCACCAAATCACTGTTCATAACTCTGTTCATCACCAGTGATTTGGTGGAATATAATATATTATTTTTTTTAACTTTTTTTAAATAAAAAAAATTGGTTATTATATGATTTTTTCACCCGATATTTTAGTTAAAAAATTTGGCATATATTTTTTTACTGTAAATTTGTTAAAAAAAAAATTGTTCCCCGTGTAAAGCACGGGAGATACCGCTAGTTAATCAAATATAAAGAATTCACATCCTCTCGGCGAGCAAGTTGTGATCACAATAATTGATGATATATGCACCATCGTCTGCAATTCTAGAAGCCAATAGCCAAAATTAAAAATTTTATTTTGTAGCGATTTACAGAATGTGCACTTTTCAATTATGTTCTTCTTTAATCGATTAGTGGGGAGTTATACTATTTTTTATATAGAGGATATTATTATATATTTCAGGACACGATATCAATCATTGTCCTTGTAATATTTTAAAAATGCTGACGCTAGTGTGGAGAGATTAAACTATTAAATACTCTCGTATAAGAAAATTTGTGAACCATTTTTTCAAAAGCAAAAGAAAGAAAGGGAAAATATTGAAATGTGTGGGCCCAGATGTTCATAAATGATTAACGTACGTTATTTATTTTATATGTTCTCATTTGAATTTTCATCCATAGTGATTGAGCATGTAAAAATTGACCAAAATAGAGAATTTGGCAGAACAATTGAATAGTAACGAAAAACTAAAAGAGGAACGTCGACAGCAGGATTCGAACCTGCGCAGGCAAAGCCCAACAGATTTCGAGTCTGTCTCCTTAACCACTCGGACATATCGACTCTTCTTTATGCGTTTTGAAATAATAAAACTATCTTCAGTATTCACTATAATAATTTTGGGAAAACAACCATAAGATCCCTCATAAATCAATTAATTACATTTGGGCTCCAAAGAATGTTGAAATTGAGTTAAATCCAAAAGGCTTGGGTGATATTAAATAGATTGTCAATTATTGACAACTCAATGACAATTGAATGACAATTCATTTAATATCACATAAGTAGTCCCTTGAAAATTCAATATAATTTGATGATTTTTTGGATTTAAATATGATTAATTGTTTTATGAAGCACATCATTGTGATTATCTTTTTTCACATGTAGCTATTTATTATACACGAGATTTAGATTTTTAGAGTGTTTTTAGTTAAAAAAATTTACTACTTTTGAGGAGCCATACATGGTCAAATTTGACCAAAAAGATTAAAATATAGTTGACGTCGACGCGCCGTATTGATATGAATGGAAGGGATCATGATCAAAGTTGCTCATAGTCATATGGTATGATACTAGACATTTATGGCAGGGATTTGATGTCAAGATTTGGAAGTTGAAAGCATAATTTTTAGGCTTGAAAAGGTAGGAAACGTGATATACCATGAGTAATTTGGCAATTTATTTTAATGTCATCGTTTAATCTCACACACACGGGTAAGATTCTTCTTGAAACTTAAGACTTATGAGTGTTAAAATAGTACTCCCACTCGGTCCTAAATACAAATATTTATGATTTTTACCAAAATTTCCCAAAAATTGTCCTTATCAATGCTCCCTGGTAATATACAAATGAAAGAGGGATTGTATGAAGTTAGATGCTTAGGGTATAATAATCATGTTATTTTAACTAATTTAATTTATGTATTTCATTTAATCAAATTAGATAAATAAATCTTATACTTAGGACCGAGGGAATAGTAAAAATGAGATATGAGGACTACATAATATTTAAACTGTGAGTTGAATCTTGTTGAAATGATGATTAAGATATTCAAGATCAGCTTTTTATTCATAATTCATGATGTACAAAATGAAGATGTGAGACAGTTTGTTCGGGCTGCATGAATGGGTTTACCATAAGAAACTCCAAAGAAACCCTTTATAATAATTAAGACAATCCACACCAAAGATTTATATTAATAGTCAACATTCTTTTTGCTACTCTATTATTGACACATTCAACGAAGTGGTCTGAGAAACAGACGTTGAAAAGATGCAGGACTACTATAGATACGAATAGAGCCAACAGTTCTATGCGTCGAATTGCTTGATATGTCCATATCCATATGTGTTCCATCATACTACTTATATCCAATGAGAATTTGTAATCACATTATAATGCAACTTCTTTCATCTTCTTCAAGGCGCAAATATTTCATAAACATCATAATCTGGTATTCTTCTTGGGAAGGTATACAAACAAGGATTTCAAGCCACCTAACTTCAGGTCTGATGAACTCAAAGTATAGTCAACATATACTACATCTTGTACACTCCAAGCATTTCAAGTAACAAGATCAGCTTCATCTCTATCCGGGGGAACCACATCTAATCTCATCATACTCCTATATTCGTCCGGAATCGGAGCCCCAGCATGCACACATAGTTCCACCACAGCTGGAGCCTTGCCATAGTACCTCTTCAAATTGTTATTCAGAGCAGGGCCATTCAGATCCTGAACATGCCAGACATAATTTGGACCTACAAGATCATCAATAGTTGCTTCTTGCCATGCATGCAAACCATTTCGAGACTGATGTTTTGCTGCTTTACATATTCTTACTTTGTGTCCCTTAGGACCCACCTGAACCTCAGGACAATATCCACAAGTATTTACAGTATACTTCTCCATAATTTTCTTTGCTCCAGATGTCATCTCTAACCACGAGTTCAGTGTCTTAATGCCTAAATTCCTCAAAGTTTTTCTTCCTTCTTCGCTCATCTGCTCTAAACAGTTTCTGCCATTCTCCACCAAATTCTTCATCTCCATCAAATCCTTCATCTCCATCAAATCCTTCATCTCATCTACAGGCTTGTTCAATATCAAACATGACTCAGATATGGAATTGACATTCTCATAGAAAAGTTCTCTTGAAGTTTCGTCCCCATCCATTACTGTCTCAAAATCTACTATTCTTCCCTCTATACAATATACAGGTTCGGTTCTCCTTTTAGTTGGAAACTTTTCAAGGTTAAGACCAGCCTGTATACAGAGTTCAACGATGGCAGGAATCCGAGGAACGATATGCTTCTCGTCGTGCACAACTCTTGGTTTACCAACACGGTCAAAAAGATGGTAGCATTTTGGAAAGAAAATCACATCTTGAACCCCTCTCCTTCTCCAAACATGCATTGCATTCCGAAACCCACTCTTTGGCCCTGTACATGTCCGGATTTCATGACCCGCATGGCCAATGTGAACCTCTCTACAGAATCTAAGCGGTAACAAACCATATGTCAATTGACAAATAAACATGATATAAATTGTTAAAATTTGTAAACTACACACAAGTTGAGAGGACTAAATCAGTAAGACAAAACAAAGAAGATTCAATACTATGGAGCATTTCTGTAGGCATATCATTTTCAAGAATTCTTATTACCACAACATAATAATCTGATCCTACAGCTTTCTATATTTCCGGACTCATTCTACACAGAAATTTATCAGTAATAATACTCCAGAAGCAGCAAATTAGAACAGACCTTCCAAAAATATATAGCCATATAGGAATATGATACAAAAAAGATGCAAATAATTTAGAGTGACACGTGACCCATTCAGATAATAAAAATAAACTCCCACACTGAATGGCATATCAGAAAAAGAATCCAGACAACAACAAAAGAGTTCAGTACTTTATACCTAGTTGAAGCTTTTTGAGAATGCTAAATTACTTTTAAAAATTTTCTCCTTGAATTATTCCTTCCGTCTTAAATATAAATATAAGACTTAGTTGACTTTTTTTTTTTTTGGAAAATCCTAAGAAATATAGTGAATTATTTAACTGTTTTCTCTAAAATAGTTTATTTAACTTATATAAACTAAGGAGAATTAATTAGAGGTCCCATAGAAGAAACATAATTAAAATAAGGTCACGAGAGTTGTTATGTTAGGTCAATAAGTTGTTATTGTTAGCTCTAGAAGTTGTAATTTACAACTCAAACGATCTTATCTTAATTATCTTTTTTATGGAACTTCTAATTAATTATCCCTATAAACTAATACATAATCTAACAATACTCCTATCAAATATGTTATGGTTAACAAATCTATTTGCTTCCTTAATCTCCAACAAAAAAAGTCAACTCAGTCTTATTTTTATTAGAAAGTGTTCCTAGGAACAAGTTGAAATGTAAAAGTGATATTATATTTAGGAACCGAGTGAATATTTAGTCCAGGAGTAGTATTTTACTCATAAACTAACATATAATCTAACAAAAAATGAAAAAAGGACTCATTAGTCATTAGCTAGGTACCTGCATCGTTGGATGGGAATGAGTTTCAAAATCTGGGAGACACCAAAGAGAAGAAGTTGATGGGCATGATAGACCCGATGAGCAACATGGACTAATTCAGGAACCAATAAGCCATTATGAGGAGGCTCATCAAGCATACGGCAAGGTTGTGACTTTCGAGCTTCTCTCTCAGCTTTGGCCCTTTGAATCAACACTTTCATGGGCGTCACATAAGCCTTTCTCTCTGACTTCCTCCTACAAGGCTTTGGCACATCACAGTATAAAGGGTCCTCTCCATAGTCAACCCTCCTCTCCGATGAAAACAATACATTTCTGTTAAAACGACCGCGTATTGACTTCAAGAGAGAAATATCCGATAAGATTCTTACGCGCATCTCCCTCGGATTTTCTGATTAGCGCCGCCGCGAGATTGTGCCGGTGCGCGGGAAATACCTCATCGGCCCAATAAGACGTCTCGTTTCAGCCCATATAAAGCCCATATTTTCAAATAAGAAATTGACCTGGCCCATAATTAGTCTCCCACTCCTTCAACAGTGCAATTGTTACCCATGCTAGTGCAATATTCCGATAAGGATCAATGAAATAAAGTTAGGCATGCATGGTGGAAAATACTAAATAGTAGGTATCCTTCCACATTTAAGAAATTTGTTTCGGAAATTTTGTAAGATATTCCCTCCTGTCCTAAATATAGGACCTATTTAGAGACTCAATTTTGGACCTAAATATAAGACCTAATTACTCCCTTCGGTCCTATTTATAAGTCGCCAACCGCCTAAATTGTACATACCAAGGAATGGAGGTTAAGGGAAGTTGCATCATTAAATTGGTCTTATTTTTTTTTGCCTTTTCTATTTTTGCCCTTTCCACCTTTATCACTATGGCTCACTACCTTTTATATCTCTTCATTAATCCTCTATCTATAAAAGTGCATTTTTCATCTCTCTCTTCTTATCCTCCAAAGTTCATTTTCCAATGTAAGGGTATATTAGGAAAATTTTAATAAATGAGTTAGTTAGTGGTAGTTGGTAAAATTTAGAGGCAATTGGCGACTTATAAATATAAATAGGTGGAGGGAGTATAATTTTAGTCCATTTCTTCCAGAATTGCCCTTAATCTCATATTGCTAATTACTAATCTACCCCTATTAAGTTTGCAATTTCACCACCAATTCGCGCCCTCCACATATTATTCCCGCCGTCACGCTCAGAGCAGAAGAATGTTGAAGAGAAGAAGTATGTGATTATAGTGTCTTATAATCAGAATGAACAGTGAAGAAGTATAATACTCCTACCAAGTAAAATCGAACAATTCAAGCAAAAAGTAGCAAAAATTCAAAATAAAAAACAAACAAACACGGAAAAGAAGACGCAGGGAACAAATTTGAATCTAGAATCAGAGCGCGAACAAATGAATCTCACCAGAATTTCGAATAAGAAAAGCCCTAGCTTCGAATTTTGTTCAGTTCTTGCTCAGAACAGCGACGGTAGACGTGGACGAAGAAGAATGATCCGCCTATACTAAAAGAACATGGATCTGCCACTTGCGAAAGAAATTTTTGTTGCGGTAATGATTAGTTTCAGTCAAAATTAGGTGACTGTGAAAATTGAAAAAGGATGTACTGCTTTTTAGACGGAAAGAACCAGTAATAAAAGAAGAACTGTAGAAGAGGAGACTGACTGGGTTTGGGCTTTTTGGATATTGTGGCAGGTGTTTTTCAGTTTATTTTGAAAGAGGCACATTATTGGAAAACACATAGAATAACCTAACTTAACTACCAAACTTTAATCTCCCCAAATTAGGTAAATGAGTCTTATATTTAGGACCGGAGGGAGTATAATCTAAGAAAAAATGCAAGCAGATGTTCTCTAGTGACCAACAACACAATGTTCGTACGAAATATAAGATATACTACCTCCGTTCCTAAATATAAGACCTAGATAACTTTTTTTTGGAAAAATTAAGGTTGCGAAATAGGTTATTAAATCATGACATATTTGATATCTTTTTAGATTATCCATTAGCTTATAGGTAAAATAAACTAGTCTAAGAGAAAAAATTAGGTAAATCAATTTATAATTAACTTATTTTTTGCTTTTTTTAGGATTTTTCAAAAAAGTCATCTAGGTCCTATATTTAGGAACGGAGGGAGTATTTACTTAATTTAATTATATTAAAAATGTGGGTTAAGTTGGTTTAAATTACATGACATTAGCAATGCACTATGAAGATGTACTTTTACCCCACCCTTTGTTTATTGTTTTTTGTTACTACTATGGAAAAACATTAATATGCATAATTTGGGAAATTATGTTAGTAATTAAAAAAAGGTTTTATATTTAGAAGCAAACACATCTCCCCCATATAGCCATTATATTTCTTTTTTTTTATCAGATATAGCCATTATATTTCATACTAGAGGGAGTTATACATTTACATTAAATCAATGTGAGAATAGAAGGTGAAACTTAATTTTATTTAATATAGAATTTTAATTTATTTCATTTTGTACAATGTCAAAATTAAAATCCCACATTATGCTTACATTCCAACTTAAGTCCTTCCAATAACCATATTTTATTTCGGAGATATGTCCTCATCATTTAGTGATATTCAAGAATAAACATCGTGTTTAGGTAACACACCCTTCGGTCCTAAATATAAGACCTAATTGACTTTTTTTTTTTGAGATGTTAAAGTTATAAAATATGTTATTAAATTATGACATATTTGATGTATTTTGAGATTATTCATTAGTTTATATGTTAAATAAACTAGTTTAAGGGGAAAAATTAGATAAATCAATTTATAATTTACTTATATTTTACTTTTTTAGGATTTTTCAAAAAAATAAACTAGATCTTATATTTAGGACCGAAGGGAGTACTAGTAACTTGTTTTGGGGGAAAACGCCAGGGTTAATTTTTGATGCAAAACAGTAGAAGTATTCCTTTTCTGTGCCAACACTCATCTTCATCGATAAATAAATAAATCAAGCAGTTTGAGTTGACACTTATGGTTGCATTCACAAATTATACAACAGTTTGATGATCAAGTAATAACCCATCACAAGTTCTACCACATCAACAAGCCACTTAGGAAGAATTATATGGGATTGGTACATCTACATTGCTCCTACCATGTTCATCCGAGTTAACCATGATGTAACGGTAGACCTTAGTAGATCCCATAAGTTAGGCACCGCTGACTCATTATCACAAACTGAATGCTTCGACTTCGCATCCACCATTTGGATAGTATCAAGTAATACTTGGCTGCAACTTTTGGGTGTATTGGTGCCTTTATAAGCTTTACAAATGTAACTTATGAAGTTTTCATAATCCTGTGTCACAAGAAAAGTTCAACTTTTTAGAAAAATGGACATCCATTTGTATAGGTGTTATTCATCACAATACAAGCAATGTAAATCGCAGAACTAACCTCATATAACGGCTCACCATCCACAACTACCCATGGAACATACTTATGAGGAGGCTGCAGAGCATTCGTTTCGGCCGCATACTTAAGCTCCAGCTGCAAAAAAATAGTAACTTCTTGAGAAGGTTTTTGGCCAAACAATGATTCATAGATAGAAAGGTTAATCTGTCACAACTCAACTCTTTTACTATCTGGAGGCAGAATACACATTTTGCAATTTTTGCAGAAACTAAGACTTTTGATCATTTATCGTAAAATAGAGATGGATATTCAGAAGCAATATGCTGGTAGTTCCAACTGCTTTATGAACGGTTGTAGATTTGCATCAAAGGAACACAGAGTCTTGGATTACAAGAAAGTGATTGAAAAATTACCACAAAGTTATAATGCCAGAGTTGTGTACTTTAACAGAACAAATATTATGCTGAAGCAGTAGTCGAGGAGTGGTTGTTGTTGTTGTTGATTTTTCTAGTAAAAAGCTAAAGTGATAGTTAAGCTGAATCAAAATAAATCATAGTTGGTTATTTCATATATAGATCAAAAAAAGAAACAGGCAGTTCATGAGCACATCACCCTGCTAAATAAAACCATTATAAGATATATTAAGTAGTTTCAGCATCATATTTACTCTCCCAATTTTAGAGGGAGGTTTCAAATTCTACTGACACTGAACTTCTCTTTCATTTCCATTTTAAACTAGGAACCAAATATGCCACAGAAATTCTTCAATGCCACAAATAGATTATTTAAGCAGCATAAGCGACATTCTTTTGACGTGTCAACATTGCTATTTCTCGCATTTCCCCACAGTTTCATTCATTTAGCAGGATTTGTACAACTTCAATGTTTAAAATATTTGGAACAAAAATGCTACTCGAGAGAATCAGATACCACCAAAGGCTTATGTCTTGATCTCACTGATAAATTAGTTTGACCAATAGAAAGCATTATTTAGTAGGGGTAATTCCTCTAAGGCTATAAATTTCAGAGACAAGGAAAATGCAAACGAGCGTGAATTACAAACTACTAGTAATACTTAACACAAAGCTGAAAGCTTAGACACAAATGCAAGGAAATGTGGCAAAAATAAGCACATATCAAGGATAAAACATTACATTTTTAACAAAAAGTCACCAAAAATCACAAACCTCTTTTCCATATCTACTGGTAAAGCATTCATCAATAGGTTTAGGATCCAGATCCAATTTCTGAAAACATGATTCCCACTCTTGATACTTGTGCTCAAGCGCTAAATCCTCAACACAATATATGAAAGGAAAATGTTCATCCTGCCAGGAAAACGAATACATTTAAATACAGTACAATGTACATGTAACATAATTATTTTTAGATCGAATCAGCAGTAATATCAAACTAAGAATAATCCGTGACATTAGTATAGAAAGGAACTCTAATATATCATCAGGAAATACACCTCTCCAATAAATATTCTAAGTTTATAAACCCCTCAATATCTTTCTTTTTTCAACTCATCCAAGTGACTATTATATATCCTCACATCACCAGACGCCATTTAAAGAAGCAGTAACACTTGAACCAGCAATCAAAGAGGAAGCCTTACCAGGTCAGGCCATATATCAATTGCGCAAGCTTCCACTGTGTTCAGTAAGCACTCACTCGGGCCATGCTGCAGTCATCATGGAAAGCCAGCACCATGTTAATTCAGCCAAATCAAACACAAACACATCAAAGTGGTGATGACTCCATTTCACTCCCATACTAATTATTCCCCTGTCCTAAATATAAGACTTAGTTGACTTTTTTGGAGAATCTATAAGAAAGATAAATAAGATAATTAAAAATTGATTTTCCTAATTTTTCTCTCTGAAGTAGTTTATTTGACTCAAAAGCTAACACATGATCTAAATCTCTAATAATATACAAAATATGTTATCATTAAGAGGTTGATTTCGCTTTCTTAGGATTCTCCACAAAAGTCAACTAACTCTTCATTTGGGTATAAGATCAAGTTGATATAATAATATACAAAATTGGTTATGATTGAGAGGTCATTTGGCTTTCTCAGATTTTCCACAAAAGTCAATTAGCTCTTCATTTGGGTTCATTTAGCTCGTGATATATATTGTTCCCTTATCTTTTGAAACAACAACTTAATCTTACAACTAGGAAGAGTATAAAAGAAAGTGAGAATATAGTAAAAAATGCAAAGAGCAACAAAAGTTGAATACAACAAGAACATGCAAATAATTAGAGCTTTTAAACTATGGGGATGGATACTATACCTGACAAGAAAAGGTTTCGTTTGCTCTAAGCTTGGCATTACCCCAAGGAACGAGCTTAAGATCAACGATGGAGATAAGGTCATGTTGGAAGAGCTTAACGAGGTAATTGACAATGAAATTGGCACTGTAAGGGCACAGGCTTTCATAGTACAGACCCACTGACACCTTCTCGGAGGAGTGGGAGGAGGCCAAGGCGAGTATTGAGAGGCACAAGAGAAGGGAAGAGAAGATCTTCGATGAAGAAGAAGCCATGCTTGAAGGAGCTTGAATTAAATCAGAGAAGTTCGAGGAGAATTGACTAATTGAGGTTATCGAGTAGTATATGGATCAGTGGATCAGAGTAAAATTGACAGCGCCATTTTTTGCATGCGATCAAGATTCAGACAGCGAATTGCCTAGATTTTCTCTTTCATTGCTGTTCGCCCACCACACGTGTCTCCATCCCTCCAAAAGATTAGTTGCTCAGTTTAGGTGTCATCAAAAATTCATAGTTAGACACGTATGCTCCCTTTTTAATTTTACTAGCAATAGATTGTTTTAGTGAAATAGTGCAACCATTGGTTTGTTAATTTCTAAAAGTGTATCTGAGCAATTTTGAAAGATTAAATTTGTTACTTGTAATTTAAGGTCGGATAAATTTGTTATACCATTAAAAATGACAAATATTTATAGAGATATGTGTCCCACCTCATCCTTTCTAGTAAGAAAATAGTCAAACTCAACTTTAATTGATGGGAAAAAATTGCCTCATTTTAAATTACAGGCCTAATCTAGCTACAACACAAAATTAGTATAAGATGGTGTTAAAGTGTTTATACTCTACAACCATGAACCATTGAAGGAAGAATCATAATTTAAAGATAAGGGAGCATTATTTATAAGAATAAGTTCATGAGTTATAGATACAACTACTTGAGTTGTTCTCCTAAATAAGTTTTAAAATTAGGTAAATGTGTAAATTTTGGGAACAAACAATTAAACTATGAGCATGAAGTTAAAGGTGTTTTCGATCTCAATTTTGAGTATGAAGATAAAGTTGGGTTCAATTTTGATAATTGTGTTACGTTTGACCGACGTTGAAGAAATCAATAAATTCAGAAAATGGTGCTGATTGAACTCAGTTCTTTGAGTAAAAATTACAAAAAGGGCCCTTTTCTTCATTCCAATCCCATATTCACCTTCATCTATCCCCTCAGCTCGAGGAACTTGTTCACCTTTGAATTGTGGGTCTCGAATAGGTAACAACAACAAATACAAACAACAAAAGTTTGGAGTATTATTGGTTTCGAATATATCATTACATGATTTTACCAAAAAAGAATTATTACATTAAAATTCAAAGGATGTAGGGCCTATATATTTGACAAACTCTAACCTACGTTGAAACCTTGGTTTCAGGCTTCGACTCAAATTTAGGTCTTGAAATCAGGGTAGGAAAACACTTATAGCTAGTGTTGTGAGAACAACTTTTTTATTCTTTTCCCATAAGCTATTTTCTAAAAGTTATATCCAAATAGACATGTAAGTACAAACAATACCAATGTTGTGGGCTTTACGAAAGAGGAGCTCCTCCGAATTGTCCACGAGCCATGCTGAACCTTTTTATGGCTTTTGAATTTGGGCCTCCCTTTAAATTCCCTTAACCCTAATTTCTTTTAACCTTGCTCCAGCTCCTTGACTTTAAAATGTAGAAAATTGGGATTGGGATTTATATAAGAATATCTCCTCAATTAGATTAAAATATTCCATGTCATCATTTTCTTTACAATTCCTCAAATCACATGTGATAACGCATTAAGGAGATCATAAAAATGGGCTCATTAAAAATATAAATGGTCCAAGTAAAGAAACCAATGAGTTAGTTGAATTGATAACCCTAATTTCTACAACGATCAACAATACTATAGTCCGAATGCGTTTTCAAATCCCGGAAAGGTTTTCAATTGGAAGAGGGAACAACCTTATTTATGTGAGCAACACTCCTAACTCTCGAGTCCGGATTAAATAGGGTGGTAATTAAAAAAACAAAGAAAAAAATGTAGAGTGATTCGTCAAATAACATAAGTACTTTTGTTTTGTCAATAAATATTTTTTTTTTAATTGTAATTGTAATAGAAAATAATAAAGGTAGCTTCCGAGGGAAATAAAAAACTTTATGCGCCAAAATATCTTATATATTTTCTAGTCCCTTCTTTCTGGTACTAGCAAACCCTAGATCGGACCATGTCTGGTTACTACGGTCAAGACGGCAGTGGCGGCGGCTCTGCGCCTCCGCCACCATATGGAGCTGTCGGCACATACGGAGGAGGCTATGGAGGCGGTCGTGGTGGAGGAGGATATCAAGAGGGTGGCGGCGGCGGTGGCGGAGGACGAGGATACCAAGGAGGTGGCTACGGTGGCGGAGGCTATGGAGGAGCCAGCGCAGGCGGCGGATACGGCGGCGATGAAGGTGGAGGTTATGGTGGAAAAGGTAACGCAAGTGGTGGATATGGTGGCAACGATGGAGGAGGTTATGGAGGAAATGACGGCGGTGGTTATGGCGGAAGAGGAGGCGGCGGCGGAGGACAAGGTGGGCGAGGAGGTGGAGGCTATGGTGGTGGAGGTGGAGGTGGAGGTGGAGGTTACGGTGGTCGAGGTTTGAATTTTCATTTTCCAGTTTTCAATTTAGAGATTAATTTGTGTAATACTCAAGATTTTCAAAGCTAGATTTTCAATTTAGAGATTAATTTAGGGTTAATAACTTTTATTGCTTGTTTCACTGTCAACTTTCAAATTGATCATGTCCTAATTCTGTTTTATTTGCAGGTGGTAGTGGTGGTGGATATCAAGGCGGAGATCGTGGTGGTCGAGGAGGAGGCAGAGGCGGACGCGGCGGCGGCGGTGGTAGAGATGGAGATTGGCGTTGCCCTAATCCAAGGTTTGTGACTTTTCATTATGATTGGAAATTGCTATCTATTGTTACATATTCTGTGGAATGTTACTTTTTTGGAATAATTATAGATGGGGATTTAATCTGTAGACTCTTACAAATTTTGTATTTGATTCAAAATTGTTGCTACTATCTATAGTTGTGGTAATCTGAACTTTGCGAGAAGGGTTGAATGTAACAAATGCGGTACGCCATCGCCTTCTGGTGGTAATGATCGAGGTGGCAGTGGTGGTTATGATAGGGGAGGAAGAGGTGGTGGTGGTGGTGGATATGGCAATAATCGAGGCGGTAGATCTGGTAATTATGAAGGAGGAAGGGATAATGACTATAACAGTGGTAGAAATAATGATGGTAGAGGAGGAGGCAATAGGGGTGGTTCTTTTAGTGGTAACCAAGCTAGAGATGATGGTGGATTTTCTCAAGGTCGTCAGCCTGCAGCTCCTTCTTATGGTGGTGCTGGTGGGAACCACCCACCCACATATGATTCTTATGGTGGGAATGCAAATTACGGATCTGATGCAGTTCCCCCACCTGCAAGCTATACTGGTGGACCCACATCATACCCTCCATCCTATGGGGGTAACACTGGTGGGTATGATGGTGGTCGTGGTTCTGGTAGTCAAGGTGGATTTGGTGGAGCTCCTTCTGAACCTCCGGCTAAAGTGAAGCAGTGTGATGATAATTGTGGGGATTCTTGTGACAACGCTAGAATCTACATTTCAAATTTACCGCCTGATGTGACTACTGAAGAATTGAGGGATCTTTTTGGTGGCATTGGACAAGTAATGTTCTCATCTGTTGATTTATGCACAAGTTCACGTTATATGGAGGATCAGTTTTTATGTTTTCAATATGGATTATTTTGCTTCAAAGTGGCTCTTTCACTCACAGACTTAAAATATGGGTTATCTTTTTTATTGCCTTGCATGGTTTTATGGATTGTATCACAAACTTAACTTTTTATACAGAATAATTACTGGGCCTGCTGCTTTTTTTGTTAGGTTGTGTTTTGGGGGGGTTCAATATTCTTGGACTTTGTTTGTTTATGCTACTGTGGTTGAACTAGATTGTGGCTGAGTTTTGTGTGTGTGTGTGTGTGTGTGCTGCAAAATTTGTTTTTGGAGAGTAATACCTTTTGTTAATATTGCACTTCATCATAGGTTGGAAGAATAAAGCAGAAAAGGGGTTATAAAGATCAGTGGCCTTGGAACATAAAAATCTACACAGATGAGAATGGAAACAACAAGGGGGATGCTTGCCTTGCATATGAAGATCCCTCTGCTGCGCATTCTGCTGGCGGTTTTTATAATAGTACTATATCTTGCATGAACTGGTGTCATAATGAATCTTTAATGTTTCGCATTAAAGAAAACTAACCATGAATATTGGCATTTCAGATTTTGATTTGAGGGGCTACAAAATCAGTGTTACAATGGCAGAGAAATCCGCACCAAGGGCTCCACCTGCATATGGCCATGGGTATTTTTATTTACTTCTCTACGTACTAAAATGGAGGATGCTAGTTCTGTCTTCATGTGTATTGCTAAATAAATTCTCTTGACTTAATTAGTTGTGGCATTGAATGCTGGGATTCTTGTTTGAGTTGTGCTGGGTGCTGGAGCTCTCTTGAGCATTTTTGTTTTCCTTCATCTAAATTTTAGCAATTTTTGTCTTGGCCCTTGGATTTCAAAGGGAAAAAGTAAAATGAGTTTTTGGCTTATCTTTTTTCGTCAGAGTTAGTTGTTCTGAATATGAAAATGATATTGTGCATCATTATTTACTCCAAACCTTGTATGTTGTAGATAAAGAAATACTTTTATTGTTCATTTTCTACTTCTGTATGAAGTGCTCAGGTTTATATGAAGTTTACGGGTTTCATGTGAAATTTCAGCTATGTTATCATCAATTTTGATATTTAGGCACCAATTTTGGTTATAATTTTTCGTGTGATATAGGGGTAACCGGGGTGGATATGGCGGAGATAGACGCAGAGACAATAGAGATGGAGGTAATTCTGGGCCTGATAGGCGTGATCACTATTCTGGGAACCGTTCTCGTCCATACTGAGCCTCAACAATGAGCATTTTATGTACTATGAATTGTGATATGAGGGATTTATTTTATTCAGTTGGATGGTTACTTGAAATGGAAGCTAAAAGGTAGGTTATTCACTTTCTTCAAGTTAGACCTCTAAGCCCCTTTCTGGTGGTTCACTTGTTGGTGGATTCTTTTAGATGGGGTTTAATTTGATCATGTGAATGTTTTTCTAGTGGCAAATGGATAGTCTCCAAATTGCTTGCTGCTAAGGTAGGTTGGTTATTTCAGGTGAGTGTTACTTTCATGATAATGTGTTGTACCCTTTTTTGGGATTTGATCCACATGTCATTTTGTGGGTGTCTGCTTTCATGTATCATCACATATGGCATCATGGTGCTAACATGTGATGGCTTTTTATAGAATTGTAGAATGTTGGTTTCAATTTTAGTTTATAGATCCTTGGTTTTTTTTTAATAAAAGACAATTATATTAAGTAAAAAGAAAGATTACATCAAGACACTTGCATAAAACAAGTGTCCGCAACACATCACACAAACACATAAATCTAAGTGAAAGCAAACAGACAGAAAGATGACAGTTACAATAGCAAACATATGCAACAACCATATCCTTGGTTTTTTAAAATGTTCCTTATAGGAAAATAATGGGCTGACTATTTTTTTAGCCTTTTGATCATTGATTTTACTCCGCATGGTGCATACTATGTTCTATATGATAACTGAATTATCTATGGTCTTCAGTTTATTATGGGAAATTTTGTGCTTATTGCCTTGCAGTTTATAGGTAGAGATGTTAAGACTTGTCACCTTAGTAGGTGTAATGAAATTTTGCATAGGAATTGCATCATGTGTACGTAATAATCAAACAGTTTGACTCAATGTACAATTGCATCGACTTTCCATAATTGTATTGAACAATCAATGAAAGCCGCTCCTTTTTTTCGGGCATTATAAAAGGTACTTCAGTCGCTATTGAGGGTTGAAGTAATGCATTGCAAAATGGAAGGATATCATTTTGGGTATCGTGCTTATGTGTGCCCTAGTATGCTTAATAATAAAAGGATTTTATGGTTGCAAGTTTCTGTATTAACTTGAAATGATGGGTTTCCACAATTTGTTGGCCTTCGACGGTGATAGACTTTTGCAGGTTGGTGTGGAAATTGGCTGTTTATGTAGCTTCATATCCGTTTGTATTTTCTCAAAAATTGTGTGGCAGCTGAATTGTTGTGTAACGTAACAACTTTCCATAGGAAGCCTCTTCAATATGTAAAAAGGCGGAGTACGAAATAATTACTAATGTGTCCGTCTTCATTAGCTCAAGGTCTCAACTGTTGAAAACTATTTAGTTCCATCTTCTCTTGCTACTTTGTTTCTTTTAATGTTAATCATTTTATTTTGTCTTAAAAATGAAGGCATTTTACACGTGTTTTTTTACATATTTTATATTATATTTGATTTGTAGCTTTGTTTTTATTTCAAGTCTCAATTTGAAGTCAACTGTGGGCTCTTAATTGCTGGTAAAAGAATCCGTAGATTCAAAGGATTTACTAAACAAAATTGTGCATGGGATATGACAAAATCCGTAAAGTTCAAGGTCAAATGCTACAAAAATGGAAGAAAAAAAGTATGCACGCTCAAATGATAGGAAAGCATTCGGGCATATACCTGGAAGCTCTTTCAGAGACGGTTTTAAAATGAATGTTCAGTATATTCATATCAAGTTCTTCGTTGATAGATTGACTCTTTAGTATAAACTATAGTTTTTGTTTTCCTCCCCGCTTCAGTTGATCTTGCAAATGCTGGTTTCTCTTCAATTCGGAAAACAAGTCACTAAAAATACGGGAAAAGGCCAAACACAACTCTAAGAAATGTCGTATGTGTTAGCAATAGGGGTGTTCAAAATTTCCCGTCCCGTCCCAAGGCATTTTGGGACTGGAAATTTATGTCCCGAAAAATTTCCGGACGGGACACGGGACGAGGTCGTCTCGAATATATAAATATGTGTTTTTATATATATTTTTTCAATAAAAATGTATGTGTATGTATAAATATACATGACATTTTTTATGAAAAACATGGTAATAATATAATTTGACCTTATTAAGTTGTACAAGATGTATTATAAAAGTAATATTGAACTAGTTCATTTGTTTGTTACAAAAACAAAATGTCATATTTCTTTACAAGTAGATATTTTTAATAAAAAAATTCAAATTTTTTGTTTTCGGGAATTTCCTGTCCCAATCCCGTCCCGTCCCGGTCCCCGATTGAGACGGGACAAGTTCGGGACGGGACACGGGACGGAAACCCCGTCCCATACCTTTTTCGGGACTGGACATGGGACAGGAGTGTCTCGATTCTATCCTGTCCCATGAACACCCCTAGTTAGCAACTCGAGCAATTGCATAATCTTTAATCTAGAAAATAAAAAGAGATAAAATGTGGGATAAATGAGACTACTATCCTTAAAATAAAAGAGATAAAGTGTGCGATCAATAAATGCATATCGTTTTTTGTATGAATGATAAATGTTCGCACTAAAAATTGAGTATATTATTTAGGTGCTACTATGCTTAATGCAAAATCTAACTCATTCCAACTTTATATGCTAAGAGTTTGATAAACACAAAGTTGGAATGAGTTTGCTTTTGATAAACTCATTCCAACTCTCCCTTGGCATGTTTATCAAAAGTCATTCTTAATCTATCTTTTTTCTTTTTATGAATATTTGACAAGTAATATTGTATTAACTCAAAAACTTTATAACGACTCCAAATAGTTTATAAATTTAATCCACAAATTACAATATGACTACTCACACTCTATCAATGATTGGGATAGGAGTAGGCGATATATTTTTCCCAAATAAAATTGAAGCCTCTCATTTAACATTGTAAAAGAAATTGTTAACCAAATTTGATGAGTTAGATTTGGAGCAGAAAACTTATGTTTTGTATGAAACTAGTATTTTTTTCAGACATTATTTTCCATAATCTATTTTATTTCAAAAGTGTTTATTCAATTTTTCTTAAAATTAATCTCCTAAATCTATGTCTGAACAGACCCTTAATCAGAAATACACATACACATGTAGTACTCCCTCACTCTCAAATACTCCTATAAACTTATTTGGAAAGCTAATTTTAGTTCTAACCATATTACTTACCATTGATTCGTTTCACTTCTCCAGCTTTCACTACATCTCATAGATTTTCCCGCCAAAAATGTCACACTCAGAGCAAGATCATCACATCCTTCGCGCCTTAATCCAATCTCGAAGGTCCTCTTTCTCTTTCTTCCTTACTTTATCTCTCCTTCTCTTCAATCGCCTTAACAATTTCCAAATCTCTCTCTCTCTCTCAGCTTCGATGATTCCACGCTTCGAATTCTCCAGTCTCTTCTGGTTTCCAAAGACGTGGAATCGTCAACGCAACTTCGATCAAGCTTCACAGCATTTCTCAGATCTCAATTCCTCTCTGTCATTCGCTCCATTTCCTCGAAATCTGTAGCGGAAAAGCTTCTTGTCCTCGATTTTTTCGTTCGAGCTTTCGCTATCGTCGGCGATGTAGAGGTACGTATGTACATCCATTCGTTTGTTCGTTCTTCCTCTGATAAATTATTTACAAGCCACTGTTATCTTTAGAATTGCTTAGCTTTGAGATACGAGGCTCTGCTTATGAGAGAACTCAAGTCTGCTAGTTGTCGGTGGTTAGATGTGTCCTCTGTGGAATGGTTAAATTTTGTGGAAGACGCGTTACATAACGGTTTTCATTCCATTGCAGAGAAGGTATATATACATATTGACTTTATTGAGCGTGTTCCCTGTGTTTGTAATATTACCTTAGTTTCATAGTTTTGCATAGAGCTGTACAAATGACGAGCGTGATCATCAGGCTAACTTCTTTTTTACTATTTGGCCATTAACAAAAACAAAATAAATATAAAAAAGACTAGGGAGCAAAAAATATAAGTGAAAAGTGAAAAAGTAAATATGTAATACTCTCTCCCGTCCTAGTCCTAAATATTAGACTTAATTGAATTTTTCTAAAAAATCCTTAAAAAGGCAAAATAAGTTAATTATAAATTGATTTACCTAATTTTTTCCCTTAAACTAGTTTAGTTTACCTATAAACTAATAGATAATCTAAAAATATATCAAATATGTCATCATTTAATAACCTATTTCGCAACCTTAATCTCTCAAAAAAAAATCAATTAGGTCCTATATTTAGGACCGGAGGTAATATATAGTAAAAAAGTGTCATAATAATAAGAAAATATAGATTGTTAACTGATTGAAATATTTTTTATTAAAAATAATAAAATATCCATGGGTTGTCCGAATGGTCATGAAACATATGCCCTTGTCCGGTCTTACCTATCGGTCAGCTTTGGTCAAGTTGTCACAGTGATGGTTCCAGGCTGAGTTTTTCATGACCAATTTTACTTCAAGACGG
This sequence comes from Mimosa pudica, assembly GCA_029929735.1. Lineage (NCBI taxonomy): Eukaryota > Viridiplantae > Streptophyta > Magnoliopsida > Fabales > Fabaceae > Mimosa > Mimosa pudica. The sequence continues at coordinate 13,154,136 of JAKELP010000004.1, read as the reverse complement.
GTCCTGATTGGGGCGCCGGACCACTAGGTATATGTGCAGCTGTAATTTTGCAGCTTTGTTCATCTGGAAATTAACTTCTGTGTGGATTAAGATGTGAAAATCAGGAACTAGTTTTGCATCACTCTTTTTGTTATAGACCTGAGTTATCTGCAATTACTTACCTGTTTGAGAATTAGGCTTGTCAACATGCATTATTGTGCGTTGGGAAGAATGATGTTCAAGAGCCTGGGAGAGATGGATTTTCTGAAAATGCTGAAGCAATTAGAATGATTACAAGGCTGAGGGACCGTGCATTGAAATCTGTCTCTTCAGGCTCTGGTATCTCCTAATTTTTGTATTGATTTCTTGTTTTTATTCTTTGACATGATTGGATTTTAAACTCATTTTGGGATACTTGTGCTACACTTCATTGCTGAGCATCCTCGCTCGTCAATGAGAGCATTGTTGCTGCGGTGCTCTTACTACAGAGCATAACTAGGAGTGTATCATGTTTGCAGGAGATAATGTAGTTTTTTTATGATTCCGTCTTAGATGCGTGTCCCTTTGGCATGAATGCTATACATTCTTTTACTACATGTATATGCATAGACTAATTTAAATTTACTTGTATCATCTATCTACTGGTGCGCAACCTCTACTTAACTTCACGTCCATTTTCCTCCACAAACTACATCGTTTAATTAAGAAAAACTATGGGATAATCATTTTACCTCTAAAACAGAAAGTGAATTTCAGAAAATTTGTTGGATCAAAGATTTTTTTAAATAAAATGACTTAGTTTTATCTGATTGGAGGGAAATGGACGAGAAGCCAGGTGGAGAGATCCCGAGCCATTTTATCTACACTGCTGCACTTTTAGTTGTGTAATGCTTCCTCTATTCTTTAAAGACACCAAATTGTGCCTAAAACTAATTATACATATCTAATATAAATTTGAGCTTAAAAAGAAAAAAGCCACATTTTGGTTATCTTTGAATGCACTGAAATAAGATTCTAGTGCTTAGTTATAGGGAAATAGTTATGGTGAGGGGAGTTAACAATCAACAAGAAGGTTTGGGCTGGTGTGTTTAGAATCAGAAGAAACAAGGATAAGAGATGCATCTAGTGAGCAGGAAAATGAATTTTTAATCTGATAAGTAGTACACGCTTCTGCAAACCGCTGTTGATTTCTGTGTCTGTTTATGTTATGAATTAAGCTCGTCAATGTAGTATCTCATTTGAAAGATGTATCTTGAAACTGTTATGTAATCAATGCTTTTTTGAGTGTTCTTATCTTCATTAAAAATTGTGTTTTATGGTGTCAGTTCAGGCGCTGGCAGCGGAATACCTATCACGGAAATCATCTGAACAGGGAAAGTCAAATTTAATCTATGAAGAAAAACGATGTCTAGCCAGCACATCCTTTAGAGATGGGATTAAGAAGCAGAATATGCGAAAGTTACACGAAAAACAGAGCGTTTTATATGGATCAGTGGGGAATGAACTGGACATTAATCAAGTTCACCGCTGATTAATGACAGAGGAGCTTAACAAAGGGCATCCTTCGTTCTTTTTTATTCGAGTTGACACTTGATCAGATTTCATACACTGATATTTGACCGATTAAAATAATAATAATATTAACTATTTCATCAAATAATAATAATAATAATAATAATAATAATAATAATAATAATAATAATAATAATATCCATCATTTTATTTCTCATTCTGATAAAGGTTTTAGATCGTCCCTTGTTAGCTTCTGCGGTGCTTCTAAGATTTGTGGTAATATTGTTTGAACTATATGGTAAGTTGTTATGTGGTGTGTGATGAAGATTATGCACTAATCTTTTCTATATAATGAGATTGACTATTTCATAAAAAAAAACTTCAATAACTGGGTTTTTTTTCTGTGAAACAGAAACTTCACCCCCATTCCACCTTTATACCTCTGATTATAATTATTGATAATTTAGTGGTCTTCAATTTATAACAATAATCACTTAAAATACTTAAAATATTAGTTGATGATTGAAAAATATTCAAGGAATGCATTTTGCTATTTTTTATTTCATATTCAATAGCTTAAGTTAAGAAAATATATTACATAATTTATTGAAAAACATAAGAGTGCTCAAAAGAATTGGATAACGATATTCTTCTTATTCATAAAGTTTATATATATCTAGACACAAATTTTTCATGGATGGATAAGTAGTCATGGGTAATGTTGTCGTTGAGTTGACGTCCACATAGGAAAGGAGTAATATCAATCAATAATACTAAAAATAACATAAGCAAGGACATTTGAACAGAACGAGACAGGGGAAACTAGAAGATAGAGGAAAATAGCTAAGGAAGCTAAAGATAAGATGGAATACAATTCAGTGATAGGAAGAAGCCAGAAAGAGGAGCAACAAGTGCCCGACCCTGCCTTCCCCATATCATTATCATACTCCTCCACAACTCATTCCACCCATGATTTCACTATTTTGGATGAACTAAGAGATGATGTTCTATTAGACTCTGAACATGACCACACAGAATTATTATCACAACATCATTCTTATGGTGATGGTCAGCTTAATTGGGACTTTATGGAATTGGAGGGGTTCTCAGCTGTTGATGCAGAGGAAGGAGAAGATGATGATGAAGGAGAAGAGGAGGAGGAGCTTGTGGAAGACAAGTTTATTAAGACAGAAAATAATGGATGTCTCTGGGAGGAAGAAGATTATTACAATATGAGGTCTTTGAAATTGAAGTTAAACTATCAAGAGGTTCTAGATGCATGGTCTGACCGTGGTTCCCTCTGGGCAGACAATTCTTCTATTTTACTGCCTTCCAACAATGGCCTATGTTATGTCAGTTCTCTTATTTTTATTTGTACATACTCATCTGATCTGTGAATTTATTATAGAATATAAGATCTTTCACTATGTGTGTGTGTGTGTGTGGTTATTTTTGTTATAAGTGTATTTGTAATTGACATGAAGGAGTTTGATGGATATTTGAACTAGATGGGAGAAGTTCCAATAATGGAGGGAGATAGGAGTAAAAGAAATGCCAGTGTCAAGAGGTACAAAGAGAAGCGTCAGAGCAGATTGTTCTCCAAGAAGATAAGATACCAAGTTCGTAAACTAAATGCTGACAAAAGACCTCGACTCAAGGTAGTTTTCTTTCGTTAATTTAATTTTTTTCTATACAACTATGCAATGACATCTTGTGATCAATGTATTAGACCTCGTTAATTTGTGCTTTTTTTTTTTATTGTTATTGGATGAAAAGGGTGGTGTTGATAATTTGGATGCAGGGTCGCTTTGTGAAGAAGAGACTTTAAAAGAAGTAACGGGGGCGATGACTGAGGAGTCGTCCAAAATATCTCTCAAAAATATCTCTATTCGTCTGTGTATTATTTTTCCCTTAGCCAGTTCTCATTTTTTATATGTGCATAGATTGGAGCTATCCGATTTGACGTATCAACAATCTGTGACTCGTGATCTAATATGGTATTACTATAGTTGTGGAATCTTGCGTCATGACTTCGTGAATATTATTGTAAAACATGGTCCATCGTTGTCGTTTAGTGTGACCCAAAAGCTTAGCATTCAAACATTCCGTAGTGTCAAGTGGCAAGTTCATTTTCAATGTACCGTTTAGTGTGTCATTTGTGAGAGATCAGAGAGCTATATAAAAGCTAACTATAATCATTAATATAAGTGCTTGGCTAATTAAGAGAGATAAAAAAGAGTTAAGAAAACTACTTTAACGTGAAATCGCTAAAAATCCATGTACATCACTAAATTTATAAGTCAGACAAATTATTAGTTTTCAAAAAATATTAAATATAAGATATAAAATAGACAAATTTATAAGTCAGACAAATTATTACTATATACACGAGTCATGTGTAGCTGCAAATTAAATTAAGGGTGTAATGATGTAAGGCATTTGTTGAAATATCTCAGTAATTGACTTACTTTTTATAGTTTTGAGTTGGCCTGGTAGTTTGGCGGAGTGGCGCTTTTTCATTAATTAGACCAATAGGGAAGATATAGAACTGACTCCAGCATCTTTCATCACGGCCTGGCTCCAAACAACGTTTAACCACAAATTTAAAACGAATGGCCCAATAAAAGAATAGATGCGAATTCACAGTCCATGTACATTAAACTAAATAATGCCTTAGTTTAAAATTATTTTTATATATTTTTTTTGGTAGGATTACAATTATGTCCCAATACGGGCCGCCTTGACTCAACAATGAATTTGCTTGTCGGGAGGTCATGAGTTCAAATAAGTTTTTCCCATAGAGGGAGGAGGAGGTAAGATTTTGTATAATATATTCCCTTAACTTCCTCAAAACTCTTACATTGTAGAAATTATAATTGGGTTGACCCTCTTTAGTACAATTAGGTTACAAAGAAGGTAGTTAGTGACAATCACATCCCAAAAAGTCATTAATATAACTTTGAAGTAGTACTTAGGGGCCTATGTTGATATTAGATGTGTTAGAATGTGTCAATAACAATTATGATTTGAAAGAGTTGTTTTTGTGTAACTACTCTGAGTATATCAGCAGCTCTCAACGCATGTAATTTAATATATCACCCCAATCCCTATGGATTTCAGTGAAATTTAATGACTTTGAGATTCAAATGTGATTAATTACTTTTTCTGAGAACCTAATTTTAATTCTATCTAATATTTTTTTTAAAAAAAATGGATTATTATCTTGATATTTAGAAAAATAATGGAATTTTTTGGAGTTGATTGTCATAGTTTAAGACAATTATTGTTAAGTGCTTGCTTTATTTTATGGTTGTGAAAGAATATAGAAAGAAAAAAATTTGTCAAACTTTTATAACACGTCAAATTAAAAATTGTGCTAGTATTAAACAAATAATACAAATTAAAACAATTAAATGAATTTTATGAGTGAATCAGAATATATGGAGTTTGATGTATAGCATGAGGCACTTATTTCATTATAACACTACCAATTAATTTTAGTATCTCCGCTAGGTTAGGTGTTCATAATCATAGCTAGTGTTTAATTATGATGACTCCAGGCCAGCAATTCAAAAAGATGACTCCATTATTGACTTTACCAAGATCAAAAGATCTCAGTTATAAACTTACTTAGGTTAGATTTGTTATATCTAATCATTTAATTGAAAAAGGGATTTATGATGATGAGTCATGATATTAAATTTAATCAACATCCGTAAACAATATTTTTTTTAATAAAACTGAACATGACTTTAATAACATACATAACACTATATAAAGGATGAAATGTGTAGTTTGTTTTATATAAAGACAATATATTAAGATAAAATAAAAATTATGTAGTATAGTTCTTAAAAGAGAAAATTGATAGGGCAATGCATTTCATAAAAGATGCTTTAAGTTAACCTAAAAATTTAAATGTCAGTGAATATTAAAAGTACAATGTTTTTTTTTTTTTTTTGATCAAAAAAGTACAATGCTGAGTTAATGGAGTACTTTCTAATAATAACAGAGCAAAGACTAATTTAAATTTAAAATAAAAAATCCAACTTTTCCCCACAGAAAAAAAGGTGCGGGTACAACACGTGCAAGAAAATAAAAGGAGGAGGGTCTGCCTTTGCATGAGGGTGCAACGTGGAGACTAGAGAGTGAGGAAAGTGTCACATGACTTGACGCTAGCTGGGTCCCATCCTTTTCACCGTATCTGTCTGTATCGTTAATGAGATTCCCTTTGGATTTCATTATTGCGGGACGTGTCGGAGGTTAATATCTGGGTCATTGAGGGAATAGCGAATTATGCTACGACGCGTGTCTTTCTCATATTGGCTCTTTTTTCTTGAGGACACCATTCGAACTTCATATAACTATTATCTTCTTCATTTGTCCCTATCAACCCCAAAATCACATTTCAGAAATATGCAATCCCTTTTATTACGCATGAAGGCCTAAGCAGTTTCTATGATTTTTAATCGTTCAAACTTAGAAATGATTATGATTTTTAGCATAAAATAAAATAAGTTTTTTCGATTATAAGTGTAAAACTGTGCAATGAAAAAAATACAAAGTTTCATGAAATCGAAATATAGGTATGGAATTTTATACCATCTCAAACTATCAATATTGTTTCTCATTTTTAAAAATTTTAAAATTTTTTGTTTGGGCATTAGAATCAGTGTAGGTTGTTAAAAAATCATAGTTTATGTGGAAAAATTGAAGAGATGAATGTTGAAAATATGTGTGATTGTATTTTGGAAAAAACTTATCTCCAGATTCTTACTTTCATTTTCTCCAATTTCCCAATGAAAATATGACACATGTTTAAATAACCACATCACTTTCTCTTTATTTTTCTCTTTCCTCCATCTCATCTCAAATCCTATTACCAAATAAAAAAAAAACACCTCCCTTCTCCCCAATCCCCATAGCAGTTGTGGCGGCCTCCCGAACCCAGAAATTCCATGGACTTGGTGGTGACTAATTAAATATACATACAACAGTAAAATACTAGTTTTTTTGCACGAAATGTGAATTAAATTTCTTTAAGTATTGTTGACATGGATTAATTTGTCTTTTTGAAATAAAAGGAAATGATAAAAATGTTCGGAAGTAAATAGAGGGCTGGTAGTTATCTGTGTAGAACAGACGTAGTAAATAAAGACAAATGCTAAGTTTATAAAGCAAAGAGATAGAGTATGTAATTTTAATTTGTTAAATTGGTACAAGTAAATGGAAGATATTGATAAACACATATGGAGAGTTAATAGACTTAAATATAAAATTGGTATATAATTCAATAAATTAATAGTTGTACTAAGGTGAATATCTAATAAATCGTCTAACACAGTTTTTTAGATTTCCTAAGCTAATTAGTATGTATATCGCATATTTGATGAACTTCCAAAAATTAAAATTTAATGTTCGCTGGTGTCCTTTTTATAATTTGAGAATTTTTCATGTAATTTTTTTTAAATAGATAAGTTTACTTGTCGCATGGTCTGAAGTCATAGTGTAGTATCTCTACATAAAATATGAGTAAGATTGACTTTTAATATATTCTCTTTCTCAATATCCTGATCAAGTGGGAGTTAAAACAAGTTTAATTTTTTCCCTTAAAATGAGTATTGTTCCTTAGTACAAAACCCCAAAGAAAAAAATTTTAAACAAGAAAGAGAACATCATTCACGTTCCGCTTTATATAATGCATTGTGTGGCCCAACAGAACAGTGATGTTCATGTATCAGCATCAGCATTGTAAGTGAACTTGCATTGGCTCTCTCCTTGGAGGAGTAAAATTACCCCGTCGGTGACTTTTTCATCCTTTATAAACACCAACGCGTTTCCAACTATATCCTCCATCCATCAACAAATTAACCAACACCTCAAACTACTACCGTTGTTAGTTACATTAGTATTACCACTTAACTATATCATGTCCAAGGTTGTGTGCGTGACCGGAGCTAGTGGCGCCATCGGATCATGGCTGGTCCGCCTCCTCCTAGACCGCGGCTACACTGTCCACGCCACCGTCCAAAATCTCAGTTATGCTCTTTTCAATACATATCTTCATTTCATTAAGTTATTTCCATTACATATAATATAATGCATCCCATAAGAAATAAAGACGTAGCTAGCTAACATATAAAGATGAAGACACTATAAGGGAGATTTTTTTTAGTCAACAGTATAAGCGTGATTAATAATAAAGTAATTAAGAGCACATCATATATACACAGAGGATGAGAATGAGACGAAGCATTTGGAGGAGATGGAAGGAGCAGAGAGTAGATTGAAATTGTTTGAGATGGATCTGCTGGACGTAGAGTCCATCAAGGCCACCGTGAAGGGCTGCGTGGGGGTATTCCATCTGGCGTGTCCCAACGTAATCGGTCAAGTTCAAGATCCAGAGGTACATATTCATTCGTATATAAAAATATAAGACATATATATATAGTTTCACTTTTCAAAAATAAATATATGATCTAGTTGACTTTAACGAGGAGTGCAGAAGGAGATAGTGGAGCCGGCGGTGCAGGGGACGGTGAATGTGCTGAAGGCGGCGAGAGAAGCAGGGGTGGAGAGAGTGGTGGCGACATCGTCCATATCGGCCATCACTCCAAGTCCTAACTGGCCTTCCGATAGGATCAAAAATGAGGACTGCTGGTGTGACCTTGACTACTGCAAAAGCAAGGGAGTATGTATATATATATATGTTTTTTACTGCTACCACGTCCACTTTCCTTTTGGTGACAACATGATACTATAGTACGGAGTATAAGCTATGATAAAAAGTTTTATATTCATCCTCACCAATGATAATTAATAGAGTTTTAATTTAGATAACTGAATGATAAATGAAATCATTTTGGTCATCAGTGAACAAAAGAAAAGTCTCACTTTATAGTTTTGTTGTCAGGTGAACATGAAGTTAGTTTTACATCTCATGTCCTACAATTTATTATTGATTTTCTTCAAAAAAAAATATGAAAAGAGAGTTTATATTTAAGGATCGTGTTTAAAAAACGCTGGCAGACTATATATAAATTGTAGAGATATTGATTTTTGATTTGGGGATATATAATGCATGCAGCTATGGTATCCGATAGCAAAAACGCTGGCAGAGAAAGCAGGGTGGGAATATGCAAAGGAGACAGGGTACGACGTTGTTATGATAAATCCAGGCACCGCCTTAGGCCCTCTCATTCCTCCCAGGCTCAATTCTAGCATGGCCGTCCTTCTTGGCGTTCTCAAAGGTCTTCTTTTTTTTCTCTCCCTCACTTTCACTTTCATTTTGTGACTGTAACATTATTGAGATAATAAGTCTCACTTTATAAGATTGAGAAATGCTACCCTCCTAATAACACCTTTTGACTTTTTTAAAGTTAAGGAAATCAAATTATACCATTAAATTATGAGATATGTCATATTTAATTGGATTATATATTAAATTTACAAGTATAATAAATTAGTTTTATAATTAAATGATCGGTTTGTATCATTAATTTCTCAAAAAAGTTAAAACTTATAATTAGAAAGGAGTAAATTAAGTGCACACTTAGTGTTGAGGTGTGTAATAGGAAGAAAAATATTGCATATATATACAATTTATTCATCTTTCAAAAAAGATATGTGATATATATGAACCATATTGCATTATTTGCAGGGGATACAGAGACATATGAGGACTTCTTCATGGGGATGGCTCACTTTAAGGATGTGGCCATGGCTCACATACTGGCCTTCGAAAAGAAAGAATCATCTGGAAGGAACTTGTGTGTGGAAGCCATTCGTCACTATGGTGATTTTGTGGAGAAAGTGGCTGAATTGTACCCTCAATATAATGTGGCTAAGGTTCCCAAGGATACTCAGCCTGGCCTGCTCAGAGCCACGGATGCTTCTAAGAAATTGATTAACCTGGGCATGAAATTCACTCCTATTGACCAAATCATTACGGATGCTGTTGAGAGTTTGAAGGCCAAGGGCTTTCTCTAAATCTCTCTATCTAAATTAGTTCCTTCTTAATCAATTTGGGGGCATTTAGTATTGGGGATGGCCTGGTGTTTAATTATGGAGGTCTTGTGGTTTGGGTGGATCAAATAAGGATATGGTGAGCTTGCTAAGTTTCAGTCAGTTGCTCTGTATTTTCATGACAAGAGTTGTTTGTTATGTAAAAACTCTTGTGGTTAAATTAATATTGAATAATTCTTACCTTGTTCCACTTAGTAGAGCAGGCAAAGAAAGAGTCACCTTGCAATAATGCCTAGACCCTAATGAATCTATCAAGGATTGGATAGCGATATAGAGAAAACCGACCATTCACTTGATTGGTTGTTGTTTATTTTAAAAAGGTTGAATTGCAATATTCAGCATTATCTTTAGATTTATAACCATCATAACAATTTATTTTTAAAAAGTAATTTATTCTAGAAGTTTTAGATCAGGTGGTCATAATCAAGTGAACAAAGGAGAGCAGGGGATTGAAGTTGGATGCTAGTCACATAACTAATTTTAGTGCCTATAGTGACGCCTAATGAGCACCATAGCGCTTATGGCTGCAGTTGAACCTGCACTATTCCACAAAAGATCTAACTTTTTAATTGATTATTTACTTATCAAAATAATATTTATTTTAAAAGGTTATAGTTTAAATATCATCTTCATTTTATACTTTGAACACATTTTTTTTCAAAAAATATAAAAGATGAACAAAATAATCTATACCATCAAAATGATTAAATCCACTATCCAGTGCTCCTTGCTTTCATTTTCCCTAAAAAGATCAGATGTTTATAAACCACATAATTTCTACTTTCTACAAAAATATTTAAGTGGACAAGGCCTAAGGACTAAAAAAGTTACCAACTACAACAACACCTGATCACTTATTCTCAATTAAACAAAGGAACTCAGCCTTCAAGGCTCCAACTCTATGAGGGCCAAGCCCAATAACATCATACTATAATGCATCCTTCAACATAGAAGCCACAAGACACTCACCATAAAACTCAAGGTTAGGACTGAGGAGTGTAGGGAAGAAGATATAGCTATGGCGTACCACGTACTAGCGGTGGCATATCCAGGGAGAGGCCATATCAATCCCATGATGAACCTTTGCAAAATTCTATCTTCTCTCATGCCATCCCATCACCAAGACATGCTCATAACCTTTGTTGTCACAGAAGAATGGAAAAATTTACTAGGCTCAGGTCCAACCATGCCCAAAAATATAAACATATCTACTATTCCCAATGTCCTCCCATCAGAGTTTAACCGTGCTAACGACTTCCCTGGGTTTTATGACTCTGTGATGACAAAAATGGAAGCTCCCTTTGAATCTCTGCTTCATAATCTTCAGACTCAGGTGACAATCATTATTGCTGACGCTGAGCTTCTGTGGATTGTTCCTCTTGCAAATAAATGGAATATTCCTGTGGCTATTCTCTTTACCAGCTCTGCTTCAGTGTTTTCCATGTTCCTCCACTATCATCTCCTTCCAAAAAATGAACATCTGGGAATTAACGTATCAGGTAGGCTCTACATAACTTAGAATAGAACCATTTTTTCCCCTGTCATTAACAATATATTCTCTTCCATCCTAAATATAAATATAAGATTATTTGACTTTTTTTAGAAGTTTAGGAAGCATATTAGACCATTAAATTATAACATATGTCACGTGTAAGAATTATAGATTAGTTTATAAGTAGAAAAAATTAGTTTTGAAGAAAAAATATCTATAAACAACATAAAGTAATTAATTTTGTAATTTCTTTAAAAAAATTAAAGTGCTCTTATAATTGGGGCATTAGAATATTATTGATTTGCTACATGGTTGACAGGGCATGGAGAAGAACGTGTGGATAATATTCCTGGAGTTTCATCAACAAGAATGTCGGACCTACCCACTATTTTCCATGGAAATGATAACAAAGTATTGAAGCTTGCCTTACAATGCATATCAAGAGTCAAGCAAGCGCAATATCTCCTTATAAATTCAATCTATGAGCTTGAATCCCAAGCTATAGATGTTCTCAAAGGCATATGTTCTTTCCCTGTGTACTCTATTGGCCCTGCAATCCCATTCCTCGACATAAATAACAACCATCACAGTGATGGCCAGGACCTAAACTATATGGAATGGCTAGATTCTCAACCAAAAGGATCTGTTTTGTACATATCTTTAGGGAGTTTTCTGTCTATTTCAGCCGAGCAGGTGGAGGAAATTGTTGCAGGTGTAAGAGAAAGTGGTGTGAGATTCTTATGGGTGGCTAGAGGGGACATGTGGAAGCAAGATTTTGGAACAAAAGGGATTGTTATGTCATGGTGTGACCAATTGAGGGTTTTGTGTCATTCCTCTGTTGGGGGGTTTTTGTCCCACTGTGGATGGAACTCTATTTTAGAGGCAACTTTTGCTGGTGTTCCTATTATTACTTTCCCTATATACTTTGATCAGACTCCAAACAGTAAGCAAATAGTGGAGGATTGGAAAGTTGGATGGTGGGGAAGAGAAAGCATGGGAGTTGATGATGTTGTGAAGAGAGAGGAAATATCAATGCTTGTGGGGAGATTCATGAATTCTGTAAGTCCAGAATGTGATGAACTAAGGAGAAATGGAAAACAAGTTCAAGAGGTTTGTACAAGAGCAATTGCAGAAGGGGGGACATCTCTAAATAATCTCAAAGCATTTATTAAGGATGTTTTACGGAGCAAGGATATTTAAAGCCATCCATATTCGTATTGAAAAATTAGGAATTGGATGCTGATAAAAAAAAAGGAAAACTAATTACAGGTCTCTCACAAGGGAGTTAATATTGGAAAAATCCCAAAAGTTAAAAATATTAATGTAGGATCTCAAAGGACCTCACATTAATATATTTGAAAAGTGAAAAGACATTTTTGCCCCTAGCCTTAATAAAAAATGGCTGAGGGAGGAGGGTCGGGGGGAGGAGGGAGGAGGGTGGAGGGTGGGGGTGGTGGGGGTTGGGTGAGGGAGGAGGGCGGGGGTGTGGGGGGGTAATTTTTTATTAAGGCTAGGGGCAAAAATGTCTTTTCACTTTTCAAATATATTAATGTGAGGTCCCTTGGGACCCTACATTAATATTTTCAACTTTTGGGATTTTTCCAATATTAACTCCCTTGTGAGGGACCTGTAATTAATTTTCAAAAAGAGAGAAATTAGGAATTGGGGCACCATTCATATGGAAAGTCTGCATGGGGATTGATTATTGTTTATATATTGCTATAAATAAAATGTTTTTAAAATAAACACAAGAAGTAAAAAAGTAAATCAACATCTTATATTTCGCATTCTTTTTTTTTACCACATATTTTGTATTCTAATACCAACCGTAGTAATACCAATATTTTTGTTGCCCCTAGCTCTGTCCGCCAAGAGAAAAACGGTCGAATAATTGGGAGAAAATTTAGGGGTAAAATATATATTCAGTCATATCTGTGTCTGATTTTTCAATATTTTTTAATAATATAATCAATTTTAATTAGAGAGGTATTTTGACTCAACAAATTGTTAGTGTTAATAAAAGGGAGTAAAATACATTCTCAAATTGAAGTACCAAAATTAAACTAATGCAAAAAGAAGTGTACTTTTAAGGACGTCAATTTTTTTTTAAAAAAATAGAGGAGTGAGATTATAAAGTTTAGATTTGATAAAAAAAGATTATAAAGTTTTAGTATTTGAAAAAGAAAAATAAAAAGTAAAAGTAAAATAATGAAAAACGAACAGCGCCGCAACTCTGATCCTATTCTTACGCCTATATATATATTTTTTAACACTGAACAAATCTGTCCTATTTATTACAGTAATTTTTTTTGCCTAAATTTATTACTCTAATTCAGTAAACCCTCTTTGATTAAAAAAAAATCAGCAAACCCCCTAATTTTAAAGATCGACTGTGAACACTTTTCTTTTTCTCATTTCCCGCCCTCCTGTCAAAGAAACATTCCTCAAGCGAGATTCTTGATTTTACATCTCACTCCTCTCTCTTGGAATCCACATCATTCTCCTCTAACTCTACAAGGTGAACTTTTCTATCTCTGGAAATAAACGTGGATCTAGGTACATAATAATATGTTGAATTTCATCACATAAGGAAAAAGAGAAGGGGAAGAAAGGTAGAAAAAATAACTAACTCGTTAATGTCATCTCTAGAATCTCATATTCCATATTTATAGTTTTGTTTGATGTTTATTATTACTTTCCTTAGAGTTAATTACGTCATTCTCATTATGTATGCTTGCTTGATATTTTTATGAGTGATTTTGAAACTCATCTCATATTTTAATTACAATAATGTTTCATTCTTTTAGGGGTTATATATCATATTTTCCTTGAAAGTTTTAACTCGGGATCAAATTTGCCCATAAATTTTTTTTTGGGACAAATTTGCCCAAAAAATAATATTTGTAGAGTTAAAATTCTTTGGCTCAAAAAAGGTAGACTTGAGGTTTGTGGTACTTATGCATTATCAGACTCATTCGATGGATGACGAAAAACAAGAAAAAATTAAAAGGAAAAAGGAGGAAGGGAAGTAGAAAAAAAGGAGGGAAAAATAATATTTGTATAACTAACTCGCTGTTAATCTCTTCTCTTGAATCTTATATTTCATATTTATAGTTTTGTTTGATGTTTATTATTACTTTGCTTAGAGTTAATTATGTCCTTCCCATTATGTATGCTTGCATGATATATCTTTATGAGTGATTTTGAAACTCATCTCATATTTTAATTACAATAATGTTTCATTCTTTTACGGTTAAATATCATATTTACCCTGAAAGTTTTAGCCCAGGGTGTTATAAAAAAAACTTTTAGCCCAGGATCAAATTTGCCCCTAAATATTTTTGGGACAAATTTCCCCAAAAAATAATATTTGTAGAGTTAAAACTCTTAGGCTCAAAAGAGGTAGACTTGAGGTTTGTGATACTTATATATTATCAGACTCATTCGATGGATGACAAAAAACAAGAAAAATTTAAAGGGAAAATGAGGAAGGGAGATAGAAAAAAAAGGAGGGAAAAATAATATTTGTATAACCTACTCACTGTTAATCTCTTCTCTAGAATCTCATATTTCATATTTATAGTTTTGTTTGATGTTTATTATTACTTTGCTTAGAGTTAATTATGTCCATCTCATTATGTATGCTTGCATGATGTTTTTATGAGTGATTTTGAAACTCATCTCATATTTTAATTACAAATGTTTTATTCTTTTAGGGTTAAATATCATATTTGTCCTGAAAGTTTTAGTTCAGGATCAAATTTTCCCCTAAAAGTTTTTTGAGACAAATTTACGCTTCAAGTATTCAAAATGATCAATTTTAACTCTCACATCCTACATGTCTTACAACTCATTATCAATGTTAAAGCTTGCCCCATCTCATCATCTTCTTCCTCCCTCCATTATTCAATCTTCTTGAAAGCTAAACCATGCCATCTAAACACCTCCCTAACTTAATTACATTAGTTTATTTTTCTCTCCCTGTGGCTTCCATACCCATACACAGATCCCTCTTCTTCTTTCAGACCTTGCAAAATCCATCAATACATTCCTTCCCTCAATTCCCTCTCCCTCCTCTTAATTCCTTCTTTCTTCAGTATCTCTATCTACGCTTCCAATTGCTTCTCGCTTTCTCCGTCATATTTCTTCGTTGCTCTGTTTCTTAAAATTCCATCTCGAATTAGGGGACTGCATTCACGAAATTGGTCGTCAACCGAGCAATTGACTAGCCTCCGTTACATGAAACTGTGGAGCGAGAGAAATGATTATTAAGCGAAGCTTGAAAACTCAAATGCTGAGTTTAAAACGGTGCAAACTTGGGGACTCAGCTGGAGACGAAGATGACTACTCAGCATTTAGAAGAGGAAGAGGACCCGGAAAGGAAGTATGTGTACTAGATGTATTCAAGTGGAAGCATATATTCACAGCATCCATAGATGAATCTGTGGAAGGAGTGAGCGAGTTCAAATAATAATAATAATAATAATAATAATAATAATAATAATAATAATAATAAAGGAGTGGTTGTTTTGCTTGGATTGAATGGCTGGGAATGAATAGAAATAAGGTTGAAGTAAGGCGAGAGGGAGGGAGAGTGGTGGCGGAATCATCGGAGGGAGAGTGGCCCACAAGCTCAGCTAAATGGGGTGTTTCAGATACAAAGATTTTCTTTTGAACAGTGGAGGGATGGAAATGGAGAAGATGCTGAGGTGGCGCTACTTTTGACATGGATGATGAGGTGTTAAGACATGTAAGACGTAGGGGAAAAATAGATTCATTTTATATATTTTAGGGGCAAATTTGATCCAACAAAACTTTAGGGGCAGATTTGATCAACTTTCGAGGCAAATATGATCTTTAACCCTTCTTTTAGCCATGATTTGTTTATTACTCCATGCCAAACTTTAGGAGTATTAATTAATCTTTTATCTTATTTTCATTCTACCATGCCAAACTTTATGGGATTGTTTATTTTGCACTTATGTCAACTTTGAAATTCTGCAGTTATGGCATCAATTTTGCCCAGTGATCTCTCCGAAAATGGAACACAGGGTGTTGAGGGACATGCTAAGATATCAAAGAATGGGCCAGGATGGTATTTCACTAAGAAGCAGATTGAAGAAAATTCACCATCCAAACAAGATGGTATTGATTGGAAGAAAGAGTCTTGGCTACGCAGAAATTTCTGCGCATTTCTACAAAGATTAGGCAAGAAACTTAAAGTGTAAGTTTTTAAATGTTTTAAACTAGGGTTATTTGTCTATCCTAGATGAATGAGATATTTTTAGTTAATTAATGATTTATAATCAGTTTGTTTCTTTTCTCAAGTGAGATAATCAAACTTTTTTGTTGATTGTTTTTATGATGCAGATCCGAGAAAACTATTGCTACAGCATCGACTCTTTGCCATCGATTCTACCTTCGTCAGTCCTTTGGAAGGAATGATTGGAGGGTAAGTCATTGTTTTTATGGAATTAATAACTAATAAGCATAGCAGAAAATATTGTTACAATGTTTGTTGGAATAATAAAGGCATTGCAACAAATTTGATCAATAGGTCATTGCAACAACATGCATGCTTCTTGCTGGGAAAGTTGACGACTGTCTGCGTCATCGTCTGACACAAGTAATTTTTAAGTCATATGAAATTATGAATAATGAGAAGGACTCTTTAGCAGCTGAAAGAATCCAACAGAAGGTATTGATATCTTGGGTATTCCTTGAGCTTTCCTTATGCTTCCTTATCTAGCAATCATTTATTTTATCAGTGACCATATTAGAATCGTGTAATTAACTTTGTTTTATTAGCTTACATGTCCTTTTCCTTAGATTGTATGTTTTGTTCTCTTAACTTCAGTTTCCATTTGAGCGATCCTCATAATGCTTCAGCAAGTAGGTCCTGCATGCATGTTGAAACTAAAAATCAAATTCATAGCATTCATCTTTAATTTGTTTTTGAAGAAATGTTTTCTACTCATTAACATTTTCCCTCTTATAATATATTTGTTTTCCTTATATGATGTGGTGCAGGATGTGTATAAACAACAAAAGGAACTAATCTTACTTGGAGAGAGTCTTGTTCTCCAAACTCTCTCCTTTGATCTTGAGCTGGATAATCCATATAAATCTCTTTTTGAGGCTATTAGCAAACTCAAAATGGCTCGAACTCCCCTTCATCAAGTTGCATGGAATTATGTGAAGGATGGGTATGCCGATAACCTCATCTATTATATTTAATTATGTCTTCTCGTTTTCCTTTAATTTCCTGAAATATGTTTGTGGTATGCAGACTTCGAACATGCCTTTGCTTGCAATTCCAGCCTCATCATATTGCAGTAGGAGCTATTTTCCTTGCTGCCAAGTCCCTCAAAGTGAAGATCCCATCAGACGGGAAAAGTTTTTGGTGGCAGAGATTTGGTGTTACATCGGTGCAATTGGAAGGTTGGTGCCTTTTTGAAGTACTAGTAATATAAAGAATCGGAAAACAATATTACCACCTCTTTTCTACCATTCTCTAGTCTCTTTCATTTTCCGATTGCCTTTTTGAATTGTACAGTAATTGAGAATATTAATGTTCATTTTGATCAAAAAAGAGAGTATTAATGTTCATCAAAATAAGAATCTTGTGTTTGGGTTGTTAATTACTATGATAGATTGCACAGTTGGAGGCGACATAATCAATTTAGTTTTGGGTTTTATTTTATCATTGTGAAAGATCTAACTATGGTTATTTGTATTTTGCAGAAATCAGCCATCAAATAATGGATTTATATGAGCAAGAACAGATGTCGCCTTTGGAAAGCGTTAATGGAGCTACAGAAAGCGGAGCCACTAGTTGGGCATCTACAAAGGTCCTTGCAAGAAATGTTGAAAATGCAGCTAGAGACAATAATTCTCATACTAGAATGATGACTTTAAGACTTGAAACTTTTAAACCTGGAGCTTCAAAGACAGGGTTGCAATCATTAGCTAATCATGTTGAACAACATGTATCATCAAACCATACTAAAAGCAGTGATTATGTAGGCACAGAAATTAAACATAGGCTAGAAGATGAAGCCAAGGGTCATCCGCAACTAGAGGGAAACTTGAAAGAAGTTCAAGAAATGTTGAGGTCTCAATCAGGTTATCTGAAAGATGAAAAAAGCAATGGTAGGAGAAAAGAAATGATGGAGGCTGTGGAGAATGATAAACAGGCCAACAAAAACCTAGATCTTAGAGATGGTATGTTTGGTCGACCACCTTTGCAAGTGGTTAATGATATTGACAGAGACAATATTAAAGCTGCACTTGAGAAACGAAGGGACAAGATTAAATCTGCACTTGAGAAACAAAGAAAGACATCTGGCCATATAATCAAGAAACAAAACGTTATGGATGATGACAATCTCATTGAGAGGATGGTAGAGGATGGAGTTGAGAAGGCTGCACGAAGTGAAAAAAATAATCAGGATGAGAAGCTGTGCAGTAAGCCCTCATATAGATCAGATAATGAGCATCATCATGGGTCAAAAAGTCTCTCATCATCTCAGTCTTATCCGAGTTCTCCTAAAGAAGGAGAGATAATTGAATCACCCAAGTTATGCACCCGTAAGAGGAAAGCTAGTGCTTCCCTGATATTGCATTTTAGGTGAAATCTTGTCTCCCAAATTGTTGACTTGATTATATGGAAGATCTAAATCAATGTCAGCAGGATTAATAATTTTGAGAGGGAAAATAAAATGCATTTGTAGGAAAATCATGTTTAAGGGTCATTTAGAGTTGTACGACATCAATTATGGTTAGTTGTACCGAGCTTCCCCTATGGAAGAAACCTTCAACTTGGTTGGTTTTAATTTGTTGGACATTCTTTTGAACTGCATTTTTGTTGGACATTGGATGCTTATTATTGTATTGATTTTTCTGTACCCTGTACCTGACGGTAAATTTGGAATGGAATTTTTTAGCTGATTATTTCTAGTAACCTTTATTATGATCGATAGCGCAAGTTATTTTTTTTTTGGCAACAGTAGAAGTCACAGTTGCTTATTTGATTTACTCCATCTTTGCCCTTTGACTTTGT
This sequence comes from Mimosa pudica, assembly GCA_029929735.1. Classification (NCBI taxonomy): domain Eukaryota; kingdom Viridiplantae; phylum Streptophyta; class Magnoliopsida; order Fabales; family Fabaceae; genus Mimosa; species Mimosa pudica. The sequence continues at coordinate 13,135,066 of JAKELP010000004.1, read as the reverse complement.
GTTACTCTCGGTATTGGCTAGGCAGAATCCCAATCCAAGTAGTTTTTTTCCAGATGGGACGTCTTTGATTGATGCCCTTGTTAAACTTAAAACTAACAAAGATTGAATAATATATCTTTAATAGAAATTGTATGCTTGCGATCACATGGATCTTTAGATGCGCTCGTTCATGACTGTCTCAATAAATGATCACTTTGTCCGGCATTTCGTCTGGTTTTTGGCATGAATGTCAATGTCATGGAAAAATAAGAGGATATTGCCTTCTTTTTGGTTTTAGATAGTAAATTTTCATTAATTGAAAATAGGTACCGTAGGTTTCTTTAATATACAAATCTGTCCTTGTAACTAATTATGGTATTTGTAACTAATCTAACTAACTAAACCCACTCAATTACTCTATTAGATGAAGACTAAACAACCTTACAAAGGCTCCCTGCTAGTTGATTCCCACCGGCATCCCTACGACCCATAGGTAAAAACATGTGTTCTTAATGATAAAGCTCATCATAATTTTCTAAAAAGATATTTTAAAATTTTTTTATATGAAAACCTTCCAATTCTGCTGAAAATTTAATTCTCTAACATGCGGTGTCGAAATTAGCAAAGAATATTCATCCAAAAAAAGAAAAAGAAATCGGCAAAGGAAGGTGAAGCAAATGCTCTATTTTGCAATCCTTCACTTGACGACGCATCTATTTTAATCGGTGACCACTTGTTTTGTGGACACGTCACTACGTCAGATAGAACAAGACATTATACTCTTTTTTGTACTCGTCCTTTTCTTTGGCACTGATAATGCATATTGGCATTTGGCATGCATTCGAAAGCGTGTCACTGCAAATTGGTCTCTAAAAATGGGATGAAAAAGAAAAATGGATGTTTCCCATGGCCTCCCAACACGTATAGTAAACAGACTACAAATCTACCTGGGAGGTTGGGACTTAAAAGTTAGGGTAAATGGTCAAATCTAGCAATAAACTATTGGCCAAAGTACACCCCACATAAAAATGCATTTCGGGGCTCAAAACTAGCACTGATCAAGTACAAACTCGGTCAAATGTAGCAAAACCGTGAAAGTTGACAGAGTTGACCGTTAAGTTTGACCAGATTAAAACACATCACCTGTCATGTCACCTAATTAGGCTAAGTCACCTGCCATGTCACAGCATTTTCGCCACATCATCACCTTCTTCCCTACCACCATCAACACCTTCAAACTTTCCATCTCCGACCCAGCAACTCCCTCTCTTTGTGCCTCCCCTTCCTCCACCTGAGCAAATGTCCCCAGATCTCACTTTCTCCATCAACCTCATAATAAGTCATAACAATGACCACTTTTGAACTTATCCTCTTGCGTTTTTGCTTTACGTAGGGTCCACCGAGGGGGGCGGAGAAGGGGACGGTGGTGGTGGGGTCGAGATTGGAGGCATTGGGTTCTAAGGGGCCGGAGAGGGCGCCGCGTTCGATGGGGCCGTAGAGGAAGAAGGCGGCTCGGGGGTCGTCGGCGCCGCAGGGGACGGGCTGGAGGGGGAGGGCGGAGAAGGAGGAGGAGCTTTGGTAGCCGTTGGGGATGGTGGTGGTGGAGGAGGGGTGGAGGTGGAGCTGGAGGTTGGTCTTGGGGGCGGAGCTGTTGGCGGAGACAGATGCGCCGGAGATGGATTTGACGGCGGTGGTGGAGGAGGGGGTGGAGTCGTCGAAGCGGAGGGAGGGGGAGGGGGAGAGGAAGCAATCAGAGGGGGAGTGGAAGCGGTCGGAGGAGTGGTCGTGAGGTTGGTGGTGATGTGAGGAGTGGTGGGGGGATTTGCAGCAGGGGAGGAGGGAGGAGAGTGTAATGGAGAAGATGATGATGACATGGCGAGGAGATGATGATGAGGTGCTGACGTGGTTTAATAAGATGACATAGCAGGTGATGTGGTCTAAATATGTTAAAACTAACGGTCAAACCGGTCAACTTTCACGGTTTTGCTACATTTGACCGAGTTTGAACTTGATCAGTGTTAGTTTTGAGCCCCGAAATGCATTTTTATGTGGGGTGTACTTTGGTCAATAGTTCAGTGCTAGATTTGACCCTTTACCCTAAAAGTTAAAACTTAAAAACCTATCTCAACAAATTTCGACAATTGATGTTTTAAAGATTCTTTTTTAAAAATTTCCTAGACAACAAATAAAAAACGAGCGGGACCTTATCCTAATGTGCATAAAGATTCTTGATATTTTTAAGGATGTCATTTAATCCTTAATCTATTGACCCTTGAGTCCTTTGAGGCGTTCATTCCAAAGGTAAACTTACCCTGTACCACTAAGCCAAATTAATAAAGACAGAAAAAATAACACCGCTTTAATCTCCATCATATAGTGCGGTTCCTTCTTTAATATCACCGCAATTTTAAATTTCAATTCATCACCCAACTCTATCACTCTGATTAAAATGTTATAATAATCAGAAATGGACGAATATATCATAGCCATCATTTTGGACCACCTAACATATATATTACTTATACAAAATGGTTTAATCTATGCACACCACCATCTGACTATCAGTGCATCATCATCATCATCATCATCATCATCAATAATCAATCAATAAAGACTATAGTGACTCACTATGAAGAACTCCGGCGACAAGGAACCAATGATGTCATGCCACGTGGTGGCGATGCCATTTCCCGGCAGAGGACACATAAATCCCATGATGAACTTGTGCAAAATGATAGCATCCAAAAAACCCAAAGAGATTCTCATCACTTTTGTTGTCACCCAAGAATGGCTTGGTTACATAGGATCTGATCCCATGCCAGAAAACATAAGATTTATTTCAATTCCTAACGTTATACCATCGGAGCGTGAAAAAGCAGGTGACTTTCCGAGGTTTTATGAAGCTGTTATGACGAAGATGGAAGACCCTTTTGAGAAGCTCCTTGATCAGCTTGAGCTGCCGGTAAGAGCTATTATTGGTGACGTTGAGCTACGGTGGCCTACGGCGGTGGGTTGTCGGAGGAATATTCCGGTGGCATCGTTGTGGACTATGTCGGCTTCGTTTTTCTCTATGTTGCATCACTTGCAGATTTTCACACGTGATCGACCTTTATCAGCTGATCTTGTAGGTAAGTACTATATGCAACTATCTCTGTTTGAATTACTTTCTGAGTTTGACAATTTATTTTTATGTTTTATATCAATTGGGGAAAAAAATTAGAATTTAGGCATTAAAGTGAGCTGCAAATTTTGAATGCATGTTAACATGTTACGTGGACCAGTTTCCCTACTGATTATGATGGAGGTTCTTTGGTAATGCCTCATTGCCAAATATTGGACATGTTGAAGTTAAAATTAGTGATAAATGTTTGCATAATTTCTATTTTTTGTGAAACTTTCATTTTATTCCAGTTGATGAATCTTTTCATTTTATTCCAGTTGATGAGAATCTTAAACAAAAATTAATTGACAGAGGAAATAAGAAGGTGATTGGATACTCTATGAACTTTTATTTTTTGATGAATTTTAGTGATTGGATATTTTAGACACAAGTTATTAACTAACTCAAGGAATATTATTAATGGAATCAAGAGAGATAAATATTGTGTATGAGCTAAGTGCTTAGTTCTATGGAGGGCACGTATCTACAATGCTCATCATTCTCCCAACTACGTCATCCTCTCTTATTGGTCCAGTGCATAAATTCAAATGGGACATAAAATCTTCATAGTTGGTCAAATTATTAAGCGGTGCATGCATGCATGACTGATGAAACAAAAGATGTTGAAGCAGATCATGTGCGTGGGATTTCGTCTGCTCATATGGCAGACCTACGAGTAGTGCTTAATGAAAACGACAAACGAGTTATTCAGCTTGCATTGGAATGCATATACGAAGTTGGCAAAGCAAGTTATCTCCTACTCACCACAGTACAAGAGCTAGAACAGGAAGCAATTGATTCTCTGAAATCTACCTTTCCCTTTCCTGTTTGCCCTCTTGGCCCCACCATACCATACTTTGATCTCAAATCTCATTATGATCACAACCTTGATCATCTAAAATGGCTAGATTCTCAGCCATCTGAATCAGTACTTTACATTTCACTTGGCAGTTTCCTATCTGTTTCTAGTGCTGAAATGGACGAAATTGCTTCGGCATTGAAAATAAGTGGGGTTTCATTCTTTTGGGTGGCCCGTGGAGAAGCTTTTAGGCTAAGTGAAAAGTGTGGTAATAAGGGTATGGTGGTTCCTTGGTGTGACCAATTGAGGGTTTTGTCTCATTCTTCAATAGGTGGGTTTTGGAGTCATTGTGGGTGGAACTCAATTCTTGAAGCTTTGTTTTCTGGTGTGCCAGTTCTGACATTTCCTTTGTTTCTGGACCAAGTTCCCAACATGAGTCAAATTGTGAATGAGTGGAAGAATGGGTGGAAAATAGAGAGATCAGAGGCTAATTTTTGTGAAATGTTTATGAGAAATGAAGAGATATCAGAGTTGGTGAAGAGGTTTATGGATCTTGACAGTGAAGAGGGGAGGCTAATTAGAGACAGAGCAAGAGAGCTAAAGAGTGTGTGTGTCCAAGCCATTTCTAAAGGAGGATCATCTGATGCGAACCTTGATGCATTTTTACAGGACATTGTTAGATGATCCTTTGCACCAATCTAGACTCTTTTAAGGATTGAAATAATGGTTTTGTAAGATATTTATACTGATTTCTACCTTTTTCTGTTTTTCATTTTGTGATAGTATCAATGCATTATCCTTGCCATCTATAATGAGTTATGACAGCAGGGTCAATATTTACATAAAATGAGTGACAAATGCATTATTAATTTTCAAATATAGCCACGAGCCCACAAAAGATACATGTCATCACATTATAATGTTCTATTAACAACTAAATATTCAGTGTGATAAATTGTAATCCAAAAAGTTTTCTTCAGCTAAAAAATTATTTTATTTCTTATGTCCCTTTTGACAGAACTTTGATCCATTGTATCTGACATATGCCCATTTTAAGTCTTTATCAATTCTTAAACGACTTTTCTTTGACCATATAAAACTATTTGAAACTATTTTTTTAACCAATCTCTCCCAAAAGCAGCAGTTTTACTTCATGAGAAATTGCTTTAACCAATGTCTGATACACCCTCTTTATGGTCCCCCAATGACATTTCTTTGAACATATAAGATTACTTGAAACGATTTTCTTTTAACCATTTTTTCCCGAAAATACCACTTCTACCCTCCTTATATTTCGATCACTTCATATCAAAGTTTTCCTCTACATGGCAAATCCATCTCATTGCCGTCATTTTCACATTAAAAGATGAAAAAGCTTGGATGGATGAGTTTCATGTAAAAAAACAAAATTCCAAGCAACTATAAAAAAGGAAAACTAAGGTAGGAGTGGCTGAAAAAGGTAAACAATTAAAGTCAAGGAATGGTCAAAGACAATTATCCTAGCAAATAAATGTGCCCCATGTGAACACGGGTCCCCAACAATGACTTGGAGAAAACGCCACATTCTCATTTCTTAGTCAAAACTCAAAACTCTCCATTTTCTATATATATTGGTCCATCCTTCATCATCACCACAAACTTAAAACCAAGTTCTTTTCTTTGTGCACATATCTCCATGGAAGCTCCTCCTTGCTTGAAACGCCACATAGTAGTCCTTCCTTTCCCCACCACAGGCCACGTCAACCCCATGATGAACTTATGCAAATTCATCACTTCAAAAACCTCAAATTTCATCATCATCTACGTTGTCACCGAAGAATGGCTCCAATGTATCAAATCATACCCAAAGACACAATCTTTTCGCTTTGCCACCATCCCCAACGTTGTCCCTTCAGAAAACCAAATACTCAATGATATGTCTCTCTTCTCTAAATCCATCAACATCAATTTGAAATCTGCATTTGAGAACCTACTTGATCAGCTTGACACTCCTCCTGATCTTTTGATCTCAGACGTTGAATTGAAGTGGGCTTCCACCGTTGCAAAAGAGAGAAATATTCCAGTGGCTTTGTTATGGACTATGTCTGCTTCTTTCTTCTGTACTTATCGCCAGCTTGATATCTTAGCCCCAGGACCTGATCGGTGTTTGACCGTTGACCTTTTAGGTAATGTACATTCAATAAATGTTACACTCCTAGTCCTATCATAATTATAACATGTTTTTTACTTTTTTGGAGAAATAAGATGAAAAATAATCATTTCTAATTGTATAGTTATAATTTTTATTCAAAACTAATTTATTCAACTTATACACTAAACTTTAATCCAATGTGGTATATGTAATAATTTAATGGTTTAGTCCGCTTCCTTAACTTTCATGGACAAAGTCAACGGAGTATTTATTATTGTTAGGATTTAAAAAGTTTGACTTTGTAGATGATGAGTTTGTGATGTAGATGTGGAAGCAGAGTGTATTCAGGGGACACGACCCATTCATCTTCGGAAGCTAATTCATGAGAAGGACCTTGAACTTCTTAACAGAGCATTGGATTGCATACCAGCAGTAGCCAAAGCAGATTATCTTCTCATCAACACGATGCAAGAGCTAGAAGCTGAACAAATTAATCATCTGAAATCTAAATACACCTTTCGTGTTTATCCTATAGGCCCTGCCATACCATTTGCTGAACTTGAATCACCAAGTGATCAGCCTAACCATGTACTAAAGTGGTTAGATTGTCAGCCAAAATTGTCAGTTTTGTACATCTCTATGGGTAGTTTGTTTTCAATGAGTCGACCTCAGATGGAAGAACTTGCTTTAGCTTTAAAAACAAGTGGGGTTCGTTTTCTGTGGGCATGTCGTTCAAAAGCAGATTGGATTAAAGAAAAATGTGGGGATAATGGTTTGGTGGTACCATGGTGTGACCAATTGAAAGTATTGTGTCACAGTTCTATTGCTTGCTTTTGGAGCCATGGTGGGTGGAATTCAACTTTGGAAGCTTGCTATTCTGGTGTGCCAGTTATGGGGTTTCCATTTTTTCTAGATCAATTTTCGAATTGTAGGCAAATGATGGAAGATTGGAAGAATGGTTGGGATTTAGGTGGTGAGAAGTTAGATGAGTTTTTGAGTAAGGAGGTGATAATGGAAATGTTGAAGATGGTGATGGATGTGGAAAGTGAAGAAGGGAAGGAAAAAAGAGAGAAGGCAAGACATGTTAAGATGTTGTGTGGTCGTGTCATTGCTGAAGGTGGTTCCCTTGAAAATAACCTTAATGCTTTTGTGGAAGACATTGTTGATGCTTATTCTTCATCTTATTGTGCTCCCCATGACAATCACTGGCCCACTTCTTAGGCGTAATCTCTTGTTGTCTTGTCATTTAGAAAAATCATGGGAATGGAATGAGACAGACCGTATTTCTGGGACGAAGATTTGTAATATATATTAGTGTTGTTTGGTTATAACATATTAACTTATTATATGTAGTATGACTCTATTTCTAGTTTTGGTGGGAACTGTCACACAAGAAAGAGAATGTTATATAGGTTCCGCGCGCCTTTAACGAATTTGCAAGGTTAACTAACTAAAACGTTTGTGTATTAAATCCGGGATATTATTTTAAATTTAAAAATGTGCTTTTTTGCCTTCACGCAAATTCAGACTCAGGATTAGTGTATTAAGTTTACCAAAGTTTAGACGGCCAAAAGTCTTTTTGAGTAGATCCACACTTAACTAGCTCATGTTTTCATTTGCTGTTCACTATTCATTTAATTCAGTATTTGACCAAAAAAAAAAAGACATTCATGTAATTCAGTTATATATTTATATCTGTATTTAAAGAAAACTGAACTATTTTTTTTGAACTGAAAGAAAGCTATTAGAACCGAAAAATGACCTAGAAATTATCATACGGATAGATATTGGTTTATAAAATTTACTAATGAATGAATGGGTGAGAAATAAATTAATGAAACTTGAAGACTTCTAACTTTATGGGCCAGTTGAAGACTATAACTCAAGTGCAGGAACTCTTGTGTTTCTCAATCAAATCAGCGGGAAACGATCTAGTTGACTGCACAAAAGATTTGGTTTGACCGGTCATAATATCAAGGATATGGAGAGGGAAAAAAATTCTTCTTGCTCTCCTAAACAAACTAACTCAACATTTATGAATGGAAACTTGAAGACTTCTAACTTTGTGGGCCAGTTCCAGCCATGTTAGTCAATAACCCTTTGTTACCAGCTCCGTTAGCATTCATTTTCATTTGGAAATTATGTCTAGGTGTTGACAACAACAACTCTTTCACTCACATCAACAATTCAAACGAAAGAGTGCAACCCACCAACTATGTGCTCATGACGAGCCATGCCAGAAGATTTTATTGGTAGATTTAGGTATCATCAAAAAAAAGTTGGGCATGTCTAAGCTTTTCCCCGTAAATGTAAATTTTCTCTGGCAAAAAACAGTTATTGTAAATTTTCGGGTAAAATTGGGCATGTCTAGGATTTTTTTTAATTTTTATGAAAAACTTAAGAACTGAGAAAACTTTCAAAATTAGTGGTGGTTAAGTGGTCATTGAAATTTTAATCAAATGCTTCTGAATTCTTATCATAATAATACAAAAATTGATTGAATTTTTTATTTCTCCTTCGGTATCATGAGGCGGGTCAACTTTCAGACATATCAATGCCCTAAACTAATTCGAATTGAGGCATGATAAGAACCATTAAGGTTTGTGCCCTTGGCCCGTAAGATAGTGCATTCCTACGTCTTGAATTCAAAACCCATGATTAAGTAAGAACAACCTTATACAACTTATCTAAGGTCCATTTTGTCTAAATCTTTTTTTACTTATAAGATAAGCATATAGTCTAGCGTTCTGTTCTACAAAAGCAGTGGATCTAGAGTTCTGTTCTACAAAAGCAATAATAAAATCCGGCACTTGAAAGAAAAATTGAGCCCAGAAACAAAATTTTATATATCATAATTAAACATCAATAATCTCCAAACTTTAGTTCGAAACAGAATCAATAAAAACATAAATAATGTTCCCTGAGATCTTAATTGATTCTTTGCCTGTTTCTTTTCATTTTCTGTTCGCATCATTATATCATCCATATCAATTCAAGATCCATCTCTTTGACAAAAGGGTTAAAAACTAGTTAATGGGGTAACTAATGCATAAGGATTGGTGATGTAAGTATCAGATCAGACTGAATCTAATATATATATATTATTTTTACCCGAACCAATTTACAAAATCTTACCTAGGCAAACTGTATGATTTTAGTTGTTGTTATTTGTATTGGAAAAAATTAAAAGAATAATTACTCTCAATTAAAAAGAATAAGATGATGGGGAGTATATATTTTAATCTCTATTATATGCTCGTTAAAATAAATTGTAACACAATTTCATATTCAAGTAATTTAGTATGTCTTAAATTCATATATCATTAAAAAAACAGTGAGTTAGTGACAGATTCCATAAGAAAAATGGTTTTCGATAAATAATTAGCAACGGAATTATTTCTTTGCTTATGAAATTCCATCGCTAATTATCTGGTTTTTTAGATATTTAAAATCTCAAATTTATTCTTTTCTTCCAAAAATTCATTTACTAACCATTTTCACCTCTCCATAAGAAACGTTTGTTATCTTTCTGACCGGAAATCATCACTTCCATGAAGAAAGTAGAAACGCAACAATGAGAGTTGAATAGAAATAAAGTTAAAAAAACAGTGATTAGTAACTTTTGTGAATTTATCTTAAGGTCAACATTTCTTATGCAAGTGAGCTTATGTATGTAGGAGTATAAAAATGAGCAATGGTCAACGAAACAACCTTAAACAGATTAATCAATCAAAGGCGCCGTCCATTAATGACTTGGTGGAAACGTCAGATACACTATTAGTCAACCAAACCTTTCCCTATAAAACATCTCATAATTCACCCTCATTCCACAATCTCAACAAATTAAGTAAAAGAGAGTTTCACTATAGTTAACGCTAACCACAGAAACTGTCCATGATGGAAGCTCCACCGCCGTGCTTGGAGGGACACGTGGTGGCCGTACCATTTCCGACAAGAGGCCACGTCAACCCCATGATGAACCTATGCAAATTCCTCGTCCAAAAAACTCACAATGTCATGATCACCTTTGTAGTGACGGAAGAATGGCTAGGCTACATTAAACATTACCCCAAGCCACATAATATTCGCTTTGCTACTATCCCCAACGTTATCCCTTTGGAGAATGAGATTTTTGCAGATATATTTCGTTTCTCTGAGGCCATAGTGACAGATATGAGAGATGCGTTTGAGAAGTTTTTGGATCAGCTTGAGCTGCCGGCGGTTACGGCTATTGTGGCGGATGTTGAGTTGGTATGGCCAACCGATGTGGCAAAAGAGAGGAATATTCCGGTGGCTTTGTTGTGGACCATGTCTGCTTCATTTTTCTGCACTTACCTTCACATTGATACCTTGCCCTTAAGCCGGCGTTCGGTCGCTGATCTTATTGGTACGTATCCCACAGGACACTTGTCTCATTATTCTAAGATTTGTTTATACTTTCCACCCATTGTTTTTATCCATTGGGTGGAGGTTAGTTCAAACTTAAACATATTGTCTTAAGATTAAAACTTGGGAGAAGTACTTGAATCAGGTGAATGACAAATTACATAAAATTATTACATAAGAGAGGACAACATGCCGTCCCAGGATTTGAACAAAATATAACTATGGAAACAAATTTAACTTGATACTAGTATTATATTAAGAACTAAAAATCATATTCTTTTATGCATATGCACCCGTGTCCCAAACAAGTTTTTTGATCATAGCATGCATTCTATTTGATTATATAAATTAAATATATATGTTAGTTAATATTGTTTTCGTACAAAATTTATTAATGTTATGTAATTAAAATGGGATAATGACAAAAAAAATCAATTTCAAAATTTAAAATCTCAAATTTGTATTATTTTTTACTTGTTAATGTCTATGCTGAAGTTGTCAAAAACTATAAAAAAATGTTATTGAGATTTTGAAATTAGTAGATATTTTTATGTGTTTTTTGCTTTTAAAAGGTTTATTTTGCAACCTTTTAATGGGATGAAGGGGTAGATATGTATGATTCTATACTAAACATTTGTGAGTAGGAAAGTGTTATTGTCGTGATGAACTATAATAATAGTTGTGATTTGTGATGTTTTAGCTACTAAAACATTAGTTAGTGCATGACTTTTAAACATTTTTACTTTGATGACGAGGTGGTGATGCAGATGAGGAAGGTGAGCACATTCAGGATATCACTTCCTCACAGCTTACTGATATACGGAAGCTACTTCAAGTGTTGGATGCCAGAGTTCTGAATATTGGATTGAAATGCATCCCAAAAATAGGCAAAGCAGATTATCTTCTACTCAACACAATTCAAGAGCTAGAAGCTGAACAGATAAATTATATAAAGTCAAAATTTAATTTTCGTGTCTATCCCATAGGCCCCGCAATACCATTTCCGGAACTAGAACCACCAAATGGTTCATCCACTAATGAGTCAGACCCTATAATAAAGTGGCTAGATTGTCAACCAAATTTTTCAGTATTGTACATTTCTATGGGTAGTTTCCTTTCAATGTCTCATCCCCAGATGGAAGAACTTGCGTCAGCTTTGAAAACTAGTGGGATTCGTTTTATATGGGCGTGTCGTTCGGATGCAGAGTGGCTAAAAGAGAAGTGTGGGAATAAAGGTTTGGTGGTGCCATGGTGTGACCAATTGAAAATTTTGTGTCATGCTTCTATAGTGGGGTTTTGGAGCCATTGTGGATGGAATTCAATTCTAGAAGCTTCCTATGCAGGTGTGCCGATTCTGGGATTTCCTATATTTTTGGATCAGTTCTCGAATTGCAGGTTTATTGCAGAAGTGTGGAAGAATGGATGGAAGGTGGGTGGTGAGAGGTCGGAGGACTTAGTCACAAAAGATGAAATATTGAAAGTGCTTAACATGGTGATGGACCTTGAGAACATAGAAGTGAAGAAAATGAGAAACAATGCAAAGGAAATTAAGGACTTGTTTGGCGGAGCGATTACTAAAGGGGGTTTATCTTCTTCATCGAACCTGAACCAGCTCCTTGCTTTTGTCCAAGATATTTTAGGTGTTTAAGGCGGTTTGGACTCTGCAAAAGCCTTAGACTTTTGTTGCGTGTGTGTTTGTAGTTCTTTGTATATAATAAACTGAAAAGTAATGAAATAAAGCCGTGTTAGGAAGAAAGATTTGAAATTTATGGTCTCATTTGTAATCATAGAGATGGGTGAAAAATGCATCACATGGGTGATATTATCATTATTATGGTTCATAGATTTTATTTTTCTCAGGACAAACAACGAGATAACAAATCGATAAAACATTTATTTATAAAAACAACTGATTATGTGCAAGTCCATAAATTTTGATATGAATAATAACCTGACACAATAACAAAGAACATACAAGTATTTAACACCATACAAGTATTTAATATGGAGTTAAATCTAAACCATTCAACTCTTAATCTAATAGTTATAAAGTAGTGAGGATAGGAGAGAAGAAAAGGTAAACGAAAGCGGGGTTCAACTGTAGCGTAGTTCTGTTTAGAGAACATTAGAATCGGGAATTATGGCTGACCCTTTGAAGCTTGAGTCTAATGAGGGTCAGACACTCAGACTTTAATTTTAGGGCTAAAAAAGGAAACAGCCTAAACGAGCTAACTCGTCGGGCCACATGCTTATTTAGGCTATACCATTTAGGCCTACATACTTTTTTAATTCTCTTTTATAATTACATTGTTATGTAATACTACCTCTGGTCCTAAATATAGGACCTAGATAACTTTTTTTTGGAGAAGTTAAAATTGCAAAATAGTCTATTAAATCATGACATATTTGATATATTTTTAGATTATCCATTAGTTTATAAGTAAAATAAATTGTTTAAAGGAAAAAAGTAGGTAAATCAATTTATAATTAACTTATTTTGCTGTTTTTTAGAATTTTTCAAAAAAGTCAATTAGGTCTTATATTTATGACCGGAGGGAGTACTTATAAAAGCCTAAAAATGGAAATAACTGATATTTTTACAATATAAAAAGTAATATGTACTTAATGAATCACAATCAAATATTAATGATGTTGATGTACAGATGATGGGCAATAAAATGTCAATGAAACTAATTCTGAATGTTTAGTATGGTTTATAGCTTCCACTTTTCTTATTTATTACTTTATATATTATTTCATTGTGGTATATGAACCTTATGTAATACTTTATTTAATTGTGTTGTATGGACCTTATGAATAATGTATTTAATTGTGGTTTGTGGATAATGAACTACCAATGCAAGCTTACTGATGAACTATCTAGCTAAGACATGTCTTTGTATTGACTTATTGAGTTAATAATTCTTAGTATTCAAACATAATTTAGACACATTTATATTCCTATGCTCTATGTTTTTAATTAATAACAAAGGTTTGAAGGTGTAAAAAATATTTGAGAAAAGGCAAAACAGGTCAACTAGAAACTCCACCTCTCAAAAACTGGATTTTTCTAAAATACCTAATTTTTAGAAGTAGGTCCATAGGCCCAGCCCGTCTCACGGTACCGGTTCTAGAGAATAGTTGAAGTGATGGTATCTAGAAATTTGTTGAGGAGCAATTAATATTTGATAAAATTTCTTTAAAAAATTTAGAATACATTATTGACTTGTAAATGTGTCTTTATTCACTTCAACCATGAGGTTCCTAAGGACACTTGTAGAGTTGTAGTACTAGTATGTTTCACGGCTTACGTACCTTGCTGCGGGACCACGCAGCGTGGAAGGGTTATTTTTTTTTTAATTTCACTATATATATATATATATCCACAAATAGAGATGTCAAAATGGGCCGGCCCGGCCCGGCACTTAAGGGTCAAGCCCTTAAGGGTCAGCGCTAAACGGGTCAAGCCCATTAGGGCTTTTCTCCAAAAAAACTCTGTTTTCTAAAGCCTGGCCCTAGAGCAATCGGGTCAGGGTCAACCCTCAAGGCTTTGACCCTTGTAAAAATATTTAAAATTTCAATCATATACTGCACAAGTTTTAACTTTTAATACATAAGTACACTACGTAAAACTCAAGTATTAATATAAATAAACCACAACATCAAAAAGGAATTAAAAAACATTCAAATATTAATAATTCACAAGACACAATTATAACTTATAAAAAGTAGAAATCTCAATAAATATCATTCAACGACATTTGATGTGCTTAGCTATGAGCCTATGAGTTGCCTCCCCTTCTCCACTGACAAAAATATCAATTTTTTTTCATTTTTTTCTTTACCGTAATAAGCATTATCACCTCAATCATCTGCAAAAAAAGTAGCAAATAATAAATTGTCCTTCAAGCATATTTGAATCCATTAGCAAATAATTAATTGTCCTTCAAACATATTTTAAAAAAACACATAATCATATTTAAATCCATGAAACCAATTTCTTATGCAAATAAGAGCTAAACATTGGAAGGATGCAACCAATTTTATTTGATACATTTGAGTCATTACATTATTACAGATTTACAGTGAGACTAAGGACTCTAAGAGTGAACACCTCTATTTGTTTATTTTTTTTAGTTTAGGAAAAAGGGTCGGGCCTAACAGGGTCGGCCCTCAGCCCGGCCTTCAAAAGCCCTAGCCCTTAAGGGCCCACACTCCTATTTTTCCCTCTAAATTCCAAGCTCGACCTTAGTAGGGCTTAGGGAAAAACGGGCCACGGACGGCTCTATCCACAAACACACACTTATATATATATAATATTAATGTAGATTGTACATAGATGGTCTTATTTAACAGAAGTACTAACATTATTACTTAAAGACTTCACCTACCAGTTCACAAGTTCGAATCTGGAGGCAATTGGAGCATATGCACCACTTTCAGTTTTGGGACATTCGATGTTTTATTTTAATGTATCAACAACTTGAATCGGTCAAAAACTAAAAAACGAGTTGAATTTATTTTAATCCAGAAATGTTGCCACTAGTGCCTTCATTTGAGACGGCTCCAATCTCCAACAACATTGCTGAAAAGCCATATCCTTGGTCAACCTCTCCTTTCCCTCTTAACCAGAGATCTATAACTTCAACAGATTAAACACACGCCTCAAGCTCCACTAGTTGCAGTTACTATAGATGTCCATGGAAGTTCAACCTTCTTTCAAAGGCCACGTGGTGGCCTTGCCTTTTCCCACAAGAGGCCACGTCAACCCCCTGATCAATCTCTGCAAACTTCTCTCTTCAAGAACACCTAATGAAGTTATCATCACCATAGTCGTAACCCAAGAGTGGCTCAGCTTCATTCAGTCGTACCCCAAGCCACATAACATTCGTTATGCCACCATCCCTAACGTCATCCCTTTAGATTCTCAGATTCTAGATGATGTTCCTTACTTTACTGAATCACTTGCTACCAAGTTGAGACCAGCTTTTGAGAATCTTCTGGATCAGCTTGAGCCGCCTGTTAGTGCAATCATTTCTGATGCTGAGTTGGCTTGGCCAGCTGCCATAGCAAAACAGAGAAATATACCCGTGGCTTTGTTATGGACCATGTCGGCGTCTTTCTTCGACACGTTTCGGCAGCTTGATATCTTGGCCCCTGGCCCTCAAAGGCATCTGTCAGTTCATCTTTTGGGTAATGTATTTCCTTTTAAAATACTACTCCCTTTCTCCCTAAATATAATATATTTTTCGTAATTTAATTATATTAAGGATGCTAGTAAAATTAGTTATTAATTGTTATATAAAAATAATAGTTATTGACTTATATACTTTTATTCTCAATCATTCACTGTTATTCCTTTATTATAGATAAGGATCAGGATTTATTTGAAAAAAAAAAGTTGAGAAAAATTAGAAAGTTACTTATATTTAGGAACAATTGAAATCTAGAACTAATCTTATATTTAGATATTTGTTTATTATAGATAAGATCATTAGGATTTACTCCCTCCGTTTCTAAATATAAGATCACTTTAGGGATGTGAGCTTGTTCCTAAATATAAGATCACTTTATAATTTGACTCAAGTTTTCCCCAAATTACCCTTATACTTCCTTCACCCAAAAAATAGTAGTTTGAAGAAGGTGATAGTTTTAAAACTTAAGTGAGGGGTATTTTGAAAATTTCATGTAATCCTAACTTATTGGAATGTCTTGCTTAATCTCTCCAAATTTGCTAAAGTGATCTTATATTTAGGAACGGAGGGAGGGAGTATTTGAAAAAAAGTTGAGAAAAATTAGAAAGTTACTTATATTTATGAACAATTGAAATCTAGAAATAATCTTATATTTAGAGTAATCTTATATTAAGGGAAAGGGTATGATCTTATATTTATCTGTATACCATGCGAGTGTCTATATGTGTGTGTTCATTATTTCTTTTCTACCACAAAAAATTAAGCAACAATTGGGTATGACTCACCTCAACACTAAATACCACTTATTAATTTATTTTTCACTTACCTGGGACTCACATGTATCTTAATATTTTACATTATTTGAATACAAAGAATTTTAATCGAAACAGTAGTTACGAAATTTTGCATATTAGCTGGACTGACATTGAGTTAGAGTTAATTTTACAGATGAGCGAGCTGAACAAAGTAGACAACTCTCTTCCTCACAGCTAGCTGATCTTCAAAAGCTACTTGATGAAAGTGATCTTAGTTTCTTGAAGATTGCCCTGAATTGCATATCACGATTAGCCAAAACTGATTACCTCCTTCTTAATACCATCCAAGAGCTAGAGGATGAACAAATAAATTATCTAAGAGGTTGTGGTTTGCCCTATAATGTTTATCCCATAGGCCCTGCCATACCTTTTATGGAACTTGAATCACCACCACTGAATGATTCATCTTCCACTGACGTGGACCCTGTAATAAAGTGGCTAGATTGTCAGCCAAATTTATCAGTATTGTACATCTCTATGGGTAGTTCATTTTCCATGTCTCGTCCTCAGATGGAAGAGCTTGCTTCAGCTTTGAAAATCAGTGGGATTAGTTTTCTGTGGGTGGGACGTTCAGATACAGAGTGGTTGAAACATAAGTGTGGAGATAAAGGTATGGTTGTACAATGGTGTGACCAATTGAAGGTGCTGTGTCATGCCTCTATTGTGGGTTTTTGGAGCCATTGTGGGTGGAATTCAACTCTAGAAGCATGTTTTGGAGGTGTGCCCATATTGGGATTTCCTATATTTCTGGATCAGTTCTCTAATTGCAAGCGTATTGAAGAAGTGTGGAAAAATGGATGGAAGGTGGGTGGTGAGAGATCAGAGGACTTATTGAGTAAAGAAGAAATATTGAAAGTGGTGAATGTGGTCATGGATGTTGAGAATGAGGAAGTGAAAAGGACCAGAGAGAAGGCAAAAGAACTCAAGGCATTGCTTATTGGAGCCATTGCCAAAGGTGGTTCGTCTGATATGAACATGGATGCTTTTGTCAAATGTATGTTTTAAGCATCTATTGAAGTGCAATGTATGCCACTGTCACACTATGATTTCGTGTAGTTAGTTGTTTTGTTTGCCAAAACATAATACTTGATTGGGATGTAGATTTGTATCTTGATCTTTTATATTTGTATAAGTTATCATCATTCAAGTTGTGTCATTCAAGTTGTGTCATTTGAACCTTGGGAACAAACCAATAGCATGAAATAAATTAGTCATGACGGACTTATGTGTTACATTATTCTCTCATCGAAATATGTGTCTATATATAATCACAATGTAGAACCTCCAGTAAAGCCATTTTTTTTCTATCAATATTTTTTTTAATACTATATTAGGGGCAGTTTAGACTGCAGCTGTTATACACACACATATAAAAGAATAATATTAACGGCTGCTAGTATTGCCAACGAATTTTATTTATTTGCAGAAACAATCTCAATGTTGGTTACCACGGTTCACGCCTTAAAATTTCATACTCCCTCCGGTCCTAAATATAAGACCTAGTTGACTTTTTTTGGAGATGTTAAGATTACAAAATATGTTATTAAATTATGACATATTTGATATATTTTTAGATTAGCCATTAGTTTATAGGTTAAATATTTTAGTTTAAGGAAAAATATTAGGTAAATCAATTTATAATTGCCTTATTTTGCTTTTTTAGGATTTTCCAAAAAAGTCAATTAGGTCTTATATTCAGGACCGGAGGGAGTATAATATTTTCAAATTACTAATTTAGCCACAATATTGAACCGATGCTATGCCCTCAAATGTAATTTTCCCCCTAACTATTGAACATTTGAACCCTCTCCATCCCTATATTATGAAATACATTTTTCTGCAATATTTTGTCTAAGTGTTAAATTATGGTGTTAAATAAGAGTATATAATTTTAAGATGTCATTAGAATAAAAGTTAAATAAGGAAGTACAAACTAATACAAGACAATATGCACCCAAAAAATTAAACAAAATGACATTAGACATAAAATTATAATTAAATAAGAATAAAACAATAATATATATATATATATAATTAAATGAAATAATTAACTAACAAACCAACCTTAACTTAGGTGTCTGCAATCATAGAAAATAATTAAACATGCTAATTACAAACAATAGAAGAGAGGAAGACGAATAAGAAGAGAGAGAAGAAGAGAAGGGACACTTCACATGTTGTAATAAGGGGAGTGAGATATTTATAGGTAATCTCACTACTTAGAGGTGCTTAGTAAATAAGGATATGTCGAGGTTGAATTTATGGGCGTTTAATAAGCTTCGATATGTGTAAATTCATCATATAAAAATAGGTTTCTCCATTGTTTAATTATAAGCTTGAAAAACAATACTAAACTCTATTGATTGGTGAGTCTCTCGAGTTGAGAGCTGTGAGTACTACCGCCTGGGTGGGTGTGAGTCCGACGGTTGCCTGCAACTCGTCGTATAACTTGTATTCCTCTTTCTGATTGCTCGTCGCATATCAGTTCCTTTTCTTGCTCTTTGGATTGTAGAGGTTTAGCCAGGTTCTGAGAGCAAGTATATTGATAGCATGGCGAGTGAAGGGGTCGAGGGTAAGCTACGGCTGAAGACTGTGTGGAAACCAACGGTGGGCGATGGCGGCGAGAGCAATATGTTAATCGGAAAAATATTGTCAACAAAGTCCTTTAACAAGAAGTCGGTGATCGCCACCATTCGGAAGGGATGGAATCTGGGTGAAGATATAGAGATTGTTGACATAAATGCCGAGGCGTTTGTTTTCACTTTCTCCAAGATGCGAGATAAGCATCGACTCCTCCGAGGTAGACCATGGACTATTCAAGGGGTGATGATGAACATTCAGCCCTGGACGGAGTTTATGGTGGTGAATGATGTCCATTTTGACAAAGCCCCATTTTGGGTCCAATTCCACAACCTTCCCATGGGGGTTTTGGAGGAGGAGAGGAATATCCAGAATATGTGTGCTCTGGTCGGGGACCTTGTTTGGTTTGAAAAACCGAAAATGAATGGCAAGTTTACCAGAAGCTTCATTCGTGCCAGGATCGTCATTGACGTAAATAAGCCACTCACGACATGTTTTTGGATGGATAGACCGGATGGGTCTGAGGTGAAGGTGGCAATCAAGTATGAACGACTTCAATCCTTTTGTTATAAGTGTGGAGCTATCGGCCATGACTTCCGGGGTTGCAACCAGCCCACTGCGCTGGATGAGGGGTGAAAGGAAATATGGCGCGTGGGTGGTAGCAGGAGCTGAGAAGGATTTAGAGGAGGCTATGGTAAAGTGGTCTAGGGAGTGGAATGAGGAAGACAGCAGACTGGAAAGGGAGGAGCGTGAATCTCACACCTCGCCAGCGCGTGAGTCATCCTCAGAAGGTAGTAGGTGGACAGAAAGGCTGATGGAGGTGTCAGATTCGGCGCGGGAGCAGAGGGTTGGTACTTTTCTTGACAAAAAAGTCGGAAGGGATCCTCTCCCCATGGACCTAGGTACTGTAGTCTTGGCTGAGGTGACAGGGGGATGCAGCAACCCAAGTGGATCCCAGGGGGATACCGTTTCTGATGTTCATGTTGGGCCGCTATCTGTGACCGAAACCCAGTCGGTGATTTTATTGAGTGCTGATATGCATAATGGGCCTGGGGTAGTTGTTGAAAAAGTTAATCCTCTTCCGGCCCAGCTATGCGAGGGAATGGCCCCGGTTGTGGATCCAATAGATGAAAAGCGGCCCAAACCCAATGAGGCCCTCTTGTTACTATCTCCGGTTTCGGATACAGCTAAACTGTTAAGTGGATGCACACTTAAAAGGGCAGCTAGTGATCCTGAGTCTCCCGAGCCATCCAAAAAGAGGAGACTGTTTTCTGAGAGCCCAAGCCCAGTTGAGTTACAGAGCCACTCTCCTGCCAAGAGAACTGTGAGGAGAACCAAGAAAGAGATCCGAGGGAAGGGTGGTAAGGCGAGAATCCAGAAGCCAATTGTTGATGGTCATGAAATCGACTTTCCCCCTGAGTGGAAGACTTGCAAGGAAACTGAGGCCCCAAAAGGCGATGGAAGCGAATGCAGAATGGGTTGCGGTGGCTGTCCCTCAACAGCCACCCAAGCACCATGAGTCTGATATCGTGGAACTGCCAAGGCTTTGGGGCAGCTTTGGCAGTGAAAAACCTCAAGGAGGAGGTTAGGAATGGGAGACCCCAATTAGTCTTCCTCATGGAGACTAAGCAACATAGAGGTTTTTTGGAAAGACAACGACAGGCATGTAATTTTGAGGAGGCTTGGTATGTAGACCCTGTAGGTAAATCGGGCGGTCTTGCTTTATGGTGGAAGGAGGAGGTGATTGTGCATATCCTGAGCAGTTCGAAAAATGTGATCCACACCAAGGTAGAGTCATCCACCTTTCCTTTTCCGACTTATATCTCCTTTATTTATGGCCCACCAATGGAGAGTGACAGGATGAAGGTCTGGAATCAAGTTCGGGGTATAGCGAGTTCTATGTGCAGTTCTTGGCTATGTGTGGGTGATTTTAACGACATGCTTTCACAAGGTGAAAAGATGGGAGGGAACCCACATGTCATAAGGCGAATACTCAATTTCCAGCTTTTTGTATCTGATTGTGACCTGAGTGCAGTGGAAGCAAAGGGGGCACGTTTCACATGGTGTAATCAACGGATAGGATCGGATCATGTCAAAGAGCGACTGGATAGGGCCCTGGGCAATTCTGAGTTTAGGCTGGCCTTTCCTAAGGCTCTTGTCCTACATAAAGAACCGCTCGCCTCTGATCATCATCTGTTGTTGGTAATTTTGGACTTTGCTGGCATGAAGGCGCCGAGAGTTTTCAAGTTCGAGGTCAATTGGTTAAGCCACCCCGATTTTTTGGATGTCATAAGGCAATGTTGGGCATACGAGGAGGAGGACTAGACCAATGGGATTGTGGTATTGGCGAACAAACTGGATAGATGTCGGGCGGTTCTGGTGGAGTGGAGCAAGAAGGCTTTCCCTAACAATAAGAAAGTTGTGGCAGCGTTAATCAAAGAAGTGGAAGTACTGAAAGCCTCTGTTTATACAGTAGATATAGTCGGCAAGGTGGATAACCTCAAGAGGGAGATTGAGGAGTTATGGAGACGTGAGGAAGTTTATTGGTGGCAGAGAGCTAGAGTCCAATGGCTAAAGGCAGGGGACATGAATTCCAGCTATTTTCACAGAAGAACCATTATGAGACGCCAGCGGAACTTAGTGCTCAAAATGAAAAATCAAGCGGGATATTGGGTTGAGAATGAGCAGGAAGTGGCCGATATAGTGGTTGATTATTACCAGAATCTGTTTCAGAGTGGGTCTACTCAGGCTGGGAATGTGTTGGGCTATGTTGAACCCAGGATTAGAGAGGAACAAAATGTGTGGCTTACGTTACCAGTAACGGAGGAGGAAGTCAGAGATGCCACGTTTAAGTTGGGGGCGTTTAAAGCCCCAGGACCTGATGGCTTCAGTGGTGTCTTCTACCATCGCACGTGGCCAGATGTTAAATTGGATATATGCAGTATGGTAAAAGATTTTTTTGGGGACGTGAATGAACATTTTGAAAGGCTCAACGAAACAAATCTGATTATGATTCCCAAAGTTGACCAACCGGAGACGGTAAACCACTATCGACCTATTAGTCTCTGTAACTTTGTTTATAAAATCATTGCTAAAATTCTGGCTACAAGACTTAAGAGGGTGCTTGACAACTGTGTATCTGAATGCCAACGGGCGTTTGTGCCGGAAAGACTCATCCAAGATAATAGTATTATTGTCCATGAAGCGTTTCATTATTTAAAGAACAAGAAATCGGGTGAAAAGTTTGAGGTGGCGCTGAAAATGGATATGAATAAGGCCTATGACAGAATTGAGTGGAATTTCCTTGAGGCGGTAATGTTGAAGATGAATTTCTGTGCGAAATGGGTAAAGTGGATTATGAGGTGTGTGAGGAGCGTAAGGTTTAACATCCACTTATCTGGCCGACCGATTGCTAGCTTCCATACTTGTTTATTCTTGCCTCTGAAGTCCTATCAGCCATGCTCTCGGCCCACGAAGCTAATGGCTCCCTGAAGGGGATTAAGCTTGCAAGAAGCTGCCCTCCACTGTCCCATTGCATGTTCGCGGATGATACTATAGTCTTTCTTAAAGCCGAGGCCAGCAATTGTGATCTCTTTGTGTCACTCCTGGAATCCTATTGCTTGGCTTCAGGACAACAAATCAATTTAGACAAGTCCAGTCTGTTTTTCTCCCACAACACCCCACCGGATGCAAGAAATGCCATAGCAGCGCGTCTGAAAGTTGCAGAATGTGATGACCCTGGGAAATATCTCGGATTGCCAATCATTTGGGGGTCCTCTAAGCAAAGAGCCTTGGCTTTTGTTAGAGACAGAATCGGGAAGAAAGTGGCTGGATGGCAGAAGAGGTGTCTATCTTTCGCTGGCCGAGAAATAATGATCAAGGCGGTCATTAATGCAATCCCCATTTACTCAATGTCCTGCTTTAAATTCCCAGCGAGCACTTGTCAGGAGCTAGATCGAATGGTAGCCAGATTCTTTTGGGGCAATTCGGTTCAAGACAGAACAGTACATTGGAAAAGTTGGGATGTGATGATAAGAGCTAAGCAGGATGGTGGCCTTGGTTTTAAAGACTTTGTGGGTTTTAATAGGGCCCTTCTAGCTAAGACGGCATGGCGCCTACTTCAATTCCCCGACTCTAAGTGGGCCAGAATTCTTAAGAGTATCTATTTTCCTCACACTTCTTTTATGAAAGCGAAGAGAGGAGGCCGAGCCTCTTGGGGATGGGACAGTATTATTTATGGGAGGGAATTCCTGAAGGAGGAGTTGTGCTGGCAAGTGGGAACAGGACATTATATTGAGGTTTGGAGAGACCCTTGGATCCCCAACACCGCTGGTGCTCTGTTATCTAGAAAGAGAGGCGCTGATGTAGATGAAAATATGCTGGTTTCTGCCCTCATTGACAACAAGCAGTGGAAACTTGACCCTATTGTGGCCTGCATTGACCAGGAAGCAGCTCTGAACATCCAAAATATTCCCCTAGCTGTTGGTAACCGCGAAGACCGTATCCGTTGGAACGGCTGCAACTCGGGGGAATACAAAGTCAGGAAAGCCTATAGATTAGCTCAGAATAGAAACAGGACTCAGGACAGGGATAAAGCATCCACCTCGAACATTATCAATGAGTTTGTTTGGCAGGAACTATGGAAGCTTAAGGTTATACCTCGTGTCAAACACTTCATGTGGCGTATGTTGAACAAGTCCCTGGCTACAAAGGAGGCTCTTTTCAAAAGGAAGTGTGCCCCAAACCCCTTTTGTCCTGTCTGTGAATCTGAAATTGAAACGGTGGAACATGCTCTGCTACTATGTGATTGGGCCAGGAGGACCTGGTTTCTTTGTAAGCTGGGAATTCGGGTGAATGAATACAACATCACTAGCATTGAGCGTTGGGTGGAAGGGGGATTGGTCAAGAACGCCGCAGATGAGGGCCAAACTCATGCCTATGTGGCCACTCTTCTATGGCACATCTGGAAAACACGGTGTAAATGGGTGTTTGAGAAATTTCCACCTGATTCGGAATCTGTTGTAAGGGCCACGAACAAGGGCACGCATGAACAGGCAGAGATACTCTCAACAGCAGCGGTGAGTATCACCAGCAGCACCCTGAGGCAGAAGGTTAGATGGCTGCCTCCACCTGAGGGAAGCCTTAAGATTAACTGTGACGCTGCTTTTTGCTCTGCATCGAGCACCGGTGGCATGGGTATTCTCTGTAGAGACAATGAGGGTCGCTTTCTCATGGGTTGGGCTGAACGTCTCCTGGCAAGAAGTGCACTGCAGGCAGAACTTATGGCTCTGAGACAAGCTATTTTGTTTGCTGATAGATGGCCTGATCAGCCGAGGGTAGTGGAGACCGACTGTAAAATCCTCATCCAAGCAATGATTTCTAAGGATCCGAGAGGAATTGACTGGAAAATTCAAGGATTGGTGCAAGATGTCATCGACCTTTTGCTGACCCGAAGTTTAATTACCTTTTCCTTTACTCATCGCGAAGGAAATCAAGCCGCAAACTGTTTGGCGGCATTGGCTTCAAGGGAGGTGGGACCTAACGGTCTGATCGTTGTATCACCACCTCCTCTAGCAACCATTATTCATCGGGAAGCAGAAGCACGGAGGCACTCAGAACACCATCCTATGTTGGGGGAAGATCGAGAAGGAATTGGCTAACTAAACATCTAGCTTTGTAAATCTTTTGATTCTTTTGGAGCTTTTGCTCATACTGTGGACCTTTAATATCCACTTGCAGATGTATGGGACTCAATCCCTTCTCTTTTTAAGTAATATATGATCCCCTTTCATTGGCCAAAAAAAAAAAAATTATAAGCTTGAAAAGCCTATTTTTATTCAAAAAATAGATATACACAAGATGGTGGCATTACATAAGCGCCACTATGGTTTCAATAAATTTTTAAAAAATATAAAGATCTTTTCCGGCGTTTACAAAACGCCAGAAAGAGTATGTACAATTTATTTAAAAAATCACAGGATTTTTCGGCGTTTCTATCAAGTGTCAACCCTGGGAAAAGGCAGTTTATTTTTTTAATAAAAAGTACAATATTTGCCGGCAGTTTTCACTTTTCAAGGTAAACGCCGGAAAAGTACAGTTTATTTTTAATAAAATATGTAGTCTTGTCAGTTCAGCTTTGTAATAAAATCTACACGATTTTCCGCCGTTTTGTTTGATAAAACGCCGGGAAAAGGCTTCTGTTTATTTTTAAATAGTTAATGTACCACTCACTATAGTCACATCAGAGGGTACCACTACAGCTGTAACAACTTATCCACGATTTAGTGAACCGCCCTAAAATAAACGCCGCTAAAACCAAAAGTAATTTTTAGTATTGAATCTCCAGCAGCATTGCTGTAAAGACACATCCCTTGATCTAGCCTCCACTTTTCCCCTCAACAGACCCAGCATTTCTACAATTTAGAGTTCCCCTCCAAAAAAAAAAAAAAATAGAACTTCACTAGTTGCAGCGAGTATAGATGTCCATGGAATTTCCACCTTCCTTCAAGGGCCATGTGGTGGCCGTGCCATTTCCCACAAGAGACCACGTCAACACCATGATCAATCTCTGCAAATCTCTCTCTTCAAAACTACCTAATGAAGTTATCATCACCGTTGTGGTCACCCAAGAGTTGGTCAGCTTAGTCCAATCCTATCCCATGCTACATAACATTCGTTACACCACCGTCCCCAGACTCTTCCCTATGGATTCAATCCCCAAGGACGATGATGTTTTTTCTGAACATCTCTCCACCAAGATGAGACTAGCTTTTGAGTATCTTCTCTATCAGCTTGAGCCACCCATTACTGCTGTTATCTCTGATATTGAGTTGGGTTGGCCTGCTGTTATAGCAAAACAAATGAATATTTCGGTGGCACTATTGTGGACCCTGTCGGCGTCTTTCTTTGAGACGCTTCGTCAGCTTTATATCTTGACTCGTGATCCTAACCTGTCTTTAGGTAATGAATTTACTCCAGTGCTCTTAATTATTTTAAATATATCTATAGTAATTTTTTCTTAAAAACTATTTTTTTTATTCTACCAGTAAACTATTCCTCTAATCCTAAATACAAGAACAGTTTCAAATTTCAATAATTTCTTAAATATAAAATGCTACTCCCTCCGTTCCTAAATATTAGATCACTTTAGGGAGGAAAGTTTGTTCTTAAATATAATATCATTTTCTAATTTGACTCAAGTTTTCCCCAAATTACCCTTATACTACCTTCACCCAAAAAATAGTGGTTTAAAGAAGGTGAAGGGATATTTTAAAACTTGAGTGAGGGGTATTTTGGAAATTTCACGTAATCCTAACTCATTGGAATGTCTTCCTTAATATCTCCAAATTTGCTAAAGTGATTTTATATTTAGGAACAAAGAGAGTACTTTATAAATGCTTCTAAGTTTCGCGTAATTAACCCTACTTATGCATATTAATAATAAACAAACAAGAGAGGAGATGAGGATAATTGTGTATATTTAGCTTAAATTAGTAATATCATTTCATAATAACTAACTTAATTAACATCATTATTGTAATCAAATAGATACAATGATCTTATATTTAGTAAAGGAGGGGTAATTTATAATCTTATTATATTTGACATATGTTATAATTTGGTGATGTAATTAATTTACTTCTCTAAAATTCTTCTAGAAAAGTGGGGATCATATATTTTGGAAAGCGGGACAATTTTACAAATCAAATGTTGTTTAAACTATCAATGGCAAGTTACAGTTTTTTTACTGGAAATAGAAATTGCTAGGGTAGTTTAGGAAATTTCGGGTGTTAGTTTGATTGATGATGAGTTAGAATTATTGGTACAGATGAGAAGGTTAGGGTACTCTCTTCCTCACAGTTCAATGATATACAAGAGCTACTTGTTGAACGTGAAAATCACTATTTTTTGAAGATTACTCTGAATTTAGTGTTTCTCCAAATGAATGCCATGATGAACATATCAGGATTAGCCAAAGCTGATTATCTCCTTCTTAATACGATCCAAGAGCTAGAGGATGAACAAATAAATTATCTGAAATCCACTCCTGGATTCTCCTTTCAAGTATGTCCTGTGGGTCCCGCCATACCTTTCATGGAACTTGGATCACCACCAAATGATTCATCAATCAATAATAACGATGATCCTATAATGAAGTGGCTAGATTGTCAGCCAAATCTGTCAGTATTGTACATCTCAATGGGTGGTTCCATGTCTCTTCCTCAGATGGAAGAGCTTGCTTCAGCTTTGAAAACCAGTGGGATTCGTTTTCTGTGGATGGCTCGTTCTTCAGATACAGAGTGGTTGACAGAGACATGTGGGGATAAAGGTCTGGTCGTGCCATGGTGTGACCAACTGAAGGTGTTGTGCCACAGTTCTATTGCAGGATTTTGTAGTAATTGTGGGTGGAATTCAACTCTTGAAGCATGCTCTGGAGGTGTGCCAATATTGGGATTTCCAATATTTTTTGATCAGTTCTCCAATTGCAGGCATATTGCGGAAGTGTGGAAAAATGGATGGATGGTTGGTGGCGAGACATCAGAGGACTTAGTGACGGAAGAAGAAATACTTAAGTGGTGGAGATGGTGATGGATGTTGAGAATGAGGAAGTGAAAAGGACTAGAGAGAAAGCAAAAGAACTCAAGACATTACTTCATGGAGCGATTGCCAAAGGTGGTTCATCCGATATGAACAATGCTTTTGTCAAAGATATGTTTTAGGCATCTATAGAAGTACAATATATGTCTGTCACTACCATGTTTTCATGTAGTTGTCTTGTTTGCAAAAACATATAATCACTTAATTGGGGTGTAGAAATCTTGATCTATAATATCTTTCAATATATGTGACTGTGACTTTGTGTTAGATTATTCTCTCCTTGTTGATCTAAATATTTCATATCATGACGTAGTTATTCAGTATCAAATGAGAAGTTTATGATCTATCCCCGCCCCCACCATTTAATTGTCATGTTTAGTCAAGATCAAATTAAATCGCATAAAGAAGCAACTAAAATTGGATTTCCACTTATATGTTCTTTTTTTTTGGGTAAAGTGTTCTGACTCTGTTTCTTGTTCTGGGTAAACGCCTCAAATTTGTAATATTATGTATAGATTTACTTACATACTCTTATGGTCTTTTTTTTTGCCATCGCTGCTCTTATAGTCTAATAATAATAAAAGTGGAACGAGCTAGGTATAGTAATAGTACTATAATACTATTAAGTACTCCCTCCGGTCCCTAATGTAAGAACTAGCCGTCAAAAAAACGCTTCTTAAGAAAACATGTGAATGTTAATTGGGTGTCTAGAGTTAATACTTCTTTTCCAAAATTGCCCATATTTATTATGGTACTTTTAAGAGAGAGAAATACATAAGCATTAATAAATATGAAAGAGAGTTAGGGGTAAAGTAGGAAAAAATGCATTAAATGATGAGAGAATATGGGGTGAGCTCTTACATTAGGGACCAAAATCATTCAAATTTTGAGGAGTATTAACTATATATATACATACACACTCCATGCCCTTCCAATTATAAAACGGAGTTAATTTTTAGGAGAAACAAAATAAGTCACCATAAATTGTTTATAATTATTTTTCTTCATAATTAATTTATTTTAGCTATAAAATACTAACTTATGATATAAGTACATGTACTAATATATGTAATAATTCAATAATTTAATTTATATATTTAAATTCGATAAAAAATCAACTTATTTTATAATTAAGACAAGTACAAAGCATCTTCACCTATGACCTTCCAACTGTGAGGTGTCAACTTGAAGTTGAAGGTATGTCTTTGCTTGATCAACTACTTAGACTTTAAATTAAAGAAGTCAACTCCCGTGCTGCACGGCGGTTTAGCTCGTTTTAATAATAGTAAGCCAGCTGTTGATGTACAATATAGGGGAACTATTGAATATGAATGAATAATCGTAGCACTTTTATTGATAATATGATTGAGTACAATAAACGGGGTCACCGGCAACGGTGGTTACAAATATGGGCGTAAATGCCTTGATCACAAAGACTTAATTCAGAGTACAATGATAATCAGAGAGAAGAATACAAAGAAAGAGAGAGAGAGAGAGATTGCAGAGAATTGCTTGTGGCTTCTAAATGAGTTCGTGGCCTTCTTATAGTTGAAGCTCAGTCCTGGTGGTTGCGAAATCATAGGCGGCCGTTATGGGTAAGAGACGTTGCACGTGCTCCGAAAAAGGTGGGCGACTGCTCCGAAAAAGGTGGGCGACCAAGTCAATCTGCTTTACTGCCGTTGGTGATATCGTCCTTGACGCCCATAGGGCGTCTATCTCGCTATTGGACTTCCACTGTCGCTAGTGATGTTATCTTTGACGCCCTGAAGGCGTCTATCTCTTTATTGGGCCTCTGTTAAGGCTCAGGCCCATTAAGGTATAACGGTGTATAACATTAGTCCCCTCACTTCTCAATGCTGACGTCAGAAAGCATTGGGAAGTAGCGGTTATCCCACGTCCAACGGCCCAGATCTTCGCTTATGTTTTCTCTCTCAAATCAACGACCTAGATGGTTTTATTAAATTAACACCGTAACTTAACGACGTCTGACGGTTTGCATATACTCGATTTCGACTGTTCATTTTCCTATTTCACTTCGCAGACGCTCTTCTTCTCTAATCCTCCAACACTTAGAAAAATTGAAACTTTGTTCATTTGCTTGCATCAACACGTCATCCTACTTTCTGCGAAGGTATCTTCTTACAAAAATCTTATCTTTTTACTATTATCATGAGTAAATTCGTAGTCATGTCATCGCCTTCTGATTCTGAAAAAACTGCTTCTGATCAAGTTTATATTTCTGAAAATTCCCATTCTAGTGTCTCTTCATCTTCTAGGAACCCAGATAATGTAATAGATTTAGAAACAGAAATTTGTGATGGTAATCGCCTAGATATTATTCCTTTTGTAGATCCCTCCGATGGGAAGAAACCCTTACGTAGTAGAAAATCTTCTTTATCTGGTAAATACTTAAAGATTTATGATAGTCGATACCAAGAATGGGTTGATGCTGGTTCATCGCCCTCAACTAGTTCTGGGAGGAAATATAATCCCCAAATCAAAAATGCCCCGTATGCTTGCAAAACTGGGGGTTTACCAACGTCTAGGGCCAACATCCTAAACGATGTCAAAGAAACTCATCTTAGGGTCTTTGAAATTTCGAAGATGTCATCACTTTACTACTTTGACCCAAGAGTACCCTTTAGGTTGCCTGAAGTCGGGGAGGCTCTTGATTCTTGGTCTAGCGACACCATTTCATTAAGTTTTGAAAGTTTTCGCTATGTCAACCCCTTTCCTCTTCCAAACATAGCTTTAGATCTCTGTGTTTTTTATGAAATCTCTCCTTCTCAACTTTCTCCTCATGCCTGGCGTCTCATCGCTATGGCTGAGTTAATGTTTCATGAAATAGGAGTCGACTTAGATATGTTCGATCTATTCGGCTCCTATAAGCTTCAAGAAATTAGGACGGGCGTCTACTCTTTCATCCAAGCCAAGGAAGGGCTACCAACTTGGACGTCTGGGTCACTACCCAATGATCGTCAATGGGACGTACGATTTGTAATGGTGCCCTTCCAATCCGTCGCCCAGGAGGACTATGTATCTCCAATGTGGCGTCGCTTAAGTAAGTCGTCGTCTCATCAATATTTTTCTCATTGCATTTGTCATCTGATTTATAATATCTTAATTATTTTACAGGTGCGTACGAGTTGAGGATCTCCCCGCGCCCCAATAGCGACACCAAAAAGAAAATCAAGAAAATCCTCCAGATTCCCGCAGATCAGCGGAATTTTAAAGCCATGATGGAAAGTAAGTCACCTCACGCCTATATTCTATTTACTTAATTCAAGTATTTTCACCTTAGTCATCTTACTCTTTTTTCTTTATGTTAATCAGGAAAGAAGGTGATCCCCAAAGCTTCTGAGCAAAAGATAAATAAAGAAGCTCTTCTCAGAGCCAGGGCACAGCGGCTGGAGAAACTCAAGGCCAAGAGGGGGAGTATGACGCCGACGCAAGAAAGGAAGGACATGATCCGCTTGGCGTCCCCCCCCCCCCGAATCCTGAAATTGTTACAGCTCCCTCTCCTCAATCCAAAAATAAAAAACTTGTTTCTCTTGCGAACAAGGAAGTCGTCGCTCAGGGAAAAAGGCCGGCAGAAGCGCCCACCAAAGAGCCTGCCGCCAAGAAATCAAGGGCCTCTAAGTCTTCAAAATCCGCCAAAGTCAAGGGCGACAAAGAGGACTCTGGCGAGGTCACTTTATGCTTTCCTCCCAACTCTTCTGTCAGAAATAAAGAGGGATGGGACGACGTCTACTCGGAATTAAGCAAACTGGAATTCGAGTACGACAAGGCCGCCCTAGAGTCTCTTGGGAGGAAAGAGGCTTTCAAGAAGGCCGTTCGCCACCAAATGAAGGTATCATCTCTTAACCTGTTACTCAATCTATTTTATCTTTTTAACACTAGGCGTCTCTAACTATGTCTGTTTCTTTTATTCTCAGTCCCTACAAGTCCTTCTCCATCATGCTGAGGAGAATGACGATGATAAGGCGGCGCTCGTCGCCCAGAGGGACGCCGCTCTATCCGACAGAGAGCAATTGATGGCCGATTTAAAGTCGGCCCTGGCCTTTAAGAAACAAGCTCATGAAGATAGAAGGAGGGCTGAAGAAATAATGAAACGCTCTGACGCCAAACAAGAAGAGCTGAAAGCCACCATTGAAAAGTTAAAGGCTGAGCACTTCAAGGATGTTGAAAAACTTAAGGATTATATCAACATGGCCAGAGCTGAGTCGTCGGCTAAAGATAAGGAAATTGAGGCTCTCAAGTCGGCCAATAACAAGTGGGAAGTCGCCTATCACCAGTTGGAGGAGGATATGAGTCAGATGTCTGAAAATTATGAGACTCATATCTTAGAAGTCGATGCTCGCGCTCGAATGGAGCTCATGAAAGAATACAAGAGTGGCGAGCACGTCAACTGGAAGCCCGACGACGTCATAGACGATTATTACCAGCTCTTTCCTGAAGATGAACCTGACTCCAATCCATCCCAAGAGGATGATCAGACGATCAATGAGATGAGGGCTCAGGACGTCAACCAGGGCAAGGGCAATCTAAATGACGGCAGCCAGGCTGGCAAAGAGCATGGTGGCGGCGACGACAATCAAACCAGCCAGGGGCAAGGCGGCGGCGACGCCTAGATCTTTTACTTGTAGAAATTTTCATTTTCACTATTATAAATTGTATTCAATACATTGTACTCATTGTACTGTTTCTTTAATGTAAACCTTGTCTTCTATCTTCATAATCGATAGTCTTTGTGCCTCTTCATTTATTTTTTTCGTTAAACACCCACACTTCCAACGGGTGTGGGTGACATCCTACCAAGATAAAAAGAATCCATCCATTAACAAAGGAATCTCTGAAATTATATTTATCAAATATCAATTCACAACATAGTCACTCGTACCTTAATCGAACGTTGGTGACCCTGCCAAGGAGTTATCAATCATTAGTCTGAGCGTCGACTATCAATTAATCGAATAAAAATCACTCAATATAACTCGGGTAATATATACCTTTTTCAAATCAAGTTCTTATCAGCCTCTCAGGGCGTCACGTCATCATGCCTTCACGGCGTCGTCTTATCACCATTTTTGGTGTCAATTCATCACATTATCTGGGAAATGACATCTCACAACAAAACATCTCAAAAGATAAGGTTAAATTGCATCAGATTATCACGTCCACAGCTGAACAAATCGTCAGACACTAGGTCTTCTAGCTGGGCTCGTCGCCTACAGGCGTTTCTCATCATTTGCATTCTTTCTCAAATAATCGTGTCAGTATCATCGTTCTTTAAATCAAATAATCAAATAACTTAGAAATAATACCTCTTTAGATGGATGGCGTTCCAACTCCTTGGGACGTCTTTACCATGGACGTCAATCAACTTATAAGCTCCAGGACCAGTGATTTCTACCACTTTATAGGGGTCTTCATATGAAGCATTTAACTTTCCATCTTTATGCTCAGGTGTATTAGGAAAGATTTTTCGAAGAACCCAATCTTCTACTTGGAAATGGCGCTCCTTAACACCTTTGTTCCAAAATTTAGTCGCCCTTTGCTGATAGGCGGCAACTCTAATAAGAGCTTGTTCTCTACGTTCATCTAATAGATCTAAATCTTGAGCTAAATGTTCATTGTTAGATTCTTCTCTAGTCCACTGTCTTCTTAAAGATGGCATTCCTACCTCTACTGGTATCATAGCTTCAGATCCATAAACTAGAGAGAAAGGCGTTTCACCAGTCGACGTCCTAGACGTCGTTCGGTATGCCCATAAGACGGCGGGCAGCTCTTCAGCCCACCTACCTTTAGCTTTATCTAGCCTCTTTTTCAAAGACGTCACTATGGTTTTGTTACTAGCCTCAGCCTGCCCGTTCGATTGTGGATTTCTAGGGGTGGAAAACTTAAGTTTAATATGCCACTTATCACAAAATTTTCTAAATTTTCTTCCTATAAATTGAGATCCATTATCACATATAATTTCCTGGGGCAGACCAAATCTACATACTATATTTTTCCAAACAAAATCAATTACCTGGGGTTCTTGTACCTGGCTTAGGGCGACGGCCTCTACCCATTTGGTGAAGTAATCTGTGGCGACCAACAAGAAAATTAGTCGTCCAGGTGCTGGAGTAAACTTGCCTACAATATCCATTCCCCACTTAAGGAAAGGCCACGAAGGCACTATTACATGCAATTGTTCAGGGGGTTGTCTTGCCACGGTGCAAAATTTTTGGCAGCGTTCACACTTAGTCACCAAACTTACTGCATCTTTCTGCAAAGTCGGCCAAAAATAACCTGCTCTAGTCACCTTTCTTATCAATGATCGACTTCCACTATGGTCTCCACATTCACCTTCATGAATTTCTCTTAATACATAATTTGCCTCAGACGGAGAGACACATTTCAGCAAAGGTCCACCAGTGAAAGTTCGTCTATAAAGATCGTCGCCTATAGTAGTGAATCTGGCAGCTCTGACAACTATTCGCCGCGCTTCATTCTTATCTGAAGGCAATTTGCCCTGCAACAGATATGAAAGCAAAGGGGATCGCCAATCCCATGTCAAACTGTTATTCAACACAATTCGATTATTTACCTCAATTGCCGGAGTTTTCAGATAAAACAGTGGGATTTGTTTTGTCTCCACAACTTCTATAGACGACCCAATATTGGCAAGGGCGTCTGCCTTCCGGTTGTCTTCCCTACCTATTTGGATAATTTTCATAGCGTCAAACCTCGTGGTCAAATCAGATACTACATCCAGATATTTCTTCATTCTTTGGTCTTTTGCCTGATAAGAACCATTGATTTGTTTCGAAACTAACTGTGAATCACTCTTCACTTCCAAAACTTTTGCACCCAATTCTGATGCTAACTTAAGTCCAGCTATAAGGGCTTCATATTCAGCTTCATTGTTCGTCGCCTTAAAACCACATCTTATTTCCTGGACAATTTGTTCACCATCGGGGGTTTCAAGCGCGATACCCAGTCCACTTCCTTTTACATTGGAAGACCCGTCTACATGGAGGATCCAAGGCGACAAGTTCTCCTGTTTCTTAATAGAAAAAGACTCATTATTAGCTGTTACCTGAAGGTTGTGACTAAATTCCGCCAAAAAATCAGCTAGGATTTGTGATTTGATAGCTGTTCTTGGGGCATAAGAGATATCAAATTCACTCAGCTCAATCGCCCATTTCACCAATCTCCCAGATAAATCAGGCTTATAGAGGACGTTCCGCAAAGGATAGGTTGAGACGACCACAATTGGGTGACACTGGAAATACGGCCTCAACTTCTTAGAAGACGTTACTAAGGCCAAAGCAAGTTTTTCCATCATTGAATATCGCGTCTCCGTATCTAACAAGGCTCTGCTAACATAATATACTGGGCTCTGTCGCCTATCTTCTTCCCTAACAAGAACTGAACTCACAGCATTAGAGGCGACAAACAAGTATAGATATAAGGTTTGACCTGGACTTGGCTTAGAAAGCAAAGGGGGGCTCGTGAGATATTCTTTCAAATCCTGAAGCGCCTTTTCAGCGGCGTCGTTCCATACAAACTCCTTATTCTTCTTCAATATATCAAAGAATGGTTGGCACCTTTCAGAAGATTTAGATATAAATCTGGTTAAAGCAGCTATCTTACCCGTCAAACGCTGGACGTCCTTCACACATTTGGGTGATGGGATGTCCAACACAGCTTTGATTTGTGATGGGTTTGCTTCTATCCCTCTCTTTGACACCAAATATCCTAAAAACTTACCAGACTGCACCCCAAAAGTGCATTTTTCAGGGTTGAGTTTCATGTTATACTTCCTCAGAAGATCGAACGTCTGCTGCAAATGGTTAATATGATCTTCCGTTTTCAAAGATTTGACTAGCATGTCGTCTATGTAAACTTCTATCGTCTTCCCAAGTTGGGCGGCGAACATGCGATTGACTAACCTTTGGTATGTTGCACCAGCGTTTTTCAAACCAAAAGGCATTACCTTGTAACAATAAGTTCCACGATCTGTGATAAAAGAAGTCTTCTCCTGGTCGTTTGGATGCATCAATATCTGATTGTACCCAGAAAAGGCGTCCATAAAACTTAATAGTTCATGTCCTGATGTTGCGTCTACTAGGCTGTCAATGTGTGGCAAAGGAAAGGAATCCTTTGGGCAAGCTTTGTTCAAGTCTGTGAAATCGATACACACTGTATGCTTACCATTTTTCTTTGGGACGACTACAACATTAGCTAACCAATCAGGGTAATTCACTTCTCGAATAGACCCAATTTTCAATAATTTCTGAACTTCCTCATTAACAATTATATTCCTCTCTGGTGCAAATTTCCGCCTTTTCTGTCTGACCGGCTTGAATGTAGGGTCAACGTTCAACTGATGTTCAATGACGTCTGGGCTTATACCTGTCATATCATCATAGGACCAAGCAAAACAATCTAAGTTACTTGTTAGAAAAGAAATTAGTTCCCTTCTTACCTCAGGAACTAGGTCCATTCCTATGGACAAAAACTTTTCAGGGTTTTCAGAATCTAAAATTATTTTTTCTAAGTTATCGTCTTCCTCCTTTGTCGCCCTGTCCATAGGAATGAACGCCTGTAGTTGCTATGCCGATGGAGGAGATTGTTCCAAGCCTTTCAATGCTGCTTGGTAACATTCTCTTGCCATCCTCTGGTCGCCTTTGATCTCTCTCACACCCCAAGGTGTAGAGAACTTAATTGATTGATGTAACGTCGAAGGGACTGCCTTCATCTGATGAATCCAAGGGCGTCCTAACAAAGCATTGTAAGTGGTCGGACAGT
Source organism: Mimosa pudica (assembly GCA_029929735.1). NCBI lineage: Eukaryota > Viridiplantae > Streptophyta > Magnoliopsida > Fabales > Fabaceae > Mimosa > Mimosa pudica. Next base: position 13,098,624 of record JAKELP010000004.1, on the reverse strand, counting down.
CCATTACCTGAAACTTGACTAAAGCATTAATTCCAGCAGCAAAGGTCATCAAAGATATTTCTCCAATCGTCCTATCTGGTGTTCCATTTCCAAATACCAAGACAGTTGGAGCCTTAATTATTTGGGATTCTAATTGTAATTCTTTGACAGTTTGCAAATAAATAATATTAACGGAACTACCTGCATCAACTAATATTCTTTTAGTCAAACAATTAGCTATTAGTAAAGATATTACCAGGGCGTCGTCGTGCATCTGGACGTTCTGAATATCAGCGTCGTTGAAGGTTATTGGACCCTCAACCACCTGATCATTACTCACATTACCATTAACCCACTCCAATTCTTTTGGCAAAGACCTCGCATGTCGCTTTGCGGCGGAGTAAGACATCCCACTTATTGCCGACCCCCCAATGATTGTGTTAATCGTTCTGACGGCCTGCGGGGGTTGAGCTGGGGTGTTCTGCCTTTGATCTCTGCCTGCATTGTTAGTAGTATTATTCTTAAGGAGATGTTGTAAGTTACCGTGCTTAAGTTGGAAGGCTACTTCTTTTCTGAACCTCCAACAATCCTCTGTTCGATGGCCGACGTCTTTGTGGTAGTCACAGTATCTAGTGGTGTCCCTCTCATTGACAGGTGTCGTCATAGGTTTAGGCCATTTCACCCTGTCCATCTTTTCAAATGCACTTACCATTTCAGCTGGTCCAATGGACATGTTGAACTCTTCATATCTAGGAGGGGGTGGGTCCCTCTTCTGTTTGTCGCCCTGCTCATTATTGTTAGTATAAGGGTGAAAACGAAAATTTCTACCTCGTTGCCGTTTAGAACGGCGGTCTGTGGATCCCAAATTATTTTGTTGTTGATTAGCTGTCTTTTCCGCGTTTGTGGCAATCACTGAATTAGCGGGGAGACTGGTTGTCGCCAGTCCCTGGTTCATTTTAAGGGCATGATTTCTACTGGCGTCGTCCTCTTGAAGATTAATATGGGACCACACGTATGATTGGACTTCTGGCCAAGTTGTCACCCGTTTCAAAACCAGTTCTTGATAGAGGCCGCAAGTGGGTGGTAATGCTCTCTTAAACGCCTGTACAGCAATGTTAGGATCACAATTTGGGATACTTACCATCTCTGCCGTAAACCTTTTCAAAAGATCTCTGTATGACTCGTCCGGCCTCATGACAATTCGATACAAGTCGTCTGACGTCTTAACCATGACTCTGCTGCTTGCAAATTGTTCAACAAAAATGTCAGTTAAATGACTAAATGAAGTTATTTTACCTTGAGGGAGATTGGTCCACCACATCAGGGCTGGGCCAATCAAACTTATACCAAATCCACGACACATAGCTGCATGTCGTTTGTCGGCTGGGAGGACTGCTGCTAGCATAATCTGCCTGTATTGGGCTAAGTGTTGGTCTGGATCCGACTTGCCATCATACTTTGGCATAGTAGGAAAAGCAAATCTTTCAGGTAAATCAGCAAACGCGATGTCGTCTATGAAGGGTGATTCTGAATAACTCCCTAAACGGGCTGCATCAAGTGGCTTTTGAACACCTGGAATCAAGTACATCTTTTTCTTTATCTCAGCGACCTCCTTCTCCATTCGAAGGGCAAAAGAGAGAATTTCGTCTTCCCTCTTTTGTCCTCCTTGTGGATGATTTTGAGGGATCCTTGCCTGTGACTTCTGAGCGGACTGCTCACCTTGTTCTCGACTATCATAAGACTGAGAATCGTCATATCCCTCTTCGTCGTCTCTACCTGTTTCATCATTAGGAATATCATTATTGTCAGTATTCTTACCTTTATTACCTTTTTCACCGTTAGGATTGCGTTCATGGTCATTTGGGTTTGGCACTTGGCGAATCTCCCTTTCAGGTCCGCTCTGCCTTCTTTTGTTTTTCCTGGACTCTAAGCCTGCTAAGTGCAATTTCAATTCATTGTTTTCTTCCTCCAAACGTTTCATCCTCTCAGATTGAATTCCTGCAGATTGTTCGAGACGCTTCATTTGTTCAGATTGAGAGGTCAAGGCTTCTAGGACTTTTTGAAGGTCAGTGGAAGAGCTAGTTGGCTTGGAAACAGGCTTTGGTTGCTGTTCCATCTTAAAGTTCAATCGGCTCACTCAGAGAACGTGAAGCTTTTAGAAATAATGTTGCCGGAGTCCCCACGGTCGGCGCCAAAATGTTGATGCACAATATAGGGGAACTATTGAATATGAATGAATAATCGTAGCACTTTTATTGATAATATGATTGAGTACAATAAACGGGGTCACCGGCAACGGTGGTTACAAATATGGGCGTAAATGCCTTGATCACAAAGACTTAATTCAGAGTACAATGATAATCAGAGAGAAGAATACAAAGAAAGAGAGAGAGAGAGAGAGAGATTGCAGAGAATTGCTTGTGGCTTCTAAATGAGTTCGTGGCCTTCTTATAGTTGAAACTCAGTCCTGGTGGTTGCGAAATCATAGGCGGCCGTTATGGGTAAGAGACGTTGCACATGCTCCGAAAAAGGTGGGCGACTGCTCCGAAAAAGGTGGGCGACCAAGTCAATCTGCTTTACTGCCGTTGGTGATATCGTCCTTGACGCCCATAAGGCGTCTATCTCGCTATTGGACTTCCACTGTCGCTAGTGATGTTATCTTTGACGCCCTGAAGGCGTCTATCTCTTTATTGGGCCTCTGTTAAGGCTCAGGCCCATTAAGGTATAACGGTGTATAACACCAGCTTGGTTCCATTGAGTAACATTTTTTATACTCTACTTTTTTTGAACGAATTTTTATACCCTACTTTGAACAACGTGTTTTGTGGATGTGCATGCTTTGTAATCGTAAATCCTGTTCAATCTTCAATTATGCGCCGCGTAACTAATTCAACAGCTATACATAGAATTGTATCATTGGATAATGTTATATGGCAAGAAAAATTGATGCAAAAGCAAAGCTATCCCCGTCCATACAACTCTTATATTAGAAAATATAACATTTTCTCTTGTAATATATTAGAATGTCCCTCTTTCAATTGTATTAATGAGAATAAATTGCTTTTGGGGAATGATTAGGAATAACTATCATAACTCAATTAATATATTTGGAAAGTCACTAGGGTGCTAATTCACTAATTTACAAAACCTCATGAACCTATAAGTCCAATTACTTAATTAGTGGAACCCCAACTAACTAGAAATTTTTAAACCTTTTAGCACCTTTGAGTTTTCTCTAGGTTTTCTAAAATACCAACATCATCAACCGACAAGTCTAATACCTAGCCTCATGAACTCATTCAAATAGGCATTATTAATTACTCTAGAGTGTGATTAGTGATATGTAATACTTTAGATTCAATTACAATTCAATTCAAATAAACTATTTATCAATACCATGAGTAAATAGAAGGGTAAAGGGTCAAATCTAGCACTAAACTATTTCCAAAAGTACACCCCACATAAAAGTGAATCTAGTAGCTCAAATCTAATACTGATCAAGTACAAATTGGGTCAGATGTAGCAAAACCGTCAATTTTGACTGGTTTGACCGTTGAGTTTGACCCGAGTATGCCACGTCACATGTCACGTCACTCCAGTTAGGCCACGTCACCTGCCACATAATCACCACATCATCGCCACATATATGAATCACTACTACAGAATAACCCATTTACATGCGCTTATTTTGACCTTTACATGTGCTTACAAAACGCTGGTAATGCCGTTGCTGGGAAAGCCTTTACATGCGCTTTAAAAGTGCATGTATAAAACACCCTATACATGCGCTTTATTCAAAGAACTTCAACAATTAAATAACTAATTCTAGTGAAACCAACATCTCAATATCATTAAATAACTTCAACAACTATTATCCTACCACCACTTTATTCAAAATATCCCTCATGAATAAACCCTAATTTCAAAGAGTTAAAAATGCCCCTAAAAATTCTCAAATTAATTTTTCAACTTAAATAAACTTGAATACTTCCTAAGAATCTTCTATTAACAAATGAATAATCAGTAAGGTAGCTTGCAAAAAATTAAAGTCCCAATTTTTCAAAAACTACCCTAACTTAAAAGAGAAAACTTCATCCAAAAATCAACCTCACAAAGTGGTAGGAGAGCTTACCGAGTTCAAAAAATGAGAGGGGAGGTGCCACCTCCACCGCCCGCCGCCGTAATCGCCGGAAATCATTCTCTCAAGGGGTTGACCGAGCTGGGAGTAAAAGGAAGTGAGGGAAAACTGAGTTGGAAATGAGAAAAGACTTGAAGAATAACAAGAGGTGACAAAACTCACCCTTAGCGCCGCATTTGCCGTCGTCCGCCGAACAGGGCCGTCGCAAAGGAGGAGACTTACTAGAACAATCAAATGAAAACAGAGATGCAGATCGAGCTTGGTTCACACGGATTTGAGGAGAGAAGAATATATAGTTACAAATGAGATGGGTGAGGTTTGGAAGGTGAGAATTTGATGTGGTGTGTGTGGGTGAGAAAAATCGAAAATGAGGGGGGAGGAGAAGCTTGGCCGACGCATAACGAAGGACAAGAAGGGGTTTGATGAGAGGAAGTGAGACCCTTATTCTTTTAATTAAAAAAGACTCCTATGCATGCGTTTTAAGCGCATGTAAATACCTCTCTTTACATGCGCTTAACAAATGCGTGTATAGGCTTCTCTTTACATGCGCTTTCATACACAAGCGCATGTATAGGTTTTCTCTTTACATGCGCTTAATCCAAAGCGCATGTATAGGTCTTCTCTTTACATAGCATATCAATACATGCGTTTTGTTTTGAGCACATGTAAATGTGCGCTGGTATAGGAAAAATCTGTAGTAGTGAGTTGTGATTACGTGGCAGGTGATATGACATAACTGGGTGATGTGGCAGGTGACGAGGCCTAACTGGAGTGACGTGACATGTGACGTGGCATACTCAGGTCAAACTTAACGGTCAATCTCATCAAAATTGACAGTTTTGCTACATCTGACCCAATTTGTACTTGATCAGTGCTAGATTTGAGCTACGAGATTCACTTTTATGTGGGGTGTACTTTTGGCAATAGTTTAGTGCTAGATTTGACCATTTACCCTAAATAGAAAGATATATAATGAATTATAAAGAAGATATGTATGACTATATATATTGTTGAGTCCCCTCATTACAAACCATAATCAAAGTCAATCTCAAATAAACATAATAATCTAAATCTCAAAGTATACATGACAAACTTGGACCTAGAAATATCATAAATATAAGAGAAAGGGAAAATAAATATAACTCCCCTCTAAAGCATGTGAGCTCAAGCTTTCTGAAACCATCCCAAGAGCAAAAAATGTTTAGTTACCTCCTATGAGAGAAGCACCAACAAGGAGGAGATACAAAGATATTATAGTGGAAATAAGAAGGAAGGAAAGCAAATGGAAGGGAGGAGGAGGTCTCCAAATTTAGCAACCTCTCATGCTCGAATTGTTTCTGCAGCTCCAGCTCCCCTCATCACTATTCAGCCTTCATTCCTTTATTCCATTCGTTCCCACTACTCGAATTCGTTTCTGCCTCCCCCATCCTCACACGTTCCCTCTTTTCTTTCTTTTTCAATTACATATTCCTTTTTTTCTCCTTTCGCTGCAGCTCCTCCTCTTGCACGTGTTCCATTTGAGCTACAATGTACGGTTTTACAATGTACTTACTTTTGCCCCATTTTAGTTTGCAATGTACGGTTTTGCCCCATTTTTGTTCACATTGTACGGTTTTGCCCCTTAAATTTAGGAGAGTTATAGATGTCGATTTTAAAATTTACCTTGACTATTTTTTACACTTTTACCCTTAATCAAAACCCAACACATCTTGCAGCCACGTTGCTTGTTCCTTGCATTTACCTTCAAATATAACTAAAATAAATATCATTTCAAGATCAAATCCCTTTAATTCTTCTATCAATGACTTCCTAATTATAACCAAAATTTTTGTCAAATATAATTAAAAATGGTTGTCATTACACATAATAATCTTAGATAATAATTAAGAACAATTGTACAAAAATTGCATCTTTATTATCTTAATTGCCTTAAATTTAGCATATTAAAATTATAAAGTCTAAGTAATTGTCAGTGTTCTCGTGAGAAAATGGATGGAGAGAGCAAGGAGTGCAGAAGATGAGACTGAATGAATGTGTTGCTGAAAATATGCAGTACATCACCCCAGAGTAGAGAGATAATGTTTGCCATGTGAGAAGTTGAAAATATCTTTGATATACATGGCCATCATGGAGGACATGGGTGTGTTGATTTTTTAAATATATTTACTTTAACATTACTTGAATAAATATATTATACTCCCTCCGGTCCTAAATATAAGACCTAGTTGACTTCTTTAGAAAATCATATAAAAAAGCAAAATAAGTTAATTATAAATTGATTTACCTAATTTTTTTTCCCTTAGACTAGTTTATTTTACCTATAAACTAATGTATAATCTAAAAATATATCAAATATGACATTATTTATTAATAGCCTATTTCGCAACCTTAACCTCTAAAAAAAAGTCAATTAGGTCTTATATTTAGGGCCGGAGGTAGTATTTACACTCATATTGTTGGGAGCCCGAGACCCGATCTTACTCGGACTTCAGGTCAAAACCCGGAACAGTCCAATAGTTGGTCGGTCTTAAAATGTGCTTTCCAGGCGAGGCTGGACTAGACCGGGATGGGACGCGTTGACCGGGTCTTCCGGTTTGTTGAAGAGGCCTAGCACATATATAAACCTCATCTTGGAGTTGAACCTATAATTTCAAAAATAAACAAATGTAAGCAAAACCAACTAAGCTTCAGCAGTTGCTATTAACATGTCCACGGAAGTTCCACCATGCATAATGAAGGGGCACATAGTGGCCCTTCCATTCCCAACAAGAAGCCTAATAAACCCCATGATGAACTTCTGCAAATTTCTGGCTTCAAAAACACCCAAAGATGTCATCATCACCGTCGTGGTCACACAAGAGTGCCTTGGCTACATAGAGTCATACCCAAAGCCACGTAATATCCACGTGGCAGCCATCCCTAACCTCATGCCTACCGACGAAAAAGACGAACAACATGGCATTCCAGGATTTGTAGAAGCCCTTGAGACGAAAATGAGACATTCAATTGAGCAGCTTCTTGATCAACTTGATCGAATCGCCAGTTACAGCCATCGTCGGTGATATCGGTGTGATAAGGCCGGCCGACGTGGCTAGAAACAGGAATATTCGCGTGGCTTTGTTTTGGACCATGTCCGCGTATTGCTTTGAGTTGCACCGTCAGCTTGATATCTTGGCTCCTGCCCGTCACCGGCGTTTATCGATCTGTTCATCTTTTGGGTAATGTTTCCTACATCTCACTTCTTCCTTTGAATTATCAAGAAGATATATATTTACTATTATTTGGTAATATCTATCACATAACTTTAACTAATTCAACTAACATTATTAATCTAACTAAATACGATAAGTATGTCTTATATTTAAGATATCATGGAGTAATCTATGTCATATATATATATATATATATATATATATATATATATATAAAGTAGAGATGTGAAGTCTTTCTATCATATTTTATAAGTCATCATTTAATCAAATTTTTTATGCAAATGTATGATTTTACTCTAAAATTATTTTGTGTTAATTTGTTGTTATGTGATACTACCTCCGGTCCTAAATATAAGATCTAGATGACTCTTTTAGAAAATCCTAAAAAACAAAATATAAGTCAATTATAAATTGATTTACCAATTTTTTTTTCTTAAACTAGTTTATTTAACCTATAAACTAATGACTAATCTAAAAATATATCAAATATATCATAATTTAATAACATATTTTATAACCTTAACATCTCGAAAAAAAAGCTATATCTAGGTCTTATATTTAGGACCGGAGGGAGTATTAAGTATATTAAATAGGGATAAAATTGAAAAGTAAGGGCAAGTAAAAAATTAAGTCTGTGAATTGAACATGATTTTTGTGAATAAAAGATATCATAACATGAGAGGGTCAACATATACATTGCGATTTCAGGTTCCCTCAACAAACAAAGTCTGAGGTTGGTCAAATAAGAAAAAGTTATCGTTTAAGGCTATAAGTAACTTCTAAACAATAACAGATAAATACATTTATATTTTTTTAGAAAAAAACGTTCAGCATTGACTTCATTCATAACGAGTTATAGATACAGACGATCATGCTGATGAGTACGTTAAGCGGATCTCTTCCTCACAACTCACTGATCTACGGAAGCTGCTCCACGAAACCGATCTCAGGTTTTTGAAGAACTCCCTTGATTACATTCCAGGATTAGCCAAAACTGATTGTCTCCTCCTCAGCACGTTCCAAGAGCTAGAAGCTGAACAACTAAATCATCTAAAATCCATATTACCCTTTCGTGTCTATCCTATTGGCCCTACCATACCTTTTATGGAACTTGCACCACCACCAAATCATTTATCCACCACAAACGTTGATGACCCTGTAACAAAGTGGCTGGATTCTCAGCCAAATTTGACGGTGTTGTACATCTCTATGGGTAGCTTCTGTTCAATGTCTCGTCCCCAGATGGAAAAGCTTGCTTCAGCTTTGAAAATCAGTGATATTCGTTTTCTTTGGGTGGGTCGTTCGGATACAGAATCGTTGAAGGAGAAATGTGGAGATAATGGTCTAGTGGTGCCATGGTGTGACCAATTGAAGGTGTTGTGCCATGCTTCTATTATGGGTTTTTGGAGCCATTGTGGATGGAATTCAACCATGGAAGCATGCTTTGCAGGAGTGCCAATGTTGGGGTTTCCTCTGTTTTGGATCAGTTCTCTACTTGTAGGCATATTGTAGAAGTGTGGAAGAATGGATGGAAGGTGGGTGGCGAGAGATCTGATGATTTTGTGACCAAAGAAGAAATTTTGGAAGTGCTTAAGATGGTGATGGACGTTGAGAATGAGGAAGGGAAGAAGATTAGAGAGAGGGCAAAAGAACTCAAGGCTCTATTTCGTGGAGCCATTGCCAAGGGAGGTTCGTCTGACTTAAATATGGATGACTTTGTGAAATACATGTTATAGTTGTTTAAGCAGATCTGTGGAATTAGGAGAGACCTTGGTATATGCCACTGCCTATATATAGTGTAGCCCACTTACATGAACATAATCTTGTATTTATCCAAGTTCTTGTGCAATTGAGTTTTCAGTTAGTACTCATATAGTCATATAATTTTATACTATCCATGTTTTAAGTCATGGATTCTTTCATACCATACTCTCTTCATTTCTTGTAAGTCCGTTGTGAAAAAAGTTTATCATCCTATATAGTATAAATCATCTCTAGAGTCATTAATAAGTATTTCCTCTCATCCTTATCATATAAGTTAACAACTACTCATTTATCACATAACAAGGAATGATGATTGAGTCATGCTAAATTTGTTTACTTTTTTTTAACTTCATCCTTCATTAAATAATGTGCTTCACACTTTCAATTTTGAAACTCTGATCTATTAATAAAATGGAAAAAGTGGAAAAAAGACATTTAATTTAATGCAGTGGATGATGCCTTATATTAAAGATAAAAAATTGTAGATGCTTAAATAAGGACCGAAAGGAGTACTTCGGAAAAGAAATATAAGAGAAAAATGTGGAAATATTTTGATAATGTAAGGATAGAGAAAAATGTTTTGCAATAAAGATAAAGTTAGCACGTTTTATCAACTCATGAATTAAGAATTTAACTACCAATTATTTAGTGATAATAATAGTGAATAAATAAATAAAGTGGTGTATGTAATACGCCAGCTTTGGTTCCATTACTATTTACTAGAGTTCACCTAGAGGGCCCGTGGCCATTTTTATAAGCTAGCTTTGGCTCCATCACTTATTCAACTATAGCAGTGAGATTTTAGTCAACTCCTTGTATAACGTGGCATGTGGATCTCCATGCATATACGGATATTCGAATCCTAGATCCTGTTCAATCTACAATAATAATAATGCTGGGTGTCATCGTAATAGCACGCATCGGATGCCATCAGTACAATATTAATAATGCCTACCGGTAAACTTATACCGCTACATCAGAAAACCCAAAAGCTTCAATAGTTGTTATGAACATATCCATGGAAGTTCCACCATTGGTGAAGGGGCACGTGGTGGCCATTCCATTCCCAACAAGAAGCCTAATAAACCCCATGATGAACCTCTGCAAATCTATGGCTTCAAGAATACCCAAAGATGTCATCATCACAGTCATCGTCACACAAGAGTGGCTTGGCTACATAGAATCATACCCAAAGCCACATAATATTCATGTAGCCACCATTCCTGACATCATGTGCCTTGCGATGGCCAAAAGGAACATGACACTCTCGGCTTTGTTGAAGCCATTGAGATGAAGATGAGACCTTCAGTTGAGCAGATTGTTGACCAACTTGAGCCTCCGGTTACAGCCATCGTGGGTGATGCCAATGTGGTATGGCCTGCTGATGTGGCAAAAGAGAGGAATATTCCGGTGGCTTTGTTATGGACCATGTCCGCTTCTTGCTTTGAATTGTACCGTCAGCTTGATATCTTGGCCCCTCGCCCTCACCGGCGTTTAACGGCTCATCTTTTGGGTAATGTTCCCTACATCTCACTTGATTCATTGTCTATATTCAGAATATCATCAGCTATATACTATCTCATATACTTATAAGATACCTAATAAGAGCATCAAGAGCTAAACATATCTTAATATTCTACATTTGATTTGATTGATTTTGGATTATGTATAAATGTACTTTAATATATATAAAATCAAATATATATTGTCCATGTGATGAGAACTAAACTAGTATTATCTACATAAATATAAATATGCTTAACTCTTGTTCATATTTATTATGAGTAAGAAAAATAGTTGCATCCTTTCAATATATAAGAAATTTAACTGATTTTGGGATATTAAGAAATTGGCTAAGTTAGTTTTTTTTATAATAAATGAGTAAATTTTTCCAAAGTATCATTTTTTTAACTGAGTGTGTGACTAATCTTAGATGGAAACTCCAACAAACAATAGAGATGTTTAAGAGAAACAATAGTAAATTTTGGAGATAAAATGTATTTGTATTAAGCTTTTTTTTTTTACATTTAGGGAAAAAAATATAAATCCTAGTTAATTAGCTTTTACTTTAGAAGAGGACGTATTACTAATTTTTTTTTTAAAAAAAATACCTTGTCATATTATCATAATCAATCGTTACATTATGTGAAATTTAATTGTTTAGCTATATATAGAGTAATGTCTACGAATTTTTAGCTATTTTTTCCCTATTGACTTGATCCAAAACGAGTCATTGATACAGATGAGCAATCTGATGAGTGCATTGATGAGCAGATGTCTTCCTCACAGCTCACTGATCTACGAAAGATACTCCACGAAAGCGATCTCATGTTTTTGAAGAAATCCCTTGAATGCATTTCATCAAAAGCAGCCAAAACTGATTGCCTCCTCCTCAACACGTTCCAAGAGCTAGAAGTTGAACAAATAAATCATCTAAAATCCATATTACCCTTTCGTGTCTATCCTATAGGCCCTGCCATACCTTTTATGGAACGTGCAACACCATCAAATGATTCATCAAACAACTCTGACCCCATAATAAAGTGGCTGGATTGTCAGCCAAATTTGTCAGTATTGTACATTTCTATGGGTAGTTTCCTTTCAATGCCTCGTCCTCATATGGAAGAACTTGCTTCAGCTTTGAAAACAAGTGGGATACGTTTTCTATGGGTGTGTCGTTCTGATGCAGAGTGGGCAAAAGGAAAATGTGGGGATAAAGGTCTAGTGGTGCCATGGTGTGACCAATTGAACGTGTTGTGCCATGCTTCTATTGCAGGGTTTTTGAGCCATTGTGGATGGAATTCAACCATGGAAGCTTGCTTTGCAGGAGTGCCAATGCTAGGATTTCCCATGTTTCTTGATCAGTTCTCAACTTGTAGACTCATTGCTGAAGTGTGGAAGAATGGATGGAAGTTGGGTGGTGAGAGATCGAAGGATTTGGTGTCCAAAGAAGAGATATTGAAAGTGGTGAAGATGGCGATGGATGTTGAAAATGAGGAAGTGAAGAAGATTAGAGAGAAAGCAAAAGAACTGAAGGACTTGCTTGATGGAGCGATTGCGAAAGGTGGTTCGTCTGATATCAACAAGAATTCTTTTGTGAAAGAATTGTTCTAGGTTCATGTGGTATTGGTTTTGTGTTGGAAAAAAATGATTAATCTCTTCATTGGTAATGTATGTTTGTGCTTTCATCTATCTCTTCTATTTATCCAAATTTACCGTACTAATTCTCATATGCTAAATATGATATACATTTTTATTAAATTAAGAATGTTACTTAAATAAGTTTAAATCACATGATATTGGCAACATGAGACCCGAACAATTTCATCCCATTCCCCAATGCATTAGCTCCACTAAACATAACCTCCCGTGGATTATTGTTAAATATTTTGCTTACTTAAAACTTCAGAGATCCCAATTGCATCCGTGGTAACTTTTCAACTAAATTTTATATTCATGGGAATCTTCAACCAAAGCCGAAAACATGGAAATTTTTGGGACCACGTGCTTTCAATAAATGAAAACTAGGCGCCCCTTCATTTGATAATTGACACAGGCCTATTTATCTAAATTATTAGATTAAGTATTACTGACAGAGCACCAATGTGTGTAATTATTTTATTTGTATACCTGTATCCAATACTACTATAAAAGGGCTAATTTGGTTCACATGAATCATGAATGTGGGCCCACCGAAACAGGAAACCTCGTTATTAACTCAAAATATCCCTTTATTCTTAAAGGACTTTAAATTTTAAAGAGGAAATTGACAATGTTGGACTGTAAAGGAGAACAAAGATATCCTTAACATGGTTTGATGACTTAAGTTGGTTGGGCCAAAAAATAACATTGCTTGGTTGGATGTGGGCCATAAATGACTATTAAAGAGTTGAATATATTTTGATTATTTAGATCTCATCTAAATAGTTAAGGTTTGAATATTTTATTAAAATAATACACAAATTTTTCAATGAATACAAAATTTATAAAGTTAAATCTAAATCGTGTAGGCGAGTTCTACATGTCCAAATACGTTTAGCTCTCTTTCTGCTAGTAAAAAAAAGAACACAGTCGCATACTTATAAAAAATGAGGACGGGGAATCAGGTTTGTCAAAACCATATTTGATTTTATTAATACAAATATTTTACTAAATAGTTAAATATGAAAAAGATGAGATTTACATCATAAAAAGAAAAAGAAATGGATGAAATTTAGGCAGATGCGTATATCTGGGGAACCAATAAAAACAAAAAGGTATGATAAGAAACCGGTTGATTCTCTCCACGTGTTAAAAAACACATAAATAAAGTAATCATTCTTCCCCTTGGGCCAGGGTCTCTTGTTTTCATCATTTACTACTCACTAGTGAACACAAGATCCAGAGAAGTAGAAACATCAAACACGTCAATGGAAGTTTCAGGAAGAAGTGGTGGCTGTCACGTGCTTGCCATGCCCCATCCAGCTAGGGGGCACATAAATCCTATGCTCAACTTCTGCAAATCCCTCATCGCTAACACAACTCATCAGATCCACGTCACCTTCGTGCTCACCGAGGAATGGCTCAGTTTCATCGGCTCCGATAATAATAATAACCCAACACCACCAAATATAAACTTCGTCACTATACCAAATGTGATTCCCTCGAAGCTTGTTCGTGGAGCCGACCAACTGGACTACATGGAAGCCGTCATGACCAAAATGGAAGCCATAATGACCAAAATGGAAGCCCCTTTTGAGCAGCTTCTACAACGGCTTCAGCCGCCGCCAACTATCATCCTATGCGACAGTTTCTTGTTCTGGGCAGTTGATGTCGGAAATAGAAGGAATATTCCTGTCGCTTCCTTTTGGACCATGTTGGCTTCCATGTTCTCATTGCTCCACCATCACCATCTCCTAGAGCTAAATTCTCATTACCCAGTAAATTTGTCCGGTCAGCGCAATATCTCTTTTCTTTCCCATTTTTGTTTTGTATGGAGTGTTGAATTTCAGATTTGCATGTGGCTTAATTAATCTTAATCATTCATAACCCTAACCTCACCTTACCTATAAACTTTAATTCATTATACTCCCTCGGTTACAAGATCCATTGACATTTTTTTAGGAAGTTAAAAGTTGAAAGGAGTAAATAGATCACTAAATTATAACATTTTTGGATACTAAGGTGCAGTGTAATAATCCTAAAAGTTACCACTAAGGATTACATGGCATTTCCAAAGTTTTTGGGTAGCAATATTGCCATAAAAAAATCTAAAATATGACAATTTTATCTTACTGCTAACAATGTTAACAATCACCAAAGTATTGCTAGTACTTTCTTAATGGTTTACTATGTAGACAAAATCATTATGTTGTAATATAAAGGAGACTAAATTTGATGGAGTAATCTCTGTCTGTCTTAAAATTATTTTGAACAGAAAACGGTGACAAACGAGTGGATTACATTCCAGGGATTCCACCAACTCGTCTGACAGATTTTCCATTGAATAACGAATTAAGCCCGCATAGCCAGAGATTGATGGAGCTTTCAAGGAAGGGTATTATAAAGACGCAGAAAGCACAATCTCTCTTGTTCACTTCAATATATGAACTTGAGACTCAAGCTATCGATACCCTTAAATCAGAGTTATCTTTACCCATTTATACCATTGGTCCTACCATACCTTGTTTCAGTACTGGACACAAAACCAACTCTACAAGCCATAGTTACTTAAAGTGGTTAGACAACCAACCAAACAATTCTGTTTTGTACATGTCACAAGGGAGCAGTTTCTCTGTTCCAAATGCTCAAATTGATGAGATTGTTTCTGCTTTACGTGAAAGTGGGCTAAGATTTTTCTGGGTAGCTAGAAAAGAGGCTTGTAGCTTAAAGGAGATTTGTGAGGAGAAGGGTTTAGTAGTGGAATGGTGTGATCAGTTGAAAGTTTTGACTCATCCTGCAATAGGAGGCTTTTGGTCACACTGTGGGTGGAATTCAACAAAAGAAGGTATTTTTGCTGGAGTTCCATTTTTGACTATGCCAATCATAATGGACCAGGGATTGGACAGTGCAATGATAGTGGAGTGGTGGAAGGTTGGGTGGAGGGTGAAGGAGGAGGGTGTTATAGTTGATGATGTGGTGAAAAAAGATGAACTTGTGAGGCTTCTGAAAAGGTTTATGGATACTGAAAGCGATGAAGGGAGAGAGATGAGGAAAAGGGTCGAAGAGCTTCAGCACATGGTTCATCATGCAATTGCAAATGGTGGGTCCGCTCATTCCGATTTTAATGCCTTCATTAGGGAGATAACCAACATTGTGAAGTGATTTAACTTTATTTTTGTGCCTGTTGGAAAACTAGATGTATTGCAATAATGCTCACTCTGTCTCTTCATGTCTGCTTTAAGTTCTTGTAAATCAGTTTCTTGATTTGATAGATGGTCACTCAAACCTATTTTATACTAAATTCACTATTTGATGTTATGCAGAAGGAATGACACACGCAATAGCTAGAAATGCTTAAACAATGAATAAATATGATTAGAGTATATTTAATCTAATTTGCAATGTGATAGATCATGAAATGAAATAGTGTAGGATTAAATTTAATTTAATTTTCGAGTAGGATGATATTTAATTATAGTGTTACCGATATAAATTGTGCCCAGTAGTAAAATGAACCACATGTCACAATATATGTGTCATATATTATCAGACCATACATTAACTTATAAAGATCATATATTAACTTATAAATCAAATAATTTAGTTTATGGAAAAATTCATAAAAATCATTTTTAAAAGTAATCCATTTAACTTCTTTATGACTTTTCAAAAAATCAATAAACTCCTGGAGTAGTTTGATATATGAGTACAAATCAAGATATAAACCTAAACAGTCAAAAAAGAGATTTAGACCGTTAGATACACTTAGACCGGAAACCAAACAAAAAAAAAAACCGGTTCTCACCACGTGTTAAATGTTAATAACCACATAAATAATATATTTATTCTCTACATGGACCAGAGTCTCTTGTTTTCATCATTAACCAGTGAGCACGAGATACAGTGAACCAATGGAAGTTGCAGGCAGTGTTGGGTGTCACGTGCTTGCCATGCCCTATCCAGCAAGGGGGCACATAAATCCTACGCTCAACTTCTGCAAATCCCTCGTCGCTAACACAACTCATCAGATCCACGTCACCTTCGTCCTCACCGAGGAATGGCTCAGTTTCATCGGCTCCGACAATAATCCAACATCACCAAACATACACTTCGCCACCATACCAAATGTGATTCCCTCGGAGCTGGTTCGTGCAGCAGACCAACTGGGCTTCATGGAAGCCATCATGACCAAAATGGAAGCCCCTTTTGAGCAGCTTCTTCATCGGCTTCAGCCGCCGCCAACTATCATCCTATGCGACAGTTTCTTGTTCTGGGCAGTTGATGTCGGAAATAGAAGGAATATCCCTGTTGCTTCCTTTTGGACCATGTCGGCTTCCATGTTCTCCTTGCTCCACCATCACCAACTTCTAAAGCTAAATTCTCATTACCCAGTAAATTTGTCGGGTCAGCACAATATCTCTTTTTTCTCCCATTTTTGTTTTGCATGGAGTGTTGAATTTTAAGGAAAAAATTTTTGGACCACTAAATCATAACATTTGTCATATGTAATTAGATTATATATTATATTGTAGGTAGAATAAATTAGTTATGGAAAAAAATTAAAATAGACAATTTAAAGTGAGTAATTTTGTATACTTAATTTCTCTAAACAAAGTTAAATTGTTCTTTCAATTAGGACAAAAGAGAGAGTATTATCTAACAATTCAGCGTTGGATACTAAGGTGCAATTTATTCCTAAAAACTACCACTAAAGATTACAGGGAATCATTCCAAAGTTTTTGGGTAGCAATATTGCCACAAAAAGAACCAAAATATATATATGACAATTTTATCTTACGTCTAACAATGTCAATATGGACATAGTGTTTTGCCTCAGAACTGATTTGCTATTTTTTCCACTCTTATGTAGCAAAATGGCTAGTACTTTCTTAATGGTTTATTTGTTGGTAGACAAAATCGTTATATTCTATTATAAAGGAGACTAAATTTGATGGAATAATCTCTGTCTGTCTTAAAATTATTTGGAACAGAAAACGGTGACAAACGAGTTGATTACATTCCTGGGATTCTACCAACCCGTTTGGCAGATTTTCCACTCAATAACGAATTAAGCTCGGATAACCGGAGATTGATGGAGCTTTCAAGGAAAGGTATTATAAAGACGCAGAAAGCACAATATCTCTTGTTCACTTCAATATATGAACTAGAGACTCAAGCTATCGATACCCTTAAATCAGAGTTATCTTTGCCTATTTATATCATCGGCCCTACCATACCATGTTTTAGCACTGTACAAGAAACCAACTCCACAAGCCATAGTTACTTAAAGTGGCTAGACAACCAACCAGATAATTCTATTCTGTACATGTCACAGGGGAGTCGTTTCTCTGTTTCAAATGCTCAAATTGATGAGATTGTTTCTGCTTTACGTGAAAGTGGGATAAGATTTCTTTGGGTAGCAAGAAAAGAGGCTTGTAACTTAAATGAGATTTGTGGGGAGAAGGGGCTGGTAGTGGAATGGTGTGATCAGTTGAAAGTTTTGACACATCCTGCAATAGGAGGCTTTTGGTCACACTGTGGGTGGAATTCAACAAAAGAAGGTATTTTTGCTGGAGTTCCATTTTTGACTATGCCAATCATAATGGACCAGGGATTGGACAGTGCAATGATAGTGGAGTGGTGGAAGGTTGGGTGGAGGGTGAAGGAGGAGGGTGTTATAGTTGATGATGTGGTGAAAAAAGATGAACTTGTGAGACTTCTGAAAAGGTTTATGGATACTGAAAGCGATGAAGGGAGAGCGATGAGGGAAAGGGTCAAAGAGCTTCAGCACATGGTTCATCGTGCAATTGCAAATGGTGGGTCCGCTCATTCAGATTTTAATGCCTTCGTTAGGGAGATAACCAACATTGTGAAATGATTTTACTTAATTCTTGTGCTTGTTGGAAAATTAGATGTATTGCAACAATGCTCAATTTGTCTCTCTATGTCTGCTTTAAGTTAATTCTTGTAAATCAGTTTCTTATTTTGATAAATGGTTACTTAACCTATTTTGATACTAAATTCACCATGTGATGTTATGCAGAAGGGACAACACTCACACACTATAGATATGCTGAAACAATGAATAAATAGGAGAGGTGCACAATAAAAATATTAAGGGAAGAGACGAACCAAAATTGACTTTGTGGCATGTCAAATGTGACTTCTTATTGTTATAAAATAGGGTCAAAAGTGACTTCTTGACTTAGAAAATAATTAAAATAAAGTCCTTTAGAACTATATTAAGATTGAATCATATTTTATTTTCGTCACTTCATGGAACATTTTCTATATTTTGCGCGATGAAACCTCAAATTAATTATCCTATTTCTAATTCAAATGATAGGTATTAAATGACGTGATTTTATAAATGAGACTCAACCCATACCTTCCT
This sequence comes from Mimosa pudica, assembly GCA_029929735.1. Taxonomy (NCBI): domain Eukaryota; kingdom Viridiplantae; phylum Streptophyta; class Magnoliopsida; order Fabales; family Fabaceae; genus Mimosa; species Mimosa pudica. The sequence goes on along the minus strand of JAKELP010000004.1, from coordinate 13,079,996 downwards.
CCTGTTAAGAAAAATCTCCATGCCGTAGATTGGTTAGAATGTTGGTTTGGCAACCCCAAACCATATTTTTTTTGGGACGTGTTAGCCCACTCAGTATGTCCTCCCTTCATCTGTCAAGTTCAGCTCCATCATCATCAATGATTTGTAGTATTTATTACTCCTATATCGTTAACAATTTCATTGCCTTCCCTTGGCTGCCTCCAAGCCACGTCAACATGTTTGAGACCTCATATCATCACCGAACGAGCCAATATGGTGCGGAAGTATTTATGATGAGAATGATAGATTTGAGCACATCATGCTGCGATTGAAATATCTATCACAACAATGTCCCTCGGTACATGTGATTGTGTTTTGATGGGTGTGCCTTCATGCCCCCACAGTACGTTCATTAGCAAGGTTGTCAAACTCGTGAGTTTAAGTAAACTCGTGGAGATATGGTAAACTCGGATCGGTAAACTTGTATCGTAAACTCGTAAGAGTTTACATTTATAAAAAAACATGTATTTATTTGTATAATTAAATAATTAATACAAAAAATAATAATAAATTGACTTAAATTTATTTTAAATACAGATAGTAGATTTAAATATATCAATATTCATATTATATCAATCTCAATAGATAAATTAGAAATGAAATTCATATTTAAATCCATTGAATTTCGACAATTAAAAATAATTAAAATGAGTTTAATAGCAAGTTAACACAGTTTCTGTATGGTAGAAACGTAAAAACGGTGAATTCACAATGTAAAAACGTAAGTTTCTACCGAAATTTCAAAGACTGAAAATTTAGGTGACTCGTGACACGTTTTGTTTAGGTAGTGTCGTAAAAACGGTAAAATCGGAGAGTCAACTCGCGAGTTTGACAACAATGTTCATTAGGGCTGTACCACGCTCATCTATAAAAATCACTAATTCCATTTTTTTAGCTAAAAAAATCACGAAATTCTTTTTTTTCAGTTAATCACTGTCCGATTTAATCCGGACTCGAGGGGTAGGAGTGTTGCCCACATAGGGAAGGTTGTCTCTCTCCCAATGAGAGCGCTTCCCGAGATTTAAACACACATTTTTATCCTTACGGGGTTGTAACTCACTTATCAGCTCAACCAACTACCTATTTCTACTGTACAACAGTACAACAGAAAATGACTTCCCTACCCCTTGACAAACTGTTTGTCATTGTTGGGTTGTACTACTTGTAACTGAAGTGGGTTTTATAGATAGACTTATTATAGCTCTCCGTTCTTCCTCATTATCGCCCACTCTAGCTACTTCCACCACTTCCATCTTTCTCCATTCAGATATTTCATATGGATCCTCTACCAACCATGGAAGGACACGTGGTGGTGATGCCATACCCAGGGCGAGGCCACGTCAACCCATTGATGCATCTCTGCAACATCCTCCTGTCCAAAAACTCAAACCTCCTCTTCACCTTCGTCCTCACAGAAGAATGGAACGACTTCATTGGATCCGACCCGAGACCCGACAACATTCGGATCTTAACCATTCCCAACGTCATCCCCTCCGAGCATGGCCGCGGTAACGACATGGCGGCCTTCCTTGACGCCGTCATGACGAAGATGGAGGCTCCGTTTGAAGACTTACTGGACCGGATCGAGCCGGCTCCGAGTTTCATTGTGTATGATAGCTACTTGTTTTGGGTTGTGGGTGTCGCCAACCGGAGGAATATTCCGGTGGCGTCGTTTTTTCCCATGTCGGCGTCTTTCTTCTCCGTCCTTCACTATTATCATCTTTTTGAGCGCAACGGACACTTCCCTGTCAATCTCACAGGTGAGTATAAAAATCTCATATTTTTACGTTGGCTTCAGTAGCTTTGACTCCCTTGGAACTCTCCCATGCACGTTATACCGATTTAAAATTTAAAAATTAAATAATCAGGATACATAACACCACTAAATTATACTACCTCCGGTCCTAAATATATGACCTATTTGACTTTTTTTTGGGAGATTAAAGTTGCGAAATAGGTTATTAAATGATGATATATTTGATAAATTTTTAGATTATCCATTAGTTTATAGATAAAATAAACTAGTTTAAGGGGAAAATTAGGTAAATCAATTTATAATTAACCTATTTTGCTTTTTTAAGGATTTTCTAGAGAAAGTAAATTAGGTCTTATATTTAGGACCGGAGGGAGTAAATTATAAGGTTAATACATCTTTAATCCCCTGGTGCTCAATTTTTTGATTTGTTCTCTAAACTTTAAAATTGTTAAAATTGATGGTTTTTATTTTCAAACATTCATTTAATTTTAGTTTTGATCCCTAAACTTTGAATTCACCGATGTTGATCCCTAAACTTTGAATTAATTTTGATTTTTTTTATTAAGTTTAGGAACTAATAATAAAATTGACCAAAAATTCAGGGACCAAGACCAAATTCAACCTAAAGTTCAGGGACACATATCAACGATTTTAAAGTTTCGAGATTATAACAAAAATTGATCGAGAGTTCAAGTACCAAAACCAATGATTTTAAAGTTTATGGATCAGAAACAAAATTAAGTGTAAGTTTAGGAACCAAAAGATGTATGAGTATTGACCATAAATTGTAATATACATAGAATAAATTAGTTTTGAAGGAAAAAATATAGGGTGAAGGTGCAAAAATGATACTAAATTTTACCCAAAATTGTGTTTCTTATACTAAGGTTTCGCGAGATGCAAAAATAGTACCTAACTTGAGGTCTAGGTGCAAATATAATATTTTTGCTTGAGGGAAATAAAATTTGGATATGAAAAAACTTTTATGCCTCATTCTGCCCTCATTAAATAAAATCTAACGAGGGACATTCGAATCTTTTTATATCTAAATTTTATTTCCTTCAACTGAAAATACTATATTTGCACCTTGACCCCAAGTTGGGTATTCTTTTTGCACCTCATGAAACTTTAGTATTAGAAGCACAATTTTGAGTAAAGTTTAATATCATTTTTGTACCTTCGCCCAAAAATATAACTAAAAACATTTTAAAGTGGAGTCGCTAAAAAAACCTGATGGGTTGACGTGAGTGGTAAGTATTCTAGTCTCTGAATCAAGTGGTTGTGAGTTCAATCATTAACCTTGTAAATGGAGCAAATTCATAGGCCAATTGTCTACCTTCATCAATATGGGACTTCAGAACAGCGAGAGGTGGTCAACTTGACAAGCGAGTGAGGATACACTTAGGAAAAAAAAATATTTTTAAGTGATTAATTATATATCTCTAATTTCTTATAAAAAAGTGAAAGTGGTGTTATAATTAGTTGAGAATAAGTATAACTCGAACTGTATAAAAAATATTTTCCTAGATACAACCATTTAGAAGTTATTATTAACGATTCTTGTTCATTGTCTTGACTTTATAGTTCATATGCAAAAAGTGAAACCAAAATTGAGTTAATGACTTCATGCTTGCTACTACGGTCAACAATTTGCAAACGATTGCTAAATAAACTATTTAAAGGGAAAAGATGAATTTACTATGGCCTGTTTGAATTAAAACAGAGAATGGTGATGAACGTGTAGGTTACATCCCAGGGCTTTCCCCTACACGTTTGGCGGATATTCCACTCAACGATGGAAATTGGAAAACCCGGAGAATGTTGCATTGGTCTTTAAAAGCCCCTCAATGGGCACTCAAATCCCATTGTATGTTATTCCCTTCTATTTTCGAGCTTGAATCTAAGGTCATCAATAATCTTAAGTCAATTTCCTCTATTCCCATCTACACAATTGGTCCTGTCATACCTTACCTTTCCCTTAAACACAATCCCTCTTCAAGTATCACTAACCATAATAACGACCACTACATGAAGTGGTTGGACAACCAACCCACTAGTTCTGTTTTGTACATCTCTCAGGGGAGCTTTCTATCTACTTCAACTGCTCAGCTTGAGGAAATCACATACGGGTTGAAAGAAAGTGGGGTTAGATTCTTGTGGATAGCACGAGAAGAGAGTTTGAAGTTGAAAGAGACTTGTGGGGATGTGGGTTTGATATTGCCATGGTGTGACCAATTGAAAGTGTTATCACATTCTGCAATAGGAGGGTTTTGGAGTCACTGTGGGTGGAATTCTACAAGAGAAGGTGCCTTCTCTGGTGTTCCTTTTCTTGCTTTCCCTTTGATTATGGATCAGCCTCTGAACACTAAGCTCATTGTGGAGGACTGGAAGATTGGATGGAGAGTGAAGGAGAAAGAGTTTAGAGAAGACGTGTTGGTGACTAGACATGAAATTGCTGGACTTTTGAGGAAGTTCATGGATTTGAATAGTGATGAGGGAAGAGAATTGAGGAAAAGAGCCAAAGAGGTCAAGCAGATATGTAAGCTTGCAGTTGAAGATGGTGGATCCTCTGAAATTAATATCAATTTGTTTTTGAGGGATTTGTTACAGAGTGGCAATGAAGTTTCGGTCCAGCTGGATTAGAATTTGGAATAGCCCTTGTGAGAGTAACTTAATAAAGTCAGGTTTTATAACACAATTTAAATTTGGATTGATTCTTTTAAAAAATAGTTTGCAAAAAATCATTTTAGTTATCAATGTAAGAAAAATGATCAGATGAAAAATGAGGTCAGTGAAGAGATTTTTATTGTTTAGCACACAATCATACTGCACATGAAGAAATATCAGATAAAGATATTTTAAGTAGTATTCTCTTCAATTACAAATTAAAGTAGCATCCCAAAAAAAGAGTATAAGATTAATATTAGCGAGAATCAAATTCAAATAATGAAGAAAAATAATAGTCCTTCTATTCTTAAATATAAGTCATAGTTGATTTTTTAAAAAAAAAAATTAAGAAAGCAAAGTAAGTTACTTATCAATTGATTTGCTTAAGTTTTTCCTTAATTAAACTAGTTTATTTGATCTATAAATTAATAGGTAATCTAAAAATATATTTCTAACATGTCATAATTGAAAAATTCATTCTACTTCATATTTTCAAAAAAATCATAGGAATATCAAATAAGTCATGTGATTTGTTGATGACAAGTGAGAGAGCGCTTTTAACAAGTGAAAATACACCATTTAGTTTTTTAGAAATTATTTGGTATCGATTTTTTTTATGATGATCTAAATGAATAAATAGGGGAATGTGCAGAATAAACAAGGGATGTGCAGAATAGAAATATTGATGGAAGGGACAACACTCACACACTATAGAAGTATTTGGTATCAAATTGAAAATGCACCATGTGATGTTACTTAGAAAGGGAAACACTCACACAATATAGAAATGCTGGAACAATGAATAATGAATAAATAGGGGATGTGCAGAATAGAAATACTGATGGAAGAGAAGAACTAGAATTGAAGCTGAAAGACAAAAAGTGGGAAACAGAATGGAATCAGGGAGATTAGAACATGAATGGGGAATAATAGAGAAACAAAACAAGGGGGAGATAGACAGAACAAAAGAGGGGGAGGGAGAGGGATGAATTTGACTATTTGAGGCGGAAGAGGAGAGCTCATATTGCTAACAATATTTCATTCATTCAAATCTATCTAATATAAGAAAGTTTCTGTTTTATTTATACATAAAAGAAGACTCTCTCAAGTTGATAAAAAGAAAAATACAACTTAACAATACGAAACAAAATATAATTTGACAGCTTGTTAACAAGGAATATACAAATAGACAACTTTCTAAATAATATACACTATTGTTATTTGCTTAGCTACTAGCCAAAATAGAGTTGGAATTCAATTTCTTCTTTTATAGTGAACTCCATATTACTTATCATAAAGTTGACTTTATCCTATAAGTTTCTTCAAAATCTCTTCTCCTATTCCATCAACTTGTTTTTTTATGTTAAAGTCAAATTTAGGAAGGATGATGTGTGTGGTGTTGATCAATTGTCCAACTTAAAGCAATTGTTGTGGAAAGTTTTCAAAATTAATAGATGAAAGGGTAAAGGTGCAAAACTAGCCACCGTAAATTTTCAAATGGACAACTTTAGCACCCGTAAATTGGATGGTGCAAAACCGTACATTATAAATTAAAATGGGACAAATTTAGCCACGCCGTTAAGTTGAAGCTAACAGACGTTTTGATTTAATGAAGGTGGGCCCCACGCCAACACAAACGTCTGTTAGCTTCAACTTAACGGCGTGGCTAAATTTGTCTCATTTTGATTTATAATGTACTGTTTTGCACCATCCAATTTACGAGTGCTAAAGTTGTCCATTTGAAAATTTACGGTGGCTAGTTTTGCACCTTTACCCTAGATGAAATGGCACGCCGAATGCGACCACACTCCATAGAAACTTGAAACCAAAGTCAACCACGGGTCACATTACCTTTCTCCCCCAGCAAAGTGTACGGTATTGATTCGTAACTTAAGTGCGCTTAAATTTTTCTAAACACCGTGGCTCTGCATTCACTTCCTCATCTCCCATTAATATTACCACACACACCTCTACTTGATACTTCCGATGGATGCTCCACCAATCATGGAAGGCCACGTGGTGGTGATGCCATACCCAGGGCGGGGCCACATCAACCCATTGATGCATCTCTGTAACATCCTCTTGTCCAAAAACTCGAACCTCCTTTTCACCTTCGTCCTCACAGAGGAATGGAACGACTTCATTGGATCCGACCCGAGACCCGACAATATTCGGATCTCAACCATTCCTAACGTCATCCCCTCCGAGCGTGGCCGTGGAAACGACATGGTGGCCTTTCTTAATGCCGTCCATACGAATATGGAGGCTCCGTTTGAACAATTGCTGGACCGGGTCGACCCGGATCCTACTTTCATTGTGTATGACAGCTACTTGTATTGGGTTGTGGGTGTCGCCAAGCGAAGGAATATTCCGGTGGCATCGTTTTTCCCCATGTCGGCTTCCTTCTTCTCCGTTCTCTACCATTACCATCTTTTTGAGCAGAACGGACACTACCCTGTCTGTTTGTGTGGTGAGTATATACTACCTCGTCCTAAATATATGATCTAGATAACTCTCCTTTGGAGAGGTTAAGGTTGCAAAATAATCTATTAAATGATGACATATTTGATATATTTTTAGATTATCCATTAGTTTATAAGTAAAATAAACTAGTTTAAGGGAAAAAATTAGGTAAATCAATTTATAATTAACTTATTTTGCTTTTTTTTTTAGGATTTCTCAAAATAATCAATTAGGTCTTATATTTAGGACCGGAAGGAGTACTATAAACCCTTTTTTTATCAGCATTATATATTACTCCCTCCGGTCCTAAATATAAGACCTAATTGACTTTTTCTAGAAAATCCTTAAAAAAACAAAATAAGTTAATTATAAATTGATTTACCTAATTTTTTTTCCCTTAAACTAGTTTATTTTACCTATAAACTAATGGATAATCTAAAAAAATATCAAATATGTCATCATTTAATAACCTATTTCGCAACCTTAATCTCTCTAAAAAAAAGTCAATTAGGTCCTATATTTAGGACCGGAGGTAATATAAACCTCGTCTACGTGAAACTCTAGCATTACTTGATTCACTAATAATTACTTCAACCCAAATATACTGTCTCGATAATGAGTACTTGTGCATTACTTCATTCATTCATTGCTTTGCTTGAAGTTAAATTCTCAGCTTAATTACCTCTTGCACTTCCAAGCCGTAAAATTGTTGCATTGCAATACTTTTTAGTTTTGGTTTCGTATGAAGTTGAATCCCAAGCGCATATAGCGCGGGAGTTTCATCACGTTTTATAAATAAGAAAATTAAAGGGATAATTAATTAGAGGTCCCTCACAAGGGAGTTAATACTGGAAAAATCCCAAAAGTTGAAAATATTAATGTAGGGTCCCAAGGGACCTCACATTAATATATTTGAAAAGTGAAAAGACAGTTTTGCCCCTAGCCTTAAAATAAATTTACCTCCTCTCCCCCCACCTCCTCCCTCTCCAGCCGCCCCCTCCCCCACCCTCCCTCTCCAGCAGCCCCCACCCCCACCCTCCCCCTCCAGCCGCCCCCCACCCCACCCTGCCCCCTCCAGCAGCCCACCCACCCCCTCCCACCTCCAGCCGCCACCCCACCCCTTCCCCCTCCCAACCTCCCCCTCCCACTCGGTGGAGGGGGGGGTGGGCTGGGGGGGCGATGGAGGTGGGAGGGGGGTGGGGGGCGATGGAGGTGGGAGGGGGGTGGGTGGAGGGGGGAGGGTGGGAGGGGGAGGGGGCGTGAGTGGGAGGGGGGAGGAGGACCAGGTGGAGGGAGGGGGTGGGGTGGGGGGCGATGGAGGTGGAGGGAGGGGGTGGGGGGTGAGCTGGAGGTGGAGGGCTGGGGGGTGGGTGAGGGAGGAGGAGGGGGAGGGTGGGGGTGGGTGAGGGAGGAGAAGGGTAATTTTTTTTTAAGGCTAGGGGCAAAACTGTATTTTCACTTTTCAAATATATTAATGTGAGGTCCCTTGGGACCCTACATTAATATTTTCAACTTTTGGGACTTTTCTAGTATTAACTCCCTTGTGAGGGATCTCTAATTAAATTTCCCAAAATTAAAGAAGAAGCCATAAAATCATGTTTTTTTCCTCACTTTGTCTCTCATATTGATTACACTAGGATCAATATCCAGTACTCATCGGTACTCAAATTATAAGACTATTTTGACTTTTTTAAAATTAGAGATATAAAATTAATCTCTTAAAATTGTTTGTAATTATCTTTTTTCCCGAAAAACTATTTTATTTTAAATGTAATCTAACTTATAATTTGATTGCATGTGGCATACATTGTAATTTAGTGTTCTAATTTGTTTTTTCTACCAAGTGGGAGTAACTTTCTATTACAGCACTTCTTTAACAATTTACATTGGTTTGACTCCCTTGGAATAACCGCCTATTTTGGATATTAAAATAAATTAAACTAAACACATACTTGATTATCTTGTCTTCTCCAAATTAATTAATTTACTTGACTCTAGTGAACTAATACATGTATATATATTTGTATTAGTGACATGAAATATCTATTTATTTAATTAATCTAATCTTCTCAAATAAACACTTGATTCATTCGTGTCACGTTTAACATTTTTCTCATGGCATATAAAAAAGCTATTCTCGTTCGAATTGGCAAGCTAAGTGCCTAGAACTAGATGCAGCGGGAAGAAATATCCATGGCATTTAATGTCACATATTCCTATGTAAAACATCAAATGAAAACCTTACATTCTAAAGGAGAGTTCATATTTAGACAGAGAATATGACTTCATTATTTGATTGCTTGAATTGAAACAGGGAATGGTGATAAACGTGTAAATTACATCCCAGGGCTTTCCTCAACAAGTTTGGCAGATTTTCCTCTCAACGATGGAAGTTGGAAGACCCGGAGAATGTTGCATTGGGCTCTAAAAGCCCCTCAATGGGCACTAAAATCTCACTATCTGTTATTCCCTTCTATTCATGAGCTTGAATCTCAGGTCATCCATGCCCTTAAATTAGTTTCCTCTATCCCCATTTACACAATTGGCCCTCTTATACCTTGTCTTACTCTTAATAAACACAATCCCTCATTAAGTATCACCAACCATATTAACGACTATTCCTACATGAAGTGGTTGGACACACAACCATCTGGTTCTGTTCTGTACATTTCTCAAGGAAGCTTTCTTTCTGCTTCAACTGCCCAGCTTGAAGAAATCATATATGGGCTGAAAGAAAGTGGGATTCGATTCCTGTGGGTAACAGGGGAAGAAAGTTTGAAACTGAAAGAGATATGTGGTGGTGGGAATATGGGTTTGGTCTTACCATGGTGTGACCAATTGAGAGTGTTGCAACATTCTGCTGTAGGAGGGTTTTGGAGTCATTGTGGTTGGAATTCTACTAGGGAAGGTGCCTTCTTTGGTGTTCCTTTTCTTGCTTTCCCTTTGTTTATGGATCAGCCTATGAACACTAAGCTCATTGTGGAGGATTGGAAGATTGGGTGGAGACTGAAGAAGAAAGAGGTTGAAGATGTGTTGGTGACTAGAGATGAAATTGCTGGACTTTTGAGGAAGTTCATGGATTTGAATAGTGATGAGGGAAGAGAATTGAGGAAAAGAGCCAAACATGTTCAAGAGATATGTAAGCTTGCGGTTGAAGCTGATGGGTCGTCTGAGACTAATATCAATTCGTTTTTGAAGGAATTATTATAGAGTGGTAATAAAGTTTTGGTGCCGCTAATTTGGAATAGCGCTTGTGAAAGTAAAGTAAGACAAATGTGGATTGTGTGATCAACTTGTGAGGCTTCTGAAAAGGTTTATGGACATGGGAAGTGCTGAAGGGAGAGAGATTAGGAAAAGGGTTAAGGAGCTTCAGCACATGTTTCATTGTGCAATTGCAAATGGTGGGACTGGGCAATCTGATTTCAGTGCATTTGTTAGGGGAGATTACCAACATTCGAAATGATTTACCTTTATTTCTGTTCGTGTTGTAAAATTATATTCTCCCCTATCTTAAAAATAAAGTTTTCGAGAATAATGAGAGTGTTAAATAATGAATTATTTGTGAATTTGTTTTAAACTAGTTCATTTAATTTAGTAGCTAAATCTAATACTCCCTCCGGTCCTAAATATAAGATCTAATTGACTTTTTAAAAAAATCCTATAAAAAAGCAAAATAAGTTAATTATAAATTGATTTACCTAATTTTTTTTCATTAGATTAGTTATTTTACTTATAAACTAATGTATAATCTAAAAATATATCAAATATGTCATGATTTAATAGCTTATTTCGAAACTTTAACCTCAAAGAAAAAAGTCAATTAGGTCTTATATTTAGGATTGAGGGTAGTAATATATAAATTATATTATAAATATTCAATTTTTTACCAAAAAAATTTATCTTTTTTAAAACTAAATTAACTGAACTTATTTTGTATTAATGGTAGGGAGAGTTTAATGTGTTTAGGGAGTACATTGAAACTATAATGCCCAACTGAAAGCAATTTTCATGGAATTAATTTATGGTTCATGAGATTTTAATTGCCCAACTATAATACATTAATTAATTTATGGTCCATGAAATTGAAACTATAATTGCCCAACTGAAAGAAATTTTTATTTGAGATTCCAAAAAACGGTTGACGGAACCGCATGACACTATGGGATTATTGATCTGCTTGAACTCCAAATCGAAAGGCAATGGTTTTTTCTCTCAATTCATTCGTGTCATCCTTGCCTGTGGGCTATACTAATCTTCTTTGTATATAATCTTCCTTGTATTGTTCCAACTTTATCGAATGTCCTCACTCTTGAAATAAAGGACGCAAAAGCTTCATTGATTGAAGTTCGACCTGCTTTAGGATCTCTATTTTTTTCTAGGTCTTTATTTTAACTTTTAAGTCTCCCTAAAATGCGTAATCAATGTTAACTCTTACGATTGAATTAAATTTACTGACCAGCTATCTACCCCTATATGAAATTTTAAAACGGCGAGAGATTAGTATCACTTTACACGTAGGTGGGGTACCTTGAAAAACAAAATAACTTTAATTAATGTAATTTTATAATTTTATTTCTATCACTAATGTCGTGAGAAGAAAGATAATAAGCTAGTGCTGTAAAAGTTAGACCGGAAGGCGAGCCGAACAGGCCTTCGGGTCATGGTTCAACACGGTCGGGTCGCTTAAACCGATGTTGAACCGTTTAAGCTGAAATATGAAGCAGTCGATGGTTGGATCAACACTGTATTAAGCATGATGCGCGCAATACTTTCTAAAGACTTGTTCATAAGTGATGAGCATAAAATAAAAAAAAGTCTGATTATTTTTTCAAAATTTTTAGTGTTTTAGCTTAGCTTTCATGAATTATTTGAGAGTCAAGCAAACAGTGTTTATAATAAGAGTATAGAGAATGGAACATAAGAAATTTTGTTGATACTCAGCCCAAAAATAAAATATTGATGAACCATGCACCACACACACACGTGTATATTTCCAATTCAGATAATAGGTATAAAATGGTGTGATTATTTTACAAGTGAAACTCAACTGATACCTTCCTCCTGTGAAGAAAAGTTGTTGTCTCAATTAGAATGTCGGTTTGGCAATGCAACCTCAAACCATATTTTTTTGGGACGTATCAGCTCACTCAGTGTCCTGCCTTCATCTGTCAAGTTCAGCTCCACCATCATCAATAACTTGTGCTGTTAATATCGCTAACAATTTCATTGCCTTCCCTTGGCTGCCTCCAAGCCACGTTAACATGTTTGAGGCCTCATCAACTAACGAACCCATATGCAGGAAATATTTATGATGAGAATGATGAGTATATCAAGATCCGATTGAAATATCACAGCAATGTCCCTCAGTGCATGTGATTGTATTTTGATAGGTGTGCTTCAGTGCTTTCATGCCCCCACAGTACATTCATTAGGGCTATATATACCACGCTCAGCTGTAGAAATCACTTCTTTTTTTTTTAGCCAAAAAAATCTCTACTGTACTAAAAGAAGTTGTAAAAGTTAAACCATGTTTGCGATCATTTCTATAACAAGATCGAACGCCACACGGGCGTCCCATTCCCCAGCTACCACAAAACACAATCTCCCGGCATTATAATCACAATGGATTGTTAAACATTTTGATGACTTTAAACACCCTAAATTGTGTTGCCAAATGCATCTGTAGTAACTCTTCAACAATACATCTTATACTTGTGGAAACCGTTCGGTTTCTTTATTACCTTTATTTAATTTTATGACAACGAGCTTTTAAGATCTTAAATAAGGCATTTGATTTTAAATACAGAACATATTCATTAATTAATCAGATTAAAAATATTAACTAAGTTAGTTGATATCACATTATTTTTCTAAAATTATCTAACAATCTTTCGTTCTACTCCTTTCACATGATTATCTAAAGGATCAGTTTGGCTCAGTAGAAAGTTCACTTGCCGTGACGTCTAAAGTCATGAGTTCAAATAAATTTCTTTGCATAAAGTAGAGGTAAGACTGCTTAATATACGAAAGTATTAATATCCAATATTACTGTCAAGAAAGAGATTAATCCAATTAACAGAAATATGGATACGTTGCTTAGTTGATGATCCAACTGTTTGTTTGGTTGGTATTTTTAAAGCACCTACAAAAAGAATTAGAAATAAATTTTTAAGTACTTAAATATATCCCATATCTAACTATTTATTCCTCGGACAAACTGTTTGTCATTGTTGGGTTGTGCCACTATAAATAGAAGTTAGTTTGAAGGGCTTATTAGCTCTCCTTTCTTCCTCATTACCGCCCACTTCATCTACTTCCTCCACTTCCATCTTTCTTCATTGGTGTATTTCCGATGGATCCTCTACCAACCATGGAAGGCCACGTGGTGGTGATGTCATACCCAGGGAGAGGCCACATCAACCCATTGATGCATCTCTGCAACATCCTCTTGTCCAAAAACTCCAACCTTCTCTTCACCTTCGTCCTCACAGAGGAATGGAATGACTTCATTGGATCCGACCCGAGACCCGACAACATTCGGATCTTAACCATACCCAACGTCATCCCCTCCGAGCGTGGCCGCGGTAATGACATTGTGGCCTTCCTTGACGCCGTCATGACGAAGATGGAGGCTCCGTTTGAACAGCTGTTGGATCGGGTCGACCCGGCTCCGAATATGGTCATATACGACAGCCTCTTGTTTTGGGTTGTGGGTGTCGCCAACCGGAGGAATATTCCGGTGGCGGCGTTTTGTCCCACGTCGGCGTCTTTCTTCTCCGTCCTTTATCATTACCATCTTTTTGAGCAAAACGGACACTTCCCTGTCAATCTCACAGGTGAGTCTAAAAATCTCTTATTTTTACATTGGCTTCAGCAACTTGACTCCCTTGGAACACTCACTCGCACTAACACTCACACACAAAGGGTTGTCCATCATGTCCAGTTTCTGGGCAAACGGGACAAAGCCGTGAAAATTCCCGAGGCCAGGAATCTCCGGGAACGGGACTTGATCCGGGATAGACACGAGAATCATGTGTGGGAATTGTACTTTTTTTCTAAGAGCTATATGATAGATCTAATGGATTACTTGTGAATTTACAATGAAATAGTGTTGAATCAAAATTTAGGTTATAATATTATATAGATGTGTGACTATCTTAGATAAATGAGTTATATAATTGGTAGTTAGTGATTGTAAAAGTTAATTTTTCTTTATTTTTGTATAATCAAAACTGTGAATAGGGAACGGGAATTTCTGGGAACGAGAAAGGGATGTATTCTCGTTCATGGATTTGGACATCCTATGACACACGTTTTAACTATTTAAAATTTTAAAATTAAATAATCAGGAAACATAATACCACTAAATTATAAATTATAGGGCTAATAAAATTTCATTTTTATGTGGAATTATACTCAATTTTGATTTTGTTCTCTAAAATTTAAAATTGTTTAAATTGATAGTTTTTAACCTCAAACTTTCATTTAATTTTGGTTTTGATACCTAAACTTTGAATTTACTGGTGTTAACCCTCAAACTTTCAGTCAAATGAGATTTATAAAGTTTTGGAGGAACCAACATAGATTGAATGTAAGTTTAGTGTTGTTAATCCTCAAACTTTCAAATTGAATGATAGTTCAGTTATCAAAACTAAAATTGACTAAAAGTTCGAGGATCAAAATCAATGATTTTTAAAGTTCACGACCAAGAACAAAATTGAGTGTAAGTTTAGTGACCAAAAGTTGTATTAACCCTAAATTATAATATACATAGAATAAATTAGTTTTGAAGCAAAAGAATAATTAGAAGCATTTTAAAGTGATGACTTTTGTATTTTGTATAAAAAAATTGTTCCTAGATACATCATTTAGAGGATATTAGCTATTCTTGTTCATTGGCTTAGCTTTATACTACCTCCGGTCTTAAATATAGGACCTAATTGACTTTTTTTGGAGAGATTAAGGTTGCGAAATAAGTTATTAAATGATGACATATTTGATATATTTTTAGATTATCCATTAGTTTATAGGTAAAATAAACTAGTTTAAGGGAAAAAATTAGGTAAATCAATTTATAATTAACTTATTTTGCTTTTTAAGGATTTTCTAGAAAAAGTCAATTAGGTCTAATATTTAGGACTGAGGAGTAGTTAATATGCAAAAAGTAATGCCAGAATTGAGTTCATGATATCATGATTGCTAGATTCAACAATTTGATTGAAAAATAAACTATTTAAAGGGATAATATGAATTCACTATTGGCCTGTTTGAATTGAAACAGAGAACGGTGATGAACGTGTAGATTACATCCCTGGGCTTTCCTCAACACGTTTGGCGGATATTCCATTCAACGATGGAAATTTGAAAACAGGGAGAATATTGCATTGGTCTCTAAAAGGCCCTCAATGTGCACTCAAATCTCATTGTTTGTTATTCCCTTCTATTTTCGAGCTTGAATCTAAGGTCATCAATGACCTTAAATCAATTTCCTCTATTCCCATCTACACAATTGGTCCTATTATACCATATCTTTCCCTTGAACACAATCCCTCTTCGAATATCAGTGACCATAATAACGACCACTACATGAAGTGGTTGGACAATCAACCCCCTAGTTCTGTTTTGTACATTTTTAAGGGAGCTTTCTATCTACTTCACCTGCTCAGCTTGAGGAAATCACAAATGGGTTGAAAGAAAGTGGGGTTAGATTATTGTGGATAGCACGAGAAGAGAGTTTGAAGCTAAAAGAGACTTTTGGGGATGTGGGTTTGATATTGCCTTGGTGTGACCAATTGAAAGTGTTGTCACATCCTGCAATAGGAGGGTTTTGGAGTCATTGTGGGTGGAGTTCTACAAGAGAAGGTGCCTTCTCTGGTGTTCCTTTTCTTACTTTCCCTTTGATTCTGGATCAGCCTTTGAACTCTAAGCTCATTGTGGAGGACTGGAAGATTGGATGGAGAGTGAAGAAAGATGTTAAAGAAGAAGTGTTGGTGACTAGAGATGAAATCGCTGGACTTTTGAGGAAGTTCATGGATTTGAATAGTGATGAGGGGAGAGAATTGAGGAAAAGAGCCAAAGAGGTCAAGCAGATATATAAGCTTGCAGTTGAAGATGGTGGGTCCTCTGAAGTTAATATCAATTCGTTTTTGAGGGATTTGTTGCAGAGTGGTAAGTAAGTTTGCTGGATTAGAGTGTAATTTAATAAAGTTAAGTGTGTAACTTAATAAAGTTAAGTGTGTTTGTAATAGCCCTTGTGAGAGTTTCTTAATAAAGTCTGCTTTTGTAATAAAATTTAAATTTGGATTGATTCCTTTAAAAAATAGTTTGCATAAACTCGTTTTAGTTATCAATGAAAGAAAAATTGTTCAAATGAAAATTGATGTGAATGACTAGATTTTTATAAAAAGTTCAGATAGAGATATTTTATGTAATATTCTCTCCAAATATATAAAAATTTATCATTTTATCTTTCGGAGTCAATGAATCCTCGTTTTGTAAGTATGAGGAGTATTCCTCCTTCTTTTTTTATTAAATTATCAAATATATATAAATAAAATATATTAAACGAATAAATAAAACGAGTGGTCCAGAAATAGGTTAACATTACATGAAATTTTTGTGAAGAAAAATTGAAAAAACACTTTAGTAATGAATTTGAATCACATTTGTTCATAGTGCCTCTCCATGTGGTTTCAGTGTGTCACACCACGAAGTAGATTTTTTCTTGCGCAATGGAGACCCTTTTTCTAATAATGAACTAAGTAGATCTTACATAAATTCATATTAAGAGTATTGAAAAAGCATATAAGCAATGAATTTGTATCATATTTTCGTAGTGCCTTTCTGATATCAGTTATTTTTTTGGGAACACAATGCACTCAAGTATATACCTTTAAACCTTGTAGCAAGTTTTTTATTTGTCCATGTGTTATGATGATTTGGCTAAGAAGGTCGTTATTGTACTTTTGACTTTTTACTCAACATTTCAATGGTATAGCCTGTGTGATTAATGTTACAATATTTTTTGGACTGGGGGATTAAATTTACAATTGGTCTATATTTTTTAGAGCAAGTCATTACTTCTCTTGATATTGCAACATCCGAAATGGAAAAATTCACTTTGTGCACGTAAACCACATGGATAATGCCAAATTATATACCAATCTGAAAAATATTAACATAGTAACCTAAATAATGAATGAAATTATATTATGATGTGTTAGACCATGATTAAATTATGAACTTGAGTTGTTGTGGACATAATCATTCACACCTTAAATCATTGACCATGTAGTGACACACACACACACATTTTCTTTTTATTTTTGGCATTTTAAATTCTTGGGCTAGAGATTTTAGTGTGTAAGTGTTATTTTACTAAAAACAAAAAAGAAAATTAAAACAACTAACTTGCACGACGGAATTCACGTTTAGAGTAGTATATTGATATATATTTTTTTTTGATAATAGTATATTGATATTTGTGTCCAAAAAAGAGAGTAGTATGTTAATATTGATTGATGATTTTTTTTTAGCATAATAAAATTTTCCATTATATGACATCAACTACATACATACTCCGGATCGGACTTGAATTAAAAAAAAAACATAAACTAATAATGGACTCCTACAAATCTAAATCAAACCTGATAACATAGAATCTTAAACTGAAAAACAATATAATCATAACACTAACCAGGCAAATGAAAGTCATTTTCATGTAGATTAGTAGTAAGAAAGCAAAATAATGATTTTCTATGATCAAATAAGAGGGTCACAGAATGTGGTTGTTTAAAAACATACTTACTTGAGTTCATCCCTTTGATGGCAATGTGTAACAAGCGGAGCAACTTTGATCTCACCTTTATTATCAGAAAGGTGAAAAAAAAACATGCACTTGGTTTTTATAAAACAAACAACAACGAAAAAAAGATCATAGATAACATTAGCAAGCTTCCAACACAACTAATCCACCCAAGGTGACAAACAATTGGTCAGCCAGAAACACACATAAGACAATGCATTAAAATTAATCACTTCCTAATAGGGTGAGAAAAACCCAAAAGTCACTACCAAAGAAACCCTCAAATCTCGATAGTAACCTTGGAACAATCATGGCATTTAGAGTCTGTTTGGTTGTAGGAAAGTTTGGTAAAGAATTAGAAATGGAAAGGGTAGGATGAAAAGTAGGGGTAATGATGAGAGAGTAAAGTTTGTGGGCCCCAGGATAAGTGTGAGATGGAGAGAGAAAACTTGTGGGCCCCAAGATATATGTAAATGACCATATTACCCATTAATTTTTCAATTATTTACAACCACTTTCTTTGGTTTCTTGCAACCAAACAAGCCGTTAGTGATTGTGAACCAGCCACCTACCAAAAGCAATTGAGAATTCATAGCCCACTCAACCTTCAAATAATTTTCATAAAACAAAGCTGATCTCAAAGAAAATAGCACAAGCATTCCAAGGCGTTCATAGATTTGGCTATCCTGAACTGAGAAAATCAATTGCATTCCAGACTGAAATTCATTGAAGACCTCGTCCAAGTTATGAGAAAGACCCAGAAAGCACCAAACTCTAACAGAGCTTGCGGTGCTGGACTAACGGGTTGGACTCTTTAATCTTTATCTCTTTAGGAAGATTTACAGTTCGACATTCCTTTCTTAGAAAAAGCGAATCAATTGTTTATATAAATTGTAAAGGGCAAAGGCCCATTTTTGATACTTAACTATTGGGGTAGGATCATAAATGGTACATAACTATTCCACAGTACAAAAATGATTCTCATCTATTGGGTGTTGGTTCAAAAATGATATCTCAGTTAAAGTTAACGGGGTTGACCGTTAGTTTTGTACAAGTGGGATAAATTTTGACCATTATAACCATGTGGCATGTGACTGTGTAATACACATGTTTTTTTTCATTTTTTCTTAAATATACTCTGCCCCCAAAACTAAAAAAAGAGTAAATAAAAGATAAAAGATGGTTCAAATAGGATTAGAGCATGTTCACTTCTCTATTTCGAATGAACAAATTAAACAAATGGGAAGCAAGTGCTAGGGTTCAGGCGATTAAAGGCATTCTGGGAATTTTGGGGATCATGAGAATGTTGAATTTTGAGGAATTCTGGAAAATTCTGTAAATTTCTCAAATTGGCACCTAGCCTCGGAAAGTTTCATTTGGACTCTCTCCTCACGCAAAACATCAGCAAATTGAAGCATTTCTTGCTCCTTTTCTACCTCATCTCGAAATTTAACATATTCTCTTTCAATTCTTCTACCTTGACCCTGTCTTCCCCAATGCCTTTAGCTAGTTCTTCACAAATTTTCTCCAGTGTCTGCCTTGCCCTTCTCTCTGCTTCTAGTTCTTGAGAAATCTTCAAATGGGAAGCTTTTACATCTGCCATTTCTTGAGCAATCTTCTTGTTCAACCTCTCAATTTTCCTTCTTAGCTTTTTCTCCACTTCAATCTCTTCTGCCATGCGTGATATTGCATCAGGAACCTTACCTTGCTCTTTTCTTTTCCAAAATGCTTTAAGAGATGCTTTGTATCATCCTCCTTAGAACCATGTTCTTGGATTACTTGTTCAATTTCGTTGCAGATCTGATCCAACTTGCTGCGTAGGGCTAAGATCAATGGCATGGGTGAATGGTGATGAATGATGTTCATGAAGGCATAATTGATTTAGTGCTTTGAGAAGCTTCTTTTTTTTTGAATGTTAAGGTTTGAGAAGCTTCTTTGATGTAGATAGACCAGTTCTAGCTATGTGTGAAAAATGAGGGGTATTTTGGGGATTTAACATTTCAACATAATGGAAATAATGAGAATGTTGACTGTAAATTCCCCACTTGCTATGTGTTCCAAAGTATGCCACATATAAGTCAATCTTTTGCCACATCAACAAATATTAACTGGAGTTAGTGAGAAATAACTGAGATATCATTTTTGAACCAATACCCAATAGATGAAAATCATTTTTGTACTGTTGAATAGTTATGTACCATTTATGATCCTACCCCAACAGTTAAGTATCAAAAATGGGTCTTCACCCAATTGTAAATAGTAATGTCATGTTTCCATATTAATATATTGTACCTCTTCAAATAATATGGAATTAGAGATAGCTTAAAGGGTGTTTCTTTTTATACTCTTTGGTTCGAAATTTGGAGAATGAATTTTTATTAGGGTACTTGGTTCCAAAATCATGGCTATATTACAAAGGCACAATTTATCTTGTAGACTGAGATAAAAGAAATACTAAAATAGGAGTAATTGAAACAATAAAAAGCTGCATATTAAAACTTAAAACAAATCAACTTCAAATAAATCAACCCGTGCAAGACACATAAATGTATGTCCCTGTCATCGTTTCCCCCTTCTAGTTCAAATATAGTCACATCAGTAACATGACACACCATGACGAACCGCCTCTGTTCCACAGTCATAACAGAACACACATTTGCACCTGCAATCATAAATGTAAATTATTAAACTTAGTTAGATATTCTGTTATTTTAATTTTATTATATATATTATCTCCTATTCAATAGTGGGATTGTATATGCATATCCTATATTTTTTTGATACAGTATGTATAATATCCTATATAACTGAAATATGCTGATTAAAATACAAGATCTCCCGAGTGTAATTCGCCTAAAGGCTAGATCCAATTCAGTTTTAGGACTTTTATTAATTAAGTCCGTGTACTTGTTAATAGCGTTAACAATGATGGGGAGATTATGAATAAGTATAGGCTAGTTGACAAGAAAAAAAGAATAGGCTGCCTTAGGGTGTTATAAAAGAAAACTTAGTTCCTTCTAATTCAAATCTAATACATTTAACGTATTGCTAGCTAGAGGGGTGTCTCATTTCAATATAAAGTCTCTACAAAGTTCAATAAATATTTAGTTAATTATTTTTATATGATTTCTCTTATTTATTAATCCCTAAACGTTTTACACCTAACAACCATTTTGTTCTCTATCAAAGAACATGAGCAATATTATCTTGGAAGTTATATACATAATTGGCAGTAATGTAAGCCTAAGAGTATTTAAAGGGAACATTTTTTTTGCTTTACCATTAAAATAATAATTATCAATGTCAATTTTTTAAAGGGTTAATGGTAAAAAAAATACACATGTAATTTGTCAAAAGTTAACCTTTTTTTCATCAAAATTAACTTTAAACTTCCAAAAAGGTTGAAAAATACACATGTAATTTTGTTTAAAAGTTCATCCTTGAACCATAAGTCCATAACTTTAAATGGGACTTTTGAACCCAATTTTGAAGTTCAAAGGAATTTTGAAGTTCAAAGGTTACTTTAATTTTTTTTTCTTAAAATCTCCGGTATCCGATATTCTTTGAGTACCGACTAATCCGGAGTTTGTCCGGGGAAGACGCGTCAAGTATTGAACCCAAGACCTTGAAGGCGGGGAGATTTCTTATCTCTCCTTTTTTAACCATCACTGATTCCTTGACAAATGTTATTTTAATTTTGCTCTAGAAAAAACATTTAATGTTAGACGAACTTTGGACAGAATTACATGTGTATCTTTACCTCTTAACTTTTTTAAAAAAGTTAAGGTTAATTATAGGTTATGTTGTTATGTTTTTGCAAGTTTAAGGCTATTTTCAACGCAAAAATCCTTGTTTAGTAAAGTAGCTAGGTACAGGGCAAATTAGGGCTTTAACCTATCTTATATCATATAAATCTGGTGCCTCAAGTTCCCTTCCAAAACTCCTTTCACTGTTATTTAGCTTCTAGAGCTATGTTGCCTAAAGTTTGGGTTGGGATGAGCTTGCTTTGTAGTTTATATATTTGTTTTTGCTTTTATATGTCTTGTCAAATTAATATAATCTACTGCGTAGGACTAGATTAGAATGTTTCCTTCAACTATTTTTATATTGGAATGGTTTGCCTCTGGAGTAAAATAATATCTACAAAATTTCTGCCCACAATCCTCGCCTGAAATTCCTACCTAATTTGTACCTATGGACAAACTTTTTCTTGAGTAGATTGTACTCCAATGGTTTTGTGAATTCCTTGCTTCCTTATTTCACGCCTCACAACTGTCCCCCAAAATTTGAAAACCTTTCTGTTTCCCTCGTGTAAGTAATATTGCTTTTGTTTGCCTATTTAAAGGACCTTGCCCCCACACACAATTGACACCACATCAAGCAGCTTCTCTTCCTCCTTTTAAATTTTCTACCATGGCTGATGAGAAATCTGTTGCTCCTCCTTCTCGTCTTTCTGCAAGTAGGTGTCAATATCATGTTGTTGTGAAGATTGACAGGATTATCTATAAAGAAGCTCTTCAACATCCAGCAAGTCAAACTGTCATATGAAGGAATTTGTGATGCAGCTTGTCATCTTTGATGAAGCGGTGTGTATCATTGAATTTTGTATATTTTTTTGTAGTCTCGAGATGTATATTAACCCATGTTTTCTGCATTTTGTTCATAGCTTGATAGGATGCTTAAATTGTTTAAAGACCACACTGTGATTGTGCTCATTTGGTGTGGCACAAAAGTTACAAGATAATTGATTTTTCAGGTTTAAATCAATCATGGAACCAAGAATACAAAATATTACATGATCTTGCTGCAGACTAGCATGGTTGGACGCTTTGGTGTGTAACCATGCCTGAGCTCTAGAGTGCTTCTCTTTTCAATGCATAGCTTAGCCCAACTTCAGTATGGTTGCTATGACCATTTCTGCATCAGTGTGCATCTTGAATCGCACCAATGGTTGCAACCATTGCTGTGATGTTCTCTTTAATGTTCCTCATGTAACTTTTGTTTTTAGTTTAGAAAGTTTGTGCAAGAGTTTTTAGTTTAGCAAGGTTCTGCAAGAGTTGCAAGTGGTGTTATGTTAGTTCATGTTGTTATGTTTGTTCACTTTAAGTTTCATTCAAGTTGATGGATGTGTTGTTTATGTAAAGCTCATTAGACTTATATCTTGAAATAAAAAGGCTCACTGGCTAACTAAATTGACTAATGCGGGCCTTTTGGTCATTACTTTTTGCATATTCCTTTCTATCTCAAAAGAAAAAAAATGGTTGGCCTATTCCTCAAGCTCGCACTCACTTTCCCTCAAGTCATTAAAGAAGTAATTGAATAAATATGTTGTGTTTATGGCTGTACCTTTAATTTTTGAGTTTACATATGAATACTTGTCCAATATGAGCTAAAATTAAAAAACAGGTGGATGGACAAGGACATCTGACAATTGCTTTTGTCTTACCACTTCTTTATTAAATAGACTAAATAAAACAATGTACGCTTTCATATGTTTGTGATGATTTCGATATGTATGATTAGTTTAAACTGGTTCTCGTACCTGTGTGTATATCTAGAGTTCATGTGTATCAATGTTTTATTAAAGTTTTGCCCAACTCCAGAAATTTTCCTTTACTATGCCTTGAACACAGTTTAGTTGAGCATTGCACCAAAAGCCAGCAAATGTAGAAGTTGTTAATTAGGTGTTTCAAACAATGACTTCCTTCTTACTATATTTAATACTCCCTCTAATCCTAAATATAAGATCACTTTAGCAAATATGGAGATATTAAGGAAGATATTCCAATGAGTTAGAATTACATGAAATTTTTAAAATACCCCTCACCAAAGTTTTAAAAATATCACTTTTTTCAAACCATTATTTTTTGGGTGAAGGGAGTATATGAGTAATTTGGGGAAAACTTGAGTCAAATTAGAAAGTGATTTTATATTTAGGAATAAGTTTTCCTCCCTAAAATGATCTTATATTTAGGAACGGAGAGAGTAATTTGCATAGCTCTCACTATATTAGATTTCCTTCTTACTATATTTAAAAACTATATTTAGTTTTAGTGTATTCTACCCCTATCTTTTGCATAGCCCTCACTTTGTTTTATGTAGTTCTCACCCATCTTTAGAACTGATTTATTTCCACTAGCTATGATATTTTATCTAATTAGTAGTGATGTACATCTGTCCCAGTGCTAAAGTTAATCAGAGCATTTCCAAATTTGAAAAGTAAGCACCGTTGTTGGGTTATGTCCATTTCATCCTTCTAATAGTGCTTGATCTTTGTAGTCTCTTATTGCAATCTTTTTTCCAGATTTCCTGCTGACACAAAATTTGTAAAGCTCTCACTATCTTTTGCATAGGTCTAACCAATCTTCTAAATATTCTTTATTATTTGTTGTCATTTCATAGTACATGTGTGCAATAGTTTTGTAGCTTATGTGCTTGACGCCCAAGTTAATGAGTGTCCCCATTTCCCATGCAAATCTTCATGAGTTATATCACTGGATTCTTCCGTAAAGTTTTGACCATCGGTGTAAATAGCTCGGCACAAATTTGCATAGCTATTACAATGTTTTTCATAGGTCTTCATAATCATTTAGAACTATATTATGTGGGCTCACTATGTTATATGTTTATGCAATACTGATGTAGCTTCTTGTCCCAATACTGAAGTTGATCAGAGTAGTGCCCACTTCCAAAAGCCAGTTGGATATTTTCCATTCCATCTTTCTACTAGTGACTGATGTTTTTAGACTTCCATTGCAAATCCTTTCCCATATCTACGCCAGAAAATAATTTGTGAAGATATGTTTTGCATAGGACTCACCAATCTTCTAGAGATAGTTAATGATTTGTCCTCGCCTCACTGTACATTTATGCAATAATATCATAGCTTCTGCGCCCAATCCTCAACTTCATGAAAATATTGCCCATTTCCTAGCCAAATGATTGCTCTTAATCATCTAAAGCAAATTGACATCGATTTATTTTTGTAAGTGGGAAGAAAGCATTTGGAAGATAAATGGTTGCTAGGATTATATAGTTAGTCATAATTGCTTTTTTGACTACGGAAGTTGATGAAAAAAATTGGAAAATTATGAGATTGTCTGTTGGTCACAAACCACTATTTTTTATCCATTAAAATGGAAGATATCTAATCATTTTCGGATTTTTTATACTTCCCCCACATGTTTTCAATATAAAATAAATTTATTTTTAAAACATTAAAGGAAGTAAATTAGAACATATGTTATCTAATAAAATTATTTGTTAATTTTAAGTTGAATAAATTAGTTTTTCGGGAAGAAAATAGTCATAGATGTTTTAAAATATTTAATGTTACATCATTAATTTATGTAAATAATAATAGTGGTTTAATAATTGCATATAAGAAAGAGAAACTGAGTTTTAATTTTGTTTTTACTTTCAATTTAAAAGAAGCGTTGATGGATGAAAGTTTTGCTAGAGACGTGTGAGTGATTTCAAATATGAAATTCTGTGAAGATTGTTGAGGATAAAGATATATGCAAGCTAAAAAGTACAATATAAAGTATAAGTAGATATGAATTCAAGCTACAAAATATACTTGTAGCATTCATTTTCATTTACATATTTTATTTTCTTCATGGTTCTCTTAAGTTAGATTTAAGATTATTAAAGTGGATTTATTTATATTAACCACGCGAAGCGGGGGGAACCCTTTTAGTTGTCATCATTGTTATTTATCTGTTAAACCTAACATTATTTTCGGTCAAAAAAATGTAACAGTATGAATTTCCATAAAAACCCTTTTGATTCTCTTTGTTATTTTATATGCATGGTACATCTTTGCAAAAATAATGTTTAACGATTATAAGAAATTTTTATATGCACTTGTGTTTCTTAAGGTAATAAAAATAATGCTCGCGCACAATGTGTGGATTTAGAGCTCATTTTAAGGGTATACTTATATTTTTGTGTGTAGTGATTAAAAATGTTTGATGAATAGAAATTGTAGGAAGAATTGTTTTGCAGATGTTTAATTGTTATATCTATTTTAAAAAGTAGTGGAAGTCTGCTCCCCGTGCAACGCGCGGGTACCAAGTGCTAGTTAATTCTATAACAAAGCACAAGTAACATACATTTAAAGCATTTTACACATATTTGTTGAAGAAAACTGACCTGCACTCAATTTTTGAGCATCCATATTCCCTCTCCACATAGAACTTACACCTTGGACACCGTGTCCATCTATTATATTCAGCAAGTTTTTCCAGAATGAAATCTTCTTTGACGCTCTCATGTCCATTCAATCTCTGGTATTCCTCACAATCAACACCAGCATGCCATGGAACTCTACAAGTTGCACAAAATATTCTACGGCAAACTGAGCACTTTATTTCCCCTGCCTTCTTATCACCTTCCTCATTCTCAACCATGATCATTGCCGAGCAATCCTTAAAGGCACAGTAAAATTTAGGAACTTCCAGAAACATATTTTCCCAATGAGCTATTTTCCACCTTTCAATTAAGTCCTTGGGAATCCATGACCAACAATCATAAATCTCATAAATAGTTCCACAATCCAACCCAGGACATGGAATTTCTGTTATGTTGTCTTGGACTTTGGTGGCCACATATTTTGTCATACAATGAGAACAATAAGAATGATCACATGTATCGTTCTTGATCATCTGGCTAATTTTTTTAGTTTCTGTACATATGTCACATGTTTCAGTTGGTGACCTCCCATAAATTTGCAAGGTTTCCCATGTTTTGATTAGTGACCTCCCATAATAAAAAGATAGGAAAATCAAATCAAGGAAAAGTACAGATACAACTTACAAGAAAGCAAAATGTATAGTTCACTTTTACTACCCAGTGAAACAAGAAGAAAGAAAAGATGAACAAGATGCAGGGAAGAGCGAAGACAGGATTTTTTGGAAGCATGTGATATAAATCAATTCGTCTTCTATCCATCACATTAAATTAAAGCAAGTACTCACTGATTTTTTCCGCAGCCAAGCTTACAATTGTTTCAATTTCAAAACCCTATCCGCCTATCTCTCTATCTCTATTTCTAACATATCTTTCTTATATAAAAAGAGGTATCTACAGTCCAGGTGGCGTAGACCAACTGGTAAGAAAGGGGAAGATAAGGCACCGCGTACCCACCAGGTCATGGATTAGAACCCTTGGGAAGTCGTCACCCCAAATTGGGAATCCGGCGGCGACTTCGGATTAGTCGGTTCTCCGAAGTGGGGCCGGACTCCGAAGGCTCTAAGCAAAAAAGAGGTATCTACAAGCTCTATGTGTGGCCACTGTTAATTTAAACCTTCTCATTTTTTTTGTCACATGTCCACTTTTCTCTCACTCTATTTTTTTAGTTTCCTTCTTTTTTGCCATTTTTAACTTCATATTTCTTATTCCCGTTTATTTTCTCTACCCTCTTTTTCAACTACCCAAGTTCTCTCTCTCTCCTAACTCTCACTTTTTTTATCCCGAATAAGTTGTTTTTACCCGTTCTAATTGCCATTATCATATATTTTTGTCATCCTCCTAGATCCAATTACCAAGCCAGTAATTGGAGTTCATGTTGATTGTTTGTCTGTAACTGATAAAAGGAAAAGAACATCAAACAAACAAAATCAAAAACTAACAACTAACATAAATAATGAAGAGAAATTAATTAAATATTTGGTGTGGAAGTGTCATCAGAATTTTAATTAGAATTTGTAACTTCATTAATCATAAATAAAGTAAAATGTGAATTTTTTATTTAGGATATTAATAATTAATAATAATTTTGAGACATTTTAAAGTTTTTAACTTAAATTCAATGTAAGTGGTTTACATTTTTTGGGATTTAGCGCCTTCCTTATCTTAAGGGAGATTAATTAAATTTTAGGGCTTTTTAATCAGAACTGTAGAAAGTTTTGGTTATACTAAAACAACCTCAACCAATTGATTTATACTAAATAAAGTTGGATATGCAGTCGCAATAATTACTTGAACATATCAAAGCCCTCCTTTGTAAGTAAGTACACATTATTGCGAATAAGATTAGTTGATTGTTAGTAACATCGGATAATTTAACGATATATAAATTAAAAGAGAAATTTAATTTGTGAGTAGACGAAGCCACAAAGTACATATGGAAACAGAAGATACCAAATGTCTGGCTCAGGAGCAGTCTCAGTTTCACGGGACTTTGGTTAAAGTTGCTTCCTTTTTGAGAATGCCTCACAAGTAATGGAATCTAAGCTCCTCCCATGGCCTCCCTCTGTCTAAATTCCGTACTGCCCTGTCGTCCTTCTCACCATCGAACACTACTCACTCAAGCTTCTTCTTCTTCTTCTTCTTCTTCTTCTTCTTCTTCTTTAGTTGTCGATGGGCACAATAAGTATAGCCCATCAGGCACTTTGAAACCCATAGTTATCAGAGGCAATCCCCCTACCTTTGTTTCTGCTCCTGCTCGACGAATTATCGCAGGTCTCTTCTCACTTTTCTTCTTTATATTTCTTTGTTTAGTCGTGCCCATCTTGTGTTCTTTCAATTATTGTGTTTGTTTTCCTTGTTAAAGTTGCGATCTTTTTAGTGGGTTTTGGTCATCATTTATTTTATTGTCTTTTTCTAGCTGGGTTTCAACAAAATGTTCATATCAGGAGATGAATATGTCTTTTGCTGTGTAAATCTGGTTCTTGTGTAAGCTATATACATTGTGGAAGCCTTAAAAGAGTAACACATTATTACGATTTAAGTAATAAATTAATTTGGTCAATTCACCTAGACAATGATTATGATCAGAGTAGAACTGATTTAGTGATGTTTTCCTGGTGGCTTAACTGTTAATATGTGAATTTCTGTCTTAGCTTTCACCTCTTTGTAGCCTTTGATATGTGAAATTATTGTTGTACCAAATATGTGTAACTACTTATTTGTTTGATAATTGATTGCCTTAGATTTTGAAGCTTTGAGTTGGTGTTCTAGCGACTTTCTTGTATATATTTTACTTCAATGCTATGGTGAAGATCTTGAAGCATGTGCTTTTCTGATACTCTGACCTGCTTTTGATATCTAACACGTCTTATTTTTGTTAATATGTCTTATTGAGGTTTGTTTTCTTTAATAGTTGGGGATCTACATGGAGATCTTAGGCAAACTAGATTTGCACTTCAGATGGCTGGTGTATTGAGCTCTGATGGTCAAGACTTATGGACTGGTGGAGAAACAGTATGTCTCTATTTTTTGTAACACAACAGGAAGTTTGGTTAGAATGAGCAATGATATTGCATTTTAACAAAACTGTCAGAATAAGCCGAGTTTTTCCCTTATGCTCGAGGAAAAACTGAATTGACCAGTACTATAGTTGAGTTTAATGGATGACACTTTTTTCCCACTTCACTAGGTGTTGGTTCAACTTGGAGATATACTAGACCGAGGTGAGGATGAAATTGCCATCTTGTCTTTGCTGCGGTCATTGGACAAACAAGCTAAAGCAAAAGGTGGAGCTGTGTTTCAGGTTTGTACCATGAGAAATTTAAATAATAATGAGATAAGTCAGATGATAGTTCCATACACTTCGTAGTTTGTTTTTCTACCTATTGTTGTGTTTCAGAGTCATTGAAGTGCGCATACCAAGAATTTATGAAATTACGAATTTGGATCATTTTTCTTTTCTGTTTAATACCTCTGTTGCCTTTTCCCATTGCTTCATTTAGGTAAATGGCAACCATGAGACAATGAATGTGGAAGGGGATTTCAGATATGTTGACTCTGGGGGGTTTGATGAGTGCTATGATTTTCTGGAATACATGAATGAAGCAGGCGATGATTGGGAAAAAACCTTTTCTGGTTGGATAGATGTCTCTAAAAAATGGAAAGTAGATCAGAGGATGTCAAGGAATTCTTGGGATCCCTGGAATATAGTGAAGGTATTATATTATGATTTCCTATTTTGCTGTTTAGAATTTAGATGCAAATTGGGGGGACCTAGCCACACAAACAGACTGCTGCTTTTTCATACAGATATCCATTACTGAACCAGATTTTCATAACCCACCCCAACGGACTAATCTGATTTGAACTGATGAAAAATAATGAAAATTACATGAGGTCCTAGATTAGCAAATTAGATATAAGGCGGTCTAAAAAAAATCATATTTATGAGTCAATTATAACGATTTTGATTTACAAGTCAAACTATCATATTTATATGTTGAGTTGCGTCATTTACAAGTCAAACTTGTAAAAAAAATTTGAATTTTTTGGGGACCTCTCTGTATTTAATTTTTCTACTTGAGACTTATGAGTAATTTTCTCTTGAAAATATACTCCTGAGTAAGGGCCAATAAAGGGGAAAAGTTAGTAAACTTTAAGAAATGCATGTAGTACCATTTAGACATCATTTGTTACTTTTTGAAGTGACATATAGTTGTTACTATATGGAAGAGAGGCATTACTATATTTTCTTCAAATGTGATATTTTGTTGGCGTGTTCTGATCATGTTTTGGAACGATTAGGACAGAGGCAAAGAGGAGTCATTGCCAGATCAATCCTTTTTAGGCCTGGCGGCGCATTTGCATGTGAGTTGGCAAGGCATCCTGTTATACTCAGGGTCAACGATTGGCTCTTCTGTCATGGTGGCCTTCTTCCTCACCACGGTAAAAATTCTTCTTAAGTTCTAATTAACTTTACCCTGATATTAAGTCTGCACTTTTAAGTGTTATGTGATGGTTGCTAGCACTGTTTCAAGTTTTCAAAACCTCTCTCTCGTTTGATTTTGAAATGCTTGATAGTTTTTGTTTGTAATTTTGCTCTCCCTTATCTTACCTGTAGTTGAATATGGAGTGGAGAGGATGAATAAAGAAGTGTCTGACTGGATGAGAGGCCTGAGTGAGGATGATGATGGTGCTAAAGTTCCTTTCATGGCCACCAGAGGCTACGACAGTGTTGTTTGGAATCGTTTGTATTCTAGAGATGCATTAGACTTGGTGGACTATAAGGCTAAACAGGTAAGTACATAGGTTTGCTGGTTTTAATGTGCCGCAAACAAATATGATCTCCTAGGTAGTAAAAACATACATCAACCCTCACCCCTACCCTCACAAACAAATATTATGATCATTGCAAAGATTCTTATTCATTATCCTCTGCTTCTGGTCTCATTTTGCTTTGAATGTTTTCATATTTAGTCAAATTACGTGTGCACATGATGTATAATATATGCTCTTGAGGGTCCAGATAGGAGTCATAAAATTCATAGGGTTCTGAGCTACTGATAACTAAGAGATATGATGAGAAACAGAATTGAAATCACTTGCATTAATGTCAATAAACACTCCCTCCACAGAGTGCAAATCTACTGAAGGTGATCCTAACTACAATGGAAAATTGGAAATAACAGAAAAGCAAAGAACAATGATGAAGATGCTTTCTGGAGGCACCTCCCACGCCTCACAATATCCCAATACTTTTCATGCCTCCTCTATTAATGGGACCTACTTATAGCCATTCTCTATCCTTAAATGTCTCAAGCAAATTACCCTAATGCCCCTACTCACCCAACACACGCCTGCACACTCAGCACACTCCTGCTCACACGAGTCACACTTATATCAGTAATTTTATTTTATATTCCAACAAAATATATCTTCAAAATTTAACACTTAATGTTTTTCAGGTATATTCCATTCTTGAAGAGACACTGGAAGCAGTTGATGCTAAGGCCATGGTTGTTGGGCATACTCCTCAAACTATGGGTGTAAATTGGTGAGGAAATAATATAAGTTTTAACCTTGCTCAAAATAACCTTACAAATTGAACTGGTAGGACGAATTTTGATGGGCTAAGGTGGTGTGTAGAAATGTTTGAGTCGATTAGGCTTGCAACTGATTGTCTTTTGCTAATTCATGCGGTGAGAAATGTAGAAAAATGTCTTTGCCAAAGCTCCTAGGGAAGTTCTTTTTGAGTGGATCCCAAGACGTCGTAATCATGCTGCTGATTGGTGTGCTTGGGCAGCACTAGGGGAGAAGTGTTCACTGGGTGCCATAACCCCCTTCTCCTTGGGCAAAAATCCTTGCTAATGACCTCCTGATGGTTGTGAAGCAAGTGATGTAGTTTTCTTTTTCCTATGCTTAGCTGTAGTTGTAGTTAGTTTTACTGTTCTGTTTGGTTGTTTTCGAATTACTGTTGTAATATTTTGACATCTCGTGCATGCTTTGCTATGATTGAATGAAAATTAATTTTTTTGGCAAAAGAAAACTCCTAGCAGTGGCTATCTTCAGGTGTTGTAATAATTTGGTATCAAGTCTGTAATGCACTGAAGTTTTTTTCTTTCCGCAGTAAATACAATTGTAGCATATGGCGTGTGGATGTTGGGATGTCCAGTGGAGTTCTTAATTCGAGACCAGAGGTAAAATAAGCCATATTGATCAATGTTTCTTCCTTATGAGCCACCAAATGCATTCACTTTGGTAACAAAATTATTTTAATCACCTTATTTTTAATATTATGTTTGATATAATTAACCATGCACATTACATGAAACGCAAGCATTGAATCGTCTTTGGTAAGTGATTGCCCTTGATACTTGTGGACTACCTAAATCTGATGGATGATGTCTCATGTTTTAGAGCCATAATAGTATCTTTTTGTGCCTATATCTCTCATTTATCTGTTGAAATAGTATGATAATAGTTTAGAGGATTAAGATATGAATTTGTTTTTTCCCAGGTTCTAGAAATTATAGGTAATGAAGCAAGAGTTATTAGGAGCAAAAGGGATACACGCAGCGAGCTTCAGGTAGTTGGATATATTTAAGAGACAAATGAATGCATGGTGATGGACAAGGTAAAATGAATTTCAAGCCGTTTGCATATTGCTTGTTCTATTATAGTTTCAAGGGTTAAGGTGCATTTTTAGTACTCTAGGATATAGCAAAGTGCACATAGCATAATATACAATATTGTGGTCCATTTGTGATAACAGAATTATTTTCGTGTCTTATTTAGTAACGACGTTAAATAAGTTAAGTTTGACCGTTATGTGTCAAATTTTGATCGCTAAATTGTGGGGTAAAGGAGCATTTTCAGTACTCTAGAATATAGAATGAGCGCCAAACATAATATACAATATTTAAACACCATAAACAACTAAATCACAATATTATTCAAAGTGTCAAATAATTAAACACTACAAAGTTATAAAGATCCATAGAATATCCTAATATCATGCATGTATAAACTAATAAGTCATTAGTATTTTACATATATCAAAAAAATAAGCAAAGAATCATAAACTAAATAGGTTGGCCTTACTGAGTTAAAACAGGTTGGTCATACTGGCTCGACCCGAATTAAAACGGGTTGACCATACTGGCTCGACCCGAATTAATGGCTCTATGATTTAATAGAAGAAGAGTTACTTTTATCTTATTACATAGTTATAAACTTAAAATAAATGTTCATCAAATTGTCATTTCAACATACATATATTACATCAATATGTCACATCACATTTTATCTTACAAAAGTGAGTTTTAGCTAACGAATTACTAGATAAGCAATGAAAATAATTCTTGGTTATCATAAATTGACTAAAATATTGTATATTATGTTTGGTGCTCCTACTATATTCTAGAGTACTGAAAATGTTCCTTTATCCCACAATTTAACGGTCAAAATTTGACACATAACGGTTAAATCTTGACTTATTTAACGTCGTTGCTAAATAAGCCACGAAAAAATAATTCTTGGTTATCACAAATGGACCACAATATTGTATATTACGCTAGGTGCACTTTGCTATATTGATGATGATGATATCCTGCTCATCCAAACAGTATTGTACCAATCATGGTTCTTAATTTCTCAATCACGTGTCTGCAGGAAGGGAAGGCCTACATCTAGTTCCGCTCCAACAATGTCTAATTTATCCAACGTTGGTTTTGCCAAGTACCATCAGTTGATGTTCCTCTGGAACTCGTGAAGACTGGGACTGTGCGTCGATTTTGGCAATTCAAAGGGTTATTTTGCACATATTATGTGCTTTCAATACAAATTTATTCATTGTTAGTGCCAAAGAGGGTTTGAATAATTGAGGATGAGATTGATTGGCTCGCACAGGTCATCTAATGGATGTTATCCCGATATTTATACATTGTGAATGTAAATGTAAATGTAAATAAAAAAAATTGCCAATAGAATTGTAACTGGTCACTTTTATTTCTCAGTTATGGTATAGCTCATATTAATGTTGGAAAGTTTTTTTTATATAGATATCTAACTTGTTTAGATTCTTCAGTTCAAAAAAAAAAATCAGTTAAAAAAAACTTGTTTAGATTCGATTATGTCAACACAAGTATGGTCACTTGTGATTCATCGACAAAAACAGTACTGGAAAATGCATCACAAATTACACGAAGAAAATGCATCACAATTACATGAATCATTTGAAAATATACTTCTAATAAAATTATAGCACAAAGAATGTGAGCATGTATTTTTTCGTGAATTTCTTCATGTGAGCATGTATTTTACTTTTAAAATTTTATCATTTAACAATAAATCCAAATGAAATAACTAGGACAATTAACTCTACTGTCTCTACATGATTTAAGAATTTGACAGCTGAAATGTAACATTTCACCTTTATAGGTTAGCAGCAGGTATTTGGAGGGGAAGTGAAAATTTTAACACTTAAAAAAATTCAACTTACAAAAATTATAGTATGTCTTATCATCATGAGTGATTTTCTGATTTTCTAAAATATTACTATAGCAATCATGTTTTGGGAAAATGCCATTTAAATCCCTCCGAATATACAAAAGGACAATTCAGGAACTCAAACTTCAAAAGGAACCATGAAGGAACTAGGACCGAGTTGACATTTTAAAATTGTGTGAAAAGACAAAATTGCCCTAATCATAAAACAGAAATTACTAACCACCCCATTGAAGGGTGGCTAGTAATTTCTGTTTTATGATTAGGGCAATTTTGTCTTTTCACACAATTTTAAAATGTCAACTAGGTCCTAGTTCCTTCATGGTCCTTTTGAAAGTTTGAGTTCCTGAATTGTTCTTTTGTATATTCGGAGGGATTTAAATGGCATTTTCCCATCATGTTTTAAATTAATTTTTTAAAAAAGTGAGAAAAAAGAAAAATGGTAGTTGGGCGGGTTGCATTGGTTTTGTGGGCAAGGGCAAGTCTAACGACCACCTTCGTAAGCTCCGCCACTGCTAAAAGTAAAACCCCTTCTTCGTTCTTCGTCTCTCTTCTTAGTAATAGTAATTCTGAATTTGATGCACACTTTGCTTCCCCAATCCTTCATTCTTCGCTACCCTTCAACCATGAGCATGAGCATGAGCATGAGCATGAGCATGGCTTCTTCCCTCACTGTTCCCTCAATTTCCCTCAGGAATCTCCATTCCCCTCACTCTCATTCCCTCTCCTTCCCAAATGCTCTCAAACATTCTCATCCATCTAGGCTTTTTATCACTCTATCTGCAACATCTCAGACTACTCTCGTCCACGATGCTTCCTTCTCTGATTACAAGCCCTCTACCGCTTTTCTATTCCCTGGCCAGGTTTTTTGACAGAAATGTTGTCCAATTTAATTTTTATTTTGCAATAATCTGCTCTGTCGTGTTCTTGTTTTCTCGATATTTATCTCAATAATAGTATTTGCATTCCAAAGCTCTTTCAACCAAGGAAGTTTAAAAGACGGGTAAATCAGTTTCTAGTTATGTACTTTTCCGTAGCTGATCTGAATGAATTAACTTAGAGATAGTGTTTTTTATGTAATGACGAGAATTTCTTCTATTACTGGCCAGTTCATTTTGATTTGCTGGGTTAGTTCAGGCTTCAACCGTATTGCCCACTTAGAAATTGCAAACACTTGTTTCCTTTTTAGTAATACTCAAATGAATAATACTCCCTCCGTTACTAAATTTATAAGAGCTACTTGATTTTTTTGGAGAATACTAAGAAAGCGAAATGAACCACTTAATCATAATATATTTTGTATATATTAGATCATATGTTAGTTTATAAGTCAAATCAACTATTTCAGGGACAAAATTTAGGAAAATCAATTTTTAATTATCTTATTTAGCTTTCTTAGAATTCTCCAAAAAAAGTCAACTGACTCTTATATTTAGGAACGGAGAGAGTATGTGTTATAGAGAAGACTGTGCATTTGATTTATTATTATCTGTCAAAATTGTTCTGTCTGTGGATTGCAACAAGTACTCCCGGTTGAAGGTCTAAATTTAAATCAAAAGAATGTACTTGTGATGTGCATGCAGGGTGCACAAGCAGTTGGGATGGGAAAAGAAGCTCAAAATGTGCCTGCTGCTGCATCACTATACAAGAAAGCAAATGACATTTTAGGGTAGTTATACATATAAATCAGTCAGCTTGATGTTGTGACCTCTCTTGTGACTACATTAACAAATTTTTTTGGAATTCAGGTTTGATCTTCTCGATATCTGTATCGATGGACCAAAAGAAAAGTTAGATTCAACAGTTATAAGCCAGGTAGTTAATCTGCCAATGCTCTTTAAGAAGGAATTTATCACACACTTATATATATATAGGCTATCATATGCTAATATGAATACACTGACTTGTTCTGAATGCAGTGACAGTTGGTTATAATGATTGTTTCAAGTTCAATAACTAAATATTTTCCGTTTGATTCTCTACTTTCTCAGCCAGCTATTTATGTCACTAGTCTAGCTGCAGTGGAGCTACTGCGTACACGTGATGGAGGCCAGCAGATTATTGATTCAGTTGATGTTACGTGTGGTTTAAGCCTTGGAGAATATACTGCTCTGGCATTTTCTGGAGCTTTCAGGTGAGGTTTCTGAATTAGTCGTGCTTTCTTTTTCGCATTGCCACTTGTGTAGTGTAAGTGAAGGTCTTATTTATGGTGACATTCAGAGTGTTGTTATTTGATAACCTCAGTAGACATATATATGTGATCCTAAATATGAGATACTTCTGAATGCCTATGGTGTCGAAGAGGAAAGAAGAATTACCTTCTGGTCCTTATCTGTGTGATTCCTACCGACATGCATTGTGTGATTGACTGATTATGTTTTAAGTCCTTTAAGATGGTCAACATTTCTTGATTGACGGGCTGTCAACCCCCATGTTGTGTTTGATTTGTAAGCTTTGAAGATGGACTCAAGTTGGTCAAATTGAGGGGTGAAGCCATGCAGGTAAGAAGCATCTGGCTTGTTTAAGGCGTGATCTGACTCTCATGAATTTGTGCGCATTTCATTGTTTACATACCTAATTTTTTCCCTTCATTCAGGATGCTGCTGATGCTGCTAAAAGTGCCATGGTTAGCGTGATAGGACTGGATTCGGACAAGGTTCAGCAATTGTGTGATGCAGCTAACCAGGATGTTCCTGAAGCTGAGAGGGTTCAAATTGCAAATTATCTATGCACTGTAAGTTTGATATGTACCCTCCTTCTTACTTCAATTTAGTCAGGATTGTGGTCTTCCAATCTATGGCGAGCATCTCACAATTTTCTATTGTGGTAGGGGAACTATGCTGTCTCTGGTGGCATAAAAGGAATAGAAGTAGTGGAAGCAAAGGCAAAGTCTTTCAAGGCTCGAATGACAGTATGAAATTTGCTCCTATTATAACTTTTGTTGCGGCAATACTCTCATATAACTAACACCACTTCCTTTTTTTGGTAGGTGCGTCTTGCTGTTGCTGGTGCTTTCCACACTGGTTTCATGGAACCAGCTGTGTCAAGATTGGAAGCGGCGTTGGCAGCTACAGAGATCAGAACCCCAAGAATTCCGGTCATCTCCAATGTGGACGCCCAGCCACACGCAGATCCTGACACTATAAAGAAGATATTGGCACGCCAGGTATACTTGTATTGATAGCCCTGTGTCTGTCGCTCATGAGTTGGAAAATGGAAATAAATGCATTCTGAATTCATCCCACAGGTTACTTCTCCTGTTCAATGGGAGACAACAGTGAAGACTCTTCTTTCCAAGGGACTTAAGAAAAGTTACGAACTGGGACCTGGAAAGGTAAGAAACTTTAACACCAAGTTCTAGCATGAGCTCCTGGATTTAACGGTATCTATGTTATTCATAATTCCTTTTTTGCCTGATATCTCGAAGGTTATTGCTGGGATTGTCAAGAGAATGGATAAAGGTGCTGACATTGAAAATCTTGGTGCTTGAGGAGACAGTGAGGCCTTGCTTCTCTTTCAGTGGTTTTGCCAGGAGCAGAGGGGAAATATTATAAACTTTTATGACGGGATAAATTGAGTTAACAGAGAAGTTCCCCGATGGCAAATACCATGTAGCAGTTATAACTTGTAATCCGAGTTAGATGTCAATTTTGTCACGATAATTTTATTCCCGGATTGGAAGCATCATGCTTCTCTCATAAAAGTAAGTTATCACCCTAATGATTACAATAATTCAGCTCAAGATATTTAGGAATGTACTAATGAGCTAATGAGTGTTCTTCGTGCCTGAAATTTGGTTGGCATCGCGTTACTCATTTCTCTTCTATCCTTTTATTCACTAGCAGAAACAAACACTCAAGTTACACCAATAAGACATAATCATAGGTGTTATACATAATTGTTAAAATCATTAGAGTAGTGATGGTATGGTGAATGTCCCAGGCGAACAATTTATATATGATAACCTCTGCTATCAGAGGAATCATCACCTGCCCTAGAAACTACATGTTGAAGGACCAAATGAATACCATATCTTGTTGCAAGCAGAAGCAACACTCAAACCAAAATATGCTCCTTCTCCACACGTCAATTAAAACAAAAGTGTAATAAACAAGACATAGACCAGTAAATTGAGAATACAGAGGTGAAATGAATGGAGCAGAGGAAGCTAGTCAATTGTGCCTCAATCTGCGAAGATGATCAATCCATTGATCTTCAGGAACATTAGAAGCCCAATGAGGAAGCATGCCAGCAAAGGAAACACCACGCATGGCCTCCCTAACTCTCATCGCATTCTCCGCCGACAACGGCGCATTCCTCCGATTCTCATCCTCCGTGAACGCCCTCCGCATCTCTCTCTCCGACGCC
The DNA here is from genome assembly GCA_029929735.1 of Mimosa pudica. Lineage (NCBI taxonomy): Eukaryota > Viridiplantae > Streptophyta > Magnoliopsida > Fabales > Fabaceae > Mimosa > Mimosa pudica. The sequence goes on along the minus strand of JAKELP010000004.1, from coordinate 13,041,204 downwards.
TCTCTCCTCCTCTCCTCCTCCTCCTCCACGTCATCATCATCATCCGCAACAGCCAAAGATGACATCATCCTATCCTCCGTTCCGTACGATAAGTGACCGTTTGGAAGCTGCTCCAAATTATTGTCACTATTATAGGTGTGGTCTTCGTCTGAGTTGACGTCACCGCCGCCTCCTCCTCCGTCGTCGTCGTCGTCGGCGACGTTGGAGATTGGCTCGTAATATTCATCATGACTTCCGTCAGAATCGCTCTCACTAGCATTGTTGCCTGCATACATACATAGAGAAAAGAAAATCTGACTAAATAAACAAATAAATGAATGAAAGATGAAGATAATTATTATATTGTAGGTATAATTAATGAGGCAAAAAAATTGATAGATAGATATGCATACCACTTTGGTTGAGATCAGTGGAAGGAATGGAGCCAACGTTCATTGTAATTGTAATTGTAATTGTAATTGTAATTGAGAGAATATGAACTAGATCATAAGCGATAAACCTACTTTTTGTTCACAAAACGATATTAGTACAATGGGAAGATCTTGAACACATTGTGCGATTTTTTGAGAATGAAAAGAATTATATTTGGGAGAGAAAAAAGAGAGAGTGCACCAGCCGGGAATCGAACCCGGGTCTGTACCGTGGCAGGGTACTATTCTACCACTAGACCACTGGTGGTTTTTGAAATAACTAACTAAACTGAATGATATTGTGTGTTAGAGACTCTGTGTGATCTGCATCTCCACCACAGAAATCGTTAGACGTTTGAGTTTGAAGCTAAGCTAAGGTGAGAGGAGGTGGGAAGTGAAGGTGAAGAAAGTGTTGAGGCGGGAAAATGGCAATTCCCATATTCAGGGCATCCATATCTCACTCTCATATTCAACCATTTACTCATAACTTATGTGCGACACGTTCATGTGTTGATGAAACTACTAAGAGGAAAAGGATGCTTCTTTCTTGTTCTACCTCACAATTCAGTTCAACTCGGTAATACTATTATAATAACCCACTTTCAGCTTTTTCTATCCATATTATTATGATTTTATTCTTTTTTTGACATTATAGATCAGAGGTGTCATTTTCTGTTGGGACTTGTCTCATTCCGCATCCAAACAAGGTAGTACTCAATAATAGCATCAGTATCAGTATCACTATTTTCTATTTAGTTCTAATTTTGATTAATCTTTTGTCTTTCTAACTTGTAAGGTTGACAGAGGTGGCGAAGATGCTTTACTTGTCACCTCCCATAATGGGGGAGTCATTGCTGTTGCTGATGGCGTCTCTGGGTTTGTATATTTACTCCCACCGTTTCTAAATGGAGTATAAAGCTTAGTTGACTTTTTTTTTTTTTTTTTTGAGAGATTATGGTTGTAAAATATGTTATTAGATTATGACATATATTTGATATATTATTAGATTATCCATTAGTTTATAGGTCAAATAAACTAGTTGAAGAAAAAAAGTAGGTAACTCAATTTATAATTGACTTATTTTTCTTTTTAGTATTTTCCAAAAAAGTTACCAATGTCTTATATTTAGAACTGGAGGAAGTAATTATTAAATATTGCACCAATAAGGTTGACTCATGAAAGATGAAATATTGTCTCAATAATTAAACCTAGATAGACATCAGTTTTTTTTTTTTTTTGCCAAAAAGATAGACATCAGTTGTGTGTGGGTGACATTTTGTCTTTCATTGAAATTCTGAATTGTTTTAATAGGATTGGTATCTAGTTCGTTTTCTTGTAGTGATTTGGTAGTATTTTGTTAATGTATGTTCAAGTAATCTCGTTGCTTTTCAATCAGAAAATAATAATAGTTTCCTGTTATGTTTACAGTTGGGCTGAAGAGGACGTGGATCCTTCGCGTTTCCCTCGTGAATTGCTGGCTAACGCTTCCAGTTTTGTGGGAGATGAAGAGGTTGTATAACCCACATGCACTAACATCATAGTAGTTATATTTTGGTTTCCTAGTAAATTTATTTATTGAAAAAAAAAATCTTGTTATATCTAAATAAGGTGGTAGATCCTATGTATGTACTGTGGTTAACTAAAAATCTTATTGATGGAACCATCAGGTGAACTATGATCCTCAGAATCTTATAAGAAAAGCACATGCTGCAACTTCCTCTATAGGATCAGCTACTGTGTAAGCTTTGTCCTCCACTAGTAAAAGTGACGATTTATCAAAATTTTTTATCATCTCACCATGTATCTTATCTATTTCTTCTCTGAGAAGTATTGTTGCTATGCTGGAGAAGAATGGGACTCTGAAGATTGCCAATGTTGGGGATTGTGGATTAAGAATTATTCGAAGTGGTAAGATCCAGAGCTAAGCTAGATTTCCCATTTGGTAATCCTCATCTTCATTGTTTTTGCAATTTGTAGTTCTTTATCTTCCCTTCTACTCTCCTTCTCCCCCTCTTGCTCTTACTTCGTTGTTGACGAGTTAACATTATGTTGGAATAGGGAATAGGGAATAGGGAATAGGAGAATTAGTGATGTGGTGTGTGAGTAATGTAAGTAGGCATGTGTGTGTAGGCTTGTGAACCATGTGAGGGTATTTCTTATTTTGACAATTACAGGGGGCTCGGGTAGCATATTACAGAGGGAAAGGGTCATTGTGAAGGCATGAAGAGTATTTAGAGATGATTGGGAGAGTTGAATACGCCACTTGAATGCATTTCCATTGGTTTTTTTTTTTTTTGAGCTTTCTGTTCCTGCTTAGTTCATGATTGTTCTAGGAACCTCCATTAGATTTACACTCTGTGTAGTTGTTATTTCCTTCAATTTCTATATAATCAGTTCAGTTTTTCTATCACATTATTAATGTGCTTATTCCAGGTCAAGTAGTCTTTTCCATTCCTACTCAAGAACATTATTTTGACTGTCCATTTCAACTGAGCTCTCAGAAGGGTGGACAAACATACCTTGATGCGGTGGTAGAAACACTTTCACTCTATGCCCAAGAAAATGTTCTGTTTTATCTTCAATGCACAGACAATTCAGGTTTCTTTATTGTATACTAAACTGATGCATCAGGTTTGCAAGGTGGAGCTGGTGGAACGAGATACCATTATCATGGGATCCGATGGGCTTTTTGATAATGTTTTTGACCATGAAATGGTCTCAATCATTGCTAGTTGCACAGATGTTTCTGAGGCTGGTAGTGTTTTCCTCATTGATCAGGTAGATATTTTAACTTGACCCCTTGGACTTTTGCTGACTAAAAACCGATTTTGTTGCTAGCAAAGGCATTAGCTAACTTGGCCAGCAATCATGCAAAGGATTCAAATTTTGATTCTCCCTACTCAATAGAGGCCAGATCCAAGGTTAGAAAAGGATTCAGATTTTGATCTGTTCTAGATCTTGTTTGTTCTAAGCCCCATGTGCGTCATATGGAATCAGCTTAGCTATTAAACTAGGCCTTGAAAAAGCTTAATAGATAAAGGGTATTGATATTGTCCAAGAGAAGAATTTTTTATTGTTAAGCACTACCCAGTAATGTAGCGCCTATTGACAACCAACTAATCTAAAATCAAGGGGTAGAAGTGTTGTCTACATAAAAGAGTTGTCTCTTCTCTCAATGAGAACACTTCCTGAAATTTATATACACAATATCATATTAAAAGGATTTCCATCGAAAAGTTATACATTCTGTTGTATGTTCATGCTGTTTTCAGAATACATTTTATCATATACTTTGTTTTTAAGCAGATGAGTCAACCATAGTTTTTTATATGCTATGAGGAATTGTTTCCTTGTCTTACTAATAATAACCACTTGGCAGGGTATTGAACTTCCCTGGTGGAAGAAGATTCTTGGAATGAAGCTTATAGGTATGGTATTAATAGTTATTATTACTTGTTACTATTATCTTGCTAGTGCAAGCAGAATAGTCCCCACACCACAAAAAACAGTACGGGCAGAAAAAAAAAGTTTTACCCTGCATGGAGTTGACCACATAATTTTACTGCAACAGGTGGAAAACTAGATGATATCACTGTAATTGTGGGGGAGGTTGTGAGTTCATGAGAGTTTATGATCTCCCCTGAGGATTACGAATGATTTGTTCCACTTAAAAGAAGCTGCTCTCATAGGAAAGAATTTTCTTTTTCCTTTTTCGTAAGAGCCTGGAGTAGCATGAAACCTTGAAAGACCTGAATTGTAAAGATATATGGGTATGGACAACTGAATTTCTTAATGCAGACCTGAATTGTAAAGATCTCTGGGTATGGAAACTTGAATGTATTAATGCTCTGATTAATAAGATTTATTAAGGATGTGCTCCTGCTTTGCAAGAAGTCTGTTATTCGCCATGCGTTATACACGTATTTTGTAGTGTGACATAAAGTAGACATGAAAAGCTAGAAACAATGACAGCAAACAATATTTATATGATAATATTACAAAAAATTTCAGCCGTGTGAAGTTAATTAAAATAGAATCTATCCTCAAAAATCTTATACTTATCGCATAAGCAAGTAATTGGCAAATATTACAGGACATTTATCTCAAAGGCAGATGCTAAGCAATGAAAAATCTACTTCAGCTGCTTTATTTAGTTGACAGTATCAATTCACTTGTCTTTCATTGAACTCTTGGAAAAAGCCCTTTCCAGCTTCATATGTAGACCAGCAGATTGCAGCCGCAGGAGCATGGAATAGCATCCTAGGAATCCATCCTCGCATAAGCCCTCTGTATCCATCTTTTTTCACTATAGTTTTAATAACATCCCCAATCGAACCACTCTTGAATCTATCACATCCGCAAACACCCTGCACCATCCATGACCAGGTTAAGGCCAGTACATACCCACCAAGAGAAAAAATAAGGACGATGATTTGCAAAAAATAGACATCGCAACCGCCAATTAATCTAGTTTCATTCAATCATACAGTGCCATTAAAACAACCGGGTACCAAATAACAGAAAGTTGTTGCACAATCAGATCCATGAGAGAAATAGTTGAGGGATCAAGACATGATTATATAAACCTAAATCACATTCAGAACTAAAAAGAGAGTATGCTCATGTGTTTGAATAGAATCAGACAGAAACTTGGATGCGGCAGAGAGATTTTCATTTATTTCTTTCTTGGTAGAACCATGATTTCCAAGATATAAGATAATAAGATGCCCCTTTCACAAATCCAATTCTGGGCAACCCATATACTCTCTGCTTATAACTAAAAATTATAAGATGAGTAGCTAGATAGACTTAAATAAAACAACCTACCCTCCTCTCATTACTGCAATCGATAGCAGACTTTATCTAAAGTAAAACCTAATCAATAACAGGTTCCTAGTCATAATCTATGGACAAAACTACAATAGCTACTCCAAAGTAGAATCAGGAATATGTTCGGTTGTGGAGTCTCAAGTCAAAGCATCCCATATACATTGCTTAAAACAACATTCTCAACTTTGATCAAATGCTGCATTTTCATCTGTTACCCCCTTCTAGGCACAAGTTCTAGACTGATCTTACAAATCCGCAGCATAGAATATCAGCCTATACTAAGCTAAGACAAACTTAGGTTCACAAAGGCAAGTAACAAGTCCAATTAAGCAAAACAAAATATTTCTATACCTGGCATTGCAATTGAGTTTTGACCACATCAAGAGGTGTGGTAACAGCAGCAGCCAAAGCACCAGCAGCAGCACCAGCAGTGGCATGAACAACCAACCGTTCATCATCAGCACTATGAGGAGAAATCTCCTTAAGCCCTCTTTTAGCAGCCTCATAAGTTGCAAAATGCACAGCTGTAAATGGTGCATTCATCAAAACAGTAGTCCTATAAGAAGCATAAAAAGCCCCAACCCCCTCCTCCCTCAAAACCCTCCTCACACAATCCCACACACCCTTATAACCACTCCTACTCAATTGCAATCTCTGCTTCACCATATCCATAGGAGTAAACACAGCATCACTAGCAACAGTAGCACAAACACCAGAAACAGCATGTGCAGTGGAATTATTAGGATCTCCATTTGAAAAATACTTCTTACACACCTCATAAAATGAAAAATACACAGCATGGGCCGGTCCAGCACCAAGACCCATTGCACCAATTCCTCTATACAATGCAGAAGGACCCTCAGATTTCATTATAGATTGAAGGGCTTGACGAACACTAACAGATTTAATTGGACATGACCCAAGTGCTTGCATATGGGTCTTAACGGTATCAACTGGAAACATTGCCATGTGTTCAACTGAACCGGCAATTGAACCGGCAATCATGAATTGCCAAAAATGAAGCCCATCATGAGGTGATTCCGCCAGGTCTGTATGAAAATCTGGCCTAAAATCTGGGTTTTTGAATTCTGCCGTTATATCTGTGGCCATGGATTTGGGTTTTTCGGATTGTAGGCAGAAAAGGAGGAAACTTTTGCTCCGATTCTGCCTCAAATCCAAAAGGGTATCCGAAAAATTGAAACTTTCGGGTTTATATGTTGTGGAAGTTGAGGATTTTGAACCTTGAAGGTGTAAAGTTTGGGATTTTGAATGCGAGATTTTTAAGGAGGGGTGGTTATTGAATAAGAGGGAAGGTTAATGGGATTCCCAGAAATCGGGAGGAGAGGAAAGAGGAGGCTATGATGGCTTTTATCCTTTGGTGTTTGTTTGAACATTGAAGTTTCAGAAGTCAAGTAGGAGACGTTGTTGTTGTTGATTGTTGAAGGATTTGGTTTTACGACCTTGTCCTTTCTTTTTTCTGTGGTATCATAAAAATCAATTTTAGGGTTCGAGAAAAAAATTGGGGATTAGTGTTTTATTTAATATCGTCGCTTTTATTGAGTTTAATTTAGATTTTGATTAGGAGATATTTGATGGTGAATCCTCAATTGGCAATTTAATTAAGTTTTGTTGGATGGTCAAGAAGATTGAGCTATGTTGCGAAAAAAGGAAAATTAATTGAGATATGAATATCTATTAAATTGTACACTTTTTTGTTGATGCACAATATAGGGGAACTATTGAATATGAATGAATAATCGAAACACTTTATTAATAATATGATTGAGTACAATGAACGGGGTCACCGGCAACGGTGGTTACAAACTTGAGCGTAAATGCTTTAATCACAATGACTAATCTCAGAATACAATGATAACCAGAGAGAAGAATACAGAGAAAGAAATAGAGAGAATGATTGCAGAGAATTGATTGTGTCCTTCTGAATGAGTTCGTGACCTTCTTATAGTTGAAGCTCAGTCCTGGTGGTTGCGAAATCATAGGCGGCCGTTATGGGTAAGAGACGTTGCACGTGCTCCGAAAAAGGTGGGCGACTGCTCCGAAAAAGGTGGGCGACCAAGTCAATCTGCTTTACTGCCGTTGGTGATATCGTCCTTGACGCCCATAGGGCGTCTATCTCGCTATTGGACTTCCACTGTCGCTAGTGATGTTATCTTCGACGCCCTAAAGGCGTCTATCTCTTTATTGTGCCTCTGTTAAGGCTCAAGCCCATTAAGGTATAACGGTGTATAACATTAGTCCCCCCACTTCTCAATGCTGACGTCAGAAAGTATTGGGAAGTAGCGGTTATCCCACGTCCAACGGCCCAGATCTTCGCTTATGTTTTCCCTCTCAAATCAACGACCTAGATGGTTTTACTAAATTAACATCGTAACTTAACGACGTCTGACGGTTTGCATATACTCGATTTCGACTGTTCATTTTCCTATTTCACTTCGCAGACGCTGTTCTTCTCTATTCCTCCAACACTTAGAAAAATTGAAACTTTGTTCATTTGCTTGCATCAACACGTCATCCTACTTTCTGCGAAGGTATCTTCTTACAAAAATCTTATCTTTTTACTATTATCATGAGTAAATTCGTAGTCATGTCATCGTCATCTGATTCTGAGAAAACTACTTCCAACAAATTTCATGCTAGCGATAACGCCCAATCTAGTTCTTCGTCTTCCCCTAGTGATTCCAATAATATTATTGATTTAGAGACTACTGAAACTTCTAGAGACAACCCTGTAGATGTTGTAGATACATCGGAAAAAGGGAAAGAAATCAAGAAGTCTAGAAAACCCAGGATGTCTAGGAAATATTTAAAGGTCTATGATAGTCGATATCAAGAATGGGTTGATGCTGGTTCATCACCCTCTACTAGTTCTAGGAGGAAATACATCCCTAATCCCCAGATTGTAAACGCTCCCTATGCTTGTGAAACAGGGGGTTTAGAGACGTCTAGGGCTAACATTCTAAATGATGTTAAAGAGCCAGTTTTGAGATTCCTGGAAATCTCAAAAATGCCGTCTATCTATTATTTCGATCCTAGGGTACCTTTTAGGTTGCTAGAAATTAGGGAAGCTCTCGACTCTTGGTCTAGCGACACTATCGCTTTGAGTTTTGAGAGTTTTCGTTACGTCAATCCTTTCCCTCTTCCAAACATAGCCTTAGAGTTATGTGTTTTCTATGAACTCTCCCCTTCCCAACTTTCTCCCCATACCTGGCGTCTCATCGCCGTGGCTGAATTGATGCAAGAAGAGATAGGGGTCGAATTAGATATGTTCGATCTATTTAGCTCCTACAAACTTCAAGAAATTCGAACGGGCGTCTACTCTTTCGTCCATCCCAGGGAGGGGTTACCATCCTGGACTCATGGGTCTCTTCCCAATGATCGTCAATGGGACGCCCGTTTTGTGATGGTGCCTTTCCAAGCTGTCGCCCAGAAGGATTTTGTGTCTCCAATATGGCGTCGTTTAAGTAAGTTGTCGTCTCGATAACGTCTTTCTTATTGCACTTGTTATCTGATTTATAATGTTTCACATTTTTTGTAGGTGCGTACGAGTTAAGGATCTCGCCACGCTCCAACAGCGACACAAAAAAGAAAATCAAGAAAATCCTCCAAATTCCGGCAGAACAACGGAAATTCAACCCCATGATGGATAGTAAGTTTCTTGTCACTTATACTCTACATTTCATTCGAATATTTTCATCTCCATTATCTTACTCTAATTTTCTTTCCATCAACCAGGAAAGAAAATCATCCCTAAGGCGTCAGAGCAAAAAATCGATAAAGAAGCTCTGTTGAAAGCAAGGGCTGCGCGACTGGAGAAGCTAAAGGCCAGGAGGGGCGAATATGACGCTGAAGCAAGGAAAGAAGGCCATGATCCTCGTGGCGCCCCTCCTCCAAATCCTGAGTCAACTACGACTCCTTCTCCACGACCTCCTCATCCACCAAAAAACAATAAGTCCGCTCCCCCAACAAATAAAGAAGTCGTCTCATCGGGGAAGAGACCGGCGGAGTCGCCCGCCAAAGAGCCAGTCGCCAAAAAATCGAGGGCTTCTAAGTCCTCAAAATCTGCCAAAGTCAAGGGCGACAAAGAGGACTCTGGCGAGGTCGCCTTATCTTTTCCTCCCAACTCTTCTGTCAGAAATAAGGAAGGGTGGGACGACGTCTACTCGGAATTAAGTAAATTGGAATTCGAGTACGACAAGGCCGCCTTAGAGTCTCTTGGGAGGAAAGAGGCTTTCAGAAGGGCTGTTCGTGCCCAAATGAAGGTATCGTCACTTAACCTTTTATTAAGCATATTCTATCTTTTTAACACTAGTCATCTCTAACTATTCTTGTTCCTTTTATTCTCAGTCCCTGCAAGTCCTCCTCCATTATGCTGAGGAGAACGATGATGATAAGGCGACACTCGTCGCCCAGAGGGACGCCGCTCTAGCCGACAGGGAGCAATTGGTAGCCGATTTAAAGTCGGCCCTCGCCTTCAAAAAACAAGCTCATGAAGATAGGAGGAAGGCTGAGGACATAATGAAACGCTCTGACGCCAAACAAGAAGAGCTAAAAGCCACCATAGAAAAGTTAAAGGCTGAGCACTTCAAGGACGTTGAGAATCTTATGGATTACATCAACCAGGCCAGAGCTGAGTCATCGGCTAAAGATGAAAAGATGAAGGCTCTCCAGTCGGCCTTGGAAAAATCAGAAGCTGCCAATCGCTAGCTTGAAAAGGATATGGGTCAGATGGCTGAAAACTATGAGACTCATATCCTGGAGGTCGATGCTCGCGCTCGGATGGAGCTTATGAAGGAATACAAAAGCGGCGAGCATGTAAACTGGAAGCCTGACGATGTAATCGACGACTATTTCGAGCTCTTCCCTGAAGAAGAACCTGAGTCCAATCCTTCTCAAGAGGACAATCAGACTATCAATGAAATGAGGGCTCAGGGCGACAACCAAGGGGGCGACGAGCATAGGAGCGACAATCGAGGGGATGACAACCCTGGCGGCGACAAGGCTTAATCTTACTTATGTTTAAATTTCATATTTTGTAACTTCAACTTTAAATATTCACAATATACCTTTTTCTAAGTTATTTGTCGCCTATCTTCTTTTAATGTCAGATTTGTTTTCCATCTTCATAATCGATACTCTTTGCGCCTCTTCGTTTATTTTCTTCTTTAAACACCCACACTTCCAACGGGTGTGGGTGACATCCTACCAAGATAAAAAGAATTCATCCATTAATAAAGGAATCTCTGAAATTATATTTATCAAATATCAATTCACAACATAGTCACTCGTACCTTAATCGAACGTTGGTGACCCTGCCTGTAACATCGTGAATTTTAAAATATAAAACAAATCAATAAATAATTGAAATTTAACGTTGCAAATGAATTTAGAAAGTTTATTTTAGTTAATTTGTTAAGATTTTATTTCCATTTCAAGTTAATGAAAATAATTAACTATTTGATTTTAATTTGAGATCACTTATGAAGGTTTTAATAATAAGACATTATTTTAGAAATTTTTATTCAGAATGTTGTAAACATCTTGGAATTTAAATTAAAACATATTGTGATAAAAAAAAATAAATTTAAAGAGAGTCTTTGAAATCAATTGGATATAAATGATGGAAAATGATTATAATTTTCTTTTGATAGAGAAAAATAGTATAGCTAACTTAATTTAAATTAATTGGGGTTGAACTCTAGTTGGAGATGGGCCAAGCCCACGTTAGAAAGAAACCCTAAATACCTAATGTCATATCACTCCTCTCTTTCTCCTTGATTCAGCCGCATGAACAAACCCTTTCTGCTTCTTCTTCATCGCAAAAACACCCCCTCCTCCATACAAAATTATTATTCCTCTCATCCTTAACCAAAGACACACCTTCTTCATCAAAATCTCTCCCTTTTCTTCCTTCCTCCCTCTCTAGCAAACCAGAGCTCTCTCTCTCGACGGAACCACCTTGACCGACGACGAAGGAAGCGTTTCCGGCGAACTCGAGCTCCTTATTTCTCGTCCTCTGCTTCTTTGCCACTTCCAGTGACGATTTTGGCATTTTTGATTTTCCATGGAGCCTGAAACTCTATTGGCTTGGGGTGAGTTTTCTATTTTAGATTTCTATTCTTATTCCTGCGATTCTGAGAGAGAGTGTGGGAGGGATCTGAAATGAGTTACTTCATTCTAATGGTTCCTTAAGGATTCTGGGTTTAAAACTTTGGATTGGGTTGTGTAGTATTATTACAAATCTAAGGAAAATAGTAATGCATGCTTATTGGTTTTAGTTGGATTATTTTGGGCTTTATTTTCATTCTTGTCGTGTTCTGCATATCCTATTAAACTGGTTTGAGAATTCCTGGACTAAAACCCTTAAGTTAGTTGGCATATGAGTTCATTAGAGTGGAAATTCAGTCTTGTGTGTTCAAAGTGCTGTTTGGGTTTATGGCTCCACAAATTCTTTTCTTCCCCTACTGTTCACCGATTGGGTTTTTAATTTTAATGTTCAAAGACTAAACTAATTTGGAATATTGCTTAATGAATGTTGATAATTGGGCTGATAACAATTGGATTGTTTTTGGACTTGATAATTTGAGAAGAATTAGTGAAGTTTAATTATGTTCTTGCATGCTCATTTTTAATGAAATAAGGAAATTTGGGATTTGGTTCTCCTTGTTTGGTTGTAGCCGATTTTATGTGACTGAATATATATCACTACAGTTGGAAAGAAACATTTTTATTAGTGCCAAATAATATGGAATAGGAATAGTAAAAAGTAGAAGTGGTGGTAATCTCTCCTTTAGCTATATATGCTCACTTCAGTTTGGCATTTTGATTTTTTTTTTAAAATAAGGAAGTGTTGAGAATTTTTAGAATATGTACAAATTTATGGTGATAATAATGGTTTTGAATGATGAAAATATGGAATAATAGTTTTTGGTATCTATCTTAGAAGTTTCGCAAGAGGTAGATAAATTTGTGATAAACATATATGTGATTCACAATAAAATGGTATTTGTTTTCTTCTCTGGCCAAGTGATTTGGGATGAGACAAAAGTGTATTTGAATAGGATGTTGTTTCATTATGTGTTAAGGTTTGAAGACTGAATTGTTAGGATTATGATTAGTTGGTATCTTGCTGTTTAATTGGGATTGAAGTTATAATCTTTCTTGGGCTACATTTGTTTTTTTTTTCTTGCCTGATATTTGTATGGTTCTGTTTTGATCAAATGAGGGTTTTAAAAATCAGAATTTGTTGTCATGGTGTAATGATGATATGGTGAAAAAAGGAGGATAATCATTCAAGCATTATTAGTATAACAAATGTGCAGGAAACTAGGACTTGTCACTTGAATTTTTACTCTTGCATGGTAACATAATACTATGTTTTGATTAGCAAGGTGTTACCTCTTTGGGAAGCTTTTATACGTAAGGGGACAAATTAGACATTTCTTTGAAGAAGTCATAAATGCATATTTTATGGTTTTGCTATTACCTCTTTTATTAGACTCTTTGGTATAAAGGAGGTTGGGTATGATTCTTTGTATTATTTTGATGTTCGGTGGATTTGTGACTGATTGATACTCAAATACTTTTCTCAATTGTGATTCTATATGTGTAATTTATATGTGCTTATTTGGAAAAGAAAGGAAATTAGGATTTACAAAGTCATGAAAGGATGGGTAGTATTACTAGGAACGAGAGCGACGTGAACTATTGTACATAAGAACGTTCGTTTATTTTTTTTTATTTGTGTGATATGTGATATTAGGAGAATATAGTAGAGAAGTACTTAGGGAAACTACAAGCATTGATAAGTGAAAGCAAGGATGTGCTAAGGGCTGCAGGTAACTACTTAAACTTGTTTGCGTGTGTGTGTATGTTGGTAAGCATATAGGTTAGTTTATGGATTTGTGATGTTCATTATATGTGTTATGAGAATTGATGATTTGTTTAGTGCACACCGGTTAATATGAATATAATTATGCCATTCCGGAATGAGGTTCCCTGTAAAACCCCCAGGGACTAAAATGAATAAGACAATATTGTTACATGTTCAGTAGGGTTGTTAGTCCCTTTGAACCAGTTCAAGCGAGGGTATATCGACCATCGAGTCGTGAGTCCCTATTGAACTGAGATATTACGGTGTGTTATGTTTGATTCAATTGTTATTATTAATGTGTTGAGTTGCGATGTTTTGAGTTATGATGTATCCATATATTTGTGTTGCTGCAATACATGATAATTGGTAGTTACTTGAAATTAGCATAGATAATATGTTCATGCAACACAACATGTCGCACACACCATTTTACACACAATCACACACCACCTTGCGGGCATGCACATGCACGTAGTGTAAAGATGTACGTAAGCGAGTGGTAGTAGTTGCGATTTCTGGGTCTACCCCAATCGTTGTCATTACAGGTATTAGAGCGGGGCAGGAGTCATGGGGAAAGGTCCGGAGACTTGGGAATTAGGCAGTATATTTTCATACAATTGTTCATATATTTGTTAATAATTTGTAAACTTATTTAATTTATTTTCTTTGGATTACTGTATGTCTTTGTATAATTTTAGGCGGGATAACTGTAACTAATTCTTAAACATGTTTATGTGCTTATTTGTAAATAATTGTGAAAGAATTTAATTAGATATTATTAGATTTGTTCAAATATCCATGTTAGTCAATTTTTATCTAACATGGATATATTAGATTTGATAATTTTAAATAAACGATTTCCAATTGTTAATGTTATATTTGATTGTAAAATGATTTATTTTAATTTATTTATTTTCAAGTTACATGAAATCTTTTTCTAACCATGATAGTTTATTTGTTACTAAAATTCTTTTTCTATCATGGTTAGCACATTAGCTTATATTTTATGGAAAATAAGAAAAATAAGAAAAATTGTTTTTCTAACTATGTTAGTCATTATTATAACATAAATTCTTTTTCTAACATAGTTAGACTTTAAACTATTTTTAATTAAGGCTACTAACTCGTTTCTTTTGAAAAGTAAGAAAAGTCATTTTCTAACTATGTTAGCTATTATTTTGTTAACTCGATTCTTTTCTAACATAGTTAGTAATTATAAAAAAAAAGTATAGCGTAAAAATGGTTATAAAAGTGTGGTTGTTACACTGCCAAGGAGTTATCAATCATTAGTCAAAACGTCGACTATCAATTAATCGAATAAAAATCACTCAATATAACTCGGGTAATATATACCTTTTTCAAATCAACTCCTTATCAGCCTCTCAGGGCGTCATGTCATCATGCCTTCACGGCGTCGTCTTATCATTATGTTTTTTTTTACGATTTTTTGGTGTCAATTCATCACATTATCTGGGAAATGACATCTCACAACAAAACATCTCAAAAGATAAGGTTAAATTGCATCAGATTATCACGTCCACAGCTGAACAAATCGTCAGACACTAGGTCTTCTAGCTGGGCTCGTCGCCTACAGGCGTTTCTCATCATTTGCATTCTTTCTCAAATAATCGTGTCAGTATCATCGTTCTTTAAATCAAATAATCAAATAACTTAGAAATAATACCTCTTTAGATGGATGACGTTCCAACTCCTTGGGACGTCTTTACCATGGACGTCAACCAACTTATAAGCTCCAGGTTCAGTGATTTCTACCACTTTATAGGGGCCTTCATATGAAGCATTTAACTTTCCATCTTTATGCTCAGGTGTACTAGGAAAGATTTTTCGAAGAACCCAATCTCCTACTTGGAAATGGCGCTCCTTAACACCTTTGTTCCAAAAATTTGTCGCCCTTTGCTGATAGGCGGCGACTCTAATAAGAGCTTGTTCCCTACGTTCATCTAACAAATCTAAATCTTGGGCTAAGTGTTCATTGTTAGATTCTTCTCTAGTCCACTGTCTTCTTAAAGATGGCATTCCTACCTCTACTGGTATCATAGCTTCAGATCCATAAACTAGAGAGAAAGGCGTTTCACCAGTCGACGTCCTAGACGTCGTTCGGTACGCCCATAAGACGGCGGGCAGCTCTTCAGCCCACCTACCTTTAGCTTTATCTAGCCTCTTTTTCAAAGACGTCACTATGGTTTTGTTACTAGCTTCAGCCTGCCCGTTCGATTGTGGATTTCTAGGGGTGGAAAACTTAAGTTTAATATGCCACTAATCACAAAATTTTCTAAATTTTCTTCCTATAAATTGAGATCCATTATCACATACAATTTCCTGGGGCAGACCAAATCTACATACTATATTTTTCCAAACAAAATCAATTACCTGGGGTTCTTGTACCTGGCTTAGGGCGACGGCCTCTACCCATTTGGTGAAGTAATCTGTGGCGACCAACAAGAAAACTAGTCGTCCAGGTGCTGGAGTAAACTTGCCTACAATATCCATTCCCCACTTAAGGAAAGGCCACGAAGGCACTATTACATGCAATTGTTCAGGGGGTTGTCTTGCCACGGTGCAAAATTTTTGGCAGCGTTCACACTTAGTCACCAAACTTACTGCATCTTTCTGCAAAGTCGGCCAAAAATAACCTGCTCTAGTCACCTTTCTTATCAATGATCGACTTCCACTATGGTCTCCGCATTCACCTTCATGAATTTCTCTTAACACATAATTTGCCTCAGACGGAGAGACACATTTCAGCAAAGGTCCACCAGTGAAAGTACGTCTATAAAGATCATCGCCTATGGTAGTGAATCTGGCAGCTCTAACAACTATTCGTCGCGCTTCATTCTTATCTGAAGGTAATTTACCCTGCAACAGATATGAAAGCAAAGGGGATCGCCAATCCCACGTCAAACTGTTATTCAATACAATTCTGTTATTTACCTCGATCGCCGGTGCTTTCAGGTAAAATAGTGGGATGTGTTTTGTCTCCACAACTTCTATGGACGACCCAATGTTGGCAAGGGCGTCGGCCTTCCGGTTGTCTTCCCTACCTATTTGGGTGATCTTCATAGCGTCAAACCGTGTGGTCAAATCAGACACTATATCTAGATATTTCTTCATTCTTTGGTCTTTTGCTTGATAAGAACCATTAATTTGTTTCGAAACTAACTGCGAATCACTTTTCACTTCCAGAACTTTCGCGCCCAATTCTGATGCTAACTTAAGTCCAGCTATAAGGGCTTCATATTCAGCTTCATTGTTCGTCGCCTTAAAACCACATCTTATTGCCTGGACAATTTGTTCACCATCGGGGGTTTCAAGGGCGATACCCAGTCCACTTCCTTTTACATTGGAAGACCCGTCTACATGGAGGATCCAGGGCGACAAGTTCACCTGTTTCTTAACAGAAAAAGACTCATTGTTAGCTGTTACCTGAAGGTTAGGACTAAATTCCGCCAAAAAATCAGCTAGGATTTGTGATTTGATAGCTGTTCTTGGGGCATAAGAGATATCGAATTCGCTCAGCTCAATCGCCCATTTCACCAATCTCCCAGATAAATCAGGCTTGTGGAGGACGTTCCGCAAAGGGTAGGTCGTGACGACCACAATTGGGTGGCACTGAAAATACGGCCTCAACTTCTTGGAAGACGCTACTAAAGCCAAAGCAAGTTTTTCCATCATTGAATATCGCGTCTCCGTATCTAGCAAGGCTCTGCTAACATAATATACTGGGTTCTGTCGCCTATCTTCTTCCCTAACAAGCACTGAACTCACAGCGTTAGAGGCGACTGACAAGTATAGATATAAGGTTTCACCTGGACTTGGCTTAGAAAGCAAAGGGCGGCTTGAGATACTCTTTCAGATCCTGAAGCGCCTTTTCAGCGGCGTCGTTCCATACAAACTCCTTATTCTTCTTCAATATATCAAAGAACGGTTGGCACCTTTCAGAAGATTTAGATATAAATCTAGTTAGAGCAGTTATCTTGCCCGTCAAACGCTGGACGTCTTTCACACATTTGGGCGATGGGATGTCCAACACAGCTTTGATTTGTGATGGGTTTGCTTTTATCCCTCTCTTTGACACCAAATATCCTAAAAACTTACCAGACTGCACCCCAAAAGTGCATTTTTCAGGGTTGAGTTTCATGTTATATTTCCTCAGAAGATCGAACGTCTGCTGCAAATGGTTAATATGATCTTCAGCTTTCAAAGATTTGACTAGCATGTCGTCTATGTAAACTTCCATCGTCTTCCCAAGTTGGGCGGCGAACATGCGATTGACTAACCTTTGGTATGTTGCACCAGCGTTTTTCAAACCAAAAGGCATTACCTTGTAACAATATGTTCCACGATCTGTGATAAACGAAGTTTTCTCCTGGTCGTTTGGATGCATCAATATCTGGTTGTAACCGGAAAAGGCGTCCATAAAACTTAACAATTCATGTCCTGATGTTGCGTCTACTAGGCTGTCAATGTGTGGCAATGGAAAGGAATCCTTTGGGCAAGCTTTGTTCAAGTCTGTGAAGTCGATACACACTCTATGCTTACCATTTTTCTTTGGGATGACTACAACATTAGCTAACCAATCAGGGTAATTCACTTCTCGAATAGATCCAATTTTCAATAATTTCTGAACTTCCTCATTAACAATTCTATTCCTCTCTGGTGCAAATTTCCGTCTTTTCTGTCTGACCGGCTTAAATGTGGGGTCGACGTTCAATTGGTGTTCAATGACGTCCGGGCTTATTCCTGTCATCTCATCATAGGACCAAGCAAAACAATCTAAGTTATTTGTTAGAAAAGAAATTAGTTTCCTTTTTACCTCAGGAACAAGGTCCATTCCTATGGACAAAAACTTTTCAGGGTTTTCAGGATCTAAAATTATTTTTTCTAAGTTGTCATCTTCCTCCTTTGTCGCCCTGTCCATAGGAATGAACGCCTGTAGTTGCTATGCCGATGGAGGAGATTGTTCCAAGCCTTTCAATGCTGCTTGGTAACATTCTCTTGCCATCCTCTGATCGCCTTTGATCTCTTTCACACCCCAAGGTGTAGAGAACTTGATTGATTGGTGTAACGTCGAAGGTACTGCCTTCATCTGATGAATCCAAGGACGTCCTAACAAAGCATTGTAAGTGGACGGGCAGTCCATTACCTGAAACTTGACTAAAGCATTAATTCCAGCAGCAAAAGTCATCAAAGATATTTCTCCAATCGTCCTATCTGGCGTTCCATTTCCAAATACCAAGACGGTTGGAGCCTTAATTATTTGGGATTCTAATTGTAATTCTTTGACAGTTTGCAAATAAATAATATTAACGGAACTACCTGCATCTACTAATATTCTTTTGGTCAAACAATTAGCTATTAGTAAAGATATTACCAGGGCGTCGTCGTGCATCTGGACGTTCTGAATATCAGCGTCGTTGAAGGTTATTGGACCCTCAACCACCTGATCATTACTCACATTACCATTAACCCACTCCAATTCTTTTGGCAAAGACCTCGCATGTCGCTTTGCGGCGGAGTAAGACATCCCACTTATTGCCGACCCCCAATGATTGTGTTAATCGTTCTGACGGCCTGCGGGGGTTGAGCTGGGGCGTTCTGCCTTTGATCTCTGCCTGCATTGTTAGTAGTATTATTCTTAAGGAGATGTTGTAAGTTACCGTGCTTAAGTTGGAAGGCTACTTCTTTTCTGAACCTCCAACAATCCTCTGTTCGATGGCCGACGTCTTTGTGGTAGTCACAGTATCTAGTGGTGTCCCTCTCATTGACAGGTGTCGTCATAGGTTTAGGCCATTTCACCCTGTCCATCTTTTCAAATGCACTTACCATTTCAGCTGGTCCAATGGACATGTTGAACTCTTCATATCTAGGAGGGGGTGAGTCTCTCTTTTGTTTGTCGCCCTGCTCATTATTGTTAGTATAAGGGTGAAAACGAAAATTTCTACCTCGTTGCCGTTTAGAACGGCGGTCTGTGGATCCCAAATTATTTAGGAAGGCATCTAATCCACTAGGTTTGGGTGGAGAGGGTGGGGATGATGGTATATGATAGGTGGGAGGGAAAGGATTGTGGTAGGGGGTGTATGGTGGTTCATATGGTTGTATGTATGGTGTAGGGAAATGGGTGGAGTGGCTTTGGAAGTAGGTAGAGTTGTTTTGTGGATAAAATGGTTCCAAGTATGTTGGGAATTGGTTGGGCATTTGGTATTCAAGGGTTTGATAGTAATTGTGCAAATGCTCTCTCAAGGAAGGTTCCTCATTACTCAAAGAATGTGAGTAACTTGGTGTTTCTTCATTCAAAGAATAAGAATTCATAGGAGAATCATCATAGAACAAAAGCTCATAATTATATGGCCTAGACATGATTATTGCAATAAAACAATATCAATATGCAAATGCAAGAAACTAAGGAAAAAATCAAAACAAAGATGAATACAAAGTGAATTATCCTAATATGCACCTAAACTAAATGCAACCTAATGGCTCACTTTGACCCAAATCAATCTTAAAAATTAACACAAATTTACTAGGGAGTCAAATTAATGACTCCCCGGCAACGGCGCCACTTGAAGGACACCGATTTTGCGGTCGGTGTAGTGTGCCTTGGGTCTAGTCCTTCAAGAATATTTTATAACCTCAAGGTAAGCGAAAGTTACCCCGGGTATCGTTCTCAGAGGAGCCTTGTTTAATTAAACTACCCTAATAAATTTAGTGCAATGCAAGATGGATTTGGGTAAAGAAAATATATTTTTGTTGATTTTTAAATATGAGAATGAAGGGTGCAAAACAAATAAATATTTTTGGTATTTTTCATAAAAGGGTGGAATGAAAGTGAAATGGATAATATTATTCTTGATGGATGGGTGCTTAAGAAATCCTCACTTCAAAATATTTTTCGGGGGTTATAATGTTGTTGGCTTTCAAATTAGACCCTAGAGGGACCCCTCTAGGCTAGGCTTAGATTAACTTAATTAATGTCGGTACCCCAAACATTAGTTAAATTAATCTAAGTTGATGAAGCTCTAAGCCAAAGGATTAATTAATTATGAAGGACTTGTAATCCACAACTTGGGTCACCCCACAATTGCTCTAAATTAACCTTGTAGCTTCAATTTATTAATGGACACCCAAATAATAAATTGAAGCTAGTCAAGGTTTATGTCCAATGCCACAACATAGTCAATAAATCCTATTATCACTTCATGAATGCAAATAACTTATACTCACAATTCCACTAGTCAAGCCACCTTGTACTAGCCCAAAATATTCACCAAGAGAAAACAAAATCATGAACCCATAAATTTCATTAATCTCAAAGTTAAATGGCACCAAGTCAAGTATTTAACAAGAACAAAATGACAATAATAACATAGAAGTAGTTTCAATCCCTAATACAACATAGACAACATGAAGTATTCAACCAAACATCACAAGTATACTCCTAGAACCCTAGAAAAGCATAAATGTAAGAAAGGAAGAGGGATTAGAACTACAAACTCCCCTAATGAAGATTCAAGCTCCTTCTTTGCTTGCTCCCACCATCAAGAATTAGGGATTAATGGTTGCTCATGGAGAGAAAGATGGAGGAATTTGAGAGGAATGAGAGAGGAATGAAATTAGTATGGCTTAGGAGGAAATGGGGAAGCACCTTTCGGTGCCTCCCTTCACTGCTTCCTTCCTCCCAAACGCGCCCTTGTGCAGCTCCTTTCTTTCTTTTCGTCTTCGCCGCCCCCTCTCCTCTGTGTACAGAACACGCAGCCTCCCTTTTCTATTTCCCTTTCTTTCTTGTGTGTTGCTGCTCCCTCCTTGTTCCTCCTTTCTCCTTTCTTCTATTTCTTCTTTTTTACTTCCTCACTTCATCCATTCATTTCTTTTCCCTTGCCATGTGTCGCCTCCTTAGCTGCTCCCTCTTGATCTTTTCTTGCGTGCTCCCTGGATACATCAGCCCTCCCTTCTTCTTTCCTTTTTATTCTTTTTTTCTTTCTTTCTCCTTTAATTCCCTTTTCCTTTCTTCACGCATCCTGCAGCTCTGAATTCTTTTTTTTTTTTTATTTCCTTTCCTTCTCTCCCTGCAGCTCCCTAATAACAAAAACAACAATACTAATAATAATAATATTAATAATAACAACCTTTTTTTTCTTTTAAATATTTTATTTATTTAGTGGTCTACCTAGCCTCAAATATTACCCAAACAAATCCATTACTTAGGACCATAGACTCTCCATATATAATCAAAATTTATATCAAATGTAATTAAAAATGAGAGTCATCACACATAAAAGCTTTATATATTAATCAAGCACAATTGGATAAACATTGCATTTCAATCATGTTATTTGCCTCAAATTTAGCATTTAAAACCATGCAAATCCAAGTATTTGTCAGACATCCCACTTATTGCCGACCCCCCAATGATTGTGTTAATCATTCTGACGGCCTGCGGGGGTTGAGCTGGGGCGTTCTGCCTTTGATCTCTACCTGCATTGTTAGTAGTATTACTCTTAAGGAGATGTTGTAAGTTACCGTGCTTAAGTTGGAAGGCTACTTCTTTTCTGAACCTCCAACAATCCTCTGTTCGATGGCCGACGTCTTTGTGGTAGTCACAGTATCTAGTGGTGTCTCTCTCATTGACAGGCGTCGTCATAGGTTTAGGCCATTTCACCCTATCCATCTTTTCAAATGCACTTACTATTTCAGCTGGTCCAATGGACATGTTGAACTCTTCATATCTAGGAGGGGGTGGGTCCCTCTTCTGTTTGTCGCCCTGCTCATTATTGTTAGTATAAGGGTGAAAACGAAAATTTCTACCTCGTTGCCGTTTAGAACGGCGGTCTGTGGATCCCAAATTATTTTGTTGTTGATTAGCTGTCTTTTCCGCGTTTGTGGCAATCACTGAATTGGCGGGGAGACTGGTTGTCGCCAGTCCCTGATTCATTTTAAGGGCATGATTTCTACTGGCGTCGTCCTCTTGAAGATTAATATGGGACCACACGTATGATTGGACTTCCGGCCAAGTTGTCACCCGTTTCAAAACCAATTCTTGATAGAGGCCGCAAGTGGGTGGCAATGCTCTCTTAAACGCCTGCACAGCAATGTTAGGATCACAATTTGGGATACTTACCATCTCTGCCGTAAACCTTTTCAGAAGGTCTCTGTATGACTCGTCCGGCCTCATGACAATTCGATACAAGTCGTCTGACGTCTTAACCATGACTCTGCTGCTTGCAAATTGTTCAACAAAAATGTCAGTTAAATGACTAAATGAAGTTATTTTACCTTGAGGGAGATTGGTCCACCACATCAGGGCTGGGCCAATCAAACTTATACCAAATCCACGACACATAGCAGCTTGTCGTTTGTCGGCTGGGAGGACTGCTGCTAGCATAATCTGCCTGTATTGGGCCAAGTGTTGGTCTGGATCCGACTTGCCATCATACTTTGGCATAGTAGGAAAAGCAAATCTTTCAGGTAGATCAGCAAACACGATGTCGTCTATGAAGGGTGATTCTGAATAACTCCCTAGACGGGCTGCATCAAGTGTCTTTTGAACACCTGGAATCGAGTACATCTTTTTCTTTATCTCAGCGACCTCCTTCTCCATTCGAAGGGCAAAAGAGAGAATTTCGTCTTCCCTCTTTTGTCCTCCTTGTGGATGATTTTGAGGGATCCTTGCCTGTGACTTCTGAGCGGACTGCTCACCTTGTTCTCGACTATCATAAGACTGAGAATCGTCATATCCCTCTTCGTCGTCTCTACCTGTTTCATCATTAGGAATATCATTATTGTCAGTATTCTTACCTTTATTACCTTTTTCACCGTTAGGATTGCGTTCATGGTCATTTTGGTTTGGCACTTGGCGAATCTCCCTTTCAGGTCCGCTCTGCCTTCTTTTGTTTTTCCTGGACTCTAAGCCTGCTAAGTGCAATTTCAATTCATTGTTTTCTTCCTCCAAACTTTTCATCCTCTCATATTGAATTCCTGCAGATTGTTCGAGACGCTTCATTTGTTCAGATTGAGAGGTCAAGGCTTCTAGGACTTTTTGGAGGTCAGTGGAAGAGCTAGTTGGCTTGGAAACAGGCTTTGGTTGCTGTTCCATCTTAAAGTTCAATCGGCTCACTCAGAGAACGTGAAGCTTTTAGAAATAATGTTGCCGGAGTCCCCACGGTCGGCGCCAAAATGTTGATGCACAATATAGGGGAACTATTGAATATGAATGAATAATCGAAACACTTTATTAATAATATGATTGAGTACAATGAACGGGGTCACCGGCAACGGTGGTTACAAACTTGAGCGTAAATGCTTTAATCACAATGACTAAACTCAGAATACAATGATAACCAGAGAGAAGAATACAGAGAAAGAAATAGAGAGAATGATTGCAGAGAATTGATTGTGTCCTTCTGAATGAGTTCGTGGCCTTCTTATAGTTGAAGCTCAGTCCTGGTGGTTGCGAAATCATAGGCGGCCGTTATGGGTAAGAGACGTTGCACGTGCTCCGAAAAAGGTGGGCGACTGCTCCGAAAAAGGTGGGCGACCAAGTCAATCTGCTTTACTGCCGTTGATGATATCGTCCTTGACGCCCATAGGGCGTCTATCTCGCTATTGGACTTCCACTGTCGCTAATGATGTTATCTTCGACGCCCTAAAGGCGTCTATCTCTTTATTGGGCCTCTGTTAAGGCCCAAGCCCATTAAGGTATAACGGTGTATAACATTTTTACTGTCCGTAATATAAGAGTATGCCGTTAGAAAAATGCTTCTTCAGAAAACTTATAAAAGTTAGTTGGGTGTTTACAGGTAATGCTTATTTTTCAATACTACTCGTATTTAATATGAAACTTTTAAAAGAGAGAAATACATGAGCATTAATAAATATTATAGAGAGTTGGGGGTAAAGTAATAAAAAATGAATTAAATTAGGAGAAAATGTGAGATGAATTCTTATATTTTGAACCAAAGCCATTGAAATTTTGGCTCTTATTATATTTAGGAGAGTATCAATTTATTGATTTATCCAATTATTTTATCTTATTATTGAATTTAATGTAGCTTTTAATTTAAATTAATTGAGATATGAGATCTTATATGTCAGTTAAAAAAAGAGAGAGATCTATTGTGTTAAATGTTATCAATTAATTAGTAAATATGGATTTATCCCATAATTTCACTTTTTTATTTCTCCTATGATATTGTAAAGCTTGTTATTTTTTATTTCTCCCATGGTATCCAAAAGCTTGTTGCCAAAAAAATGTAGATTTTATTTTTGTTGCCAAAGGACAAATTGGATTTGATGATTGTACACAAATTTTCATTTAATTTGATTTTAGTTTGTAAAGGATATTGTAGTAAAATTCAATTTCAGAAATTCTTGTCTGAAACATGAATTTTAGACACATAAATTTTAATGTGGATTATTTTAGCACTCTAAAAAAATTATGTAACACTTAAAAATTTTAGATATCATGTTTTAAATATTTTTTAATTGATCATACTTAGGTCCAGTGCAATAGGTCAAGTCCAACGAGTTCGCCAATCATCTACTGCCACGTGGAAGATACACTTAACTCATATTTCACGCCGTTTAATGTCTACTCTCTCCGCCTTCCTCGTTCCTCCCACTTCTCTCTCTTTCTCATCCTCTCTCCTCTATCTCACTTCTCTCTCTCTCTCATCCTCTCCTCTACCTTCTCTCTCGCAGCGACTGCAACTCCAGAAACTTATCCCTCTCTCTCTTTGATTGTTCTTCATTTTCTCTCACATAATGGTCTATAGTAATCCTTTAGTCCAAACACAGCATAAAGAGGACGATTTGGCATATATGAAGAGACATGAGATAAAAGAAAGCTATACACGCAAATCGAGAAAAGAAAATGAATGATGTAGAAATCGTATTGCAAGACATAAAAAGGACAAAATAAATATTGATTCTCACAAGTCACAATCCACATATCGGTGATAAGTGTAGCGTACGCCCTCCTCTGATCAGTCGCATCCTTTACGAGATAGTTAATGATTTTTAGGGTTTTCAATTTTAAAATTGGGAAAGTAACGGACGGCAATGTAACGGTGTTAATTGTTGAAAATATGTGAAATCCACGTGGCAGTAGATGATTGGTGCACTTGTTGGACTGGACCTATTGCATTGGAGGTAAGTTTTTTTCTTTTTTAATTTCAAAATTTGAAATTATTTTAAGCGTTATTTAATTTTTCTTCTAGTGTGCTTTATCCAATTAAAAATTACATGTTTGATCCTATGTTTTTAGCTTTAATTGGTCATACCACAAATAATGCACCATATCAAAACAAGAATTTCTATTTGATTTAGAAGATAGATATTTAAAGAACATAATATTTAATAGCAATAAAGAAATCTAAATTCGAACAGGTAAAACTGCCCTTATGTCATATACTAGTATACTTTGTCCATACGCTTTTGGTAATAGCAAGGGTGGGTATGAATATGATCAAGCTTCCAATTAATTTTGTCTTGTTCTTTGTTTTTACGGAAAGTTTTGTCTCATTAGATCTTCTATTATCCGGTAAAAATTAACATTCAATTGTATTTTGATTCAAGGAAAACCACTTTTATTTCGGCTCGTAAAAAGTCGCATGTTATCAGAAAAATTTGTATGTTATATACTTATATTTATATGATATATGTGGATAATGAATATATATTTTTTCAAAATATGGTAGTATAAAATACATTAGTCAACTAACCTGGCGGGTTGGCGTGAGTGGTAAGTATTCTCGTTCCTTAAACAAGTGGTTGGGGGTTCAATCCCCAGCCCTTGCGAATGGAGCAAATTCACAGGTCAGCTGTCTACCCCTATATGGGACTTTAGAACAGCGAAGGATTAGTCCCACTTGACACGCGGGTGGGATACCCTTGAGAAATAAAAAAAAAATACATTAGTCAACTGATAAGAACTTCATAAATTCTAGGGGCGAATATTATACTGGTTACTGGTTATAGTAAGAAATTTCCGTGTAGTGACCTAAAAATGGTGTGAATATAACATATAAAAAAAGTGTTTGGTCAACTTGTATAAAAAGAAAATGTTCGGTCAACAAAAGTCTCTATTAATTAAGTTAATAATACATTGTTTTTGACCAAAAAAAATTAGAATAAATTGTTGAAGTGGAAGTTGAAAGCCCATGATAAACCGTTTTTCTTAAAAGAAAAAAATCCGAAACAATCTTCTCGTTCAGAACCAAACTAGAAAATGAGGTCTCATGGCCCAAAAATTTAAAAGGCATTTTGGGCATAAAAATGGTGATCCGCCTGAACAGATTTTTAGCTTTTCTTTATTTAGGTTTCGTGGGCTAATGGCAACCCAAAAACAATTCTGTCTCAAATGATATTTTATACAGAAACTTTTAAAAAATTAAATTTTGACTACTCCCTTTGATCCTTGTTTTTCAGAAATTAAAATATAAACTTAAATACATTATGAATTGTCTATACTTGTATTTATTTATCAAAACATTTAAGGAAATTACTCTCTTATTCACAGCCCAATGGTTATGATAAAGATGGTTATACTCTGTTGTATTTGGGGTAAAATGCTACATAAAGGAAATTAAAAGATTTGTTATTGGTGCCCAAAAACTTATCATACAAGGTCAAAAGCTTGTTAAACAATATATCTAATGATTGTTAATAGTTTTTTTTTTTGATAAAAAGACAAAATGAGACTAATTAAAACGATTACATAATTCTAACAATATCATGAAAAGGAAAAGGAAAAACATTAAAATGATCGTCAGTAAGTAAATAAAAAGAAAGCAAAGAGAAAGGACGGATCGGAATAGCAACATCTCTGGCAATGACATTTGAAACTGAAGGAGCCCAGCAGTTGATGTTGATACTATGCTTACGAACATTCCAGATGGTAAGACGCTCTTTGGGAAGGCCAGACTGATGTATCCAATTTAGAGCAAAACGAAAATAACCCAGTGCAAAAAAGATTTCCAGGAATGCTAGAGCGCTTCCAGGTGAAAGCTTGTAGAAGAGACCCTTCAAAACAGACCAGGATGCGACAGAAGGAGGAACGCTGAAGTTTCCACCTTTTGACCACAACATTCCATTGATTTGCCTGTGAGAAATCAGGGATCACTGATACTTGAGCACTGACCAATGTATTGGCCTTCTGTAGAAAAGCAAGAGTAGAGAAAGCTACTATTGATTGAGAGTCCTTAATTATCTCTTGCGGGATGAGGAATGCGGTCACCATGAGCAATTTAGTTACGCTTCCTCCAGATGTCATTCAAGAAAGAAATGATGTTTTTAAGTAAAATTTCATCATCCTTGCTTGAGAAAAGGAGTTGTTTGAGCCAACTCAATAGATCATTGAGAGACAAGTGAGATGGAGGACACATGGAAAAGCAGCCGAACTAAGCTGCTTTAACCAAATGACAAGAGAAGAAAATGTGGTGAATGGAGTCTGCATCCGAGCAGCCAAAGTGGCACAATGAGTTGACCTGTAAGTGATGTGCCTACAAGACATCTGAAGACGGGATAGCTTTGTTGAAAAGCTTCCACAGGAAGAGAAGCTGCTTCTGAGGCAAAGAGATGGACCATAAGAATTTCTAGAAAGGGTCAAAGGCCGGTTGATTCTGGAACTTGTTATCAAAGAGTAAAGAAAAACCCTCTTTAGCAGAATAGGAACCTGATGCACTTTTGGTCCAAGTAAGGGAATCTTTACTATTTGTGATGGATATTGGAAGAGACAAGATGCAATTAGCTATAGGCTCAGAATAAAGACTACAGACTAATGGGATGTTCCAACGGCAGGAGCTCAAAGGTTGGCGAGGATGCGTAAGCAAGTCAGAAACCACTGTGAGGTCAATTGAATTTCTAACGGAGCCTTGCATGGACCACCACAAGGGGTGGTTGATAGGAATTGAAGAACCATTACCAACCTGCCATTTAAGATGATTGGTAATGAAAGAGCTACACCCTAGGATATCATTTCAAAGCCAAGAAGTATTATACGGCCTTTTTAGCCATTGTTCTTTTGACCAGTCAATATATTTCCTTCCAATTGAGATAGCTAGTAAGGAGGATTGGTCAGCAGAAACTACCCTCCAAACTTGCTTTGCTAGAAGGGATTTATTAACTAGTTCCATTGGTCTAAGACCTAGACCGCCTTGGTTGATAGGAAGAAACAACTGGTCCTTAATAGATAGGTGCATTCTCTTAGAAGAACCATCTATTCCCCAGAAAAAATTAATGCGCCTACTGTCAATCTGTTCACATATGTTCCTAGGGAGCTTGACACAGGACAAAATGTGAATATTGACAGCTGCCAGGATAGACTTGATCAATGTAAGTTTACTAGCTTGAGAAAGCAGTTTAGACTTCCAAGAAGCTCTTCTAGAATCAATTGCACTCAGAACATGTTGGTAAATCATGGACTTGTTTCTTCCTGGATCAACCCAAGTACCCAGATATTTACCCAGTCTACGAGCAAAAGGAATATTCATAGTCCTTGGCATACGGAGTTTATCGGCATGAGGGACATTAGGACTAAAAACTATGCTGGATTTCTGAAAATTAATCACCTGACCAGATAAATTTCTATACTTTTGAAGGACTTCACTGACAATTGAGAAGCCAGCAGTGGAAGCTTCTGTAAAGAGGAGAGAGTCATCCGCATAAAGGAGATGAGATATTGTTGAGGCAGATCTACATAGCTTAATTCCTCTCCATAAATTCTGTGATTCTTGATGGCAAATCATGCATGAAAGTACATTAGCTGCAATAATGTACAAATATGGCGACAAAGGATCTCCTTGACGGATTCCTTTAGTGGGCTTGAATACACTAGCAATTTGTCCATTAAAGATGAGGTTGTATTCTACCGTAGAGGTACATTGGGCTATCAAATTAACTCATTTCATAGGAAAACCCATGCAAAAAAGTACTGCTGAGATGAAATTCCAGGAAATACGATCAAAAGCCTTTGAGAAGTCAATTTTCAGAGCTGCAAGTTTCCTTCTACCTACTCTAGAAGAGTGAATGTGATCCATGAATTCTGAAGCCAACATTATATTGTCAGAAATAAGCCTACCTTTCAGAAAGACGCTTTGATGGGGAGCAATCACAAAAGAAAAATTGTTATTCACATCACAACCTTTAAGATGTGAATAACAATTTTTTAGCCATACTTAATAAGTGTTTGAGTATCTTTGACAAGATGTTTCATTTTAACTATTAACAATCATTAAAGCGCCTTTCTGAAAGGCGCTTTAATGATTGTTAATAGTTAAAATGAAACATCTTGTCAATGATACTCAAGCACTTATTAAGCATGACTAAAAAATTGTTATTCACATCTCAAAGGTTGTGATGAAGGCGCTAATATTTTGTTATAGTTGAGGTAAAATACTAAATTATAGAAATCAAAAAACAATACTCCCTCCGTTCCTAAATATAGGACCTAGATGACTTTTTTGAAAAATCCTAAAAAAAGCAAAAAATAAGTTAATTATAAATTGAGTTACCTAATTTTTCTCTTAGACTAGTTTATGTTACCTATAAGATAATGGATAATCTAAAAAGATATCAAATATGTCATGATTTAATAACCTATTTCGCAACCTTAATCTTTCAAAAAAAAAAGTTATCTAGGTCTTATATTTAGGAACGGAGGTAGTAATAAATTACATTATACATGTGCTAAAATACCATACATTAACAATTCAGGCTCAAAGCTTATATATACTCGTGCCCAAAAATTTTATACCATTCGGCCAGAAGTGTTCAATAACAACAATATATACAACTCTTCGGCCGAAAAAAAAACAACAATATATACAACTTGTGCATTAGTTACAGCAACAAGTTGGGCCCATAAAAATATATGCACTGCGAAAAAAGGTAAAAGTATTTAAACCATGTCTTTCCACTTCAAGAAACGATCGTACCAAACAGCACAAAGTTGCGATATATCCCATCAAATTAATCGGTGGAACCACCCCAGCCAAACAATTTTGGTTCCTTCCTTCTCCCCCACCTTTACCATTATTTCCCACTATCATCATTTTCATGATTTAATGCCATACTTTTTTACACATCCCATATCAAACTGGGTTGGCACTCAGTTCTTTGAATTACCTTCCACGACCCATATAGGAAAAAAAAGAAACGGAGCTTAATGTTGTTAAGCCTAATCAATCATCAGGCTAAATTTTTATAATAGAAAAGAAGTAAAGGAAAGACCAATAAATTAGTACTATCCATGACCATTCCTGCTAAGCTAAGTCTTCTAAACTTGGTTCAACTCTATTCATGATTCACAAGCTCTTTTGGCTTTCAATCTTTGATCAATAATTTCTATCAGATTCTGGTAAAAAAAGCAATTTCTATCAAATCAAACGTATGAACCAAATTGTATTGGGATATATATATATATATATATATATATATATATATATATATATATATATATGGACTATATGTAGTCTATGGAAAACAATACTTGGCGTGACATTTATAGCTTTTGAAGACGAAAGGTTCGGTTTGATATCACCAAGATATTCATACTCAATGAGGTTTATAAAATATTGTTGGTATATATGGTACACGTTGATTAATAAATGTATATGATGAAAGACATGGTAACATAAGAATGTTTATTAGGACCACACACACACATTTATCTCAAATCAATTATACAGCTTACCTACCCGTAGGGTCCTCTCAATAATGCACTACTATTGCATATATATCATTTCAATCTAGTGCTCCAATTTAGTGATGCTAATTAATTCAGCAACACAATTCAGTCTTTGATATTTATTTGATTGGCTCTAGCTAAGCTAGCCAGGCAATGAGAAACAAGGGCGGGCTTTGTCGTTTCTTCTTTTTTTTTTTGGATTTTGAGAGAGGACAGGAAGGTGAGGAAGAAAGATTCGCGTACATATAATTGAAGTTCTTCAGTTACGTCCAGGAAAAGGGTAAATGTGGTACAGAACAAAGAAAGACATGGGAGACACAAAAATAGGATAGAGCTAACCTTCTCAAAATTTAAGAGGACATAGGGTTTCTGCTGTTTGATTCCACAAGACTTAACGTATCAAGAGAAATAATGTGTATATATGTTGCTCGTTTAATTTGTATGTATTGTTCGGTGTAAAAAGGTATAGAAGATAAGATCTATTTAACTAATTAATTTCCTTAAATAATTAAGGATATTATCAATAAGTCCTATATATATTTAGTAGCTAGATAGTGTATATATATTTCTTTTCTTCCTTGCCTCAATTATCATGTCTACGGACTAAATAGGAGCCTTTTTATACAGTGTGACATGACCTTGAGAACAGGGGAGACCTATTTAGATTTGGTCTAGGTTACAAGACAGGACAATGTGGAGTAGAGATAAAACATTAAAACTTGTTCCTTTGTGATAGTCACTACTCACTAGTCTATGTGTGGGCACTGTTTGTTGTTGTTGTCGATTACTATATATCCTTATTGTTCCCGCTTGACAAATGAGACTTTGAAGTTTGAACAAGTGAACACACGAATGCATGTGAATTGCATAACTCTATTTAGGATCAATTTGAATCAAAAACCATCACCACCTGCTATTAATTTGGGCCCTAATTATGTCGAATCCTTAATTATATTAAAAAAACGTAGACTTTATAATAGCCGACGCAGTTTAAAGTGTTGTAAAAACTACGGCTTTATGCTTTTTTATCGAAAATAAAACTATAAACCATAACTCATTGAATTCGATTTATATGTTTCCTTCATAATAAAATAGCCTTTAGTCGAAATATTATTAGAAACATTATAACCTCATATACATTATATATGGACAGCGCACATATATTTATACACTGGTGCACGTTCCAGTCAAATGTTCCATATTACTGAGGGAAAATATGAAAAGCTTCTGGAAGCCCATGTATTGAAAAATTGACGTGGAAAAGGAATAAGATCAAGAATGAAACAAATCTTTTATTAATGATGAAAAATAAAATAAAAACAACAATATTCTAATTCTTTTGTACTAGATCAAAACATCTCTCACATGAGGTGATGACCACTCCTCCTTGAGGTAATGGATTTACAAAAAAAAGTCTCTAACAACAGGGAAATGAGAAGAAAGATCAAGTTAACTCTCCTTTTATATAGGTAATAGGGTCACTAACCACAAATTACAAAATCTAACATGTTTAAATGATCTTAATATTTTTAACATGCCCCCTCAAGTTGACACTATTAAGACTTATTGTAGTGTCAACTTGCTATCACAAAAAAAATAGGATTTAGTGAATTAATTGGATCAAGTCCTTTTGATCTTCTAAAAAAAATATTTCTAACACGCCCCTCAAATTGAGACAATTAAGACATGAAAAAAAAACGTCAAATTCATTTGAATTTCTTCGTCCGTATTACACTTTGACAATTCCTTTAATATTCGTCTTCCTCTTTCTCTCTTCTCCACAATTTTAATGGCGTCACATGAACATTTGTCCAATCTTTCTCTGCGGCCACCTCTTCAAGGTGGCAGACTCCATGCAAACTCTGCAAAAGATGTACTGAACAATGTTTTCCTAAATGCATTTTACGATCTTTGGTACCTCATAAAAATTTGTTGAATGAATTCTTGGAAATTCGTGGCGTATGGGGACTGGACTGCGCTGAACAAGTATTGCGTAATTTAGATAAGAATGAAAGAGTTCAATCGGTCCGTTGTCTAATTGCTGAAGGCTCTTATCGAAAAATTGTTGATCCTGTCGGCGGCTGCTGGGATGCGTTTCTTTATCTCAGGTATGAACTTTGGAGAGTCAAGAGAGATCTAAAAGATGCTCAAAATGAAGTAGAAATTCTCAAACAGAATCTTGACCCCAATTCCTCCTCATATTCAACAGTCCACAGAAGCGTCAACGCCATAGTGGTGGTGGAGATTCCATGCTATTGCAGTCATTGGACTTGGAGTCGGTGTCACAAAATGAGGACTAGCATTTTTTGATAGTACGGAGAAGCTCTAATACTATGTTGACAAATTAATATGGAAAAGGAATAACATGAAGAATGAAACAAATCTTTTATTAATGATGAATGAAACAAAAACAACAACAATATTCAAATCCTCTTGGACTAGATAAAAACATCTCTCACATAAGGTGATGACGACCACTCCTTCTTGAGGTAATAGATTTACAAAAATAAATCCCTAACAATATGGTAATGAGGAGAGAGACCAAGCTAAGTTAACTCTCCCTCTTAGTGTAAACTCTCATAAATCTCACACACTAATATTTAGGCTAACACCCTTTATATAGGTAATAGAGCCACTATCCACCAATTACAAGATCTAATACATTTAAATGATCTTAATATTTCTCATGGTAGAAATATTAAACAATAATAAAGAAAGAAAGAAAGAAAAAGAATAATGATAGGAGCAGTAGTAAGATAAGGCTAATCACAAAGGTGGGAAGAAAAATAGATGAGATGGGTGTGTTGGGGCACCTGATCCGGATCTCCCGAACGATGTAATACTCGGATTCAGACAAATGGCATTGCTCCTTTGATACAATTGTCGGTGTGGTCCCTTCGCTAATTAATTCCTTTTTTTAAATGTTCTCCAATATCTTTCCAAATCAATTCTCTGATTCTAGTCAATACTAGATCACCGATCCAAATTGAAATTGGTAAGCGTTTTTAAGCAGGAATAATTGAAGATATGCTAGAAGCATCTAAGTGTGATGAATTATCAGACCAGAGTTTACATTTTTGTTTACCAAGCCGGTGTGAATATGAGTTAAAAGTTTTCCCAAATATTTTGGAAGCTTGGATCGATTAGATATATATCAGCTACTGTCAGTATCAACTTTTCAAAACACACCTCATCTAGGAGAATTAGAATGAATTATGTCTTTTTACTTATCATCCAAGCAAAAGCTAATTTGATGTTATCTTTTAACCCAATATTTAAAACATGGTAAATTTGTACGAACTTGATGGATTATATTTCTTTGATAAATTAGGCCGATTAGGACCTTTACTCGTAGCCATTTCCCTCTGGTAGTATCCAACGCTTTTTACTAGTCTTGGCTTTCTCAACTAGGTTAGCTGCCTGAGCAACCATCTAGTCCAGAGTTTAGCTAGCGTTGAGTGCATCATATAGCATCATTTTGAACCAGGATGAGTACCACTTTTTACCTTCAAGTGTGTTCCCAATGATCAAACCTGCACTCTCCTATAAGCACTAGCCGTTATACCATTAGCACCCGACACTTAATGGTTAATTATTATATATTAGTTAAGGAACTTTTAAACCTTCGACTGCTCTCTTGTACTTATTATTTAGATGTTTCACCGGTACCTTACACTCAGTCGCTCACACAAAAAAAGAAAAGACATCAATATAACAGACTAAACCTTATCAATTGTGTGGCATATTTTCTCTGATTCCAGACTAATTACATTCTCTCTTTCCCGTTTAATTTATAAATGAAAGATACTTTATTAGAAATACACACTTGTAATAGATAAAAAACTTTTAGCATACTACTCTTAGGTCTTAGACTATGCGTAAAAACCCATAACAATGTTTGTGTGTGTATAACCAAAAAGTTATTATTACGATTTTTAACTCAGTGCAAGTCAATTTTTACAGATTGTGTTCTATAATGATTCAATCCTAATAAAATTCAACTTAATAAATTATGAGGGCTAAATTATTATGAATATTTAAACTTTAATGACTACATTAATTAAGCATATAAAAATGACTGGAGGGTTGAATATTACATTTTCTCAAGAAATGTAACTGAATATATTGATCGTGATGATGAGTGTGAGAAAGGGGGTATATATGATTGAGGAAAGGAGGAATTCCGAATGACGACATATATATTTGTAGAAGGAGAAGAGATTTTGGAGGATGGTGGAACGGAATGATTGGTTGGGAATGAATTTTTGGTGGCATATCGTCAAGGAAGGTTATGATGAAATCCCATTCATTATTTTGGGCATGAGATGACAGCATTCATCTAATGCACTTCGTTAACATTAATTTAAATATTTCACATGTAATTATCTAGCTCAAACATCTTATTTAAACATAATACTGATCACACACACATCTAATTACAAAAATAAAAAAGAGGAGGAAAAGAAATGTTTGAGTGTGACATTGCATCTAATTAGATTATTCTTCACACTGATCACCAAGATGGATGAGACATAGTGTGACGAAGGATAAACACTCTGCAAATCCTAGATAAGTAACCGTTGAATTTCAAAATCATTTTGATTAGTTGAATAATATGATCAACTAGTAGAGTTAGTAAAGACATTAATTACTCAAAATCCCCTGTGATTTTGAAATTCGACTATCATTTATTTTAAGATTTCCCCTAAGTGCTTCGATTGTGATCATTCTTGTTCTAAGTAGCACTTGTGTCGGATTGTATCTTTAATTAATTCATATGTATCCATTACTTATTTATCAGTAATCTCTTCCACAAAACTCCAATGTAGACAAATCTATTACTCCCTCAATTTATGACATGTTTATCAAATTTAATTAGATTAAGGATGATAGTTTGTTGAATTAATTGAAGTTATATTATATTAGCAAAACGCTAGCTTTAACCGCATACAATGATTATTACCCACTCTTTTGCTCATTTAGTATGAAGGAGTCGATAGGGGTAATTTTTAAAAAAAAGTGAGGAAATAGAAAATGATATATATTTAAAAATAAGCTCATCTCCTTAAATACGTCTAATCTCTAGTTATAATAGAGGGAGTATGTACTAAAAAGGATAATTCTATTCATGTTGAATCGGATAGCGGATGGGAAGCATGGTAAGAGAGGGGTTAAAGGAAAGAGGGGTTGATGTCAAGAAATTAAATTACCCCCTTACTCCATATAGAGTAAGAGGGTGTGTCTATATAAATATACACACATATGGGTAACCTAATATAATTTTCTTGGGTAAGCTATTTAATTGATTTTATTTATTTTATATTATTTTTTCTCAAAACGGATAAGTAAAAAACTAAAAATGTACTAACTTCGTATTTACAGCTAACTTGTGCACGTGAGGCCCACTGCCCCTTTGACCATTTAACTTGAACTTCGACGCAAGTATATTTTGTACATTTATATGTTCTCACTCTTTAGTAACGTGGAACTTCTCTACTTGACATGCCCACATATTTTCATTAAAAAACTCCAACATGTACAATATCCTCAGAGGTTAGGTTACTTAAGTTTAAAAAGTTTTGAGAATTTATACGTATATTACTAGAAATTTCAGAGATGTTTTGCATACTCCTAATACTTATTGATGTTACAGATGTATTCTTCAGTTGTTTTATAAAACGTTTGTTACAATAATATGTTTAATTTATCTTAGTTAACTAATTTGGATATTTAATATAACTCTAATCATCATGCATACATCTTATATAAATATAAATATATCAAATGCAGTTAAAAGTAGAGAATCATTAAATTTTTCTCTAGAGGGTTTTAAACATTTTAAAATATATAAAGGAGTATATAATAAGTAACTTCTTGATATATGGCATCCATAAATCTTATCTGTAAGGAATATAAGGAAATGAGTGTTTTATTCCGTCACGTTCACAAGGCATGTTATTACATTGTTCATGAATTCTGATTTTTTAATGCTATATTTTTCAAAATAAAAAATCTGATTAAATATACCGTAAAATGTGAATGCCTTGTGAGTAGAGAGTGTATATAGAAAAGGTGGGAGGGGAAAGGAAGATGATGGGGCCCGCTTTTGTGACATTTGCTCCCCTACCCCACACTGTCGGCCAGCCCTCCTCCCCCGTTTTTTTAATCACAAAATTACTGTAACTTTCATGGCCTCCCACATCTCTCCAATAAATTAAGGGCGAAGACCCAAAAATAATACACAACTATTGATCAAGGAACAAAAATAGTACATAATTATTCTGAGGTAGAAAAATGATACCCAACTTTTACCATGTGATCAAAAATGATATTTTCATTAATATGACAATAATATTAAACATGAAAAGTCCAAAATGCCCTTATAAATTAATTGTCGTCTGAAACAAGTTTATTTAATTATAAGGCATTTTCGACATTTCATGTCAAATATTATTGTCATATAAGTGAAAATATCATTTTTGATCACATGTTAAAAGTTTGGTATCATTTTTGTACCTCGGAATAGTTATGTACTATTTTTGTTCCTTGGTCAATAGTTGTGTATCATTTTTGGGTCTTCGCCCATAAATTAAATACTTGTGTTCTTTCATCAAACGTTGCCAATATTTCAGCTATATAATTAAAAAGTGGATAGGTTTAATTTAAAATTAAGTGTGAAACTCATGTGATACCTCTGATGACGTTAATTGAAAGAAATCTAATGATAGATGTTTAATTGATACTACCTCCGGTCCTAAATATAAGACCTGATTGACTTTTTTTTGGAGAGATTAAGGTTGCAAAATAGGTTATTAAATCATGATATATTTGATATTTTTTTAGATTATCCATTAGCTCATAGGTAAAATAAACTAGTGTAAGAGAAAAAATTAGGTAAATCAATTTATAATTAACTTATTTTGTTTTTTTAGGATTTTTCAAAAAAGTCAACTAGATCCTATATTTAGGATCGGAGGGAGTATTAAATACTCCTATATTTTTTATTTCCTGAAGCACCTATGTGTATAATTTCGTAAAAAAGTTATAATTATAATTGAATCTTATGTTCAGTATCCCCACCAACTCCCCAAATAAATCACATGTTTAGAAGGGAAGAGAGCTAAATTGATTTAAATAAATAAAATCTTAACCGACTTTATGAGAAAAAATATACTCACGAGCAATTAACAATATGAAGTAAGCCGTTTGACATCTTGCTGAGCGTGATGGTGAGAGCAATTTAGTCTTGCCAATCAAGTCATGCGTTTCAAATTCAAAAATTCTTTTATTTATTTTATTTACAGTTAAACATTCTTTTACTAAAAGACACTTTATTAATTATAGGAAAATGAAAGGCAGCTAGACAGGTCTTTCTTTAGCCCAGCCAAAAGTAAAGAATGTGAACTTAATAACATTCAACTTGGGCCAAACATTGTTAAGTAATTATGCCTAAATATAATACTCCATCCGCTTCTAAAATTATAAAATTGCTTTAATTTTTCAGAGAAATTAATAATGTATCATTATTCGCTTTAAAATGTCCATAATTAACTTTGATTTATTCTTCAAAGCTAATTTTGGAGATTTCTAAACTGTTGGGTTTACCATTATAAATGTTGTTATTACCTTATTTAATTTCTAAGCCATAATCTCTAATTAAGAACTGTTCAGATAGATACCAACGTATTAGTATTTTCGAACAAAACAAAATAAAAAATGTAGTGCATACATAACATGTAAGAATGATAAATGTCATGAGGTCAAAAAAAAAATAATGATAAATGTCAAATCGAAAATTAATATCCAGTGACATTAAAATAGTACGTGCAAAAAATTAAAACATTAAAATAGCAGTAATAAGAAAGCCTAGTGCATGGAACTGAGCTTTCGGTTAGTGGCATAAAATACTGTTTAATGCAAGCAACATCATGTATTGGAGGAAAACAGGTTACTACTTACTATTTCCACTCAATTTGCTACGAGATCTTGATATTAGATTAAGCTACTTAAAAATCCAATCAAAAGCAATAAATAAGCAAGAAATATATAAAACAATAATGAGACGGAGTATGAATTGTTTCCCGCCTTCCCGGTTATAGGATAAGATATATATTATCACCTAGACAATCTATATTTAATTTTACATTATGTATCTATTAAAAACCATCAAACATAATTTTTTTAGTGGTATACCAAGAAACTATTATTTTTGAAAAATTAAATTCACAAGCATGTTGTACTCCGATCCCTCCGGACCTAATTGACTTTTTCAGAAAATTCTATAAAAAAGCAAAATAAGTTAATTATAAATTGATTTACCTAATTTTTTCTCTTAGATTAGTTTATTTACCTATATACTAATGTATAATCTAAAAATATATCAAATATATCATGATTTAATAGCTTATTTCTCAACCTTAACTTCTTCAAAAAAAAGTCAATTAGGTATTATGTTTAGGACCGAGGGTAGTATTATTTATAAAAAAGATCATTAAATCTCCAGACCCAACTATCTCTTCTTGGAGGTGTTTACAAATCAGCAAAAGATAAATCTCTCATCTATCAGGGTCGGGTGTACCTTGATTATCGATAAAAAAATAATTTTAAAAAATGAATCTAAATTGTTTAGGTCTGATGTAATATAGAGGGTCTAGATTCGTTTAGCTTTCTTAACACAATTGGCTAAAAATAGAGAAAAAACTCAAACTTTATGAATGTTATCATAACTACCGATAAGGTGACTTAAATTAAAAAAAAAAAGAACTCCTTCCAGCCTCATATATAAATTAAACATGTAAACAGGGCAGGAGGAGTAAAGCGTAATGATGGGTGAGGGAGAAATGAAAAAGATGAGAGGGAAGGAAAATGGGAAATAGATGGAGTGAGATGCTACTAGTGACAAGGCAACTACCTCTATAATATGAATGAAGCTCTCTTTAAAAATGGGTGACGAGAGAAGATGAGAAATGGAGGGGGGGCACATAGACACATAGTACCACAAGGAGGTCACATTGAGAGCACCAAGGGGGTTGAGGTGATTTGAGAGCAGAATCTAATGGACATAAATAAGGAGACATGCATATATATAAATTGGTAATGGGGATTTCATTCATAATGCAAATGATGACTGCTTGCTGTGGAAAAGGGTACGTTAATTGAAGGAGAAATTAAATGACGTTGCCGACTGTAAATTTGGTATAATTACCTCATGATCATTGCCTTTCAACCACATGTAAATCGATCCCACATAGCACCACGCCACCACCTGTCTCTTCACTGACCTCACCCTACCATCCCCTATTTTCAATCACTACTTCTTCATCAAATTCTTTGTACCACCAGCGCATCCTAGACATGTTTTTCCGTTTTTCTGAATGAAACATCTAGAAGCATTAACTGTTTTGTGTGTGTGTGTGTTCATATTAACGAGGATAGTGATGGCGGTGACCGGTAAAAAGGTTAATGAAATTAATAAGTAATCATGTTATAATTTAATAATATTTTCACAGTTTATTTTGTGTCAAGAATCATTTAAATATTATGCTTGACTGATTATTATTAACATTATTAACTGTCTTTACTGATATTTATAAAGTGGTTTATATGTGAGACGTATACTTGGGAGCAAGGGCGAGAGTGTCTTATATATGCTTTTCTAAGGGCTATTTGATGTGAATATGGATTGCTAATATTGCGGTTTTTTTTAACCAAAGGTAACTTTGTGTTTAGACGTACGCTTTGTGTGTGAATAAAGCCTGTTCGTGTTATATAGATACAATGGTAATTTCCAACTTATGTAATGTAGATAGTTCTTATACCCATCTGTTAGTGATGACATAGCTAGTATTAGTTGTCAAATTTCCGTCTGGGTCAAGCTATATGTGATACTCCTCTGTTCCTAAATATAAAATTATTTTCCCTAATTTAAGTAGATTAAGGAATTTAGTTAAGTTAATTATTTACACATGATATTACCAATTTATTCCAACTATATACCTTTATCCTCACTTTACTAGATAAGCATGATGACGTTAATTTGGGAAAAAGTTAGGAAAAATTAGAAAATGATCTTATAATTAATTAGGAACAAATTAAATTTCAAAAGTGATTTTATATTTAGGAACGGAGGGAGTGCAAGTATATGTTTTTTATCATCATTCAAAATGCATTAACCGTTCTAATAGTTAATAAACTTTTGCTGTCCACGAGTTATAAAAGAGCTTTCTAAGTATCGCTTTGATGGGTATACGAGTAAATTATTTTTTGAAAAATTAAATTCACAAGTATGTTGTATTATTTACAAACTATGGTTAATATATACAAGGTAGTTGTAAAATATATATTATATATGTGCAGTCCCAAGTCTGGTCAATTTTAATAATTTTTAATTAGTATTCCCTTCTTTGGCAAAAAAAGGTACTCCGTTCGATCCTATAAGACCTTTTTGGAGATGTTTAGTCTAAAATATAAAACATTTTTGTAATTGTTCATAACTTTTCCCTAAATTAACTCTAACAACACGCATCAATAATAAATAAACAAGAAAAAGAGGTTTTGGGAAGAAAGATAGATGGTTGGAATAAATTGGTAATTGTAATAATAATGAATTTAACTAGCATCTTTAATCTAATAAAAGTAGGTAAACATATCTTATAAGTTTGAACAAGAGAGAGTATCAATTTTTGTGCAAACTATACTATTAATAGATAATGAGCTAGTGTCCAACTTATCTCAACTACTATGCATTTAATACATGAAAAATACACGACTATATTTATTGTTAATATGCATGTTTGATCGTTTTTCCTCAGAGTGCATTGATTTTTTGCGTTTTGATTTGACTTAAATTAGTCCTCCATGCACGGTTTTGCCATATTCCTGTCGCCGTACAAAAAGGTAATGAAATATTCGGGACCTGGCTACTACTATACATATGCAGATATGCTTCTTATGGGATTAAAGACTACACACACGCTAATTACATAACACCAACGGTTAATAATGGTTAATTAATCATTATCTGTTGTTGGTTTAGTGCAATGGAGGAGCTAATTGCTATCTCACCTTTCTGATTGCTGATACGGACATTGACAATGTGTCTTTCGATGTTACTATCAGAACGCCACTTGGTGTTTTGTTGATGTTGTTTGCAAGTTGCCGTCCCTATAATATCAAAACATACATTTCAAATTTAGAAAATATTTTTTTTATTGAATGGCAAAATGATATTAATTAGTGAACAAGTTACACAATTCTAACAATGTATTAAAAAGAAAAGTTAAAAACATTATAAAGATTAATAGGAAGTAAGTAAATGGAAATAAATGAGAAAAGTCTCAACAAATAATGCAATATTGGTATCGACTGTGTTCTCCACCGACGATAATGGAACTTATAAATAACCGAGATATGGTCACTACATTAACCTCAAAAAAGGGGTCAACTCAGTTCAAAACTCATTTCATGAAGATATTGGAGAAGGAGTCGTACTTGATAGTCTTACCCCTACTTTTTTTGTGTGGAGAAATCGATCTAAACCCATGATCTCAAAGTCACCGCAATCGAGCTCAACGCTGAACCAAATTAGCAATGCATCACAAAATTTCACCAGATTAATTATAGCAAAATCTCGGGCAATCTCGTTTGACATATGATGTAAACATTTTTCAAACATAATTAAGCCTTTCCATAAATTAACGCACACCTTGGTATTCTAATTAGCAAGCATGTGAATGTTCTGTTTTAAATTTATTCTTGAAGCTTCCCAATGGAGGGGTTGATTGAGGAGCTAGAGGAACAATATAAAAATGATATCTGTGTATCGAAAATAAAATTCCAAAAACAAATGGCGAAAATAAATCACGTGTAGAAACAGTACAAATATTTGAGATCCTCAAATTGTCTCGTTTCAGAGCAACTTTCCGTGTAAGGCAGCCCCAACGTAGCATAAAAAGTATAGATATTGTTCGGCCATCTGGTTTAAAGTTAGGGTCCTGTCCCCCCAAATTATATTATATTGTTATTTATCTTTTTTAATTTGGCACCATATATTTTAGGGAAATTTCAAATAAATCCCTCCCAATACCCAAATAGACAAGTGAGGAACCTAAACTTCTAAAAGGACCATGAAAGAACCAGCAATTACCTGTCATTTTAAAATTTTGTGAAAAGACAAAATTGTCCACATCCTAAAACACAAATTGCGAGAAGAGGGTGGGTGTTATAGTAGGTTTATGGTGGGATTGTAATTTGTGTTTTAGGATGGGGGCAATTTTGTCTTTTCACAAAATTTTAAAATGACAGGTAGGTGTTGATTCCTTCATAGTCCTTTTGGAAGTTTAGATTCCTCACTTGTCCTTTTGGATATTGTGAGGGATTTATTTGGGATTTTCCCTATATTTTAACAATAACATTCCTCTATCATTAGAAGTTCTAATATAATTAAACTTCTCTCAACAGTCCGCTAGGCGCTAATTGTAGTGCTAGTTCTTAATTTTTTGAGACAACATTTTTAAATTGAATAAAGTGGAGATATGTTCTTTCTAGTCCCAAACACCCAAACATATAAGATGCATTCTAGAATAAATTATTAGTTCATAATATATCCTTTCTCAAATTCTTATAACAACTCATAAAGTAGCAAATCTCTTGATCTTTTTACAAGGCATTTCTTAATTTATAAAAAGGTCCATTAAATTTATCCCTTTTAGAGTTTTAGTTTATAATTGGTGGTCATTAATAAAACCCTTTCTAAATCATTACACCATGTTGGTTGTTGCAATTTGATTATTTTGGTTTTTGGTCTGGGTTTTGAATTCATATAATGTTATAATTTTTTTTAATTTATCATCTATATAAAAAACGAAGATATATAAACCTGGTAAAAAATTTTAATTTTTTTTGTCCATATACATTCATTTTCAATGAGTTTGTGTTTTGACAATAAATTCATGCAAGTTTCTTATGAAATTGAAGGGCTAAAAAATGTACAGAGTGAAATCAAGAACCATGAAGATCAACGAGTGATATTAACATTAAATCATGCACTGAATGATTTCAAGTGTAACATATAATGGAAAACTAAAAGAAATTATTTCATTTTTATGAATTAGTCAAAGAACCATTCTAGTTGATTTTAGTGAGATAGTAGAGTGACCTATTTATAATAGGAAGTGGGGAAATAAGAG
This sequence comes from Mimosa pudica, assembly GCA_029929735.1. Taxonomy (NCBI): domain Eukaryota; kingdom Viridiplantae; phylum Streptophyta; class Magnoliopsida; order Fabales; family Fabaceae; genus Mimosa; species Mimosa pudica. The sequence continues at coordinate 12,997,185 of JAKELP010000004.1, read as the reverse complement.
GAATTTAAGGAGGGGGCAAGGTAACGAGGTAACCTGCCGGCAAAGTTACCAAGGGGTGAGAAAATTAATTAAGGTTGATACACCCAAAATACTCCCACAATTTCCTAATCCGCGTCACCGTATTCCATGTTTTGGGAAGAAAATCGTAGTCGGCAGCGTACAACTTAAGAAATCCTACTAACCCATTAAAATAATGGCATTTAATTAATGGAATAATAATTAAATAGTGCAATCCAACACCAAAACCAAAACCAAAAGCCGTCCCTACATTAAACCCGCACACAAACACAAACAAAACCAAATGGAAGAGAGTATATTTAAAACTTAAAAGCAGTGCTTCCATCGCATCCAGCAAGCTACACTACAAACATTGCCACCTCATCTTTTCCTTAGAGTCTAATTAAGCTGCTTCCATGGCGCAAAAATTTTGAATTAGATTAAATTCTCTCCATTCTATAACATAAGAGGCAATTTTGAATTAGATTAAATTCTCTCCATTCTATAACATAAGAGGCAGAATTTGAATGATTTTGATGCACAATATAAAAGTGGATATCAAATTCTCTTCTAATTTAATTAGTTTTTCTCCTGCTTTACCCCTAATCTCTTCTCTATTTATTAATGCTCATGTATTTATTTTTCTTAAAATTATCATAATAAATATAGGTAATATAAAAAAAATATTAATTATACCTAACTATACATTCGTTTTACCGTGGGATGATTAGTCCAAAAAATAATAATAATAAGTAAACAGTCAATTCCTCAACTCCCCCACATCACACGTATACCATTGTTGCTATAAATACCCTTCTCCTCCCCACATCTTTTCTCCCTCACCATGTGATGATCCTCTTCTTCTCTCTGGTTCTTCTCTCCCCTCTTTCGTTCTCTCACCGTCATGAGATATGTCTGTCTGAAGCAAAGCAGATGAGAGAGTAAGGAAGAATCTGTAAAGCTCAGGAGGGATAGCGCCGAGACACTGAAGTTCCTTATCAGTACTGCACTGTACTTTTGGCTTGGCGCTATCTATCCTGAGTTTCACCGCTTCTTCTTACTGCACATATACATACATACTTGTATACTATATATCACCTCCTATTCAAACTCCTAGAACAACCCCACTCTGCGCACCACTTGTACAAAGATTCATGGCGCTCTCTCTCTCTCTCTCTCTGATCCATCCAAACCCATCCTTGATAGCTTTTTCAAGTATGAAGCTATAATTGTGCTTTTGAAATAGATTATTTTACTTGTTTATTTCTTTTTTGGGTATTTTCTTGGTGTGTTTTATGTTGATAAACAGACTAAAGGTGAACGTTTTTTTAGTCACTTTCTTGTTTTTGGCCTAAATATCTCATCTTGTTTGGTTTGAAAAGATCAGAAGGGAGAGAGATTGAGAGGGATTTTAACATATTGGTACTATTAACTCTTGAGGAAGAAATTTTGCCTCATGACTACTGATTCATACCATCGATCTTATGTTCAGAGGCAAAAGTTTGATTTTTGTTTCATTGCATGTGATTTATAGTTGTACTCATCACTGGGAAAAGTTTACATTTTTAGTTGTGAGATAGGTCTCTGATCTCTCTCTCTCTCTCTCTCTCTCTCTCTCTCTCTCTCTATGTGATCTGTTCACACATGTGTTTGTTGAATTTCCCAGGCTTTTCTTCATGGTTGCCCTAGATTTTTCTCTCAGATCACGAGATTCACTTTTGAAGATTCTTGCGGATGGAGAGCTCAAAATGCTCTGGCTTCGTCTTATCCAACACAAGGACAGAGATAGCTTCTGAGTTCTCAAAGCATGTTTTTGATTTCCAAAGCTAGCTTGTGATGAGTCTCTGAAGCCTAGCTTTGACTAGTAGGGTTGACTGACATGTACAAAAAGATACCAGCCAGAGAACCTAAAAGTATAGTTTTTTTTTTAATTTCTTTTGCTTGTATTTATCATCATGTTTTGTGTGAGAACCATATGGACAAGTCAGTTCCCTTATTTTCAAATAGTGAAGTCTGATCCAAATAGTCCCCTACATACGTAGCCCTCTATTTTTTCCTTGTCTGAGCTTGATCTGAAAAAGCAAAACCCTAGTGTTTGTTTCCTTGCAGCAACAGAGAAGCTATTTTGAGTTAAAGACTGTACCTTAATGAGCTAGGGTTTCTCCATTTTAATTTGACTGCAACTTTTGGCAGGCCTTTTTCATCAGTTTATAATGGTGGGTTAGTTACTGTGGATGTTGACTTGGTTCCAACTTGGTTCAGCTCTCACATGTCTCGTCGCTTTCATCTTCCCTCCCTATAGTATTTACTTTCCCCTTCATAATCTCCATCATTAAATTCCCAATTAAAGCAAATGTTTATGTAACAAACAATATTTTAATTAATTACCATTAAAAGCAAACGTTCATGGGCCAAATAAGTTTGTGTCATTTTAGTCTCTGCAGATGATGATGCTGTATTTATTGGCCAAAAAAAAAAGATGATGATGCTGTATTTGACCTCAAATTCAACCTCCTTTCATTTTTTCCTCTTACTTGTTGTTACTTATCCATTTCCTGTGTGGAAATCATCATATGGTTGGCCATTATGAGAAGTTGGGGGTCTATTAATATAATATTGAGGAATTGTTTGTTTAAAAGATTTACAAGTTTGAATAAACTTTTAGGGCACAGGATATGTTTGGTGAACGGGGACAAAGCAACCAACTGTACTGTATAAGATCTTCATTCTTCTATGCATATCTTTAATAGAATAAAGCAAAATATTTCTGCATTTTTCATCTAATTAAAAAGGACTTGTAGGTTCTGCGCCAGATTCAGAATTCACCATCTCTTGGCACAGTATTATATACGTTTTTCCCTTTGAAAAATGAGTTTGAATTGTTCAGAATATAGTACTTCACAATGAACTCAAGCTTTGCTTTAGTGTGGTGGACAAACATAAAACTTAACGGACGTACAATGGATCCTTGTTTTGGAAGGTATCAATATCAGAAATAATTAAGCTGCTAGCTGTTAAATGTAAGGTACATTAATATTCTTCACACACACACACAGATAGAGCAGCCAGGAACAGGAATTAATTAGGGCAATGCAGTGACAGTGAGAATGGCAGACCAAAATGATGATATACTGGTGTGAATTAAAATGATTTCTCTACCATCAAATGGCTCAAACTTTGGAGGCAAGGGGCAAATGAAGTTCTTAAATCCAAACCTTTGATTTTTGGTTTATTTAGGTTTTGTAGTACTCTATACACATCCCACAATATAAGTTAATGTGATAGAGATGGGCTGTCCCATAATACAAACTAATGTGTGGAATGATCCGAGTATCTATTGTATTTTTTCCATTTTTACCTTTTGTTTACAACATTATCTCTCATCTTCTCAATTTACTGTCTCTCTCTCTCATTTGTTTTGCATCCAATCACAATCTCACTCATCCCCTTTATAAATAAGGATAAAGTTGTAAAAAAAAAATATTCCAAACATATTGTTTACCAACGAGAGGATTTACCATTTGTAATGTTTGAAGGCGTAATATTGAATTTTCATATTTAGTCTCCTTCAATCAAATATGTGGTTGTTCAGTTCAAAAAGTCAAATATGTGATTGTTAAAGATGAGACCTTGCTATTCTACAGTTTTATTTTCTTTTTATTTCTTGCTTTTTGTAGATCAATTTAATGTTTTTCCTTTTGTTTTTCAAGATGTTGTTAAACCTTTGTAATTTTTCTTTATTAATATCAATTTATGTTTTTAAAAAGATTGTTTTCAATAACTTTTAACAATTTTCTTGAATATAGCGATTTAATAAATATTGACTTATATTGTAGGATGTGTATGATTACACCAGGATCTAAGTACACCTCATTATGATTGCATTGAGAAAAATTATTAAATATATGTGGGCAATGATAGTTCCATATTTCTAGTATATATCCTTCGCCATGGTCGATAATAATGGATGCAAGTAGTGATATTTTAGAGGGAAGCCTGAGCTGAACTAATTATAGAAGATTATGGAACAGTGTCGTTTTGTCAGCAATAACAGGACCATTGGAAATCATTCTTAGCGAAATGAGTGTGTTCCTTCCCGTTCCTTCTTTGTATGGTGTGGTGGGCGTAGCCTCTTCAAATACAACGACAAATGCGTGAGCTTCTTATATGCAATAATATTATTAATGAGATGTGTGTAATAAATATGCATATTTCGAAGCAAATATTTTAAACTTTGAAGATAAAGTGGATGCGATTTTTTTTACTTAAGATGAAAATAAACCCATTTTCTCCTTTCATTTTAACAGAGATTTGGGGTGTATAATAGAAAAATTACTAGGCCCTCTCATTTATCATTTGATCATAATTTATAGGAGAATCTTAAAAACTCATCAATAATAATGTGAAATTATAAAAGACTTCTAATTTTATCTCTTTTAATTTACACTAAACCTCATAATTAAATCAAAATATCTACAAATAATAAATCAAAGATAAAACCATACATTTATGTGAAAAAATCGATGATCTGAGTTATAAATAAACAAGGAAAAAACCTTGCATACCCAGATATCCAATTAATAAGTTAAGGGGCATGATGCTTCTTGCTGTTCAATCTAAAGTAAATATGTATTAAATTGCGACCATCTCAATAACATAATAAGCCAAGAATATGACTTTGCTCTTCGCTGTCACATTACTTCCTAGTCTTTCACTATACATTACTAACCAACAAAAGTTGGTTCAGTTAGTAAAAATTTTTCTCATAATCATAAAGTTATGGTTTAAATTCCACCGATATGAGAACTTTAGATCTGTAAATACTTCTGTAAGCGCTTTTTAAATATGGAGATTTCCTTAGCACTGGTGAGTCTCTAAAACTCAACTTACCTAAACTTTTTTATAAAAAAGTAAAAAAAAGAAAAAGGGTGATGCACATTTCAGTATTTCTTCTGTGGTGACTAATGAGACAGATTAGTATTAGCAGTATAATCAATAATTATGGTTTGATGAAAATAAAAAAGAAGAAAAGAGATGGCTAGAGGGAGCAGGTGGGGAGAGGGAGGTGTAAATGGGGCAGCCCTGACACATGGCGGCTAAAGTTAAGCTGCACTATATTGAATTCCTCTGTTTATATCTCTGATCATTCCTATTCATTCCCCTTGGGCCCACCCCCCTCTTCATACTCAATATATCTCTCTCTGGGTTTTTCTCTTCAAAATACTAGGCCCTACTTCTTCCATGGAATCTTCATGGGCTCTCTCATCTTTTTCTGGACCTTCAATACCCCCTTGTTCTCACCCATCATCATCCCCCACCCTACCCACAATCCTTTCTGCTCTTGAATTCATTCCCCACCAAAACAACTTGCTCCTCCCTCGAGTTGATATCCTGTGAAAAGGGTTAGTCCTTTATAATAAAGGTAATGAATGAATGTTTGAATACTTGTTTGGAGATGAATGTGCACACATGTTGTCTCAACCAGTATCTCAAACAAGATCATCTATTAAAAAGCTGATGCCCCTGTCTAATCAAAAATTTGTTCTCATTTGGACTTCGACGTGTTTCTTTCAATATTTTTGTAAAAGTCACAGCCTCTCAAAATATTTTTTCTTTTGATTATTACATTTTACGAAATAATTGCATTTCTATACCATTTTTTAAGGGAAATTTAATTACAGGTCCCCCACAAGGGAGTTAATACTGGAAAAGTCCCAAAAGTTGAAAATATTAATGTAGGGTCCCAAGGGACCTCACATTAATATATTTGAAATGTGAAAAAACAGTTTTGCCCCTAGCCTTAAAAAAAATTTACTTCCTCCCACACCCACCCCCTCCCCCCTCCTCCTCCCTCCCCCACCCTCTCCCCCCTCCCAGCGCCCCCCCACCCTCCCTCCCACCCCCACCAGCCTCCCCCCCTCCCCAGCGCCCCCCCTCCCCCCACCCCACCCTCCCCAGCGCCCCCCCTCCCCCCACCCCACCCTCCCCAGCGCCCCCCCCTCCCCCACCCCACCCTCCCAGCGCCCCCCTCCCCCACCCCAGAGCCCCCCCTCCCCCACCCCACCCTCCCCAGCCCCCCCTCCCCCACCCCCCTCCCCCACCCCACCCTCCCAGTCCGCCTCCCTCCCCCTCCAGTTCCCCCCCCACCCTCCACGCCCCCACCCCCCACTCCTCCTCGCGACCCTGGAGGGGGAGGGTGGGGTGGGGGAGGGGGGGCGCTGGGAGGGTGGGGTGGGGGAGGGGGGGCGCTGGGGTGGGGGAGGGGGGGCGCTGGGGAGGGTGGGGTGGGGGAGGGGGGCTGGGGAGGGTGGGGTGGGGGAGGGGGGGCGCTGGGGTGGGGAAGGGGGGGGCTGGGGAGGGTGGGGTGGGGGGAGGGGGGGAGGCTGGCGGGGGTGGGAGGGAGGGTGGGGGGCGCTGGGAGGGGGGGAGGGTGGGGGAGGGGGGAGGGGGGTGGGTGAGGGAGGAAGTAAATTTTTTTTAAGGCTAGGGGCAAAACTGTCTTTTCACATTTCAAATATATTAATGTGAGGTCCCTTGGGACCCTACATTAATATTTTCAACTTTTGGGACTTTTCCAGTATTAACTCCCTTGTGGGGGACCTGTAATTAAATTTTTTAATGAAATAATGCGGCTTTTTGTATTTTTGTTCATAATTTTTCTAGAAAAATAAATCAAACTTACACAAATTCAGAGTTATTTTAAAATAGTGAAAGAAATTTCCAAACGACATTTATGTTTTCACCGCAACATTTAAACCTGCACATAACCTTTTTTTGGCCATAAACCTACACATAACCTATTGTCATTATATACACACAATTTACTGTCATTTAATTTTTGTGTGTGTGTGTGAATTTAATACTCCTATTTGTCAAGGTTTTTAAGAATTGTCTTAATAACTACATGAATTTAAGTATATATTTATGATTTTAATACACCGTCACTTACTTTAATATATGATTACTTTTGAAGTTAATATAAACGTATTTATACATTTAATATAATATATTTTTTGGAGAAAAATATGGCACATTTTTTGGAAGGCGAAATGTTTAGGCCATTATTAAAGGATATGGATTTTCTAAGCCTCCATTTTCTAAGCCTCTCTAAACCTCCTCTTATCCTCACTCTTCTTTTCATCCAATGCCTGATAAATTGACACATGTAATACAGAGTATTAAAATTCCTTGAGTCCTCCCCCACTCAATCCTCACTTTTCCAACCACTCTCTCTCCCCCATCAACATCTCCCACAACCCCCTCTCCCACCTCACCTTCATGGAACCCCCCATCCCCCTCCAACGTACCTTCCTCCACCCCTCTAGCATCATTAATCCCACCATGAATATTCTTTCTGACTTACATGGATCTTCCCATTTCTATTCCCACAACACTTTAATCTTGCCAAAACCAGTTTTTATAGAAGATTTGAAATTTTTCTAGGAGATTGAAGAATGGAAATAGAAAAAGATTTGGAAAGAAGTAATAGGAAGTTATTGGTTGATCCAGCAGATTAGTGTATGTGCATGGGAAAGGGAGGATTTATCGGTGGGGAAAGAAGAATAAAACAGAGCAATGGATCTTGAGAGCAATAACAGTAAAGCTACGGCAACTCGGCAAGCACAGATTTGAACAGGAGAGAGAGAAATGAATGAGAAGTTGTTAGGAATGGGGAGAGAGATATGATGAGGTGGGGTGTAGGAGAGTGTAAATATGTATCTCCTTTTTTGAAGCGTGTGAGCCATTAGATGAAAAGAAGTGTGAGGATTAGAGGAGACTTAGAGAGACTTATAATGGAGGTTTAGAAAATCCAGATCATTATTAAATTGAAAGGTGGTGATTCTAGAAATGTAGAGAGGAGATTAAAGAAATACAGTGGTTACGCGCCTTGGTCATTTTGCAATTATTTTTATTTGTCGTAATCGCGGCCGTCCGTTTCAAAACGAACGCAAAATAAATCTCTCACACACAAACAAACACAATTACACGTGAAGTGATTTGCGAAAACAAAGTTAGAAAAGCTCAGTGTGATGCTCACCACCTCACAACTAAAGAAAATGGTGAACCACAGGAATAATTACAGAGACCACATTTCACCTCTCACTATAAGTCCCACTTTGACGTTAATCCACGCATTAATTACTTCATAGCTTCTCTCTTTTCTTCTCTTGTCTCACCCTCTCTCTCTCATGCATGCATGGCTAGGCTTTTTCCGCCCATTTTGCCGCCGCCGCCGCCAGGGAAGGAAGAACTATGGCAACTTCTTCATTCACCTCCGCCATTTGAACAAAATGCATCCATGTCTTCCTTAATATCTCAAATGAATAAGAGCATGTTGCATCCAATAATTTGTCGTCATATCTTTGAGGGTCATACTAATGGCATCTTCTTTGGAGAAAACCCTCTTGCCTACGCATTCCCTTTCATCCTCTTTGAGTTCTCCGCCATTGTCATCCTCACACGCATCATTCGTTACCTCCTTAAGCCTCTCAAACAACCTAGGATCGTCTCCGAGATTATCGTACGTAAGCCTCTTCTCCTCCATATATATATATACTCCTATCTCTAATAATATATCATTGCGATCACTAAATAGCATATCTCCGTTGCAAATTACTCCCTCCGGTCCAAAATATAAGACCTAATTGACTTTTTTAGAAAATCCTATAAAAAAGCAAAATAAGTTAATTATAAATTGATTTGCCTAAAATTTTCCCTTAGATTAGTTTATTTTACCTATAAACTAATGTATAATCTAAAAATATATCAAATATGTCATGATTTAATAGCCTATTTTGCAACCTTAACCTCTCCAAAAAAAATTCAATTAGGTCTTATATTTAGGATCGGAGGTAGTATATAGTGCACATCGAATTTGGATGAATGATTCTTTTAGAGATAGTTTTTCTTGGTTAAAAGTCATTAGCTAAAATGTTCAATTTGGAATCTTAAAATTTTATTTAAACTATGTACTCCCTCCGGTCCTAAATATAGGACCTAGATGACTTTTTTGAAAAATCCTAAAAAAAGCAAAAATTAAGTTAATTATAAATTGATTTACCTAATTTTTTCTCTTAGACTAGTTTATTTTACCTATAAGCTAATGAATAATCTAAAAAGATATCAAATATGTCATAATTTAATAACCTATTTCGCAATCTTAATCTTTCAAAAAAAAAGTTATATAGGTCTTATATTTAGGACCGGAGGTAGTATTATATAACATTACTGATCAGTTATTGGTGTGATGAATTTGGTTATGTATATATATATATATATTTCATGTAAAATTTGATCCAAAGCTTTTATGTTTTTTTTTTTTTATTTTTTAAGGCTGGCACATTGTTGGGACCCTCATTCCTGAGAAACAAAGCATGGTTTAAAAAGAACACACTACTATTCGGGAATGCCGAGTTTATTGTCACCAATATTGGCTTAATAGGCTTCATGTTCTTTCTTTTTGTGTATGGCGTGAAGATGGATTCTACCCTCCTAAAAAAGACAGGGAAAAAGCATGTTTCTATAGCTTTGATGAGTATAATAGTTCCCTCGTTAGCAGCTCTTGCTGTGGCAGTGATAATGAGAAAGGACATGGACACAGAGCTCTCCAAAATGACTTCACTCCTTGGCATTTGTATGTATCTGGGACTCTCCTCATGTCCATTACTATTCATCGTCCTCAAAGAACACAACCTTTTAAGCTCCGACGTTGGTCGAACAGCCATATCCACTGGTATCCTTGGTGACTTTTTTGCTGTAACTCTCGCTGTCCTTTTTGAGGCTGGAAAACAAGGAGAAACAGGACTTATGAATGCTACGTGGTACATGATCTCCCTGGTAGTTTATTCCGTTATTTTCTTTGTTTTTATAAGAAGAGCCATGGTTTGGATTAAAGAGACAACCCCAGAAGGGCACGCAATAAAACCATCATATGTAACTTCTATTCTTTTGGGGATCTTTGTGGCTTCCTTCATGACTGACATGGTCGGCTTATCAATTGGAGCCGGAGCGTTATGGTTAGGATTAACGATTCCGGCGGGTCCTCCTTTGGGGAATGCGATGTTGGAGAAGACAGAGACACTTATGACAGAAATTCTTATGCCATTCACGTTCCTTATGGTGGGATATAACATTGATATTTATGCCATGTTCGATGCGGGTTGGTCTTATTTGTTTCCATTGTTCTGCATGGCTTTGACTGCGTATTCGATCAAGTTCTTTTCAACTTGGTTCACTACGCTCTATTGGCGAATGCCTTTCAGAGATGGGTTAACCCTCAGTCTAGTTTTGAGCTTAAGAGGCCAGATTGAACTCATCATGTTCATCCATTGGATGGACAAAAAGGTAAGCTCATCTCCCACACAATGTTAATACACACACAGTTAATGTTCAATTTTTTCTAGAAGTTTTCAAGTACGAGCTACACACTTTCTAAAGGTTTAGTTGGAAAGCAATGTCATTTTGATATTGTTGAAAATACTGACAATTAACTTCAATTTTTAAGGGTAGAGGTGTAAATTAGATAAAAAACTGTTGTGTTAAATGTATCAAATTGAAAAAGTTATGTGAGGGTGCAAATGAACTTAGAAACTCTCTTAAATATTTGGGAAACCGTGCCCACAAATTTCGGAGTAAATGTTTAATGGACTATAACTTATTTAACTACATTATCAACTTGATAAATTTTTTCATCCATTTTTTTCTCATTCGCATCTCACAAATTTTTTTTGTTAGGTTTATTTGATGCAACAACACTTTTACCCTTTAATTTTTTACAATTAAAGAAGGGCGTTTTTCCTTTCTAAACCTTTATATGAAGATGCAACAAAAATTTGGGGAACTCCTCACTATATCTATCATTTTAATAGGTATCATCTAATGTAGATCTTGACTTTTGATTTTTAATATTTTTTCTAATGGATTTTTTTTACATAAATTACTTTTTTGTAAAAAAGTTATAATTGGAACTCCTATTATCTTTACTTTAGTATGTACACCTGATAATTTTTTTAAATCACATAAAAAAACTTGAATTTTGGCTCTCCCTTTCTTGTATCTAGATGTTGAAATATGAATTTATTGGCTCGTCATTTTGATAGGCACCAAAAGTAATTTGAAAATTTTGTATATGCTATATTTATATACACACACACACATGAAACTTCTAAGATAATTTTGAACTTTTAGTGTGTGTGTGTGTGTTTGTGAATTTTATGCATTAAAATAGTTTTTATGTGGATTTTGATGAATTATGTGTGTACATATATAAACGCAGATGATAAATCCAGCAGGATTCACGATCCTAGTGCTGATAACAGTAGCACTGACAGCAATACTCACTCCCTTAATAATATTCCTATACGATCCATCAAAGCCGTACATGGTGAACAAAAGAAGAACCATCATACACAACCCACCCGAACAAGACCTAGTCATCGTCCTCTCCATCCTCCACAGAGAAAGCATGAATGGAATCCTCAACCTCCTCGAACTTTCCTCTCCCACCTCAAGAAGCCCCCTCTCCATCTTCGCCCTCCACCTCATTGAACTCTTTGGCCGCACCAACCCAATCTTCTACGACCACGACCAACAACATGTCCCTCCTAAATACAAATGCTTCCAAACCATCAACTCCCTCGCACACTTCCAAAGAATCAAAGGCCTTGACGCTGTCAAACTTCGTTTCTTCACAGCCATCACAAGTAAACAAAGCATGTACCAAGATATATGTGAGCTAGCCCTAGAGAACAAAGCTAATCTCATTGTTTTATCTCTTCATCATGGAACCATCACACATAACCTCGAAGGAACAATAGTACCTGAAGGTAGATCAAGAAATATGATATCCCAGGTTTTAGCTCAAGCTCCTTGTTCCGTGGGGATTCTTGTGGATAAGAGTGAGAATCGGAGTGGTCTCAACCGAGGAGGGCGATATAGTAATTTCACAGGCTCGTTTGGACGTGGTAGGGAGATGAATATTGTAGTGTTGTTTTTGGGAGGGGCAGATTGTAGGGAGGCATTGGCATATGCGGATAGGATGGTGGGTGGAAATGAGGGGATAACGTTAACGGTGGTGAGGTTTTTGGCGTATAATCATCATGAGGGAGAGAGGGAGAACGAGGCGGAGAAGAAGTTAGATGACGGAGTGATGACGTGGTTTTGGGTGAAGAATGAGAGGAATGAGAGGGTGGAGTATAGGGAGGTGGTGGTGGAGGATGGGGAGATGACGGTGGGGGCTATAAGGAGGATGATGAATGATGGATGTTATGATTTGTGGATTGTTGGGAGGAGGCAAGGGATTAATCCTGTGATTTTGAGTGGATTGTCTTATTGGAGTGAGAATGATGATTTAGGGGTTATAGGTGATTATGTTGCTTCTTTAGATTTTAGCGATTATGCTTCTGTTTTAGTTATTCAGAAGCAAATCCTTAGAGGTTGATTGGATTTTGTTTCACAGACATTAATTGTTCTGTACTGTTCTGTAAAGAGAGAAATCAGCAATTTGGATAGTTTAGGCTACGGGTGCATATATTTGCGTACATGCATTCAATTTAATACTACCTCCAGTCCTAAATATAGGACCTAGATAACTTTTTTTTGAAGAAGTTAAGGTTGCAAAATAGTCTATTAAATCATGACATATTTGATATATTTTTAAATTATCCATTAGTTTATAAGTAAAATAAACTAGTTTAAAGGAAAAAATTAGGTAAATCAATTTATAATTAATTTATTTTGGTGTTTTTAGGATTTTTCAAAAAAGTCAATTAGGTCTTATATTTAGAACCGGAGGGAGTACAAAGTAACATTATCTTATAGTAGTTCCTTTTCTACTAATTTGCAAAAGGTATATAGCTAGTGGAAGAATGTTACATGATATTGTTCGTCACAAATGTCTAATTGGCCATAAGATGTTTTGATATTGTTTTTTCTCATCGGTAAATAGTATGACATGCTTGCAAGAGGCCTGCAAGGAGCAAGGCCCTGGCAAGTTGGATGCACAAATTCAGGGAAACAGATCCGATGACTTAAAACTATCAAGCCCGATCCCAAAACCACATACAAGTTTTAAATTTTTGGCAGCAGTAGTTATTTTATTGGGTTAAACCAACTTTTGGTCCCTATAGTATGGTGTGATTTGGGTTTTAGTCCCTGAAGTTTAAAAGTGGAGGTTTTAGTCCTTATAGTTTGCATCAATTTTGTTTTTAGTCTCTATAGTTTCAAAGAAGAGGTTTTGGTCCTTCAAATTTCATTTTGTCCTAACAAATGGTCCATGTAGTTTGATAAGCTGACATGTCAGTTTTAATAGTGATGATGCGGTTGCTTACTTGGAAAATAAATTATAAATATATAATTAAAAGCAATTATTTTTTTTAATCTCTTCCTCCCTCAAATCTATTATCATTGTCTTCTTCCTCACATCTCATCATCATCATCTGCAAAACTACAGATCTCCCTCCCTCTCTCCTCTACCTCCCTCAACTTGACCTTCGCCGCCTTCGTCTCCTTTGCCAAAACCACTGACTCCGTATGGCGTCGCCACACAATACTCCGCCGCCGCCTCCACCGTCTCCCTCAAAACTCCGACCATGCTCCTCATCGCATTCGCATCCAACATCGCCCTCCGCCCCTCCGTCCCCACCGACGGAGAGATTTGAAAAACTACATTAATGTCACATGGGATCCCAAAAGTTTCAAACATTATCCATGAACACACAAACCTTCTTCTGAAATTTTGGAAAAAAGAAAAATCAAAGAAAAAACATTTTTTGCTTTATTTTTTAAGCTTATAGTGGTCCTTGAATTTTCTCTGCTGGAAAATTTTGATAGTGGAATGAAGGCTCATTCATTAAAATTCTGCAACTGCTTATTATAACATAGGAGCTATGCTTTTGCTATGAATATGAATTTTGAAGTTTTAATAACTCTAATTCAAATGTAGTCTGATTGTAATAAGGAAGTACTCATATTTTAATGATTTTGATATGTGAAGTGGAAGATTGGTCACAGAGAGGGGGAGGGACTAGGCGAGGTGGTTGTTGCAGACGATGAGGAGAAGTGAGGAAGGGGACAGTGATGGATTTGAGAAGGAAGAGATTAAAAAAATAATTGTTTTTAATTATATATTTATAATTTATTTTCCAGGTTAGTTCAAAAAATAATTTATTTACCAAGTAAGCATCCACATCATCACTATTAAGGCTGACATGTCAGCTTATCAAACTACAGGGACCATTTATTTGGACAATATGAAATTTGAAGGACTAAAACCTCTTGTTTGAAACTATAGGGACTAAAACCAAAATTGATGCAAAGTACAAGGACTAAAACCTCAATTTTTAAACTTCAGGGACTAAAACCCAAATCACACCAATCTATAGGGACCAAAAGTTGGTTTAACCCTATTTTATTTTTGCCAAACTAGCAACACTAGTATGCTTTTTTTTTGGTTAAACCAAAAAAACAGTAGTATGCTTTTGAACAAGACCTAGGTATTTTTTTACAAGAGATTAAGGAAATAAAATAGGTTAGCTAATTTTGATAGATTTGATATTCTTATATTATTTATTAGTTTATGAGTCAAATTACAATTTTTTTATTACAGTTTATGGGTCAAATTAAATAAACTTGTTTAAGGGAAAAATCAGTTAAATTGATTTATAAGTAACTTGTTTTGTCATTATAAGAATTTTTCAAAAAAAAATCAATTAGATGTTACACAAGAAGTAATTAGATAAGGGAATTTTAGAAAGGATTGGGCTCACCTAGCCTATATAACCTATATATAGTATAGGTAAGACTCCTAATTCAAAGTCCTATACAATAAAACGAGTTTAGGCGAGAGTTGTGGTGTAATCGTCCCTCACTACTGTTGTAGCAGAAATATGTCATATTATACAACTTTTTATAGTTAGAGGCCCACTCAATTTCTCATTTCCATTTCTAAGCCTCCATTTCCTGCAACCAAACGGGCCCTAAGTGATAATCCCTATGAATCAAATATTTACCAAAATATTCAACCTTTTCACTAATTAAAACCAACGATGATGCATGAATTTAAATATTAATTAATATCACTAAAATCTTTAATTTGATTGTTAGAGCATGTTCCAATTCTAGTAAAAAACATAAAAAGACAAATAAAAAATTTAAAAGTTACAAGGTTGATGTAATCACATAAGCTCCCCCACGCCAAAAACGAACTGCCCGGGTGCAATTTATAATGACATGTCCAATCCAATCACTTGAAACACGTCACATGTGGATGAGGTGGCAGGTGACCAAAGAATGTGGGAAGCGTACTAATTATATATACCCTTTAGTCCTTTACTGATTGATTAATGAGTAATTACCAACACCCATTTAAATAACACTTCACAAATAAAATAAAATTATTGATTTACTAAAGACTACCTCTTTTTAAAAATATTTTACTATTGTATTCCTCACAGTTCTCATATTTTTAATTTACCTTTGTTTCATCTGTCTTACATATTATAGTTTAAATTTTGATATTATTATTTGGTCAAAAAAATGTAACAATTTTTTAGTTCTAAATATAAAATCTAGTTGATTTTTTTTGAAAAATAAATAAATTATATATTAATTTACCTAATTTAATAACTTATTTCACAAGCTTATTCATTTTTTTAAAAAAGCAAACCATATCTTATATTTAGAACATGAGATAATAAACTTGATTCTATATTGTTTATTACATTTACTTTTATTTTACACTATCTTTGTACTTGTTCATAGTCCCCCACTATCCTATTAGGAAAGCCTTTTCCTATATGTGTGTAGTTATATCTTATTTTAACAAATTTGATTGATTCTATATAAAAAAAAAAACTATAATAAGTAGCAGGATAACGAAATTCCCTCATAAGCAGCAGATGAGGATTGATTAAAGCCAGTATCTAGCTTAATTAATCCATTCATAGCTCATTAGCTCCTGCAAACTTCAATTAACTTCATTCATCTCATCCACGGATTTGCCTTATAGCCACGTGCCTCGTCTTCTTCATCCTCCTCAACACCTGTAATACATTATCATTTATTACCACCCCTCAATCTCAAACCCTAATCCCAACCAAGCCATCATTCACTCCCAATTCCATACAAATTCCTCAATTCAAGCTATTTCACTTCCAATTCCGCCTTCAATTTTCGACTTTTCTACATTTCACATTGTCAAAGAACAAAAATGATGGACTCTGAGGATCAAAGCATCGATGAAGCTCATATATATGCTTCGAAGGAAGAAATGGAAAACCACGATCCTCTAAGCAGGAAATCATCAACCTACTCCAATTACCGAAGTGCCATGTCATCATTCAAAGAAAATCGCCACCCTTTCTCGCCGTCAATCGCCGTGACGCCAGCAGACTCCGATCCTCTTCTCTCACCGTTAGATTACACCGAATTCGGAAACCCTAGCTCACATGATAATTCTTATATCGATCCGCCGTCGTATGGTGACGCGATTTTCAGCCCTTTTAACGACAATAACGGTAACGGTAATGATGTTAACGTTGTTGATAGTCCTAGCCATAGTTCGGATAGTTCTATGATTTTCTCTAGATCGAATTCCAGCTCCGAGTATTTGAAAATTACAGTGTCGAACCCTGTTAAGGAGTATGAAACCTCGAATTCGATTGTGATTGTGCCGGGGAGTAATACTTATTTTACTTATTTGATTACCACGAGAACGAATATTGCTGAGTTTGGTGCTTCTGAATTTAGTGTTAGGAGAAGGTTTAGGGATGTAGTGACGTTATCGGATCGATTGGCGGAGTCGTATAGAGGGTTTTTTATACCGCCTAGGCCGGATAAGAGTGTGGTGGAGAGTCAGGTGATGCAAAAGCAGGAATTTGTGGAGCAAAGGAGGGTGGCATTGGAGAAATATTTGCGGAGATTGGCGGCGCATCCGGTGGTGAGGAAGAGTGATGAGTTTAAGGTGTTCTTGCAGGTGCAGGGGAGGCTTCCGCTGCCCGCCACGGTGGATGTAGCGACGAGGGTGATTGATGGGGCAGTGAAGCTGCCGAAACAGTTGTTGGGTGATAGTGTGATTCCGCCCAACGAGGTTGTGCAGCCTGCAAAAGGGGGAAGAGATTTTATGAGGTTGTTGAAGGAGTTTAAACAGTCCATGGTGAATGATTGGGGAAGTTCAAAGTCAACAGTGGTTGAGGAGGACAGGGAATTCTTGGAAAAGAAGGAAAAGATCCAAGCACTTGAGATTCAAATCACCAATGCATCTAAACAGGTATTCTATTCTGGAGTAGTTTCATTATTAGCTCATTAATTAATGTTTAACAGGTGGTGCTTATTTTTCCCTCTGTGCCAGTTTGTCAGATATCTTTTTTCTCGCATGCTTGTACTGATGCGTGATTGCTCGTTTCCTTGTGCTTCGAATTTCTTGCAGGCTGAATCACTTGTCAAATCTCAGCACGATATGGCCGATGCATTGGGAGGACTAGGGTTAGCACTCTTGAAATTGACGAAATTTGAGAATGAAGAGGCTGTCTTGAACAGTCAGAGAGTAAGAGCTGCTGACACGAGAAGTTTCGCAACAGGCGCCGTCAAAGCCAGCAGATTCCAGCGAGAATCAAACGCTCAAACTATGAAGCATTTGGTAAAATAAATATTTTTATACAAGTTTCAAATTTGACATTTCTTATTAAGCTGTATGTTTGCATCCACTTAACTCCTTAAGTTTCTCTTAATATGCCATACAAAAGTCAGGGACCAACGAATAATTGCACTAGTCATTACAACTTTAAAATTATAGTACATGATATTTGTCTGGCTGCAGCATTGATTGCCATTTTTTTTAATTCCTAAACGTTTTTTTTAATCTTAGGATAACCTACTCAATGTGATGGTTTTTTCTAATTTATGCTTGGCAGGACACTCTTCATGAATATCTCGGGTTAATGCTGGCTGTCCAAGGTGCATTCTCAGATCGCTCAAGTGCACTGTTGACTGTGCAGACTCTTATATCAGAACTATCTTCATTGCAGTCAAGGGCTGAAAAACTTGAAGCAGCATCATCAAAAGTTTTTGGAGGTGACAAATCAAGGAATGGTAAATTACAGGAGCTAAAAGAAACCATAAGAGTTACTGAGGATGCCAAACATGTTGCAACTAGAGAATATGAGCGGATCAAGGCAGGTTTTAAATGTTTTATAATGTTTCTGGTTAAGTAGATTATGTATATTGGATAATGTCTAACCCAAAATGATATCAAGTCTAGCCGTGCAAGAGTCCGATGCTTTAAGTTTTAAGAACTCCCTTATTCATGATTTAATTGCCATTTCGGGTGGGATTTGATGTACTGTTCATAATATTTCTTTGCATGCTCATTTCTTTAACCGTTTCTTAGATGAGGGATGATGAGTTACTCTTTTAGCATATTTACTTGATTTTATTTATTGAATCTTTGTTTAAATCTAGTACACTGTTTCAGGGTAAAACCTTGTGTGCTTTGTTTAAACCTTGTGGGTTTAAATCTAGTACACTGCTGAATCTAGTACACTGTTTCAGGGAAAGGTTATTTTAGTTATCAAGTGTGTCTGTCATCTACCTGTTTCTCTTGTTTTTTGGGATAAAAATGAGATAGTTTTATGAGTATATAAAATAAGTGTTACCTCACATCTGGCTTATATTGACTTAGTTGTCATATTTATCCATTCTCTGATCTCGGCTCTTCTATTCTTTACCAAAATATATGTTTTTGTATGTACTGAATCAATGATAGAGGTTGCTTGATGGCAATGTTGATGCAGGAAAACAATAGGACCGAGCTTGAAAGACTTGACAGAGAGAGGCAAGCTGACTTTTTAAACATGTTGAAAGGTTTCGTGGTTAGTCAGGTATGAGAATGCCCAATGATCATTCTGTCATATTTTATTATCAGAGTTGCGCGAGAACCTAAGCCTTTCATTAAAAAGAGGAACTAGAATTCAAAACTCTCCATAGTCATATAAAACATTAGCTGGATTGTAACATGAAAGACAGTGGAATAACTAGGTAAATAGTCATGAAGGAACAAGTTTTGTTATTTGGCACGTGCTGCTTCGTAGTTCATACTTTATCCCCCTCTTCTGTCAGTGCTGTGTCTTCCCCATCTTAAAGTATGCTTATTCTGAATCAGGTTGGATATGCCGAGAAAATTGCAGATGTCTGGACGAAAGTTACCGAAGATACCAGTAAATATGTGAATGATGATGGCACTTGATCGAAGTGGCTGTGAATTCTAATCTCTGCTTTCTTTCTTTTTTCTTACCCCCATATTTATGTGCACCGTCACCAAAGAGGTTCACAATGAAGACAATAAACTAAAGGAAGCACATATTTATGCTTCTAGGCTTGTGTTTATTTAAGTTGCATCTTGTAAACCATTTTTGTCCACTTGATGCTGTAAATCAGACGTGTTTTTTACTCCACTAGCCTAAAATTCACAAGATGTTGTGGCCTGATTTGGTAGAGTTTGGGGAGGGATTCATTTGTTCCACGCCACATCCCTTACTCTTGCACTGGTTTATGGATGACTTTTGAGAGAGGATTTGAATTCTAAGGTTCATGGACCATTCCACTCAAATTAAGTTCTTATATTCCCTCAGCTCCTATTTGTCTTCATTTATAAATATAAACTTTTATTTTTAATGTTGTCCTTAAATATAGATATAAACTTTCAGAGTTCTTGGTGTAAACAATGAGTTCATTTTAAAATCCTTACAAGAATTGAAAGTACTGCATGAAATCACTGTTACTATATCCCTAATATTTCCTGTACACTGTTATGATTATTTGCGTTTCAGAGGTCGGCATGTGGGAGCCAACATACAATCTCAAAATTTCTGGATTTCCTACTGAGTACTTGCTGGATTTTTTACCTTTTTAGTTGCTTGACAACCTCTTGTAAACTTATTCATGCACTACCTTGGTAAAGAGGTTGATTATTAACCATATAGATGAGTTTATATCCCACTGATGCTATTTGTTGATGTGCCAATCTATAAGTATCCAGGTAAACGCTTTCAGCTTGGAATTTAGTCTGACCCAAATGAGCTTTAAATATTCAACTCATCCAAATTGTTTTCTAAAGCATCTTATTTTATCCTATATCTTTCATCAAAAGTAACTTGCCTAATCAATATAGATATGAAAAATTCTGCTTCTCAAATTAACCACTACAAACTAAGGAGTGAAAACTAAATTGAATTATAATAAGAAAAGGGAGAGAAAAATCCATAAATGTGTGTATAAAAACAGAGAAAGAAAGTCTCCAATTAAACTCAAGAATATAGGAATCTGAGTAACTGTAGCTGGCAATGTTGTAAGAACCAGGTCGGATAGTCAAGTCGGTCCAACCGTCGACCACTTCATGGCAGCAGTATAACAAAAACAGAGAAAAGAAACATTAGAATAATTGAATCAAACTGCAGAGGGACCCACAGGGAATCCAAGAGAAGAAGAATCAGGCCCAATAACATTATTCACAAAAGAAAAAGGCCCAGTAGACGGCCCAATATCTTTGTCATCAAGAAACAAATCCTGAGGAGAACAACAAGCTCCATGAACAGCCACCACCACCATCCCTAACCCCAAAGCCGAGAAAATCACCGAAACCACATTCGTCACCACAATCACCAAAATCGTCACCACAATCAAACCGATCAAAACCTCAAAATCACTATACCTCCGTCCAAACACCACCACCGCCTGATCCTTCGGCCGCAAAATGTATAAAAATATCCACGCGCCGATCACAAAAATCAGCATCAACAGTGACAGAGGATGAGAAATTAGAGAAATCGCAAATACAAAAGCAACGATAAGAGTATAGTTGATTCGGAAGTAGTGCAAGTTCTTTCGGATTCTTGAAATGGCTTCGGCGAACGATTGTGGTTTTGATATGGCGGTTCGGTCTGCGAATTCGTTCCACGCGCGGCGGTTGGACCACGCGCGACGAGAGAGGCGCGTGAGGGAAGTTTCTAGGGTTCCGAATTGGATTCTGGTGGTGAGGTTTTCGGAGGCCATTGACAGTGGAGATGAATTGATGGAGAGAAGTTTTTGAGATTTTGTGGTTTGTGATTTGGTTTGCTTTTTGTAAAGTTTAAACGAAGAGGTGTGTTGGTTTAATTGAGAATTGAGGTAACATTGAAGCAAGATTCGGTGATTGAAATTTTAGAGTGGTTTTTTTGCTTAGACTTGACGAAATTTGTGTGATGAATCTCGAGAAAAATGTATGCGGAAGAACGTGACACGAAGATTCATTCATGGCGTGTAGATATCTACAGATCTGGGTTGGGAGAATTTGATTTCTCAATGATCGAAGAATTATTGAAGAAAAAAGCGCGCGAAATTGAGTACGTAGTACGTACGTAACAGATTTTTAAATAATTAATTACTCCCTCAATTTTTTAAATATAAGATTTAACACATTCTAAAATATGTCTAAATTTATTCCCATAATATTTTTCTCTAAAATAGATTTTTATTTGACTTGTTAGTTAACACATTTATGGTTCACTTATCTTTAATTTATCTTAAAAAAAGTATTTGGTCGTTATATTTTAGGAACAAAAAAGGCACTCCCTCCGTTCCTAAATATAAGATCACTTTGGGGAAGTGGATAAATTCCTAAATATAAGATCACTTCCTATTTTATCTCAAGTTTTGCCCAAACTACCCTTATACTTCCTCTTTTCATTGAAAACCCATCCTCCTTTTAAAGTTAAGTAATTGAGCGGATTTTGGGAAGATCATGTAATTTTATTGTCTTCCTTAATCCCCCAAGTTAACCAAAGTGATCTTATATTTAGGAACGGAGGGAGTATTATTTGTCTTCCTGTATACAATTTTTATGTCTAATTTCGTTTATTGATGATAGGTAATTGGTCAATAATGATTCGATGGATGTCATGATTTGTCCCCTTGCTTTTAAGTTAGTTGATCAATGATTGGATTGGAATAAAATTATGGACATGTTTTTGATGATTATTTAGGTTGGGGGGACAAAAAGTTGAAGTCATTTAAGGCTCGCTAGAAAAAACATTTAAGCATCATGAGCAGAGTCTGTAAATCATAGCTGCATTTGCGGTGACTTAATTATTGATCGTATAAAATAAGGGTGGCTCTACCGATAATTGAGGCAGATAGATAATGAAATTACTTTTCATATGTATTAAACTACACCCCCTACCTATCATATCATGTGATGATTCAATCCTTGTAGAGTTCTCCTTTCTTGTGGCTCTAGTCTCCAATTGTGTTGCTTTGTGGAGATATTTGAGAGCTACGTGAAGCGACCTATTTAAGAGTTTGTGTAATCTATTTCCTATCTAGCTTATAAAGTCATGCTTCGTGAGTTAGATGTTCTACCCTTAGATTATGTGAGAGCGCAATCCCTAAAAATTCTGTAAATCTATTGCAACAAAACAGAATAAACTAACCCTAAAATGAATTTATCATCTTTCCACAACTATGTGTTGGATTGCATTAATAAGGTTGCACTAGCTTTGTTAGGGTCTGGTTTTATTTGATGTTAATAAAAGTTACTCCAAATAAATTTTTTGGGCGGGTCCACTAACGTTGCTACATTTTATACTAATTATATTTACAAGTAATGTGTATATTTTGGATGGTTGGGAAATGCATTATAATTTATTAATTTTACTTTGGGATTAAATTGTAATTTTGTTTTGGAAGGAAGGGCAACTCGCCTTAACTACTTCAAAATTAAAATAGTATAACATTAACCAATAGAACGATTTAAAATTAGCGATGACAATTAACATTTAAACTGGAAATGGTGTCATTTCAACATTTTCATTACTTTTAGTATAAAGTTTCATTCTTGAACAATTTTTGTATTTTCAATCCTCCTAAATTCATTCCAAAAAAAAAATCCTCCTAAATGGTTTATATGGACAGTTGAACTGTACTTTTTTTTTTTGGCCAACAGTTGAACTGTACTATTCTTTTATAAGTTATGTAGATAGATATATGGATGGGAATCATAGGTGAGATGCACTGCTTTTCATATGTAAAATCTGTCGGTGTCTTTTCAAATCCACTCAAAAAAACGAAAATTTCATCTCATGCACAAGCACCAAGGGGAGACCACAACAACCCACCATGGAAAAAGACTGGAGAAACATGACTGGAAAGAGTAAAGACAAAGGAGAAACCAATAGACATTGAAGGGCGAAACTTAAAGGAGCAGGTGTTGCTGTTATGAACAGCAGAAAAGAAATGGAAGACAGTATATAAAAGCAGCTCTCTTATCTATGAATATATGTTCATATTCTCTTGGATTCAATCCTCTCACCTCTAGGTCAAGAAACCAAAACCCCCCAGTTGTGTCAATTTTGCCATCACCCTCTTCCTTCTTTTTTCAGAAAGTTTAACTGTGCCCGGGCCGATCTTTATATATTTTGGGATCATCTACACTCGCCACAATCCATTCCCCATAACATATCAAAATCCATACTCCCCTTAAAGATCAAGGATTAATACCCACCCACCTAAATCTTCTCCTCACACTTAATTTTTACCAACCTTAAGTCCATATTACTATACTCTTAACTTTCAATATCTAAAGTCAAACTACTAAAGAATGGCTAAAAAAATTTGTTTATGTCCCATATAAACCGAAACATTTTTTAATTCAATTAATCATAGAATTAATTTTGAGTTGATACTGAAATTATTTTAGTATGTAGTACCCAAAAGATGCAATATCTCAGGGTGAGCCCAATATTATACTAATTTCAATCCTAATTATAAAGGTAAGTTGAATTTTTCTAGAAGTTAATGATAAAAATAAATCATATTGAATTGTTAATCTATATTTTTTACAAAACTAACTTATAAATTAGGGTATAATCATAAAAAAATAAACCAGTCTTATTTTATAAATGACAAACTAATAATGAATTAGAAAATAACAAAGCTCTAACACAGTCCACAAACAGAAAATTAAATGAGTAAATTGATTAGCCAGAAGTAGTCCAATTATAATTATAATATAATTTATAATAAAAGACCAAATAAGAAAATTATTGTCCGTGAGTACATTGGCGAAGGGATCGAACAATGAACGTCGGGTCGACTACCACGTCGCACGTTCGATCTTGAGGAGTGACAATTAGTTGTGTCTCCATCGCGATGCTTGGGTAGATTTCTTCGTAACTTAGTGAAGCTGGAAGTAACCTACCTGTGTAGACATAAAGAAAGAGCTTGCTGGTCATGCTCCAAAGCCTAGACAAACCCCAGTGAATCATGAGTTATATGCCTTGCCTTTGAATTGAGTTGAGTCCAAATCTCTTGCTTACATTTCTTTGGAGGCAATATCCGAGTCACTGAGTGCAATACTTACCAGGAGCAAGAAGTTGACTGGAATTTAATTTTCTGGCTTTTGTCCCCACCTGACCACCTCACCTCAGACCTTTCTCTCCTTTTTTTGCTTTATTTTATTTCCCTTCATTAACTATTTTTCTCCCTCCCTCCCTCCCTCCCTCCCTTCCTGTCAATCTCTAATCCTCTATCTAGTTTCCATCTATCTCTATCTCTGACTTTAATTCTGCCTAACTAACTCAAACCGCGTTTTTCTTCGCTCTCTCTTCATTACACACACACACCTCTCCTTTTTCTTCCACACCACACACACACACAAACAGAGAAGAAAGAAAGAATGTCAGAGAAGGGAGAAGAAAAGCTACTAGCCGTTGCGCGGCACATAGCGAAAACCCTGGGCCACAACAACACCCACATGGCCGACGACATCCTCCAAATCTACTCCTCCTTCGACAACCGCTTCTCCCGCCAAAACCTCTCCGACCACCCCCCTCCTCCTCCCCCCCACGATAACGCCGCCGCCGCACTCGATCACACCCTCCTCTCCCTCCACCGCCACCTATCCCCCCTCCTCTCCTCCCCCCTCCCCCTCTGGTCCGACGCCTCCTCCTCCTCCTCCCTCCTCCACCTCATCGACGACCTCCTCTCCACTCTCTCCCAGTGGTCCCCACTCTCCCACGACCCCCTAATCCGCGCGTCCCTCCTACGCGCCGACGACCTCCTCCAACACTCCATGTTCCGCCTCCAAGACGAGTTCCGCTCCCTCATCCACCTCCCCAACGCCAACCCTAACGGTAACGGCGACTTTACTCAGGATTCGCCGTTTGACTCTGCCGACGACGACGCCGTTAGTTTTAACGGCGACGATGATGCTGATGATGATGAGGAGGAGAATATTCCGGTGGCGCAGCCTGTGGTTGACTACGATGTTGTGATCGATGTCTTACCGTCGGCGACGGTGAACGATCTTCACGAGATAGCGAAGAGGATGGTGGTGGGAGGGTTTGGGAGGGAGTGTTCACACGTGTACGGTAATTGCCGGAGAGAATTTCTCGAGGAGAGTTTTTCCAGGTTAGGGTTACAGAAATTGAGCATAGAAGACGTTCATAAAATGCAGTGGCAAGATCTGGAGGATGAAATTGAACGATGGATTAAGGCTTCTAATGTGTCGCTTAGGATTCTCTTCCCTAGTGAACGTAGATTATGCGATCGCGTGTTCTTCGGATTCTCGGCGGCTTCGGATCATTCTTTCATGGAGGTTTGTAGAGGAGCGACAATTCAGCTTCTGAATTTCGCGGATGCGGTGGCGATTGGAAGCCGGTCGCCGGAGAGATTGTTTAGGGTTTTGGATGTGTTTGAGGCTTTGAGGGATTTGATTCCTGAATTTGAGTCGTTGTTTTCTGATCAGTATTGTTTGTCTCTTAGGAATGAGGCTCTTACTATATGGAAGAGGCTTGGGGAGGCTATTAGGGGGATTTTTATGGAATTGGAGAATTTGATTCGCCGTGATCCGGCGAAGGCGGCGGTCCCCGGGGGCGGGCTTCATCCGATTACCCGGTATGTGATGAATTATCTGCGGGCGGCGTGCCGGTCAAGGCAGACGTTGGAGCAAGTTTTTGAGGAGGATGGGATGATGCCAATGAAGGATTTTAGTAAGCTTGATGATTTGGGTTCTCATTTGTCTGTGAGAATGGCTTGGATTATGGAGTTGTTGGAGAGTAATTTGGAGGCTAAGTCTAAGATTTATAGGGACTCTGCATTGTGTTCTGTTTTCATGATGAATAATGGGAGGTACATTGTTCAGAAGGCTAAAGATAGTGAGCTGGGAACACTGTTGGGTGATGATTGGATTAGGAAACACACTGCAAAAGTGAAACAATATCATGGGAATTATCAGAGGAGCTCGTGGAATAAGGTTTTGAATTTGTTGAAGGTAGATAGTGGTTCATTGGGGGGACCTAATAATGCTGCTTCAAAGACTATGAAAGAGAAGCTTAGATTGTTTAATACCCAGTTTGAGGAAATATGTAGGGTTCAATCTACATGGTTTGTGTTTGATGAGCTGTTAAGGGAAGAGATTAGAATTTCTTTGGAGAAGGTATTGATGCCGGCATATGGAAACTTCCTTTCAAGGTTTCGGAGTCTTCCAGATGTGGGGAATAAGCAAGCTGATAAGTATATTAAGTATGTTGTAGAAGACATTGAAGCAAAACTCAATGGTTTGTTTCAGGGGGGTAGTGCATCAATGGGGAGAAGGTAAAACTTGAAGTTACTGTTTGTGGTGTGTATGTATTTGGTAGTGTAAGTTAGAATGCTGGAAGTTCTGATTTCATCAGAATCTAGTCTTCAAGGATTGTGTTATTATTATCTGTGCATTAGCATCTTTTCTGCCATCATTATTTCCTTTCTTCATTTCCCCGAACAAAAAATCAAGGATGATGGCTTGAAAAGTTTAGGCAAATACCACCTGGGCTATTTGAACTTGTCAATTTTGTTGTAAAATTATATTACAGATTGGTGTTCAATTCTCGTTGAAAGATTTGCTTAAAACAGTTAAAGAAGTTTTTATGAAGCAATATTTTAACTTTCAGCACTTTCAGCCAGGAAGATTTGTTCATGTAGTGACTGAGCATTCACTACTATTCGAGTTAAGCGAGATTTTATTCGTTTTTTTGGCGGCAAACAAGATTTGGTTTCTCAACTTTTGCTTTTGTAAGTTAGTAGAAAAAGAGACACAAGCTGGTCAAATTGAGTAGCTCAAGAAGCTCGTCCATGCAGAATATAGTGCTTTATTAAAAGGAAAAGACACCTTACCCGTCTGTACCCGTCTGTCCCTGCAGTCCATTCGACCCACTTTTCTCTGTGATATAGTATTACTACTGTATATCTAAGTATGCACTGGCAAATAAAGACGAAAAAGAGGAGATTCTTTGAAGTTGCTTCCTCGTAGATCTGAATACGAATGAATGAGTATCGAATGACCAGGATTATTCAATCAATCTTGCTACTCCTAGATGAAAGGACAGAAATAAAATGATTTATTTGAGCCCAATTTAAATTCCAAATCCGGTAATCAAATACTAATCTGAAACGCCATCAATCATGATTTGGACCAAACGTCGATAAACTTGAGAAATTGTTCAATTAGCTCTTTTATACACACAGTTCGATGCATTAGCCAGACGAAGTTTGAAATGGGTTTATAAACAGTGCATTAATACTAGACTAAACAAAGTACATTTGTGCAATCATAAGATCAATCACTTCAAATCATAGATTTCGACTCTATGGTACGAGCAAATTAATTTCCAATTATGATATGGAGGCAACAAAGTCTAGAACTAGTTTACCAGTACCGATATAGCCGCCAAAATCTTAGCCCTAAACGCAAAAAATGAAGTGTTCCCTCCGTCGTTATTATAAGTCACCAATCGCCCCTAATTTTTTGTCTTTAATATAAGTCATCAACTGTCATTAACTAATTCATTTATTAAATTTTTCCCAATATATCCTCATCATCCATGGGAAAAACAGAACTCTTTAATTGCATTAATCTTTCCGCTACTTTTGTTTCCAATATAAAAAATGAAAAGAGGATTGGAAAGATGAAAAGAGAGAGATGAGAGTAGCAGAAATAGAAAAAACAAATAAAAATGACACATTTAAATGAGGTGACTTCTATTCTTCGGTATGTGAGATTTGAGCAGTTAGTGACTTATAATAAATACGGAATGAAGTATGTTACTTGTAATGACCATTATGTTGGCTGAAATAAGTGCCATAGTCATGAAATTTAGGTTGCAGATGTCTAGGGGCTGCCATTTTGGTTTTCTTATTCTACCTTGGAACTCAATTTCGTTTGTTTTACGCCCACCAACTATTTCCAATGAGTTGAACATAGACACAAGTGGACTTGCGGGTAAGGCATGTCAGGGATAATTTGCAAATGTGTTATACTCCCTCCAATCCTATTTATAAGTCGCCAACCGTCCAAATTGTACATACCAAGGAATAGAGGTTAATGGAAGTTGAATCATTAAATTGGTCTTATTTTTTTTTTTTTGCCTTTTCCATTTTTGCTCCTCTCACCTTTATTACTTTGACCCACTACCTTTTTCATCTTTATGAGTATACATGATGTGCCTTTTTCATCTTCTCTCTCTTCTCATCTTTCAATGTTCATTTTTCAATGTTAAGGGTATATTGGGAAAATTTTAATAAATAAGTTAGTTAATGTTAGTTGGTGACTTATATTAAGGACTAAAATTTAGTGACGATTGGTGACTTATAATAAGGACCGGAGGGAGTAATATCTTAAAGTTCATCATAGCACGTTTGCACATACAATACGGATAGGATAGGTGTCTTAGACTATTAAATTATATGTCCTAAATTGCTGAAATTTCAAAATTCCCCCATCTATACTTATTAATAATTTCCACATCTCTCGTACGTTTCTCTCTTCCCAAAACAAAAGAGGTTAAAATTAGAAAAACAGTCATTAATAAGCTCTAAGTGGACTTATATTTCTGATTAAAAAAAAAGTGGACCTGTATTATTTTTAATAGTAATTTTTTTGTGCAGTAATCAATAATAGTAATTAGTTGGGTGTATTGTTTCCCAATGTGCCTTTTGGGAATTTCTTGTATACAAATGCTATTAAGCAAGTGATTGAGTAATATTGGGGATAATAATTAAACACACTTAACATGTCACTTGTGGGCATATTAACGCGTCACTTGTGTGCATAACATAAACTCAGAACCTACAAACTTCTAAAGAAGGATTTTAGAATTTACAAGGTGTTATTTTGGCACTTAGGCCATTGGCAATTCATGCCCTATCTATCTAATATCCATCTGAATTGTAATTATTATACTTTTTGGTTTTAATTCTGCCATTGGAAAAGGAAAAAAAAAAGATAAAAACTCTTTAAGCATTTGGAAAGTTTTTTCTTCTTATTTTTTCTTGCTGTTTTTGTTAAACAACGAGGGCTTAAGCCCAAAGAAATGAAAAACAGAACACTTAATAAGGGCCTTAAAAGACCCAAAGACTACAAGAGTATAACAAAGCCTCCAATCCCACACAGGAAGAGGAAGTCAATGCAAAACACGCAAAAATAAAAATATATTAAATAACGATTAAATCATCACATGATATTTATTCATATCCATTAAATATTACTCGAACTGTTTAATAATTTGTGCGGATCAATAACACAAACTTGTGCATGTGACTCGCCTACCACAGGACATCACTTAAAAATATATTTGGCTGCTATAACTACTCATAAACTTGGGCAGAACTTCCTCCTCCACGTACTTAGCAATATACTTGTACGCTGCTTCAGTTGGATGCACACTATCCCAAAATACAAATTTTGAAACCTCTTCACATGTCGGTGTGAGTTCATTGCACAATGGCCCCACTTCAAAAGTCCCAGTCCCACAACACCCTCTATTTGTTACCTCGAAACCTGTATAATGAATTGCCAATGAGAAATGTAATCCAATTTGCAAATTCATTAGATAGATTGGTTTAAGAAAGCAGATTTAATTTATAATATATCTCACCATATTTTTCAGGCTGATTTATGAGGTTGGCCAATGGGCTATACACATCTGCATATACAACTTTGCTTCCAGGAAGCGTGGCTTGTACATGAAGTAATAGTCTTTCCAATTTTTTGTTGTAGAGTTCAGAGTCTAAGTTCTCTTTCTCTATACATTTTCGATCCTTTGGGTTCTTAAACTTTGCTGTTATCTGAAGTGGTATGCAACCTATTGGAGGAAGCCCAACTACAGCTATATTCCTGCATCCAAGGTTGTATAGTTCCTGCAATTTCAAACAAGAAGATGTTAGATTCAGCTTTAAAGTGACTTAACTTGTCATTCTGTGGCATTGCTCAAATTTTATATTCCTTCTGTTCTAAAATGTATAGCACCTAGTTGATTTTTTAAAAAAAAAATCTAAGAAATATTCAAAGTTTACTTATACATTGATTTACCTAAATTTGTTCTCTAAACTAGTTTTTTTGACTTATAACTTAGCATATAATATAATACTACCTCTGATCCTAAATATAGGACCTAATTGACTTTTTTGGAGATATTAAGGTTGCGAAATAAGTTATTAAATGATGACATATTTGATATATTTTTAGATTATCTATTAGTTTATAGGTAAAATAAACTAGTTTAAGGAAAAAAAATTAGGTAAATCAATTTATAATTAACTTATTTTGCTTTTTTAAGGATCTTCTAGAAAAAGTCAATTAGATCTTATATTTAGGACCGGAGGGAGTAATACACAAAATGCGTTATGATTGAATTGCTCATTTATCTTCCTTAAGTTCTAAAAAAAGTCAACCGAATCTTATATTTAAAAAGGAAGGAATAAAAAACTTACCTTCATGAAGATTTGAAGCTTATCCTGCAGAAAATCTTGGTACCCACTAATGTCAAACTCATGTTTTCTGATGGGGACATTATAAAAATTGAAACTAATATCATTAGTTCCAGCACTGATGATAACCAAAGCACGTCCAAGTATCTTCTCAGCTTCTTCTTTCCCCACAATGCACTTAATTTTTTCCACATATTCTCTGAAGTACACAATTTGCTTAGAAACAGGAATCACTCCAGAAGCAACTGTTGTCAAATCATCAAATCCTGATCCACCAGAGGCAAAGCTAACTCCAGTTAGAAGTTCATGATCTGAAAGACTTGGGTCTAGATAAGGAGGGACTGTTTCTTTGATTTTTAGAAGAGATGCAACAAAGTCTGTAACAAGTTTTCCATTGGAGTATCTACCAGTGGGCACATGACCAGGGAAATCTTTACCATAAGGCAAATGGTTTCCCTTAAACAAAGTCTCTATGAAGTTGTTATTCCCTGAGTCTACTGTGGAATCTCCAAACACTATAATGGATAAGAATTTTGATTTCCATGCATTGCTAGTAACAAGAATGGTGACAATGTGAAAGAGAATGAAGTGGGTCTTGGGGGATGATGACATTGCAGGCTGTTCTTCTTTCAGTTGGTAAGCAAGGCTTTGATTCTCTTTGGTGCAGTAAATAAATGTCAAGCAAACAAAGCTAGTTTCTTTTGTGATAAAATTTGTGAACTGCAAGGGAATTATCTTTAAGAAACTCCAACGTGAGATAGAGGCTAAGCTATCCATTTTAGGTAATGAGAACGACATGATGGAAGTTTGTGGTACTTGTCATTCTAATGCCCATGCTATTGCTCCAGCTCAACCTCTATCAAATCTTTCTAACTTGTCATTATTCTGTTTTTCCTATCAAGAATATCTATCTCCTTTTAAGAAAAATCTGAGTGAATGCTGGATATTAGTGTGAAAAATGCAATGGATAACCTCGTAGATTAATCTTGATGTTCTCACTTATTTGATTTGAGTTTGTATGTAGGAGTGCATAGCACTGCTTTAGCAAGTAATCAATGAAGCAAGAAAAACAGAAGAATCTACAATAGAGAGATTAGGTGTGGGAATAGGTCCAACCATAAAGAGGTTGTCTTCAGTCTTGATTGAGGTATTAAAGAGTCAGGTCAAGACCTATTACAAGTTTTATTATGTAAATGGATTAGACATATTTACACCTGAGTGTATTAAAAATATTATATAAATTATTTTATTAAATATTATACATATATTATATTGTTTGATACGTTTTTCAAGCCTATAAAAAGTCTTTGAGTGTAAATATGTAGACTTTGAAGCCTATTAAAAACTTAAATTTAAAGCAAACTATTGAAATGTAAAGTCTTTTTAAAGGCCTATATTGTAAGAGCCTTAAAAAAGCCTACATTGATAAGCTTTTTGAAGGCTCATGCCTAAGGCTAAAAAATATGTACAATCAGGCTTAGACTGAACCCAATTTTCATTTCCTTATTTCAGGCCTAGCCCTATTTAACAAAATTCTGACCCTACATAGCTCATTCCCACCCGTAAAAAAAGAGATACAGTAATAGAATTGATGAATTGAATAATCGTCTGAGAGGCAGACTTGTGTAAGTGTCTAATTGGGCTAGTCTTTAATAAGGACGCGGTCTCTTCTGTGCTTGTTTGGGTACTTTTTGAGAGAGCCTTTAAAGACTGACATGTTCGTCAGTATGCAGTTACTGCTCCGAAAGTTGTAGGCCCAATAAACCCATCAAAGGTATCATTTATTACCGGTCCATTTTGACAAATGTTCGAGGCCTTTGAAAGTCCAGTTGTAAAGTTTAGAATTCCCTTCTACTACTTTGTAGCCTATTGGCAGGTAAGCTTCCCAAAATGATAGTCCTTATTGTTCATCACAATGATGAAAAAACGTTTATAATCTAAATATAGATTTAAACAGTCGGATTTATTTTTGAATACATTTTCGGACCAAACACAACAGCAAAACCAACTAACGCGGTTGGAAACAGTCGGATTTATTGGATAAAAAAAACAGTCAGATTTAATTCAAAAATAAGAACTTGAATCTTGATGGTCATTAATCTTTTCTCCTTCACAAGTATGGCATAACAAGCGTGAGTTCAAGAGGATGAATAAATATTTAGGTTGCGTTAGATTACATCTCTCGAATTCAAAACGAATACAATAATTGGGATGAAATTTAATTTCCTTACCAATTTTTAAAGGTGCGCTAGCACCACTTGAGCATAGTAAATGGGGTACGATGTTGACATTCGCCATAGATGCCGATCATTTTGACCGTTTGTCTGTGTTTTTAGGCCAACAATTAATTTTGACAGTTTGTATACCATTAGTTTTTGTTTTTTGCAAGAATTTACCATTAGTTTTTTTCGTATATTTTATTTGTAATTTTGTGTATTTAATCAATGTTAGTTTTTTTTAATAAGATGCTTATTATTTTGTAGGTTTTTATTACCATTGATTTTTTCAATTAACAAACAATCAAAAAGAGAGACTATGACGAGTAATATTGTGCCACTTACTATAAACCTAAACCTAAAAAGGTTCAGTGGTACAATAATTATGTTCTAAACCTGAAGTAATTACTAATTAGTGAGATTATGTAAATTTTCTAGCCAAAAATAAGAGATCACACTACAAAAAAACATGATATTAGTGACGGAATGTTAGTGACGGAATATTTTTTGTCATAAATCCGTGCATAATGCGTCTAAGATTCTGTCACAAATTTCGGGGCAGAATTATAGATGGATTTGTGACAAAAAGTTGAGACGAGACTTTTTCATCACTATTTTCCGTCGCAAAAGATAATCAGTAACGGATAAGTGATAGAATAAGTTCCGTCACAAACTTTCGTCACAAAGACGTGAAAAATGCGTCTCAAATATCTGTCACAAAATTACTTCAAAGAGTTAATTTCGTCACTAACACTACAAGAAAATCGCTACATGCCGGCGTTTGCATTCCGGCGGTTCTAAAAAAAACGCAGGTGTGTTTTTGGCGTTCTGGCGGTCTCACACCAACGCAGGAACGCGTCGCCAAAAACGCCGCTACGCGCGATGATTTCATTTTTTTTATTTTTTTTTTATTTTCCAGATCGCGTTCCGGCGGTTGGAAGCGCCGGTACGTTGCACTGTTTTTGATTTTATTTCCCGCCACTTCACCGGCGGTTCGAAGCGCGCCAATAATTTTAGTATTTTTTAAAAATTAATAACATGCCCGCGGTTGAAACCGCCGGCACGTTTACAATTAATGTGGTCGAAACGTTCCGGCGGTCGGAACCGCCGCTATGCTGAAATAATAATAGATAACTCTGCCGCGTTTAGAAACGCCGCAGAGTAGCGAACTTTACCTATAAATACTGGTCTTCCCTTAGTTCATTCTCGCCCCTTTCCATCTTGTCTCTTCTTCTTTCTCTCTACTCGTTTTCCTCTCCTTTGTTTACAGTTTTTAAAAAAAAGCATTTTTTTAATGTTTTAGTTTCCTTTTATATTTTTGTTTCTGTCATTGAAACTTTAATGATAAACTGTTAGTAACTATATTTAGCCATAGAAATAGTCTTTTTATTTTTGAACTGCTTTTTGGTTTTGTTAATATAAAAAATTTGGATTTATTATAATAAAAGAACTCAGATTGATTTTATGGTTCAATATTTTTATTGTTATTTTACATTTCTTATTATTTTGTTATTTATCATTTCTTATTCTCGCATTAATTTTAACCATTATTTATAATGGTTAAATTAATGCTTTTTTTTTAAATATGAAGCTCAACATGTCGGCGGTTCCAACCGCCGGCATGTAAATATTAAAATAGCATACACATAGCCGCGGTTGTTAACGCGGGAAAGCTGGAAATTTCAAAAAACCCGCCAATTGCGTTCCGGCGGTTTCTAAAACATTCCCGCGGTTTCAGAAACGCAGCTACGTAACTTTCCGATGCTCAATTCGCCTGCGTTTGTGATAAACGCTGTAGAGTCATGCCGGCGGTTAGAACCGCCGGAATGTAGCGAAATTCTTCCGCCGGCATGACCCGTGTCTTTTGTAGTGTAATTTTGGACATAAATAATGTGGCTAATTTCCGTCTCTATTCTGTTACAAACATGTTGATAAAAATGCGTGACTAAGTTGTAAAACGGAAGTTTGTGATAGAAATATGTGACGGAAATCATTCTGTCACTAATTTCTCCATCACAAATTGTTTTCATTTCCACATATTTTAGTTTTAAATATTTCATTCTTCCTTTAGAAGGGAAACTTTATTTTTTGTTTAAGACTAATTAAAAATTATAATATAATTTTGCTCACTAAGCTTTTCAATAAGTCTATTCTATCTCTGATTTTGATTCTAAATATCATGCATAATGAGTTCATGTATAATGAGTTCAGTATATTTTGCAGGTGTTGGAAATATCTATTGGTTTTTTTTTTACCAAAAAATATCTATTGGTTAGCTCATGGCTGGTTTGTATATTTGTTAAATGCGCACATATTTATTTTCCCGTAATACTACTCAAAATGACTTCAAGATATGTCATTCAATGTCTTGAAACATCTATAATAAGTATCAGGTATATAACAACCAGAAAGAGAGAAGGGTGTACAATCTTTTTTTTTTTTTTTGCCATGACAATGGAGTGCAATCTGACCTAGTAACTGGTATATAATGTTAAATGTTAGGCAAATATATGTGTGGATTAAGCAAGGTTGTCTTTCTATTAAAATGGCTTAAGCATTTTGATGAAACTCCCTACTTACCACACCATATATATACCTTTAAACTTTTGTATATTTAATCAATGATTGGGACTTCTATACTCTAATTACTAATAATATACATACTCATTAATTTAATTAACAATAAGAGTAATTAGAAGTTGAATATGCATGCATTTGCATACTTTGTGCTTTATTTCAGAAATGCGCCGAACAATCTTTTTAATCTGATTATTTTACGCATAGGATCTCTGTGTGAAACGATTACTCTATGGTGCCTTTTATTTCTTGAGTGTTAGGTACTTAGTACAACAATTAAAATACAATAAGTACTCCATCGCTTTCCAGCCTTGCCTCATTGAAATTTTGCCCTTTTGTTTTTCCATTAATGTGTAGGTTTTGTACTACTCCAAATAGTTAAACGTATGTGCATGTATTTGCTTTCTTCCTTGAATCTTTTTGTGTTTAAGAATATTGGACTTATGTGTGGACACACACAGGCCCCATTTGATTCAGATGTATTCTGACCTGGTTGCTGTAATGCGTATATATGAAGATATTATCATTCAATCACTTCATGTCTTCAAACATGTATTTTGAATCGGTCAAAAGTTCTTTATAAATTAAGTAATATCAAGTTGGCTAGGAGAACCTTAATTTGAGTATTAATATTTTGTGTATGAAATCCTGCAAGGTATAGTGTACTTTTTGATTGTAAAGGCATATCAGACCATTCTTTTTTTATTACATATATCAGACCATTCTAACCAATAACATTTTTAATTAACGATTTTTCACTGATTCTCCCTAAAATTTATTAGCCAATTTCCATAGACGTTTGCGTTGATAGATACTCATACAAAGGAATAGAAAGCAAAACTATCAAGGGTCTATTTCAATAAATGCAACGACGGTCTAGCTCGTCTTGAATTGACTGGGTTTGGATATTGAAGGTATATATATATATCTACACACTAACACACACATCAGTTTGAAGGAAGAAATGGCAGGTTCCATACATAAATACATATATACATGCATGCATTATGCATACATCCATACATATATACATATATCATATATGTATGTGTATGTATCTATATTGTGTGTGTGTGTGTTTATGTACGTGCGTGTGTGCGTGTGTTATATATACATCATTTTCCCTTGTGCTGCATGATATCTCAGATAAGAAAATCCTAACACAAAAACCATATATTGAGGATCACAAAATCTTGAGCATGCGTGGGTCCATGAGGAAAAATAGCCATAAGGTGAAGCCTTAATAATCTGGCCAACTATTTTCATGATTTGGATGGTGCCGGAAATCATGGATGCCTTGGTTGTTCTCATTGCCTAGCTATCCTCATTTCACCAATTGCATTTATGGGTCCCTATTCCCACTTTAATTATATTTGATGTGTTTGTTTTTACCATCCATATCTATATGTAACTGCTGCTTCGTATGTATGAATATATTGGCAAAACAAAAGTATGAATATATACACTTGTCAATTATTTATTGATCTTTACAAAACCATCTCACCAAAAAGTTGTGGATGAAAGTGTTTTATGTGTCTTAGATCATCAATATAATATTCAGTTATGCTCTGCTATAATTTTTGTCGAGCATAGGTCTCTGTTATTCATATGTCTCATCGGTTCTTTTATAAAGTTTGCTTTAATTTATTTTTTCCATGTGTTTGAGCCTTAAATTAATTAATCGGTCAGTAAGACGAGTTCTACCCAAAAATAATGTGATCAATAAATCCGTGGTGATGATAATGAAAATACATGTTGCAATATCAATTTTTGAACATTTTAGTTGAAATGGTCTAGCTATTCTTGTAGTTGAGTTCGTTCAAACATCTCCTCGCTCTTTTAATCAAGATTATAAATGTTTAAAATAACTATTTGAGTCTTCACTTTATATTTTTAGTAACACTCGAGGCAAAAAAATCAGAGTAAACAGTTCAAACGATAAAAATGTTATATTCACTACAAGTTTTAAATTCGAATTTGAAGATATTAACATAAAATGAAAAGTTAAAATTACTTTAAATTGACACCCAATCAACATATTGGAACATGTCATCATCAGACCTTTCATTGTTATGTCACATAATAACTATATAAGTGCTTACACTTTCAAATATGCTAGAGGCTTTTTAGAAAATGTTATAATAAACTAAAATTCATTATTTGATGTATAACATTTTAAACAATTGCATCAAAATAATCGTCCAAATAATGAAGGAAGAATAATCCATAGGAAAGTAGTAGCTTTTTAACTACTCTCATATGTAAGTTCCTATATGCGAATCATGCAGAGTTATTGCAAGTGCGAGCAAATATATGTAAAATACATTATTTTTACTCTATACAATGAATCCATCACAAAAAAACAGATTCAGGATCTTTTGGGAGATGGGAAGTGGAACATGCTTGCGAACTAAGAAATTGTCGTTTTTCATAGTATATCCGCTAGCTGTAATCTCATCCCAATTTTTGATACCTGAAATCTAATTAATATTGCAGTCAAATTTACTACTAACAGTACTCTAATCTGTACATCTCCTACGTTTAGCATATAACGTAAATTTTTAATGAAAAATAATAATGCAGTTACGCACGTTCACGTAGGAATGGTCAGCAAAAGTAGCAACTGTATTTTATGAATCAAATCTGTACTCATGGACTTCATTGTCCTGTCTTTTAAGGTCACACGCGTCAACTCTGCTATTTTGTCACTCTCTCTATACATTGAATCTCATTAAATTAAAATGTAAAGCTTGTGCGATTGGATTTGGCTCTTTTTGCTATTTGGCAATACTCCAACATTGCCAGCTTTACACACACATGAATGCCAAATATTACTACTAAAATAGGAGTAGTATAAAGGGTTGTCATTCCATGCTAAGCACTAGGATGGACTTATTTGTAATTTGATGAGAAGTCAATTTCTCACATCCTAGTTCTTAGCATGGGTCGGAATGAGAAGTTGAGAACCTGAATTGTGGGCCAGTATGAATGTATATTATTACTATCTCTTTCTTTCCCTTGAGATGCTGGTTTTCTAGGGATCCAGAAACTTCATCAGTAAAAGAACATGCACTTGATTGACGTGTTTATCAAACAATCTATAGATTTTGGTGTGCATGTGAATATTAATAAAGTTGATATTAAACTGTTTGTGCATATATGTAATGAAGGAAGATCCCGGATTTTTTTTAATCAGACAGGAAGTTCGGTTGCCATCGGCATTTTTTTAATCAAAAGTTACAATCCGTATTTAACCCCTATATATTGCACTAATTTAGAGGGATTTAGAAGTGTATATACTTCTTCCGTTCCATAATATAAGTCCAAGTCAACCAGATAATGAGTTTCCAGAGATTGGTTAAAGTTAGATAGAAAAACAATGATTATATAGGAGATACTTTTTTTTTCCCAAAATGTCCTCATATAAAAAGGAGGAAAGAGAATGTGTGAAGAATAAATGTGCTTTATTTGGAGTGTCATTTTTCTTTATCATCTCTTCAAAAATAAAGTTGACACAACTTTTTTTAAATATAATATTTTAGTAAGGACAATAGTAAAAAAATACATTTATTATATTGACAAACTCAAACATAGGCTTAAATTTTGGGACAAGACCATTTAAAAAACCTAGACTTATATTATGGAATAATGGAGGAGAGGGGATATTAAAAAAAGATAGCATAACTCTTTTCTCTATAATATGAGTAAGACACTAACTAATTTTTTTAGAGCTATATTAATTGCTTTTCCCACTTTGTATCTTCAATGGAACTTCAAAGCTGTTAACAGTGTGAAGCCATATCATGGGTGTAGTTAGAAAAAGTAACTAATAATTTAGGCTAAATATTATAACCAAACTGCCATTTATTGGTTTGTTATAATTATATTGATGGTATTTTACAATAAGGATGATAGGACTATACCAAGTACTATCATGTAACGAATTGCAGGACTTAAACATGTTCCCTCCAAATCAGACGTGTAGAAAGAGAAAAAGCGATGGTTACCATGATTAATACAGTTAGAGAGCGATTACGATGCCGTAGTGCTTAGTTTGGGATAATTAAGATACAAAGAAAGAAGGGAATAATATAATGAAAGGGGGATTTACACCTGGCTTGAGTGTAAAGACATACAGAGTAAGGTCACGTTGTTCAATAATGGATTAATAGTATATAGAGTAGCCCTCAAAACCCTTCTCTTTAATTAATCAGTGTTACATTTAAAAAATGAGGGCATTAAAATTATAATTAGGAATCTCATAAATGGTGGGACTTAGCCTCGTGCGTCCACTTAACAACCACCGTCGTCGTTAACTACTGAAACGTTGATTAAGATTTTTGATGTCATGGTCGGTGCCGGAAACCTCAGTGCTACGAAGCTTCCTCCTCTCACTTGCACTTCCACCTCAATTCACTACCTGACAAATCCTCTTAACATGTGTATTAACATGTATAATGATACTTTTAATACTGGTCAATTATCACATATCTCCAATATACTTAATAATGTCTCACAACGAAATATATAATTTATTGGACGACTAAATTTTTTATTTTAATAGATATAATGGCAGTTTATGTACTTTGGTGGTTTAATGTTTGAGATAAACTGACTAATTCATTGTTGGCGAAAAAACTAATTTATTGCATATCATGTTTATTAAAGTAAATGATAAGAACTTCGTATTTTTTTTAAAGTAAATGATATGTATGGGCTTCAAACTTCTTTAATTTCATGCGTCGGATTTTAATTTGACTGTTGATAATATTATTAAAGTCATGACATTGATCACGATTGATACAGTTAATTACTTGATCTATACGCGTGCTAAACTGGTAATACTCCCCCCTTCCTAAATATAAGATTACTTTGGGGAAGTGAATAAGTTCCTAAATATAAGATCACTTCCTATTTTT
Organism: Mimosa pudica; assembly: GCA_029929735.1. Taxonomy (NCBI): domain Eukaryota; kingdom Viridiplantae; phylum Streptophyta; class Magnoliopsida; order Fabales; family Fabaceae; genus Mimosa; species Mimosa pudica. The sequence goes on along the minus strand of JAKELP010000004.1, from coordinate 12,956,705 downwards.
TCTCAAGTTTTACCCAAACTACCCTTATACTCCATCTTTTCATTGAAAACCCCTCCTCCTTTTAAAGTTAAGTAATTGAGGGAATTATGGAAAGATCATGTAATTTTATTGTCTTCCTTAATCTCCCCAAATTAAACAAAGTGATCTTATATTTAGGAACGGAGGGAGTATTTCATATTTACTATGCCATGGAAAAAAGCACAGGCTTAATTCTAATTCATAGAGTTGTTTAAGCATTAATGTTCAATACCTAGTTTATTGAGTCATGATTAGAGTGCATTATTATAAATTGAGCTTATTATATATCATCATTAGTCATCAACTTAATTATAAATGATTGTATATATATGTAATATAAAAGGCTATTCTTAAAGTATTCTTTTGTTATTGATATTATATTGACCCTGATCTGTTTGGATCAGAAGGGAGGGGTGGGTAGATTTGTCTTGTGTTTTTTTTTGTTTGCAAAGAAGATAAGGGATATGTACGAAAGGTCTTACGTTAAAACAGCTGCAGTGTTGAACGTACAATTTATTTATTATACAAAAAAAATCACATAAACCAATTATACAATAACTCATTATTTTTTGCCCAGAATAACTCATTATTAGATATGCCTGGGATGTTAAATAAATAGGTAGAAATTAATATTGAAAAGGCTATACCAAAAACTACTTGAACTCATAACACACACACACACACACACACACAAAAATATAAAGCAACCCTGATATATACGCAGAAAATCATGCATGTTCACATAACCTCTTTTCCATGATTGAAAAATTGAAATAGCCAGCTACGAGTTCAATAAATGAATTCTCTGTACAAAAAGGACGATCATAAAAAAAAATATGTAATATTAAATTTTCAAACGAATGAATGGAGAAAACTTAATTGACGCGAACAATATATTATTGGGAGTACAGTAGAGATATCAGAAAATGCTATATTTTAGAAGTGCTTGTTTTGATAAAAAAACAACACAAAAATATATCATAATAATATTGCCATCACATAATTTAATTTTATCGTTAAAATGACATATCACATCATTGTAGCCCTCATTTCCTCCAATTATAAGAAACTATGAGACTAATTATAGGTCCACATATTTCTTAAACAATGTTTTCGACAAAAGATTATATTTCAGAGCAACAGCGATGAGCATAATAATAGCTAGTATAAATAATCACGTTAAGTCACCGGCCAGACTGGTCCAATTAATGAGATAAATTTTCCACCAAACACCTTCAGAATGATGTACTAATTTAAGAGAAAATTACACTTTTTTGGCAATTAATAGTTATACTTTCAATTTTTGAATATTAAATTTATTTTTTATACTTTCTTTACAGCTCTCAAAATTTAATTGAATTTAGTTTTAATTTTTTGATTTTTTTGTAGCTCATATATATTAGAACTAGATTTTACTGTTAATCAATGTATATATTTTTATTAAACTTAATCATATAAAATTATATGATACATATGTGAGGGATTATAATTGAAATGATTATTGTTTTTAAAATTTTTAAAATTATAAAATATTAAGGAAGTCATTTAACTTAAGAATGGAAGTTGTACAAATTATTAAAAGTATGTCATCATAATAATTTCTTTACGCAATCTTATTTCAAAAATTCAAAATACAAATATTATAACTTATTCTAGTTGTTATAAATGGTTGAAAACTAAACATATCAAACTATTGATAATTTATTAAATTACATTGTAAGATAAAATTATATATAATTTTATGTATCTAATATGATAATTTCCCTCATTCGCTTACCTCAAGTTTCAAAGAATTACTCTGTGTTTACCAATAACACAGATAAACTACTTGGTTAAAACTTAAAAGTAATAAGTATGTAAAAAATATAAAGTGTTTGCCTAATATACTCTTGCTATTAAAGATTAAAGAGAATGTATATATAAGAAAAAATAGAGATAATAATATGGAATACAAAATAATAAAGATAAAATAAAATGCACGTAGGTAAGAAGAGAAATAGGTACAATTTTGTTTTAAAATGTAATAATAAACATAAAAACAAACTAAAATTGAAACTTACTTATATTTTAGAGAACTCCATTTACAAATTTAAAGTTTATAATGAGAGAGAGAGACATAGGGAATACTGATTAAACAATGATTTATACCATGAAAATTGATCATTTATAATATTATTACCCCGTTATATGAACATTTTATCCATTGCATGATATCCATGTGACCATATCCTACTTCACGACGCATTAAACGCGTGATTTCAGCGTTTCCAGTCTTTCAATTGGTTTGTCTTTATTTATTGCGGTGCATGCGATTAATTTGGGGAAGGGTTTTAATTAAATTTAACCCTATCAACTCTTTTTACCCTTTCCTTTTTTGTCCGTTCTGTCATATGAATGAAGAATCTAGCTTAGATGCCAACATTTACTTTCAATGGCAGCTTCTGGATCTAAGTATTTATATTGATCTTAATTAATAGAGTTATCAACTAAGTCAGTTCATTGGGATTTGTGATTTGTTTCTTTCCTTTTTTAAATCAAAGTAATTATTGTGTACCGTACATGTATTATGTGTATGTGTTATATATTTAGAACAGAAATACTCCATCATAACAAAACACAAACTCTACCTAGATTCCTTACGTGAAAATGGAGTCATCTAAACACCTTATAATTATCGATCGTGGTCAATAAAGAAACCCATTAAATTTATAATACTGAATATATACATCCACTAGTGAGAAAATCATGAAAGACACCTATAAGAGTTTAGACATACATCTCCATTTTTTGTTGCGTTTTAAGCTCATGAGTGGTAAGGAAAGACCTAAACTAAAAAGAGTTTAGACATACTGAATATGATATTAGGTTGATTCAAATAAGGGTCTAACTGAGTAAAGATAGAATAAGAAATTATTAAGAAAAAGGATTAAAATCAGAGAAGAAATTGCACTGCAGCTATATATATACTTATTTGATTCAAAAAAATAACCAATTAATGAGAAAACATAAAAAGTGAATTGGAAGGCTGATATTGAAACCTCACCAACGGACATGATCCATTTTTTTAATTTGCCTAGTGCTTGCAGGAAAACTCGGTCCTCATCAGCAAGTTAATTGTCACAAGTCGCACATTTAGAATGTTTCATTTGAAGATGGATCTTATAAGGCATTATTGGTTCTTTATTAACCACAACAATTAATTTTTAAAGTGTGATTCTCCCAAAGCTTTGTACTAGTTACATTTTGATGTAATCAACTACCCAAGTGAGGCTCCAAATAAATTATTTTTCCTTTGTGTAAAATTACTTCTTATAAACTTAGATTTAAATGTATAAAAATTTTTTCTTATAAATTTATTTATCTATTTTACCAAGTAAAAAATATAGAGAAAAGTGGAAGTAGTTACTAATTACATACATAAAATCATTTTGGTAAATTCTTTATCAACTATTACTACATATCAAATCGTATACGAGAAAAGACCATAGAAATCAGGCCAAAAAGGCAAATCAAAAGAAAATGAAGGAAAGAATGAAAGTAAAAGATAAACAAAAAGAAATGGGCAGATATGAGAATTATATAAAAATCCAAATCCCATGTCAATAAATTGAAAGGCACACAATGCCATAATGCTAGAGGGCAATTTCGTCAATTCAATCCGCTAATAATAATCTATACCACCACCATTATTTGTCAAAGAGTAGGCGTTTGTTGCTATATATACAAGTCTCATTCTTCAAACCTTCTCCTGTTCAAATAATCAAACCTTCTCATTATTCATCATCCTCCTCCTCTCTGATCCTCTCATTTTCTCCACGCGCAAAAAGAAAGCATTCTTTTCACTAAACTCAAATGGGTAACAGCTTAAGGTGCTGTTTGGCTTGTGTTATTCCATGCGGTGCACTTGACTTGATCCGAATAGTACATCTCAATGGCTTCGTGGAAGAACTCACGGGTCCCATCACAGCCGATGAAGTCCTAAAGGCTAATCCAAGTCATGTTCTAACCAAACCAACTTCTCAGGGAATGGCTCGCAGGATTCTTGTCCTCTCACCAGAAACTGAGCTCAAGCGAGGAACTATTTATTTCTTGATCCCTTCCTCTTCTCTCCCTGAAAAAAAGAAGACTAGTTCTAACAAGAAGATCAACAAGACTAGTAGTAGTAAGAAGAGTATTTCTGATGTTGTTGTCGCCTCTAGGAAGAAATCTTCCCGCCGGGAACGCCGGAGTGCAAGCCATGCCGGAATATGGAGGCCTCGTTTAGAGAGTATTTCTGAGGACTAATAATAAAAGTGGTGGTTTCTTTTTTTCTTTTTCTTTTTTGAGTTTGCCGGTGATGGAAAATATAATCTGCTGGCTTTCTTGAGGGAATATCAAAAATGGTTTTCAATTATTGGAGGAGAGCGAAGAATGATATGTTCTCTCTTTTTTGCCCTTTTTGATGTGTCCCTTCTTGAAATGAAATATGTATCTCATCATGGGTTTTTTTGGTTTTGTGGATAAACAAAAATTTGCCTTGTTAATATTTGCCTTTGATTTTGATTTTCCTTCTTCAATTGTTTCGGCTGCTTTAATTTATTCGAATAACATAGGCCAAGCTTTAATCTATTCGTTTCTAAAGAAAAACAGACCACTTTCGTGCTCTCTGAAATTTTGAATCACACATTTTGTTAGTGCAAATATATATCTTCCTTTTTTGTCTTTGATCTCTGATGCGCCATGATGTTGTAGTGAAGACTAAGAATATTATCGAATTTTACTTGCAAGACGATTTGATTTAGTTTATTGAATCAAATATATATATCTATCACTTGAAAATTGAAATAATTGTTCGCAGTAAATTAATTGTTTGGTCATTATATTATTGATCCATTTACGATGGAAGAGTTGAATGTCAGATACATAACTTCAATGATGAAGCCGAGTTTTATAATTAAGCGTCATGAGCTAATCTAATCAAATGGAACATGCTTGCTGAACACATGTCTTCCCGAGGAATCTGGTTATCTATTTATATTAACATAAACTGTACTACGTACTGACATTAATAAAAGGCTTATTAATTAAGCTGACATAGCTTCCGATTGCTTGTATAGATCAATTGTTGGCTGGGAAACGATTTGATGTGATAATTAAGATTAATAACAAAATATTTAAATAAATAACGATCAACGCTTATTGAACAAAGCAAAAGGTCAAAATAATTAGGACTGTGGACTTGAGAAAATGATGAAATAAATTTAAAGAATGTGCTAAGGCAACAAACGGACGGAATTATGGTAACAACTAAGTTATTAAAATGCGATGCATAACTGTAAATAGTGTCTTAATTAAGATTAATGATTATGAGTCTACGCTTTGCGCACTTAATGTCCCGGACCTTGTGTGATTAATAAATCTTAACATTTTTAATTTGGGTCAATTCTTAGACCATAGGTTAATGGTACGGTACAACTAGATGGCCACTATAATATAATTAAATCAATTTCATATTGATGAAGGAAGATCCTTACGGCAGTTATTTTTACATGTATATATTTAAATATAAGTAAATATAGCTTAATTATAATATACGATTGAAGGTGAAGTTTGGATCTCAATAAGCTTATAACTAAATGAATTGGTTGCTGGAGATGGAAGATAGAGATAGAGAGTATGTGGGATAAAAACAAATGGGAACAAGCTGGCATGTATGGCGTACTATAAGTGATCTATAAATATTGGTTGTTCACGTGGGAATGTGGGATTCCCTCTTCTCTCTCTAACTCATTCATGCTATGAGATTAACATATATATTGACTGCTTGAACGAAAGTGGATGTGATTAATATTAATAGTATATAAATAAGCTAATTTGTGAGGTATTAACGGTTGAAATTGAAGTCGGGCATGATAATTGTAATGGATGTAAATAGGGTGTAGGCTAAGGGGGAAAAAGTTAGTAGAATGGTAGGCGTTGATTGAAATGAAAGTATGAGATATAGAAGAGGATAGGTTAATTACTTAATCAAAAAATTACATTGAGAAGAGGGGTAATAAAAAGGAGCGAAGTACTAGTGGGGATAGAGATCCCGAGGAGGGGGAAAAGGAGAGTGGTTAGGAGAAAGGAGATCAACACGCTAAGTTTACGCCATTAATTCATTTTTGCATCACATTAACCAGACACACTTCCCCTCTTTCTTCACTTTAACTCCCTCTCTTTGCTCTCTTTTCATTGCATCACATATCACTCACACACTTTATACATGATAGGAGAGTACTCTTTACTGGTCTCATGATCCTTCTGTCAAAATTTCCTTACTAATAAATATACTAGTGGTATTAAATTCCAATCCAATCCAATAGCAGTGATTAGACACCAATAAAGTAGTAAATCAGTTTCCAAATTATGTTGATCAAGAGTTTTGAGTGGGTCGACCATAGTAGCTAGATTTATATCCGTTTTTCTTTAACTTGTCTGAACAAATAAATTTTTATTTTCAAAAAAGGGCAGCTCACTAAATTTGTGATTTAATCATCATTTTTTAGGTTATACATGAATACCATATTAATTGTTGGTATATTATTTATTTAACTATATAGCCCCCCCCCCCCCTTAAGATTATATATGAATATTTTTATTTTAGTTCAATTATTTTTTTTGTTATGATTGATTTGAATTCGTTTTCAATCACATTGGAACCACTAATTCTAAAATCATTACCTCGCCCAATTCAATAATTGATTAGGTTTGTGAGTAATTGTGGGGGCCACTAGGTTCACATAGCACGTAACTACGTATAATATGCGTATATAATCAAGTGTCGAACTTTCTTATGAATACTACTATCCAGAAAAAAAATGGTTGGATAAGAATGGAGACCGGCTTCATGAAATTGATACAAGAGACGCTATAAAATTAAACTAACGTACAGTTATATTTTTGCTCAAAAAAATACCTTCTCAATTGTTTTCAGTTTTAAATAATTTACTTAATATATCACTTTTGATCACATTTTTGCTATATATAATTATATACAATCATATGTATATATAATTTCATAATACACATTATAAAGAATTTTGAAAAAAAAAATGAAAGTTTAGGAAATTAAAGCAGAATAATTTTTGTAGCTTATACTTTAAGTTTTGGAGTGATGAGTAGATTGATTAGAAAGGAGGAATGAAAGTGCGTAGATCCATTCTCACATGACGAGGAGGAACCTCATAAGTTGGTTATGGCTAAACAATAATCCACCATCTAAAAAGGAATCAACAAGCTAGAGTACCGTTCTTTTTAGAGCAAAGTCTCAATCCATCAATCCATCTCTTCATTTTCTTTTTTAAAAACATCACATTTATTTAATTTATCTCCTTTCCCCCGGTCACCTCCATTAATTCTTTTTCTTATCTATCAATAATCGAATATTAGTAGGTCACAATACCTTTAAAATGACTTGAACTATGAGACGTCAAATTGATTCTCTTCGACTTCAAGTGCAATCTTATCTTCTTTTCTTTTCGGGATCATTGAGCTCGGCTCATTATTATATAACATGAACAAGCATAAAAACATCACACATCAAGGACAAACATCACTACTTTAAATTAGGAGTAATTAGTTGCTAAAAAAGTCCACTGCTTCGAGAGCATAATGTACAATCCAAAACGAATTATCTGAGCACTACCGCTAGCTTTAATTTATTCCAATAATAACGTATGAAATGAAAGTCATAGTGATCGAAATAAACCATACATACAGCTGTACCTAACATGCATATAAATGATTGTTCTTGACCTAATGCCATGAAGAACATTGAGATAAATTGAGATAAACTTGAATTAAAATTAAACTACAAAATATATTAAGGAAGAGAGTAATATATGAATTATATAAATTTAAAGAAGATTACCAAAGTACTCCCTAAGGTTCATATGATACGAGTTATTAGTCAATGATTTTACATGCAAAACTAGGAAAACATTAGTTTGAGCAATTTATTGTGAGCATGCAAAATTAGTATTATTTTCCAATTTTACATTAACATCATTATATACGTGAACTTTCTATCCCCCCTCTTTACATTTAATATGAAAGATTAATGATGGAAATTTCAAATATTAATTTATTATATTGACTTTTAAATATTACTTCTATAATAAAAAATAAAGTGCTTCAAAAAATTCTCACATTACCTTTTATAATATGATTGTAGGGGTATTAGTTAAATTACATGCATATCTTTTAATTGTTCATTATATATAAATAATGATTATCAAATAAAAAAAGATGACACATCAAATAATGCTGTAATATAGTGACACAAAATTATTAAAATAAAAGGTTGCGGGTTTAATGCCATTACTAATTTATAATTATAAAAAATTGCATATGCATCAAATGACGTATCCGTACTGTACGACGACGAGTAGTCCTAGTTGTAGATTTTTATAAAATGATAAAAGCAATTAGGTACCCTTGGTCTGTGATTGAAATTGAAGCCGATTTTAATTACAAGTTTTAATTTATAATAATGAGGAAGCATTTGACCAAAAAAATAATAATGAGGAAGTAGCATCCTCGGTTTTCATGGCTGTAACTGAGTTTCCACTTGGTTTCTTAGCAGGTGGCATATGCACATAAGCAACATCTCCAACCTCAAAAGCATAGATTTATGTCTTTAGTTTAGGTGGTTAATCCTATGACATAATCCATAACTCTGCATTATGCTCCCTTCCTTTTCTTCACTTCACGAACACTCAAATCCCATCTTGCACATTATTGTTTTCATCCCTTGTATTCATGCCTTCCGTAGTGGCACATTAACCTGCTTTTCGCTTTTTCGCTACAACGTTACTCTTTGCTGATTTAATCAAGGACCATTGTCTCCCACCTTCAAAACCTCCTGTTTCTGAAATTTAAATAATCGCTTTAAGCTGCAACATTATCAGCCGTAAATTTTTTAATTCTTAAAAAGAATGTTCCATTAATATGAGAATAGACAATATATACTTGTAGTTACTAGTAGTATATCACAATATCAATGTGCTGTTTTCCATTCTTAAACCTCGGAGTAAAATATTACAGAAAGAAAGAAACTTCATCTTTTCCTTAGTAAAGACATCCTATCCAAGTACAGGGCCTCCCTCTTTAAGGCAGATAGGTTCACAGTAATTCATGAACTAGAATACCATCAATTCTCTGCTTAGTATTTAAAATGAACTTTATGCTAAAGGTTTAAAAATTAACAAAGAAAAAAAAGAGGGGGCAACAAAATACGAATTATGATCAAACCCCTTAATTTGGTACTATTCTTTTTCTTGTCAGATGTGTTGATTCTTCAGGGTCACGTAACCCCCAAAATCTGGTTAGCAGTTGCACCACAAGAACTTAAGATTTTGCTCCAATGTCTAAATGAGGCAAGAATCTCTCCCCTAGCTCCCACTTCTTAAGTTCAGACATCAGATTTGAATCTCCATGATCCAATGTCTGAAAGAGTCGTATACACTGACATCAATATATAAATTAAAAGTGTTCCACCAGATTTTCTTTTGACACTGTAGAAGCCGATGAGATTATGCACGGCTCCTCTCACATTTTCACTGTTTATTAGCTGTGTAACAAGCCGAGCAAGTTATTTTCTCTTCCTTATTCTTTTTCTCTTTTCTCATTTTCATTTCTATCTCTCCACCCACCCACAGCCATCTGTCTCCCATCTATCTATCTCTCTTGCTAAATCTCAAACTCATCTCCTCTCTTCATGCTGAGAAAAGAGGTGCCGCTCCCCACCGTTGGACTTGCCGATCGCCACTGTCAGCCTCTTTCTTCATCATCCTGCTTTTGATCTTCATCCCTCTCATAACCACATCACACTCAATCTTTGTATCTTCAAAGTCTCTCCATCTATCTTCTTCTTCTTCATAAATGAAGCATCTATCACCCAAATCGAAGCCGGTCATTCAGTGCCTTCATCAGCTTCAACATCGCACTCAAAGGTCGGTGTCTTCCAAAGCTTTGGTGGGTCAATCCGTACGATCTAGGGTTTTCGAGTTGTTACTTCCACTTTTGCATCTGGACGAATTTTTGCGCAGGTGATTACAAAATATGGTTTAGAAGTACAAAAAATGATGTATATTTACTCATTGTGTTGACAGAAAAAGCAATCCACGTTTGGATTCTTTTAACTTTTATTTCTATATTTGTGGTCACGCAGGTCCATGGCTTGTGCTACTTTTGCTTTTTCAGTCTCAGTGGGTAACACCCCATGTGCTTCTGTCATTTCTATTTATGTGGGCGAAGATTTAATTTGTTGCTTGGTCCAGGTGATAATGGCAGCAATGTTGGTGCATTTAATCTCGCAGCTGTTGCAAGTGACCAGCCAAATTCATCTGATCCATTTAAAGGTCTGTGTGGTTAATATTTTGTCTGGTGACTTTTATATTATATGTTCTTATTGCATTTATTGGTGGAGATATGGAGCATTCACTCATTCTTGATTAATTATAAATGCAATGGATATCTCATATTATATGCTAAGCCATTGTCTTATATGTGCATTTATTGGTGAAGAAATGAGTCATTCAATCATTCTTGATTAGTTATAAATGCAATAGATATGTCATATTATGTTCTAAGGCACTGTCATATATGTCTCTGTTTGAAATGTTGCCTGAATTATCACATGCTATGGCATTTTCTGCAGCTTTCAATGTGTTTTGGTCAGTTTGATTTTATCTCTCTTATTTTATACTCATTTCAAAATATTTCTATATCAATTGTTGTGTTACAGAGGCATCACAAAAACCACATAAGGAAAATAAACCTTTCTGCCATTATGAAGAGTACCCATGTCAGCATCAGCCTACTCTTCATTTGCCATGCAGACAAAGAAAAAATATCCAACATAATCATGACCCATCTCAAGTTCCAGGCATTGCAATGCTCTAAAATAATGCGGGTGAATAGTCCTCTTATTCTTGACTTTATTTTTTCCAAAACCATGCATTTAGCAACAGCCATGCAGCTAATACTGAAGCTTGACATTTGTGCAGCATTATATTTTACTGAACTTACGACAATGGTGCATATTTGGCAAGACTTTCTTGCATTCGTGTGAGTAGAAGATGGAGGGAACTTGACACCTATGCTGCTACTGTTGTAAGTCCTAAGAGAGCCAAGACAAGGACTCACCAAAAGACAAGTAGAAACATCTCTGCTGTGCAAGGTATGCTGTGCAGTCTATTACTCATATATTGTTTTGTTTGTCTCACTTTGATGTTTTGATCAAGTGAATTAGTTCCTCAACAAGAATATTACAAGGACATAAATTTTGATTTGGAATATCAAGAAGATTTTGTCTTCCACAATGAATCTGAATCTGATAAAGAGAGAGTTTGGTGTTATGCACATTTATTTTTTTTTGTTTGTTTCAGGAAATATGTCCTTTTTGAAAGCAACATGTCTATAAAAAATTTCATGTTTCCTTTTGAGATTCAGTTTTCCCTTTTAATTCCCTTTTCAGTAAATGTTAAGGCATTTTATCTTTTAGTTTGGCATGAGAGTTTAATAGTTGAGAATCATGGATATTTGTTGTCAGTTGCTAGCATATGTTTTCCATAAGTTTAATGTAGCCATGCTCTAAATCTATTTTAAGAAAAGATGATTTCTCCATTATCTTCAATTTTTCAAAGCCTGATTTTGCTCTGTTATTCAGTGTGTTGGCTGCAGAGCAAGTGTGGGTTGTTGTGGTTGTTTTATGCATAGCACAAAGAAATTATCATTGATTTAAAACACGCTTGGATCACTTAAACTCACACCAAATAGGTCTGATGAGGAGTAAGGGAGAGGGGGAGAATTGAACAGAAAATATGAGAGGTGAAGAGGGGAAATTAGAGACCTTTATATTCAATATCATTGTGTTATATTTAAATAGAGACCTTTATATTGAATATCGTTGTGTTATATTTAAATAGAGATCTTCGTATCAAATATTAGTGTGTTATGTTTGAATAGAGGCAAATTTTGTATATTTGATTGGGAAAAGAAAGGTAAATAATGGTCCATTGGTTGTGTTTTTTGAAATACAACCACACAAATATCTATGTTCCCATATTACTTTATCAAGTATTTCACATTATCCCCTTTTTATTGTTAACCTCTGTGCGTTGATATTGATTTCTTCTATTCTACTGTCTATGTTCTTTAAAACACAAAAAGAAGAGTTGTTTCTTTATAAGGTAAAAAGATGATACTTCTGGAAGCACATGTGTCCAGTCTTCAAATCTGATTGTGGCCATGCTGTTGCAGCAGATCATAGTTTATCTTCCATCTTACTTGATCTTCCTTCCATCACAGGGTATCGTATGTTGGTCATTGCAATTACATTGAGGAATTTGTACTATACCGGATGTCCACACTTTGTGTATAGAGTTTCAGGTTCAATGGTTTTTTTAAATGGTTGCTGTGTGTTGCAGTGTTGCAGCCTTAGCTGATTAGTTTTATATGGGCTTGCTTGGGACAATGGCAACCTTGCCTAAATATAGGGGCTTGCTTGGGACAGTGGCAACCATTGTAATGGGAAGAAGGTGCTTCTGCACTCTGGAAGGGCATTGTGCCAGGACTGCATCGTCAATGTTTGTTTGGAAGGTTAAGAAATGGGTTATAGGTGCTATAAGTTAAATGAATTGATGTTCATATTTATTTATAACATTTGGTTAGTTGGCCATGTTGGCCTTTAAAAGGTTAAAAATTTCTATGTGGGAAGTATGTGGGAAGTCACATTGTTGGAGATGTTCCATAATCAAAGAAAATTCTTGCTGCCCTTACTACTGGTAAGTCCAGTTCTAGGTTCTATGGGAATATAAATGAATTTGTTTGTATATCTTTGAATTGTTGTCATTCTCTTTGCAAGAATATGCATGCTCAACTTAGTATTTGTTTGTATAAATTATATCAGGTTAAATTCATAATTTGGGCAACTTTACTTTACATTTTGGTTATTTTCAGGGTACATGGGAACTTTTGTTTATTTATTTGTTATTAATTATTTATTATGTTTATTATTTCATGATTTTTGTTTATGTGTTTATTATTTATTATTTATTATTTATTATATTTAAGGGACCTACTTTTTCAAAGCAATCTGCCTTATTACAGTACAAATCAACAGTGGCTGTCAGTGTTTAGGTATATCTTTTATGTTCTTATCTTTTTGTTGGGAAAGGTGGAGAGGAGTGGTTGAGTCTCCAAAGTTCTTTTGCAGATTTTTTTTTTGTTTTTACATTTACACTTACATTTATATTGGTTTGTTTGTGCTTCACATTTTTTTGTATTGCATGTTGGTTTACTTTAGGTGTTATTACGCCTAAAGTTTATTTTTGTTCTTTAGTTTGTATTCATCTATCTATTTGTGTTACATATTTATATTAATAAGTTTTTAGCTACCAGGAGGTTGGCCGCCTATCCTAGATCTGTCTTTGTTATATATATATTGGTATATTAAAATGGATTCATTTTAAACTAAAATGAATCCATTTTAATATATGGTAGTGAATGTCTTTGTTATATATATATTGGTATATTAAAATGGATTCATTTTAGTTTAGAATTTATGGTAAGGCAAATTTTATCAATTCTTTTGGGCATGGGTACATTTTGAGGTGATGGCTCCTTTAGTTTTTGGTGGCCCGAGGCACCATGACTATTTATTGCTCCTTTGGATTGTATTTCAAGGAGGAAGTGTTATTTGTGTGAGGGTGGTTTTAGCACTGATTCCAGGAATGCCTTTGGTTTCTTTTCTGCTGTCCCTGGTGCACATTTTGTTTGGTTCTTCTGAACTTCTATCAGGTGTTCTGATGGTAGCCTATGTTTTGTTGGATGAGTTGAACGGGACAAGAATGCCCCAGATATGTTATTTTGTGTCAGCATGCTCTTAATAAATGAAAAGGTGAGTTTTGTGGTTCTTTCATATATTTTTTTGCCTCTTTTCAGATAAAAATTTAATCAATTTTAGTTGGTGGATGTTATGTGTTTTGTTGCTTGGCTTTGCGCTGTGTTGTTTGTGCTTAAGTGAAGTCTGTGTATTAGCATGAGGATGTTAATTGCTTCTTTGCTTTGCATTTTAGTTTATTTTAGCTTTATTTTCAACTCTCTTTTCATATTTATTCGACCCTATGACTGAATATAATGCAAGTCATGCAGCTATTGTTGATCTTCCATGGCTGATGGTTTTATTTGTTAAGTTTCTGTATGATTCTGTTCTTTTGTTATGCATTTCCAATTTTGTTTCCAGCCCTCTTTTTATGTTTATTCGAGGCTGTGGCTGGATAGGATGCGGATCATGCAGCCATTGTTAAGCTCATTTAACTTATGGTTTTGTTTGTTGAAATCTTTTGTGGTTCTGTTTGATTATCCACCATCTATTTCACGGTTTTTGTTATTGCACATTGAGAACTAAGTTATGTTAATCTGTATCTGATTTATGGCAAGTTTGGTGTCTTACTTATGTTAAGCTAAACTTTCTTAAGTTATGTTGATTTGTATCTCATTTATGGCAAGTTTGGTGTCTTACTTATGTTTAGCTAAAATTTGGTGGATGCAAGTAACATGTTTTTATGTTTGGGCCTGGACATAGAAAATTCCTGTATTTATTGATCACTCTTTGTTTTTGTGTGTCTTCTCTTGCTTCCTCTGCAGGGTACCAAGATGCAAGCATCTGTTGTGAAACAAAAAGCACATGAAAGATTTAATAAAGGAATCCATGAGACTCGGATATATCAGTTCCGGACCTTTGAAGTTGGTGTTAACCCATACAATTACAAGGCAGCTAGACATACATATAGGATTACTTTTAATCCCTACACTGTATTTTTGCCTGGTGATGTGGCTGTGCCGCGTTCTATACCAACTATTGCATATTCCTTTACATCTATATCTGAAATTTATGCAATATCTGATGAAAAAAGTGATGCTTATCTGATTGGTATTGTTTATTGACATTAAATTTGTCTTGTGAATTATTTGGACCATGATACTTACAAATTGTGTTATTTATTGTGGATAGACATGTATGGTTTTGTCAAGTGTATGAGATCCTTGGAAGACTTGAGTGGAGGCATGTACACATGCTTATGTCCTCAAGAAGTTGTTTATGAGGAAATTTTTGCAAGTATTTGAAAGCTATTGTCCAGCCCAGCTTGGTTTAGTACATTCAACATCTATTCAGACATATGCACATGCTTATGTCCTCATTCTCTTTTGTAAATGAATCCTATTATAGTATCCAAAAGCTATAACACAAAACAACTTGATTATCTATTTATTCTCTTTTATAATTGCTATTGCTTCCATCAACTATATCTCCCGTGCAACGCACGGGAGGTACCGCTAGCTTTGTATAAATATTGGTTTCCTGTTAAAATGATCACACCAAAAGTTTTACTTATTGCCATGATCGGCAATGCCGGTGCACTGTCAAAATGATCTCACCAACTGAGCAAGGAGCATTCGCTAGAGCATTCTTAATTAGTATAGTGCTTGGAATCAAATGATAACAATGGAATTTTCCTTCCATATAACCACTTCTTCTGAAAAGGTAATGTTATGAAGGTTACTCTATTTTCCAGTGCCATGTAACACACATGCATTGTATCATAAACGAGCTAAAAAAATTTCTCGAATTCAGTTGGCTGTCACTGAGAAGTATTTTCACGCACCACTTGCACAACAAGTAGAGATGACACACAATGGATTTTGTGTTGGGACAGGAAGCAACAAGGAGGTTCAAAATTGCCTGCACATTATTTGATTTGTGAACGCATGCAAGAATTTGTTTTTGCAGCTGCCCATTATGATATTAGTTGTTACTAGTTTCTATTTCTGAGAATTTTGTACAGAATTGGTCGGCAGATACACATTATGTGGTCATACAGTCTGTAATAGGCCTTGAAAGTCAAATGTAAGGCCTAGATTCATAAACTAAGGTGTTAGTTTCCAATTACTAGACGAAACAGCCAATGAAAGACCAATAAGTAATTCAAATAGTGATTTAAACCAAAAAATTGGAAATTAATAAAAAGCAGGCCGCGAGCGGCGAGCTTTTAAGAATTTGAGAAATAATATAGGGTTGACCACAATGATATTGGGGTGATAATGTGAGAGAACCGTGCGAAATAGACCACAATGTCCATCAAGATGCTTTGTTTTGATGACAATAAAGCCATTTCTTATTTGGGCCATCAAATCACTGGGCACAAAACATGGGTCGTATCTGGTAAATAATTGGCTAAGTATGTGAGCTAGGAAATATTCTGTAATTCTATTCATTGAATTTTAATTTATACGCGCTAGACATTATAGCTCCCAGTTGGCGCCTGAATTGTTTTCCTGTGTATCATGAATGGAGCAGCCCTCTCATTTCATATTGTTAACAAACATCAATGTTCTTATTCGAAGAGTTATTGACTTATGATACTCCCTCTTTCCTAATTACAACTCCCTTTCATTTTTCAGGAAAAATTAAGAATGCAAAATTAATTTCTTTAAATTGCATATAATTATTTTTTTTCTCAAAACTAATTTATTCTACTTATAAACTAATTTATCATCTAATTGCATGATCTAACACATTATAATTTAGTGATCTGCTTTATTTTCTTAAATTTCACAAAAAAATCAAAAGTCATCTTGTATTCAAAACTGGGGGAGTATTAATTTGCCTGACCTATAATTAAAAGGTCCATCATGTATTAGCCCAAGTTAAACAAATAAATATTGACAAAGGTAGTTTAGTCTAAAGTGACCATAATTAAAAGGTCCATCATGCGCGGTGGTCTCACTGTAGTGATGGGTGGGCCTTTATAAAAAAATTGGCAGAGCGAGGCATTTTAGTCTTTTCGCTTTAATTTTAGTTTGACAAAATAAAATATTGTTTTAACTGGTACTTTGTAAAATTTAGTGTCCCAATTTATAAATCATATACTCCCTCCGGTCCTATTTATAAGTCGTCAACCGCCCATATTGTATAAACCAAGGAATGACGGTTAGTGGTGGTTACATCATTAAATTGGTCTTGTTTTATTTTTCATTTCCATCTTTGCCCCTCCTCGCAACTATTAAATGAGTCATAATGAGGCAAACAAAAGTAAATGCAGAGATATCTTTTTTCAATGACAAGGGCATATTTGGAAAACTTTAATTAATGAGTTAGTTAGTGGTAGTTGGCGACTTATATTAAGGACCAAAATTTAGTGGCGGTTGGCGACTTATAAATAGGACCGGAGGGAGTAGTCTGCAATGTCATACCTTTTCTTTGATACCGTTCTGATTTTATTGCAATAACAATCTCATTAATAAGTTGAGATTTTAGCATACAAAACACCACAATTTATGTTAGGGACAGGTCTTACTTTTTTCAATATACACACACGTATATGGTGGCCAACCGCTGGTTACATGGGATGAGAAAATCTCGACACCAAAGCAATACTATCTCGTTAGCTGGCGAGTTCAGCACATACTATTGACTCTAACTCCCCTTAAGCTATTACTCTCTACTCAATATTATAATTTAAGCAGTTAAAACTTAGTATTTTATTAAGTTACCAAAGAAAATACGAAATTATCGTGAAATATATATATACAAATAAACTGATAAAAAAATGGGTGGTAGGGGAGTAGATGGTATAGACATAGAAGGGAAACCAACTCCAATTCATGTAGAGGGCAATATGAGAGAGGCTTATGTTAATGATAATGACAAAGAAGTAAAGAAATCAAGAGTGATATACAAAACCAATACGAATTGCCCTATTATTAGTCTATATAGTATTATTTCTGTAAATGTTATCTGGTAATGCAGTTTTGTTTATACTTTGAATCCTTTGGTACCTCTCCTCGTATATATTGTGTACAGTGAGAAGGAAGAGGAGAATGGAAGGTGGCGGCGTGAGGAACGGGGAGGGGGTTGCGTGAGGAACACGTCAATGTCTCAATCCAAGTTGTACTTAAAATCCACACACTCCATTCTATGAATCTGCCCCTTTTCCCTTCCCTTTCCTATTTCCTTATCCCATGCCCCACCTCTCTTCTTCTTTTTTTAATCCCACCCCCCATAGTTGACTTTTCCATAGCTCTCCTTCTCTGACCCAGCCCCCCACCCTAATGGTCATGGACCCACCTCCATCCTATTCACACTCACACACACACAACATGCTGATGTGTAATACTATTTGATTTTCTTGTCAAAACTTCCCATTCTATTTCTTTCCCTTGAGCAAGAACAAGAAACTAGAGACAGACACTAGACACTAGACACTAGTAATATTACATCGAGGCTCTCTCTCCCAGAGACACCTCAAAAACAAATCAAAAAATTCTAAAACACCCTGTGTGAGTGTGCAAACATACAATAATTATGCAAATATACAGGTAGTGTATATATGTCATTCCTGTGGAAAAATATACAACATTGTAACATGATTCTAGATAAATAAAAATAAAGCAATAAATGGAATCAACCTCCTCCCCCTCCTCCTTTTTCTTCTTTTGTCAAATCAAGCCTAACTGAACCTTCCATCACTGTGCTGACCATTCAAAAAAAGGGATTTGACCTTATTCAGCACAGTAGAGATTCAAGAAAAGTGTCATCCCTTGGCTCCTCCTTCGCTCTTGAAGAAAACCCATTTTCAGAATGCTGATTATTGTTATTTGTACTATGATTTTGATTCATGAAAGATCCCATTTGATTCCCATACCCTGAAAAACCAAAACTTCCTTGACCCTGAAGCATTCCTAAACCATCTCCTCTAAAATTCTGAATGGAATTGTTAGTGTTGTTGTGTGTGATGGCAGATGGCCTTATGGCTGTGGTGGTCATTATACTATTGTTATTTGTGGGATTGCTTATGAGAGGTCTGTTATTGCCACCACCACTTCCTCTGGCCGCAGGAACATCATGGTTATGTTTTCCCTCGTAGGTTGTGATCACTGCCCTTAGGTCATGTGATGCTCTCTCTACATGCTTCCTCACTGGACATCCAGGGTGTGTGCACTTGTAGTAACTCCTATATAATTCACCAATCACATTAAATGATCAGACATGATTTCCCACACGTGAAGGTACATTCAAATAAAGTGCATGGTGCCCACTATGTGTTATCATGTAGCAACAGATTAGGTAACCATTATTATAAGCATTTGCATTGGTGAAGGGACAAACTACTATTTGTGATTCAACTTTAAAAGTAGATTTAGTTTCAAAAAGTTTGGATTTTTTGTTTACTTTTAAAAAATTGAGTTTACCTTGGATTAGGATTTCCCTTCACTACTTTTTGGCCGTATTTTCTCCATCTGTATCCATCATCTAGAATATCTATGTCACTGGTTGTCTGGACTACAACTCTGGGTTCTCTTACTGTTCTACTTCCAGCTGCAGAAATACCCTCATTTTCACCTTCCATTTTCCTGGAAAATTGATGGAAAAAATTAATCTCATGGTATAGTGAATTATCTTTACATAATGAATTAATGATCATGATGTAACTATTTAAATAAGATTTAAAACTTACCATCTTTTGGCATCAGATTCCTCTTCATCAAATTCATCTCCTCCTGATCTAGTCCTCTGGGAAGTCTGCTCAAAATCATCATCCCCTATGGATATAGATGAGTTTTCTGGTGTTGCAGCTGAATCCATCTGTCCATTACCATGGCTAGCAAATGACTGATCTGCTATTTCAGCTGACACAGAATTTGAAGCAGGAATTGCAAGAGAAGCTGAATTATTTGATGAATTCCTCCTAGTAGCCTGAGGCTTTGGATGGTTATGTGTTCCCTTATAAACAATCTCAGTAATTTGGCCATCCACAGACCTCTCAACCTTTTTCTTTGTTGGACAATTTGGGTATGTGCATTTATAATAGCTTCTAGGATTCTCACTTCCTTTCACAGTCTTTTGACCATATTTTCTCCAGTTGTACCCATCATCTGATCTTCTACTCAAGGTCTGAGGTTGTTGTACTTGTGGATGATAATTGCTTTGATCAGACTGAAACCCATTATTGTGGTTTGCATGGACATTATTACTAACAACCATATCATTGGAATAGCCTTGTGTTGAAGTGTTCTCTGGTTTCACCATATTCTTTGCAGATGAAAACTTGTCCTGCTTTGTGGCTTCTTGAAAACTCCAAGCCTGTTTGTTGTGGATATGAAAAATAATTATGAGAACAATTATGGAAAGAAATACACAGAAAGTATATGTCTTGTGTGGAAATTAATCACTTACAGTTTGATTAGAGGGTGCTGAAGTTTGAAACATTGAATTGGATGCAAGAGGAGGCCTAGGTTGGGTTTGAAAAGAGAAACTTGAGAAGTTCTTGTCTTCTTCTTTGATATTTTGCATGTTTTGCCCAGAACTTGTCTTCCAATTGTAGGCCTGAGCAGAGAATGCTCCAGTTGTAGGAGATGGCAAAATCTAAATCCAAAAATGTAAAAAAAAAAGAGAACAAAATGAATTAATCCAACCATATGATAAAAACCATAAGGCAAACTAAGATAAAAACAAGCAAAATCAACCAAAAACAAAACAGGAAAAATTCTAGAATAGGATCAGACATAATTAAACTTAGCTTCCATGTTTTGATCATGCATCTTCTTTCAGAATCTAATACATGATTTGTAAGAAATAAAATTCACAAAGTCAACCAAGTCACATATCTGTTTCATTTCTCAAAGAGGCACAACAATATTGTAAGAAAAGAAACAAGTGAACAGTAAAGGGGAGAGAGAGAGAGCGTGAAACTTACGTGGGAAGCATTAAGAAGAACAGGAGAATCAAGGAGTTCAGCAGGGCTCAAACCAGGAGGTATGGAGAAGTAAGAAGAAGGAGAAATGGGAGGAGGAGAGAGAGGAAGAGAAGGAGGTGGTGTGGACTTAAATTTAGGCACACCAGACCCACTTCTCTCAGCTACACGATCAGACAATGATCCTCTATTCTTATCAGAGGCAGGGATGTCAGGAGAAGCAAGGAGATCAGAAAAAGAAGTGTTCATGAATGGATGTGTGGAGAAAGTGAAGGTGGTGGGGTGTGAGTTGCCAGAAGTGTCAAGGCTGCCTGAAGAAGATGCCATAAGAATAAGAAAGAGAAGTGAGAATAGAGAAGTTGAAGAGGGAAATGAAAGTTTGAGAAAGAGAGAGAGAGGAAGGTTTTAATATGAAGAAGAGGAAGGGAAGAAGAAGATGGTCACGTATGGCGCAAGGCTTTGATTTCTATTGGGAAGGAGGTACTTTCTGGGAAGTAATAGAGGGGAGAGAGAAAGAGAGGGAGGTTTGACCGTGGAAAATGTGCCACGCTGGAAAATGGAAAATGGAAAATGGAAAATGTTTTTTATTGTGGTATATTAAGAAAAGGCCAGTCAAAGCTCGTGGGTTTGACTGGGAGGAGGTGGCTGGCTGGCTAAGAGAAACAAAGAGAGAGAGACATGTATCAATGTATGGGTGGTGATGATAAAAATAAAAATATGTGTTATGATCTTTTTTTCTCGTTATGGTCATGTCTGACTTCCCGAATCGTGAAACTGTGGCATGGCCTCTCTGTTTGTGAAAAGGTGTCATTTTTAATGTTGTTTCTGCTGTTGGGAAGTGTACAGGAACAGAACAGTTTTCACAGTTGTGAGGAGCAGTTTTAGATAATGTCAGTTGCTCCACATCCATCCATTTGTTTCTTTTTCGATAAAGTTAAATATAATCTTTGCCGTCTGAGTTTGCCTTAATTCTACTTTTAGTTTTAAATCTCTGTATTTTTTTTTTTTGGAATATCCCATGTAAGATTAGAACTGGGTTAAATTGAATTCAATTAATTAATCTTCATACTTAAAATAAGAGATTTATGTCACTATGAGGATAAAAACGCCGAGATTTTTATTTAATTATAGGGATCATTCTTTAGATTTGATGATCAAAACCTTTTGCTTCAAACTTAAGATATTAAAATTAAAATGAAATGAAAAACTTATGGGATTAAAGAATAGATATGGATATGTTTGGGGAGAAAAAATTGGTGGCCATGTGACAACCTGCTCCATAGAGGTTGTCAATTTTCTTATGAGAGGATCTTCATACGATCACCCTTTTAGGGACATCATTGAGGATGTCAAGCTACTAGTTGTATGGGAATAACAGGTTATGGTGGATCACATCTGGTAAAATTGGTGCATGACACGATATATAGATAACTTATGCTTCTATGAGGAACCGCCCATTAAACTACGGATAGACCTAGCTAGGGACGCCTAGCTAATTATTCATACAGTTTGAGCTCATATGATCCTTATTTCTAGTTTGTACTCAAAAACGGGTAAGGATCTTTCGGCAGATTGCATTGTTTTCTAGACAGGGATTGTGGGGAGAAATGGAAGAGAAACAAACACCTGTTTAGACAAGAGGAGATATTTGGGAAAAGTAAAGATGATATTTGTTTACTTCTTTTCCCCTTTTTTGTTGGGAGTGGGACAACCAAGAAAAGATCTCAGAGCACTGCTTGGAAACGAAGAGGGGGACATGGAGGATTACCATAATGTGATGTGTTATGGAGGACCACAGAAACTTCGATGCTATCTCGTAGTGTTCATATTTGGAGTTTGGATTTGGACATATCCAAACTCTCATTTGCATTATTCCACAAGGCCCCTCAATCTCTAAGTTTTGTTTCAATCTTTAAGTTTTGTTAGTTGGCACAATCCTCCATTTTATATTTTTATTCATTCACATCCAATAGAGGAGGAGTTCATTTTATGATTATTTAATTGAAAAATATACATATACAATAATAACAATAATAAAGTCTTATCTCACTAGATGGGGTCGACTATATACATAGCATAATATCATTGTCGTTATCCATGTTGGTAATATAAGGAACCATAAAAAATTAATTGAAGGTAAATGCATGTAAAATGACTGTCCCATTTATAATGTAATAAGAGCGTAATTTTGTCAATTCACTATTGCCCAAGATGCATGTTAGACAGTTGACAATAAAAAGATAAAAGATAGTATCATCAATAGGCCTTTTAATTGGGGTTAGACTGGCCAATGACATTTATTCCGAACAAATGACAGTTTATTACTCTCGTGATACAAAAATTTGCAGGGCCACTTAAAATAAAGTAACCTTGGTCTAGTGATTTTTAACTTCGATGGCCAATCCACCACAAATTTAAACGTTCATTGGTTCCACTACCATTTTCAATTGTCAAATTGTTGTGTTACCTGACCAAATTACTCTCTTAAAAATATGGTGGTCCCTTCTCAAGGGCGCTAAAACTTTTATTTGAGAGTTTGAAACGGTATATGGACAATAATAATTGTGTTGTCCACTGTGTGAAACATCTCACTTCTTAACACTGGATATTTTTAAACATCCCAAGATTTCTCTCGTTTAGATTATCACTGAACATTCTTTTTAGAACTTGACCCAGCTCAAAATAATGTCAAAGCATTTCTTCGTCACACTTTAGTTTTCTGTTTTGTTGGACTAACACACAGTTAAAAAAAATGAAAGTGTATGCTATTGATTAATGGGAAATGACAAAAAAGTTCCTTAATTAGTTCTAAATTCAAGATCCTAGATAGATAATTTATACTCCCTCCGATCCGTAATATAATAGCCTAAAATTTGAATGATTTTGGTCCAAAATATAAGAGTTTATCTCACATTCTCTCTAATTTACATACTGCTATAAATTGATTTAAGTAATTTTTTCCTTTAAACTAGTTTATTTTACTTATAAACTAATGATAATCTAAAAATATATCAAATATGTCATGATTTAATAGACTATTTTGCAAACTTAACTTCTCCAAAAAAAAAGTTATCTAGGTCTTATATTTAGGATCGGAGGTAGTATTGTTTTTGTCATTTTTACCATCCAAGCTGAGCTATATTCGAATAATTTAAATAAGCCTCCAGCTGGGAAACCCCATAATTCCACATCACTTCTCTCTAATTTACATGCCCGCTATCCTGCATACTGCTTAGTGTGTGTTCTTGGCTGCGTGCACTACGTACGTTCACTCTTCCCCTGTTGCATTTGTATAATTCTTGAATATTTTCTTGTATAACAATTATACACACACTCTTTAAAAAATTGTTGTCGAATAAATTAAATCCACAAGCAACACGCTTCCCGAAACACATGTTTATCCAAAGGGAAAATAATTCCAAAACAAAAATGTGCGGAGTTTGATCTTTGATGTTCGTCACCGCAAACGTATCTCATACGGAAGCACTAATCGCGAAATTAAAATACACGTACCAGAACTTTCTTTTTCCTCAAAATTACATCCAAACATCCACGAATTCGTTTAATATTTATAAATAGCTATCATAACCATATCACAAAAGATTAATACTTACTTCATTATTTTAATATAAGATTTTATTGACTTTTTTAAGAAGTTAAATGAGCGACTTAAAATTTATTTGTTGGCTTATAAGTCAAATAAATTAGTTTGGTTTAATTTTACTTACTTTTCTTTACAAAGAAAATTAGTGTTACTTAGCGGTGTGTTGATTTTTATGCTAATGATGTAAAGGAATTTGTTTGATTTCAAGTATGTTTATATTGATATGGGAATCAAAACTCGTCTAAACCATATGAATTATGTTTAACCCATAATTTTTATATACATTTAACCCATACTAAATCCTTATGGATATGGAATCAAAATTAATACTGTAATTTAAAATTTCAGAATCTAAAAAAATATCAATATTATAAGGATTCATATGTTATGTTTTGGCTCTATCTGCCTTATTTTTATTGCAAAAATCACACTATAAAGTCTCTGTTAAGAAAATAATATTGGGTAAGTCCCTCAATTTTTCAATAATATCTAACAGTGTTTTATAGGTGCATCTATTTTCATGAACTAGTTAATATACTATAATATATGCAATGCAATCTTTTTTGCTTATTAATATATATTGTGTTTTTATAAAAAAAATCAGTTTTTCCTCTTTCCACCAATACTTTTCCTGATCACATCACAAAATCCAAGCTGTTGGATGTTATTGTTATACTCCTTGTTCTCCCAAATATAAATTATTTTTATTGTTTTTAAGGTGAGTGAATTAAATTAGACAACTAAATTATATCATACTATACATGTAATTAGATTATAAGTTAGTTTATGCATAAATAAATTAAATTAGTTTAAAAGAAAAAAATAACTATAAATATATTAAAGTGAGTAATTTTGAATCCTTATATTCTCTGGAAAAAAAAAATCAAAGTGGTCTTATAATTAGGATTAAAGAAACAATTTTTTTTCATAACTAAAGAACACAAAATATAGCAACTTTTTTATTGCAAAATTTTATTAGGAAATTAGTTGGGTTCATTCACAATTTAAAGACAAAGTTTTTAACTCATAGTCAACTAGAACATCCTCCCGTAGGCTCTAAAGCATGTTAATTAAATATTTTTTTCTATTAATACAAATACAAAATGTCAATATCTATATCAGTTTTTTTAGAGTAGCCAAAGTATTTTATTTCAACCATATGAAATACTTTGAATACAATTTTTGGTCTATCTGGCATGGTAAAATATTTTTTTTATAAAATGCACTTATTAATACAAGTTAATTTTTCTGCATTTATCAGCAGCAAGCATTTTTTTCAGTAGCACTCGATATTTTAAATATAAGGTGCTATCATATTTAATCACTAGTAATAAAATATTTAGAATGTTCATCAATATACAATAATTAAATTAGTGAATGTTAGCAGAAAAATAATGAACACATTAGAGTCAGCTTAAGCCATGTATTTTTATATTCTTGTAATCTTCATAAATTATATTTATAAGCCTACACTATAAAATTTACCTCGTGAGAAGTATCTCCAATAATACTTCCGGCATAATAAATTATAAAAAGTATGGTTACTTATGAATTCGCGTTGCTTCAAAATAAAGTAAGCAGGGTTACCCATAAAACAAAATCTCTTTACTTTAGTTTAATGTTCACCATGGAATGATTTTGGCTTATTCGTCTTTGTTTTTTATTAAATCCTCAAGCGATCAATAATTTTTAATTAAAGTAGCTGTCATAATGTTAATTATGCTTTTTTTTAAAAGGCCCATGTTGTCGCATTTAAGCCAGCTAGCTACTTTATTATAAAACATCTAGAAACGGCGGATTACATCCATTTTCACACATGTGTCCGCTTTTTAGAGTTCTCATCAATTGTGAGATAATGTTTTTTATTAAAGCAACCTACGCAGACTCACAAATTCATATTTTATTTTTCTGCATAGGAAAAAGAAAATGAAAATTGAAAACCATCGTATTTTGACTATCACCTAATACATTCGCTTTTCTAATACCCCGTATTTTTGTACAATTTAGTGGTTTTTAGTACCAGTATAATTTAGTAGTTAGAAGACATTATCAAAGTTCCCCCCAACAAAAATAGTTAGAAGACATTGTCAAAGTCCCCCTCCCCCCACCCCACACCCCCCCCCCCCCCCCACCAAAAATAACGTCTCGCTAATTAATACTAGTACTCTCTTAGTAGTAATCTAGATTCCCAGTCAATCAATCAATTACCATAAGTACTTCAGTGCTACTAGTTTCTTTCAACTATTAATTGTACCGATTCATAAAGGTGTTATATATGCTTTTTGCCATAATATATAGTAATAAAAACAAAAGAGATCATTGGCCAAAAAAAAAACAAAAGAGATCAGTCTCCCAGAAACTCATATTACGCTTGCTTCCCCT
Organism: Mimosa pudica; assembly: GCA_029929735.1. Taxonomy (NCBI): domain Eukaryota; kingdom Viridiplantae; phylum Streptophyta; class Magnoliopsida; order Fabales; family Fabaceae; genus Mimosa; species Mimosa pudica. The sequence goes on along the minus strand of JAKELP010000004.1, from coordinate 12,929,921 downwards.
TTCTCTTTATTTGGCTGATCAACTGGTTCCCTAATAATAAGGTTTTTGTTAACTGAATAATAAGGCTCATTACTTGGTTTTTATACAATACAGATGGTCCAATATGATAATGTTATACATTGAAAAATAAAGAACTTACAATGACATTACATGAAAAATGTTGTGTATTTATTTTATTTACTTCTCCTAATATTTATACACATTTTATGATTGCAATAAATCTAATTAATTTCATGGTATAAAGGCAAATGAAAACATTAATTACGGTTTATTATTTTAGTCTCGTGTGTTTGGACAGAGAAAATTCATGAACTTGTTATTGATTGACAAATGATTCAGGACTAGAGGACCGCAATTATTTAACCATAATTAACACATACTTTTACATATACATGGACAAAAAGTTTGAATAATGAATCGAGATTAAAGTTTGAATAATATAAGATCTTATATTTAGAAACAGAGGGAGTATTTATAAATTTGATAAGAATGAACTTTATCTTTATTAGATAACACATAGAATTCAATTTTTTTAAAATCATATAAACATTATTTGACTGGTCAAACAAAAAATATAAACATAATTTGAGAACAATAGAGATGTAAAGCATTGAAAAAAATTAAGAAAAAGAATCAGAGATCTATTCATTGACCATTCTTGGTGAGGGTCTATAGTTTTTGAGATTTGGGATTGGGATGGGTCGTCTTGACCGCCATCCACGAAGTTGTTGGACTCAGAATTGGTCAATCATCAATGTTCATACTTCTCGAAGAAGTATGGAATACGCTCATATGCACATACGATTTCGTTCTACTTGCCTATAATTTTAAGTCAAGGACATCATTAATCCATTTTCGTGGAAGGGAGCTTGTGAGTTGGATGCACCGTTAAGAAAACTTCCATGTATTTAAGTTGATTATGTTTAGTTTCTTTTTTTTAAAAAAGGTTAAATTTTATTTTTAATATCTCAAGTTTATAAAATACTTTTGTATTCAATATTTATAATATCAAACAAAATATAATGATTAAGAAAATTTAAACGATGAATGTGCAATTAAAAGACGACATAACATTCCAAAAGATAGAGTTGCTTTAATTTTAATTTTATTAATATAATCGATTTCAAAAAAAAATTAAGATGTTCTGATAAAAGAATTAAGATGCAGCCATGTTTTATTAGTGTTTAATCACATAATCATCGCTTAATGTTTCATGAACCTAACATTTTCCGTAAGACAAAACGAATAGTGTAAAGATAAAATAACTTAAGGTACACTTTATATACTCATGATATTTAGATAGACTTGATGTGAATATAAGGACCTAACATATATTTGCCACTTTTCTCATCACAGATCGTCCCAGTGAATCCTGGTTTTTGTGTGTGTGTGTGTGAGGTCCAAACATATTTTGGATCATTATGTGGCAATACGATTTTTATCCTCGCAAGTTGTTATGCTATAATCCTGTACCAGAGTACACAGGGGCTGAACTCAGCTTGCATGTTACTCCAGCCACAAATATTGTAGTAATAAGAAACAGGACACGCAATCAGCGTAAAACACAAAGAAACTAGTATTTTTAATTAATAATCGTTACTTAACTCGTCTCCTTCAACTGCCAATATCCCGAATTTGTGTGGAAAATACCAATACACATATTCTAATGACATTAGGTTGAGGATATAACCATATATAATATTCATATTCGTGTTGCCCAAGGTTCTGTGAAGACATCTGGTTAGAGTGAGATACTCGCAGACATGTTATTAGATTTGCATCCATCTTGCCTTGAGTGACGTTAGAAAGCAGCTTCACCATTACTCATCTTTTTATTTATTGACCAGATAGAGAGAGAGAGAGAGAGAGAGAGAGGCTTTGACTTTTTACACTATATATAGAGTATTATATTATTCTCTTGAAACAGTCAAAGTCAAAAATTCCAGGCGAGGCCTATTATCATATTAGTGTTGACAAGTCATGCCAAAATTTGATGAAGGAGCTCATGTCACGCTTCGTTTTGCTCAATCCTAAGCTTGTGAAGCATGCCCCATAGGCCACAAGCATATTCTCAATCTTGTTCTCATGCTGGATGAAGCCCAACTCTAGTTTCAAAATAACCCCACAAGGCTAAATATAATTATTTTTTCTCATGTAAGCTCACTTGTTTTTTTTTAGTTTTTAATCCGGTATCTGGTTCAACCTCAATGTCACGAGGAACTCAACGAGCTTAGACTAATCCAGATCCGCACTGAGGCCTCCACTTAAGGGTAAAGTGCTGCCCAAGAGGCAGACTACATTCCCAGAGCTCAAACTTGAGACCTCTGGTTAAGCGGTGAAGTGAGGTATCCACTACACCGACCACGCTTGATTCATGTAAGCTCACTTGTTATGTTATGTCGAGCATTAATTACCCAAGTGAATTCCAACTTAAAAACTCATAATTTTTTTAATAGGATGCAATCAATTATTTACAGCAAATCCTAGCTAGCAGGTGAATCTATGTGGAATGAGTAACAACAAATTGTCTTCACCAACGACTTACTATACCTAAAACTTTCCAACTTTTAATAATTAAAACCACAAAACCATCATGGCTGACTTTTTCTTCATAACGGTCAACAAGTACTAGGATGCCATATTAAAACGTACAGACCTTCAAAACTCCTTCCTGCATCAAGCTTCATCCTTTTGGATTTATTCCCACCTATACATAGGTCTGTAACCTCCATTTCGCAAGCTTGAATGATACACGAGAAGTTATATCAGAACCAGGTAATTTTCCCTGTATACATGAATGTAAGTGAGTTAGTATACCTGTGGGAAGTTATATATTCTTTATCTCGCCAAACAACCACACAGCCACGAGCTTCCACGGATTCTTGAATATGTTGAGGTAGCAATGACTTAAAGGATGTGTTCAGCTTCACTTTAATTAGACTAAGACATCCCAGAAGGAAAGCCGCTAAGCCATCTGGAGTTATCTTGTCCAAGTGATAAATGGTAATGTAATTTAAGCAACTCATGCCAGTGAGAGCTAAGAGCCCTGTATCAGTCACTGAGGAACTTGATAACCTTATCTGCAGCAATACAAGGAAATAAATGTGGATGCTAATCAATTCTGAATGTAGTTGTTCTGGTAAAATAATATAGTGAAACTATGGATAGCCTTTCTCTTAATGTGTTCAAGCTCCTGAGTTCTAGTGCTACACTAGAGTAAAATTATACGCACACTTAAAGTATATGGTATAAACAAGTTTACATGATCCTAGATAAATTTAGGCGAAAATTACTAAGGAAGAAGCAGATTGCCTGATTAAGAGATTGGGAATATTGAGCAAGTTGAATCAGTCCTCCATCATCAACATTATTGCACCTTTTGAGATCCAGCAAAGCCAGTTGTCTACATCTAACAGCGATGGCTGAGAGCCCCCTGGATGAAATGCAAGGGCATCCTCGAATTTCCAGTTTTCTAAGCTTCAAGCACTTTGACAAAGATATTAAGGAATCATCTGTCAAGTTAGGGTTGTAAGAAGTGTTTATCACCTCAAGCGAAGGACAACCGTTAGCAATTGAAGAAATGCCCAAATCAGTTACTTCTGAGCAACTGCAAAAGTAAACAAAACCAAATCAACTTGTTGGGTTGTTGCTGAAGTTATCATAATGATGTCAAACACAAAATGGGGGAAAATATCGCTAATCAACATCTCAAAAGAGTTAATATATCATCTAAAGTTGAGCGCAAAAAAACCTGAATAGATCAAGTGCAGAGAGCATTGGACAGCTGCTTCCAATATAGGCAAGTCCTTTATCAGTAACATTCAAACACATCCCTAATCTTAACAAAGATAGTCTGGAACATCTTGTAATTGATTTAAGCCCTGCATAAATCAAGCATAACAAATCATTTACTGAATGAAAAACACGTGTAAGTAAAATGTAAGGCCTGAATTAAAACCTTCATCATCAATGTCAGTATCTGTGACGTCAATTTTCTTCAGGAACTGACACCTTCCAATCAATAAAAAGGCATCCCTAGATACGAGGGTGCAAGACTCCATTCGAAGGGAAACAAGCATTGGGCATGAACTTGTTATGTTGTCCATTGAGTCATAAGTTATATTTCCACAACCTGTTATGTCCAGTTTCCTAAGTTCTTTGTGTGTTTGCACAGTGAAAGAGAGGCACTCATCTGTCATTGATCTGCACTTGCTTAAGCTCAGTTCTTTGAGTGAGGAATGCCAATTACCAACAGCTCTTATCTCAGAACATGTAATCGGAATACCATCTAAGTTAATCGATTGCAGCCTAGGAGAATCATCGAGACAATTTGCAAGATCAGTAGTGAACTGAAAAAAGAAAGATTTTAGTTCATTAAATGTGGCGCAAGAGTTTGTACATTAAATTAAATCACTAAAGGTATGATCAATGGACCAAGATTCTTACCGAGAAGCTGGATGATAGGATAATCTTTTCCAAATTTTGAGCACCCTTTATTAGAGAAGACAAGCCAATATGACTGATGTTCTGACAGTTTGACAAGTTAAGCATCTGAAAGTAAAAATGAGAAAAATCAGAGGAACTTATCTTCCTTTTGAATTGAAAGTAGCTCCAATAAAAGGAGAAAAAATCCAGCAAAAAATTTGGTTTCTTCTACAACTTAGCATCATATGTTTGGGTCTTCAAACTATCCATCCATACGTAGTGATTCTTGGCATGCTTGATATCATACACTCAGGGAACTTTGCCTTAATCTGATGGCCGTTAAAAACTCACCTTCAGTGACTGGCAGCTTTTTTTGACTGATACAAGGCCATCATCATCAAGGCCAAGGCAGCGCTCCAAAACTAAAGCCTCTAGATGTTCGAGTTCGAAGATAGGAGAAAGACATTTTTCTGTGATCTGCAGCAGCAGCAGCCAAATGAATGTTGACAGGGTAAAAAAATGTATATATTTTTCTAAGAAACAAAAGCAAGGAAAAAAATGCAAGCATGTAAGCTTCCTAATTAGCAACATGGTCAAATGCATAAGTAGTTTCATCCAGAAAGCAAGTAGAATATAAAACCTTTCACCTTTAGACTAGCTGCTGACTTTCAACAAACATTCGTGTTTGATTCTACTGCATTACAGCCTTCTGACCAAATGCTTGTCATCAATATATACTCCCACCTTCCTAAATATAAAAACTAGTTGACTTTTTTTGGAGAATACTAATACAGCGAAATGAACCACTTAATCATAATATAGTTTATATATTATTGGATCATAAATTAGCTTTTAAGTTAAATAAACTAGTTTAGAGGAAAAATTTAGGATAATCATCCTTATTCGACTTTCTTAGTATTCTATAAAAAACTGTCAACTAACTCTCATATTTAGTAACAGAGGGAGTATATATATATATATATCCTCACAAAAACTAAGGTTGCAATTGAGTAAACATATCAAGCACACTTTTTGACTAAATTACAGATATAAAATACTAGATTAAAGCAACCCATTTGATCAATGTCATACAGAGGACTATACACTACTCAAAACCAGACACTACTAAAGTCATGACAAAAATATATAACACCCAACCAAACAATGAAAATAGACTGATTTGGAAACTTTTGAGTCAAGCAACTCTATGAACATTCAAGTGAATTCCCACTTAATAGTTACCACAGCAAGAAATATTACAAGAAAGACTAAAGAGTAACAGAGTAAAGATTATTTTATTACCGGCAAGTAAGAAAGATTCAAACTTTGAATCTCCTTACACTTCTCAGCAATCAAAGTAACCCCATTATCAGAAACTCTCATACAGCTCTTTAAGCATAAAAACTTCAACTTTCTACAATTATCAGCCACATAAGCAATCCCTTTATCCGTTATTGATTTACACTTTGTCAGCCACAATTTCTCCAAATTCTTAGCCTCCCCAATTGCCTTAAGACACAAATCCTTAAGCTCCGTACGATTAGACAAATTAATCTCAATCAAACACTCACAATGTGTAGCCAAATTCAACAACCCCTCACGTGTGAAAAACTTAGACCCAGAAAGATCAATAGATTGTAAAGTCAAATTCCAAGCTTGTGAGATTGAATTCAATGTGTCATCTTCCACGCGAGGACAGAGAGAAAAATCGAGTTTTGAAATTGATGGGTAGCGAAGAAATGTGTTTGGAAGAAAGGATAAAAATCGTGGCTTTATGGATTTGCGATTTGATGATTCTAATGAGTGGAAATATTTGCAGACTTGGGAAAATGATTTTCTGGCCAATGGGTATTCGTTAAGATGGTCGATGATGATTAGAATTATTTCCTCTGTGAGAAGATCGAAGAAGTTGATCGCAGGCTTGCGAAATGGCTCCATGGTTTTGTTTTTTTTTTTTTGAGTTTGGGAGATTTTGTGGAGAGAAAGGGAATTTTAAAGGAGAGAACTTTTTGTTTTTCTGCTTGAGGTTGAAGCTTCTCAAAGAATGAATAGGAAGAGAGAATTATGTTACGTATTCTCCAGTGAATCGGTCCCAAGCCCGGATAAAGGAGGAGTAGGGTTGTGTTAGGCTTCGGCAGTCAATTTAAAAATATGTCGAATCTATTGAGCATAGACACACATTTTTTTTATAACAATAAGGTGTCGTATGATCCATGTAGCCGACCTCACCTAAGTGGGATAAGACTTTGTTGTTGTATTCTCCACTGTGGACTGTCTACATATTCCTCGAGTTACACTTGATAATGTTTTATTTTAATTTTAAAAGTATTTGTGAATTGAATCCTAATTCTAAATTATGAAGTAATAAACAAACATGATATGGAGAGTGAGATAAAGATATATGGTTAGGGTGAATTGGTAATTTAGGTAATGATAAATAATTGGTAATCCGTTTCCAAGTCCGGATAAAGGAGTAGAGTTGTGTTAGACATCGTCAGTCTACGTAAAAGTATGTCGAGTCTTATGAGCATGGACATACACACTTTAAGCACGATTATTGATCGAGCACAATGACGTAGTCTGATCCATGTAGTCGACCCATCTAGTTGGGATAAGACTTTGTTGTTGTTATTGTTGTTGTTGATAAGTAATTTAAGTAACATCTTTAATCTAATTAAATTAAATAAGATGGTGTTATATTTACAAGGAGACGGGGGAGTGAAAGGTTAAATATGATAAATGAGTTAAGGAGTGAAAGGTTAGGGAAGGAGGAAAAGAAGATGGGTGGAAGAGAAAAAGGCAAGGAGAAAAAGGAGGGAGAGAATAGATTCAGGAATATGATGCTTTATTGTTCAGTGAGCATTGAGGTGAGTTTTCCATATTACATTATACGACAACTAGACTGAAGGCAGTGGCTGTGAAAGTGATCTGCCGAATTACGTTTTGGAGTTATGTTCTGTGTCACTATTGCTTTTTCAGCAAGGCAGAAGTAAAGAGATTGCAAATCATACATACGCATTGTATGACTCACCCTCCACTTATTTTTATGCCCTTATCGTTATTCCCCTTCCTTGGCTCTTCTCCTTTCCCATTGCCTATAGACTCAAATGCTTTATTTGGAATATCAACCTAACTGGGTAGCTTTCTTTTAAATGACACATTCATTGTGAGCGTATAAAGTTGAAGTCTCACCATTCTCGTTTCACAAATACTATTTTTATATATTTTCCGTTGTTATTACTTATTAACACTCCTTATCTAATATAGGGAATGCACGAAGCTTTTTTGATTGACAAGTATAGTCATTTAGTTCTTTTAACTTTTAATTTATTTGCAACCAATCATTTACAATATTACTTCCCCTTATCATGTGCATTCCGAAGTGATATAATTGTATTTGAGCTCTCAATCCATCCACCCTTGTGCAGAAAGCATCTTGGTACGTGAGTCAAGATATAAACCTTTTCGGGGAAACCCTGGAAATTGGAGTTTCTAACATTCAGCTCCTGGACCCTCGCCTATAAAGCAAACATGAATCTGTTTACATTAAAATTTGAATGCACATGCGAGCAGAAACATTACACCAGCACTATCTAAATTCTAGTCTTCCGGCCATTTTTGTCCAATTCTCAAATTAGTGAATTACACATTCCCCCAAGGGCAGCTTTCTTACTTTCCCGTGACATACAGCTCTTGTTTGTAACTACTTTCTTAATGATCTATAATTAGTACAAAGTATCCAAAATACTTGAAACTGCTTCTTTCCGCAAAAGAAAGTGATAGAGAAATACAACAAGCTGCTGAAAAATGATTTACTTTTTAGCAAAATTGATGGCCATGGGATTCTGAGGAGTGATTTTGAAGCCTTGAAGAGCCTGCATGGCCATGGAGGACTGTACATCATCTTCAAAGTCTACAAATGCAATACCCGGCTTTGCCTCAATCAGCCGCACCTCTTTAAAGCCAGGGTATTGTTGGAAGAGCATTTCAAGCATCCTGCTGGTGGTCTCATAAGGCAAATTTTCTATAAACAAGATATTGTTAGGAGGGGCTGCTTCTTGAGCACCTGGTCCTTGGCGAAAAGCAGGCTGCAAATAACATTTAGATGCATTTTAGATTACAACTTATATTTCAACCATGCCAGATTACTCCAAACACCCAATTTTTGTCAAGATTGAGGAAAGGGGATTCACCGAATCGACACTAATAATATAATCATTGGACCCTTGAGTTTACCTTCTTATTGGTTTTGGTCCCTGAATTTTGAAACAAAAGGTTTTGGTCCTCCTAATGGTAAAATGGTTCAGGTTTTTAATAACATACAGGACCAAGGTTTTAAGAAAAATGAAACTTAAAGGACCAAAATCCGAAGATTGAGTAATAAAGGGGATTCACCCAATCAACACAAGTAATATAATTGTGAGTCCCTTGAGTTTACCTTCTTATTGGTTTTGGTCCTTAAATTTTGAAATAAGAGGTTTTGGTCCTCATACTAGTAAAATGGTTCAGGTTTTTATTAACATACAAGGAACAATGTTTTACGAAAATGAAAAATAAGGGACCAAAAACTCTTGCTTGAAACTTAAGGGACTAAAATCAAAATATGGTTAAACTTGAGAAACCAAATTGTATTAACCAACTGTTTATATTAGAAGAGAGGAACTAGTGGGGGGAGGGAGAGAGTACTAGTGATTATAGTATACAGTAAGAAACATACCGTTGGGCCACCATTACTTGCACCACGTGTACCGTTAGGAACAGGTGATTGCTGAGCTTCTTCAGCACGTCGTTTTCTTTCAGCTGACATGAGTTCAAATAACAATCAATTAATTTTGAAATTTTTGAAGCATGTTGGACAATGATAGTAGAAGGAAGACTATCGAACATTTCAATCACTCATAACAAAATTGTACAAGAAACTTCGTCCTCAAAAAGCATGGATGAAGAGTACTAATTCCAATTCACCATTCAGTTTTGATGCATATATTCTACGATCCAATATTCACTTTTTCATGATTACGGATTAACAATGCTGATAATATGAAGTCAGCAATAGAAAAACAAGGAAATCATTAATTTGAAAGAAAACAAATATTGCTACTGCTCACCTTTTTCCTCCTGTTTCTTCTTCTTCTCCCTTGGAACATAGCTTCCCTCTTCTTTAGCAATACAATCTGACTTTGTTTTGGCATATTGTATTCGCTGCATGAAATATGTCACAGTAAACACCATGCATATATATTACTAGTAGGAAAAAAAGATCTCATAATATCAAGCAAATTTATTGGAAAAAAAGAAAGGACATAAGAGATGTCATTCCAGATCTTTCCTCTCCTTTGACAGGGAGCACAAGGCCTGATAGATGTTAAGATCCAAAAACCAGATAAACAAGTAATAGTTTTCAAACATGTGCATTTTTTGGCATAAACATGACATACAATAGGCAAATACATAAACCACCAATAGCAGGCATGATAGAGTAAGATTATATGACCTTGGAAATAGAATAGTTTAAAAAATTTTAAGAACTTATAAAAAACCTAAAAATACAAAATAGATGAATGCAAATGTAAAATAAGTACCCAAGAGACAAAAAACTGATTACCATTGGTTTGTCATAAAAGGGAAAGTTCTGCATTTGTCGCACTGCATTACTTGCAGCTGTTACTTCACTAAAACAAACCCATGCTTGCCCTCGAAGCTTGGGCGTTTTCAAAGCAACAACATCCAAAATCCTTCCATATTGTGAAAATAAGCAATACAATGATCTCTTTAACTCTGCCAATCCACAACAAAACATAATTTACTACTATATTACATCACAGGCTCAACAATAAAACATGAATATCAACACAAGAACGTCATTAACAGAAACTGATAGCATCCTAGATATTGGCAATCTCTCAAATAAATGACAATGCACATTTATCACCCAAGGCTTGAGCACATCACACATAAGATTCCATTCATGATGTTGAAAATTACATGTTTCAGATTGTTCTTTATCTACACACAACCCAACCACAAGCTGAAAGCTTGTACCATGAGACAGAAATATTATCCACTCTTCAATCACCTGTCAATGATATCAAGTCGAGATGAGCTTATTAATCCTTATTTTTTTGGAGTGCAATGAGCTTATTAAGCAATTTATTAATTTTTTTTGTAAGAATCATATTTTTAAACCGTGAAAACCGAGCATCATTCAGCTGAACAAACTTAACTAGTTGTCCACTATCCTAAGAGCAAAATAAAACCTCATATACTTGCCATTGGCCACAAAGTGTTAATAAACAGTAAGAGAATCCACGAAAATGAAAACACATATTAATAATAATAATAATAATGATAATAATTGTACCTTCTTTCTTGATCTTCTCATTGAGATTCTTGAGGTATATGGTCTGACTAGGAGGTATGTCTCCTGAAAGCATCGTCTCTGCGATTCAAAGGAGGAACGAAGCTCGATTTTGCAAATAGCGCAGAGACGAGAGATCGAATAGAGCCCTAGAATCAATTTTAGGCCCAAAACGATTTGGGCTTCCAAATTTGGGCCTACCCTTTCTTCATGCGAGCCTCTTCAGGTTTAATAGTATTATGATATATAGTTTTTTTGGGTAAAGTATGTTTTTGGTCCCTTAACTTTGGAGAAAGTCATATTTTAGTCCCTTAACTTTGGAAAGTGTGTTTTTGGTCCCTAAATTTTGGACAAAGTCATCTTTTAGTCCTTTAACTTTGGAATTTGTGTTTTTAGTCATTTTAAATTCGGTTTAAGTATGTTTTTGGTCCTTAAGTTTGCACAAAGTCATGTTTTAGTCCCTTAATTTTGAAAAGAATAGACTAAAAACATACTTTATCCTTTTTTGAAAGGACTAAAAACATCACTTTGTCCAAAGTTAAGGGACAAAAAACACACTTTTCAAAGTTAAGGGACCAAAAACACACTTTCTCTCCAAAATTAGGGACCAAAAACACACTTTTCAAAGTTAAGGGACCAAAACATGACTTTCTTCAAAGTTAAGGGATCAAAAACATACTTTAGCCTAGTTTTTTTTTTGAAAAAAGTTAAATGAGATATTTATAAGGGAAAACCCCAAATAAATCCCTCCCAATATCCAAAAGGACAAGTGAGGAACCTAAACTTCCAAAAGGACTATGAAGTAACCAACACCTACCTGTCATTTTAAAATTTTTCAAAAAGACAAAATATCCTTCATCCTAAAACACAAATTGCGAGAAGAGAGTGAGTATTAGAGTGGGTTTAGGGTGGGACAGTAATTTGTGTTTCAGGATGGGAGCAATTTTTTCTTTTCGCAAAATTTTAAAATGACAGGTAGGTGCTTGTTCCTTCATATTTCTTTTGAAAGTTTAGGTCCCTCACTTGTCCTTTTGGGTTTTGGGAGGGATTTATTTGGGATTTTCCCTATTTATAATTGATATGTCTCTCCATTCACTTATACTACCTCCGGTCCTAAATATAGGACCTAGATAACTTTTTTTTGGAGAGGTTAAGGTTGCAAAATAGTATACTAAATCATGACATATTTGATATATTTTTAGATTATCCATTAGTTTATAAGTAAAATAAACTAGTTTAAGGGAAAAAATTAGGTAAATCAATTTATAATTAACTTATTTTGCTTTTTTTAAGGATTTTTCAAAAAAATCAATTAGGTCTTATATTTAGGACCGGAGGGAGTACTTTCTAGCATATGTTGTGACTAAATACTTTATTTGTCTTCAATAGTTTCTCCAAAATCAGATGCACATAGAGTAATAATTGCTATGCATCTAGTCAATTTTCATTTCTTGTCTAGTAACACTACTCTTCCCCTGCCATTTATAAGACTCAATTGTTTTTTTATATACAAAATTAATGGAGAGATAAACTGATGACGACTTCAATTCCCAATATAAAACTTAATTGATGACTGCTTGAAAAGATTAATAAAACTAAAGATACTAAAATTGATTATTATTTATGAAAAATGTACATGTATCTGTATATTATATCAATATAACAGTGTATATATGTCCGAAAAAATAGTTCAAAAAAAAAAGAAAATTATTAGAAATAAGACGAAAGAAGTATTGCATATAAAATTGAAAGTTAAAATCAATTGGGTTTTATATCAGACTTTGCTTTATCTAATCTATCTAATATATCACTTGAAAGCTCCTAAATATCCAGTTTCTTTTTCACACATGAAACCGGATAAAAACAGACTTAATTATGTCTTGGACACACATCTGACCGTTAAAAGCATTTAGGATTGAAAGTGCGTTCACACCGGACTGAAAAATACACTGGTATACACTCTTCTAATATCAGACACAACTAACTCATTATTGCTCAACTGTCACCAACCCTGTCGCCAACCCACTTCATCTCCGAGGCTCCTCGGTTCTACCACTCATTATTTCGTTGGAGCATCATTTTTTTATGGGAAAGCTGAAGCGTGATTAATATGTGAGGAGAATGAAATTTAAATTTTGTGAAACTTGCTCAACACTCTCTTTCATTATGGAGTTCTCTCACCCTTCTTTCCTAAGTTCTTCTCACTATCAGCGAGCTTCCACATTCACCATTCTCTTCTCCCTCCTCTTCATCTCCGTCGTCGACACTAACGCCGACCCTCTGATCCGGTAGGTTGTGGAGATATGCTAGCCAATATCTGAACGAACCACCTCCCTCTCATTCTCCCTCTCATTCTCTTTTCACAGAGATGGAACTTCCTTATGGAGCTTCTTCTTCTCGCAATCCTTCTTATGTAAGTGTTTTTTTTAGGTTTCTTTCTGTTCTTACTTTGTCATGTTTAGTTAGATTCAGATTTACTTGCATATTTTTTTTCTCTTTTCCTAGAATTCTGATTTGGACTTCTATTCTAATGAGTGTTCTATTTTATAATATATCTTAAAAGATGAACCAATTTCACTGGTAACTTTTCGATATCTCCATTTGATGTTTCCTAATAATCATTTTGGAATTGTTTTTCGGCATTCATGGTCTTAGACTTTGATTTCTTACTGCTACTATTACATTTGGGGAACATGTGGCTGCTAATAGATTCCACAAGAGTTTAGTGCTACTTCTTTATCATTAAAATTTTGTAAATGAGGGACTGCATGAGTTAGTATTATTAAGCCAATTTGGTTTCACAAATGTTATATTTTACACCTGCTGTGATGCATGTGGAAAATGGAACTACTGTCCAGTTTGTCTGAAGATGTTGATTGTTGGTCTTGCTATTTTTGTAGGAAGTATGAGTAGAATATGAGTCCTGAGACAAATTTAGGAAAGTCTTTGGCTGATTGAATCATTTCTCACGACTTTGGTTATGCCATATGAATTATTTGGTCCCCTTGATTCTTGAAATATAATTTTAATTTTGTTGGCCAAATAACCTGTTCAAAATAATCATGGGCAAGTGCCTATATATAACAGTTATGATAGGAATTTCGTCGACATTATTTCTTATTTAATTTATAGGATTTTTGAACTTACTGTTGCCCATAGATCCTCATTTATCCCTTTTTGAAATATTTTATTTGAATTTGTCATAGGTTACCGTAAAGCTCTATGTCTGCCCTGCCATCTTTGTCATAGATTACCATCTTTGTATAATATGAAGTTGTGCATGCATAAATTAATGTTTCTGTTTTTTTATTGCTTTTATATCCATAACTGATTGAGTTCTACTTTAATGGTTATAGGCACAAGAAAAGTATATTCTCTGTAAAGAAATAAGTAGACTGATTCATTGTGCTATTTGTAGGTGTATAGAGATTTTGAATTCAACACCAATGGTGAACTGTGGTGTTTGCCAGCGTTGGGTGCCCTGTGAACTGTGGTGTTTGCCAGCGTTGGGTGCCCTGCAAGTGTGATAATATGAGGTTTGGTTGCCCGTATTTTCTTTAAGGGGTAAATGTCCCCTGATTTTATTTAAATGAACTTATTTATGAATGACTTTTTCTCTGAGATCTGAAATACTACATGTAGGTGCTGAGGGGTCAACAATTGAAGTGAGGGTCACTAATAGGAGGTTTCTAGAAGATTGGTAGATAGTTATATGGGCAAATTATTGAGATATTTTACATTTACATGTTTAGCTTAACATTCATTAAAATTCTGAAGAACATTTCGGTTTTTGATCCATTGTTCAAGGGGTCATACAATTATGTTGTTGTAGGATCAAGTGGTGAAATTTTTGATACATTGGCTGAGCTAATCAGGTGCTGAAAATTCTGAGCTATTACATAAGGAAGCAATTGCCACTTATTCTCTTGAAACTTTCTATGATTCAGGTATGGTTAAAATCACCTAATGAGGTGGAAAACTTCTTTGATCTTTTTATATTTATATTTAAATTCTGATATATGCACAACTTGCTATCTGAATGATGGGACCATTTTCAAGACTGTTATTTTCAATCAGATTGTGTCTGTGATTTTATTTGGCAGAAAAACTTTCTTTTTTATCTTGAAGGTGGATGTAGAGGTGCTTTTTAAGCTACCTGAAATGGAAAACACAGAAGAGATAGATCCAAGAAAGGTGGATCCCCAAATTTTGTGCAATGAAGAATATGCATCAAAGAGAGGGACAATAGGGCCATTTGGTTATTTAGCATTGGCTTCAGAGGACCAGTCTGAGCAAACTGCAATTTCTTCAGAATATTTAAAGCATGAGGCTGATATGTTTTCCTCACATACCATAACCAAAGCAGGTTCCTTCAAGTTTTTCGATGTGTATTGGGTTTGTGGACAATTATAATATAAGGTAGAGTTTCTTATTTTCCAATATCACCATATCGCCTATGATTTATGTCCATTGTAAATGCATATGCTTACAACTGCATACATCTTTAAATTTGTTAATCTATCAGTTTAAGAAACTGCAACATGAGGCATAATATTTGTTCATCTACCAGTTGAAGAAACTTTCAATTTTGTTGTATCTTTACCCTTCAATTTATAATATGGATTTGGCAGTGTCAAACTTCAAACTTTTGGGCATGATTAACTGATTGGGGCCCTTTTTGAATATTAAAAGTTCGAAACAATGAGGGTGTAAAAAAACTTATTGCAGGATATTCATGACTTCTCTTTCCATTGTTTTGCCTGCATCTTATCTATCCAAGTCTCTTATGTTGATGATATCTCTTGAGATTCTGCTTGAGTCAGTAACATCATTAAAAATTTCATTTTGTGGGGAACTTTTATATCTCTTTACATATATGGTTAAAAAGGATGGACAAATTATTCTAAGAATCTTTTTTTATTGTGACAGAATCGATGGAGAATTTAATAGCAGATACTCAAGAATTGAGAGGTCACACTAGGTGGTTCATCGAGCAACACCAAGGGCAAGATTTTGTATTGTAGAGATCTTATTTTTACCACATGTATGTTATATGGTAATTTATTGTTAGCATTGTACTGTGGCGTTGTAAGTGGTAGAAGAATACTCTGAAAATCCACAAGTGATTGAAATGTAATTCATATTAATCCCAATAGCATACCCTGAAAAAACCAAGTGAAAAAAATGGCTTCACCACTGAGATTTATTGAAATACACAAACTCGGATGGATGCATTTAGCAAAAATATTAAGGTATTATCAGTTCAGATAGGTGGTAGTAAATCTTACAGGAGCCTTTATGATTATTGGTATTAGAACTCATTCTTCTGTGTAGTCAAATTTAATCTTTTCTCTAATGAATGGTACCTGTTTTGGTTATGAAATCTGTTTAATTGTCAAAAGTCTTCTCTTTATTCTCAGATAACAGTCCAACTTTTGATCGTTAGAATAAAAAAATGGATTAAAAGCATATCAGAGAGAGAAGGGAATTGGCTTGAAAAAAAGTGTTGGAGATGAAATTGGCTATTCCAAGATTAGTGGTACACCTATGGATGGTCAGGGTAAATTCGTTAGAACAATAAGATTAGGTGCTAGAGTACCGAATGACACCACTGATTCATTTAGCACTCCAATAAATAAAGGGTTTTCAAAAAAAGGAAAAGATTCATTGTTAATAGGCCCTCATTGTCTGACATAACAAATGTCACAATATTTGAAAGTTCAACATACCTTCATGATGGTTAGATAAGCTTAAAATCTTCCTTCTGATCAGCATTCAATAAATTATAAAGCCCCAGAGTCAATTAAAATAGGCAAAGGACTTGATTATGAATACTTATATAGTACGGGGATCTTAAAAATTGAAATTAGTTGGAAAAAATAACTATAAAAAAATGATTTTTTCTTGGGTTTAGAAGGGGGTGGTTCAATGGAGTTTGACTTTTCTTTTGTTTTTATACACGGGCGAGTTTGATTAGAGTTAAAAAGATATTATATGTATTTTCAATTGAAAAATTGGATTGGATGTGAGTGTTTTGAGATGGAGTTTGACTTTTTTGTTTTTATAAACGGGGTGAGAATGATTGTTGGACAAGTTAAACATATTACATATTGAAATTATTTGTAAAGATCAAGTACAAAAAAATTATACTTTTAGATGTGGAGGTGCCCAGAGAATTATTGTTTTTTGGGGGTAGATGAGGGATGTTGGAGATTGAGTTCTACTTTTTTTTTATTAACAAGTGAGTCTAATTCTTTACCAAGGGAAACTTGATTTTTGTTTTTTTTTTTTGGGGAGGGGGGGTTGGGAGTTTGGAAATGGAGTTTGACTATTTTTTTTGTTTTTATACATGGGAGAGTTTTATTCTCCGTTAAGTTGATCTAAATGTATATTTTTTAAAACAATTCATTAGTAGTAATCATATTACTTTAAATATTACATATAGTTTAGATTCTATTTTATCTTCTAAAACATCCCGTTGCTCAAATAATTTCGTAAAAATACCTTTCTACTATTTCCAAGGGGCCGGGGGGGATTTGGTTTGTGTTTTTGTTGCAGGGGAGGGGTATTGGGATTGAAAGGGAGATTTGGAATAATTTAATTCTAACCTTTCAAATAAAGCAATAACTTAATATCTAACCTTTTAAATAAAATACTTGGAAATATAAGTGTCAACTATTTAATTAAATATGTCTCAATTTAATCTTTTATATGATTATATTTTTCACCTTTTACACAAATTATCCTTCATATTACCACAATATATGATGTTTCATAAAAAAATAAAAATGTCCCGTGCATCGCACGGGGTAAATTCTAGTTTATAACATTTGTTTTGTATTATAAGGTTATACGTTAGTTTATTATAATTAAGTTAAATAATGTACTTCGGACAAGAAATATAGTATGAATATTTTGAAGTTTTTTATTTTCTTAGTCTCTTAAAAAATGATTGAGGAAATACTTCCTCTCCATTCTTTAATGAAAATCTGGTTGATTTAAAAATAATAAAATGCTAAATAACTCACTTTAAATTGATTTGTTTGAATTTTTTGAACTAATTTATTTGATTTAAGATGATATATAAACCAATAATATATCATGTAATTAAATTCCTTTTTAACTCTTTTAATCCTTAAAAAATGTCAATTACATTTTACGCCTTCAAAGTGAGTAGTGTTTTGTAATGATAGCATGCATTAATCTAAATTCATTACCATTTTTCATTAATAACTTTCTATTTAACAAAACTAGTGGAAAGAAAAAACCTACATGATAATGATGAGAATATATATGAATCAAGTATTATTCATAAATCAAAATATCAGCTTCATCGTAAACATATTTTTTTATAATGGCCTACTTGGAGGCCCCAAGATGAGAGTAGAGGAATGTTTTAGGATGAAGGGAAACATAAACAGAAAGAGACAATTGTAAACATATCAACAAGTTGGTTAGGGAGTTTGTTAGAGTGTGCATGACATTGTATAAATAGGTGTAAAAAGAGATAGAGAGATATGCTTGTATTTTGTAAAGAGTGGATAAGATAGTTAGTGTGTCTCTAATTGTATATTATGCCTTGTAATTGTTTTTATAGTCATTTTTTAAAGTGATACTTTGATTCGTATATTCGGATTAGATTATAAGTAACGTGCCCCATTGAGAAAACTTCGTTGGTCTACTTCGTTTTCTTGCATGCTTTGGGCACTGTAGCCAGCTTCAAAATGCACAGGGCTTATCATATATGCACAAGAATAAACAGAGACGTGTTTCATATTGTTCACGTTATTATTATGATCACCACGTTTGATCTGTGCATTTTACGGCCGTTTTGTTTCAAACTTCATGATTGATTCAGCCGGCATACCAAAAATACAGAAGACAATAAAAAATATTTCAGAATGTGATCGTTTCACATTCGTTGAAATATTTTCTCAACCTGAGAAATTAGTCAAAAGAAACGGACTTACGTCTATAAAGAGTTCAAATTAACAAAATGATCCAATGGTTCAAAAAAACTGCCAACTTATTCAAAGATGTTGGAAATCCGCCCGGACCTCACGTTTTTTTTATAAAAATATATTTTAATGGTAATAATAATACATATCCACGAGCGCGCGCGCATGCATACATGTGTATGTGAATATGTTTATATAAGCATATATTTCGGCAGTATATATAGAGAGAGAACTCTGAGCTAGCGTTCTTCGTATCAACATCTATAATCAATCAAATACTCCCTCACCTCAAAATCAACTCGGCTGCTCCAATGATTTCAGAGAATAACCTCAGCAAAATCTGCTCTTCAGAAAACCACAGCGACTCCCACATACCGAAAAGGTAAGCCTCTCATAGAGATCTATGTATATGCTAATAAGTTGCTAACTATAGCTAGTGGCTACTTTAATTTAGGCCCACCTTGAACCATATACGTGAATATATGTATAAGCAACAAGCTAAGGAGTCAGATGCTGCAGTATTTACCTGGCCTGAACGTACGCTCGATCAAGCCAAAGCCTCCCCCGTGAACTGAAATTTGATCATTTATTAGAAGAAATGTACATCTTCTAATAACATATTGTCTCCCATTGGACACACATGTATTTGTAAAAAAGAATTTTAGTTTTTTTTCCTATTTGAAAAAATGTAGTTAATCGTTTCATTTTCCCTATTAATATATGAGTAAAGAGAGTGAAACATATTTAAACCATCTAAATCCCATACATTATGCATTCATTAAGATAATTTTATGTTCCTATTAAAAAGTGAAACATAAACTGTTCATATAAGATTGAATAATATACGTAACCCTCGACTAATCCCTCACTGTTCTGTTCTGAAGTCTCATATAGGGGTAGACAGTTGGCCTGTGAATTTGCTCCATTCGCAAGAGCTCCCAATCGCTTGCTTAAGGACGAGAGTACTTACCACTCATGTCAATCCGTCAGGTTTTTCCATCATATTTTCGATGAGAAGGTAATTCACATGGGATATATTTCTGTTATGCAGGTTAGAGGGACAAGTTGCAATCATAACAGGAGGAGCTGGAGGGATTGGCGAAGCCACGGCGAGGATCTTCGTCAAACACGGCGCCAAGGTGGTCATCGCCGACGTGGAGGACAACCTCGGCACAATCCTGGCCGACTCTTTATCACCATCCGCCACATACATGCATTGTGACGTGGCACAAGAAGAAGACGTAAGAAACCTAGTGGACACGACCATCTCCACCTTTGGACGCCTTGACATAATATTCAACAACGCTGGAATCCTAGGAAAGCAAACAAAGCAAGAGAAGAGCATAATGGAGTTCAACCCTGAAGAGTTTGACCAAATAATGAGAGTCAACGTCAAAGGAACTTCTCTGGGGATGAAGCATGCGGCTAGGGTGATGGTTCCGGCACGACGTGGCTGCATAATATCGACGGCTAGCGTGGCCGGAGTCATGGGCGGCGCTGGGCCCCACGCCTACACGGCGTCAAAGCATGCCATTGTGGGGTTGACTAAGAATGTGGCTTGTGAGTTAGGGAGGTATGGGATAAGAGTGAACTGTATTTCTCCTTTTGGTGTGGCCACTCCCATGCTTGTTAATGGATGGAAAATTAACAAGGAGGAGGATTGTAAGGGTGCGATTAGTGAAGAGGAGGTTGAGAAAATTGAGAAGATTATGAGAGATATGGCTAATCTCAAGGGTCCTACTCTTAAAGCTAGTGATATTGCTGAGGCTGCTCTTTATTTAGCTTGTGATGAGTCTAGATATGTGAATGGTCATAATCTTGTTGTTGATGGTGGTTACACCTCTTCTAAGAATAGTATTGGACTTTAGTTTACTTAATGCTTGTTTGAAGAATTTTGTAGAGTGATTGTATTATGTAGAGAGTAATATATATATATATATATATATATACTCGTCTTCACAATAAGCACTTAAGCAAGCATGCAGTTTGATTGTTATAGTTATTGTGTGCGCGTGTGTGTGTGTGTTGTGTGTTTTAAAAGACACTTGAATTTATTTTGTAACGAGCATTCAGTATCCTAGACTAATCTCTGTTAAAAAATATCAGAGTTCAGACTAATATGAATTGGAGTTGTGGAAAGTCATCACTTGTTAATAATGAACAAGTTGAGAGTGGTGTGGTTCAATTTAGTTTTAGATGAAAATTTGAATAGCAGAATTATTTCAGTTTAGTTAAATTAAAGAGGCATATATATATATATATATATATATATATATATATATATCTTTTATCTGTGCTGTTGATTATTAGTACTGTATTTACACTTCAATTATCGTGAGTCTTATTATTACGTTCGTATGGATTTTAAGAAAAGTCGTGTAACATTATTTTACGTAACATATAGTAGTGCAGTAGGTTAATGTTATACTCATTGTATAATAATAGATGCACTACTTCATTAGACATATCATCCGATCCGAATATTCGATATATATCATGTCACATTACAATTTCTTTCTTTAATTCTATAAATCTGGAAAAAAACATGCGTATAGTATGTGTGACCTCACACTACAGACTGCCAAGAGCTATTTCCGTGCATGATATTTTTATATAGGACACTGAGTTGTTACTTTCACTATTGCCATTATTTGAGCTTATAATTTGTACATACCACCTACGTTCAATTTCCTAGCCTCGACGGTCACCCCAGCAAATTATCACCATAAGTGTCTCTGTCCCGGTAAAAAATATCTGTTTAATTACTCGATCGTCTCGTCGTTTTAAAAACTATAGCAGGTCTTGTTCCGCGTTGCTTCCATGATACATCCCTTTCAACTAAACTTCGATTTTAATGGTGAGTTAGCGACCTTCTTGAGGGATGGATTGCATACATTATGGAGTATTGTTAATACGATTTCATGCAAAAATCACACTGATGTTGCTTTCAAGGACACCGTGTCCAAAAAAAAAAAAATCAATTCAACGATCTGACAGCAGCAGCAAGACATGCCCTTTCAACTAATCTAATAAAGATAAAATTGAACTATACATATATGAGTGGGTCGAACAGGTAACATGTACATATACAGAGCTCATAGTATTGTAGTAGAAGCCAACTTATAGTTTGTACATGACTTAATTAGTTCATTATATTAAAAGCCAAATCAATTTACCCCTTGGGAACAAACCTCCGCTCTCACTTACTTCCATTTCTCCTATGCAACATTATGAGGTTCAGTTTGGTTGTAAGCAGGATAGTAGAGAAATGGAAAGTGAAAGGATAAAGATGAAAAATAGAAGTAATGACCAGAAATTAAACTTTGTGCTTTGTGGGAAAAAAAAATGTGAGATAGAGATAAAAGCCTGTGGACTCCGAAATATTTGTAAATTACAAAAATACCCCCTACTTTTTACACTTTCCAATTCTTTACTACTTTCCTAGCCAACCAAATCAACACACTCTGCATCTATAGGCCAATATATAGCTGTTTCTGATCCATGCACGCGCGCGCACACACGGGTGAGGGATCCCTCCTATTTTCTTTCCCCCTATTCCCTCCTATTCCTCAATCTCCGCCATCAATTTGATGTAACGGATCATAATCAACAAACTCCCATACACCTCACTCCACCCTATCCCTCCCCCTCTCTCCTTCAACCTCTTGTTATTTCTCTTCCCTCTCTTCAATTCTCCAACTTCCTCCTTCCCCAACCTCCCCACCCTCACCACCTCGGGCAACCTCCTTCCCTAGCACCACCACCATCAACGGCGGCGGTGCATCTCTAGATTCACCGGAAACCAACGGTGCCGCGCCGACAACATCGGTTCCCGGTCATGGTGGTCGCGCAGACGACGACGCAGTCTTCGGCGAGGCATAGCAACAACCTCGCTCGTGCTTTGTGGTTGGGGATGACGGAGGCGTGAAGCTGTTGTTGTGGTTCAGTGTCACCGGAGACCGGCGATGCGACGTCGTGGACGGCGATGGTGACTGCGTGGCCGACGATGGTGTGGACGGCAGCGGAAAGTAGGGGCAAGAGTAGGAGTGGTCATTGTGAAAGTGGTGAGGTTGGGGGTAGGAGGAGATGTGAAGAGAGAAGAGATATGTGGAAACTATCCCGGCGGATGGAGTGGAGGCTATGTTGTGGGGAAGAAGACGAGAAAGATACGACAGGGAGAGATTGAGAGAGAAGTTAGGGTGAGTGATATGGTGTGGTGGAGTATAGGGGAGTATGTGAGGTGTTGACCATTAGATCACATGGACGATGGAGATTGGAGGAATAGGAGGAAATAGGGGGGAAGGGAATAGGAGGGATCCCTTGCCCACACACACCGCATTACATACTGCATATACATTTAAATTGACATTGACCACCATTATCAATAGTAGTAGTTTATATACTAATTGAGTCCAGCCTTCATTAGTGCTGAAAATAAAGGAATTTGGAGTATCTTTCACTATTTTGTAATCGATTATGAATTGGTCATGGGCCAGCAGTTTCACATGCCTCATATAGAGTTAAAGCCCACATCAAACCAACCATATACCCAAAGTAAAAGCCTGGAAAACCAAAATAGTAAATTACAATAATATCCCCACACCATTTCCAAATTTCCCACTCTCAACCCCAAAACCCAAACCCAAAACCTCAACGTCGTGCCTTCTTTCGTCAGTCCAAAAATGTTAGTCTCTACTCTAAGATCCTCAGCTACAACCTCCACAATAATCCGTACAACCAATCTCTATCCTAGAATAACCTCCTTCTCCGCCGTCGCCGGCGACGCCGTGCCGGACTTCCAGGAACGCGAGCGCCTCCTGAAAGCCGACGACAACAAGCCTTCTCTCGATGTGGGCCCCAACGGCCGCCCTCTCTTCTCAGCCGCCACGTCACTCTCAAAGCTCACTCGCGAAGACACCAACACATACTTCAAGCTCACGTACACTCTCCATCACTATATATATTCTCTTATTTCCTTTTTCCGATCTGTTCGTCGGAGATTTTATTTATTTTCTGTTGAATTTTGTGTTAGGCGGCAGGGTTTGAATGATGTGTTGCCGGAGGGACTGCCGGCGGGAATGGAGAAAGAGTTTGAGGATTCTATGAGGACGTCCTTGCTTGTTCGTCACTCTTTTTTGGATCTTCGTGATAATTTCAGGCGTCTTGTTGATCCTCCTATGTGGTCCTCCCTCGCCAAAGGTCTTATTATTATTATTGCCTAATTTCATAAATTGATTGTTAGCAGAGATGTATTGAAATGTGTTCTTTGTCTTTTTATTTTTGAGTGTTACTTTCACTTTTTGTTATAATTACTACCTTCATTGCTAAATATAGTATAGGAGCTAGTTGATTTTTTTTTTAGAATCCTAAGAAAGTGAAATAGACCGCTTAATTATAACATATTTTGTATATTATTTACATCATATGTTAGCTTAGAAGTTAAATAAGCTAGTTTAGAGAAAAAATTGATGAAGATCAATTTTTAATTATTTTATTTAGCTTTCTTTGGATTATTCAAAAAAAGAAGCCATCAGTCATCACCACAACTGCCTTTTTTTGTAGAGCTCTGGTTCTATGCATATTTCATGGTCAATGTTATGTTTATTTAAGTTTTTCAGGCACCAAGGTTAGGAAGCAAATGGTGTTGGATGGACCGGTTAGTTGTGGCAAGAGCATTGCGCTGGCCATGCTTGTTCAGTGGGCTCGAGAAGAAGGCTGGCTTGTATTTTATGTTCCTAAAGGCCGGGAATGGACTCATGGAGGATTTTTTTATAAGCATCCTCAAACTAGTCTATGGGATACGCCTGTCCAGGCTGAACATGTTCTTAAGGCAAGAGTCATGGCTTCATGATATCCATTTTCTTGATTAAGGAAAGTTTAGGAGAGTAATATTTTTTAACATGCCATACTGAATCGGTATATGGCTGAAATATAAATATGGTTAGAGGCTACATAGTCAGTGCATGTTTGTCACTTTGCTATGGCAGTCAAATCCAAGGGAACTTTTTCTTCATTCTTTTGATTTTGATTGTACTTTATGCATGTCATGGCCATTATGATTAAATCCAATATCATCGGCTCAATGAATTTTGCTGTCGTTTGAATGTTCTTCTGAATCTTATGAGCCATTTCTTTTCAGGATTTTGTGAAGTATAATGAATCCTACTTGAAGCAGCTACCATGCCAAATCTTTGATCCAATCCCACTAGGTGAGGGTGCTGGTGTTGGATGGTTAAAAGATGTGGATTCCCTGGCAATTCCGGAGGGTACAAATTTGTATGATTTGGTAAAGACTGGGATTGATCAAACACATGCTGCTGTTGGAGTAGTTGTTCGGTTGAGGAAAGAGTTATCACTTGTCAAAGATATGCCTGTACTTATTGCAATTGATCAAGTAAGACAGATTCCACTTAATTGATGTTAAGTGGTGTGTACTGTTTAGTTCTTGAGAATTTGTTTCTGCAATATTTTGATAATCTTACTTATTGCTGTGGGCACCTTTCTTCAGTATAATAACTGGTTTACATTCAGTGCTTATGAGGAGCCAGTATCAATTCATTCTTGTCGGCCTATACATGCCAGAGAGCTTACAATGGTGGGTATATTTTAATTTAGAATGATGTTTCTAATATTTTGCAATTCTCTTCTATTAAAATATATGGATAAGGGTAAAGATGATCATGTATGTTTTCCATACGTGCTCTTAAAAAGGTACATGGTCATTTTTTACCCTTTAACCCTTTAATATATATTTCCTTATGAAATATAATTGTAATAAATTGCTTCTTTGGAAATGTTGGTCCTCCATTGTACGAGGTTAACATATAAGGAACCTTCAGTTTTTTTTTTGGAAGAGTTGTTCTTGCTATTACTTTGGTCAACAGTTGGCCTTTTCTGCAAAAAAAAATTAAATGCTATCACATCACTGTTGCAGGTGAAGGCTTTTAGGTCAATGATGCATAATGATATGATGGTAGGAGCCTTTTCTCATTCAACAGCAGTAGGAAAGCTTCGCAAAGATTTGCCAGATGTTCCAGTAGATGCTCGTGTTATGTTTCCTCGTTACAGTTTAAAGGAAGCAGAGGCAGTGAGCCACTATTATTTGAGGTTTGTTCAAAAAATATCCTCCATAATTCATTCTAGGTTATTCTGTTTTGCTATTCTGAAATTAACTTTGCTGTGTTTGGGCATTTTCCATATTCAGTCTATCAGATCAAATCATCAATATAAAAACCAAAATCATATACTTTTTCCTGTATGTTGAGAGTGGCTGGATTTCCTGTTGGAGAAGTCTTTCTTGTTGTCATCTAGCTGAATAAAACATAGTCACATTTTTTGTTTTAATATGAATCTGGTGTTGCCGAATTAGCTGAATCATCTGTTGTCCATTATTAGAGCAATAATCTAGCTACCTCGTTTGTTTCTGAAAGCAGATTTTGACTGCAACCAAGCTAGACAGGTGTGTTTCAGTGGTATTTTTAATTTGTTTTCTCGTCATTTCTTATAGGCAAAGGCTAATTCGGCGTGAAGCATTCTCAGAGGAAAATTGGAAAAAGATGTACTTCCTATCCAATGGAAATGGATCTGAGATAAGGGGGCTGGCTCCTTTCATGCGGTGACAACCGAAAGATCAAACAACCCCCAACCCAAAAAAGACTGACAGAGTACAACAATAACAACAAAGTCTTATCTCATTACATGGGGTCGGCTAAAAAAAAATAGAATGACAGAGTATTGTGGAAAAAGCAACCATGTCTTTTGGACGGGGTTTGACCTTTGATCTTGATGTTTTCCAATGAGAATTGGCTTATTGCGTTATCCACTCAAGCTTTTCAGCAAGAAGCAAGTTGGCGTGAGCAATGTCCTGTTATGTAAATTCATTTACAATGTCATTTATTTTTTGGCCGAAAAATACAACTTTTTCTGTGAGAGTAATAACAACTTCAATAGTTCTCATTTTTGGGGTTCCTTCGAACGATGGGAATATGGGCACGATTCGTTTGTGTTTGTGCTATTTAGTGGACCGGTGAGTTAAATGAAAGTGGAATGGTTGTTTGTTTTGGTTCTTGGGTTGTTCGAGGACTTCGAGTTCCCCTTTTTTTCTATCCTTGGAGTTACGTATCTCTTCTCTTGGCTTATGTTTTTACTTTGTGTCCGCTCTTTATTTTGCATGTTGTCTGTAAATCAAGTCTTGGACGTTCAACTTTATTGTTTTGCTTAAATAAGCAAATAACTTGAGACTTTAAATCCAAAAATAACACACTCCAAGACAGAACATATTCATTAAATCTGATCATTATCTGTAGAGACACTAGCTTTCTACAAAAAATAATATAATTATATAATGATTGATGGTTGCTAAAATTACAAAACTGCATATCTATGGCTAACAAAATCCTCTAATGTACAACAGCAAAACTTGGACGGTCAACTTCCTAGGGTCAGAACTAGACCTTCTCATATAGAATGCAGAGTATTTAGAAAATATACATCTGTCATAATACCACACCTACATCATCACTCAACTTTCTGACCGCTTCCTCTAAGACTATATAGTGTAACACACCTTGGCTCTAACACGAAGCCTGCGCATTATGATGAAAACACACCGGCTTCTGTAAAATATTTTCAGTTGCTAAGGCATCTCCGCTGATCTCAGGATTCACCACTCACAGAGAGGCACACAATGCAAGCAATATAGGCTAAATTTAAAAAAAAATGTTGGTATAATGACCTTAGAATGGAGATTGACATAGTGGACAAGATGATTTATGTGAAGTCGAAAACCATTTGTAAAGGCAGGCAGAATGAAATTTATGCTTGCAAGTCTTGCAGGCGAGTCGTGGAAGTGAGTGATTTGTTGTGTGAATGACACTGTAACAGATAGGGCATTCCTCAACACCTTCAAATTCTTTATCGAAATTGCGCTTCCAAATTCCTATAGCCTCTGCTAAGGCTCCATTCTGAAGAATAACAATATACATCATTAACTTCACTGCAAACCTCTTCCAACAATAACAATACAACAACAATGACAAGCAACATTTTCCTCTAAGGTGGGATCAACTACATGGATTATAAGACATTATTGAGCTCAATCAAGAACTAAATCTTTGAGAGAAAATAAACTTGGCAAATAACATGTAGGTTTCAGCATCAGCATCAAGTAAACAGAAAAGCTATTACTGGAAACGTGATTTTCTACCAAGCTAAGAACAATTGGCAATAAAAATCTCTTCATCCCACCACAAGTGCAATATTATCTGCATTTACCCATGAGTAACAACAGTCTACTGGAAAATGTTTGCGTACAATCATGTGCACAGACATGCATATAACTGGACTTGAATTCAAAGCAAATTACCTGATTCCGAACAAATAGCGTCATCGACATCAACCATTTCCTTTGCTTGACGTCACTGATCCCTAGGCTCCTTGTGCAATCAACATCTACAGGTTTAAGTGGGTAAGATGCAGGAAGCCGGATGACTAGATCCATTCCTGTTTCATCCTTAGTATAGGTAGCAACAACCTCATTTGCCGATTTGCTTACACTAACCGAGAAATTGTCATCACCAAATTTTGCTTTCTTAATCTGCATAGAAAAGAGGGATACATTATAACCCACATAATCCATATATAGATAATGATATGCTGAACAGGTGAGACAGTTCCAACTCCACCATTATCAGGTCTAATTTATTTTGGCAACTATATCGGCATGAAATAAATGCAGCAGACATTCTATGAAACAACACACTTTTATGGAATTACAAATTGCTGGACCATTAAATTCCTATTGTCAAATCTGTTCCCATCCTTAACAATCCAACTATCCTTCACCACCAAGGCATCACAATGTAGTATTCTGAGATTGTTGGTAAAAACACTGTTTAAGTTGCAAGACTATTAACCTTGTTACAAAGGTTTATATACATGGTATAGATACTTCTACCATACACTTGTAGGCTAGAAGGAGATTCAACAACCCATGACAAAGGGATCATATTACACTAAATGTTAAAAAAAGACGAGATCTGTCAAGGCCAATAAAACCCACTAAAGCATCCATTTATGGTCATTTAACGTCAAGGTTGAAAATAGTAAATTTACATTTGTTGTGACATGGACCAATATTAGCTTCGTCTATCATCCAATTTGCCATGTAATTT
This sequence comes from Mimosa pudica, assembly GCA_029929735.1. Lineage (NCBI taxonomy): Eukaryota > Viridiplantae > Streptophyta > Magnoliopsida > Fabales > Fabaceae > Mimosa > Mimosa pudica. The sequence continues at coordinate 12,901,008 of JAKELP010000004.1, read as the reverse complement.
GCACCACTAACAATAAACTGTTCATGTTGGTCGTCTACATTACAATGATTTTGAGCAAATATTGAAAGACAAGCCTGCATACACACGTTAAAAAATGCATGGCATCCATAATGACATGTGAGACCAATGTTAAAACTTTAAACTTGCGGCAGAGTATAGGTAGTGGCTTCGTAAGCCTAGTCATGTGTTCATAGCTGCTTCTCTTATTTGGATCAGAAAACGCATATAAAAATGGCGAGGACAAACATAAAGCTGAATAATCAAGGAAATAAAGACACAGAATAAGCAGCCAGTTGCGCCAGTCTGTCATGGTCTCAGAACATAGGGACTAAAAGTTATATAATTCCCTGTATAAATAAATATCTAAGATAGATAATATTCACACATTCACGTGAGCACATGCTCACTTTGTTTTACCAACAAACTTTTCCATACCTGGGACAATTCATTTGCAATGAGAGGCGGGCTGCAGTAAGTTCTTGTGAAGGATTCTATGACATATGATGTGTTACGATTACGCAAATCACTGAACCAGCTGCGGATATAAGCAGGAAGAACACAAAGCATCAAGCCATATATTGCTCCAGCAAGTGAAGACAACTTCACCGACTCAATTGGCCAAAGGGATTCCACAGAAAACAACAATGAACCAGTTCTGATTGCACGGGTTGCAGCATTTGCTGCCTCTGATAGGTCAGCAGGGAGCACTGCATCTTTCTGCTTCAGACTTTGTACCACGGTAAGTTCTAGAGGAATATGCTGAAAGAGGCAATCTAGTACAACGGGAGAAGCATGATCTTGTATGTATTGGATCAGTCGCTCCCTTAGAGATGATGATGAAGGCAGTGCCCATAGATATGATATAAACAAAGACCAAGAGAGGAAAAGGTTCGCCTGCAAATTTTTTTGGTTGAGGGGGGGGGGGGGGTGGGTTTGAATATTAGTAAATGATTACAGCTTAAGATACTGCCACAACACACACTATCAATTATAGTAAAAAATACAAGAAAACATTTAAGATTCACAAAATTGATAACAGTGCAAATATTTCAGGAAAATGTTGATGCCATATAAAGTATCCTTACTCTTTGTGGTGCAAGTAGGTCAGTTTCGAAAACTTCATAAGCTTCCCTTTGAATCATGCAAGATATTTCTTCTTTCAAGTGAACACTTTCTTCCAATGAAATATCAAGATGTTCGGCATCTTGGTTGCTAGAAGCCTTGATGTCTAAATTAGAAGTATTATCTTCAACAATAGCCATACTCAAAACAGGCTCAGTCGAGAGAATAAAATAAGCAGCAAACTGCAACAAGGGAATTGTTTTGGAAGAGAAAAGCACAGAATACAAAGAGCTAACTGATCCTTTGCTTAATCCCCAAAATTCAACTGATTTCACTGCTCTTTCTCTAGCCTGTGATGAGGACTTCACAACGCAACAAGCAACTGATTCCCAGAAAAACTTATATTCAACACGAGACGACGTTACAAGTAAAGCAGCTTCTTTGCAATATGAATTTGCAATAGACTCAGAGATTCCACTACAAAATAATATACGAAGAATACCCTCTGAAACTCGATCCATGACAGAATTCAAATTTTCAAATTTCAGTGTATCAAAATTATCTTTCTCTTCATCTTGTTTAAGTTTCAGGTGCTGACAGTAAAGTAAAAATGATAAGAGAGCATTTTCAGCAATTTTGATGGGTATTGAGTCAGAAATGAGAACAATTTGCTCAAGTTTATCAGTCAATACATCCCTCTTGCCAGATGCATTATCAACAAGAGCATCAACATTTTCAGCTATATCCTCCATCATAACAGCTACTGATTGAATCCAAGATCTCAGGTTAGACAACAGAAAATCCCAATCTTCATAGCTAAATTCTTTCCAGCAATAACCTACAGAAACAAGCATCAGTTTCGATAGCAACATCTGTACCACTGGAAGTTGATTGATAATGGCTGATCCACCAGCAACATGTCTCTGTTTCTGGAAAAATTCATATAAAAGCTTTCTTTCATCAGACCCAATGCTTCTTCCTGGTTTCAATGATTGCAGACCTTCTACAGCACTGAACGGATAACAAGCAATAATTAGCTGAAACCAATCTTCCATACCTACAGGAGTCCGAAACAGCTTCATCAGCACCATATAAAAGGAAGAAATGTACACCAAACGGACAGAACTATTAGAACTGTTGCAAATCAACTCAAAATTCATGTAAGCAAACTAGTTTATAGTGCATGTGCATTCCAAGTAAACAGATCTAAAAAGGGAAAACCCATAGGTACTCATTAGTTATATATGCGCTTTTCTTTCTTAATTAAATCAATATTTTTTTCTGTTACCATCCTTAGATCCTATAATTTTGCTCTGTTAGCATTATTAGTCCCTATACAAAATCTATTGGTGCTAACAAAGAAAAATTAAAGCATTTAATCGCGAGAAAAGAAAAACATAAAGATACCAAAATAAAAATTGATGAAAAGTATAAGCACTAACAGATTAGTTTTCCTGATAGAAAGCATGCAAGTTAATCAATGCACGCAAAAAATATGCTTAGCTCAACTCCTTTCCTTCCAATAATATTCTGGCCAGGCCTATCTGAAGTACAACATCTAATCTGAAGTAGGAATTTACCTTGTCCAGCTTGCCATGTGACTAAAGGTGGGAGCCTTAGAGACTTCTCGAGCCATTCTTTTGCGGTACCCTGAACAAATTTTTCTTCTGATGAAAATTGATGAGCATCTCTTCCAGGCTCCACATGCCCACACAATGGTTCTAATAGTATACTTACGAGCAGAGGAAGGATCTTAAGACAATTTGTGTTCACTTCTTCACCAATATAAAGCTTGTTCAAAAGTAGTTCGAGAATATTCATAGCCTTCCCAGTGCCCCATATGTTCTCTTTGAACAAAGTGGACATGAAGGAAAAAATGGCTCTTAAATACGGTTCCATAATACCTTCAACTTCATCATTTTGAACAGGCCATACACTGATAGAACTCTCAGTGCCATTACAACTGTTAACAAGAGCGCCATCAAGCAAGATGCTAAATATCTCATCTAAGAAGCTATCCTGAGAAGAATTGATTCTCTTAACATATGCAATGAATGAAGGTAAGAAAGAAGACACAGCACTGCTTTTAGGCCACCTCCATGTGCATAAAATTTCAGCCACTAGCCAGGCACAAGATGTAACCTCTTGACTTCCTTCAATTGCAAATGGTTTACACATTGCACACGCAGCGAAAACTCTATCAAACCCAATTTTTGTGATTAACTGAACAATTAAGGCAACAAACCTTGGTTGTCCTGAAACCTGCATTTAGTATAAGTTTCTGATGAATAACTAAGACTTCTTCATCCCAACTTTTCATTTACATTGACAAATCATAAATCACACAGTTTTAACCAACTATTGCATGCAGAAACAATGTAGTATTTGCTTATAAGCTTGGCATACTTATTTTTGTCACATACAACACCTTTGACTTAAATAAGCCATAAGTATACCTCAATAAAATAACTAAGAGTACAAGAACTGGGACAAAGCAGGAAAAATCACTAGATACCATAGTGTTCTTCACTATTGGAACGGGTTAAAAATTCAACAATTACAGGAAACTGAAGACTAATGTTGCAAAGTTAATTCGTAGTAATGCTGCCTCAATTAATCGATCAATCAATGACAAGAAAAAATTGATGATGAACAGCACAGTTTAGGCTTGGGTGCAAACTGGTAATTAGAAAAGCAAACAGTTTCAACACAAAATTCTCAACAATAATGCATACAAAACAGGCCAATAACCCATACCATCAAATCACGCCATATTTATCTGGTAAACAGTAGCATGTAGAAAATTCACTCATATTTTTGTGTATACATTTAAATTCAATACCTTTGTCAAGACGAAATTTGGAACAATGAACAGAGGCCATGTATCACACCTACTCAGCAGCTGAAATAGCAAATTTTGTTCCTCATTTCCATCCATGGCAAGGCACTCAAGAACCTCAAGCACCCATGTACAGCTAAATGATATAATTTTGTCATTTATAAGTTTGTCTTCAATGAATATTGCTGATCTTACTGACTGAATTAAGGTAGTCCCCAACCTCCTATAAATATCTATGGAAATTTTTTTCCAAAATTGGCGATTTAATTTGTGACGGAAAGTATGCACAGATTCACCATATGCAAACCTATCATTGATTCTTCTTCCTGTTTCATCATCAAGAGAATCAACCAGAGCCTTACCTAAATTACACTCCCAATCGATCACAAAAATTGCAGATAAAATTCCCGACACTAGTTCACTTTCACCGTCAAGCGTCTTCAAGCAAAGGAAGCTACCATCAAGTACCTCAAGAGCAAACTGAGCCATCTCAGAGATGTTGACAGAACTGTCAAACTCTACTCTGACCTTTGCATCACTGCTCAACACAGAAGCTGCAGAACGGACCCAAGAGAAAGAAGAACTCTGGATAAAACTTAGTAACTTTAAGAAAATTTCCTCATAGATAAGTTTCAATGCATTGCTAGACACAAAATAAGTAGAACTTCCATCTGTTGAGCAGCCAAGAACAGAGCTGCAGATAAAACAAATAGGATTATATTTATGTCCATTTACACCATAATGATTGTCAACAAGGTTCAAAACAGTACTAATATATGCAAGCCAAAGTATCGTAGACCTAAAAGCTTGAGATAGATGATGTATAAAAGGTTGACCAGACAATAGAAGGAGCCCGCTTTCCTCTATCTATTGTTCAGTTGACAAATGATGTACAAAAAGCAAAGGAGTGCAGATGGTCACTTGAAGAAAACAGATTATAGACCTAAAAGGCTACAGTTACACTAAATTTACCACAAATACATCATAGTGTAATCTAATTACCCATATTTTTACTTCTCCCTCGATCAAGAGGCAACCTAAAAAAAGCACTCAATTCAATGCTCCCCAGATTTCATTCCAGACTCTAATCCATCAACTAAACAATGCCTATATTATGAGATCCTAATCAGACACAAGGCCCTTTATCAGTTACAGGAGTTATGTCGCCTCATTCTACTGAAGACGCTTAGTATTTGGGGAGAAAAAAAAAATAACAATCGCAGCATTCATTTTCATTTAATGGCATTAAGTGCGTTCTAAATCCAAGTGCATTATGTCTTTGATAAATTAAATTGACATACCACACAAACTGCACGTGAGCATTGTTAAAAGGAGGTAGGGAACGGGAAACAGCAATAGCAGCTGATTCCAGACGCTCATGATGCCAAAGATCAGTATCAGTGCCTTGTCTATCTCTGGAATTTTCTTTTATTTTCCTCTTAGTAATCTCAACTCTTGCTTTTTCTAAGAGAATAGCCAATATTGTAGCAGAGTCAGCATCTAGCAACCCTGGTGAGCATCCAGAATAAGTTTGTCTAGTTGCAAAATTGACAATAAAAGCCCACTGTTCTGAGAAATACTCATCATCCAATAATGCCAACAACAAATCAAGCCGAGCATTAGTTGTGAAATTATTTCCGTGCAGACACCAAGGAACAAAAATATCCTTGAAGATTTCCATAAAGTTCCCAACATTCAATTTTTTATCACCATCATGTAGAAGCTGGCTACAAGAATGCTCTCTGTTTCGAATGAAAATTTCTTGCACCATATCCTGTGGTCCAAATATTGAAATAGCAACAGATAGAAGTTTCACAGTATATGGTGAGTCCTGTAGCAAAGAATACAAAGAGAAAGGATTGTTAAGAAAGCAATACTGTTACACAACGAGGGCAACAACACAGCTTTATCTCACTAGGAAGAGTTAGTCCAAATTATCAAAAAATTCTTCTGTTCAGAAGACCTAACATAAATACTTTACATACAAAATTAAACGTGAATAAATATGAAGCTCTATGCACAATAAGTTCAATGAATAAGAAGTTAGCATGAGCATGTAGACAATTTCTAAGACAATATAATAAAAGGTACACATTTAGAAATGATAAAACGATTTTCAAATGTTCTACAAATATTCAAATTGTCACGTCATTAGTAAACTGAGAAAAAGAGACAAAATAAGACACACTGTCACATGTTAAGTAATAACTTACTGAAGATTGTATGAATGAGAAAGACTTCGCCAACATTGGTCCCACAAGAGAGACCAAGGGCCATGTTTCACCTTTCAAAACTGCATGTTGCTCTAGCAATGACATCAATAAAATGACTGTTTCAATACGCTCATTATTAGCCTCTTGCTGAAGTATTTTGATGCAATTCTCCTCAAATTCCACAATAACGGGGGATAAAAGATTGGGATTCAATAAATGAATTTCTACAAGAACTTCAACAATGCATTTCCCCAACTCTTGAAAATAAGGCATAGGATATTTTGAAGTCTGCATATTTACTGTTTTCTTGTTAAGAGAAATATTTTCCTGTGTTATATTTCCCACTTTTCCTGACACTGTCTCATGACCATTCGGATTAGAATATACAAAGAAATCTGACCATAAAAGCCTCATTAGGACATTCTCAACGAGAGAGACTCGGAACTCGCTCAAAGAATCTGCTCCATCACAATATCTGATACAAATGGAAATTAATTAGTTGGGTTACAGAAAGGACAGAGGTGCAATTTATATCATCTTTTAAGGGGAAGGGGATAAAGACAATCGTTGGGTTATTCAAATGTGCAAGTAAAGACAACCACATCTAATAAAGAGTGTGTACCTTGAAGCATTGTGCAATGACCAGACAAAACATTCTTTAAACGCCTGGAAAAATGCAAGTCTATCAGCAGACTGGGAAGAAGTTCTTCCAGCCCACAGATTCTTGAAAAATTCAAAAAAGAATTTGTCCCCACCTATGAATTTAAGAGGCAAAGTGTCTAAGAATACAACCAAAGCTGGATACGAGATCTGCTGAGAACCAAAGCATCCTTTCTTAAGAAAATTCCAAAAAGGATTAAGTACGATTTTCTGAATGTTCAAGCAAGACCAGCCATCTGGGAATCTTTTAGAGAAAAGTATTACGGCATCCCACATTGAAGGGTGACAGGTTGGCTCCTTCTCATTGAAAGCACCAAGAATTACACCAGCAAAAGTTTTTAGGTTTCCATTAATAAAATCCTGGGGCATATTTCTTATTATACTCTTCAATACACTATATGTAGCAGAACGGATAGCAGGGCTAGTGGACTTCAAAAAGTCCAAAAAATATTTATGATCTGTTAATAACTTTTCAGCAAAAGAAACTGCAGCTTCCCTTGCCTTTGAGGCATGTTTAGTTTCAGCAGAATCGTTCTCAAGACCAGATCGTTCTTGCTGTAGGGAAATTAAAACATCAAAAAGTGCAGCCAATGCTAACAACGATGATGATATCACCTACAAGAACAAAAGGGAGAAACTCTTATAGTCACCCATATACTAGATCCTCATATAATCGGTGAAAATAAAAGCAGTAGGCCAAATGACAAAACAGAGGACAGATATAGATTGCCTAGCGAATGATTAAAGCAGCAATAAGAATTTCAGTTTAGGCTGCGAAAATTCAACGCAAATATATGTTCCTCGTTCTACTGACACAGTTCATTCCTCCTGTGGGAATCAGGATAATCTATTTTTACTGAACTGAATTTTTCTACCATCCTTTGGAATTCACTAATGGAAATACTGACGGTGCTTACCTAGTATATGAATTAATAAAAAGAACTTCGGTCCATCTTTATTTACCTTGGGGAACAAAACCAATAGTCAACTTTTAATATTTTTTGACACAAAAATACATTGAAGGTGCATCTCAAATGTAAGAGTATATGTGCCATTAGTACATAGAATGGATAGTTGGAGTTTGTGTTGTATAAAATACATTACCCACTGTTGAAAAAAATATGGACACTTAGTTGGAGTTTGTGTTGTATAAATTACGTTACCCACTGTTGATAAAAAAAATCACATCAGTTCCCTATAAACCTCATCACTATATACCTGTTGGTACATCTCTTCCAATTCATCTAACGCTGCAGCTTTGTCTGACAAATTTTGTGGTGTGAGCTTTAAATTTTCTTCCAGATACATCAAAATCTCTTTTGTACATAGAACCAAAGCATCTAATCTCTTTTCCTGTGCTGGAAAGGCTGCCTGTTAATTGCAAGGAACAAATGGGGCTAAAACATGAGTAACAGAGAAAATGTAAGGCAACAAAATTATGCAAGTGCAACAATAAAAGCTGCTATCAGAGAATATACCTATCTAGTTCAGACACACCCAGAGATTAAACGTCACACTAACTAATCCATCATGCTAGTGAGAACAATACAATATGCGTAAAACAATTTTCACATGCATCCCCACATGCATGCACATTTTAGATTCATACAGTTGCAATTACAATTTGACATACTTTCGTGTGGGTGGAATGTACCGATTTATTTCAATATGTGGCATTTTGATTTTTATCAGAGGATATGAAGTATAACAACTATAGAGGTCAGCAGAGACAAACTAGATAACTATCCAGTCGCCACATAACATAACCCTCCTCATGCCTTTTCCAAAATGGAAAACTCTCTGCCACAGTTATGGTGACTTTCACATATATATGTCCAGTTAAACAGAAAATGGATGGATCTCTATCTCTCACGTCGAAACATAAATAAGAACAATCAATATGCAAAGTTTCTGGGCTTGGGAGTTGCAAAAAATGCAGGAGCTTAGCACTTATGGACTGAACACTATCAAATTTTATTCCTATTTTTCGAAAAACCTTAGGCATGCATGCAAAACTCTCTCTTGCACTCTACGTAAAAGCTTACACTTCATTTCCAAAGGTGAAAATTGACAACCGGAGACAATTTTTAGATCAAAATATACAGAAACCAAACCTGAAAAGACCTTTTTGCAGCCTGAGAAACCTCAGGAACAGGGTCAAATTGAGAAAACCACCAAGGTCCTATTAAGGTCTTCAGATGCAGAGCTAAGTCTCTCCTGAAAGGGGTTTAATCAACCATTAGTATGCAAGCAGGCATAACAAAAATTTTTTTATAAAAAAAATTAGCCATAAAACTTTTAAAAGATCTTCCGTGAGTTAAGTTTACTCTAAAGGTTCTAAAGATAACAATAAAAATCAATTAAAAACTACACAATACAAAAAAGGTGGGCAGACAGTTCATGGGGAGATTGGTTTGGCATGAGAGATGTCAAATTGAAAATTACAGCCGTTGAGCAACTCCTTTTAATGGTTAGTGTAGCATGAAAATCAGCACCACCTTAGAAAACAATTCTCTCGGTTTCGGGCTCTCATATATTTGAAGCAAGCAATTTCTATGTTGAGTCAGACAGATAAGAGTTTATTCACAAGTAAAAAATAACTTTGTTTGAAAGCATTGTATGATAGGGATTGTGGCCAAGTTGCTAAGGCATGACTATTTGTAAAACTTTTGTTTATCCTTTTAAGTTCTACAAGTTGCTGCATTGATGACCCCAAAACAATTACAACAATTTTTTCCCTAAACAATGTCTTATCCCTCAAAAGAACTAAAGCCATGCATTCAAAAAGGCATAAAACATCCATAAGTTTTAATCAGTTAAGTCGTAACCCAATAAGAGTAACAATATTGGCCATGGCATCATGAGTCGCTCGCCGAACCTCCCTGTTGTAGTCCATCAGCAGCCTCTTATATTCAAATGCCTACATAAGAAACAATTAAATAGTCAAGCGGATCAAACTCACAATCCAGGCTTCAGGCAAACAATAGTAAGATACAGAGGTGTCAGACTTTAGCTTAACCATACCCATTGGGGAACAATCGGGACAATGTCCTTTGCAGACTTTTGCTTGAGCAACTCAGATAAAGATGCCAATGCTTTAAGCTGTTAATTTAAAAGGGGGGAAAAATCAAAACCAATGAGGTGATAAGAAATATTAAGAGACCCTGAAATAAAGTTGTACCGATGTAAGTTGGACTTTTCCTTGAACAGATGGAACATTTTAAGTTTCCATTTCATTTACTCACTATGACCTGTGGTTTTCTTAACATCTTAACATCCCAGCTTAACTAAGAATTACTCCCATTGACAGAAACAGATAATGACTTAGATGCCACAAACTATAACGCATTCCATCATACCCATGAATTCCAATAAAGCAATAATGGAAGTTCAACTGTCCTATTAATAGAACTTGGATAGCATAGTTAACTAAGTATACAAGCCAGAGCAAGCTAGAATCCTAGAATGAACTGCCTAGTATATGCTAAGATCAATCAGCAAGTAAGAACCCCAAAAGAAGATATAAGTGAATACTCCCTCCGTTCTTCTATATAAGAGTTAGTTGACTTTTTCAGAAAAGCTAAATAGACTACTTAAAAATTGATTTGCTAAAATTTTTTCTTTAAACTAGTTTATTTGACTTATATGCTAACATAACTAATAAAGAATATGAGTGAATATGATGCATACATATATAGAGATATATACCTTGGTGGTGGGGTCCTTCCTGGCTAGCCTCTTCAAGTGCACTGCCATTTCACTATCTACATCCTGTGTACCGCAGAATGCAAAAAAAAAAAAAAAAAACACTAAAATGTTATATATCTATAATTCCATATTAATTAGAATGACATAGTAGGTAAAGTTGAAAGAACATACGGAAAAAGGGACAGAGGAGTCATCGGAGGATATGGAAGAAGAAGAATGGAGTCTGGAAGTGCCGACATAGCCGCCGAATCCCACGGCGGCGCCTGAGCCTGACGGCAACAGCGACGCCGCAAGACTAAAAAATGGAAGAGAAATTAGTTAATGAATGAATTGATTAGAGATGGTTAGATTTATTGAAGAAAGCGTGAGTGAATGAATGAATTACCTGCTGCTCGAAGGTCGGGACTTGCTTCTAGCTCCATCGCCTTTGGGTCTGCCCATTATGATTATGATTGTGATTATGATTATGATTATGATTATGATATGATTATTGTTATGAGGAAAGAGAGGCTGAGAATGTAACAGTAAGAGAGAGAGAAGAGAGTTGGTTGGTAAGATGAAGATTTATATTAGCGAGGCGGTGAAGTAGCTGCCGCCGTTGCTCCTTGCCCACGCCGGCAATTTATATCAGAATGATTATGATTATGATTATTATTATTATTATTATTTGGAGCGTCACGGACTATATAATAGTAGTAATAATTATTTTTCAAAACGACAACTTCTACTAATAATTCTGGTAAAAAACACTTCTATTAATTATTTTTTAAATAGGCTTAAGTATACTTTTTAAATGGGCTAAACATTTTGTTAAACTCTTTACTTTCCCTTAAATAAATAATTTTTTATAATTAAATGGGTAAAAAGACAAATTTTGAAAGTATAAGAATAAGGGCTAAAGTGTACTTTACAAACATAAGGAATTAAATTGAAACTAAACATAAGAGAGAGAGAGAAAATATATTTTATCCTTTCAAATAATAATAATTATATCACATTTTTAAAATAAGAAAAATATTTTTTAAAAAAATAAATGACTTTCTATTTGTAGGATTATAACTTATATCAAATCCTAATATCTATTAAATCAAATTCTCCAATCATATAAAGTTATAAGTCTTATTCATTTATTGTTTATGTATACTTCAAGGACTAAAGATAGGAACAAATGTGTCCTTTTGCAAACATTTCAAAATTTCAGATTTCCCTGATCTATGCTTTTGCAAATTTAAGGGAGTGATTTGTCTTGAATAGGTTAAAAAGTATTTATATACTAACTCCGGTTCTAAATATAAGACCTAATTGACTTTTTTTTTTTTGAAAGATTAAGGTTGCGAAATAGGCTATTAAATAATGACATTTTTGATATATTTTTAGATTATACATTATAGGTAAAATAAACTAATCTAAGGGAAAAAATTGGGTAAATCAATTTATAATTAACTTATTTTGCTTTTTTATAGGATTTCCTAAAAAAGTCAATTAGAGACCGAACAGAGTAATATTTTTGGAGTAATATTTTCCCTTAGACAACATACTATCACATGTAATTGAAAAACAACTTCAGGAGATAGATGTATAAGTAACTTGATTGAGATGGCAAAAAAAAACTTGATTGAGGTATTTTTTTTCACACATTAGTTTGCCAAAAGAAAAATTATTCAGGAGGAAAACAACATTGCACCTACATAACTTAAGGTGTGATTTAAAAATTAGAAAATTTTAATATAATAAGATCATAGTTCGATATAGTTGCCTATTTCACAGTATCATTCATATGTATGTTTTTTCAAATTCAATTGAGAAAATGAAAAAAAAATTGCCTTCCAAATTCCAAAATCCCAATAACTATTTTTATCCTAATTGAATATTTTAATTTTATGTAATATTAGTAAAAGACAAAAAATTAAAAGATGGAACCAGCAGAAAAAACAAACACTATCAAATTAAGAATTGAAAATTGAATGGAATTACATCTTGCTAAAGAATAGTTTTCCACTAAGGAAAGCCAAAACTATCAACCAATAACCCATGCCAAATCTATCTTCAACTGATTGCAGCTGAAGATAAACATCTTAATCAACTGATTGCAGCTGAAGATAAACATCTTAATCAGAGTACAATCATCTACAATTTACATGTCATCTTCAAGTGAAAATTATTTCTTTCCATTCAAAAATATGACAACCAAAGCCGCAAACAGATCATGACCGAAAGATCCAGGCAAAATTGTCAGCCGAAATTTTTTCCTACTGACGAATATTTGATTGAGCTTGTACATCAGGCTAGTCTGCATTGATTGATTTTAAAACAAAAGAAAGAAAGAAAATAATCAGCCTTTCATATATTACAATGTGATGTACTTTTAGCATTGCTGAATGATGGGATACAGTCATACAGATATTTTTGAACTTAAAGTCACAAGTCTGTTAGGTTTCAAAAATCCATTTATCTCATCTATGATCCAATCGATAGCTAACACAAAATTGTTTTAAGTGTACCAGAGAATAATAACGTATAGCTAAGTTCAAGAAAAATCTCCATGTGTCATGATTATATACTCTCCGGCCCTAACTATAAAATTACTTTGACTTTTTTTTTTTTGAGAAATTAAAGATGTAAAATTAATCACAATCACTTTTAACTGTCTATGGTTATCTTATTTCAACAAAACTAATTTATCAATGAGAAAGGCAGACGATGCAGCAATCAGAGCATGAAATGAGAGTATAAAAGGCAAACTTCTCATTCATTACATAGAAAATTAGAGCTTCACAAATAAAATTTTCAGCTTCTAAAAAGCACTGACAACTTTGATAATTCAACTCCTCAAAACAAGGTCGCACATACTTTTGACAGTGTTATTTAGCACAAAGTATAACAAAAACATAATTAAGCACAATATGATCACTTGATCAGCTGAAGTAGTGACAGCAGCTATGAACAGGTTCCATTACTTTCAGTAAGCTTAGCCATTTTTTTTAAGAATATAGTAATACTCATCCAATACTAAATAAAATTAAGCAGGTCCAATAGTCCAATGTGCTAGTTGCATTAGCCTTGTGTGTGTGTGTGTGTGTGTGTGTGTGTGTGTGTGTGTGTGTAATTATAACTTCTACAACTGAGGAACCAATTCAACTGAAAAAAAAACAGAGAGAGATATGAATGGTAATTGAATCATCAGGTGAAGCCTTGTAGTATAACAAAAATACCAATAACACATAATCAAAAGCACAAAGCAGTAATATTCAAAAGAACAATGCCAGAAAGCTTCAAGTTCAATGGCAGTGAGTGAAGGGATGAGGCTCTACCTGTGCCAACAAAGAATCGCCCTGATAGATGCTACATGATCTCTGGAAAGGAGAGCCTCTAACTTTCAAATCACAGGCTGAATCTTCCAATCTCTCACCACTTAAAAACACCTCCATCTCAACTCTATTGAACGTCTTCTTAGTCCTCTCAACTCTGAACACCAAATCCTTGTCCTCACTACTAACCCCCCTATAGCATCTCCACAATCCATTCTACCAAAACAGATAATATTCAATAAATATCAATTACAAATAAAATATTCCCAATACAATCTCCTAAAACTTCAATTTCACTTCAAAAATGTGGGAATACATTCCCACAAATTGGACTAGCCAGTTGCTAATAACTTCGGATAAGAGTCAACCTAATTCTAGTCCTCACTTGGTGAGGGTGCTGGGGAAGGGAATATATCATGCAACCTAACTCTTATTTGCAAAGTGGCTGATTCGAACTCACGAACTCAGACCCACTAATAGCGCCAAATATATCTATGGATAAATCTAAAAAAAATCACTTCAAAATTATACATTGAAGAGAAAACCATTTCATTTAATTCACTCCAACACCAAAATCATTCAAAAACGTCATTACTAAGGAAGTTTCAGAATTGGCCTAAGCTAATTTTAGAAATTAACATAAATCATTAATAATTAAGGAAGATCGAAATTGACTTAATTAATTTGCCTAACAAAGCTCACATAAATAAAAAGGCATCACACTTAACCAAGACTAATCCGATAAATAAATCATTAAATCCAATAAATGAAGAAGCAAGAGGCTTACTTGGAAGCGTAAAATAGAAAGGAGGGGTTGTCCGGAGGCATCAGCAAGTACTTTCATATAATTATTAGCAGGTGATGATCTAAAAGAGTGATTATCAATCCTGAAGACTAGATTTTTATTTTCATCGAGAAAAGCGCGATGGCCACGTGGCAGTCCAGGGTGCTTCTTGGACACGAAGAGATCGATTGGAATCTCAGCAGTCACAGGATACGCCAACTCCGAGGTTTCAGGTTCCATAGCTAAAATTAACAAAGGAAGTTTTATTTTCTTTTTTGGGATGAAGATGGAGCTGTTAAATAAAGGGGTGGATTTATTTGAAGCAAGATGAACAAAGCAGACATTTGAAGGAAACCACCGCGAAAAATGATCTAATCTTACACGAAAGTCTACTAGGATCATCTCTTTAGACATTTCTTGTTTATTTCATCGTTATTGCTGGCTGTGGCCTTGTGGGCCCGGGTATTGGGGTAGTTGTTATGTTTTGGGTTAATAATTAAATATGGAGTATGTTTGAATGGATTTAATTTTCGGAATTTTGTAGGCATATCTTTTGTTTGGGACATATTGGTAGTTATGACTTGGACAAAGCTGTGGATGTAACTTCCATTGGGACTTGGCAGCCAGATTATTAGAAATGCTATCGCAGCCTGATATCTCTCTTGGATAAGATTGGTATTCAAATCCTATTAGTGGGGAAAAAATCATACTCCCTCCGGTCCTAAATATAAGACCTAATTGACTTTTTCTAGAAAATCCTTAAAAAAGTAAAATAAGTTAATTATAAATTGATTTACCTAATTTTTCCATTTTTCCCTTAAACTAGTTGATTTTACCTATAAACTAATGGATAATCTAAAAATATATCAAATATCTCATCATTTAATAACTCATTTCTCAACCTTAATCTCCAAAAAAAAAATCAATTAGGTCCTATATTTAGGACCGGAGGTAGTATTAGTCGAAATTTTATTGAATAAGGAATTGATGGCAAAGTACTTGTCTATATGTGTAGAGCTGGATGCAAGTTTACATTGCATCTTTTCATTTGAGTTAGAGTGTAAATGCATCTAAAATATGGTTGTTTTAACGAGTTCACGGGTTCGAGTTCTAGGTAAGATATTAATAGTAAGAGGGGAAGACATAATCTCCACTTATTGTTCGGATACCTAATAATATAGCTCAAGAAATGTGTTGATTGCCCCATTTTTTTACCTTGACATATTAAAAAAATGTAAAAATGTAAATGCATCACGAAAGTATTCAGAGTCTCTATGTTTCCGTGTTGTTCTAAAATAAAAAAAAAATTGCCCAAGGAACAAAAAAGAAGGACGTGAGCTATAATAAAGCGGTAGCTAGGAAAACTCTTAATTGTTTGTGCTGCTATGTTATTATAAAAATTTTAACTTAAGCAGTGGTTGTTTTGCCAAAATTAATTATGTTTGAATGAATTAGATTTCTGTTGGCGCACTGGTAGTTATAACTTGGATAGAATTTGGAATATAACGTTTCATGAATCCATACAGTGAACGAGTAGGACTTGTATGTTTAGAAGGATATTCTTCAGAGCAGCTAATTTATTAGAAATTCTATCACAACATGTAATCTCTCAAATAGAATGTCAATTATAAAAGGAAGATAGGATTGATATTCATATCCTATTAGTGGAATAAGGTTTTATCAAAAGAGCTATTTGGCCAATTTGTAACAGTCTAACACAGATATCTATAATATATATATTTATGGAGCTCGTCCAAGTACCTATCATTGACTCGGCATCTATGCAAATGTGCATCCTTGCATTTTTCTTAAAGTGTCAGTATGTCCCGACAGTATTCACCAAATCTCCACATTATCTTGATTTTTTTTAATGAATTCGGCAAGAATGAAGAAACACAAAAGAAGGATGAAACACTAGTTGTTTGTACTGCCATGTTATTTTAGAACTTGTAACTTCACTAGTAGTTGTTGTTAAGCTTTATGATTCTAAATCTGTTGTTGAAGGGTCTCAGTTTTGAACAAAACAGAGCTGGCAGAAGAAAGAGGAGCAGGGATATGCCATGAAATCTATTATTCCATCTTCCCATTAGTAATTAGTGTCTCTATACTCTCAGGAGTTGCCTTAAAGCAACCAATAGAAATGAGCACCGACTTGATTCATGTTACAAGAGAATAAGATATGAAACAATGATCTCCATCGAAGATCATCGGCACGCGCTTTACATCTTTGACATTGCATAGTCCATCACATCTACAACAAAATCTGAAAAATGAAAGAAATAAAATAGCCAAGGCTAAGCAAACAAAAATGGCAGATTGTACTCACCGAAAAAAAAAATGGCAGATTGTAATAAGGGAAAGAAAAGTTTGATGAATGATGGATAATTATAGCCTATCAACCTGCATCTTCTCTAGTGAAGCAAAGAGGGGGTGTGATTCGTATAACATTGCCATGAAAGCCACTTTTCCCAACTAGCACTCCCATATCTAAAAATTGAAGCAATCCAAACTTATCAATCAATGTTGAAGATACAAAATATCACATATAAACGTCACAGAAATTAGAGTCTGAAACATGCCTTTCATCTGCTCCATAATATGCAACATCTCAGCCTTTGCAGGAGTTTTCAATTGACGATCTTTTACAAGCTCAACACCTAGCAACATACCCCTACCCCTCACATCCCCAATTACTGATGTCACAGCAAGTGAAATATGTAATATTAGTCATCAACACAAAAATATCTCAGAAAATGAAAAAGAATGAAAACTTACTTTCATGCTTTTCCATTAGTGAAGAAAGACGATCTTTTAAATGAGATCCCACAATGAATGCATTCTCTTGAAGCTTTTCCTTCTCAATCACTCTCAAAACAGCAAGCCCAGCAGCAGTGCTCACTGGATTTCCGCCGAATGTGCTAAAGTAAGTGCGCTTTGTTAACACCTTTGCAATCTGAGGAGTTGTTATTAATGCACCAAGAGGTGCACCATTTCCAATTCCCTGATATCACCATGAATAATAATGAAACACAACAATACAGGAGTAATAAAGTGACCCCAGCTTATCAAGTGTATGTGTTGTCACTGTTTAAAATAAATTCGGCAAAATCAGTTTTTTAATGACAATTAGACAATAATCTTGTGAGACCAAAAGAAGACATCAAATTAATTCGCTTGTTCAAGCTTTCTTTCAGTTCTATATGAAGCTAAAATCATATTTGTTAACCGCAGCAGATAATGATACCCAAATCCCAGAACTAGTTAATATACAGACACTTCTTAGAACCACCATGAAGACACCAAAAGCACACAATGATGCTGCTACATCATTTGAGTTAAGATAATGTTACTTGTACATCTGCTTGCATGCCATTCTAGACTAAAAAAATATAGTAGTATAATTTTACAAACTCAAGCCCTTTTATCTCATATATGAATGCGGTATGCAAATGACCAAATGCCATGTCCCCACTCTGAGCTCACTAAAAAACGCTATTTAAAGTATTGACGCCAATGACCTTGTAACCTTATGGAGTGCATGGATGCTCCCTTTTGAATGAGAGGTTGTTGTTTCAATCTTGCTGTAATCTTAAGCCATTAATGTATGCTTCTTTAATTAAAAATGTGGGAAAGAGCTATATACCTTTGCGACAGTAACAATATCAGGCACAACCCCATGAGCCTGAAAGCCCCAGAAGTGACTACCAGTGCGGCCAAACCCTGACTGGACCTCATCAGCTATACAAAGACCTCCTGCTTTTCTGACTATGTCATAAACTGCTGGCAAGTAACCTGGAGCCACCTCTATCACTCCACCCACTCCCTGTCAAAGCATCATAAATATTTCACTTAATAATACTTTCTCTGGTCCTTCATAAGGCCCACTTTAATGAAGAAATTGAACTACATGGTAGATTTTACATTAAAATCGGAGGTAGCATCATCAATGCTATCGTGACAGACAAATCATATAATTGCATTTTACCACGTATCCTGTTGCTGAATTGGTGGCATTACCTGAATGGCTTCAGCAATAATCCCAGCCACACGACCACTAGTACCATAGTCAATTATATCTTGAACATCTCTTGCATACATTAGTCCATCTGAACCAAATACACCTCTGTAGGGATCTGGGTTAAGCACGTGGTGAATTCCAGTCTACCAGCATATTAAAGTCAATAACATTTATATGAGTGAATCCACATGTAGCTTCAAGCCAATGTCAAGCTTCTGAAAAAAGTAATCGTCAAAATTAAAAGAGAGACCTATATCATGTAGATGCAGGAAAGTGCACCTGTACAACATTGAACTTGTGAAAATTTTGTGCAGTGGCATTCATTGCAGCTGCTCCATTTCCATGGTAGCCATTTCTGATAGAAATCATATCTTGACAACCACTGTATAAACGGGCAATCATCAAAGCAAGCTCATTGGCTTCAGTTCCAGAATTTGTGAAGAAAACCACCTAAAAAGTGAAAACCCCTAATCACTAACAACAAACAATGGTTTCAATGATAATGACATGTTAAACCAAGGGTAGTTGTTTGTGCTGGTAAGTGGGCTACAATCCCTTAAGGATGAGAACGCGTGTTTGAATCCCGGTAAGTATTCTTATTGGAAGAGAAGAAGACCTTGTGAACAACACTCCTACCCCTCGAGTTCGGATTTGTCAGTTGTCAATAGGTGTCGGATTACCGGGCAATGTTTAATCAAATAAAATAATTACATGATAAATCCCCACAAAAAAATAATAAAATTTAACCTTAAGGTCTCCAGGCAATTTAGAAGCTAAGGCCTCAGCAAAATCAATAACTGCACGGTTCAAATAAACAACAGTGGTATGCTGCAAAAGTCTAGTCTGGTTCACTATTGCTTCAACCACTTCAGGATGACAATGACCACATGAAACAGTGGCAATTCCACCAAAAGCATCCAAATATCTCCGACCATTTTCATCAAACACATATTGCATCTTACCCTCAACCAGATTCAACTGCCACCACATATTAAAAAACAAAAAAAGATCAAAACTTTAAACTCAACAATCAAACATCAAACCATAGTAATAAAGAACACTTAAAATGCTTACTGGGTTGTAGTAAAAAGGACCAAGGCATGTAGGGAGATACTCTTTGCGCCGTTTTAAGAGATCAGATGCAGAGGGTCCATTGTAAGGTACAGGAGTGTGATCAAAATATGGCATTTCGGGTAAAACGTCACCGTTTTCACAGCTCCGAGCAATGCTGGAAAGGAAACGTCCCTTCCACCGAGAAATTCTCGCCGGTGTTACTAAACGCTGATAAAACTTGTTCATTTTCGTGCTTCAAACTTCAAAGCTTCAAACTTTGTCCCTAACTGGTGATTTTATAAGGTGTACAAAGTAATAGTTTCATTGAACTACGTTATGTGTACTTTCTATGTATTTGGGTGGTTAATAGTTTCACGTGTGACGGAAAAAATTTAATAATGAGCTAATTTATTCAATTCAGCATAAGGAAAGACAATATATTATTGGATTCTCTAAAGTTAAATAATGCACCTAGAAGTTAGAACACAAATATTGTGAGCAAGCTTATTTATTTGTCTTATTTCGCGGGAGACATGTGTAAGTTTGTTGGGTGTCCAGGGTTTCACGTGTAGTGGCGACAAATAAGAGATGCTTTAGCTATATCTTTATGAAAGGGAGAGAGGGCAAAAATCAACTAAGTGGAATCAAATAACAAATGTGAGTTATTATATTTTGGACCAAAGTTATTTAAATTTTAGGTTCTTATATTATGGACCGGAGGGAGTATAAGAGTTTAGTTGTCAAAAAACGATTCTTAATAAAACGTGTAAAAGTTAGTTGGGTGTCTGCATTTAATTCTTTTTTTTAAATATTATTTATATTTATTATGATACTATTAAGATAAATTAAGGTAAAAGAGAAAAAATGCATTAAATAAAGCGATAAAGTAAGTTAAACTTTTATATTTTAGATCAAAATCATTCAAATTTCGAACTCTTATATGACGAACTGGAGGAGTATACTTACCTGTTTACAATCACATGTGTGATTTGTGGCTTGGAGAATAATTAGGGTAGAAAAGATCTAGTTAACTTGTAACAGAACTACGTGTTACAAAACACCATAAAGAAGCTTAAAAAGTACAAACAATCATTGGTTGGCTTGTATTAACTACGTATTACAAAACACCATAAAGAAGCTTAAAAACTACAAACAATCATTGGTTGGCTTGTACTCCTGTGAATTGTGAATTGTGAACCTTCTCATGCCATGTTAAACCTTAAAGGGGGTATGACGTCAAAGTGGGCCCGTGGTTGAATAGGTAAAAAGTTTATCTCATGTGTGATGTCAGAAACTCATAATGAATCAATGACACTATGTGATCTTCGGATCTCATCTCTGCAAGTGTTTTTTTGCCTGACATCTCTAAAAGTTACTTAAGGATCACAGTTAAAAAATTTACTGTATTTTATACTGAAGGTAAAAATTTATTTTATGCTTATTGAAATAATCTAATATATCCCTTGAAAGTTCAAAAATAACCGGTTTCCATTACACACTCCAAACTAGATAGAAAAGGGGTTTAATATGACTTGGACAATCATCTCACCGTTCAAATAACTCCAACATTGCCTTTGCGTTCATACTGAGATTTTTTAACATGGTAAACTCTCTAATCAGTTTTTCAATGCTTCATTTATGAGCCACCTGCCTTATTTAAAACCATCCTACGTCCACCATACTACTTTTCCAAGCGTCTCTTTCACTTACGTGTCTATATATAGTGATGAATTAAGTTGAAGAGGTAGCCTTATTCTGATAGCCAGTCACAGAATCTACAACTCACCTGGAAAAAAATGGGAAATTTGGGGAATCATCAGTCAGAAAACCAAGCGTAAGAAGGTTAGAAATACAAGCATGGAAAGTGCAACTCTTCTCACTGACCTTCCGATGTTGAGATGAGGTGGTTTGTTGAGGAGCTAAGCGGGGAGTATAATCTGAATCAGTCAGAATGAGTCAACATGGTAAAAACGTTTGGCTATTTTTTTTTGCTTTCTCATTTTCCAGTCTTTTTTCCGATGTTTTCAGTGTTGTTTCCTTTTTTGGGGTATGCCTCCATCTTTTCTTTTAATTCCTTCAAATCATCACATGTAACTGTTCAAATTTTCAAGTTAATATGAACATTCATGTGTGAAATCATCTATGCTCAAATCGATCTTATTATGAAACATTGCTATGATTATGAAGATCTTATAACAAGAATCAACTATAAATGAGTGCAAAAAACAAGAATGGAGTGTATATTTAGAAAAATATTGTGTGGTTACCAAAGATTAGATTTATCACAACAATACCTTTGATTAGAAGAACTTACAATCCTAATCATTCCATTTCTTTTAAATTTTCAAGTAACTCACTTATTGTTACAGAGTCTTTTTTTTTAAAATGTAACAGACTCAAACTTATGGAGATTATCCTTAGATTATGTTTCAACTTTGTGTAAGTTGCCCCCTAAACATATGTCCATTTTAGTTTTCTTAACATATCCTCAATTAATATTCATATCCTATAATTTAAACTGTCCTCCAATTCACTCAGAAAGCAAGATATCCCATGCAAAAAAAAAAGCATCAAAACAATGTGTCTTATGCTGATGCTGATTAAATGGCCGTCACCATCTATATTAATGAGCATAGTGCAATGGAAAAATGAGCATAGTTCAAAGTGTTAGTTCCAATGCCATCATATCTAACAGTCCAATCTTCAATGTGGTGGGTTCCTATTTTTTTTACAGCACTGTATTATGGGGGTATATCCCCTTATTTTTTCATAATTCAGAACCAACAATATGGTTAGTTACATAACCATATTCACTTAATTTAAATTCTCTGTCATCTGATTGAAAATTTACTTTAAGTATATTCTACGGGTGGTCCAATGAAAATAATGAAAGTCTTATCTCTGCTACTCATGGTAATGATTTAGGTATATAAGACAGCAGTAATACTTCATTACGTGTATAATTTCCAATATAAGCCAACCTGAATGTGCCTTAATGAGCATATTGGGCAGTGTTGAAATCATATTGTGCATGATTTTCTGCTAATAAAATTCATCAAAACAATGTGCCTTCATCAAAGAGAAGAATGCAATGATGTAAGGAAGGTAAAGTGTTAATACCAAAGTAATCAAGCCTCCCAATGCAATTTTCAACGTAATAAGTTCCAATGTGATTGATTCCTATTTTTTATTACAGCACCATTTTCAATAACCAGCCAAATTGAAATTTTGGGCACCTATTAATTAATAAATCGTTTTTTATAAGTAGAAATTCATCATGATAATGCAAGGGGAAAATATATTCAGCAAAAATAATTGTACCCACATGTAAAAATGATGATAATTCAAGGGGAAAATATAGAGGATTTGTTAATTCCAAAGTTATTATTATTCACAGTCCAACCTTCAATGTTATGTCCAACCTTCAATATTAATATATCATATGCAATGAGTACTTTGATTTAAAGCGGTAGCCACCTATATTAATGCTATATCCTTCCCCTGAATGGAATAGCATTGGTAAATAAAATCTTATAATAGTAACACATTCCAATGTCAGAATATCTCAGAGTCCAATATTCAATATGAAGATTTGATATGAAGCATATTACTATGTGACTTCTGTATTCATTATATGGGCCTTAAGTAAGGGGATTGGTAACATAAGTAATATAACATGTACTCCCTCCGGTCCTATTTATAAGTCGCCAACCGCCTCTAAATTTTGGTTCTTAATATAAGTCACCAACTATCACTAACTAACTCATTTATTAAAATTTTCCTAATATACCCTTACATTGGAAAATAAACATTGGAAGATGAGAAGAGAGAGAAGATGAAAAAGACACTTTTATAGGTAGAGGATTAGTGAAGAGAGAGAAAAAGTAATGGGCCATAGTGATAAAGGTGAAAGGGGCAAACATGGAACAGACAAAAATAATAAGACCAATTTAATGATGTAACTTACATTAACCTCTATTTCTTGGTATGTACAATTTAGGCGGTTAGCGACTTATAAAAGGACCGGAGAGAGTATTATTAAGCGATGTTGAATATGAAAATGGAGTTCTGTTACTCCCAACAGAATCATGTTCCAAATAGTTTTATGAGATAATGTGGCAAGTTGTTTCTGCTACTTTAAACTCACACACACACACACAAATATAAAGTCAACATAAACGATTTCCAATGATCTTCATTTAATATACTATAATTGCTTATTGTGGCATTAATTAAATCCACCCAACCTTATGTTTGAGTGTATTTATACGCAATGGCCTAACTACAAGTGTATTAACGGGTGTATTGATCCCTCCCTACGAGTTCTTCTGTCCAGAATTGGTTAAACCTAGGTTTACCTTATCATCCATTTTTTTGCTTTAATTAGTTAAGTCAATTTAAAACTATGTAAATGTGTTCCCATTGTACATAATGTTTACACCAGATTTTACTTTAATTTGTGTTTGCAGGCATTCTTCAATCATGAAGAAGAATTTCTTGAACTATTACATCAGTGAGTCTTGGTAAATGGGGAAGTGGAGCAAAACCCATTGATATGGAATGCCTGTTTGAACGAAATGCCATAAATGATCCCTGAATTGGCCATATTTCTTGAACTACTCCTATTACATTAGTGAGTCTTGGTAAATGTGTTTTATTGTTCCCATATTGGGAGAATTATCATTGATCTGGGAATCAAAATCATTAATTATCAGACCATGAGTATTACATTAATCATTTCTGTAGTTTTTTTTCTTAATTACCGCCCGGTTTAATCCGGACTCGAGTGGTAGGAGTGTTACCCACATAGGCAAGGTTGTTCTCTCTCCCAGTGAGAGCGCTTCCCGGGATTCAAACACGCTTTCTCATCCTTATGGGGGTCGTAGTAGTTGTTCCTGTAGTTTCTGTATCATAAAGTGTTTCAGGAGTTAGAATTAGTCAATATATATATATGCTCCTTCATTAGTTAGAATTGGTTTCCTGGGCAAATTAAACATTATCTTATATATTCAAAATGCAAACCAAACTAATGATTACTAAACAAATTACCTGACTAATTAGTTGACTATAGACACCTCAACACTGCATAGGGAATTGTTTCTTTGTGGCAGATAAAAGGATGAGAAATGGAGTTTGAATCTATTGTTTTTATACACGTGTGAGTTCATTTGTTCACCAAGTTAAAGTTAAATTATTACATGTAATCTAAATTGATAGTTTCTTTTGAAAAAATTGATTGTCCATGTTATGATGAATATCGTAATGGTCATATAATATGTTGAAATTCATTACGTCTAAAAAATTTATTTTGTTCAATAAGAGGGGGTTGGAGTATTTTTTTCATAGTATTTTAAACATTATATGTAGTAAAACATGGGTTAAATATGTGCTTAATTTTTAGACATTATATGTAGTAAAACATGGGTTAAATATGTGCTTAATTAAGAATTAAGTACTATTGATTATTTCTTTGTAAAACAAATCTCTCAAATTCAAGCATTACTAAGCAATACACAAAAAGTAAATATATAATCCAATTTAAATGTTTTACTATTACATAAATAAATATGTGATTATTTTTTCAAATTTATACATCCATACAATGCACGGGCAACCATTTTTTACTCTTACATAAATAATATCTGATCTTTTTATTGGGATGTTGAACTATGTTGAATCAGTAGGGATCATGTCAAATTTTCTTATAAGACTATCTTATCTGATTAATGGATGCTATTTAGGGAGTGAACTTTTGAATGGGGAGGTGCCCATGGAATTTTTTTCTTTTTTGGGGAGGGGGGTTGGATGACAGAATTTAGGGTTGAAGTTTGACTCTTCATTTGATTTTTATATATGGGTGAGTTTGATTCTTACTAAAGTTATAAAAATATTACATGTAATCTAAATTGAAATTATTTGGAAAGTTAAACTACAATAAATATTTTGTCAAAGTGAACTTTCGTATGGGGGAGGTCACTAAAGTAAAATTTGTGTTTTTTTTCGGGGGGGGGGGGGGGGGAGAGGGACGAGAGAGGTTGAAACTGAAGTTTGACTCTTCTTTTGTTTCTATATGAGTGAGTTTAATTCTCGGCTATTTTATCACATTAGACTTCGGTATTGCATAACAATGGTTTTATAACACATTAAATTACATTTTAGACGTTCAAAGAAGATTCATTATAAATTTGCATATTTATTTCATATTACTTAAAATAATATATATAATTTAGATTCTCTTTTATCTTCTAAAACATCTCAATTGCTCAAATAATTTCATCAAAATACTTTCATACTAGCTAATTGAGGGGATTTGGTTCTTTTTCTTTTGTTGTAGGGAAGGGCAATGGATAATTTAATTCTTCTATTTTATTATCTCTTTTAATTATTAAAAACTTGGATGATCTCTTTAAATTTATTTAAAAAATAACTTAATATCTAACGTTTCAAATAAAATACCTTGAAAGATAAGTGTCAACTATTTCATTAAATATGTCTCAATTTACCCTCATATATGATTTTATTTTCCACCTTTTACGCAAATTAGCCTCTATCAATGCTCAACAAGAGACAAATAAGGGAGCGAGAATAGTTAGGATAAGTTGATTATATCATGTTATTTTAACTAATTTCCTTAACATAATCTAGATAGGTAAATAAGTCTTCTATTTAGGATTGGAGGGATTATATGTAATCTAAATTCATACTTTTTTAAAAAACTAATATTTCATACTAATCATAAATATCACATAGGAATAGGGATTTACATAACCATTATCTGATAACGCGTGAAGTATCACTTAATATATTCATTGACTTTGAACACCCAACAACACTTCCATATTACCATAGTATATAATATTTCATTAAAAAAATTGCCCCGTGCATCGCACGGGGTAACATTCTAGTTTTTTATAAAAGTATGAAAAACGCAGACTATTAGATGTTGTGAAACTCAAGAGCTCACGTTGGCCAAAAAGAAAAAAAGAAACTCAAGAGCTCACCGCTTTAATAAACATTCAAACTGGTCTTTGATACGTGACCCTATCCATTTTTTTTCGGCCAAACGTGACCCTATCCATTGAATCTCTTGGCCCATATGTTTGATATAATTTAAGCATACATTTATATATAAAATTCTTAAATTGTGAAATTTCAAGACTAATATGTTTTTACATAACATGATGCAGAAGAGAGAAGTATATGAGATGAGTTTTGTCTTGACTTATATAAACATACTTTCCATCGCTATCCCAAACAGACCCATACGTGATTGCAAAATTAATTAACGTGTTAAAAAATAATGACATTGAAGGTTCAGGGTTTATGGATAAAAAAAACTAAAACATGTGTAAACTGTACCCTTTTATCGTTATATGTTTAGAGCTGTCAAAACGGGCCGGCCCGGCCCTTAGCCCTTAAGGGCCAGGGCTAAACGGGCCAAGCCCATCAGGGCTTTTTTCCAAAAAAACCCATGTTTTCTAAAGCTCGGCCCTAGAGCAATCGGGCCAGGGTCGGCCCTCAGGGCTTCGGCCCATATAAAAAATGTAAAATTTCAACCACATACTACACAAGTTTTAACTTTTAATACGCAAGTATACTACATAAAACTCAAGTATTAATATAAATAAACCAAAACATTAACAAGAAAATAAAAAAACATTCAAATACTAATAATATACAAGACACAATTACAACTCATAAAAAAATCACAATAAATATCATTTGACAACATTTGATTGTGTTTGGCTATGAGTTGCCTCCTCATCTTCTCCACTGACAAAAACATCAAGTTTTTTTATTTCTTCTTTACACCATAAGCATTAGCACCTCCATCATTTGCAAAAAAAAGTAGCTAATAATAAATTGTCTTTCAAGCATATTTGAATCTATTAGTAAATAATTAATTGTCCTTCAATCATATTTGATAAAAAACTCACAATCATATTTAAATTCATGCAATTAATTTCTTGTGCAAATAAAAACTTGAACATTAATTAAATAGATGCAACTTGGCACATTTGGCCCATTACACTATAACAAACTTACATTGAGACTAAGGACTTTGAGAGTGAACACCTCTATTTTTTTATTTCTTTTAGTTTAGGAAAAAGGGTCGGGCCTAACAGGGTCGGCCCTCAGCCCGGCCCTCAAAAGCCCTAGCCCTTAAGGGTCGGCCCTTCAGGGCCCACACCCCTATTTTTCCCTCTAAATCCCAAGCCCGGCCCTACAGGGGTTAAGCAAAAACGGGCCGGCCCTACGGGCTCGGCCCATATTGACGGCTCTATATATGTTGCATAACAGAGTCGATCCACATGTCAATTGGAACAGGCAATACACCAATTGTTAATGAGAATATTGTGTATTAAATATTAACCGAAACGATTCTGGAAATCATAATTATCCCCCCAAAAGTTATGCACCAAGCCCAAAATACAGACTAAATCATGAGACTGTATAGGAGAAATTCTAGGCCTTGTAGTAGGAAAATAGGCCCATTTTGGGCTGCTTGCTGTAAGGGATGTGAAGTGGGAGAGCGGAAAATTTCTTGACTTGGATTTTGGAAAAAACATGGTTATGAAATTTTAATAAAAGGAAAATTTAAGATAAACAAGAAAGAAAAATTAATTAAAATCTTTAACCACACTTCTCTAACATTTTAAAAATACTAAAATTGTTCCTTCCCCTCCCCATCAAATCCCTCAAATTATAGCCATAAATTTTAGGTGGAGAGAAAAGCATGCTATGCACACCACTCTTCATAAATGTGTGCATACGCCCAACCCCAGGGTCTATTGGAAACTCACTTGAGATCTGTGTGTGATTAGTTGCTTATGAGAGATCTGATGGTGATTCTCTGAGAGCAAACCCCCACTATATGTATTATAGAATGTACCAAAATTACACTCTAAAAATTACCCTACAACATGGATAGGGGGAAATAATTTTACCTCTACTATCACTGAATTGATATTGAGCTCTTCACCATGACATATCTTTTGTACCCATATTTTTTATCTCATATTGGCCACACAAAGTAAATTTGAATTTCTCATGAATTTACTTAAAATGAAGAGAACGACAGGTACATGATGTAGTTCCAATTTCTATGAAATCTATATGTCAGAAGCTGCAGGGGTCGTTATTGGACATCTTCCTCTCTCACTTCATGAAATTTTAAGTAACTACGCATCAAGCGATCTATGTTACCTAGACTAGCCAGTTGAGTAATTATACATACATATATAAACATACACACACATGCACAACCATAACACATAATATTGGTGGTTGTTTTTCGGTGATGCGCACTTTATGATTACCTACCAGCAATAGGATATTGTAGGAGTTTCTCATTTCATATCCATTTCACTTTCACTATCTCACCTTCATTCACTCAACACACCAAAATTAATCTGTCCTGTTTTCATATTTCACTTCAGCTAAGTCTCATCATCTATCTCCATAAATGCTTCTGATTATAACATAAGGTTCATTACCTTTTGTACACACAAAATTTAATCCCTTCCAGTTAAATGTGGTGGTCGACACAACACCACATTTACCTGCTTCAGCCATTCACAGACACTATCATTCTATTGGCTAGCTTCAGAATTTCTTGACTTCTTAGACTCTAAAATAGTTTTGTCTTCAGCACAATATATAAACCCAAACACATCCTCCAAACCTCATTAGCCTTGAAAAGCAGTTCAAGATTTCCTGATCTCAAACTTCTCTTTTTTTCTTCTTAACTATGGCTTCAACTGCTCTTCAATGGCTAAGTCTTGTGGGCATAATATGGCTCCAAGCTATAAATGGCACAAACACAAATTTCCCTGCTTACTCTTCTCAACTGAAGCAGCTCCTTTCAATCTCACAAGTTCAGCTCAACAACCTTGCTTTTGCATCTGATGCAGGAAAACTTCTTGGTTGGTTCTCTGGCATGGCCTCAGTTCACCTTCCTCTCTGGATTGTTCTTATGATTGGTTCAAGTCTTGGATTGGTTGGTTATGGGGTCCAATATCTCTTCATAACAAACCAAATCTCCTCTTTGTCTTACTGGCATGTCTTCCTACTAACTGTTCTTGCTGGCAATAGCATTTGCTGGATTAATACTGTCTCTTATGTCATCACCATTAGGAACTTCCCATCTGATCACCAAGTTGCTGTGGGGTTAACAACTAGTTACCAAGGTTTAAGTGCAAAGATCTACACTAATTTTGTTCAAGTCATTTCTCCCCACAAAAAAGCTAGAGCCTTTCTTTTCTTGAACTCTATCCTACCTCTCATAGTGAGCCTCATAGCAACTCCTGTAACTAGAGTAATTGAAGTCACAAGGCCTAAAAGAATGCGTGTCGGATTTGTTGTAATGTTTATCATCACTATTTCCACTGGTGTATATGCTGTGCTTAGTAGTTTGGATTTTGTGTCACGTAAATTATCTCCATTGAGTAATCTCATTGGTATCCTAGTTTCCCTCCTCCTCCCTCTTTTACTTCCACTCTCAGAGAAGATCAATGAATTGATGAGATCATGGCAGGCTAATAGAGAAAGACTAAGAGTATATGATTTTACTCTGGAGGAAAATAACAGTCCTAGTCAAGAGAGGACAGAAAGTGAACCAAAGGATGGAGAGGAAGAAGAAGAAGAATATAGCAATAGAGAAATTAAAGAAGTTGTTGTGAGAGAAGAAATTGGAGTGAAGTTAATGCTGAGAAGAGTAGATTTCTGGTTATATTTTTTAATATATTTCTTTGGTGCAACACTTGGCTTAGTCTTTATGAACAACTTGGGACAGATTGCAGAGTCCAGAGGCCACTCCAGCACTTCATCTTTGGTATCATTGTCTTCATCTTTTGTGTTCTTTGGCCGTCTCATGCCATCTCTCATGGACTACTTCTGCAGGTAAAAATAAAATCCTTAAAACAATGAAAAATTATCTCTTTGTATTTTTTTTACTAGAAAAACAAACATTTAAGAACCACCTTCTACCTTGTGCCCTTATGATGTAGCTACCACCAGCTAGTACCATTAATGAAGATAATAAATATATAGATGTGGTGGTTTGTCTACAACGGCAACATTTAAAATCTAAGTCTCTCTATCTTTATATCTTATGGTCATTGACATAGATTCAAAATTTTTTCAGGGGCAAGGTTAGAATTTCAAGGCCAGCTAGTATGGCGGCATTAATGGCGCCAACAGCAGGATCATTCTTGTTGCTATTAAACAAGACAGAGATAGCTTTGTACATGAGCACTGCCATAATAGGAGTATGCACTGGAGCCATTACATCAATTTCTGTGTCCACAACCACTGAACTATTTGGGACTAAGAATTTCTCTGTGAACCACAATGTTGTTGTGGCTAACATTCCTATTGGTTCCTTTGTGTTTGGATATTTGGCTGCTTTAATTTATAGGAATGGACAAGGTGAAGATGGGAAGTGCTTAGGATTGGAATGTTATAGAGTTACTTTTATTATATGGGGTTCACTTTGTTTCTTTGGAACCTTTTTGGCTTTGATTCTGCATGCAAGAACTCGCAAGTTCTATTCACAGAGAGTCAACAGTTAGGATCACCTAGCAGAAAGGAACAAATTATCACCTAGCAGAAAGGAACAAATTATAATGTTTCTTTTTTTAATTGTTATACTCTTTGCTATGTCATAAATTTTTAAATTCCTGACACACAGGAAGTATATTATAGTTTTACTTTTAGAAATGATTCGGAATCGTATGTATAGTGTATGTACAGTTGGCTTATGTAATGAGTTAGCTGAAACTCACTGGACTGTTTAGAATGAATATTTTTCGGTAAAATTAATTTATGATATAAAGTTATCATGCTTTTTTACACAAAAAGTTATCATGTTTTGTGTGTTTTGATTCATGGTATAATTGTCCGATCCCTTCGGGATCATCCGATAAAATTTATGGTATAATTACAATCGCTTAATATTAAAGCTACCCCTAGATATAAAGTGCAGTTAGATATTTTTGAGAGATTAGAGAAACAAACCACTTGATTAATCATATCCTATTTTATGTATTATTAGATTATATGTTAATTCATAAGTCAAAGAAATTTATTTAGAGAAAAAATAGTTATAAATCAATTTATAAATGACTTACGTATTATTTCTTACTTTTTATTATAACTTTTTTTAAAAAATCAATTGTGATTTATATTTAGGAATAGATGGAGTACTAAATACAAAATCTTTTTCTACTTTATTTATATATTTATTATTTTCTCTAAATCAATTTATCTGACTTTTTAACTTATATATATATACACACACACACACAAGCAGTTCTGTCATAAAATATAATATAAATTTTATAATTAAAGGGTTAATTTCGCTTTTTAAGTATCTCCTACTTAATTTATAAAGTACTTAATCAATCAACGATATTTCTGATCAAAGAAAAATCAACGATAGAAGTTGTATGTTATATGGCCATATAGAGTTCACATCGTACTGTAAACTTCAGCAGATGCATTTGACATGTTAACATAGGAAACTTATAGCATTTTGGGAAGTTACATTATCCCAAGGCCCACATATAAAAAATCTAGTTAATAATCTTCATATTGTAATTGTATTCTTTGCTGAGAATAATTATTAATTTATTGTGCTGTGTCAATAACGCAATTTAATCTCTGAAAGGTACTTGAGCTTTTTTTTTGATTTCTCAAGGGTATCCCACCCGCGTGTCAAGTGGAACTAATCCTTCGCTGTTCTGAAGTCCCATGTAGGGGGTAGACAGCTAGCCTGTGAATTTGCTCCATTCGCAAGTGCTGGGGATCGAACCCCCAACCACTTGTTTAAGGGACGAGAGTACTTACCACTCACGCCAACCCGTCAGGTTGAAAGGTACTTGAGCTTTTGATATGAAACATAATCTATAATCATTTCAGTCAGTGAATCTTGTATTGTTCACTGGTTTTATACAATTTTTTGGGACAAAAATTATATACAATTTTTAATGAACAGATTAGTTGTACAGGACGTACAATAATTCTCCTTTTTAACATCAAATTTTTTGTCTAGTTTTTGCGAATTTTTTACTAATTTTCTTTGAAATATATTGAAACTTTTTTCGTTTGTGAATATTTATGAAGGTGTCAGGTGTTGTTGTGGCGTGTATTCTTTGTTATATCGAAAACGACACTGAGGCGCTAAACCATCCATGACTTCCATTGACAAAGCCGTTTCGAGCTAGGACTCATTCTAATTTTGAACTTTATGCAAATTTAGAAGTTGTGGAGTATTGAAGAGGCAAATTAACTTCTAATAAAGTAGTGGATTTCACTATACGTTTCTTATTTAATCCATGTAAGAAGCTTTGTTCAAAAGAAAAAAATCCATGTAAAAAGCAAAAATCTAAGCAGAACCGGCAAGAGGAAATAGAAACAACACCTCAATAAGAAATATAAATGTAGTTTATTGTTACAGTATAAAATTGGGTCTTATACACAAAGCACATGATGTAAATTTTATATAGATGTATGAAAATGCCCCCATTAAATCAATATAGCATCATTATTTTAGCATTTCCTATATATGCACATTATCATGTACTCTATCTCTCTCTCAATACAATTTACTCTCTATATTCCTATATATGAGATACTTTTTGGTGAAATAATGCATGTTAAAGAAGTTGTTGAGGGATATATATATATATATATATATATATATATATATATATGAAATTATTTTTTCTCGTCAAATTCACCATTATTTATTATTGAATATAGTAAGAGACAAAAATATGATAATAGTGTTATAAATGAGTATGAGAGAGTATGATTTAAGAAAACGATGATGGTGGTAAAGCTGGAAAACACTCATTAAGTGTTTTGACAAATTGGACGAGTACTCCTATCTTATATATAGGGACATGTGGAGTATATATTCTTATTTTCAAATTACTCCCATTAATTAAGGATATACTAATTGGAAAGATATTAATTTTAATGCAAATTTAATGAAATTTTAGGTTTCTTTGGTATATATATGAAACATGGATAAATGTTTTATTTAAATGTTTTATAAATAGGATCAGAGGAGTACAGTGTGTGTGTCATAAGAATTTTTCAGAAATTGGGATTAATGGTAGATTATTTTACGTTTTCTTAATTTCACAATTTGGTAAAAATATCCACCACGGAGAAGAACAGAACCTTTTTTGTCAGCAAAAGAAAAACAAAAACTGCAATTCTGCAAATGATATGAGGAACAGTCGTCAATTAACCAAAAGTTGACATTAACACTGGGACGTAGGCACGCGTTATTATTCAGCTACACATGGGTCTTGAAACATTTCCAAGCTTATAGAATATTTATGATATATTAGAATCAATAATTATTTTTCAATTAAGTCATCGGCAAGTTTCATGTATCGTGTTGTGTGATTGAAAAAGGTGATGAGTTGAGGGGAAATGAGGTGGACTGCCTTGACCCGATACTGAATGTGTGTAGCCAATTTTAGTGACATTTATGGTAAAATACACAGGACGGGTGTCTTATGAAACTGTATATGAAATCAATCAACACTTAAAATTCCGACATTGAAGTTAATAGATGACATCTTTCATTACTTGGGTAGGTTTATCATCTCACCCGCACACCGAAATAATGACGCACACATGACGTGTGCCTCAGGTCATCATGATGATCTCTCAATTTTAATTTTTTTTAACCATTATTTAGTTAGTTAGATATATTTGGTTGCATGAAAAAGTTATAAAGAATTGGAAAGTGTAGAAAGTAAAGGGTATTTTTGTAATATACATATATCACGGGCCCACAATTTTTCTTTCTCTATCTCTCACTTTTTCTGGGTCTCACACACTTTATTTTTCATCATTATTTAATTTACCCATACTTTCCATTTTTACCCCTTTCACTTTCAATTTCTCCACTTTCCTTCTTGCAACCAAACAGACCCTAATTCATCATTATATCATTTCTTTGGAAACTTTTAATAGTGTTAACTACAGAAACACAACTAACATTTTACATGTTTTTTAAAAAACGTGTTTTGATAGCTGAACCGCACTCTTATATTACAGGCTATGAGTAGTATAAGGCATGAACCGCTTATTCTAACAAAATTAATTAAAGAAGTGTAGTTAGGTCATCAAATTTGAAGTTGATCAAATTTTCCAATATCACTTCCTCCGTTTGAATAAAACTTATTATGTGGTCATATTAAGACACTTCCAACAAGTTTTATATGGATTAAGAAAAAAATTAAATCTCATTAACCCCTTTCTTAATATTAAATACAATAACTATTCAATTTTACCTTATTCAAATACCAACTATATCAAGTAATAAAATTAACACACAATATGTTAAGTTATGGGTAAACTTGTATATCTATGGGAAAAATCTAATGTGACTTATAATAGAATCAAATAAAGCATTCTCTTTATGCCCAATACATATATAGTATCAGATTAGTGTGACTTAACATTTTCAAGTAATAAAATTAAATAAGAGACTTAAGTTAAACAACAAGGAAAAATAAGAGAGAGAACCCTATGAAATATTTGAAGTATATTTTGATAGTGAAACTACCTCTGACATGTGTGTAAAAATTATAATAAGTAAAGAGTTCTCTAGGTGTAGTAGATGGACCGTGATTTGGCTTATAACTTGAAATAAGCAATAATAATAGAGTGGAGTGGGTAATTTCATGATTCTCAATGATTTGTTAGCCCTGCATGCATGTGACCTTATAATTTATTAGTGATAACTCTCTATTTTGTTTTCTTTAAAAAGAAAGATTTAAGTTTTCAATATAACGATCAGTTTACTTACTCAGCTCGCTTCATATATGTTTTCTTTAAAAAAGATAGTACCTCGCAAGATTAATTAAATAATAAGGCGATGAAAAAAAAAAGATAAAATGTATCTATGTATCTTACGTATCGGACTATATATGCTGACACACATATGTATAGGAAAATAAAATGAGTAATAATAATCAGATGTAATTGATATGACTGAATCCAGTTGGGAACATGCATGCCTGAGAGAATGGCCACAAATCCTGCAAGTCACCGCGTAGCAAAATTCAAGTTGTACAAGATAAAATCGATGAAGCAATCGAGTCGTGATCATCGTTAGTGAA
This sequence comes from Mimosa pudica, assembly GCA_029929735.1. Lineage (NCBI taxonomy): Eukaryota > Viridiplantae > Streptophyta > Magnoliopsida > Fabales > Fabaceae > Mimosa > Mimosa pudica. Next base: position 12,865,215 of record JAKELP010000004.1, on the reverse strand, counting down.
TGGCATATTTCAACGCAAGTCCTGGTCGTGTCCATCCTGAAAGCTTGAAACAATTGAATTATCGTATAAGATACATTACTCTGAAACCATACATTTAAAGTTGCCAACGTATGGTGTGACGTAACAAAGATTAAATACTGAAAGTGAAAACTCCAGAAAACGACAATCTCCGATCCCTGCCGTTTCGGCTCACATAATAACTGGTTTGTGGATTATTTGTGGTTCATCCTTCTCCGATATCATTCATGGCCTCCGAGCAAAGTAACTCATCATCAGTTACGTACGTTCATGGACATCCATCACACACATATTTGACACATGACAGCCAATCAAGTACGTTTGATTTATCTAATAATCTTCATTCATTAATTGACATTACCCTTTCCATTTGGTAGAAAGTAATTAATCAATCCTGTGTATCATTTGATTTAAATTTGCAAATTAAATGATAGCTAGCCACATGCATGCATACATGCAATGCATGCATGGCTACTTTTCAAAATGTTTATATATTCAACACCGAAAAGTCAATTCACTACTCCCAATGAATTCTTTCCAAAGTTTGAAATATGTTTCCCATGAATCTCATCACCGGAGCTTGATTACTTTCTTTCAAAAAGCACAAGTAAAGCTAGAATTTGAAGATACGTACTACATTGAATTTCAACCGCTAGCGTGGCACATGATACATCCCTTCGTTTCACACACACGATGACTTCTCTCACACATCACCCAGCCCCTGGGCTCCCACATGACCAAATATGTGTATTTCGCCCGAACATGATGTGTTGTGAAAATAACATGGTAAAAGTAGTAAACCACGCCTAATAGAATGAATCTTAGTTACCATAAAATGCACATAGATTAATTAGTTTGAGCTGTTTAGCTTAAATAGTCGATCTTGAGTTTGAGCCATGCATATATATGCAACCACAATAATTATATCAAGGTAGCTAGCGAGGTCCCCCAGCCATTGTCGGGTCATTACATTCCCGCGAATCAGATTAGTCGATTATTAATATCGTTGGTAGCGATGGATAAATTAAAAAATCGTATCGGTTGTATTGGTGATGCATGTGTGTAGGACAGCATATATATTCTCTCAATTTCAAAATAATTTATGGTTGAAGTTATAGTCCCTATAGTCTCAAACATAAGACCCGTATATAAAGATGTGTTAACTAAATAGAAGACCTCATACTAATTATATTGTTTTTAACTTTTCCCATGTTATTCTTATTATTAATTGGAAAAACAATAAATAGTTATGCTGTGATAATGAATTTAATTTTATTTGACTAATAAGCTATCACTTTATAGTTATTCCAATTATATATTATCTATTTTAAGTTCAGTAATTAGAAATAAAATTATTATGAATAAAAATTTTAATGACACGTTTGTAAAGTGATTACACTACTAAAAAACGGGCGAATTCGGACGGATGCATCTCGGCAGTTAGCCACCAACCGCCGAGATGCTATCACATCTCAGCGTGTTTACTGAAACCGCTGAATATGAGTGACAGTCAAAGCTTTTTTTTTGTTTTGCAAAAAAAGCAAAGCATGCATCGCGGCGCGTAGCAACCGCTGAAATGGTATTTTGTAAAAAAAAAGAAAGAAAATAGTACAGAAGATTCTAGAAATATATTTTTTGTTTAAATTTAATTCAATCACAGCACGTGCCAATCGCCGAAATGATATATACGCATCTCAGCGGTTACTGGCGGCAGTTCCAACCGCTGAAATGAATTGGTTCCCTATAAATAGAGCATCACCCCCCTCATTCTTGAGCGATCTCCCTCTGGTGCTTCCTCATTTTCTCTCGTTTTCTCCAGATTTCTCCAAATAAATTTCCAGTCTACATTCCAATAATGCTCAAGATTTATTGATATACATTTATCTATATGCTATTTATTTGTTCTTCATGAGCCCAGTATATGCTTAGCTTTTCCTTCATATAATGTTCTTAGATCTTCATAAAAATCCAGTACGCAGTGACAATATAGATTGGCGAAAAATTTGATTTTTTTGGCACATATGTGGCTGGCAAAAAAATCAAATTTTTCGCTATTTTTTTAAAATATTTCTTAGCATCTCAGCGGTTTGAACCGCCAATGTGCTTCGCACGGGTAAGCTTTACAGCGGTTTGACCAGCGCTACAGCGGTTGCTTCTACCCGCTAAGGCGTGATTTGTCACGCTCTGAATAACGACGCTTGCCGCAAGCGCTATAGCACCAGTTCGGCGGTTTCGACCGCCGATGCGCATTAATTAGTATTTTAAATCGGTAGGACGAGTATTTTTTATGATGTCTATTAAGTTGATTATGCTTAGGTCAAAGTTTAGTAATCTCAGTCCTTAAATATAAGGTCAATTTTCACTTTATCTCATATAATTATCTATCTTTTCCTAAATTTATCCCTTTTGTGTATTGTTTTGCGAACAAAGTTTAGGTGGGAGGAGGAATAAAGAGGGTTGGGAAATTATTGAAAAAAATACATAGAATTACCAAAATTTAGCTACATTCTTTAATTTTTCCAAATAAATTAGGTAAAATGACCTTATATAATTAGAAATGGAGTATAAAACACCCACATGATTAATCATCATTTGACTGATTAATCAAACGTTGAATATAAATTGGTTTATTCATTTGATCTTTCTCCCACGCACAACACATGATACTCCCTCCGTTCCTAAATATAAGATCACTTTGCTTAATTTGGAGAGATTAAGGAAGACATTAAATTCACATGATCTTCCCAAAATACCCCTCACTAAAAGATAAAACTTGAGAAAAAATGGAAAGTGATCTTATATTTAGGAACTTATCCACTTCCCCAAAGTGATCTTATATTTAGGAAGGGAGGGAGTAATTGATAAGCAGGTAAGCAACTAAGCATGATAGTTGATCTTTCTCCCATGCACACGCGCGCATATATGTTCGTTGGTGTTGACCTTTTTCCCAACATAAAATCATGTCGTCTTTCGTTACTTATTTTTATCTCTTCATGTAAACATAATGTTTTTTTTGTAATATATACACATACAAAATATTTCCATGCAACTTCAAAGAAAAAAGAAAAAAATGCTTCCATGTCGTGCAAGTTAGGTTATATAGTACGTAATTAATCGCTGGCAATGTGTGCGTAGAAGTGCCCCCACATGAATAATTAAAGAAACCGACAATGGCAAGCCTTTGCCTCGAAACGCAAATCATAGCAGCACCTATTTGACGCTTTGACTGAAATCATCATAATCAATGGTCCGCAAAAAATTATAATAATAGCTATAATAATAATAATAATAATAATAATAATAATAATAATAATAATAATAATAAGGGAAAATGACAAATAAGTACCACCATACGTATATCCAAAATGACAAGTAAGGAATTCAAACTTCTAAAAGGATAAGTAAGGAACTTCAGTAAAAATTAACAATTGGAACATAATAATTAACATTTGCAACATAGCAATCAACAATTGTCTGGTTCCTTGATTGTCCTTTTGGAATTCGGAATTCCTTACTTGTCATTTTGGAAGTCTGAGTTTTTTACTTGTCCTTTTGGATATTCGAAGGTATTTATTTGTCATTTTCCCTAATAATAATAACAAAATTAATCATAATTGAGACAAAATGTAAATATAATTCTTTACATTCTGTCCGATATTGATTATTGATATATATTGATTATTGATGTTGCGTAGAGCCAAGGCCCAGGGGAATGAAAAGGAAAAAAGTTGGAGAAACCACATATGAAAGTTAATAGCTAAACAACTTTCTAAGAGAACTCTCATTCTCATATTTTGGATTAAATAAATTTAAATTTTGGGTTTTTATAATAAGCACGCGGGATTAACGTCTTACTCGAATATTTTAATATGCCCGGAAGCCCTAAAATAATTAAGTGATAGATAGAAAAAATTTATCTCCTCTTTTCTGCATTTTCTTAATTTTGCTAGCTGTAAAAAATGAATCAACTTGTCAGATAATATATCTCTTCTCTGAATAAAGGAATATATTTCTTACACAGTTATTAATTATAACTGATTTTGACTATTTTTCTAGCACAACCACAATTCGATTATTCGATTATCAAGATCTTATATTTAAGGAGGGAATAGTTTAGATGAAAAGGATGAATATAAAAAATAAAATAGCATATGGTTTATATTTAAATCTCGCATCTACCCTTGTCAAAGGCGGTTCTGTTCTACACTTCTACTCGAGTTGACTTTCCTCCTCTCTCCAAAAAATTTTATTTTTTGGATATTTTTTGTGATTGATTTCATTATTATATTCTACATGAAATTTGTGATATAGTATGAGAAAAATTGTTTAGACTTCAATTTTATATGATATTCAAAAAATTAAATGATTTAACTTTTTAAAAAATGAAGAATTTTTAAGCATCAAAGTTTTGGAAAAAATAATTTTTATGGAGAGAAGACGGTTGGAAGCGAAGAGGAAAAAATCACTCACATTCTACTAATTCTCAATTCAAGAAAAGGTTAAAAATTAACTTTTTTCTGAAATTTGAAAAAGCAACTTCAACCAACTTGAATGTGGTCATTTTTATTGCCTTGTACCTATTAATTGTTACTAAGAATTAATTTATAATCAATGCGAAATCAATCGTTCAATTAGTTTAGAGAAAATGACTAGATTCCAAAATTTAATATAGAAAATTTTAATCAATTGGGTATTAGATATTAAACTGTAAATAATTTATTTAGGATTTTGAAATTTAAAATGTTTTTCTGTCATTTTATTTATATATTTTTTAGGTAATGAAACATTTAAAACGAGGAAAAGAAGTTTAGGAGTGAAAGAAAGCCGAAGCGTGTAGGAATAATGAAATACTCCTATGAATTATTTGGCGCGGCTTGTCAATTACGAGCACTTTGTGTCCAATGACGCATATCAGCAATCAAGTTTCAAATAGATGAGAAGCGTAATTTTTTGGTTATATCTTCGTCAGCTTTGTCTCGTTAAACTCAAAGTCAATTAGCATTGACTAATCACCCTCTCTTTTCCATTCTTTTTCTCAAATTTTAGTTACTCATTTTATTTAGCGTCTATGATTTGGACCATTAAGGTCTGAACTATGATCTTTATTTCAAGGCACACTTATGCCTAAGTTTTATTTTTGTTTGCATGCTTTGTTTAACAGGACAAGTTCAAAGTTGAAAAAACCTACTCCCTCCGGTTCTAAATATAAAACTTAATTGACTTTTTCTGGAAATCCTTAAAAAGCAAAATAAGTTAATTATAAATTGATTTGCCTAATTTTTTCCCTTAAACTATTTTATTTTACCTATAAACTAATGGATAATCTAAAAATATATCAAATATGTTATCATTTGATAACATATTTCACAACCTTAATCTCTCCAAAAAAAAGTCAATTAGATCCTATATTTAGGATCGGAGGTAGTATTAGCTTATCAGTATATGATCTATTAAGCATTTATATAATATTTTTTAAAAATATGACATTATATTTTTATAATTAGTTTATGTTATGTATTACTCCCTCTGGTCCTAAATATAAGACCTATTTTGGGAGATGAATTTGATCTTAAATATAAGATTTATTTATAATTATTACCAAAATTTCCCCAAATTATCTTTCATAATGCTCCCAATATTAGACAAATAAAAGATATAAAAGGTGGAGGTAAAGCTAAGGTAAATGATTAGAGTATACTGGTAATATCATGTTATTTCAACTCACTTAACCAACATTCTTAATCTAATCAAATTAGATAGTTGAGTCTTATATTTAGGACTGGAGAGAGTATTAATTTTTAATATAAAATTATAATTATATCCTATAGGATTTCTATTACTTCTCATTATATAAACATCTTCATTCAAATAACATTACCTACTATTCACCTCTCTAATCCTCTCATAGTTAATCTGTTCAATCTATTACATCTCCTAATAGACTAATAATTAGATTAATTCAGGTTCATAGGTCAGAATCAAACATGAAAAATGGTCTTCCTGTAGGCTAGAGGAGGGGCTCGGGCTTATTTAACAACATAGGTTGGCCTATTTTGACTTAGGCCTGGACCGTCCTAACCTATTTGTACCCACATCCATCAGCCTTGTCTTTTTTTTTTATCTTTTAACTGAAAAAGATCTAAAAATTATCTTTTGCAAATGACATTAAGGCGTGTGCATATACGCTGGGGCTGCAGTATCTAAAGACCACCAGATTTCTGCGCACATCGTACGAAGGAATGGATTGCAAGCCTTTTCCATATAGACATTCAGGGTAGTTGGAACCTTGGGCAAACCTTTACTCTGGAGATCATGCGCTACATGGGCAGCATAGGAATGAAGTTCTTTGTTTGTTGTTTCTGTAATTAATCTTCTGCTTCCCAAAAAAATCACAACAACATTAGGAGCAGCATCTTCAATTTCCCACCAAATCCACATGCAAGAAATAAGAGTGATGGAAGAATCAATGTCCAAATCATGGAAGAAATGAGTTTTGGGGAAGTGATATAATATGTACCATTAGATGAAATGAGAGGATGGTATATATTGATAAAGTGAGGGGACAAGGATTGGGAAGAAAGGGAGGGGTTTCGCAGCTATGTGGGGTTTCATGTTAATTTAATCGTGATAATGTTGGCAAAATTAATTTTTCTATGATTTATTTTATGTATGAGAGTCGTGTGACTTATCATCAATTTGTAAGTTACACAATCTTGATCATATTATTCCCCTGCATCACTCATTTTCAAAGTCAATCAGTATGGTACGGTTTAACTTTCGTCCATCTAAAGCTCTAAGCTATTTCACTGACCATTTTCTTTTTAACATGCCTTTTTTTGCTAGACTTTTTAACATGCTTTCTACTTTCTACCATCACTTATTACTAATTACCACCCCTTCTTATCAACACTAACGAAATATCAACTACTCCCTTCAATCCTATAATTTAAGATAATTAGTTTTGAGAGAAAAAAAAACAACCACACACAATTTTAAGTGATTAACTGTATCTTTCACATTATTGAGTCAAAATTGTACTATTATTCACATTAATTACTCATAAAATAGACTTGGTAATAAGAAACAAAATTTTTATGCAACTCAAACTTAAAAAGAGAAATATAGTGATATAACCAAACTTAGTTTTGTACTATTATTCACATTAATTGCTCATAAATTAATGTGAACCGTTGATGAAAAACGAATATTGGCCATTGAATGAACCAAAGGCATTAAATTACAAATAAACTCATGCTAGTGCTCAGCATGGAATGACAACGCTTTATACTACATTTTAGTAGTAATATTTGGCATTCATATGTCTGTAAAGTTGGCAATATTGGAGAACAATGGGTATTTGGTTGAGCTGATAAGTGAGTTACAACCCGTAAGGATGAGAACACGTGTTCGAATATCAGGAAGCCTATGCGAACAACTCTCCTACCCCTCGAGTCCAGACTAATAAAACGGGCCGCGATTAAAAAAAATATAGTGATATAAAGTAAACATATTCAAATTTAACACCAATTTAATAAATTGATTGTGATCCTGTAGTTTCAATAAATTTAATTTTTTTGTTAGTCAAATTCCAATAAATTAGTTGGCATCAGTGGTTAAAGAGAAATTGTGGAGAGGAGAGACTAGAGAGTATTATTGGTGAAGGAAGTTATGAGGCTGCCTACCAAAGGAGAACAAATTAATGTTACAACTGATTTTACCAGATTAACGGTGCACATGCCCCTATGTGCGGAGTGTCCAAATCTAAGACCGCAACTGAATATCAATCCCGCCGGGAATTCCGTTGACATGTTTTTTTTAAAAAAAAAAACATGGGTATATTTCTGTTATTGTGCCCTCAGCCAAATTCCCAAAAGGCCTAAAGAACGAGCAAGACCACACCCATCTTTCTTCTCTCCTTACCTTTATTATAAGGTTATCTCAATTACACACACAATTAATCATTAATCATTAATCAATAAATAAAAGTAAAATGAAACCTGGGAGTTGCATATTCAGACTAAAGAAAATCTCAAAAGGAAACTAGGCATCGCGTAATCATTTTTGCTATTTTTGTTGGATTTCATTCCATTCACGAAATTTGGCGCCCTTAAATTTGCGAACTCTGTTGCTGAAGTGGGGGTTGACTCGGTGAGGAATGAGGGCTGAGGGGAAATTTGGGGGCTTGGGAGGTGAAACAAATTTGAGCCTAAGTGGGATTGGGCTTGGGACTTGGAGATTTTTTACACACTTTTAGGGGTGAAGTCTTTGCTTGGTCCTCAAATTTCAAAACAAATATACATAAGGCCGGGGCCAGGGTTCACTAAGCCTTTTTAGGACCCTGTCCTGGTCGTGAGAATTTTATTGCCAGAATTCTTGGGACGGTATTGGGCTGGGGAGAATTTTTTGTGTGAACCATTTGCATGGAGTGAGCGATGACAACTAAATATGTAAGATCTTACTTAAAATATCAAATTTGACTTATCACCCTGAAAAACCAAACTAACACTAAAAATAAAATTAAATATTTTGTTTTCAATGATTTTTTATTTTACAAGTTGAAAAGAAAATATTTTCTATTCTTTATGTAATTATTATTTTAAGGGTTAAAGGTCATTCTGACCTCCAAACAATTTCCAATGTATCAATTTGGCCTATAAACAATTTTCGATCTCAATCTGGCCTATAAACAATATAAAAGGCTCATTTTGGCCACTACTCTATTGGAAAATACTAAAATACCCTTCAGACTTATTTAATATAATTTATGAAGATGTGGGTCCCACTTTTAAAAATAAAAAATTATTCCCCTACCCCACCCCTCTCTCTCCTCCCTTCTTCACCACCTCACCACCACACTCCTCTCTCTCTCTCCAACCTCATCCACCGTCCATGTCCCATAGCCACCACCACCTTCTCCACTCTCCACATGAAAACTCACTCCACTTCTCTCCCAAGTCCCACCAAATCTCCCATCCTCACCGGGACCAAGTAAGAGAGGAAGTAAGCGTGAACCAGAAACGAGAGTGGGCGAGTGGCCATCGGAGTCAGAGGAGAGCTCCGATCTTACATGCAAGTTCGGATTCTAACCCAAGTGAGTCTCCTATCCCGAATTTCACCCTTCATTTTTTTTTCGATTTGAGTGACTTTGGGCGAGTGGCGGAAGAAAAGAAGTTACTGCTATGAACACAAATCTGGCATTTCTTGCAAGGACTGTGGCACCAACAATATTGCATCGCCCCTCCTCTTCATTATGAATATACTCTTCATCATCATCATCATCATCATCATCATCATCATCGCAGTCTCCTCCCAGCAATAAGCTCTTCGTCGGAGGTTTTTCTCATTATCCATTTCTCTCTTTGTCTCCCAAACGGAAACTTGCAGGGGATTATTTGCAGAGTTATTCAATGAATATTTCAGAAATCAAAGCTGATTAATCTTCAGATTCCTCAAGGTAGGAGAAGGCATAAGTGAAAGTTGGTGGAAAAATGGTGGGTGAGGTTGGGAGAGAGAGACGAGTGTGGTGGTTAGGTGGGTGAAGGAGGGAGGAGAGAGAGAGGGGGTGGGGTAGGGTGATAATTTTTTATTTTTAACAGTGGGACCCACATCTTCAGAAATTATTTTAAATAGGTCTCAAGGGTATTTCAGTATTTTCCAATAGAGTAGTGGCCAAAATGAGCCTTTTATATTGTTTATAGGCCAGATTGAGACCGAAAATTGTTTATAGGCCAAATTGATACATTGGAAATTGTTTGGTGGCCAGAATGACCTTTAACCCTTATTTTAATGGGGGTGTTTTAGTCCAAAAAAGTTTGAGAGTCAAACTTAACAGTCAACTAGCCATTTGGGTGGATGGAAATGAAATCTCAACAAAAAGGAGAGAAGTTTGTGAAGCATATATTTTAATTTGAAGGGATGTTTCTGTAATTAAGGCATAATAGAGGGCACGTCAGTGTATTTAACTTTACTTTTTAATGTTCATTGATCAAATTAATACTCCCTCCGTTTCTAAATATAAAATCACTTTAGCAAATTTGGAGAGATTAAGGAAGACATTCCAATGAGTTAGAACTACATAAAATTTCCAAAATACCCCTCATCTAATTAAGTTTTAAAAATATCACCTTCTTCAAACCACTATTTTATGGGTGAAGAGAGTAAGTATAATTTGGGGAAATTTGAGTTAAATTAGAAAGTGATCTTATATTTAGGAACATACTCTCCTCCCTAAAGTGATCTTATATTTAGAAATGGAGAAAGTACATTATTAATTGCTTAGTGGCTGAAACGAGCCTTTTCAATAGGTTGTTGTTATAATTGATACTTTTTATAATTTTATTGTTTATTGACCAAATTGATAATTTGTCAACGAATTGATATTTAAACCAACAGTAAATCAAATCTATGAACATGATTTAATACAATTGTTGCTTCAATAATTAAAATCACGACTGAATTAAAAAACAATAAAAATCATATTTATCATCGCTTTTTTGCCTGAAATCTCTCATAAATCATAATTATTTAACTTCTTTTTTATTTCCCGACAATTTGTTTTTTTAAAAAAACACTGAATATATGTATGATGAAGCAAGTGTATCAGTATTGATAGGGAAGTAAAATTTTAAGATATAATTACAGAAATAATATCTACCTAACTTAAACCGAGAATGCGTATATAAATTAATTGTAGTAACATGTATGTTTATCAAATAAACCTTTTGTTTTGGAAAAATAGGGCGTCGTTAAATATGGAATTTCAAATTTAAACGATATAATCTTTAACGTTAATCTAGCCTACATAAGTTTCATTTTTAAAAGCGTTCAGCTATTCATTTCTTTTCTATTTAAATATTATTTGTTATTAATAATTTTTATGGAAAATAATAAGTTTCCATAGTTATTATGTTACTAATATCAGCCATTATACCTTTCTAATGAAACTTGAAACTTCTTAATATTACTTATTTGATTAAATTTATGAAACCATTAATAAACTTTGTTAAATTCATGCCCTTTTTTATTATACAATAATGAGTATTTTTAATTAATTAAGTCCAAACATAATCAAAACTATCAATATCGCTTTTGAATAAAACTACTAAAGGCTCTTTTACTCAATATCACTTATGCCGTTATTGCGCGAGAAAAATCGGCCTTAGTATAAGCAACTCACTATATATTTCTATTTAATGAATAATAGTAATAGTTCAAGCATCATACGAGGCTTTTGATCAAAAAAAAAAAGCATCATACGAGGCCAGGTATACACTAAATAATTAATGTTGACCATATCTGACATTTGGGAAAATGGGACACTTTCATGTACTGTGTCTGCTTGGTTTAATTGTGAACATTGATAGGGATTACTCGTCAAGTGAAAATGAAACATGTATGACTGGTCCTTAACTACTGGTTGGCTTCGATTCAATATGTCTGTTTATTTTCAAATTTTATATGTCTGTTTATTTTATGAGTTTGAGTCTCGAATGCATGCAACATTGTTGAACCCATTTTCAAATTTTATTTAAACACGGCAATCCACTGGCATGCTTGCTGGTCATTTTGCTCTCACAAGATACATAATCAAAATTTATGATTCCGATCAATTCTATGTGTGTGTGTGTGTATGAACCACCCACTGAGCTGAGTTATTATGTAATCAATTTTCTTTTCCAAAATAAAATTTGCGCGCCAACCAATCTGGACATGACACGCGCTCGTACTCTCTCTGAAAGTACAATAATGTAATTAGATGGGTTTCTTAGCTTATGTTCTTCACTCTCAATTATTTATATATATACATATACTGATATACATTCTTAATCATGTTCGACAAATCTTGGCCATATATTCCCACAATCTTTCTTTCCTCGGAAACCGTGTTTTTCCTAAGAGTACGTTTAATTAAGGACTAAAATATTGAATTAATTAATTGTCTATTTTAAAATAAAAAATTGTAAATTTAAAATAAGAACCGTTGTTAAACATTAACAGTGACAGGTGGTAAATAACAAATATTAGTGTCTAAATCATGAAAAGCCACTGTTATATTTAATGATTTATCTAAATATAGTAGCTCCGTAATTAAGTTTGGATGTTTCGTTACTCTCTGTATTGCTGGACAGAGAGAGAACATGTGCATTGCAGCAAATTTTGAAAAACAAATCACAATATTTTAACTCTATTAAATTTAACCATCCATTTAATATAATTAATGAGTTAATAATATCACATTTGATACAAAAAAGAATGAAAATAATGCAGGCAGATTGTGTAATAATAGTGGTGGCACGTCGTATATGGTCCATGAATTATGTAACATCGTTTGTCTCGTAAGATAATGGTCCATAGTCCGTGAACTCAAGGAGTCATGGACCATTTTCAAGTCTTGTTCCCTTTTGGTACATGTATATAATATTTCTTATAATATCGCTTTAGTTTATCATTTGGCCAAAAAAATATAGCTTTAGTTTATTCAATTATTAGTTACTAGCTATGGAAACATATATGCTTACAAATATAAATTTGTACAAAGAGAATGCTAGAGACGTACGACATGTGTATATAATAATATGTTGAAACTTTGTAGTCTAATAACGCCACCAAAATTCTCAAGTCCAATGAAGTTGTAAGTGCAAACATTAAACAACTACATTTGCTTTTTATTTCCAAAAAATAAATTTCATACATTAAATTAACCTTCCACATATTTTCCCCGTACCTAACTAGCTAGGCTATGCTCCTTGGGTGAAATATAAAGTAGCATGACAATTTTTTTGCCTATAGTAAGTGATAATATCTAAAAGTCGTAAAGTAATAAACATATGCCTTCCATTTCTATCAATGTATATTAAATGTAAGGAGATGGACAGAACTTGTGTATAATAATAATATCTAAGCCGCTGATATAACAAAAATAATATCTAAGCAAAAATGAAAAATTTTATTAAATAATCTACCCAAAATAAATTATTTTAACATGTTTTATTACTATGTGACCGCATTTTAGAAGTATATACACAATTGGCTTGGTTTAATACTCGTTGTTCTTTTCGTAGAAAGCTGCTTAATAATCATGCACATAAACAAAAATTCAAGTGTTACGACAAATATATATTGTAGTACCATCATATGACATGATCAGCATATCACAGTCACCTACATTGTATTAACAGCGTCGGGGCTTAGATACAAATTATTTTCTTCAGCAAAAATCATCATTGCTGTCTAGCTCTCCAGCCCTTACGTGCATGATTTTCTTGATGTGTCTTGTCGATCCTATGATTTCATCGATAACGATGATGTCTCTTTCGCTCATCTTAATTCTTATATGCCTTGAAATTAAAATTTTATCTGTCACCGCTTATGATAAAGTTATCTCTCGTTCTTCAACAATTTCTCATACGACATATATACATATTTTCAAAAAATCATCGCCAAGATGAAACTCTCTCTGTGTGTGTGTCTAATTAATCATGTTCTTATATTTAATATGTGTGTGTGTGTGTGTGGTTATATAGAATTGACAAGGCATGCAGATATATAACCAAACTTGATTACTTATATATATATATATATATATATATATATATATAAGTGTACAGATACAATTATAGAGAGAGAGAGATAGAGAGAGAGAGGTTCTCGCGTGAATAAAACTTGGAGGGATCCAAAGAAGAGTGTGCACCAAAATCATGACCAGCAATAAGATTCCCACTTGTCTTCTTCCTTCTCCTTCAACCCCACTCTCCCTTAACTTCTCACACACAATGTCTCTTTAGTTTTCATGATATTATACCGTCCAAAGAGGATTCAAAGAATTATAGGAGATGCTAAAATCTCATTGGGCTATAACACACCCCAATTCATCACTTTGAAATATACTCCTTCGCGTTTTTCTCCCTTGTAATTATTTATTGACCCTACCTTCCTTGCATCTTCTTCTATCATATTCACATATATGAGATAATAATAAAATATTTCTCACGATGCTTTCATGGCATGAGGCTGATAAACACCACCACACCTAGCTATCTAGCCAGTATTATAGCTTTATCTACAAGTTTTTGTCTATTTTTAGTACTGTTTCCTACTGGTTTGATTATGAGGTACACAGGGTGAATGTGTACGTAATTTGTTGGTTATATTGTTTGTTTATTATATGAATTGGTTAAAGTATCATTTTATACACTCTTAAGCGAAGTTTCCATGTTTGAAATTTAGGGTTCATTTGTATGGAAGGGGGCAAATTGAAGTTATATAAATGGATTCAAATCTCAAGAATTTCAAAATTTTAGAAGTTTGTGTTTTCAATTCACCAAAACGATGCAAAACAAAATGGATCATGACAAAATCGAACTCAACACCCGTGATTGATCATATTGAAGAGCTAGATATAGATCTAGGCAACGTTCAGAGATATTGGCTATATTATGTTTCCAGCTATAAACAATACATGCGTGGAGTGTGTGTAACTATATATATATAACCGTGAAAAAAAAAACTCAGTAATAATTAACAAATAATACCTCATTAAGCATGTTTAGTTTTCATTGAAATTATCTTATATTTTGCACCTCTCTGTTCTTTGTTTATTGCTAAAAAACGATTCTTCCTTTTATTTCAAATATTAACGACAATCAAATATCTATGAGGATTACACTATTAATTAAGGGAAAATTAATTTGAGTTCCCGTGGAAGAAAGATAATCAAGATGTCCTAAGAGTTGTAGTTACAATAATAACTTTTGATCTGGTGATCACAACTCGTGGGACCTCTAATTAATTCTCCCAATTATTAACTAATATTCAGGTCAATTGATTTATTTTTCCTTTTAGTTCATTTTTTAACAAATTTTTAGGAAATGTGTTGGGCTTACAAGCAAACCAAAGAAAAGGTTCTTATAACTCAATATATGTATTGTGAATCAATGCATTAGAAATTTGCTAAAGGGCTAAAATTAATATATATTCCCTCCGGTCCTAAATATAAGACCTAATTGACCTTTTTTGGAGATGTTAAGGTTACAAAATATATTATTAAATTATGACATATTTGATATATTTTTAGATTAGTCATTAGTTTATAGGTTAAATAAACAAATTTAAGTGAAAAAATTAGATAAATCAATTTATAATAGACTTATTTTGCTTTTTTAGGATTTTCCAAAAAAAAGTCAACTATATCTTATATTTAGGACCAGAAGGAGTACTCATCTACTCCTAGTTATAAGTTATTTTTAACATATGTTTCATACATAATTAAAAAAAATTTAAATTTCATTAATTTTATTTTGAAATCTAACAATTTTCTAACTTCAACCTTATTTAATATCAGCTAGACAACTACATCAGATAAGAATAAAGCCACCACAAGGTTAAATTATTCATATAAAAAATTTAATGTGGTGATCCACTTATATGAAAAAATATGAGGAGAGATATCGAACCAACCGAATAAAATATTTATTTTCTTCCTTATAAACAAGACTAGAGGTAGATGAGTAATAAGCTGCACACAAGAAAATCGATAGAGTTAAAATTGAAAGAAACGTGAACGAGAGAGAATAAAACAAAGAATGACCTCGAAGCATGGTAATTCCAAAACCTCATCACATGTGCTGAATCAACATTGTTATTCCGCGTCCTCAAACTCCTATTAATTTCTTATATATAGAAGCATCGACTTATATAGTTTATGCTTGTATGATCCTCTCACGCACATCCATCACTCTCTAACGAAAAAGTGTGTGTGCGTGTGTGAGAGAGAGCAGAGAGAGGGAGAGAGAATGGTTTCGTTTAGTGGCGATGACAAGAGAACAGGTGCGTATAATAAAAACGTACAATCCCTTCGTTCAATCATCAACACCCACCAGGTATACTTATTACTCTCCTTAACATCTCTTTCTTTATCTAAGATCAAATTCCTTATCATGATAAGGAATTTAACTCCGATATGATTCTCATAATATGGTTCGCACGCACGATAATTCCTCTCTAACTTCTTGAAAATTAGTTTTGACATAATCAGAGTGTGTGTTTTAGTCACTTTTTCTGATTAAATTGGCTTTGTTGCCATCTATTAACTATCAACCTTTTATATTAAATATTAGCTCAGCTAATTTATATGATTTACAAACTTAAAGATAATATAATAATGATATGCTTCAATTAAGTAGTTAATTAATAATCTCTAAATTATTCAACCGACCTTTATTTTAAGGACAAGGTATACTATCTCTGGATATATTTATGCCATGGTATATATGAGTTAGACTATTTTTTGTCTTTTTTTTAAACTTATAGTTATTATGGTGATCGATGAGATCAAAACGAAAACAAAAGATTCCTTCATTTTCTAAAAATATATAATCTAGTTGATTTTTTTTTAAAAAAATCCAGACAAAATTAAATTAATAAGATGCTTATATAATTTGATTTGCTTGAATTTTTTTTAATAATTTAGTTGATTTAATTTGACTTAAAAGCTAACATACAATTTAATATTAATATCTTATGATTAAATGGTTTAACTAGTTTCATTTATCTGTTCAAAATTATTCAACTAAATCTTATGCTAATAAAAATGAGTAATAAGTAGTTGATCCATATTATTAATTACCACCTTAGCTTCATGTATATGAGTTTTAGCAGCAGAAGCGTAAAGGATCTTCAACATCAGGAACAATAGATGCGTCAGTGTTCATACAGTCACTGAAGCAGACGCTGCTAGAATTGAATGAAGCAATTTCTGCATCACAAAACCTCGTAGACAACGATCCATTGCCCGTGGTATGAGTGTGTTTGTGTGTGGCCAAACGTTTGGTAATTATCATCATAGCTAGCCAATCCATATTTTTTCTTACCTCGTTTAACCTCAGGTTATAGTTGAAGAAGAAGAGGAGAGGTTTATGATAAAAGTATTGAGCCAAAGAAGGTGCGAGGGGTTGCTGGTGTTCATTTTGGAAGCAATCGAAGAGCTGGGCCTTGATGTTTTGCACGCTAGGGTTTCTTGTGTCCACACCTTTTGTTTAGAAGCACTAATTGGAACCCAAGTAATTATATAACATCATATCAAACTACATATATTCTTTCAATCACACACACACACACACACACACACACACAAATCTCATATAGCTAGCTAATACTCAATATATAGTTTCAATAAATATATATTGCCCATGTACTCTATAATCTAAGACTCAAGTGACTAATTTAAAAATAAGAGGGAAACTATGTAAATCACTTATTACACTATGTGATATCCCGAAATACTTATTTATGTAATATAACTACACACACTCCCTCTGATCCTAAATATAAGACATATTTGACTTTTTTGTGGAGGTTAAGACGACAAATTGGACCACTAAATTATAACATGACACATGTAATAGATTATATATTAGTTTATGAGTAGAATAAATTAGATTTGAGGGAAAGAGATAATTATAAACATTTTAAATCAATTAATTTTGCACACTTAATTTCTTCAAAAAAATCAAATTGATCTTATATTTAGGATTAGAGAGAGTATTAGTTTATAAGTTAAACAAATTAATTAATGAATTTTATCCTATGCTGAGAACTATATATCAATAACGTAGCTGGCTTTTTGATTGGTGGAGCCACTGACTTATTTGTGGATTGTTATCCAGAAGGACGATGAAGAGATTGGCCGTATGGATGCACAACTAGTTGAACAAGCAGTGTCTCAAGCTATCCAAAGCTGGAAGGAACTTGAAAATTGAGCAGTATAATTAATTAATACTTAATAATATCCAGCTAGCTACATATAGTGGCTCTTGTGGGGTTTACGTTTGTTAATTATTGTTATTTCTTACTTTCCATCTGCAGTTTAAGTATTAAGTATTCACAGCTGACTCAGATGGCCCAGTGTTTGCCTTCGGTAGCATGAATTAGTCAGTTGTGTAATATTGTAGATAATAAAATTTTGTGGAGTTGTCATAAGCTAATACCGCAGTGTGAAAGCTTTTCCATGATGAAGACTGAAGAGAAACAATTTGGAATCATACTTCTAACATTAAAATTTAGATGATTTAAGTTTTGAGAGCGACCTCATGACTTTAATAACATTTACAAATTACCTATTAATGAAATTCTCAGGAAGCTAAGTTGTATTCAAGCCTTCGTTTGATATCAGAGCGTTTCTTAAATTTCATCTTTACATTTCGATACAAATGCATTTCACCGTGAGCAAAAATTATGTTTTGAAATGTGTTCCACAATAATGAAATCTGAACGGTAATGCAATATTATATATAATTAAGGGCTCCAATTCGTGAGCATGTACCAGCTTCTGTGTACAAGTGTCAATAGTGTTATTCTTGAGTAGTTTCTTTCATTGAAGAAAGGAGTTTCTGCATGCTATATCATGTTGTCAGGTAACAATACAACAATACACGCTGTTGGTGAAATACTTAGGGCTTGTTTGGTTCAATGAAATTAAAGAAAGTGAGGTGTAAATAATTGAAAAGTTAAGTGGTAATATAACCATTTACATATATCTCGGGCCCACAAGTTTTCTCTCTCCATCTCACACTTATCATGGGGCCCACAAACTTTACTCTCATCATTACCCCTACTTTCCATCTCTTACCCTTTCCATTTCTAATTCTTTACTTTCTTTCACACAACCAAACATGTTCAATGATAGGCTGTAAGAGCTTGCAACCAAACAACATGATTAATAGATTCGTCAGATTTTAGTCTGTTAATTGGAAGATATAGTAACCTGCACAGAGGGTTGGCTAGGAGGACTAATACCATATTTCTGGGAGTTCTGTGAAATGACAAGTTTTACAGATATGAAAAGTTCTATAGATAATATTGGAAGATATTAGAACTCACATATTGCCTTCAAAATTAAGAAATGCCTCTAAGGAAATTGGATACTCTCGTTCCCTCTTCTTTAATTTAGGGAGAGGGGAGGAGCATAGAAAATCTCTCTTTTCTCTTTCTTTTTTATCCATGATCAAGGTATCCCCTCACTCGACAAGTGAGAGACTAATCCCCCGCTGATTTGCAGGCACCTCAAAGGGTGGGACGGCTGTCTCTTTTCTCTTTCTAAATTGCATGAAAATTGAAGAAAAAAATGAGAAGATTTGAGTTTGCTGAAGTTTGTTTGACTTGTAAATTTTTTACGAACCATTTCAGTTCTCCTTGTTCAAGCAAATTTGCACCCAGATGCTTCCAACACCAGCACAGCATCAACACCATTGCCCATTCAGATAGCTCAGTGGTCAAATGGATTGAAAACTAAACTCCAGGTCCAGTATTAAAAAGGATACACATATAGCATCAAAGGCATTTTCTGTTTCTGCAACAAATGAACCACACGCCATAAATAATTGGGCAGGCCAATCAGAAGCAATATGAAGACGTATATCTGCTTTAAAAGATTAAAAATAAAATAAGCAAAAGTCAACCCTGATATGGCATGGGCTCAAAGAAAAATTCTGAAAAAACTCGAGCATGCGTAAGGAAGTAAAAATTACCTTGTATCTATTATGATGGATGATCACTAATTCTATTCTCAAGGTTGTCTTTCCATGTTTTATACGCCTTCCTGACCTCATTCAATTGGTCACTAGGTATCCCTGTGTGTGTATCCAATTTCTCAATCCATTCTTCCCATGGATATTCTGATGGGTCCAAGAATTTTGAAACTTGAGGTAACACTACAGATCTGTAAAACTCTTCAGCTGCCATGTTAATTTCTTTTGATTCAGACATCGCTAGCATTTCTGGCCTTGTTACATTTCCCGGTCGTTTTCTCAATGAAAAGTTGTTACCCCTCAAAATCAAGACTTCTGCTGGCGCAATGGGAAGGATGATCCGTGCAAACTTTGCCAAGGACATCTCTAGAACATCCCTAGGAAGTAACTTGCGTTTCACTGCTACAGCAGTCCCAACCATTTTTCGTATCTGATGAAAGAATAAAGTGATGTAAGGCTTGCTAAAGAACAATAATGGCACAGACATCTGTAATCTAAGTCTTAAATAGAGAAACACAAGATGATGATGAATGGTTCAATGAAGGATTGGCAGATTAGCGCAAGGGTCTTGAACAAGTGATAAAGGGTGTGTGTATTTGTGGTACAGTATTGTCATTCTCAAAAAGCTAAATATTTTTAAGCTACAGAATTTTTTTCCCATAGTTTAAATTACTCCAGCAGTGGTCATAATTTAATTTATGCCAGCACTTCTGCAGATCGGTATTATTTATGCCTTAAGAGTTCAACACTGCAAACTAGTGACTACCTATGCAAACTGATCTTCAATCTTTAACTGAATATAATGAATAGTAAGAGCTCAGTAAGGATTAGTAAAAATGTCAGGTTGAGTAACAGGGTTGAGGATGAAAGGGCATCAAACCAGAAATAGGCTGTGAGGTGAAAGCCCCAAAAACAGGGAGAGCCTACATGTATTTGCATTAACTGCATACTTTTGCATGCAGAAAGAACTTCAAAAATAATACATGAAGGAAAAATCAATAGAAGAAAGGAAAAATGCAGCAAAAGTATAACCAACGGATCATTTTGGCCTCTTCAAGGGCCACTTTCTATTTGACCTTAATGTCTTGTAAAATAAAACAAATGAAAACAAATTGTGGCTCCTTTGATAACAAAAGGGAAGCAAGTTACCCAAGGTTCAAAAGTTGAAGAATGCCAAAAAAACATAGATCTACCTGATGCAGCATGAATGACTCTCCCCATATAGAGACTTCAACAAAATTGTACTTGAGCAAGCTTTCCAGATTTCCACAAGAACAGCGAAAAATTTTTCTGAAATGAGAAGCACTTAATCTATCTGCTTCATCAGGTTTATGCAACCATTTTGCACGAACAAAATTAGAACTGTGATCATGCAAACTATTATCATTGCCAGATCCGTTGGAGGATTCACTCAAATCACAATTTTTGGAGGAGTGCTGACTGGGCCTTGTTACATTTGTTATGAATACCTCATCAGTTTGAAAATTCTCTCCATCACCATCACCTTCTTCAGATGCAGAGTCTGATGAGGTCACTTTTGATGACATGCCACTCTCTGATGATGACTTTCTATGAGGAAAATGTTTCCTATACTTGGACCGTGCGGTATAGTTATGAAAAGGATGTTCTCCCTATAAAAAATATAGATATTAATCAAAGAATGCTAATAATGTCAAAGTAACAAAATCCGTACACAGGACTAACATCACACAGAATATCACAAAAAGAACTTATCCGAGCTTTAACAAAAATCTATAACATCACACAGAATATCAAGTGTTTAAAAATTCATCAAGGAGACTTCATTAAGTAGAGACAACATAAAAGAAAAGTTCACAAGATTTAAAATGACTAATCCCACATACCTCAAAGGCATGTAGAATATCATTAAATTCTGAGATGTGATAATCAATCTCATCACTGCTAGAGTGACTTCGGATGTCGATAGTTTCAGAAGGAATGAGGTAGGAGTACCTCCTCAAATTACATTCCGTCCTTGGATCAAAGCTCCTAAGCTCAAAAGACATATCAAATTAATAGAGTGAAAAAAATGAAAGAAGAAACCTACGGATATTGAGCGATAATAGAATTTCATCATAAAAATCTCTTGCTTCAACTAACTTTCTTAATGAAGAGCAATAAGACAAATTTCAACCATGCATATTTTCCTAGTTGATGAAACACCGACCTTTCGACCAATAAGAATACCAGAGAGATAAGTCAAAAGAATTAAATAAATAAGGCACAGGGAGGACACACTATATTTAAATTGAAATTTTAGAAATTATCATGACGACCATGAAACATTGAAACTTAACAGATTCTTCATTCTTCTATATTATTAACACAATGTAGTGAACTTTGTAAGACTTTACCTTTGGGAAGGCATAACGCTAAATACTTTGATGTCAGATGGAAGATAAGAGTTGATATGATTTGCAAGGACAAAGCCATAAGGGTCTCCGCACCATGCATTGTCTGGAACTTCCATTTTAAAGGATATTACTGTTGCCAGAGAGTGAACCTAGAACAGATGAAATAAGAAATCTGATCCACCATACAAACTAAAAAACTAAATGGAAAGCAAATTACATAAAACAGATGAGATAATAAATTACTCCTTTATCAGTACGGCTGCTTCTGGCCCATGCAATTTTTTGCAGGTCCCCATAATTACTTTCTCGAATGCCGCCAGCTTTGAATATGGCAGCTTCCAGTTCATTCTCAACAGCTACAAATTTGAAACTACAATCTTTGTAAAATCCCAGCCACACTATCAGGGCATACATACTACAGTACAGGGTAATCTATATCCAAGCCATCTTCATCACTCTATTCCTATTCATAACTTCAAGTATTCAGCCTCCTCAAAAAAAAATTGTTCCTTATTGTAAGTCCACTTTAGTGCTTCCTCCAGTCCTAATTATAAGACTCTTTTGACTTTTTTGAGAAAATTAAGGATACAATAGTAATCACTTTAAAATGGTTATAACTATATTTTTTTTCTCAAAAACTAATTTATTCTATTTATACACTAATTATAATATACTACATGTGACCTATGTTATAATTGAGTGACTTAATTTGCTTCTTTAACTTCCACATAACAGTCAAGAGAGTTCTTATATTTAACACCATGGAGTATCAATTAAACGTAAATAAAGAAAACAGGTATTGAGTGTAAATCTTCCAACATCAGAGTTAATTAGTTAAAGTGAACTCATAACTAGAAACAGATGCTAAGATAAATAAAGCCATACAGATTAAATAATTTTAAAACTCGTAGTAATCACTTGTTTACCTACAAGCCTTTTGAACAACTCTTCAAGGACATTCACTAAAACCGACCAATTTCAACCAAAAAGTATTTCCCCCTCCCCTCCGTTCCTAAATACAAGAGTTAGTTGACTTTTTTGGAGAATCCTAAAAAAGCAAAATAAACCATTTAGTAATAACATATTTTGAATATTATTAGATCATATGTTAGCTTATAAGTTAAATAAACTAGTTTAGAGAAAAAATTTAGGAAAATTGATTATAAATTACTTAATTTAATTTTCTTAGGTTCTAAAAAAAGTCAACTAGCTCTTATATCTTATATTTAGGAAGGGAGGGAGTATTAAAGTAGAGGAAGAATGAGAAGCATACTTGAGAGAGAGTGTTCATCTAGCTGAAATTGGAGACCTGAAAAGGATATGGGAAGGTCAGTTAGTTATATCTGAAAACGGAGTTCAAATATGATTTTGTGAATGATTTATATATATAGTCATGTGAAAAAAGCATACCCCTGTAATTAGTTCCCACGTAGCCCACACGCATGACCACCTTTTTCTTGCGAGAAGCTTCCCATTTGGAAAATGACTCTGAAGTTTCAGTGGAAACGGAGCAGCAGCAACGGATACATCGCCGGCGGCAAATGTGGTCGGAGCACAGAAAAGTCCGGTAAGGGATTTTGGTTAAAAGCGGGAATCGCAAGCATGGAATGGCCATTAGTTCATTCTATCCAAGCTTTGTTTTTTTTTTTTTTTTGAGTTTATAATTTGTATCCTGGGCCACTCAATGTCACGGTAAGCTCAGACTAATCCAGATCCGCACCGGGGCCTCCACTTAAGGGTAAAGTGCTGGCCAATGGGCAGGCTGCTTCCCAGAGCTCGAACTCGAGACCTCTGGTTAAGGGTGAAGTGAGGTAACCACTACACTAACCACGCTTGAATCAAGCTTTGCTTTTTTTGATATATCTATCCAAGCTTTGCTTTTGAAAGTGTCAATTTTATTTTTGGAGTCAAAAGTGTGAATTCTATGTAAGCATGTCAATGCTAAAGTGTGACTTTGGTCGGAGTATTATTTCCTTTGGAAATTATCTATTTGTTTTTTTATATTATTTCCTTTTTACTTAATATAACGCCAAAGTGTGAATTCTCTCTTTATTATTTTATAAAATGATAATTATATTAAGTAAAAAGAAAGTTATATCAGGACACTTCCATAAAAAGTGCCGTCAACAAACACTATACACAAACCTAAATGAAGACAAACAAACCAGAAAGTTGACAACTATAATAGCTAACATAAACATCAACCAAATTAGAACATTAACAATATTGGAAAATAAAAGAATATCAAGTATAGTGAATACTATCATGGTGATGACCAACATCTAACAATTGATTTTTTTGGTTTGATTGAATAACAACAACTATGTTGATAACCACATAACAATCGAAGGACCACAATTGATATCCTCCTCTTTCCCAAACTAGGCGTATAACAATACTATCTGGATTGTTGTATTGATGAGATCCATCATTACACCACTACAGAAGAACATGAGAGATCACATTCAGTCATAACATATCTCTTTGACGATGATTTTATTGTAGTGCCCAAACTAACATCAAAGTCACAATAAGAGTAGTGAGTAGTGTCTGGATGTCTATCTTGTATGAGACTAAAGCTTTGATGATAAGGGAAACAAGAAAGTGGTAGACCATTGAACATAAACTTCTTTAAAATATGATACCAACTCACCGCGAAGATACACCTTAAAGCAACAAACAACAAATAATAACCATTGGAATCCTCCTTAAACGAAATCTCAAGCCCAATTGAATCCAACACTCCAGTCCTTAGTCAAAGCCCATTTGACTCTTCCAAAATACTAGTACTCAACCTGTCCAAAGCAAAAAAGAAAACAAAAAATAAAGCCAGAATAAATTAAAAAAACACACACACACACACACACACAAGTTGTAAATCAATCTTCCTTGCTTGCTCCTCTGTCTGTTGATTTGTTCACTTTCATGTTGCACTCCAAACAGCCACATCTATACTATATCCCCTCCCTTCGTTAAACCCTATAACCTTCTTCTTCGTCTTCCTCTCTAGCCATGCTTCCCTCTAATACCCTCACTTCCCAAAACCCCTCTTCACTCTCCTCTCCCTTCCTCAACCCCAACCCTCTTCTCATCAAACCCACTTCCTCTCTCCCAAAACGCCGTCGTTTCACAGTCTCCTTCCCTCGCAATTCATCCCAACCCTCTCCTTCTTCTTCTCCTTCCCCTTCACCAATATTCAAAACCCAGAAAGAGCTCAAAGGAATCGAGGTTGTCGCCGACAAGTTATCGCCGCCGTTAAGGCTAGCCACGTCAGCCATCATCGTTGCTGGGGCTGTGGCGGCTGGCTATGGCTTAGGTTTTAAGTTTGGTCGCACTAGAAATGCTGCTATTGGTGGCGCTGTTGCTGTCTCTCTTGCTGGTGGGGCCGCTGCTTATTCCTTGAATGCTTGTGCCCCTCAAGTTGCTGCTGTTAATTTGCATAATTATGTTGCTGGGTTTGATGACCCTTCTCTGTTGAGTATGGACGATATTGAGAGCATTGCTAATAAGTGAGTGTTTTTGCTGTGGTTGCTTGACTTTATGGAGTCATGTGAATGTGAAAAGATGGATTTTTTTTGGAGATTAATAGATTGTGAAATGTTAATATATGCTACTTGTAGTTAGATTATATGCTAATTTATGAGTGATATGAACTGAAGGGCCCACTTGGCTCAGCGGGTAGTTAAGCTCGCTTGCTGTGGGGTGTATGGTCGTGCGTTTTGAATTAGTCTCTTTGCAAAAACCAGAGATAAGACTGCTTAGTATATTCCCTTTCCCAGCACCCACCGAATGGGTTTCGAACTGGGTTGACCCTTTTATAAGTGAAATGAACTGGTTTTGAGGGAAAACGATCCACATAAACAATTAAAAATGATTTGTTTGCTATCCTTACTTTTTCCGGGAAATATGGCTAATGTGATCTTGTAATTAGGACGTAACTGAGGAAATTGTAGTATAATGTTGGTAGGATGGAATATTTTAGTATTTATGTTATGGTGTGATTCTGTTATTCTAAACTGTGTGGTAAGTTATCATTTTTGTATTGGTGTTACTAATGTCAGGAGATTTCTGTATGCTTTACTTTGATTGTGACTCATTTTTTGATTGATTGTTTCCTCGCCTTGAATTTCAACTTTTTATGGTCTGGAATGATTAATCTTTCAGGTACGGTGTCAGCAAGCAAGATGAAGCATTCAAAGCAGAGATTTGTGATATATATTGTCAGTAAGTAACGGATTATCAAGTTTCCTGACCTAAGACTTTTAATTTTATTAAAATTTTCCATTTGCCAATGATATCGTGCTAGAAAAACAAGTTATATTTCGATCAGATTTACTGCAAGGCTATTGATTTTTGTTTGAAATGATTCACATGCATTGAACTTGCCATTCAGGTTTGTCTCTTCTGTGCTTCCTCCTGGTGGCCAGGAACTTCAAGGGGATGAAGTTGATAGGATCATTAAATTTAAAAATTCTTTAGCAATTGATGATCCAGATGCAGCTGCTATGCATATAGAGGTATTCTTGTATTAATTGAGTGTATGCCTCTGGTGACTGGGTATATTTATTAATGTTGGTGGAATGGAAGTAGTTCCATATCTTACTGCTTTGGTGCTCTTCACCTTCAGATTGGTAGGAAATATTTCAGGGAAAGACTTGAAGTTGGTGACCGTGAAGCTGACATTGAGCAGCGCCGGGTAAGTTTAGACTCTAGCATTCTCCCATATTAACTGTTTGGAAAAAACCCTTTGGGCCTTAAGTTCAATTTTGGAGCTTGACCTCTGTTAGTGAATCTCAAGTACAGGCATTTCAAAAGCTGATATATGTGTCCAATCTTGTTTTTGGAGAAGCATCATCTTTCCTTTTACCTTGGAAGCGGATTTTTAAGGTCACTGATTCCCAGGTATTATTATTGCTTGTCATGTCTGGCTGCCTTGTGCAATGCACAGCTAAACTTTTTTCAGTGTGAATTGTATTTTGCTGTTGTTATTGTCATGCATAGAATCTCATTTTTTCTGATTTGTGCATTTCCATTTTTTTATCTTGACAATTTTTCTTCTGATGATGATGATCTGTTAATGCTCTATTCTTTAGGTTGAGGTTGCTATTCGGGAGAATGCCCACAGATTGTATGCTTCCAAGCTGAAATCAGTTGACAGAGGTATTAAGTGATTTACATCTTCACCTTTAATAATCATTAGTGTAATGACAGTTTTACATCTTCACCTTTAATAATCATTAGTGTAATGAAAGTTTTGAGCATTTTGTGCCCAACCCTAATGCTGAGAAATTATTTGTACTCTTCATTGTTCTCTAGTTAAGTATGTAAATATTTGTGTTTCTAATCACAAACTTACAGACGGGACGTTCTATTTATTATCATTTTTAACTGAGCATTTCCATCTGGCACACTCTATTTTATCGCATAATTCTCAAAACAATAAATTCTTGGCAGATATTGATGCAGAACGTCTTGTTGCACTCAGAGAATCACAACATTTGTATCGCCTTTCTGATGAGGTGCTTTTTCATGCTTAGAATGTTCAGCTATATAACTTCCCTTTCACACTACTTAGATTGTTTGTTGTGGTGGTATAATCTATTGCTTACTAAACAAGATGATTTGTTTACTTTGAAGCTTGCTGAGAGATTATTCAGGGAGCGTATAAGGAAATTGGCTGAGGAAAATGTTTCATCAGCGGTTAGCATACTAAAATCCCGCACAAAAGCAGTGTAAGATTGTTTTTTCACAAAAAAATCTTATAAACATTTTTTTAGTTACCATTGTTGAATTCGCTAACTTAAATGACCGAGCTTGAATATTATGCTGATTCCCAAAGGTACAGATTCACATGAAATAGTGGATTTAAATTGTTTTATTTTGTCATTTCCTTGTACTGATTTACGAAATTTGAAAATGTGGAATTTTCATCCTCTAAATTAGTTTGAATTGTGTAGTGAGGAAGCCAATCGGGCAGCAGTGGAGGAGCTTGATAAATTACTGGCATTCAATGATTTACTCGTCTCATTAAAGAATCATTCAGATGTTGATCGCTTTGCCCGTGGTGTTGGTCCAGTTTCGTTAATTGGTGAGCTTACTGACTGTTTTGTTTTTTCTTTGTTCTTCTCTGTCTAAGCTTTGAACCTGAATTCTTGATATTGGATTTTTTGGATCTTTGGCATAGGTGGGGAGTATGACAGTGACAAAAAAATAGAGGAGTTGAAACTCCTTTACAGAGCATATGTTACAGATGCCTTGTCTGGTGGTCGTGTGGAAGATAACAAGGTAAATGATCACTGTTTTGGCATATAAGTCATGGACTTTTGTGCATGTATTTCTTTACAAGAGACCTGTGGAAGTTGAATTCGGGCAAGTTTTACTGTACCGTCCTGATTATTTGATCATCGTATCTCAGAATTTGGCATGCCCCTCTATCTTTTGTTTCAGGTTACTTCATTAAATCAGTTAAGAAATATATTTGGGTTGGGAAAACGTGAAGCAGAGGCCATTACACTTGATATTACGTCAAAAGTATATCGTAAACAACTTTACGAAGCTTTTTCTGGCGGTGATTTAGAATTGGCTGATAGCAAAGCGACATTCCTTCAAAGTCTTTGTGATAAATTGCGCTTTGATCCACAAAAGGCCAGTGAGATTCATGAAGGTAGGTTTTCGTAAGTACTTGTAAGTTGTAATGGTGCAGCTATCTGGAATTATATGATATGACCACATCATTGAACATAATACACACACACACGAACGTGTGTGTGTGTGTGTGTGAGAGAGAGAGAGAGAGGGAGAGGGAGAGGGAGAGGGAGAGGGAGAGGGAGAGGGAGTTTTGACCTGTTCTTGGCAAGGGAGATATTGAGTTGTAATAATGGTAACAATTACAAAGCCTTAGGAGGAGTCAGCGTTATGGATCTCATGATGCTATTGTGCTTTATCAAAAATCAGTTGTTTGGATAAAATATTAATCAAAAGGTCCCACTCAATAATTAGGCTGTGATATCACATTAATTGTGTGTTTGTTGTATCAAATTTAATAAATTTTATTGATAATATGAATAGAAATATGGACCTTGAAGTTGAAACCACCATATAAATTTTCTCGTTTGTCATCATCCAGAACACTAGAAAAGAAAAAAAAATCGTTAAAAGAAATATAACGCACCATTCAGTCAGATATCTCTTGTTTAATTGCCCATGTTGGGTAGAAAACAATATATTGTTGGATGTAGTAACAATAAATAATATACTGTTGTGAAGACCAATGTCAAGTTTTTGCATTAAGTGGTAATTATCTTTCTTTTGTTAGTCACTTTATTGTATTAGGACCTGATAATATATAATTTTTTTAAAAGAAATTTACCGGCAAAAGCTTCAGCAATGTGTAAAAGATGGTGAGCTCAGTGAGAAGGATGTTTCTGCACTGTTGAAGTTGCGTGTGATGCTTTGTATACCTCAACAGACTGTTGAAGCTGCACACGCAGATATATGTGGAAGTTTGTTTGAAAAGGTAATTATGTTTTCCTTCCTATTCTTTTACTTGGCCATATTCACATTTGTAGTAGTACGTCGATGTCCCGTTATGTAGAAGAGTCACCCATGTTAATTATTTGGTTATGACTATCCTCCTGTTGTGATTTGCCTTGCGGAGAGATTAATCTCTTAGGTTGATCCAAGAGGATTTAGGCAAAAGGACCACATATCCCTTTTCATATCCAGGGCTAGTTGGTATGCTTAGTAGAGAGTTTGTTGGAGAGCAGAGAGAGATTTTTTGGTGGATATTTTGGTGATGATGCGCTCATTTAAGCATGGAAATCAAGACCAATAAAGATGCTGAATTGATGTCCTGGAATTGGCATCTGATACCTAGTGCCAAATATCTTGTCATGGCCCCTTCTCATGATAGAATTTGTTAAAGCAGCTGCATAGTTTTGGATTAGTGGCGTTTGAAAATATTGTTTGACTGAACTTTGAATTTGTTTGCGTTTACCTTTTGATTTGGTTGACACGTCTCCACTTACTATTACATAATCATGTTATTGTCTATTTCTGCTGGACATGCCTCTCTTGTGAGTTACTTTTTCGTGTTTGTCCACTAGGTTGTCACGGAAGCAATTGCTTCGGGAATTGATGGATATGATGCTGATACCAAGAAAGCAGTGAGAAAGGCAGCACATGGCTTGCGATTAACAAGGGAAACTGCTATGTCTATTGCAAGCAAGGCGGTGAGTATCCATTTGTCAGGAATTTGATGGCCCATTAATTTAATTTTTGAATTAGACTTAGTGTTCCTGCTATGCTGTTTTTGTGATGGTACAGGTGAAGAAGATCTTCATCATTTATGTCAAACGTGCACGATCTGGTGGAAACCGTTCAGAGACTGCAAAAGAACTCAGGAAGATGATACAATTTAATACTTTGGTTGTGACTGATTTGGTGGAGGACATCAAAGGGGAGTCTGCTGATACACCAGCTGATGATGTTGATGTATCTAAGGAAGAACCTGTTGAGTATGATATTGCTCAACTTGAAGCAGATGGAGAATGGGAAACTCTTCAAACACTCAGGAAAATAAAACCAAACAAAGAACTTGAAGCGAAGATGGGCAGGCCTGGTCAGACTGAAATAAATCTTAGAGATGATCTTCCTGAGAGAGATCGAACCGATCTTTATAAGCAGTACTTGCTTTTCTGTATACATGGTGAGGTCACAAAGGTTTCATTTGGTATTGAGATAAATACAAAGAAGGATGATTCAGAGTATGTTAATTTAAATAGGCTTGGAGGTATCCTGGGTATGAGTAGTAAAGAAATTGTAGAAGTACATCAAAGTATAGCTGAGCAAATTTTTAGGCAACAAGCTGAGGTAATGTTGGCTGATGGACAGTTGACAAAGGCCAGGGTGGAGCAGCTTAATGAGTTGCAGAAGCAAGTAGGGTTGCCCGCAGAATTTGCTCAGAAGATAATCAAGAGTATAACCACCACAAAAATGGCAGCTGCCATAGAAACTGCAGTAACACAAGGAAGGCTAAATATAAAGCAGATTAGGGAGCTTAAGGAGGCTAGCGTGAATATAGACAACATGGTGTCAGAGAACTTAAGGGAAACCCTCTTCAAAAAAACAGTGGACGATATCTTCTCATCAGGCACCGGGGAATTCGATGAGGAGGAAGTATACGAAAAGATTCCATCTGATCTCAGCATTAATAAAGAGAAATCAAGACAAGTAGTTCGCGAGCTTGCCGAAAGCAGATTAACAAGCTCACTCATTCAGGCAGTGTCCCTTTTGAGACAGAGAAATGCTGAAGGAGTGGTAAGTGTTATGGTCACATTTTCTTGAAGTCTTAAACGGGTTTTCTGCAGATGGGCAGGTGTAATTTCTCTCACTCATTCTATGCAGGTTGCCTCACTCAATGACTTGCTGGCTTGTGACAAAGCAGTACCTGCACAGCCACTTTCATGGGAAGTGTCAGGGGAGCTTGCAGATTTGTACGCCATATATATGAAGAAAGATCCTCCTCCTGAAAAATTGTCACGCTTGCAGTATCTGTTGGGAATAAATGACTCCTTAGCTTCTATCATTCGAGAATCTGGAGGTAGATCAATTGATGCTATTGTGGAGGAGGAGGAGAAGTTTGTATTCTAAGTGTCTGTAATAATATTTTTTTCTTAAAAAAATAAAGTTCTTCATTAGGCATACTAGAAAGGCAGCAAGGCCGTCCCATGTGGCCAATATTTATTTTCCATTTTGTTTTAGTGATAAAGAGAATTGAATCATTTGATTTTTGGAGAAGAGGTGAGTGCTGTACCATAAATTTTAGGTTCCAAATAGCCATAAAATTGTGATGTTCTTTCAATTTCTGTTTTTTCGTTAAACAATTTTGCCCCTGTTTGGGCGGCCGATGCTTTTTTAGTATAAAGTAGAAAGTGAAGTTGAGTATCTGTTTAGTTTATGCGTGACATTTATTGGTTATTACTGAGAATTTTCCATTTGAAAATTTTATGATTTGTGGTGGGTGTAGTCTTGGAGGATTTCTTGGTAGCAAATATATCTTTAATTTGGATTTTTATTGTGAGATGTATTAATATGCTTTTTAATATTTTAGAAGTTCACATCGCTTGACCTAGTAAGACAGACAATCCAGTAAGCTTAAAAAACAGAGCTTCCGCTGAATCAATCTTTAAGTCTGCAATTAAAACAAAATAGCAATATTTTAGGCATTATGTTGCATAAATTCTGAACTATGAATTTATACAATATATATAGTCGTAAAATATAAGAATGTTATATGCAAAGGCATCGGAATTTGATGAACATTAAATTCAATTATTATAGGTTTTTGAATTGAAAACCAAATGATAGCTTTCCAATAATGAATTCGAATATAATGTGTTTATATCTTCTGTACATTGTGCACAAGTTGTGATAAATTAATTGAATAATTAAAAAAATTGTAATATAGGAGTTAAATAAACTGAAGTGGCCCAATTCCTAAAGATAAAAAGATAATATTGAATATTGACAAATGAACGATGATGGAATTGAAATCATTAAATCTCATGCAGAAACAATGAACATCAAAAGTTATAAATCCTCAAATATGTGATCAAAAGAAATATGTTGGTTTACAAAAATATCTCAGGATAAATTCAAGCAAAAAATGAAAATTAAATGCATTGTGAAGAGTGATCTATTAATAAAAGAAAATGGTAAAAAATTATTTGACACAAATTGCACATGTATAGAGAATGTTAGTAGACGCATTTCTGATAAGTGGTCAATTGGTCCATAGTGTAGGTTTTTGGAAAAAGATAACGAAACATCAAACATAATGCCTAATAAACTTATTGGGCGGGACCTAACTAGCTAGCCTATTTGGTTGATAATTTATTTAAAAGTTTGAATATGGATATGACACAATATTGCTCGCCCTACCTAATTAGATAAAGATTGTTGCATTGTCAAGAGTGAAAAAAAATCAAAGGTGATAATCAATTAAAAGAAATTAAGGGGCGTGGGTATAGTTAAGACTTTGGTTTGGTCTTAGCATGGTTTTGAGAGTAATGGGATGGTGAATAGCTAAGTGTATAGTCAAGGGATAGTAGGTAGTTTTGCACATTGATTGAAACTCCAATATGCCTTTGCTTGCAAATTTTCCAACTTTCAACTAACCCCAAATTCTCATTTCAAACCACTAATCTTGTCTTATTGCATGCATTATTTCCGCTAAGGGGAATTAATCACTATTTAGATATATAGGAACCAGTGCTACGGTGGGGCAGTGTTACTTTCACTTTCGATGTTCTTTAATATGCTTCTGGTGACGCAAGATTTGACTAGGTGTTTCTTTGTTATTATCCTCATACAATTATTTGTCTCTTTGCTGCGATTTGCTTTCTCTTTTTGACAAACTGGATCAATATGAACCTTTTAGACTATAAATGTATTGTTGTAATTTGGGGACAATCATCAGTGTATTATTATAATTTGTGATGTGGACACTTGCTGCTGGTGGTGTTCAACATTTTTTGGTTGAAACACTTATGAGAATGTTCTCAAGTTTGGCGGATTTGCAGAACTGGGCTCCAAGGTTACATGTGATTGACATAATTTGATTCCTTCTTATTACTTGTTCACACTCCAAATTCCTTTCCTACAGTTCCTATATGAATGAATACACTCACGCACATATACATATATGCGTATAAGTGTGTGTTGCATGTACATTATTGTTCTCCATATCTATATCAGCCCCTTTATTAGTTTTTTCAATATATATATATATATATATATATATATATATATATATATATATATATATATATATATATATATATAGTAGAAATGTAGATCATCATGAATTGGCCAGCCTCCTTCCAAAATTAAGAAAAAATGTGGCAGCCTTGTGTATAAGTGATAAAACAGAGCTAGTTCTTCTAAATCTCTGGGAGAGAGGTAGCAGCCATGAACCTCAAACTAAATTAGTCGTGTTTTGGTTGCTTGATAATAGTAAAAGAAGTGTAGGATTTATTATGTGAATTAATAGGAATTAATTAGGAATTAATAGATTTATTATGGGAAGAAAAAGGAAATTTGAATACGTGCGTGGATCGGATCTTAGTTGTAAAACACTTGCACACAAAAACTATTAATCACTAAGCAATATTCTACGCCATGTGGGCATAGACCATATATTCTACGCCATGTGGGCATAGACCATATACAGCAATATGTTCATATATGTAGTACTATACCTAAACCTTTCTAATATGTATATTGCCAAAACTTGACTTCTTTAGCCCGGAAAAAATATTAACTAATTAAGTGTTTTATTTTCAAGTTTTTTGATATTGTGTTGCTAAAGGCACCTCTATTGTTGGGGTAGTAGTTACATAAAAGAGAATGCAGAAGAGGTTATACCTATATATATACTAATGCCCTAATAACGTCCGTGGTAGTAGATAAAACTTACGCAATATATATTATATACATATATGTAAGTGCATGTGATTTCTAATGCATTTTTGTATGGAATGTTTGGTGCAAATATATATTAATAATGGAAAAATATCAAACCAGTTTGACTAATTACCTCAAATATTCCCACCCTTTTCTTTGGATGATGCGTACATACTGTAGCGTCAATATTCGTCGTCCTTTATCGTAATGTTTTCTTAATTAATGTGTTTGTGTAACAATAATGATCGGATGGAAGACACGGATCAATAGAATCATAAAGGTCCTTTTTTTCATGAGAATTTTAAGGGTCTATATGAATAATATAAATAACAAGATACTACCTCTGGTCCTAAATATAGGATCTAATTGACTTTTTTTTGGAAAGATTAAGGTTGCGAAATAGGTTATTAAATGATGACATATTTGATATATTTTTAGATTATCCATTAGTTTATAGGTAAAATAAACTAGTTTAAGAGAAAAAATTAGGTAAATCAATTTATAATTAACTATTTTGCTTTTTTAAGGATTTTCTAGAAAAAATCAATTAGGTCTTATATTTAGGACCAGAGGGAGTACTAATTACTATTTATCATAAATTTATAGCTGATCGTATGGTTAAGAATTGGATTTAAAATTTGAGCATATCTCTATAGTAACAAATGGAATTTATCTAGGGCCCTGGATTATGCATGTCTCTACGTCACTTAATTGACAATCAACGAGTAGCACAAAATGAATAATATAACGAGGTAACTAATCAAGCATATAATACTTACGAGGTAATCAAGCATCTGATAATTGACTATCTTTCCTAAGATATTAACATGTTCCTTAATTAAGACTCGAACTCGAAATCTTGAGTAAACCATTTAAGTGTTGGTGAAAGTTAAAACATTTTAAAGAGGATTAACAGGGAAACATTAAAGAAAGACATAATACTATGGAGACTGTTAGCGGCTAATTAAATATTATAGCTTAGAAATTGCGTAAAAATTAAAGGAAAATAACAATATAATAATATGGAGAGATTTATATTAACCCAAATCATAGCTACTAGTATATGTTTGACCACATTAATATTTTTTTAACAAGTGATGAAGAAGGTCCACTATATGGAGTGGACATATCTTCTCGATGGCTTCACTATAAATAAAGCCCTGAGGAGTATTGTTTTCGTCACAAAGTTGAAACGCAGAAACATTAGTTACAATATTGTGTTTCAGAATCGAAAATGGCAATCTCATATAGTTACAGAGCTTGGTTGTGTGTGTTTTTTATTGTGTTTGGGTTAGCCTCAGCTCAGTTAACTACAAATTTCTACGACACATCATGCCCCCAAGCCCTTTCCATCATCAAATCCGCAGTCCTCAGCGCAGTTTACAAAGAACATCGCATGGGAGCTTCCTTGCTTCGTCTCCATTTCCATGACTGCTTTGTTAATGTAAGTTCTATATCTATATAAAAAATCTCTCGTCAACATTATATTGCTACATACTATGCTTTTTGACTCTATAAATGAGACATTTTTCCCATTGTATATCTTATATTTTTAATTTTTCTTCGAACTCATTTATCTGACTCATGCTAATATTTAATACAATCATAAACATAAGTATTTTTAAGTAAGATCACATTAAATGTGTTATGTTGTAAGTGATTTACTCAAGATAAATAGCTCTTGTGTTAAGTATATACACATTAATTATATACTTCATGTGATCAATGAATTAATACTTAATTTGTACTGTATACAGGGATGTGATGCGTCAGTGCTGTTAGATGACACGTCAAGCTTCACAGGGGAGAAGACAGCAGCAGCAAACACAAATTCTCTGAGAGGTTTTGACGTGATCGATGACATAAAATCCAAGTTGGAGGCGGCTTGTCCTGGAATTGTTTCTTGTGCTGATATTGTTGCTGTTGCTGCTCGTGATTCTGTTGTCTCTGTAAGCATATACATATATTCATCTCTCTTCATTGATATATATATATATATATATATATATATATATATATATATATATATACACACACATATATATATATATGTGTGTATATATATAT
Source organism: Mimosa pudica (assembly GCA_029929735.1). Taxonomy (NCBI): domain Eukaryota; kingdom Viridiplantae; phylum Streptophyta; class Magnoliopsida; order Fabales; family Fabaceae; genus Mimosa; species Mimosa pudica. The sequence goes on along the minus strand of JAKELP010000004.1, from coordinate 12,828,767 downwards.
ACATATGTGTGTGTGTGTGTGTGCCATTATATTTACACTCATATTTTTCTGCAGAATGTTGTGTATATATACCGGCCCGTGAACTCACTAGTGGTTGTGTGTGTATATTTTGTTAGTTGGGAGGGCCAACATGGGCAGTAGAATTAGGCAGAAGAGATTCAACAACAGCAAGTAAAGACAAAGCCACTCAGGACATACCATCTCCTTTGATGAATCTCCCTGATCTCATCAAATCTTTTACCAATAAGGGTTTCACCGCCGACGAAATGGTCACCCTCTCAGGTATCTTGTGTTTAAATACTCCTCCCTCGCATAGTTATCTAGAAGATGGATTTAGTTTAATCACTTGTCTCTTATATATATCATTTTTCTTCAAATTAATTTACTTATACATCTGATATATACTCTCAAATCTCAATAGTGTTCAATTATAGCATATTAAGGTTCAACTATATTAATTCTTTTGTAGTATCAAAGAATATAGTATATAGTTAAGCAATTTAAATTGTTCTATATATAGTGATATAACTTTTAAACACTGTACACAACTCTTTAAAAATGATGAGAGTTGATAATTTTTTTTATTGAAGATGAGAGTTAATTATTTTTTTTTTCAGTTTTGTACATAGCTAGATTAGTAATAAGGTGAATTGAGAAAAGGTAACCAATATGGCACCTAATATCTTGCATTTAGTGGTTAGGACAAAAATTGGCTCTAATTGAAATTTTACATCATCTGGTCTTAAATATAAGATTTATTTGATTAAATTTGTGATGTTAATTATGTTAAATGGGGATGTTAGTTATACTAATTAGTATGATATGCTTTTTCTAAAATACCCCATCCATGCTCTAATTGATATGATTAAATATAAGATTTATTTGATTAAATTTGTGATGTGAAAAGAAGTTAACAAAAATCAGAATCAAATCCTATTATGACTAAAATAAACTCGGAATTTAATGTTTTATGCTCGGATATTTTAATTTGAGGAGATCATCTTGCATTTGTTACATAACCAACTGATTCACTTCATTTCTTAATATATCAATCATCAAGTTAGTTATTTGACCAAAGAAATATGACCAAGTTAGTTAGCTAGCTCTTAGCTTATTATGATTAGCTACAGCCTCAACAATCATGCTGAAATTTTGCATGCGCTTGTACGTATAGGAGCTCATACAACAGGACAAGCGAGATGCCTATTATTTAGAGGTCGTGTATACAACGAAACAACCATTGACACAAACTTTGCAACATCAGTGAAATCAAAGTGTCCTAGTCTTGGCAACGACGATAACCTCTCTCCACTTGATGTGACCACTAGTGTTGTGTTCGATAATGCTTATTACAAGAACCTCGTCAACAAAAAAGGCCTTCTTCACTCCGATCAACAACTCTTTAGTGGTGGTTCCACTGACTCTTTGGTCACAACCTATAGCACCAACTATGCTACGTTCTTCCAAGACTTCGCCAGTGCCATGGTCAAAATGGGAAACCTTAGCCCTTTGACTGGTTCTGATGGTCAGATTCGTACTGATTGCCACAAAGTTAATTAACTTATTGTGATTGTGATGATAATTCATCTTATGTCTTAAGAAAAACTTGCTGATCACTCTGTTTAATTTGTTGTGTTTTGTTATATGTAGTACTAGCTATCTTGTGATTTCTTGCTTGTTTTGCTTCTAATATTTCAATACAGTGTATTGTGGGGATCCTTAATTAGTTGTTACATTTTATCAATGATCGTGTTGTAACATGTCATTATCATGCATACGATTTATCTCAAAACAGAGATGTGGAATATGTATGGTATGATTTGGTTTCAATCTAATTTTAGTAATGTTCTGTTTCCCTCTTGAATGCTTTTCTAGAATTCTCTGTTTCCCTCTTGAATGCTTTTCTAGAATTCTTACTACACAAGTTTCTAGTACGTACTTTCAATTATTATATATGCCTCTGAATATGTGTGCCCCTAACTTAAAGTTTAACTGAAAAATGGAAAAATGAAGATTTTTTGGAAAAATAGTAAATAATAAGAAAAATATATGTGCGACACTTTCAACTTTCTTTTCCTTGTTCACAACCAGTTTTTATATACAATCGTATATATATGCACACCACTCCCTTCCCCCTTTTGTAAAAGTAATTTTGATATTCTTTCATGTAGTTATGCACTCACAAAAAAGATAAGCAAAAGGACGACATCCATTTGGATTAATTAGGGTTACTCGATATACTGATGTCTTGGGTTTAGTCCTTCAAAAAAATTAAAAGTCAAGGGGTTAGTGGAAGTCAACCTCTGGATTTTGTTCACTTGGAGTTGGAGAAGGCTAACACAAAAGACACTCCAAAAAATAGATATAAAACTTGTAAGACATAGGAAAATGCATTTGGTTGGAATTTTCGAAAGGTAATTAATTTAAGAAGTTTTCAAAGATAATTGGAAATTTTTGGGGGAGGGGAGGGGGAGATTTGATCAAATAAGATGAAATTGTTCTTGAGGAATGATTGAGAATAATCATAACTCAACTTAACATAATAATATTATACAAATCTTGTGATTTGTCAAAATTTCTAGCTAACTTTGATATGTGTGTGTGTGGTGAAATAGTTTATAGACAATATTGGTGATCAATTTGTTTTAAAATATTAAATATAAATCATTTAAAGTGATTTAATTTGTATCCTTATTTTTTTTAAAAAAAAAGAATCAATTTGATTTTAAATATATCAATATGCACATATATTTTCCTCTATTCTCAAAATTGCATTTAAAATCTTGATTAATATCTCAGTCGTCGAGTATAGGTAATTTTCATATCTATACTTGTTTATAAAGCAACGTCAACATGATGCCCAATCTTTGGGGAAAAACACGATATGTTGGCAAAAAGAGTAATGATAGTAATATTTAAATGTATGTGCATGTAGGATCGGTATGTGGCATTGGTAGCAACGGTATAGGGGAACAAAATTAAAGATCACATGAATTTTTATACATAACTAAACATGACTTAGACATTGGTTATCAATATTAATCAATTTAATTTCAACACATCATCAATTTAATTTCAACACATCTGCATGTTTAATTATAATATATAAAATGCCATACTACTTAAAACATTTGAATAATATATATACGCACTTTACGAGTGTACTACTTATTAAAAAGAAGAGTAGAAAGAAAAAAAATTTAAAAACAAAATTGAATTTTTGGCATGAAAATATAGGAGGATGCTAAAAGACAAAATTGAAGTTGTTTAAAATTTGAAAAACTTCACATTTAAAGACAAAATTGAAGTTGTTCTCCATGAATCATAAACAGTCTTCGTCTCCCCACACCTCATTGTGTTCATCAGCTATTTTTTAGCTCTAGACGTTAAAAATGAACCAATTCCACCAATGGGTAATTGATTGAGCTGGTAAGTGGGCTACAACTCACGTAAGAATGAGAACACATGTTCGAATCTTGAGAATTGCTCTCATTGGGAGAGAGGACAACATTGCATATGTGGACAACACTACTACCCATCGAGTCGGATTATTCATTTTCCAATAGGCGCCGGATTAACCGGTGATGTTTAACAAAAAAAAAAAAAGATATAATTCCTTAAGAAACAAACAAAGAAGTTTGCGGTTCAAAGTCGTGATTGGTGCACGAACCTTCTTTCCCACTACATCCTCTGATTCAGTCCCCTTTTCCACTAAACCCACCATTTCATTTCATTTGTTGCCAAATGATTGTGTAAAGAGTTGTTCTCTCTTGAGGTTAACGCCTTCTATATATCTCCACATGTTCCTACAGAATTGCTTCACTTCTCTTTCTATTTCTCTTGTAATTAAACACAATCATCAAATGTCCACCTTAGCCCACTACAAGTACCCACTAAGTCCCTACCACCAAACCACCGCATGTCTCCACCGGCTCCTCTTCCACGGCACCCGGGTCTATTGTTCTTCTCCTACCACCACCGCGACTACAACCACCGCCATGTTAAAGTCAAATGATAAACAATTAGTCATTGATCCTCAACTTATTGGGCCTACTAAACCGATCACTGTAAGTGCTACTTTCAGTTACCCTCCTTCAAGTAATGACCCAAGTTTGCAATCAACATGGTCACATCGAGCATGGGTTGCAGCTGGCTGCACAACTGTGCTTGTTTCTTTGGCTAAGTGCATTAGCCAATCAGCCAATTTGCACGTATGGTTTGAACCAGTTTTAGCCAGCTTGGCTGGTTACATTTTGGCTGATCTAGGCTCAGGAGTTTACCATTGGGCTATTGACAATTATGGAGATGAGTCCACACCAATTTTTGGTTCTCAAATTGAGGCTTTTCAGTGTCATCATAAGTGGCCATGGACCATAGTTCGACGTCAATTTGCTAACAACTTACATGCCTTGGCTGGTGCAGTGGCAATTACAGCTTTGCCCATTATGCTTGCTTGTAATGACCCTACACTTCTTGGGCTTGTTGGGGTGTGTTCTGGGTGTATTATGTTTAGTCAGCAGTTTCATGCTTGGGCACATGGGACTAAGAGCCGGCTTCCACCACTTGTTGTGGCCTTACAGGATGCCGGAGTTCTAGTGTCTCGGTCGCAACATGCCCCCCACCACCGGCCACCGTGGAATAATAATTATTGTATAGTGAGTGGAGCTTGGAATGAGTTTCTGGATGAGCATAAGGTGTTTCAAGTGTTGGAGATGATGATATATTTAAATTTGGGGTTAGGCCTAGGTCTTGGAGTGAGCCCAATTCTGAGTGGATGGAACACATAGAGGACTCTTCTTAAGTTTCAGCCCGATGATATATTCTCCTCGTTACTGTATTTTATAATTTATGTTCATATACAGGGGTGGAAATAAAACGGGCCTTAAACAGGTGGCACTGGTCCTGACCTGTTTAAGGCATGGTCTTGTCTGGCATATTTTATTAAATAGGTCAGGTCAAAAACTATTTACAAGTCTTTTTATTTAAATAGGTCGGGTCTTTGTCATGAAAGTCTGTCCTACAAGCCTTCAGGTATGATATTTTTAGTAATAAAACATATTAAATATATAATTTTATGAGATATTATTCACATATTATATTATTTGATAAGTTTTTGAAGTCTATATTTTAAGTGTAAATATGTAGACTTTGAGGTCAATTTAAAACTTATATGCAAAACAAACTATTGAAATGTGAAGCCTTTTTAAAAGCCTACATTGTAAGTAGAACTTTAAAAAGGTCTCAGTCCTTAATAGGCATTTTAAAGGCTTAGGCCTAAGCCTGAAAATAAAAACCTACATTCAGACTCAGGCTAGCTAGGCCTAATTTCCATTTCCTTATTTCAGGCCTAGACTTATTTAACAAAAGTCTGATCTGACCTAACCCATTTCCACCCCTATTCATATCAAATGGGGACAATTTGTAATCTAATAGTTTGATTAACTAATTTTCCATCGTTTGTAGCAACCTGCGGACCAACCCACAACATGTGGGCTAGCCCACTTCAACCGACGTGTTATATGGACCAGGTTGGTACGATAAATGAATTCATCAACTATAACCCTTGTTCAACCAGTGGGATGATGAGTTGAGCCAGCAAGTTGAACCCATATAACCAACTCTAATTGGAAGCCAAAACTTAGGGAAATGTTATTAATAATCATATCAGCGTTTTACATGTCACAACTAAACATGATTTAGACATCAATTATCAGTATTATTAATTAATTTGATTTCAATATAGTACTTAATTGGCAAGTTATACTACTTAAATTCAGCATGCTCATAAACTATAAGAACGTCATACTGCTTAAAGCATTTGGATAATATGCGATTTTTACGTTTTGTCGGATATTGTGTGAGTCCAATTTAATTGGCAAGTTGAAGCTAGCACGTAATAATTTTCTCCGTTGAAAAACTCCGAACATCATAATAAAATTGTAATCATTAATATTGATATTAAACAATAATAACAATTTGAATGGTTTTACACGTAAACAAATAAACATATAACACCATAACGAATAGTACATGAAAACTTTAACCAGCAACCCGTAAATTCGTTTAGCTGAAATTGAAACTCATAAATATCTCTTAACATATATAAAGGATTAACTTGCATTGCACAATGAATATTATTCAACTGACTTCGTATTGTCATACTTAAACATTTTAATTAATTTGTAATCTTAATCCATTCTTTCATGAAACCTTGTATATTTGATCCGTCAAGTTTAAATAATTTATCAGTGGTTGACTTTTCTGCAATTATATCTAATCTCACCCTCATGCCCTGTGAGAAGCTTCAAGTTACCCATCTTGATCATGGAAGCACCAAAATCTTTAGCAAAAGCAAACACATTTTTACTATAAAGCTCCACAAATTTGTCACTTTCACCACCATCTCCCCTAAAAAGCTCTTGATCGGAATGAAGAAGACCCTTCTTGTATTTAAGAGCACTATAATAGTTAGTGTCAACTCTAGCCGGTGTGGAATCAAACGGCGCAAGATTGGTGTCACCTCCTTTTCTAGGACACGACTTCATCAAGGTGGCTCGGAAGAAAGGGCTTATATTAGTGTCATTGTAGAGCCTGTTTCGGAAGTTGGTGCATTGAGCTTGTCCAATGGTGTGACCACCGGAGAGGACGACCAAGTCCTTGAGGTTTAGGCCATGAGAGTTGAAACTAGAGACGAGCTGTGAGAAGTTAAAGAATGGAGCAGGAAGGTTAATGTTTGCTGCATCTCTGCTTGCTGTTTTTCCATCCCTTCTTCCTAGTAGTACTTGGTAATTAAATAATGGGCCTCCCAACTGTATAATCAACACAATCACATACCAGATTTTCAGTATGATGATGAGATCATTTATATTACATCTGGTTCTTAATATAAGAATGTAAGATCTTGTTCGTAATTTAATTTATCTCAAGTCATTAGTATTAGATTATACATAGTTTAAGTTACACAACAATTCTATAGGAGCAAGGGAAAAGAGAGGGGTGTAATAATAATGAATATAAGTCAAAGTTCTAATCAGAATATCTCAATGAAAAGGTAAAATTATCACCACTCTTTAATGTAAGAGGAAATTCACTAATTTTGAGGAAATAAAGAAGTTCAATGAAATATTAATTATAGTAAATGTAACATGATCAAATGCTTGTTCATATCATTAGATTATATATCAGTGTATTTTCTGACCATAAATATAAGATCTATTCAGCTAATTTGATAACATTAAGGATGATAGTTTAGTTAATTAAAATCACATGATATAACAAAAGCACTTACATTTTGCCTTTATTTCAGCCCTTTATATTCATCACTTGTCTTTTATTGAATTGTTGTATCAATAAGAAAAATTTGGTGGAAATTGAGACAAATTAGAAAATGATCTTACATTTAGAAACAAACAAACTTTAATCACATGATATAACAAAAGCACTTACATTTTGCCTTATTTCAACCCCTTATATTCATCACTTGTCTTTTATTGAATATAGTAGTATCAATAAGAACAATTTGGTGGAAATTGAGACAAATTAGAAAATGATATTACATTTAGAAACAAACAAACCTTCTTAATGTGGTTTTATATTTAGAAATGGAGGGAGTACTTAAATAAATTAGTATGAAGAAAAGTCGGATTATACTATATAAAATTAAAAAAAAACTTTATAATTTAAGAAAACAAAATTTACTTTCTGTGGATCTTATTTATATTTAGGAATGTATAGTTGGTAATATGGAAGTACTCACGATAGAGACAGAATCACGAGCTGCAACGGCCAAGATATCAGCGCATGAAACGACAGGACCTTTGCAAGCTTTGTCGACGGCTGCTTTGATTTCATCAACAACCTCAAACCCTCTCACGGAGTTCATGTTTGGGAATGCTGTCTTCTCCCCCGTAAAGGTAGACGTGTCATCTAGCAGAATTGACCCATCACATCCCTGTACGTATACATATGTGTATATATCAAATTAAGCATTAACATTAAGTTCAAGCTCATTAATTAAGTGAGAATGAGAACACACACACACATTCATATAAATTTATTCATATATAATAAACGACAGAAGTGAAGTATATATCTAGCTTACGTTGACAAAGCAGTCATGGAAATGCAAGCGAAGCAAGGAGGCGCCCATGCGTCGTTCACGGTTGATTGCACGTTGAACGACAGCCCTGATGGTTGGAAGAGCCTGAGGGCATATTTTGCGGTAGAAATAAGGAGTGAGACTCTGAGCATAGGTAGGGCTACTATTAATAGAGTAAGAGCTTAAACAGATAATAAGAAGCACAAACAGCACAAACAAAGGTTGAACATTTAGAGAAGCCATTGATGTTTTTGAAAATGTAAGGCTAATTAGGAGTTTGAGAGTATACATGAGGTCTTGATGGGAATGGGTTTAAATACATGGGAAAAGCTGGCTGAGTCGATCGCTTCATGAATTATTTAATACAGTTAGTGTCCATTAATATACTATTATATACAAGAAGCTTGATGATGATTCAGTCTTGCCCTTTCTGGCAATATTCTTTCGTCCGGTTTTTGTCTCTGTTCTGTAATTGTGAGTAATAAGCAGGCATGCATGCATACACTCATCAATAATGGCGCTTTTGTGCAATGGTCGACATTAATGCTTCCAACTATAGAAGAACCAAAGGACAATGACAAGATTAATGTGATAATAAATTAAATAAAAAGTTTAGAAAATGGACCTTATATAAGCAGGTTTTTTGTCATAAGCCTAAGTATATATTTTCAATAATATCTGTTATTTGAATTCTGAAGGAGGTGATTAATGTTTAAAATAGTATTAAGAAAACTTAAATCAAAGTAGTTAAGTGTGCTTATATTTAGGATCAGAGGTAATACATGGGTTCTGCTTCTTCATATGTTTATGTTTTTGTGAAGACTTGAGTATAAGTTGACACACAGGAAGGGGTGTATATCTTTTTTATATATGTATAGATTTTAGTTTAGAGGTTGGACTCCCCTACAAATTCAAGGACAAAGCCCCTAACCAAAATCCATTAGGGCATGTCCGTGTAGGTTTTGCAAGCACTTTTTTCTATCAATAGACACAGGTTTCGTACAACTTGTTTAACTGTGAAGATACCTCCTCAAATATATAATATGATTGAAACTACAACTAAAAGTACTCCACTTGAATTGAATATCGCCAAAATAGTCTAATGTTTAATCATTTCACCAATTAAACCAACACGCAATGGATAGAATAAAATATGTATGTCTGTGATGAATTTTTGTCTTTCGTTATTCAACATTGAACCCTCCAACTAAAGAATAAAAGGATGGTGACATTATTAAAGTGACAAATTAAAAAATGGAAAATAAGCCAAAATAGTTTTCAATAATATTTCTTACTTGAATTCTGAAGGTGATGATTATGTTTTAAAATAGTTTAAAAAAATTAACAAAATAGTTAAATTGGTCTCATATTTAGAACCAAAAGTAATACATGGATTTTGTTTGCTTATATGTGTATGTTTTTATGAATACTTGAAAAGCAGGTATATATCTGTCAGTGATGAATTTTTGTATTTCGTTATTCGGTGTGTACGTAGACTTTGTCTCTGCATCGAAATTTAACGTGTTGACAATGAAAGAATTAAATAACGAGCTGGCTGCCAGCAAAAACTAAGTAATTTGTGTTGACAAGATTGAGTAATTGCATGGTCTGCCCATATAAAACCGTATAGGGGAGGCTAAAAATAGTAGAAGAAGACGTCTCATGTCTACTCTTATAATTTGATTGCTAGAATAATAATGTCAGTCTGTTATATACTTATTTGTCAGACTTTAATATTACAAACGTCTATGCAATTTTTTAGTTTATTATACCATAGCAGCTACCATATTATATTTGTTTAGTTGTTAATTGTACGCGCTCGGAGAAGGTTTAAAAATTCCATCAATGAATAGATTACAAAGCCCGCTGTTTTCTTAAGACCAACTCCTTTACGTGTAAACTTTGGGCTGATAATTATTACATAAGGATAATACTACCTCCGGTCCTAAATATAAGACCTAATTGACTTTTTTTTGGAGAAATTAAGGTTGCGAAATAGGTTATTAAATCATGACATATTTGATATATTTTTAGATTATACATTAGTTTATAGGTAAAATAAACTAGTTTAAGAGAAAAAATTAGGCAAATCAATTTATAATTAACTTATTTTGCTTTTTTATAGGATTTTCTAAAAAAGTCAACTAGGTCTTATATTTAGAACCGAAGGGAGTATAATTTTAATTGGATCTTTCTTTACAGAAAAAAGTTCAGTTGACTTGTATAATTAAATTTTACTAAAACATTAAGGACAATGTTGATCATGGTTATAAAAGAATCCAAAAATTCAAATGTCAACATTCAGGGGATTAACTTCATGTCGAACATAATTTTTAGTACAAATGTACACTTACCCTTTTTCCCATCCTCGAGCTTTTGATTCCTTATTTTTATCATGCCTCCTCGTAAATGTTTGCAACCTCTTATTATGTCGTACCACTAATTTATAAGACTTTTGATATATTGATCTTTTGAAAACTACGTAGAGTGTGGTGTTTCAGTTATATTTAGTCCATGGTGATGTATTATTTTGATTGTCTAAAAATTCAGCGTCCATAAGTTAGAAATCTTCACATCATTGCATTACGCCACTACGGCATTGCACCGAGAGAAAATGGGGAATAAGCCCTATTTAGGCTGAATAGAAAGTCAAAAGCTTACTAAAAACATGAAAGTCAAAAGTATGTGACATGTACGTTTTCACTTAACATGCAAAAAATTACCAATATACCAGAATTTTTTTATGGAAACAAAAAAGATTCTCAGAAATTCCTGTGTACAAGAGGCTGGAAATTCGATTATAGTTCAATACAAGAACGGATGAACCAGGAATGAAGGAATGAAGGGGAGAAACAGGGTATATTAAAGGGAAATTTGCATTCTAGTCCCTGGGAAGGGAAATTATTACTTGAAGGTCCCTACACATTTCAAAATAATTATCAAGTCCCTTGGGCCTTTCCTGCAATTATTTGCTTATGTGCAATGACCATTTTGCCCTTATGAAAGCATGAAAACCCAAAACATGTACAAGATAAAATTCAGGGACTTGCTACCGCGGGTGTGCCTACTTGCTACCGCAGGCTTGGAGACTTGCTACTGAGACGTTAAGTGACCAACATTCCCTCCCAAGTGTCATTCATATCTGAGGGCCCTTTAATAAAGCCAGTGACCACTTTTTGTTATTCCCCCGATATGTGCCACACCATGTTTTTCAAAAACCATTTTATTCACATGGGATGGGAGGGACTAGTCAGGGACTTGCTACCGCGGGTGTGCCTACTTGCTACCGCAGGCATGGGGACTTGTTACTGTGTTTACAGATCAGCAAACATGCAGTAATTGGGTCCAGACCTGTCTGCAGTAACATGTCAGCGGATGTGTAGTACCAATCTCCCTTTAGAAATGATGAAATGCAACTACTCACACTTGACATAAATTAATCATTCATGTAGAATTTCACTTACATCTCTGACTAGTCTCTCCCATCCCATGTGAATAAAATGGTTTTTGAAAAACATGGTGTGGCACATATCGGAGGAATAACAAAAAGTGGTCACTGACTTTATTAAAGGGCCCTCAGATATGAACGACACTTGGGAGGGAATGTTGGTCACTTAACGTCTCAGTAGCAAGTCCTCAAGCCTGCGGTAGCAAGTAGGCACACCCGCGGTAGCAAGTCCCTGACTTTTATCTTGTGCATGTTTTGGGTTTTTATGCTTTCATAAGGGCAAAATGGTCATTGCACATAAGCAAATAATTGCAGGAAAGGCCCAAGGGACTTGATAATTATTTTGGAATGTGTAGGGACCTTCAAGTAATAATTTCCATTCCCAGGGACTAGAATGCAAATTTCCCTATATTAAATATCCTGTCCATCAAGGTCAATTAACTCCCCACAATCAGGAGGAGGTGCAGTAAACATGAAGAAATAGGACATTAACGCTAAGTAAAGCATCTTGAAATTTTCTCCTGGTTTCACACACACAGAATTGATCGAGTCAAGCAACATATAATATTGAGTTGACCAAGCATGACAGGGACATACTATCTTCCTAACAGCCATTCAACGAGCAATTGGACACAATCTCTTAATAAATTTTGGTTTTGGGAGAGGGAGATAAGTCAGAAGAGAAATTTAGCGCATTAAATTGTAATCGGTGAGGAATGCATGCATAAGGCCTTTGAATAGAAATGACCAACCAAGGGTGCAACTTGTCCTTTCTTTTATGGATGAGGCACCATCAAGAAAGAAGACCATGAATTAAATATGTCAACGATGGCCATCCAACCCAGTATTATTCTCAAGCCGACTTTAGCGGTAATATGATATGAACAACTTAGCCATCAAATGAAGACCCACATACTGTTACTGTAATTGATATCTTGTCTCAGCTCTGTGTGTAAATGTCTAGGTCACACTTTAGTGTGCTAAATTTCATCTCCGACTTGATTCATCTCTCACTTCCTATTATAATGAGTTCCTTGTGAACCTAAAAAAAACGCAGAACTAAGAATAAGAACTTGTTTATTGGTCATAATATGCAATAATGATCACCTAGTCATTCTCACACAACCCAGTAAAATGAAAGGACGGCATGTCTCAGTCCTACAATGAGAACATAAATCGCAAAGAAGTAATGGCTAACTATAAACTAGGTCAAAAATTAGTATGCACTCCAATGTAACCCACATTACCAAGATTGAATAAAATAAATGCTCTCACCAATGAAACCAAATAACATTAGCATAAAAAAAGGGGTCAACCCAATTCCAGTCCCCACTCGTTTAGGATACTAGGGAATTGAATATACTAGGCAGCCTTACCCCTACTAGCAAAGAGGCTGATTCGAACCCGCGAACTCAGACCCTATGGCAAGCGAGCTTACCATTGAGTCAAGCCGGCCTTTCAAACTCTTAGCATATTGGCATATTGCCCAATTTCATTCCAAAATTCCTGTAGATTCTGCAGAATATACATGTCAACCATCAAGCGATTCCATTATATGCAACATTTGTCTTGCACTGATCGTGAAGATGACTAAAGCCAAGGGGCGATGGAGGTTGAATCAAATTCCCAACCATATTCACAATAAAAATGTACATCCACGGGTGCTGCTTGAGCTTACTTTGGGTTCATTTGACCTACACATCAACGGATTTTTTTATCAGAAACCAAAAAACAGGTTATTATAATGATATTCAAACTATAATTTGTGTATCATTATTCGATGAATCAAGCGGCTATCTCTATCATGACAGATATGAACTTGGGGCAAGTTGTCACCTTTTCGCAGAAATCTTTATTTGGTTCTTTCACTACAAGAAACAGGTGCATCAATTTTAGAGGCTAAATCCTCACAAAAAGCCAAACTTTCGTTTTATCTGCAACACTCAAATATATACATATAAAGAATCTATTTGTGTGTGAAGCCGTGAAGGAATCAGAAAGTATCTCCTCTTCTTATTTTTAGATATAAGTTTTATATGTAGATTTCCATGATTAGTAATCATTCATGTCTAAGCTACTTAGTTCTGTAAATAAGGGGAATCGAAACATTCTAGTAAGTCGTTCTTTCAAATTTGTATATGCTTAGTCGAATAAAAAATTTTGTAGGTGAATATAAAATATGAGTTTTTCACAAGTTCCAAGACAAACAGATATCTCATGATGATCTGACGATTTATAGCTTAACTCTACAAAGGCACTAAGCCAAGATGTTTTGAGGAGTGAAAGGCACTGATGGGAAATTGCTGTTTCTGAAGATAGGCAGGTATCTCAAAGGAACATTATCCACCGATGATGACTCGGATTTCAATTAAAAGGCCACTTATTGAGTAGAGGAAGGCTAATTCAATTCAGAGATCATAAATCTGTTTCCTCCAGCGACCACTAATTTACACCTTGCTTTGAGCACCAATTAAATTCCCTTCAGCTACCACGGAGTAAATAATATTTGCATTCAGCGTCTCAGAAAAAAAACAAGAGAGACAACAGTGAATGTAGTATCATATCCTGTAGTTTCAGTGAACTAAATGATCATTACAAGTAAACCGATACAACTTGGTATATAGGTGAAAGCTGAGAGTGAAAATGCTACAAGGCATAAAACCTTGTTGGGCCAATCATACATAACCATATACATGGCACGGGATGAATGAAAATTCCTAGAGAACTTCGGCTAGAAAGAGGAATTTTCATTAGTGACATCTTTAAAAGGTTTTCCATAGTCCTTTATGGAAGTTTCCATATCTAGTGAGAATTATGCAACACATTGAAAAGTTGTCATGATTCAAGCACAACGGTAGGGTATTTAAATACATCAAAATCATTTTGCAAGGAAGTAATGTTTCGTTCTCCAGTGTAATTTACGCTTATCAGTGGTTTTTCGCAATTAGAATAAGGACACACATAAACTGCATCATTGAAATGGTAAATCCAGTGAAACACCGCATCAAATGCAATCCAATAGTTTAATACATAATTAAAAGAAAAATGAGAACATTGCACATATATTTACTAGATAACTTGACAACTTACCGCACACATGATCACTCTTGGTGAATGTTCTGGATAGCCGTGGTGATACTTTTACAATCATATTCCATGATCTTCATCCAATTTTCAAAATCTCCAATTTCCTGCAATAAATTTCAGACAAAGCATACTTCAGAGGACAAATAAAACAATAACCGTAAGGAGATACTCCCTCCGTTCTTAAATAAAATATCACTCAACATTTCAAATTGTTTCTAAATATTAGATACTTTTTAATTTTTTCCAAAATTAACCTCAATAACTAACTTAACTAATATCTTCAATCTAATCAAATTTGGGAAATCGATCTAATATTTAGGAATGGAGGTAGTATAACAAAAACATGCTTCTCAAATATCCTCACAATGCAATAAATTAATGAGAAAAATACACAGACACGTTCAATTATTCACAATTCATGCCTTAACAGCAGTGTTGAGAGCGTGAGTAGTGGCAAGCCATTGATCAGTCTGCTTCACGAATCTCGTAATAGAGGTAGACAAAGCTCGAATCTCTTCTTCAATGCGCTTCTCGATCACGTAGCTTTCTTGTACTCCACCATTCACGGTTTCCACCAGCAGATCCGACACACGTTGCGCTTTTCTTACCGCCTCTTTCTTCGCTTTCTCTGCTTCAATCAAACAACGAATTCACTTCACAAAATGTAAACCTAAACCTACACAAAATCAATTTCATAAAATAGAAAAATTAAAGGAAATGTGTGTGTGTGAGAGAGAGAGAGAGACCGGTCTGCTGGTGAAGTAGGAGAGAGGAGAGACTGTGTTCTTGAACTAATTGGAGTAAAGAAGCTTCGAGTCCTCTTGCCACGTGGACTGATCTCTCTGAGTCAGATGAGGAAACTGATCGTCCACGTGGCAATGATCGCTGAGGTGAATACATGATCGGAGAATTTTGTCTTTTCTGGATATATCGTCGTCGTCTTCTTCTTCTTCTTCACTTCTGGTAATTTTTACCTCCTTATTTTCCCGCTTTAATCGCAAACTAAGTCATGTTTTGTGTTGGATGGTGTTTTTGGGCTGCCGTTTGGGCTTTGGGGTCTGATAATGGGCCTTTAGTTTATTTCTGAATTGGGCTGTTAAGGAGTTTGTTGATGTAAGCCCAGCCTTGGCCCAAATAAAATGAAGAAATAACTGATAGTAGAATGAGACATTGTGTGTGGGTTTAGTGGTGAGGAATAATGTCTTATCATCATATGGAAGAGGATTAGATCATCACTATGTTTAGAGGATTCGTTCAGAGTTCCAGTGTCCTGCTCGGAAATGAGTTATTAAGGTCAAAATCCTGCTTGAAAAAATTGTTAAAGAAAAGAGAAAAAAACTAGAAAACTTGTGTGGCTCATTGTCTGTGTGTTAAACTAGCGAAAATGTTGGATATTTATTAACCATTTTTTACTATTGTTTGATACTAAAAGGGTATAGCTTAGATGTGGTTCATGGTGTTTATTTATTAAGATATATCCACCGCTAAATGAAGTTAAATGAAACATACATGCATAAACCAAAAAATCGGCTTACTTGTTATGTTTTATAGTCTAATTGGCATGTACTCAGAGTGTATTTGGCTCAGCTTATTTTGAAAAATAAGTCAGCTTATTTTGAATAAGTCAGCTTATTTTGGGTGTGTGACATTTTTCTATGTTTGACTGAACTTATTTTTCACCCAGCTTCTTTGAAATATGTCACTTTATTTATAAGTCACTCAAGATAACTTATTTCAGAAATTAAGCCAGCTTATTTTTTTACATGACTTAAAAATAAGCTAGTTTAGAAATAAGCTCATTTTAAACAAAAAGTCATTCAAACATGTTTTTAAGTCAAGTGAGAAAATAAGCCACTTTTTTCAAAGTTCATCCAAACATAAAAATAAGTCAACCTAGAGTTTATTTTCTAATTGACTTAAAAATAAACCAGCTTAAAAATAAGTCATTTTTTCACAAGTCGAGCCAAATACACCCTGATGGATTACGAGTTAGGAGCATTGCCTTTTGATTGTGGATAAGTCAAACTCTTTTTTAAAATTTTTATAAAAGAAACAGGACGGGTCGGCGTGAGTAATAAGTACTCACTCCCTTAAACAAGTGGAAATGGTCTAATCCCTACATGTTATCAATGAAACAAATTTGACATACTAGCTCCCTAGTCCCTATCTCTTGCATAGGAGTTCAAAACACCGAGGATTTAATAATTTCACCTAAAACAAGTAGCTACTCTCTCATTTTTTTTTTTCAATTCTATCTTTTGCACTCTCTCATTTTTTGTCTCATTCAATTATCATTCAACTCATCCTCTTCATAAATGAGGGTAAAGTCAGGAAAAAATATGTTCTAAATATATTAATTGTTTTAAACAACTTTTAATAATTTTCTCAAATATAGTGATTTGGTAAACATTAGCTTATATTGTATATATTGTGTGAACGATGGGGGAGTACTATGCTAATTAAACGTTACTTGCTTTACACTTTGTACAAGTTAGGCTTTAATCTACATTTGACTGTCGCGTCGTATTTATTGGAATAAAACAAGACGATGAATATTAGGTGAGTGACTGGTGCATGCTTATAGAGCGAGGTGCGTAATTAGCCTAATCTTGACTGTGGTGAAAGAAAGCAAGGCAACTGTATTACTGTATGTAGGCTGCAGTGATGAAATTTCGCGAGAAAAATAGTGATACATACACTACTGCACTAATACACTAATATTGAAAGCCTTAACCACTACTCTTCATTACAGGTCCAAAAAAAAAACAGTCTTCGTTAATTAGCGAGTAGTTGCGTCTAAGATATGTGCAACCTACAAAATTCATAGCCATTAGCCTTGGTCTTTGTGAATACTAGCACTGCACATAAATTTGACGGCCCACCCGGATCTAGTCTAGCTCAAGATAAATTAAATTTGGTCCTACTACGACGAATTGGTCTAAAACTATAAGAAATTTAACAAGACTAAACTTGATTATCATGCAAGATAAGATAGAGGCATAGACTCTAGTGAGGGCCAGTGGCCCAACTAAGCCCGAAGATATTTTCCTAATTTGAAAATACACCATATAATAATCAATATTCAATATTACTACACCATATAATAAAAAGTTTGATTGATTATTTTTCCTAATATATTTTATTAGTTGCATTATATTTTTTAGAATCTAGAGGTTAAAAACCAATGGGATATGTCATGTGGCCTTAAGAACATATTTTACTAGATCTTAGTTCTGGTCCACACAATACCGGGCTAAGTATTGTTGAAAAAAATGCCAAACTAATCAAAGATTTATAGGATATTTAAGACTTAGGCACTATTCCTAGCCAATTTTTTTGCTTCACTAATGAGTACTACGGAATACCTAATTTTGTTGAATCTAGAACAAGGTCACGTTGGAGTTGTTGAGTCCGAAGATAAGCATATCCAATTATATATATTCTCAATTTGTATAGAAATATGTTATTAATTATTTTCAAGTTTGCCCGACTTTGTTCAAAGTGGATGCCAATGCACGTGCAGCTTTTCTAAGTATACCATTCAACGTGGCACCCCAAGAACCTTGAATATGTTTGAATAACAATAATCCTCATTATTGAGACTAGTATTCTTAATAGTTTTGCTACTAATTACTCCCTCCGGTCCTATTTATAAGTCACTAACCGCCACTAAATTTTGGTCCTTAATATAAGTCGCCAACTACCACTAACTAACTCATTAATTAAAGTTTTCCAAATATGCCCCTGTCACTGAAAAAGAGATCTCTGCATTTACTTTTGTTTGTCTCATTATGACTCGTTTAATAGTTGTGAGGAGGGACAAAGATGAAAATGAAAAATAAAACAAGATCAATTTAATGATGTAATCGCCACTAACCGTCATTCTTTGGTTTGTATAATATGGGCGGTTGACGACTTATAAATAGGATCGGAGGGAGTACTTATATCCTTCTGTGATTTTTTATTTCGTGTATATTTTATCCTAGAGATTTCCACAGGGATGGGCGCAGTCGATCGATCCATGCATGCACCAACTTATTATGATTAAGATTTAAGATAACAGCGTCATTGATTAATGTCTTGCTTCGAATGCGATCGATTTATTTAGCTACCTTCACAATCCATGTTTTCTGACCAAACGTGACATTTCCCATGGTTTTTCTCCACCTACAATTAAAAAATACTCCCTCCGTTCCTAAATATAAGATCACCTTGGGGAAATGGATAAATTCCTAAATATAAGATCACTTCCTATTTTATCTCAAATTTTGCCCAAATTACCGTTATACTTCCCCTTTTCATTGAAAACCTCTCCTCCTTTTTAAAGTTAAGTAATTGAGGGGATCTTGGGAATATCATGTAATTTTATTGTCTTTCTTAATCTCCCCAAATTAATTAAAGTGATCTTATATTTAGGAACGGAGGGAGTATAATTTAAAATTAGCATTCACGTGAAAATCCTTCAAATTCTTTACTCAACATGTCTTGGTGATATATGTTAGTTTAATTTACTTAATTGGTTCCATGTTCATCAAAACTCTCCAAATATTAATATTATTTATATTTATAGAGCAACTGTATATGCATTATATTGCTTGCAAAAAGACAGGGTTAGTTTAGTTTGCTTTTTTAAGGTGCAAGTAATGAATTTATATAAGACATTATATTAATTTTGTCGTCCACATACCAATATCAAAGAATCCTGGCGGTCATTGAAGAACAGTCCATTAAGTAACGAAAGTCCAAAATGAACAGTTTTTATGGAAGCCGCCATTGGTTAAGTTGGTGAAGAAGTATTATGTATATATATTGACTTGATCTTATCTTACTCTTCTCCTCTATCTCCTTTTCAAAAGCCACATGTTTGCAGTACAGCTAGCAGTTCCATTTCACTTTACCCGACATGCATGAAAACAAGCTGCTAGATTATGACTTTAATTATGAGTGGGCAAAAACGAATATTCTTTTATCTTGATTTCATCTATAAACAGTAGACCGACGAATATTAAGTAGATTAATTTTGAGGAGAAAAAGGGAGAATTATTAAAAAGGTAAGTAGTACTAACAGTGAAGCCTCCCATGAATGAAGTGTGCACATAAAACCAAGAGTTCAATCATATGCCTATCTAGCTTCTCATGGCATCAAAAAGCTTTTTCTACAGTTTCAGTCAAATTCTTCATCAATTTTGCTTCACCAACTTTTTAACTAACTCATTATTCTTATCGCAATTTGGCTGTCCAACAAAATCATACTTCTTCAATTTTGTCCTTTTGTTTTTCCAATTCAATTTGTTGTCATTTGAATTTATCATAAGCCGTCATCAGATCGATGCTGTAAGTGATAAATTCAATTTTGAATTTTGAAACTTCTTCCCTCTGATAATGTGCTACTTTTTTTAAAGCTAGCTTACTTTTTGGCAATTAACTTTCATTCATTTTAAAAGTAATTCACCTGTATTCCAATTTTAAATTACAACATGCCATCACTGATATTTGGTACTTCCACAAGAATATGAGACTGTTGTCGAAAACACAGTCAACTGATTCAGTTTTGAAACATCAAATTAACATCTCAATTATGTTATCTTTAAGGCTAGCTAGAAACTAAATTCAGTTTTAGAAACTAAATTTATTCAAGAAAAGTGAGAAATTAAAATATACAGTACGTTATATGTATAAATAAAGAAGAGTATTCTAACCTGGCGGGTTGGCGTGAGTGGTAAGTACTCTCGTCCCTTAAACAAGTGGTTGGGGGTTCGATCCCTAGCTCTTGCGAATGGAGCAAACTCACAGGCCAGCTGTCTATCCCCTATATGAGATTTCAGAACAGCGAGGGATTAGTCTCACTTGACACGCGGGTGGGATACCCTTGGGTAACAAAAAAAATAAAAAAAAAAAGATGAGTATTCTCTATAAAAAGATCAGCTCGTGTATTATCTTATCTAGCTAGCAAGCCTTTATTATTAAATTATTGATAATTATTATTCAATATTTTTAACAATAATCGCACCAAACAGTCCACATGACCAATTGCAGTTAAACAAAAACTGTAGTATATATTCATTAATGACTCGAGGATAGTAAGAGAGTAATTGCCCAACCATAGAATCTGATATGTGTGCTATTTGTTATCTAGCGACACATTTATTTAAATCAAACTTTTACGTTGGCATTGAATGACATATTCTTAGATGAATCAGTGAATTTAACATCTTAGGACAATTTTTATACATTATCCTATTTTTGTGAATATATTATTTTTACTTCCTAGCTATCTGATTAATTATTTTCTTGATTATTTGTATTTAACTGAAACTGATATAGGTTGAATTATTAGAATGTAGAAACTTTCCAAAACGCAGCATATAAATATATGCCATAAATGCTGTAGGCTGTCTCAGCGAATACCAAAATATGTAAACTGACCAATTGGGGTCTATAAGGATCAATTGGGTGACTTAGTGTCTATTATTGTTAGGCATAATAAGGTGGGAAAATTATATAATCATTACTCCCTTCGGTCCTATTTATAAGTCGTCAACCGCCCAAATTGCACATACCAAAGAATGGAGGTCAATGGAAGTTGAGTCATTAAATTGATCTTATTTTTTTTTGTCTTTTCCATTTTTGCCTCTATCACCTTTATTACTATGGCCCACTATCTCTTTCATCTTTATAAGTATACATGTGACTTTTTCATCTTCTCTCTCTTCTCATCTTCCAATGTCCATTTTCCAATGCTAAGGGTATATTAGGAAAGTTATAATAAATGAGTTAGTTAATATTAGTTGGTGACTTATATTAAGGACCAAAATTTAGTGGCGGTTGACGACTTATAAATAGGACCGGAGGGAGTATATCATAACAATATTTTGCGCAGTATATATAATTTAGAAGTAGGGTGTTTGAATTTTTATCATCATCATGACCTTGGGTAAAATTTTTCACTTATTTACGTTATAAATATTATAATCATTCTTTCTTCCATAATTTTTTCTTTTGCACAGCCTGCAAGTGTGCGAATGAGAGAGTGAGAAGCCAGAGTGATGATCAAACCTGGGTAATTTGATAAAAAATACGTATGAATTTTGCTGTACAAAGAAAGACTATTATATACTCCCTTCGTTCCTAAATATAAGATCACTTTAGCAAATTTGGAGAGATTAAGGAAGAAATTCCAATGAGTTAGAATTACATGAAATTCCAAAGAAGCTCTCTCGTCACACTAAGTCAGCATAGCAGAATAAAACTCGTAAATTCTGTAAAGGCGTAAATTTATGAATTAATTAGAAATGTTTTCACTACATATAGATACTCCCTCCGTTCCTAAATATAAGATCACTTTAGGGGGGAGAACTTGTTCTTAAATATAAGATCATTTTCTAATTTGACTCAAGTTTTACCCAAATTACACCTATATACTATTGGCGCGCGCATATAAATTATATATAGAGCATATTGATGTTCATGCACTCGCTATGAGTTAAAGCACAATTGCACATATGTCTCAAATAAAATACTTAATTTTAAAGTGGTCCTAAGGAGTTGTTAATAACCACTAGTAACAAGTGCAATAGTCTTTGTTAACAAGTGGTAACAACTTCTTGTGACCTCTTTGAAATTAAATCTCTTACTTGAGACTTAGATACAATTGTCCCTATCAGTTAATCAAACCTGTGTCCCATGAAAAAGCTAGAAATTATTATTAAGGTTTTAGATTAACAATTTTTTAGGTGTCTGCAAGTTACATGGATTTGTGTTATTTTTTCCTACACATCACATGAATGCTTTTAAAGCACATTCTCTCTGATTTTAATTATAAAATCATTTTCATTTGTTGGAGAAATAAAAAAAGTTAGTTAAATCAATATTATATGCTATTCCAAAAATACCTTTAAAATAAATTTAAAAGACACAAGAGGCTCCAATGATCGGTTTGGATAAAAAAGTATACATAAGGGTATTTTGATAAAAGATTGATAAATATATGGGAGAAAATAGACAAGAGAGTTAGTTTAATAATTATGACCAAATTGAATATTAAAATATTTAGCACTCGAGGGAGTGATGTGGCTCTAGACATATTATTCCCATTATAATCAGCACGCCGACGACCAAAGAGAACTAAGCATCAAACAAGCGCTTACAGAAAAAAGCAGGTTCGCGCTTATAAAATAACAAATTGTGTATTAACACCATAGAGAATATATTAGTGGGTAGAGAAAAAAAAACAAACAAAACAATTATAATAAAACAAAGACGCCAGATAGACATGCTACGTAATATATGTATTGCATGGTTACGTTATACTACTTCCGGTCTTAAATATATGACCTAATTGACTTTTTTTTGGAAAGATCAAGGTTGCGAAATAGGTTATTAAATGATGACATATTTGATATATTTTTAGATTATCTATTAGTTTATAAGTAAAATAAACTAGTTTAAGGGAAAAATTAGGTAAATCAATTTATAATTAATTTATTTTGCTTTTTTAAGGATTTTTTAGAAAAAGTCAATTAGGTCTTATATTTAGGACCGGAGGGAATATATATCATCCATATTATAGCTTTTGGAATTGTCAACAAACTGTATATTATTGATTCTTCAATTTAATTTAATTATAAATCAATAGACAGCCCTTCAGAAAATATTAAGTTTATTGACATGCCAACTCTAATTCAATAATTGAGGGGGCAACTTTTTAGCTAGCTAGCTAGTAACTACTGCAGAATTTTTCATATTAAACTATGATTCATATAGATATGTATATATTCTTTTGTCTATCGCATCTTTCTTTGAACTGTTTGGTGATTAAATAGTGAGTCGCGGCAAATACATGCATGGAGGCTTGGAGCATCGATTCATGTCGTTTTAGTAATGAATTTAATAATTTATAGTAGGGCCCTCTGCAACTTTTGAATAGTCAATGTTGGCATATCATTCTTCTATTGCGCAATGTTCAATTCCTTAACAGAAATCCGACCCCAGAAATTTTTCCTGGAAATCCAAGCATGGTACCCACTATTTGAAGAAATTTAAGTTCACTTCACCTTATCAATTTGTTTCCCAGCTAAGAAATTATACTTAATTAATATGGTAATTATTTAGCCACCTAACTTACACGACCATTTCATTAATTATATTTTTAAATTCGTTCCACAATATTATATTCCACACCTGTTAAAAACATTTCGATCTGATCCCTTAAATATTACATTAACCATGCACATGAATTTTGTCCATATTCAATGGTTCATATTCTTATATTATTTTCAAGGTCAAAAAAATATTGTTATATTATCTTATTTTGATTGATTTATGAGATAAGAAATAACTAATATATTTCAAAATAATTTGGTCTTGTGAACCAATTAAATGCCTTCAGTTGAGATCTCAACACCCACTTTTTTTTTATCAGATTTTTTTTTATCAGAAGATTCAACAGATCTCAACACCCACTTGATTAATCATTAAATGGGAATGACACATATGTCACAACAAAGAAATCATCCCTCCTTCTTCCTAAATTTTTTTCTAAATTAACCCTGATAATGTTTATCAATAATAAACAAATAAATGTACTCCCTCCGGTTCCTAATATAAGAGCTAGCCACAAAAAAAACGCTTCTTAAGAAAACATGTAAATGTTAGTTGGGTGTTTGAAGTTAATGCTTCTTTTCCAATATTGCCCATATTTATTATGATACTTTTAAGAGAGAGAAATACATAAGCATTAATAAATATGAAAGAGAGTTAGGGGCAAAGTAGGAAAAAATGCATTAAATGAGAAGAAAATATTAGATGAACTCTTATATTAGGGACCAAAACCATTCAAATTTTGGCTCTTATATAAGGACTGGAGGAAGTATATGATTAATTAGAGCATTATGTGATAATAATTAACTTATCTATCATCCTTAATCTAATCAAATTAGGTAAAACGACCTTATAGTTAGGAATGCAATTAATTGAGCTATCAATAACAATTTTCTTTCAAAAAATGTCAATATATAATACTCCCTCCGGTCCCTAATGTAAGAGCTAGCCGTCAAAAAAACGCTTCTTAAGAAAACATGTGAATGCGTTAGTTGGGTGTCTGGAGTTAATGCTTCTTTTCCAAAATTGTCCATATTTATTATGGTACTTTTAAGAGAGAGAAATACATAAGCATTAATAAATATGAAAGAGAGTTAGGGGTAAAGTAGGAAAAAATGCATTAAATGAGGAGAGAATATGGGGTGAGCTCTTACATTAGGGACCAAAACCATTCAAATTTTGGGCTCTTACATTAGGGACCGGAGGGAGTAAGTCTATTATTATTTCATTCACATTTCTCGAAGTTCAATAAACTTTTTAATGTTACAAGGAAGAAGCTGTTCATGTACTCATTCATCTAAACAAATGGCAAATGCATCTTTATTTTAACAAGTAGTACTCCCTCCTGTCCTATTTATAGATCACCAACCGCCCAAATTGTACATACCAAGGAAAGGAGGTTAGTAGAAGTTACATCGTTAAATTGGTCTTATTTATTTTTTCTTTTCCGTTTTTGCCCCTCCCACCTTTATCACTTGACTCACTACATTTTCACTCTCTTCATTAATCCTCTATTTTTATGAGTATACATGTATCTTTTCCATCTTCTCTCTTTTCTCATTTTCCAATGTTCATTTTCCAATGATAAGGGTATATGGGAAAACTTTAATAAATGAGTTAGTTAATGGTAGTTAGTGATTTATTTAGGACCAAAATTTAGATGCAGTTAGTGACTTATAAATAGGAAGTACTCCCTCCGGTTCCTAATATAAGAGCCCAAAATTTGAATGGTTTTGGTCCCTAATGTAAGAGCTCACCCCATATTCTCTCCTCATTTAATGCATTTTTTCCTACTTTACCCCTAACTCTCTTTCATATTTATTAATGCTTATGTATTTCTCTCTCTTAAAAGTACCATAATAAATATGGGCAATTTTGGAAAAGAAGCATTAACTCCAGACAACCAACTAACATTCATATATTTTCTTAAGAAGCGTTTTTTTGACGGCTAGCTTTTATATTAGAGACGGAGTAGTATATTGGGAGGTTTGATCCTTATCATCAAGTCATTTCATGGAGACGTAAAAGACTATTCATTCCATGCACTTCATATTCCAAGGCGAGTGGTTGAGGGAAAAAGCGAATTGATGACAACGATTTAACTGTACGTGAGAGAAAGGAAGAGAAGAGGAAAGTGAGGGCAAATGGGGCCCACAGCCACACTCCTCCATTATATATATTGCCCCATCACCACCTTCATATCATCACAAATCATCAACTTCACAATATCTTGAATAATCACTTATATCTTGAGAGCTTCATCATATTCATTCAGTAACAAGAAATAATGGGTCTTCGCTCTTGTTCATCCATTATTGTTGGCTTAGCCTTCTTGTTGATGATGGTGACTGGAAGCTATTCAGCTCAGCTTTCTCCTAACTTTTACTCAAAGAAGTGTCCAAATGTTTTCAACATTGCCAAATCAGTTGTTCACTCTGCCATCGCCAAAGAACAACGCATGGGAGCTTCTCTCCTTCGCCTCTTCTTCCATGACTGCTTCGTCGATGTAAACAACTAAAACCCACTCATTACCATTTCTTTCTTTAATTTTTTAACCAACTATCTCTTTTTTTAATCTTCTCTATTTTTTAATCAACTACTCTTTACCTTTTTCACCTCCACTTTTTAATAAAGTTGCTAAGTTAAACTGTTAGGACATTTAATCAGCTAGATGAAGTTGCTAGTAGTTAGGATAAATTAAATATATAGATACATATATTATGAGACGTGACAATAATATTATTAATAGCAGTGGGATGGGCCAGTTCATTAGGGATCATAATTTGGAACTTTGACATAAATGTAGCTTGCGTGGTAGACATGATTACCCACACCTACATGGCCACATGACATGATCTTGAGGAAAAGACAAGTGGAGATAACTAAATATGACTTCTTGTGTTATAATATAAAGATTTTGAAGGTGGCTGAAAATGAATCGATGTATATGGTTAATTAATGGTATTTGTGTTGAAATCTAACAGGGGTGTGATGCATCCGTACTGCTGGATGACAGAGGATCGTTCAAAGGAGAGAAGAATGCTCTTCCTAACAAGATGTCTCTAAGAGGATTTGAAGTGATCGATGCTATTAAGTCACAGGTGGAGAAACATTGTCCTGGTGTTGTCTCATGTGCTGATATTGTAGCCATCGCTGCTCGTGACTCTGTTGTTCTTGTGAGTTTGTTTCCTTGATATTTAGATTGTACTACAAAGTAAATATTCTATTTAAATATTTTATGATTTATAGTTTTTTATGACGAGTTATTGATATGTATGTATTGATCAGCTTGGAGGGCCTAATTGGAACGTGAAGCTTGGGAGGAGGGATTCAAAGACAGCAAACTTGAAAGCAGCAAACACAGGAAGCATACCATCTCCATTTCAATCGTTAAATGCAATCATCTCCAACTTTAAGTCTCACGGCCTCACTGCTCGTGACATGGTTGCCTTATCTGGTATATTTTCCCCCTCACTTACACTCAAATTTTTTATGCTAATCGCAAATGCTTTTATAGCTTAGTGACATAAAAGCTACACAATAAGTGGGGAATCAGTTTCAGTTCGTACTGTGATAATGATCACCAAAAGCTTATCATGTTGTGGTGATGATTTGATCAAATCATATAGAATTATAAGAGCTGAAATTTTAGAATTTCAATTAATAAAAATTCAAAACTAGGGAAGACATTTTTTTATAAATGAAAATTACGGTATTATTATTATTATTATTATTCAAATTTTATGCATGTTAAAATATTTTTAAAAAGAAGAAAATTTTAACCTTCGAAACATCTGAACCTTTTGCAAGTGGAGGTTGCATATTGCAACCCTACTTCTAAGGTAGTTTATGATTAATCCCTTTGCTTACTGTCCAATTTATCATTGTTAATATTTCTTTAACAATAATAAAAAAGAGAGAGAACAAACAAATTAAGTAAAAATATTATGGCTTTTTTAAAAATCTATATATACCATGTACTTCCTTCGGGGACATTCAATAAACTTGGACTAAAATAACACCATGCTAAGTAATTTAATCAACATCTTTTCAACGTAATCAAATAGGCCATGATTTACTGACAATGCTTCACATAATATCCATAATGAAGGAGCACACACAATAGGAAAGGCCAAGTGTTCAAGTTTCAGGGCCAGAGTCCACAATGAGACAAACATAGACAAACCATTTGCAAATGCAAGGAGGCAGATGTGTCCAGCAAAAGCAGGTTCAGGAGATGCCAACCTTGCCAACCTTGACTCTGTCACTCCCAACCACTTTGACAACCAATACTATAAGGACCTCATTGCCAAGAAGGGTCTTCTTCACTCTGATCAGGAACTCTTCAATGGAGGAGCCACTGATGCTATTGTTAGAGCTTACAGTAGAAATGAGAGGGTCTTCTATGCTGACTTTGTCTCTGCCATGATCAAGATGGGTGATATTAAACCATTGACTGGTTCTCAGGGCCAAATCAGGAGGAACTGCAGGCTGGTTAATTAGAATCATTGTTTAAAGAAAACTATGATGACATATTTTTTTCACTTTTGTTTTGATTTTGTCGTGTTCACTTGAATTGTGTTTTGTGTTAGTTGCCTAGTTGGCTAGTTGGAGTGGTTTCTCGCTAAGTTGTGAATTCTTGTGTTTCGTTTTCCAATTGTAAATTATTGCTGCAAGCCAAAAGTAATTAATATAAGGCATGTTGCCATGTTTTTTTCCAACATGATGAAGTCCATCCCAAATATTTTTATTCCAATTCTCGGGGTCATTTGCAGTAATTAATATTTGTTTTTTTTTTCAATTTGTAATTATATTAGTTTTGACTTTTGATGTTCCTTATTTCAATTAATTCGTATACAAACATGTGTATCAGTCTCTATCCAATCAATCACACCCAGAAGAACAACTCCTACTGCTTTTGCAAATTTATTTAAAGAGAATCTGCATGAGGATTGAGTTGCAATTTTTTATTCCGAATCCTCCCAAAAGAAAAAAAATTAGCACACCTAAAACCAAACCTTGTGATATTATACTGGAAACATTTTATTTTCAAAGACTGAAAAAGTAACTTTTCACCATAATTATTCTGTTTATTAATATCACGTTAAATATAAATGATATCCAAGAATTTAGAAGTTCTCCCCCCCCCCAAAAAAAAAAAACCTCCTTCAAGTGTTACCGAAAGAAGATGTTTATGTTCCTTAAGCCTTTTGTGGGCTCAGGCCCGCAGTGTTACAAAAAGACTCCTCCGTGATTTTGCGCAAATTCTTCTAATTCGTTATTAGTAGTGCATTTTAGAAGATCCTTTATTAGATACTATTCACACCGGTCCTAAATATAAGACCTAATTCACTTTTTTTAGAGATGTAAAGGTTACAAAATATGTTATTAAAGTATGACATAATTGATATTTTTAGATTAGTCATTAGCTTATAGGTTAAATAAACTAGTTTGAGAAAAAAAATTAGGCAAATCAATTTATAATTGACTAAATTTGTTTTTTTAGGATTTTCCAAAAAAAGTCAACTAGGTCGTATATTTAGGACCAGAGGGAGTACTATTTACTATTTAGATTAAAATATACACATTTTTTGTCAAATATTCATATTAACATTTCTTAACCAGGATCTCTTCCTATGATGGAATTATACAACTCAAGCATTACGTGCGAGCATCAACCTAGATATGGAACAAAAGCTCTTTCTATCAAAAATTTGAAGTAAAACAATACTATCAACTTCTAATTTATTTTTATGTTCACTCCCGCATCACATGATTTTATTGAAAAAAATAAATGTACACTACGATTTTTATAATAGCTTTACAGTACAATTATACTCTATCCGGTCCTTAGGATCTAGTTGACTTTTTTGAAAAATCCAAAAAAAAAAAAAACAAAATAAGTTAATCATAAATTGATTTACCTAATTTTTTCTCTTACACTAGTTTATTTTACCTATAAGCTAATGGACAATCTAAAAAGATATCAAATATGTCATGATTTAATAACTTATTTTGCAACTTTAATCTCTCCAAAAAAAAGTCAATTAGGTCTTATATTTAGGACCGGAGGTAGTATAAAATAAACAAATCAATCAAGTCGTGGGTTATTTGACATGCTCACCCCAAAACCGACTTCACAATGTGCCAATCAATTCATAGCATTGCTTCCATGAACAGAGCTTCTAGATATGTCTGCGGTCTACCTGCTCAAGCTCAGAATATTATATTACAGAATTCTTTTTCTTGAAGTAGAAGCTAAATTTACATGTATATATATTTTTCTTATCATCATCATAGAGTTTACAAAGAGGACTCAATCAATCCTCCGTAAATATTTTGCACCCCAACATGCCAAATGAAAGAATAATACAACACCTTTACAAGCATTATTTGCTGCACCATCATAGTTTAATTTAGGCATGTTCTGTAAGACTTAATTCAAAACTTTTCTTCTTAAGGTACAAAAAAGGCCATGAACTCAAAATCAGCCTCTCCCAGCATTTCTTTGACTTCTAATTTGGTTGAGGAGAGCCTGGGCCTAAAAACATAGACCAAAAAACAAAAGTTATATCACTATTCATAAAGTTAAGTATATTGCCAAAATAAAAAAAGAGTAGAACACAATTATAATTTGAGAACAGAAGAACCATACCTTTTCTTTAGCCCTTGGGGTGCCTGATTGTGACAAAGCTACTAAAGGTGGGACAGCTCCCTCCTGAAGCACCGTGCTCAAATATCGAGGATTGTTCGAGCAAAGATGTAGTAGAGCTGCGGCCGCATTCTCCTTTCCTCTAGCAGAACCTAACTCGACAACCTCGACTAAAACTGGTATACCACCTTCCACGCCAATGGCTGTTCTTCCTTCTTGAATTGTGGCGAGGTTAGCTAAAACAGCCACTGCCTTGTCAACCATTCCGGCCGCCGGATCCATTAATTCCACAAGGTGCTTCACGGCCCCAGCTTGCACAATGCGGCCCTTGTTTTCATGATAAATTGACAAGTTGAACAAAGCAGTGGCTGCATCTTTCTTTCCTCTTGGAGTTCCATTGCCTAATAAATCAACCAGAGGCCCAATTGCCCCTGACCTCCCTATCTTGATCTTGTTTTCTTCAATCACTGATAAGCTGAAGAGAGTAGCAGCTGAATTCTCCTTCGCTTCTGGGCTTCCGGTCTCAAGCACATGGATAAGAGGATCAATTGCACCAGCATTTGCAATTGCACTTTTGTTGTTATCGTTTATAGACAAGTTAAGGAGTGCTGTAACAGAATTTTCCTGGATTGTTGTGTCATCCGATTTGAGTAAGTCAACCAACAACTCAATGGCACCACAGTTAGCAATCACAAGTCGATTATCCATATTGTGCTTAGCAAGAAGGCGGAGTTTTGATGTTGCCTCCCTTTGAGTATCAACAGAAGTGCTCTTCAAGTCGTCAATCAAACTCTTAACCTGGAGTTCAATACCAGAAAGATCAGCTCTTGTTTCGCCAGCAGCAGGCACCACCCTAGGAAAAAATCTTTCAGATGGTCGACGCCACATACTTTGGTTTCGAGGCCTTGTCTCCACACGGGTTGAGATCTCAGGTTCTCTCTGGGGAGTACCATTAGCATCTATCCCTGAATTTACCCCCACAGAAGCATCCTTACCATTGACAGGGGTGGTTGACGGTTGAGGAGCACTGTTACCATCGCCTTGTATTCCTTGATCACTGGAAAGTGCACTAGAATCAGAAGCTGCTCTAACATGGCCTTGGGGTTGTTCAGAGCTATGGGCATTGGAAGATTCAGTTATAGAGTGAGACATTGACGGCTGGACAACTGAATCCTCACTCCTTTCATCTGAGCTAGCAGACCTATCATCAGAACCCGCAGGTGATGATATTCTTGCAAAATCCATAGTCTGTCCATTCGAAATGCCACTTAAGGAACCTTCTGAAGTTGAACGAGGATGAAATGGTGATGTTCCCTCTCTATGGGTGGCTCCAGAAGTTAAGCTCTTACCAGGTGAACTGAAAGAATGGGAGCGAACTGCCTCTGGGGAGGATGGTTGGTTGGTCCTAGAATGAGCTAAAACTGGTGATTCCCTGGTTGCACCAGATTCCATGTACCCATGAAGAAAAGATGCTTGATTTAAGTTTGTGGACACTACCGGATCAGTTGGCTTCACATTATTTGATTCACACCAGTTTGCAATTAACGCCTTTACAGTGTAGTTAGGTATTAAATTGGTGTGAGCCAAGGTCTGACGTGTCTTTGGACAGACAGTAAGTCCCAAATCAATCCAGTTCTTAATGAAAGCTCGCTCATATGTCTGCCCTGAAGCCACAATTACCGGATCCATCATTAACTCCAAAGAAAGAGGACAGCAAAAATCAGGAGGTACTGCAACTGGGCTGGAGCTCTGGGCTTGCTTAAGCGCAACAAGACGCTCATGCATACGAGTTACAAGAGTAATCAATTGATCAAAATACTCAGCTTCAGCAGTTTTTTCAGCTTGTTCAGCAATCTCCTTCAACTTTTCTAGAGCTACAGCCTCAATCAGAATCTCTTGATTAGAACTCAAGCTCAGGCACTCAGCAATGTTCGCTAGATCCTCTGAGCCAGGTCCTGCACCTTCCATTTGTTCGCCAATAGCTTCTTTAATGACTGATGAGATTTCCTCCCCCTGTCCTAAAAGCTTAAGTTTCTCTACACAATGCTGCAATTTTCAGTTGGAAGTAGACATTTAATTAAGTTGTACCCAAATAAAAACATGTACCTCATACTAAAAGGAAAGATTTCATTATTAAAAAAAATTATTAATATAACATAAATCACCTCAACTTGTAAAGTGTTCAGTTCATCTGGGAGACTTAAATGAGAAGTCTTCCGCTGCTGGAAAACATTGAGTGCTGATGTCCGAATCCTAGAGAGCAAGGATTCAACTTGCATAACCTAATAATCAAGAAAGAGAAGTGGTGAGAATCATAAAAGTACTTAACAAACAACAAGAATTTCCGCTTATTCTCCCCCAACGGCTGATGGCCACTGAACTCAAGCAATTATATTTCAGACCAATCAAATAACAGAGGGAATGAGATAATAACTATGTGGCATTCAACCATGCACCTATTATGCAAGATAGCAGTAAATATTGTAATCTCTTCACAAGTCACAAAGTGACAAAGCAATACACTGAAAGATATTTGGCAAAAATTGACTAGTTAACAACTGAAACAGGTAAAGGAAGAAGACAACCACAAACCACCTCATGATGCAAATTCAGCTTATTTCACTATGAAATATAAATTGATGGCATGGGATCTTCTCTAAGACTTTATATATTTCTTACAAAAACTTACAAAGTAAACTTTGCTTGACAATGGGTGCCAGTTCTCAAAAAGCTCCCTCAACTCATCAACAGCCTGACTCTCTGCTTCAAATGCCTTGCTAAGCACTTCATCTGAAGCTACTTCAGAATCAACCAAAGCATCAGCTATAGGCTTGAGCAACTTCAGTGTCCCCTCCACCTTTTTGTAATACTTTGAAACAAATTCTGAGTTTCCATTCCCAGAAAAAGATAGGTGCAAAAATGAGGATATGCCATTAACAAGTACCTTTAACAAGGATATCTCCATAACACCTGCATCAGTAACAGAAGAATAGATTGTAGATCTGAAAGGAGATGAAGAAGACATGCCCATATCTGTAAGACTGTAACTAAATGCGGCCCCTTTTACGGACAATTTTCAGAAACAAATAATTACTATAGGACGTGCTTGAAAATTCTAACAGTCACCGGTACAAGAAAAACAGCCAGACTGAAAATCCAGGTGCAGCATAAACACTCAAAAAGAAGGTGAACTGAAGCAGAGTGGCATATGACTATCAATTACTTATAGAAACCTTAAACCATCTACTCCACAACATACCCATAGAAACTATAGATTGGTCATCACCACCATACAGAAACAAGATAGAAGGACAAAAACAATTAAACACAAAAAGAGGAACAAAAGCAGCAAGTGAGGGCTTGATAGTATTTTAGATCTAGATTTCAGTAGATCCTATGAATTAACTCTGTAACAAACGAAGAACATAGATAATCCCATGGAAATGCTTCTTCTTCTTTACTTTGTTCAAAACAGTATTGATGAAAAAGGGAAAAACAATACCAAAATTGATGGCCAGAAGTCTCTCCAAAAAAACACAGACTTGCTGGCTTATATGAGCTCTCCAATCCCTTTGCAAAAGGAGAATGGAAACTCCTCTTAAAAAAACCATTTACTGGAACCCATATATGATTCAAAGAAATAGACTTTTGATTAAAACCCCACACATTCCATTCTAACCAAATACAACACAGACCAACTGAGACAGTACTCTGCTAAAGGACTTTATGCCCCATTTTCAGGACAAAATCCGGTATCATAAGTGGCTGAAAAAAGCAGCAAACTAACTGAACAAACTTATCGCTCCAGAAATATATAAAACTGCTTTTCCAAAATTTTATATGTCAATTGTCTGCACAATTAAAGCAGAATATCCTCAATGTTGGAGGCATAGTTAAGCAAATCGTAATTAATTAACGGAATCGTTTAATAAAGATAGAGTGAAAATTTGGTCCGAAGAAAAACTGAAATAACCCATAAACAAGTTGCACAAGAGCTATCCAATGACAATTCAAACAGGATGGAATGGCCTGATCAATAGCTCTATGCAGCCGCTGTGATATATTATTATACGCCATGACTCAAAATTCACGTGCGAAGGATAAGTGCAGAATCTTATCAATGTCAGCGGAATACTCATTAAGTTTGTAACAAGACAAACAATTACTCCAAATGATTAGGCGCGATCCTTGGATTGAAAAAGTAACGCAACTTTTTGAGTCTTTTTAAGAAAGAATGAAGTCATTGAATGTAAGATAGTACAAAAATCACCAGGGTTGAATTTATTGAGCGACATAACGCAACTTGAGCGACATAAGGAGCGAACATGGTTATAAATCATAAATTGGTAACAAGCAGGTGACAAGAGCTCTACGCCTTTATTCAGATATGTAATCTAAACATGCTTAGCTGAAACATGAGTCAAATTATTCTATTTAGAGCCCATGCCTAATTTACGCGCGGAGATACGGATCAGAATAAATCCATTGAATTCACATTTCAGATAAGCCAGCTCAGCATAGTAAGCATAACTTGGTTAACTAAATCAACCCAGCTCAATTTAACCAGCAAGTTCAAACTAACTTTTATCACTTTTGGAAGAAAGAATTACCATTAACCAGTATTTAGGGACTTCATGATTCTACATTTTGTAGAGGAATAACACTAGAACGTGCCAAACGTGATTATACAAGAGACACGTGACTATATATTCCAAAACAAAACACATGATAAAACGGCAACATGTAATTCAACAACCAAGCATCAACTAATTACAATCTTCCAACCAAATACTTCCTCATAACCCTACCATTCTCATCAACAAGCAACAAAAACTACAACTTCATACAAATGATATCATCTCAAACCCAGTATATCATATATGTCCATTCTCCATGAAGACAAGGAACTAAACCAAGAAAATACATAAACCCAAATAGCCAAAAGCTTAAAATTTGAGAAATTTAAGGAGATAAGGACTTACCCAAATGAAAAAGATGCAATTTTTAGGAACCCCAGAAGCTTGTTCAAGTAATTGAAGAAAAGAAAGGTGAAAGGAAAGAAGGTATGTGTGTGTCAGAGAGAAGAAGCCCAGGAATGATGGCTTACACAAGAAGAATATTATGGTGGATTTAACCTTTAGGGCAATTTTTGGGAAATGAAGAGAGGTCAAGTAGCTTATAGCTATATCACCATTTTCTTCTTTTGGTCTTGGTTGTATTATTCAACCACTGACTAACATAACATGCCCCCCAAAAATTCACTGACTTCTGACCGCCCCCAAAAAACCCCCACTTACTTCTCTTTCTCTCCCTTCATACATTTCTTTTTCTTCTTCTTTTTTAATGTTTTTTTGCCATGAATTAATTCATTTTTTTAATTTTAGATCTTAAGATACTCTTTTCTTTACTTACTTAAGAAAAGAAGTAAATTCCATAAGCAAGCAATCCAAAGAAAAAGACCGGAAGTCCTCACTTAGTGAGGTGTTGTAAAGTGAATATAATAGGTCATATATATTTTTTTTGGCAGGTCGTCTATATAAAGAGACTGATTCAAACAACTTTAAACAATTTAAAGAAATTCGGTGAAATTTGATCACAACCACCGATCATATTTAACGAGTCACTAAGACACCAATATATCTTTTCCATATTTATCGTCTATTATAAATATCCTTTTAAGTGTGAGGTGAGCTATAAAAGTAAAATATGTACTATATATTAATAAGTAATGGTGATTATAAGAAATTGGATAAAATTTAAATCACAATTATAAAACGTGATCTTGACGAGTGTTTGAGTCTTAAAATAATTATTTTCTACATGTATATGCGTTGGAGATAGTTTTGTTATGATTAATGAACATAGGGTTGAGCGATGAAAATCAATGAAGATAGAAAGAGATTTTGTTGTAATAAAAAAAAGAGAAAGAGATTTTGTATTACTACTGCTTCGGTTAAATAAAAAAAAATTAAACTTAGTAAAACAGATTAAGATAAAATAAATGGCACCGCGAAAAGAGAATTTTAAAATCCATTAATAAAGAGCAACCATGATGAGCTGTAAAGTGAGAAAGCCATTGGGTGTTGGTTCTTCCTTTATTCTCTTGTTTTCAGCTTTCTCATTGTCATTTTGTGTCATTGTTTATCAATCAGTTTTTCAGTTTACTTATTCGCCAACTGTTATTATTACTATTATTTTTCATTTCTTATCTTTGTTGTCAATTATATCAGCTGATGAATTCTACTTTTTATCTACACTTGTATATGAATGTTTTGTCCGGACTTCTTATAGCACCATTAAGATTAGAGCTTAGGCCTTAGAGGAGATACTCGTATAGTCGTATTTATAAAATTTTATAAATAAAGTAAACCTAAAAATCTTAAAAGAGAAACTGATTCTCCCCTATTCGTTACAAAACTAATAAGGATAACATTACCATGGTTCAATTACTTTTACAGAAAAATTGTTCCAAAACTCGACCAAAAAAATTGTTCCTAAAGAAACTCTCAACACTCAACGTTCATAATTAACTACTACTTTCTTGACAACCTTGTTTCTTAATCTTTTTATTTATAAAACGGAAGCAAAAAAATATTCTATACTAATTACAAGGCATGCCATTAATCTTTTATCCCGTATTTCATCTTTGCCCGGGCCCTCATCAAATGTTGGCACACGTTATTCAGTTTATAAAGTAGATATATTTAATGGGAACTTCGTTTCGAGATTGATTAGATTTTTAGACAAAATACGTGTTGAAAGTTTCATATATATTCAAGGCAATAAAATATGTTGACCAGTGACATATAAATGGCATGTCGCGATTGTTCTTTGCTAATAACACAAACGTTTTTATTTGACAAAAACAAAATAATACGCATTTTTTTCCAGAATATAGGACACGAACTTAAAACAACCACTAATTAGTACCAAAATTTGTTTAGCAGTCTGCACTTCAAACAAACTTCCATTTGTGAACTGTACAAGAAGGAAGGCAAAAGCATATAAATTGTACATCCTCCTCTGCTTGCAAGTTGCAACCTATATATTCAATTCGATGTGGTACTTTGGCTGCTTCCTTTATCGTATTCATTATCCTGTTGTATAAGAATTGAGAAACGAGTACTATTGTTAACATTGTGAACGAATTGTATTTATAATAGAAGAGCTTTGTTCACGTATTGGTGTCCATCACGCATAACTAAGTCAATAAACACTTGAAAGATAAGTCTATTCAAATTTCTCTTTCAAGCCAACTCAAATTTGTGGAAGAAGACTAAATTTCCTTTTGTTAGTTTGTTAGAAATATTAGAATCATTTAAATGTGTTAAATCGTGTAATTGATGGTTAGTTGTCTTATTGTCTCTGGTCCTAGCCTAAATGTTTTATGGTGTTAAATTCAGAGAGTCTATACCAAGAGGAAAAATTTAAATCGATCTACTTCTGGTCCTAGTCCCCACGTTTTAAGGACGTTTGCCGTTCTAATCAAGATGTCAAATTTGCCCATTATAATTTTTCATAAAATTAGGTGCACTCTCAAAATTATCACTTTTTAGAAATTATTATGCTGTTTTATTATAAAATTATGATTTTAGCCAAAAAAATTATAAATTGTGATTTTTTGGTCAAATCATAAATTATGATTCACCATATGTTTAAAACAAGTAGGGGTGCGCAAATAAAAACAAAAATCGAAGTGAATTAAATTTAGTTTTTCTTATTTCTGTTTCGATTCTTATACGGTTTTTAGTATTTAGTTTTTAAAAAACTAATTCAATTATAACTGAATAACTGAAATATTTTAAAAATAAAAAGATATTGTCTTATTATATTTTTCTATAAATGAATTAAAATTTAAAGTTTGAAGTTATAGTTTTTGTGTTTCTTTTTTAATTTAAAAATGATATGTAAAACATCAATACTTTTATTAAATTTTATATATTGAAAATGAAAAAAAAAGAAATTTATTATAAACTGAGCTCTTTTCTATCTTTCATATAAAATAAAAAAGAATTATTTTAGTTAATTTGGTTGGGTTAGCCAATAATTCAATTTCGACTTCATTTTCATGATATGTGCAATTCATTTTTCTCTTATTTCTAATTTCAACGAAAAACCTCAACGAAAAATGAATAATCACCCTAAAAACAAATCTGTTTTACCTGAATATGAGAAGGGGTATATAATAGCAACCTTACTTCTACTTTTGACTCATTATTTTTTAGGGTGAAAGGGCAAAACTAGCCACCGTAATTTTCCAAATGGACAACTTTGGCACCCGTAAATTGGATGGTGCGAAACCGGACATTATAAAGCAAAATGTGACAAATTTAGCCACGCCGTTAAATTGAAGTTAGAGGTTAATGAAGGTGGGCCCCACGCCAACACTCACGTCTGTTAGCTTCAACTTAACGGCGTGGCTAAATTTGTCCCATTTTGCTTTATAATGTCCGGTTTTGCACCATCCAATTTACGGGTGTCAAAGTTGTCCATTTGGAAAATTACGGTGGCTAGTTTTGCCCCTTCGCCCTTATTTTTTAATCCGTTGATACGGAAAAGATGGTGATAATGTGGTGTAACAGGTGGTATATATTATCAGGTAATGTGTTCTTTTTTTTTATATAACAAGAAAGGAAAAAACAAATATAAAACTAAACTACATCCATGTAACCATGTAGCAATGTAACATATCATGAAGTGTGTCAAAATTGTCTCTATTCCTACATATACATCATTTTGTAATTGTAATTGATGTACTTACAAAATCTCAGCTAATGTGTTATACAACAACAACAATAATAAAGTCTTAATCCCAGCTAAATGGGATCAGGTAATGTGTTATACTCCCTCCGGTCCCTAATGTAAGAGCCCAAAATTTGAATGGTTTTGGTCCCTAATGTAAGAGCTCACCCCATATTCTCTCCTCATTTAATGCATTTTTTCCTACTTTACCCCTAACTCTCTTTCATATTTATTAATGCTTATGTATTTCTCTCTCTTAAAAGTACCATAATAAATATGGGCAATTTTGGAAAAGAAGCATTAACTCCAGACACCCAACTAACATTCACATGTTTTTTTAAGAAGCGTTTTTTTGACGGCTAGCTCTTACATTAGGGACTGGACTGGAGGGAGTAACTTATGATCAAGTAAAAATTAAGTGGGTCAAAATTGTCATGATTGCTAAATATACATCATTTTGTAATCCTCTTTATCTAAAAGCGATGGCCGAAGTTACTATTCAAAAAACAGTGCAATGATTTTAAAATATTATATGTGTAGTGTGGCCCCCCACGGATGATGAAAATCATTGTGTTGTTCCTCTCATTCTTCGCTTAGGTGGTCTCGCCCTTAGTTAAACAAACTTATTTTTTTATTAAATTAAATTTTTATCCCCACAGATATTGCCTTCAAGAACTATTCATTTACCAATTAAACAATTGCAATTTAATGTTTTTTTCTCTCTCTCTCGTTACAATATTTTTTTAAAAAATAGTCTTTTTTTTTAAAAAAAATTATGATTTATCTCTCTCTTTATCCATCACAATTTAATATGTTTTTTACAATTTTACCTTTTATTGACTTTAAATATCGCAATTAGGTTTTTGTTCTTTCTCTTCTTTGCTACACACTCTATCATTATTTTGCCTATACATCTTATCTTATCAATAGAGATAAAATTTGAAAATTAAATATATTTCAGACAAATAAATAATTTTATCTTATTGAATAATTTTTTCGAATAAAACAAAGTGATTGTTTTCACATTATATTTAAGGATAAGGAGCATATTATTGTTATCGTTATCGTCAAAGAATAATGCTCCCTCTTATCTGTAATATAAAAGCCTAAATTTTAAATAATTTTTTTTGAAATATAAGAATTCATCCTCTTTTGAATAATGTAAGGGGAGAATTCACCCTCTTTTGAATAATGTAAGGGGAGAATTCAGTCTTACATTCTTTCATCATTTGATGCATTTTTTAACTTTGCCTTTAACTCGCTTTTATAGAAATTTTTTGGGATGTTAGCTTTTAATCTATCATTTTCCATTGTACTTTGTCTTTCCTTTAGCATGTCAATTTATAAGTTGTGTTTTCTTTCTATTTGCTTATTAACCACCTGCCTTCCAATTATATGTGTATTCCTTTACCTTGGAAATTTACAAACTTCACTACTCTTTCTTACAATATATAAATCAACTATAACTAATGTCTCCCCTTCTAAATTAAGTACATTTTACCCCCTAAGAATTATTGCTACCCGGGCATCGCCCGGGGTATACAATCTAGTTGATGTAAGAGTATTACAAAATGTCTATTTTGCCCGCCGGCGCTCAATCCAATCCCATCCGCAAATGAGTAATGACATATCCCTAACACAAACAAAGCAGAAATGGCCGCCATTTCTGCTTCCAGGTCTCTTCTCTTCTCCCACTCCACCAAGCTTCTCCTTTCTTCTTCTTCCTCTTCCCTTCGTCCTCATCTCACCACAACCACCTGCACCCTCCAAAACAGTACTTCCCTCCGCCGCAATGTCATCCAAATCCTCCAACAACGAGGCCTCCTCGAATCCCTCACCACCGACTCTCTCAAAACCACCGCCTCCTCCAGTGGGCCCCTCAAAGTCTACTGTGGCTTCGACCCCACCGCCCAAAGCTTACACCTAGGCAATCTCCTCGCCCTCATTGTCCTCTCCTGGTTCACTCGTTGTGGCCACCAAGCCGTCGCTCTTATCGGCGGCGCCACCGCTCGTATCGGCGACCCTTCTGGTAAAACCCTCGAAAGACCCGAACTTGATGATGCTACTTTGCAGAAAAACATTGTGGGCATTAGTGAAATTATCACAAAAATTCTGGGTCGATCTCAAAATTTTAACTTGGGTGCAAATAATTGTGATGTTGTGATTTTGAATAATTATGATTGGTGGAAGGAGTTTAGTTTGTTGGATTTTCTGAAGCGGGTGGGTAGGTATGCTAGGGTGGGGTCCATGATGGCTAAGGAGAGTGTTAGGAAGAGGTTGGAGTCTGAACAAGGGATGAGTTATACTGAGTTTAGTTATCAGTTGTTGCAGGGTTATGATTTTTTGTATTTGTTTCAGAATGAGGGTGTGAATGTGCAGATTGGGGGGAGTGATCAGTGGGGTAATATTACTGCTGGCACTGAGTTGATTAGGAAGATATTGCAGGTTGAGGGTGCTCATGGATTGACATTTCCTCTTTTATTGAAGAGTGATGGTACTAAGTTTGGTAAATCTGAGGATGGGGCTATTTGGTTGTCCCCTGTGTTGTTGTCTCCTTACAAGTTTTATCAGTATTTTTTCTCGGTTCCGGATGCGGATGTGATTAGGTTTATGAAAATTCTTACTTTTTTGGAGATTGAGGAGATAGAGGAGCTGGAGAGAGAGATGGGGAAACCTGGTTATGTGCCTAATACTGTTCAGAGGAGGCTTGCGGAGGAAGTTACCCGGTTTGTTCATGGGGAAGAGGGGTTGAATGAAGCTCTTAAGGTAACGGAAGCGTTGAAGCCGGGGGCTGAGACAAAGTTGGACTGGAAAACTATTGAGGGGATTGCTGAGGATGTCCCCTCTTGCTCTTTAGCTTATGATGAGGTTTTGAATTTGTCTTTGGTTGATCTATCGGTTTCCGCTGGTTTGTTTGACACCAAATCTGCTGCGCGCAGAATGTTAAAGCAAGGAGGCGTTTACTTGAACAATAATCGAGTAAACAAGGAAGATAAGAGAATAGAGGCTGTAGATATAGTGGATGGAAAAGTGCTTCTTTTATCCTCAGGCAAAAAGAACAAGGTTCTTGTGCGGATTTCGTAAACTGTTTTGGTTGATAGTGGAATTTTCATTGTAGACCGTCGCTTGTTTTTATACTTTGTTACATGCATATTTATTCACGAAATTATTGATAATTATCCTGTGCTATGCACATCTTTAATCACTTGCATTATTGGAATTGGAAATTTGATTCTGGAGAGGCCATTATCCTATTATAATCCATACTTGAGGGGAATTATGGATGCCAATACTATTGAGCATTGAATTATAAGAATGACTTAAGAGGTTGTTTGAATTATATTTTATTATGAGAATTCAGTGATTGTTTGCTGCATTGTCCTCTTCCTAAGTAATCTTGATCCATGTTCTAGATATTGATACATTACTTTGTGGGTCAGAGCATTTAGGTGAAGACTAGTTAAACAAACTTTAGTTTCATTTGCTTTTAATGCTTTTGGAAGATCATAGTCACTCTGGATGCACGTATTTGAACATGAACCATTGATTGGTTGCAAACTTGCAATTACGCAATACATTGTTGAAAATAAAACTTGCGCTAACAAGGGCAAAGTCATTTGACATTTTGTTTTCGCCCAAGTTTATCTGCTGCTGATCTCATTTCCTTCTAAAGCTCGTCTCCTCTCAAAAAACCCATCCAACCACTTCCTTTTGCTTTTGGAGCTAATCCACTTTGTGATTTCCTTTTCCCTTGCGTCTCATAGGATATAACCTGGTGGGCCTAGTCAGTCCTGTTTTCACCTTTTCCTAGTTTACTATAGTTCTTTGTGGCAAGTACAGGCTGATATGGATAGATCTCTCTAATTCTTTGAGCTAATAAACAGATAAAATTATGCAAAGTCTGCTCCAAATTCAAATTTAAACCAGAAAAAGAAAATCAGTTATGACTTATCGGCCCATCATATCCCAAGGCCCAAAGGAATGGCCCTTTTAGGCCTGATCCCCTTTTAGATCTAAAATCAAAGCCAGCTCTCCTCGGGCTAGAGCTTAAACAGGCTGGACAGGAGCTCAGTCCGAATTCTCAGCTCTACATTAACATGTATTGGCTCCATTATCATTGCCAATAATGGTAATACTCCCTCCATTCCTAAATATAAGATCACTTTTGAAATTCAACTTGTTTCTAATAATAAGATCACTTTCTAACTTTTTCCAACTTTTTCCCAAATTAACCCTACAATATTTATCTATAATAACAAAGAAAAGAAGGAGAGTGAGGATAAAGATATATAGTTGGGATAAATTAGTAATATCATGTATAAATAACTAGCTTAACTAACTTCCTTAATCTACTCAAATTAGGAAAAGTGATCTTTTATTTAGGAATGGAGGGAGTATTATATACATCGTGCTCTTACTAGTTTGAATAATATACATCCAACCATCAGTGCTTTTGGATTAAAAGCTGCAATTGCTTTGAAGGGGCTTGGTGGTCGATGGGCAAACAACTGAAATAGCAAGCATGATACATCTCTATGGTCATTATTCCTCTGTGAGATTCTGGTATAGGCTAAAAATTTCAACTAGTAAGACATGGATGCAAATATCTGTACCAAGGAGTCCTTATGGAAGGTGTTAAACTCAGTACAAGAAGATCATTCTCTATGCATAACCAGTATAAAGCCTTCTATTGCATAATGTACAGGAAATAAGCTTTATGATACCCAATTGCCTATCTTCTGTTTCATTCTTGGACAAACCAACCCGTACTCTGATGAATGTTTG
Organism: Mimosa pudica; assembly: GCA_029929735.1. Classification (NCBI taxonomy): domain Eukaryota; kingdom Viridiplantae; phylum Streptophyta; class Magnoliopsida; order Fabales; family Fabaceae; genus Mimosa; species Mimosa pudica. Next base: position 12,784,856 of record JAKELP010000004.1, on the reverse strand, counting down.
ATTCGATTGGGTACCTCCAACGTGGAAGGCACATTCTGATTATTGGGTTGCCTCATTGGCATTGCCTGCAGAAAAGTATCTTGTTTAACTTCAGATTCCTGAACGATCATTTACAACTCTGTTGAGTAACAAATATGTCGTTTGTGCTTATGAAGTGAAAGATGACATTCCTGGCATGCGACAAAAATGTGTTTTTTAGGACTCAAATATAAATAACAGTTGTTATCGGTCTAGTTGATCTGAGAAAGAAAGTTCATAAGAAGGAAATTAAGGTGTGTGATTTTACTTTTGATGGAAGCAAAGATGTTAAATTAAAATTGTGTCAATGGTAACTAGAGAATTAAGCTAGGTGATATTCTAATAACTGAAAGAGAAACCATATGCAGATATAGTGACATGAGAATTGAAGTAACGTGGAAGTGAAATTTAAAAAGAGATTGGTGTCCCCTGAAGTAACTTGCCCCTTACTTAATACTTTTGTGAATTTAAGCCTAAGGTAAAAATAGTAGTAATGGCTAATGGTAATTTAACTGCAATTTAGTTAAAAGACACACATTTTTGGATAAGCCGATGGTAATTAACGTAATGACTCCATGTGAGTAGAGTTCAAGAACTTGAGCTGTCCACGTGGGTGTGAAGGGGAAATTAAATCAGATGCAAACCAGAGGATCACAGCTCTGTTATTTTTAATTAGTAAACGTCCATGTGAGATCTTTAATTACGTTAATAGATCTTAAAGGAAACAAGGGGATTCTACATGTGATTATACTTAGATCCAAAAACTGCCATTTAATTTTTATCTGGGAATCTCCACAACCTTGTAATTAATAATATTTTTCTTCCAATTTTATAACCCGTCAACCCCACCCCCATATTATGGTCAAAAAAAAAACCCCCCACCCCCATATAAATGCTATTACTATGTTAGTCTTAAAACTTTAAAATATTGGATGCATTTGGTCAATTGATTGTTTATCTCACTGTATTTCATTAGTTGCCTACCCAACGAGCTTCTATGATTTAGTCACGTCTCTTACAATCTTACAATCAGAATTAACACCAAGCCATTGCACATTAAAAAAAATTCTGATAGCATCAATTAATTATGAAAGTTATAGGTGTCACTAAATTTTCAGTCAATATTAATTTATCTTACAAAAGTAGTAATATATTCAAGTTTAGTAGGCAAAAAACCCACTTTATGTTTGATTGCATGCACCTCAACTTGTAAATATAAAAAGGTTAAAGTGTAAATTTGTCTCGAAAGTTTACGCTTAAAAATTATTTTGTCCTGGAATTTTTTTTCCAAATTTATTCCTAAAACTTCAAAACTTAACATTTTTTTCATTTACTATTAAAATATTAGCGGTCAACGTCGATTAAATGGAAAATGATAAAATTATCTTGTTTTGTGAGTTCCATGGCAATTTAAAAAAAAAAAAAAACTTTCAAATAAATTAGTTCTTAGACAAAAATTTTTAGGACAAATTTACACGTTAACCCAATATAAAAGTTGTGTAAGCACAAATTTCTAAATGGCACAATTCAATCATTGAATATAAAATTTTAATTTATAAATATTTAATCTCTTAAACCTGTCAGTGGTGAAATAAAACTCAAAACACCTATCTATATATATGTTCATGCAAAACCACACTTTGTTTATAATATAGGCCCCAACTTGTTAATCATTAAAAAAAGAATCATTATTTGTATATAAAAATTAATCCTTCATTTTTCAAACACCTAAGTTAGGATAGACAATACTCCCTCCGTTCCTAAATATAGGATCTAGATGACTTTTTTGAAAAATCCTAAAAAAAGCAAAAAATAAGTTAATTATAAATTGATTTACCTAATTTTTTCTCTTAAATTAGTTTATTTTACCTATAAGCTAATGGATAATCTAAAAAGATATCAAATATGTCATCATTTAATAACCTATTTCGCAACCTTAATCTTTCCAAAAAAAAGTTATCTAGGTCTTATATTTAAGAACGGAGGGAGTAGTATTTATTATAGGGATATCTGTTATTTCTTATTTTTATTAAACCATGTTGCATTCAGCTTACCAAATGGAGACGTGAACCAATATCATCGCCTCATACGATTGAAAGCTCAAGTTGAGAGTTTTTCAAGCGAGATTGGATGAGTCATAGACTGCATCGTACAAACTTCTGTCTAGAAAATAAGATAAAAACAACAATGGAAGGAAGACTATGGCAAAAATATAAAAAAATTAGGGAAAATTAATTTGAGGTCCGCCACAAGGGACTTAATACTAGAAAAATCCCAAAAGTTGAAATAATTAATGTAGGGTCCCAAGGGACCTCACCTTAATATATTTGAAAATTGAAAAGACACTTTTGCCCCTGCCCTTTTATTGATGGGAAAAACCTGACAACTTAATGGGCAGCCGTGACAACTCGATGGGCATAACTTGACAACTGAATGGGCAAATGTGACAACGTTTTTCCTATTAACTTAACAGAGTATGGGCAATTAACTTAAAACACATGTCCAACAAGTTGTCACATTTGCCCATTCAGTTGTCAGGTTATGCACATCGAGTTGTCAGGACTGCCCATTAAGTTGTCAGGTTTTCCCATCAATAAAAGGGCAGGGGCAAAAGTGTCTTTTCAATTTTCAAATATATTAAGGTGAGGTCCCTTGGGACCCTACATTAATTATTTCCTTTTGGGACTTTTCTAGTATTAAGTCCCTTGTGGGGGGACCTCGAATTAATTTTCCCAAAAAATTATATATAGATATATGAGTTATTTCTAATAGTTTTGTGTATTTTTGGCAAGACTTTTTTGCATTAGAGAAGTGAGTAAAATTATTTTATGGAAGGACCAATTCTTGTAAACTAGCTGAGTTTGAGTTTCACACGCCAAGGAATCGAATGCTTCATGAAATCATACTCTCTCCTGTCCTAAATATAAGACCTAATTGACTTTTTTGAAAAATCCTAAAAAACAGCAAAATAAGTTAATTATAAATTAACTTACCTAATTTTTTCCTTTAAACTAGTTTATTTTACTTATAAACTAATGGATAATCTAAAAATATATCAAATATGTCATGATTTAATAGACTATTTTGCAACCTTAACTTCTCCAAAAAAAAGTTATCTAGGTCCTATATTTAGGACCGGAGGTAGTATTTCGTAGCTAAAAATATTGACTTCAATGGCTTCTCCTTATTTGGATTCATTATTCAACTACCTTACAGTTTAATTTAAGGAAATCACTGTTTTTTATTCTTATTTCTCTCTCTCTCTTTTTTCATTTCTTTTCACATAACTTGCTGCTCAACAAGTCAAAATCTCGTCCTATACCGTGACAACGCGTTTATACTAATTGATGAGCCCATTTTCCAAATGATAGGCACCCAAGTTTTTAGAAATTGGTTTCTTTGATCTAATTTTTATCATTTAAATTTGATTTATGTAAGTTAAATGTTAAATTTATATCGCTTAAATTTTCGAACTCGAAGCTCATTCAACTAATAACAATTACTATTGTTTTACTTTTTGTTATGTATAGTTAGGTCTGTAAGACTAGCAATTTTTTAAATCGTTCCCTAAAGTCCCACTGGATCTAGATTTTCTTTATGTAACTCGTTTTGTCCCTTTAGCGAATTGTTTTTAATAAGAATTCTAATAATAATGGGATTGAAGTATTGAACCTTCTATTGATCAATATATTCAGATGGATTTTATTAAATATTATACCAGACATGTTTTTTTTTTTTTGCCAAAATACCAGACATGTTTAAAAGTATCATTTTTACTACTTTTTAAATATGTGTGGAAAAGAATGCCTCCAAATTTCACTCAAATATATATTTTCAAGGGCACTAAATACTATACTCCCTTTTTTTTTATTTCAATATTATACTCCTTCTAGTCCTAAATATAAGATTCTTTTGACTTTTTTAAAAATTAAATAAACAAATAAACCACTAGATTATAATATATGTCATGTGTAATTAGTTTATTTGTTAGAGTTTATAAGTAGAATAAATTTATTTTGAAGAAAAAAGATAGTTATAGACTATTTAATGTGATTAACTTTGCATCCTTAACTTATCAAAAAAAGTTAAGCTAGTCTTATGATTTAGACTAGAAAGAGTATTACACGCTCAGTTATGTAAGTTTATTTTAGATTGCTTAGCACCTAATACCTTATATACAATCATAAACATACGAGTTTAATTTAACAAATTTCTGATAACATAGATTACATATTCAAATGAGTCAAAATAAAACTTTATACATACATATATCTATATTGATGTCCAATAATAATAAACTCATTTGTTACTAATTATTTGTTCCGGAACATGTGAAAATTTAATAAGAGGAGATCTGAGTCTTGCAAATCTTAGACAGAAGACTTCAAAACAAGTTTTTAGATCCCTGCACGTAAATTTCAGCTTCACATGTGAACAGAAAAACTAGCTAGCTAGCTAGCCAATATATCTCCCCATTTACCCTTTATCATCTATGCTTAAAATCCTAATCAATTCAAATAAAACCATAAGGTTGCACGAACTTCGATATTATAAAAACTTCAGCTGCTTCTTTGTTAGTCAAATCTTAATGAAGACATGTATTACTCTCTCTCCAACTCCCCACGTGCAATGACAAATTATTCAAAACTAGACACACTTCTACATTCATAGGATGTCCAGATTCAAACATTTCTATAATACAATTATGTTCTCCCCCCTCAAAGCATCCATTGTAGAAAATCTTCAACTTTCACCATTACCTAGACCATACAAGTTGACTTTTCCCCAGTTTCATCTTTAGAAAGTAAGCAATCAATTGAAAGTCATCCCAGTTGGGAACAAAATACATGTATACTATCTGTGCCTACACTGAGGATGTAATATCAATATTAAAAAAAAAATCAATGATCACCGAATCACAGTGTTTATGCTAAACCTGAAGCCTGTGAACAAAGATGAGAAGAACAGAAAGAAAAATCCTACAGGGATTGATGAATAATCAAACAAAGTAAGGGACGTTATCACTGGAGATAGATCCATGGCTGATAGTGCTATTAGGGGGTGTGTACACAGAAGAACTGGAAGAAGAAGACAAGGATGAAAGAACAACTGAAGCAGAAGAAGGTAATGATAAAACTGGTGGTTTTGGAGGATGAGGTTGACCAAGTTGACCTTGTTGCGATTCTGCAGAAATATTATTAGGCTCCTCCAAAGAAGGAACCAAAGCCCCATGATGATGAGAAGAAATCATCTGATTAGCCGCTTCTCTATACTTATACTTCAGAATCTCACCTCTCACAGCATTTAACTCTGCTTGTAATGTCTGAACTTGTTGCTGCAAAGCTGATATTGCACCCATGCATCCATAAACTGGATCTCTCAGCCTCAAGTTTGCTTCATAAACCATACTATTTGCAGCATCTGCTCTTTGACTATCTGCCACCTCCTGTACATATGATTCAATAATCACAAATTTAATAAGAAATCAATGGCAGCTTAAAGTTTCTTTTTAATATATGTGTGAGGAAATGAAATATTGAACCAGTAGCATCTTGGAGACATTGCTTGCACCAAAAACTTTATGAACAGCAGCGAATTTTTGAGGTTCATGGGGTGAGAAGTAGGGAGAGAAAGGGCACTCTTCAGCACATCTTCTTCTCAGAAGCTTGCATGCAGCACAAGGAGTGACAGTGTTTAAGGTTGTTGTTGTTCCTGAAGGAACTGCTGCTCCATAGTAATTCCTTCTTATTCCCATTGGACAAGATGATTCTGATGCTAGTGCTACCTCTCCTGTGTTCTTCCCTATTTCATCTGCCCTTTCTTTGAATCAACAAAGAAGGAAATAAAAACGAAAAGAAGTCATCAGCTCAACACAATACTCACAGGAACAAAACAAAAAAATCTGAGTTTTTACAGACAAATCATTACTATGTCCCATCAGTATCAGAAAAGAAATCCAAAAATCTGCTTTTTAGCTTTGGATTAAATAATCAGTATATTAAAAAGGAAAAGTAAACGAGGGGAGATCCTTCTTTTTGGAAGTATTTACCTGTTTCTGGACATCCAAGCATACCTCTTGATTGTGTTGATATGAAAGGAGCAAGGAATTTCTCCAAGGCAATAACACAAGCTGGTGGGGAAAAATTAATTTCTCAGCACAGGGAAAGAAGTTCTTCAAAGGCAAGATAAATAGGAAGAGCTTGGTCAATATATTATTGTTATAATAAACAGGAGATAGCTCAATATATACTATATATATTATATTATAATACTAGTGTATTATAGTCACAGAAACCATAGGAGGAAGGAAGATGAGGGTGCATATGGGGAAGTTTAGATTGTCAATAACTTGCACACGTGTTAGTCATTGTTGCATTGTGATGAATTGACTTTTGGAAAACAAAACCTGGACGTCAATGTCCGAGTCTTGAAGGACTGGATCTTGTTATGATTGTTGTGAAGCGATTTATTGCTTCTTCATTGGTTGGCTTGCATTTTTCACCGAATGTAAGGGACCAATGGGTTAGATTATGATCTTCTCAACAATCTTTGGACTTTGGCTAAGGAAATTACTTGAATTTTAGGATAAATTTAATATATTTAACCAATTTTATTGGTATGCGAGAAAAAATTAGTTGGAGACTTATAATAAGGATCGGAGGAGTATTTGACTTTTGGCGCTTTGTTAATTTGTTGATTGGGTTAATGGTCAAATATAATACTCTACTATTGCAAAAAGTTCACCCAGCATAAACAAGAATTTAATGGATCAAATGTAGCACACATCTTTTAAAATATGACTCAAATCTAGCATTTCCGTCAATTTTAACGAGTTTGACCGTTAAGTTTGACTGAATCATGTCACATTACCCGTCACGTCACCCAGTTTTGCCACGTGACCTGCCACGTCACCCAATGACTTAATATCCATTATTGGGTGACGTGTCGAGTGATGTGGCAGACTACGTGGCAAAACGGGATGTCGTGGCGGGTGAAGTGTCATGAACGAGTCAGACTTAACAGTCAAACCCGTTAACATTGACTGAAATGCTAGATTTGAGTCATTTTTTAAAAGATGTGTGCTACATTTGAGTGATCAAATTCTTGTTTATGTTGAGTGAACTTTTGAGTGCTAGATTTGACCCTTAACCCTTATTAATTTAATACTGTATTTTGAATTGTTGACGCGTGGCTTTCTTTGAGCCGTTCGATAACGCAAACTTGTACAGCAAGGATCACTCAATGGGGTACCCTGTGCCTGCTGCTTACCGTACCAGTTCTTCGAAGACAATGCTCCGATTGTATTCAGAATTTCTATAACCCAACTTTAATTTGTTAAATGATAAAATGAAACTTAAAATAAACCTAATCGTTATAAATGCACAGACACATGTATGTATAGGCACCTATCATATAAGTTCAAGGTGCTTGAAAAAAACTAATTGAAAAGCCAATTAGTTTTGTGTCTTATATTAAAGTACAAGTGGAATGGAGGGGTATAATATAAATATGGAGAATTGTACGCTAATCCGAAGTAAGAGATTTAATTTAAAGAGATTCTAAGGAGTTGTTAATGATGACCATTATATTAGTAACTGATATAGTTTTCATTTACAAGTGAAAGAGTTGTCAATGGACCTGCATGAAATTAAATTTTTTACATGGGACATAAGTGCAATTGTCTCTATAAATAATAATAAAACATTATTCTTATAATAAATAGAAGAGAAAGTGACTATTTTACTTAACTTTGTTTAACTCTTAGCTTGTATCTGGGAGTGAAAGAATTATTAAGTATATATTGATGTATAATTGTCAAAAGGTTCATGAAACTTTTGTGATCATAGATAAGGCCCATTGTTGAGTTGAGAGAGAGAGTAAGCAAATCATGAGGTGATCTGCAAAATTGTTGAACATGCATGCAAAGCAATTAAGTAAACGGTGTGTGTGTGTGTTTGGAAGAGATTGGATTGGATTATTCTGATTTTGAAGTAAGATATAGTGAGATCCACATCCAGCTGAGTTGCGCTCACTTTTGTTGCCACACTGAGTTGGCTACCTCTACTTATAATCTACATTATTAACAAGTTGCCTCCAACATACTCATTCCACTCCGTATTTATTCTCGATCCCTCTGTTGACAAATCGGTAGGGAAAGAGAACAAGATGAAGAATTAAACAAATCTTTATATTGATAGATGATGAAGAAGAATATGAAAACAACAACAATATTCTAATCCTCATGAACTAGATCAAAACATCCCTCATAGAGGTGATGACCACTCCTCATTGAGGAAATGGATTTACAAAACAAATCCCTAACACTAGGGTAATGAGGAGAGAGACCAAATTAACTCTCTCTCTTGGTGTAGACTCTCATAAATCTCACACACTAAAATGTTTAGGTTAGGACCCTTTATATAGGCAATAGGGCCACTAACCACTTATAAGATACAACTCATTTAATATGATCCTAATATTTCTAACACGCCCCCTCAAGTTGACACTACTTAAACTTATGAAAGTGTCAATTTGTCATTACAAACAATAGGGTTTAGTGAATTAATTAGATCGAGTTCTTTTGATCTTGTACAAAAACAAAAATGGAAGACTTCTTCCTTTAACTTGTCTCCATAGAGACTTCTTTAATTTTTCTCTTCATCATTTTCTTCAAGTTAATCTTCAATACATTGTTCTTCATCTTAGTCTTCAATATTATGATATTCCGCAACAAAACTCATGAAACACTTCTTACAAAACCATAACACAAGCATTAACAAGACATCAATCTTTACATCACCGTTTACATGACCGATGCTTCATTTACAATTTTGCATTCTAGCAACCAACGTTCGAATTGTTGTACCATGCAAATATCAATTGTATCTATCACAAACTAATAATGGTAACTTGCCTCATCAAACTTCTTGCACTGGACTCTTATACTTGTTTCATCCATTAAACCAATATGCAATAATATAATATGGTTATACTTTCATCCCAATTTCCATCACGTACCTGCTGAATAAACAGATTCACTACATATGAGTTCATAGGCTCTCCAAACTCGTCCTGTAAGCACACTTCATTCTTTATATAACCAAGAATTTCAACACTTCACAACACTCATCTATCCCATTCATATCTTTCAAGAGAATGTGAAACAATGGTTTCTTTGAATCGGAATTGCAACAGCAAATAAAGAAAGTGATAGGAGAGATCTTCAAAGTATAAGGATGAATTCTTTAGATTTGGAGCACTTCTTGAACAATCTTTGTTGATTGACTTTGATTTGAAGGAAGGGTTGAATTGCATAAAAAGAAGAAGAATCAGGCTTTTGTCTTCAAGATACTTCAACAAAAATCTTTAAAGTCAGATATGATGATTTGAGTTATGTAGTGAAATACAACGCCGTGGATGAATTTGGGTAGGAGAATCTTGAATAAATGTATCGGACTTGGATTTGCTTCTTGGGATGTGCACCTCAAATCTTAATTTCACGACATACCACCATCCCAAATAGCAAAAACTCAATATTGCTTAATAATGATGCAAAATCTGAATTCTTGATGAAGATTCGATGACTTCTTGGACGATAAATATTAAAACTCAATATCAACTGAAGAAGATGATGAAGATGGCTCAATAACCCAGATTTGCTCTGATACCATGTTGACAAATCGGTAGGGAAAGAGAATAAGATGAAGAATTAAACAAATCTTTATATTGATAGATGCATGATGAAGAAGAATATGAAAACAACAACAATATTCGAATCCTCATGGACTAGATCAAAACATCCCTCATAGAGGTAATGACCACTCCTCATTGAGGAAATGGATTTACAAAATAAATCCCTAATACTAGGGTAATGAGGAGAGAGACCAAATTAACTCTCCCTCTTGGTGTAGACTTTCATAAATCTCACACACTAAAATGTTTAGGTTAGGACCCTTTATATAGGCAATAGGGCCACTAACCACTTACAAGATACAACTCATTTAATATGATCATAATATTTCTAACACGTCTCCTCCTTCAAATGTGATGCCCATGTTTATCACGATGTTCAACTCGTGCATTTTTCTCGTGGTGTACTTTCATTCATGTAATTTTTCCTCGAACGTATATATCTGTTAGATTAAATTTAGTAACTAAATTGCTTTAATCGGATCGGATCTGAATCCCCTTGCTATACATAAATGTCTTTCATATTGATTCGATTAATCAACACTTCGTGGTCTAGACTCTAGAGCATATATAAAATTTGGAATCGAGCGCAACTACATTGAAAACCAATTATTAAAGCAAGGTTCTGAAAACATGAACGAGGAATAAAACTAGACAATTTGATCATCATTGGAACAAATTCCCAGTGAAATTCTAATACAAACTAAAAGAGAAATATTTTAATTTTCATTGGAGAGCAACGCCCCTAAAGAATACAGGTATCCTTAATTAAGACGTCGATTTGATAGGTTTATAAATTTGATTTAGACGGGAAAACAAATGATTTGCCTCCTAGATTTTAAGCCTGAACAATTTGCAGATTTATGCTCTTACAGTTTTTTTTTTTTAAAAAAAATAAAAACCTGTAGTACATGTTGACTCCATGAGATCGCAATTAATGACATTTCGTTACATGAACATCTATTCTTATAAAATAGTAATATTAATTGCATTATTAGTTGAGTAGTCTATAGTGGACCTATAGCAACTAATAACAAGTGAACATTGATTAAATTTATGTTACGATCTACAAAGCTTTTGATATTTCTCCTATCCAATTATATATACTGAATTTGACATTATACAGAATTATGAACAAAAGTTGACGTTTATTTAACCCGCAACCGGCATACTCAAGAATTACCGTCGAGAGAGAATTAACAATGCTATTTGCATTGTTTGTCTGTTTTTGACAATAAAAAATTAGCATGTTTGTAACTCAACAGTCAACACTACTATATAATAAACTCATTTAATTTCAAATTATATGGAACAGTGATCACCTCCAAGTTGATGAATTTTGCCACAAACTAAATTAAGATCTATTTTTATAAATCGTTTTTCTTTTATTTTCACACAAGAAATAAACTTTTAGACTAAATACGAAATTAATAGCTTAGTTTAGCTAGGTAAAGGTGGAAGTTGTGTTGACATCTAACGTCGATTCTCGTGCATGATGAGGGATCAACGACAATGTCATCTTAAAATCCATATAACCAACCTCATCTAATGAGATTATTTTAATCCGTAGTTATTGTAATATGCTATAAGCCCATGCATTTACACGGATCTGCGAAAAGAAACATGTCTCAGTTAATATATACCATTCCATGCTATATATTAGGCTACAAGCTAAGTTAATTCATAATTTTGTAAATCTTGTGTGTGTGTATTTTGATGGCGTGGAGGAAAATGAAGCAAACGGCTGAGGTAAAAATGAAACTCCAATCCATTAAAGATTATGTATATACGCTGTTACATTTTCCAAGTGGCTCACAAACAAAAAGTATTACACATATGTTGGGAGCGTAAGCTACGAACCCAGAAACTTGACTAGTCTCAGATACTACCCTGGTAAGAGATCCAAAAAAGGCACCTATTACCAGTTTATATAAGGGAAAAAAACAAAACATTTAGTCATTCAGTGGAGAGTAGATGTGATTAGAGAAAATCTCGGAGCATAAGCTTGTTGACCATAGAAGAATAACAGCCTCTGAAAGCAGCATTACCAAAACACAAACCAGAACCATGTGCATCATACACATCCTCTTCATCATCCTCCTTCTTCTCCTTCCTCGGACGCCTCCTAACCGGCGTAGAGGGCAAAGAACGAGATCCCTGGCACGATTGACACGATGAATAGGACGAAGAAGAAGACGAAGAAGTAGAAGAAAATGACAAAGCTGGTGGAGGAGGAGAAGGGGCACGCGCTTTCCTTGGGGTACGAGGTAACATAGATCGGAGAAGATTATTACTGGACTTATTAGACACAGAAAAATTCCTTCTATTCTTATTATTATAAGGTTTATTAAGATTGGATCTTGGAGTAGAAGGAGAAGGATGAGAATAATAAGAAGGAGGGGGTGTTAAGGGAGGAATAAGAGTGGTTTCATGGAATCGGTGCTTGGGAGTACCTGGTTGTGATTCCCATCTAAATGGCACTGAAGCCCTACTTTCATCTCCATGGTACCCTTCCTCATCATTTGATGCCTCTCTTCTTAACTCACCTTCATCATTATGACTTCCATACGTCTTCTCCAGCACCATCTTCATCTTCTTGCTGCTTTGAGTGGCCGCCATGGAAATGAGAGTGTGTACGTGAGAGAGTAAATTAATTAGGTGTTTGAGAAGGTTTCAATTCTCTCACAATATAATGGTCTTCACACTCGCTCCTCTAATCTATTTAAATCACAATCAGTTAGACATCAGAGAGGGTCGTGATGACTACTGATGATGAGTTAATTAAAACTCCACTTATACTACATTAAAGTCAACTCTAAACACCCCCCCCCTAATTTTATTCCTATATTTTCTATTTTTATTATAAGCATTTTTACTTATAATTTATACACACACATATTAGAATAGAGAGCTAAAGGGCATGTCACTGTTTTCGCCTTACATTTCATTATTGTATATTTATGTGCTAGTTATATGGTGATGAGGAATTTCTGATAAAAAAAATATATGATGATGAGGAAGCTGGCGAGGAATTTTCGTGGACACACTCACATTATAGTATTTGATGAGGGAATCCGAGGTCCAATATTAGTGGCATAATTTCCATGCTTCTTTTCCAATTAGGAGTGCTTTTCTCCTTATTTAATCTGAATTTTTAAACTAACATATACTTCCAAAAAAAAAAGAAATTTTCAAAAATCCAATATAGTATAGTCAATATAATCCATTGAATGACGGAAATTGATTTTTGTCTAAAAATTCCATCAGTTGATTTCTCTTGCTATTAATTAGATAGAATTTTTCTTCGCACCTATTTATTTCAAATTTTCATTTTATTTCTCATTATATATTAATCTGAATTTATAATTATGACCAATATTTAGCTTAGCTTGATCCAACAATGTAATATATTTTGAAGCTAAGGCGAATTTTATGATTAAATTATTATAATATTAATGGCAATAAAAAAATTACGCATGCATGATATATGAATTTATGTATGTTACGTTGTTTTCTTCATAAGGACTTGTAAATAGGGGGTACATATTATTTTTTGAGTTTTTATCCATTATGATAACGGGTCAGCGCCTAAGTCACGGGAAATTCATTGGTCTTAGCTTAGACTGATCCAAATCTACACTAGGTTTCTGCTTAAGGGTAAAGTGTTAACTGTTGACAACAAGGGGCAGACCGCATTCCCATGATTCAAACTCAAGACTCATATTTAAGCGGTGAAGTGAGATAACCACCCCGCCAACCAACTTGGTTGGAGAGAAGATATTATTGATTTTTTTTGAACTGGAAGAGAGAAGATATTATTGATTGACTTTTAACTTTTTTTACCAATATTCTTATAAGTTATATTTTTTTGGCCTGAATTATATGATTTTTAGTTAAACATTGATATTACAAAATTTTTTATTTAGTGCATGAATCTTTATTATTTAAGTCAACAAGTTAGACCGACGACCGTCACAATATTTACTATCACAATATTTTTGGCAGAAACAACAGTCGTATTTACTATGCACAATATTAATAAGTATGCTAACAGATATTGGAAATTGAGATGTCGCAACGAACAATCTGATGACTCCCCATATTTAGTTGATTTTTGGAAATATTTGGTTATATTTGAGGAGTCATTAACCAAATAATTAAGAGATTTGGTGTGAATTGGAAAGAAAGTGATTTGAGAATTATAGTGTAATTATTTTGAAAATATGAAATTTAATTGAAATAGGAAACTTGAAATAATAAAAGAAAATATTTTAAAGGAAAATTTCTTATTAATGAGATTATATGATTGAGCTATGGTGATTATTTCCTATTTCCTTTATTTCTCTTATAATAGAACATTTGGAAACAAAAGAAAAAAGGAGAAAATGAATCTTAGGCTTAGGCTAGATCTTTATTGACCTAATTAAATAAGGAGATCAACCATTATAAAAGGGAGGAGAGGAGCTTGTGAAAGGGAGGTTGAACATAATACTTACAATTCCTAAAGCCTAAACACAATCACGAAGGAAAAAGAAAAGAAAGGAAGTGAGAAGACAAGTTGTGGCAAGTAAAGAAAGGAAAATTGTTTGTCTACAATTCATATACACTCGCCAGACGAGAAGGAAAGGAAGAGGTGGCAGATTTTTGTCTTTTGTGGGTGGCATTCATTCACAATCATTCATCTTCCATTACACACATTTACAGCAATGGGCAAAGGAAAAAAGCTCCTGATTTAGTTGGTAGCAAATCGTAGTGTTTGATATTGATTTCAAATTCAGTTTCAATATTGTTTTGGGATTGATGTGAACCTTATGTGTGCATGGCTAGTTTTCTTTTGCACCCTAGAGTAACATGAATTTGTTTGTAACTTAATTTGATTTAATTTATTTAATCTTGCTATTATTAATTAACTTGTTTAGTGCTTACCACCCTTAGACATGTTTAGGGAATTTAGAATTGAACTCCGAAGAGGGAATTCTAAATAGACCATGGGATTAAATAGTGTATGATTGAATTTTAATCTGATTTGCGACTAGGATAAGAATATACCTAGAAGCCCTACATAGTCATATTAGAGCGGAATCGTTATAAATTGGCCTAGTAAATTATAGTAAGACATTACATAATTAAGCTAGGTAAGGATGTAAGTAGACCGGAAGACATTTATAGACACCAGTACTCTATATTAGCTAGTTGGATTAATTCATAATTAATTTAGTGGGAATAAAATTTAAGAAGAAGATAAGGATTAGTGGCTATAGGTTTTTTTTACTACTCGTGAATTTCTTTTTTTGTGAATATTTGTTTTATTTTATTTTCTTAGATGTTAGGTAATTAAACTCAATTTTCTTTTATTTACTCAACTTGAATGAAAATAGGATCTTATGCCTAATTATTAATTGTCTGAGTCTCTTTGGGATCGAACATGATTTACCACTTTATTAAAATACGATCCGTACACTTGCGGAATTTTTATCAAAATTTTAGTATCATCACAATCCCATTATACATTTGTGAATAGTGAACAAGATCGAAGACCTTAGCTAGAATAATTAAGATGATAGGCAAATTGAAGTTTTCTTCGTCGTTTCTTGGTTCAATAAAAAATTGTTGTTTTTCCTAATACGTTTAACGATTTATTTAATTTCCGTATCATCTCATAACCAGATTATAAGAAGCAATTAATGGACTTACACGCACATGTATGTGGGTTGTGGTGAAATATATTCTCATCACAGAAAGGAATATAACACGCACTATAGTGCAATGAAACCCCTCTCTGCAAGCACGTGTCTTGTCAGTCAGCTACGAACAAATTGATCTTAATATGTTTGGTTTGGTTGGAAAGAAATTTAACGAGTATGAGGGAAAATAGGAGAGAAAATGAATCTTTACCTATTTTTTGTTAGGAAAAAATAGACCGATGAGTAAGCTAGGGCATAAATAATCATATGAACTTATATTATTTTCTCATCAAGCAGGATAAAATGAATGCCTTCAATTTTCTCCTCCCCACGTTTCTCCCAACGAATCATGAAATATTGTATATATGCTAACAATAAGGAAATTTCTCATTCGATTTGGCAGCCGCCCAAAGGAGTAAATCCTTAATTAATACCAAACTAAACGTTTTAGTAATGATGCAGGATATTTTTCTGATCAGAAATGATGCAGGATATAGACTGACAGTTTTGTGGTCAGAAATTGATAAGATGCAACAAGTCAAAGTGGAAGCAATGTAAATATGAGTCTGGGAAAGTGCTATTTGCTTTATATACTTAGTTACAAACGCATATGTATACACGCATTGTTGACAATTTGGTATCAAGTTTTTAAGGATGGTGTGACATATGTATGTATGTTGTTGAACAAAAAATGGTAAGGCATGCTTGGAAAAGAAAGGTAAATATACCATTGACATACGAGAACATTCATGTAATTAACATTTTTTTTATATCAAATTTTTAGGAAGGGGTTTGGACTCAACCCAATCCAAGGGCAGGACACCTAACTCATGATCCACTGGGGCCTGTTCCTGTGGAATATGGAGCATACTAGCAAGCCAGAAAGTGTCTGTCCACACAGGTAGGTTACTCTCAGCTTCATGAATCGGCCGTCGTCGTATATCGCCCTTGGGTCAATTGCAAAAGAAATTTATAAATCGGATGCAAGGGTATAGCAATAGGGTGCAATCCGAGTCGTTCTCAAGGAGTCTTGTTTAATCTAACT
Organism: Mimosa pudica; assembly: GCA_029929735.1. Lineage (NCBI taxonomy): Eukaryota > Viridiplantae > Streptophyta > Magnoliopsida > Fabales > Fabaceae > Mimosa > Mimosa pudica. The sequence goes on along the minus strand of JAKELP010000004.1, from coordinate 12,768,419 downwards.
ATCCTAGTAAATTAAATGCAATGCAAAATGAATTTGGGTAAAGAAAATATATTTTTGTTGATTTTTGAAGATGGAATGAAGGATGCAAAACAAATAAATATTTTTGAAGATCGAAAATAAGTGTTATTAAATACCTTAGAGTGTGATTAATGACTAGTAATGCTTTAGGTTCAATTATAATCCAATTCAATCAAACTATCTACCAATACCATGAATAAATAGAAAGATATTAAATGAACTATAAAGAACATATACATGACCATGTATATTGATGAGTTCAAATCCCTCATTACAAACCAAAATCATAAATAAACTCAATAACAACCAAATCCAGTCCAATCTCAAAACATAAATGGTAAACCTAAACCTAGACAATCAAAAATATAAAGAGAAAGGAAAGGAAGGAATTAGGACTCCCCTTTGAAGAACCATAGCTCAAGCCACTTCCCATCAACTCCAAGAGTAAGGAGAAACTTTATTGAGGCATGGAAGGAGGAAGGAAGGTGGGAGATTGAAGAAATGGAGTGGAAAGTGAAGAGAAGAGGATAAAGGGAATGGAGGGAACTAGGGTTTTGGGGAGCACCCAACCCCAAAACTTGAGTTTCTAACCTAATTTTTACATCTAATATGTATCTAGACTTGTACTTAATGTTTGGGTTTAATTTGGGTCCAAATTGGAGGTCAAAAGAGCCCAAAACAAGCAAAAACCGAAGCTTTTATGTAGTAGTTCGCGATAGGGACTGTTCTGCAATTTCTGAAAGTTTTAGGTCAGCTTCTGTAATTTTCCCAGGACTGTTCTGAAGCATTTTCAGGATTCTGGGCCATTTCTGTAATTTCTGCCAAATGTTCAGAATAGCAATTTCAGCTCATTTTTCTCATTTTCTGCAAGGGAAAATTTACAACAACATATTACCTTTCATCCCAAAAATTAATGGCTTAATACAAACAATTAAATATGACGATTATGCCCCTATTTGACCCTTTTCACACACAATCATTTTTAATTCAATTAGATTATAATCAATGCATTTTATTTCAATATTGCATCTTTGAAATGTTAATAACTTCAATTTAGCACACTAAAAACATATAAATAGAAGGATTTGTCACTTCACTTAGCTACGGAGATGCCTCCGTAAGCGCCGCGATGGAGACATAATAAATTGTCACTCCCCAGGATTGAACTCGCAAAGTGGTGGTCAACCCGACACTCATTGTTCAATCTCTTCGCCACTGAACCCACACGGATGATGGGTAAACAGTTAATTTTATACATTTCACGTTTTGGCCAAAACATGAGTATATAATATTATTAATCCTTGAAGACTATATTTGCTCGGCGTGATTCACGCAAGATAACATGGCTGCGATGAGAAGGCACCTTTTCTTCACCCACTCATTTTTCTAATGCGTGCCAAACTGCCAATACATAATCACAGTTCACAAATGTTATGTTTGATCCATTAATCAAATATGTATAATTAATTATATTCGGCCAAAAAATAACTGTTACGTTACACACGTGCGAATTTATTTTTTTTCGCAAAAATATGGCAGTACTTTGCTAGCCAAATGTCTCTTTAACCCTATTCGATTTTTAATCATCCCTTCTTATTACAAATCAGGCACCATTGTTCAATCGCAACTGTATTTTAGATTCTATTTATTTCCACACACATAAATGTGCTTTATATTGTTTTATTGAGAAATGTGGTTTTTGTTTATCAACTAGATAGTACTACCCGTGCGTGCCCGGGGCAATAACTTGCAAATGACAAATGGTATGTAACTTCTTAAAAACATGAATGATTCAATAACAGGAAAACAAACCAATGTAAATGTAGTCCAAAAGGAAATAGTCAAGACAGCACAAGCAAAGGACATCATATTGACAACTAAGTTTGTAGGGAAATAAAAACATTGGCATTACATAGCGAATTTTATATTAGCCTTAAATAAATTTAAGTCTAGTCCTATTTATAAGGTAGTGAATTGATTTTTTTATTCTATTTATAAGGTAGAGGGAAAAAAATATTTTTTATATAGTTCCATTTATATAAGTCATATATAAATTTATTTATATGAAATGAATATTTTACCTCTTACTTGTTATATTATAGACTTTTTTTTATTACCCAAGAATATCTTCACCAGTGTGTCAAGTGGAACTAATCCATATAGGGGTAGACAGTTATGACCTGTGAATTTGCTCCATTCGCAAGAGTTAGGGATCGAACTCCCAACCACTTGCTTAAAAGATGAGAGTTATTAACCTGGCGGGTTGGCGTGAGTGGTAAGTACTCTCGTCCCTTAAGCAAGTGGTTGGGGGTTTGATCCTCAACTCTTGCGAATGGAGCAAATTCACAGGCCAGCTGTCTACCCCCCTATATGGGACTTCAGAGCAGCGAGGGATTAGTCTCACTTGACACGCTGGTGGGGATACTCTTGGGTAACCAAAAAAAAAAGATGAGAGTTATTACCACTCACGTCAACTCACCAGATTTTTATAGACTTTATTTTCATAAGATAGTGTATATATATTAAATTGAGTTAAAGTTAAAAAAATAAATTAATGAGCTCTAAGACACATACAAGTGATAAGGTTTATATTCTTTATTGTAATCACACTTGGATGAAATATGTTGGGGCTCTTATAAATAATAAGACTATGAGTAGCATAATAGTAGTTGCTCTTAAAATAAGTTGTCGCAAAAAAAAGCCAAAAATTTTGTTCATTTCGTACTGGAATTAAGTATCAGTAATTTCATTTACTGGATTTTACTAACTTTGTGTTTGAGTTCAATAACTCAAGTTTAGAGGATTTTCCATATACTTATCCATTGGTACTCATCCTTTCTTAATTAAAATAAGTAAACTGGTTCCAGAGTATCTCTGGATGCATCAAGTCTGGATGATACCCTCGTTGAATCTGGTATTGATGACGATGATCTGAATCTGAATTTAGCAGAAGATGTGATAGGAAATGCTGGTGTGGACTGATTCAATTTTTTTCTTTCAATTTCTTTCAAGCAGGGGAATATCAGTCATATTAAGTCAAAGTGTTGATGTGTCACTAGTTGGTCACGAGATTAGCTGAGGTGTCACTAATTAATTACAGAGTTAGCTGACGTGTCCAGAGTTAGTTACTTCGTGTTTGTATTACATCTCTATCTTACTAGTACATAAACACAAATGTACCAGTTCAAAGTTATGAAATGAAATTGAGATTTTGGCAAAGAGGAGGATGGTAGTAATTAAATGCGAAAGTGTGATGGGCCGAAGTGACATTTCATAAGGGAGAGCATGTGAAATGAAGAAACAAAAAAGGATGCCGACCATTGCGAAGATTTGCACAGTACAAAGACACGAGGCGAGAAACCAATAGAGTAGATCACGACTCACGAGTCTGAGAATGAGGTGGACACTTCTGCAACACATCGAGCCTCACCATGCTTTTATGGGCTTCCACGTCTCGACCTTGCATTCCCTATCATTCACTCATATGCTCATGTCCCAAAAAGGGGCTTGGACACCTCATTGACATTGAGTCATCTCTGTACAGCGTTAATCCATGGCCCGGAAAAGCAAAATAACTTTTCTGTATAATACTTTACATATAATTTAAATTCAAATAATTAATCGCTAGCCACGTTATTTGGCCAAGAGGAGAAAAATAATCATATTATATTCCGCCTACCATATCGTTTCATCTACACATTCACATTGTTGGCCAGGAATAATTTACCATTAGTAGGTGTGACCGTGTAAATGCTCAAAACTTTTCCAATTAAAAAGTACAAAAAACATACTAATTCAATTATGACATTAAAATTTCATGTCATAATTTAATAGGGGTACTTAATTTAATGTCATATCCAATACACATAATATATAGAATTTATTATGAAATGTTGAAATTAAAGTATGGTGTCAAGTACTTTTACTTTAATTATCTTCTAATTTATGGTAAAAGAAATTATCTTCCAACTTAAAGATATTTTTGTACTCTTTAATATTCTGAGTCTAGATCTTATGACTGATGTCAAATTATTTGTTATATGTAGTCAAAATGTTATTATTCATAGTAAAAACACTTGTTATTAGTTAAAATGTTATCTCTTGTAAGATAAAAAAACTTCTTAAATATACAAGACATTTAAGACTTTTGATACAGTGTAAAATCAAATATATTACTCAAAATCATTTCAAGCGATAAGAATAAATTGTGAGAATGCAAGTCATACTTTTTTTTTGTTAAATAGGAGTACCTCTGTAATATACTGTCTATTGATATTCGACCAATTCAAACTCAGAGTTTGGAGTGTAGCTCGCATAAGTCCCCTCTCTTAGTGAAAGACTTGATTAATTGCATATTCTAATGAAATTTTCTCGTCAAATAAATCAAACATACCATAAAAGACAATAAAATAATTTTTTTTATCCATGATCAAGGTATCCCCTCACTTGATAAGTGAGAGGCTAATCCCCCACTGATTTGTAGGCACCTCAAAGGGTGGGACAGCTGGCCTGTGAGATTTAATACTTCTCCATACAATAAAATAATTTCTTCAAACATATCATTGCGGGCATATAGTAATTTTTTAATGTCGTAAGCATCAAAAGGTTTTTAATAAATGGCGGGAGCGTGACTCATCCCAGCAATTATATGCATTTAATTATAATCATTAAGACAAAAATTAAGATACATGTGAGAATTTCTTTTTTTTTTTGCCAGTACTTGTGAGAATTTCAAGCAGTTTAAAATTTAAAATCGCAAATTCATATACTACTACAGTACTCCTATGTAAAGTAAAAACTAAAAAGTCATATATAGAATAGAAGTATTGAAAAAGAAAGCCATAGAACATGATACATCTGTCGAATGGTGATGCAAAGAAAACATAAATTCTACTTTTCATTCACTTTCATCACAGGCCCATTGAATCTCTCCCTCTTCTCTCTCATGTGAGCTATGTGTGCTTCTGCTTAGCTTGGTAAGTTTTCTCACTTTAGCTTTAATTCGCGTTTATGCTTAATTTTTAGTACATGACTAGCTAGTCACTGTATATTCAATTTTGCCTTTTGAACTTAGGCGTTAAATTCGAAGTAATTTTGTTTAGATAATGAGTTTTGTTGGTTGTTGTGATACCCAGATTCACAAGGATTTAGTGGGGTTGTTTATGGTGTTAAATTTTGTTGAATTAATTATTTGGTTTTTTATTGGGAAGTCAAAGTTTGTATCTTTCATGGTCCAAGTATGAGTTGGATTATTTCAAAGATATGCAGGTGTTCTTAATTATGAACCCTAATTGTGGTTTAAGATTATTCTTCTTTGAAATTGAGTTTTTTCACTTGTATTCTCTGAGAAGTGGTATATTTCTCTCATGCAAAGACTTGTTGAGTTTCTTTGCTTTTGAGGGTTAATATACAAAACAGTATTACATTGCCATTTGTGTGATTTAACCCAGTTCATCATTGTTTAGTATGTATTTTCCTTGAGGGGTTGCAAGTTAATTGTTGAATAATTAGGCTTCTCATTTTATTCCCATTTCTCAATTTATAATGTGTTTCATGAACTATTGTTTCAGAGTTAAGAGGGAAAATGTTCTGCTGAAATTCAACCATTCTTTTGAAGCTACTCTAGTTATCAAACTTGCTGCGAGTTCTCGCAGTTAGATGTGCTTTTGTGATCATATCTGTGTCTCTTGGATCAATAAGGTTTAATTGTTGCCTGTGCTTTTCTCCTTCATGCTTGGCAAAAGTGTGCCACAGATTTGGACATCACTTTTTTGCTTTCCCCTGATGCATGACTGGCACACAAGTCTATCAAGTGTGCCTGTATGTTTAGCTCACAATTTAAGTGTAGACGGTTGAAACGTGTTTCTTTATATGGTAGCTACACTCTGTAGTTGTATTATTCGTTCATCTTGCTGTGTGGCCTGGCATGGATAACAAATCCACTGTCTTGATGGGGAAATATGAATTAGGAAGATTGCTAGGCCAAGGTACCTTTGCAAAAGTTCACTATGCACGGAGCACGTCAACTAATCAGAGTGTGGCTATTAAGGTAATTGACAAGGATAAGGTTATGAAATCTGGGCAGACTGAACACATCAAGCGTGAAATATCTATCATGAGGAAGGTTAGACATCCCTATATTATACAGCTCTTCGAGGTGATGGCCACCAAGAGTAAGATTTATTTTGTTATGGAATATGCGAAAGGTGGTGAACTCTTCACTAAGTTATCTAAAAAAGGAAAACTCAAAGAGGAAGTTGCACATAGATATTTCTGGCAGCTGATCAATGCAGTTGAGTTTTGTCACAGCAGAGGCGTGTACCACCGAGATATTAAACCAGAGAACCTCTTGTTGGATGAAAATGGGAATCTGAAAGTTTCTGATTTTGGGTTAAGTGCTCTGACAGAATCCAAGAGGGAAGATGGCATGCTGCACACGACTTGTGGCACACCCGCATATGTTGCTCCTGAAGTCATCAAAAGGAGAGGCTATGATGGTGTCAAAGCAGATGTTTGGTCTTGTGGAGTTGTATTGTTTGTATTATTGGCAGGTTATCTCCCTTTTCATGATCCAAATTTGATAGAGATGTATAGGAAGATTGACAGAGCAGAATTTGAATGTCCTAGTTGGTTCTCACCAGAAGTTCGCAACCTTTTATGCATGATGTTAGATCCAGATCCTGATACCAGGATCTCTGTGGAAAAGATCAGGGTGTATTCTTGGTTTAAGAAAGGACCAGGTTCAAAACTTAAAAAACATGTAGCGGAAAAGAAAGCGCCGGGTGAACATCCTTCCAATCCAAGTGAAGAAGCAGAGGCAAAGGAGGAGTCAGTTATACCAACTAGTATAAATGCATTTGATATCATATCCCTTTCTGCTGGTTTCAATCTTTCTGTATTCTTTGCAGACAGTTTTAAGAAAAGAGAAGCCAGATTTACCTCTAGACAATCTGCACGGACTATCATATCGAAACTCGAAGAGACTGCCAAGCGTCTGAAGATGAAAATAAAGAAGAAAGCCGCAGGTTTGTTGAAGCTAGAGGGCATCAAGGAAGGCAGGAAGGGTATTTTGTCCATTGATACAGAAATCTTTGAGATCACTCCATTTTTCCATCTAGTGGAGGTGAAAAAATCAGATGGAGATACATTGGAATTTCAGAAAATACTGAATGAAGGCATAAGGCCTGCCCTTCAGGATATCGTCTGGGTTTGGCAAGGTGATGACCAAGAACAGCAAACACAGCAATCAGACCAACAAGTGCAGATAAATGACCTCCAGCCACAGCAATCACCGCTGTAGACAGTAGTGCATTTATAATGTGCAATTTTGTACTTGATTTTATATTTTAGTTCGTCTTGTATGTACAGGGTACACTTTTTCCATAAAAAATTATCTTTATATTATACTCCCTCTGTTCCTAAATATAAGATCACTTTGGGGAAGTGGATAAGTTCCTATATATAAGATCACTTCCTATTTTATCTCAAGTTTTGCCCAAACTACCCTTATACTCCCTCTTTTCATTGAAAACCTCTCCTCCTTTTAAAGTTAAGTAATTGAAGGGATTTTGGGAAGATCATGTAATTTTATTGTCTTCCTTAATCTCTCCAAATTAACTAAAGTGATCTTATATTTAGGAACGGAGGGAGTAGTATATAATATGTTCCCCAGTAATTCAGTTATATGGCATGAATAGTTCCGCCTATACTAACTCAGACTAGTCAATTAGATGCCCTATTATTAAACCACTTTAATATTCAGTTTAAAAAACACTTTAAAGCGAGATATAGCATGACCTTGATTTCTGGAAGTTTGATTGAAACTCGGCTGAGTCATATGCAAAATTTTCACAATTTAATTTTCAGAATGCTAAGAGCTGCTTTATAATTCCCAACAAAATTCAACTTAATAACAATAGCAAAGTCTTATCTCAGTAAGTAAGGTTAATTACATCAATTGTATAATGTAGTTGTCATTAATTCATACCCATTGTCAGGGCTTTACACAATCATTGCCATGCATGTTTCTTTACCTGGGTCATATACAAATTTCAACTTATTATGAACATATTTTTATGTGGGTGATCATAGCATTTTGAACACAAAATATCATCATATTGTAATTTTGTAATACTTAATATGCAAAATAAGGTATGAAACACATCATTAAGGAGGAGGGGCTAACATCAGATCAAAAGGTACAACTTTTTACAAAATAATTATCATAAGAAAATTGGAAAGGTAAATGAACATTCTTCCTTTATTTCAAAACCATGAGAGGTCTGATCCATAACAGAAAATTTTGAGAGCCAAGCCTCGGGATTTTACATTTCACATAGACTGTGAAAAGACAAGGCAACAGCTAATGCTTTCTGCTTACGTTTTTCTGCTGATCTAATATGATCAGAGAGAATAATAATTGTACAACTCTGTAAATTTCTCCACCACACTGGTGAATTTCTTATTGCACAAGACATCACAATTGAATGAAGTTGGGGGACTTCGTTAAGTCAATAAAACCACCAACAGCACGAGTAACCTTTCTCCTCTTCTTACCAACTGAAAAGCTATCGCAAGCTGCTGGAGTAGACAAATCTATTATCTCGGCTTCATTGGACATGTCCAGGTCAAATCTGAGTTCTTCACTCTTATTACCTGATATTGCCCCTGGTTGTTTGCAATCTGCTTGACTCATTTCAGCACTGCTATTATTCACAGGACTAGTAAAATCTATAACTTCAATCATCTTTTCTTTTGTTGAAGAATCTTCACTCCTATTAGCTGATATTGCTCCTGATTGTTTGCAGCAATCTGCTTGACTCATCTCAGCACTGCTCTTATTCATGGGACTTGTAAAATCTACTACTTCAATCATCTCTTCTCTTGTCGGTAACTTTAATGGTGGTGATTTATTCACCTCTGATATGATAGAACCCAATGGCTCCCTTTTATCTAATGAAACAAACGAAACACAAGGTTCTCTTGCTTCATATTCTTCATCTTGGGTTGAATGATGAGTGAGGGAATCATCAGCTGTGTCTGGAACAGACTCAGTGTTACTTGTAATACCACTACGTTCCTCTTCACTGGTTCCACAACCTTCACCGGTGTCATTGTCTTCATTCTCAGACCAACCTTCAATGTGTTCTGTATAACACGGAAGTTCATCCATGGATCGAGTATAAACCTTCATGTGCTCCGGCAAACTTGGGCAAGAGGAAGAATGTTGCACGTACTTTGTTGAGAAAAAGTTTACTGCCAAATTCAAGCTGTGACCAATCATAGCATTGTATTAGAACACCCAAACAAAATTATATTGTGACAAAAACTAAGTACATTAACATTCTCCCCTATACTAGAAGAGAAGGCACACCTCTGCCAGTTTGGGAGAGTGAGCATTGTGTAAGCAAGCTTAATCTTGTTGGCAACTCCTGAAAGGGATTTAAAGGTAGAAGCAACCTGTCTTACAGCCAATGATTCCACAGGATGCTGCCAAGCCCATTCAAACTGCAATTCCCACACAAAATAACAACTTTAAAACATTGACTAGGACATTACCATTCTGGGTAGTACAATTCTCATGATGATAACATGACAGGCTCTTCTGAGCCAAGCAAAGACAATAATCATATTATACTACTACCACATCAGATCAGATCATATCAGACCAAAGAATTCCCTTCAAGTCAATTGCGAAAAACCCATATACTCAAGTAACTGGTAAAACATAATCAAAGAAAGTGACCAAAGCGTTGAAGAAAAACGGCACTCTCAAAGTACAAATAAACTTGTTGCTGAAGTCTTAAAATTTAGGAGCAAATTAAGCCAAGTGATCAATAAGATACTCCCTCCGTTCCTAAATCTAAATATAAGATCACTTTCCATAATATGATTAGATTAATGAGTTTAGTTAAGTTAGTTATTCACACATGATATTACAAATTTATCCTAACCATAAACCTTTATCCCTACTCTCCTCTCTTGTTATCATATATATAAGCATTGCTAAGGTTAATATGGGGGAAAATGAGAAAAATTAGAAAATAAACTTATATTTAGGAACAAATTAAAATATGAAAGCGAATTTAGACAGAAAAATATCTAGTTTTTTATCACTAGAAAATCATATAGTTAGACCAAAGATAAAATTAGCCCAAGCAAGCATAGGAAATTAAGTATTGAAAGAGCAAAGTATGCACCTTAAGGGCCTCCACATTAGTTGGAAAACCATGTATACACAAAACCATCTCCCAAGGCCTTTTCCACTTAGTCCTCCAAGCTCCCATTCTAATATCACCATTGTGCTGCCTAATCCGACGTCGTGGGTTCACTGTAAATCTGTGATTCCATGCAAACAAAAAACCCATCAATCAAAAACCAAACTTTAAACACCCATCATTTCAATTCATAAAAAGATCAAAACTTTACAACAATTACAAACCCGATGTAGGTGTGGCCTTTGAAGCGAGGATTGAGAGAGGCCAAGAGGTAACAAGCGAAGAAGCCTCCTTTGTTATTGGAATCATCGGAATCAGAGGATTGTTGTTTGGTGGGTTGTTGTTCTTGTTGAGATTGATTGAGAGGCTTTGACTTTGAGGCCTTTACTTTGTATTTCAAAAACTCCTTTGGTGAAGAATTTGCCCTTCGCCTTGAGACCTTTACTTGGTGTTTCCTAGAATCCTTTGTCGTTGGAACCTTTCGCTTCCCCATCTCGTTCTCGCCGATCCAAAAATATGACCGTTGCGGCTTCTGCCTTTTGCTTCTATATATATGATGTGTGTGTATTGAGAAATGTAGCGGTCGGTGCTTTCCTTGGTTTCAGATGGCGGCAATTATGACACATTATTATTATTATTATTATTCCCATAATGCTTCGATTTGAGTAATTTACTTTTTTGAGAAATCACGCAACGGTCTGTCAATGCTTGTCATCAAACTCGTGGAATGTGGATCTGATTTTTTTTGGGGTAATTAATTAGAGGTCCCCAACAAGGGAGTTAATACTGGAAAAGTCCCAAAAGTTGAAAATATTAATGTAGGGTCCCAAGGGACCTCACATTAATATATTTGAAATGTGAAAAGACAGTTTTGTCCCTAGCTTTAAAAAAAAAATTTACCCTCCTCCTCCCTCACCCACCCCCCTCCCCCCTCCTCCTCCCTCACCCACCCCTCCCCTTCCAGCCCGTCCTCCAGGCCGCCCCCCACCCCCACTCCAGCCCCCCCACCCCCTTCCCTCCATCGCCCCCCACCTCCATCAGCCCCCACCCCCCACCTCACCCCCTCCCTCCATCGGCTCCCACCCCCCACCCCACCCCTCCCCACATCGGCCCCCCCACCCCACCCCCTCCCTCCATCGCCCCCCACCCCACCCCGGTGTGGGGAGGGAAGCGGGTGGGAGCCGATGGAGGGAGGGGGTGGGGTGGGGGGTGGGGGCCGATGGAGGTGGGGGCCGATGGAGGGAAGGGGTGGGGGGCTGGAGTGGGGGTGGGGGTCGGCCTGGAGGGGGGAGGGGGGTGGGTGAGGGAGGAGGAGGGTAAATTTTTTTAAGGCTAGGGGCAAAACTGTCTTTTCACATTTCAAATATATTAATGTGAGGTCCCTTGGGACCCTACATTAATATTTTCAACTTTTGGGACTTTTCCAGTATTAACTCCCTTGTGGGGATCTCTAATTAATTTTCCTTTTTTTTTATCAAAGATAAACTATGTGATTTTACATCGAAATCGTGCGGAATAAATGCCAACAATTGTTTTAAAAGAGATTTAAAGTTAAATATTAGTACTATTTTTGTTTCCTAATATAAAATTATTTTCTCTAATTTGATTAGATTAAAAATGTTAGTTAAGTTAATTATTAATACATGATGTTACCAATTATTCTAACTATATACCTTTATCCTCAGTCACTGTGCAAAACGCATAGGTTAGGCTGCCTAGTATATTTCCTTCTGCAGTACCCTCACCAAGTGGGGACTAGAACTGAGTTGGCCCTTTATATACCTTTATACTCACTCACTCTCTCTTACTTCTTATTAATGATACACATTATTTAGGTTAATTTGTTAAAAAAGTTAGAAACATTAGAAAATGATCATATATTTAGGAAAAAATTTAAATTAACAATTAATTTTATATTTATGAAAGGAGAGAGTAGTTCTTTACCCAAAAAAACATATAATATTTTTTTTGATAAAAAGGAAGGAAAATACAAACAAAAATTAACCTACATCCTTAAATTGGGCAAGACAGATTTCGCCCTATGCATACATCTAATAATGCCTTTGATCTCTGCTATGACTTCATACACACTTGAACATTCATTATTATGGGTCACTTCATTCCTTCTTCTCCAAATCAACCAGCAAGACACACAAAAAACTTCATTCCAGTTATCCATCTCATACTCTCTACGCATCTTCACATTCTTCCTTAACCAATCATGTAAATTACTTTCCCAAAATTCTTTATTTGCAAAAGAGATTCCCAAGTTAAGCCAAACCTCTTTAGCATTACCACATTCTCTTATCACATGTACCGTTGATTCCAATTGCGAATGACACGACGCGCAAGAACCATCTGGATGAATTCTCCATTCAAGCAACCTCTCATTAGTAGGAAGTCTATCATGCATAAAAAACCACATCTGCATTTTACATCTCTGAGGGACCTTGAGCCTCCAAATGTTCCTCCAACATTGATCCTCCTGAGCATTAAAATCAGCAACTTTCGTATATGCTGATCTGACAGAGAACATCTCACTCCTCTCAAGCTTCCATCTAACTTTATACTCTTCATTCCTGTGAACAACCTCAATCTCATTCTTAACATTCTCCCAAACAGCATTAATTCCACTCCACACTCTTGACCCCGGCTTCTTTGCTCGTATAATAGGGATCAAATCTTGACCACAATTATATTTACTTCTAATTACTCGGGCCCACAATGCATCCTTGTTATTCACCAACCCCCATCCCACTTTCATCATAAAAGCCTTATTCTGAAGAGAAGCATGACGAAGACCCAATCCACCACACACTTTAGGATAACAAACTTTGTCCCACGCCACCAAATGAGCTTTCTTCTTATCACTTGTTGAACCCCATAAAAAATTTCGGGCATTCCTCTCAATCTCATAGCAACAAGCAACAGGAATAATAGACGTTTGCATCACATGATTAGGAATAGACAAAGCCACTGAATTAATAAGAGTATTCCTCCCTGCCAGAGACAAAGAATGACACTTCCAGCTAGCCAATCTTTGTTTTACCTTATCCACCGTAAATTGATACATTGACTTAGAAACCCTCTCATGATGAAGAGGAACCCCAAGATATCTACCCAAATCAGCAGACATATTAAATCCCAAACTATGACTTAGTTGAGATTTAATATTATGATTAATATTGCGAGAAAAGAAAACTCTTGTCTTTCCTTCATTTATCTTTTGACCCGAAGCATCACAAAACGCATTAAGACAATCTTTAATCACTTGTACCTGGTCTAAACGAGCTTCAGCAAAAATAATCAAATCATCAGCAAAAAACAAATGAGATAATGGTGGTCCCCCTTTATTAAGACGAATTGGTCTCCAGTTTCCAGATGAAATATTTGACTGAATCAAATGAGCCAACTTCTCCATACAAATCACAAATAAAAACGGAGACAAATGATCACCTTGTCTAATACCTCGGGAAGGATTAAAAACATTTGACTTACTACCATTCCACAATAGTTGCATAGAGGGAGAAGATATACACTCCTGAATCAAGAAGATCAAGCTCTCCGGAATTCCCACCTCCCTTAAACAATTAATAGCGAATTCCCAATTAATTCTATCATACGCCTTCTCCAAATCAATTTTTACAGCCATAAAACCTTTCTTTCCCTTCATAGTTTTCATGGTATGGATCACCTCTTGAGCAACAATAATATTGTCGGAACTCAAACGTCCCGGAACAAAACTACACTGATTAGGGGAAATAATAGTCGACATAACAGGCTTAATCCGATTAACTATGATTTTCGTTATCAATTTATAAATCACATTACAAAGGCTAATCGGACGAAAATCTCTTATAAATTCTGGGTTTGGGACTTTAGGAATAAGCACAAGAAAAGTCTGATTAACCTCCCTAATCAAACAAGGATTCTCAAACACCTTTCGCACAAAATCAATAACATTTCCACTAACCTGTTTCCATTGAGCTTGAAAGAATAAAGGATTAAAACCATCAAAACCTGGAGCTTTAAGAGGGCCCATACTCTTCAAAGCAGTCTCAACTTCCACCTCTTTCACATCAATATTCATATTACTAATAACACTCTCCGTAAGCATAGGATAAGATACATCAACATTCAACACATCCCTATGCGCACGATCTTCAGAAAAAAGCATATGATAAAAATTCACAGCTACATTCTTTATCTGATCCACATCAAATATCCACTCTTCATCCTCACCCTTGAGAGCTTCAATACGATTTATCCTCCTCCTTGCATTCGCCCTTCGATGAAAATATTTCGAATTTTTATCCCCTAAATAAAACCACTCACACCTTGCCTTTTGAGCCCACATAATATCTTCCTGCAAAATTAGTGTCTCTAGTTCTTGCCATAGTTCTTTCTGAAGCTGAGAGAGAGAAGACCAAGAACCTTGATTCTTTAAACTTCTACTAATACCATCAAGCCTAGCAAAAAAAACATATAATATTAGTTAATAATATTGTGAGAGTTGTATGTATTAATCCCAATTATTCGAATGAAATTTGTTTGATATTAAATTTTTTTGAATTTGAACCAACTATTTAAAGAACTCCAAAAATTGACAGCATTTTGTCTTGAGATAAAAGTAATGTTTTAATAGGATTACGAGTGGTCTTTTGCCCATACCTAAATTTAATGTTTTTTTATAACAAAAAGTTTAGGTGTTTCTTTAATTGATGAATGAATCATGGTAAAATAGAAAAGTAACGGTTTAAATCTTTCTTATATAAATGTAAACGTAAATGTATTTTATTTGTCTTGAGATAAAAGTAATGTTTGAATGACAAAACGAGTGGGTTTTTCGCCTATGTCTAAATTCAATGGTTTTTTGTGACAAAAAAATTTAGATGTTTAGGTGTTTCTTGAACGGATGAATATGATGAAAATAGTAACATAATGGTATAAATATTTCTTATATAAACTTAAACGTAAACGTATTTTATTGTATCATTTTTTATCAGAATAAAAATGGTATCAGAGTTATGTAATTATGTATATTATTATGTAGTGTGTATGTTATCAAATGTATTTTTATTGTAGTTATTATAAGACATCAATTACCCAAATAAATTGGTCAAAACATTAAAATTATTTTAAATTTTAATTAATTCAAAATATTGTCTCACAAGTTACACTAAACTCTAATACTCCCTTATGGGTGAAAGTGATGAGAGAGAAGTATGGGTGTGGGGAAGATCTTGTGCCAAGAGTGAATGCAAAGAAGATAAGTTTGAATGCTTGGTTGGGATTGAGGAGAGTGTGGAATAAAGTGGAGGACAGATGTGAGGTAGATGAGAATACTCACGAGGTCAGATGGAGATTTACCAATTATGGCTCATTTTCGGTTTGTTCAGCTTATGATAAGTTATTGAAAGACCGAGGGAATGATATATTATTTGGCTGCAAATTTGGAAAGTGGATACTGTTCAAAGATGCAAGACGTTTTTATGGCTTGCTTTACATGGGAAGCTTCTCACTAATGAAGTTAGATGTTTTAGACATATGACAGTGGATAATAAATGTTCTTGGTGCAACAAATCTGAATCTTTGTTGCATGTGTTGCGAGACTGTGGGGAAACCTCGAAGCTGTGGAAGGAAATTATTCCTATGAAATTTCATTATCAATATTTTAATGTAGATTTGAAGGATTGGTTAACCAAGAATATTATGAAGAGTGTAAATCTTCTAAATTCCAAGTGGTTTAATCTCTTTTCTACGGTGGTTTGGTTAGTGTGACTGAGGAGAAATGAGAGGGTGTTTGAGAACAAGATAATGTCGAACGCATCTATTGTTATTTAAGCACGAAGTATTTTAAAGGTGATCAGTAAATCCAAGCTTCGTTTGAAAGGTGTTAATCTTAATGGTTGTGTGGTGGTGAATAAAGAAGAAAGATGAAGTTTACCAGACAAAGGGTGGGTTAAAATTAATGTGGATGAAGCAGTTAATTGAATGCAGCAAGGTGGTTGTGGAGGAGTGATTAGGGATAATAAAGGATATTTCATTGCAGGTTTCTTCTTTCAAATAAATAATTGTTTTAGCTTGTTGGCTGAGTTAAAAGCGATGCTCCATGGGTTAAAGTTAGCTTGGGATAAAGAGTTCAGAAAGGTGGTGATTGAATCAGACTCATTAGAAGAAAAATCATGTAGGTGACTTGGACCAAGTTTCTGCATGTATTGGTGATATTTTGAAGATTCAGGAGCAGGAGTGGAGTACGCAGATTAGGCATATTCCTAGGGAAGCTAACAAAGCAGCTGATATGTTAGCAAAAATGGTGTTTAGAGCAACACTTGGTTTCCACGATGTGGAATATCCTTCAGACTTGTTGAATGATGTTTTACTGTAGGATGTTAGTAGTTTGAGAACTGAGTAGTTTGTTGAAGGGTTTTCTCTCCTTTGTTATAAAAAAACTCTAATACTCCCTTGAATCCTTAATATAAGGCATCAATTACCCATTTATTTTGGTCATTTTTATAAGGCACTTGGTAGTTTCCAATAAACATTGATTACATTTTTCCATCCACACCCATATTTAATGAGGGAGTGGAAGAGATAATCATTAATATAGTTTTGGAATTTAGAATATAGTTTTCCTATATCTCTTATCAATAATATTGTAAATTACTTGAATTTAAGATGTTTTAATGATTTTAACTAATTTTATTTGTTTGTGAGATTTTAACTAAATTACTTTGAGTAATAACAAAGACTAGAGGGAGTACTATCTTATTGATGGGAGATAAAAAAATATTATTATTAATTACAACTCTCTTTTCAATTCAAAAAAATCATTACTGTCTTCCACTACCCCTTGTTAATTATACATGGCAAAAATAATTAAGGTACCTCAAAAATCAATAAGTGACTTATAAAAATGCCCAAATAATCTTACTAATTGGTGCGTTATAATTATAATAAGGATAAGACGAAGTATGATGTATACAATAGAATGGTCGTTAATGTTACTAAAGGATTCAAACATATGTAATCAAATTGAATGTTGAAAATAAAATTGAATAATTTGACAGCATTTATATCGTAATTTTAATTTTTGTGTTATGTACCAATATTAAAAATTTTCTTGGTGAAATGAATCAGATAAATGTTAATACGCTAAAAATGTTAGTATTCTATCAATTTGGTATAGACGTCTTGGCAAAAAAAAATTTGGTATACAAGGAATACATGTATCTTGTTGCGAGTTACTATCACTAGTAAAACTAGATAAAAAAGCTTTCTAAAATAAAATTTGTATGCATATTTCACATCTGTTTTCAACGAAAGCAACGAATTGCCAAAAAATTTGACGTTTGAGCATCAGAATCAAACTTTTCTCTAATCGTTTATCATACAACTTTAATAATGTTAGTTTCTATAAATAACACTCCACGAGAACTTGAACATAACTTAGGACCCGTTTAGTTGGATTGAAAGTGTGTATTGGAAATGGAAATGGAAATGAAATTGAATATAAGAGGATAAAAATGAAAAGTAGAAGTAAATTAAATAATAATGAGATGTAAAAGTTTGTGGGCCCAAAAAAAATGTGAGATGGAGAGAGAAAGTTTGTGAGTACTGGATATATGGAAATTAACTTTTTCATTCCCTTTTCTCATTTCCATTTCAACTTTCTCATCATCCAATTTTCTCATTTCCATTTCAACTTTCTCATCATCCAAACTTGCTCTAATCTAACTTTCTTTTGAAGCTTCCAAACAACAAGGGCCCCTTTGCTCCATGGAAATTGAGGAATATAATTAAAATTGGGGAATTGGGAAAAGTAATTTATATACATCCTTGGGCCCACAAACTTTTTTCCTCCATCTCACACTTTTCTTAGGCACCACAAACTTGACTTTCCAATCATTTTCTAATTTACCTCTAATTTTCACCATTACCCCCTTATACTCTATTCCATTTTCATTTCTTTTATATACTTGCAATCCAACCAAACAATGTTGTCCATATTTTTTATTTATTTTGCAGAAGGCTTAGCTTAGTTTAGAGGGAAACCAACGTGGCAATGATTCGTTGGGAATGGGAAAACGTGTTGGATTTGATTGTTTGATAAAACAGTGAGTTGAGAACTTGAGATGTTTGTGTAAATATGAGATTGTGCAATCAAACCCCAAAAATTTGCCAAGATGATGGCTAAATAAAACTGAAATGTTAAACCGCCTAAAATGCCTGCTTTTATATTGTAATAATAGAACCAATTTCATATTGTGCAAGCAACAACAATGGAAAGAAAAAAACAACACGAAAATAATTAAACCATGCTTATGCATGATCATAAAGAGATTATTTCTTTTTTTTTAACACATAAAGAGATTATTTCAATTATAACTTGACCCAAGTTAAACTTGAAATAAAGTTATAACATCAAGTTTAGACAAGTTACATCTATGACCTACCAAAATGCAGCAAAATAATACTTAAAATTAACTGAATTTAGGACCCAGCGTTTTGCCTGGAGCCCAAGACAACTATCATATAAATTTTGTTTGTCAAGAAACTTGTCAAATTCATTATGAGAAGTCAAGCTTGAGGTAGAAGACGCCACCTTTCTCTAGACTTTAACAACTCGTGCTATTTTTGATAGAACTGTTCTTAAAGTCCGGATTCCTGCCCCAGATTTTGAACTTACCATCATCTACAATAGGCACAATGCCAACTATATAACTTGCTTACAAGAATAATAAAGTTTTGAACATATATATACCAAAAGAACCAGTTTACCGTAGGCTGAACAACAGACTTGTGCTCCTTGAGGCTCTATGAAGATAAACGGTTTACAGAAGAGTGTTAGTCACAAAAACAAGAGTTCTCAGGTAAAGATCAAATTGAATGGCAAAAACTCACCTCTTCAATTTGCATGGCTCGGCGTGCCACATCGACTGGGAATACCATGTCTGTTTTAGTTAGTACAATCTGGTATTTAGTTTGATATCTGCAATTTGATCACATGCATTATGAAGTACATGCCATACTGCCTCCAGATTTTTTCAGTTTATATACTGCAGAACAAGAGTTAATGCAATTGTACCAGACTAACCATATACCTTTCCATCAAGTCAATAAGTTCATGATCCCTTGGCTTCATGCCCCATTTTGTATCAATTAACAGGCATACTCGTTTGAGGCCAACTCTCATTGAAACATACTCCTTCACCTACAATTCGGATGTTTTCCAAGGGAAATTTTTGGTCAGATAAACTGTGAAAAATCAATTAAATACACTCCTTACACATGCGAACAAAAAAACTAGACAAATTCCAACAGCACAAATAGACATTCGAATAAACTGTCTAAGAGTAAAGACACAGGGCAATGGTGCACTCCAAAAATAATGCAGGAAAAGATTCTTAATGTGGTATACAACATGATCCCAGATGCCATCATATTCATGCCACCAGAAAAAGGAGTTTTGTGGACGAGGAATTAATTAACACATTTATTTTGAAAAAAAAAACGGCCTTCAACTAAGAATAAGTAAGCCTCTTCTCTTTATCTATTTGTCATCCTTCTCCCAATAGCTCATAAAGTAATGAATTAGCCACATAAAATGCTGAATCTTCATCACCAAAGGATAACTAATTATTTAATCCAGAAATTAATATAATAGAGAAAGGCTTGAAACAACAGCATATTAGCACTATGAAGTATAATAATGGGTTGGTGAAACCAAATTTTGGGAATTCAAGTTGCAAACTTACAAGCTCTTCCCATGCCTCTTTCACCTCTTCTTTTGCATATGCAAATCCATATCCTGGCAAATCGACTAAGCAAAGCTTTGTTCCTAGATTGAAGAAATTAATGGTCTGGAGAGGATTCATCAGTTACAAAAGGAATTGCATCTTAAAAGGCTAAAACATTTAATACTTAAAGTTTCAATATCTACCAACTTCAAATGATCTACGATACCTGAGTAAGGCCAGGCTTGTCTGATGTCCTTACAACCCCCCATTGTCTGGTGAGTGCATTAAGAAGAGAGGACTTCCCAACATTTGACCTTCCTGACAATCAGAATCAGGTAGATATCATTTCACTCAGTGTCTCTCGGCAGGTACATCGGAAAATATAAATCAGTCTTATTTCTCAGGATTGCTGTGATGTAGTAGGATATGATAAGATGTAATAATAAGCAAAATTACTAGGAAACCTTTTCGTCAACACTGCTGTGATGTAATTACATGCCAGGAAAGTTTGGGGTATGGGTAAAGGGAGGGAAAAAAAAAACACAAATATAAGTGCAAATATCATCAGTTGACAGATCAAGTGAGCTACATTTGCTTAAACAATTATGTCCTTTCAATTTCATTTTATTTCTGTCCGGTGTTTAATGAACTTACTACTCCCGCCGGTCCTAAATATAAGACCTAATTGACTTTTTCTGGAAAATCCTAAAAAAGCAAAATAAGTTAATTATAAATTGATTTACCTAATTTTTTCCCTTAAACTCGTTTATTTTACCTATAAACTAATGGATAATCTAAAAATATATCAAATATGTCATCATTTAATAACCTATTTCGCAACCTTAATCTCTCCAAAAAAAAAGTCAATTAGGTCCTATATTTAGGACCGGAGGTAGTACTAGGGATCCCATAGTCAAGTACTCAACCTGCCATATCGAACAATAGGCTTCAGGCTTGAAGGTTTCTAATTGTTTCAGCCATTTGTATTATTAGGTAACAACTTTAGGAGCCTAAATATTAGCATAGGCCTTGTATTTGGACAGCCAGGTCCAAAGGTATTAATATTAAGTGATATTTCTGAAAACCACAATAAAAAACAACCCGAGTCAACATATATACACAGATGCCCCATGAATCCAAGGTTCATTACTCCCCCCCCCCCCCCCCCGGGTCTGAATTTTTTGTTCTAATTGGATCTGTTCACTTCATCAAAACGTTTTATTAATCAAGACAAACCCCAAACCCTTTTGCAAAGCATTATACTAGCTACAGCCACAATCTAATTCATAGATTCATGGCCCTAGAACAAAACCTTTAGTCAACTACAAAAGATGCGTAAAGATCCTTCACCACAATAACCTTTTTTTTTTCCGATAATGCTCACCACAATAGCTTACGACGCGAGGTCTTTTGCAGTATCAACAACAACAATGGAGGAAATCATAGTTCTATCATAATACAAATGGATGCATCAATGACAAGAGTACTAAAGTGAAACACGAACACCGTAAGTAATTAGCCAAAGTAAATGAAGTGTGGTTTGATATCTTACCAGCAAATGCAATTTCAGGAAGATCAGGAGGTGGAAATGATGATGAGATCTTCGCAGCAGCAAAAAATTCCAATTTATTCCTAAATATCTGTCTCAATCAGAGAATGTCCATGTAAGAAAATGAGCAAAGGAACATATCAAACTGCATAGCTTGATCTTGATGTAGTCATTAACTGCATATGATTTGAATGGAAATTGGATTATTTGTGGAATGCTTTATTTAGACACATACACTATCTTCTATTCTCTCTCTTTCTGAGCTGGTTGAGAGGGGAACATTATCTAAGGGTGCAGAAAGATCAACATTGTAGCCTGCTCTCTTTATCTCAATCATGCGCCTCCGTCCCAACAGCTGTAATTGATAACCATAGCACAGGAAAATAAAATATTAAAGTAAATAACAATGTCATCAGCCCAACTATAAAAAAGTCTCTGATCACTTAAATTACATTATGTTCAACAAACGAAAGTATTGAAGGGGTGGGTTTTATTGCACGGAATAGTGCATTCTTGGACATCACATCATTTTCCTCAGGCTCTTTTTTCTGTTCTTTAGTAATTCCTGAAATTGAAGCAAGATGCCACATGAACATTTTTAGGAAGAGTAGGCAGATCAACTACAATTGAGAAAGGGCACAATCCACAAAATACTCTGAACTCCTAAGCTCAAACCACAAAAAAATGAGAAATATATCAGAACCAAGCGTCATAGCAGGGATTTTCTATGAAAAATAAATATATACATTAACAACCATTTACAACCATATAAATTCATCATCAAAATCCTTTAAATCTGCTATACAATGATTTAGACTACACAATAAAGATTATCAAAGCAAGGGTTAAAACAATATTGACAGCAAAAACAAGAAGAATTCTGAGTCAACATAATGAGATCAAAAGAAAGGAAGATAGGTTACCAACCACTAATGACAATGCCATCATCTAATCGCTTGTTTGAGATATCATATGGGTCAATCTTGATTACCCTTTTCCTCTTCTTTGGCTGCTCACTTGTCAATTCTACATCAGCATCCATCTTAGCTTTGACTCTAGTCTTTTTATTGGTGAAACTACAAGGATGCACAACATTTTGACTCTTATCCTTGCTAAACTCAGATTTCTCTTCTGTATGCCTTTTCAATAAGCCAGTTCCATTGTCATATCTCCTAACAAATCCAATTTTACCTCCCTCCTTTGCACTACCCCTCCCTTGAAATTTGGATACTTTAACATGTTCCTTCTTCACCCTTTCATTGGAAGACACATTTTTGAACAAAGCCTTCTTCTTGTATGCTTCTCTATCATTTTGTCCCCTTTCCTCCTTTGCATATACTCTCTTCTTTCTAACATCAAAACTCAAAGGTCTCTTCTTTTCACTCTCACCAAACTTCCCTTTACGCCCATCTTCACCATATTGAGTTTCCCTACTTTTACTCTTACTTCTAAAATCACCCTTTGATCCACTATCCCTCAAGTGAGACTTACCTTTATTATCCAACAAAATATTATCACCCTCATTAGTCCTAGTTTTCTTTGAAGTACTCAAAGCAACTTTATGCTTCTTCCTCAACTTAAGTTTTAACTCTGACTCACTTGGCATACTTAAATAAACTCAAAGTTTCAATCTTTATAACATTCCAATCAAAACTAAAGTGAAAACACTGCAAGTGCCCACAAGAAAGAAGAAAGCTCACCTTGTTATATATGCAGTTATGCAGTGAGTAGTGCGAAAATTATTAATAGACCCAGAAAACAAAAACAGTTGAATATGAATATGGAGTTCTGTGGTTAGTAGTTTGGTGGCAGAGGAGGAGGCGACCACCATGATAAATGGGCCCAGCTAGGAGACAATATAGACATTTCTGGTTTTCATTTAGGGTTATTTTTATGGGCTGAAATTGTAGAGGTTCGGTCTATATGATTGAAGTTTTACTGGGCCGATTAATTGTGGTCCACTTACACTGCCGAAGAACAATTAAAATGAATTAATTTAATGTTATTGATTGGGCCCGGTGAGTAGGAGGGTTCGTTGGTTGGTCGCCACAAAACCTAGGGCGCGAGCCTGGGCGGAGCGGCCGTATGTGCAGATGTTGGTGGTAGTAGCAAATATTCAAATTAGAACTTTGAAGGACGGAGAGTTGAAAAGTTTCATGTGAACGACGCTTGCATATCGGTTAGTCGATCTTAAGAGACAGGGAGCAGGAAATCCGGCTATTAGAGAGAAAGGATTTTCTTTGTCAAGAAATTTGTCAAATTCATTATGAGAAGTCAAGGTTAAGATAGGAGACACCACCTTTCTCAAAACTTTGATTTTGAGAGAACTGTTCTTAAAGTCTAAATTCCTGCCCAGATTTTGAACTTACAATCATCTACAATAGGCACAATGCCAACTATATAACTTGCTTAAAAAAATAATGAAGTTCTGAACATATATACCAAAAGAACTAGTTTACCGTAGTCTGAACAACAGACTTGTGCTCCTTAAGGCTCTAAAGGTAAAGAGTTCACAGAAGTGTAAATAGTTATAGGTAAAGATTAAATTGGATGGCAAAAACTCACGTCTTCAATTTGCATGACACTTCGGCTGGGAATACTATATTCTTTTTAGTCTAGTATTTAGTTTGATATCTACAGATTGATCAATTAACAAACAACATCAATGAAAATAGAAATAAGTTTCTTAGGATTAGAACTGAGTTTACACTTTTTTTAGAATAATCATGTAGAGTGGATTTTTGTCACCCTTATAAACTTTGTATGATATGTAATATAAAAAAAAAATACGTTTCTTACATTAAACAATAGTTGAACAGTTACTAGAAGAAAAAAGAAAAATTTTCTTGAAAAACAATTAAAAAGTATGAACATCATCTTGTTTTTGGTTTTTCCTAATTTGATCTCATACTTCTTCCCCATTTGGGAGAAAAAGAAGCTCACTTTCTACATGTTTGAGTGTTTTTTTAATATTATGTTGAGGAATAGAAACGTGATCGTTTAAATCCTTTTTTTTAAAATAAACGTAAACGTATTTTATAGTATCTTTTTTATCAGAATAATAATGGTATCAGAGTTATATAGTTATGTATATATATAAAATATAATGAAGGAGTGGAAGAGATATTATTATTAATATAGTTTTGGAATTTAGAATATAGTTTTCATATATCTCTTATCAATATTATTGTAAATTACTTAAATTTTAAGACATATTTAATGATTTTAACTAATTTTATTTGTTTTTAGATTTTAACTAAATTACTTGGAGTAATAACAAAGACTAGAGGGAGTACTATTTTGTTGATGGGAGATAAAAAATACTCCATCATTATTAATTATTACTCTCTTCTCAATTATGATAAAAAAACTCACTTCTCAATTCAAAAAAAAATTTACTACTTTCTTCCACTACCCCTGTTAATTATACATGGAAAAAAAATCATCAAGATACCTCAAAAATCAATAAGTGACTTATAAAAATGTCCAAATAATCTTATTAATTGGCGCCTTATACTCCCTCCGGTTCCTAATATAAGAGGTCAAAATTTGAATGGTTTTGGTCATAATATAAGAGCTCATCTCACATTCTCTTCTCATTCAATGCGTTTTTTCCCAACTTTGCCTCTAACTCTCTTTCATATTTATTAATGCTTATGTATTTCTCTCTTTTAAAAGTATCACACTAAATATGGACAATATTGAAATAGAAACATTAACTATAGACAATCAACTAACATTCACATGTTTTCTTTATGAAGCGTTTTTTTGGCGGTTAGCTCTTATATTAGGGACCGGAGGAAGTAATTAATTACAATAAGGATAAGATGGAGTATGATGCACAACATTTCGACTCTTATCCTTACTAAAGTCAGATTTCTCTTCTGTATGCCTTTTCAATAAGCCATTTCCATTGTCATCCCTCCTAACAAATCCAATATTACCTCCCTCCTTTGCATTATCCCTCCCTTGAAATTTGGATGCTTTAACATTCTCCTTCTTCACCCTTTCATTGGAAGACACGTTTTTAAACAAAGCCTTCTTCTTGTATGCTTCTCTATCATACTAAAGTAATCCCAAAGTTTCAATCTTTATATCATTCCAATAAATACTAACGTGAAAACACTACAGCTTATGTTGGCCAAAAAACAAACTACAGCTTATGAAAAATAAAGTGCCCACAAGAAAGAAGAAAGCTCACCTTGTTTTTTTTTTTTTTTGACTAAAAGACAATTATTAATAGGATAAAACATTAGTCCCGAAAGCTCACCTTGTTATATATGCAGTGAGTAGCGAAAACTTAGTTCAGAAAATAAATAGACCCAGAAAACAAAAAAACTTGAAAATTGAGTTGTCTGGTTACTAGTTAGGGAGAGGAGGAGGCGACCACCATGATAAATGGGCCCAGCTATGAGACCATACAGACATTTCTGGTTTTCATTTAGGGTTATTACATCATGGGCTGAAATCTTAGAGGTTTGGGCCGAATGATTGAGGTGTTACTGGGGTGATTAATGGCGGTCCACCTACACTGTCGAAGAACAATTATAATGAATTAATGATGAGTCACCATTGCCCCAGAAGTTTGTAAAGATTGTAAAGAGCATCATATTTGCTTTGATAGTTTTTGAGGGCTCATAGTTACCCCGAAAGTATGACAACGGGTCCCATTTACCTTTTTTCAATGGAAAAGTTATCACTGTTTGACACATAACTGAAATATACATGTAAGTGTTTATTCATTTGATATGTCATTTAAGTTGTTTGCATGGCAAAAATCTATAAATTAATTTTCAATAAATTAATTTCATCGTGTGTGTGTATGCAAAGTAGTGTTTGAATATAACATTAGTATTCATATATTGCCAACCAGACTATAGTATTCCCTTCGTTCCTAACTATAAGGTCACTTTCACATTTAATTTTGTTCATAAATATATATAAAATCATTTTCTAATTTTTCTCAACTCTTTTCCTAAATTAACATTAGTAATGCTTATATATGATAACATGTAAGAGAGAAGAGTAGGGATAAAGATTTATGATTAGGATAAATTGGTAATATCATGTGTAAATAACTAACTTAACAAACATACTAAAGATCGGTTTGGATATAACTTTTTGGAGAATAGCTTATGGAAAAAAGCTGAAAAAGTTCTTTTGAAGAATATATTCTGTAGAATATCTTTTGAAAAAGCTAAAAAATATATCTTCTGGCAAAACCTAGGTTTTTTGCCTCAAAACTTGGGTTTTCAGTTAAAAAAGGCATTATGAAAAAGTTGTGAGTGTTTATCGGACTTAACTAAAACCTAGGTTTTAAACAAAAAAAAATATTATTCTGAAAAAGCTGTGAGTGTTTCCTGCCCTGATTTCAAAACCTAGATTTGAGCTCAAACCTAGGTTTTAAAGTTATCCAAATAGACATTTAATCTAATCAAATTAAGGAAATTCATGTTATATTTAGAAGTCTAGGAGGGGAGTAGTATAGTGAATTTAATTTCAAAAGCGCCCTCATTGTATCTCCCCCATGATAGCAAAACGACCAACAACCTAAGAAGAAACACGTTCCAAGGTCTCCACAACCTCTAAGCAATCGGTCTGTGACATCATACACCTTGTTCCATAACGCTAACAATATCTCAACCCCATAAGGATTCCCCACATCTCAGCCAGTAAAGTACCTCCTCTCCCTATATTGAACATGAAACCTCCTTTCACCTCCCATTTATAATCACGTAGAACTGCTCCACAGGCAATGGCTTCAGTTCTGTGCCTACAAGACCCATCCGTATTCATCTTAAGAAATGTTCTATGTGGAGGTTTCCACTGTAAGAAGCTGCTATATGACCCTCTTTGCATCACCAAATTCCCACTCTGACAAAGCCAAGCTTGTCCCTTTGCAAGAGTAGCTGAGGCCTGAGGGAGCCGTGTGCATGTTTTGAAGCACTCTTTTATTCCTAGCTGTCCATAAATTGTAACATATGACAACAAACCATGAACTCCACTTCACCCCACTCACCAATAACAAGCTTTGCCCCATTCATTTCCTAACATTCATCTCATTGAAAAAAGATAATAACTGTGTGGAAGAATTCTTAACCATACCTCCATCGCTCTAGGGGAGTCCCTTAACGCATAAATAACATCCTCCAAAATTCCATGACAACGTATACAATCGGCAGTCTCCGTCATGTCTTTATGAAAGCGGGTTTCATTAATCAACAAAGTATATTTTGCTGCCAACCATAACGTGGTATTACGTCTTACATCTTACATATTACTCCTTCCGGTCCTAAATATAAGACCTAGATAACTTTTTTTGGGGAGATTAAAGAAAGCTTAATTTTAGATATCTTTCCAATAATACCCCTCCTTAATTAGTTTACTTACTTAGTAGCACTCCCCCTCTATCAAAGGAGTTGTTAAGAAGAAGGGTAATTTAGGAAAAAGGTGACCAAAAATGTATCTAGGTCTTATATTTAGGACCAAAATGAAGTCTCTATCTAGGTCCTATATTTAGGACCGGAAGGAGTACCACAATTTCATTATCATATACTATTGATATCTTTTTAGCTCGTAAAGACATGAATAAACAAATAAAAACTATTATTCTCGTGTTATTCCTACTTGCTTGGCCGTTTTTAATGGCTATCTTCTTTGCAAATCCAAATTGGGTTCTTTACAAATAAAGTTGCATATTTCACCCTTTATCACCAAAAATTGTGAATATGCTTAAAGGATTTTTTCTTTTCTTTTTTTCATTTATATTTCTCTTTATCTTTTTGAAATTTGTAAACAAATGTTTTCTTTGTGCAGAAAGGTTCTACTGATATATCACAAAAAAATGAAATGCCTGTAACATTTATAAATACACGGGAAAAATAAATAAATAACGATTAAATTGAGATGATAATTAACAAGCCTAGAGAGATGAAATGGAGGCATTGGGCAAACACTAAGCCTAGATAGGAGTAATTAAGAATGGCTTCAACGCTTGATTTCAAACTGTTGAATTAGAGGATAGTGTGTATGTTGGCGTAAACCAAATTAATGTGCAATATATACATCTGCATATGACCATGCTTACTGAGCAGTGCATGGCAGGCAGCCCACACCAGAATGTGAAAGGTAGCTTGAGGGAGTTCCCATGTTCATACATCTTGGATTATTGGGATTCGGTGTAAAAACAACCAAAACGATAAATCTAAGCTAGCAATTCAACGGAGAAGTTGGCCAAAAATAATCTAAGGAGAAAAACAGCAGGCACAAGACCAGTTTAAAAAAAACCTTGGAAGGGATGCCAGTATTGAGTCAATAAACAGCACAAAGTAAAACACAACAAAACAAATCAACCATATGTACAAAGTCCTGCTTTTGCTGTATTGAGTCTGCTGAGACTAAGATTGGGGATGCCAGTTTCTCACCCACTCTGTTAGAGTAGAGACATTTATATTTATGTCTTCAATAGTATTGCTCCTCAATGCAATAACTCTGTCTTCTGGGTAACTTTCTTTAGCTTCTTCAAGAAGAACTTGAAAGATTTCACACTCCATATTGTTGGAAAGCTTTGACTCATTGTACCCCCTATAACATTTTAAGATGGTATGTAATTTGTATGAGATGGGGAAAAAAACAAAGTCTTATCCCATTAAATGAGATCGGCTACATAAATCATAAGACTTGGTCATTCTGTTCTATCAGTAATCAAATTTTTAACTACATGAGATGAGATGGACCATACCTCTTGCTCAAACGGTCATACAACACAGGGTTATCAGTTTGAAGTACCACTACACAGTCAAACCATCGCTCGGGAAAAAAATCACAGCCATGATAATCCACAATAATCCCTCCTCCTTCCATAGTGTCTTCAAGCTCATCACAGATCTACAAAATCCAAGCAATATAAGTCAACTAGAATAAAAAACAGTACAGAGAACCTACCATCTTACATATGAAATTAATGTACCTAGCGAATTTGGTGTAAGGAAAGAAAATACTGCAAAATATTTTAAATGATTGCGTTAACTTTCATTATAAAAAAAGTATCAATGTTTTATTATGCAGATGCCTGACACTATAAATCCTACAAACTACTATACTATATCAATACATAATCAGATGAACCTTTTGAAATCCTACCAATCAATCAGTGTTTTTTATGTTTTGTGAATCATCCATTTTCACCTATGACACTATAGGAATCAAACATGGAATACAAATAATAAGTAATTTTGTTGAGCATGGATTCTCAAAGAAGCTCACCAAGTCTTCATTGATGACATAACAATCAAGCCTATCATCCCATCCATCGTGCAAGTTCTTCTCTTTGACCAAGTCTCCAATATTGATGTGGCGAAGTTGGGTTGCTTCTGCTAGAGCAGAGGACATTGTTGTCTTTCCTGTGCCGGGTGTACCAGTGACCAGAATGTTGGGCCTCGTCCTCTGATTGCCCTGTCCAACCATGTCTACAACCTGCACTCTTACCCACACTCTGAATCATCACAAAGGTTAAGAACAAGAACAAAAGCATCACACAAGCTTTCAATTCACTGCAACTAGACATCAGTTTCAACAGAGACATGTGGACAGAAAGTTGCACATTGCTTTTCCTATCTTATATACTCCCTCCGGTCCTAAATATAAGACCTAGTTGACTTTTTTGAAAAATCCTAAACAAGCAAAATAAGTTAATTATAAATTGATTTCTCAAGTTTTTTCTAAACTAGTTTATTTTACCTATAAACTAATGGATAATCTAAAAAGATATCAAATATGTCATGATTTAATACTCCCTCCGTTCCTAAATATAGGACCTAGATGACTTTTTTGAAAAATCCTAAAAAAAGCAAAAAATAAGTTAATTATAAATTGATTTACCTAATTTTTTCTCTAAAAGTAGTTTATTTTACCTATAAGCTAATGGATAATCTAAAAAGATACTCCCTCCGTTCCTAAATATAGGACATAGATGACTTTTTTGAAAAATCCTAAAAAAAGCAAAAAATAAGTTAACTATAAATTGATTTACCTAATTTTTCTCTTAAACTAGTTTATTTTACCTATAAGCTAATGGATAATCTAAAAAGATATCAAATATGTCATCATTTAATAACCTATTTCGCAACTTTAATCTTTCCAAAAAACAGTTATCTAGGTCTTATATCTAGGTCTTACATACTCCCTCCGTTCCTAAATATAAGACCTAGATAACTGTTTTTTGGAAAGATTAAGGTTGCGAAATAGGTTATTAAATGATGACATATTTGATATCTTTTTAGATTATCCATTAGCTTATAGGTAAAATAAACTAGTTTAAGAGAAAAAATTAGGTAAATCAATTTATAGTTAACTTATTTTTTGCTTTTTTTAGGATTTTTCAAAAAAGTCATCTAGGTCCTATATTTAGGAACGGAGGGAGTATTTCGCAACCTTAATTTCTCCAAAAAAAAAAAAGTCAAGTAGGTCTTATATTTATATTTAGGACCGGAGGTAGTATATCTATATATAGAGCTAGAGAGCTAGCATGCCCTTATGCCAAGAGTCCATTTGCCATATATCGTTAATAAGTGTCTCCTATCATGCCTGATAACTCCTTATGCCCACTAATTGCATCATGAGCAGTAACTTCTCATGGCACAAAAATGTTCAAGCTATAACAACAGAGTTAGCAACTAATAATAACAGCCAGATTAATATAGAAAGCCTTAAGAAATCAAAAGGCGAAATAGAAATAGCGGATTGCAGGAAACAGTAGAAAACAAATATGCAGCGTTCAAACCATATAGCATAGCAGATTGTTTGATGCTAATAAGAAAGTAAAAGAGGATTGGACTAAAAATGAAGAAAAGAGAAGATGCACAGCTTATTATGGAGGAAGAAGACAAGTGAGGGGAACCGAATAAGACGAAGAAGAAGGGAGAATGGAAGGGACAAAAGGAATAAGGAAGGAAGGAGGGCTTACCTCTTATCTATGCTTCCCGCCGATCGATTTGGATATAAGGAAGTTAGGGTTTGGCGCCACCGTGTTGTAGTACTGGAATGGAATCAATGGAATGGGTGCACTGGTGATCAATTCTATTTTTATAAATAATAAATAAATAATAATAAAGCATTATAATTTCAATATTCTTATATGGCCAACCCGAATGTATAATTGTCTGGTAGAGTATCGTTTTTTGATCAGAATGGTCATGGAGTATCTTCGCCAAAAAAAAAGTGCAATGGAGTATCTGTAATCAAACGCAGTCAGCAAATTAATAACGCACCACTTTTTTTATTACCATTTCAAAGGAACCACAAATTTCTAATCATAATGACCATTATGATTGATGTTATTTTTAATTTAATTCCATTAATTTAATATTCTATTAATGAGTCCAACATACGTAAAATGCGGGAAAAGCACTTTCATATACTTGTTGATGTCAAATTATGGTAAAGGCTAAAAATATGAATTTTATTGATTGAATGAATGAATGGGTCACTGCAACAATGATTACAAGATGATTTTAAAAACAAAATAATCACAAAAATTAAGTAATTGCACTAGCCAAATAGCTAAGGGCCCGTTTGGAAGCAAGAATTGTGGCCTCAGAATTAGAAAGTGAAACACTTTCTAATTCTTGGTGTGTTTGGCCAGCAGAAAAAAGTTACTTTTATTTCCCACCGAAATTCAAGTCGGAAATGTTTAAATTTGGCTTCCCACCAAAACAAGTGTGGGCCCATGTCTTAAGTACCAAATTGCCCTTCAATTAAGCTCAAGGATTACATCAAAAACACAACTGGGAGCTTGGGATCATATACAGGCAAACAAAAAACGAGTGAGAAGCTTTGGGTTGTCATTGGCGAAGGTGTGAGTGGGGTTGATGGCACATTTGTGAGCTGCACAGTATACCGAGTAAGAAGACGAATGTAAGAGGTGGTCAACGTAGTTGCATATTGGTGGAGTCTTTTTTGTTTCTCTGGGTATTGATGGTGATGCTCAAACATGATTGCATTCCTCTCCTACATTTGTGACCTTGTTTTTATGTTCAATTTGAAGTGTTGAGTGCTTGTGATGTGTGAGTTTTGATTAAATGAATGAGTTTTCACTTTAAAAGTTGTTGGGTTAACAATAATTGCTTTCCAAACTATACATACATAGTTAAAATCTGCATGGGTCTTGTGTGAAGTTCTTGCCCAGGTCCTTCTGTTTAACTGCAATAATGTTGGAAAAAGTTTGGGGATGACGTGAGTTGAAAAGGTTAAACATATGTACACTTTATTTGTAGCTGTCATTGTTGATGCTAAACTCAATTTTACAATGACAAACTCGATTTTAAGATGGCAAAATCGATTTTAAGCTGACAAAATCGATTTTACCATGACTGATATGGGAAAGATGGAGGTTGTTCCAGGTAAACTCCATTTGACATAAATTACATCCAACAACTCCATATCACCACCACTATCGCTAGATGTTGGAAAAATGTTGGAAAAGGTTTGGGGATGACGTGAGTTGAAAAGGTTAAACATGAGTACACTTTATTTGTAGCTGTCATTGTTGATGATAAACTCGATTTTACAATGGCAAACTCGATTTTAAGATGGCAAAATCGATTTTAAGCTGACAAAATCGATTTTACCATGACTGTTATGGGAAAGATGGAGGTTGTTCCAGGTAAACTCCATTTGACATAAATTACATCCAACAACTCCATATCACCATCGCCATTGCTAGAAAATTGTTTGGGCAAAAACAATCTGAGAAGATCTGAGAACACCCAATAAAAATTTCTCCTTTAGAGTTTCTAGAGTTTCAACCCAACACCCAAATCTCTTCCACAAATGAACCCCAAACCTGTAAACCTCCCCAACTTCGTCTTCCAGAATTTGGTCTCCAAGTTCTATCTTCCATTCTCCAGTTGGCCGCCTTGTTCCTCAGTACGCCACCTCCTTTGCCGGAGACAACCTTCGTAGCAAAAGAGATGTGTTGCACTTGGGGTTTCTTTTTTCATTAAGGGGCTTTTTGGGAATGTTACAATAGGAAGGGGCATTACTGTCATTTATGTGCTTCACTTTCATATTCTTCCATTAGCCAACCAAACAGCCGCCCCTGAAATGCTTTCTTGGTAAATTGAAATCATTTCACTGCTTTCAGATTCAGAGCAAAACTTTCCTGCTTCCGAACGGGCCCTAACGGTATTTGAATAAACAAACACCTTGTTTTTTATTAAAAAAAGTAGTAAATGAATAAACAAACAATGAAGAACGATTCTTAACCTTTTTATTCCAACAAGAACGATTTATATTGTACTATCTCCGGTCCTAAATATAGGACCTAATTGACTTTTTTTGCAGAGTTTAAAATTGCGAAATAGGTCATTAGATGATGACATATTTATTATATTTTTATATTATTCATTAGTTTATAGGTAAAATAAACTAGTTTAAGGGGAAAAATTTGATTAAATCAATTTATAATTAACTTATTTTACTTTTTAAGGATTTTCCATAAAAAGTCAATTAGGTCTTATATTTAGGACCGGAGGGAGTATTTTTTTATATTGTAATGATTCTATCATTCTAATTTGGAAATAACATTTATTTTTTGGAAGGGGTATTTTACATGACGCGATTATTAATTTTGAACTGCACAAAATGTATCTGAAAATTGGGATTCAATTCTGGCCTTTTTTTTGTTATCCGGACACGAGTGTTGTCCACATGGTGAATGTTGTCTTCTCTCTCAATGAGAGCATTTCACGGGATTCGAACACGCGTTCTCATCATTATGTGTATTTAATCCACTTACCAGCTCAACCAACTATCTATTGAAATTCTCGTTTTTTTATCATGAAGAGTGGGTATCTTGGCAGTGGAGACTGCAAGATAGTCATTAAAAACACTTTAAATTTTAATATAGAATGAATATTGATATATTTAAATCTTACTATTATTTGAAAGGGAAAAACTTACATCAAGTTCATTTCTCCAGGTTCTCAAGTTCTTTTAATATAGGAGTGACATGTGTAGTTTTATAACAACTATCCACTCAATCTAACGGCTAGTAATTTGAGAAATGGAGAACTTGGATGAAGGAACTTGACCTAAGTAAGGTCCTATTTGAAATATATTCAAGACAAAGTATCCTTATTTTTTGTATTTTTTATTTAATTATATATAAGAAACACATGTTTATTAATAACCATAAACTCTTACAATTTAAGGTTTGATTATATATACGAGTTTACGATTTGAGTCTACCATCCGAATTTACTTTCTTTTCATGGGTTTACTTAAACTCACGAGTTTGACAGTTTTGGGCATCAAATTATATATAGGGCA
Source organism: Mimosa pudica (assembly GCA_029929735.1). Lineage (NCBI taxonomy): Eukaryota > Viridiplantae > Streptophyta > Magnoliopsida > Fabales > Fabaceae > Mimosa > Mimosa pudica. Next base: position 12,733,566 of record JAKELP010000004.1, on the reverse strand, counting down.
AGGATTGCATACATAAGTCACATAACCACTAATTAAATTAATTAAAGGGCATTTTAGTTACACAAAAAAGTTAAGATCCAAATTAAACTAATTGAATTCATTATAGTCTGCATGCTTTCCTTCTAGGCAGCTACTAAAAATGCAGAAACAAATTAATTGAGTCGATAGTTTTATATTTGAGCAAATTTAAATATTTTGTCTCTAAAATAATTAAGGTATGGGCCATCATCATATTTGAATTTTTCTTGTATATTTAAATTTCATAATAAAATTAAAAAATCCCAAGAATTCTAAGGTTCACCCATGCAACTAGCTGGTTGCATAATTCATAACTATTTTTAAATTGAGCATTTCAAAATATGTTAATCTTAATTTCTATTCGCTGATTATACTTTTATTGTAGGAAACCACTTGGTTACTAAGAGGCCCATGACTAACAAAGGTTCATCTAGTTGATTAAGGGATTCGATCCAACTATGTGATTTTGAGTTTAAATTTCGCAAATGTGAGGATCTTGTTGGCAGGTGATATGTAAGTATTTTTTTAATCGTTATTTGAGCCTGGATGCCTACTCTAACCCTGATGAGCCCCAAAACCCAACTTACTAAATATTTTTTTTATCAAAAAAAAGCCAAGAAGGACAGGAGTTTATTAATTAATTATATTATGATTCGGTTTTATCATGTACTGCAAAAACCAATGCCGAAATTAGTTTGATGTTGATGGCAATTACTCATTAGGCCAGCGCACTGTTAGTTGGCCTACTTCATAACTTTGTTTGCCACTTAAAAAATACAATAATTGAAGCCAACATAGCAAATCCTTGAAGGAAAAATAATGAAAGTGATCAGAGATTCAAACTCAATTGGATGGATTTCCCTCTCTCTTTTTGATGAGATTGGGACAATCTCTCAAGCCTTTAAGTTACACCACCGGTAATATCAGAAAGGACCAGAAAATGTGGAAAGTTTGGAACGATATAGTCTACTCATAAAGACAAAAGCGACGAGCAATGACCATAATAATCTAAGTATCCAGCCTATACCATGTGTATCTCAATATATGCCCCTTTGGCCCCCCTCTTTTTACTCTCTTAGTAATTGTTCAGTCACACGAGATATGACAAATCACTTAGTCTCAGCATGAGCACTTCACAAAACACAGTATGATGAATTCCAACACAGCACTCTCCTAGTTATGGTGTTTAATTTGTTTAATGATAAGTCTAATGCCTGATCAACCATTTTATGAGTTTTCTCATAACCAGTTTGTTCAATTCCATAATTCTCCTCAAAGCTCTACTTATTATTTAACTAGTCATGCTCTAGAAACACAATGAAAGACTGAAACCAGCTCAAAGTCAATCAATCCAATGAATTCATTACCACCTCCAATCCAATTCCATGGGTTTCTAAATTCTGGAAACCCAATATGTACAAAGCAAAGGTCCTATAACATATTGGAATAATTCATTACTAGACTCAGTGGGTTTGGACGACCAATCATTCCTAGTCCTCGCCCACATCATTGCAATGCTCAATAAACCACACTTGCTATTTCATAAACATATAACAGCAATATACAAAATGAAACCACCCAAACACCTACAACATATATTCATATATATGATCAATTGATCACACTCCTCCAATTTTTTCAGTATAAATTTATTGTATTCAATAAAATTTCAATTAGCAGCAACAACAAGAGAATGTGTTTCTTGTGTTTCTTGACTTGTATTATTAGCAGCACAAAGCTGAGGCCTAACCTTGTTCTCCCAAAAGTGAACACCATCTTTACCTCGAATTTGTGCCTCCACTAAAACCAACCTCTCCATCAACCGATAAAACACAACAGTAATCCCAAAATTACCTTTATACCCCTCCATCTCCAAACCAAACTCCTTCTTCCTCCTCACAACAACATTCCCCTCCTCCGCCTTCACAATCTCCTCCACTCTCTCCACCATCTTCTCCGGCGACGCCTCCACCGCAAACCTCTCAATTTCCTCCACAGAATTCACCGGATTATCAAACAATCCAGACAAATTCAAACCTGAAGAAAACGAGATTATATCAAAAGCATTCAATTCACTCATTTTCTCCTCCTCACCAGAAGACTTCACCACATACTCCTCATGAAATTTCACCTCCTTATATCCTTTCCTAAACCACGGATCCTTCAAAATCTCATCAATCGTAATCCTCTTCTCCGGATTCGTATTCAAAAGCCTCGACAGAAACCTCCGTAAATCCGGCGACATCCACCGCGGACAACGATATTCACCTTTGTAAATCTTCTTATACATGTTAATCAAATTCGGATCGTTGAACGGTAAATATCCAGCCGTCAAAACAAACAGAATTACACCGCAAGACCACACGTCTACCTTCGCTCCGTCGTAGCCTTGCTTCGCGAGAATCTCCGGTGCCACGTAAGCCGGCGTTCCACAAAGCGTGTGCAACAAACCGTCCGTACGGATCTGATCTTTCACGGCGCTGAGACCGAAGTCGGAAACCTTGAGATTTCCGTTCTCGTCGATCAGAATATTCTCCGGCTTCAAATCACGGTGGAAAACGCCGCGAGAGTGGCAGTAACCAACGGCGGAGATCAACTGCTGAAAATACCTCCGGCTAAGATCTTCACTGAACCGTCCTCGAGAAATCTTCGCGAATAGCTCACCGCCTTTCACGAATTCCATAACGAAATAGATCTTCGTCTTCGTGGCCAAAACTTCATGAAGCTTCACGATATTCGGATGATTTAGTCTACTCATGATTGTGATTTCTCGCTTGATGTTGCTCATGAGGTTGGAGGCGCATATTTTCTTCTTGCTGATGACTTTAACGGCGACGCTGTGGCCGTTTTGGATGTTGCGAGCGAAATAGACCTTCGCGAAGGCGCCACAGCCGAGAACTCTGCCGAGCTCGTATTTTCCGAACAAGGCGTGATTTTCCGGCAAGCTTTCGATCTCTGGCATGGCGGCGTATGGCCACCAGAGATCGAGCCTACAAAGAAAAATTGAAAGAACAAGCTTACTCTTATTATTGTGGAAGCTAAAATTCAGGGATAAATATAGCTAAAGTGAGATGGATTTTTATAATTATAAAGGGAAAATAAATCAGGTGGAGGAAGGTTTAGGTGACTAATTAGGTCTTAGTCGTTAATAAAAGTGGCTGAAGATTCGGGTTGCTGCTTGAAGGTTGAGAATGGAAGTAAAAAAGGAGGCTAAGGAAGGAGGAAAGAAAGGAGGGTACGTGATTTTACTTAACGCGGGGAATAGAATAAGAGTGGATTCACGTTGAATCCGCGCGTTTGAGATCGGCCATACACGTGGGTGTTTGTAGTTGTGAATGTGGATTTCGGATGGAATAGGATATTGCCACGTCGGTGCCGTCGGGATTAAAAAAATAACGCGTTTTGTGGAAGTGGGGCCCGTGGTTTTGGCGTTTAAGACACGGACGATCAGGGAAGACTAGAGGCAGCTAGCTGTGTTGTGCTGTGACTGTGAGAGAATAAAACTGGGTATCGTCGTCACTCGTCACTCGTCAGTCGTCACTGTCCCATTGCCCACTGAGATTATAATATGTTTTTCTTGAAATTTCTTGAGAGACTGCCTCAGAAATCATATTAGTAGTTGAAGAAGATAAATATATATGAAATTGTTATTGTTATGTATTTTCAATTTCACCCTTATTATGATGGAATATTTTAGAGAGAAATGTGATAAAAATGTTATAGATATGTATAAAAGCAAATGTGAATTGAGAGAATAATTATGGATAAAATTTCAAAAGAGCTAATCAAATACTCCCTCCGGTCTTATTTATAAGTCGTCAACCGCCTAAATTGTACATACCAAGGAATGGAGGTTAATGGAAGTTGCAACATTAAATTGGTCTTATTTTTTTGTCTTTTCCATTTTTGCCCTTCCACCTTTATCACTATGGCCCACTACCTTTTCTCTTTCTTCATTAATCTTCTATCTATAAAGTGTCTTTTTCATCTTTTCTCTCTTCTCATCTTCCAATGTTCATTTTCCAATGTAAGGGTATATTAGGAAAATTTTAATAAATAAGTTAGTTAGTGGTAGTTGGTGACTTATATTAAGGACCAAAATTTAGAGGCAGTTGGCGACTTATAAATAGGACCGGAGGGAGTACCTACTTTGATCAATTCAATCAAACTCTAATAAAAAATAATAAAAATCATTTAAATTTTAGACTATTAAATATACAGGATAGAGGGAGTACTATCAGGCCAAAATTCCAATATAAAGTATACTTCTAGTATAACATTGTTATGGTTGGCCAAAAAAAACATTGTTATGTACTTTTTTCGGTTTTAAATATAATAAAAATTCATTTGATTTTTCTTATGAAAGCTAAGGGATTAAATTTTATCACTAAATTATAACATATATCACATATTATTAGATGATATATTAGTTTATAAATAGAATGAATTAATTTTGAAGAAAAAAATTAACCATAACTGATTTAAAGTGATTAGTTTTACATCATTGATTTATTAAAAAAATAAAAATAGTCTTGTAATTAGAAAATGGGAAAATGTCATTTAATATACAAAAGGACAATTCAGGAACTTAAACTTCTAAAAGGACCATGAAGAAACTAGGACCTAGTTGACATTTTAAAATTGTGTGAAAAGACAAAATTGCCCTCATCATAAAACAAAAATTGCTAACCACCTTTACACCCACCATTTTCAATAGGGTGGTTAGTAATTTCTGTTTTATGATTAGGGCAATTTGGTTTTCACACAATTTTAAAATGTCAACTAGGTCTTAGTTCCTTCATGATCCTTTTGGAAGTTTGAGTTCCTGAATTGTCCTTTTGTATATTCGGAGGGATTTAAATGACATTTTCCCTTAGGAAATGAACTAATATTTAACAATTTTGAGGGTGCTACAATGAACCAATGACCAAAATATTAACTAATTTGTCCCTTGAAATTGCGCGGGAACACGTCTTAATAAACTGCACAAGTTTACTGTTTAAGATTGTGAGTGGGAAAGTGAGGCTATGAGCCTGGCCGCCTTGGGGCATATTCCAGGCATATGTTTAGTATATTCTGATGAGGACATGTGGGCTTATCTGAGGTTATTTCTCTGAGTTTAATATACTTATATTTGCTCTCGCAGTCCTGAGATGGCAGCATTTACAGTATGTGTGTATAATGAAAATGAAAGGTACCAATAATTCGGGAAAAAGAGTTAAATTGCTGGTAATTTAAAATAACAAAAACAGCCAATCAGTCATTTTAGAACTCCTTCATTGTATGTATATGTTGTGCCCACTCATTAAGTAGAACCTGTTGACATGCTAATATCCCATTGATTCGTCCCTTTCCATGCATGCATAGTGTCTTTTTTTCGCATGTTTGACATCATTTATTAGCTTGAATATGAAAAACGGTATATGAAGCTTCTTCTATCTGCTGGATCATTTGATATAAAATCAAATAAGCTAATTTTGAGAGGAGACAAATCAACAAATAAATTACATTTAAATGTTTATTTTCATAATTTTTTCAAGCCAATTACCTTTTTTTTTTTTGCGGAACAAGCCAATTACCTAACACACACACACACATATTTAAAATGACATATAATATACACTGTGATTAAGTCATTCTTCTAGTTACACTAATATCCCATGTAGGGTTGTTCTATGTGATATAAATTACTCCCCCCTCCTAAATATAAGATCACTTTTGAATTTCAATTTGTTTTTAGGGAAAATCTCAAATAAATCCCTCTCAATACCCAAAAGGACAAGTGAGGAACATAAACTTCCAAAAGGACTATGAAGGAACCAGCACTTACCTGTCATTTTAAAATTTTGCAAAAAGATAAAATTGCTCCCATCCTAAAACACAAATTACTACCTCACCCTAAACCCACCCTAACACTCAACCTCTTCTCGCAATTTGTGTTTTAGGATGGGGGCAATTTTGTCTTTTCGCAAAATTTTAAAATGACAGGTAGGTGCTGGTTCCTTCATAGTCCTTTTGGAAGTTTAGATTCCTCACTTGTCCTTTTGGGTATTGGGAGGGATTTATTTGGGATTTTCCCTTGTTTTTAAATATAAGACACTTTCTAATTTTTCCAAATTATTCCAAATAAACTAATGTTTATCTATAATGAACAAGTAAGAGGAGAGTGATCGAGAATAATGGTATATTGTTAGGGTAGATTAATGATATCATGTGCTAATAACTAATTTAACTAACATCTATAATATAATAAAATTATGGAAAATGATCTATATATTTATGAACAAGAGAGTAATGAATTAAAAGGCGAAGATACTAAAATTCTTAATTGTTGAAAAGGTGTTTTTAAAAATTGAGTTAACTTGAATTTTTAAATGTCTACATTATAGAAAACCATATAAACCTTGAGTTAGTTGTACGCATGACCTCTCTCTGACCTTTGAAATTTTAAATTAAACATCCCGATGTATCATGTTGTAACTCTTAACTCTTTTTTTTTTTCTTTTGATTACATGTAACTCTTAAGTCTTATTCGTTAAAATTACCGTTAACGTTAACAGATCTTGATATTTAGAATTTTAATTTTTTTATTATACACAATGTCATTATAAAAATAATCATTCACAGGTGACACATATTTTTAATATTTAAAAAGGATTTCAAATCTTTTTATTAACAATGCATATAAATATAAAAGGGAAAAGGTTCAAGTATGCCAAAGACAATCACACGAAAGTGCGACTAACACAAAAATTAATTTTGAAGTGCAAATTTACCAAGGGACAATATTTTTTTATGTAAATTTGTCAAGGAATAATATTTGTTGTGCACATTTTCTAAGGGCGTTAGTTACTTTTAGGCAAGAGTTAGCATATGCACATGTGGCGTGACACATGATATTTTAACGGTAAATCTTAATGTACCCCTTTTTTGCACTTTTTGTCTAACCAGTTTATTTGTACTTAAATAACACATTTAGATTCAAATAAACAGAACCTAATCTAGATTTAGAATATAAAGAAGTAGTGTATGTATTGAAATCTTGGACAAGCTGCTGCAAATCAAAAGGAGTATATGATATTCACTTAAAATCAGTCATTTAGAGAAAAAATTATAAAGATTTGAAGTCCTAAGCAAATATGTGTAGCTCAAAATTTTCTCGCTGACATATGTAAAGCAACAGCTCATGCACTTAATAAACTAATTTTGTACCTACGTGATCACATTTTAGCAAAAAACTTCGAGTATTTAGATGAATTTCTTCAGAACAAACTTTATGAGTATTTTTGCACCTTTTATTTACCTAACTTTTGAAAAACTTATCATCTTTCCCTTTAGTGTATACTAACGGCATGAGTGCTTTTGACCATTTTTTTTTGTGGAAAAAACTTCACAATATTAGATGCACATTGGACCAAATTACATGTACATTTCCCGTACCTTTTCCAATATTCAAATATACATTGCTTGATATAAATGATGTACATATAACTATATATACGCCTGCACGGAGCATAATAAAATATCATTTGATACTAGCTAGTATATTTAACATCAGTACTTTGAAATTATGCGCTCCCAGGAAAACACCATAGTGTAGTATAAAGCGTAAGTTTGAAGATGAAGTCTCTTACCATGGAAGCTCAAGAAGCAACTGTGTTGCTTAAGACCTAAGGCGAATGTGCAAGGATTAAAGTTTAACACCACATGTCTACTTCATATTTCGAATCAAAATGTACAGAGCAGTAAAAATTCGTTTGGAAGCAAAAGCAGATGCTGCTAAAGATAAGGATATCGACCTAGTTATGTAATGTGAGGCTCATAATTATTGGCTTTTATTGCAGAGATTGGACACACGACCGGCCACATTAATATTAATTATTAGGAATACATATGGCTAATGCGTGAGAACTTTCTCTGTACAAAGTGTGACAATCAGGATAAACATAACCACATACTACCATTAACCAATTACATAAAAGCGTTGCCTCATTATAATTTCATTCACACTTACTTTTCATCACAAAAGCTAGTGGTGGGGCTTCATCTCGGAGATTTTGATGATATATGTCGGCGGGTTAGCTTATTTTAACCAATTTTCATCATCACTTTGATGATGATAAATAGTATTGCGTGAGGACACAACTTCATTGTTTGAATAATATGGATTTCCCTTGGTTGTAAAAATGTTTAATTTAATGTGATCAAACGGAGGACCTCTTCCAGTGAATAAGAGAAGACCCCTTCTCTTATTGCATACCAAACATGCTCCAGCCGGAAATTTTTCTTTTTATCTCTTTTTTTTTGTCAAAATACTCCCTCCGGTCCTAAATATAAGACCTAATTAACTTTTTTGAAAAATCCTAAAAAAGCGCAAAATAAGTCAATTATAAATTGATTTTCCTAATTTTTTCCTTTAAACTAGTTTATTTAACCTCTAAACTAATGACTAATCTAAAAATATATCGAATATGTTATAATTTAATAACAAATTATCTAACCTTAACTTCTCCGAAAAAAAGTTATCTGGGTCTTATATTTAGGACCGGAGGGTATCAGTGCAACTAAATAACATAATGATAGGTTATGCCACCAAACAATCACTTGAACTTTTGTTATGGATTGACTTTTCCCAACATTATATGTGTACATGCATAATAAGCTCCACTTGTATATTTGCGGTGAAATGAAAATTAAAGACGAGATAAACGCAAATGAAAAGCTTCCACTTGGGTGAATTAATGAATGGAGATACAAGCGGAGTAAGGCGTGCAGGGCATCGAGACAGATAGATATACGCGGGTTTTTATGGGTTTTATGAAATTTTTATGGGTCTGAAGGTAGAGGGAAAAAGATTTTTTAGGCTCAAAAGTCAAAACATATTTTTTATTTAATCAACCCTTCCTTGTGAAGTTTAGAAGGCAAAGTGTTTTAACATTGGACTAAATATCACTCTGGTCAATCAACAACTTTGAAAGGGTCAAATTGGCCAAAGAACAATAATAGAGTTCATTCTAGCCAAAGAACAATAAAAATGGTTCATTTTGGCTAATGAACTACTTGAAAATACCAAAATAACCCTTGGGAACCACACTTTCAAAAATTATTTTAATTATGTCCTAAGGGTTATTTTGGTATTTTCATGTAACTTATTGGCCAAAATGAACCATTTTTATTGTTCTTTGGCCAGAATGAGCCTTTTTATTGTTCTTTGGCCAATTTGACCCTTCCAAAATTGTTTATTGGCCAAAATGATATTTAACCCTTTAACATTTTCTAACAACGTTCATCTTTTCGATATTAAACCATGTATTTTTTTCTTGATATGGCCACCTTTTCCAACAATTTTCTGGTTTGAGTAACAAAAACTTTGGACTAATGATATACTATACCTCCGGTCCTAAATATAGGACCTAGATAACTTTTTTTTGAGAGATTAAGGTTCCAAAATAGTCTATTAAATCATAACATATTTGATATATTTTTAGATTATCCATTAGTTTATAAGTAAAATAAACTATTTTAAGGGAAAGAATTAGGTAAATCAATTTATAATTAACTTATTTTGCTTTTTTTAAGGATTTTTCAAAAAAGTCAATTAGGTCTTATATTTAGGTTCAGAGGGAGTAGTTAATTAAGATTAAAAAATTGAGATTACGAAAAAAAATCTTTTAAAAATTTGAAAATAGTAATTTAAATTGAACAATTACAAATATTTATTAGTTGAATAGATGAATCACATTTTTAAGTTTAGGTACTTCCACTCTCATCCTTAACATATGACTTAGTTATGATTTTTGTCAATTTATTTCTAAAATTATCCACGAAACACTGGTCAAGTAAAAAGAGGGAGAGAATTATTGATGAAGATGGATATAGGGTAATTTAAAAAAATCTCAATTATATTGATAAACTTAATTAACTTATATGATCTAATCAAATCAGATAAATTACATCTATGTTCAACACTAGAGAGAGTAGTTTTTTTGCTATTTACAAATAAATCCGTAGGTGGCTCATAATAAAGGTTTTTAAGTTCAAATCTTATAAATCGTCAGAACCTTGTTTGTGTAAGCAATCATTAAACTTGTTTGTAATTACTATTTGAATTCAAAAATATGTCCACGACGGGTGAGCTTCCAAGTTCCAAAAACCATCTCCATCCTCCCCTCGATTTGTTTTCATTTTAAAAAAATATCCTAAATATGATTGGCAAAGATTAATAGACTCAAAATTTACGAATCATTTTGTGGGACTGATTTAATATAGTAGATTAAGCTGTCCTGGATTCTCTCTCTTGTTGACTCAATCGAATCTCATATTTTGGATTATGGGGGGCCAAATTTGGGGCATCACATATGGTGCCACCATAAGTTGGGAGAACAACACTGGAGCCGAGAATAAGGTAGCCAAAACGACACGTGGTTTGTCAGCTGTCTCGCTCCTTCACTAGACTGCATAGCAAGCAGGACTACCAAACGACACGTAGCCGAACATAGCCAGTGGCCAGTTCCACGTACACGTACACAAGGTTTTAAAACCCGAGCCGGACGTTGAGTCGGAAAACTGAGCGGGTCATGGTTGAAACGGTTGAACCGTTCGGTCGAACCGGTGACGTAATAATTTAATGAAAATTAAATATATAAATATTGTTAATACTTAATAACTTAATATAATTAGGATGAAGATATTTTTTTAATCAAGTTCATTTTTTTCTGTTGATATATTTTTATTTTTGCAGCCTTCAATTTCTGACCTGGCCGACTCGTTCCGGTTCACGACCCAACTCTGGCTCCCGGGTTAACAGCGGCTTAAAAGCGGCCTAAAGCGGACTGACCAGCGAAGCGGCCCAACAGAGTCAAACGAACCATTTTTTCCACCGGTCGGACCGTCCGGCTCGGGTCGGGTTTCAAAACCTTGACACGTACGTACGTGTGAGTTGATATAGGTTGCATTCAAACCCACACCTTATTTATTATTTTCCCACCTCTTTCTTACCAGAACAAACCAGAGATGTGCATGTGATAGGTAAGTACGTGCCCACTCAGCAACTCTCCATATAATCATTCTTGTTAACTTATCTCTTTAATCATATAGGTAGCTTCATAAAATATCATTTATTAATCCAATATTTGACATTCCTATATGTTGTTGGTATTTCAATCACACGATTAAGCACAGCTTGTCATGTGACTGATATTCTTTGAATAATTCAATAGGTGTTTGTATTTGGTTATTTCAATAATTAATTGAACCTCTTGCTTGGAGTTAATTATTAATTTGATACGGTACAAAGTTGATTTATTTTTTAATGCAGCAGCGCTTCATGCCATGGCTCTTTCCATGGTAACGTGAGCATGCATTGCATAAATCTGTATTTGTATCGTGGGCATGCATTGCATAAATCTGCATTTCTAGGTTTTCGATGGGGGTGTATGTGTGTGTTAATAAATAGATGCGCTGCAAAAGCAATTTTATAGGATACGTACAACTGATGAAGAGGTCGTTATTGGCAATTTAAGTTGTCGATAATGCTATTAATATTATATTAGGAAAATGACAAAAAATGACAAAAGCGAATCGCCAATTCCAACTTGGACGAATAAGGGATAGTCCTAAATTTGTCCTAAATGAAATTTGTGACTTCGTGGCAAAAAAAAGTAGTAAATGACGATTCTAGAGTAGTTATCAGCAATTATTGAGTAGTTATTGAGAATGATAATTAATTGCGATACAGGGGTAGTTAACCGCGATATATGAATAATTATCCATTAACTACTCAAGTATCGCTGATAACTACTCTAGAATCGTCATTCACTACTTTAAACCACGAAGTTACAACTTTCATTTAGGACAAATTGGGGACTATCCCTTATTTGTCTAAGTTGGAATTAGATAGCCTATTTTGTCCAACTCGAATCAAATTCAAGTGTCATTTTTTTGTCATTTTCCTAATTATATTTGATTAGAACCCACTGTAGCATGAGTTTTAATTAATGCACTGTGAAGTTGTACTCTTACACGTGTGACTAACTGACTGGGAACAGATTGGGTCTAGTCCATTGAGTACTCTATAAATAGTGGGTTAAATCACGCACAACCCATTAAAGGCCTAATTTTGGATCTGCGAGATAAATGGAGCAAAAAATAAAAAAACCTAAGCCCATCGATTATAAAATTGTAAATTGTGTCATTGTGTGTGGATGTGTCAAAGAAAGAAATATATTTAAGAAGTCATTTCCCTTATAAATTAAGGTTTATGAATCAAATGTATGATAACAATTGGTGATTGTTGGGTGAATAGACATTGATTTGATAGACACTAATTTTTGGTAACTTTTCAATGTCTATAAATGCCCCCTAATATTAATGTCATAATATATGCAGTGAAAAATAAATTTTGAGAGAAGAAAGAACATGAATCTTCAGTGTCTAATATTGAGTTACAAATGTTCCATCAGTTCTAAAACTTTTGTATCATACAAGTGAATTCGTTTAATTTCGTAGAGTATGACAATTTATTCAATTAAGGGGATTGATTGATAACTATTAAGGACAGTGTCACACGGCTTGAACTAGATTTTTCGTTGATTTTTGTAGGATTTTCCTAACAGCCGCCAAGTGTCATCATACATTTGATTCACGAACCTCAAAATGACACGACATCTAGGTGCACATACTCATGACAATATAACAGAAAATGTGACTTGTATCCTAAATGGAAAACACAATGTGACCTTTGAGGCAAAACACACATGTATATATGATCCTTAACCCTTTCAAACAAATTAATAAAGCTAAACACTTGAGTTAAATTATTTTTATTTATGAGTTTTAGTTAAACTAATTTATTATGTGAGTTATGAATTGGCATTGTGATTCCTGCAGTCCTAAATAAAAGAGATTAATTTAGCTTTTTGTAGTTATTATTAATGAAGTCAAATAAATCATTTAATTTCAACATTTCTTACATTTAATTGTAATATACTATAGTTCACAAGTATGATAAATTAATTTTGAGAAAAATAAATCTTATAATTAATTAATTTTGCATCCTTAATTTCTCAAAAAAAATTGAAAATGATCTTATAATCTAGATTGGGGATCAGAGAATAAGCATTTCAATAATATACAACATTATGTACTTTATATATATACGATTAAAGTAATTTAGATACTTTGCAGTTTGCAGTTTGCATTTTGCATTTTGCATTTTGCATTTTGCAACATGGAAGTGAACCTAATCTATGAAGAGACGTATACTGATGCGCGCGTAAGGTGTGAGGTGATTTAATTCATCAGATCAGTTGGATATAATATTAATGTGAGATATAGTGGGAGGATAACCATTGAATATGTAAGATAATAATAACATGTGTAGAGGTGGTGAAAATCCAAACGGGTAGAGACTAGAGATAAAGATGAAATGAAGTCGGGTGGGGACAAGACACAGAGAGCACAACTGTGTAAACCAAAAAGGAACAGACACTGCAAAATGGGGGTGCTTCTTCAACTTCAATAAACCTCTTTCTTTGTCATCTTCACTTCATAACATGCATACACACACCACATGAATCTGCTAAATTCCAATCACCATGGACAAAAGTCTCTGTAACTCCATTCACTTATTTTACCCCCTTATCACTATTCCCATCCATCATTCATAAATTCTTCATCTTACACACACTATTCCAATTCAATGCATGCATGCCTAGTTAATTACCCCCCAAAATAACAAAAAAGGCCATGTTGGTCATCATGGCATGTACAGCCTATTTCCACACTTGCACCTCCACGCTTCTGGGTAGTACTCCGCCGTCACCGGCGTTCCGGGCGGAACCGGCACGTGCACCGGTCTGCATGGCCTACAACTTCCACATTTTGACGTGCATCGCGGGGGCGCTGACCCTGGCCCACCTAGCATCCTCATTCCTCCATTTCTCTCCCCACATTCCTGCTTAATTTCACCCGTATCACACGATACAATTGTTAATTTAATCTCAACATTTTAAAAAGGAGAAAACTGCGTTCAGTTCCAAATAAGGTAAATAAATATAAAAATTCCCTTGAAAGCTCGAAGTTACTAATAAATCCTTGTGTACATAAACGTAATATAATGCGATAGATTATGGTTAAATTATTTCTGGTTCCAACCACCAGTTACTTTTGGAAGGACACTGGCTGACGGAACTGCTTCACTGATTCTATATGGCATTCTGCATGCGGATGCAAGAGAAGAGTTTAGAGTTGTCTTTCTACTGTATGTCTTAATTGTCTACTGTATGTCTTAATTGTCAGTTTATGATTTCATTTTACATATGTTTTGTATGTTTTGGATATTAGTAAACTCTTGTAATAGTTAAATGTTATTAATGTAATTTTGCCTTTTATCAAAAAAAAAAAAATTATTTCACCACCCGGCCCTTACAAGTAACTAAAAAAACATTGATAAGCAGAGTGTCCTCATTTACAAATTAAGTGTACACGACATGTCGTGATTGACAAGCGCATTTGTTAGTAACATGTCTCACTAATATATTCAAGACAATACTTGTTATTAACAACTAAACAGAGTAATAAACATTTATTAACAACCGCCGCAACATGTAAAAACAACTGACCCATAATGATAACTTGCTAATTTTACAATGGAACTATATTACACAAAGGTTCCAAGGGACCTGTTAATAATTCTAAGATTTTAATGGTCCTTACCCCTTAGTTCTTACATAGTACTCCCTCCGGTCCTTATTATAAGTCACCAACCGCCTCTAAATTTTGGTCCTTAATATAAGTCACTAACTAACATTAACTAACTCATTTATTAAAGTTTTCCCAATATACTCTTATCATTGGAAAATGAACATTGAAAGATGAGAAGAGAGAGAAGATGAAAAAGCACATGTATACTCATAAAGATGAAAGAGGTAGTGAGTCATAGTAATAAAGGTGGGAGGGACAAAAATGAAAAAGACAAAAAAAATAAGACTAATTTAATGATGTAACTTCCATTAACCTCCATTCTTTGGTATGTACAATTTGGGCGGTTAGCGACTTATAAATAGGACCGGAGGGAGTAGTACTATTTTGTCTTATTTAGGACAAGAGTATAATCTTCACTCAAAAGAGGTTAAATATAATTTTTGTCCTAAATTTACTTCTATTCTGTTTTTGGTTACTCAAGATTTAAACGGAGCTTTCAAACTTTCTAGAGTAAAATGGTTCCAATTTTTATTAATATTTTAAAAGAAATAAAAGTAAGGAATCAAAAGTTTATTAAAAATCAGAGGGAGGAATAATACTAGAACAGAGTGAGGATTGTATTAAAAAACCAAAAGAGGCGTTTATTGTTTTAAAATAGTTCAACCAAATGAATAAAAAAAACATTGTATCATATATGTGAGGTGTCCGATAAGGGCGCTGAGCATGGTACAGAGAGGTTCCCGGCGCAAGTTACCGAGAAGGGTGAGGAAGAGGACAAAAAAGGAGAAATTATGTGGGTGATGCTAACGTGCGCAGTGGGGTGAGGGTGCATTGTGAAGCATATGGGACCAATGCCCACGTGCGACACGTGAGGATGAAGGATCTGACGGCTCACGTTGCCCCATTTTCCTACTCTCTCTCAGTACCTAATTTTGGCCCCTTCTATCCCTATCTGACTTCCTGTTTGTGCCATTTCAGGTGCCTCCCTCCCTCCCCCTATTTTATACTGTATATATTATGCATATTTTCTTTTAATATTTTCTCCTACCGATATCTAAAATGCATTTTTTTTCAACTTTTCATTCAGTGGTATAAAAAGTTAAATTAATAAAAAATATTTAAAAAATACTCCCTCCGGTCCTATTTATAAGTTGCTAACCGCCTCTAAATTTTGGTCCTTAATATAAGTCACTAACTACCACTAACTAACTCATTTATTAAAATTTTCCTAATATACCCTTACACTGGAAAATGAACATTGGAAGATGAGAAGAGTGAGAAGATAAAAAAGACACTTTTATAGATAGAGAATTAATGAAGAGAGAGAAAAGGTAGTGAGTCATAGTGATAAAGGTGGAAGGGGTAAAAATGGAAAAGACAAAAAAAATAAGACCAATTTAATGATGCAACTTTCATTAACCTCCATTCCTTGGTATGTACAATTTAAGCGGTTGACGACTTATAAATAGGACCGGAGGAACTAATATGATGTTAGAAAAATGTAGGAATAATATCTGATAGTGTATCACAAAATGGCACGAAATTTCATACAATCATATTTAGCAAGAGTAACTGCTGATGTGATTCTGACTGCGCAATAATTAAGTAGAGAAACTTTTTTAAAATTCAGTATGTAAGAGCAGAGAATTCATGACAGCAATAATAAATAAGAAAAGGAGCAGAGTATTCAATTATTCATACATACACCTTACTGCATTGCTCTAACCTCTTGTGTTTATTATGAAAAACAGGTTCCCACTTCCCAGGCTATATTATATCCGGCCACTTGTTCAATTCAAATATTAGGAGTATTATATTTACTCTGTAATATATGTAGTACTAAATTACATCAACGTTATTATAATGACAATACTAACACTGTTCCAGTTGGAACTGCTAAAACTTCTTGCTTATATATGGAACTAGAACTAAAATATTGATAGATCACTACGTAAATCATATAAAATGAAGTAACTAATGTTTTGCCAAAAAAAGTTAAAGTAACTAATGTTTTACCAAAAATATAAAGTAATTAATGCTGAAAATTAAAGATATGTGATTTTTTCATTGATCCTCGATTATTCACCTATAAATTACCCTATATTTATTAAACATAACTGGATTATCCTGGACTTATAATAAGGGGAAACCATCCCAAATGCGTTGTCAAAAATAGGGACCAAGTGTCAAATCTTTGTCCCTGTGTCAGCATAGATATTTAATACAAAAATTTTCCATTTGAATATAAATCCATATCTAATGATCTTTCATCAAGCATTACACCTTAAAAATCAATGTTTTTTATTCTGGTTATTTGAAGCATCAACGATGGTTAGAGCTAAAGTCATAGAAATCAGAAGAAAGCATGTATATATTCATTCAAACGCCAGCTTTTATACTAAGAAACAGTGCAACCTTACCTTAAAATCTTCATCAGCTTTAGCAAAAGAGGGACTAGACCTGCTAGTTTCTGCATTACAGAATGAGTACAAAGGCATAATATATAAGATTTATTAGCTGAAAGTGTAGTGAGACATAATAGATCACAGAAATGGCGAGAATCGCATACCTATACATGCAGTGCTGAGAATTACTGTGCAGCATAAGTAGAGGAAGAAGACAGAGTAAAAACAGGAACTGAAAGAAAGATGGACTTTGTTTATAGTTATAAGCCTTATTAGACTGATCTTTCTCTTCCTCTCCATGAACAAGAAGAAACCACCAATAGCAGCAGAAGATGCAATCACACACAGAATATGGCTTCAGATTTATCTCTTTAACTCTGAAGTCTTACCCTTTGAAGAGAACCAAAAATAGGGGTCTTGTAAATTCATGCAGATTAAGAAGCTAGGCAAATATAATACCACAACACTGCATTTATCTCAAATCAAATCACATCTCTTTCTTAAGTTGTTTCAACTTTCTTGTTTTCCCCCACTCGGTTTTGGTTTAATGAAGGAAAGAGGAAGCTATCTATCTAGCTAGATAGCTCCTGTCAACAATAGTAGGTTCAGATAGATAAGAGTGAAGTGTGGGGGGAAATTGAAGTGAAAAAATATGGAATTGTACGGATTGTAAAAATGTAAGCAAAAGAAATTAAAATAAGTGAGTGAAGAAAGAATCTACTGACTATATATGGATCCTCACTTCCTAAGCCTTACTATGAGTGGTTCTAGGATTCTCTCTGCAGACTTTTCTTTCTCATTAGTCTTCCTTCCACTGCTTTATCTCTTGTTTTCTCTCTTCCCTTATGTTCTTTGTATTATTGTATATGTACATCTCACACAAAACACTTAAACCCAATTATTGTTTCATTTTTTTAACCGTGCTTTCTTTGCTTTTATTTTCAGCTGTCATTTCAGTAATAATTCCTTAGTGTACCACAAATTACGGATAAGAAAATGATTCTCTTCCATTGAAATAATTGGGTTCAGCTTAATCTATGCTGATGCTGGTAGATGAGGCAGCATAGAGGGATGGGTTGGAGTGCTTTGGAATATTTTGGTACTTGCATTAGGGATTTAGATATACACTTAAGATTTCAAATAAGTACAGTTTTAATTGTTTAGTTGGCCTTGTTTCAACTTTCTAGCTGGACATTTTGGGAATGGGAAAAAGTGGGATTATGCTATTTTGTTTTTTGTACGGTGCCTTCTCTGCACTAGGGTGTGAACCCTATTTTATTTACATGGTGGGGTTGTCCCCTTAAGGACGATCCACATGGTAATTTACAGTTATAGCCTCAGTACTCTGCACTACACGTGTTTATATTATGGGAAAAAAGAGGGGTGTTAGTTGGCGGGATGCCAAAAATAAATAAGTGACAGTGTGCCAGTGTGGTACACATGGAAAACTGAAGAAAAACTTCAACATGCTCATCAAATAAGTTAAGTGCACAGCTTTAAGTATATTTAGTTTTTTACTATCAAAAGTCTTTGATGTGGCGTGTTTTTATGAAAGGGTATTTATATTTTTGCAACTAAGATTGACTTTAGATCACAACAATTAGAATCAAAGTTTCAAACTTGGATTTGGTTTTAGTGAACGTCCATTTTGGATGTGATTACTACAAAGGGACTAAGGGTAAGTAAATCTTAATACGGTAAATTCTCTAATAGGGTTTGAATTTTACTGAACTATGGAACTTGCTAGAACTCAGGAGCAGAGTGTGGGTTGAGTTAAAAGCAGAGGGTTAGTTGCTATTCATGGGTCATTCATTGATCACAAGATCAAACCTTTGTTCTCATATGAAGTATGGTAAATAGTATACTTTCCATATTTTCAGAAATCACATGAGGTGTTTGGTTTCACTTCCTCTAGGTTCGATTTGATAGGGATGGTATGTGAAAGCCTCCAAAGTGGGGAAGACTTCTTGAAACTTAAGGGCCCCTCCGTTTTTTGTATCAATATGAATATGCATGACAAGATTTATTAGTATTTTTTATATTTATAAATATAAAACGGCTTAGTTTATTGATCACGATTTCAGTAAATAAAAGCTAGAATAAATTTTCTTATTTTGATATTTTAGAATGCATTTTCGTAAATATGGATTGTTAATGTCAATGAATTTGTTTTTTTGGCCATATGTCAATGAATTTGTTGATATTGTATTTGGTTTGAGATTCATATTCCGTAGAGAGATATATGTGGTCATAGGACCTGAGACTTGTTAAATTAAAATCCCACCCTTGTGTGTACTAGACTACTAGTGTAGTTAATGAGTTCTGACGATAAAGAAGATCATAATGAGTAAAAATCAAAGGCTTTATGTCAATCAAAGATATGGAGTGGCCTTCTGCTGCAAGGTTCCGATCCGAGATGAGATGTGATGCGGATTGAAATGGACAGAGAACAATGGTGGCGACACGCAAAAACAGTTTCACCTCATATTTTCAATGTAAGTGTACGGGTTTAAGAAATTAAATGGATTAGCTATTTTTAAAAAGCCACGGTTCATCTAATAGTATTATATTTAATTTTGAGCATTGGATTAGAAATCGTGTCTTCATAAAAATTTCTTTGATACTCACATGCAAACAACAAAAATGTTTTACAATATGTAACTCATTGCATGTTGGTTAATTAGAAGCCAATATATTAGACATTCGACCATCTTAACGAATATTTAATTCTTTTAGAAAGTAAATTGTTTGTAGTTCCATTCTCGGCATTTGGGAAGACATATGCATAACCAAGTGAAACTAGAAGAAACATGTTTATATAAACAAAGAATCTTGTCATGCTCTATAGCTCAAAGATAAAAGACTCAATGGACATGAGTAATGAGCCTTATACTTGTTTGTAAGTGAGCTAGAAACTTTTCAAAAAAAGTTGTTATATATTTTACAACAAACTATAAGAACTGCAAACAAAATGATTTCTAGTCTCACATTTAGTCTCGACATAAAAAATGTTGTGGCTTTTGAAAAGTAAATTGTTTGTAGTTTCATTCTCGACATTTGAGGAGACATATATATAACCAAGTGAAACTATAAGAAACATACCTATATAAACAAAGAATCTTGTCATGCTCTATAGCTCAAAGATAGAAGTCCCAATGGACATGAGTAATGCGCCTATACTTGTGGCTTTACAAAGTATTGCAAACGAAGTGATTTCTAGTCTCACATTTAGTCCCGATATTAAAAAGTTTGTGGCTTTACATGTGCTGGTGTGAGAATCCGTTAAATAACAAGTGTGGGCAGGCAGCAGTACAAATTTTGCATAGTGATGTGATGCTGGTGAAATCAAATGCAAATAAGCAAGCTGTACTCTGATGAACAATTTTTGCTGTACTCTGAAGAACAATTTTTTCCTCATAGTTGAACTGATAAGATAAGGAAATGATAATACTCAATTAAAGGAAATACTCAAGGGAATGCATATATATAATGAACCTGCCAAGTCAATATCTGAACATTTATTTAATCCCAAACTCTCGGTTGGTTCTCTGTTCGAAACTTAGCTATTTATATAAGAACTTCTATACTACTCCCTTCGTTCCTAAATATAAGAGCATTTTAACTTTTTTGGAGAATCCTAAGAAAGCAAAATGAACAATTTAATCATAACATATTTTAAATATTATTACATCATATGTAAGTTCATAAGTCAAATAAACTAGTTTAGTGAAAAAATTTGGGAAAATCAATTTTTAATTACCATATTTTGCTTTTTTAGTATTCTTCAAAAAAATCAAAGTGCTCTTATATTTAGGAACGGAGGGAGTATTAGTAAGATATTAATGATGTCGCATCTATTTCATATTAAATTGATTTGTCGATTTAAGCCCCACGGGGGATAAGAGGATTGAAAGGGACGTAGTAAACGTGAGGGTGACATATGCAGGCTATTGTTCTTAGCCCCCATTTGTTTGTCACAATTATTTTACTGCTTTTTTATAAAGCTGCTCCTTATCTCTCTTCCTTTTCTTTCTTTTTCTTCAATGATTTGATCCTCTCCCCCATGAAAATCTCTCTTTCTTGGCCACTTACAAATCACATGCTGTGATTGCGATTGATACTGAAAGCAATAAGAAAAATGTGTGTGCTACATCCTCCATTTGGAACTAGTTCCTACATTTATGTCTACTCCAACATTTAAATCTTAAACCATCCTCAAATAATTTTCATTCCCTAAAAGATGTCATCAAATAGAATTAAAATATTCCTAAATAAATACTCAAATTAAGCAGCTAACCAAGTCATGTGTTCAAAGTTCAAAGTGAAGTCGATGTTCCTACTTGAACAGAAAGTATTTTTTGGTCCCTACTGATGAAAAGGAAAAAGAAAAAAAAAAGAAAGTATTTTTGGAACGCATAGGCATGCCCTTAGGTTCATTGAGTTCTTCAGATGATTTTTTGTCACTTTGGATTTAATCTAACTCATTTTCATGCGTATTTTTTTATTCTCATAAAATACAGAAAATATTATATCTATAATTAAAAAAAATCAATTCATCATCTAAAATTTTAAAATTTAGACAGGTCAAGTTAGCTTTTTAACTGCCGAATCTCAGTCATGAAAATAACAATACACGGAAGCTAAATAAGTAAAACAGACAACAAACTTGTTCAGCGCAATGGCCCAAAATAAAACCGAGTATAGTTTTCTTTCATAGCAGCCCAATGGGCCAAGCCTGTATTATGATGGGGTTAAGCTTTGGTGGTGTTTATTATTCCAGAAAAAAAGAGGCAACGAATATGGACCCGTTACTTAAATATATAAGATATACTTTACTTACAAGTTACAAGCGTTTCTTAGTTATGATTATGCATATAGTAAAATGAAGTAAAAAAAAAAGTGTGAACACCTTCTTAAGATGTCGCGAGTGTCTGAAAATTAAACCAATTCAATACACTAATAGAAACGAATGAAATTAATATGAAACTGTAATGTATATGAAGCGTGAAATTTATATTACACTCCCCTCCCATTTCATGGAAAAACCCTCCAATAATTCAATAAATATCATGCTGTGAATATTAATTATATATCAGAGTTAGAGCATACATAGCGATGTTCAAATTTAGAGCCTCTCAAATATTATAGATTCTATATGCTGTGAATACTAATGTTTTGAGCAAGGCATTGGCCTCTGCCTTGCTCAACCTTGCGCATGGACACCTCTAATGAAATTTAAATACTACCTCCTATTACAAATATATACACTTGTTTGACATCATTTGTTATATCAAAATTAATGTAGAAAACATATGTCACTGTTTCAAGATAAATGAGTCGATGCACTAAATCATATTGATAATCACCTAATAAGTTCAGTAAAAACGATTCATAAAAAAGGCTCTAGTAAAAATAAATTGAACTATTTTTATTTAATTAAAGTGAGGATTAGTCTCCAACAAGAAGGTTTGGGGCTACGGTAATCTTTTTTGATAAAAAACGTTAATAGAATGATCAACTTGCAACTTACCATTTATAAAGAAACACTTGTGAAAATAGGTTATAAGATTATCAAATATTCACAACCAATTTATCCATGCGTTATAGTACTAATTAATCTATCTTGATGAATTTATCAAATACATTATGCCAATTTATTCATGCATTATACTAACATTTTTTTATCAAGATGCATTATACGTAGTAATTAACTAATCCATCCTTTTGTTAGTTATTAGTACTTAGTAGCAAGCAAACTCGCAAATGGATTTTTATCATCCAAAAATGTACAAATGGATTCACTAAGATTCGTAGCAATGATGTTGTTTTTTTTCATTGGAGCGCCCACATATAGCCCGACGGCTGAGATTATATATCGAATTCCTAGACCATACCCCGTTCAGTACATACTATCCCATCAAAGGGATGGAAGAATCTTTTGTTAAACTGGATCTTCAATTATCTATTCATCCCTTCCTATCTGATCACAATTTTAAATTTCAAATGCCTGATTTATTTATAGTTTTTTAATTTTTTAAAGTGTTGTAGTTGATACTCCCTCGTTGAAATCAGGAAAAAAGAGTAAAAGACAGGGAGATTGCCAAAGAAGAAGTCTTTTAAGAAAATACAAAATATGAATTATTTCAGTTAATATATTAGATCTAATCAAATTAAATAAATTAGTTCTATTACACTAGTGTCAAAATGATATATTTTAATATGGGATCCATATGTAAAATATGGTTTTGCTTGGCTTTAATATGGGATCCATATGTAAAATATATCATTTTTTTTATCGTAAAAAAATGATATATTTTACATATGGATCCCATATTAAAGCCAAGCAAAACCAAAAGGAAAAAAAGGCTAGACTAAATTGAACTCAATTCAATTTTTCCCTTTTGATTAATTCAAATTTTAGTCTATGGTTGGTTTATCTTTTTTAATTATCTGGGTTTAAGCTTAGATCTTTTGAAAACATTTCGATTATCACTGGATAACCAACACATTGTCAGATAATATTTTACTTTATAATTTCATAAATTTTTTTTTACAATTTAATGTGTTTTTTTATCAAATACAATATTGGTAAATGCTAATTTATACTTTCGTTTTGATTACTTTTTCTTATTTGAGTTCCATGTTTCCTGATTCGTTAGTAAAAAAAAGAAGCTAACTGAGCTAATTTGTCAAAAGCGTAATACCCGTTACAATCTTAACCAATAACTTCAATATACTATCAGCGGGGTGAGAGATCTAATCATATTCTATCATCAATATTCAATGGACTGTTCAGCAAGAAAATCACCAACAATATTCGCGCTCCTTGAAATATTTTATAGTTCAATCTCCCATGCATGATCTAGACATCAATGATTTAAGATCAATGATCATGTCAAAACTTGGATGTTGATTTGGTGCGTCTATACTTAAAAGTCGAACCACTTCTAATGCATCCACTTCATCTATAATCTTTCATTCAACCATCTCCCAAGTTAACATAAGTCAAGAGAAAACTCCGTATTTTATCATCTATATAATAACTTTGGTCACTTTTGATCATGAAGGCTCCTAAAAATAAGTCTTTCTTGAGCAAAAACGCGATGTTCGCATTAAGTTTAGTTTTAGCCTTGAGGTGGAGGTTTCCATTTGTCACCGTGGTCACAAATGGGGCCAACATTAAGATTTGAACCTCAAAATTTACCCGCTGCTTGACTTAAACCCTTGAGCAAAAATTTTGTCTTCAAAACGAAAGAATTGTTAGTCATATTTATCCTTAAATACTCTCCCATTAAGACATTGTCACATCATCCAACATAGAGTTGCAAAGAACTCTTCCCAGCTATCAAGAGTCTTGTAGTTTAGTGACATGACATCTTCCCTTTAGGTGGGAGGTTGAGGGTTCGATCCCGCTTGTAACCTCAAGCCGATAGTGTTTGGCTGCTTGCCCCTTTAAATATAAAAAAAAAAGAACTCTTCCCAACTTTTTCTACACGTGGATCCGGGTTTACTTTAATTAAGATGAAACCAGTCATTAGTATCGCGGGTAAAATTCTTCCTGTGATAGTGCATAAGAACAAGTGTTAACCACGAGTTTGTGGCATCTTCACAAATTTTAAGGATATACATTAAATCTTCAGAGCAAGAAACATCTGCACAAAGACCACAGCCCTCTCAATGAATTAGTTATGATTGATTTTGTAATGTCAACCATATGAATGACGTGCATTATATTGCTGTAAAGTGTGAAGCTTACGCGCCTTTTGCCATATCCAGTCAATATTAGTCTTCTATTGTGAGATCACCTCATAAGCCAATGTACGAAAAATTAAACATCCCACTCCGATTGTATTTCCATTTTAAAGAATTAGAGGTTTATTTTGTCCGCAAACACACCGTGTGAGCTTGGTGATTAAATTGTTTGGTTAAAATATTTTTCGCATTTATTTAAAAGCAATATCTATGACAGTGGATTTCAGATTTGGGATTTAAGATATGCTCCCTAGATTATTGATTAACCAATGCAATAATGGTATTGGTGGGGGAGAACCGGAGAATGTTTGAAAGGAAGAGATGATGTGGAATATTTTCTAGCATTATATCCTATGTGTTATAGCAAATATAGTAAAAATATGTGATTTTTTATACATATAAAAATAGGTGAATTGGCAGTCAAAATTAACCTTATTGTGATAGGGAAAAATTGATACATTTTATATACTTAAATAACAAAAATAATGAAAAAAGAATTTTATGTGCCCAATAATCCTTATCTAAAACTTCCATAGTAGATATAATCCTTATCCCCCTTTCTTAAAAAGAAAACTAGACGCACCAAAATTAAAACACTTCAAATAAACATGGAAGGTTAACCACTACTTTAATTTGTTCGAAAATTAGGTAATGAGACTAAGTACTCCCAATGGTTACAATCATAGAACTTACTCCCTCCATTCCTAAATATAAGATCACATTTAAAATTCAATTTGTTCATAATTATAAGACACTTTCTAATTTTTTCCAACTTTTTTCCAAATTAACCCTATCATGTTTATCTATAATAACAAGTAAGAGAGCGAGAATGAGGATAAATGTATATAGTTGAGTTAAATTGATAATATCATGTGTACATGTAACTTCCTTAATCTACTTAAATTAGGGAAAATGATCTTATATTTAGGAAGGAAGGGAGTATTTGAGATGATGAGTTTGTCTTGAATACTAATAAATGGAGATGTTAAAGGATGTTACATCCACTAGCCTAACTAAAATTATGAAACTAACGCAAACAAATAATAGAGGTTGAGATGAGTTCATTGGGAAAAGGAATAATAATTTGTCAGCATTCTACAGAACACAGTCAGCCTACTGTAGAGCTCACACAAAACCAGACGCCCACGCCTTCTCAAAAAACCAAAAAAAAAAAAAAAACCTTCACTTCTTCTACTTTCAAATGTCAGACTCTGCCTATGCCCTCCCTACCTCCTTCCTTCATTTCCTCCTTCAAAACCACCTTCCCTCCAAAACGCCGTCGTTTTCTCCTCCTCCAAATGTTGCTGTTGCGTCACCTTTAGGTGAGTGAGTCTCTACTTTTCCTCTGTTTTCTTCCCCTGCTCTGACACACACCTCATTTTTTCCACTTCCTTCTTTCTCTCATTTTTTTTTTGCTTTCACCTATCTGTGCTTCAACCTCCACTGTGTGATTTCTGAACTCTGAAAGCAACTTTGTTTTTGCCATATTTGTGTCCTTCAAGTGGGAAAATAAAGTAAAACCTGCCATTTCCTATTTTCTTTTTTTAATGCACCTGAGTCTCTACTTGCTGAGCTATTAGGGTTCATGCTATGTGAGGTACTTAAAAACCCAAAACCCCACTTCATTTTTCTTATTCTGAGCTCTCAAATAGCTTACTATGACTTCAAGTTTTGATCTTTCCTCTACAATGGAACACCCAAATAAACCCACTTTCAAACCCAACTCCAACTTCTCAGAAATACTCTCCAAGTTCACTAAAGTTTGTAAATTTAAGTCCATTGGTGTTTTCTCCTCTGAAATCCCCTCCCTCCCTCACTTGCTTAAACCCATCTTCAATGTTGCTCCTTTAAGTGATGGTTCGAGAGAGGAAAACACTAAAAGTGTTGTTGACAAAGTTCAGTCTGAAGTTCCTGCCAAAGATGTTGACTTACTGAAGATGTTTGACTCGGTTTCAGCTCTGAAAGTAGCTTATCTTCAGCTTCAACAAGCTCATATCCCTTATGATCCTCACAAGATTGTTGATGCTGATGCTAAAGTGGTTGCTGAGCTTGAGAAGCTGTGTAAGTTCAAGCGAGATTATAAGCAGAAGCAACATAAGAAAGTGAGGTTCAATGTGTCACAAAGTGGTCGTCTCTCAAGGGCTGATATTAGGTCCAAGGAGGTATCACTAGGGAAGCTGAAATCCCAGAATGGTTTTAAAGAATCTGAGATTCTTGGGTTGAGAAAAGAGGTTGAAGATTTGGAGATGGGGAATAAAGCTATGGCTGAGAAGATCAAGAGGTTTGATTTAGAGAAGAGGAAAGAGAGTGTTTCGAGTGTTGCCAAGTTCCAAGAAGTTTACAAGGAAGCTTCTAAGTGTGTTCATGACTTTGCTAAACCTTTGATTAGTTTAATGAAAGCTTCAGGTTGGGACCTTAATTTGGCTGTCAAATGTGTTGAAAATGAAGCTGTTTATGTCAAAAGATGTGACAAGAAGTATGCTTTTGAGGCCTACATTGCTCGCAGGATGTTTCATGGGATTCACTTGATGTCACACAATGTGGAGGATGTCATGAAATATGAAGACCCGCTTGATGCGCTGGTGGAGAATCCTGATTCAGTGTTTGCTAAATTCTGTCGGGATAAGTATCTTTTGGTCATACATCCGACAATGGAAGAGAAATTTTTTGGGAACTTAGATAATAGGACTTTCATATTGAATGGGAAACATCCTAGGACTGAGTTTTATCAAATGTTTGCCAAAATGGCTAAATGGATTTGGGTTTTGCTATGTTGTGCTAGACAAATAGAGGCTGATGCAACCTTGTTTTCTGTGAGCAGAGGTAGCAAATTCTGTGGTTTGTATATGGAATCTGCTGGGGAGATAAGTGATGTGGCAGTGTTGTCTGATGAAGAAAGATCAAAGTGGAAAGTTCAGTTCATGATCATGCCTGGGTTTAGAATTGGTCAGACATTGGTGAAGTCAAGAGTTTATGTCTCAACTTCTGAAGGTATTAATTAAATGGAGGGCCCATTTAACTGGTAATTTTAGCATATAGATTATCATGACTTTTGTATTAGACTTGGCCACTAGGTTATGTTAATGCTTGTAGTCCACTAATCTTTCCTGTTAGAAGGTACTAATATAATTATTGGCTTTCCACTCATCCTTTCCCTTTTAAATATTTGGAGGATTGATTACGAATTTTCTAATTAAATTATATTTTTATCTATTAATATCGAAATATGTAACATCACTTGAACATATTCGAGGCATATATTCTATGTAATAATGACAGTCCAAAACTGATTGTGACACTACGATCAAGTCATGCAACTCCAAGAAATGTTATCTGTATACGGTTGGATTGGGCTTCCCCATTTTTATTTGGGCTGAATAATATATTTGACTTGGGCTCACTATTGTTGGTCTGATATAGTAATACTGATACGAAAGAAGCTCAATTCGGCCCGTAATAAAATATCAATTAGGCCCATAATATGCCAGGCCTAGGCTTGAGTTCTCTCTATTTCACTCTCAAGTCTCAACCTCTTAACTGGCAAAAAAAAAAAGTCTCAACCTCTTTTCTTGATTTGAACCGCTCAAATTTAACTTAAAAAATGGTCAAAATTCAATACTTTGAAAAATCATTTTTAAAATGCGGAATTAAAACACAACCACTCTCTCACGCATACTGTCCATTTTTCTAAAAATTTGATGATTAATGAACCACTAATTTTTAATTTATAGTGATAGTTTTTAAAGGTTTACGTGGAAGCTGTAGCTTTGTGCTCTGTTTAGTTTTCTGCAGCTTAGTCCCTTTCTTTGTTGTATCCCCATAATGATGTTGGGTAAGGCTCTCAATATATTATGGTCCTAATATAAGGAATAAAAGAAAAAAGAGTATGATTTCATTTGAAATGCTTACGCCAGCACCATGCAAGTGGGGGATTCTCATTCTCAATAATAATAACGAGAATGTCTTAAAAGCAAATGTATGTCGTCATCATCATTCTAAAACCCAGCAATTAAGCTGCCACCTCCTGATGGGCCTCACCTGTTGGCTGTGTACATCATTACTTATTCACCTCATAGTTTTACATTCTTTCCCTTTAACAAAGCGTGGAGAACCAAATTATTAGCCCAATCCATTTGGTTCCCATAATTAGTGAACATTCAATTCACTAGGGAATTCTAAACTAAGAAAGCGTGTAGCTGTAGGAATTCGGACCTTCCAAGAAGCAAAAAAAATTCTAGTTTTGGCTACGATTTACTCGTGCACCTATACTTTTGGTTAAAAACCGTCTGATAATCTGACGTCTATTGACAACCAACTAATCTGGAGTCGAGTGCAAGTTATTTGTCAAATGAACAGTACACAGCCCAGCAAAAATAAAAACGTAGAAATTCTTTTTTTTTTTTTTTGCCATGAAAAACGTAGAAATTCAATTACAAAATCTCTGCATATTCTTGCTAGGCTTTCCATTGTAATATCTTTTAAACATAAATCTTGGAAAAATTAAATATGATGTACAAACTGAATAGATGATGGATAGGCTCATAGCATAGATCAGCCTTACAAAAATATGCACTATCTTAAAGCTAGGGTGTTTCTATTTGTTAGTGGGGTCCCCATGGTTTACAACTAGGGTTTAGACATATTCAGAGAGCACTTACATGTTCTTCACATTGGTAGCATGACTTGAACTCATGATTATATAGTTTATGAGCTTAGTCCTTAGCAAATAGACCAACATTTGCTGGCAACCAAGGCACATCTATTATCTGATTAAATCTTAACCAAAATTATTGATTTATTGCAAAGGTTTGACAGCCACTCCATGATACAGTTATTACCAAGGAATTTATGACAAAATAAGAGGCTATTCATTATTACCAAGCCAATGATGTTATTTGTAGTTGGGATGACACAAGAGCATTGCTGATAGTAATGACTAATGATAGAAAAAGTCATTTGTGGACACACTTGGTCCCCTTGCTTTCATGCCAAAACTTTTATAGTGGACCACCACCATTATTTTTTCCCCGTTATAAGGCCACCTTTCAGATCATTTCATCTTCCATTTCAACTCTGGTAAATAAGTACACTTCTGATATTCCCCCAGAGAAACACAGAACTGAGAAAGAGAGAGAGTTCAAGAGTTGTGTTGTGTAGTGCTTGAGGCATATCATATTCTGATGGGTAATCACAAGCTCAAATTGTCAGATATGATACCAAATGCTTGGTTTTACAAACTCAAAGACATGAGCAGATCAAGGAAGCAGAAAGGTTCTCATTCTACTGTGAACAACAAAGCAAGCTCACCAGTTATGTCCCAGAGGTCACATCCAAGTTATGTGCATTATTTTCCTACAGAACCTTACAGAACTGGTATGTTTTTTAACTCACCAATTCACACTAAAGTCACAAACTTTTCATTCATTGACTCACCAAGAAAGTCATCCAAGAAAAGAGTTCAAAGGAAAACTATTTATAAGCCTTCTCCTTCAGTTATGTCTTCTGTCTCAACCTCTTGCAGCTGCCATTGGACCCGGCCAAATCAGGCTGAGTCTCCGGATTTCTATGCCTCTTCCATTGAGAGTTCTTCCTCTGAATTAGACCTCTATGAATGTATAACATCTGATGAGTCTGATGACATCTCAGCAGTTCCTCACATGATCAATGAACTATCTCCTGATTGTAGTTGCAGGGTTAGTTCTTCCACGAATGACATCATCATCGATATGAATCATGACTCATTTGCTGTTAATCCGGAAAAGCTAGAGGGGTTTGATGCAATTTCGAAAGGCCTTCCTCCTATATTGACAAAACCAGTGAAGTTTGATGATCAGGCCATTGAAGCACCTTATTTGAAAAGTTCATCTAAGTTGGAGGAAAGAAACAGAACTACAACTCCAAAGTTATCTTATAATTCAAGAGGAATAAAACTTAAAAACCATTCAGCTAAACTTGCAAGTAGGAAAGTTCAAGCATGTGCAAGAAGGAGTGTGTCATCATCATCAAGTGCATGCAAGATTTCAAGGAAAACGGGGTTTCCTGAAGGTGTTGCAGTTGTCAAGTCCTCAATTGATCCACAAAGAGATTTTAAGAATTCAATGATGGAAATGATCAGGGAGAAGAATGTTTGGTCACCAGAAGATTTGGAGGATCTTCTAGCTTGTTATCTTTCACTTAACTCAAGAGAATATCATCAACTCATAATCAAAGCATTTGAACAGACTTGGTTTGACTTGGCTCAACTCAGAATGTAAAACTTTATCTTGTGCATGTGTAAAGCTTTGTTTGTGTCATGTTACTTCTCTATGAATTCACTTATGTGCTGTAGTTTTCCTTGTATAAAAAAGTTTTCTTCCTTTTTATTTAACACCCTTAAAATCTGGTGCAGGGACATATATATTGTTTCGTGTCAATAACAAATTTCTTAAGTTGTACAAGTAGAGTAGGGACAAGTACTTACTGACATTCATCAGTTTCAATGGTTGTGCCTTTATATGCATTTTACAACTGCAATCCAAAATGCATTTACAAGCTTTGTCATCATATTCATTATCAGATAAAAAGAATAGCCTATGTGAAATAGGAACCAAAATTTAGCAGGTCTTGATGATCACATGATCATCACAAATAAACTAGTACAAATAATAGAATGGGGAGGAGGACCACAAGATCATTTTATTATTCGGGAAAACCTCCAATTATTGCTCAGTAGATGAGCCCCCACGGACAGAAATATTTTACAGAAATATTTTGAGGGTCTTCTACTTCTTCCTTTATTTACTGTTATTTTTTGGAAAAGGAAGTCTAGTTGAGGCAGAGAGTGCAGATTCCTATGACTTGAATTTAATACAATGCATTATTTCTCATGATAGAGCTCAATCTCACATGCGAGAACAGAATTTGACAATATCATTAAATAAGGATCCAATATAATTTGCCTTCATAATCAAGGGATAAACATTATACTAATTGTTTTCTAACAAGTATGGCTATATAGAATCATGGCCTAAAAAGTCAAAAGTTACCGCTTACTCTTGCTGCGTCTTATCATACTAAGGGGCTAAGGGCCTATATGGTATGAGGAGGGGTGATAGAGAAAATAACCATAAGGAAAATATATTTTAACTTGAATTTGCAAAAGTTAGAGAAGTGTGGTTGAAAGTTCTTAATTAATATTATCTTGGTCCTAAATATAAAATCTGACTTTTTTTTTTTTTGAATTAAGGAAGCAAATAAGACCAATAAATTTTAACACATGTCACTTGTAATAAGATTATAAGTAGTTTATAAGTAAAATAAATTGGTTATGAGGAAAAAAAGATAACTATAGATTATTTAAAGTGATTAATTTTGTTTACTTAATTTTTCTAAAAATGTTAAAGTGGTCTTATAATTAGGACGAGATGAAGTATATATTATTTTTTCTATTATATCTTATTTTTCTCAAAATATCATAATTCTATTTATTTAATTTTTAATAAATCAACACCAAATTTTTTTTCCCTTGTTTTACCAAACCGACAATAAACCAGTTGAATTCCTGCATGCCTGTCATAATTATTTCGATCATAAATGTGTTTCTTAGTTATCACTCCTCTTAACACAAGGAAAAATCTTGGATAAATCAAATTGATCGAACTTTGGATGCTATTTTTGGCTGAACCAAAAGTTTTCCATATATCAGCTATAAGATTTTCAATAATTCAACTAATCGTGACTTTAAAAAAAGTGTCATTTCCCCGAAAATCTAGGCACGCGCATCATTTGTTCTGTATAAGATTCTTAGCCAGATTCAGCAAATATCACACTCATCTATCAATTATTGAAACTAAAGAAAAATGAATGTCACCACAATAATCAGTACAAAAATAACTGCACATATATACTAGGAGTAGGTGGTGGCAAGTAATAGCCACAAATTCATCAAGAACATGCATTTTTCAGGTCTCAAATGATGAGTAACATAACTACCACCACCATCGATCCCATTACTTCCTAAAGACCATGTTATTGCATTCCGATTCAGCTTCCTTGAAGAGACTGTTTTCATCTAAAACAAGCACTTGTATTTGTTCAGCACCTAAAATCCATGAACATCTTACACATACGGTCACACCCCTTTTTTCTTTTTTTTTTTGCTTAGAGCCTCCGGTATCCGGCACTCTTTGAGTATCGACTAATCCAGAGTTTGCCCGGGGAGGGCGTGCCAAGTATTGAACCTAGGACCTTGAAGGCGGGGAGATATCTTATCTCCCTTTTTCTAACCATCAGGTCACTAGTCCCTTGATCTGTCACACCTTTTTTTAAAATTTGAGAAAAACCACATAAAAGGTAGATTTTTTCACAATGTGTCGACTTTTTTCTTGAAAACCTGATGACTCCACACACTAGCCATGAACAAAATATCACGCTATCTCTCTCTTTCACTTCTGATGTTCAAAGAATAACTCCTTAATGCATGTCCCTTGCCACTCCTTGAAGATTTCTCATCTAAACCACCAAACCCTGGTTGTGATTTTCTTCTTGTAGCCTCAAGTGGATTCTGAAATCCAATATTTTCCACAGCTCCAACTGTCTTGAATAAACGTCTCTTGTTTACTTCCTCAACAAGGGACCGGTGTAGCATCTGGCTACGAACATCAATAAATGACTTGTTCCTAGTCAAGCTACGACTGTTTATCATCTTGTTTTTACTAGTACATGCAGCAGCATGTGGTCCCACTAAAACTCTACTATTGTTGCCACTTGTTCCAGACGTAGACAACCCAGCACTAATGTCTTCACCAGTGGAAACCATTTTACATTTGTGAGTGTTACTAGTGAGTGATGCTTTATCTTTTCTTGTACAAGTCACATTGTACTCCTGGTCATCCACGGAAACATAATTCAAGTTGGAATATGTCCCTTGTGATGAACACCGGGAACTGGAATCATCGATCAAGTCATCTGCAACAAAAGTACATGGCAATATTACTATAGGGACCACAATTAGGCCAAGAATTTATATCAACAGTAGTTATTTTGATGTTCAAAAAATACTATAAGCCTTTGTTGAGTAATGTTTTTTCCAATAGCAAAATATACTAACATGAAGTAATCATGTAGTCAAGAACACATTTTACTAAGGCAATAGCACTAAGAGGTGAAGGGACAAAGTAAACAAACCATGGAGCCAATAATATCCATAGGGTAGTTCCTCAGCTTTTGTGACCATGCCTGATACTGATTCTTGGGATGATGAACAAGAAGATAATGAACCAAAATGGTATAGAGGTTCATTGTTGTCATCATTCTGATAATTGAACATATGATGGGTATCTAAGCAGTCCCTCTTCCTCCTCTGTGGCAGCAGTGCATATATCTCGGCTTCAATCATACTAGAAATTTCAAATGGCTCCCAATCAGTGATCTCCAACTCTCTCACCATCTCCATTGCAACATCAATGGGAGTATCTGTTAAAATGTCAAATGGAAAATATATATTCCTCGCCGAACCTGCATGAAAAGATTCAAGGAAAATTGTTTAAAAGACATTAAGAAATATTGTATGAAGTAGGTGTTAGCAAACTATAAGCATGCACTATAATATGCTTAAAAGACATTGAGAAATAATTAAATGTGTCAGATACCATCTTTATTGGTAAGTTGGACTTTGAGAAATATTGTATCATCCTCCGGATTCAGCTTCCCAGTGATTTTCATCCCAGTCCTATGTGAACCATCAGTCAAATGCAACTTTTCCATCTCAAGGTCATTCACAAGTGGCTTTTGAATCTCAAACTTTGTATTTGATAATGTATCATTAGATGAAAGAAAAGGGTCAAGCATTAATTTTTTTGCTGATGGTCTTTCTGCCACAGGTACCAAGCATTTTCTAACAAACATCTGTGCTTCTGTGTCTTCGATCCTAGAAAGTGCTGCCGGTAGCTTTCCCTGGTCATGAAAAGTTGCACACAATTAAAACTCAGCCTCACAAATTGCCATGAATCTTACACCATCTGCTAAACTTACCGATGTTACTTTTTTGTAGATCTGCGCGGGATTAGTACATTCACCATATGGATATTCAGATGTAAGCATTTCCAAAACACACATGCCAAATGAATACACATCAACAAGTTCATTGTATTCTTCTTCATATAATTCTGGAGCCATGAACTCTGGTGTGCCTATAAAAAAAGGACAGAATTTCAATCCATTATAAATGAAACAGTTCAATTCCTGAAACATTTATAATTAATCAGAATAAGCACCTATAACACTATGGGCAGACTGGGAACCACGGAGAATAGCTGCTAGTCCTAAATCACCAATTTTCACTTGTCCAAGATGGCCATTGACAAATACATTATCACATTTGAGATCCCTGTGAATTACTGGGGGATCATGATCATGTAGGTAAACAAGACCTTGTAAGATTTGGCGAGCCCAACTCTTTATTGCTTGTATGCCAACTCTCACATATTTCTTCCTGTATCTGTACAACCATAGGCCCAAACTTATCATCAATATTGTCAAGAATCTAAAAGGCCAAAATGGTGAATGGAATTTAATGTCAAAGAAAGCCACCAGGAGGCAAATTCACAACAAATCCCGCAACATCATGATACTGTACTTATTTAGTTTCTCTAACTTGCAGTAAATGTTTAATAAAACTATATGAACAAGCCTATTTTCGGATAGCGCATATTATCAGATTATCGGTCCTAAACATCAAACAGGTCAAACAATTAAGGGTTACATACAGGATATGATCCATATATTGAAACATCTGAATACTAAATGTAAGGTTAAATGAAAAGAGATACGTAACATGAGTTCTGGCTAACAAAGATTAAGCATGACCAATTCAAGGAAACATGCATTACTAAATGTTAGGAAGAAAATTACTCTCTCAGTGACCCTGAGGTGAACATTTCTGTGATGAAGTTGAAGGTCCTGTTATCAATATCAATCCAGGAGGTATAGAATCTTATGATGCATTGGTGCTTGAGGGTACTGAGAAGATGAACCTCTGAGTAAAGCCGCTGCAAATCGTCTGGCGTGCGAAGTGCCTCATTGAGTCTGACTTGGTTCCAAGCTACCTCCATTCCAAGGAACTCATCAATAGCTTTATATACTGTTTTCATAGCTCCTTTTCCAAGAATTTCTCCAAACTAATCACAAAGATCAAAGAACTAAGTCACAATATTGAACTTAAGAAGAAAATTCATTCCTTATTTGTCTCATGAAAACAAAAAAACTATGATCTATAATTTTCAACTTGATCAAAAGTTTTCTAGATGTTTAAATGCTTCATTAGAATACATTGCTAAGCATAGATTTATGCAGATTAACTCATCCGTCCTGTCAATGGTAAAGGCAGATAAAAAGGTGTTGCTCAATCAAACAAATCTGATTCTCAACTACTTTAACAGTGCCACGAAGATTTCTCCAAATTTCACAACATCTATGTAAGTAATTGTCTACAGCCGCACAAAGATGAAGTTATATCAATTGACTTAGATTTTTTTATTAATATAACTTCAGTACTTGAAAGTGTATTTTAACTCACAAACCGTACTCAATCATTTTAAAATAA
The DNA here is from genome assembly GCA_029929735.1 of Mimosa pudica. Classification (NCBI taxonomy): domain Eukaryota; kingdom Viridiplantae; phylum Streptophyta; class Magnoliopsida; order Fabales; family Fabaceae; genus Mimosa; species Mimosa pudica. The sequence goes on along the minus strand of JAKELP010000004.1, from coordinate 12,697,107 downwards.
GACTATAAAATTGAAGCAAGAGGGAAGAAGTTGCAAAAAGGGCTCATAATTGGAAGATCAAAAGGGGAAAAAATGTCTCTCAATCATATTGCAGTTGATTATATATACTAAATTTGAACCTTGGCTTCCTTTCAACCAAATGAATTTTAGAAGTTTGCCTTTCATAAGAAACACCAAAAGATTACCCAAAACACAATATCACGAGATTCAGACCACTCAAAAAAATATTTATCTATGGCCATAAAGGTAAACATATACAAAGAACATCATCTTAAATAAACAATAATCTCCTTTATCCCATTCACGTGCACATAAACCTTTCCTCTAAGTCAATCAGCATAATAAATGCCAAAAAAAAAAACACACACACACACGCTATTGAAAATTTAGAAAACTTACCCTGCCATATCGACCACTTGGATCAGTTTCTACATAACCATACTCTCCTTCAATATCATCCTTATGCTCTTTAGTACCATACATGTTTAATTCCTACCTTTGCTCCAGCCAACACTTAATTCACAAACAAAACTTTTTTTGCAGAAGGGAAAGAAAAAGAGAGAGCGTAGAAGAAGACGTCAAAGAAAAGCCAGAAGAGCCTTAAGAACTCAATACTAGTACGCATTATTAATATATTTTCCACTTCTACAACCAAGCATGTTAAGTGGTTGTAATTCTTGTCAACCATTTGCTGTTCCTTTTGATAACGAAAATAACACTAGCAATATTTGACGTGACATTACAATTACTATTGAGTTGAAAGGCATAAGAGGATAATCCTTTTGCACTAAAAACGTGACAGCTTCCTACAGATTCCCTTTCCCTCAAGAAACTTGTATGGTCCTACCATTACCATGCATAAAGATTCTTGTTAAGGTCAGTTTTGGTATTCACTATGCCAAAAAGAATTGTCACTGCTTTAGATAAGGCCATGAGGTATTTCACTATTTCTCATACACGGCACTTGAAGAAAAATTCGTGGACATGCTTTGTTGTAAGCATCTGTGGCTATAATGACAAAGTAGCCCCACAAAAGTTAACGTAAAAAGAAAAAAGAAAATAAAAACTTTGGTGAAATCCCAGAAAGAGGAGCAAAGTTTGGATAATGGGAAGTCAGAAAAAATTGATTTTGGAAGGTAGAGAGGTGAGGATATATAGGAAAACTGGGGAAGATTTTGGCTTTGAGAAAATATTCAGGGGAGAGAGTAGGTGGCATGTGGTAATGATTATAATATTTGGTGGGGGCCACAATGGAGGGTGAGGTGGCAGCATTGAAGGGCTGGTGATGATGTCACGTGGGGGAAGATTCCGAGTTTGAGGATGTCATGGATGATAGGGTTGACTTTGGATACTGCTGAACTGTGAGCTCCACCAGCTAGTTTTTAATCCCATGGTTGTGATATCATATTAGTATCATATTGGTGGAGGCAGTTTCTATGTTTTTTGGTATTGTTTGGATTATAGTAATTCATTCAAAGTCATGTTTGGTTGTCGTTTGTTGATTGATGGTTTTGAATGGATTCGATCGGTTTAATGTTTATCCAGTGTTCTGTATGATGATTCAGCTTGTAGGATGATACTCAATTATGTTTGCTTCAATGTGAATTCAAGGGTAAAAATAGTCCTCCCTCGTGTCTAGAGATAGTCAACCATTCTTATTACGACAAGCAATGAAACATAATGAAATTATTAATAATGACAAAAATTAAAATTGACGAGTTACCTTTATAGCATTTATTATATAATATATACACCCACATTTTGTTTCTCTATACTTTATATTAATATTTAAGTGCAAAAACACTGATAAAAAAATATTTAAGTGCAAAAAGGGAATCAAACAATTGCTATATGGACTACTTCTATATATTACTCCTTATGATATTGACATGAAAAATTCTCATGTTAAATCTTATTTTATGAAAATGAGGGAGTATACTTTTTTCTGTAAAAAATACTCCCTCCAACACTTAATATAAGACATATTTGGGGAGTTGAATTTGGTCCGAAATATACGACATATTTCCAATCTTAACCAACATTATCTCAAACTATATTCTTATTGATACTTTTTAAGAAACAACTAAGAGATATGAAGTTAGGGATAAATGTATATGACTAGAATGTTTTTGGTACCATCATGTAATTCAACTTAACTTGACTAAAATATTTAATCTAATTAAGGGCCCGTTTGGTTCAATTGCACAACCCCTTGGTAATGCAATGAACTTTGTTGCAATGAGGTGCAATGCAATAATGATTACCATCAATGTGTTTGGTTGGTTATTTGCAAATTGTGGGGACAACATCTTTTATTTTTCATAATAATTATTAAAGGTCCATAATGACCCTACTTAAAGAAATGAACTCTCCCAATTGTCTCCAACCCATTTCTCCACAAAACAAGGGAGAGAGGGAGGGAGAGAGGGAAAGAGAGAGGGAGAGAGTGAGGGAGAGACGAGAGAGAAAGAGAGAGATAGGGAGAGAGAAAGGTAGAGAGAGAAGGAGAGGGGGAGAGAGAGAGATGGGAGAGACGAGAAAGAAAGATGGAGAGAGAAGGAGAGGGGGTGAGAGAAAGAGAGGGGGAGAGGGAGAGGGAAAGAAAGAGAGAGATAGGGAGAGAGAAAGAGAGAGGGGGGAGAGAAAGATAGAGAGGGAGAGTGGAGAGAGAGAGAGAGAAAGAGAGAGGGGTAGAGGGAGGGAGAGGGAGAGAAAGAGACAATGGAGAAATATTGAGGGTAAGTAATTGTCTTTTCACATTGTTCATTAAGGGCAAAATAGACATTTTATTATAGATGATAGTTTTAATAGTACTTGAGAGAGTATAACACCTAATTTACTTTTTCAGATATTAGAGAACTTAAGTAAGTCACTTAATTATAACATACTTTGTATAGTATTATATTATAAATTAATATTTATTCAAAAAATTAGACAACTCCATTAATAGAAGACTTATTTTAATTTTTTTGAAATGTTCTAAAAGGTCACTAAGATATAAATTTAGTGACAAAGTACTATCATCCCAACCTACGGGTTGAGCGCACCAATTCATGAGTTAGATAGGGTTAAGGTTGACACCATAAAGATGCGAGTCATACAAGCCGAACCCTGGGCCATGGGTTGACACGGGCTAGCCAACGGGTTAGTGGGCAGCCTGCCATATTTTTTGGCATGAAAAAAGTTAAAACAAAAAAAAAAACATCCCCTAATACCGAAAATTCCAAAAGAATGTACACCCATTTTTCCACACCACACCACTAGTCTATTATAGATGAATGATGCTTTAAAACTAAAATATATTTGAAATTTTATCCGCCCATCATTCTCTTTTGATGTTTTAGTTCAACAGTTGATTTAAGTATAATGTATATACTTTTATGGACACTTGCTAAGTTCTAAATTACCTGCCCAATTCATTTTGAGACTTCTAGAGCTTTTCTAGTTTTTTTTACAAAAGTAAAAGAATAAAGAGAAATTGACGGGTTGATAGTTCAAGGCTCTTGACAGTTCCAACCCTCCAAGTGCTCAGTCGCATTGGCCCGGCCCATATAACCCGTAGATTTTGGGAGGCCGAAATGTAACCTGTGAACCAGCTTATATTTTACCACCTCTACTAGTAGTATATATGCACATTTTGTTGGGAACTTAGGTCCCCCGTACGTTTCTTCTTGGCAACGTTGTCAAGCCGCCTCATGAGATAAATATAAGCATTGTGGGGACAATTGCCGATTTTTCAAAGCATCGTTCAGCAGCTACAATGGATATTATCCTAAAGAAGTTTATCTTACGGATAGATATAAATAAACCTAAAGTATAATGAGTTGATGGCGCACTGTTTCTTCATGATTTATGAACTGTAGGGTTATGAAAAAAAATTGACAAGCTTTTCTGAAATTATTATAATGTGGTATAATAAAATAATCAATGTCATTTATATTGATCCATTAATGAAAACATAAAAAAACTTAAATCATGCTACCCCTCTTCTAAATATATGATAATTAACTAGCATAGAGAGATTAAAAAACTAATCAATAAAGCACTTAATTATTATTGTATGTGTCATGAAACATAAATAACATATAAAAGACTTTACAGTTAGGACAAAGATTTAACTTAAACTAACTCTTATATTTAGATTTAACTAAATTTGGTGTAGTGCTTTTTATAAACTAGTATAAATAATAAGTCGCATAAAATTTATCTTGTCATAACTTATTCAGCGGCATACATAAATTAACTATCGTTCACTGCATCAAGAAAAAATCGACTTCTGTATGCTTATAGAACATAAGTTTAGAACCTAAACTTGAGTTTTGGAAAATGAAACCAAAGACCAGACAAAATAGAAAAAAAAACATTTTTTTCTTCTAAACCATGGTTTTGGTGCTTAAAACATGAAAGGCTACGTCTTTCAACTTTTGAGGGAAGTAAGAAATAGAAATATGTTATCATTGCATGTCATATTAATCTACTCAAAATGCTCTTACCCTCTTTCTTTTTTCTTTTTGATAACATAAATGTTCTTACCCTCTTTCTTTCCTAACATATGTTCTTTTTTTATAATTTATTACACATTAAAGGTTATATTTTCATAATTATCATCCAAACATCTAATTTCAATAAAAGCTACTTTCTCACAGAATTTACTATCCTTAAAATCTATTATCTAAAATCAGTTGTTTATCTTTTTCCACAAAGTAAGTCCAAATACAAACATGCATTTGGATTTTTATACTTGAAAAACACTTATGTGAGACCAGAAACATTTTTTTTACTTGAAGACCAGAAACTTAATTGTTTCGAACTCCGTTCGTTTAATTGTGTGACATGCTCTCTGGTGTTTAAAAAAGCAGTATTATAATTAACTATTAACTATATATGAATGATAACTGTTTCGTAAGTAGTAATGAACATAAAAAACGATTTTTCACATGTCGTGTCATTCGATATATAAACGCTTCACGGTTTCGTCTATTATTGGTGATCAAGTCAAGATTTGCTTCCGGCGATTATAACACTGTATGTCAAATTCCCTACTAGCTACATGCATGCTTTGTGTTTTGTAAATTAATTACTTCTATATGACTAGATAATAAGGCTCGAGTTAATTAAAGTCTATGCGATAGTATAATTTATACTTTGTCGTACGTTAAAATCTATACTTACACGTGGTTTACTACATGTCGACATAGTCAACAAACAGTTGTTAACGGGATTTGAAATTATTAATGGTCGTTGATGTGAATGTGAAACAAATCTATATCCACAGTAAATTTCAAATAAGACGCAGAATTTAGAGAAATTTCGAAAGTTATAGTTTAATAACGATTACTTGTTTTCAAACATCTATGCGTTTCCGCGTACAAATAACTTGATCGGGCTATCTTTTTACGTGTTCAGTACAAATATTATGAAACAATTAATATTATACTCTAGCAGTCAATTATTAATATGTCGTGCAAATTATTTTTTTATTACAATAATGTCGTGTAAATTATGTATCTATGGAAATGTTATATATTGTTTATACTCTTTGCATTATACTGCTGTTTCAAGACTATCTTCAGGCACGCAATTAATCTTATACTAGGAACACATTTTTAATTTCTCAATCACTTAACCTTATTCTGCGAGTGATTATAACAGTATCACTGCATTTATCTTCGTACAGATACTTTGCTAATTATGATTAATTTCTTTCAAGCAGACAGCTTTTGTTACGTTTAAACAAATCAAACACACAAGATATGATAAGAACCCAAAATAATAGTAATTATACAACACGTTTTTTTAAGAAAATAAATATGTGAAACAAAAAAGTATTTTCTGTTTTATTCTCTCTCTCTTTCTGGTCCTATATTATGTAGATTACGAATAAGAATGGAATACCGATCTAACGAGATCTACCCACATCTTAAGCATGAGAAATTCAGAAGATTATATAAACGAATCTCTGAAGCATAAATTCTACGCATAAATAAAAAGGTGCCAAGGAGGTTTCATGTGGAGTTTTAAAATGTTATTATCTAGCTGACTCAAACTTAAAGTTTGAATTAATATCTTTGAAAACTTATACATCTGAAAAGGAAATCACGACTTGCTTTACATTATCAGTTTTATAACAAATAATTATTGAAATATACGTAACTTTCAGTCGAGGACGAAAAAAATTAACAATCTGTTCACGATGACAACAACGACATGAAGGAATCACAAACATCACAAACTGCTCATAGAAGTTTTAAAGTTACACAAACTCTTCGTGGTAAAAAAAATAATAGGAACTCTTCAATTTGACCACGATTATTATTAACACAAAGTCTATTATTTTTATAAGAAAATAATAAGTCTTATTTATTTAATTAATTTCTCACATTAAGCAAGAAAAGGGTTAAATAATCGGTTGAAATCGATATATGGTATAATCCAACAATTATACAGGAAAATATAAAAATCTGAGATATATAATTCGTGCACGTGAAATGAAAGGGACAGATCAATATGTGCATGAGATTTTTTAAAGATATTCATTTTTGTGTTGGCTAATTAAGGCCAATGAATATGGCCGTCCAATAATAATCCCATATCAAATACTATTATTAATCTTATGTGCTCAATTATAATGTTGTTAAATGTAAGTTGACTATAATGAATTGATTGAATCATAATATATGGTAGCTTTTAGCACACACGCCCTCTTCATAGAGAAACTGTTCCTTCACTTGCTGAATGATCAGTAATCGTCCCCAAAAGAAATGTTATTTATACAGACCGGCGGGTTGACCAAAGTTGAATCGACTGAATCATAATATAATTAAGATGGTTTTCAAACTTATTTTTGGCCAACAAGATGGTTTTCAAACTGATAGTGCGTATAAACCATTGTTTACTCGATAGAGTCCTCTCACTGCCTTTCGTTCTTATCTTACTCTGAAAACGATATCTTTCTCTCTATAATTAAAGTTATCTTTTTTATACGAAAGCATTTTGTCTTACTTCCTTATATGTCAGCATAAAGATGATTTGTCCTTGGAATGTTTATATTTATTGTGAACTAATTGACTAATTATCATTTTTTTTTTGTTTTTCATCACCAAAACAAATAATATTGATTGTATACATTTAAACGATCGTTATCCAATGCTAGTCAATTATGAGAGTTAATATCCTAGGAAAAGTTAAACAATATATTTTCTTACAAATAATTAACAAAGTTAACACAATGTTTGATCCTTATAGTATGATCCCACTTTGGTTTTAGTCCTTGTGGTTCATATTGTAGATTTTGGTTTTGGTTCTCGTCGACAATGTTGGTTCCTGAAAGTTAGAAAATGGTCGGTGTGTTAAGTTTTATTGAAGTGTCACTAACACTGTAATTCCTAAGCTAGTACAGTATATATTATTAGGGCAAAGGTGCAAAATTATTAAGTTGCATTTCTATGACTAAAGTTTCGCAAGGAGCAAAAATACCACCAAACTTGGGATCGAGGTGCAAAACTATGATTTCCGTCAACTATGACGGTGTTGACCGTTAGTCTTCGACTTGTAGAATGCTGAGTGTTCAATAATGACCATGTGGCATGCTGAATAGATTTATGTGGGGCCCACATATAATAAAAAACAATTCCCTCCTTTCCTCTTCATCCCTTCCAAACACACCCTCCCCCTCTTAAACCTCCACAGCCCCGCCACCCTCTTCACCTCCACAGCCCCACCACCACCCCCACCTCCACAGCCCCCAACCACTTCACAGCCCCCCTTCTCCTCCACAGCCCCTCCCCCAACCACTTCACAGCATGTCACATGGTCATTATCGCACACTCAGCAACCTGCAAGTCGAAGATCAACAGACAACAACATCGTTATAGTTGACGGAAATCATAGTTTTGCACCTCGATCCCAAGTTTGGTAGCATTTTTGATCCTCGGGAAACTTTAGCCATAGAAATGCAACTTAAGATAAAGTTTAGTCATATTTTTGCACTTTTGCCCATATTATTATTGCCCATGTTAGTAACACTTTCCATTAAAATAGGTACAACGGGTGACCAGAAATCCTTCCTCGAGGAGGACAAGCACATGTAAAACTTGAGTTGAATGAAAGCCTCACATGAACCCTCTCTCCTTTTAAAAACTCCATGTCCCACGCGCTTAATCTATCATTAGAATTATCTTTTTGTAAAACTCCAAAATGACCAACCTATAACTTTGATCAATCAAACTAATGTAATCCTAACTAACTAGATAGCATATCTCCATCATGACGATGCCAGGTTATAAAAACACACATGATGATTCAATGTATATTAGCTCAATAAATTAAACTAGCAACCCAAATCATAATGAAATTCGCATATCATGCATGAGTTTGGATTAGTATGGGGATGTGGGTAATGAGAATTCTTAATTAGCATAACTCAAGAATAAGGCGAGTGTGATGTGGGGGTTTTGGTGTTATTTTATAAATCTGCTGCAACTAACTTTGAGGAAGTTGAAAGTTAACTTAGTAATGGTAGCAAAGTAAATGCCTTCAACTTAGACCGGTTACATCATCTATTTTAATAAGCGACCTCAATACTTTAATCCACGTCGCTTTTCTATATAAAAGCGACGTTGAAACAGAGGCTAATAACACAAAGTTTTTTGTGTTGGGATATATAATTCACGTCGCTAAAATAAATAAGCGACGGAAAATGTGAACCTTTGACTTCCCTTTTTAAAGCAATGTAAAAAGTCTATCTTTTAAGTTGCTGAAATTAACGTTGCTTAAAAATTGACATTATAAGAGTGCATTTTTTTTGCAGTAGTGTATACATAGAAGAGAAGAGATGGCAATAATTGTTGGTTCACGTTGACCTCCAACCCCAGATGCTACTAAAGTAACACACAGAGATATACTTTAATAATTTTGGATCTAAGCACAAGCATTTTTTTTTATTTGCTTTGATTGTACATTAACACTGTGCATATATTTCAACTCGTACGGTAAAAAAGAAAAAGGACAACATCAACACTGTTAAAATATAGGGAAAATCCCAAATAAGTCCCTCCGAATACCCAAAAGGACAATTAAGGAACCTAAATTTCCAAAAGGACCATGAAGGAATCAGCACCTATCTGTCATTTTAAAATTTTGCGAAAAGACAAAATTGCCCCCATCCTAAAATACAAATTGCGAGAAGAGGGTGGGTGCTAGAGTGAGTTTAGGGTGGGGTAGGAATTTGTGTTTTAGGATGGAGACAATTGTCTTTTCGCAAAATTTTAAAATGACAGATAGGTGCTGGTTCCTTCATGGTCATTTTGGTTCAGGTTCATTAATTGTCCTTTTGGGTATTCGGAGGGACTTATTTGGGATTTTCCCTAAAAAAATAGGGTTAGCTGATATATAAATGAAGTAAACATGAAACCAAATAATTGGTGAAACTGTGAAAGTATAAGTGGTTGAAATAGTAAAGCAGAAGTAGCAATAGAGAATTATTGTAGGTGCAATGAGTAGGTGAATTGAAGAAGAGGCAGAAGCACTAGCTAGGACAAGACAGTGTGGTATTGGTATTATGCGGATTACATTGCCAACAAAATCTAGTGGGACGACCTGTTTAATTTGCAGAAATTTTTCAAACCTCGATATTTATTCTATATGCCTAATGAATAGTGCTACTTTATAAAGGAGCAAGTAATAAGAATATTTAAATAAAAAAGAAGAGTTAATTAATTATAGGTCCCATGATAGGGATATAATCAAGCAAAAATTCCATAAAATTGCTAAATGAAAGTAGAGTCTCAGAAGATATAATCACAATCATAGTTTGGATACTATTCTACCACTAGACCACCCGTGCTTCTTGACATGCGTCCTAAACTAATTTAATATTACTTGAATTTTTGAAGCATATTACACAAACATTGACCCTTCATAATTCCAATTGGGCCCTTCTGAGCTTCGTTAGTACTTCATGGATTTGTGCTGTAAAAGGCCTCAGACAATAGTGAGCTCAAACATACTTATTGGTCTCATGCAATATTTGTTACATTAGAGGTGGGATTTGGATCACGCTTATGAATTCTACCAATACACACATAGAATAGAGCCCGTATTATTTTCAAAATTAAATTTCAACCGAATGAATTCGACAAGATCTTTTTGGAAATCATTTTATTAAGTATTTGGTGAAATTTATGTGTCCTTGATTTCCCATAGAAAAATCGAATTCATGAAGGTAATTTATAAATAATGTGACTGCAAGATATTGATTTAATCAATTACACCAAACTTCATTATAATATTAGGAAAGTAATTACACCTTTTGGCATCACGATCAACTGCCACCGCACCATCTTTCTTTTTTAGTTGAAAACTGCAATACCATGCAACGCATCATCTCATGGGTGGTCTTGTAACGTTCTATCTCTTCATTATAATTGTAAACATTCAATCTGATCATGTTTAACAGCATCTGCAAATTCAAAATAATCATGAAATTATATCAACACTCCATGCATTGCATGAGTAACCTTGATCCTTTGTCCTTAACCCATCTGAAACGTGCTTTGTACATCATAAATTATCCTTCAAACTATTACAATAGTCATTTGAATTCCAGTGGTCGCGCCTAAACTATTTGTAAATGAATTAAATATAATTATACACATCAACTATAGAGCCAATCAAATAAAATAAAAAAAATACAGACAAAAACAACTGGGACAGTTAACCTTAAATAAGCCAAAGCTTATCTAAACCTAATTTCTACCTCCTCCATTTAAGCACCCCTAATCTGAATAAAATCAGGCTTTGGTATATATGGATCACCCAAGGTCATCTTCTCCCAACTTATCTAACGTTTTTTGTTTTGTTTTGATATGTTTTTTCTTTTCCTTATTTTTTTGTGGGGTGGGGGTTGAGACTTGAGAGAAGGTTATACTGAAACCCCATGTGAGCTATACATCGTGGAAACTAGCTATGTTTCTTGATCAAACCTATTTGGATGGTCATTGTCTCCATAGACATTGCTGCTGCCATAAAAAAACAATGGGGGAAATATCAAATAAAACGAACAAAGATATAAAAAAATATCAAGATGGAAAGACTGGGAGACATTTTAGATTACTGCACAAAGATTTTAAAAATGTTGTTCACCTTAAGCTTATAGCTCAGCACATATTCACTTTATTCACAACAATTTAGCAACTAATGGATTTTACGGTACACACAGCCAATGTTATTCCCCAGGCTGCATATAGAACACGGCCAAGTACAACCCAAGTGCACCAATTTTGCCCGGTCTTGCATTTCATCAAATGAGCACAAATTATATGTTGTAGAAACAAATATTGTAACTCCACATCTAATTTTATCAAAGCTAGGTCATGCATAAATTCATGAACCGAACCCAAAAGTCAAAGATTTGAACTAAATTTTAGTATATAAACTATAACTGCCAGAATCATCTGAATCCATTCCCATGAGATATCTAACAGCTTCGGTATTACAAAAACAACAGAGGCAGCATCACAAAATTTCAGGCGCATTGCCTGATATATACATCCCTATATAATGGCAACAATCGTAAACTAAGTAGGTGAAAAAACCAGTATTTACACGCACTTTTGTACAAAAGACGAACATGAGCAGGGAAATGAGGGGAAAATGACGTCCCATCTCCATCGAAGCTAAGCCTATTTTGTTAGCATCTAATGTTATTCTCAGCATTTTTCTACTTATTTGGAACTATCAGTTCTATGTTTTCCCAAAGTGGGGGGAAACTATCTTCCATTTTCAGATGAGGGCACATTGTTCTTATTCTTATGAAGTCACCATCCTTTAGCTACACCGGCTGAAAGGGAGGCAACCCATAATTGTTGTCTCCATGTATTGACCATTATTGTTAATGCTATTACATATTCCCCATACATCAGTGGCATTCAGTGAGAAAGTGGAGGGAAATCATCTTCATCCTTCAAATGATAGGCTTGCACTTCAATCCTGAATCCCAAACCATAGACATCCCCTTCAAATAAAGGAAAACTACCGCACAAACTATAACCATATAGTGCTTCAATCTCAACAAAAAATGCTAGCAATCTAACATATCTCTTCAGCATTTTAAGAAGCATAAATTAAGAATTCTAATTACCTCTTGTCATCGGGCTCAGGCATTGAACTAGAACTCTCCTCTGCCATATCACCTGAGCTGGGCACAGAGCCTCCAGAACTAGAAATGCAAGATTCTGGGTGATTGGGGCTGCTCACTTCGGTTGTTGGGGGTCCACGCAGTTGTGGGACAACAGTGTCAACCTCATGCTTCTCAGATGGATAAAGGAAACCATTAGCATATTGAGGTCCCCGAGGGGAAGGTTGAGAGAAATATGGTTCTGGCAATCTGGGTCTAATATTGCCAATAACTGGATACCCTTCCAATGAAGGCTCAAAGATACTGTCCACAGACACATTCACCTCTTGCTGAGCTGGAATCATACCATATTTGCCTATGTGTCTCTGAAGTTGCCCATGAGTCCCAGGAACTTGCCCCCTTCCCCTTACAGGTGTTGCCCTATCCTTGTATGGGCGGGAAGCCTGCAAAATTATGAGATAGACAGTTAGACTTCAACTGCAAAGCTTACACACAAACATGAATAGCTCAAAAGCATATCTAAGGGCATAATATAACATCTAAATAATTTTGTACAGATACCATATTTGGGAAGTATGCTCCTGTTCCCCGTGGTTTTCTCTTCTCTTCAGGACCAAATGAGGCAATGGGTAGAGTAGAATGATTTACAACATAAAGTTGATGTCCCACAATACTGTTAGAGTTTGTCTGAGGATAAATTTTGTGATTAATCTGAAAACCCTGACGAACAGTTTCCCACGGATTCCTACTCTGCAACTTAGGAGACATGGGGGGACTAGGTACAACAAGTGGAGGAGCAACAAAGCCCTGACAAATCTGACCAAATTGTAGGTTCCTAATGTTGCTGTCATAATCTCCAGTCAGGTCCAACAAATCTTTAGAAGCTTCAGAGCCTCCAGAAACACTTGCAGTGCATCTATCACCATCAGAAGAGGAAACATTGTCCAAATTATCAGCAGCATTATTCATAGCTGCTGAACTATAAGAAGACGTGTTTCTCCCGTTGTTAGTTAAACAGATTGAACTGCTCACCATACTATGCTTCACTTTCTCATCAAGAACGGAATTCACTGCTGATTCAGTGTAATAAACCCCGTTTTCAACATTCCCATTTTCTCTGGGCAAGCCAAGCTTAGAGTGTGTTACCTGCTTTCCTGAAACTGAATTACCCAAGAAAGTCTTCACATTTGAATATGATGAACCATTACTCATATTACCCAGAACTCCAGAAGATGCATCAATCTGGACATCTTCACCAGGGAAGTACCCTGAAACTGCAATATTATCTTGACTGGAATTGTATGATGGTCCGACATGGGTGGAGATATCTTTTGTTTGAGTTTTCTCTTTTTCATCCCTGACATCAGAGTCATGTGGACCCCCCCTCATATTTTTGTTGAGTCCACCAGAAAGACTAAGATTAGCCATGTCCTCTATGAAAGGTCTGGAGTCAGAGGAGGGTGAAAAGTCAAAAGCTCTTGCACCATAAGCCAGACTAGGCAATAGGATGTCATCCCACTGCGTGTTTCCATGCCTATCCAAAGTGTTTGCAAAGAACTTATTCAACTCATCATCTATGTTATCCTTGGGTAGCATAAGAATCCAGCCAAGTTTACGGGCTCCATACTTGAAGGCACTGCGTATTCTATAAAAATTACCTACAAAAAGGAACAGAAAACCTTCAGAAAAGGTAAATGGAAGGTCAAATTACAAAAATGCAAAAACCAACAACCCTTTTTGTAGGGGCTGGTCGTTAATACAACAACAACAACAAAGACTTATCCCACTCAGTGGAGTCTGCTACATTATTCGAATGATGCTAGTGCCATTAATTCACGTTCATGAGACTCAACAGGATTTTACATTGGTTGTCGGAGCCTTACACAACCTTCCTCATTTAGCTAGGCTTGAAACCGACTATAAATATAGGCTGAGTTTGATGGTAAATACAAATTAGGTTTTATGTTGCTCCTTTCAGAAAGATTTTCACAATTTATGGGCCAAAAGTTAGATTCCAATAATAGATGAATCAACAAAGATTCAATTGTATCAACAAAAACAGTAAAACCGAGGCTAGAGCCATGCAGAAAAGATCAACTGGTATAAGCTACAAATTTCCTTCACTTGTGTTTTGGGAAAGATACTATCAGATTAATCCAAGTGCCCACGGTTTTGTGGATGAATGATACCATAAGTTTAGACATAAAAATTCACTGTTAAAGATAATATCAGGTTTCCATTGACATTTAATTCTAGTTCACATTCCCATCAAAGTCATAAAAGAGAAAACAGGATTAAATCATGGAACTTCAGAATAATATCACAAGGAAAAAATTAGTCTGCTATGAGAATACCACTTCACCAAAGGTGAAAAGAGCACAATTCAAGCTACAGTTAATGAGTAAGGTAGGAATGGGCAATAGAAGATGACTACGAAGTCCAAGAAGAAGGTGAATTAATGAGACTGAATGAAAACAGAAGGTCAGGTCACAAACTCAAGATCTTCAAAACCCTCAATCAGTTCGCACAGTCCAGAATTGTGAGAAGTCTTGAACACACCATTCACGCTCTCCGAGAATAGTGAGTTCAGTTCTGACATTGGGAGGCGAGGAGAAAGAAAAGAAAATCAAGTTCCTTCAAAAATCGCAATTGGACATAAGAGAGTAAGACCTGGATCAAGTTCACATGGCAAACCTGGCGTATGAGAATCACACTACAATTGAGATAAATAAATGGTGGGATCATGAGAACCTATAGTCTGAATCATAATCTAAGCAACCTTCCTCAACACAACTCTTAGAGTCATTTACCAAACTGGAAGGATTTTTTGTAATAAGTGACACAGCTTTACTAGCTTAGTATGACTTCTCAAGATTGATCTGCTAACTTTTCACACTCAAATATCCTAAAACACTGGACATACTCTCAAAATCGAGGGAATATTATACGCAAATCTACGATTTTAAATACATAAGTACAAGTTAATAAAGGGGGAAATTATTATATCACATCTAATCTCGTCTGCTGGAACATGCTATTTTGACCATTTAGACCAAATGAACAGGTCCTTCATACCTCTATTAACACTGCGCCCAAGGTTGTTGTTTTCCTTTAATGGATCAATGATGTTAAGGTGTTTCTGGGGAAATGCACGCATGTTTTGCTCAAGACCTCTTGAAGGAACTGAAAACGATTCCACACAATCTTTGATAAATTCTTCTGTAAGTAGAGAACTCCCATTTTCTGGCGCCTCAGCTTCACCAAAAGAAATAGAGAATCAGGGAAACAACCATGATGATGCTTGATCGTACAAATACAAATATATCGCGCACCTACTATATCCGGCAGTGAAGACTTCATAACAGGCCCCCTCAAACTAACACAATAATTGTCCCAATCAAATTTGCTGAAGTAATCCAAAAATCTATATAGAACCTGAAACATAGGGAAGAAATAAAAGTTACAGAAAAAGAATGTATCACAAGCACCATTCAATTTAACTTTTCCCAGCTTTTTTCACATTTTTCTTAAAAAGTAGAACCTGAGGAGATTTGCTGGGGAACTTACTGCTAGTGGACCATCTAAGGATAAATGAAATTGGTGGAAAATATAAAGAACTAGCGCTTCCAAGGCATATGTTGAAATCAAACCATGGTGGGCACCAAGGATACGACTCTCATAATAACACCAAGCTTTTATCAAGATAATACTACGTTTGAAAAGATGATCCTTTCCGACAAGACGATCAACCTGTCATTATAAAAGCAGAAATCAATTACCAACAAATGAAACTAATGCAAAACAAAATGGAAGAGCCAAACTACATCGAAGTAAAATAACCCCAAACTATCGTGTATATAAAAACAAACAAGTGGTGAAATTCATTGAACATTAACCCTTATGTTAAAATTCTAGGGGCTTCAAATAGAGTAATACATAAAGAAAACAGTAAACAAGCATCATCATGCCTTCTCATGAGCTGAGCGAAAGTGATGACCCAATATTTCAAAAGTGGTTGGTGGTCTTCAGAAGATACCTTTTCAAGAAAACATAATGTACAGAGTCCACCCAACTGATTGAAAGAAATGTCTACCACAATATTCTGTACAATGCATTTGACAAGCTTAACCTGCATAAAAATAACTCCCAACGCTTAAATATATGACAGACAATTAACGATAAAGAAAATCACCGGGCAAATAACTGATCCTTTTTTATACATGGACAAATAACTCTTCATGAAAAGCTTGTCTGTCACTAAAACAACCAAACACATTGCACTGGTAATGTGTGCATAAGTAAGAACATTTTGAAGCATGAAAAGGAGAAGAAATAACATTTAGCCATGAATGCCACTTAGAACCCTTCATCCAAGAAAATAATCATATAAAATTCATAATACATTTTGACAGACCTTAATCACCATAGTATAAAACCACATTCACATGAGCCAAGGATAACAATGACAGTGGAGTTGCCTGCAGGCATCTTTTTTCACAAGTGGCTGTCGCTCGTCAAATGAGAGAACAGGAAAAACAATACATCTCGCTAATAAAATACAAAATATTTCATAAATTGATTGGGATTTCATAGAAACCAAACTCGGCAAGACCTACTTAAATTCTAACTAAAATTATCACAATAAAGTTCACTTCTTCACAATAACCAAAACAAACTTTTTCAAGGAAATAACTATCACGAAGAAAAAAAAGTTAAAAAAAACAAGAGTACCTCTTGGAATAAAGATCAGGAAGGGTGAAGAAAAGGGCTAGTGCATAGATTTCAAGGCATTTATAACTGGGGAGGATTAACCTCCATATCCATTCTAGATAGTAAAATTGTATTACCCTCTAAATTGAAATAAAATGAACATGATAAACGTGGCTGTCACCCAAGAGGGGGGGGTGAATTGGGTGAGGGAATAAAACTTAAACTCTTTTCGGAAGACTGCTTGTGCTCGGTGATGATGATAGTAAATAATGCTATGCACAAGTCAGTATGCTATGTGATGCAAAATAGAATGATCAAGTATAAATATATGCACACATAAATTTATCCTGGTTCGGTCACCCAGACCTACATCCAGTCCCCAGGCTACACCTGAGATTTCCAATCCACTATTCTTGTTTAAACCGGGCAAGAGAAGCCTTTACACTTTAGGTTTTACGAGCACGGGTTCACCTAACAACCCACAGGTTTTACACCGGGTTCACCTGCAAACCTTACCGCAAGTTTTACGGGATCACTTGCAACCTTACAAACGCAAGTTTTACGGGCTAACTTGCAACCTATGGAGATTTAGAAAACCTTCTAAATGCTCCCCCTTACAAAATGTAAGATTACAATTATGTTCACTCTATGAACTGATTTTGTTAAACACTTAAGCTCAAAACTAACTCTCTCAAAGAGTGGATGATGTTACTCACTTAAGTACAAATAAATCACTCTCTAAGAATATTACATATCAAAGTCCGAGAGTAGAAGATGAGAGGAATGTAGAATAGTGTTTTTCAGATAATAGCCTTGTTCTCTCTCTCTTTTTCAAGCCACCTTCTTCAGAATTAAAGAACATCCCTTTTATACCAGCCTCTGAATATCTAACCGTTGGAGAGGCAATAAGACCGTTTGATTATAGACGTTGGGGCCTTGTTTACGTTGTCCTCATTAGTGCTCAGCAGGGTTGACTTTGCTTTATCTAAAAAGGTGCTCTGACCAAGCTGTTCTGTCAACACTGTTCTGGCAATACTATTCTGACAAAAGTCGTTCTGACATCTGAACATTTTGTACGGTCCGACTCTTGCTTGCTGTCAGAGAGGACTTCGTTCCTCAAGCATAAGTCCAGGATGTTAAGAGACTCATTATCGGAAGCTCTCTTGCTATCTGAAGCTCGTGGACTCTAACATTTTGCTTGCTATCACATAGAGGAACTTTGTCTTCCAAGCACTTGTCCATGAATGATAAGAGTGCTTTGCTATTGGATCCTCTCTTGCTATCAGAAGCTCTCTTATGGACTCTGACTTTTGTGGGCAGTATGAGCTTTGACACCTTGAGTGAATCTTCAGATTATGTTCTCATACTCCTCATGCTTGGTAGGTAACAATGTTGTTTGAATATCTGTTATCCTTTTGTTACCGTTGGAAGGAACATCTTCTTAAATGCTTCAGCAGGGTTGACTTGCTTTATCTCTGAAAAGTAGTCCTGACACCTCTGCTCTGTTAAAAGCATTCTGACACTGCATCTCTTTGAACGTTCAGACATCCTGATTGCTTGCGGAAGCAACTTCTCATCCGGAAGCAACCTTACTGAGTGTGCTGCACTTGAACGTTAGTTTAGCAATATAATCATATAGTCTCATGCAGTGGGTGATCCTAAATCTAAGGTGTATCCGGAAGCACTTCTACATCCGGAAGTAAATACACTTGATGAGGGATTTAGTTCACCATGACTTGCTCTCGCTTAGTCTATTTCATTCCACCACTCAGCGCTAGTCACTGAGCTATCGGAAGCACTTTTACTTGACGTGGTGAATTCACTGACGCTTAGGGTGAAATCTATTCTATCAGTCTGCGCCAGTCAAGATCTAATAGGAAGCAACTTCACTTGATGTTGCATTTCCGCTGACGCTCGGGGTTATATCTAGTCTATCAACCTGCGCCAGTCTAAATCTAATAGGAAGTGCTTTCACTCGGCGAAGTAGACTTACTGACGCTTGGGGTACTAACTATTCTATTGCTCTGCGCCAGTCTAAGTCTAACAGGAAGCGCTTTCACTTGGGGAAGTAGACTTACTGACGCTTGGGGTACTAACTATTCTATTGCTCTGCGCCAGTCTAAGTCTAACAGGAAGCGCTTTCACTTGGGGAAGTAGGCTTACTGACGCTTGGGGTAATATCTATTCTGTCGCTCTGCGCCAGTCTAATTCTAACAGGAAGCAAACTCACTTCCGATTGAAACATAGCTTAGTCTTAAGGTTTTGTGTACCTAATTCTCATGGACTAAGTTAAATCCCTAGTGATTTACTTGCTGACGCTGGGGGATGAAAGCATTCATCCGCATGCGCAAGTCCTAATCTAACCGGAAGTGATCTTGCATTCTCAAGTGATCTAACTCAGGATTCTAACCATGTCATCTAACCATGTCATCTAATCCCTCCTAAGTGTTGATTATGTTCTCTTAAGTACTAGACCATATCATACCTTAGTCACCATCAAAACTTAAGATTCTAACATTCTCCCCCTTTTTGATGATGACAAACCCATAGATGACTAGAGAACATAATTAAACTTAGATCACTCATCCTAGAGCTATATTCCTTTCCCCATTTCTCTCCCCAAAAATCTAGGCATCTTATCTATCTCTCAGCTCTAGACATCTCATGTCCCATCTCTCGCTAGACATCTCATATCTCATCTCTAGCTAGACATCTTATATCTCATCTCTAGCTAGACATCTTATATCTCATCTCTAGACATCTCATCTCTCTCCCCCTTTTGGCTTCATCAAAATCCAACAGGTGCAAGCTAGCCTTAGGGATGGGGATACTTTTATCGTTCTCCTAGGAATGGGCTTTCTACCTAATATTTCTCCCTATGTATCGCTAATAAAGATTTGTTCTAGACTATTCAATACAATGTACGAGAATTAACAAGGAACAGCAATAATGGCTCATGATCCTAAATGATTGTATTTTCCCTAAACACTATGTAGGATAGTTAAACATGTTTTTCAAAGGAGATATTGATACATCAAATCTAATCATAATTAAATTAAGATCAAAACATACAAAACAGTTTTCTTTTTGAAGGTGAAAATTCTTTCCAAATGTAATTTTGATGTGTTTAAAAATGATGATTATGACATCAAATGAAATATGTGATTTTAAATTCAAATGAGATGAAATCTGATACCTAATGAAATCAAATGAAATTTGTGTTTTTAAAAGTGCCAAAAATAATTTCCAAACAACTTGCATCACAGCATCTTAAGAGTTTATTATCGATGACAGCATGTGACTCTCTATTTTCAAGGGATCATTAACAGGTAATGTCCACTTACTTCTCTTCTATATTAAGATTAATCATCATTAAATCAAGAAAGGAAGCATATAAGAGAGGTATGTTATCAATTACTTTCCCGCATGTCATTTAGAGGATACAGATGTGTGAGCTAGGATGATTTTCTAAGACAGTGAATGATTTTGAAGTCAATGCAGATTGAGAGAAACATCCTAAGTTGACACCCTTACCAATGCCATGTATGCATCATATGTAAGAAATGGTAAGGTGTAGATGTTACCACAGATGAGGGGTACTCATACTCTATTAGACTCAGGAATCTGAATCATACGCAGATAAGCATGCTTCCTGACATCTTCAAGAGGTGTGCTATCTCAAGTGGAAACCCCTAGCGCAAGTGCTTTGATGATTCGCTTCGGCAAGCTGAGCTACAACCACAAGCAGACATGACTGGGCAGTCACTCTACTCTTCCCATGGTTCAATAGTTGGCCTGCTATCGAAGGCGCTGATTGTTGTGAAAGCAACCTTGCTCAAACTCGATGAATGGTCCTGCATATGATCTTGATAAGAGGCATTTTCGTTGCCATTCTCTCTTGGTCATTCTCATTGTTCAAGCTTCAATAATCTGTGTCAACATTCCTAAACCACAAACTTGAACTGAGATCATTAGTAGATTGAGAACTTAAAGATGTAATTAAGAGGGATGTATTGTTCTCGAAACCATAGCTGCTTATGCATTGAAAAAGTTGATGCAAGAGATACCACATGAAATGGAAAATCAGAAATAGCTTTTGAGTGCTATCATGAGGTACGGTTGTCATGTAGAATCTGTTTTGAAAGTTTGTATTTCAAAAGGATCTTTCAAAAATCAAGGTGAATGCATAAACCATTTTCTTCCATGAGAGGTGCCCTTAAAAGAATTCACTAAGCATATATGAGTAAAATGATTTAGACACCATATCAAAAACTCTGAGGAAGATTTTTAGTTTTAGTGTCAAAATTCTGAAACTAGTTCCGAATCATCTTAACAATGTCAGAAATCTTAGAACACAATGATTCAGCATGCACAAATTTAGTAGGTTTTGAAGAAGGTTCAGTTTCAAAGTGTCAGACTTCTTGAATCTGTAAAATCAGTATGCATTATATCAGAGAAATAAAATCTGTTAAGCTCATCATGCATTTACTACCCAAAAGATTATTCAAGTAAAGAGGAGGGTAAGAATGATATCACCATAGCTCCATTCGCATCAAGCAGTAGCTCGCCTGATTTTGGTTGACAATGCAAGGATTCTATTTTCAGAGCAGCACCAAAATCTATGCGTGACGAATGCTTATCAAGACTTGACTAATTGTTCAGATGAGGTACAGTCCTGAGTCCTGTTGAGGCTAATAGGATGAATTGGAGCTGGTGCAGAGGGATGAATTCACTTGGTGATCACTACTACTCGCATCTCTCGCCTCTTGAACCCATACTTCTTACACAGCTCTTCACTCAGATTAAGTGCTGGCGCAGAGAGAGACACAGGTTCAGCAGAGGGTATCTCCGCAGGTTGATCACTCAGTGCTATCTCAAGCTTGCCTCTGAGCTAGCAGATTGTTGGGGGCACATGAATCAGATGGCTCACTATGGGGGGGAGGAGATCTTCCTTTTAGCAAGGGTCTTCTTCACCCTTGTCTTGCTGAACCTTCGGATTGCCCTTCCTACAAAATACCAGATAGTTCCTTCCTTTTGTATCCAAGTCTGGATCTGAAGGTCAGTTTGTAGGCTATATATAATTCACATGCATTTAGATTACGTCCTATGTGTATGGCATGGTGAATCTTTCATGACTATATGCACAAGGATATACAAGGTTTTTGATCAAGATAGTCATGGACAGTATGTAGATTATGAACATTACTTATTTCTTCAAGCTTTCTTCTATTGATGAATATAATGTTCACACCTTAGGATGCTTAATGTAAAATCTCAATAAGTCCATCTAACATTAGCATAGGAGATTTTACTATCAAATGCTTCGTTGCTAAGTGATCCCTTGCTTACCCAAGGAGATCTTCTATACTTATCCTTGGTTCGAAGCACTTTCTTCTGAGAGGTAGGATTCAAGAGCCTTTTCAATGACGATCGAGGAATCCACTCTCTCTTGTTCTTCTCAGGATAATTGAATGGAACTTTGTGATAGCTCATCCTTGAGACAGAACCATTGTCCCTTGTGGTGGCCGACAGCTTCTTATGATTGTACCAGTGGGTTTCAGCAGTTGCATCACCACGAGTTCTCTTCTTTGGGATAAGAGGAACTCTTGATCTTTCCTGCACAAGTAAGGCACTAGGAGGATGTTTTGGTACCCATTTGTACTTGGGTCCTACATGGTTAGCACTGGACCTTACTTGTCCTTTAGGAATCCATACAAACTTATTTCTCACATTTGTATTTCTTCTAAGACTGCATGTGTGAGAAATATGTCCTAATCTACCACAATAATGACAGATAATGGAATGATAATCAAAATGAGATTTTCTATCATTATCATGATTAGTTTTCTTTAGAAAAGCTTTTTGTTCCTTTGAAATCTCAGTTTCTTTTGAAGACTTTTCTTTTTCCTTCAACACGTGTTTACAATCAAAACATTTTTCAAGACATGTTGAAGTTTTCTCTGCCGATAGTGGGCTAGCTATTGGAACCACTAGTTCTTTAAAAGAAACCTCGGAAACTTTAGACGTAGAAGAAGAAATTAGTTTTTCAAGTTTCCTATCTTTTTCTTTTAAGCCTAGAAGTTCTTTTGCAAGTTTACAATATTCGGTATATAACTCATTGTATGCATCTTGCAATTCAGAGAGTTCAAGTTCAGATTCAGATACCTCACTTTCTGAATCTTCTAGGCAGAAATGGATACTCTCTTTACTGAAGCCTGCTTCCTCAATATCAGCTTCCAGAAGCTCATCAGTAGATGATCCACACAGAGCACGAGTTGAGCTTTGGACAGCTGTGCTTTCAAGAGATGGGTTAGAAGCATATATCATATCAAGAGTATTCCAAATATCTCTAGCACTAGAGCAATGTTTGATTTTCTGGAAATCATTTTCAGTTAAGCCTTTGTATAAAGTTTGCATTGCTCGAATGTTTAAGGAAAACAAATTTTTCTCCTTTTCAGTCCAGTTTCCTCTTGGTTTGAAATCAAAATCATTTTCAAAAATATCCCACATTTTCAAACTAGTGGATTTTATAAAACTTTCCATTCTTGCTTTCCACCAACAAAAATCAATATTTTCTAACACAGGTGGAATGGTATGATCAAAGCCTTTGGAAAACATTTTAACCCAAATCAGCCAAGGTCTTTGCACTTGAGATCGTTTGATCCTTTAAACAAGTGACCTGCTCTGATACCAAATGATAAACGTGGCTGTCACCCAAGAGGGGGGGGGTGAATTGGGTGAGGGAATAAAACTTAAACTCTTTTCGGAAGACTGCTTGTGCTCGGTGATGATGATAGTAAATAATGCTATGCACAAGTCAGTATGCTATGTGATGCAAAATAGAATGATCAAGTATAAATATATGCACACATAAATTTATCCTGGTTCGGTCACCCAGACCTACATCCAGTCCCCAGGCTACACCTGAGATTTCCAATCCACTATTCTTGTTTAAACCGGGCAAGAGAAGCCTTTACACTTTAGGTTTTACGAGCACGGGTTCACCTAACAACCCACAGGTTTTACACCGGGTTCACCTGCAAACCTTACCGCAAGTTTTACGGGATCACTTGCAACCTTACAAACGCAAGTTTTACGGGCTAACTTGCAACCTATGGAGATTTAGAAAACCTTCTAAATGCTCCCCCTTACAAAATGTAAGATTACAATTATGTTCACTCTATGAACTGATTTTGTTAAACACTTAAGCTCAAAACTAACTCTCTCAAAGAGTGGATGATGTTACTCACTTAAGTACAAATAAATCACTCTCTAAGAATATTACATATCAAAGTCCGAGAGTAGAAGATGAGAGGAATGTAGAATAGTGTTTTTCAGATAATAGCCTTGTTCTCTCTCTCTTTTTCAAGCCACCTTCTTCAGAATTAAAGAACATCCCTTTTATACCAGCCTCTGAATATCTAACCGTTGGAGAGGCAATAAGACCGTTTGATTATAGACGTTGGGGCCTTGTTTACGTTGTCCTCATTAGTGCTCAGCAGGGTTGACTTTGCTTTATCTAAAAAGGTGCTCTGACCAAGCTGTTCTGTCAACACTGTTCTGGCAATACTATTCTGACAAAAGTCGTTCTGACATCTGAACATTTTGTACGGTCCGACTCTTGCTTGCTGTCAGAGAGGACTTCGTTCCTCAAGCATAAGTCCAGGATGTTAAGAGACTCATTATCGGAAGCTCTCTTGCTATCTGAAGCTCGTGGACTCTAACATTTTGCTTGCTATCACATAGAGGAACTTTGTCTTCCAAGCACTTGTCCATGAATGATAAGAGTGCTTTGCTATTGGATCCTCTCTTGCTATCAGAAGCTCTCTTATGGACTCTGACTTTTGTGGGCAGTATGAGCTTTGACACCTTGAGTGAATCTTCAGATTATGTTCTCATACTCCTCATGCTTGGTAGGTAACAATGTTGTTTGAATATCTGTTATCCTTTTGTTACCGTTGGAAGGAACATCTTCTTAAATGCTTCAGCAGGGTTGACTTGCTTTATCTCTGAAAAGTAGTCCTGACACCTCTGCTCTGTTAAAAGCATTCTGACACTGCATCTCTTTGAACGTTCAGACATCCTGATTGCTTGCGGAAGCAACTTCTCATCCGGAAGCAACCTTACTGAGTGTGCTGCACTTGAACGTTAGTTTAGCAATATAATCATATAGTCTCATGCAGTGGGTGATCCTAAATCTAAGGTGTATCCGGAAGCACTTCTACATCCGGAAGTAAATACACTTGATGAGGGATTTAGTTCACCATGACTTGCTCTCGCTTAGTCTATTTCATTCCACCACTCAGCGCTAGTCACTGAGCTATCGGAAGCACTTTTACTTGACGTGGTGAATTCACTGACGCTTAGGGTGAAATCTATTCTATCAGTCTGCGCCAGTCAAGATCTAATAGGAAGCAACTTCACTTGATGTTGCATTTCCGCTGACGCTCGGGGTTATATCTAGTCTATCAACCTGCGCCAGTCTAAATCTAATAGGAAGTGCTTTCACTCGGCGAAGTAGACTTACTGACGCTTGGGGTACTAACTATTCTATTGCTCTGCGCCAGTCTAAGTCTAACAGGAAGCGCTTTCACTTGGGGAAGTAGACTTACTGACGCTTGGGGTACTAACTATTCTATTGCTCTGCGCCAGTCTAAGTCTAACAGGAAGCGCTTTCACTTGGGGAAGTAGGCTTACTGACGCTTGGGGTAATATCTATTCTGTCGCTCTGCGCCAGTCTAATTCTAACAGGAAGCAAACTCACTTCCGATTGAAACATAGCTTAGTCTTAAGGTTTTGTGTACCTAATTCTCATGGACTAAGTTAAATCCCTAGTGATTTACTTGCTGACGCTGGGGGATGAAAGCATTCATCCGCATGCGCAAGTCCTAATCTAACCGGAAGTGATCTTGCATTCTCAAGTGATCTAACTCAGGATTCTAACCATGTCATCTAACCATGTCATCTAATCCCTCCTAAGTGTTGATTATGTTCTCTTAAGTACTAGACCATATCATACCTTAGTCACCATCAAAACTTAAGATTCTAACAGAACAGTCAAGACATTAGGGCTCATAACCACCCTGGAAATCTAACTTAAATCAACAAAAATATTAATCTTCCAGTAAGATATCAAGGAGGAAGATGGCAAGCACCTCAGCATCAATAAAACGGACATCCTTTACTTCGTATTCAGCAGCTTCATTAATTTCCTGCCCCCTTAGGACAGCATGTATTTCAGATACTAATGTGTCCTCCCTATTTTGACAACTAAGGGCAGTCAAATCAATATCGCCATCTGGAAGATATGTTTTTAACGGAACTGATCCATATGGGAAGACCTGTAACAATAAAAAGTCTTAATATGAAGGTAACATATACATTTTTATGAATATATAAGCACACATCAATTTCAGTTTTCAACAAGTTGCCAAGAAATTTTTCTTCACACGGTCATTGCACTCCACGACAATAAATTGGATAAATACTTTTTATGAAATGGCATGAACTGAAAAGAACACCAGCCTTTATCCAAAGGAACATTATTGTAAGCTCTCCAATTTGTCAGTGCAATTATTAAATTATTAGGACAACAACATAATCCTTTTATTGGAAAGTAAAAGGAAAATAAGGTAAATCCAGAAACCACGACACACACCTGATTAAACCACTCAATCAAGGAAAGCATGCCAATGCACAATAAAAGCTCATTATCAAATATTTCAATTGCTACAGTTTGTAACAGTCCCTCTAATTATCCCTGACTCCATCAGCCAACGTGACCTTGTATACAATAGCAGTATATTTTTCTCCCATTGTATTGACCCTAATCACCACCATCAAGCCATCACAAGCAGAACTACCTAATTAAGCCGCACAAATTCTTCATAAATCAATAGCAGAGTCCAATGGACACAAACCCTAAATATCTCCAATGTCAACCTTCCAAGATAATAGCTTCAACAAATAAAGCCACAAAGCAATGTGACATTATGTATCATGGTGTGCAGAGAATCACTATATGCATAACACAAGTATCCAACATCACAATCAATATACCAGAACAAGTCTCACAAGCTAAAAAGAATAACTAATAAGCAAGCATACATATCAAACAATCTCTCTACATAATCAAACAAAACCAACACAAAAATAAAAAAATCACAACCACAATGAAATCAACATCACCTCACATCCAACACCATATCTAATCAACCTCTGTACATAATCAACCACCTCCTTCCTTCTCTGATCAGCGCCCAAAGTAGGCTGTATCCTACACAATATGTCACGTGTCGTCTTCTCGGCTCGACACAAAGCCTCCGCCTCGACCGACGAAAACTCCGGGTTCGACGGAGGCAGCGGCGACGACGGCGGAGACGACGGACACTGTCGATCCTCGGCGCCACCTGGCGGCGGAGAATTGAGTTGAAGATCGGCCATATATGATAGCCCCAAACAATAATAATGCAAGTGCCTCAGAAGCAAAAATGTGCCCAATTCAACTGCCACATGAAATCATCAAAAAGATGCGAAATTTGATAAGGGAATCTGGAGGAATCAAAATATGATGGAGGAAAGGGAATCTGGAGGCTTGGATTGGGGAATATTTGAGAGGTGAAAAATTCGATTTTTTTTTTGAAACCCTAATTATGAAATTGGAGAAATTGAGATGGGAAACAAGGGGGAAAAGTTGGAGAGAGTTAAAAAGAGTTGGTGAATTTGTGAAAGAGGTAAAGGGATCAAGTTTTTACAGCATAGGGGAGAGAAGAAGAAGAAATGGGATGAAATTTTGTGTGTGTATGTATGTATGTATGTATGTATGTGTATGTACGGACGGTTTGGGAATTGGAAGCAATTGATGAGTCAAGCAAAGAAGGGATCGTGAGGATTAATGAATGCTTAATCTTTATTTAATTACAGAGTTACGCGCTCACGGTATCAGGATTTGGCGGAATTTATGATTAATATTCTTGAAGAATTGGAGTGGATTGTTGTCGGCGCGAGAGGGAAAAAAAGGTACTGAATAGTTTGCCTCTCGACATGAGGCCTTTTTATTGAGATTTTTTTATCAATCAAATACTGCTAATATATCATTTCATTAAACATATGGAAAATAGAATGAAGGCATACAAAAATAAAATCCAAATAATAGGTGTGACATGTGTTATTGAAAGTGAGCTTGAACCTAGCCTCATAGCTTGTGACGTATTAGAGCAAACTATTTTCATGCTTAAACTTAGCTTGTGGCCTGATTATTAACATGTCAGGGGTTTAATAAATTAAACGTGCAAACAAGAAAAGGTTTAAAGAAATGAATAGTGGCTATTAGGTGGACGTTATTTGAATGAAGATGTTTAGAATGAGGCGTGATAGAAACCTTAGGCTAATTATGATGAGAGTGTGAATATAATTGCAATTTTATATTAAGAATTAGTAACAAATAACATTAGTTAATTATGATAATAAAATGTCATCTTTTAAAAAACAATACTCCCTCCGGTCCTAAATATAAGACCTAATTGACTTTTTTGAAAAATCCTAAAAAAAGCAAAATAAGTTAATTATAAAATTGATTTACCTGATTTTTCACTTAATTAGTTTATTTTACGTATAAACTAATGGATAATCTAAAAATATATCAAATATGTCATGATTTAATAGACTATTTTGCAACCTTAACATCTCCAAAAAAAAGTCATCTATGTCCTATATTTAGGACCGGATGTAGTATTATTTAACCACTTAAGAGGCCTATCTCATAGGCTAATAGTTTTTTTTTTTATAATTGTGAGGCTAACTTCTTAAGCAAAACAAACAAAAAAGAGTCTCGTTTAGCCTAATGATAAATATGTCAATCTAAGCATTTAATAGTCTATGTTATAGACCACTAATAGCCGGTCTAGGCTACCTTTACCTAGTATGACACATTTATTTCTTTTTCTTTACCATATATATTTATTGTATTATGAGTCTCGGTCAAATTTATGTATTTACAAAAAGTCTCAATATCCTTTTAGGGGAATTTATTTGAGTTCTATTAAATAGACATAATATTAGAAAAATCCTATCAAATGCCAAAATTAAAGTAGGGTCCATAGATTTTTTTTATCTTCCAAACCTAAAGACAATTCCATCCTCCTTAAAAAACTAAAAAATTGTGAATGATGTCCAAGAACTTGTTACACAAGATCCAAAGATTGTTACTAATTTGAATGGACACCTTAGGAATGGTGTCCAAACACATGTTAATGATAGTAAGAAAATTGTTATTCATAGTGAACACCTTGTAAAAGTTGTCCAAATATTTGTTAATAATGACTAGAAAATTGTTATTCATTCATGAGCCAAATATTGTGATGAAGTCCCAAAGGGTGAAATTGTTATTTGAAATTGGAAGACAATATAAAAAAGTCCCATGGGACCTATTTTAATTTATGCATTTAGTGATACTTTTCTAACATTATATTTAATCCATGAGACCCCAAATTAAATCCCCTATTATTTTGGGGCCCTGTCAGTGCAATTTTTGCCATTTTAATGAAATAGGAGTAATAACAACCATACTTTATTCTTTTTATAAGTCTAAATTAGCTATTATATTATTCTGTCAAAAAATTAGTTATTATAATAAAGTTTAGAAAATTAATCAAAATCAAATATTTCTTTTAAAAAAATAAACTTTACTCTCATTAAAAACCACTGCTTAGATGAGCATGGGGAAATTATTTAGGATTTTTGTTCATTAAGTCTACATATTAAACTCCTTTTAATTTCTCGCTCTCAAGTATTAGACCATGACTTTTGGCCCTCAAAAGTAAAATGGTTTAAGTTCTAATTAAATTGTACGAATATGCTTCAAATGGAATGTAATTTGAGAGTATTATAGGAAGATCAAGTCATAATTATCATTAATCAATTAACTTTTCTGTTCAATCGAATTAGTTAAATAAGTCTTTCTTTACAAAAACAAAGACTTTTGTGCCTTCTGCATATTTTTAACAAGAATGTAGGTTTTAAATTTTTCCTGCGGCCTTTTTGTATTAATATTTAATTTTAATGTATTAATCTAACTTCTTGCATAGTCACACACCTCGTGTGTTTATTTAGTCCTCTTCCTCTAAGTTCATGTCTAAGATTCATGACTTTCAATTTTCTTTTGGCCAACAGGACTTTCAAATTTTTGAGAGTGTATTTTTTGTACAGTTGTAATTTTATTAATCTTATTAAATAATAGAGATGTTATTTGTGGCCGTATTGAAGATACACTTTATAGGAAGTAAGCCTCTAGTTTAGAAAATTTATAGGAAGTAAGCCTCTTATTACTGAAGATACTCTTGACTATAATAGGATTTATTTATAATCAAGAGCTTTAGTCATGACTGAGGAGAAAAACAATTTATAGGAAGTAAGCCTCTAGTTAAAAATGAAGATAGAAAAAATAAAAACTTGCATACATACATACACACTTTTAAAATGCCATTTTTGGCGGGTGAAATACTGTCACCTCAGCTGCTTTCAAGATCAATTATATACTCCATATAATAATACTCTCAGATCTTATCAGAATCTTATAGACTCAATGGAATCAATCCTTCTCTACCACTTTTACAAATTACTATCCTATCTCCAATGAAGAAATAATGCTTGAAATATTAAGATTTGGCACATTTCAATGAATCACTTCAAACTTATTCAAGTGAAACTCTAAATAGTCTGAATGACTCTGTGTCATATTGGCATTGTCATGTAATCTTTGTCAATACTTTAAAATTGACCACCTTGAAAGGTTTGGCCAAACTGCCAACTAGGTGGTGCCACGTTGTAACTTGTGAGGGTCCTACCATCACTGGTGGTGACTTGAAAAGAGAGGGCTTGACCATTGAGATAGGAGTTGCTCTGCCAGTTCTGGCCCCAATTTCTGGACATGGATTGCCAGCCAGTTCTAGACCCTTTGATTGAGACTGCATGAACATCCCCTGCACCTCCCACGTTGGTGATCAAAACCAAGTTGAAATATGAGTGACCATTTATGGTAAACCTTACTCCACCCTTCTTCATACAGGGCACCCTGTCACATTCATAAATCAAAAACCACTCTCATTACTAGAACGTTAAGATAAAGTCCCTCGTCCACCTACTTAGTGATAAAATTCAAGATATGTTAAGGGTTCGTTTGGTTGGATAGAAGAAGTTGTGATAGAAGTGGAAGGCCTATTAAGTTGACTTCAGTCAATTGTAAATATGATATCGATAGCTCTTTGTTTTAGTACCAAGAAAAATGAAGATTGAAAAAATGGAAAAGAAATAAAGACCTTAAACCTCACGTCTCTGAGACTCAAAACAAATACAAGGCTAATTAATAGTATGAGTGATGGAAAAAATTGAAGATATATAATGCTCAAGTGAGTCATCAAATTAGCAAGGTATTTTGATAGGGTGACAAATAAATTGTCTATCTCACTAAAAATATTTACAATTGAAATAAAAGTGTGTAAATTTATTACCTTTTGAAGGAGACAGGGACGATCCCAGCTCTGTACTGAGCAATTTGGAGGAAGGCAGGTTCAGCCATATCAAAGTGTTGAAGAGGAGGGTTGCACCAACCTCCATTGTTGTTAGCCAAAGCCATGTTTGGGGGGCAAAAGTTTGTTGCAGTGACAATAATGGAACCTGGCTTGCACCATCTTGGATCACTAGTGCATCTCAACTCATAACAAGCCCCACAGCTCATTCCATTGTTGAATAGAGCTGTGCTCAGAGCAGATGTATCGGTTCCATACCCCTGACTATACAAATTCCCATATCCACATGCCCCTCCTACACATCAACAACACAAAATGTCTCATCTCAATCAAATCTCCCAAGAAATTAACTAATATATACTCTAATTAAAAGATATTAATTAAGCCAAATAAATCATCTAATCATATCATATGTGACATAGTCTCTCTTAAATACTTATTAACTTGTGTAACATTAGATTATATCTTAGTTTATAAACCTGACAAATTATTAGTTAAAAGAAAAATGATAAATATAAGAGATACAATGAAAAAATGTCTTATATTTAGGACAAAAATTCACTTCTAAAGTAGGTGTTATATTTTGTATAAGAGTGAGTGTATGTATATTATGTTCATGAGAAGTGGCAATCATAGTAAAGTGGTGCCAAGCAAAATTCTCACCCATTGTGCCTGTGGCATCACCACCACCGTAGAAGGTGGCATGAGCGCTCTCCCAGTCACCATAACCAAAGGCGGTGAAGCCTTGAAGGAGAATGCTGAAGGATGCAATAATTAGAAGTCTCATTGAAGAAGAAGAGGAAGAAAAAATGTGGTGTGCCATTGTAAGGGGAAGAGAAAAAGCAGAACCAGGGGAATGTGTTATGATGTTTGGTGTGGTTTATGTGGTTGAAGTGAAGGCCTCTATTTATATACAAAGATTGGGAAGGATATAAGGATAGGAGGTTGATGGGGGACTCATTTGGCTAAAAACTCATACAACAATGAAAAATTCAAGTGCACATGTGCTGGTTCTTGTTGGGGTTCCCAACACCTAATTTTGTGGGCCATATTCTCCAATGCAACACCTACTTTTCCTTCTCATCACCTTTCTTCTACCTCTGTCACTTTCTGTAAATCTTCTGATATATTTCAGGATCCAGCTTTATGGAGAAAGCTCATGTGAAATTGCTCCTTATTTATGCTTAAATATTTAAGTAAATTTGGGTGAAATACTAGCTCAAGGGAACATGAATGGACTGAAATAAAGGGGGGACTAAATATGGAGCACATTTTTGCTATTGATGTCTGACCATTTTGTTCTTTTTATCTCTTTCTAACTATATATGTAATTACTATGTGCATCATATAGGGTTAAGGTGGATCATAAAGTTTTTGGCAATGCATACTGTGATGATAAGGTTTCTCATGTACAAGACTTATGTTACTTTATTTTGGCAAGCCAACTTGATATCAAATGGGAGATAAATAAAAGTGTCATGAATATTTGAAAGAATTCTCCATCATGGTATCTAAAAATAGAAAAGAACCTCCGAACCAAAAGTTGCACATGAAGTTGAAACGAGGCAACAGCGAAAAGATCGCAACTTGGTGGAGCATTTTTGACCTGACTATGCTACAATGAACATCAAGTGGGATCCACCAAACTAAAAGTAACAGAAGTTTGTTCTAGGTAAAAGTTTTAATGTAGTTTTACTCATGAGGAAACTTAATGGTACCACACGTGCATTGCCCAAAAATTTTTTAGTAGGTTTTCGCATTAACCCTATAATATGTAAAATCCATGAGAAATGAAATTACTTGTGAGCCATGAAATCAGTGATGCAACTAAGGGATAAAGAAGTGAGACAGAAGCATTATTATATTAGGTCTAAAGATTGCTGATTAATTAGTTGAGAAAATAGTTGAAGTGACATGAGTGAAGATAACCATATAAGAATTGAAAGGGGGTAGGGTCTTAGAAGTAGATAACACAATATCAAAGCGCACATGGGGAAGAGATCACAAAAACATTAGCATGATGCATGATCCTGAGATCCTCTTGAAGAGAAGAAAAGGCTAAGGAGGATTGAATCTTTATCTGTGTGACTCATAATCTGCCACATGGAAGGTCTTTTTTTTTACATTAAATGTTTTTATTTATTGAATTAAAGTGGTTTTTGGGCTGATTGATAATTTATTTGGAACAGCCTTGCTTCCAGTCTGTTGTAATTGCAAATCGTGAGTGTTGGACAAAGTGTGCTAATTACCTCACCCACCTCTTTAAAATATAGTTATTTACACATAATTTCAAGCCAGTTGTCGCATTTATCATACTTTCACTTTAGCTTATAATTAAAATAATAAAAATATATATATGATATTCCTTATTCAACATGAAACTAAATCAATTAGTGACTTCAGTTGTACCTATAGATCTTAATTGTCATTTAACACACACAACAAAAAAGCCATGTGAGGATACAATTTGTTGGGGCCAGCTCTCTTTCTCCATCTCTCTCTATCTCTCATGTATATATACTCATCAAAGTCCTCTGCTTATTATACACACTTCCAACTTCTAACATGTGAAACATATACCAACAAAAGTCTTAAATATCATTAAATCTTCCTTAAAAATTAAAAAAATTTATTTTCTATGTTACCCATATTTCTATTACACCACATGAGAATATAGTCAACATTTAATAAACGAAGGATAAAATTGTACATGATATAAAATTTTTCATGATGCGATATATAAATATGGCCAAATGAATCATTCTATCTACCCTTTAAATAGCGCACTCGAGGATTATATTCCCACATCACACAAATTCACAAACTCAATTTAAATATATGAATTTGAATAATACACACACACACATATAGATAACGTTATCTCTTAATCTGTTTCAAAATGATGCTGCTAGTGATCAAGTTGTATCAATTTAATTAGTTATGATGCACATTGTTAAAGAAAGAAAGAAAAAAAATATTTAGAATCAGAGGATTAACTATTTTCATTAAGTTTATTGTTTGGTTCTTTATATTTAAAGGGATTTTGCACCCAAATGTGGAGGCAGACAGGCCATCAGATTATTTCGGTTTAGAGTTTGTTCCATGTTTGTCACATAAAATGATGAATGCGCCACACTCAAAATATTTTTTTATTTTCCTTTGTATTCGTCGTTAAAATCTTTATTCCCAATCCGATTCTATTTACACAACAAAAGTATTGTCAGGAATAATCTATAATTGGTACACGCTCAACTGATGTATATACACGGTAGTCTCAGAAGCTTCGATCATGATTTTAACAGAACAAAACTATATGTACATGTATATTTCGAACAATAAGATCATTGGATGAATTAAGAACAATAATTATTAGATTTCATATTTTTTCTTGATACCGTTACAAAAAATTGAGCAACGCCTTATGTAAATGTTATATGTTTGAATTGAGCATATCACAGTCGAGAAATAACATCGTCCAAAGCATCATTTAAGGGATGAGAGAATAAATTGAAAAAAATTGGACGAAAATAGATGGGTTTAATTTTTTATCGTGTTAGAGAGCTACTACTCTTTAATTAGTCAGTAAGAGTTGAATCTAGTAAAAAAGCATTTACAACATGTCAAATCAATGCTCGAAACTACATTGAAAGAGGTGTTCATATAATGCCCTACAATGCTTTAATCAATGTTGTCTTCGATAGGAGGATATATCTTTTAAAAAGTTTGACTTGAAATTATCTAATAGGGAAGTTGGATGAGGAGTTTTAAGGAGAAGGACAGGAGAGAAGAGAACAGAGAGCTAGGAGTCGTGAACATGTATATGGAGCAAAAGTCTCTATTTGTCCTCTGTATTTCTTTTACTTTCATTGACCTCTCTACCTATCTTAAGTGAATTTCACTATCTAACCGCCCCCTCCTTTCACGTGAACCTTCATATTCAACTGCCCACACAAACATTTGTTATGCCAAACAACTTGTCTTGATAACTCGAATTCACACCTCACAAATCATAATTACATCGTAAAATATGACACTAAAACTAGATCCATTATGTACAACGGGCCTCTTTGGATCCAGCTTCTGGAGAATAGCTTATGGAAAAAAAATAGCTTTTTAAGAATAGCTTTTGAGTAGAATAGTT
Source organism: Mimosa pudica (assembly GCA_029929735.1). Taxonomy (NCBI): domain Eukaryota; kingdom Viridiplantae; phylum Streptophyta; class Magnoliopsida; order Fabales; family Fabaceae; genus Mimosa; species Mimosa pudica. The sequence goes on along the minus strand of JAKELP010000004.1, from coordinate 12,661,595 downwards.
TTTTTGAAAAATATTTTTTGATGAAATAAGAGTGTTTGGATTAAGCTTTTTGATAATAACTTTTTAAGAATAACTTTTGAGTATAATAATTTTTTTGAAAAATACTTTTGATGAATAGTTTTTCATGTTTCTTTTATTTGAAATAAGTATTTTTTTTAAATGAGAGATCGAAACTTTCAGTTGGAAAAAGAGAAAAATATAGTTTTTTCTCAAAATAGCTTCTGGAACCCCAACCTAGTTTTTCTTATCAAAATAGCTTATTCAAAAAAATTGAGTGTTTGGGTGCCTTTGTGTGAAACGTAGGTTTGGGAGCCAAAATAACTTTTGAAAATGTATCTAAACAGGCACTAAATGTGTTTTAATTTGGCTCACCCTATTAACTTCTAATTTCGTCACATGTGTTTCACCAAACATAGACACACCTTAATTTGTTTTCTGTTCATTTAAATCTTGTCATGATCAGGTCTAATTGAGGATAACTATATATGAACGTAATATTTCTTTTTCATATTTATATAACTCAAATCCTAAATCCATACTTGAGAGAAAATCTGTTCTACGCCATCCAACTATTTTGTTTTGATATGGGAAGGAAGGAGCCTAAACATAACTTTAAAATGAGCGAAAGAGATGGTTCCATATATTGTCATATTGTGGTAGGTCTAAGCTAAAATGAAAAGACCCAAGAAAGCGGTGAAGAAATAAAATGGCACCTATCATGTTGGGGTCACATGCAAAATTTTTAGCTTGGTAGCTTCCTAACCCTTTCAATAATAGTTCATATTTATTATAATTATGTAGTTTTATTTGGAGTGTTCCAGGTTAATCAATCATAAGGATATGTACGTAATATTTAATTAATAATAATGTGCGTACGTGTACATGAACTTCAAATAGAATCGTGTGCCATGATCTTTTTACTCATTTCTAAAAATTCAGTCCTTGTCTGTTCGTGGGAGAGAATATGTGATTGCTTGTTAGGTTTTAGATTTTGCTGGATACCTGTTATCCCAGGATTGTTCATGCATGATATGACAGTGTATATTAAAATATGAACCTATGGTTGTTTATAATAAGTCAGGCTATAATGATTGTAAGGTATAGTGAGTAAAACAAGGAACGTAACGAGGGGTTTCCAGTTTAAATTAAGCCCTTCTTTTCTCGTTTGATTGAAATCAATGTCTTAAAAATTGTATTATATACCTTGATTCAAAATAAATCTGTACTGATGATATGTAAGTGAGTTAAGTTTTTTCAATCGGGGTTTTAATCGCTCATAACATAATGAGCGAAAGTTGAAATTCTTGTTGAAAGAAGTGTTCATAGTTAGAAGTCTAATAATGCTCAAACAATATTGCCTCCAATAGAAAGATGCATGTGTTGACCACAAAAATAAATAAATAATTCACAATCTAAAAGTCTGGTTGTGTCAAAATTAATCATCAGATTAGCTTCACGATATAGCACAAAATAATTGTTAGATTAATACTAATAACGAACTACCAATAACAAAAATCATGTCTCTTTGGATACACATGAGCCACTTTTGATAAAGATGTTGATGATATACAATATGAAAATGATTATGATAAGGAAATAAATTATTCACAATTAGTATTAATTAAAAAACGGATGAAAAGGAAGCAGACAAGGACCATGACAAGAGATAACTACTAATAAATGGAGTATTAAAGTTTAAGTACACACCCATAATAGTTTTATTCGGCTTGTGCTGTTAGTTTAGGGGTCAATGAAAGTTCCTATCACTTTGGTTTGTCCCAACTATGGTCCCATTATCGTAGAAATAGACCTCACAAAGACAGATCTGTTGCAATTTACTCATACGAGTATATTCATGTCTAATTTTTGAGGAAACTTCATGTTATCCAACTTCGGAGCTTTCTAGGGTTAAATGAATCGCTATAGCGTGTAATACATAATGTAAACGGGTTATTTTCAATATACATATATATAGGGTTAAGATGCATTTTGGTCAATCAAATATTGACTTAGAAACGTCTAACATAATCATGTTTTGAAGGGTTTTTGTATGTCAATAAAATTTTAAAATGAGCTACATATTAGCCAACACAGCTAAGAAGTAGTCAAAACCTATCATAACACATGTCAACTTGTGTGATGACATGACAAAACCCGAGGTAGCCTATGTGATGACATGGTGTGACACATGTCAATTGGTGTGCTCTCAAGGCACACCTGTAGCATCCATGCCACGAGCCGCGCCATGTCATCATAAAAGAAAGCCATGTACATTCATCTATGCAACAGAGTACAGCCTCTAGACAAAGTCGGTCTAACATTGCAATATATCCTCTGCAGAGCTGTAGACACTTTAAATATCTTCAACACCAGAAAAAAGTTTCATCAGGAAATAAAAACTGTCCTGGGAATTTGTCTGACAAAAACAAAACACCTAATCTTCGAATAGTACAAGAAGCTCCGTTGTACATGCTGCTATACGACAATTCTCAAAACATGCATGGAAAAGGGAGGAATGACAACGAAGCATTCTATCGTCCCAACAATGCAACCCGATCCTTTTGTACTGCCTGTGTTAAGTTAATATCGAAGAGCTCACAACGTATGGGCATCTCCATCTCATAGAATGGATTCTTCAGAACATAATCAGTGTACAACTCATATATGAATTTCAGTAAACTCTCCATGTATTGGGTTCCAGGCTCACAGACCACAAAAAATTTTGTCCCTGCATGAATGTAGAAAATAGCTAATTTCAGATTCCTGGACGTGTATCAATTTCTAGTAACCACTAATATAAAATATGGAGGCTAGTCTTGGAATTTAACAGGCAGACATTTGTCAATGAAAATTCTCTACTATATCAAAAATTAATTATTCATCTACTACACCAAAACTCTCTGACATATGGTGAGTTGAAGATGGTGAATTTGTGAAAATACCTGTCAATGACTGGAAGCAATGAAGATCAAATGTATCAGCTTGCAGAAGTTCAATCCCTGAACAACCTGAAACAGGTGATAATTGCTGGGAGATGGCGTGCATTGAATGCCATAAACTTGCCACTCTCAAACTGTCATTGGTATCCATTCTTCCAGCTGAACCATAATCCTAGATATGAAAAATTCCATCCTCAGAGATCACTATTAAAATATTAAGATTATCTTTCGCTGCTTATTTTACCTAAGTCAGAAAGGCAAGTTGAAGACATTCCTATTCATTTGTACCCTAGACCCTGACTTGTATATGACTGTAGGTTGTGAAGTCTAAAATGTGAGAGTGAACAAATGTAGCCTATATTATGCAGTGAATAACATAAAAGGGGAGAGTTTTATTCAGTATAGAGCTTTCTTCCTACTTTCCCTATTTCCAACAGCTTAGTTATACTCTGGCAGCATTCATCGTCATTTGAAATTTGAACACTGGAATTTGGTTATATTCAGCATATTTTTGAAACATCAAACACAATGGCATATGTAAGAAACATACAAGTAAAATTACCAATCATACGTAAATGGAAATTTTCTGGGGAAGGCAAAAATCAGAGAACAAAGTCACAGAAAATAGAAGGACATTTTATTCCACCAATTTTTCAGAAATTGCATTTCAAGGAAATTTCATGTCAGAAGCTAAAACAAAAAAAAAATTAGATGTATGCTTGAGTGTACAAGGGAAAGAGAATTTAAAACTAATGGTGTACCTTATAGTAGATCAGTCCACCAGACTTATTGATGATGTAGAGGCTGTAGATTGCAGCCATTCCAAAATCGCTTTCGAGAATCTAAAGGTGAACATGGAAGCATAGAAACGAAAATTTCAGGGCATAAGATTCAAACAAAAAAAAAAAATATAGTGAAAGAATTGAAGCTCACCACAAAGGCTGGGTTTGAAGATGAGTGATCGTCCACGAGGAAAAACGGATTTCAACGACTGACGATGTGATCGGGGAAGATTTGCTTTATGGATTAGGGCTCTACACTCTTCTTTCTCTGTTCCACGCTTTCCTTCCTTTCTTATTTTCTTATTGGGAAAATTAATTAGAGGTCCCCCACGAGGAAGTTAATACTGGAAAAGTTCCAAAAGTTGAAAATATTAATGTAGGGTCCCAAGGGACCTCACATTAATATATTTGAAAAGTGAAAAGACAGTTTTGCCCCTGGCCTTAAAAATAATTATCCCACATCCTCCTGCCAGCCCCACCCTCCCCCTCCAGAGAGATGGTGGGCAGAGTTGATTTGAGTGGTGGTGATGGAGGAAAGTGGGAGGAGGAAGAGGAAGAAGTGGGAGGGGACGGTGGTGGGTGAGAGGAAGGAGGGAGGAGAGATAGAAAGATAGAGGTGAGGTGGGGTAGGGTGAATGATTTTTTATTTTTAAAGGTGGGACTCACATCCTTAAAAATTTTATTAATTAAGTCTTAAAGGGTATTTTAGTATTTTCCAGTAGCCCGGTGGCCAAATTGAACCTTTTTTATTGTTTAGTGGCCAGAATGAGACCACTTATTGTTCGTAGGCCAAATTGAACCTTTCAAAATAGTTTGTAGGCCTAAATAACCTTTAAGCCATCAATTTATACTTAACTTATTTTTTCTCATAAAAATTTCCGGGTGCTCAACGCCCCATGACATGTAGACCGATGAGATTCTTGCTACTTTGTTAAGATGATAATAGATAGATAGATTGCACATCTATCATTTATTGGATTTTTTCTTTGAAGTATGTGTTAAATAACATCTAACATCTCAAACTAATTAATTTGTTTGTCCAGAACCATAAATTCAGATCTACCAAAAAAATATTTTAGAATACTGAACTTTAGTGGGTGTTCACTACGCGTAGTTGACATTTTGGGGTTTCTTGTTCATATTCAACTGATTTTTCATATTTCATCTGTTATTATGTAAATATATTTAGTTGCCACTCTCCTTTCTATCTATTTAATAGACATATTACTCTGCTAATTATTAACTACGACCAAATTCTTATATACCTGTGGAAGTTTTGTGACACAATACAAAAGCACCGAATACAATTTTAAACCTTTTCTAGACGTGACGTTGCCAATTATATTTTCTTTATATACCAGCAAAATCCAAATTCAGTTTTCTACAAGTGTGATGGATGACTACACCTACCCTTAAGATGGCAAATAAGAAAATATCCAAAGACAAATGAAAGATTCAAAATGAAAAAAAATGATCAACCTAATTCTAGTCTCCCACTTGGTGAGGATGTTAGGGAATCAAATAGTAGTATATACTAAGTAGTCTTTCCTCTGCTTTATACAAAGAGACTAATTTGAATCGACGACCTCAGACCCTCCGGCAAGCGAGCTTACCATTGACAACCCTTCAAATGAAAGGTTCAGAATAAGTAAACAAATTTTATGGTTATCTATTAGTATTTAATTAGTTTACCCATATCAATTACATTGAATAAAAACGTTCAATGTTCCTTCTCCAAAGTTAACACAATCACATTAATAGCTTCAATTGGTTTTCAAAATACTCATATATGATGATACTATCAAATAATTAGCATAAAAGTATTAAGTTTATATATGTGTACCTCTAAAAAAATAAATTTAAATAGAAAAGTTAACACAATAGCGCTACAGAATTATTTTCCAGAAAAGCAAGCATCTTGAAGATTATCAAAAGCGCAGGTCAACAATGAAATACGAAAAAACAATCATTCATAAGACTGAAGAGTTATCTCCACAAACTAATTGATAAAATAACAAAAACAATGGCATCAAATGAAGAATTGTCTGCAACTACTAATTGATAAAATAACAAAAACAATGGCATCAAAAACCTATAAATTTTAAAAAGCTAACATGGGGGGAAAATCGGGAGCCACCATTAGGCTTGTAAACTGTAATGAGATTGCACCGTGTTACGGTGCAGCCCTTTAACAAAGTAAGATTTGAGTATTAAAAAATGTTATTCAGTATCATTGACCTATGACTTCAGAAATTCTCCCTCAGTCTAAAATTTTCCTTGTATCTCAATCCCTAGCAGCCACCACCATTCAATTATGCAAAATGAAGGCCCTCAATGTGGTTTTCAATGCCATACCACATTTCAATCTGAAAAAATTTCAGCTTGAGTTAACAGGCACTAGGGTAGAACTTGGATGACTTCTTAAAGGCTTCCGGGTCTCCAATGACCTGAACAGTTTTGGATACTGCTTCAGCATCTTTCAAGTTAGTATTGCAACCCCATACACGAATAACTAGTCTCCGGCAATTGGGTGACGACTGCTTAAGATACGTCTTGTACCAGTCAATGACATCTTTCTTGCTTATGCTTCTCAGTTCTTCTGCTTCCTTCTTTGACATGTCAAAGATATACCTGAACATTCATAATGGTTTCTGGTTAGATATGCTTCTCAGTTCTTCTTTGACCATAAAAAGATATATGTACTCGTTGCGGCAACAAATCAGGAGAATGTGTTTTTTTCACCGTAATGTTGAATGAGTCAGCATAATTGATTCTAACACTTGCAAAATATAATGATGATCACTAGATAAATCTAGGGCTTGTTTGCTTGCCAAGAATTGAAGGATGGAAATGAAAGTGGGAATTGAAAATTGTAATTTACATACATCACGGGGCCCACAAGTTTTCTCTCTCCATCTCACTCTTTCCTGGGCCCCACAAACTTTACTTTCTCATCATTACCTAATTTACCTCCACTTTCCATTTTTCCCCCATTACACTCAATACCATTTCCATTTCCATTATACACTTTCAATCCATACAAACGGGCCCCTAGCGGGTCTGAAAATGATGGCTGCTAACCATAGCACCTTATCAAATAAAACTGTTGGGCCCAAAAGGGGAAAAACAAATTTTTTTCCTATTCTTTTGTCAGACAACCAGGTGCTATCCCACACAGTGGATCTGTGGGAAAACATTTCTCTGGGGCCAGGTTGACCAGTCAACAGGGTAAAACCAGCCAAATATCCCGCTCTGATCACCTGGTCTTAAGTCATCAACGGAGAAAAAAAAGATTCGAAATTAACTGAAGTCTGCATTCTAAACCACAAAAAATGTGAACTACCTTTTATCAACAATCTGATTCCACAACCTATTGGTTTCATACGTAAGAGACGGATCCTTTTCAAGCAGCTTCGCCATTAATCCATTTCTGTAATGTTCAAAGGAATCACCATCAAGCCCTTCCTGCAATTCCCATTGTTATTTCACAAATGAGTTTTAAATTAGCAATTATGTAGCAAGCACACATCTAAACATATTTTCTGAACAATCCTTTTAATCATAGAGAAAGATATTCATCCTTAATAGATTTGAGCAATCAGACACTGATTCATTCAATAAACAGAGAAGAGCTTTAAATACAAAGATTACATGAGAAGATCACAGATAACCATGTCAAGCTGACTCTGTTCCTAGACCTAATAGCTAAAAAGTTAACTGAGTTTCTAAAAATCTAGTCGCTACGAAATTTTCAGATGATATTACATAATTCTCAGAACCAGCAGATTTGACCTGTTTTTACTTTCAATAAAATGAAAGCTCAACATAACAAGGAATCAATTCTAAAGCTGGAGAAAGACAAATATACATTTAAGAACTGTAAATGAAGCTTCCAAGTCTCAAACAACATTTTCTCTCTTTTTCATCGCTTAATTATTGGAGACTAAATTATATATTATATAGTAGGGAAGTAACAAAGCAAGACTGCAACATTTCTCATTTTCTGATGTCTGGATAAGAAACAACTGTCTGATAATGTTAACATTCATTTCATAATCAGCATATTACAAACTCCAAGCATCTTTTTATTAAACTTATATTTTTTACCTTAATCCAAAATGGAAAGACTTATTATAACTCTTTGAGCACACAAATTGCTTCAAATCTTTGTTATCTTCCATAAAAAGCAATTAAATATGATGGGGAACAGGAAGGGGACTAAGAATACTCACCAACAATTGTTCCAGGCCATCTATGAAGTTATCAATTCTACCTTGCAAGTAAATTGGATTGTACTCAGAAGACTGGACGCAGAAACAAAAACCAAAAACACGGTATGTTACACGTGGGCTACATTCAACAACATAACCAAGCTGCTCCTTTGTCCTGTATCCAAAAATATCTTAAAATTTTCAGCTCCCGATACCAAAACAACATGAGAGGTAAATCAAAGAAACAAGAAAATAGGAACCCCAACATCAAACTAAAGGTCTATTGCAACATGATATTACAGAATTTGAAACAGTAAACTCAGTAACTGCAAGTAACATGCATTGTAAGTACTATGATGCTATAGAGTGTCAGTAACATATGATTTGAACTAATTGCAATGAAAAAGTTTCATTTCAGAGCTTATAACATTCATATCACCAACAGCTGTCCAAGTTTTGTTTGTCATGATGAAGCAGATACAAAGCAACAAACTGCCTTATGTGATAGTCATTTCTTTAAATACCATAATTTTGGTTTCATGAGGCAATATGACTAAACATGGCCTCATGAACAAAACTCCCAGTAAAATTCAAGGTAAATTATATAATTGTGGCATCAGATTATCACCTCAGTTGATTGAAAATCGGCTCTTCCACTATTTCATCAAAAAGATCAATCAAAGCTTTCAATTTAGTTGATCCCATCCCAACATCTTGATCAATTTGAAAGTAAAGCTGCATAGATAATTAAAACAAAGTAAGCTTAGGAAATTTGATAGAAACTATTAAGACACATTACTTTTGGGTGACAAAGGTGAAATACCAGCAAAAAAAAATCAATTCTGCTGAAATTACCTCAACTACAGAGTTCTTTTCCGATTTGTTCTTCACACTAATATCTCTAACAAGGTTTGCGCTTGATGACAGGCAAATAATATGCTCAGCATGCCTCAACTCACTAGGGAGTGGATGTACAGAAAAATTCATCTTAAATATATTTGATAGGCTAATGGCTTCTTCTTCAGAAAGATTTCCATGGCAAAGACCTTCAATGTAAAGCTGTGCAAAGTACAGTCAAAAGACATAATTTAAGAAACGGAGTATAGTCAGAAGAGTATGATGAGAATAAAGAATCTACTGAAAGAAAGTTCTAAAAAACTATATTTACCTGGGAACGAAGATCAGGAATAAATGCCATCAGATCATCAAGAAACAAACTATTTAGATGATTTAATTTCTCATCAACATCATAGAAACTCTTGCATAAAACTTGTAATCTCAAATATGTTGAGTGGCTTAAAGGTTTCATGTTTGTGTTCTTTAGAGTTCTCTTCATGTCTTCTTTTATAACCTGCCCAAATCAGTATTGTACCATGAAAACAAAGAAACAGGGAGTAAAACACAATTCAAAGTATAAAAAGAAACATGCCACAAACCTTGAAACGATCATCAGTAGGTATAAAAGATCTAGCTACAGATAGTAATTTAGATAAGAGAACTGGAAGCTTATCATTGAAACCATAGACCTTGAGCTCAAGCTTGTCACTAACAAAAGAGATAGAAGTTTCTAACTTGGCAATGCTGGCCTGCAAGCATGATCACAGGCTAATGTTAACTGAAAAGGGTTCCAAGCGATAGGTTTCATCATTCAAATACAATGCTAATGATAAAGATCTAAAAAAACACGATGAAACAATAATCTGATTACATTTAGATGAGGGTGGCTGCCAATTGTAGTCTTTAGATCTTCAGCAAACCGTGGAAAACAAAATTATAGTTAAAAGAAGAAACAAACATATCCAAAAGACAGCATATTGTCATTGAAGCGTCACTTTCTACAAAAATATACTGAATGACACTATCCATGATTGGTCATCCGTTTTATTACACAGCACATGGAGAGCAGTAGAAACAATGGAAATGGATGTTAGGATGGCACTGAAAGCTTTTAAAGGAAAAACCCATACATTGAAGCAATCGAATTCCAACTGTATAGAAAATGCCAATTTGTGTCAGGAATATCTGTGATGCAACCAGTGCTTTACATATACAAACAAATACTCAGAAAAATCTACAACAAAAAAAATAATGTTTAAATTAGCAGCACTTCAACGAGCAACATAAAAATCAAAATATGATCAGTTCTAGGGCTAACAAGATAGGTGATTAACCTGATATACAATTTCATTGAGCTCGTCTTTAAGGAGAAGAATAAACAATTCAGACAGCACAAAACTCCTTGCATTATCATATCCACCCTTCAAGTTAATGCGAAAATATGTATTTGCTCGAGGAACTTTGAAAGTACTATCCAGCTTGTGCCAGAATTTCACCAAAGGCTCATCAACTATGCATCTAGGATAAGTTGAATTTACAGAGTCATCATTGCACAGGTCACTAGCACGAATGGAGAAATCACTTGGAATAAACTCATTCTTTGATGGAAGATGCAATTCAGCGTCACTTTTAGGAGGATTCTTCCACAACTCCATCAAATTTTGCGCAATATCTTTCTCAATGAAATGTGAACCAAACCAAGGTTCAATTCGGATATCTGAAAAGAAAAGAAAAATCAAGTAGTTTAACATACCAAGAAAATCCATCTTATAACTTTATCTATGATTAACATAACAATTACAATTATCAATTTTCATGAGATAAATGAAATCTGAACTTACTGCAGCAAACCTGCAAAGAAAGGCACAAAAAACTAGCAAACCAGCAAAGAAAGGTACAAAAAACTAGCAATAAGATATTTATTGTTTGACTATTAAAGTTTAGAGATAACCGCCCAGGTCTTCACACAAAATTTAATGACAAGGAAAAAAACAATGAGGCTTGATTACAACTGGATAAACAAAAAAATAGAATATACCTTCTGACTTGGGGAACGATTTCGATACAACATCTACCCTCATGTTTTCTGGGGTGAAGAAACCAAGAATATGTTTTATCATCTGGTCATCCCAAGTTTTGTACACATATTCACCATATATGACATGCTCTGGCGGATAGAAGTTTAAATTTTCTGCATAATATAGTAACAAGATAAGAATAACAGGAATAATAATTATAGATACTTCCATTTCAAAATATAGGTACTTTTGGAGGGAAAGTTGTTTCATATAAAACGTCCTTTTAAAAGTTCAATGCAGCATTAGTTAATGTTGTTCCTAATACACCATTAGATAATACTCCCTCCGTTCCTAAATATAAGACCTAGATAACTTTTTTTGGAAAGATTAAGGTTGCGAAATAGGTTATTAAATGATGACATATTTGATATCTTTTTAGATTATCCATTAGCTTATAGGTAAAATAAATTAGTTTAAGAGAAAAAATTAGGTTAATCAATTTATAATTAACTTATTTTTTGTTTTTTTAGGATTTTTCACAAAAGTCATCTAGGTCCTATATTTAGGAACGGAGGGAGTATTAATGTGCCGTTTATAACTGCACTAGTTTCTTTGTTTTCTTTTCAGTAAACCCCTCATTGTAAAAGAAATGAAGAAACAAATTAGCATCAGTAAATCACGATGAAGATGATGAATGAAAGAAAGAAGCGTGTCAAGATAAAAGAACTGTTCAAAACCTGCAATCTCAGTAATATCAAAGAATAATCATAAAAATAATAAGCATGACAAGATAAAAGAACTTATCAAAACCTGCAAGCTCAGCAGCATAATCATCTTGAGGCTGCTCTTCTGCAAATCTAAAATCCATGTTTCCAATATTTTGAAGCTCCTCAAATATCCATTCTTGGGGAGGAGTTTCATGCAACAACTTAATGTATTCGTAGACAAACCCAATGATATCAAAAATCTGGTACGAAAAAATGTAATTAATGTCAGTAAAAAGTAACGGTGAAGGCACACATTTGTCCAAAAGATAAAAGTAAAATGAATCTGAAACTGATACTGACCTTACATGATGATGAACTATATGCCAAGAATCTCTATAAACAAAAAATAAAATACTCCCTTTGTTCCTAAATACTACCTCCGGTCCTAAATATAAGACCTAATTGTTTTTTGGAGAGATTAAGGTTGCAAAATAGGTTACTAAATCATGACATATTTGATATCTTTTTAGATTATTCATTAGCTTATAGGTAAAATAAAATAATGTAAGAGAAAAAATTAGGTAAATCAATTTATAATTAACTTATTTTGCTTTTTTTTAGGATTTTTCAAAAAAGTCAACTAGGTCGTATATTTAGGACCGGAGGGAATATAAGATCACTTTCACATTTCAATTTGTTTCTAAATATAAGATCACTTTCTAATTTTTCCCAACTTTTTCCAAAATTAACCTCATAATATTTATCAAAAATAAACAAATAAGACATGGAGAGTGGGGATAAAGGTGTATGGTTTGGGCGAATTGGTAATGTCATGATATTTTAACTAACTTAACTAACACCCTTAATCTAATCAAATCAGGGAAAGTGATCTTATATTTAGGAATTGTTAGAATTATGTTTTTTAATATTAATATTTCCTATTAGTAGAATCTTGATCTTAGTCATAATTAGGAATCATAAGAATTAGGGAAAATAAATATTGGAGAGAATCAGGATCAAATCTCTTTTATTTTATGTATCAAGTAAATCCCTATAATCATGGGAAATGTTGGGTTTCTCGTATTATATAATGGAAGATAATAGTCAGAGAAATACATCAGACTTTTACCCATCCTTTGTTCCCACATGGTATCAGAGCTAGGTTGAAGAAGTTTAGGTTTAGTCTGATCCCTAGGTAAAGTTGCCTTTGTAGTCAAAACCCTAAAAGGGGTCCTCTTCTCCCCTCATATTTGTCTCTCCCGAAATAGTCATTAAACCCTAAAAATCCACAGACCCCATCAGTTCACATCACATCAGATCGCGTCCTCTTTTGGTGCAGCTTTGTTTGCGTTTGTTGTAGCTTCCCAGTTGCTGTTCATCCTCTGTTTCAGATCTCAGCCGCCATCGTCCAATTCGAGCCGCCGCCGTCGGAAATCGGAGGTTGAGTTTAGGTGTCGTAGATGTTGTTCGTGGTTTTAGGTTGTCTTCCATTTGTTGTTTCCCTTGTTCGTGCGTCTCTGTAGTTTCCATTCTTTTTTTTATAACAAAATTTTAGGAAGGGGTTTGGGCTCAACCCAATCCAAGGGCAGGGCACCTAACTCATAATCCACTGGGGCCTATCCTTGTGGGCTCTGGAGCATGACCAGCAAGCCCTTTATGTCTGTCCACACAGGTAGGTTACTCCCAGTATCACTTAGCTACGGAGATGTCTTCCCAAGCGCCGCGATGAAGACACAACAAAGTGTCACTCCCTTGGATCGAACTCGCGACGTGGTGGTCAACCCGACGCTCATTATTCAATCCCTTCGCCACTGAACCCACGGATGATGGATTATGTAGTTTCCATTCTCGTTTTGTTTGTTTGTTTTCTGAGTTTTTCTTTTGTATTTGTTTTATTTAGTTTTTTCTATTAATAAAAAAGGAGAGTCAGAAAAACAAAACAAAAAAAGGAGAGTAAAAAAAAGAGTAAAAAAATAAGTTTAAAAAGAAGTGTCTTCTGTTTTTAAGTTGAAAAAGGGAGAGTTAAAAAAGGAGAGAGAAATCATTATGGAGTTAGTGCTCCAATTATTGATGACAGTGTTGTCATTGTCAGTAATGAGCAATTAGCTCAATTCAATATGTTGTTCGGCAGACCGACCTCTGAGACTCAAAGAAGTACATGTCAGGCAGACTGGTATTTAAGACCTGAAGGATCGACCCAAATAAGAGTATGGTTCAGGCAGATTTGAAGGATCGACCCAACAAGGAGTATGACCCAGGCAAACCTGAAGGACTAACTCAGAAGAAGGAGTACGACTTAGGCATTGTTGAAGAGCATAGTACGATGGGATGGTCATTCCCCACGAACATGTGCATGTTGCGATGGGATGGTCATTCCCCACGCATAAGTGTTTTGTTAGTGAGATGGTCATTCCTCACATTGTTTACGATGGGACGGTCATTCCCCACGTAATCGAAAAATGTCTTTAGTTGAAGAATAAAGTTTTGTAACCAAGTTGGACTATTGAGGGGGAATGCTAGAATTATGTTTTTTAATATTAGTATTTCCTATTAGTAGAATCTTGATCTTAGTCATAATTAGGAATCATAAGAATTAGGGAAAATAAATGTTGGAGAGAATCAGGATCAAATCTCTTTTATTTTATGTATCAAGTAAATCCTTATAATCATGGGATAGGTTGGGTCTCTTGTACTATATAATGGAAAATAATAGTCAGAAATACATCAGACTTTTACCCATCCTTTGTTCCCACAGGAATACAGGTAGTATATGCACACATAAATATGTAACCTATTGGAAAATATGTCCAATATGCGTCCAGTATTTATTCTTTATTTATATTTCTGTTTTTAGTATTTATTTTAATTCCTGTTTATTTTATTTATTTAAATGTAACTAAGTCAATTAGTCTGTTCCTAGATTTTAGGGATTTAACTAACGTTAGCCAGACTTATTCCAAGACTGAGTTAACGTGTTCTTAGGGGCTGTTAAGCAGTTTCCACAGTAGTAAACTTTGCTATATATTCTGCCTAAACCTATCAATAAAGTATCGGTGTTTTTATGCTCAATATTCTACATGGTATCAGAGCAAATCATATAGCTTCCGTATCCGATCATATTTTTTTTTCTAGAACCCTAATTCTGAAAAAACGAGATGTCAAACTCGCATGAAGGGGTATCTACGGCTTCTTCAAAGAATGAAGAAGATTCTTCGTTACTTCCCGTTATTGAAGGAGGTTCATCTCTCCTTATTGTTTCTGAAAAGCTTACCCTCACCAATTACCGTGATTGGGCTCAAGCTGTCCTACTTGCTGTTGAAGGACGCGGCAAGAAAGGTTTTCTAACAGGAGAAACACCGGCTCCTGCAGATCCTAAATCTAAAGCCATGGCACAATGGAAGATTGATAATGCTCTTGTGTCATCATGGCTAATTAATGCCATGTCTACTTAAATTAAGCGCACCTTTATGTATCTCCCTTCTGCACGAGATATTTGGGTGGCTGTTCGTGAATCCTATGTTGATGGAAAGGATATGTCTCACTTGTTTTCTCTTCAACGTCAGTGTTGGAAGTCTTCTCAGGGAACAAGGACTGTTACTGAATATTGGTTTGAGCTTTGTGCTCTCTGGCAAGAGATTGATCTTCTCACAGATGAAGAATGGGCATGTCCACAAGATGCAGCCCGTAATAAGAAGAACAAAGACGTTGATCGTGTTCTTCTGTTTCTTGATGGGTTAAACCCTTCATTTGATGATGTCAGTGGAAGAATTCTGGGCTCCTCCACTCTTCCATCTCCTAGAGAAGTCTATTCTGAGATTCGCAGGGAGGAAACAAGGAAACAAGTGATGTTGTCTAGCCCTATATTGCCAACTCCAGATCTTTCTGCTATGGTAAGTAATAGATCCAGCAATAACACTTCCCTTGATAAGGGAAAAGTATCATGTGATCACTGTAAAAAAATCGGTCATACGCATGATAGGTGTTGGGAACTTCATGGGAAGCCATCTAATTGGAAACCGAGAAAATCTAAGTCTAAAGCACATCAAGTGAATACGGACGTTTCTCATACAGCAAGTGCAGAAGTTGATGTCTCTCCTTTGTCTCAGGAAAATGTGTCTCAATTACTGGACCTCCTTAAAAAACTTCAAGTTCAACCAACACCATCTACAGCAGCTGTAGCGCACCAAGGTAATTTATCCACTACTCTACAAAATCCTTCCTCTTTCACTTGGATTGTAGATAGCGGAGCATCTGATCATATGACCTCTGAATCAAATATGTTTATATCATATTTTCCCTCTGCTGGAAATCAAAAGATTCAGACAGCCACAGGTTCTTCTGCTACTGTAGCTGGTCATGGTACCATTAAAATTTCTGATATGCTACATATTGACTCAGTACTGCATGTCCCTGATCTTGCATGCAATTTATTGTCCATAAGCAAACTGACTAAGCAGGCTAACTGTTGTGCTCACTTCTTTTCTACTCATTGTATATTTCAGGATCTCTCCTCGGGGAAGATGATTGGCTCAGCTAAGGAGTGTAATGGTCTCTACTACCTCAATTTCTCTTCCGTTACTGCATTATGTTCTAGGATTTCTAGTTTTGTTTCTGCTTCTGAAGATTTGTTATTATGGCATAAAAGGATGGGTCATCCTAACCTTACTTATTTAAAAAAGTTGTTTCCTCAGTTTACATCTAATAAAATGTTTCAGTGTGATGTTTGTGAGTTAGCTAAGCATCATCGCACTATTTTTCCTTCAATTCCTTATAAACCCTCTCGTGCCTTTTCTATTATTCATAGCGATGTTTGGGGGCCAACTCATATTTCTAACAGAACACGCTCAAAATATTTTGTCACATTCATAGATGAACATACACGTATGTGTTGGTTATACTTGCTAAAAGAAAAATCTGAAGTGAGTTCTATCTTCATTGAGTTTGCTACCTACATTAAAAATCAGTTTCAAAGTAATATCCAGGTTCTTCACACTGATAATGGCACAGAATATTGTAATTCGTCCCTTACTAATTATCTGAAGTCAAACGGCATTTGTCATAGGACAAGCTGCCCTCAAACACCTCAGCAAAATGGAATTGCTGAGCGGAAAAATAGACATATCCTTGAGGTTGCTCGAGCTCTCATGTTTACATGTAGTGTACCTAAATATTTTTGGGGAGATGCAATCCTTACTGCAACACATTTGATAAATAGGATGCCAAATCGTATTATTGGTTTTAAAACACCACTTGAAAAGCTAATTGAGACACATATTGTATCTCACATTGATTCTTGCCTACCTATTAAAGTTTTTGGTTGCTCAGCATTTGTCCATGTACATCACCCTCCTTCTAAATTAGATGCACGAGCTGTAAAGTGCATATTTTTGGGTTATTCAAACTCTCAAAAAGGTTATAAATGTTTTGATCCAGTTTTAAAACGCCTATATGTTAGTAAAGATGTTACCTTCTTTGAAAATGAGGCTTTTTATAAAAATTCAAGTAAGGGGGAGTCATTTAATGATTTTCTATCTTCAAAACGTGTTCCTGAACCTTTACCACCTTCTGAACCAATTATTTTATGCCATAATAATGAAGAGTCAGGGGCAGGGAAGGACAATATTAGATTTGATAGGCATAATGTGTATGTGCGGAGGGGGAAAAGAGTGAGAGATCACCATCCTCCTGAATCTGCTCCATTCTTTACAACCGAGGGGGTTCCTGAACTCTTACAAGATACTATGCCTCCTATTGCTGAAGTTGGAGAGATGGAACTCCCTATAGCTCAGCGTAAGCAGCCTAGGATGTGTACTAAACATCCTATTCAGAATTTTGTGTCATATACCGCTCTCTCTCCAAATTATTATAATTTTGTTACCCATTTAGACAAAGTTACTATTCCCAAAAAGCCTTACAACAACCAGAATGGAGGGGGGCAGTTTTAGAGGAGATGAGAGCTTTGGAGAAAAATCATACTTGGGAAATTACTACTCTTCCCAAGGGTAAAAAACCAGTTGGGTGTAAATGGGTTTTCTCAACCAAGTACAATGCAGATGGTTCTCTAAATAAGTATAAAGCAAGGTTGGTTGCCAAGGGATTTACTCAGACTTATGGTATTGACTATAAGGAAACTTTTGCCCCAGTTGCCAAATTGGATACTGTTCGTATTCTACTCTCTCTTGCTGTAAATCTGGATTGGTCCTTGCAGCAACTTGATATCAAAAATGCTTTCCTAAATGGAAAATTGAAAGAAGAGGTTTATATGAAAATTCCTCCTGGATTTGAGAGGGGCAAGAATGGACAGGTATGCAAGCTAAATAAGTCAATTTATGGCTTGAAACAATCACCAAGAGCATGGTTTGATAGATTCTCTACTGTTCTTAAAGCAGAAGGATATACACAATGTCTTTCAGATCACACCATGTTTGTATTGAAAGAGGGAGATCTTATTACCATTCTTATTGTCTATGTAGATGATATTATCCTTGCTGGTAATAATATCAGTGAAATGACTCGCATAAAGGCTGCTCTAAATAAAGAGTTTGAAGTAAAGGACCTAGGAAATCTTAAATATTTCCTGGGAATGGAGGTGGCTAGATCACGTGAAGGTATTTGTGTTTCTCAGCGCAAATATGTACTTGACTTGTTAACTGAGACGGGTATGCTTGGATGTAAGCCAAGTAAAGTTCCAATCAGTACCAAAACAAACAAGAAGAAAGTTAAAACGAAAGATGGTAAAGTGGATGCTGCTGAGGAAAAGAGGCAGCAGCGTGATGAGGCTCCAGTAGACAAAGGGAGGTATCAACAATTGGTGGGAAGACTCATTTATCTCTCCCACACTAGACCAGATATTGCATTTGCTGTAAGCATAGCCAGCCAAAGTATGCATGATCCAAAGCAGAAACATATGGATGGCGTGTTTAAGATACTAAGGTATCTCAAAGGAACTCCTGGTAGGGGTTTGTTCTTTAAGAAGAGCACTCTTAGAACCATTGAAGTTTTCACTGATGCCGATTGGGCAGGTGATCAAGAGAATAGCAGATCCACCTCAGGTTATTGCACCTTTGTGTGGGGCAACCTGGTCACATGGAAAAGTCAAAAGCAGCGAGTAGTCTCCAAGAGTAGTGCAGAGTCTGAACTCCGAGCCTTAGCACAAGGACTTATGGAAGGTTTATGGCTTATAAGAGTAACTGAAGAAGTCCAAGTCACTGATTCTCCTCCTCTTCGTCTGTATTGTGATAATAAATCAGCATTGAGCATGGCGCTAAATCCTGTCCAACATTGCAGGACTAAGCACGTGGAGGTAGATAGACATTTTATTAGGGAGAAAGTTGAAGATGGCATTATATGTCTTGCTTATGTGCCAACACGTCATCAGCTAGCTGATATTCTTACTAAAGGATTATCAGAAGAGTTATTTGCTTATTTTGTATGCAAGTTGAACATGTTTAATGTTTATGGTTCAACTTGAGGGGGAGTATTGGAAAATATGTCCAATATGCGTCCAGTATTTATTCTTTATTTATATTTCTGTTTTTAGTATTTATTTTAATTCCTGTTTACTTTATTTATTTAAATGTAACTAAGTCAATTAGTCTGTTCCTAGATTTTAGGGATTTAACTAACGTTAGCCAGACTTATTCCAAGACTGAGTTAACGTGTTCTTAGGGGCTGTTAAGCAGTTTCCACAGTAGTAAACTTTGCTATATATTCTGCCTAAACCTATCAATAAAGTATCGGTGTTTTTATGCTCAATATTCTACATAACCCAAAGTCACTGATATGAAATTGTAATAGTTCTTCCTCATTTTACCTCGGTCCAAGTTAAAGAGATACATATCTATCTAAAGGAACAACAGCACATGTTGCTTGAAAAAAATTACCTTTTCCACACCAGAGTCAGTGAGATATATGGACATGACAAAAATGTAGCTTATAGATGACCGGTGCATTCCTTCATCGCTAACACCAGCAGACAAATTAGTAGCCCATCCTTTGGATTTTAAAAAGGAAAGCAGGCTTCCTCTACCCTCTGAAAAATTAGGTTCTTGTTAATGATAGTGATGACAGAAAATTCAACCATATATTGGCATGGTTTGAACCACAGGGACTACATTTAATAAATGGGATTATTGTTGAACAAATAATACTTTATCTACAAGCTAATAAATAATATCAATACTACCACTAACCTATTATATCTGCAATTTCACCTTGAAATTTGCAGACTATGAAGAAAAATAACTGAAAAATATGAGAAAACTATATTAAAGAAAATAACATTTCAGACTTGATGTTTCCGATCAGGCCTTTATGTCAGGATTGAATAGTAAATAGTTATAGTTAGAGAAGATATCTTTTTTGAACCAATCTATAGGATACATAATTTAGATTACAGAAAAAATTTAGTTCATCTAGTAGAAAATTCTAAGAACATAAGCAAGTAGAAATTAAAAAGTAACAATAATCTCAATTTTGTCAATATTAGAGGCATTTGCTTAAGAAATTTTATTGACTGCCTTTGAACTCCATCAAAGGGGGTAGAACTCTCAACAATATAAAGCGATTATATAAACGAATTGCATCAATCTAATTGCAACCTAGCTTTTTACCCTTTTCTTGGGAACAAATACGAACATCGAAATACTTAACTAAAAGAATAGTCCAGTAAACAAGGAAATGCATTACAGCAGATAGATGCATATACAGGCTCTTTGCCTCCAAGTTCAAGAATTCATGCGTTATGAGGTATCTTACCATGTCCAAGGAGATGAGCCAAATAATCTTCTGGTTTCTTTAGATACTCTTGATGTAGGCAAGGCAACGTCCATGACAAGTCAAGCATGTGAACATCTTTAACAGCTTCTAACCAATATATTTTCCCAGCTTTCCAGACAGGACCTTCCACTTTGAAATCTGGCTTTGATTGGTGACCTTTTTTCACGGCACCAAATAATTCAACAACCCAGCTCTCAAGCACATCCAGAGACTCTGGCATGAACCATATCATTATGATCAAATCACCTCATAATAGTCTTAAAAAAAAGTAGGAACTGCAGGCTATACGCTACCTCTTAAGTTACCATATTAATACCAAAAAGCTTAAATTAAGAATTATCAAATAGAGCTTCACCTCCACCAATAACAGCAAGCTTCATCAGCCCACCATGGTAATAATCCATATACAATTTAAATATTTGTTCTCGCAAATTGACGCCATTTTTCATAGCATCAACCAGACTCTTCTTATTCCCTTCACGTATACATAAAAAGGAAAATGTCAGAATATTTACAAAAACCTACTGACCAATAAACAAAGGAATAGCCTCTAAACTCACCCCAAAAAAATCTGTTAAATGCATGATCAGGTACAGAAGTGTGGCATTGAACTTGTTGAAGTCGGCATGCATCACTTTGTAAAACCTGGTTGAATTCTATGTTGAAGTCCACAAAGCAACATGACATACAGTAACCAACCAAAAAGTATTGCTTCATCAGCAAAATAACAAGAATAAAAGTCATCTCAACAATGAAAAGCTGAAAGAGTGGAATACCATAGAGTGAGAAATACCTGAATCTACTGCAAGTACTTCTCGCTCCATAGCCTCTGATTTTACTAGAGGTGAAATAAAGAACTGAGAAAATCTGAAAGGGCAATAAACAGGAAAAAAAATTACATCTGAAAACAATAATAAGGCTTTATCAAACAAGCAGCACGTGCTCAACAATCTTAAGATAAGCAACAAAAAGCCTGAATAATATATGCTATCCCAACACAATAAATAGAGCTCATTACTTAAACATTAGCCAAACAATATACCAAAAACACTAATTTCCCACACACATCAAATACGGTAAGAACGTCATGGATCAGAGATGGGGAAATCTCAAGCTTTATGTGTTTTTAAACTTTATAAGCTGTGCAGGACAAAATGCAGGTTATCTTACAAAATAAAAGAAAATTAATTAAGAAACTTTTTATATATATCTGGAACAGTGCAGTCACAAATCCCCTTCCATAAACTGCACATCAAATCATTGCATTTGACAGAAATCAGAATGGCCGTAGACAACAGGTATGAAGTGTAATGTAAATTAGGAGGGTGTGAATAAAAACATCAACTATCTGGCTGTCAGTAAACTGAAATGCATGAACCCATGTAATAGACAAATACTGGTATCAGTTCTCCACGCAACATAGCAAGATTAGATTTACCTTTTCAAGGCACCCTTGAGAAACTCTGGCTTCACTTCAAAGTGATAACACGTGTGCTCAGTCTCTGTGTATGCATTAGATGAGCCACCATGCTTGGACAAATAACTGTCATACTAACAATAACAAGAGTCAAACAACTAGGCCAATCAACCCTACGATATGCTTTTGTCACAAATGCTCAAAGAGATTTGACTTTATGATAATTAACAACTTGATTGTATTCATGCATAAAAAAATATCTGTAAATTGATACATGTCAAAACTCAAATGATTTAGAGATTTTATAGGAGGAAAATGACAAGAGCAGTTAGGCCTTGAGATATAGGCGTATCCAAGCTGGATCAATTCATAAAGATTACATCTGATAGGTAGAAACAATATGAGGATTAACTCGTATAATCTGAGCAAGAGAACCTCTTATAGTACAAGTTAATAATAATGCAAGGAGAATAACATCATATACATATTAACTTTTTTATGATTGAAAAGGGTTAAATATCATTCTGGCTAATAAACAATTTTAAAAGTGTCAAATTGGCCAAAGAACAATAAAAATTAAAAAGGCTCATTCTGGCCAAAAAACAATAAAAATGGCTCATTTTGGCCAATAAGCTACTTGAAAATACCAAAATAACCCTTGGGACATAATTAAAATAATTTTTGAAAATGTGGGTCTCAAGGGTTATTTTGGTATTTTCAAATAGCTCATTGGCCAAAATGAACCATTTTAATGGTTCTTTGGCCAAAATGAACCATTCTATTGTTCTTTGGCCAATTTGACCCTTTCAAAATTGTTTATTGGCCAGAATGATATTTAACCCATTAAAAAAAGATGTCAATTATTTATTCCTGAATTCTAATACCGGCATATCACAGAAAATAACCAGTACAAGACCAAACATGCGAAAACCTGTCTAAAAGCATCATCAAACAAGACTATGAATAAATACCACATCTTCAGATTCTATCTTTCTTAAGCCACCCATCAGATAAATTTCTTTCTAACAGGTCACACGCAGCATTCTACGTGAAATTCACTACAGGCATCAAGACCAAGATTACTCTTTTGTTAACTTCCTAGTCACACAACGCAAAAATTTCTTAACTGTTGCAAGGAGAGTTGTTTCAAATGTATTTATAACTAAACACACCTCATTTTCATCTGGAAATTCATCACTCCCCATGAAGAGCATGTGTTCTGCAAGACAAGTGAAGGTAATTCATTCGTATAGGAAATAAACAGCAAGGAAAAAAATAGCAGCCAGAAAGGACAATCTAGGCTCACATGAAAGAGAATGGAATCTAATTTAATAATTTTTCCTATTCTTAAAGAATAAAAAACTGCTTAAAAAGTTTGAAACTATGCTAAACATGACAAAGGTTAGCATTAAGACCATAACAAACATAGTATTCTCCAACCTCTACAGAACCAAGTTTGGTAGAAGAAAGCAATAACTGATACAAGAAGATGGAGAGAATCCAGGATATGTTTGGAAGTTGAAGAAGGGAAGGGAAGGAACCTAAAGGGGGGAGGATAAAAAAGGGAGGTGGGAAAGGATGGTAAAATGACAAGTCTCCTCACATTATTCGACAAAACCATTCTCCGATGTCTTCCCAACTGGAGGAACTTAAAGTAATGACGGAGGGAGGACTTGGTTACTTCAAAATCATCCATTTCCCTCCACTCCTCATGGCATACCCCCCAAATAAAAAAAAATAACAAATTTATTTTCCTTCCCTCCCCAACCCTCACCCAAAACATATACTAACCGACTGAAACATAAAATCGACTAACTTTACCAATTAATAGAAGGAACTATCTCAATCTAGGATGTCAAGTTATAGACTATCTTGCATAATCCAATAGAGGTAACAGGATTCAAAATTTGAACAGGGTTTGTCCAGCTTCCTTTCCCTTCATAAACCATCACAACTAAACTTATGCCATCATGACCATTGGCCAGATAGCCTCCGCCAACTAAAAAGCTAAAAAATCTTTCAACTCACATAACACTTAATCACAAGCTAATTCCAAGAAGCTCGATAGCTACTGTAGCTAAGTCTAAACAATAAATCATACGATAACTATAACAAAAGCAGTAACACTTGAAATATCATAAACTCATCATGTTTAAGCCTAATAAGCAGACCTAAAAAATGTGCCAGCCCCTGAGCCTCATGTGGATCACAGAAGCTGCCCATTCCCACACACATTGCTGCCGCAGCCTGCACAGAAAATAAAAACGAATTTATAAAATAAATCAAGCGATAAAAAAGAATTTCATTTCATTTTATCGACAAATAAAAGAGGAATGAAACAATAAGGAACCTTTTTAGTCTGCGGAGCAGCCACGTCAGCTTCACGGCGGCCGCCCTCACCATCCACGTCCTCAAAGTCATCTTCGTCCTCGTCCTCGTCCTCGTCCTCGTCTTCGTCTTCTTCACTTCCATCTTCTTCTTCTTCTTCTTCTTCTTCTTCTTCTTCTTCTTCTTCTTCTTCTTCTTCTTCTTCGTCGTCGTCGTCTTCGGTTGGGGCATATTTGGGAGGGGGGCTTTGGGCGTAAATCTCGGGATCATGGACTAGCAAAGCACGGAGGCCATTAGGGAGGTCGATGAGCCTGTACAAACGCCTGTCGTTGGGAGACTTGATGACGATGTCGTCGGAAGAGAAGGTGGGCCCACCCATTCCCATAGATAGATAGAGAGATTGAAGGAAAAGAAGAGAAAGGTTGGAAGGGAAGGGAAGCAGCAAAGCAGAAGAAGGAAGTAAAGTTTTGGCGCCTCCGTGTTGTGCTCTTTTGCGGCTAAGCCCTCTTTCCTAATGCTGGCCCACCTCCCCTCTTCAAATTACTACAACTCTACAACCTACCTCTTGTTGTCTGTAATATAAGAGTCTAGCAGCCAAAAAAACTTCTTAAAAAAACCATGTAAAAGTTAGTAGGTTGTATGGAGTTAACGTATGTTTTCCAATTTGTCCATACTTTCAAAGAGAGAGAGAGAAATATATATATATATATAAACATTAATGAATTTGAAAGAAAGTTAGGGGCAAAGTAAAAAAAAAGTGCATTAAATGAGGAAAGAATGTGAGATGAGCTCTTATATTTTGAACCAAAATCATTCAAATTTTGGGTTTTTATATTATGGATTGGAGGGAGTATTGATTTTTATTGATATTCCGATAAATGTGTTTTTGAAATTTTAGTGATGAATAATTGATTTTAACTGCCTTCTTTTGACTTCACATAAAATTATTATGCATATTTGTAACAAAAAAAAAATAAAGTTATTATGCATACTCTTAGAAAGGAAGGAGAAATCCAGGGTTACCTCACTTGATTCCTTGATCAAAATGGCGGGTTTGGAATCCCACCTTTGTCCATTTAACCATTACTATTACGGGGGATATATGTCCTCAGATCAATTGAAAAAAGGAGACATATGAAAGGGAAATTTAATTTCATGTCTTACCCAAGACACATAATATTGGAAAGATCTCACCAATTGACCAATTGACTTTGATTTGGAAAGATCCCAAGACACATGAAATTAATTTTCCCCATATAAAATGTTATAATTAGTGTTTTGCCGAGGAAGTATGCATTCATTAACGATTTTAACAAATTAATAAGTAGTAAGTAGACTATAACCCCGTAAGGATGAAAATATGTGTTCGAATCTAGGGAGGTGTTCTCGTTGGGAGGATAGACAACTTTACCTATGTGAACATGACCGAATCTAGGGAGGTGTTCTCGTTGAGAGAATAGACAACTTTACCTATGTGAACATGACCCCTCGAGTCTGAACTAAATGGGGCAATGATTAACAAAATAAATAGGATATCAACCTAGATATCAAGCTTTTTGTCTTTAACTGGTTTGGTCACTTCAATTTTCTCGTCCGCGGATCGCAGTGACCGAACCGTGCTGACAAGTTTAAATCCGAGCTTGTTGGTCTTGTGTCTTGATGAAGGGCCTGACACAAAATGAATCATGTGACATGTGAATGGAGCATGCCGCAACGCAGGATAAAATTTGTAATTTCATTTTATCACCAATCTCCTTTTATTGTTTTATATTAAAAATAACCATAATTTACCAACAATATCTTCCAAATGAGAAAGTAATTTAGCATATCAATTTTCTTTGATGCCCATTCAATCGTAGCTTTCCCATTCAAATGTAGCTTTCAGTCATATCATTGTCTCATAAATCTCTCGTGAAATTTGTGATTTGTCTCGCCTCACTCGACAGTAAATGACCTTTTCCTTGCTCATTTATATTTTTTGATACATCGGAAATAATCCTTGCTCATTTATATGCCATATCTAGTAGATAGATATTATCATGCACAGTATACAGGACCAGCATAATAAACTACTGCGAATTTAGATACAAACAGCCATCGCTAGTAGAATCAAGAACGTCCTTATCCGGATTTAATAGTGGGGCTACAAGCCAATAATTCAACAGTTGCACGAAGCACGAAAACAAAGACAGGCAGATATTGATAAGATTATGTGTGCTTGTGTAACGCATGGTGAGAATATAAGGTTATACAATCCTCGTGACCACAGGGGATTAAAAGGGCCACGTATCTGCAAAAAGGAAAAAAATAAATAAATGCATTCCTTGCGGGTATTATAATCATGCAATCCTTTTTTCAGTCCAAAAAAAAAAAATCATGCAATCCTCCATATAGGAACCCACTTGAAAACGAATCTTAAAACATTATTGGTATATGAATCTCCCGTTGGAGATGCCAAAATCATGCGCAATCATCCATGGCATAGTGAGAATGTCTGACGTGAGAGGAGGGATATCATAACAACAGGTCTCCAAAATTCGAGGATTGTACAACTTCTAAGAAAGAAATAATAATAACAACGACATTATGGAGTTCCAAAGTTCATCTTACATTGAGAACAGCCCAATAAATCACACAGTTTACAATGCTATCATGTAAATGATGATGCTGATGATGATACAAATGACAGGAGGGGATTGACAAAAGTCCCAACGTCTAAAGATACAATGAGAATGACCCTTCATTCCCAATATTCTAGCGCCCAGAAACACCAAATACCGCCATGTAGGAACAAAAATCCACCAACTTTGCAACAAAAGCCCAAGGGTGCTTCCCCTTTTTAGGGAGCAGCCCTAAGAATAAACAATTAAGAATTTATACTTAATCTGAATGGAAGATTAATATAATGCAGTACCTTCAATAAATAACTAGATGTCAACACTCTAAAACAATTGACGAGAAGGGCAGGCCATGGATAAGTCAGCTGGTCAAACAGTACCGGGTCATATTTAAAAAGTTGTGCTACTCTCACTTGCAGAAAGTGAGGGGCCTTCAGATTTCACAAGGGATGGTCCTTTGTTACTTATGTCAAGCCCCTGAAAACGACCAAGTTGGTCATTCTGCATCATTTCTGAGAACGAATGAGGGTTTGTTTGTTGCAGTTGATGTGGATGAGTTGGCATACTAGACGCGTGATTGAATGGCGGCAACTGCATGTTCTGGTGACCAGGAGGTCCTGACTGAGGAGGAACTGGAAAGAAGTTTGAAGCTGTATATTGCATCTGGTGCATTCCCAGATTAAATGATTCGGAAGGGCTCATCATCTCTCCAGTTGCAACCTTTAGTCTCTCAACTTCTTTCTTCAATGCATCATTTAGAGCTACACAAGTTCAATGACAGTTTGCATGCCAATTAGTGAATCTTTAGCAAGATAGTTTATAAAGCATCACAAGAAATATAAATTTTATGTTTATTGTGCCAAGAGAAGGTAGGTGATTTGGAAATTATGATTACCATCTCGAAGCTGTGCCTGTTGCTCCATGGCTTGCAGACGAAGCTTAAGCTCTGTATTTTCTGTGCTCAGACCTGTTGTGTCCCTCTAAAGAATCAAGGGATGATTTGATCATAATATTATTCAGCCACAAATTAGCCAATCGGAGAACGAAAATGAAAACAATCAAATAGTAAGAGTTTATAAGCCAAAAACCATCAACTGAAATAGGAATTGAAACGGCAACAGAGCAACATTTAAACTATTGTGGGCAGAGAAAACAGGGCTCATTGTTGCCCGGCAGATCCAGAAGAGCTAGGTACTGATAAGCTAAAAAATTATTCGTTTCATCACTTTAATTCAAATAAGAGAAGGATATATGATCTTATTACTTTCAGTGCAACATTTGACTTTGGGATACTGTAAAGTAGACATGACTAAATCAGGATCTATGCACAAACTTTTTAGGTAATGAGGAAAGGATTATAAGTATGGTCATAAGCATCAAAATAATGGAAATGCAACCACATATGGAAACATAATTCAACAAGATTCTGTACATAATGCGGCAACAAGTGAAATTTACAGATGAACTTTAAAAGATTCACTTCATCATAAATAAACAAAAAATGAGTTTAGCCATGTCAACACAAACCTGGTACAGCGTAAGTTGGGCAGAAAGAGTTGTGGCTTCAGTTTGAAGGGTCTGAACTTTGCGCTCAAGTTCTTGAATATAACGAGCTTTTCTCTCTTTAGAACGAGCAGCAGATTGTCGATTCGCAAGTATCCTATTTAATAACAAACAACAACAGTAAACAAACCAAAATCCCATCAAACACTCTGACACAGAGATACAAAATATCAACTAACATAAAGAGAACCAAAGCCTTCCAAAACCACAATCCCACAATGTTTTTACAGAATAAATCCATCACAAAATCAAATAGCACGCTGAGTGCACCCAACCATCAGCAAACTTTATAACTCCAACACAAACAGCAAGACGTGATTCATACTGTTCCATGTTAAGCATTACAACCACATTCCTCTTCTCAGCAATATACCACTTATATGCTTCATGTAATATGAGTTCAATATTCAACTAGTCTCTTTAGATGCCATTAGATGTAAACTTTTTCTCCAGCCATAGCATACAATAAAGCACAATTCAGCGTAAAACAGGACATTGAAATTGAAACTGACTTAAAATCATAACAAAGAAATAGAAAACTAAAAACCTCTTAGCACGCTTGGGATCAATGGTCCAAAGTTCAGCTAACTTATCAGGAGGCATAGCTTTCTTAGCCTCCATAATCTCTCCAAACATACTCGTAGAACTCGAGGAGCCATCCACAGAGCTACTATGCCTATGTCTAGGCCTACAACCATTTCCACTCTTCTCACCCTCATTATGATTATTATTTGCATTTCCGTTTCCATTTCCATTCTGATCTGATCCATTGCCTCCATTAGCCGATCCGAGTTTGTCAACATCAATGTAGGTTGAAAACAGATCGTCCTCCGATCCGATCTCCTCGAGGCTCGCCGTCGACGAGCCGCCGTTGAACGGATCGGACGGCGACAGATCCATCATGTCGTCTGGTAACCGAAAGTTGACCTCCGAGTGGGCCCGCCTGTGGTGGTGGGGTGGGTGGGACCCTCCGGTGGAAGCTCCGGCCCTCATGAAGAGCGAGGAGGAGGAGGATGCGGCGGCGCCGGCGCCGGCGGGCGGCGGTGGCGGGAATTGAGAAGCGGCATTGGCATTAGGATTGGGATTAGGGTTTGAAGGTGGATCTTGCATTTCTGAAAGTAAATAAAAACCTCACAGTGATATTTTGTTCTAAGCCATGTGTTTATCAGTTTCTCTGTCTTTCTTTCACGAGGATGAATGCATTGGTTTCTCCTTTCTTGTTCTTCTTCTTCCTCCTCGCGTAGCAAGAAATCTCAATTTCATAAATATCCTATCTTAAATTATTGTGTGTTCTTTTTATATTTTTGTCTGTCACACTATTCTTGATTTGTTTATTTTTGCTCTTTCTCTTTATTTGTTTTCTCTATGCGTCCTTGAGTTTTCTTATTTTCCTTTTTCTTTTTCTTTTCAATGTTCTTTTTTATTTTTCCTTCATTATCTCCATACTAATCTTATTGTGATTGTGAACATTTCTATAGGGGACGGTTGACCAAGAGTTAACCTACTACATACCTAAATAGAGATCGGACTCTTGATTTTGGTATCGAACCTTTGACCTTAGTTAAAGTTGAATGGGTCTCTTACCATTCAATTGAAAACTGCTAGATTTTTAATATTCTTTCTTAGTACTCGGATGATCAACTTAAAAAATTAATGTTCCATTTATGTGTGTTTAGAGTGGGTGGATTTTTGGGTGATAATTAAACTTATAAAAATTAATGTTTCATTTATATGTTTTAGATTTAGTGGATCTTTATTTTTTATAATGGTTGGGTGTTTTATTTAATGTACATCATTTGCAATCAACATGGAACATCACATGCACATATCTATGGTGCAAGTAATAGATTGGATGTATTTAGGATTTTGATGTCACAAGTATTTTTAATTGATGTTCTAGTGTTTACTTTATATGGGTAAAAAAAATTTGATAGTGTTGACCATTGAGACCATCATCTTTTTACATTGTCACATATTTAATTTTGACATGAACACAAATATTGATTCATCTCATTGTCGAAGATTAAATTTAATCCTATCTTTCTTTAAATAACAAGAGGATATTGACTCATCTTCTGTGACCTAACCACTTTATCATTTTATATAGTTGAAGTAATTATTCAACTCTTAATTGACAGTGTTGATGTAAGTATTGCACCCATCTGGATGGATACATTTCAAATATAGAGAGAGTTACTCATTTACATTTGTGATTGGGGAAGGTGGTGGACTACTGGCGATGCCTATTGTGTGCAAGCCCACTTCAACAAAATTATTCTCTATACTTGATCAATTGGCTTAGGCGGTTTTAGTTTAAGAATGGGTTTACGTTTGAGATATGGGAATACATCATCTTACAAGTTAAGGGCGGCAACCTTAATGGTCCACCTCATGCCTTATTTGGGTCTTTAATGTGTCTGAAAGATGATCTACAGCCATGATAATGAAGAAGATAAAAAGATAATTTTATACCCTAAATATTTTGATTGATGAGATGTTTTATAATCCATTAGAAAAAAACCGAATAAAATAAAACATAATAGAGGTTAGATGTTATACCGTCTATGCACTATGCTACATAATCATAATACATTTTTGTATTAGAGGATTTATGTTTCTACACTAATAAAAAACGTGCTCTATTTTATTTATTTTTAAAAACTCCTGATTCCCCCATAATGCTTCATTTTATTCGTTCAAATTGTTCAGATTGTGTGTGTATAAAAAGCTCAATATCATCATCATCAATATATATATATTATAAGAGTGTTCCACCACACATTTTGCATTGGGAACCTTGCTCTAGACACATAACACTGTATAAGCTGATCTTTGACAATGGCTCTAGACACAAATACACTGTTCATTAGCCGTGTATGAGCTATTTAAGTCTAATCACATCTTCTTTACTCTCTTTGCTTCTCTGATCTGTGGGGTGGTATCTTCCTTTAGTTATATATCTATATATGTATATATTATATATGCATTGTTCCTGACGTTTTCCTTAAATATATATTACTTTTAAATGTATGCATTTATTGTGCATTGTTTAACACCCCAAAATTTCTAAGAGAATAAATAAGGCAATATTTAGAATCTTGAGGTATTATTTAATATTTAAGAAATTTTAGAAATAAATTTGGGGACTAAAACAAATTTAGAAAAATCATATTGGAACTCGAAATATCTCAAAACTTATCTCTCTTTTCTCATTGTTACCCAAAAAATAGTGGTTTGAAGGTGAGAGGTTACTTTTAAAACTTAGGTGAGGGGTGTTTTGGAAATTTCATGTAATCCTAACTCATTTGAATGTCTTTCTTAATCTCTTCAGATTTGCTAAATTGATCGTTTATTTAGGAACAAGCTCTCCTCCCTAAAGTGATCTTATATTTAGGAATGCAGTGAGTAACATATTTCCATGATATATTTCTTATCCATGCTCTTACACAAATTCATTATCAATTTATGTACCTTTAAAAACTAATTCTTCCAAAACTATAACATGTTATACCAATAAAATTAGTAAATATTTATACATGAGAACTTTATTATCAATTTATGTACCTGTAAAATCTAGACTTAAAGTGTAAGAGTATTGCACATAGTCAAAGAAGGAGTTAAGTTTATTATTAAAAACATATATATTTCTTGTGAACCTATAATTTTTTGTTTGTTACATTGGGTGCATCACACATGATACTTTTCAGTTGTCGCATTCCAAGTATTTCACAAGTCGGGTTCAATTAGATGAACCATAGTGAGTGAGAAAGGGGATCGGCTCAAAGAGTCCTCAAGTTTATTTCAAATTTATATCCATATGAAATAAATTTTTGCAGTCATCAATTAGCTAATAAACATATATATGTATTTATTTCGATAACTCAATTTCGCAATCAAACCTTTTAAAAATAATTTATATTTTCTTTTTATCAAAATAATTGAAGTCAGCGATTTAGATCATTTTTATCAATGTAATCAACTTTAGTTATTTTCAAGTAACTTTTTTTATCATAGATTAGTTATTAGATAGATGCTTTTTCACGTTATTTCCTTCTTATTTTTAATTCAAATTAGAAATTATTTTACACGTTAGTACTTAAATATGTGAAAATATTTTTGTGATCATTCTCTTTTATCAATTTTCCTTTCGTTATTTCCTTCAAATGCTCTCAAACACTGTAGAAGCTCAAGAAAATTTTAAAAATAAGTCATATTTTCTCTTTTATCAAAATAATTCCAGTCGGTGATTTAGTTCATTTTCATCGATGTAATCAACTTTAGTTATTTTCAAGTAACTTTTTTAATGATTGATTAGTTACTAGAAAGATGTTTTTTCACGTTATTTCCTTCTTATTTTTAATTCAAATTAGAAATTATTTTACACCTTATTACTCAAATATGTGAAGATATTTTTGTGATCATTCTCTTTTATCAATTTTCCTTCTTTTATTTCTTTTACCTATAGCTCCCGTGCAACGCACGGGAGATACCGCTAGTTCTCACCAAAAAAAAAAAACTCAATATTTAGTATTGAATTCAAATGGCTGTAGACTATTCTAATTTAATTTTAATGATATCTTATTAAATCCAGAACTTAAATATACCACTATGATAAGTGTTTTGATGTTTTGACTTTTGATATTAGATATTCCCCTAATGTTGCCTACAGTTTCACAAAACGGATTGTTGAATCGTCAATAAGTTTTAAAAAATTAAGCTTATATTAATAATTAATAAATGTATGCAAAATGTAATAACATTCCTAGTAATTGTTTTGCACCGGGTTGCTTCCATATCACCTTGAAGTAACTTGATACATCAATCTGACCTACTCTTTGCATGTCTCACCATCTGAAATGTCTGTTAGCTTAATATTAACTTCAACCGTCGGGCCTTGCACTTGTGGCTTGGTAGTGCTGCACAAAAGCCCGGAGACACAGTTGTCCACCACAAACCCGTCCTGACTCGATGAAATTTGGTTATGGGTCCAATTGACGCAGAACCAAAATTAAACAATCAGGTCTAAAGATATATTCAGATTCTAAGATGAATTCAAAATCCATTCATCCCTGTCAATTTTTTAAGCCCTCGCAATCTCACATGATGATGAGTCGTGCTTTTACCAAGTTCATATAGGAGTATTAATATATATTACTATCCGAATTCAAAATAAACTTGTTACTTTAGTTAGTTTGATGAGGTTACTTTAGTAAGATCTTCCGAATTTCTCCGAAAAGCACATGGGCACATGGCTCCTTCCAAAGAACACTAATATAATTATTATCATCCTCTAAAATGCTTAATTAAATACTGTGGTGCCATGTGCGGCAGTGCGGGAAACATATTATGGAGTATACTCCATCAGTTTTCATGGTTTACATTCTGGCGTTTTGCTTTGTAATACTCCATCCGGTCCCTAATGTAAGAGCTAGCCGTCAAAAAAACGCTTCTTAAGAAAACATGTGAATGTTAGTTGGGTGTCTGGAGTTAATGCTTCTTTTCCAAAATTGTCCATATTTATTATGGTACTTTTAAGAGAGAGAAATACATAAGCATTATTAAATATGAAAGAGAGTTAGGGGTAAAGTAGGAAAAAATGCATTAAATGAGAAGAGAATATGGGGTGAGCTCTTACATTATGGACCAAAACCATTCAAATTTTGGGCTCTTACATTAGGGACCGGAGGGAGTATTATTTAAGAAAAAATAGCTTCTTTTCTTTCAAAGTCACCTATATTCATCCCTCAAACTACAAGCTAAGTGGAAGTCAATGTATATGTTGCTGCATTCAAAGCGTCTTTCACAATCATTCTAATAAATAACTTCCGTGGCATGTGTGTAATATATTTCTCCGCAATTAATATAGAACCTAAGATGTTGGAAAATATATTTGTTCAATTTGCAAGAGACTGCTCAGCAATATTACTTTTATACTCACTCATTTCTTAAATATAATAGATTAGATTAAGTATTTAAGTTAATTACAATCGATCACATTATTTTACCAAAACACCCAAACAAAATACTCTCTAGGGTTCTAATTATAAGATCATTTTGTGTTTTTTAGAGAAATTCAAAATTCGAAATTTATTACTTTATACTTTTATGGTTATTTTTCCGTCAAAACTAATATGTTTTACTTATAAATTGACCTATAATCAAATTACATGTAGCATATTTATAATTTAGTGGTCAAATTTGGTTCCTAAACTTCCAAAAAAAAATCAAAGTATTCTTATATTTAAGTTTGGAAGGAGTATCATCCTTACATTCTCGCTCTTACTTTTTACTTTTGAATTTCATCAATATATAGGGATGGCTAAGAGAAAATTTTAGAGAAATCAGAATGATGTCTTATAATTAAAAATAAGCTTACAATAATAAATAGGTCTTATATTTAGCAACAAGAATATATATATATATATATATATATATATATATATATATATATATATATATATATAGAGGGGGGAGGGGGGAGTCATTCATGTTCAGGAAACCCGAAGAAAAATATGCAAAAATAATCATAAACACTGAACAAAAGGAATGAAAGGAGAATGGAGAAAAAGAACAAAGATGTTATGTCAAAGTATCGTCCAAACTTCAAATCTCAATTCAAAGTCCACCAAAATCCATGTTGTACCACGTCACAAAGCAAGAGATCCCCAAAGTCCAAAATGTCATGTCACTTGTGTTTTCCCATGTTAAAACCCTAGTTTAGTGAACTGTAAAAAATTCTGATGTGATTGTTCTGTGACCCAAGAAATTGACAGAAAACTGGGTCATGACACAATTCTTCTCTATTCTAAAATTGAGGTGTGTCCTAATTTATGATCTGCGGCTTATTCGCTATTGCAAAATTGACTTCATCCAATGTAATTAGAGTGCTCCAAACATGTTTTAAGATTATTCCAATCCTCTTTGACTTCTCAAATAACTTGACTTTAGTTTTCTTGTCAAAATTTACCTTGCTAAACAATTATAATCAATGGTTAAATCTCCAAAATATGCACAAATGAACAACAAATGTGCCACCAAAAATCATGCATTGCTACTTCTTATATTTGAACATCCAAGATATGTAAAATGTTCCAAAAAGTGTATATAAACAAAATGAGTAATGCTAAAAAACATGAATGTCAAGAGATTACAATCAATGAACATAAGATTTGACTTTTTGAGATTGTGTTAACCCAAATTGCAAGAAAGATATTTCATTATATTGTGTCGCCCATATTATTTTATTTTTCATTTTGTGGGGGTGCGACAAATTAATTGGCGGGTTTACAATATAAAAGAGAATAAATAAAACAAATTAATGAGAAACTGCAACCAATAAAACCATATGGCCGCCGTCAGCACTTCAAAGACACACCACAATTTAAATATTATCAACTCGATCAATAATGTTTAGGTCGGGAATCTAAACGTCACCAAAACTAATTAACTAACTGGCTTTTATGTAATTGCCCATTTTCTTAGGTATATATTATACTAATATATTAGTATTATCTACTCTGGTATATATTTAAACTCCCTCCCTCTTAATTATAAAAATAAATTGATTTTTTTTAAGAAATCAAGAATACAAAATAAATTACTTCAAATTGTTTGTGATCTTTCTCTCTTTAAAATTAATTTATTTTACTTATTAACTAACACTACAAAAGAAGCGGCGATTAGCCGCGCACGCGTCCCGGCGGTTCGCCAAAAACCGCCCCCACGAAAACGCGTTCCGGCGGTCTAAGCTATCCGAGGGTGAGTTGCGAGGGAAAGATTTTTTTTTTGTGATGCATTCGTTGCGGCGGTCACAAAATAATACCCGCCCCAACGCAGCATAAAAAAAAACTAAAAAAAAAATTCATTGGCACGGTGCGTTGGGGCGGTCGAAACCGCCCCAACGCGAATTAAAAACTTTTTAAAAAAATAAAATCCCTTTGGGGCGGTCACCCGCCCCCACGTCAATGTCGCGTGGGGGCGGTCGACCGCCCCCACGCGAATACAAAATTTAAAAAAAAAATAAAATCCCGTTGGGGCGGTCACCCGCCCCCACGCGCATAGAGATTTGTGCGCATTTCATGTCGCGTGGGGGCGGTCGACCGCCCCAACGCGAATAAAAAAATTTAAAAAAAAATAAAATCACGTTGGGGCGGTCACCCGCCCCCACTTCGCACAGAGATTTGTGCGCATTTCATGTCGCGTGGGGGCAGTCGACCGCCCCTACGCGAATAAAAAAATTTAAAAAAAAAATAAAATCACGTTGGGGCGGTCACCCGCCCCCACTTCGCACAGAGATTTGTGCGCATTTCATGTCGCGTGGGGGCGGTCGACCGCCCCAACGCGAATAAAAAAATTTAAAAAATAAAATAAAATCACGTTGGGGCGGGTAACCGCCCCCAAGGCGCACAGAGTTTTGTGTGCATTTACTGTCGCGTGGGGGCGGTCGCCCGCCCCCACGTTGCTATCTCTCCCTATAAATAACCTCCCCCCCTTTCTACCGCGCGCAATCTCCTCTTTCTCACTTTCTCCCTTTTGTGTTTCTTGTTGTTTTCATTGTTGGTGCACACATGATGTCTAAAAGTTTGTCTTGCTTTTGGTATATGTATTGTTTATTTTTTCTTTTTTATTTTATTATATCTGATTGTTTTTATTTCTTATTATTTTGTTTTCGTAATATATCTTATGGATTTTGGACATGATCTTTTTGTGCTTGATGGTTTAGTATATATTTATTTCATATATATTACAATAAAATTAATTTTTGATGCATTTGTTTTGTTTTTTTTTCTTGTTTTTATTCCTTTTTCGGTCTTCAATTTAAGTCATTATCATTAAATTGTTCGCATGAAGCAATTTTTTTTTAGTAAATATAACAGCATGCCGGCGGTTCGATACGCCGGCACTATTTGATTTTTTTTAAAAAAAAGAATCACATGGCGGCGGTCGTAACCGCCCCCATGCCTTTTTTTAAAAAAAATAAAATATTTTGGCGGCGGGTTGGTCCGCCCCTACATCCGCCCCAACACGTAGCGGCGGTTGGTCAAGGGAGCTACAGCGTAAATCTTTCCGCCCCCACGCAGCGTTGCCACGTTAAAATCGCCGGCGGTAAATTTGACCGCCGGAGCGCCATGGGGGCGGTTAGAACCGCCCCTACGCTGGGAAAATACCCGCCGCAGATCTGCCCTTTTTTTGTAGTGTAATTTGATCATCTAATTACATACGACTTAGCTTATACTTTAGTGATATACTCCCTCCGGTTCTAAATATAAGACTTAATTGACTTTTTTAGAAAATTTTAAAAAAACAAAATAAGTTTATTGTAAATTGATAATTTACCTAATTTTTCCCTTAGACTAGTATATTTTGCCTACAAACTAATGGATAATCTAAAAATATATCAAATATGTCATAATTTAATAACCTATTTCGCAACTTTAATCTCTCAAAAAAAAGTAATCTAGGTCTTATATTTAGGATAGGAGGCAGTATATTGGTTTTACCATGGTGAATGGCTAAATGCCTCGCCCATATTTAGATCCGAAAGGACCTCTTTGAAAGGGATCGGAACCAAGCCATCAATATTTCTATTACCGTGGCTAAATATCTCTCGCTCTCACTAATATATTATATACATACAGAAAACAAAAATTGGGTTGGTGGAAACAAACATAACATAATCTATTAAATCATTCCTACCACCCACTTTTTATGAAATTTGAGGTTCGTGACAACAAACATACAAAGTAGTGTATCTTAGTTTCATCCGAGGTATCCACTTCTTTTTTTAACAAAAAATACGTTTGTCAACAATCTATTATAAATAGGGGCCACAGAGAAACAAAGCACGTCAACCAAACCGGCCATACCAAGTTTTGCTCGTTTTCCAACATGGAATCAAGAGCCTTCTCTTTCATTTCACCTCTTTTATCATATCCCATGATCTTCATAACTTCTCTATGTATTATAAGAGCTATCAAGTCCCTAATTTACCCTCACACTAACCCTACACTACTCCGGAAACACAAATTCCCTCCAGGTCCCAAACCATGGCCAATTATTGGCAATTTACCCGAGATGCTTTCAAGCAAGTCTGCCTCCAAATGGATACACCATCTTATGAAAAACTTAAACACTGATATTGCATGCATTAAGCTGGGAAATGTGCATGTGATTCCAGTGAGTAACCCTACTATAGCTTGCGAGTTCCTGAAGAAACAAGATGATTTTTTTGCATCAAGGCCGATAAGCATGGCGTCTTGTCTCCTCTCACGTCACTATTCAACAACGGCCCTCACACCATATGGAGAGCAGTGGAAGAAGATGAAGAAGATGGTAGTGAAGGAGTTGCTTTCTCCGGCGAAGCATAGGTGGCTTCATGACAACAGAATGGAGGAAGCTGACAACCTCGTTCGCTACATCTATATGAGTCAGAATAATAATGCAGAAGGTCTTGTGGATGTCAGGATTGCTGCTCAGCATTACAGCGCAAATGTGATAAGGAAAATGATATTCAATAAAAGGTAACATTAAATAAGTTACCAAAAAGGGTAACATCCAATAGTTTACATATATATTTCAAAAAGCCTTTGAGTAACAAAATTTTTTCATCCGATACGTAATATAAAATATTAATTAAATTAGTTAAATGTTCATTTATCTCCTACTTATTAATTTACTTACTATTGAGGGGCATAAATTGTTGGGATATTTTAGAGAAAAATTGAGTGAAATTAAAAAAAGAAGGGTAAGGATCAGTTTCGTTTATATGAACTATATTGCTAGAGTATCTATCACCTAGTGCATGTATTAATAAATGGTTTCGTTTATACCTAACACTTTCTAAAATTTAACACCTCACCCCCACGTTATTTAAAAGGGATAATTTATAAGGACTTTATATATGCTTTAAGCCTCGCAATCAAATAAGCTTTAATAGTTTATGTTTTATATTTCTCTATCAGCAGGTACTTCAGAGAGGGTAGGGAAGATGGAGGGCCGGGCTTTGAGGAGATAGAGTATGTGGATGCACTCTTTGCAATGCACAAATACTTATACGCATTCAGTATTTCAGACTATGTGCCATGGTTGAGGGGGCTCGACCTGGATGGACACAAGAAACTGTTGAAGAATGCTTCCATGATAGTGAACAAGTATCATGATCCCATCATTGAACACAGAATCAAACAATGGAAAGAAGGGGCAAAGACTGAAGCTGAGGACCTTCTTGATGTTATGATTTCTCTCAAGGACGCTCATAATAACCCTTTATTGACCATAAAGGAAATCAAAGCCCAAATTACAGTTAATGTTTTTGCCTCCTTCATATATCCTTCAATTTTTCAATGCCTTATATAGCTCAATTCAACTCAATAACCCAAATTGATCGGAACTTGATGTACTTCGCAGGAGCTTATGTTGGCAACAGTGGATAATCCTTCTAATGCCACAGAATGGGCACTCGCAGAAATGATGAACCAACCAGAGCTTCTTAAAAAAGCCACCAAAGAATTGGACCAAGTAGTGGGAGAGAAAAGACTTGTTGAAGAATCAGACATACCAAAACTAAACTTCATCAAAGCATGCTTAAGAGAAGCCTTTCGCCTTCATCCTGTGGCTCCATTCAACATGCCCCATGTGGCAATGTGTGATACAGTGATTTCCAACTACTTCATCCCAAAGGGCAGCCACGTGTTACTTAGTAGAGAGGGGTTAGGGAGAAACCCTGAGGTTTGGGAGGATCCACTGAAGTTCAAACCTGAACGACATTTGAATGTGGATGAGGGTTCTGATGTGTTCTTAACGGAAACAAATCTACGATTTATAAATTTCTCTACTGGACAACGTGGATGTCCAGGAGTGGTACTTGGGACCACTATCTCAGTGATGTTGCTTGCTAGGTTGATCCATGCATTCACTTGGATTGCTTCACCTCAACATCCAATCGAATTGGTTCAGTCTAAGACCAGCCCCTTCATCGCTCAGCCACTTGTAGTTTTTCCAAAACCAAGGTTGCTTAATGAGGTTTATCTTTAATAAGTGTTCTTGGCTCAAGGGACTCGAGGGGAGTGATTTTAAATTTATCATGTTTGGATTGAGAAGAGGGAGGGGTTGGGTTTTAATAACGTTATTTCTATTTATATGTTTTAATTAATAAGATAAATATATATATCTTATGGGTTTTTCTATGAAATTTTATTAACTTATTGAGATATATAAGAATTAACTGTGACTAAATGTAACATTTTCCCTCAGAATCTAAGCGGGGGCAATAATAAAAAAAATCCAGTTTGGTTGTGAAAATTTTGGTGGCTAAAAATTAGAAATTGAAAGTGAAATGAGTCTAAATCTGCAAAAAGTTGTCTGATATAACATTTTTGCATAATAGTAACAGGAGACAATTACATCACTATTCTTACCTAAAATTGTTTTTGATGGCTTAAAATCAGTTTTTAACTGATTATTTTTAGCCACCAATTCCCAAAAAAAAACGGGTCTTTAGACTTGAGTACTGCAATATGACACGGTATTTTATACTATAGATGGAAATCATCAAACTTTTTTATATTTTTATTTTCACATTCTTTTTTAAACTGCGACCAATTAACAGTTTAAGAGAGTAGAATCGAATCTTAAAAATTAAAAGGATCCATGTAAGATAACCTTTAGTTACGAAGAGTCAATAATTTTTCAAAATATTAGAGAATTCCCTATGACTTTTGATTGACTGTACATGATATAAATAGATAAAAATGTTTTATAGAATCTCGTAGATGCAGTAGGATAGAAAAATACAAATAGAGCTACATTAAAAAATATTCATCATATTCTATCCAGCTTATATTATGAATTCAAAAAAAAATGCTGAAGGGTTGCTTATATGGTTGCATTTCATGTAATTAAAAGCAACATATAAAAAGTGTGGTAACGAGATAGGGAGGTGAAGGTGGTGGAGGGGGAATAATAATTAAGCAGCTTGGTATGTGGATTACCAGCTAATCTAGATGGTGGATTCAGCTCACTGGGCTTCTCACTACTCCTCGTTCCTGCATTTTATTACCGCTAGGCCCAATTAGCTCCTCAAGAAAAAAAATACCCACTTGAGCTAACCTATGAGATATATGGTCTACAGATTAATACCGTAATAAAAATCTGACAAGACAACATTACTCTTGCACATAATTTTTGAAGCAAAATACACTTAAACAAAAATGACGTGGTTGACACTTGAAAGATGAAACTGTTAACAAAGTATATTTAGTTGAGTAATTTTAAAACTTAACTATGATAACAGTCCGCGCGAAATTGTACAATTTACTGTTATAAAATTCAAGGCAATATTGCTCTTTAAAACACTTGTGCGGCAACATTAATCATGCATACAACATTGTACCATAATCCTACATATAAACTCAAATGTTAAGTTAGGGAAGGAAATTGGTTTCCCTACTCATATATATAAAAGATGAGTAGTCAGAGTTAGTTGATGGTATTTGTCAAAATCAAATTTGATTGGTCTAGTTAAAGAATAATTTCTTCTCGGGGGATTAGATTTATACTCCCTCTATCCTTAAATATAAGGTGAAATTATGTGAATCGTGTGTCCCAAAATACTTCCTTCGGTCCCTAATATAAGAGTCAAAATTTGAATGGTTTTGGTTCTAAATATAAGATCTCATCTCACATTCTATTTCCATTTAATGATTTTTTCCTACTTTGTCTCTTACTCTCTTTCATATTTATTAATGTTTATGTTTTTCTCTCTCTTAAAAGTACTCCCTCCGGTCCCTAATATAAGAGTCAAAATTTGAATGATTTTAGTCCCTAATATAAGAGCTCATCTCAATATAAGAGCTCATCTCACACACTCTCCTCATTTAATGTGTTTTTTCCTACTTTGCCCCTAAGTCTCTTTCATATTTATTAATGTTTATTCATTTCTCTCTCTTAAAAGTATTATAATAAATATGGACAATATTATAAAAGAAGCATTAACTCAAGACACCCAATTAACATTCATATGTTTTCTTCTCTGGCAAAAAAAAACATTCATATGTTTTCTTAAGAAATGTTTTTTTGGCGGCTGACTCTTATATTAGGGACCGGATGAAGTATCATAATAAATATGGGCAATATTAAAAAATAAACATTAACTCTAAACACCTAATTAACATTCACATGTTTTCTTTAGAAGTTTTTTGCGACTGACTCTTATATTT
Organism: Mimosa pudica; assembly: GCA_029929735.1. Classification (NCBI taxonomy): domain Eukaryota; kingdom Viridiplantae; phylum Streptophyta; class Magnoliopsida; order Fabales; family Fabaceae; genus Mimosa; species Mimosa pudica. The sequence goes on along the minus strand of JAKELP010000004.1, from coordinate 12,619,181 downwards.
GGTACAAGGGAGAGTAAAAAAAAATATATAACGGGGTTTAGATGAGAAGAGTCTGTTATAGAAGACAGCTAGCTCTTTTGGCAATATTCAGAGCTGTCTCATGTCTGCAACTCCCGTTTTAGCCCCATGTGAGACCAGCGAGTTCGAATTTCGAATATCCCTTCCACGTACTAATGACTGCTGACTGACTAGGGAATGCTTGTTGCCCATAAATATTTTCTGCATGGTCCCTTTTTCTTTGACCAAAATGCGTGGTCCCTAGAAAGTAATGGGAATTGAATCCCCAAATTTAATGTTACTTTTTTTTTTGGCCAGTGAATTTAATGTTACAAAATGGCACATCTTATACTGTGAATCTGTGATGTTTTTTATTATACATAAATTCAATGAGACTAGAGTCATCGAGTTTCAAAAAATACTATGGTAGATATTTTATTGCGTGGTTATGAAAATATTTTCAAAGAAAATTATGTAAAGTACTTAGGTGTTACTACCTCCGGTCCCTAATGTAAGAGCCCAAAATTTGAATGGTTTTGGTCCCTAATGTAAGAGCTCACCCCACATTCTCTCCTCATTTAATGCATTTTTTCCTACTTTACCCCTAACTCTCTTTCATATTTATTAATGTTTATGTATTTCTCTCTCTTAAAAGTACCATAATAAATATGGGCAATTTTGAAAAAGAAGCATTAACTCCAGACATCCAACTAACATTTACATGTTTTCTTAAGAAGCGTTTTTTTGGCGGCTAGCTCTTACATTAGGGACCGGAGGGAGTAATATATTGAATTTTCAAAATTTATATTCCTTCTGTTCTATTTATAAGATAGAAATAGTAAACATACCATATTCCCTTTTATAAAACATGATCAGGTAATACTCCCTCCGTTCCTAAATATAAGATCACTTTAGGGAAGTGGATAAGTTCCTAAATATAAGATCACTTTCTATTTTATCTCAAGTTTTGCCCAAACTACCCTTATACTCCCTCTTTTCATTGAAAACCCCTCCTCCTTTAAAGTTAAGTAATTGAGGGGATTTTGGGAAGATCATGTAATTTTATTGTCTTCCTTAATCTCCCCAAATTAACCAAAGTGATCTTATATTTAGGAACGGAGGGAGTAATATTTAAATTTTTTTATTTATCAGAAACATTTTAAGTTTCTGTGACTTCCCAATTTACCCTCGTGTAATTTTTACTCTTTATTCACTATAAGATTTTCTCTGTATTACACATTCTCTCTTTTGTTCATAATTAAGAGCATTTTTGGAATAAAAACACATTTTTATATATTTATTGCATATAATCAATTTAACAAATTTTGGAATAACACACTCCACTTGTCCCTCTAGCTGTTTATACACGTATAAAGAAAACAAGTTAAGCAACATAAATATATAAGAGCTCAAAAGTGTTTTCACTCATATTAAGGAAAATATTAAACCCAGTAAATATTATTCAAAAAAATTTTATTCTTCAAATTTGCCCTATCTATAATGAGAGGACAGAGGAGTATGATTTGAATATTAGCGGTTCAATTCAAAAAAGTAAGGGAACTCCTAAATAAGTCTCACCGAATACCCAAAAGGACAAGTGAGGAACATAAACTTCCAAAAGGAACATGAAGGAACCACCACCTATCTGTCATTTTAAAATTTTGCGAAAAGACAAAATTGCTCATATCCTAAACACAAATTCCTACCCCTCCCTAAACCCACCCTAACAACCACCCTCCTCTCGCAATTTGTGTTTTAGGATGGGGACAATTTTGCCTTTTCTCAAAATTTTAAATTGACAGATAGATGCTAGTTCCTTCATGGTCCTTTTGAAAGTTTAGGTTCCTCACTTGTCCTTTTGGGTATTCGGAGGGATTTACTTGATATTTCTCAAAAAGTAATCCTAATTGTTAACAGTGAAAATAATGACAATAGAAAAAGTCAAAAACACATAATTAATGCATTAACAATCTCCACACATACATTTGTAAAAAACATACACATTTTATTATAAAAAAAGACACGCATTTAAGTGTTTGCACGTTTATCTAGCTACAAGCATCGAAGAAATTAGTTAACCTGTAATTAGGATAGTTTATATTGTGGGGGCAGAATGAGTATCAAACATAAAAGTAGTGGTAGTAGTATACAAATTTTATAATAAAGTTTTAGAAAAGCTGGTTTGACTACTCAATTAAGTCTGATAACTCAAATAGTCAAGCACCTTTTCAAACAGACACGCATTTAATAAGTGTTGCACGCTTATCTAGCTACAAGCATCGAGGAAATTAATTAAACTGTACATAGTTGAGACTTAATTAAGTCTCAAAACTCAAATAGTCAGGCACCTTTTCAGCCTTTATGTGAATCTTACGTGTTATATTTATCTGCTTGACCAGTTGAGACTTAATCAAGTCTCAAAACTCAAATACTCAAGCTGAAGCACGTTTTCAACCTTTATTATGTGAATCTTACGTGTTACTCCCTCAGTTCTTTATTATAAGTCACCAACTATCAATTTTTCTCAATCCTTTTTACAAGTCACTTTATGATTTTCAATGTACATTAATTATTTTTTCATATATAATCATATTTAATAGGGATAGTTGGAGAGAGTAATGATTAATAGTTTTGAGAATAAGTGTAATTATTTGGGGTATTATTGGAAATTACTTGAATTTTAAGACAAAATAAATATATTTAACCAATTTTTTTAGTATGTGAGAAAAATTAATTGATGACTTATAATAAGGACTGGAGGGAGTATATGTATGGTCCAAAAAAACGCCTCTTGGAGAATTTTCTTGTCATGTCCTTAACAACCAATTCGCTTGATACCTATGATTGACATGGAAAACGTGAAAAATATCACCATTGATTAACACCTTGATTGATATGTTTAAACAACTAGTGTGAGATTAAGTCCATTATCTCATTTAAACTTTTTATGTCTAAAAGATTACAGGAAATTTAATCAATTACTCCCTCCGGTCCCTAATGTAAGAGCTAGCCGTCAAAAAAACGCTTATTAAGAAAACATGTGAATGTTAGTTGGGTGTCTGGAGTTAATGCTTCTTTTCCAAAATTGCCCATATTTATTATGATACTTTTAAGAGAGAGAATACATAAGCATTAATAAATATGAAAGAGAGTTAGGGGTAAAGTAGGGAAAAATGCATTAAATGAGGAGAGAATATGGGGTGAGCTCTTACATTAGGGACCAAAACCATTCAAATTTTGGGCTCTTACATTAGAGACCAGAGGGAGTATTACATTGTCTCATGCACGCATATAAATGTAAAAATCTGGGAATTTTAAATATTATAGCCAAACAACTTTTTTACTCGTTTAGTGTTTACATAAATCCTACGCTTATATCTATATATGTGGATCGCATCCTCCCCATAAAATATGTGAAACGTGCAAAATACCATTAGGTCTTATCTTCTTATTTAATACTCGTATGCGTCAAAAAAAAACTGTGACAATCGTTTTCTTGCATAAGCATAATTTGCATATTAAATTAAAAAATACGACACAGTTATTTCAGTTATTAAATTTTATTATAAATTCAGTCTATGTTATTTTATGCCAAACACATGTTTAACATTTTATGTTTAAAACAAGCTTTACTCTGGTTTCTCAAGTTGAAAATTGAATTTTAACTTTTTTGTTAACACCATTAGTTAACTTCCTTTAATAGAAAATGACACCTCAACAAGTCCAATAATAAAGGGAAAATGACATAAAAATGTCACTTGAATTTTATTTGGACAAAATGAGGTCTTCAATTTCAACTTGGACAAATAAGGGTCAGTCCCCTATTTTTTTGGACAAATAAGAATCAGTCCCCCTATTTGTCCAAATGAAATGTTGGCTAAATTCCCTTTATGCCCTTCAATTAAACAAAAAACACAATTCACAAACAAAACTTTTTCCTTCATCTTCTTCTTTCAACTCAAGCAAAGTCCATAAAAATCTTCTCCATCGTCCTGTGGTGTCCATCCTGTGAGGTAGCAGTTCATTATTGGGGTTAAATCTTCAATCTCCTCCATGGAGGGGCCACCCGGGTAGGCGAAGACATTGGTCACGCCTTGCCGCTCCATGGCTTCGACTAGGATGTCGGTGCCCTTGTGGGGCTCGTCAGGGGCAAAACGGGAAAGGGAGAGGGAGAGTTCCTGAGGGGTAGGGATGGGGATGGAAAAGGAGGGGAGTTTGGGGGTGGGGCTGGAGAGGGAGCATCAGATCTTGGGACGGTGAGGGAGGGGGAGAGTGGTGAAGGGGTGGAGGCGTGTGGGCCGGGGAAGAGGGATTTGGAGGGGCGGCGGAGGAGGAGAGGGAGGGGGAGGGAGGAGCAGCCGCCATGAAAGAAGGCAAGGAGGGGGAGGAGGGGAAGAGGGCCCGCCATGGAAGAAGCATGCAGGTAGGGAAGGAGGGATGAATGAAAATGAATGATAATGAGTGATGATTATGGGAGTGATGAATGAGAGTTGAAATAAGTTTTTTTTGGCCTTTGTTCAAGTTGAATGAAGAAGATGAAGGGAAAATTTTGTTTGTGAATTGCCCTTTTCTTTTGTTTCATTGAAGGGCATAACGGGAATTTGGCCAACATTTCATTTGGACAAATAGGGGAGTATCCCTTATTTGTCCAAGTTGTAATTGGAGACCCCATTTTGTCCAAATAAAATTCAAGTAGCATTTTTCTGTCATTTTTCCAATAATAAATAATTTTTTAACTAAATAGTGGTAAAAGTGGGTATATTTCAGAACAAAAAAATGTTTATGCTAATCAAAGAATTAAAATTTAAGTATATTTTGTTAGCATTTAACTGTATCATTGTTTAAATTTGTTGAATTAACATTTTTGTTGATGGTTACACAAAAAAGAATCGAACTAGCATTTAATTGTAGAATAATCATTTTTTAAAGTACAGAATAGTCATTTAATTTAAATATGTTGAATTGCCATTTTTCATTAAGTGGAACTGATCAATACTAACAAAAAAAATGAAAAGTGTACTTTTCAAAATTAAAGGTTTAACATAGAATTTTTTACTTCAAACAAGAATAGATGATGAAATATACTCTATATTGTAACTCTTATTTTATTTATTCTCCGAGAGGCCACTGGATAGACTATACAATGATAACGTGAATCTAATAAAGAGTTGATAAGATTTCGATTTTAATAGTTAGAAACATTAGAAACGACATTCTTTTTCCCTTCATCTTCAGGTTCAGTAGGCAAGGATTGGAGCGAATTCAATCCTCCTGAGCTGTTGATCAAGGCGCTAGCTAGGGGAGATGTATTCGCAAGTTGGTAAAGTTGGGTGGTTCCTCCCTAGCTATTGGACCAAAGGAATAACATGTCAGTTATACATTCACGTTTAGTAGGCTCATGCTTCAGTAAAGTGAGTTAGTTTCCATGCATGCACTTAGATCACGAAACGACTATGGCTGCTTATGATCTTGCGGCTGAACGAAGCAATATAATGTTGAAATATACCTCAACAGTTTTTATCCCACTCTCCTTTTTTTTTTTATTGGATTTTTTTTTTGATTGGATTATCCCACTCTCCTTGCAGTGATGAGAAAGTACTTTTCACCGCTGAAATGAAATTTATATCATCGAAAATTTGATATAGATGATTTAAATTTAAATTTAATTTTTTTTACAAAATAATCACTTTTTGAAAGATAAATTTAATTTTCTAACATATGACGGTTAAAAAAATTATTATAGTTATATCTATTAAAATAAAATTTATTAAAAGTATTAAATTAAAATAAAATAAAAATGATCGGAATGGTATAAAAATACTAAGAGAAAGTCATTGGATCGGAGAAGATATTTGAGATGAACATTCAATTTGATTCAAGATTTCGAGATGGTATTGATTGCATTGAGATCTATCGTAGATGGATAAGAATGAGGTGATATAGTTTTCATGGTTTGATTTCACTTTCTATTGAAGAAGAAGATAGTATAAAATACTGTACTTATTACCCAAAGAAAAGAGAATATATAAAATTTCAGACGAGTAAGGCGTGGCATGCATTACATTTATGTTAGGCCAGGGATATCCAGAAAACTTTGTTTTTATCCTCTTTAAGATTTGGAGATCTTCCCAAGTCTTGCACGAAAAATCTTGTTTGGCGAATGACCAATTATATTGCAAACTGATCGAATAACGCGTGCTCAAGAAATACAATGAACCTCTATGATTTCTTCGATATATGGTCCATGAAAAATCTGAACTCTCTCTACTCGATCAACAGACATTATTTTTATTTTTACAGAAGAATTGTTTTAATAGGCTGGCGAGCCTCAGTTAAGACACCAATGGGTTGGCGAGCTCATCTTTTCATGAACTTGAAGGGTGGTTTATGGCACCCCTAACACTTGTGTCAGGATCCTATGATGCTACCGTTAAAAAACTCATCTAGATCTTCGACATTTGTTTAACTGAAAAGGATTTTAAAGGTTGAATATGTAGAAGTTAAACATGTGTGGTTGGGGAAGCACGTTGAGTAGAATGTGTGGAATTTAACATCCACACATTTATATTTGATACTCCCTCCTCCCTAATATAAGAGCCCAAAATTTGAATGGTTTTGGTCCCTAATATAAGAACTCATCTCACAATCTCTCCTTATCTAATGTGTTTTTTCCTACTTTGCCCCTAACTCTATTTCATATTTATTAATGTTTATATATTTATCTCTCTTAAAAGTATCATAATAAACATGGGCTATATTGGAAAAGAAGCATTAACTCCAAACACCCAACTAACATTCACATGTTTTCTTAAGAAGAGTTTTTTTGGCTGCTAACTCTTATATTAGGGACTTGAGGGAGTATATATTATGTAAAGTAGCCAACGCGTTTTGTGGAGACAGATTGAGAATATCCCATGATATCATTTCCATATATATTACGATCTCTTGCTCTTCCCAACAAACTTAATAACTAATGACCAGAGGCACACTACTCATCATTCGAGTTATGGTCAAATGAAATTGAATGGCAGTGCATATTGAGTAGGGTCATCGATCGTCTTACCTCATTGAGATTTAAAAAAACACAGAAGAAATTTTACTACTTATTTTTTAAAATAGATAGATATTATAAATGTCATTGCATATTATACGATCACAAAAATGATAAAAGGAAATTAATCATATTACGTGATCAATTTTATTGATATTCCCGCATCAAAATCCTTACCATGCAAGCGTACGACTCAGTAAAGAAATAAACGAGCTAATTCAATCATATGCGTATGTTTAGTGGAGCTAGAATAATCAACCTTAATCCACCTATGTTCATAAAATTAAACCTCACTTAGAAATAATATTGGTTCTAATTATAAATTTTTTCCATTTTATTTTAGTTAAATATCGTTTTGTCTAATAAATTATTTTCGAAGTAGTAATTTTGGCCAACAAACAATAATAAGTCTGATTCTTGCCAATGAAAGAAAATGGTCCATTTTAGCCAATAAACTATTAGAAAATACTAAAATATCATTCCAAATAAAAAACATTAATTAAAATCTCATAGGGGTCTACACTCCACACACAGCATTTTAAGAGGGTCTCCCAATAGAGGATGGAAGAAATGAAAGTAAAGAATTAGAAATGAAAAGATCAGAATAAGAGATGAAAAGTAAAGGTAATAATGAGAAAATAAATTTTGTGGACATAAAAAAAGTGTGAGATAGATATAGAAACTTGTGGATGTATGTAAGAATATATGTAGGAGTCCAATCTTGTCTAAACCTCTTCAACGTCAAATGACCATAATCCCCAAAGCTCCTCCCTCCTCCTTTACCATCCATAATCAACTCACCGGTAAAAGAAACCTTCACAACAAGAGGCAAGACCATCATCGCCAACCCCAACATATCCCCAACACCTTCCTACCCATCATCTTACACCTCATCAACTTGCACATTGACATCCACACAAACAACCTCATCAACTTCACAACCAGAACGAACCTGATTATAATGATGATGATGTCTATAATAAACCACATGGTGATGATGGTGTATGACGTGGCGGTGATGGTGGGGTCCATCAGAAGTATATAGAAGAAGGGATGGGAATGATAGAGCCGTTGTTGATAAAAACCGTGTCGTTTTGTTGTTTTAGGAGTTGTCGAGGATGTTAAGGTTGTTGGGGACACGGCGTCTGGTTTTGAATGTGGCGGTGGGGCCCACAAGATTGTTTCTTGGGCTGGTGACGGGGGAGACGATCCTGATAGAGGATGACATGCATCGTCGATGCCGGAAAATGTCATTGATCGACGGCGGCGATTGTGATCAGATGAGTCGGTGAGTGAGTGATTGAATGAATCAGTTTTTGAAGAAGAATGGGAGATAATTGAAAGAGAGGATATTTGTGGAAAGAAAGTTGTATATTTTTTTTGTGCGGCATTTACATTTGGCGGTGGGAAAGAGTGAGTCCGAAATAGCTTTTAGCTTTTCTATATCTGTGTGTACGTCTACGTCTGCTAACTTGAGGCCATCGACACAGGGCAGAGAAGTCTGAGAAGTAGGTGAGGGAGAAGCTCCCAAATGAAATGCACTACGTGGGATGAGACCCCTGAGATTTTAACTAATGTTTTTTTTTTCTTTTATAGAAGTTATTTTAGTATTTTTCAAAAAATAGACCATTTTTTGTTCAATGATTAGAATGAGAATTTTTATTGTTTATTGGTCAAATTGATAATTTAAAAATAGTTTATTAACCAGAACGATATTTAATCCATTTTAATTCTTTAACTTATTATTTCTCTTCAAACTAATTTTTTGACCCATAATACAGTATAATAATCTAATAACTTAGGCGCAATTAGATCCTACTTTTGACTTAATTGATGCTAACTTTGACACTTATATGATAAGTGGGTTATTCGATACAATGTGGAGTGACACATGTCATTTAATGATTAAACTATTTAATAACTTTGAATTATAGTCTAAAAAAATTGCTACAATTTGAATTAAATACTTTTAAGCAAAAACATTTTGGTTATTACTAAAAAAAATGAACTTCCAGTTATTATGTGTGCATGGTTGTTCGCAAATTTTGCAACCGCAAGAGTACAGGTCAAGTTTAAATAGTATAGTGAAAAGTAAGAGTGTCGTTCCAACAGAGACTATGTTTAAGCAAGTTCCTTAAATAAATTATGATCGAAATTAGCTTTGGGTAAAATGCAAGTGATAAGATTGCAAGGAGAATAAGAGAATATATTTTTATAATTTAGTTTAAACAAGAAAGGATATATCTAGGCCTATTTATCCACTTGTATTTCATGATACCCAATTTCCCTTTCATTGATGCTAATTAATTCCTATTGTGTTGTTGTGTGAAGTCGCTTTTATTTAAATAGCTCTCTCAAGCCTATTTAAACCTTAATTGAAATTAATATGCATAATCTCTTACTACATATTATTTCAATCAGTCTCTTTAAACAATTCACTCCAATTTCACAAAAGCTTGGTTAGATCATATTTCTATCTCACTAACAAACTCCTGATCCTACACTAGAATTGCAAGACAAGCTTGGATTTAACCTAATTCTTTAACTAACTAATGCTCTCTCAAGCCACTAATTCAGCTAACAAAGTAAATGTTGACCACTACTTAGGAACAAAGCCCAAATGTTCTTTTCCTAATTAATGCTCTCTCAAGCCAGTAATTAAGTTAACGCACTAAGTGATAGTCATCCATTTAAAGAAAATATTAAGCACAAATTAAATCCCAACATAATAGTATTAAGCAACAAAAAGAATTAGAGTTTAGGTATCATGTCATACAAGCTTCAAAATAGACCTAGAAAATGAGTTTAGCTACACATGGTAACAAGAAATCCAAAAATCACAAATCTGAACATATCCAAATCAAATAATGCAAGAGAAATGAAAGGGAAAGAAATCAAATCCAAAGATTCACAAGAAACTTGTTGAAAATATTCTTCTTTAAATTCCAAGTTTCTCCTCTTTCCTTCGGTGTGCTCCAACTGTGGAGATTACATAAAGAAGACAACTACTTGAATCAGATTTGTGGAAGGGAGAGACGAAGCTGACAAATGATTTTTGAGATGCTCTGCTGCTTGCTTCGCTCCCCCTGAACGCCCCCCTCCCCCCCCCCCCCCCCCCCCCCCCCCCCCCCTTCCTTCCCGTTTCAGCTCTTTTTTCAGGTCTTCTCAAATGTTTTTTTTTTTTCTGAAAACGTTGTCGTTCACTGCTTGCTCCCTCTTTTCCATTTTCTTGTCTTATCCTCAGTTATAGCTAAGCAATACACTTCTAGTAGCCACGTGGCAAACCAACAAAAGGAAGAGAGAATAAACTATTAGAGCAGTAATAACAATATCCGTTTAATCTTTTCTTTTCTTTTTCTATTTACTTTATATTTTTAAAAGTATTACCATATATTTAGTACTCAGCCAAAAGTAAAATATTTTTTTCTTCTAAATTTGAATACTAGGGTATTCATTGTCTTTTTTTATAAGGGTATTTATTGTCAAGCCCTACTACATGTTGCAACAAATTGATATCTTTTTAAATTTCAACAAATTCTTTTAAATTATGTGTCAATGACCCCCCAAATATATTCAAAACATGTATCAAATCTATATAAAATTGGGGAGTCATCAATGGTAAATAGCATCATTCAATTAAAAAGTAGGATTTAACATTCAAAGTTAACATTCTAAAAAGGCAGGAAGCTGTCAAAAAGTTCTCATCAAGTTACTCTCACATACTAACGCAGTTACACGTTAATTTTTCTTCGAGATTATGTAACAGATGTTGTGCTTATCTTAATTATCTAACTTTCTTATTAATATCACCAAATTAAATTGTTCAATTAAATCAAATTTCGAGAATATACATATATATATATATATAGAGAGAGAGAGAGAGAGAATTGGTGATATTTATAGATATATATTTATATATATACATATATAGATATATCTATATATAGATATATATTTATATATATAGTAATATATCTATATAGACATAGATATATATAGATATATATACATATATAGATGCATATAGATTTATATCTATAAGAGATGGCCCCTTTGATCTATATATATATAGAATAAAATCACAGTCAATATATATATAGATATATATAAATATATATCTATATATAGATATAATTGGGACATGAGAATAAAATAAATGCATATCATCATTGTGATCATATTCGTATGAAAAATGGACATTTTAGTATTTTATTTAGCCCTAAATATAAGACTTAACTGACTTTTTGATGGGATTAAGGTAGTAAAATATGTTACTTTATTATAAAATGTTTGATATATCGTTAGATTATGTTTTAGTTTATAAGTCAAATAAACTAGTTTAGAAAATAAATTAGGTAATTCAATATACAAGTGACATGTTTAACTTTTTTATCATTTTTTGAAAATTTCAACTAAGGCTTATATTTAAAACAACCGTGTTAATTGTTATTAAAGATTTCTTTCCTATGATCCTTTGATCTCCACCATTGAAATAAACGTGTCAGCTTATTGGTTTGCACAAAGGAAAAAGTAGTACTTGTTTAATCAGCTTTCCCATTCTTATTCTTTGCACCAATTTTGCATGCATTCTACCAGACTTACATATGTACGAATACTACTAGTTGATGATTTATAAATAATTTATCATCTCCTTTTTATTTCAGAGACAAAACAATAATAAAAATGTGACGAATAGAAAGATATGCATGAGAAAAGCTTTTTCACCGCGTTCAGTCTCTCACAGTCAATATTATATACTTAAATTCATGGAGGGGGCCGCCTCGTCAAGTGTGATCGGATGCCTCTATTGCCTCACCATTTACCAATATAAATAGCCATCAAAGGGACCAAATTAAAGCACTGTCAACTCAACTCTGAATCATTAAGTTTTCCAAAGTGTTCTCAAGCTAATCTAAGCAAGTCACATTATGGAGTCAAGAGTTCTCTTCTCCTTCATTTCACCTTTCTGGACCTTTTCCATCATCTTCATAATTTCTCTCTTCAGACTCGTGAAAACCCAAAAATTCCCTCTCACTATCCCTTCACTACTCCGCAAACACAAACTCCCTCCAGGTCCCAAACCATGGCCTATTATTGGTAATCTACCAGAAATGCTCTCAAGCAAGCTAGCGTCAAAATGGATCCACCAAGTTATGAAGGACTTCAACACTGAAATTGCATGCATCAAACTTGGAAATGTGCATGTGATTCCAGTGAGTAGCCCTACTTTAGCTTGTGAGTTCTTGAAGAAACAAGACGATATATTTGCAACAAGGCCTTTTAGCGATGCGGCTCGTCTTCTTTCACGTGACTATGTGACAACGATCATGTCACCATATGGGGAACAATGGAAGAAGATGAAGAAGATGGTGATCAAGGACGTGCTTTCTCCCGCCAAGCACAGGTGGCTTCAAGACAAAAGAATGGAAGAAGCCGACAACCTCGTTCGATATGTCTTCATGAGTCAGAATAACAATAACGCAGGAGGTCTCGTGAATGTCAGAATTGCTTGTCAGCATTTTTGTGGAAATGTGATCAGGAAAATGATCTTCAATAGAAGGTGACAACTAATAATAGCTATACCTACCTTGTTACTATATATATATATATATATATATATATATATATATATAAACATACTTCCTCATGTCCTATAAATATAATATAAGGTGACTTTAATGAATCAAATTAGAATATATGCTTTGTGTAATTAAAATAAGTTAGTTTATAAGTAGACTAAACTAGTTTTGAGAAAAAAAAATTATAACAATTTAAGATAATTTAAAGCGATCAATTTTACAAATTAGTTTTTTTGAAAAAAAATCAAAATGTTATGTTGGAGAGAGTTCTTAATAATCACTTGTCTATTTTATAAATCCTCTTCTATAAGAAATCATAAAAAAGACCATGCAAATAGATTTTCTAATTTTTTTAATTCTTGAAAAGAAAAATATGCATGCATTAATATATTTATTTATATAATTTAGGTTTTATGTTTCTCGAGCAGGTATTTCGGTGAGGGCAAGGAGGATGGAGGGCCCGGTTTTGAGGAAAGAGAGTATCTTAATGCAATATTCATAATGCTCAAATACTTGTATGCCTTCAGCGCTTCAGATTATATGCCATGCTTGAGGGGACTGGACTTGGATGGAAACATGAGAATGTTGAAGGATGCTTCAAGGACAGTGGACAAGTATCAAGATCCAATCATTGAACAAAGAATCAAACAATGGAAGGAAGGCGCCAAGACCGAAACTGAGGACTTGCTTGATGTGATGATTTCTCTCAAGGATGCTCATAATAACCCTCTGCTGAACATGCATGAAATTAAAGGCCAAATCACAGTTAGTACTCTTATCTTATAAATAGTATATATAACAAAAAATTGATTAATCTGGGACAATCAAGAAATTATTGAAGTAAATGATTTGATTGTGGCATATATTACGAATATCCCATTGAAAAACTTCTAGGTATCATTATTAAATAATATATCAGTTTACAAGCTAAGTTAAAAAATTAGTTTAGAGAAAAAATAACGTAGTTCTATTGTTTAACACTCAATGTAGTACTACCTTTGGTTCTAAATATAAGACCTAATTGATTTTTTTGGAGAGGTTAAAGTTGCGAAATAGGCTATTAAATCATGACATATTTGATATATTTTTAGATTATACATTAGTTTATATGTAAAATAAACTAGTTTAAGGGAAAAAATTAGGTAAATCAATTTATAATTAACTTATTTTGCTTTTTTATAGGATTTTCTAAAAAAGTCAATTAGGTCTTATATTTGGGACCGGATGAAGTATTTCCTTCTATCTGTGTATATACTTTGCATATCTAGATTTAAAGCATGCAAGAACAAAACTAATAATGGAAATTTTAAATTTATTTTCCAGGAACTTATGTTGGCAACAGTGGACAATCCATCCAATGCTGTGGAATGGGCACTTGCAGAAATGATGAATCAGCCAGAAATTCTTAAGAAAGCCGTGGAAGAATTGGATCAAGTAGTGGGAAAGAACAGGCTTGTTGAAGAATCAGACATACCAAAACTAAACTTCATCAAAGCATGCGTAAGAGAATCCTTCCGCCTTCATCCCATGGCTGCATTCAACGTCCCCCACGTGGCAATGTGTGACACAACGGTCTCTAACTACTTCATCCCCAAGGGCAGCCATGTGATACTAAGCAGGGAGGCGTTAGGGAGAAACCCTAAGGTTTGGGAGGACCCACTTAAGTTCAAACCAGAACGTCACCTTAATGTGAATGATGGTACAGATGTGTTCTTAACGGAGACAGATCTACGGTTCATAACCTTCACCGCAGGAAAACGTAGTTGTCCAGGAGTGATGCTGGGGACCACTTTGTCCGTTATGTTGCTTGCTAGGTTGATCCATGGATTCACTTGGAGTGCTCCACCTAACCAAAAAGTCGAGTTGGTTCAGGCTGAGCTTGACCCATTCATGGCTACCCCACTCGTGCTTGATGCAAAACCAAGGTTGCCTAATGAGATTTACTGCCTGTAGGGTTAATTAAGCTATGCTATGTAAGACAATAAAATGACCAGAAGAATTAGATTTTAAGTGCCTTCTTAACTTGCGTGTCAACTTTTGTGAACAGACTGTTTGCATGTTATTTTCTTTTCCAGTCCTTTCTACGTGGCCTGTGTGCAATGTAACTTAAGTACATGACAAACGTATGTGGTTTAAATATCATAGATGAAATTCTCCAACCTTTCTTATATTTTGTTTAATTGTTCTATTCAAAGTAATTTTATTTTCTTAGGGTAGTACTGCGTTTTTTAAATAAAAGATAAAACGATATGAGAACCATCGTGAAAGTATAATTTTGGAACAAGCCAGTGAATTTTCTTAATGCATGTTATAATAGAAAGACAATTGATAAAAAAAGATTAAGTCGTAATTTAAGATTGTAACAGTATGATAACGAATGATATCAAAATTCCATAAATTTAAGTCAAAATTAAGATTTATTTCACGTAACTGAATTCCAAGCGAAAGAGGTGTAAGAGATTCACAAGATAAATTCACTGGATGGTGTAATCGATCTCATTGGCATAGGTTATCACAAACGATGGTTGAAAGTAATTTGCAGGTTATTAGCTAGACCTAGAACCAATCCTCCACTTAAACCCACTTAATAAAAATAGGAGCAACTTCTTGGAATTCTTCGCATACCCTAGCTAGAAGAAGCAAGTAGAGATGGCTTAAGATGTGATAATATGCCCGTGCGTATTTTCGTTAGGCAGAAGAACGCTGAGGTTGAAGTATTTTATTTTTTTCCTCAACACTTGAAGGCGGCTTCTATTTTTTATCTTTGACTTTAGCGTGTCTGACTCGTGGTTATCATAAAAATTAAAAGATAAATTAGTGAGTTCTAGATCTGTTCACCTTTGAAATCTAGTTCTAATCCAAATTAACTTTAGAATTTAAAATCATGATAGATAGACACTAATAAAAATTTAATTAAATGAAGGAATCAATGAATTAAATGAAGCAAACAGAACTAACAAAATGAACACAGAATTAACATATGTTTTCAAGAATCACAAGAGGACGGGGAGAGGAGAGAAATTATGAAACATATATAATAGATTGAATCTCATAAAGTAATTAATTTGACATAACCGTTGGTTTTGATGTTAAATCATACGGACTTGATTTTTCTTTTTCTTTTTCTTCCCATAAACTCCCGTCATTTTCACACAAATTATGCCATCTTAAGGAAAATTTTTATACTTGTTTTCATCATCAGATTCTACATAAAAATGACATTTATACTTCGATGAAATATGGTTGATTTTTCATTAAGATGATTATTCAAAATGTCACTAATTTTATGTAGAACTTAATCATAAAAACAAATATAAAATTTTATCCTGATCAGGTGGTGTATTGTGGGGGTTGATGTGTATATATATAAGAAAAGTGTCAGAGAGGGAGGTGGTGGTGGATGGGAGAAGCATAAGGTGAATAAGAGGATGAGGCCACGAAGGAAGGTTGATCCACGTGGCGGGCCCTTGGGCTCACTGGGCTTTTCGATACACCGCTGTAATGACTGTTATACCCTCTATCTTCTGTTCTTCTTGGGCCTTTCTCGGCCCACTTTAGCTCCACCTGCTTCATGGCACTCGGGTATCTCCATTCCCAGCACCATACATTCCCCGCTTTTTCTATGTACCTTCACTCACAAATTCAACATATCTAGATCAATATATAGTATACAACTTATTTGATGACATGATAAATTGCTAATATAAAAAACAGTTTATACGCCAAATTTTTGTAGGAGCTTGAGGTCAGACCAAAAAAAAAAATAGGAGGTTGAGGAAAAAATAAGAATGACAGACAAAAATTTGCACTAAAGCAACAGTCCAATTGCCGTCTGTATATAGAGTTTATTATATGAAGGGGGAACGAGTCAAGCTGACATGTTTATTATGCTAAATCTTTTCTCTTTTCAAGTCGTTTGTGATTTGACTAATATACTATTTTAACACGCTAAATCTTTCATAGTTATCGGGGAAGTAATCAAGTAATTCTATATTGAATTTTATTTCGACAATGTAAAGGTGACATGACTAAAGTTGATAACCACTATTTTGTTTTTGGCCAACAATGTTGATAACCACTATTTAACCTACTCCAATAACCCCTAATTAATAAAACAGTGCCCGTGTTCGTTTTTTTTTTGGCCGGAAAGTGCCCGTGTTCGTTACGTAGCCTAAATTGTTCTGTTTTAATATTTGGACTTTTCAAGGCAAATCTAGTTAAATATGAGAATGGAACATGGGTGGATAATTCTTACAGCTTCCCCTTAATGACTATAATTGCCTAGAAGATGGACTAGCCTAGGAATTATCAGTACATATATTAAATACTTTATATATAGAGATTCGTTTTAATTTTATCAACGCGATATATACAGGTCCCTACCTAAAAATATTTCTAGGTACCAAAGACTAGAGAGAATATATGTATGTCGCACCCACTTTCAATGCTCAGCACAGTTACCAGTGGTGTTTTGTTTTAGTAGTGTTCATCATTGGCAAGTGCCAAAATGCTGTGGTGACATATGTATGATGTATCATAATTTCAATAATTTGGGTTTATAGTTTGAATTTAATTATTTTTTTAAAAAAAAACACTGCCATTTAAAAAGTGTCTTAACTAAAATTATGTGCACATGGTAATAATTTTTCATTGGAAGGGAGAGAGTAAATCTACACTGCCTGTATATAATGCATGCGATTAAATTATGTTGCCTATCACTTTTAATGATACGCTAGCTTGACCTGTTCATCTCTGATTTCAAGGTTTATCAATAGATATAGACAACTGATAATACATAAACTAATGCCCATTTATATATTAGAAAGGGCAGGAAGTTGGGTTGGTTACCTTTGGCTGAATCTCAAGCCAAGACACTCAATACACTTTCTGCCTTCTATCATATCCCCCATCCCCATCTCCAAACACTGCCTGCAATACACCCTCCCACAAACCTGCACACGTTCCCCCACACATATCAATCTTTCTCTATGTATATACATAAAACATAAAACCATACAATATATCTAATTCAGGGTTAAGAGTCATATATCTGCCCTAAAGTAAGCACAAAAGATTACATATGCTCTTAAGTAATTTTTGCCCAGAAACATGCACAAAAGATTATATTTACCTTGAAATATAATTGAAGGGTCATATTTACTCTTAAAGTATGAAGGAAAATCATACTTTTAATTGTTTAAATTTTAACTGTAAATAGCAACTACGATCTTCTGCAGACTTTAGGGACATATTTGAGCTAAAAGAATACTTCAAAGACAATTTTAATCTTTGTTGTATAGGGGATAATGCCCTTAACCCATAATTATATTATTGCCAATATACCCTATGATAATTACCTAAACAACATACAATTATATAAGTCAAATTATTAATAGATCA
The DNA here is from genome assembly GCA_029929735.1 of Mimosa pudica. NCBI lineage: Eukaryota > Viridiplantae > Streptophyta > Magnoliopsida > Fabales > Fabaceae > Mimosa > Mimosa pudica. Next base: position 12,601,154 of record JAKELP010000004.1, on the reverse strand, counting down.
ACTATGTGTTAAAGAACGAACCAGGCATCTTGTTCGAAAGACATAGACATAGTTACTGCAAATGGTGCAAATCTTGGAGTGGGGAATCCCTGGTCGCCGGCGTCGGCTACTATTTCTTCCAGACGCCGTGCTCACGTCATCATACCCCACACTATATCCTGCTGACTCCACATCACCGACTGCTCTGCCACGTGGACTCCGTCCTCCTCCGTCAACACGGCCATATGGGTCCCACACCGAGTCCACATGAGCGTCACGGTGGCGGCGGAAGTTGTTGCTGTCTGGCGACGGCGCGTGAAGGGCAGTCTTGAATTCAATACTAGGTATTTTGATGAGATAAGGGGTAGTGGAATTTTGAACTTGTTGGGAGGCATGTGGTTCAGGGCAAAGAGGTTTGACTTTGTTTTCTAATTTGGCTAAGTCTTGGAAAGTAAGGTTGACCGACTCGTCAGGAACTCCTAGGTACAATTCTTCAAGTTCCATTCTTGGCTTCGTTACATTATTCGTCTTCTTCATCATCATGGGATCTCCCATTCTTACCTTTTTTCTTTTTCTAAACAGAGGGATGATGATTTTAGTCGCTAGATATTAAGCTCTGGAGTGATTGCTGTAATCAATTTGCATACAAAGGTGATGTGTGGAAAGGGTGAAAATAAAGGCACAATGCATAGGCTTCTTTCGGTCGCATTGCATGAAAGGACGACTATATAAGGCCAATTTTTACAGGTCGCGGCCGGCCAACCTTTAACATAACATGTACATACAGATAACGCATGTATATGTTTTAACCAAAAAGAAAAATAAAATGCATATATATCACCTCTGTCTCCAATATATGAGCTACTCCATATATATCATGTCGCTCATCTCGTAGTCATAAAATTATATTATGTTGACCTTTTTAAGAAGGGGATTTACGATTCTGAATAAATTACGTTTTTTATAAAAGAAACTACTTTTAAACTATTAATATTTATAATTTTTTATCGGAACAAATTTTCTTAATATTTTATTTAGGACATAAAAAATAGTCCATAACTAGTTTCTGTCATAGATAAGATATGATACCTTTTCCATTATCTCTGATTTTGGATATTTTTCTCGGAACTAATTTGACAAGCTTATAAATTAATAAATAAGCTAACACTGCACATAATTATTTCACAGACACATACTATAATGTACCATATGCTAGGAGGAAGTAATTTATTTAGCCTTATTAATCTCTTCAAATTTGACAACTAATTCTAATATCAGTGATAAACGGCGTTAGTTATACACTCAAAACCGCTTATGTGCCAACAAATAATGGAAGGAAGAAACTAGAGACCGAATTATCGTTCATGGATTGCACAGTTTTCTCAATTAGATGTTCCTGCAATTCAGTAATTCACTTTGATTGAGTAGCAGTGACGAATAATAATTGAGTTGACGAAGTAATAAGCAGCTCATAGCTGGTAATTTGAGTATCTTGTTCTGTTTTCATTGTTGCGGCCTCAAGCACTGCCAAGTGCCAAGTCAATAAGAAAAAGAAATTATATGAAGGGCAATACTTTAAATTGATGACTTAAGGAGAACGGTCATGATAATTTAAGTACGCCAACCTTAAACACAAAATCAAACAGTGAACGCGGTTTGGACGAAGAAATGGTCCGGCCAACGAAAACGACATATCCTGCTGGATCCATCGTCTACACCAACATTTGCTCTGTCATGCCCACACGTAAATTTTTGGCTGGTTGCTATCGAGTAGACAAAGCAGGTTTAAAAAAAATGAGAGAGAGATTCTTTGGACCTTTTACATATAGGAGCCCAAGAAAAATCATAGTTGCAAGTCCAAAACCTTCAATTGCAATTTCTCTTGTCAAAACAAAAACGTGCATTTTCACTCGACCAAAAAAAAAACGTGCATTTTCTGATCCAGTGCCCAAAACAAGTCGTTTTTTTTGTCAAAGAAAAAATAGGTGGTTATGTTTCACATTGATTTGCCTTTTGTAAGCAATTTTGAATTATGCCCTATTGGGAAATATCTAAAGAGAAAGAGAAATGCTGCGAATATTAATATTGGTAAGTTGTTTATTTGTAATAGCTCTTGGCTGGAAGAAGAAGACGGAGTTTGACTGGGAAAAGGAAGAAGATCAGGGGCGGAAAAAACAATAATGGAGGAGAAACGAGGAGGAGAGACAAGTGAACAGTTTATTTGTGCTGATATGGGCCTCACAAAGATGCCAAATAAGCTGCTTTCAGTGCCACATAGGCCGAGTTTAGAGAGACAAAACATATAAAATTTGAAAATTAGAAGAATTGAACTATGGTGGGTAATGAACTGGCGTGTATTATATTTCCTTAAACAAGTAGTTGGGTTGTATATTCAATATTTATGAATAGAGCAAATTCACAAACCTCTAATTAATTTTCTAAAAATAATTGTTGTGTTTGAATAGGACAATAAAATAGGCAACAAAACATTACTCATTTATTTTTATTAAAATATTGTTTTATTATATTTTTCTTAAATAAATCGGTTTGGATTTTTGTTTCTAATTGAAATTTTTATAAACCCACATTTTTGTATTGATTTTATTCGTTCTATCAAACAAAAGTACGATGTCACCTCGTCTCTCTAAGGTCTTAAGACATGCGCATATGTTGCGCAGGTGTATTCAACAAGAATTATGAAAATGTTGACATTCGACAGTCGACACAGTAGAAATTTAATATCCTTTCGTTTCTTTATACAAAGGCAATTTATATTAATAATTAAAAGTTAACAATAAAAGGATCAAAAAAGAAACAAGTAAAAAGTCCTAAAGTAAACAGTGGGAATAACGAGGGGTATTGTCATTTGGTTCATTTCTCAAACCAGACCATTAAGAGTGGCCCTAAGATTGTTATATTTTGGGCCTATTCAGTATTTAGGCTCAAGTTTAATGGGTCACTGGCCCAAATTCAGACTTTTAAACTCTATTTAACTAAATAGGTCAAACCTAGACTTTTTGAAAAATTTATTAGTATTAATAGATTGGTCTAAGTCTCTAATACTCCCTCTGTTCTTAAATAAAAATATAAGAACATTTTCCCAAATTTGAGAAAATTAAGGAAGTTAATTACTTGCACATGATATTACCAATTTATCCCAACTATAGGAATACCTTTATCTTCACTCTCTCTCTCTTACTTGTTATTATAGATAAACATTATAGGGTTAATTTGGGAAAAAGTTGGGAAAAATTAGAAAGTGATCTTATAATTAGGAACAAGTTAAATTTTAAAAGTGATCTTATATTTAGGAACAGAGAAAATATATATGTATGCAAGTTTTTTGACACTCACCCTTAGTAAAGTCTCCATTCTCATCCATGTCTTCGCTTTTATCATTAACTTCAAATGTTTTTTTTCATCTTGGATCTCTAATTTGATACGTTTTTATGGCTGTTGGCTCTACTTTGATATATGTCGGATAATTATGTAAGTGATGTTTCATTCTTATTAGTTGTATGAGATTATTAGCTTTATCAATATAAATTGCATTGTTGTTGCTTTGTATTATATTCGTGTTTTTATATTATTATTGTGTATTATACTATTGTTTATCATAACAGGTCTCAGACTAGACTTAGTGTGTGAGCAAACCAAACCCAGGGCGGAAAGAAGGGTTTTCCACAAGCTAAAGAACAAACTCAAATAGATCAATTACACCATAAACTAGACCTATTTATGGATAAGATTAACATACATGCACTATTTCCACCCTATTTGTCATATAACAATTATTGGTACCATAACATGACTATGGCGTAAGGAAGAAATTGATTTTTTTAGTATAGATATTAAACCATGAAGTACGATAATTTTTTTTTTGAACTTTTAGCGATTTTGGTAAAAAAAAAAACTTTTAGCGATAAGTTTATTTATGTATGCCTATTTTTTACTGAAAAGAAAATACTCCCTCCGGTCCTAAATATAAAACCTAATTGACTTTTTTGAAAAATCCTTAAAAAAAAGCAAAATAAGTTAATTATAAATTGATTTACCTAATTTTTTCCCTTAAACTAGTTTATTTTACTTATAAGCTAATTGATAATCTAAAAATATGTCAAATATGCCATGATTTAATAGACTATTTTGCAACCTTAACCTCTTCAAAAAAAAGTTATCTAGGTCCTATATTTAGGACCGGAGGTAGTATATATTATCGGATGAAGAAAGATCTAGTTTACATTGAAGTGCATTTTGTTTTGAATTAAATTGGGAAATAATTTCTCATTAAGCCTATTTGGTAACTATTTTCAAAATGCATTTTGAAATCATATTTTCTCCTTTAGTCAGAAAACAAAAAACCTATTTTTTCCCAATCTCCAAATAGGATTAATTATTATTTTATTTTCCAATTTAATGGAAATCAAAATAAGGTCTAGTGTCCCATGAAATTAGGAAACTTAGCCCTCCCCTTTCACCTGTTTTCCTCTCGTTTTCTCGTTGGTTCAGCCGCCGCTAAAACCCTTCACCAGTCACCATAAACCCTAACCCTAGAACGGCGGCAGAGGAGGCCATCGATCGGCGGGAAGCATAGATAAGAGGTAAGCCTCCTTCCTTCCTTAGTCCTTTCATTCTCCCTTCTTCTTCGGTGGCCCTTCCTTGCCTTCTCCCTCCACAATATCTCCAACTTGAAAGGACAAGCTAGCTACTCTACTTTGATATATATTAATATCAATAAAGGGCTAAGGTGTGAATATGCAAGAAGTTTTTGTTTAGGACCATTGTCGTTGAGAACGTTTTATTTGGCAGTGTTGCCGTGTAAGTATTAAAAGAGAGCAATTTTGCCGTGTACAGCGAATATTTATACTGTTAATGTTAATCTTTTAAATGTAAACTCTAATTATACTAGGGGTAGTGTGATATTGCTATATTTTGGAACTTTTTGGCTTGAAAAAGAAAAAGTTTCTGGGCAAATTATATATGTGCACCTTAAGACCATTAAATAACAAAATTAACAATCTAGTCTCGCAGTTAGTATTCACTTGTTATTTGAAGTTACTTACATAATCGAGTCTGAATTTGATTGTGTGGTTTTGCTTCTATGTGGTTGTGACACGAGTCTCCCTTATAGGGATGCCATAGCTGACTATTTTGCTAAATCTGCTCATAATATGGTGGGCAATTTCTGTATTTTTAATGAGCCATCCCTAATGATCATGTAGTGGTGACGTAGTTTGTATCTTGATGCTTGTTTGCAATGCTGGTTTTTTTTTTCAGTTATTTTTTTTAAAAAAAATTGATTAGATAATCTAGTCTGGCAATACGTGTTCACTTATTTTCTGAAATTGACAAGTGCTCAAAAGGAAGATCTTAACACTTGCCCTAGCCTTTTTTCTCAGTCAGAATCTGGCTCTTCAATATTAATCTCCACACTTCTAGGATGGAGGTTGTTTTGGCAGCATCTTCTGCAGATGCTGACGTTGGCTGCTGGGACCTTAAGTCAGGGGCTGAGAAGCTGCGCTATAAAACTTGTGCTTCCACACCTCATGGCCTCGTTTGTGTGGGCAGTCGCTTCCTTGCATCTTCCCAGATCCGTGATTCCAAAGTTAATACTGGTCTGGTTCTCTACTGGTCCTGGACCAAGGTCTTCATCCTTCGTTGCATTTCATTTATTTCAAGGAGTTCGAATTGCCTCTTTTTCTTGCGATAATCTGATTTTTGCCTATGTAGTTGTTTTGATGGATAATCATGTTTAACATGTCATTGCCTATGGCCCTGCAGCCTCAAGTAGAAGTCAAGAGCTTTCCATCTGAGTCAATCGGGCCTCTTGCTTCTAATCACCCAGGGACATATTTAGCTGGTGGTGGTTTATCTGGTGAAATATATTTTTGGGAGGTACAATAACTCTTTGATGAGGCGTAATATATTAATGACATCTGGCATTAAAAATGGAAATTTAGTTTCTGCTTTTTTTTTACTATATTGACGACGTGTTTTGATTTTCCAGGTGGAAACTGGCAGATTGCTCAAGAAGTGGTATGCTCATAATGGGGCTGTAACTTGCTTAGTATTTTCTGAGGATGACTCACTACTGATATCTGCTTCAGAAGATGGATGCGTACGGGTTTGGTCGTTGTTCATGTACTTAGTTCTCACCTTTCCTGTTCCTCTCCTTCATTTTTGCATTTTCTAGAAGTAATTTTGCCATATATACCACACGGTTCAGGATATTTGATGATTGGAGAAGGCATGAAGCAGGTCATCGTTATGTGCATAGTTTTTTAGAGCACACCGTTCCAGTGACTGATATTATAATTGGTAATGGAGGCTGCAATGCAATTATAATTTCTGCTGCAGAGGATTGCACCTGTAAGGTTTGGTTTGCCTTTCTTTTGCAGTGTTTCTATTTTAATATCATGTTAGTTAAGTAATAAGATGTATCGAAGTAGGAAAAGTACTTATCCTTGACAACTTGAGTGATGTATGCCCTCCTCTTTTAAAGCCTTATCATGTTTTCCTAGAGGTTTCACATGATTAAAGGTTATAATTATAATTATAATATTCATCATGTGCCAAACCATGAAATTATTCATAATATAGGGGGATTTTTTACGAGAGCTAACACCATGATCCTTTATTGCTTGTCAAATTATTATTATCAATACGATTTAAAGTGAATGGCGTCCATTCCAAGGTAAGGTTTGCCATAAATGTAATGTTCTCCAGTTATTTAATGAAAAAAGAGCTCTAGTACAATGTATTTTGAGTCGTTTTTTAAACAATGAGATAGCTGGTCCCATTCACAGGTAAAGGAGGGAGTTCTGGGCTTTGACAGCCAAAGGAAATCCTGTCAAATCTTATAAATATGGATCAACAAATCCATGTAGTTGATCCCACCTAGTTGGATAATGCTTTGTTGATGTTTTTAAGTGTTAGAATCTCTCTGATATGATATGTTAGAATCTCTTTGATATGTATCTGATATGCATAATCTCTTTGATATGCATTTATGTATTTTCTATTTTTATTTCCTCTTCTCTTCCTATATAATGTAGTCTCACTACCACTCTATTATCAATATATAAAATAAGAGAAATCATTTCTTCTTCCAAATCTCTTCTCTCCTTTTAACATGATATCGGAGCCTCGTTCGAATCTGAGGAGAATGGTTTGTTCCCGCTGAGATCGCAGAGAGAGAGAGACAAAATAATTCGGCCGGTGTAGATCTGGAGCAATCCATGGCGCGTCGCACGACACCGCCACCACCGCTGAGTTCGCGAGGCCGAGTTCGGCCAAAACCTCCGTCCTGGCGTCATTCTGAGCGGCGCGTGGCCTTCACGCGCCGTCACAGCAACGGCTCGTGGCCCCCACGCGCCACCACACCTCCGGCGCGTGAAATCCACGCGCCGCCGTCCACGGCCGCCGGAGCTCCGAAAATTCCAGAAACACGTTTTCAGCCTGTTTTTCCACCACTGTCAGCCGCATTAGCTCCTTCAACATTTGACAAATCAGATTCTCATCCTATAGCTCTAATGGGTAGCTCCTCAAAAGGTTCAGTGAAGCCTGAAGAAGCACCAGAACTTATGTCAGAGCCTCAGGTGATGATTTTCGATTACAAATCAAATGTAAACCTTGTTCAGTCAGGTAATTCCATAATAGCCCTTAATACTACTATGACTGCTGATGATACATGGATCGTTGACTCAGTAGCTACAGATCATATGAGTGGAAACAGAGGTTTATTCAAAACTCTTAGATTATGTCCGGAAAATCTTAGAGTTAAAGTTGCAAATGGAGTTGTTACAAAAGTTGCAGGAATTGGTTCTGTTTTGTTGACAGAACACTTAGAAGTTCACAATGTTCTCTTTGTTCCTGCGCTTACTTGTAATCTAATATCTGTGAGTAAATTAATTAAAGGCAAGAGATGTAGAGTGATCTTTGATGAAAGTGGGTGTACTTTTCAGGATTTAAACTCGAGGAGGACGATTGGCAATTCTAAGGAATGGGATGGGCTCTATTATCTTGAAGGCTCTAACCGAAGGAAACGAGAAGCAAATAAGGCACTTGTTAGCTCGCATTCCAATAATGAAGATGTTCTTTTGTGGCACCAAAGGTTAGGCCATCCAAGTTTTGATTATATGAAGCATTTGTTTCCAAGTCTATTCAATAAAAATTCAGTACCATTTTCTTGTGAAACTTGCCAACTCGCAAAGCAAAAACGATCCACCTATCCTCAACTATCCTATAAGCCGACCACACCCTTCACAATAATCCATAGTGACATTTGGGGGCCTGCTAAAACCAAAACCCAAGCCAATGCCAGATGGTTCATAACCTTTATTGATGATCACACTAGAACTACATGGGTTTACCTAATGAAAGAAAAATCTGAAGTGAACCAAATATTCCAAAGTTTCTACTCTTATGTAAAAACCCAATTCCACACCTCTATCCAAATTTTAAGGAGTGATAATGCTAAGGAATACTTAAGTAGTTCTATGAAAGAGTTTCTAACCAAGCAAGGTATTCACCACCAAACCTCTTGTGTGTACACCCCTCAGCAGAATGGAGTGGCTGAAAGGAAGAATAGACACCTCCTAGAAGTAACTAGAGCTATTATGATAGAAAGAAATGTCCTTAAAATATTCTGGGGAGATGCCATTCTTACAGCTGCCTACCTTATCAATCGTATGCCATCCAAAGTTCTCAACTTCTCCACTCCTATACAGAAACTCCTTGAAAGCTACCCCAACTCTCCACTCATTCATACCTTACCTCCAAAAACTTTTGGGTGTGTCGTGTTTGTTCACAAACAGACTGAGGGCAAACTTGATCCTAGAGCAGAAAAATGTATATTTGTTGGGTATTCTCCAAGTCAAAAGGGTTATAAATGCTACAGTCCAATCACCCGAAAAACCATTGTCTCAAAGGATGTAGTGTTTTACTAGAGTGAGGCATACTATCCCAAATTACCCATTCAGGGGGAGAGTGATGGTACAGAATGGCTAATTGTGAATCCCACACCTAAGTCAAGCCTTGAACAAGAGATCTTAGTTTACCCTGAAATGACATCCAACCCAGTAGACTCTGAAAGAGCCATAACCATCCCAGAAATAGAAATCACCCAGGACAACCTTAGTGAACACAATTCTCAACCCAGAGTGGAAAACAATGCTGAAATCAATACTGAGATGGTCTCTGAAGATCAACATGATGGGGAATTACAATCAGGCAATGAAGCAACTGATAGTAGAGTTCCTTCCGCTCCGAGGAATGACCATGAATCTGACTCGAGAATAGATCCTGAAGAGATGGGCTGGCCTATTGCTCTGCGAAAGGGGGTAAGATCTTGTATTCAACATCCTATTCAAAAATTTGTTTCTTATGGTAATCTGTCTGCAATGATGCAGAGCTTTGTAATTAACACTGCTCAGGTGAAAATCCCACACACTTTCCAACAAGCTATGACTGATCCTAATTGGAAGTTCGCTACAGAAGAGGAGTTGAGGGCTCTCAAAGAGAATAAAACATGGGAGATTACAAATCTTCCGAGAGGGAAGAAGGCAGTTGGATGCAGGTGGATATTTACTCCAAAATTTAATCCTGATGGGAGCATCGACAAGTATAAGGCCAGATTAGTTGCAAAGGGGTACACTCAGACATATGGCATTGATTACGAGGAGACGTTTGCTCCAGTTGCCAAGTTTAGTACCATCAACATACTTCTTTCTATTGCAGCCAACCTGGATTGGTCATTACATCAATTAGACATTAAAAATGCTTTTTTAAATGGTGACTTAGAGGAAGAAGTGTACATGGAAGTTTCAGAGGGTGTCAAAGCTCCTAATAACACTGTGTGCAGGTTGAAGAAGTCTTTGTATGGATTGAAACAGTCTCCAAGAGCTTGGTTTGACAGATTCTCTAGAGTGCTGAAGAAGATGACCTTTGTTCAGGGGCAAGCAGATCACACCTTGTTCACTAAACATAATGGTGAAAAAGTGACAATTTTAATTGTTTATGTTGATGACATTGTTATTACAGGAAACGATGAAAGCTCCATAGCTCAGCTGAAACAAGCTCTAGCAAGTGAATTTCAAGTGAAGGATCTTGGTCAGATGAGATACTTCCTTGGCATGGAGATAACCAGAAGCAGGAAAGACATTAATGTGTCCCAGCGCAAGTACACATTAGACTTGCTACATGAGACCGGGATGCTAGGCGCAAAACCGGAGGAGACACCTATGGATGACCAATGCAAACTAGAAATAAAGGAAAAGGGAGTTCCTGCTAACACTGAGAGATATCGGAGACTTGTTGGGAAATTGATATACTTGACTCATACACTTCCGGATATCAGTTTTGCTGTGGGAATGGTAAGTCAATTCATGCACCAACCACAAAAGGAGCATATGGATGCAGTTATGAGAATACTTGGGTACTTGAAGGGAAATCCAGGTAGAAGAATATTCTTTAAGAAAGGAACAACTAGGAACTTGGAGATTTATACTGATGCAAGTCTTGCAAGAGACCTAGAAACTGGAAGATCTATCACAGGTTATTGCTCATATCTCTGGGGAAACTTAGTTACTTGGAGAAGCAAGAAGCAGACCATTGTATCACGAAGTAGTTGTGAAGCTGAGTTAAGAGCTGCATGTCTTGGGGTATGCGAAGGAATCTGGATCATCAGATTACTACATGAATTGAGAATTCCTTTTGATGGCCCACTGCAAATATGGTGTGATAACAAGTCTAGCATTGAAATGACCAGGAATCCTGTTTATCATGATCGAACTAAACATGTCGAAATTGATAGACATTACATTAAGGAGAAAGTAGAGGCGGGGATCATGGTATTGACATATGTCCGTTCTTCTGAGCAGATTGGTGATATGATGACTAAACCACTTGACCGACCTACATTTGAGAGATTCCGAAGCAAGCTGGGAATGCTTGACATATATTCTCCAGCTTGATGGGGAGTGTTAGAATCTCTCTGATATGATATGTTAGAATCTCTTTGATATGTATCTGATATGCATAATCTCTTTGATATGCATTTATGTATTTTCTATTTTTATTTCCTCTTCTCTTCCTATATAATGTAGTCTCACTACCACTCTATTATCAATATATAAAATAAGAGAAATCATTTCTTCTTCCAAATCTCTTCTCTCCTTTTAACATTAAGTAATGAAATAAATGCATGTTCTTGGTTTTTCTTGTTTCATTTTTTCCCTTTCAGAAGTAAGGGACGTATGTGGAATAGACAACACTTCGAGTGGGCTCTTGATTTGCTCTGTTAGATTTGTTTCCATTGTTCTCCATATTTAGATTAGTTGATATTGGGCCCATTTTATCGTAAACTATGCTTATTTCTTGCAATACAAGCACACATTTTTGCTTTCTTTATTGTTTGATGTGTTCTCACATTTATTGTCTGTGACTTATTGGCACGTATATTTTCTGTTAATTTATAAATATTGTATTGTTGTCATTTTGATTCTTGTCATATTATTTTTTCAAGGTTTGGAGCTTATCTAGAGGAACACTACTGAGAAATATAGTATTCCCTTCGATAATTAACGCAATTGCATTGGATCCTGCTGAACATGTCTTTTATGTCGGTAGTGGAGATGGAAAAATATTTATTGTCGCTCTTAACACTGACAGGATCTCTAGTTCGAATCATGAGATGAATATCATTGGTTCGTTCTCTAATCACAGGTCAGTTCTTCTCTTATAACCATACATATTTTGAAATGCTGGCCTCTCTATTGGTGGTTTACCGGTATATTCTCCTTCATGCTTTGTAACATTCTTGTTTTACTTAGTTTTGGTAGTCCGTTTTCTTTTTTGCCATGATTCTTTTCCTTGTGTTTATCACGAGGATGCATTTGCTAACTTGTCTTGTCTGCACACGAGCTTTATGTTGAAGTTTAGGTTTAATTCTAAGGTTTGTATTCAAATTGCTAGTAGCACCCTTTTTAAATCCAATATTGACGATTTAGTTGTGGCTAGTATCAGTGATTCACTCTTTTCAATTGAAATCGTGGTATATTGACGTCGACAGGGATTGCAGTTTTTCTTTTTCTCACGAGGATGACAATAACATGTTAGTTCAGCATGAGTTGCCTGCCCATTTACATTAGAAATTTAGGAAAAGAAAACCTAATAATCATGATGAGAATACTAGTCTTGTGTGCTCTGAAAAGCTTATAAGGATTGGTAAAAGTCTGATGATTATTTCATTTATATGATTACATATTTATAATACAAAAGTTTCCTAAAAGATAGCAAACTTCCCCTACAAGTTTACCTAACATGATTCCCTAATAATAACATAATATTTTTCTACACTAAATATTTCCTAATAATATAATTCACAATAATGACTAAGATATACAAATAATCTACATAATACACAATAGGAAATATTACTTATTTTCATTATTTCTAACACTTCCCCTCAAGTTGGACTATGGACCAACTTGCCAATAAATCTTCAGAATCTTCATTCTTCAAACAAATCTTCATTCTTCAATCCTTGTCAATGGATCAATTACGCCTCCAATGGTGAGACTTCTCTACACAGAGAAGGAACAACAAACACAACCAATGGAGAGACATAAACAATGTTGGTCCACCACACTAACAACTTATGCGTGGGAACATCCCATCACAACATGCACATGTACGTGGGGAATGACCATCCCATCGTACTATGCTTTTCAACAATGCCTGGGTCGTACTCCTTCTTCCGAGTCAGTCCTTCAGGTCTGCTTGGGTCATACTCCTTGTTGGGTTGATCCTTCAGGTCTGCCTGGACCATACTCCTATTTGGGTCGATCCTTCAGGTCTTAAATACCGGTCTGCCTAACATGTACTTTTTTGAGTTTCAGAGGTCGGTCTGCCGGACAACATATTGAGTCTCAGAGGCCGATTTGGCTTGTACTCTTTTAAACAAATGAGGTAGAGGTCTTCTCTTAGACCTACATGCCTTCAACACATTGAGCTAATTGCTCATTATTGAGCATGATAACACTGCCTGAAGTACCAAGTCCATGATAATTTCTCTCCCCCCTTTTTTAACTCTCCCCTCTTTAACTTAAAAATAAAAGACACTTTTTTTTCTTTTCCCTTTTTTTACTCTAAAAATAAAAGACACTTTTTTGTTTCTTTTCCCTTTTTTGCTTTTTTTTTCTTTCACTCATTTTTTTTCTCTTTTTTTTTCACTAAAAATTTAAATACCTTTTTTTTAATTTTTTCTTAATAGAAAACCCTAAAAAATACAGTAACAAGTAAACAAACACAAGTAAGACACAAAACACTAAAACTGTCAAACACAAACGCCACAACAAATAGCATTCGTTCCAATCCCCTTAGCTCTCAGCATTCTAGAGGCCGCCTGCGAGTCCTGACTTTACGAAATGAACAACACCCACGTATACGAACATGGACAATAACCACACTCACAAACATCAATAAGTGTTGATGACGGCTGGACTGGATATTGAATAGATGAGGCATTTTCTTTGAGTTTATACGACTGGCTTTGGGGAGACTAGTAGGAAGAGAGGAGAAGAGGAACCTTTTTGGGTTTCTAACTACAAAGGTAACTTCAATGGTTTACCTAGGGATCAGACTAAACCTAAACTTTTTTTTTAACGTAACCTAGCTCTGGTACCATGTGGAAACAAAAGGATTGGTAAAAGTCTGATGATTATTTCATTTATATGATTACATATTTATAATACAAAAGTTTCCTAAAAGATAGCAAACTTCTCCTACAAGTTTACCTAACATGATTCCCTAATAATAACATAATATTTTTCTACACTAAATATTTCCTAATAATATAATTCACAATAATGACTAAGATATACAAATAATTTACATAATACACAATAGGAAATATTACTTATTTTCATTATTTCTAACACCATTCTTGATTCCTATGATGATTTTTTTTGACTTGTTTTTCTGTATGGAAGACATTATTGACAATGGATTTTATCATATGAACTCCTGATCATGAATTTTATTTCTAAGTGTTATAAGTAGTAGTAAAATTACTGTTTCCCCTTAGCTTGATAGTTTGAGTTTTCAATGAAATAACATGGTATCATAGCCTCTGTAATCTATGCTATTAGAAGTCCAATCTTTTTACTGTTCCCATTATCATTAAACTGAGATCCATTTTAAGATAGCTGTTTTGAATTTTTCTGTGCAAATTATGATGTCTTTGATTTATCCGTGAGTCCATTGATTATGTTGGATCTTCGCTTAACCATTAAATTTAAGTTAAAATAGTCATAGTTTTGAACGAACATTTGCTTGGTCTGACCAGATAAGTTAACCTGTTTTTTCCTCCCATCCCTCTACAGCAAAGCAGTTACTTGCTTAACATACAGTGCCAGGGAGAATTTGTTGATCTCTGGATCAGAAGATGGAATGGTTAGGCTTTGGAATGCGAAAACTCGAAATCTTGTCCGCATGTTCAAACATTCAAAAGGTTCTTTATCCTAACCAACCTTTTAGATTTATGTTCAATATACTTTTGTTTTGAGATAAGGGACATCAATGCCCTAGAAGTATACATGCAGGGGCACTGAGCGTTTGACGCGTTTTAGGGAGCAATATTGCCCTGGAAGTAACAAAAATGGGGCAAGGCGGCTCCTCCATTAAGATGCTCTAACGGTCAAAGACTTTGACTGTTGAAATGCATAGGTGTCAGCTTTTGTGGCAACCACATCACCTCTGTCCACTAAAAGTGCTCCAACTCAAAATGCTTTTATGCTAAAAGGCGGCCTACCCATTTTGTTTAATGATCGTTTTTAAATTAGAAGTGCATAACCTTTAGTTATCGGTGCTTGAGAAGAATGGGCTAGGTCGAAGGGAGAGAGTTACAATGGGAGAGTGGCTGAAAAGGAAATGGAAGCAATAATTGAAATATAGAGGCCCTATGCATCTCTAATTTTTAAAACAATGAATTTAACAAAATGGGTCGGATGACATGTAAGATAAAAGCATGTGAGCTGGACTTATTCTTGTTGGCTAGAGAGTGATAAAGATGCCACAAAAGCTTCCACAGCTGCATTTTAACTGCCAATGCATCTCTTTAACTGTGAAGAGTATTTTAATGGAGGGGTGGTCTTGCCCCATTTTTGTTACTTCCGGGGCAATACTGCCCCTTAAAAAACTTTTAGACACCCAGAGCCTTCATGTATACTTCCAGGGCATGTTTGGCCCTTATTCTGTTTTTTTTTTAAAGAAAGATATGTTCAGTACAATTTAGTTATGATATTTTCTCTCGTCTATTATGAACTGTTGCACAGAATAAGCTTACCACATTATCAGTCTCCTGTTGCTTTTTATACTCGAATTTAATGGTAAATTTAAGTCTTAATACATCTGAAGCAAAAGATTCATGGCATTTTGCTCTGTGAACCAGCTAATAAGCTCGACACTTAATTGCACTTCCTATGTTAGTAGGATTAACACCATTTATGATAAAGAGCTAGCTCCTAACTGTATATGCGTAGTAGCAATAGTAAAATGCATACTATCTTTGAATATTTTTTTTGGATTAATATGGCATGCCGATTTCATCTTGATGTCAATTTTATTGTTAATCTGCTGGGAATGTTGCAGAGCCAAAAAATAATATCCTTGTTGCTAAGCGGCATGACTTAAGTAAGCTTTTACAAATCTCAAGAAAGCAGGGATCTTTATTACCCCCTCCTTTGGAAAAATAGTCAAATTCAACGATAAGTGATGATTCAAATGTTAAGACTATTGTTAGCCTCCCCAATGGAAGAAGTGGTGTGGATGTTTCATACATGTCTTCGAATATTAAAATGCAATAGTAAAATGCATACTATCTTTGAATATTTTTTTTGTATTAATATGGCATGCCGATTTCATCTTGATGTCAATTTTATTGTTAATCTGCTGGGAATGTTGCAGAGCCAATAAATAATATCCTTGTTGCTAAGCGGCATGACTTAAGTAAGCTTTTACAAATCTCAAGAAAGCAGGGATCTTTATTACCCCCTCCATTGGAAAAATACTCAAATTCAACGATAAGTGATGATTCAAATGTTAAGACTATTGTTAGCCTCCCCAATGGAAGAAGTGGTGTGGATGTTTCATACATGTCTTCTCAGGCAATATTTCATCAAATCAAGGAATTTCAGGTTCGTTGCACATAAATGATAAATCAATAGACTATTCTCACCATTGAGCTTGGTCATTTTGCTATGATTGTTTAGTGAAATAGATATGTTGTTTTATTTTTCTAATTTTGATAAAACTGTTTTTAATTTTTTAAATCAGAATCGGGGCTCTTCTGCTTCGGAAATGGAGATGGAGAGGTTGAAAGCAGATTGCAAAAGGTCTGTCCTGATGGTTGACCGATATAAGAAAATGTATGAAGATTTGCAAGAGTTTTATGAAGACGACTTCTTGAAAAGTGGTCAAACAAAAACTTTAGATGAAACTGGCAGCTAGGCGCTTCATTTACATGCTTGCTATTTTTACTCCTCAGATGTAGAAAATGCAAGCATTAGGTCATTTATCTGGCGAGTTATTTTTGGTATTTTTTTAATATATTTCTGACTCTACAACAGGATGCATAATTTTTTATTGTTAGTATTTTTTGGATGGACAATCAAAGGTTAGGTATAACGGTGAATTGTTGGAAATTTGAAGGATACACTTTAAACTTGACTGATCGTGGCAAATTGGAAGAGAAAAATTAAGGAAATGGCATGATGGATTATTAATTTTTAATTGGAAAATGGACCATTAGTTTACATTTTTGAAGGTATATGTGATTCCACCTCAGTCTTGAGGTGAAAGAAAAAAGAGAAAATTTTCAAATTATAAGAACATTAGTTGAAAAGAGAAAATATTTCTTTTAACTAAATCTTTATAAAGAGTATATTAAAATTTTTCAATAGTCAATTGGTCAAAACATGATCTATTTTTGTTTATTGGCTAAAATAAGAATTTTTTTTGTTTGTTGGCTAAATTAAGACTTTGTAAGTATTTTGTTGGTCATAATGAATATTAACCCTATATTTAATATCAGATAAGTCTATTTACGATCTTGTTGACTAAAAATATTTTAATTATTAGTAATGGTCGTTAATCAGCGTGTTTGGCTCGACTTATTTTGACAAATAAGCCAGTTTATTTTGGATTTTCAAGGCTAAAAACCCAAAATAAGCTGGCTTATTTCTCAAAATAAGCCGAGCCAAACACGCTAAACTTATTACCTCTACAAAATTAAATCTTTTGCTTACAATTAATGAGCGATTCTACAAGCAAGAATCTATTGGAAATGTTGCAAACAAACATGAGTTTACTGGCAGAGAGGATTGCGGTATTCTAGCTGCCTGAACGTCTCTTGTCTCGCTGGGCCTCACGTAACATTTTTAAAATATTTTGTCCGGTTTTTTAATGTGGTACGATTTATTTGGTTCTTAAAATATGTTTTATATGCAATTTTTATTGGTTAAATATCGTCTGGCCAATAAACTATTTTGAAAGGGTTAATTTGGCCAAAGATTAATTCGGCCAATGAACAATAAAAAGGGTTTCTTTTGGCCCAAGAGATAATGGAAAATACTAAAACACCCTTGGGACTTAATTAATAATCCCCCTGGTCCTAAATATAGGACCTAATTGACTTTTTTGAAAAATACTAAAAAAAGTCAAAATAAGTTAATTATAAACTGATTTGCCTAATTGTTTCTCTTACACTAGTTTATTTTACCTATAAACTAATGGATAATCTGAAAAGATATCAAATATGTCATGATGTAATAACGTATTTTGCAACCTTAATCTCTCCAAAAAAAAAAGTCAATTAGGTCCTATATTTACGACTGGAGGTAGTATAATTTCTGAAGATGTGGGTCCCACCTTTAAAAATAAAAAATACCCACCCCTACCCCCCACCCCCCTCTCTCTCCTTCCTCCTTCCCCTCCTCCACCGTCCCCTACTCCCCTCCCAGTTCTTCCTATCACCCAAGCAGATTTTCGAGTTTGTTGGTCAGATTCGAAGAAGCAAGGAAAATAACAATGGTGATTCAAATCCAAATCGTACTAGCTTTATTGACAGAACCACACATGATGTTGAAATCGGTGGCGGCTTTAAATTGGTGTTATGTTATTTCTATGTGCTATTTATTCAAGTTGTGGTAGGATTTGATGCTGCTTTGATCAGAGCATCGGCTAATGGGTACATAGCTAGTGAACTGGTGGCTTTTTTGTTTGCCATCTGCACAAGGTCTGGCTTGGTTTGTGATGAGCTTCTCTGTTTTGCATTGTAAAGAGCATTTGTGTGAGAAGTTTCCATTTTTGTTGAGAATCTGGTGGTTGGTCTCATGTGTGATTTGCTTGTGCACTTTGTACCTTGATGATAGAGCACTTGTGGTGGAACAAGGTTCAATGCATCTTTCATCTCATGGTGTGGCAAATATTGCTGCAACTCCAGCTCTTGCTTTTCTCTGCATTGTTGCTATTCGAGGCACTATTGGCATAAAAGTTAGTAGATATTCTGATCTTCAAGAGCCATTACATGCCGATGATGATGATGAAGAAGAAGCAGGTTGTCTCAAGGTTACTCCTTATAATGACGCTGTGATTTTTAGCTTGGCCAAGACGATGATGGAAAGACGAGATGGAGGGAGGGGATGGACGAGGGGAGGAGAGAGAGGGAGAGGGGTGGGGCAGTGTGAGTATTTTTTATTTTTAAAGGTGAGACCAACATTATTTTCAGAAATTATACTACTAATCAGGTCTTTAGGAGCATTTTAGTATTTTCCAATAGCCCTTTTGCCAAAATGAACCATTTTTATTGTTCACTGGCTAGATTGAGACATTTTATTGTTGTTTGGCCAAATTGAATTTCCAAAATACTCCCTCCGGTCCTAAATATAAGACCTAGTTGACTTTTTTAGAAAATCCTATAAAAAAACAAATTAAGTTAATTATAAATTGATTTACCTAATTTTTTTCCCTTAAACTAGTTTATTTTACCTATAAACTAATGTATAATCTAAAAATATATCAAATATGTCATGATTTAATAGCCTATTTCCCAACCTTAACCTCTTCAAAAAAAAGTCAATTAAGTCTTATATTTAGGACCAGAGGTAGTAGTTTATATTTAACTCATTTTTATTCAGCCAATAACTCTTCAAAACTTCTATTAAGTGAAGTTATAACCAACATTATTAAAGTTATTAAGAATTTTACTCAGCATCTTAAAGTAATTTTTTCATAAAATTTGTCTCTTTATCTTCCAATGAGAGCACTTCCTGGGATTCGAACACATGTTCTCATTTTTATGGGTGTAACCCACTTACCAGCTCAACCAACTACCCATTGATATAAAATTTGTCACTTTATTTTCAACCAAAAGTTTTTAACCATGTTCAGTGTTAAATAATCCGGGAGTAGAAAATTAGGATGAGAAACGCAGGGTAAGCATAAAAAATATTTAACACGAGTGTAGAATCGAATTTGGTTCAATGAACCATGTGGCCTCTAATTTGTGGCCTCTAATTTGTGATCTTCGTACTGCCAAGTGACTAGTGAATGCCTGTTGGCCACAAATTCAATGACACAGTCACACAAGAGGCTGCTGCCCACAAATATTATTTGTATTCAATTTGATAAAGTTACGTTCCTCAGAAAATTTCTTGCTCGTATTTTGATCCGTTTTATTAAACTTTGAAGGTTAAAGTATACTTTTAGTCCCTTATATTGGTATCAAGTTTTAATTTAGTCCTTAATGTTTAAAAAGTACACATTTAGTCCCTTATATTTATATCAAGTTTCAATTCAATCCTTTATACTCCCTCCGTTCCTAAATATAAGACCTAGATAACTTTTTTTTGGAAAGATTAAGGTTGTGAAATAGGTTATTAAATGATGACATATTTGATATCTTTTTAGATTATCCATTAGCTTATAGGTAAAATAAACTAGTTTAAGAGAAAAAATTAGGTAAATCAATTTATAATTAACTTATTTTTTGCTTTTTTTAGGATTTTTCAAAAAAGTCATCTAGGTCCTATATTTAGGAACGGAGGGAGTATTTGGAAAGTACATTTTTAGTCATTTTTTGCTAACACCATTAGTTTTAATTAACAGAAAATGTTAACTTAAACAATTTTATATCGTTATTACATACTAAAAAATGTTTGGATTAAATTATTTTAGTGTAATTATTCTTATAGTTTCAAAATTTATCATTTTGACCCCAATTTAATTATGAAATAATCATTTAAATTTAAGTGAAACTAACGGTGTTAACAAAAAAGAATTAAAAGTAAACTTTCCAAACATAAATGGCAAAATTGAAACTTGATGCAAACATAAGAGATTAAAAGTGTAGTTTTCAAAACATAAAGGACTAAATTGAAACTTGATGCAAACATAAGAGAACAAAAGTATACTTTAGCCAACTTTTAAAGTATCTCATATATACTCTTAAGAGGAAATTTCAGAAATAAATAAATTAAAATTGTCAATATGAACTTATGCAATTCATAGTTACACTTTAAAAATTTACAAAATATTAGAATAAGCTAAGGGTCAACCCAATTCGAATCTCTACAAAGTCAGGGTATTGGCCTGTGAAGGGTACTAAGCAGTCTTACCCCAATTTTTTATGTTGAAAACACTCATTTGAACTTACGACCTTAGATTTCACGATAAGAGAACTTATTGTTGAACCAAACTGACACGTCACATATTATTATAATAATTTTATAAAATATTAAATTTAAGCCATTCTTTTTTATTTAAAGATAAACATGAAATTAATTATGGGAAGAAAATTAAAGGAGAAATGATGCTACCATATAGCTATATGCGCACAATAATATATTTTTCCAAGAAACATGTAAAACGCAAACATGTTTGTACTCAGTATATACATAATAAAATTGATGTAACGAAGTGAATTAAGACACACTCTCACCTAATTAAAGATATTTGGACCCCTTGCGTTATGTTTTTTTTTTCGCAGTGAAAAGCTATGGCTAATTAAATAATTACAAAAAAATAGGTCAAATCTTCATTTAATTTTTTTTGGGGTCAAATCGACAATTTGAAAGGCAGACAATTGACAGCACAATGAATACAGATTTTCTGTTGTCAAAAAAAAATTGTGCTTATGAGACAGTCTTCTTGAAATAATTTTGGTTTGAAACGCAACTTTCTATATAATGGGATTATATAGCAGTTTATACATCAAATATACATTTAATTTATAAACTGCTATATAATGCCATTATAGATATATGTATATTAGAGGCATAAAATAAAGTCACATAAGCTGTAATTTAATAATTATTTAATTTCATTTAATTAATCAATACTTCGTATATACTGAGTAGGAGGAGTAAATGATTTTAAACATTGAATATGTAGAAGTTAAACATGTGTGGTTACGTTGGAGAAGGGCATTGAGGAAAATTTGTGGAATTTAACATCCATATATACATTTCAATTTGATATATGTAAAGTGGCCAACGTAAAGCGTTTTGTGGAGACGGATTGAGAATATCCCATAATCTCATTTCCATCTTACGATCTCTGGCTCTTCATAACTAACTTCGCTTAAATTTTGTGTTTAAATTAAGCCATTATTAACTGTAACTAGTTCATTTTCAATATTTTATCTGATTATTGGAATATTAAAACTTTATTAACAAACAAATCCCCCCGGGTACGTACGGGGACTCGGGGAGTCATCTCTTTGTGGATTTGGGGCATTCTTACACACGCGGAGTCCTTTTCTAACTACCCCGTGGCGTAGGAATAGCTGACGAGATTTGAGCTATGGTCAAGTGAAATTTAATGGCAGTGCATATTGAGTAGAGTCATCGATCGTCTCATTTTCATTGAGTTTTAAAAAAACGCATAGCAGAAATTTCACTGCTTATTTTTTTTAAAAAAATAGATATCATAAATATTATTGCAGACTATAAGATTACAAAATTATAAAGGAAATTAATTATATTACATAATCACTTTTATTGGTATATATATACCTCATCATAATGCTTACCATGCAAACGTACGGCTTAGTAAGAAAATAAACAAGTCAATTATATACGCGTATGTAACAGTGGAGCTAGAATCAACCTTAATCCGTCTTTGATCATAAAATTAAAGCTCACTTAGAAATAATATTGGTTCTAATTGTTACATTTTTCCATTTTATTTCTTAGATTTATTATTTCTCTTCAAACTAATTTTCTTAACCCATAAAATACCATATAATGATCTAACATTTTTGACTTTGACTTAATCGATGCTGACGTGGCACTCCCACTGAATGATAAGTGGATTATTGGATACAATGTGGAGTGTCATATGTCATTTAATGGTTAAACTTAACTTTAAATTATAGTTCAAAAGCATTTGCTACGATTTGAAAACTTATGAGCAAATATGCGTTTTGGTTGTTACTCCTAGGGTAAAAAAGAACTTCCAATAATGATAATGTGTATATGGTGATTAGCATCAACGGGTCAAAAAATAGGATATAATAAATCAAATTTAACGTTCTAAAAGGTATGAGTACATTTGCTAGAATTTAGAAGCTTTCGAAAATTCTCATCAAGTTACTCCAGCGTACTTAGTGCTCTTATGCTATTACACATAAATTTTTCTTAGAGATTATGTAACATATGTTGTGATTAACTTAATTATTTAACTTTCTAATTAATATCACAAAATTAAGTTAGTCAATTAAATCAAGGGTAATTGACCTAATTTATCCTCCAAGTAACCATCTAGAAGCACTGGACACCCTAAACTAACAACAGGTTCATATTTACACTAAAAGTAACCAAATTGTTCAACAAATACCCCAGTTGACGGTCAATCACGTTTGACCGTTAATCTGCCCATGTGGCCGCCACGTGGGTGAAATTTTTGCCACGTAGTATATGTCATGTGGGACCCACATATAATAAAAAACAATTTCATTTCCTCTGCACGTATAACCAAACCAAAGAAGTGATGAAGAGAGAGAGGAGGGAGAATTGTTTTTTTATTATATGTAGGCCCCACATGACATATCTTACCTGGCAAAAATTAACCCACGTGGCAGTCATATGGGCAGATTAACGGTCAAACGTGATTGACCGTTTACTAGGGGTATTTTTTAAACACTTTGGTTACTTTAACTGTAAATATGAGTCTGTTGTTAGTTCAGAGTGCCTAGTACTCCTGGGTGGTTACTTGGAGGGTAGATTAGGTCCATTAAGTATACCCTCCACATGATCTATCCTATGTGGCAAAAATTTAACCCACGTGACGGTCAAATGGGCAGATTAACGGTCAAACGTGATTGACCGTCCACTGGGGGTAGTTGTTGAACATTTTGGTTACTTTGAGTGCAAATATGAGTCTGTTGTTAGTTCAGGGTGCCAAGTGCTCCTGGGTAGTTGCTTGGAGGGTAGATTAAGTCCATTACCCTTAAATCAAATATTGAGAATATGAAAAGTGTGTGTATCAGAATTCATATGAAAAATGCACAATTTAGTATTTCTTATAGACCTAAATATAAGACCTAATTGAGTTTTTGGGATATTAAGGAATTAAAATATGTTAGTTAATTATAAAATATTTTATATATTTTTAAATTATGTATTAGTTTATAAGTCAAACTAGTTTGGAGAAATAATTTAAGTAATTTAATACATGAGTGATTTATTTAGATTTCTTGGTATTTTCTAAAAAAAGTAAGGACTTATATATTTAGGATTGGGGGAGTATTTGTTAAGGATTTTTTCCCTATCCATCGATCTCCACCGTTGAAATAAACGTGCTCTGTTTATAATTAGCTTTCCCGCTCATATTCTTTGCACCTATCTTGCATGCATTCTATACCAGACGTACATATGTACGAATTTTACTCAGTGATGATGATTTCTAAATAAATTTACCATCTCCTTTATTTACATTGACCAAATAAGTAACCAAACAATAATAAAAATGTGATGAATATAAAGATATTCATGAGGAAAGCTTTTTCACATGCAATATTCTGTCTTTCTTAGTCAATATTAAGGCCGCGTCGTTAAGTGTGATCGGGTGCCTCTATTGCTCACCATTTACCATTATAAATAGCTACCAAAGGGAACAAATTAAAGCACTGTCAACTCAACACTAAATCATAGAGTCTTCCAATTTCAAGCAAAGTCACGGTATGGAGTCAAGAGGTTTATTCTCCTTCATTTCACCTTTCTGGACCTATCTCATCATCTTCATAATTTCTCTCTTCAGACTCATGAAAACCCGAAAAATCCCTCTCACATTCCCTTCACTAGTCCGCAAACACAAACTCCCTCCAGGTCCCAAACCATGGCCTATTATTGGTAATCTACCAGAAATGCTCTCAAGCAAGCTAGCGTCAAAATGGATCCACCAAGTTATGAAGGACTTCAACACTGAAATTGCATGCATCAAACTTGGAAATGTGCATGTGATTCCAGTGAGTAGCCCTACTTTAGCTTGTGAGTTCTTGAAGAAACAAGATGATATATTTGCAACAAGGCCTTTTAGCGATGCGGCTCGTCTTCTTTCACGTGACTATGTGACAACGATCATGTCACCATATGGAGAACAATGGAAGAAGATGAAGAAGATGGTGATCAAGGACGTGCTTTCTCCCGCCAAGCACAGGTGGCTTCAAGACAAAAGAATGGAAGAAGCCGACAACCTCGTTCGATATGTCTTCATGAGTCAGAATAACAATAACGCAGGAGGTCTCGTGAATGTCAGAATTGCTTGTCAGCATTTCTGTGGAAATGTGATCAGGAAAATGATCTTCAATAGAAGGTGACAACTAATAATAGCTATAATATACCATTCATGTTAATATAAACATACTTCCTAATGTCCTAAATATAATATAAGGTGACTTTAATGAATCAAATTAGAACATATGCCTTGTGTAATTAAAATAAGTTAGTTTATAAGTAGTCTAAATTAGTTTTAAGAAAAAAAATATAATAACTTAAGATAATTTAAAACGATCAATTATACAAATTAAATTTTTTTAAAAAAAATCAAAATGTTCGGTTGGAGAGAGTTCTTAATAATCACTTGTCTATTTATGAAAATCCTCTTCTATAAGAAGTCATAAAAAAGCCCATGCAAATAGATTTTCTAATTTTTTAATTCTTGAAAAGAAAAATATGCATGCATTAATATATTCATTTATACAATTTAGGTTTTATGTTTCTCGAGCAGGTATTTCGGTGAGGGCAAGGAGGATGGAGGGCCCGGTTTTGAGGAAAGAGAGTATCTTAATGCAATATTCATAATGCTCAAATACTTGTATGCCTTCAGCGCTTCATATTATATGCCATGCTTGAGGGGACTGGACTTGGATGGAAACATGAGAATGTTGAAGGATGCTTCAAGGACAGTGGACAAGTATCAAGATCCCATCATTGAACAAAGAATCAAACAATGGAAGGAAGGCGCCAAGACCGAAACTGAGGACTTGCTTGATGTCATGATTTCTCTCAAGGATGCTCATAATAACCCTCTCCTGAACATGCATGAAATTAAAGGCCAAATCACAGTTAGTACTCTTATTTTATAATAAATAGTATATATAAGAACGAATTGATTATCAAGAAATTAGCAAAGTAAATTATTTGATTATGGCATATATACGAGACATATCCCTTTGAAAAACTTTTATGTATCATTATTAAATTATATATCAGTTTTCAAGTTATACAATTAGTTTAAAGAAAAATAATATAATAATGTAGTTATTTCTATGGTTAGCACTCAATGTAGTATATCCTTTAATCTGTATATTTAATTTACATATCTAGATTTAAAGTATGCAAGAATAAAACTAATGGAAACTACTTAAATTTATTTGCAGGAACTTATGTTGGCAACAGTGGACAATCCATCAAATGCCGTAGAATGGGCACTTGCAGAAATGATACATCAACCAGAAATTCTTAAGAAAGCCACTGAAGAATTGGACCAAGTAGTGGGAAAGAATAGGCTTGTTGAAGAATCAGACATACCAAAACTAAACTTCATCAAAGCATGCCTAAGAGAATCCTTCCGTCTTCATCCCATGGCTCCATTCAACGTCCCCCACGTGGCAATGCGTGACACAACGGTGTCTAACTACTTCATCCCAAAGGGAAGCCATGTGATACTAAGCAGGGAGGAGTTAGGGAGAAACCCTAAGGTTTGGGAGGACCCACTTAAGTTCAAACCGGAACGTCACCTCAATATGAATGACGGTTCAGAAGATGTGTTTTTAACAGAAACAGATCTACGGTTCATAACCTTCACTGCAGGAAAACGTAGTTGTCCAGGAGTGATGCTTGGGACCACTTTGTCCGTTATGTTGCTTGCTAGGTTGATCCATGGATTCACTTGGAGTGCTCCTCCTAACCAAAAAGTCGAGTTGGTTCAGGCTGAGCTTGACCCATTTATGGCTACCCCACTCAAGGTTGATGCAAAACCAAGGTTGCCTGATGAGGTTTATTGCATGTAGGGTTAACTAAGCTATGTTATGCATGTAAGACAATAAAATGATCAGAAGAATTTAGACTTTAAGTGCCTCCTTAAATTGTCGACATTGTGAACAGAGTGCGTATGTTATTTTCTATTCCAGTCCTTTCTACCTGGCCTGTGTGTAATGTAGCCTAAGTACATGCGTTTAGTAGACTCATGAAAACATGTACGTGGTTTAAATATGATAGCCTCATAGGTGAGAATTCTCCAACTTTAATTTTCTTATATTTTATTTAATTATTCTATTCAAAGTAGTTTTATTTTCTTAATTAGTATTGCGTTTTTTTAATAAATGATAAAACGAAATGAGAACCACCCTTAAAGTATAATTGTGGAACAAGTGACAAATCCTTAGATTTGTATGATTTTTACATGCTAAATTTGAAGCAATTAAGATAATAAAGATACAATTTTTATCCAACTGTGCTTAATTAATATCTAAGATTCTTATGTGGAATGATTCTCATTTTTAATATATTTGACAAAAATATTGGTTATACTTGGGAAATCTTTGATATTTTAATTATATTTGAAGGTAAAAGGGAAGGGAAAAACAATATGGGCCAGAAGAAGAGTAGGCTTTTGATTAATTAAAGCCCATGATTTACTTGGGCTGAAGCAAGAAAACAAATAGATAAAATAAGAAAAAAAGGAAGTGGCAGCACGTGAGAATTGAGAAGGAAAGGGAAATTAAAAAGAAAGTGAGGAGGCTGCGTGGAGAGGAGCTGCTGAGGAAAGAAAAAGCAAAGGAATTGAAATAAAGGGGGGGCTGGTGAGCGGCTGCAGGGAGAAACGAATGGGGGCTGAAGTGGCGAAATGAAGAAAGGAATTGAAAGGGAAGTAAGGCGCAGCAAAGGCAAAATGGTACAGGAGGCCTCCTCCTCTCCTTTCACCTTCATTTTCTCTTCCTTTTCCTCCTCTCACTACAAGAAAAATCTAGGCTAGTCGCGTGTGAAATAAGGAGCTAGTCACGTTGAAAATCGAGACAAGATAGGTATGTCACGTGTGAAGCAAACGCGAAAAAACCTGTCGAGACAAGATGAACAACACGTGACAAGTAGAGCCAAACGCGACAAAGACTGAAGAGGTTGGGGAATATAATATTAGTTGTTTATGTCGTGTATGAACTGGATCAAACGCGACATACCCCATACGCGACATAATTATGTTTCAAAGTTGGTGCCCATGCGTGACACATCTTATACGTGACATAATATGTGGCGCATACAATAACGCCACATCAGCATTTAAACGCGACATTAGTAGGCAAATGACTGTCAGACATGAAATTGAATTTTATTTTGTGAGGGAAGTTCAAATTTTTTTTCACTGGCGGGAAATTTAAATTTTTACCCAAATCAAATTTTAATTTTATTTTTCTGCTTCTAAAATGTTTTTATTGTAATATGTATAATTTTGTAGGGGTTCTTTTTTGCAATTTGGCACTTTATTGTGTGACTAAATAGTAAATGAGTCTTTTGTCCCAAATTTAGCTAGCCAAATGTTAAAAGCAACCTACAAAACGAAAGAACAAAATTAGCATAATTCATATAATAAACTAAGAACATTAGTTAGTAGAGTAAAGAAAGTTAAAGAATAGTAGATGAAATAATTGTAGAAAATGTGCAAATGCAAGTTGACCATTACCTTAAGTGAAGAAATAAAGATAGTGGGTAGGAAGAAAGATGGAGATGGTAAAGGAAATAAATGAAGTGGGTGAATATGGAGATTTTAGAAGTGAGTTTATATAGGGGATTGTTGGCGGGAAATTTTTAATTTCGTGTACATGTGGCGCATGAAACATGTGGTACATGTGGCGCATGAAGACATATGTATATGTGACGCATGAAGGCATGTCACGCAGGAATTGTGTGGCGCATGAGTACTTCATACGCTACATAGTATTGAGAAAGTTGGTGTTTGTCGCATATGGGTCAAAATATGTCACGCATGAGGGACTTCATGTGCGACATAATAGTGAGAAATTTGGATTTTGTCGCGTATGACCCATACGCGACATGTAGTGAAAGACATAAAAAAGTAATCTGAAACGCAATAGCTGTATTGCTATATATATATATATATATATATATATATATATATATATATATATATATATATATATATATAAACGCGGCCAGTTACATTTGCGCACCACAATATTTGATTATGACATTGACTTGAACAAGTTATCATATAATGACTATTTAAATGGGCCTACATTTGAGGACTTGTCTGAGGAAGAAAAGCAAATAAGGTGGAAGTTAATGAAAGCTCGGTTTCCAATCTTTGATCACGATTATTAGATGTTATTATTAGATATGTATAATTAATTGTCTCATTTATGAATTATTGTACAAAACATATTTTTAAAAAAGTGTTTAAATACATGTGTCCCACATAAAGTTTAGTTGCTGCGTTTTTTTTACGTGACAAACTATTAAAGCAAGTAGAGAAATGGAAAAATAAATGCATGTATATGTTTGTCGCGCTTAAACATCACCCAAACGCGACAAACATAAACAAATATTATTTTCCCACACTTTTTGTCACGTTTGGGGATTTACAACGCGACATCGTCATTTGTTTTGTCACACTGCCTCCATGCGCGACAAACCGAACGCGACAAGCTTCCCATTTTCTTGTAGTGTCTTTTCACCATGGTTTTTCTATATCTTCTCCTTGTTGGTGCTCCTCTCATGGGAGGTAATTAAATCCTTGGGTAAAGGTGCAAAAATGGGTCCAAACAATTACGTCAGGAGCACATAGGGGCAAGAAGTATTTTCGGGTTCAATTCTGGGTCTGAAGAATAAATATTGGTGCAATATAGGGTACACCGTTAATGTTGACCGACGTTGACCGTTAAACGCTGACGTGGCGGGGGAAATAAGATTTTTTGCTGATGTGGCGTGCATATGTGGCAATATTTTTCTGAGTGTGTGGGGCCCACATAATTTAAATTAATAAAAAAATCAGAAAAATATTGTCACATAAGCACGCCACATCAGCAAAAAATCTTATTTCCCCCGCCACGTCAGCGTTTAACGGTCAACGTCGGTCAACATTAACGGTGTACCCTATATTGCATCAATATTTATTCTTCAGACCCAGAATTGAACCCGAAAACACTTCTTGCCTCTATGTGCTTCTGGCGTAATTGTTTGGACCCATTTTTGCACCTTTACCCTAAATCCTTTTGCTCTTGGGAATGATAGGATTATAGCTTGAGCTCACATGCTTAATAGGAGAGTTTTGTTCTTGTCCATTTCTCTTGTATTTATAATTTTCCTAGGTTTAGGTTTGTTATATATATTTTGAGATTTGGACTATTATATTTATTTGAGTTTATTTGTGGTTTTGACTTGTAATGAGGGATTTGGACTCAAGAATATGTATGATCATACATATGTTCTTTATAATTCATTAGATATATCTATTTACTCATGGTATTGGTAGATAGTTATTGAATTGAATTGTAATTGAACTTAATGCATTACAAATCACACTCTATAATAATTAATAATGCCTAATTGAATGAGTTCATGACACTAGGTATTAGACTTGCCGGTTGGTGAGGTTTGGTAATTTAGGAAACCTAGAGAAAACTCAAAGGTGCTAAAGGGTTTAACATTTCTAATTAATTGAGGTTCCGCTATTTAGTAATTGAACTCATGAGTTCATGAGGTTTGGTAATTTAGTGGATCAGCACCATAGTGACTCCCCGAATATATTAATTGAGCTAAGATAGTTATTTTCAATCATTTCCCAAGAGCAATTCCATTTTATTTTACCAAATCTTTACTTTTTCTCAATTCTTATTTTCTCTTTTGCATATCACGTCTTTTACTAATTTTCATTATTAATCTATAAAAACATTTTCCTTATTTCAAACAAGTTTAACATTTAGTTACTAGGTGATTATTTGCTTTTTATAGGCTCATTTGAGAACGATATCCGGGGTAACTTCCGCTTACTTTTGAGGTCCTAAAATTTCTTAAAGTACTATACCCAAAACACACTATACCGACCGTTAATTCGGTATCCTTCAACAAGCTAGTGACAAAAAGAAAAGTCACAAATGTTATAATAGAAAGATAATTGATAAAGAAAAAAAGATCAAGTCGTCATTTAATTAAGATTGTAACAGTGTGATAACGAATGACTTCAAATCCCTTAAATTTAAGTCAAATTAAGATTTATTTCATGTAATTGAATTCCAAGAGTAAGAGGTGTAAGAGATTCACAAGATAAATTCACTCGATGGTGTAATTGATCTCATTGGTATAAGTTATCACAAATGATGGTTGAAAGCAATTTGCAAGTTATTAGCTAGCTGAAACCAATTGTTTGAACTGTAGGTGTACGGGTCGCGCTAAGTAATAAAGTGAACGTAAGGATCGTTCCTACGAGAATTGAGATACAAGTCCAGTCAAATAAGAAGTTTAGCGATTAAATTAAGTAGAAGTATCTATAAAAGTGATTTGGTGATTAAATAAGTTAAAAGCTTTTTTCATAAAAGAGAATGGACAAATATATTTTTGAATTGCTTCCCCCGGTGTCCCACACCCTTCGCGTGCAGACTAATCCGGAGTCGCCAGCCGGGATTCCCGTAAACGGGGTGACTGACTTCCCGGGGGTTCGAACTTGGCACCTTTGGGCTAAATGGCGGGATCCATACCTTGGGGATCCTCTTCAAACCATCAAGCTACGCCCTCGGCATCAGAATGGACAAATATATTAATTTACATTTTCGAAGGTCTATGTAAATCCACCACGAGGTGAAAGAAAAAAGAGAAAATTAATCTGGAAGGAATTCAACTTATAAGAACATTAGTTGCATACAAATGATGAATCAAACAAATAAATGAAAGATTTTTATTTTTTGGTCTTGAAAGAAGATTTAGTGATTGTGACAAGGAAGAAACATGGGCGATGGGTACAGGACATGAGAGCAGAAAGGACAATTGTATATATCTTCTAAGCAATAGATTTAATATAAGATATCAATTGACAACAATTATATAATGATGGTTCTTAACAACTTGTGACCCCTATAAAATTAAATCATGTGCAATTTTGCAAGCAAGAATTTATTGAAAACATTGCGAACAGGCGGTGGGAAAGAGACTGAGCAGAAAGGATTGGGGTATACTAGCTACCTGAACTTCTCTCGGCTCGCTGGGCCTCACGTAACATTTTTAAACATTTTGTCCGGATTTTTAATGGGGTACGATTTATTTGGTTCTTAATATACTACCTCCGGTCCTAAATATAAGACCTAGATAACTTTTTTTTGAGAGATTAAGGTTACGAAATATGTTATTAAATGATGACATATTTAATATTTTTTTAGATAATTCATTAGTTTATAGGTGAAATAAACTAGTTTAAGGAAAAAATTAGGTAAATCACTTTATAACTTACTTATTTTTTAGTTTTTTAGGATTTTCCAAAAAAGTCATCTAGGTCTTATATTTAGGACCGGAGGGAGTATATGTTTTATACGCAATTTTTATCCAGCCAATAATTCTTCAAAATGTCTATTAAGTGAAGTATAACCAACATTATAAAAGTGATTAAACATTTTACTCAGCATCTTAAATTAAATTTTTCTTAAAAAATTGTCTTATTGTTTTTCAACCAAAATTTTTAAATCATCTTCAGTATTAAAAAGAAAATTAGGATGAGAAACACAGGATAAGCATAAAAATATTTAACACGAGCGTAACTACGTGTGTGAAATTAATTTGCATGCACTCGAATTCCGTACAATGAACATTGTGGGCTGTGGCCTATTCGTATTGCGAAGTGACTAGTGAATGACTGTTGGCCACAAATTCAATGACACAGTCACACAAGCACACGCATGATTTTGATTCAGTGGACCCAATCTGATATTATTTACATATTCTTATATTTATAAGTTATAATATTTAAATTGGCACTATTATAATTATATTTGATCTTATATAAACTTTTTTATATTTAAATTAATATTATAAAATATCTGTTAATTATTACTATATATAATTTAACTATTAAAAATTATAATTTTTTATATAAATAATATTTTATATTCATAACATCAAATTATATTTAGAGCTTTTATGTGATAATATTATATATTTAGTGTTTTCCATTTTATGTTTATATTATATATTATTTTTTGAATTAATTTTATTATATGAAATTTATTAAATATCATTTCATTTTATATTACTAGTTTATAATTTTTTAATTTTGGTACTAATATTTATTGATTAATAACACATTATTTAATAAATTGCATCTTTATATGTAAATATTAAATTTTATAACATATTATTTGAAGGACCAGATTAGTTCAACGGTAAACTCGCTTGCCGTGTGGGTATGAGGTCGTGGGTTTGAATCAGCTACTTTGCAATAAACAAGGGTTGAGCTGCCTGTATATTCCCTTTCCAGAATCTTCACCAAGTGAGAACTAATAAAACTATGGGTTGACCATTTTTTATTATTTATAAAATACTTTCAATTTAAACAATATAATATGGTATTTATAAAATAATTTGTAATTACCGAAAAAAATTTTGTGGGTGATTTGTTGCTAATCACTAACAGAAATTATCTATAAAAAAATGTTACCGACAGAAACTTTTCTATGGGCCGGGAAATCTGCGGTAATTAGCCACGAAAAAATGGATCAATATATTGATTTTTTTTCTCTAGTATGTCTACATACAATGACAAAAGTTGGGTTAGTGACAACAAACACAGAAAATATATGTTATACTAATTACTAATTACTAATTAAGTATCATTCTTGGACATGATTCGTGGCTATAAATAATGGCCGAAGGGAACAAATAATGTCAACCCAACATTACCAAGATTAGCAAGTGTTTACTATCAAGCCACATGGAGTCAAGAGCTTTCTTCTCCTTCATTTCGCCATTTTTGTCATATATCATCATCTTCATGACTGCTCTCTACAGAGCCATCAAAGCCCTTATATACCCTCACTATACCCCTTCCCTGCTCCGCCAACACAAACTCCCTCCAGGTCCCAAACCATGGCCTATTATTGGTAATTTACCAGAAATGCTCTCAAGCAATTCTGCATCCAAATGGTTACACCAACTTATGAAAAACATAAACACTGACATTGCATGCATTAAGCTGGGAAATGTGCATGTGATCCCAGTGAGTAACCCTACTATAGCATGCGAGTTCTTAAAGAAACAAGATGATATTTTTGCATCAAGGCCTATAAGCATGGCGTCTTGTCTCCTATCACGTGACTATTCAACAACGGCCCTCACACCATATGGAGAGCAGTGGAAGAAGATGAAGAAGATGGTAGTGAAGGAGCTACTTTCTCCGGCGAAGCACAAGTGGCTTCATCAAAAAAGAATGGAGGAAGCTGATAACCTTGTTCGTTACGTCTTTATGAGTAAGAATAACAGTGAAGGTGGTCTTGTCAATGTCAGAATTGCTACACAGCATTTTTGTGGGAATGTGATCAGGAAAATGATCTTCAACAGAAGGTAACGTCCCACGTCTAAGCGATAGTTACATGACCAAAGTGTCAAATAATTTAAAATAATTTTTTAAGATAGCTAAATATACAAACTTCATGTGCGTTCAAATTCATGCTACCTAGTTTATAAAAATACTCCCTCTAATCCTAAGTATAAGACATATTTGAGGAGATGAATTTGATGCTAAATATAGAACATATTTATAACGTTTTCCAACATTTCTCCAAATTATCCTTATAAATGCTCCCAAATAATAGACAAAGAGGAGATGGTTAGGGTATATGATAATATCATGTTGTTTTAATTAACTCAACTAACATCCTTAACCTAATCAAATCAGGTAAATAGGTCTTATAATTAGGATCAGAGGGAGTATAAAATAGTAACCATTTAAGTTGCTATATACTCCTACATATCTGTACAAATATTACTCCTCTGGTCATGAACTGTAAGATGGATTTCTAATTCATGTCAATTTTTCAAAAAAAAAAAACTATATTAACATTCTTTAAAAAATCATCAAATAATAGAAAATGTGTTTGGAAAGAATATGTCATTTAAATTAACTTAATCAACATATTTAATTTAATCATATTAAATAAAAATTACACTTGTGACCGAGCAAAGTACTCACTCTTGTTTATTTATGGAGGTGAGTTTAATCTTAAATATAAGATCACTTTCTAATTTTTTCAACTTTTCCCTAAATTATCCTTATTTATGTTCCTCAATAATAAACAAATAAGCAAGGGTGAGATTAAAAGTAGAAGGTGAAAGTATATTGGTATTTTAACTAATTTAACTAACAATATGTATTGATTTAATCAAATTAGGTAATTATATTTTATATTCATTATTGGAGGGAGTAATAACTAAATATTATTTTCTGGGACACCAAACTCCTCCTCTCAATTGTTTTTGGTGACAACCCCTCTCATTTCAGTCTCTTTTGAATGTAAAATTGTAAGTTCTAACTCTCTAGTAATAAAAGGGGTGCACGAGTTAGGAAGAACAATTAAAATAAAAAAATTAAATGACCTTATTTAAGCCATGGTGGAAAACCAATGAGCTTGTGGTACTTGGTTTAGCACAATATATAAAATCTATTATACCCCTCCTGATTATAAAATCACTTTAATTTTTTTTTAGAAAAATCAAGGATGCAAAATTAATCACTTTGAATTGTCTATAATTATGTTTTTTTCAGAATTATTTTATTCTACTTATAAATTATCTTATAATCTAACTATATGTGACATAGGTTATGATTCAGTGGTTTAGTTTGTTTTCTTGTCTCACAAAAAGAAATCAAACTGATTTGTTATTTAGGATGTAATAGAATAGTTATCTTTGCGTTTGGGCCAATTGCTAGAGAGGTTCTAATTACCGCACTTTTTAACTGTTAGTTGAAAACAATTTTCAAACTCCATACTTGGGCCTGAGTTAGTACTAGGCCCTTGGAAATTTATAGGAAGGGTCCCTTTTGTGTAAGGCCGAAAAAGAAAAAATAAACCTTTCATAGGTAATGCTATATTTGGTAAACTAAAGATAAGCGCGCTTTGAAATATTCTTAGCTTATAACACTGAACATTTTAGCATCTAGTCTCTTATAATAATCTCAATTATAAAAGCATATTTGCTAGTATATATAGAATGAGCATAAAGGCACGTCTTATTATGTACTGCAGATCCACTAAAAGGAATTTTGATAATGTAAATTTCTTATTTAATTATTAGGTGACAATTACTTGATTAAAATAGATGAAGCGCAAGCTTAA
Organism: Mimosa pudica; assembly: GCA_029929735.1. NCBI lineage: Eukaryota > Viridiplantae > Streptophyta > Magnoliopsida > Fabales > Fabaceae > Mimosa > Mimosa pudica. The sequence continues at coordinate 12,565,285 of JAKELP010000004.1, read as the reverse complement.
TGTGAATTTATAAGGCAGTTAGGCATATTTTTATCAAACAAGCAAATCAAATTATTCAGTTTCCCACAATATGTAATATAAATGCATGTGTGTGTATGGTGCCCTTCAGTTCTTGTAAATTACACCATAAGAAGCAAGAACATCCATGGTATAGTAGTATCTATAGAGAGAGAGAGAGAGAGAGAGAGAGAGAGAGAGAGAGAGAGAGAGAGAGAGAGAGAGAGAGAGAGAGAGAGAGAGACTGTGGTTATTTTTATGGCGGGTCACAATCACCTTAAATTTCACTAAATATAGTATGCCATCAAAACACCCATACAAATAACTTTTCTTTTTTTAGAAAATGTACGTCAGTTTTAAAAAAACGTAATAAAATTTTCTTTACTAATTTATATGTGTTTTATATTTCTATGTAACAGGTATTTTGGAGAGGGTAGAGAGGATGGAGGACCAGGATATGAGGAAATAGAGCATATGAGCGCACTCTTCGTAATGCTGAAATACCTGTATGCCTTCAGTATTTCAGACTATGTGCCGTGCTTGAGGGCACTTGACTTGGATGGGCACAAGACACTGTTGAATAATGCTGTGAGGACAGTGAACAAATATCATGATCCCATTATTGAACAAAGAATCAAACAATGGAAAGAAGGCACCAAGACTGAAACGGAGGACTTGCTTGATGTCATGATATCCCTCAAGGATGCTCAAAATAATAACCCCTTCTTGACCATGAAGGAAATCAAAGCCCAAATTCCAGTTAATAAAGCTTCTTGCATGCCTTTCTATGAGAAATCGATTTCACACACACACACACATTTAAATCAATTAACTAAAATTAATGGGAACTTGATTAATTTTATTTGTAGGAACTCATGTTTGCAACAGTGGACAATCCATCGAACGCGGTAGAATGGGCACTAGCAGAAATGATGAACCAACCAGAGCTTCTTAAAAAAGCCACTGAAGAATTGGACCAAGTGGTGGGAAAGAATAGGCTAGTTCAAGAATCAGACATACCAAAACTAAACTTCACCAAAGCATGTTTAAGAGAAGCCTTTCGCCTTCATCCCATTGCTCCATTCAACATCCCACATGTGTCTACGTGTGACACAGTAGTATCCAAATACTTCATCCCAAAGGGCAGCCACGTGTTACTGAGCAGAGAGGGGCTAGGTCGAAATCCTAAGGTTTGGGAGGAGCCTCTTAAGTTCAAACCAGAAAGACACATCATGAAGGATGGTTCCGATGTGTTCTTGACAGAAGCTGATCTACGATTCATAACCTTCACAACAGGTCAACGTGGGTGTCCAGGAGTGGTCCTAGGCACCACTCTTTCAGTTATGTTGCTTGCTAGGTTGATCCATGCATTCACTTGGACTTCACCTCACCAGCCAGTCAAGCTAGTTCAGTCTGAGACTGACCCTTTCATGGCTCAACCACTTGTGGTTGTCGCAAAACCAAGGTTGCCCAATGAGGTTTACCTCTTGGATTAGTGAAAATAAGTTAAGGCAATACTACTGTCGATGTTTAATACTCCCTCCGTTCCTAAATATAAGATCACTTTGCCTAATTTGGAGAGATTAAGGAAGACAATAAAATTACATGATCTTCCCAAAATACCTCTCAATTACTTAACTTTAAAAGGAGGAGGAGTTTCAATGAAAAGAGGGAGTATAAAGGTAGTTTGGGCAAAACTTGAGATAAAATAGGAAGTGATCTTATATTTAGGAACTTATCCACTTCCCCAAAGTGATCTTATATTTAGGAAGGGAGGGAGTATATGATTCAGTATTTAACTATAAAAGTGGATCTTATATTATAGATCAGAGGTAGTATAATATAATATTAATGCATAAGGTTCAGGAATAAATTCTCAGCGTCTTGTTGTATTACCATTAGATATATGCCTATGTAATCATTCACATAATAATCTGATGAATATATTTGAATTCAGCAATTAATCCTATGTTCTCTATGCTACATTATCAAGTTTCTCTATTGTAGATGAAAATGGTCCATCTTTTATTAACAGTTAGACGGATTAAGATGGAATAATAATAAAAGGGTTCATTTAACGAAACTTTATTATATTGATTTCAGAGATATCTATATAAATTATAAAAGGCAAAGAGAAAGGAAAAACTTGTATCAAATTATAAAAGGCTCTGCTTGGATGAGAGAAAAATGGGAGAGGAAAGAAAATGAGAGGAAAGAAAACAGGGAGGAAAGAAAACAAGGAAGAAAATATAATCCCCCTGTTGCTTGGATGGACGGGGGAAAACAGGGAGGAAAGAAAATGGGTATAGATCAGAATGACTAAAATACCCTTATTGCAAACTCTTTAATAAGAATATTATATATTTTAACAAAGAAAATTATTTTTTTAATAAATCAATAAGTGGGACATCTCTTGAAATTAAATTAAATAAAGGGAATAAATGTAATAATTTACTCCCTCCGTTCCTAAATATAGGACCTAGATGACTTTTTTGAAAAATCCTAAAAAAAGCAAAAAATAAGTTAATTATAAATTGATTTACCTAATTTTTTCTCTTAAACTAGTTTATTTTACCTATAAGCTAATGGGTAATCTAAAAAGATATCAAATATGTCATCATTTAATAACGTATTTCGCAACCTTAATCTCTCCAAAAAAAAATTATCTAGGTCTTATATTTAGGAACGGAGGGAGTATTATCCAATTTAAAAATAATTTTAAATGAAATAAAAAAAGTGATATCATTACAATATATCACTAATAATGGAGCAATTGAATATATCACTATACTTGAATTAGTAATTGTCTAGTTCCAATTGTCTAATTCTGCAAAACCCAAAAAATAGCCAATTGTCCAATTCTCCAAAATCCAAAAAAATGGCCAATTGTCTAAAATGCACACAACAGCGTCTCCTTGAAATCTGGTAAAGTCTAACATGTGCACACATGTAATTTCACTATAATTTCATTATCAAATCACCAAAGAATTTGAGTTGTAACTTCAATATTTGTGAACTCAATCTATAATTTCTCACCAGTATATGTCATGATCTTTCTACACCAGTTTATAAGTAAATCTATCATTTCTACACCAGTAAATCTATCATTGAAGCAATAATAAGGACATCTTATGAAAGCTTTTTGTTTGTCTGTAAACGTTTTGAGATGTTTCCTTACTGCCAATAAAAGGATTAATCTAGACATTTCCATGTGCAGGATGAGAGTTAGGATGGATGAACTCTCTTTCTTATGTGTTCTTACCTCAATTGTTCTTACCTCAATTAGGTTGACTCATGTGCAGGATGAGAGTTAGGATGGATGAAATCTCTTTCCCATCCAGACATAACTGTTCTTACCTCCTAAATTAAGATAAACCACAAAAATAGCAGAACAACTTGGAAGTATGGGCGGTTCCTGCTATAGTCCACCCAACAAAACAAAAACAAAACTTTTCCACCAAAAAGAAAATAGACAGGCACTATAGCAGCTTCTATGGCTACAAAAATCATTATTTGTGGTGCTCATGGGGCCTGCCACTACGGGCAAATTGACAACACTAGTTTGAAGCAGATAACCGATTCACTTAGACTCGGAATTGCACTATTAACAACCAGCATAGTGCAATTATAAATGTCACATGATCTTATCAACAATCTGATACATAAAGTTAACCAAACCATAAGATACAATAACACCTCCAAATCCTAAGGTTATATCTGCCAGATTGGTTATTCAAAAAAGACCAAAATGAGAGAAATAGATAGTCAATTACAAGGAAGGAAATGAAAATTTAGAAAAACTCATCAATCAAAAGCCAAGAAACAAATCAATAAGAAAAAGATAAAAAGAGCAAGAATAAAAGAGATACATATAACATAATACAGAGATAATGCTTGCCTTGAAAGCCCTCTTCCTTCTCTCTGCATCACTGAACGCGCAAACACACACACAAATACTGAACAAACGAAAAATAGAACAAACACACACCCAGCGTTCTCCAACGTTCAACAATCAACCAAAAGAAACAAGCAAGATAAAAAGGGAATTATTTGACCATCATATGCGAAGAGATATTCGTCCGAAAAAAATATGCGAAGAGATAGAAAGGGCGGTGCAAGAAAGATACCTGAGAAGAATGGTTTCTGAAGGCAGGAGAGGAGGAATGGTTTGTGAAATGAGAAGTTCAGGAGAAGAGGAATGGAATGGTTTGTGAAGAATGTGAGAGCCAAGAAGAAAAAGAAGCGCGGGAATGACAAGAGTATAGAGTTGGAGAAAAAATTTGTCCCAAAATCCTCCCAATTTGGGAGGAAAAAGTTGGGGGGAAAATGGGGCTGGGGCCCACACTATTTTCCTTCCCCATTTTCTTCCCTTTCCCACTTTCTCTCCTACCAAATAGTGGAAAATGTTCCCCCTTGCCCCTTTTCCTTCCCCATTTTCTTTTTTACACCCAACACACTATATCTCTCTCCCCACCTTCTCTCCTCTCCCCTCTCTCTCCACCACACCATATCACTCACACATCATCCTTCACACCCCACCGTCCATACATCTTGTTGCTTTAGGTCAAACTGGATATGAAGTGACACATGATATACTCAAAACTAAAATTGATAAGAAAAATATGAAATACTTGTTCTGTTCTTTCTCAGGTTCATTCTATTTCCCTTTCTCTTCCTCTGTTGCTTCACTTCCTTATCTTCTCTAAACTCAATTTGCCATAGATGTTGAAGGTTAGAGCTTTGAACCCGCCTTACATGGTTTTTCCCGATCTGCAGATCTAAGACCACATCAACGTGACGGCCTCCACGCAGGATCAGATCGCCACGACTCCTCCGTCAGATCGCACGACTCCACGCAGGCCGATCTGACGCAAGCGGCACTAGTGCTGGGCGGCGCATGGGAGGAAGGCGAGAAAGTTGTGGAGGATTGCGGTGGCGAAGGAGAGGGGCGGTGGGGTGTGAAGGATGATGTGTGACTTGTGAGTGATATGGTGTGGTGGAGAGAGAGGAGAGGAGAGAAGGTGGAGAGAGAGATATGGTGTGTTGGGTGTAAAAAAAATTGTATACATGTCAAATTTTAATTGGAAACTTGACAAAATGGACATAATTAACTTGATATAAGTTTTCCCCAAAGAGAAATCCCTATAATAAGATAAAATAGAGGAAATACTGGTGTATTTTATTCTATATTATTCTAGAACAAACGGTTTTAGCTTAATATTTATTAATGATTGTTTTTTATACAGTATTAAAGATTGTTTTAACAACAACTGATTTAGTTTTTTTACTTTCATGTGATTTTAATTGTTTTGAGGATAAAACTTTTTTTGCGAACAACCTTATGGTGTGGTGGATCACTAGGTCTATGTGTTTTTAATGTGCTAACAAGAGATTATTAACATTTCAAAGATTATTAATATGGTTCATGCCAAGATATCACTAGGACAAAAGACATTATTAGGGGAAAAACAAATATTCAAAGTGAGTCAAAAATAATGGATGTTTTGAGTTTTAAAATTTTGTTGATATTCGATAATAATAATGAATATGTTATTTGCGGATGACAATGTGCGTCTTTATTTCTGGACAAAACTTATCCATGTACATTCTTTATCTATAGCATTCTGTTGGCTGATCGCTTGCCAAAGTAAAAGATGACAATATTTGCATTTCTAGCACCAAATCCATTCATAAACGCTATGAATGGAACAAACTAAAAGTGAGGGCCTAAACCAAGTATATTTAGTTTAGTCATGAACAAGTTAGGTTATAAGATATTTCCTTTAGCCCCACATTTAAGATCATTTGGTTGTTTTTTTGGAAGCTAAGGAAGTAAAATAGATCCTCTAAATGTAACACATATCACATATAATTATATGATATACATGTTAGTTTATAAGTAGAATAAATTGACTTTAAAAAAAATAACTTAATGCAATTTAAAGTGATTAATTTTACATCCTTAATTTCTTTTTAAAAGTTAAAGTGTTCTTATAGTTAGGATTGAATGAAGTCTTAAGTTTGGACGTCATCTAGTAAAAAAAAGACCCTCAATCCTTCGATCGAGAAGGGGTGTGATGGTCAAAAGGCTCAATTTTGATTAGTCAATCCACTCTAATAATAGAACCTAAAAAAAGTTAATTAAAATTTTTGTTATCTAGCAGATTATGGAAAAAAGAAGACCACATATGACCTTTAATTAGATGCATGAAGACCTTTTTTCTAAAGTAAGGGTAACACTTGATATCTTTTTGAGTTCTAAATAGCTTTTTTCCATCACCAAAACACAATCTCAACCGTTGATTTAAAATAATCTAACCCATTAAATCAGCCATTGGTCCAACTCTCCCTCCCACCATCCCTCTGACGATCACGTCAGCGCCGACACAGCTGATGGAAATGTGAGCCTTCACAATTGCTAACAATGAAGAGAAATTAATGTTTATTAATAAGACAAAATCATTCAAAATGTTTATTTCAGTCACTGATTTTGTAAAATCATTTCAGTCATCACAATTGTGCCAGTGAAGCTAACTGAAATGTGAGCCTTCACTGATTTATTAATGAGAACAAATCCCAAACTCATTCATGTATATATACATATATATACATATATGAAATGTGGATGATTGCACCTGTAAGGTTGCTTTGCCTTTCTTTTACAGGGTGTCTTTTTTAAGTAATAAGAAGTATCAAAGTAGGAAAAGTACTTATCCTTGTCAGCTTGAGTGATGCATATCCTCGTCTTTTAAATCCTTATCATGTTTTCCTTGAAGTTTCACATGATTAGGGTTATAATTATAATTATAATATTCATGAGCCAAATCATGAAATTATTCATAATATAGGGGAATTTGTTATGAAAGCTCACACCATGAATCTCTATTGCCTGTCAAATAATTATTATCAATGCGATTTAAAGTTAACGAGTTTTTTCTCCCGTGCGTTGCACGGGCTACATATGTATCATCTAAAATTTGAGTATACATTTGTAATGAAATTTAATAAAGTATGATTTTTGAGACTTAATTTTTTGGATATATTTCATATCAAGTAGCTACACCTATCATGCATTCGAGTTTTTCCTCCCGTGCTGAAATTATATTTGGCAACCACAAAGAACAAAAAATCAACCAAGACTGGTGATACATGTATAGCAAATACCAAAGTAATAATTCAAAAGTTGACAATAAGAACGTACAAACATCATGAAAGTAATAGCATAAAAAAGCAACAATAATTTGAAGAAGCCAAACTAATTCAAAACAAAATTAATGTGACAAATCTTATGCGACATTAGTGAAATAAAACATCCGTGTTTCCCACGCTTCGCGTGGTTGGTTGATAATAAGGCATTTTAATATTTGAGTAGTATATGATAACTTTAATGATATAGAGTAGTATGAGATAAATCATTTAAGTAATCTATCAAAATTTTAATAATTATATAGATGAAAATTGAAGAAATCATTGGAGGATAAAGCTCTTAAAATCTGCAATTCTCTAAGAAAGCTGAAAATATAATAGCTAATTCAATTAACATACACAATGAAAATTGCATATACCGTTGAGGCAAATAGAGTTTGCAAGATGCCTCAACCCTCAAGTTTTAATTAATGTACATCAATAATACCAGCGAGATAACTATGACTATTACTGCAAAGATAGAAAATACTATGGGAGTTATGTCAAACACTTTACAATAAGTCAGATTGTGAATTTAAAAAAATGCATAGCATGGTTTACGCATGGTTTACCCGACTGGGTTAAATTCACTATTCAATATAAATGCCTACAAAGAATCATCACTTAACGAAAACAAAATAGACATGCTCCGCAATATCCAGTAATGTCTCCAAAAACAAAGCAGGCGACAAAAGACCATGCAACCTGAAGAAAAAAATGCTACTGCACATAAGATTTTTTAATGATATATCTTGGTTACTATAGTAGAAACTGAAATGAACATGACTGGAAATAATGTTGCATGCTCAGCTTGAGTGATTCATATCCTCGTCTTTTAAATCCTTATCATGTTTTCCTTGAAGTTTCACATGATTAGGGTTATAATTATAATTATAATATTCATGAGCCAAATCATGAAATTATTCATAATATAGGGGAATTTGTTATGAAAGCTCACACCATGAATCTCTATTGCCTGTCAAATAATTATTATCAATGCGATTTAAAGTTAATGACATCCATTCAAAGGAAAGGTTTGCCATAAATGTAATGTTCTCTTGAAAACAGTCATTTTTTTTAAAAAAAGAGCTCAACTACAATGTATTTGCGAGTTGTTTTTAAACAATGAGATAGTTGGTCCCATTCATAGGTAAAGGAGGGAGTTCTCTTAGGCTTCGACAACTAAAGAAAACCATGCCGAATCATTCAAATATGGATCAACAAATCCATGTAACTGATCTCACTTAGTTAGATAACACTTTGTTGTTGTTTTTTAACCAATGAAATAAATTCATGTTCTTGGTTTTTCTTGCTTCATTTTTTCCCTTTTGAGAAGTAAGGGATGTATGTGGGGTAGGTAGACTACACTTCGAGTGGACTCTTAATTTGCTCTGTTAGATTTGTTTCCATTGTTCTCTATATTTAGATTAGTTGATATTGTATCCATTTTATCGTAAAACAATGCTTACTTCTTGCAACACACAAGCACACATTTTTTTGGCTTTCTTTGTTGTTTAGTGTGTTCTCACATTACTTGTATGTGTCTTTTCGGCATCTATATTTTCTATTTAAGTTGAGATTTTTTGTGGACAAACGTGTGATTTACTGATTTTTTTAAGTTTTACCTAACTAGGTAGCAGACTATCCAATTTCATTATCTTACCCATTTTTTCAAATTTAAAAACTTCCTCTCCTTAAATCCATTTCAACCCTCAACACCCACTTCTACTATTTTTCTTACTTTCCATTTTTTCCCTCAACCCTCCGCTCAACATTAAACCTTCAACCACATCGATCACAACATGAAAGCTGAACAAATTGCATTACTGTCTGAGAGATTGATGGCTCTTGACCCTCTCTGAGAGATTGATGGTTCAAAATTCTGTAAAGAGACTCTCCATATAGTTTTTTACCGATAAAGGGGAGCAAAGTTTCATTTTGTCATGTGCATTCTTTTTAATTATCTTTTCAAGAATTTTTTTTTCTTCTAACTAGCATCAATCGTGCGTTATACACGGAGAATATTATATTTTATACTTTGATAGCATACACACTATATAACTCTGATACCATAAAATATTATTAATATTTGTTAAAATTTAATAAAATTCAATAAAATTTAGTTTTTATCTTTCTTATATTTTTTTACCATAACCTTTCTTATATTTGTTAAAATTTTATAACTATACTACAATCTTATAAGATTAAACTTCAATTTCAAAGAAACACTCCCTTCAAATCTCCCAAACAAATAGTATAGTTAGTTACATTAATTATTTGCCCATATTTATATTATTTAGATTACCCAATTTTATACCCTAGTTCAAAACCCTCGCAATCCGCAGGCACTAATAACATTTTAATAGATGAAAGTTATGTAAGTATGACTAATATTCAAAGGAGAGAAAAATTTAAAATAAATCCTTGTGAAGCATCATTAAAAATTGTTTCATTGACATCATTTAAAGATACACAACTTTCTAAAGCCACAAGAAATTCTTTTTTCACATTCTAAAGTTGTATAATTTTGTAATAATGAGATTAATAAAAGTATAATTAAAATAACAAAAATACAAGTTTAAAATGTTGAAAGTCTTGAACTTAACATAAATTCAAAGAAACAAAAAATAACAAAGACTACAGAGAATACAATGATAATATAATGTGTTGCGTGAGTCAACAATAAGGTAGGATAATTCCTTAACATTAAGGGTTATTAAGTACCAAAAGGGCAGCATAACAATTAAAAAGGGCCACATATATAACAATTAAAAATGTACAGTATTTTTTAATGAACCATAATGTTTTCCTCTTCGAGAGGTTTACCTCTTGGATTAATGTACTATGAATCAATAATGGGGAATTACTAGTGACTATTACGTTTTCTAATAAAACCTTTGAACGAGGCCGCATGGTTGTCATTATATTTTCAGACCATATTACTAGATATCCAAGGTTGCCAAAATATTATGCATTTTTTTTCATTGATTTTTTCACTAAGGTAAGATTCGAATTCTAGTTCTCTTTTTTTGTGGACAAACTGCCCAACGCTACATCAAATGCCTTTAAGTTAGCAGTGACAATATTTTTATTTGAATATGGGATTTTAGTATTGTACTTTTATGTTACGTCTAAAGTAATCCGAGGTTATAAGTGTTTGTTGTCTTGTTGAGATAGAAGTTAGAATCTTTACGTAACCATGTACTGTAGGCAAAGTGAATAATACTACTATTTTAGGATGACCTAAAGGCCAGAATTAATTAAATATAACATAACTAAATTAGGAACTGTCAGTTCATCACACATATATAAATGTACAATGGCACTATTAAAGCACAAGGCATGGAGGCAAGCATACAAAACGTGATAGCGAGGTTTATCCAAGGATTTCTTCCCTCCAGAAAAATTAGGGTCATTAAATTTTTTTTTTCTTAGTTCCTATTAAAAAGTTGTTCATTGGTTTAATGCTTACATAAGGAGTTGCTATTTATGGACAGAAACGGACCCTTACTATATACACGGACCCTTACTATATACTCTAAAGTCTAACCAATAAAAAGTCATAATCCTCTTCAACTTTCCATTTATAAACTGGTTTTTTGGTCGGGATTTATAACCTGGTTGACTATTCAAACTTACGAAGTTTCTTTGCCTTTTGAAATTAACGCTTCAATTATGTGTTCACTTCAAGAGATGGTTTGTAAACTTATGGGGATATACAAGGAGATGTAAAGTTCATTTTCATTTTACATTTACTGATAGGTTATCATGAAGATGGATATTGCAATTTTTTGGGAAAATTAATTTGTAGTCCCTCACAAGGGACTTAATAGTAGAAAAGTCTCATAAACTTCACATATTAAAGTAGGTTATATTAAAGTAGGGTCCCTAGGGACATTACTTTAATATACTTCAAATACAAAAAGATCTGATTGCCCCTCTGTGGGACTGTGACAAGGTTATGGGCAAGGAATGACAAGGTCATGCGCACGTATAACAAGATCATGAGAAACTCTAACAAGGTCATGACCCACCTGTGACAAGTTAATGGACAAACATTGACGATGTCATGGGTAGGAATGACAAGGTTATGCACACGTATAACAAGTTCATGGGAAGGGAAGAAGGGGTAATTTGGTCTTTTTGTATTTGAAATATATTAAAATAAGATCCCTAGGGACCCTATTTAAATATGTGGAGTTTATGAGACTTTTCTATTAAGTCCTTTGTGACGGACTACAAATTAATTTCCCCAACTTTTTTCTATTATATAATAAAATGTTAAGAAATGGGTTGGGCTCATCACCCAAAATTTAAGGATAGTAGAGCTCTTAACTCATGATTAATTATTGATATTTTGGAATATGAAATTTTGGTCTTTGAAACATATGTTAAGCAAACTATTTGTCTACTCGCACAAGTAGGATTTACCTAGCATCTTAAAATGAAGCATCTATCAGTTCATAATAATAAAGGTTTGAATGTGAATACTAGTAGTACATATATAATAATATATAGATATAAATTTATTTGGGAAAATTAAATATAAGTCCCTGGTCAGGGACATAATACTGGAAAGTCCCAAAAACTTGAATAATTAAGGTAGAGTCCCACATTTTGCAAAATAATTAAAGTAGAGTCCCAAAGGACTCTACTTTAATTATTTTGGAAATGTGGGCCCCACAATTAATAATATTATATTCTCTCTCTCCTCCCCCTTCTTCCTCTTCTTCTTCATCACAACCACCCACCCCCTCCCTCTGCCGCCGCCGCCGCCCTCTGGCGCCGGAAAATGCATATATAATTTCCGGCCGCCGCCCCCCCTCCGGCACCGGAGGGAGGCAGCGACCGGAAATTATATATGCATTTCCGGCGCCGGAGGGTGGCGGCGGCGACGGAGGGCGGCGTCGGCGGAGGGTGGCTGCGGCGGCTGCGGAGGGCGGCGGCGGCGACGGGAGGAGGTGAGTGGTTGTGATGAGGAAGAGGAAGAAGGGGGAGGGAAGAGAGGAGATAGGAGAGAGGGAATATAATATTATTAACTGTGGGCCCCACACTTCCAAAATAATTAAAGTAGAGTCCCTTGGGACTGTACTTTAATTATTTTGCAAAATGTGGGACTCTACCTTAATTATTCAAGGTTTTAGGACTTTTCCAGTATTATGTCCTTACCAGGGACTTATATTTAATTTTCCCAACTTATTTTTTAAGAAACACTGTTTTTTTGTGTGCATAGAAACACTGTTTTGAACGCAATAAAAGGTTGCATCTATTTAACTGAGTGGATACGATGAGATACATTTGAACACAACGATTGCAATTAGTTATGTAAATATAGTTGTATAACATAAATGACTTGTTTAGATAGCATCTATGTCACTCATTAAGGTTGGGTCATTCAATAAGTGAAATTAAGAAATGAATGGTCGTGTTCAGAAAAAAATTTCATTTACTTGTAAATCTACTTATAAGTGGAAAAGGAGTGCCGTTGACGAATAAATATGAAAACAATATTTTTCTATCTAATGCCTGTCCTACATTTTAATTATTGGATTTATATAATACTTATCTTGACATGAAGATTGACACGTATTTGACAATTTTGTTCTCTTTTTTTTGGTAACTAAATGACAAAGGGCTAAATAACACTCGAATGATGTGGTACACCGGCCGGTTCAAGTTACTCATATTTGATGAATGATTAGACCTGAAATCTGTATAATACCCATGCTTAGCTAGGCTACACATTGTTAATAAAAGTCTGTTCATATTGCCTAGGATGTATATTTTTTTTTCACTTGATTGCATAATATCTGTCTTCTCTGTTTCTCGAATCCTTTTGGCGACCAGCTTCAACGATTATATACAAATTCTAATTTTGTGAAGCAGAGATATTCAATATCTTAGATACAAGGTTTGCAACATCCTTGTCTTGGTTAAACAAAATTCATCCGTGGGTTTTTGATAAAGGACAACCAATTTTCTGGGGATAACGATGCTGGTGATCAATAATAATACTATGGTTATCAGAAAACAAGATCCGATCGATAAGAATTACATAGTGGTTGGCAAGAAATTAAGTTTTACCACCATATACCTTTGGGAAAATAAAATAAAAAGATAATCACAGAAAATTATTCTAACATGAATTGGGTGCTAAGCTTCCCCCGTTATAAAAGTATCCTTGACCTCTATTATAATGAGAGAAATTGAATTTCTTGTAACATGTCTCAATAGTATGTCTCGGCTTACTACTACAATATGAACAAACTTTCTGATTATTATTACTCATAGATGATTAATTTTGATGAACCAGTGAATTGAGAATGATGTCAAGATGTCACCCTATTAAAACAAACAATAGGATCTATGCAAAATTGTGGCCGAAGAAGATGAAGAAGTCGAATCAGTCGAAGAAGATGAAGATGCCATCAATTATCAATCTTATAAACAAAACTGAAATCGAGATGAAGATCAAAGGTGAATCCCAACTCAACTATCGGAGAAAGTAAGGAATCAAGTGATGGAAATCTGAAATCAAGATGATGAAGAAGATGAATTTCAACACAAATTGTGGAGAAAACAAGAAAGCAAGCGGAAGATACGCTCTGGTACAATATCACAATAAGAGAAACTGAATTTTCATTGATTGAAAATAGCTAGTTTACACTTATTTATATATACAAATCTGCCCTTGTAACTAATTCTAGTATTTGTAACTAATCTAACTACCTAGACCCACCACTTGGTTACTCTATTAACCTCCATTAGAGCTATTTTGATTCATATACACCTGCATTGGATAGTTTGAAGCTCCAACATGAGCATTCATATCATTGTGATTGGAATCGCTATTCAGATCTATCTGCATGGCTGCGCTGGGTTTAGCTACTTCAAGCTGTCTTCTATTGCTGGTGTGTCGCTTGCTAGGTGCTCCAATCACATTAAACTCTTCTTTGAGAACCATCTCATTAGCGTCAGCTTCGCGCTCTAATGGGCGTTTCTTCTTACGAAGCATCATGGTTACGTTGTGGACCGCCTTTTCGTGATGGTGCACACGTTGCAAGTATCTGACAATGCCGCATCAGCAAGAGCATCAAGGCCTGAGGGTTCAAATTGAAGTGACATAATATTCTGTTAATCTTCTAGTTTTTAAGTCTGGCAAAAATTAAGGGCAAACATAGAGATCCAGGAATTATTATGCTAAATCTTATAGGATTAAAAAACTAAAAGGGTGAAATCCACTTTACAGGAATATTAGAAAGAATTGTGATATCAGCATGAATGAACCGTTTCAGAAGGGACTTGGCAGGCTACGTTTTTGTTTTTGGAACTACTATGTTCAGATGGGTAAATTTTAAATAAAAATAGTAAACAAATATCAAAATATAATGAAGCTACCTCTTGTAAGCTCGCAAGTAACCGGAATGTCCTCCAATTGGAGAAACACAACATTTGGGCTTCTTCTTATAACAGGCCCAAAAACCTTTTGGATCCATAAGTTAAGTTAATCCAGCTGGCAAAGGGTTGCTCATGTTTGCATCAGTGGACAATGGGGACTTGATCAATTTAATTTGTAGGAACTCATGTTTGCAACAGTGGACAATCCATCGAACGTTGCAGAATGGGCACTAGCATAAATGATGAACCAACCAGAGCTTCTAAAAAAAGCCACTAAAGAATTGGACCAAGTGGTGGGAAAGAATAGGCTAGTTGAAGAATCAGACATACCGAAACTAAACTTCACCAAAGCATGTTTAAGAGAAGCCTTTCGCCTTCATCCCATTGCTCCATTCAACATCCACATGTGTCTACGTGTGACACAGTAGTATCCAATTACTTCATCCTAAAGGGCAGCCACGTGTTACTGAGCAGAGAGGTGCTAGGCCGAAATCCTAAGGTTTGGCAGGAGCCTCTTAAGTTCAAACCAGAAAGACATATCATGAAGGATGATTCTGATGTGAATAAAACAAAGTAAAAGTGAGGACCTAACCATTGAAAACAGAGGAACCTCTATTTTGACAATATTTGCATTTCTAACTCCATATCCATTGATAAACGCTATGAATGTAACAAATTAAAAGTGAGGACCTAATAAAGTATATTTAGTTTAGTCATGAACAAGTTAGGTTATAAGATATTTCCTTTAGCCCTACATTTAAGATCATTTGATTGTTTTTTTAGAAGTTAAGGAAGTAAAATCTGATCCTCTAAATTGTATAACATATCACATATAATTATATGATATACATGTTAGTTTATAAGTAGAATAAATTGGTTTTGAAGAAAAAATTAACTTTTTTTATTACATAAAAAAATTAACTTTAACCAATGGGTAGTTGGTTGAGCTGGTGAGTGGGCTACAACCTCCGTAAGGATGAGAACGCGTGTTCGATTCCTGGGAAGCGTTCTCATTGGGAGAGGAGACAACCTTGCTTATGTGGGCAACACTCCTACCCCTTGAATCCGGATTAAACCGGACGGTGATTAATAAAAAAAGGGTAAAGGTGCAAAAATATGACTAAACTTTACCCTAAGTTGCATTTCTATGACTAAAGTTTCGCAAGGAGCAAAAATACCACCAAACTTGGGATTGAAGTGCAAAACTATGATTTCTGTCAAATATGACGGTGTTGACCGTTAGTCTTCGACATGTAGGATGCTGAGTGTGCAATAATGACCATGTGCAAGTATCACATTATTCAACAAACAAACAAAAATATCATAATGGATAAGACCTTTAATTTATTCTAACACTGTTTGTAACTTGTCACTAAGAAAGATTAACAATGTTAGAGATAAATTGAAGATCTTGGCCAATATGATACTTTTTATTGTTTATTGGCCAATTCGATATCATTTTATTGTTTGTTTGCTAAATTGGTATTTGCATAATTGTTTGTTGGACAAATTAAAATAATTATTAACCCTTCTTTTTGTAAGTGTTGGGTTGCATTCTATTAATAATGATCTTCTTCATTTTTTTACTTTTCCATTGTTTTTGTCTTATTTTATGATCTGCATATTTCTACTAATGTCATGATCTAATCCTAAAAAATATAGTTTTTATTATACTTTTGACAGAAAATAGTCTTGCAAGTTGGCGAGCAAAATATTAATGGATTGGAAGGAGCATCTTTTTCTGAGCTCAATGAAAATGCAACCATAGTTTTATTCTTAACTGAGATAAATTTGTGGAATTTTGTCTCGTTGATACTCCCTCCGGTCCCTAATATAAGAGCTAGCCCCAAAAACGCTTCTTAAGAAAAACATGTGAATGTTAGTTGAGTGTCTGAAGTTAATGTTTCTTTTCTAATATTTTCCATATTTATTATGATATTTTTAAGAGAGAAAATACATAAACATTTATGAACATGAAGGAGAGTTATGGGCAAAGTAGGAAAAAATGCATTAAATGAGGAGAGAATGTGAGATGAACTCTTATATTTGGGACTAAAACCATTCAAATTTTGAGTTCTTATATTAGGGACCGGAGGGAGTAATTTCTAGAAATCATTCATTGATATTTGTTCCCTGCGTGATTTGGTTTACTGATCTATTTGACCATGATCATCTATAACAACTTAACTATGTGATTACATGTTTAACTCATGTTTTGATTGTGAAGATTCAGTTTCACACAAATAAGTTGCTATAGGCTGAGCCTTGAAATATGAACAAGATAGATTAGAAACTAATACGAGACTGGGAGGTTGTCGCATAGTTTACTGCAAATTTTATTTCTAATTATTTATTCAACATCTTTGTTGTCACAGTCACTCTCTGATCTTGCATTCTGATGATATTAAAGACCATTTAAACAAATGTGGAGTAAAATGCACTAGAATCAGAGAGCATATATGAAAGGGGAAAAAAGAGTTCAACCCAGCATATGAAAGGGTAATGGGGAGTAAATGTGAAGATGCTTTATCGTGACCAATTTACACAAAATTTTAGTGTCCCATTGCACTTGTACAAGGATTGGACTTTATCCAGAGGTTTACCTCTAGGATTGATGTAGAAATTAATAATTGGGAGTTACTAGAGACTATAATGTTTTCTAATTATTTTTACCATTATAATGTTTTCTAATTAAACCTTTGAACGAGGCCACATGGCGGTCATTATTATATTTTCAGACCATATTACTGGATATCCAAGGTTGCCAAAATATGATGCATTTTTTTCATTGCTTTTTTCACTAAGGTGAGATTCGAATTCTAATTCTCTTTTTTTTTTTTTGTGGACAAACTGCCCACCGCTACATCAAATAAATGCCTTTAAGTTAGCAGTGACTAAAGTTTTATTTGAAGTTACTATAGGATTTTAGTATTTTACTTTTAGGGTCATTGATTTTTTTTCTTAGTTCTTATGAAAAAGTTGTTCATTGGTTTAATCAAGGTTTTGAAACCCGACCCGAGCCGGACGGTCCGACCGGTCGGACCGTCGGCCGGTGGAAAAACGGCTCGTTTGATTCTGTTGGGCCGCTTCGCTGGTCAGCCTGCTTTAGGCCGCTTTTAAGCCATTGTTGACCCGGGAGCCGGAGTTGGGCCGTGAACCGGAACGAGCAGGCCCGGTCAGAAATTGAAGGCTGCAAAAAAAAAATATATCAACAGAAAAAAAAGAACTTGATTAAAAAAATATCTTCATCCTAATTATATTAAGTTATTAAGTATTAACAATATTTATATATTTAATTTTCATTAAATTATTACGTCACCGGTTCGACCGAACGGTCCGACCGTTTCAACCATGACCCGCTCAGTTTTCCAACTCGACGTCCGGCTCGGGTTTTAAAACCTTGGGTTTAATGCTCACATGAGGAGTTGCTATTTATGGACAAGAAACGGACCCTTCCTATTAAAAAAAATATTTATCTCTTTGTTGATCTTTAAATTACTTATCAAATAAGATCCAACATTGGAATTGAAAATATTTATTATGGGAGAAGTTGAGATTCAAAAGGATGGTACTCCATGCTCGTGTCAGATATGAGGTGCAAGTTGCAAGGAAATCTTTTGGAAGCATTTGCACGTGAGTAATCAACTCGCCTAACATTTCTCTATAAATAGTTAGGAAGCCTTGATATATAGAAGCCACACGTTCAACAATAATTTCCATTACATCTCTTTAAAGTCTCTAAATCCAAATCAATCTCTTTGGTTTTCAAGCCGTATGGAGTATTCACTTTTCTCCTTGTCTCGACCATTCTCCGGTCATATTCCAAGCTCTTGCTAGTTGCTCTCTTCACACTCAAACTCCTTAGCCTCATCAAACTCCCTACTTTTACCCATAAACGCCAAAAATATAAACTTCCCCCAGGTCCAAAGCCATGGCCAATCATCGGTAATTTACCCGAAATGTTTTTAAACAAGCCTGTACCCAAATGGATGCACAAGTTCATGAAAAACTTAGACACCGAAATTGCATGTTTTAAATTTGGAAATGTGCATGTCATCGCTGTGACTAGTCCTGCCATTGCTTGTGAGTTCTTGAAGATACAAGATGATGTGTTTGCATCAAGACCTATAAGCATGCCGTCTAATCTTGTAAGACGTGGGAAAAGAATTTAATTGGGATTTTCAATGGGGTAATTGATATGAAAAGTAAGTTTTCAAAGACAATTAAAATTTGGGGAAAAGAAATGAAAGATTTAATCAAATGAGATGGAATTGCTCTAGAGGAATGATTGGAAATAACTATCCTAACTTAATTAATATGTTTTGGAGAGTCAATTATCCTAACTCAATTAAGATGTTTTGGGGAGTCAATTAGGAGGCTAATTCAATAATTTACCAAATCTCATGAATTCATGAGTCCAATTACCTAATTAGTGTAACTCCAACTGACTAGAAATTGTTAATACCTTTACCACTTTTGAGTTTCTCTAAGTTTGATCTAGAATAACAAACCTCACCAACCAACAAGTGTAACAGATAATCTCAAAAACACATTAGGCATTGGAGTATTATGTACTTTAAAGTGTGATTAATGATTTGTAATACATTAAGGTCAATTATATAATATATCTAAATTTATCTAATTAAAACGTGAAATAAGGGGAAGGGTCTATTGAAATAAGGGCTTGAATGCTTGATATATAGAGAAAAGATTAAAAACTGTGAACACGTGCTCCATATGAATACAAGGTACAAAAATAGTAATGAACAAATATTTGGAGAAAAATATCAACCTTTTCTCCCGAATGGGGAAGATGTATGTGAAAAAAATAGACCAAAACAAGAACAAGATAATTCTTACTATTTAGCATATCTCAACCAATAATTTATGGGAGTAGATGTTCAATGAGGATGTTCGAATTAGCCTGCTTGCGGAGTAGCTCTCCATATGTTTTTTTAACGATAATGGGAGCCAAGTTTTATTGTCGCTTAGACATTCTTTTTAATTATCTTTTCAAGAAACTTTTTCTTTTTCTTTTTTAGGCTAATAAACAATTATACAAGTATCAGAATGACCAATAAACAATAAAAAAATATTATATTGGACAAGAATATGAATTTCTTCTAACACCGTTAGTAACTTGCCACTAGAGTGTTAGAGATAAATTGATGATATTGGTCAATATGATACTTTTTTATTGTTTATTGGTCAATTCGATACCATTTATTGTTTGTTTGCTAGATTGATTACTTGTGCAATTGTTTATTGGCCAAAATAATTATTAGCCATTCTTTTTTCTTACACTAAGTGTTAGGTTTCCATTAAAATAGAGGAAATATTGGTGCATTTTATTTTATATGATTGCATAACAGACGGTTTTAGCTACTATTTATTAATGTTTGTTTTTACAACAACTGATTTAACTTTTTAATTAAATTTCTTGTGATTTTAATGTTGTGAGGATAAATTATTTTCCAAACAAACCTTGTGGTGTGGTGGATCACTAGATTTGTATGTTTTTAATGTGTAAACTAGAGATTATTAACATTTCAAATATTATTGAAATGAATTATAATTGGACTCAATGCATTGTTATGTCCACTAATCACACCTCTAAGGTGCTTAATAATACCTAATTAAAAGAATTCATGAATTAAGTATTAGACTTGTCGATTGATGATGTTTGGTACTTAGATCATAAACTCAAGGGTGTTAAAGAATTTAACAATTTCTAATTAATTGGATTCCATAAATTAGGTAATTGACTTATGGGTCCATGGGATTTGATAACTTAGTAAATTAGCACCCAAATTGACTCCCCAAATGTATTAAATGAGCTAGGATAATCATCATCAATAATCTCCCAAGAACAATTCTATCTCATTTGATCTAATATCCATTCCCCCCCCCCCCAATTTTTAGTTGTGTTTGAAAACATATATCTCATATTAATATTTTGAAAATTCTAATTAAATAATGAAATTTCTCATGTCCACAAGTTTTACATTTGATTATTAGGGTCCTTTTGTGTTAGACTCCTCCAAATGAATGATAACCATAGATTGACTTCCACTAACCTCTTAATTCTTAATATTCTTTAAGGACTAGACTAGAGGCAACACTACATCAATACACTTCAATTGTAAACACAAAATTAGTGTCCTTCATAAGGCCTATGGCACCTCGCTGTTTTTATTTAGTTCTGATTTTAGTCCAAAATGGAAGGCTCCCTTAAAGAATTATATGTATATTTTTCCAATTAAATAAATTAAAATCTCTTACATCCTCTTGTCCTCTTGTCCTTCATGCCTAATTATTCTTTTCATGCATGCATATGCGGGTATGCCTGTTGCTATATATGGAGCATGGACTATGCTGGATTTACCATGCACGTGTAGCTCGCTAGCATTACCGGAATATTTTAATTGAATATGCAAGGTTTGCATGCCAAAACATCACTAGGTTAAAAGACATTATTAGTGGAGAAACAGAGATTCGAAGTGAATTAAAAAATAATGGAAGTCTTGAGTTTTAAAATTTGTCTGGCATGATATCCAATAATAATAATTAGTGAATATGTTATTTGTGGATGACAGCGTGTCTTTATTTCTGGACAACTTTTCCACGTACAATCTTTATCTATAGCGTACTGTTGGCTGATCGGTTGCTAAATTAAAAGATGACAAGATTTGCATTTCTAACTCCATATCCATTGATAAACGCTATGAATGGAACAAATTAAATGTTAGGACCTAACCAAGTATATTTAGTTTCGTGATGAACAGGTTAGGTTATAAGATATTTCCTTTAGTCCTAAATATAAGATCATTTGATTTTTTTTTAAAGTTAAGGAAGTAAACTAAATTGCTAAATTTTAACGCGTCACATGTATATGATAAATATATGTTTGTTTATAAGAAAAATAAATTGGTTTTGAAGAAAAATAATTAACTTTAGGCAATTCAAAATGATTAATTTTACATTCTTAATTTCTCTAAAAATGTCAAAATAGTCTTATAATTAGAACTCAATGAAGTATTAAGTTTGAATGTGATCCAGTAAAAAAGACCCACAATCCTCTTATCAAGAAGGGGTCCAGAAGATTATGGAAAAAAGAAGACCACATGAGGTGGGAAGATCTCTTAATAACGTAAAGGTAATAGCGCCTGATCTCTTAACGTGTATGGCTGACATTTTCTGTAGATGGACCAACACACCAATTAATAATTGAGTAGCACCATGAATTTTTCACGTGTATAACCAATATCACATTCTCCCACCTGAATACTTCATTTACTTGATCGAGAATCATATCCATAGCCATTAATTTGGGCAGAACCTACTGTACTGTGTGAATTGCCCCTAAACTTCAACGTAGCCACACACTCATCTTAACCCTTGGGTGGATTGTAACGGTTTTGCTTTCCCTATCGGAGAGGATCGTCGGTGATGCAAGGATGGTGATTAATCTACAATTTCTTCCTTTTAAAAAAAATTTGGATACATAAACTCACCTGAGCATGGTCAAAGTTAAAAGAAAAGGCAATAAAGACAACTACGTTTCTACACTGATACAGTGATACTATTCAGAATAATTCTCATAAAATCTGAAGTGCGGTTGGTAAAAAAATAAATGTGACAGTTTCCCACACAATCATGACCTAGGCTGGTTATGGCGTCTACTAAAGCGCTTTGTTCCCTAGGAATATGGGTGAGAGTAGTCTCCCAATCTCTGTGCATCAGAAGGGGAGACCTCCCTAAACAACTCTCACATGGCCCATGTTATCGAGTACTCCCTCCGGTCCTAAATATAAGTCACGGTTGACTTTTTTTGGAGATGTTAAGGTTACAAAATATGTTATTAAATTATGACATATTTGATAAATTTTTATATTAATCATTAGTTTGTAGGTTAAACAAACTAGTTTAAGGGAAAAAAATTAGTTAAATCAATTTATGATTGACTTATTTTGCCTTTTTAGGATTTTTCAAAAAAGTCAAAGACGACTTATAATTAGAACCGGGGGAGTACCAACTGAATGCAATTTAACAATCTGCATGTATATTTGATAATTTAATCTTAGAGTAGTCATCTTTTAAAAAAAAAATTTTTTATTTAGAAGTATTTAAATAATTATAGAAGATCAACGAAGAGATAAATATTTTTTCCATAATAGCCATAAGAGTAAAACAACATATTAATAAAGTGGTTGGGAGAAGAGGAATAAATATGTGTGAAATAATTGTGTTTCCCAAGTTAATCCTTATGACGGTGTATATGAGAGAGAGAGAGATGTAGAGTAATACTCCATAATAATTATAGTTGGAATGAAATATTTAACCATAATGAGGGACAAAATGGGTAAAACATCATTAAATATTCTAACTATCCCATGTAGCTCTTATATTTAAGGACAAATTCTTTAAAAAAAAGGTTCTTATAATAAAGGATGGAGGGAGTACTAATATACAAGGACAAAAATAGAAATCATGTATTTGTTTTTGTCCATGTTATTACCTCTTTTATTTTGGACCAAAAAACTTGTCATGTTATCTTTTATATTTAGGACTAGAGGGAGTAAGAAATAAACTTTCATTCTAATCATCATGCTCTTATTAATAAATGTTAGGCATACAATAAAAGAGTAACTTGTATAAAAAGGGGAGTTAAGGTCAAAGATATACATGTGTTTTCCTAAAAGATCACTCAACATCAAAATGGACCAGACATACACATAATTTTATTATATTTGGTAAAAAAAATGTACATATATTAGACTTAAAAGCACATAATTTGTTGAAAATATCTAACTAACGATGTTAGAGAAACTGAAAGAAAGAAGTTACCATCATTGTGTATTTTTTAATAGATTAATTGACTTTTGAAATATATGAAAACTCGTGTATTTTTGGCAAAAAAAAAAGCGATGATGTGTGATTTTTTGGGCGAAACAATATAATATTTTTAACCTTTAACCGAAAAAAAAATTAAAGAGTAATAATAAGGGGAAGTATGACAAAGAATATACTAGGGAGAAATAATTAAAAGTCTCATAGGAAGAAGGATGGTTAATATGAGGTTCCAAGAGTTGTAACTTGAAAGTTACAACTTCTAGGACTTACAATAACAAATTTGACCTAGTAGTTACAATTCATATGACCTCATCTTAATTATATTTCTTTCATTGTAACTCTAATAAATTCTCCCAATATATTATTGGAAAAAGATGCATGGAGAGAGATAATATAATTAATTAAAGGAAAAATGATAAAAGTGAATTAAATGTTTGGACAATAATCCTTAATTGGAGGTAGTGCTGCTTTTGAACTGCCCGTCAACTAAGTCAACAATTTTGATGTTAAATATATAATCCAATAAATTGTTATCTAAAAATTCATGCATATCAATAACCAACTAAATCAATTTTTAAAGATCTTTAAATTACTTATCTAATACTAAGATCCAACATCGAAAATACAGTATTTATTATGGGAGAAGTTGAGATTCAAAAGGATGGTATATGCTCATCATGTCAGATATGAGGTGCAAGTTGCAACAAGAGAATCTTTTGGAAGCATTTGCACGTGAGTAATCAACTCGGCTAACCTTTCACTATAAATATTTAGGAAGCCGTGATATATAGAAGCCACAGGTTCAACAATAATTTCCATTACATCTCTTTAATTAATAAACCCAAATCAATCTCTTTAATTTTCAAGCCGTATGGAGTATTCATTTTTCTCCCTTGTCTCAACCATTCTCCGGTCTTATTCCAAGCTCTTGCTAGTTGCTCTCTTCACACTCAAACTCATTAACCTCATCAAACTCCCTACTTTTACCCTTAAACGCCAAAAATATAAACTTCCCCCAGGTCCAAAGCCATGGCCAATCATCGGTAATTTACCCGAAATAATGTTTTCAAACAAGCCTGTACCCAAATGGATGCACAAGTTCATGAAAAACTTAGACACCGAAATTGCATGTTTTAAATTTGGAAATGTGCATGTCATCCCAGTGACTAGTCCTGCCATTGCTTGTGAGTTCTTGAAGATACAAGATGATGTGTTTGCATCAAGACCTATAAGCATGCCGTCTAATCTTGTCTCCCGTGGTTATTTAACGACGGCGCTTGTCCCATATGGTGATCAATGGAAGAAGACGAAGAAAATGATAAGCAAGGAATTGCTTTCTCCGGTGAAGCATCAATGGCTTCATGCCAAAAGAATGGAGGAGGCCGATAATCTCATGCACTATGTCTATAACCAATCCAATAGTAAGAATAACGGCTTTGTGAATGTGAGGGTAGTTGCTCAGCATTACTGCGGGAATGTGATCAAAAAAATTATCTTCAACGAAAGGTAATGTTTTGAATAGTTTATAATCAACAGCGCCTCATGTCTTAATTACAGCTAATAGACGATGACTAATTTATAAATACAAATAAAATTCGTTAACTCCAGTTGTTTGTAACAAATGTGCCTAGGTTTGCCTAAAATATTATTTTTATTAATTACGTATGTTATAGAACTGCTCCTAATTGAAACCTCCATATATAATATGTGCAATGTACAAGGATATATGCAGTTTGGGAAAAAAACAATAATAGATTTGAAAGATAAAGAGTTTGGGTGTCTTATACATGGGAGTTAAGTGGATTTCTTGTCTAACAATAACTCTCATATTTATATTAGGACTGAATATAATATATACACATACATATAACTCTATACATACACACATATAATTAATAAGATGATGGTACATTCTAATTTAATAGGTACCTAGGAGGTGGTGGTGAGGGTGGAGGACCTGGTTTCGAGGACGTAGAGCATGTGGATGCATTGTTCACATTGCTTGGTCACTTGTTTCCTTTCAGTGTTTCAGAGTTTGTGCCAAGCTTGAGAAGACTGGACATAGATGGACATGAGAGAATAGTGAAGAACGCTTTGAGGATAGTGAACAAATATCATGATCCCATCATTGAAGAGAGAATCAAACAGTGGAAGGATGGAACCAGGAATGAAACCGATGATTTGCTTGATGTCATGATTTCACTCAAAGATGACAGTAAAAACTCCCTATTGACCCATCAGGAAATCAAAGCCCTAATTTTGGTAATTACTTTTAAAATCGTATTTGATCGATTTATTTCCTTTCCCATTATTATAACTTATAAGACATTTTTTTGTTAAAGGCAACACTGTAAATTTGGTGTTTATTGAGAACTGAATAATCTAAAATCGATAAATAGGTGTGTTGTCAATATAGGTAAGATTGTCTCTTCTCTCATAAGAATACTTCTCGGGATTCAAACACATGTTCTCATTTTTATATGGGGATAAAGTTCACTTAACAGCTCAAATAACTATTATAAAACATGTTTTTATGGACTTAAATTAGCCATGTGAGTATTTGCTTTTTACGTGTAATATGCTAAAACATTTCACATTATTTGACACATGTAAAACACGCAAGGAAAGAGGAGGAGCCCAAGGCGACAACCTTGGCCCATGATAAGTTCCCATTAAGGGAAAGGGTCATTATTACTTTTATTTTTCTGTTCCTCTTTATTTCGTATTATCCCTTTAGATTCAAAGCCGATCATACACGTCCCATTTTAGGTACTACCATATGGGCCCCACCTCTATCACTTTTTGGAGCATCTATCCCAAAACATTTCAAATAGATGTTCATTATAAGTAGATTGAATTGACCGCATGATCGTTACAGCTTATGATTATTTTACCATTTCATGTATGTCATACACAGTCAAAGATAATAACGTGATTATGCCATGAGGGTACCTAAAATTATTATTATTATTACAGTATGACCAAAACAAAGCTAAACCAAATTAAGACAATCTTCATTATTAATTTTATGAATAACTAATAAAATATTTCATTCTTTAAACGAGCAAGAGTTTTGTTTGTTTCTATGACGTATAAATTACTTTGGTATTAATTTCTTACCTATGACAGATTACCTATAAACTGAAAAACTTAACTCTACATCTGCTTTTTAATATAAGAGTTAATTAATAACTAATTTAGAGAGATTGATGAAGTAAAATAAAATATTTAATTAAATCAAATATTGTGAGATATCTCTAAAATACTTACTCATATAATCATGTTATATATATCACTGCATAGTAGTAAGGTAAAAAAAATTAATGTAAAAAAAAAATAATAAAATAAGAGATAATATGGAAAAGGTTTGCTTAACTTATTTATATATTATGACAAAAAAATAACTCTTGTATTTTTTGATCAAATAACTCTTATATTTGGCATCTGCATTAACTATAAGAAACAACAATATTTTGTAGGAAATGATGATGGCAACGGTGGACAACCCATCAAATGCAGTAGAATGGGCACTTTCAGAAATGATTAAGCAACCAGAGCTTCTTCGGAAGGCCACCTTGGAACTTGACCAAGTAGTAGGCAAACAGAGGCTTGTTCAAGAATCTGACATCCCAAAACTCAACTATACCAAAGCTTGCTTGAGAGAAGCCTTCCGTCTTCATCCTATTTCCCCTTTCAATGTTCCACGTGTCTCACTATGTGATACTGTGATTTCCAACTACTTCATCCCAAAGGGAAGCCGTGTGTTACTAAGCAGACAAGAGTTAGGCCGAAATCCTAAGGTGTGGAAGGAGGAGCCTCTTAAGTTCAAACCAGAACGTCACCTCACGATGGATGATAATAATAATGTGTGTGATGTGTACTTAACAGAGCCAAGTTTGAGGTTCATAAGCTTCTCTACAGGAAAACGCGGGTGTCCAGGTGTGGTACTTGGGACCACTATCATTGTGATGATGTTTGCTAGGTTGGTCCATGGTTTCACATGGAGTGAGCCACAAGATCGACCCATTGAGCTAGTTGAGTCTCAGGATAATCTCTTACTTGCCAATCCTCTTGTAGCCATAGCACACCCAAGGTTGCCGAAAGAGGTTTATCACTTGGATTAATGTATAAATTAATAATGGCGAATTATCAGTGACTATAATGTTTTGTAATGAAATCTTTGAACAAGGCCGCATGGCAGTCGTCATTATATTTTCAGACCATATTACTAGATATCCAAGGTTGTCAAAATGATGCATTTTTTCATTTGTTTTTTAATAAGGTAAGATTCGAATACTAGTTCTCCCTTTATGGGACAAACTGTCCACCGCTACATCAAATGTATTTAAATTTTTAGTGAATATAATTTAATTTGAAGTTAATATGGAATTTTAATTTGTATTTTACTTTTATTTTTTAAGTCTAGCAAAAATTGAAGTGACATATTATTCTGTAAATCTTCTATTTTTTAAGTCTAGCAAAAATTAAGGGCACACATAAAGATTCAGGAATTATTACGCTAAATCTTATAGGATTAAAAAACTAAAGGGTGAAATCCACTTTACAGGAATATTAGAAAGAATTGTGATATCAGCATGAATGACCCGTTTCAGAAGGGACTTGCCAGGCTACGTTTTTGTTTTCAGATGGGTAAATTTTAAATAAAAATAGAAAAAAAAATATCAAAAATTAATGAAGCTACCTCTTGTAAAATCTAAATAATGTCGCAACATTTGGGCTTCTTCTTATAATAGGCCCAAAAAACCTTTTGGATCCATCAGTAACACTCTCTGTTTTGACCTGAAGTTAAGTTAATCCACCTGGCAAAGTGTTGCTCATGTTTGCAACAGTGGACAATAATGGGGACTTGATTAATTTTATTTAATTTGTAGGAACTCGTGTTTGCAACAGTGGACAATCCATCGAACGCTGCAGAATTGGCACTAGCAGAAATGATGAACCAACCAGAGCTTCTTAAAAAAGCCACTGAAGAAATGGACTAAGTGGTGGGAAACAGGGAAAGAATAGGCTAGCTGAAGAATCAGACATACCAAAACTAAACTTCAGCAAAGCATGTTTAAGAGAAGCCTTTCGCCTTCATCCCATTGCTCCATTCAACATCCCACACGTGTCTACGTGTGACACAGTAGTATCCAACTACTTCATCCTAAAGGGCAGCCACGTGTTACTGAGCAGAGAGGGACTATGTCGAAATCCTAAGGTTTGGGAGGAGCCTCTTAAGTTCAAACCAGAAAGACATATCATCATGAAGGACGGTTCCAATGTGTTCTTGACAGAAGCTGATCTATGATTCATAACCTTCACAATAGGTCAACGTGGGTGTCCAGGAGTGGTCTTAGGAACCACTCTTTAAGCTATGCTACTTGCTAGGTTGATCCATGCATTCACTTGGACTTCACCTCACCAGCCAGGCAAGCTAGTTCAGTCTGAGACTGAACCTTTCATGGCTCAACCACTTGTGATTGTCGCAAAGCCAAGGTTGCCCAATGAGGTTTACCTCTTGGATTAGTGAAAATAATTAAGGTAATACTACTGTTGATCTTTAATATATGATTCAGTATTTAACTACAAAAGTGGATCTTATATTGTAGATCAGAGGTGGTATATACTATAATATTAATGCATAAGGCTGGGGAATAAATTTTCAGTGTCTTGTTGTATTACCATTAGATATATGCCTATGTAATCATTCACATAGTAATCGGAATGTATTTGAATTCAGCAATTAATCCTTTGTTCTCTATGCTACATTATCAAGTTGCTATATTGTAAATGAAAATGGTCCATGTTTTATTAACAGTTAACTAGACGGATTAAGATGGAATAATAATAAAAGGGTTCATTTAGCGTAACTTTATTATATTGTTTTCAGAGATAAAAAGCAAAGAGAAAACCCTAAAATTAAGATAAAATAGAGGAAATACTGATGTATTTTATTCTATATTATTCTAGTACAAACGGTTTTAACTTAATATTTATTAATGATTGTTTTTTTATACAATATTAATGATTGTTTTTAATTACAACATCTGATTTAGTTTTTTTTTTTACTTTCATGTGATTTTAGTGTTTTGAGGATAAAACTTATTTTGCGAACAGCCTTATGGTGTGGTGGATCACTAGGTCTATGTGTTTTTAATGTGCTAACAAGAGATTATTAACATTTCATTATTAATATTGGTTCATGCCAAAATATCACTAGGTCAAAAGACATTATTAAGGGAAAAACAAATATTCAAAGTGGGTCAAAAATAATGGATGTGTTGAGTTTTAAAATTTTGTTGATATTCGATAATAATAATGAGTATGTTATTTACGGGTGACAATGTGCGTCTTTATTTCTGGACAAAACTTTTCCATGTGCATTCTTTATCTATAGCATATTGTTGGCTGATCGCTTGCCAAATTAAAAGATGACAATATTTGCATTTCTAATCCATATCCATTGATAAACACTATGAATGGAACAAATTAAAAGTGAGGACCTAACCAAGTATATTTAGTTTAGTCATGAACAAGTTAGGTTATAAGATATTTCTTTTAGCCCTACATTTAAGATCGTTTGATTGGTTTTTTGGAAGCTAAGGAAGTAAAATAGATCCTCGAAATTGTAACACATATCACATATGACCATATGATATACATGTTAGTTTATAAGTAGTATAGAATAAATTGATTTTAAAGAAAAAATTAACTTAAGGCAATTTAAAGTGATTAATTCTACATCCTTAATTTCTTTAAAAAAGTTAAAGTGATCTTATAATAAGGATTGGATAAAGTATCAAGTTTGAATGTCATCTGGTAAAAAAGACCCTCAATCCTCTGATCTAGAAGGGGTGTGATGGTCAAAAGGCCCAATTTAGATTAGTCAATCCACTCTAATAACAGAATCTATACAAAGTTAATTAAATTTTATGTTATCTAGTAGATTATAGAAAAAAGAAGACCACATGACCTTTGATTAGATGCATGAAGATTTTTTTTTTAAGTAAGGGGTAACACTTGATATCTCAACGGGTTCTAATTTGATGCTCAATAACTTTTTCTCATCACCAAAATACAATCTCAACCGTTGATTTACAATAATCTAGGCCATTAAATCAACTATTGGTCCAACTCTCCCTCCCACTATCCCTCACCGTGGATGAAAGAGACGATCACGTCGGCGCGGTGAAGCGGATGGAAATGTGAGCCTTCACAATTGCTAAGAATGAAGAGAAATTAATGTTTATTAATAAGACAAAGGGTTAAAGGTCATTTTGGCCACTCAATTATTATAGAAGTGTCAATTTGGCCTACGAACAATTAACGGTCTCATTCTGGCCACTGAACAATAAAAATGGTTCAATTTGGCCACTGACCTACTGGAAAATACTAAAATACTCTTAGGGACTTAATAAATATAATTTTTGAGGATGTGGGTCCCACTTTTAAAAATAAAAAAATCACTCCTCCTACTCCCTCTCTCTCCTCCCTTCTTCCCCTTACCCAAACCCACCTTCCCCCTCCCTCTTCTTCCTCTTCCTCCACTCAAAATTCCAAAAGATCGAGAGAATTCCCAGATAAAAAGTTGCAGGAAAAAAAAAAACAGAAGAAGAACAGTCCTTCTCTCTCCACCGATTCTTTTTCTCCCATCCTCCCACCACCTCACATCCTCACCCACAGCCTTACTCAAAACACCATCAATCTGAAAACACTATTTTTTAGCTTAAACACTACTACAGAATAACCACTTTACATGCGCTCATTTTGGCCTTTATATGCGCTTAAAAAACGCTGGCAATGGCCTCGCCGGGAAAGGATTTACATGCGCTTGTAAAAGCGCATGTATATCTATACTTATACATGCGTTTTATTGCAAAAAAGCGCATGTAAATATATATATATACACGCGCTTTTGTAATAAGAGCGCATGTAAATAGATAGCTTTACACACGCTTTGGTAATAAAAGCGCATGCAAATATATATATATACACGCGCTTTTGTAATAAAAGCGCATGTAAATATATATATATATACACGCGCTTTTGTATTAAAAGCGCATGTAAATATGTATATATACATATGTATATATACATGCGCCATAAGCGCATGTATATGTTTTTTTTTTTTTTCATTTGTCATAATTCGTTTTCCTGCTTTTTGGCAGTTAAATTGCTACCTGCACAATATAATATACCCAACCAGCCAAAATAACCAAAATCCTTTAACAAGAACTACTTTACATGTAATATAAAAGTCATCCACATATCTCAATCAGAATTTACATCTAATTTGTAGCACCAAAAGTCATCTAATTTGTACCAGCCAAAATACACATCAAAGCTGTACCAACAAAAGACATTTAGATTAAATAACCAACTAGTTCATCTATCAAAAGTGTGATACTCCCACTTCCTCCTTAGATGTATGAAACTCTAAGAAGGATGTAAATTTTGAATAATAGGATGAGCAATACGGAAAACATACTTGCACCACTCTTCAATGAGATCATCCACCTCCTCCATAGATAACTTTGATGATCGACAATCTTCATAATACTGAGTTAATGGACATAATAAACATATTTATGTGACAATTCACTTTAAATAACAAGTCAACAACAATTTTGTAAGTTAAGACTATATATGTCATGTGCAATAATAAACTTACAAATTCAGGCACCTCCAATTGGTCATGTGTTACTATGTCCTTAATAAATTTCATCACATAGTAACCACAATCATTGTCGTTGGGCTGGAAAGGGCACTGCAACAAGAAAAAACACAAACACGTTAGTCAAAAGACTTTTATACACTTTAAAAATTCATGATTTCAATTGCTTATAAAACAAGTACAACTTGAATTTTCAACCATGGATAGGATTGTGTTTGATCAGTTGATTTTGAGTAGGCCAAATTTTTATTCTTACAATTTGCCCTAAAAGCTGTTATCAAACTATAGAAGAAAAAAATGAAGGTTAAAAATGCAATAAAAATAAGATTAAGGATAAAAACAAATCACAACATAACAATCTTATCTATTAATGAAACACATATAGTTAGGCCTATTACTTGGAAGAACAGTCTCAATTGGATCCAAGTAATAGACTACAATATCCTTTACATCCTTTACCATAGGATTGAAGGCAATCAAAACCCAGTGATTCCTGAAATGTTGTTAAAAAGTTAGATTATATAAATTTTCTGTCTAGTTTGGAAAAATGAAGATTAATTTGACCAATGTTGACTTACCCCACATTCATTGGAGCTAAAAACAACGTCCTTTCTGTAGCACATGTTCGCATTCTACATTTGATATCTTCCTTGTTCCACATGGGTTTTCCATTAATCACCGATGTTGAATTCGGATTGATGAAGGCAAATGAAGCATTTTCTCCCAGAACAATGACTTCATCATGTAGGTGCCTACACAAACAAAGGCCTTGAGAATTTCTTATGGCAATATAGAAACCATAATGAAAATTAAAATTGGATGACATACTGGATCCACATGTTGATTACTGAAGAGCCGATCCATTGATGATTAATTACTTCTAAAAGCACTTCATTGTCAAGCATCTCAGTTACTTCAGAGTAATATATGGTTCTTGTAATGTTGACATGCACCAAGTCTTCATTAGTCATTTTTTTGGCCAAAGCCTTCAACTTGAGCCGAAAGGAATCAACACCGGTTGAGTTGATATCAATACTGCTTGAAGGACCAGCCTGATCATGTCCACTAGGCTTTACTGGCTTCTTGAATTAATGTAAATGAAAATGTTACAGTTTTCAATCACGCAAAACTCTGTCATGTAAATTAATTAATTAGTAGATAAATACCTTCGAAACACTCCTCTTTTTTGTAGGAATAATCTTAGAAGCAGGCTTGTCTTGCTGGACGTTTTTGCCCTTTTCCTTTTTTGTTGCATCTTTTTGGGACTACAAAATATAAAATAATCAATTAGACATGTATTAATTAGGTCATTGGCTATCATAGAGTAATTATAAACAATTAATAAAGTATACCGGCTTAGGCTTGTCTTGCTGGACGTTTTTGCCCTTTTCCTTTTTTGTTGCATCTTTTTGGGACTACAAAATATAAAATAATCAATTAGACATGTATTAATTAGGTCATTGGCTATCATAGAGTAATTATAAACAATTAATAAAGTATACCGGCTTTGGTAACGGGGCGATCCATCGTTTGGGCCAGGCGACAAAAGTATGGGCTGCATCAAAAACCACACTCGCCTCCTCAATGGGATATGGCAATGGCGCATCATTTATCAGAGGTGTATGGATGGACACCCTGAGGGTGTTTTCTGGGAGGGGCGAGCTGTGTAGTATGCTTCTCATGTCATTGAATACTAGAGCAAGAGCAACAACTGTACTGTGGTTATCATCGATAAATAACTTGCAGTCAGACTCACCCTACAAAAGAATGTTCTCTTTTAGTTATGAAAACAAAACGTAATAGTAACAATAAACATTTATATAAGGGATACACATTAAATACCTCTGGGATGTCGACCATCGGCATATTACATTCAATACTCGGACTTTCAGCAAGCGGCGGAGCATGAGATTGTTGCCCTGATTGCTGTGGCTGGAGTTGAGCCACTTGTTCTTGCAATGATTTGATCAAGGACCACATTTGTTCTTCTCTTTCGGTCATCGGTTTCTCTTTGGGCTTCCGACGATCGGTAGGCCTTTTTCCGAAAAAAACAGTGGGAGTGACCCCGAAGCCGACGGCCCTAACACGGCCCGAATACAATGGGAGACCGAGCGCTTCGTCAAGCACGTCGTCTGTTGGGTTATCTCCAGAGGCCTGTTGCGTCAGCTGTGTCTGTAACAAAACAATAATTAGTCGATGTCGAAAATATATACTATATCCAATATAAGCAAAAATATATGATCAAGAGCATGACTTACAACCCGTTCATGAGCGACTTTAACAGAATCATGCACCATTGTGCCGTCATTCTTTGTGTGCCCCTCAAACCACAGATCAACTCGCCCAACTTTTGGAACGTTATTCTTAGCTAGCTGTAACCACAAACAAGGTTTAAATAAATTGATTAGGGAAAAATATGTGCATATAATCCATAAAAAGGAAATATTAACATACCAAAACTTGTTCTATCTGAGCATAACCATCTCGGCCACGCATATAGGGATAAGGATTGCTAGCCGCCGCTTTACTATTTTTTTTGCTGACTTTAATTAATAAACTCGTTTGATGCACGCAGCGAAACGAATTGATCTCATTGCTTTTGAGTAATGATGTGGCATAATTCTGAAGGACGGGTATGAACGACTTCCCCGTCTGCATTGCGCAAAAAATACTTTGTCAGATAAGAGCGCCACCCCCTGACCAACACCGCCGCTTTCTTGAACACAAAATCTTTGGCACCCACATAGTTATCTAAGTCAAAGGCGGTCTGTAACAAAGGAAAACAAAAAAGTTATAAACATAACACTTATACTAAAAATCATAATAAGCTGGTAAGTAAAAAGAGACAAGAAAGAGAAAAATTATAGGTGTGTAGCTTCAAGACTTACCAAAATCTCCAACCAAACAGCATCGAGTGTTTGCTGAGTCACATATCTCCAATCTTTCGTTGTGATTGGGATATTCTTCCGAGCTACTACACCAATGAAGCCGATTAAGAGATGAGCTTCTTCTCCTATTGGTTGCCCGTTTTGGTTCCATTTAACCTGAGTCTTAATACCAAGATTCCTTCTTCTTATAATCTTTTTCATTACAGTCCTACCACGTTTAATTATTCTGCACGCAGCTGCCTTCCCTTTAGAGTGACTAGAAACTGAGCCTTCAGTTTCCTCATCCATTATCCTGTAAGAAATAAAGCAGAAATGTTAGATAAGTATATAACGATATGCAAATGTAAGTAAATGTAAGTAAGAAATTACATTACAAAAGAACAATCATTTTCTTGACGGTCGTATCCATTTCCTTTGTCGAAAACGAACGACGACCATTGGCTTCCGTTTTCTCTTTGGGTTATTATACCAAATGCCTTCTCTGTGATCATGTCTAACATAGACAGGTTCACCTTCAAGACCTTTTTCTGGTGAATCTAACTCTTGCAAAATCAATGTGAAGAATGAAGCTTCATTCTCAATCAAATGACTCATATCTGTTTCAGTACTCTCATCATCAACTTGCGCAGCATAATTTTTATTGGACTGTAACACTATCGACCAATTCTTCCTACAAGGATCTGCAATGTAAAACACTTGAGCAACCAAAGAAGGTAGAATGTAAGGATCATCCTTATATCCAACTCTAGAAAGGTCAACCGATACAAAACCATGTTCATCGATCTGCCGTCCACCAGAGTTGTTGATCCATTGGCATTTGAAGACAGGTTCTCTGAAACCGGAGTAATCTAACTCCAAGATGTGGTCAATCACACCAAAGTATGTCATCTCCGCATATATTGGATTTGTGTCTTTTGCACTGGATACATGTCATCCTGCACCAACCACTGTAACTCCATTATTCTGCATTAGACTCTTTTCATCTTGTGCTTTTGTGTAGAATGTGTAACCATTGATTGTATAACTCGTATATGAAAACACTTTTGAACCCGGTCTCCAAGACAACCAATACAATTTTTCACAAATTGACCCGTCATCTATCTCCAAATGATTGATCCGTTCATCAAACCATTCAATGAAATGTTTGTTATGCTCCTTTGTAATTAAGCTTTCATTTCTATCACCGTATATGTGTCGAAGAACATTTTTGTGTTCTTCAACAAATTCTTCAACAAATGGTTCAACCTCGGCAGTGTTATGGAGAACATGTAAATGAGCTAAATCTCTATCAACATTTGAAATGCCAACTAATTTGCCCACATTAATCCCTTTTCCCTTTGAACGGCATTCGGGACGAGGTCTTGGCATACCAACAGATTCAACACTTGATAAGTAGTCAGCACACAAATCACTTGCTTCATCAACAATGTATCGCTCAGCTATACAACCCTCCGGTCGATATCGATTCTTAACATACCCCTTTAACACTTTCATGAAACGCTCGATCGGGTACATCCATCTTAAATATATAGGACCGCATAGTTGGACCTCCCTAACCAGGTGTAAAGCAAGATGAACCATAATGTCAAAGAAAGAAGGGGGAAAGTACATTTCAAGTTCACACAAGATGAGAACAATCTGCTGGTACAAACCATTCAACATTGAGGTATCAACAACTTTGCTACAAATGGCCTTAAAGAATAAACACAGCTTAGTGATCGTACCACGCAACCTATTCGGTAAAATGTTTCGAATACCAATAGGCAAGAAATTTTGCAGTAGGACATGGCAATCAAGAGATTTTAGATTTTTCAACTTCAAGTCTTTCATAGACACAAGGCTCTGTACATTTGAAGAATAACCTTCAGGCACTTTGATTCCGTCCAGAAACTCAAAGAACAATTTCTTCTCTTTCCTCGAAAGGCTATAAGCCGCTGGAGGTAAATATGTACAGCTTCCCCTCTGAACAGGTGCTAACTCTTTTCTAATGCCCATCGCCTCCATATCCAATCTCGATTTGACACTGTCCTTACTCATTCCTCGCACATTCAACAACGTACCGAATAAGTTATCAAAAATGTTTTTCTCAATATGCATCACATCAAGAAAATGTCTAACATATAAAGACTTCCAATACGGGAGTTCAAAGAATATGGACCTCTTCTTCCAACTAGAACCCGCCACAACTTTAGCAGTTTTGCCAAAATCGTTCTCAATCGCTTCCAACTTCTCAAACAATTGTTCCCCTGTTAAAATCGGAGGTGGAATGCCTTCTTCCGAATTACCGTTAAAACACTTTCTCCACCTTCTCCAAGGATGGGTTTTCGGCAAAAACCGTCGATGCCCCATGTAAACATTTTTCTTGCAATGAGCCAGCCGAATCGAATGGGTACTAGTTTCACATATAGGACATGCACCATAACCTTTGATCTTATACCCGGACAGATTACCGTAAGCTGGGAAATCATTTATTGTGCCAAACAACATGGCTCTCAACATAAAATTTTCTTCCCGGCAGCCATCAAACACACTCTCACCTGTGACCCACAAATGCTTCATATCTTCAATTAACGGGGCCAAGTACACATCTATATCATTGCCAGGCTGACTTGGCCCGCCAATGAGCATCGAAAGCATCATAAACTTGCGCTTCATGATCAAATCCGGGGGGAGATTGTAATTCATTAGAATAACAGGCCATGTGCTATAAGTTGTGCGTTGAACCCCATGCGGATTGATTCCATCACTTGCCAATGCGAATCGAAGATTTCTTGGTTCTTCACCGAACTCCGGATACTGGAAATCAATTTTCCTCCATTGAGGGGAATCTGCAGGGTGCCGAAGCTTATTGTCTTTGATCCTCTCATCCTCGTGCCATGTCAACAGTTTTGCAGTTTCCTTATTACTATACAAGCGCTTTAGTCTTGGAATTATTGGGAAGTACCACAAGACCTTGGCAGGGCTTTTGCCATTTTTTAGATATCGAGAGACCCCGCACTTCGGACACTTATCCAAACAAGCATACTCGTTCCGGTATAAGAGACAGTCATTAGGACATGCATGTATCTTATCATACTTCAAACCAGTAGCAAGGAGAATTTTCTTTGCATCATATGTTTTTGAAGGGAGTACATTATCCTCTGGCAAAACATCCCGGAGAAAGGTGAGCAACGCGGTGAAACTTGTATCACTCTAGCCATATCGAGCCTTCAAGTTATACAATTTAACCACCGCACGCAATCTGGAATATTTTGATCCGACATACAACGGTGTCTCTGCATCACTTTTCAATTCTTCGAATATTTCAGGGTTCTCCTCACCCACCACCTTCAACATTTCTGAAAAGCGTGGCTGTCACCCAAGAGGGGGGGTGAATTGGGTGAGGGAATAAAACTTTTTAAATCTTCTTTTCGAAAGACTGCTTGTGCTTGGTGATGATATTTACGAAGTAGTGATATGCACAAGTCAGTATGTTATGTGATGCAAAATAGAATGTTTGAATGTAAATTTATGCACACATACATTTATCCTGGTTCGGTCACCCAGACCTACATCCAGTCCCCAGGCTCCACCTGAGATTTTCAATCCACTATTCTTGTTTAAACCGGGCACAAGAGAAGCCTTTACACTTTAGGTTTTACGAGCACGGGTTCACCTAACAACCCACAGGTTTTACAACGGGTTCACCTGCAAACCTTACAAATGCAAGTTTTACGGGCTAACTTACAACCTATGGAGATTTAGAAAACTTCTAAATGCTCCCCCTTACAAAATGTAAGATTACAATTATGTTCACTCTATGAACTGATTGTGCTAAACACTTAAGCTCAAAACTAACTCTCTCTAAGAGTGGATGATGTTACTCACTTAAGTACAATAGAATCACTCTCTGAAAAATATCACAAATCTGGATCTGAGAGTAGTAGAAGATGTGTAGAATGAAGAATATGATATCTCAGATACTTTGCTCTGTTCTCTCTTTTTCTTCCATACTTCTCTTCTGAATGAATGTCTCTTTTATATTTGGCTTCATAGGCTTCGGTGGCAGGTTGAATATGAACGTTTGAATAAAGCCGTTAATCCTATGTTACCGTTGAGAAGTACATCTTCATTAATGCTTAGCAGGGTTGACTTGCTTTATCTCTGAAAAGTAGTCCTGACACCTCTGCTCTGACAAAAGCATTCTGACTTCTGAGTGTGATGTTTACTCTTGTACTCTTGCTGACGGATGATCATCATTCATCCGCAAGTGGTAATCTTGCTCCGCAAGTGTTAAGCTCTGAGTCCCAATGTCAAGAGTCTTTCCATCCGGAAGCTCATTTGCATCCGGAAGCGTGACCATGTTCTGCACATACTGGTTAGTCCAACATAGCAATATATATATAAGAGTTATACATGCTGTGGGAAGCTTGTTCGCTATGGGGAGTAGTTTACTTAGACTGTGTTCTGATTTGGTCTATGATGTATCCGGAAGCATTCTTACATCCGGAAGTAAAATCACTGGATGAAGGATTTTTGTTCACTATAACTCACTCTCGCTTAGTGTATTTCATTCCAACACTCAGCGCTAGTCACTAAGCTATCGGAAGCACTTTTACTTGACGTAGTGAACTCACTGACGCTTAGGGATATATTTCTTTTATCAGCCTGTGTCAGTCTAAATCTATCAGGAAGCACTTTTGCTTAATGAGGTAAACGTACTGACGCTTGGGGTGATATCTATTCTATCAGTCTGTGTCAGTCTAAATCTAACAGGAAGCAAACTCACTTCCGATTTGAGTCATAGCTTAGTCTTAAGGTTTGTGTACCTAATTCTCATGGACTAAGTTATTTCCCCAGTGATTTACTCGCTGACGCTGGGGGATGAAAACATTCATCCGCATGCGCAAGTCCTAATCCATCCGGAAGTAAATCCTCATCCGGAAGCACTCTTACTTGGGATCCTATGTTATCCTATTGCTTCCTAGGCACTTGGTCTAATCCTCTATATTTTAGTCTTCATCAAAACTTAAGATTCTAACATTCTCCCCCTTTTTGATGATGACAAACCTAGTTCTATTAATTAAGTTCCTAAGGAAGGATTAGCAAGAGAACAAAAGCAATGGATAAGAACAAGTAACTCAGACAAATATTATTGACAAGCAGAAGTTACAAGTCAGAGTTATACAATCAAATAACATATACAAGTAAAGAATGTATACAAATAAATTTCACTAAGTATGAATGAAGATATGCATGAAAACAAAATCAACAAAAATATTTGGATTGGGGGTTAGAGTTTGTGTCTCTTTTTCTTTTCTCTCTCTTTTTGCCTCTCTTCATTTTCTCTTTCACGCTCACTCTGGTTTATCTGGGCAATGATATCTTGAAGCTCTTTTTCCTCTTTTTCCCTTCTGAGCCTCTCTGATTCAATGGACTCCTCGTATGCCCTTTTCATGTTCTCTACTTCTTCATACCCAGGGAAACCTGTAGCATCGTCGAAGTAGGAGACCTCTCCATTGGGATAGTGGACAGCCCGGATTCTCACATTCCATGCAGAGAAGTTGGGATCCTCCTCAACTTCCTGGACTTTCCTTTTCCCTTTCCCTTTGCTCTTCCTTTTGCTTTTGCCAATTGGAGGAGTGGGCATGGCACTTGCTCTTTCAGCATCGAGGCAAGCCATCTGACCAAAGGATAGTTTGTCAGTGAATCCATACTTCTCAAATTCTTCAGGAGTCATGTCTTCAATTTCCAATTTGACTTCCTTCAGAATTGGAACCGCTTGGACCACTGGATTTTCTTGCACAACCTGAGCAGATGAAGTTCCTTGCTCAGGTAGGTCAGATGGAGTCTCTTCCTCAGACTTATCAGATTCAGTAGTGGCAATTAACTTCCTGGCACGTTTCCTAGCAACGGCCTTCTTTCTGGGTGCACTGAATCTGGCTGCTGGCTCAGACGAGGGAGGAGGATCAGAAGATTGCTCAGATGAAGGGATCTCAGACTCTTGCCCAGAGGATGCAGGAACAGGCTTGGCTATCACAATGGGAGGATGGTTGGGTCTCTTCAGTCCCCACTTCATTATGATCTCCTCAACCATCTCTCTACTTGTTTTATTTGGAGGAGGCTCTGATGATGACTCAGGTTGTGAGGATTGTTCATTCTGCCCAAACACAACCATCTCCAAATGTGATCCTTGCTCAGCTGTTCTCTTCTGCTCCATGAAACGGATGGCCTCTCCTCTTATAAGGCTCTCTGCACCACTCAGCCTCTGAGACTCATATGCACGACGCAGGGCGGCCGTGATATCTTCATCAATCCAGAGTGAAGGCTGGCTGAGAACATCCCTTGTGGCCATACTTAGGCGAAGAGTAGACATAACATTTCTCCCCCTTTTGTCATCATCAACAGGGGTGAGTGTCAGGGATGGAGTGGATGTGGAGGAGGATGGAGGTGGTTCAGGGCCAAATTTCTTGGGAGGGGAGGGTGAGAGGGTAGAGGTAGAGGATGTGGGAGAAGATAGGTGTTCAGGAGTTTGAGGAGGGTCAGGGAAGCAACTGGTGGTGACAAAGAGATCCTCATAAGGATGAGTGGAGGAGTATTCTTTGTAGTTGGTGGAGTCAGGGGTAAAGGGTAAATGGTCATCGGAGAGTGGTTGAAGGCGGGGATACTCGCCGTATGGTTGGCTGAGGGGGTGAATGGCTGTTTCAGATCCTATGGGTCTAGGGCTTTGATGGGTAGGGTTGGAGAAGCGGAGTGGAGAGCGTGTAGGGGCACCTGGTCGTGTGGGAATGGGTGAGGATGAGGATGAGGAAGGTGAGGATGAGAAGTTTCTAGGAGAATGGCGTGGAGAGTTGTGAGGTGAGTCTTGGGTTTGGTGGTCATGGGTAGGTGAAGGTTGGGATTGTTGGTCATTGTTGGGTGATGGTGGGGCTTGTTGGTCATTTTGTGGTGGAGGCTGAGGTTGTTGAGTGTTGGGCGGAGGAGGAGGTGGTAGGATACCTTGTGATGAAGGTTTGGAAATTTGTAGGTGCTGGAGGATGAGGTCTAATTTTGCATCCACCCTGGCAAGGTGATTCTCGAGTTGTCCTACTCTGTCCTCAAGCCGTTGGGTTCGCTCCCCTTGGTGGTGGAAGCCAGCTTCACATTCAACACGGAGAGGACCCACCAAGGAATCAGTCAGTCTCAACAGAAGCTCTTCCTTTATGTCCTCGGCAAAGGCCCTAACAGAAGCTGGAATCCTTGCACTACGGCTTGGCCCAGCATGTGAGTCAACTTCCTGATCCCCTGCTCCAGATGCAGAGGGGGCTGAAGTCCCAGAAGCACTACTGGCTTGAGAGCGTGAGCGAGTGGGCTTAGGAGGCTTGAAATACTTGATCCCCATCTTTGCCATATTTGTTGCTCCCACAGGCTTACACTTGACATTCTCTTCTTCCACTGCAGATGTAGCCTTGATCAGATGCTTCTCGAGGAGGAAGGCAATGATGGTGGGATAAGGAAGGTGGCCAGACTTGTCATTGGTCAGCCATCTCTGAAGTTCTAAGCAGATCAACTGACCAGGATTGATGGGTTGTTGTTTGAGAAGTCTGGGGAACCAGGGGTTGTCAATGTTGGCAAACTCATTGAAGTTACTCCCTTTGTGAGTCATCATCCGGGAGTAAACATAGTACAGCAGTCTGTTTGAATCAGACATCTTGGACACCTTTTTGTCATCGGTGCCATAAAGTGTCACAAGATCCTCCTTGCTGTACTTGTGTGCCTCTGGATATATCCACTCGTTCATGCTTCCATCCGTGATCCCCATCAACTCATTCAATGTCTCGCTCGTGAACCTGAAGGTTCTCCCCCTTACTGTGGCGGAGAAGGAGAGCTTGTGGATTTGCTCTTTCCCATCAACCTTCCTGTACTTGGCCCTGCCAGAGAGGGATTGGCAGAAGACTCGCAAGACGTTGATGTTGTAGTCCTGGTTGATGCCCAGCCAAGGCATATACTTCTCCAAGTAGGGGCGCAGATGTGGAAACCCTAGTTCATCCATCTTGTCCAGATTGATGAACAGCCCATGGTTTAGGGTGGGGGTGGATGTCTCAAATTTGGCGGTTACTCTCTCCAATGCCCCATCCCTATATACTGTGGGATCATCTTCTTCGACCCTCTGCCTCTTGGAGGAAGGTTCCTCAGCAAATTGAACCTTCTTCTTCTTTCCTTTTCCATGAGCATCCCTCACTTGTTCAGAAACCACTACCTGTTCCACTCGACCAGAAGTTCCAGGCTGACCCTGAACGTTTTCATCCTGCCCTTGTGTTTGCCCAGAAACTTCACGATGTTCATGATGTTCATCGCGATGTTCTTTATGATGCCCAGATTTACCAGAGTGCTTGTGACTTGATTTCTCAGATTTCGACTTGTGTTTCTTGGATGAAGAGGCTTTCTGGGTAACTGGGTTGGATTCATTCGAACCGACCATT
This sequence comes from Mimosa pudica, assembly GCA_029929735.1. Taxonomy (NCBI): domain Eukaryota; kingdom Viridiplantae; phylum Streptophyta; class Magnoliopsida; order Fabales; family Fabaceae; genus Mimosa; species Mimosa pudica. The sequence goes on along the minus strand of JAKELP010000004.1, from coordinate 12,521,846 downwards.
TTTTGTATGAATGTTGTGAAAATAAGGGTGAAATGCGAGGAGTATATGAAGAGCACGATGAAGAAGATGAAGTAAATTTTTTCAGAGGAAAAATGCGAGTGAAAATGATGCAAGTAAAAAATGAAAGTGAAAAATGACAACTATTTATAGATAAAACTTCTGAGGATAAAATAGGCATCTTCTTTCAATTTTTCACACATTGGGTAACGTAAGTTTTTAAGTTGAAACGACACACCTGATGACACGTGTTGCTTCAATTAGTCAGAGAAGAGACAACGTTTCATAGAGGAAGTTGAAACGTTTTCTGAAGTGATGTGTCCCTTGGTCTGGCACTGGCGCTCTCTTGACTTAATCATCCAGTGTCAGTGAGAGATCATCCGGAAGTAGTTTTGCTTCCGGTTGGGGTGGTGCTCTTGATCATATTGAGTTATCATCCAGCGCCAGCAAAAGAGTATCCGGAAGTGATTTTGCTTCCGGTTGGAGTCACTTAAGATTTAACATTGTGGAGGACCTCATTTGAGTTGTATCAACTCCATGCTACACATCTGCTCTCAGCCATTAAAGTCAATTAATTCTGGCTTTGTCTTTTTGTACTTCCTCACAGTTTCAACATTTGTGTCAGGAGAAGAAGCAACAACGTTGAGTTATTTTTCTTCTCCATTATCATCCTTGTCGTTGAGGACCAAAAGGAGTTTCAAGAGAGAAATCTTCCATTGATTGACTCAGCATCATTTGTATTGTGATGAATGTCAATTCTCTCTTTCCCTCCTTGTTGCTTTCAGTCTTCTTTCCCAAGGAGATCTTTTATACTTATCTTTGGCCTGAAGCACTTTCTTAGGAGAGACAGAATTCGCAGGTTTTCTCCATGTGAGTTGAGACATCCTCTCTCTCTTGTCCTTCTCAGGATAGTTAAATGGAACTCTGTGATAGCTTATCCCTGAGACAAGGTCTTTGTTCCTTGTGATAGCGCACTGCTTCTTATGATTGAACCAGGTAGTTGCAGCAGTGACATCACCACGAGTTCTCTTCTTTGGGACAAGAGGAACTCTTGATCTTTCCTGCACAAGTAAGACACTAGAAGGGAGTTTTGGTACCCATTTGTACTTGGGTGCTACATGGTTAGCGCTGGACCTTACTTGTCCTTTGGGAATCCATATATATTTATTTCTCACATTTAAATTTCTCTTAAAATTGCATGTGTGAGAAATGTGACCAGTTCTACCACAATAATGACAGATAATGGGATGATGTTCAGAATCAGATTTCTTATCACTATTATGGTGGTCAGTTTTCTTTTCAAAGACTCTATGTTTATTAACTTTTGAAATCTCAGGGTCTTTTGAAAAATCATCTTTTATGAGTGGGACTTTGGACTCCTTGGTTGTAGAAGAGGGAATAAGTTCCTCAAGTTCCCTATTCCTTTTTCTTAAGCCTAGAACTTCTTTTGCAAGTTTACAGAATTCATTATGTAGCTCATTATACATATCTTGCAATTCAGAAGTTTCAAGTTTAGGTACCTCATTTTCTTCAGCTTCTGAATCTTCTAGGCGGAGATCTACACTCTCTTTGCTGATACTAGCTTCCACTACATCACCATCCAGTAGCTCATTAAAGGTGGATTCACAGGGAGCACATAGTGAGCTTTGGACAGCCTTAACTTCAAGAAATTGATTAGAAGCATACATAGTATCAAGAGTGTTCCAAATATCTATAGCCCTAGAGCAATGTTTAATTTTCTGGTAATCATTGTCAGATAAACTTTTGTGCAAAATTTGCATTGCTCTAAGGTTTAAGTAAAATAAACTTTTGTCCTCTTCTGTCCAATTTACTTTTGGTTTGAAATCAGAGTCCTTTTCAAAGACATCCCACATTTTGAAATCAGTGGATAGTATAAAACTTTTCATCCTACCCTTCCATAAGTAAAAATCAGCATTTTCTAATACGGGTGGGATAGTATGATCAAAACCTTCAAAATACATTTTGCAACCCAAATCAGCCTAGGTCTTTGCACTTGAGACCGTTTGATCCTTTAAACAAGTGACCTGGCTCTGATACCAAATGAAAAGCGTGGCTGTCACCCAAGAGGGGGGGGTGAATTGGGTGAGGGAATAAAACTTTTTAAATCTTCTTTTCGAAAGACTGCTTGTGCTTGGTGATGATATTTACGAAGTAGTGATATGCACAAGTCAGTATGTTATGTGATGCAAAATAGAATGTTTGAATGTAAATTTATGCACACATACATTTATCCTGGTTCGGTCACCCAGACCTACATCCAGTCCCCAGGCTCCACCTGAGATTTTCAATCCACTATTCTTGTTTAAACCGGGCACAAGAGAAGCCTTTACACTTTAGGTTTTACGAGCACGGGTTCACCTAACAACCCACAGGTTTTACAACGGGTTCACCTGCAAACCTTACAAATGCAAGTTTTACGGGCTAACTTACAACCTATGGAGATTTAGAAAACTTCTAAATGCTCCCCCTTACAAAATGTAAGATTACAATTATGTTCACTCTATGAACTGATTGTGCTAAACACTTAAGCTCAAAACTAACTCTCTCTAAGAGTGGATGATGTTACTCACTTAAGTACAATAGAATCACTCTCTGAAAAATATCACAAATCTGGATCTGAGAGTAGTAGAAGATGTGTAGAATGAAGAATATGATATCTCAGATACTTTGCTCTGTTCTCTCTTTTTCTTCCATACTTCTCTTCTGAATGAATGTCTCTTTTATATTTGGCTTCATAGGCTTCGGTGGCAGGTTGAATATGAACGTTTGAATAAAGCCGTTAATCCTATGTTACCGTTGAGAAGTACATCTTCATTAATGCTTAGCAGGGTTGACTTGCTTTATCTCTGAAAAGTAGTCCTGACACCTCTGCTCTGACAAAAGCATTCTGACTTCTGAGTGTGATGTTTACTCTTGTACTCTTGCTGACGGATGATCATCATTCATCCGCAAGTGGTAATCTTGCTCCGCAAGTGTTAAGCTCTGAGTCCCAATGTCAAGAGTCTTTCCATCCGGAAGCTCATTTGCATCCGGAAGCGTGACCATGTTCTGCACATACTGGTTAGTCCAACATAGCAATATATATATAAGAGTTATACATGCTGTGGGAAGCTTGTTCGCTATGGGGAGTAGTTTACTTAGACTGTGTTCTGATTTGGTCTATGATGTATCCGGAAGCATTCTTACATCCGGAAGTAAAATCACTGGATGAAGGATTTTTGTTCACTATAACTCACTCTCGCTTAGTGTATTTCATTCCAACACTCAGCGCTAGTCACTAAGCTATCGGAAGCACTTTTACTTGACGTAGTGAACTCACTGACGCTTAGGGATATATTTCTTTTATCAGCCTGTGTCAGTCTAAATCTATCAGGAAGCACTTTTGCTTAATGAGGTAAACGTACTGACGCTTGGGGTGATATCTATTCTATCAGTCTGTGTCAGTCTAAATCTAACAGGAAGCAAACTCACTTCCGATTTGAGTCATAGCTTAGTCTTAAGGTTTGTGTACCTAATTCTCATGGACTAAGTTATTTCCCCAGTGATTTACTCGCTGACGCTGGGGGATGAAAACATTCATCCGCATGCGCAAGTCCTAATCCATCCGGAAGTAAATCCTCATCCGGAAGCACTCTTACTTGGGATCCTATGTTATCCTATTGCTTCCTAGGCACTTGGTCTAATCCTCTATATTTTAGTCTTCATCAAAACTTAAGATTCTAACAATTTCCTCAAGGCAATCATCATCACTTTGAGCAATCTCATCATCATTTGAAGCACTACTAACAGTAGGTTCCCGATCACCGCAATTAGCCTTATCGGTCTCACCATGTTGTGTCCAACGTGTATAAGATCGATCAATGCCATGACATATTAAATGACTCATCAAGTCAATGGGATTGACACATTTCCCATACAAACAACGCATACAAGGACACACAATTTTGTTAGCATCGTCTACACGAGCAACTGCAAATTCAACAAACTCCTTTACGCCATTTATATATTCAGCTGAAGTTCGTTCACAATGCATCCATTTTCGGTCCAACATCATGACCTACTAAAGTAGTGTGTTAATTACTCATTGATATGCAGCTGCTATACCAGTACGGGAACAAATTACCGTACCGAATAAGTTATCAAAAATGTTTTTCTCAATATTCACTGATCAAGCATCATTTTAGTTTTGCTGAAAAGGTTATTATTTTAACGAATTTCATTAATTTAATTACAAAAAAAAGGTTTTTTTATTTTAACGAATTTCATCAATTTAATTACTTGAACCAAGCAACTTTGTTATTATGATATTACAATAAGGGACATAGGAAATAACACTTGGTCCCTTCAATACAAAAACAATCCACAATGTAAATGTTAGCATATTCATGAACCAAAAATCAGTCAAGATAACAATGTAAAGAAAGCATCACAGCTTGTAAATATGACACAAATAGAGAATAACTTAAAGGGTCATAAATTAGCGTACATTTGAAGTATTGAGCAGATAATTCAAAATATATAAAGGGTCAACCCAGTCTGGGGAAGGGAAACTCTATTTGAAACATTTGATTTATTCCCGAAAATTGAAGCTTTAATCGGCATTAAAGTCAAACACTTTAGATCTTAGTGGACTTGACATTCATCTATCAAATGCCCCCTCCAAAAAAGTAAGAAGTAAACCATTCTTTCATGCCAGGATGAAAATTTCAAGTAATACACAAGCTGAACACTGAACAAATAAAGAATATATTTGTTGGAATTAGGAGCATTTTATTTGAAGAACATACAGGGTAATAATTTCCAGCAATTGGTTGATTTACTTGTAGATCCCAGTCTGTCCTAAAATCTCGAATCTGCAAAACAATTGAAAATATCAGAATTCAAATAAAGGCTGTTATCACTGAATCCATGTCTAAATTCAAGTTAGTCTCCCTACATCTGACTTTAATTATTTTTATCAACATTAACACGCACAAAACAGCACCAACGACATATAATTCATGTTTAACCACATTTATTTACTCCCGAACCATTAAACCATTCAAATCATTTTCCCATAGCAACTCTGAATTCAGCACCAAACTCAAGCTTAAATTTCATTGCAGGATCTATAAACCTTTAACTTCCAAGACTGCAAAGTAACTATTTTCCCATGATTAAAAAAAAGATTTACAACCATTTCCTTTTAAAACTTTAACCATTTGGACCAACAAATAATACCCTCACATACACATACACTATGCTCAAACCTATTTTTCACATTTAACAAATTTTCTATCAGTTTTCAGACCCTCAAAATATTCAAATAGCAGCAGCATATGATCTGATAATAAGCTTCAGGTTTCAAAAATCATCATCCTTCAGTAATAACGCAATTTGCAATCAAAACAAACACTTACAGCCCCAATCCATTGATCTGAAAAAGCAAGCAGTGTCATTAACTTTCTCTCTTTAGAGTGATTTTTTAGAGAAACGCAAAGCCATCATCACCAATCATTACATTACCTATTCAAACATCAATCTATACATATGTCCACTTAATTGAAACATCATTCAGCTAGCCAATTAACTTTCAAAGCCTCAAAAATTACCATTCACATGCTCTATTACACTATTCTAATCTCAGAAAAATGGAAACTAGTTCACAGAAACAGCAAGAATGGATTTGGTGTATAACATAACATGTGCATTGAGACATGATGCAAGTAGAAAATGAAGTCTAACATAGTCATTTATAATTGTAAACACACATGCATGAAACATGTAGAAAATGCCATAGCAAAATAGGCACAAACACTGTTGCTTCTCAAAAGAATGACAAATTAAACAGCAAAGCATCCACTTGTAGACACAAAGGAGGTTAGGAAGAAACCTGTCAAGGTCATTCATTAATGAAATATGCTGTTATTTCACATGTTCCTAGCGATGGCTGTCCATAATATATCTAAGACTCTTCTTATACATGTCACTACTCACAAATTAAAGCGACAATTTCTTTGCAATACCAATAATAATGACACAATTCTTTCAGTGTAAGAGTGCAGAGTAAATCATAGAATTGAGTATATGTCCAAAAAAAATCATAGATTTGCGTAAAGGAATGAATGGGAAAAAAGGACATGCTTAAGTCATATATAATAATACAATATATTGAGCTATATATGGATGGATATTGGATAGGCACGTGCACAATCAAAGGCAAAGAGGTCATTATTTGTGGATTTGGATGTGAAATTGTTAGAGCCTGAGGGGAACTAATAATCAGCTCAAACAAAAATCACTCACATTCATCCAATAAACACGTGTTGGATCATAAACACGCAACGCAATTACTTACTGTTCGCACCGCAAGTGCACGGGTCGCGCCAAGTAATAAAATGATAAGTAGAGTATCGTTCCCACGAGGATTTGGTTCCAAAACCCGGTCAAGTAATGATTATCGCACTCTCGCCCAATTTGAGTGAGACAAATATCATGAGTGAAGGGTAACTAATTTAAACAAATAAGAAAAACTATAAACAGGTGATTCTCCAACTTCAAGGGTAAATTGAGAGTTAAGATTATTTATCCCCCTTGTATTTCCTAACCTTAAAATGGTCTCCTCTCCTAATTGCTTTTAATAGCTATATATGTGTTAACCTAGGGTTCTAAAATACTTGTAAACGCTCCGTCGAGTCAAGAACAAGTATTTAATTCCATTAATCATGCAATCTCTTGTCACAATTAATAAAACCCAATTTCTAAGTTTCAACCCTAATGTGGCTATGTGAGGCTAATAAGTATATGTCTATCTTATTAACAAAACCATTCATTTGTCATGCAAACTTCAAGTTCTCACACTATTCAACTCAAGTTCTACACTTAACCTAGCTCTCTCAAGTCATAGGTCAAATGAACAAATCAACTAAATGGTGATCAAGCATTTAGAAGCATTAGAGCTAGAGTAAAATAAACACATATATAACATTAATCACAAAAGGAGAAGAAAAATCAAGAGTTAATCCATACAAGGGTTCAAAATAATCCTAAAACAAAGTGTTTAACTACTCATGTTCAAGAATCCCAAAGAAAAATACACAAGACTAATCATAAACATTGAACAAGATTGAAGGAAGGAAAATGGAGAAGAAGAACCGAAGTGTGAAGCCAAAATCTCTTTCAAACTTCAAACCCCAACTTGATCTCCACCAAAATCCAAGCCCTAGCACACCACCAAGCTCCCCAAGAAGTCCCAGAAGTGAAGAATGCCTAGCTGCCTCTATTTTGCCCCTTTTAACTCTAATTTTCGAGTGGAATTAGTGATGTGGCATTTTTTATGCGACTGTGCCGCGGCATGGTTCTGTTCTAACCAAAATTAAGATGCAGTACAAAAGTCCAGGACGTAGCTCAATTACTTCAGGTGAAAATTGCTTCCTTCTCATGCAATTGTAATGCTCCAATCATGCTCCTCAATCATCTTTAACTGCTCCAATGTTTGCCTTCAATTCCCTAATACAAAATACCTTGCAAAATAACAACTTTGACAAAAATGAGGAATAAATGTGCAACCAAAAATATAATGTATCCTTCTTATAATTTAGCCTCTAATATATGTATGAAATCTCCAAAAAGTGTATATAAAAGCAAGTGAATCATGCTAAAAAGTATGAATTCCAAGACATTAACACACCCCCAAACTTAGATTTTTTACTCGTCCTCGAGTAAAACAAAATATAAAGAAGCTAGATTGATTAATTATCAACTTAACATAAATGCAAGATATTATCCTCACCGGTTGCTCAAGAGATATGCTTAAAGGGAAAGTAGTGGGATATAGATGAATGCATGGTTCACAATTCAAGAACAAGTTGCCAACAATTTTGTGTGTGTGTGAAGCTTAAAGATGATGTCCATGCACTAGTTAGAATCCAAAGTAACAACTCAATATGTGTGAAACATCCTCAATATCAAGACTTTACTTCCTAACCTTTTCCTCTCTCTCTACTAGGGAACAACACAATATCAAAATCAAAGGGACTTTTGAAGCTTGTAATGGGGCCAGGGGTTTAAGTTTGTAGCTATTTGAAAGAATGGGGAAAAAGAGTTCAAATACCTTGAGAAATTACATTTCACTATATTCACTCATGCACAAAAATTTCTTCAATGAAATCAAATATTCCCCCAAACTTATCTCATATTGATTCTTTGTACTCCAAGTCATGGTGAATTTTTTTTTTTTGGTTCCAACATCTTCATTTCATTCATCACCATTTTTTTTTCTTTTTGGAACTTGGGAGTACAAATTTCCCTTTTTTTTTTTTTTCACAACCACTATTTCCCTTTCCACATTGTATTTACAATATACATTCACCTTTAATAACCACACCAATCCTCACTATAATGAAATGTCAATTATCTCAAGATCAAGGTAGTTCATGGTTTTTCGGGCTAAAAGGGTTAAGTCCAATGTGGGGTTCAAAAGAAAATTATCATGGTTTTTCATTATAAGGCTCAAAGAGGGTGCAAATGGAAATGATTTCATGGGTTGACTTTAAAAGGCTCAAACGCATTTAAAAGATTGCCCTAATCATTTTTCAAAATTGTGTGAATCATTCCCTAATTTCAAGAGATTCCAAGGAAGGTTATAAAGTCTATCTATCAAAAAATGCCCACACATACCAAATTGTTATAATTGTCATCTAAAAAGAGAATTTCTATCATCCCAGCTTAAGTGCAAAAAGGATAAATTGCCAGAAACGAGACTTGCATTGTTCCTCAAGCATTCAAAAATATCCCAAAATTTCCAATTAAGCATATAGTCTAAGCAACACCTATCATTGGATCATGCATGAACTTCAGCAGATAGTTGATCAATCTAAAACATATTTTTCAAAAAATTTGAACATACAAGTCTAAGTTTGAAAGGTCTAACAATGGAATCCATGATAATTCAGCATGTTCATTTATTCAATTCAAAAATGCCCTTACCCCCAAACTTAAATTGGACAGTGTCCTCACTGTCACAAGGGAAAAATTAAGGGCCTTCTCTCAAGGAATAGTTCATTCCATAAAAGAAAAAAAAATCTTCTTGAGAGGTACAAAAATGGTGAGGCTAACAACAAAAAAGAGGAAAGTTTCCAAGTCCACAAGATATTTAAACCAGTCAACACACTTTATGCATAGGATTATCTATGAAAAATTCAAACCAACAACTCAATTGCAGAAACAGCAAGCATCCAAAGATATACATGCTTTAAGGGCAGGCAAGATAGAACTTTCAATGAAAACACACAGGGGTATCATAATCAAGCTATGACCAAAAAGTGAAACCCAAGAGATCATATCAATGGCATGTGTTGCTTGAAATGAACCTTAACTAACAAAACAGAGTGTTTCCATCTTATACCTTTTCAATAGATGCAGTGGATATTGATTAAATTCCCAAAATAAATGCATACAATACCCCACAGCCACTCTTTCTCCCTCTATACAAAATGAAGCACAATATGGTCCAAGAATAGTTATCTTTCCAAGCTACATCAGCAAACTTTCAACAATCAAGCTCAAGTGTCATCAAGACAGAAAAATTTCAAATCAATATTCTCAATTTCAGCAAGCCATTCAGTAATCACATTGATACAGCTCATTTATCCCAATTAATTTCATCAGTCACATGTCACCATGCCCATTTTAAGCATAACAAAGAGATAATGTGCAAGTCAATGATTTAAGACTCCTACTTCATTATGCAGAAACTAGGCTTAATTTCTAAGAACTATCACACCAAAATCCACGGGAGTACCATGACTCTAAATCCATTCTCAAATCACAAGCTGCCCTTATTCTAAACAAGTGAAATATACAACCTACATGAACATCCAAGGACAAAACAGATTATTTATCCTAGGCCAATCAAGAAGATCAAGTTGTCAACCAAATGAGATTGACTCAATTCCCAACATGACTACTCACAACTTCACTGCTACGTTCTCTTTATATCTCTGAACACCATATGGAACACCCTACTGTCTCAAAAGATTCAGTTTCAAAGTCATTGAACATACCAACATAAGGCTCAATCAAGGCAGCAAAAACCTCATTCAGAAATTAACTATTTCAACAAGACCCAATTAAGAATTGTCTTCTTTTGTTCAGAGAAGGTCCTGGATTTAGGCAAAATCTTTCAACATTATATGTATACACTAAGCCTTCTCATCCTAACATTCTTGAAATAATCAAACACCCTATATCTAAGAAGAATTTAGCATCAAACTCACTATAATCTGACTTCAACACAATCTAATCCTATGTTCAGTTCAAAATGAAGCAAATGTGTGAACATGTTCAGACTTACTCTTTCAAAATTCTCTAATTCAAAACAGAGCAGAATCCTAAATCTAAAACTAAACCAAAACAAGGCAGAGACAAGGGCCTGGTGTTCTTACCACCTAATGGAGTAAGAAAACTGGACTGCAGAGAAGAGGAGTGGTGGGGCAGATGGCCCTAAATGTTGACGGCGAGAAAATGAAGAAGACAATGGCTGATGTTGATACGGCGGGTCACAGTGGCTGGAGATCTAATGGGAGGAACTTGTGGGTTAGGATTTGAGATGTGTTAGTGAGGTTGAGATGGCGAGCTCGAAAAGGATGAAAAAGGAGGGGAGATCGGCAAACTTGACGGCGAGGAATGGAGGAGCTGAACGACGGCGGGCGGTTATGGCGACGTGATAGAGGATCGGAGGTCGGCGGTGGAAGTGAAGCAGGGCGGAAGTTGGCGGAGCGGTGAGGAGTGGTGGTGTGGGTTTTCGAACTGAGAAGGTAAAAGAGAGAGGGAGGCGCCGACGGCGGACGGTCGGCGGTGGAGGCGGAGAAGGGAGAGGCGCCGTGAAGGGGGGGGCTGACAGGGAAGGGGGGCGCTGTGTTGGTGTGGTGAAGAGGGAGGTAGGTTGTGTGGGGGGAGAAGTTTTATTAAAATTAACTTTTTTTTTATGTGTGTGTGCCGCGGCATGATCATTGAGCCGTGGCACAATTGTGCATCTTCATTGGCAGAGAATTAGCATGCCGCGGCCAGATGTTTGAGCTGCGACATGCTTTTTCTCTGCCAATTCATTTGGCCAAAGAACGTGACTGTGCCGCGGCATGGAAACTTTGCGCCGCGGCATACTGACAGAACTCATATCAGCATAAAACATAACAAAAATTTGCTGATATACTCCACATGAAACGCAACAAAATCACATTTTCACCACAATTTGAGTCAATTAAGCCCCCCAACACATGTCTTACAGCTCATTCCAATTTATTGAAGATCAATTCATTCAAAAGCATCTTCATAACAAAAATTCATGCACATCCATCAAAAATCACTCACCCTTACCAAAATCACTTCACTCCCATGCCAAAACATCCATACTTCTCACACACACTATCAACAACAGTTCACACCAAAAATCAAGTTCAACCATGCAATAAATCACCCATAATCCCATCTCATCACTTCATACCAAGTTAGTACCAAATAATTACTCCAAGATCCAACCATATGAACTCATTGTCAAAATATGCTTCAATCAAAACATATATCAAGCTTCATTCAAATGCACATTCCTTTATGACACATTAGCCCAAATTCACACAATCCACACAGAACTTTTCTCATTATCAATCAAAGCTCATCAACAGCAAAAATCATCATATGCACCTTCCATATTAAAGACAAGGAAATCACTCATACAAACACCATAAGGACCATTTCAGCACAATTAGGTATAAGTCATATCAAAATTCACCTCATGCGACTAAAATTGATCAAGTGACATAGCTACACCACAATATCAGTCCATCAAAACAAATCCAAGTGATTAGCCACATTAATGCTTAAAACTGAAACCAAGGTGAGGTTTAAGATTTACTCCCCTTTTGTAGACCTCTACTTGCATTCCACAACCGTAAGCTCCAGCGGTCACCATCAAAAGCAAGACAAGCATCAAGAAAAACTTTCTTCCTACAACAAGGACAAAAACAAGTGCAAATCTACCAAAATAAACTAAAACAACACAAAATTCAAAAATAAAAGAGAAGAGTTTAGAACTTGGGTTGCCTCCCAAGAAGCGCTTAATTTTATAGTCTTCAGCCAGACTTTCCAAAACACTCACTAATCATAAGTATCAAAAACCAAGATTACCTTATCTCCATTTCTCTTCAAAAGACAAGGTTTCAGCAAAAATGGGCATTCATATAAGAAACATGATTCATTATAATACTTGGTAGGCTCTAATTTGAATACTTCAAAATTACCATCACCAGCCCCCAAATATTTTGAAAACCCAATAAAATCCATTGGACTCGCATCAGTAAGAGCCAAAAAATCACTAGGAGGATTTTGAACAACAATTGTTGGGATTTCTACTTGTTCACAACAACAAGAATTAGGCTCCAAACTTAAAACCTCAATTGAACACTCAACATTGTTCTCTCCCTCTTCACTTTCTAACTCACTATCACCCTCACAATTGTCACAAACCGTTGATATCACATCATCACTTCCCATGATCAATTCTCCATTTGAGGTATTTTCTACACAAGAGTCATTTGATGCATCAATGAAAACACCTCTTTGCCTTAAAGACTCAACTTGAGAAGTTAGTTCACCTAATTTGATTGTCAAATTTTCAAGAGCTAATGTTTGTTCACTCAATTTTTCATCATCCCTAGCTCTATACTCATTTTCATTATCAAGATAAAGTTGAAGCATATCCATTATTCTTGACATCTTCTCTTGACTGGAACTAGACTCATCTAAACTATTAGGTGATATTTGACATTGTGGTGCATATGAAGAGAAAGAATAATTTGGATCCCTAGACAATGAATGTTCATGATTCCAACTAAGGTTAAAAGAATTATTATGCCAATTAGCTTGAACCTTAGCAAAATCATCCTCTACATAATCCATGGTTGAGACATAGGGACATTGATCATCATAATGGTTATTTCCGCAATAACTGCAACAAATGTACTCATATTGAGTTTGAAAAGCATTAGGGTCAAAACAAGATGTTGAATAACCATTATCATGTTCAAATCCGTCATTTTCCCCATTAGTCCACCAAGGATAATCCATACACAAGTTCAAAGAAAAACTAACAAACACAAAGACACACAAAAATAACAAATATACACCTGAACACAAGAAAACAAATACAAAAAGAAACACACAAATAAATATATACAAACTCAAGCTTAAGCTACTAGTGCTCTAATCAAGATTGACCAAGGACGGTTTTGGGACACAAATCCCCGGCAACGGCGCCAAAAACTTGTTCGCACCGCAAGTGCACGGGTCGCGCCAAGTAATAAAATGATAAGTAGAGTATCGTTCCCACGAGGATTTGGTTCCAAAACCCGGTCAAGTAATGATTATCGCACTCTCGCCCAATTTGAGTGAGACAAATATCATGAGTGAAGGGTAACTAATTTAAACAAATAAGAAAAACTATAAACAGGTGATTCTCCAACTTCAAGGGTAAATTGAGAGTTAAGATTATTTATCCCCCTTGTATTTCCTAACCTTAAAATGGTCTCCTCTCCTAATTGCTTTTAATAGCTATATATGTGTTAACCTAGGGTTCTAAAATACTTGTAAACGCTCCGTCGAGTCAAGAACAAGTGTTTAATTCCATTAATCATGCAATCTCTTGTCACAATTAATAAAACCCAATTTCTAAGTTTCAACCCTAATGTGGCTATGTGAGGCTAATAAGTATATGTCTATCTTATTAACAAAACCATTCATTTGTCATGCAAACTTCAAGTTCTCACACTATTCAACTCAAGTTCTACACTTAACCTAGCTCTCTCAAGTCATAGGTCAAATGAACAAATCAACTAAATGGTGATCAAGCATTTAGAAGCATTAGGGCTAGAGTAAAATAAACACATATATAACATTAATCACAAAAGGAGAAGAAAAATCAAGAGTTAATCCATACAAGGGTTCAAAATAATCCTAAAACAAAGTGTTTAGCTACTCATGTTCAAGAATCCCAAAGAAAAATACACAAGACTAATCATAAACATTGAACAAAATTGAAGGAAGGAAAATGGAGAAGAAGAACCGAAGTGTGAAGCCAAAATCTCTTTCAAACTTCAAACCCCAACTTGATCTCCACCAAAATCCAAGCCCTAGCACACCACCAAGCTCCCCAAGAAGTCCCAGAAGTGAAGAATGCCTAGCTGCCTCTATTTTGCCCCTTTTAACCCTAATTTTCGAGTGGAATTAGTGATGTGGCATTTTTTATGCGACTGTGCCGCGGCATGGTTCTGTTCTAACCAAAATTAAGATGCAGTACAAAAGTCCAGGACGTAGCTCAATTACTTCAGGTGAAAATTGCTTCCTTCTCATGCAATTGTAATGCTCCAATCATGCTCCTCAATCATCTTTAACTGCTCCAATGTTTGCCTTCAATTCCCTAATACAAAATACCTTGCAAAATAACAACTTTGACAAAAATGAGGAATAAATGTGCAACCAAAAATATAATGTATCCTTCTTATAATTTAGCCTCTAATATATGTATGAAATCTCCAAAAAGTGTATATAAAAGCAAGTGAATCATGCTAAAAAGTATGAATTCCAAGACATTAACACTTACCATACAGTATATGCACTCACATTCATCCAATACAATACATAAATCACAAAACATCATTATTTTGCAGGAAAGATAAAAAACATTTCGGTTTCTCAATATGCTTTCACCAAAATCTCATCTTTAAATCTTAACATCCAAAAGCTCATAACTTTAAGCAAAAAGCACAAACCTTTGCCCCCAAAAACTCATAATCTCATACTTTTAAACTAAAAGCACAAACCTTTTGAAGTGATGAAGCCTTCGCTGTGTTGAGCCTTCGTTGTTTTGATATGAACAAAGCCTTCGCTGCTGTGAAAAATCGCGTTTGAGAGGGAGGAGTAGGGCTTCGCTGTTTTGAAGGGAAAAATCGTTTGAGAGGGAGGAGTAGGGCTTCGCTGTTTTGAAGGGAAAAATCGTTTGAGAGGGAGGAGGGCTTCGCTGGGAGTGTAAGGGTGAGTGTACGTGAGTGTATGCATGAGGGACTTGGAAAAAAAAAGAGGGAAGACATAAGGGCGCGGGAAAAATGAAATTTTTTAATAAATATTTAGTGCATAAAAGTTTATTTGGTAGGCTATATACTGTATAAGGCTAGAAGTTCATTATTTTAAGATCTATGTGAACTTAATAATTAAGTTTTCAATATATTAATTATTTGATATCAATTTACAAAATTATTCAAACTATAAGACTTAGTTTTCAGTACAAAAATTTTGATTTACTATGAAATCGGAGCTGCAAAAAAATTATCAGATCAGAGAAAAGATTGAACAAATCAAATGTGTTGAGTCAATTAATGCATTGGCATAAATTATTTGCAATGAGTCAAGTTTTAAACATCTAGAAAATTTTTTGTTCAAACATTTAAGTAATTTCACAATTGTAATAGTATATATGTTATACATGCGCTTTATTCTTACAAGCGCATGTATAGGTATTTATATTATATATATTTATGATGGTTTCACTTAATGTATATGAGTATGAGACATGTTATAACATATAAATTCATCCTATGCATGGATATATTGTTCAAAAATATAGATATTTTAAGTAAAACTTCTACATGCGCTCTCTGGGATAAAGCGCATGTAAACAGGGCCATATACATGCGCTTTAAGCGCATGTAAAAGCTACAATCATATACATGCGCTGTTCATCTAGAAGCGCATGCAAAGAGGTACCTTATACATGCGCTTAAAGCGCGTGTATAGCGTTGAGTCATATACATGCGCTCTTTTTTATAAAGCGCATGCAAAGAGGTACTCTATACATGCGCTTTTTTCTGTTCTTCTCGAAAGCGCATGTATAAGAGTACATTACCAACGCTTTTCTTGAAGCGCATGTAAAGGTGCGATGGTATAGGGTTATTCTGTAGTAGTGAAAGTTTTAAGCTATATAGTATATACCATACCTAAGTCTAAACAAATATATGAACATGGCGTAAAAATGAATGGAAGTGGGTCAGGAGCAAGCAGTGGAAGGGGCCCATCGTTTTCCTTTACTTTCATTTTCGCGAGCGTTCTTGGCGCCACTGTGATCATCAATTGTTCTCAATTCCTCATATTTCTGGTTTTTGATGGGTCTAAACTACTAGTGAGATATTATGGTGGTCCTTCCAGTAGTGAAGCTAGGAACTCTCGCTATAAAAACACTATGTAAACGTATTGCCAATAAGCTCAAAAGGCAGGCTGGTTATCACCCCAAGTTTCGTCACTTCATCATCAGTATCGCCCAGGTGCCTTCCAATTGAGGAAAATGGAAGGAGGAAGAGGAAGAAGATGGAGGGGGACGGTGGGTTTGGGTAAGGGGAAGGAGGGAGGAGAGAGAGAAGGGGAAGTGATTTTTTTATTTTTAAAAGTGGACCCACATCCTCTAAAATTATATTTATTAAGTCCCCAGGGGCATTTTAGTATTTTCCAGTAGGTCAGTGGCCAAATTGAACCATTTTTATTGTTCAGTGGCCATAATGAGATCGTTAATTGTTCGTAGGCCAAATTGACACTTCCATAATAGTTCAGTGGTCAGAATGACCTTTAACCTAAGACAAATTCAGTCAAATGACCTTTAACGTTAAGACAAAATCAGTCAAAATGTTTATTTCAGTCACTGATTTTGCAAAATTATTTCAGCCACCACAATTGTGCCAGTGAAGCTAACTGAAATCTGAACCTTCACTGATTTATTAATAAGAACAAATCCCAAACTCATTCACTCATTTTGCAGAATATATATATATATATTTCAGCCAAAATTTCGAAAAGAAAGAAAACCCAAGAACAGATAGAGCCGTCAATATGGGCCGAGCCCGTAGGGCCGGCCCGTTTTTGCTTAAGCCCTGTAGGGCCGGGCTTGGGATTTAGAGGGAAAAATAGGGGTGTGAGCGCTGAAGGGCCGGCCCTTAAGGGCTAGGGCTTTTGAGGGCCGGGCTGAGGGCCGACCCTGTTAGGCCCGACCTTTTTTCTTAAACTAAAAAAAATAAAAAAATAGAGATGTTCATTCTCAAAGTCCTTAGTCTCAATGTAAGTTTGTAATAGTGTAATGGGCCAAATGTGCCAAGTTGCATCAATCTAATTAATGTTCAAGTTTTTATTTGCACAAGAAATTAATTGCATGAATTTAAATATGATTGTGAGTTTTTTATCAAATATGCTTGAAGGACAATTAATTATTTGCTAATAGATTCAAATATGCTTGAAAGACAATTTATTATTAGCTACTTTTTTGCAAATGATGGAGGTGATAATGCTTATGGTGTAAAGAAGAAATGAAAAAACTTGATATTTTTGTCAGTGGAGAAGATGAAGAGGCAACTAATAGCCAAACACAATCAAATGTTGTAGAATGATATTTATTGTGATTTTTTTCTGAGTTGTAATTGTGTCTTGTGGATTATTAGTATTTGAATGTTTTTTTATTTCCTTATTAATGTTTTGGTTTATTTATATTAATACTTGAGTTTTATGTAGTATACTTGCGTATTAAACGTTAAAACTTGTGTAGTATGTGGTTGAAATTTTAAATTTTTTATATGGGCCGAAGCCCTGAGGGCCGACCCTGGCCCGATTGCTCTAGGGCCGGGCTTTAGAAAACAGAGGTTTTTTTGGAAAAAAGCCCTGATGGGCTTGGCCCGTTTAGCCCTGACCCTTAAGGGCTTGGCCCTTAAGGGCCGGGCCGGCCCGTTTTGACAGCTCTAAGAACAGATACATCACTCTAACTGCATTCTACTAGAAAAAACACCCCAGAATGATCTTTGTTAGCTCAGAGCAAAAATCACAGGACTCCGAAAAGAAGCCTTTCACATCAACACTGATTTTATCACTTACAATTGTCAAAGAGAGATTCTTGAGGGTTTTCTCACTACCCAAAAGCCAAATCTCACTCTTTTGCAAGTCTAATAAGCAAAAGCCTCAAAAAAAGGTACAAGAGACCAAGAAGACTTTGAGGTAGCGAAAAGGTGGGATTTTTGGTTCCTTCTTCAATTGAAATTTAATTTCTTTGAGAATAATTTGAAAGAGTATGGGTTCAGAGAGATTACATTAAGTGGGGTTCAATCTTTCAACTGTGGTAAAAAAATTAACAAGTTCATTTGGACCTTTTTATCAGACATTTGTTGGTTCGCAATATTAGTGTGTGAGGATAATAACTAATATAGTATTTAACTTTAAATTGGTTAATTAGTGTGTGCAATATTATAAATCACTCAAATTTTAATGCTTTTAACGAATTTCATTTATATGTGTGATTTGTTAGTTGATTGCTTAAGATAAGCATGAGAGAGGCAGTATAAGGGTATCTCCACCCGCGTGTCAAGTGAGACTAATCTTTCGCTGTTCTGAAGTCCCTTATAGGGGTAGACAACTGGTCTGTGGATTTGCTCCATTCGCAGAAGCTGTGATCGAACCCCTAACAACTTACTTAAGTACGAGAGTACTTACTACTCACGCTATCCCGTCAGGTTTTTTGACTTTCTAGGATGGTCAGAATTCAATAGAAAGATGGGCCTTTTAGAAGAAAATAACTTTCAACTACTTTGACAGTTGTTTTTGCAAGAAAAAAGAATCAAAGAGCTATATAGTTTCTTAAATATTTAGAAAAAGCGCAACATTAAATAACCGTAAAAAAGTATAACATTATTTTTATTTAGTCTTATTTTGTTTCTTTTGGTATAAAAGAAAATGAACATTCTATTTGTTTAGCATAATAAAATAACCATTAAAATGCTCATATTATTCGACACTTTCGTTTTTTATCTGATATGAGTGACGTGGATTCTCTCCCTTTCTTATTCTCAATTTGACCAAAAAAATAAATATTTTTTAGGCAAAACATGTCAGGGGAAAAAATGAGAATTGGAGATATTTTACTCCCGATAAAGGCGTCAAGTTAGCCTAATTTTTGTAGAAGCAATGTTATATCACTGATCACCTCTCAAGAAGCAAGCCCTTATAATTAAAATTGACTTGCTTAAGAATACTGATTTTAGGTTGATTATTCCCAAATTATTCTCAACACACTTTTGACCATCAAATTCTGAATAAATATTTGGGAAAAAATGTCAACCTTTTCTCCCGAATGTGGAAGATATATGTAAAATAGACAAAACAAGAACAAGATAATTCTTACTATTCAGCAGATCTCGATCAATGATTTACGAGAGTAGATATTCAATGAGGATGTTCAAATTAGCTTGCCTGCGGAGAAGCTCTCCATATGATTTTCTAACATTTTTTTTAATTATCTTCTAGAACCCTTTTCTTTTTCTTTTGTAGGCTAATAAACAATTATCCAAGTATCAGAATGACAAATAAACAATAAAAAATATCATATTGGACAAGAACGTGCATTTTTTCTAACACCGTTAATAACTTGCCACTGGGAAATATTAACAATGTTAGAGATAAATTAATGATATTGGCCAATATGATACTTTTTTATTACTTGTTGGCCAATTCGATACCATTTATTGTTTGTTTGCTAAATTGACACTTGCGTAATTATTTGTTGGCCAAAATAATTATTAACCCTTCTTTTTTCTTACCGTAAGTGTTAGGTTTCATTCCTTTAAAATAAAGTAAATATTGGTGTATTTTATTTTATATAATTGCATAGCAAACGGTTTTAGCTTAATATTTATTAATGATTGCTTTTACAATTGATTTAGCTTTTTAATTAAATTTCTTGTGATTTTAATGTTGTGATTACAAAAATTATTTTCCGAACAAACCTTGTGGTGTGGTGGATCACTAGATTTGTATGTTTTTAATGTGCAAACTAGAGATTATTAACATTTCAAATATTATTGAAATGAATTATACTTGAACTCAATGCATTGCTATGGCCACTAATCACACCTCTAAGGTGCTTAATATTACCTAAGTAAAATAATTCATGAAATTAAATATTAGACTTGTCGATTGATGAGGTTTGATATTTTAGAAAATTTAGAATAAATTCAAAGGTGTTAAAGGACTTAACAATTTCTAATTAATTGGGATTCCATAAATTAGGTAATTGACTTATGAGTTCATAGGATTTGATAACTTAGTAAATTAGCATTCAAATTGACTCCCCAAATGTGTTAAATGAGCTAGGATCATCATCAATAATCTCCCAAGAGCAATTCTATCTCATTTGATCCAATAATCCTTTTCCCTTCTGATAAAAAAAAAATAATCCTTTTCCCCCTCAATTATTTTTGATCGACGATCAAGGTATCCTCCCACTCGACAAGTGAGAGACTAATCCTTCTCTGATTTGTAGGCATCTCAAAGGGTGGGACAGCTGACTTGGGAGATTTAATGCTTCTCCATTAGTTTTGTTTGAAAACATATATCTCATATTAATATTTTGAAAATACTAATTAAATGAAATTTCTCATGTCCACAGGTTTTACATTTGATTATTAGGGTCGTTTTGTGTTAGACTCTTCCAAGTGAATGATAACCATATATTGACTTCCCACTAACCTCTTAATTCTTAATATTCTTTAAGGACTAGACCAGAGGCAACACTACATCAATACACTTTAATTAAACACAAAATTGGTGTCCTTCATGAGGCCTATATATGGCGCCTCGCTGTTTTTATTTAGCTCTGATTTTAGTCCGAAATGGAGGGCTCCACTTAAAGAATTATATGTATATTTTTCCAATTAAATAAATTAAAATCTCTTACATCCTCTTGTCCTCTAAGAATACCATTTTGACTTTCGAAGACTATGTATGGGTCTATTTGCCTAATTATTCTTTTCAGGCATGCATATGCGGATATGCCTGTTGCTATATACTCTCTCCGTTCCTAAATTTAAGATCACTTTAGGGAGGAGAACTTGTTCTTAAATATAAGATCACCTTCTAATTTTACTCAAATTTTCCTCAAATTACCCTCATACTCTATTCACCCAAAAAAATAGTGGTTTGAAGGTAAGAGGATATTTTTAAAATTAGGTGGGGGGTACTTTGAAAATTTCATGTTATCCTAACATATTGGAATGTCTTTCTTGATCTCTCTAAATTTGCTAAAGTGATCTTATATTTAGGAGATGAGGGAATATGGAGCATGGACTATGCTGGATTTGCCATGTACGAGTAGCTCGCTAGCCTTACCGAAATATTTTAATTGAATTTGCAAGGTTTGCATGCCAAAATATCACTTGGTCAAAAGACATTATTAGGGGAGAAACAGAGATTTGAAGTAAGTTAAAAATAATGGAAGTTTTGAGTTTTAAAATTTGTCTGGCCTGATATTCAATAATAATAATAATGAATATGTTATTTGTGGATGACGGTGTGTCTTTATTTCTGGACAACATACATTTCCACGTACAATCTTTATCTATAGCGTACTGTTGGCTGATCGGTTGCAAATTAAAAGATGACAAGATTTGCATTTCTAACTCCATATCCATTGATAAACGCTATAAATGTAACATGTTAGGTTATAAGATATTTCCTTTGGCCCCTAAGTATAAGATCATTATTATTTGATTGTTTTTGGAAGTTAAAGAAGTAAAGTAAATTGCTAAATTTTAACATATGTCACATGTATATGATAAATATATGTTTGTTTATAAGAAAAATAAATTGGTTTTGAAGAAAAAATAATTAACTTTAGGAAAGTGATTAATTTTACATTCTTAATTTCTCTAAAAAGGGCAAAATAGTCTTATAATTAGGACCGAATGAATGAAGTATTAAGTTTGAATGTCATCAAGTGAAAAAGACCCACAATCCTCTTATCAAGAAGGGCCCTGAAGATTATGGAAAAAAGAAGACCACGTGAGGTGGGAAGATCTCTTTATAACGTAAAGGTAATAGCGCCTGATCTTTTAACGTGTATGGCTGACATTTTCTGTAGATGGACCAACACACCTATTAATAATTGAGTAGCACCATGA
Organism: Mimosa pudica; assembly: GCA_029929735.1. Taxonomy (NCBI): domain Eukaryota; kingdom Viridiplantae; phylum Streptophyta; class Magnoliopsida; order Fabales; family Fabaceae; genus Mimosa; species Mimosa pudica. The sequence continues at coordinate 12,499,821 of JAKELP010000004.1, read as the reverse complement.
ATTTTTCACGTGTATAACCAATATCACATTCTCCCACCTGAATACTTCATTTACTTGATCGAGAATCATATCCATAGCCATTAATTTGGGCAGAACCTACTGTACTGTATGAATTGCCCCCAAACTTCAACGTAGCCACACACTCATCTTAACCCTTGGGTGGATTGTAACGGTTTTGCTTTCCCTATCGGAGAGGATCGTCGGTGATGCAAGGATGGTGATTAATCTACAATTTCTTCCTTTTTTAAAAAATATGGATACATAAACTCACCTGAGCATAGTCAAAGTTAAAAGAAAAGGCAATAAAGACAACTACGTTTCTACACTGATACAGTGATACTATCCCGAATAATTCTCATAAAATCTGAAGTGTGGTTGGTAAAAAAATTAAATGTGACAGTTTCCCACACAATCATGACCTAGGCTGGTTATGGCGTCTACTAAAGCGCTTTGTTCCCTAGGAATATGGGTGAGAGTAGTCTCCCAATCTCTGTGCATCAGAAGGGGAGACCTCCCTAAACAACTCTCACATGGCCCATGTTATCAAGTATCAACTGAATGCAATTTTACAATCTGCATGTATATTTGATAATTTAATCTTAGAGTAGTCATCTTTTAAAAAATTTTGTTTTTATTTAGTAGTATTTAAATAATTATAGAAGATCAACGAAGAGATAAATATTTTTTCCATAATAGCCATAAGATCAGTAAAACAACATATTAATAAAATGGTTGGGAGAAGAGGAATAAATATGTGTGAAATAATTGTGTTTCCCAAGTTAATCCTTACGAAGGTGTACATGAGAAAGAAAGAAATGTAGAGTAATATAATAATTATAGTTGGAATGAAATATTTAACCATAATGAGGGACAAAATGGGTAAAACATCATTAAATATTCTAACTATCTCAAGTAGCTCTTATATTTAAGGACAAATTATTTAAAAAACAGGTTCTTATAATAAAGGATGGAGGTAGCACTAATATACAAGGACAATAGAAAACATGTATTTGTTTTTGTCCATGTTATTACCTCTTTTATTTTGGACCAAAAAACTTGTCATGTTATCTTTTATATTTAGGACTAGAGGGAGTAAGAAATAAACCTTTTATTCTAATCAAGCTCTTATTGATAAATGTTAGGTATACGATAAAAGAAAAGGGGGGTTAAGGTCAAAGATACACATGTGTTTTCCTAAAAGATCACTCAACATCAAAATGGACCAAAAATACACATAATTTTATTATATTTGGTCAAAAATATACATATATTAGGTTCAAAAGCACATAATTTGTTAAAAATATCTAACTAACGATGTTAGAGAAATTGAAAGAAAGAAGTTACCATCATTGTGTATTTTTTAATAGATTAATTGACTTTTGAAATAATATGAAAACTCATATGTATTTTTGGCAAAAAAAACCATGATGTGATCTTTTGGGCGAAACAATATAATACTTTTAGCCCTTAACCAAAAAAAAATAAAGAGTAATAATGAGGGGAAGTATGAAATATTTGGGAGAATTAGTTAGAGGTCCCACAGGAAGAATGATAGTTAATTTGAGGTCTCAAGAGTTGTAACTTGTAAGTTGTAACTTGTAAGTTACAACTTCTAGGACTTACAATAACAAATTTGACCTGGTAATTACAATTTGTAAGACCTCATTTTAATTATATTTCTTCCACTATAACTCTAATAAATTCTACCAATGTATTATTAGAAAAAGATGCATGGAAAGAGATAATAGAATTAATTAAAGGAAAAAATGATAAAAGTGAATTAAATGCTTGGACAATCCTTAATTGGATCGGAGGTAGTGCCGCTTTTGAACTACCCGTCAACTAAGTCAACAATTTTGATGTTAAATATATACAATCCAATAAATTGTTATCTAAAAAAATTCATGCATATCAATAACCAACTAATAAACCAATTTTTAAAGATCTTTAAATTACTTATCTAATAAGATCCAACATCGAAAATATTTATTATGCGAGAAGTTGAGATTCAAAAGGATGGTATATGCTCATGTCAGATATGAGGTGCAAGTTGCAACAAGAGAATCTTTTGGAAGCATTTGCACGTGAGTAATCAACCACACTACAAAAAAACCTTCAATTACACACGAAAAATGTGCGACGGATTTTCGTCGCAAAATATGGTTTCCGACCGAAATTCCGTCGCTAATTCGTCACAAACAGGTTTTCGACGGAATTAGTGATGGACTCCACCCGTTAGTAATTTGCTGATCACTAATCAATATCCGTCACTATTCCGTCACAAATTAGCGACCGACTGTCTGTCGCTGATTTGCATATTTGCGACGGAAATTCCGTAGCTAATTAGTTGAAAAATTTATTGACGGAAATTCCGTCGTTACTCCGTCGCTAATTTGCAACGGAACTAGATCCCGTCAGTAATTCCGTCGGTAAATGAAGGTTTTTTTGTAGTGAACTCGGCTAACCTTTCACTATAAATAGTTAGGAAGCCGTGATATATAGAAGCCACAGCCCGCAGGTTCAACAATAATTTCCATTATATTACATCTCTTTAAACCCAAATCAATCTCTTTAATTTTCAAGCCGTATGGAGTATTCACTTTTCTCCCTTGTCTCAACCATTCTCCGGTCTTATTCCAAGCTCTTGCTAGTTGCTCTCTTCACACTCAAACTCATTAACCTCATCAAACTCCCTACTTTTACCCTTAAACGCCAAAAATATAAACTTCCCCCAGGTCCAAAGCCATGGCCAATCATCGGTAATTTACCCGAAATAATGTTTTCAAACAAGCCTGTACCCAAATGGATGCACAAGTTCATGAAAAACTTACCGAAATTGCATGTTTTAAATTTGGAAATGTGCATGTCATCCCAGTGACTAGTCCTGCCATTGCTTGTGAGTTCTTGAAGATACAAGATGATGTGTTTGCATCAAGACTTATAAGCATGCCGTCTAATTCTTGTCTCCCGTGGTTATTTAACGACGGTGCTTGTCCCATATGCTGATCAATGGAAGAAGACGAAGAAAATGATAAGCAAGGAATTGCTTTCTCCGGTGAAGCATCAATGGCTTCATGCCAAAAGAATGGAGGAAGCCGATAATCTCATGCACTATGTCTATAACCAATCCAATAGTAAGAATAACGGCTTTGTGAATGTGAGGGTAGTTGCTCAGCATTACTGCGGGAATGTGATCAAAAAAATTATCTTCAATAAAAGGTAATGTTTTGAATAGTTTATAATCAACAGCGCCTCATGTCTTAATTACAGCTAATAGACGATGACTAATTTATAAATACAAATAAAATTCGTTAACTCCAGTTATTTGTAACAAATGTGCCTATAGGTTTGCCTAAAATATTATTTTTATTAATTACGTATGTTATAGAACTGCTCCTAATTGAAACCTCCATATATAATATGTGCAATGAACAAGGATATATGCAGTTTGGGAAAAGAAACAATAATAGATTTGAAAGATAAAGAGTTTGGGTGTCTTATACATGGGAGTTAAGTGGATTTCTTGTCTAACAATAACTCTCATATTTATATTAGGACTGAATATAATATATACACATACATATAACTCTATACATACACACATATAATTAATAAGATGATGGTACATTCTAATTTAATAGGTACCTTGGAGGTGGTGGTGAGGGTGGAGGACCTGCTTTCGAGGACGTAGAGCATGTGGATGCATTGTTCACATTGCTTGGTCACTTGTTTCCTTTCAGTGTTTCAGAGTTTGTGCCAAGCTTGAGAAGACTGGAACGCTTTGAGGATAGTGAACAAATATCATGATCCCATCATTGAAGAGAGAATCAAACAGTGGAAGGATGGAACCAGGAATGAAACCGATGATTTGCTTGATGTCATGATTTCACTCAAAGATGACAATAAAAACTCCCTATTGACCCATTAGGAAATCAAAGCCCTAATTTTGGTAATTACTTTTAAAATCGTATTTGATCGATTTATTTCCTTTCCCATTATTATACTCCCTCCGGTCCCTAATGTAAGAGCTGGCCGTCAAAAAAACGCTTCTTAAGAAAACATGTGAATGTTAGTTGGGTGTCTGGAGTTAATGCTTCTTTTCCAAAATTGCCCATATTTATTATGGTACTTTTAAGAGAGAGAAATACATAAGCATTAATAAATATGAAAGAGAGTTAGGGGTAAAGTAGGAAAAATGCATTAAATGAGGAGAGAATATGGGGTGAGCTCTTACATTAGGGACCAAAATCATTCAAATTTTGGACTCTTACATTAGGGACAGGAGGGAGTAACTTATAAGACATTTTTTTGTTAAAGGTAACACTGTAAATTTGGTGTTTATTGAGAACTGAATAATCTAAAATCGATAAATAGGTGTGTTGTCAATATAGGTAAGATTGTCTCTTCTCTCAATAAGAATACTTCTCGGGATTCAAACACATGTTCTCATTTTTATATGGGGATAAAGTTCACTTAACAACTCAAATAACTATTATAAAACATGTTTTTATGGACTCAAATTAGCCATGTGAGTATTTGCTTTTTACGTGTAATATGCTAAAACATTTCACATTATTTGACACATGTAAAACACGCAAGGAAAGAGGAGGAGCCCAAGGCGACAACCTTGGCCCATGATAAGTTCCCATTAATGGAAAGGGTCATTACTTTTTTTTTCTGTTCCTCTTTATTTCGTATTATCCCTTCAGATTCAAAGACAATCATACACGTCCCATTTTAGGTACTACCATATGGACCCCACCTCTATCACTTTTTGGAGCATCTATCCCAAAACATTTCAAATAGATGTTCATTATAAGTAGATTGAATTGACCGCATGATCGTTACAGCTTATGGTTATTTTACCATTTCATGTATGTCATACACAGTCAAAGATAATAACGTGATTATGCCATGAGGGTACCTAAAATTATTATTATTACAGTATGACCAAAACAAAGCTAAACCAAATTAAGACAATCTTCATTATTAATTTTATGAATAACTAATAAAATACTCCCTCCGGTCCCTAATGTAAGAGCTAGCCGTCAAAAAAATGTTTCTTAAGAAAACATGTGAATGTTAGTTGGGTGTCTGGAATTAATGCTTCTTTTTCAAAATTGCTCATATTTATTATGGTACTTTTAAGAGAGAGAAATACATAAGCATTAATAAATATGAAAGAGAGTTAGGGGTAAAGTAGGAAAAAATGCATTAAATGAGGAGAGAATATGAGGTGAGCTCTTACATTAGGGACCAAAATCATTCAAATTTTGGGCTCTTACATTAGGGACCGGAGGGAGTATTTCATTCTTTAAACTAGCAATAGTTTTGTTTGTTTCTATGACGTATAAATTACTTTAGTATTAATTTCTTACCTATGACAGATTACCTATAAACTGAAAAACTTAACTCTACATCTGCTTTTTAATATAAGAGTTAATTAATAACTAATTTAGAGAGATTGATGAAGTAAAATAAAATATTTAATTAAATCATATATTGTGAGATATCTCTAAAATACTTACTCATATAATCATGTTATATATATCACTGCATAGTAGTAAGGTAAAAAAAATTAATTCAGAGAAAAAATTATAAAATAAGAGATAATATGGAAAAGGTTTGCTTAACTTATTTAGATATTATGACAAAAAAATAACTCTTTGTATTTTTTGATCAAATAACTCTTATATTTGGCATCTGCATTAACTATAAGAAACAACAATATTTTGTAGGAAATGATGATGGCAACGGTGGACAACCCATCAAATGCAGTAGAATGGGCACTTTCAGAAATGATTAAGCAACCAGAGCTTCTTCGGAAGGCCACCTTGGAACTTGACCAAGTAGTAGGCAAACAGAGGCTTGTTCAAGAATCTGACATCCCAAAACTCAACTATACCAAAGCTTGCTTGAGAGAAGCCTTCCGTCTTCATCCTATTTCCCCTTTCAATGTTCCACGTGTCTCACTATGTGATACTGTGATTTCCAACTACTTCATCCCAAAGGGAAGCCGTGTGTTACTAAGCAGACAAGAGTTAGGCCGAAATCCTAAGGTGTGGAAGGAGGAGCCTCTTAAGTTCAAACCAGAACGTCACCTCACGATGGATGATAATAATAATGTGTGTGATGTGTACTTAACAGAGCCAAGTTTGAGGTTCATAAGCTTCTCTACAGGAAAACGCGGGTGTCCAGGTGTGGTACTTGGGACCACTATCATTGTGATGATGTTTGCTAGGTTGGTCCATGGTTTCACATGGAGTGAGCCACAAGATCGACCCATTGAGCTAGTTGAGTCTCAGGATAATCTCTTACTTGCCAATCCTCTTGTAGCCATAGCACACCCAAGGTTGCCGAAAGAGGTTTATCACTTGGATTAATGTATAAATTAATAATGGCGAATTATCAGTGACTATAATGTTTTGTAGTGAAATCTTTGAACAAGGCCGCATGGCAGTCGATTATATTTTCAGACCATATTACTAGATATCTAAGGTTGCCAAAATGATGCATTTTTTCATTGGTTTTTTTAATTAGGTAAGATTCAAATACTAGTTCTCCCTTTTTGTGGATAAACTGCCCACCGCAACATCAAATGTCTTTAAATTAGTAGTGCCTAGCTATAATTTAATTTGAAGTTACTATGGGATTTTATAGTATTTTACTTTTATGTTACGTTTAAATAAATCCATAGTTTAAGTGTTTCTTATCTTGTTGAGATAGAGGTCAGAATCTTTACGTAAACGTGTAATGTAGGCAAAGTGAATAATAGTGCTATTTTAGGATGACCCAAAAGGCCAAATAAATTTAGGAACCGCCAATTCACCACATATAAATGTACAATGGCACTATCAAAACACAAGGCATGGAGGCAAGCGTACAAAAGGTGACGGCGAGGTTTAGCCAAGGATTTAATTTCTTCCCTCCAGAAAAATTAGGGTCATTATTTTTCTTGGTCCCTATTAAAACGTTTTTCATTGGTTTAATGCTCACATGAGGAGTTGCTATTTATGGACAAGAAACGGACCCCGGCCTCGTATATACTCTAAACAATCAAAAGTCATAATCATCTTCAACTTTCCATTTATAACCTGGTTTTTTGGTCGGAATTTATAACCTGATTGACTATTCAAACTAATTTTGAAATTAATGCTTCAATTCTGTGTTCATTTCAAGAGACGGCTTATAAACTTATGTGTATATACAGGAGATGTAAAGTTCATTTTCATTTTACATTTACTGATAGGTTATCATGAAGATGGATATTGCAATTTTTTCTGTTATATAATAAAATTTCAAGAAATGGGTTGGGCTCATCACCCACATTTTAAAGATAGTAGCACTCCTAACTCATGATTAATCGATCCTTTATTTTGGTCTCTGAAATTTTGGTCTTTGAAACATATGTTAAGCAAACTATTTTTCTACTCACACAAGTAGGATTTACCGAGCATCTTAAAATGAAGAAAGCATCTATCAGTTCATAGTAATAAAGGTTTGAATGTGAATACTAGTAGTGCATATAAAATCATATATAGATATAAACTTATTTTTTAAGAAACATTGTTCTGAACGCAATAAAAGGTTGCATATGTTTAACTGATGAGATACATTTGAACACAACGATTGCAATTAATTATGTAAATATAGCTGCATAACAAAAATGACTTGTTTAGATAGCATCTATGTCTCTCATTAAGGCTGGGTCATTCAATAAGTGAAATTAAGTTTAGTCATATTTGATGAATGATTGTGACCCTGAAATCTGTATAATATCCATGCTTACTTGCTTAGGCTACACCTAGCTAGTTGATAAAAGTTTGTTCATATTGCCTAGGATGTATATTTTTTTTTATTTTTTACTTGACCGCATCATATCTAGTCTTCTCTGATTCTCATGGAATCCATTTGGCGACCAGCTTCGACGATTATATACAAGTTCTCATTTTGTGAAGCATAGAAATTCAATATCTTAGATATAATGCTTGCAACATCTGTCTTGGTAAATCAAAATTCATTCGTGGGGTTTTAATAAACGATAACCACCTTTTCTGGGGATAATGATGATGGTGATCAATTATAATACTATGATTATAAGAAGACAAGATCCGATCGACAAGAATTACACACTAGTTGACAAGAAATTAAGTTGGGAAGTTTTACCATATACCTTTGAGAAAATAAAATAAAAAGATAATCACGGAGGATTATTCTGACATGAATTGGGTCCAAAGCTTCGCCGGTGAAGATGACGGAAGTAATTTTGTATATACATGATTAATTTTTGCGGGCCATTAGCTTCGCTGGTGCCGTCGTGATCACCGCCATCAGTGGCGTCACCGTCGTCGGTGGTGAGGGATGGTGGGAGGGAGAGTTGGACTAATGGTTGAATCAAGGGCAATGGACCTATTTTACCCTTCAAGTAACCACCCTGGACCACTGGGCACCCTAAACTAACACTGAGTACAATTTTACCCCTGAAGTAACCAAAGTGATTCAATTTTACCCTCTGACGAATGTAATGTTGACACGTAGGATATAATGTTGACATGTGAACGACACATGTCAACATTACATTCGTCAGAGGGTAAAATTGGACCACATTGGTTACTTCAGGGGTAAAATTGGACCACTTTGGTTACTTCAGGGGTAAAATTGTACTCAGTGTTAGTTTAGGGTGCCCAGTGGTCCAGGGTGGTTACTTGAAGGGTAAAATAGGGTCATTGCCCTTGAATCAATGGCCTAGATTATTTTAAATCAACGGTTGAGAATTGAGATTGTGTTTTGGTGATGAGAAAACTTTTTCACATCCTTCTGCAAAGCATGGGATTAGGACCCCTCTTAATGCGTAGGGCTGACATTTCTTGAAGATGGATTAACACTCCAACTAATAATTGAGTAGCACCATGAACTTTTCACGTGTATACTTTATTTACTTGAGAATCATGTTCAACACGGCCAAGAGCCCAAGAGCTCATTTCTCCATCAATACGTACACCACTACAAGAGCTCATTTCTCCATCAATACGTACACCACTACAAGTCATATATACTTGACTTAATGGTTTTTAATAGTCTCGTCACATACATATATACTTTATTAAACTTTAAAATCTGAACTCTGAATTTGATTAAAAAAAAAGAACTCTGAACTTTGAACTAATGTTTTTTTATCAGCACTGAACTAATGGTTTTAAACATCAAATATGGGTACATTATTTGATGGTTTAAAACGTCAAATAATCATAGGTTCACTTGCATTTTATTTAAATATGTGTATGTGTATATATGTGTATATGGCGGTCAAATGATTAGTTAATACTCCCAATAATCTTTTTTATAAGACACCAATTAACAAGTTCATTTATGTTAAAAAAAACTTAACAAGTTCATTTGGACCTTTTTATCATACATTTGTTAGTTCGCAAGAAGTATCAAATATGTTTTTCCATCTAGGCCTATATTTAATAAAGGTAGTGTGATAGGGTAATAATTAATGTAGTATTTAACTTTCATCATCATCATCAAAGTTTTATCCCAACTAAGTGGGGTCGGCTACATGGATCACACGGCGCCTAAATGCGTGTGTCCATGCTCAATAGTATTCAACTTTGAAATGGTTCATTAGTGTGTGCAATATTATAAACCACTCAAATTTAATTTTAAGAAAGTTAATGCTTTTAACGAATTTTATTTATATGTGAGATTTGTTAGTTGATTACTTAAAATAAGCATGAGAGAGGCAGTATTTATAGCACAATGTTTGTAAGAAATGTTCATAAGTAGGAGAATATTTTTGACTTTCTTTTTTTTTTGTTACCCAAGGGTATCCCCACCAGCGTGTCAAGTAAGACTAATCTCTCGTTGTTCTAAAGTCTCATATAGGGGTAGATAGCTGGCCTGTGAATTTGCTCCATTTGTAAGAGTTAGGGATGAAACCCCCAACCACTTGCTTAAGGGACGAGAGTACTTACTACACAAGTCAGCTATCTACCTCCTATATGGAACTTCATAACAGCGAGAAATTAGTCTCACTTGACTCGCGGATCAGGATACCCTTGGGTAACCAAAAAAGTTTAGATATTCAATTAAGCATAAATGAACCAAGGATTTGTCACAGGGAAAATAAAATTTTCTGCTTACGTGACACACTAAATGCATACAAATCCAAGGATTTGTCACAGGGAAAATAAATGCATCTTTTAAATGTTAATAGCCTCAAGTTAACACACTAAAAACATACAAATCCAACGATTTGTCAGAAGAAAAATAAAATTTTCTGCTTACGTGGCACACTTATGTGGCAATTATTTTTCTGCTAAGTAAATAGCATTCATCTTTAAGAGATTGATGTTTCTTTCCCCTCGAGAAGAAGCCCTCATAGTTATATCTTATAATATGTAAGGAAATCAAGAAAACGGACCCTATAAAAAATTCTCAAATTATTCTCAAACACACTTATGACCATCAAATTCTGAACCGATATTTGGGAAAAAATGTCAACCTCTTCTCACGAATGGGGAAGAGGTATGTGATAAAAGTAGACAAAACAAGAATAAGATAATTCTTGCTATTCAACATATCTCTGCCAATGATTTATGGGAGTAGATGTTCAATGAGAATGTTTGAATTAGCGTGCCTGAAGAGAAGCTTTCGATATGCTTTTTTACCGACAAGGAGCCAAGTTTCATTGTCTCTTAGGCACTCTTTTTAATTATCTTTTAAAGAAACTCTTTCTTTTTTTTTTTTTTTTTGGGTTAATAAAAAATTGTACAAGTATCAGAATAGTCAACAAACAATAGAAAAATATCATATTGGACAAGACCGTTAATTTATTCTAACACCGTTTGTAACTTGACACTAGGAAAGATTAACAATGTTAGAGATAATTGAAGATGTTGGTCAATATGATACTTTTTTATTGTTTATTGGCCAATTCGGTACCATTTTATTGTTTGTTTACTAAATTGGTACTTGCATAATTGTTTGTTCAACAAAATTAAATTAATTATTAACACTTTTTCTTACAATAAGTGTTAGGTTGCATTCCAATAACAATGATTTTCTTCATTTTTTTTACTTTTCCATTGCATTTATTGTTTTTTTCCCTCTTATTTTATGATCTGCATCATATCATGACATAAGTGGAATTATGATTTCTACTGATGTCATGATCCTAAAATATATTTTTTATTATACTTTTGACAGAAAATAGTCTTGCAAGTTGGCGGGCAAAATATTAATGGATTGGAAAAAGCATCTTTTATTATACTTTTGACATAAGTGGAATCACTATCACTGTGATGATGTTTGCTAGGTTGGTCCATGGTTTCACATGGAGTGAGCCACAAGATCGACCCATTGAGCTAGTTGAGTCTCACGATAATCTCTTACTTGTCATTCCTCTTGTAGGCATAGCACGTACACCCAAGGTTGCCGAAAGAGGTTTATCACTTGGATTAATGTATAAATTAATAATGGCGAATTATCAATGACTATAATGTTTAGTAATAAAATCTTTGAACAAGGCCGCATGGCAGTTGTCATTATATTTTCAGACCATATTACTAGATATCCAAGGTTGCCAAAATGATGCATTTTTTCATTGGTTTTTATAATTATGTAAGATTCGAATACTAGTTCTCCCTTTTAGTGGACAAACTGCACACCACAACATCAAATGTCTTTAAATTAGTAGCGCCTATAATTTAATTTGGAGTTACTATGGGATTTTATAGTATTTTACTTTGATGTTACGTTTAAATAAATCCATGGTTTAAGTGTTTCTTGTTGAGATAGAGGTGAGAATCTTTACGTAAGCATGTACTGTAGGCAAAGTGAATAATAGTGCTATTTTAGGATGACCCAAAAGGCCAGAATTAATTAAATATAACATAATTAATTTAGGAATCGCTAGTTCACCACATATAAATGTACAATGGCACTATTAAAACACAAGGCATGGAGGCAAGCTTACAAAAGGTGACAGCGAGGTTTAGCGAAGGATTTAATTTCTTCCCTTCAGAAAAATTAGGGTCATTTATTTTTCTCGGTCCCTATTAAAAAGTTGTTCTTTGGTTTAATAGTCACATGAGAAGTTGCTATCTATGGACAAGAAACAGACCCCTCCTATATACTCTAAACAATCAAAAGTCATAATCATCTTCAACTTTCCTATAACCTGGTTTTTTGGTCGGAATTTATAACCTGGTTGACTCTTCAAACTAACGAAATTTCTTTGCCTTTTGAAAATAATGCTTCAATTTTGTGTTTATTTCAAGAGATGGTTTATAAACTTATGAGGATATACAAGGAGATGTAAAGTTCGTTTTCATTTTACATTTACTAATAGGTTATCATGGAGATGGATATTGCAATTTTTTTCTATTATAGGAGTATAATATAATTTTAAGAAATGGGTTGTGTTCATCACCCACAGTTTAAAGATAGTAGCGCTCTTAACTCATGATTAATTGATCCTTTGGTCGCTAAAATTTTGGTCTTTTAATTAAACATATGTTAAGCAAACTATTTTTCTACTCACATGAGTAGGATTTACCTAGCATCTTGAAATGAAGAAATTAAAGCATCTATCAATTCATAGTAATAAAGGTTTGAATGTGAATACTAGTAGTGCATATATAATCATATATAGATATAAACTTATTTTTTAAGAAACACTGTTCTGAACGCAATAAAAGGTTGCATATGTTTAACTGATGAGATACATTTGAACACAACGATTGCAATTAATTATGTAAATATAGCTGTATAACAAAAATGACTTGTTTAGATGGCATCTATGTCTCTCATTAAGGTTGGGTCATTCAATAAGTGAAATAAGTGAAATTCAGGTTACTCATACTTGATGAATGATTGTGACCGTGAAATCTGTATAATATCCATGCTTAGGCTACACCTTGTTAATAAAAGTTTGTTCATATTGCCTAGGATGTATATTTTTTTTTATGTTTCACTTGATCGCATAATATCTATTATCTAGTCTTCTCTGATTCTCATGGAATCCATTTGGCGACCAGCTTCAACGATTATATACAAATTCTCATTTTGTGAAGCAGAGATATTCAATGTCTTAGATACAATACTTGCAACATCCTTGTCTTGCTGAATCAAAATTCATCCGTGGGTTTTTAATAAAGAATAACCAACTTTTCTGGGGATAACGATGCTGGTGATCAATAATAATACTATGATTATCAGAAGACAAGATCCCATGGACAAGAATTACATACTGGTTGACAAGAAATTAAGTTTTACCATATACCTTTGAGAAAATAAAATAAAAAGATAATCACGGAGGATTATTCTGACATGAATTGGATCCAAAGCTTCCCCCGTTAGAGAAGTATCCTTGACCTCCATTAGGGCCATTTTGATTCATATGCACCTGCATTGGATAGTTTGGAGCTCCAACATGAGCATTCATGTTTAGTGCATCAACTTGCATGTCATTGTGATTGGGATCGCTATTCAGATCTATCTGCATGGCAGTGCTGGGTTTAGCTACTTCAAGCTGTCTTCTATTACTGGTGTGTCGCTTGCTAGGTGCTCCAATCACATTAAACTCTTCTCTGAGAACCATCTCATTAGCGTCAGCTTCGCGCTCTGATGGGCGTTTCTTCTTACGAAGCATCATGGTTGTGGACCGCCTTTTCATGATGGTGCACACGTTGCAAGTACAGGAAGAATGATGATGTCTTCCCTTTCCACTTGGTGGCTGAGTGCAGACAATGCAGGTGCAGCCGGGATAATGTCTAGGATGTTTGGTGGTGAGTTCAGCTGACGAGTCGTCGGAGCGATCCCCCAAAGTATCTGACATTGCCGCATCAGCAAGAGCATCAAGGCCTGAAGGTTCAAATTGAAGTGACATAATATTCTTTTAATCTTCTATATTTTAAATCTGGCAAAAATTAAGGGCACACAGAAAGATACAGGAATTATATTACGCTAAATCTTACAGGATGAGAAGACTAAAAGGGTGAAAGGGTAAAGGTGCAAAACTAGCCACCGTAAATTTTCAAATGGACAACTTTAGCACTCGTAAATTGGATGGTGCAAAACAGTACATTATAAATCAAAATGAGACAAATTTAGCCATGCCGTTAAGTTGAAGCTAACAGACGTTTGTGTTGACGTGGGGCCCACCTTCATTAAATCAAAACGTCTGTTAGCTTCAACTTAACGGCGTGGCTAAATTTGTCCCATTTTAATTTATAATGTACGGTTTTGCACCATCCAATTTACGGGTGCTAAAGTTGTCCATTTTAAAATTTACGGTGGCTAGTTTTGCACCTTTACCCAAGGGTGAAATCCACTTTACAGGAGTATTGGAAAGAATTATAATATCAGCATGGATGACCCGTTTCAGAAATACCACGCAATGTAAATGAAGATTTCAGCCCCAAAAATGTCATATTGCGGGGTAAACGGAAAAAAGAAAGATATATTTTGATTTACTGCCTCCAAACCTTCAACATGCACAAAATTATGGAAGGCACTTAACGTGCATGCACACAGAAGACAACAAACTTTTGGAATATAAGCATCATAGGCAGGCAAAATAGAATTTTCCAAGGATAATAGCAATCTTTATATCATTACACATCTCAATATTTTCATGATTGTGAAGATATTGCATAGATGTAAAGGCTAGCTTTGAAGCCTGTTCATAACAGGTGTAAAGCTGGGGGTGGAGAACATATACTATGATCATACCTCTGTTGGATTTCAAATGATCTTCCAATTCCTTAGGTTCTAGCTCCTCCGGTGCAGAACATGAAGACCTAAAAAAATTTCTCTCCTCAATAATAGCCTCATTATATGAACAATATCACGTATCCATAAAAAGTATAGGGAGAAAACAATGATGTACCTGGTTGGATCCCAGACATTATTAGAACAAGTCCACTTAGGTGGTAGAAGAACATCTTCAGGCAATTTTCGCCATTTAGAGCAATCGTCACATGAAGCCCATTGTTCCTGTACCCTGAAGGAGAGAATTCGTCACATTAAAGCAAGAGTAGCATACACAGGTTTCTATAACATTCAGTGAGGAAAAAATATTATAACTCGTCCCGTGGCCTCAACATTAAAAGAGGATTCAAGCAAGGAAATGCAAGTCATAAGACAAAGTCAGCACTCAGCAGTCCTACTGCAGTCAAAACAGTTTCTACAATTATATATATATATATATATATATATATATATATATATATATATATATAACAATTTTACTGGAAACACAATGGTTATCATTATTGAACTAACAGGAGCGAAGCTAGAGCAACAACGAATAGCAGATATTGGTCCGGAAAATTACCTATTGTTGTTGGAAGGACAGTCCAAGTGAGAAACACCATCAAGAAATCACAGTATAATATTCATTCAAGATATACTAGCGTATTTTTAAAAAATTTAATGTTTAAGTTATAGTAAGAAAAATTGCTTATAATCTTACCCAGATGGGCAGGCACGGAATATAGTTCTCTTCCCAAAAACTGGGGGTTCCTGAATAAACCAATGAGAGGAAGCACACAATATAAGCAAAGTCACATAGAAATTTAAACATTATCTAAGACTATAGCATCTCATAAACAACTTAATAAAGAAATGGGTAAAAGGTCAAATCTAGCACTGAACTTTTGGCAAAAGTACACCCCACATAAAAAAGAATCTCGTAGCTCAAATCTAGCACTGATCAAGTACAAATTGGGTCAGATGTAGCAAAACCGTTAAGTTTGACGGGTTTGACCGTTAAGTTTGACCCGAGTATGCCACGTCACCCAAGTTAGGCCACGTCACCTGCCACATCACCCAAGTTATGCCACGTCACATGCCACGTCATCACCACATATATGAAAAACTTTAAGGTTCAAATTTAGCACTCAAGTATTATTAAAGTTCACCCAACATAAAATAACAATTTTGAGTTTCAAATATAGCACCCATCAGTTACAAAATGGTTCAAATGTAACAACTACGTCAATTTTTAGGAGTTTGACTTTTAATTTTGATCTGATTAGGTCATGCCACTTGTCACATCGCCCTATTAGGCCATGTTACTTGTCACATCATCACCATCTTCACTACATCATCACCACATAAATGAAATTAAATCCCTGAAACCCACATCACCCTATGACAAATATAGCAATTCTGTGAACGTTTCAGGGTTTGACCATTAATTTTAAACTGATGTAGCAAGTGACAAGACACTTTTAAAAATACTTTATTACGTTGCACCTATTTATATGTCAGAACGTTAATATTTTATATTTCTATCTAGGTAACGCTGCCGCGTATGCTCTATTTAGATGTAGTGAAGATGATGATGATGTGACAAGTAGCATGACGACTAATAGGGCGATGTGACAAGTGGCATGACCTAATCAGGTCAAAATTAAAAGTCAAACTCATAAAAATTGACGTAGTTACTACATTTGAACCATTTTGTAACTGATGGGTGCTATATTTGAAACTCAAAATTGTTATTTTATGTTGGGTGAACTTTACTAATACTTGAGTGCTAAATTTGAACCTTAAAGTTTTTCATATATATGGTGATGACGTGGCAGGTGACGTGGCATAACTGGGTGATGTGGCGGGTGACGTGGCCTAACTTTGGTGACGTGACAGGTGACGTGGCGTACTTGGGTCAGACTTAACGGTCAAATCCGTCAAAATTGACGGTTTTGCTAAATCTGACCAAATTTGTACTTGATCAGTGCTAGATTTGAGCTACGAGATTCACTTTTATGTGGGGTGTACTTTTGGCAATAGTTTAGTGCTAGATTTGACCCTTTACCCTAAAGAAATTAGCATGTTAAAAGTATGTATCAATTTGACCGTGACACACATACATGGTACTCCTCGAAAATTTGGTCCTCAATTGTGATAATGATTGGGTCAACACTGGGTGGTGGACGAAGTAAATCTTGTGCTTCCTCCCACGTTAGCCTCAACTCTATAGCATCTTCACAATGAATGAGCAACCTCTTACTCTTAGGCCCAATATTCCGAGCCCTTTTCTTCTCTGAAACTGAAATTGATTGTTGCGGTGAATCGTTTTTCATCATCTGGCCATAATTTTCCATTTGAGGAAAATCAGCCATCCTGCTACCCAAATGCAGGTGTTCAGATTGTTTGTTTGAGTGAGATTCCTCTTTCACTTCCATATATTGAAGAATATCAGGATAACCACTTCCTGAGGGTGTGTTCTCAATTGCACCACAGATGGTGGTTTCCCTTGATGTAATCCCATTAGAATGTGCAGAAGTAGATGCATCCTGTTTAAAAATGATTTTTCAAATCCTAAAATGGATCAGAAGACTATGGGTCCATTAAATTAAAAAGTGAGGCTATAATAAAGTGGGAACTTTATTTCACAACCTGTGTTTCCAAAGAAATTGATGTCTTTCTACCACCCACAATAAGTCTGCCCCCAGGATCTATCCTGCTAAATGTCACTGCAATTAAAAACAAACGAGTAAGTAAAGGATCACACATATTAACAAGTTACTTCGGATTCACAAGAGAGGATTGGCTCCCCATTTTTGTTAACAGTTTGAACTGTCATTACATAAGGACGTCACTTTCCGCTCGTCTTTTTAGATTAAAATATCAGAAGTTTATGTTCTACTTCTATACAATGTTTTGGACCAAGAAAAAAACAAAAATGGGAAATGAATGCAAGAATTACATACAAATAAGGGCGGAACAAGTATATAATCAGCCAACACATCCAACAAAATTCTATAAACATATTATAATCAACAAAAACTGAAAATTTCTTCTCTACCATAATGTTATCACCAGTATGGCAGTATCACCCTTTATCAATCGCATTGAGTGTGTGCAAGGGGTTATACCATCCAGTACTTACATTCTGCTGTTGTTAAAAATGAATTGATTTTATTATTGCAATGAAATAAATCAGTGTAAAGATAATAAGCATCAGCACAAACTCGAAACTGGTAATGCAATGAGAGCACCAATATTTTCTATAGATTGATAAATACCAGTATCACCCGCAACCAATTGCATTCCCTGTATGCAAGGAGTCACACCCTCTAATACATACATCCTACTATTATTATTGGGCCAAAATCTGAACTGAAATGTCCATTCATTCCTATTCTCATCTAGCACGTCCAAAGGAACACCTTCTGATTGAGAGATAGCAGGGAAAAAAGCCTGCAAATCATATGCTAGCTTGTCAGGTGCATTGAACTTACATGGTAAAAAGTAGTTTGTTGGAAAAGAAAATATAACATTTGAAATAAACAAAGCAGAAGAAAAATAAGGCATCAAATAAAATCCTAGAATTACTTCAGCACAAGTTTTGGGAAGGACAAGGCGCCCAATTCGACCTGCATCACTGGCACTCAGCACCTTCTCAAATAATGGCACTACAGTGGATTTCAGACTTTGTAACATTAAGGGAAACTAATGATCAAATGATCTGAAATTACCAGATCTCAGCATAAGTACAAGAGACGAAGGGGAAAAAAATCAAAAGGATACTTTCCAGACAATTGCTTTAGCTCTTCATCAGTCATTCTAGGACAATACCGAGAGAGTAGCTGACTCTTGCCCTTTCCTTCAGAAGATGGCCGGGCAATACGTGACTGAGAAACAGAATTCATACCTTTATTTATTTCTACGTTCATGGTATGAGCAGTCTTTGATGGTTTAGCAAACAAAGGGTGAGATATTTGCCCATGATTGAACATAGAAGATGGTTTTCCCTCAAGCCTTTCTTCTGCAATCTTACCAGCAGAAGCAAGGGCAGAGTTTCCTGATGGAATCCCCAGGGACATACTCAAATATGGTTGTGCCAGTGGTTCCTGCATATTTTTTATCTCCCATTTTGGCCTATTATTTTCTGATAAAGGAAATTTTGACGTCTGAATAGATGTTGTAGTCGTATTTGAAAATCCTGAAGCCATCTCCCTTGTTACACACTTAATATCTTGGCTCTGTAACCCACTAGATGAAATAATTTTTTCTCTTTGAGGGTGATGATGACCATTTGTCCCACTAGCTTCAACAACTCTACATAATTGCATAAGCTTTCCTTCATTAACACAATCCTTCCACAGTTTTCCACCAATATGATGAGGGTGATAATCACTTAAATTTCTCGTGGGAGATATAATAGCCCCATTAGATTCTTTAGTGTTCTGCACATGCAATGAATGGATTGATGAATGAAGGCCACAACTTGATATGTCAAACAGTCAAACAACAAAGTACACTTGCGTGTGATCTTAAGGCATCTTACAACACATAAAGAGGATGGTAAAATAACATCAGAACAGGGTATTTGAAACAAAATCATAAAAAGAACCTATGGGTAAGCCACAAATGATAATAACAATATATAACAATAAAGGAAAAACGAGCTTAAAATTTTTGTGTAAAATAACAGTATAGCATTATCATGAAGCCCTTCAAATAATCATAAACACGTACACAGATCAACACTATAACCACAGCAAGTTGAAGTTCAGTGGTAGAAAGGTGTGGCTTCACAAACAAGACACCCATACTGAAATTGCTTGTAACCATTTGAATACAATATAATGGATATATAATTAACTATTAATAACTGTTATAAATACTTCAAATCTGCAAAATGCTACTTCCTCCATTCCTATATATAAAACTCATTTACCTAATTTGTTTAGAGAAAGAATGTTAGTTAAATTAGTTAAAGTCACATAGTATTACCAAAATACCCTAGCCACCTACCTTTATCCCCCCCCCCTTTGTTTTTTTTAAGGAGTATTTATAGGGATAATTTGGGCACATGTTGAGAAAAATTAGAAAGCAGTCTTATATTAATGAACAAGCTCCCCTCTCCAAATAGGTCCTATATCTGAAAACGAACGGAGTAATACAAGTGATTGCTTATTTGTTAAACAATTTTGATCATGATTCAGACATCCATTTTAAACAGTGAAGTTGACCAATATGGAAATAAATAGTGGGTGGTTGACCAGCACCCCCTTGTGCTGGAGGCTGTCTAACCTAAGAGGAAGGAACTAGAAGCATGGTTTAGCAACAATAACAAACAAATTAAACTTTGACATAAAAAGCATTCAATACCTATGCAAGCACAAACATAACACCAAGAAATTATTATACATTAACATGGTAGATATAGAAAATACCGGATGTGAGCGAAAAGCCTTTATACAGCCAATGCAGCCTATACCTCCAAGGTCAAGGTAGTCAAACAATTGCCTAGATACTATACATCCACAGTGGATAGGCTGCCAAAGCAAGTCAGATAGATTTAATATCTAAGAAGAGTAAGGGGAGGCTTGAACAGAATTTTGAAGAAATAAACAATTGTTAAAACTAAATTAAAAAATCGTTCGCTTACCTTGTTGCAAAAGCCACAATCCCTCCAACCAGTTTCTTCACGGTGAAATTTACTACAGAAAATGGATGCCTCATTGGCAGATCTGAATTACAAGGAATGATACATCATAGATGGCCCGCATGGGAAATACCAAAATCAAATGAAAATTAATTACAGCCCAAACCATGTCAAGATTTACACAACAACAACACGCATGGGATCCTACTCGTTGGTAACTACTATTAGAAAACCTTAATTTTACAATATATGAGCAGAATCAAGTAAAGGAACAAGAGATTTTTAAGACATGCAGGTTGAATTTAGAAGTGATACCAGCAACATTAATCAAATTAAGAATAATAAAAGGCTAAAGGCATTAAGAATCTGTGCCACATGATTTTAAGTTGAACATCGAAGTGACAGATCTGATGCTTGTGAAACAGTCATAACATGATCACTAATAATAGTAATGCATAAATTCCTTTAGCTACACTTACATGGAATCAGGAGTGTCAAGCTTGCATTCGGTTGAAATTCTAGCACCATAGAAACAAATTGGTCAACAAAATATATGATGTGAAACAAGAAAAAAGAAAAGGTAAACTAAAAATTCAGAACAGCAATGTTATGATATCTGTATGACATGACGCGGTTCCTAATTCAATGTTCAGAGACAATGCTCAAATGAGGTACATTGGTTCACATGCTATATTTCCTAGCTGACTTCTAAGATAAGCAAACATATTCAAAATATTTTGAAAATAAAATATACAGACTGCCAAAAAAAAAACCTCCACAGTAGATTAGACTTCACCTATTTATTCAAGGCCCTTCCATACTTCCATATTAAAAACTCATATAATATACCTAAAGAGTTGGTGAATGATAGAGCACAATGTAGCCGTATAATTCATATAGCTGACCCTAACGTAGTGGGATAAGACTTTTCTGTTGTTATTTTCTAATATTTATAATAATAAAAAAAATAAATAGGAACAACTTATCCAGCATCAAAGCATTCAATTCATGATTTTTAATTATCAGTAAGGCTATTATTATTATGATTATTATTATTATTACTATGATTATATAATCGTACACCCATGGATAACAATGCGATCAAAGTCATTAGATCAGAGTTCCCAGCATGAGTTAAAATTGCAGAAGATTTAGCAAACAAATTAACTTTTTTTTTTTTCAAATCCTATTTGAGCTGAGTTAAAACTTAAAAGACAAAGTCAAATCCCTGAGATATCAAAACGATGCCGTGACAACTCACAATCTGATAATCCCAAACTACCCTCCCTCACACCAGGAAATAACAAATAAATCGGAACATTTTTTAGAAAAAAATATGTAATTACCCGCAGTTGTTACAATATTGAGCAAATCCGCCATATGTAAGAGGCCATCCCTTCTTCCATTCATGACCTGCACTGGACCCTCCACAAACACCACTACAAACTTCGGACCCCATAAATTTCAAAAAAACCAAATCTCTTTCAAAATATTCCTGCAAAATCACATAAATCAGAATTATCAAAAAACCCTAAAAACCCTGTTGAAAAAAAAAAGAATACTACAAACAAACCCATCATCACAAAAATTCATCAAGCAGTTTTTACACTTTCGCAGAGTGAAAAACAGAGGAATACCGCAAAAACACGAAACCAAATTGATCCCACAAGGGAACACACAAGAGAAACCTAAAAGACACACACGAGAGTAACAGAACACAAAAAAGATCCAAACTTTGTGCTCTGCTGACCTGGGAAAGTCTCTGGAAGCAAAGGAGGGATGAAAAACGAAAGTTTGGTGAAAGACGAAGGAAGGGAGAGAGTCAATGGAAGTCAAAGAAGAGAGGAAGAGATCGCATGATATGTGAGAGGGAGACGAAGGTAACGGGCATAATCAGAGATTTTAGGGAGAGTGGGTGTGAGGGAGAAAACGTGAGAGAGAGAGAGAGAGAGAACATGCAAAGGAAGAGAAACATAAGTAAAATGCATGCATGACACTTGAAGGAACAGAAGCACCGCTTTTGTTCTTAAAAACAAGTTCTCTCTCTTTTTTGTTACTCTGTTTTTGCTTGCTACACTCACCTGCGGGTTTTTTAGCTCACAACTAAGACCCACTTGTTACTTGTTATTAGGGTTAATGTTTTTTATATGTTTGTGTTACCGTTAATATTTCTTGTTAAATACATTATGATTTTCATCTTTGATCTTTCCTCGATTTCGTGAATTTTAAAATTGGTGATTTCACTTTTTAAATTTTAAAATCTGTGAGTTTGTTGTATCACTTTTGTGTTTTTTTTTATTACTATTATTAGTCATGTGACTTCTGATAAAAAAAAATTAGTCATGCGACTTTGAAGAACATTTGAAAAAACATAGTTAATGTCTATAAATAGCTCAAAGTTTGTAAATTAAAACCAACTATTTAAACTTTGATGAATAAAATAAAATTTGAGTGAAACTTCAAATTCCAAGATCGCATATTTTAAAGTTGAGAGGGTAAAAGTGAAATCGGGTGAAAGTTTTAGAAATAGAAATAATATTTATATTCACAAAAAAAAAAAAAGAAATAATATTTATAAAATTATTGTTATAATTATTATTACTATTTTGGTTGCAACAATTATGATTTTCAAAAAGAAACACAATAATCACTTCTGTTTTTTACTTTCTATAATGTTTGATAGCGTGTATATACATCTATCTCTAGCTCACACCTTGTCTTCACTCTATACGCTTCCATTACCCAAGATTTATTTGTATATAACACACTTCCCTTTTGATCAAAAAAAATATAACACACTTCCCATGCATGTTATAATTATTTGGAGAAATTAAATTCTTAGCTTAACTTCTTCGTTTCATATTTGTGATAATCTTATCAATCACGATTTAGCATGTAATGTCACATAGAGATCTTTACATGATAGTCACCTAAAACATTTAGATTTTGATATCTAAAGGTCAAAAGAGCCATGTGGTATCAAGGCTAATAGTCCAGTATAATATCGATGTAGCAATGAGGATGCAGCATCCTAAGAGAGTGGATTATAATGTCACACTGATGATTAAGTAAGGAACGATGGATGGATTATAAAGGTTACAATACCCCTCTTAACATATTCACATATTTCTTACCAATAATACCATATTCATGGTGAACAAAAATAATTCTGTATTTAATTTTTACCAAATACTCTTGAGCTCACGTTTTCTTAAAAGGTTAATCAATTCAATAAGTACCATGTAATAATGATTTTGCTTGTATGACAGATTGAGAAAGAGAATTATATTTTAAGTTTTTAAAATTTTCGGGAAATATATATTTAAAAATCTGTATAATTAATTTTCTGTGGTGATTGGTGAACACTAATTTCACAGCACTATTGCTTAATTGTGTTTTATTTTGATATGTGGGTGTACGTATAAAAGATTGTTGTGTGTGGAGCAGACTAATCACTATTGACTTTCCGTTGTGCAGATTTTTTATTTGCAACTCCTTGTAGTAAACAATACTACATATGTTTCGACCCAAGGAAAAAAAAAAACAATACTACATATGTTATAGGCCCTATATAATCGTTACCATGCATGCTAACGAATAATGTTTAAATAACAAGAGAAAGGATACACCTAAACTTTCGTGATAAAGCCTCATTTATCACCTACTACGAGCCAATCATTTGATTAATTTGAACAAATCATAAAACAGATAATTAACAAAATATAATTGCATTTTCCCATCGTTTTCAAATATATATTTGCTTATGATTGCACTCTTCGTAACATAATGAAAGCAAATGGAGCCTTTTTGAGTGGAGAGACTGACAATCATAAAATAATATTACGTTGACTAATTAATATGGTTAATTAGCCGTTAAATCATGTGGATTTATATTATATTACAGGCATATAAATATGTCATCATATGGACCCCTCGTTGCTGCATTTTTTTTATCAGAACGTTGCTGTATGAAATCACTTGGTTTGACACGGCTTTGGTCGATTGGTGGGTTTTTTATGTGTGTGTGTCTGTGTCTGTGTCTGTATGTATGCACCCATATATCATATCAGATTATGTTCCTTTTTAATTTTTTTTACATGGATTAAAATATTTATGGAATCAAATTTTTGGAATTTCAATTCATATTAGTCAAACTATCTTTCTTAGAAGTTGGTGTTTAAATTCTTAGAAGTTGGTGTTTAAATACAGTATATATATCATTAATAAAAAAAATACAGTGTGTGTGTATTATCACTAAATGCTTAGCCACTTCATCATGCAAGAAAGTTGTGCCACATCATTTAAACATTTTGTTTTGACATTCGAAATTTTGATTGTTAGCATATATAGAGTAATGAAAAGGAAAAAACTTACCTCAAGTACTTGATCTCAATTACATCCAGTAAGCCAATAAGAATTTGACACATGTCCAACTAACCCACATACACCACTTTCTCCTCCTTTTCTCTCTCCTCCATGTGTTAGTTGTGTATGGGGTTAGTTGGCCATGTGTCAAATTCTTATTGGGTAATGGATGTAATTGAGGTCAAGTACGTAAGTTTTTTCCTAATGAAAATCATACATAATATAGTTATTCAACGCAATATTAATTGGCTATATATATGTACAAAGCATGAAAGAGAGGAAAACAAGTATAGAACCTAAAAAAGGGTACCCTTTTATTTTATTTTCTTGGCTGAAAAAAAAGTACATACCCTTTTATTGACTTTTATTTGTTTTATGTTTTTATGTGTATGCATGCATGCCCATCAAATAATTAAATGTACAAATTATTAAAACCATATATAAGATACAAACGAAGACAAAAGCATTAAAGCCCTTATTGATTATCAGTAGGATAAAGAATTGTGGGTGTGACGGGGAATCATATATAATAACCTGCAACGTAACAAACGATCTCACGTTGCATGCAGAGATATGTTTTGATCACTTTAATGACTCTTCAATGAAATGTGTGGTGGAAAACGCGGTGGAAATTAAATTCAACTAACAATTTCGAATTATATGCATAAAATTATATATACTGTTTTCGGTACTCAATGTACAACTTAATTGTAGAATTTTTTTCACTGGAATTGTAGAATAATTAAGTCTTTACTTCAATATAATATTCCCCTATATCTTTTGTCATTTTTCTTAAATCATATTGATAATCCATCAATAATAAATTGACTGATTTAAAAAAATATGAGCGTGATGTTTAAAAAAATGACATAGTAATTAACTTGACTAATATATTTAATATAGTTTAAATTTAGTAGATACGTTCTATATTTATGATGATCAGTAGTATTAAATCTTTTGAATGAGTTTGTGTGTGTGTGTGTGTATGGCCAGTCATGCCTTTCTCCACCTGGTAGCTAGTCATATGTAGTAGTGAATTTTATAATAATAACATGATTTTATTTGGTTTGCGGGATATAATTGAAATTTTACACGCATGTATGTGTAAAACTAGAAATACACAAGGAAAACTTAAAGAAACACACGCGCATATTTATGTTATAAATAAAAGGGGTTTTAAAATAAGAACAAATTGGGGCATATTTATTCTCATATGTATACAGATTATAATAATTTTGTTTATAGCCAACGGAAATAACCCTGCTGGTATGACATGGCAACGGATCACTAAGAAACTTAATTAGGGTGTGAATTGATAATTTCACACACACACATATCTATCTATCTCGGCCGACGGAGAAGGAAATTTTCATCCAACCTTTAGGAAAAATTTCTCAATGACCAGAAAAATAATTACCTAATAATCGAATAATCAAAATTTAACAGGCATACAGAATATAGTTAGTAAAAATTACTAAGAATTATTAATTGTGAAGGGTCAACGAAAATACAGCTGGTATGACATGGCAAAAGCCCACACAAGACTTGATTGAGATGTAAATAACGTTTTGCTGGTGAAGGAAAATTTTAATTTTCACTCAGTCTACTTTTAAGGATGTTTAAAGACCGGCTGCAAAAATAATTAATTAGTTATCATATCAAGATTCAATAACACGCTATGGTGGGTGATCAAAATACCTATATTATATTTCATCTTCATTTAATTCAAACTATGATAAATGGGATCATGTGACGATGGAAAGCATATAGACGGAATACAAGGGAATGAGCGGCTTTATCCTCTTTCTAAGTTTTTGGGTGTATGTGTGCATGGGGGTTTTTAATTTCACTTGTTGTTTGGGTTTTAAATTTCTATGGTGTCTCTCTCCTATTTGGGCTAAGGAAGGAGACATTCGCATTTTGCATTGGTATTCTTTTATGTTTTTTTATGTTTCATATAATTTGCTGGTTTGTTTATACGAAAATGAAATTAGTTTGAGAGTTTTGACAATAGAGAGAACTACCCATTGGTAGAGAGAACTACTTCTACCCAATCTTCATCTTTTGCATTGGTTATATGGGTCCTTTTATTTTTGTGGATATGCTTATATAGAGATTTTTCAAAACAAAATTGGTTGGTTTATTACTGACAAAAGGTGTGGATCCTTTGAATAATTTTTCAGACAATCACTACTCAATGAAGACTAATCTGCTGGTGAAAACCTTTTCTATCCACGTATTTTAATTTCATGAAGAAAATGATGAGGACAACAGGTTCTTGAGGCCGCGATGTCTCCCTCCCACTTAATTATGTTTAGGTTTTATATTTTAAAGATTCATTTTATTGTCACTTGAATTTTCTTTTCCAAAACATATTTTGTATCCCAATTGTTCATTTCAATAAAATACTCTATGATATTTCACCAAAAAAAAAATAAGGGGATGAGTTTCATAAAACAGATTTATAGTTCGGAATAAAATTATAGTACCAGTGTACCGCAGTCGCGTCATATGAAACTAGTTCAGACAATAAAAATAAGATGAGACATCAGAAGTTTTGTTTTTGAAATCTTTGCGATATTGTTAGAGTGCTTGTTACGTTGTTACTTGACTGATCTAATACTATATGTAAACATAATTCATCAGTTGATTTAATGTGTTTTCACTCATAATTATCAAGGCACACATGACACATTAATATTATGTTCCTACATATTCAAATGTTGAATTTTTTATTTCAACTGATTGATATAATGTTAACTAACTCATTAACGCGATATCATGAAGATGCAAATCAAAGCAGAGCAAAGCAATGATAAAAGCTTGACTGACACCTGCGGAGAAGAAAATATAAAAGGACATGAGGCAGAATATTGACGTAAATGTGAGATATTGCCATGTGAAACTCTATCCCCTTTCACATCCCTTTCTTATCATGTTATCTCCTTTTCTGTTTTGCTCTCTGGCTTCTACTGTTCCTTGATTTTTTGCAACTATTGAAGAGCATTTTTATGAATGGTTTGAGAAAAATAAGAACAATTAAAAAGAGGTATGTTATGTATGACCAACACATCCCCAAATACTCTTATATTTAGGGTCGCATGGAATGCAAACTTATTTGTCGTTTTCATTTTTTTTTTCAAATCAGTTAATTATTGTTTTCAGTTTTTTCAACTTAGCCATCCAAATTTGTATATATAAAATTTTATAGTGAGGGAAGTAGTTTTTTTCTCGTAAATATAAGCTCTCACAAATATGGGTGAAAACAACTTAAACCGGTCTAAGCATTGGACTATAATAGGCATAACCTGTATTGATGAATATATGTCTGAATCTGACTTGTAACCTATTAGATCCTTCTTTCAAACCTGAGTCTGGCTTATGGTTTTGACTGGTCAAACTATTTGCGTGTTAGAAGACTTTAAAAATCAAACAGGTTAATAGTGAGGTTCTTAAAGGTGAATGGTAGGTGACATCGTTTGAATGAAGCGTTTTAGAGAGTAAGAGGTAATCAAACCTGAAGATAGAGATGATATAATTATAATTTTATACAAAAACCTAGTAACAAATAAAAACAACTGGTTATAATAATATAATGTCATATCTAAAGAAATATTGTTTAAATGCTTAATAAGTGAAGCTAATTAATAGGCTTACATGGTTTTTTCAAACTTGGTCTATACGAAAGGCCAAAGGAGCTCATGCATGCCTAGGCATAGTCTGAAATAAAGATGTCAATCAAGATTTTTTACTATGTTGGGTTGAAATATTTCCAGCCCTACTCACAAATCAAAATATTGTTTATCAATTTCTCTCTCATGGTGGAATGTTATCAAAATATTGTGTTCTCTATGTTATTCTTACCTCAAACAATTTTTCACCGTATATTTATTTTTTTTATACAGTTTGGACACAAAATTATTTTATAACTTATATATGTGAATTTATCACTTATGTTTTAAAAAATGAATTCGTCTGTATTAAAAAGATGAATTCACATGCGGTACTATAGTCTATAATAATGATTTAATGACCAGGCAATGAGGTAATGATGTGTGCAAAAGCTATCATTTCTTATCTAAAAAAAAAGCTGTCATTAATATTATATTCTTTTTTATTATATTCTATATAGGTTCATGAATAATAATTAAAAAGTGTTTATTTCTATGCGAAACATAAGGGCATTATTGATATTCCCTCTGTTCTTTTTTTTTTATATATTATAACAATATTCCCTCTGTTCTTAATGAAGAGTTTTAATTAAAAAGAGTTTATTTCTTAGTGAAACATAAGAGTTAGTTAATTTTTTAGAGAAATTAATAAAGTGAAATAAACCACTTAATCATAACGTATTTTAAATATTATTTGATAGTATATTAGTTTATAAATCAAATAAATTAGTTTACAAAAATTAGGAAAATCAATTTTTAAATAACACATTTAACTTTTTTACGATTTTAAAAAAAGTCAACTAACCCCTTATATCTAGAAACATAGGAAGTATGATGATATTATTCTAGCTAGAGATCAAGAGGAAAAGTATTTATTCACACATAGCGATTTATTTTAAGAAAATTAAAATATTTCATTCGCTGAACAGGATCAAAATAAATAAAATAAGAAGAATAAATTAAAAATAACATATATTGGTCGAAAAATATATTAAAAATAACACTTAGCGCCCCCCCCCCCCCCCCAAATACACACATAAGTCATTGGATTAACGATAACTCCACAGTTAAGCATTTTGGGCGAAAGTAATACTCCCTCCGGTTTTAAATATAAGACATATATAGTTGACTTTTTATAGAAATTAAGGTTGTAAAATAGATTATCCAATTATGACATTTTTTATGTGTTTTGAATTATTCACATTAGTATAGGTCAAATAAACTAGTTTATGAGGGGGAATTAGGTAAATCAATTTACAAGTGATTTGTTTTTCTTTTTTAGAATTTCCCAGAAAAGTTAACGAGGTGTTATATTTAGGGCCGAGGAAGTATTAGGATAAGTGATTTCATGAGAAGTATTCCTTGTGTCGCACTATTTAAATTAATAAAATTAAAAAATTTGGGAGTTTTTATAGCAAAATATATATATAAATATATACTTGAGTAAGGAATCATGGAGATAATATGATAATGTACACATCGATTTTTCTTTTTTTGTGGTCAACACATACACATCCCTATTTGAATATTATAATATAATTATAATAGTGTTGATGTTAATGTTAATTAATGAGCCATACATTTTATATAGCCACGTATCGGACACGATTCAGGAAAGGGATGGCTCCATATGAACAGTATTATTATGCTACGTGTTAAACTAATATTACATGCATGCGTTCGTTCATAATATAAAAATAATAAATATTAATGCTATATGGTTGAATGATTATTTGGATGGAGATGAGGGGATCATGATGATGGCGGCATAAACTATGACGATAAAGCTTGAAAATTGATTTTCATGCAGAATCATGGTAAAGACAAAAAGTATGCAGAAAGTATGGGAACAAATAATGATGACCACCAATTGAAGTACAATCTGCTCAACTGTAAGTGTGACGTCACTCTTCAAAGCTCAGAAACAAACACTTCAGAAGCAACAACTCAACAAGTCTCGGTCTAATCCATTATCCATGCCCCATATTCTCCGAATTTCTCAAATACGCACACCCACATTCATGATGTTATAGTTAATAGTAGCAGTTGGTTTAGTACTGAATACAAGACCTTAATTTGTTGTCTCACGGATTTATTAAAAAAATAGTAGTTACTTGTTCAATGGAAAATCCAGTTTTAGATTTTGTCCATTTAGCCCAATCCTTACAAGGCTTTAATCTATCTAGCAACCCGCATTATAATATTAGGGCTTGTTTCAGGCCCAAAACAAGAAAAATAAAAAAGAAAGATGACTAGTATATTAAGTTGCATGCTCCCATAGCTCTGACAATTCTTACCATGCTGGTATTTATTATTCAGTTGTTCCTGATTTTAATATCACTTTGATTTTTTAGAAAATTTAAAAATAAAAAATCAATCACTTTAAAATCTCTATAATTATTTTTTTTCTTCAAAACTAATTTATTCTACCTATAAACTTACCTATAATTTAATTACTTGTGACATGTTATAATTTAGTGGTATAATTTACTTTTTTGATTTCCACCAAAAGGTCAAAAGGGTCTTATATTTAGAACTAGAGGAAATGTAAGTTCACTACTAGAAGAAAATTTTTACCCTATATAAGTCTTTTTTTTTAGGTTATTGATGACTATTTAATATTCCAACTTTAACCTCATTTGATGTTTATTGGGAAGTGAAAGAGCAAAAGATGTGTAAATGATTTCTGAATTTGTGGGTGGGAATTTGAATAGTGGTTTTTTTGGAAAATTTCATGAATCTAAAGCATATATAATTATCTAACAATCTCTTATGTGATAAATTAGTTAAAGTGAACTTATAATTAGGAGTAGAGTGGTAATTGCATATTAACAAAAATGTCATCTCCCACTCTGCATCGTATTTTGCAAGTTATTTTATCCATCTATGCACATTTAAACACCTTCTAACGATACAACACTGTTAAAGAAGGCACTGGTATTGCTGTGGAGAAGCTGACAGAGCTGGAATTTGACTATAACATATTAATAAATCGCCTTCATCAGCATATTAGATATGGAATTTGATTATAACATATATTAACACATCCATATATACTTTTTTTTTTTGTTTTTTTTTGGGGGGGGGGGGTCTTTTTACCTGCCTTTCAATTTACCAGCGTAATGTGTCACTAACTGACAACATCTAATCACACTTAATAATTTAATATGATTATGCCTACAGCTAATCCCACTACTAAGCTAAAAAACCGTACAGAACTTCCTCTCTACTTAAATAAGCCGAATATTATCTCATTTTTCTGAAAAGAAGATATGAGATAATGTAAAATAAAATAAAGGTCAGATGAAGACTTTGAATTCAAAGCTGTGGAAAACTTGGAGAACAAGGATCTCAAATCCCACATGAGCAATGACATCATCGTAGTTAAACCACCACAGCTCAAGCTTGTCAATTTCGCACACTATAAATATCTCAATCACTGAGGCATTGGCAGAATCAGATAATTGAATCAATCATTATACCGTCCATCTACTTATTCTATTCAGAAGGCAAATGGGCTCATCGTGAGGAGCAGGACAATGTGGTTCTGTTGGATTTCTGGCCAAGCTCTTATGCAATGAGGGTGAAGATTGCTTTGGCTGAGAAGGGCATTGCATACGAATGCAAGCAAGAAGATTTGCAAGCCAAAAGTTCTCTGCTTTTGGAGAAGAACCCAGTTCACAAAATGATTCCTGTTTTAATTCACAATGGAAAACCCATCTGTGAGTCCTTAAATATTGTTCAATACATTGATGAGACCTGGAACCATGAACCTCTTCTTCCCTCTGATCCTTACCAGAGATCCCAAGCCAGGTTTTGGGTTGATTACATCGACAAGAATGTAAGTATATCGATAAATCTGTACTCCCCAATGTTAATAGTTTTTCAATCAAAATTATGTGTTTGCATCAGTGGCATGTTTTAAAAGATAGACTCATGGACATTGATAATTGATAATCATGTATAAGATCACTTTGATTGTTTTTAAAAATTAAGAGTGCAAAATTTAATCACTTATTGTTTATAGTAATCTATTGTTTATAATTATCTTTTATCCTTCAGTTCAAAAAAAAAAAAAAAACCGTTTAGCCTCAAAACTAATTTATTTTATTAGTAAACTTACCTATAATCTAGTGACGTATTCTATATTATAATTTAGTATCTAATTTACTTCCTTAGCCTCAAGTCGTATTTGAGCTGTGACATAGTTGTTTAGTAAAATCACCTCTAACAAGCAAACAAACAAGGTAGGCATAATCAAATTTGAATGAAGCAGGTATACAAAATAGGAAAGAAGGTATGGACAATGAAAGGGGAAGAGCAAGAAAAAGGGAAGAAAGAGTTCATAGAGTGCCTGAAGAGGCTGGAAGGAGAGCTTGGGGGAAAGGCTTATTTTGAAGGGGAGAAGCTGGGGTATGTGGATGTGGCTCTAGTTCCATTCACAAGCTGGTTCTACACCTACGAAACGTTTGGGAATTTAAGCATAAAACAAGAGTGTCCAGAGCTCGTTGCTTGGGCCAATAGGTGCATGAAAAACCAGAGTGTGGCCAAATCCCTGCCTAACCCTCACAAAATACATGAATTTGCCATTCAATATAAGAAGACACATTTGTTGGAATAAAGAGAAGGCTTATTTTGTGTTTAATGATAGTGTCATTGAACCAGCATTTGCCATCCATCACCATATATTAGTTGATCACACTATACTATGTGTAACCAGCATTTGCCATCCATCACCATACATTAGTTCATCACACTATACTATGTGTAACCAGCTTTGTCATCCATCACCATATAGGCATATACTCCCTCCGTTACTAAATATAAGATCACTTTTGTTAATTTGGGGAGATTAAAGAAGACAATAAAATTACATGATCTTCCCAAAATCCCCTCAATTGCTTAACTTTAAAAGGAGGAGGGGTTTTCAATGAAAAGAGGGAGTATAAGGGTAGTTTGGGCAAAACTTGAGATAAAATAGAAAGTGATCTTATATTTAGGAACTTATCCACTCTGCCCACTTCCCCAGAGTGATCTTATATTTAGGAACGGGGGGAGTATTAGTTAATCACATTATACTATGTGTGTGACGTTATTTTGGCTTATTTGTTTGTTATGTGGCTGCCTGCCCGTTGTATGCATTGATCTTAGTAAAATAAAGACATCTTGTTCTGAGGTATAAGGTGAGCAAATCAAACCAAAAAATAATGTGCAATATAAAAAAATATTGAAAACAAAATAATTAAATCTATTATAAAGTAAAAAAAATATTATTTTTCAGATAAAAAATAACGAAATCGAACCGAATTGATTTAGTTCAGTTACCAAAATAATTCATTTTCAACTCTGATTTTCATAATGTGAGAAATTCAGTTTTAAGTTATTTCGATGCCTAAAAACTAGAAAGAAAAACTGAACCAAAAACTAAGTTCTTTTCTTCTAAGTAACAACCGCTAGTAGTTCACTTCAATGACAAATCACATCTTTATCGAGCTTAACCAATCAGATTATATTTTCAAATTCAAAAACCAAAACCTTCTATTTGATACCCGATGATATGGATAAACAAGAACAATCTATGGATGTAACTATGATAGTTGTAAAAGAAGGAACGAGTTTAAAAAAGGGGGGAATGTGGGTCGTAACCAGGCCCTCAAATCAGGGATCAGAGAGAGCAGACATGCAGACCCAACTCAATTTCCGTGGACACAACCATGCTTCCTTCATGTTTAAATCCAAAGCATCGGCTTATTGTCCACAGATAGTACAACACAGTTAAGAACGCAATAATATAAACCTAAGAGGAGTTAAGAGAAAGTGAAACCTGTTATAAAAAACAGAGAGAAAGTGAAAACCTTGAAAGGAAAACAAGCAGCTGAAGATACAAGCCGAGAACACTGGTTATTTAATATTTATAGCTGCCGTTAGGGTTTTGCAGAGTGAGATAAGTTTTGCGTCAGCTTATGGGCTTTGAATTTGGGTTGGACCTCAACCTTACGTGCCCAGCCCACTCGTTTTTTATGTACATTACGTACCCAGCCCACTCTAAGTCCATAAAAATTTGGGAGAGGTGTTTTTTTAGCAAATTAACAAAATTGTTAATGCTGATTGCCAGTGGCGGACAAAAATGTCGTGACTATATTTAATAAAATAACAAATAAACGGATCTGTATTTTCTAAGTCTTTCTAAGCTTCCTCTTATTCTCACCCTTCATTTTCATCTAATGGCTCACAAACAGTTAAAAAAAATAAAGGGTTAAAGGTCAATTTGGCCACCAAACTATTTTCAAAGTATCAATTTGGCCTCGATACAATAAATGGTCTCACTTTGGCCACTGAACAATAAAAATGACTCATTTTGGTCAATGGACCAATGGAAAATACTAAAATGCCCTTAACTAATTTCTTACTCCTCACCCACACCCCTCATGGGCCCACATACTCTCTCTCCACCACCCACATATACTCTCTCCACCACAAACTGTGTCTCCCTCATACTGCACACACAGCTTCTCCTTTTCTCTCTCTCCATTCTTCATTTGAAAGTTACATGTGCCATTCTTCTCTATGTGCACTCTTCATTCTCCTTCTCCTTCACCGTAGACTTAGCCTTACTTCTCCCACATTTTAATTCTTACAACACCCATCTCACGCTTCTCACAAACATCATCCCCGTCACTTTTCCTTTTACTGGATCATTTGGCATCGCCTCCTTTGCGATTTGCAGGCCTAAAATTTTAGTATTTTGTTGGTGAAGGATGGTGGGGATGAGGCAAAGAATCAAATCTTGGTGGTTGCTTACAATTTCACATGAGTGACTAAAGGTTCTTCATCATCTTTGTCTGAGGCTCATGTTGGTGATTGCTCAATCAGAATAAGGCTCAAATTCTCTTCAGTTTAATCCGTAAAAAACACCAACAGAATTGTGGGGCGAATCTGGAGTAACAAAAATGACAAGAAAGATCTTGTGAACTTCAATGATGGTTTGAGGGATTCTAATAACTTGGTTCTTCAAGGTTTGAGGTATGAGTATACTCAGTTAGCAAAAGTCAAAAAATATTGCCCAACCAGACAAAATCATATCAAGAATAAAAATAACATGTATCCAGATCTTATTCCCAATACATGAGAACTCAGCTTTCTGTTAGAGAATCCAAGAAGAGAATAGGTTCGAATTATTTTTCTTTACTAGCTGTTGATGATGAGATCTATAGAGATCCATCCAGATCCTTTTCAAATGAAGAATGGAGAGAGAGAAAAGGAGAAGCTGTGTGTGCAATGACAGTGTGAGGGAGACAGAGTTTGTGGTGGAGAGAGAGTATGTGGGCCCATGAGGGGGTGTGGGTGAGGAGTAAGAAATTAGTTAGGGGCATTTTAGTATTTTCCATTGGTCTATTGGCCAAAATGAGCCATTTTTATTGTTCAGTGGCCAAAGTGAGACCATTTATTGTTTGTAGGCCAAATTAATACTTTGAAAATAGTTTGGTGACCAAATTAACCTTTAACCCAAAAATAAAAGAACTAAAAAAAGAAAAGCATCTGATCTACACCTTTCACCTGCCTTGCCCGTCTTCTTTCTTCTTCAATTGAATCTCACTCTTCCTTCCCAAATCAGGAAACCCTTTGTTTTCCATTTTCTCTCTTCCAAATCAACAATGCCTTCTCTTTGGAGAAATGGGATATGGTGGTATTTCATTTCTCTCTTCCCTTTGCTCTTTCAATCATGAACATGCATGATTCGTGCTTCTTGTTGCAATTAGATTTACTGTTCCAAATTAAATGTGTAGGTTTTGGGAGTATTATTTGCAATTGAAGGGATTTTCTTATTCTCCTTTTTGTTCACTGTATAGATTCACTGATTATTTTTGTTCTCATTTTTCAGTTGTTGTTTAAAGTCAACAAGTCGAAGAAGAAGTTATAGGACAATGAATGTTAATACACAAAGGGTGTAGATCAGATGCTTTTCTTGTTTTTCTTTCTTTCTTTTTTTAATGCTTGTGAGCCATTAGATGAAAATAAAGGGTGAGGATAAGATGAGGCTTAGAGAGACTTAGAAAAAGGGAGCTTAGAAAATCCAGATCCCAAATAAACTGGTAGAGGTGATTATGTCAAGAAAGATGGTCGGTTCACGGTGATCATCCTTTCATTCTTTTTGTTTTTTTTTACAAAAGAGTTTAAGTGAGTTGGTTCATGAGCTCACGAACTCAGTTTTAAGAACGTTGTCATTATAGGCGCTAAGAAAATTATCTGTGTATATTAAAAATTACTACATCCGGTCCTAAATATAAGACTTAATTGACTTTTTTTGGAAAGGTTAAGGTTGCGAAATAGGCTATTAAATGATGACATATTTGATACATTTTTAGATTATACATTAGTTTATAGGTAAAATAAACTAATCTAAGGGAAAAATTTAGGTAAATCAATTTATAATTAACTTATTTTACTTTTTTTATAGGATTTTCTAAAAAAGTCAATTGGGTCTTATATTTAGGATAAGAGGGAGTATAAAGTAAATTTAGTGAAGTCTATATATTCTGCCTGTATACCCTCCCCCTTGTTTCACACATGAAAACTTCTTAGTTTTTAAAAAGACTTGCCCGTTTATGAGTTCTAATGGGTGAAGTATTCGCTTGATTTGGGAGGAAATGTACTGTAAATCAATTTGATTTGAAGCGAAGAAAAACAGCATGTTTGGAGCTACAGTTTGAGCTCCACTGAATGGTTAAACTTGTCACTAATTGACATACATTGAGCACTCTAAAAAATTTAAAGCAAAAAAAAAAAAACACTTGAACGAGTTCCATGCAACGCAAAACATTTTAATATTTCCCTTGAAACCATCACATCATATACCGATAATATAAATATGTATAGTTTAATAAGCTTTATTTCATTATGGAAAAAAAAAAAAAGCTTTATTTCATTTTTTAGTCCAAAACTGAAAAATTGTTTTCAGCTCTGCTGATGTACGCATAAATCCTTTCGTCTCACAACCGAAAAAGCCAAAGATTGTTGGTGAAACCTACTCCATGAAAACGTGGGTCTACCTACTATTATTACTGACCCTCTTCTCTGTACTTACGGTGCCTGACGTAAATTGCGTGAATCAATATCGCACCCAGGCTGCCTTCATTTATTTCTGTGTCTTCTCCATATTTTGAGTGACAGAGACAGAAGCTGTTTAGTTTACCAGATCATATTCATAGCAACTCGTATTGGAGTGTCCGAACAGTTTTTTTTTTGTTTACACCATCAAGATTAATTACAAGAAGCTATCTTCAATGCTGAACGTGCAACCCATATCTTTCTTGTATGAGAAAACCCATATCTTTCTGAGAAACAGGGCAACCCATATCCTTTACTCACAAATTTGACAAAAACGATATCTTTAGTTACAATATTCCAGCACATAGCTAAATCATTGTTCCCTCCGGCCTTTAATACTTATTATTAAGATCATCTTCGCCATAAAGATATGGCATAGTCTCCTTTTTTGTATGGATAAGATATGACATTCTGATTTTACTCCCCCCACAAAAAAAAAAAATTAGTACCTCT
Organism: Mimosa pudica; assembly: GCA_029929735.1. Classification (NCBI taxonomy): domain Eukaryota; kingdom Viridiplantae; phylum Streptophyta; class Magnoliopsida; order Fabales; family Fabaceae; genus Mimosa; species Mimosa pudica. Next base: position 12,461,814 of record JAKELP010000004.1, on the reverse strand, counting down.
TTAATTGCTCCCTCAATCATAATAAATCAGAGAGAGATAAAGGGAATTAATGATTATTTGAACATGCTAAAAAAATGGTATCACAAGTATGGAAAAAACAGAGATTTCACAAGTGACTTGCTTATTATATCAAAATCCATATCTCTCCAGCACCGTGATTTCATCAAGATGGTAGATTTACAATGACGCTTTCAGCCACATAAATTTGTGTTCAACCACTTTCAGGGCCCATATCAAATACATCACTTAAAACCCTTATGCAAAGCCCCTCATTCCACAATATAACAAGTCCAAACTGAATAAAATACACTAATTAATAAGAGACCGATAAAAAATCAACATGATGGATCACATGTATGATATTGAGCTAGAAGTACTCTACACAACCCTTGGCTTGACAACAATGGTAGAGTGCTTCAATATGTGCAAACTAAACTGGCCTCCTTTCTCAGTAGTATCAAGCTTGGACTGTCCAGGAGGAGGCAAAAGCTCAAAGTTCTGAACCAAACGTCCCAAAGTGATCCCCAAAATTGGGAGAGCAAGTATAATTCCAGGGCAGCTCCTCCTACCAACACCAAAAGGAAGGTACCTAAAGTCATTTCCATTAGCCTCAACCTTTGCTTCCTCCTCAAGAAACCTCTCTGGTCGGAATTGCTCCGGGTTCTTCCAGTGGGCCGGGTTGTTCGCAAGCCACCATGCATTGACAAGGATCTTGCTCTCCGCCGGGATGTCATAGCCGCCAAGCTTGGCATCGTGGAGGTTCATGTGGGGCACAAGAAGTGGAATGGCCATTCTCAGACGTAGGGTCTCCTTGATCACTGCTTGCAGGTATGGAAGCTTGTGGGTGTCTGGCTCTGTGATCTGGTGGTCAGGTCCGAGCACGGTGTCGATCTCATCCCGGAGCTTCTTCTGAATCTCAGGGTGGTTCACTAGCTCGGCGATGCCCCACTCAATTGACCAAAGGGTAGTCTCAATTGCTGTAATGAAACAAACATTAAGATGGTGAGTCCTCATACATAGTGTTGTTTTTAGGCCTGAAATGAGCAATTAATTGTAGTACTATATATGTAGATTGTAGAACGGTGTGTCCAAATCAAGACAATGTATATGGTAGCAGTAAGAATGTGCTGCCTGGCTATAATTTTTTTTAACCATGTCGGACTATAAATAGGGACTGTATAAAAAATGAATTTGAGAGCCCATAGAAGAAATCGGGTAAGCTAATTCGTCATGGCTATAAATAGGAATTATAGAAAAAATGAAATTGCGTATTATGTTAAATTATAACTTAAATAAACTATTTCGTAAAAAAATATACAGATCAAATAAGAAATGCCTTATTTAACTTACACATAACCTCATTTACGTAGCTGAGTTTAATAATACAAGAGCGTGGTGTCTGTGTTCAATGGATACGGCTAAGAAGTGTATAAGATTACGTTTTGACAACATCATTATAAACTTTTGTGGAATTGGATGGGGCATGAGGTGGGTGGTCCCACTCTATGGTTGCCAATTACTATCATACCAGCGGGTGAGACTGTGCCATCCAACCAATTCTAGCAAGTTGGCTTTTACATCCTAACCACGTGGACAACATCGGTTTTCAACTAGGATTTGCACCGGTTGAAGATGACTTTCGTCTTATAATTTGCTTTTACTTTAAATAAAATTCAAAGCACCCTAAGTTTGATTTATTTTGGAGCTGTTAGATACGCCCTCAAAAAAGTGATTTTGGAGACTAAATCTAGGTTTCAATGAAAAATTACCCAAACATTGATAAAAGTCATTTTTTAAACTAAACGTAGGTTTTGACCTCTGAAATTTTAGAACAATACGCCCAGAACAATACTGGGGGCATTTTAGAAAATTCACCCCGAGGACCAAGTCGTCCCCACCCCACCGCACGAACCCCTGTTAAATAATCCGAAAAAATAACGTGGGCCTTCGCTTTCCATTCTCCCAAGTCCCAATCGAGAAGATAAAAAACACGGGTATTCATTATCAGTTAGTCACTGTTTGATAAACAGTAGAAGTATTTATTCACCGTCATTTCAAGTACTCTCGTAAATGCGTAGTAATAAAAAAAATATTTTGTTATCACTATAAATGGACTATAAATGGCCAGCTACGTTATGTTTAAATATTGGAATTTTAACCAAGGTAGTAAGTTTGACAAAAATGAAATAAAAAGATACTTAAAAGAATACTTTGCAAACAAAAAGGAAATACTAACAAGAGAGAAAGTCTTACCGGCCACGTTAATGTTCTCAACTATGTACAGAACATTGTTCTCATTGATCTCTCCCTTCTTCTGAGCATCCAAGATATGGTCAATCGCACATTTCAATTCCCCGTTGCTGGAACTCCTAGTGCTTCCCAATTTCCTGTCACAAAGATCACATATTCATCCATTACAACAGTACTCATTAATTAAAAGAAAATTAAAAAAAAAATCAAGGACTTAATTATTCATCCTTACTTTCTCTCATCAACGAAGTAGTCCTTGAACAACTTCAACCTGGTCTCCTTAACCTCCTTACAAATTTTCAAATACCCTCTCAAGAAAGGCCTAAGAATAGGAATAAAATCCCCATAATTATACTCAAAGCTCTGAGCCAAACGACTCCTCTCTCCATTCAAAACCTTAAGCTTCTGAAAAAGCGGATCATCATCACTATCAAACCTCCTATCAAACATAATCCGATACATATTATTATACATCAACCTCTGCAACCTCCTCCTCAAAACAATCCCACTCGTCGCCGCCTCAGGATTCTTCTTCACATCCTCCACAACACTCTCCACCTCCTTCTCCCACCCCTCCCTATACTGCTGCACAACCTTGTTCGTAAAAAACGGCACCGTCATGATCCTCCTCATCTTCCTCCAATGCTCGCCATACACAGTGAACACCATATCCTGACCCTTCCCAGTGAAGATATCAAACACAACGTTTCTCGTTCTGGATCCGAACTCAACACCTTGCGTGTGGAGGACTTCTTTGGCTAGGTCTGGTGAGGAGACAACCACGAGGTTTCTTTGTCCCATGCGGAGGAGGAAGATGTCGCCGTATTTTTTGGCTAAGTCGGTGAGGTTTCGATGGTTGAGGTCGTCGCCGACTTGGAGCCAGTTTCCGAAGATGGGGACGGGAAGAGGACCTGGGGGGAGTTTGAATTTTCTGCCACGTAGCTTTGAGATGACAATGGCGACGACGATGGCGGCGAAGAGGCCGAGGAGGGTCTTCTCCAGGAGGAGGAGATCCATGGTTATGAATTGGGTAGGTGAGGGGAAGTTAGATAATGGTTTGTGAGAAATGGAGGTTATTTTTTTAGTTTGGTTGGGAGGTTGGAGGATGGTGGAGTGTTATATAGGGGAAGGGTGTGGTGGTGAGGTGGCACACGTTAGGTGAGGCTTGTGGCATGTGAGAAAGTGGGAGTGGTGGGAGGGTAACGGCGTTAGTTGACGGTCCATTTTGAGGGGTTAGGCAACTCATGGAATTATTAAATATATAAAAAAATGGTAAGCCTGCTGTCTACGCCATACATGTTTTTGTTAGTTGAAATTGAAAACTCATCATTACTTTGTAAATTTGGTTTCTTTGAAGTACTCAATGTATTAAAAATTTATCCATGTAATTTTAACTTTTTTAAGCATCTTTTTAAGTTAGTTTTATTGAGCCATTTCTTATGCTTTATTTGGGATGTCTATGACTATATTTTTTGATGAACATCTAGTTTTCATGTTGTCTTAATATATTGTCTTTTATAAAATATGTATGAGAAAATACTATCCTAGTATGATAATTATAATTGTTTAGAGATATTAAAATGATGCAAATTAAAATTAATTAGTTTAAATTAACTGTAGGTATTTTTCTTCAAAACTAATTTATTCTACTTATGAACTGACTTATACTATAATTAGATATGAAATATTTTATAATTTTTGATGTAATTTCTTCTTTAGCTTCCACAAAAAGGTAAAATAGGCATTATATTTAAAACCATAGAGAGTAATACTTGTTTTGAACAATATTATAAGTTTATATTAACACTTTTTTGTAGAGATTAAATAAATTAAGCTAACCCACTTAATTTTAATATAGGTTTCTTGTAATTAGAGTATATGTGTGAGCTAATAAATAAGGTAACTTAAGTGGTAAATATAGATGCTTTTTTTAAAAAAATATTATTTTATATTCTTATTCTTCTCATAAAAATTAATTGGCTTTTATGTTATTTAAGGACATTTGAAATATATAAGGATGGATACATATTTTTTTTATTCTCCTTCAATATTTTGAGATAATATATCTTTTGTTACATCAACGACGACATGATAGGAACTATTAAGGTTGACACATTTAGCCCGTAAGATGTTGCATTACCACATCTTGAAATTAAGACACATGATTAACTTAGAACAGTCTTAGCTATATGATCCAATGGTCTAGGTTGATGGATATTGAGAGGTGTTGAATAAAAAAATCTACTATACTATACTTAACGAAAAGATGTAGACGACATATATATACATGGTAATGAGCAGAAAAACGTATTGGGCGAGTCAAAGAGTAATGTGGAATGGGAGATTGTGCTTGTGCGCGGGAACGAGCTAGCGTTCCCCCTCGTAGTAGGTAAGCGGGGGTTGGTGGGAGGTGGATGAAAAGATGGCAACTAATTTAAGAAATATATAAAAAAACTTAATAACTAATGGCCAATGGGCTTTTAGTGTGGGGCCTACTGTGAGTTATGACTTTTCCAACCACTACGATTTTGACACGTCGACAACACTACGTACTCCTGACATTTTCATCTTAATCACATTTTTCAACTTGGGTTAAGTTTTCTTTAATCAGAAATTTGGGTTAAGTTAATTAGATTCTATCAAAGTTGACATGAAAGTATGAAACTATTTGAATTTTGAACTCTCTTGTTCAGGGCACTGAACATTTCTATAGGTACTAAACTCGCAAATTTACTCTCTAATTTTTCCATTTTTGTGTTTCTACCTCATTAAAACTTGTCATCAGTCATTTAAATTCATACCATATATAAACTCACTAAAATCATTTACCGGTTTCACTTCTCTAAATTACAGAAAATAATGTTAACTTAATGTAACAGTAATTTAATTAATTTTATTTGATCATATTCAATGAATTTACATATAAGATTTATAGATATTTTTTTTTAGGTTGATAAATTATAAACGTTGACATATTCATAGAACCATTTATGTTTACCTTTATTAATAAATACATGTTTTATTATATAATTAAATAAAAATAAAAAATACAAGAATTGCATATGACTAATTAACTATATTTGAGTTAAGTGTTATGGCAAATTAATGACTAATGTAAATGTCATTACTCTTAAGAGTTGAGAGATAAACTCAAATTATACATTTTTTAAGTTAACCAATAAGTATTAAGAGATAAATATAAGAACTTTTAGAAAATTGTCTTGGGTTGGCATGTTATAAGGATGTATTAAAACATGTATAAAAATGGTAAATGTCAAATCCTTGCCCTGTAATTTTGCCAATGAATGGTAAATATCATTTCAACCCAATAATATATTTGGTAAAAAAATTCTTATGAATCTTATGAATTCCTCATTACTGTCAATGCATGGTGTTGATACACAAATATATCAAATCGAAGAATAATGACTTTATTCAAAATGGGTGGACGGACCACTATGATAATACAAGAGTACAGTCGCCTAGACTTTTGTCGACTAGCGAAAGAGTGAAATAGAAAGTAGAAGATTCAGAGAGTATTGGATGATCCTTTTCATGGATTGTGTTTCTATATATAGGCTACAAGTTTCTTGCCCGTTGGAATAATCAATTCTCTTACTTATGGGTACTTCCGTTTTGATTCCCATAAATATGGAAGTTACAAAGAATTAATTTGGCGGTTACAAAGTATCTTTGACTAGCGAAAAGGACTTCGTCGACCTTCTGGTATTTTGGGCTGCTTCGGACTTATCTTTCTTTTGGGCTTAATGGGCCCTCTTCACTAAGTTGAAACATGTCATAACATTAAGTCCCCCACTTCTTGATGACGTTGCAAATAGTCATCGGGAAGTAGCGGTTGGAATATCTAACGGCTGAGATTAATCTGTCGCTTCACTTGCCCATGTCCAATGGCTTGGATGCATTTATCCTGTAATTGGCGCTATTTTCGCAATTCTGGCGCTCTTTCTTTTTACATTCAAGTTGCTTCTTCTTAACTTCTCGTTTCATCTTCCATCGCCCTAGGTCATTCTCCTCTCGAGCGTCTTCCTTAATTCTTCTCCATGTATCCTCTTTTTCTATCTTTTATCTGGAATATGTCTGGCTCTGATTCTAATCCTTCGCATATGAGTTATCCAAGTGACGACTCTCCTAACCTGTCTGACTCTGGATCGAGTGAAACTCCAAAAAACATTAGTGATCAAAATGTACCTTTCGAAGGTACGAGTTCTAGATCGCCACCCCTTAGGTCATTGGTCAGGGTAATGCCTGAAGAAATAGTTAATACTGAAACTAAAAGATCCTCTTTGGTAACTGATTTGAAACCTGTTAAGTTGAAGGCGATTGAATCTAAGAAGTTAGAAGACAAAAGTTTATATTTTTTCAACCCCTTAGTCCCTTTTAGGGTTCCTAAAAATGATGAAAGACTCGATTCATTTTCTAAACACACTGTTGCTTTGAGTGTAGAGGCTTTTCGCTATTCTAGCTGTTTTCCTGTGCCCCTTATTATTGAACAACTTTGTAAACATTTTGATCTATCCCCTTCCCAACTTATGCCTCATGTTTGGAGGGTAGCTTTAGTAGCCGACATCTTAGGGCGTCATCTAGGTTTTCCCCTTGATCTCCTAGATGTTTTGACTTCCTATTCTATTAGCGAAGTTAAGAATCCTTCAGGAGAGGTCAGGGTAGGTGTTTATACTTTAGTCCGTAATCGCAAAGGGCTAGAAACATGGACCTCCGACAAGGGCCCTAACGACCGGCAATGGGATGAGAGGTTTTTAATTATTCCAATTGCTAGCTTAGAGCCTCCTGGTGTCAAACTCAGAAAGGAATGGCGTCGTCTAAGTAAGACGACTAACTTTATTTCTTAATTGTAACCTATCTTTTGATACTTTTCTTACCCCATTTTTTTTTATAGGTGACAAACAGCTGAATTACTCCCATCCCATTGAAAAGACTTCTACCGACAAGATTAAGAAAATCCTCGCTCTTCCCAAAGACTCTAGACGTTTTTCATTCATTATCTCAGGTAAAATTTAACCTATTTCAAGATCTTGACAATAATACTTGTACAAAAGTAATGACAAGTTTACCATTCTCTTCGCAGGAAAAATGCCTCCAAAGTTGACTGCTGCTGAACGAGCTCAGTTTAGGGCCGAAGCAAAGAGTGCTGCAGCTTCTGAAATTAGGAGCAAGAAAAGACATTCCATGAATGCCGCTGCTACCACTCCTGCTGTCATTGCTCCATCGCCTCCCCCTCAAACTGAAAATCCCAATCCAGCCACAGCAAAGGGCAAGGAAACAGCTGTTGTCGTAGCTGATCCCCCTGCTACAAGAAGCAAAAGGCCTAGGGGGGCGGTTCTCCCTGGGATCACTATTCATGAACCATCGACTAACTCTGCTCCTCCGTCGCCTAAGAAGTTCAAAGCATCGTCTGACAAAGACTGGAGTTTAAAGAGTGCCTCTCAAGATTTAATTTCTGCTGAAGAAATGAAGGGTATTGATTTGTCCCTCCCTGCTGAAGCTTCCGCATTTCACAGAAAACCTTGGGCGATTACTCTGGAAATCCTGCAAAGGCTGCCAACTCCTACTGACAAGGCGACATTTCAATCCTTAGAAGTGTCAGAGAATATTGATAATACCATGAGGAACCTCTTTCTGGTAATTAATATAAACTCAAAATACTTTATGTTATAACTATCACTTATGCAATCTTACTGCCTTTTTCAGGCTCTTGAATTTATGTCCCTGCATAGAGAGCAAATGAAAACCTTAGTCACCCAAGATCGTTTTAGTCAATTAGAAGCAGACAAGAATGAAAGGATTGCCACTTTGGAGAAGGAATTAGAGACTCTTCAAGCTCTTGTTGACAAGGGAAAGCAATCCCTGGCCAAAGAGAAATCTGCCTCACTTCAAAAGACTGACTTGATTAACAACCTTCGCAGAGGTGTTGAGGAATGGAGGCAAAAGGTTTCTGAGCTTAAAGACATCAACACCAACTTGGGTGGACAGATCTCCAACAAGGCGCAAGAAATCACAGAGCTACTAGTGGAAAACAAGGCCCTTAAAGATAGAGCAAAATACCTGGAGGGGGCCATTGCTGAAGTGGAGATGAGGACTCAAATGGAACTTATGCTGGAGTACAAGGAGGGTAAGCATGTCAACTGGGACCCTGAGGCCGTAATTAATGAATATTATGCGACATTCCCAGACCCTTTTGTTTCTTCTCCTGAAAATGAACCTCGCAGTCTCCCAGCCCAAGATGGTGGTGGCAAAACCGATGGAGGTGACAACACCGATGCTCCAACTGCTTAGCCTGTATTTCAGCTATAATTTGCTTCTAATTTCCGCTACTTTGGCTCTTTATTTTCTTTCCTTGAATTTTATTTCCCTGGATATTATCACAAACATATTTATGGATGTTAAGTTTTATTTGCATTTGCAATTATATAACTGCTATGAATCTTAGCATAACAAGTTATCTCACCCGCTTTTGAGTTAAACGACTAGCATGCTTAGATGCTTGGTTGCTAACTCTCGTTTGGGAAAAAGCATTACTCTCCTTTGGATCAATCGACTAGTTCGAATGCTTGGTCGACTATCCTGTTTTGAGTAAGCATGGTCGACTATATTACTTGAATTGTGTCGACTTAAGCTATTCTTGACAATTAGTCATTTAGCTTGATCTTTGGATTTTCAACAGCTATCATCCGAGGTAGCTTTTCTGCAACCTGCAATAATCATAAACAAACTTTTTCGTTTTGACTATGGATCAGAATTTTAAGTGCCACAGATTAACGTCATGATTCCATGATCCTGTTAGCACGCCATTCATCATTTTCCAAAGTTCTTGACGACTTTGTTAATATCAAGCAATCTGCATTCAATCATTAACATTAAACTCGTGATTAAAAATAATATTTTTTCAAATGTATGGCATTCCAACTTCTTAAAAGCTCTTTACCATTTTTATCGACTAATCTATATGCTCCAGGTCCTGAAATTTCAACTACCTTATAGGGACCTTCGAATGTTTGACTCAACTTACCATCTCTACTTTCTTCAGTATTCTGGAACATTTTCCTAAGAACCCAATCGCCTACTTTAAATTGTCTTTCTCGAATATGTTTATTCCAAAACTTAGTTGCTCTATTTTGATAAGCTGCTATCCTAATCAATGTTTGTTCTCTTCTCTCGTCTAACAAATCTAAATTTAATTGTAACCCTTCGTTATTAGTTTCTTCTCGTGACCACTTATACCTTAACGAAGGTACCCCTGCCTCTACAGGGATCATTGCCTCCGTCCCATACACTAATGAAAATGGTGTTTCGCCAGTCGACGTCCTTGACGTTGTCCTATAAGCCCATAAAACAGCTGGCAATTCTTCGACCCATCGGCCTTTAGCCTTATCTAACCTTTTCTTTAGCGAATTAACTATGGTCTTATTACTTGATTCAGCTTGCCCATTAGATTGAGGATTTCTAGGTGTCGAAAATTTCAAGTGAATATGCCATTTTTGACAAAACTTTCTAAAACTTTTCCCAATGAATTGTGACCCATTATCACATATTATATCTTTTGGTAGACCAAACCTACAAATTATATTTTTCCACACAAAATTAATTACTTCTACTTCTCTGATCTGAGCAAATGCAGCTGCTTCTATCCATTTAGTAAAATAATCTGTGACTACTAGTAAGAACACAACATTCCCAGGGGCTGCTGGAAACTTCCCAACTATATCCATTCCCCATCTCATGAACGGCCATATAGGTGCAATTGTATGTAATTTTTCGGGTGGTAACCTATCTACATTGGAATACTTTTGACAACTATCACACTTCTTGACTAATGCTATTGCATCACTCTGTAAAGTGGGCCAGAAATAACCAGCCAGACGCAGTTTCCTCATAAGGCTTCTACTACCACTATGATCCCCACAATCTCCTTCATGAACCTCCCTAAGGATATAAGTTGACTCTGAGGGGGACACACATTTTAATAACGGACCTCCTGCATAAGATCTTTTATATAACTCATCTCCTAACATGGTAAATCTAGCAGCCCTAATAATTATTCTATGCGCTTCGTTCCTATCACCTGGTAATTGTCCATCTTTTAGGTAGGCGACTAAGGGTGTTCTCCAATCCCAAGTCAAATTATTATTATTTACCAATTTATCAGAACTTTCTAACGCTGAAGTTGTTAAAAAATATAAGGGAATATGTTTATTTTGATTAGCATCTAAAGTTGATCCTAAATTGGCTAAAGCATCAGCTTGTTGGTTGTCTTCTCGACTAATCTGTTTTATTTCAAAACTTTCGAATTTGTCTATTAAACTTTCCACAATACCTAAGTATTTTTTCATTCTATCATCCTTTGTTTGATAACTTTTCTCAACTTGCTTTGAAACTAACTGTGAATCACTGCAGACTATCAAGGATGCTATTCCTAAATTTAAAGCTAATTTTAAACCAGCAATTAGAGCCTCATACTCTACCTCATTATTAGTTGCTTTAAATCCACATTTTATAGCTTGTTCTATTTTGTCTCCATGTACGTTCTGCAAAACAATTCCTACCCCTGTTCCTTTAGAATGGGTGGAACCATCAACATGTAACTCCCATGGACCGGCTTTTGTTGCGCATCCCCTGCACGAGATGTATTTTTATTATTTTTTATAATATCTTTTAACATACCTTTCTTCATCAATTACACCACTTCTTTTCTCAGTTGAATACAATCTTCCGTTCTATGTCCATGGTCGTCATGAAAATGACACCATTTATCTGGGTTACGCTTTTCTGGCTCACGTCTAAGCTTGTTGGGCCACCTAACAGAATCGCCTAGCTTCTGCAATGTGTTCACTAATTCCGCCGGGCTTACTGAAAAATTATGCTCACTTAATTTGGGCACGGGCGGCTTTTTGGAGTCATCTCCATGCGACCCTCCTCGATTACCTGTGGAATAAGGTTCAGATCTCCAATTCTTACCTCGGGATTGTTGGGATCGCCTATCGACATAACCACCTTGCTGTGTATTTTTCTGTCGCTCAGCTAACTCTAATCTAAATTTTGCATCATCTTCCTCCCATCTTATCTGAGCCCAAGCATAAGCTTGGACTTCCACCCAAGTCTTAACTTGATGCATAGTGAGCTCTTTATAAAGTTGCGAACCTGGAAGCAAACATCTACGAAAAGCTTGCACAGCTATAAATTCATCACAATTTGGAATACTTACCATTTCTTGAGTAAACCTGGTTAATATTTCTCTAATAGTTTCATTAGGTCTTTGTAATATTCTATATAAATCATCAGATGTTTTGATCAAATTACGACTACTAGCAAATTGCTGCACAAACATTTCAGTTAGTTGACTAAACGAATTAATACTACCTGGTGTGAGGTTTGTCCACCATGACAATGCTGGACCTATTAGGCTAATGCCAAAACCACGACACATCGCAGCTTGACGTTTTTCAGCAGGTATGACGGCAGCCATCATAATTTGTCTATACTGTGCCATATGCTCATCAGGATCTGTTTTTCCACTATATTTTGGCAAAACAGGAAACACAAAACGTTCAGGTAAGTCAATTAAAGCAATTTGATCGACAAATGGGCTATCGGAGTAATTTCCCAATCTAGCAGACTCAAATGGTTTTCTAATTCCTGGGATTTGCAACACTGTTCTTTCAAGAGTTTGCACTTTCTTCTTCAAATACTCCGTTTCAGTGGCACGTGTGTCACCTGTATAAGTGGATGCTTTGGTGGATTCTTCCTCTTCAGATCCTGCATCATGACTAAAATTGTTAGGCTCAGCATCTTTCTTACCTCCTCCGTCATAATCGTGAGGAATATCGTCCTCGCGCTCTTCTTCATTCTCAGGATGCTTATCAGCAATGACATCTATTTTTTGGTGTAACTCTTGATTTTCCTTCTGCAATCGTTCCAAAGTTTCTGTTTGAATGGCAATGGCTTCGCTCTGCTGTGTAACAAATTGCTCCTGCCTAGTCATCCTTTCAGATTGTTCAGTCAACTTTGCTAAAATTTGAGAGAACTGATCACCATGACTAGGTTGTTCCATTGTAAATGAATTGCCAAAAAGACGGTAGCTTATATGAAAAGACTATCGTCCCCACGGTCGGCGCCAAATGTTGATACACAAATATATCAAATCGAAGAATAATGACTTTATTCAAAATGGGTGGACGGACCACTATGATAATACAAGAGTACAGTCGCCTAGACTTTTGTCGACTAGCGAAAGAGTGAAATAGAAAGTAGAAGATTCAGAGAGTATTGGATGATCCTTTTCATGGATTGTGTTTCTATATATAGGCTACAAGTTTCTTGCCCGTTGGAATAATCAATTCTCTTACTTATGGGTACTTCCGTTTTGATTCCCATAAATATGGAAGTTACAAAGAATTAATTTGGCGGTTACAAAGTATCTTTGACTAGCGAAAAGGACTTCGTCGACCTTCTGGTATTTTGGGCTGCTTCGGACTTATCTTTCTTTTGGGCTTAATGGGCCCTCTTCACTAAGTTGAAACATGTCATAACACATGGGTATGAGAAAAAGAGACAGACTCCACTTTGCTCATATAGGGAACTCTTTTTTTGAACTGAAAATCATATATGGAATCCTCAATTCCTCATTATTATCTATCTTTCATGAATCTTATGAATTCAACTAATGTAATTAATACAAATGCATATATAAGAGTATCTGCTCATAATTAATATCCAACCTTTTATTTAATTAGAAGAAGTTGTGATTCATGCATTTAATAAATGGGTGGCAATGATTCTGAGAGTATAGCAAAAAAAAAAACATGAAAGAGAAAGTAGTACCATGATTATAAAACCCACAAATTAACTCCTCAATTTTACTAATAACTTTATATATAAGATTTATAAAATTTCATTTTTGAGCTTGATAAAGTATAAATGTTGATATATTCAATAGAACTATTTGTATTTAAAATATTTTTAAGTCAAATTATTATTATTTTTATCTTTTATTTAATTATATTTTAAAAATATTATTTATTAATAAAGGTAAACTCTTACATTTTTACTATATATACGAGTTTATTATTCGATTTTACATTTTTTCTCACATCAATATCAGTATTAGGTTGGACTATATATTTTTCATTCCAAACACAATTACATATCAACATTCAATGTTATCAAGAGTTGAGAAAAAAAATTCCTTAATTTTTGAACTGCCAAAAATAAATTCCGTCGTTCCCACAAGTCCACAACTTATATAAGCAAATTTAGGGAAAATATGTTTGTTCGTATTTTATTCAATTTTGATTTTAACATATGTGTCATTTGTTTGACCGGAATAACATATGTACCATTTTTATCCTACTTAAATGGTTTATTTTTATTTTGTTATCACAACTTATACAGTTATACTGTACAAGGGATGATGATGTTGATGGGCAAAGTTACATGAATTAATAGAGGTAACAGAACAAAATTAATTATTTGATTAGAATATAGAAACCCACAGCCAGAATAAAAATATAGTGAGTGGGTTTTTCCTATACATTAAAGATCATGTAAAATTATATATTGATTTTCAGACATAAAGAGCAATACCTCCATTCCTAAATATGTGACCTATTTAGAAATGTTAAATTATTTCTAAATATATGACTTTTTTTAATGTTTTCTCAACTTTTCCCTAAATTAGGCCTATTATTATTCCTTCTCAATAATAAACAAAAAAGAGAATGAGGGAGCCACGGAGGGTTGGGGAGTTTTTGTGATACAATAAATATATATATATAATTCACTAATATGATTAATCCAATTAAATTAGGTCAATATATAATATATTTAGGAAGAGATTGATCGTTATGTAGGCATGCATTTTTATAGCGGTGAAAAAATTTTCACATTAAATAAAAGGGATAAATTATACTTTTGACCCTTTTATTTGCAATGATTTACATTTTAATTCTTTATGTTTGGAGAGTATAATTTTAATCCTCTTTTTAACTTAATTAAATTCACTTAAAGGAGAATGATCACTCATCAAGTCTAAAAAAAGTTATTTTATAATTAAACACTGATAAAAAATAATAATTTTTTAAAATTATAAGAATAATTAAACTTAAAATTTTTAATTTACGCTTATTTTATCAGTCATATATTCTCATTCAAATTTTCTGAGTCAATATTTACAGTTAAGTAAAAATAAAGTGTTAATAAAAAAGACTCAAAGTGTACTTTTTCAAGTATAAATTAAAAACTTAAATAAAATTGTGATGTAAGTATTGACGACCAAAAGTATAATTTACTCAGGATAATAGTGACGGGTTACTCAATACTCGTAAGTCAGTTATGGCGTGGGTCTACGTTCCAAACGGTATACTGGATTAAAATTATATGAAAGGTGGAGCCAATACAAAGATTCTAGCCTCAGGATGAAAGGGCATGAATTCTGAGTCACCAAATAAATGGAATTGCTTGCATCTAGCATGCTAATTACATATTCCTGTCTTACAGATAATTAAAATTCGATGATACTACTAATATCAGAAATATGATACAAAATTGCTTGGATGATGAAAACCTAGGTTGATAAGCAGTCAATTGGGTGAACCAAGGTTTATTGTTAATTTGTTGTATCATATCTTAAACTGTCATATGTGAAATTTAAAAAGAACTTGTAATAAAAAAAATAAAGTTAATAGCCTTCCGAAGAAATTATTTAAAGTCCTAAATTCAAATGTTTGAATATTTCCCGACAACATCACCGTAATCAGACACAAACAATTAGTGGACACTCATCGCCATTGGTTTAGAGGGCAAAAAGGTTGACGTTTGATCATCTTGACAAGTGTTTGATTTTAGAGAGTACTATTAAGTTGATTTTAATCGCAGTGCTTGAGAGACATCTCCACTTTTAGGTGAATATAAACTAAATTTAACTATGTGAACATAAATAAATGGTTTGCTTGAAATGTTTTAGAGTTCACCTTGACATATGCTCATAGATCATGAGTTAGAGATTCTTTCTTTATATTGTCAGTGAGTCACTTTCTTAAAATTTTGTTATAAAAAAACAATGATAGATTTATTTTTTCAAAAAAAATATAATTTTTCCCAGAAAATAAATTCTTATTTGAAAATCATAATTTTGCAAACAATCAAATTTGGATATACATATCATATTTAAATGCTACGTATATGATTGGCTCCCAGGATAACTTAATAAGAAAATTGATTCCACGGACTTGTGATTTCATGATCGGTTCCGTGGAAATCAAACTCAATGCTATGGATTCTAATAATGTGACTGTGCCCTATGCGTCATTATTCTCAGTGATATACTTGGAGGATTGCAGACCATCTGTTTTCTTGACGATAACTAATGCTGAAGCCAAAAAAATCAATGCAAATCGAGATAGATTGCCGTGCCATTTTTAAATTAGTGCTACCCATTTTGTTGCCTCATCCCAGAGGTCACGCAACTTCATCCCATTCTTTAATTTGCATTATTTGCCCCTCCTCATTGCCTCCTCATTAGCGCTGTTGCAAAAACAATCAAACATTAAAAAATAGTCAATGAATTAAATTTGAATGGCATATGAATAATTTGGCGATTAATTAAATCTCTCTATTTTGTTTCAATCTCTACATTTTTTTTAATTTTATTTTTTTTTCATCCATAAATTGTATGCTGTATAAAACTATAATCATGTAGTCAATATATATACCCATTTTTTATACTTCGAAAATACATATCGTTAAGCCCATGTATAGACCGCGCATCGTAAAATTGTAGCTAGGGGACTAACCTAAACCGTACCAAAGTCAACCTTGAATGTCAACCTTGTCGATCACTGACCACTACTATTATACTACGGATGGACCAACTTTTATTCTTTACGTGTACTACCCACTTCAACAACAACAATGAATGAAAGAAAGATAACAACTAAAAAATCGACTCCATGTTGTACTAAATTCTTTATCCAGTTCACAGTTTGAAGTAGAACGTTACTTTGTAACTAAAAAAAGGAGACTTAATATATAAGACGAAGGTGGAGATGTAATTTATGTGGAAAGAGCAGAACGGTAGCGGCTATCTGTGAGAGCTATTAATTGATAACAACTGCAAAAAAATAAAGGAGAAATTTAGACGATATAGTTTACGTATACGTACAATATAATAAACAACCCCTCCCTTTGCCGAGTTCTAAAGGAGGCGTGGCTCCATGGTGATTTTTGAGAAGTTGGCAAGTCTGGTCTAAGATGGCTTTAATGGGGGATCCTCTTCTAAAGTCTAGTGGCTGGTCTTCGAGGAACCCAAGAAAATGTAAAATGTGTGATTAGATCATTTTTTTATGATGTGGATCTGGAGTTAAAGATCAGATCCTAAACCAAACCATTGGTGATTTTATTGAAATAAAAGTTGCGTTCCTCCATTTCATACCCTCCATTGAATGAAAATGGTCAATTATGATATTTTTGCTGCTGAGGATATCTTTTGAAATCCGAAATTAGTTATAAATAAGGTTGCTTAATAAAGCCCTCCTTTGAGATATCAATGCACTGTACTTAATAACCATGCATGCTTGCCAAGAGTTTTTTGAGCTGAATTGGCATTCTATGTCTCTTAATCATAGAGAGAGGGTCATGGGTTCAATACCGACGACAAGGAAAGGGGTGTGTCATGTGTGCGAGTTCCGTCCTCTACATTGAATGAAAAAAAAGAAAAACACAAAAAAGACGTGCTCTTTTTGATGAATTATAATTTTTTTGCTTTGGATCGTTAAAAAGAGGGCAAAAGTGCTGATCTAATAATTAACTATTTCAGTTTGGGCAAAAATAATAAGTGACTGTTTCGTGGTGTATAAATAATAATCAACTTTGTGACCCGGTGCAAAAATAGTAAAACCGGTGCTATATATTAATTTATACTTATGTGGAACCTTATTGATATTATTTTTTTAAGTGAAATTATCATTTTGCCCCTCTCAAATGAACCCTCCTTCATCCTCTTCATCCTCCCCTTCCTCACTCTAACAATTTCATCCCCCCCTTCGAACAAGCCCTCCCACCTCTGCCAGGGGCCGCCGGTAGGGATGGGGAGTACGGGCCCACCAACGTTGATGATTAGGCATAAATAGTGAAGGAAGAGAAAGATACTGATGTTTTTAGAGAGCAATGGGGTGGCGTCCATGAGGTGTTGAACGAGAAGCTTAGGGGCGGCGAGGGCAGCTTCTTGGGCGGCGAATTTGGAGGCTTAACCAGGTGTTTCTAATCTTATCCCTATAGGCACCGCCATTTCAAAGTCGCAGCTTCAAATCTTCTTGAAGGATCTCGACAAGGACAACAGATGCTTCACCAATATCTTTCCAAATTCACCGATTTCTGCCACTCCAATTCCGCTAAAGATGACTTCGCCGAGCTCTGAGACACCTTCGATCTCTAGGATTAGAACAAGAACGACCTCATCTCTCCGCCTGAGGTTCACCAGGTGTGGAATCACCTTGGATTGATCAGCTCTGTTGAGGAATGCAAGAATATGATCAAATCTGTTGATTATGATGACAATGGTTGCGTTGATTTCGAGGAGTTCAAGAAGATGATGATGATGACTAATTATCCCTTCACTGCATATATATCCATTGCTTCCTCTGTTTTATTGTTTATATCAATAGTTTTCTAGTCGATCAGTTCTTTTGATCATATTAGAAACTCAATAGTATGTTATTTCACAAGAAAAGGAAGGAGACGACAAGTCAACTCCTTTTTCATTTGCCTGAAAATATTTCCTCTCTTTGTTTCACATGATAACTGAAATAATTCAGACCATGGTTCCACAAGTACTGGCAGAGGTTTGAACCGTCATTGGTGAAGGGGAAGAGAAAAGGGAGGAGGAAGAAGGTTGATTTTTATTTGGGAGGGCAAAAAGGTACTTTCACTTTAGAAAATAATATCAACAAGGTTCCATATAACTAAAAATTAACATTAAGCACCAGTTTTACTATTTTTGCACCGGGTCACAAAGTTGATTACTATTTATGCACCACGAAACAATCACTTATTATTTTTGCCCAAACTGAAATAACTAATTATTAGATCAGCACTTTTGCCCTTAAAAAGATGCTCATCGTGACAAGTCATTTTTTAATGGGAAAATTAAATACAAGTCCTTGGTAAAGGACATAATACTGGAAAAGTCCCAAAAATTAAAAAAATTAAAATAGAGTCCCTTGGGACCTCACTTTAATTATTTCTGAATGTGTGGGCCTTACGTTTAATAATAAAAAAAGAGAATGGGGAAGAAGAGAAGAAGAGAGGAGAGAGAAAATGTGGGTGTATTTTTTTATTATTAAACGTGGGGCCTACACATTCAGAAATAATTAAAGTGAGGTCCCAAGGGACTCTTCTTTAATTTTTTCAATTTTTGGAACTTTCCAGTATTATATCCCTTACCAGGGACTTGTATTTAATTTTCCCTTTTTAATCCGGTCGAAATAATACAAGTGTTTAAGAGTTCGCTCATATAAAGTCACGCTTCCCGTCAAAATAATACAAGTGTTTTGCTTTAATTCATTAAAATTAAGACATTAATTTGCTCATAAAGAATAAAATAAAATGGTACACCATTTTATAGCTTTTAACCTAAAGAGAAAAAATCGACCTAATTTCATTTGATTGAAATGAACCAACAGATTTATTTCTGATTTTTGTTGAAATGAAGGATTGAATTTTTTTGAGAAAAAAGACAAATAAAGTCTTCTAAATATGTAAATGACAGTCAAAGTTGCTAAATTTTTAAAAGAACAATCAATATTACATAATACATACACTAAATTAACAACGATATAGTAGTAAATGGAAATAGAAATGTTGTTGTAGTTAATGAGAATGTTATTGTGATTAATTGTCACGCTCTAATTTTCAATATGGATGATGCAATAATTAAATATGCATATTGTTAATGGGGATGGTGCAGTAGTTAATTTGTCTGTGACATTAATTGTCCTTTTAAAAATTTAGCGTTCTTAATTGTCCTTTTACATATTCAGATGACTTTAATTATCTTTTTTTTAATCATAAAAATAAAAAATCGACGCTATGAATTAAATATTTATCGTTACTATCAATAAAATATCTAGTAGCTAGTTTCTGTGATGTATGACTCTTGGTTGATTTAATTAAATGATCATAAAAAGATTGCGCACTTTGGAGGATTTTGTCAAATATTTATAAATTATTATAACGTTACGCTCATCTGCATATTTATAAAATCTAGGGAAAATTAATTTGAGGTCCCCCACAAGGGACTTAATACTAGAAAAGTCCCAAAAGTTGAAATAATTAATGTAGGGTCCCAAGGGACCTCACTTTAATATACTTGAAAATTGAAAAGACACTTTTGCCCAACAAGTTGTCACATTTGCCCATTCAGTTGTCAAGTTATGCCCATCGAGTTGTCACGGCTGTCCATTAAGTTGTCAGGTTTTTCCCTAAAGAGTTTGGGCAATTAACTTAAAGCATATGCCCAACAAGTTGTCACATTTGCCCATTCATTTGTCAAGTTATGCCCATCGAGTTGTCACGACTGCCCATTAAGTTGTCAAGGACAAAAATGTCTTTTCAATTTTCAAATATATTAAAGTGAGGTCCCTTGGGACCCTAAATTAATTATTTCAACTTTTAGGACTTTTCTAGTATTAAGTCCCTTGTGGGGACCTCAAATTAATTTTCCCTAAAATCTATAACATACTTAACTTGTCCCTTCTGGACATCCGATAAACTATATAATACCTGTGCAAACATAGTGTAGCTCGTGTGATGTAAACGACAGTTTCTCCCGGGAAACAAGCCAAAATAGGTATGTAAATTATTTAAACTTAAATATATAAAATAAACGAGAGGGGCACCCCTCCAATTCTACAAATTCTTCTATTAGTACGGAAGGGTTTAGTTCCCCACCAATGTTTTGATCCACACCAAAAAGTATATACATTTAATACACAGCGTGTAAAATAAATAAGGTCACATCCGGTACCTGCATATTTGTTTGCACTTAAAATATTTCACGTGCCATCCTTTCGAATCATATTGATCAAATAATACTAGTTCATATATTTGAGTTTCAAAGTCCATGATTTATCACCGCATCATCCCATCTATATTGTGTGTACGTAATTTACTAAAGCCACGTTTATCATTTTAAATTTCACCAGAATAGAACACGGGCAAAGAAATTTTTGTCCAATTTTTTATGAACGTTGTGGTATTGTTTTTAAATTAGTTCAATCTGTTGTTTTTTTAATTATATTGCATTTTTTGAATTTCAATTAAATTAGCATATACATAAAGACTGACCGAAAACCACAAAGCTCACTATGTACGTAATATCTGTATATTAATTGATTGATAGCAGATGCATATAAGGTAGAATGTTCAGGAGAGTACTCATGGTCAGTAGTATAAGCAGAAAATGAAGCGTAGAGAGGGCTGCACTCGGCGACGTAGTATTATTCAAAAAGTAAAAATCAATAGTTTCATTTTAACTGGTATGAAAATGTAATTTGAACGGTATTAAATATGAATAATAATGAGAAAATTGAAATAAATATCTAAATTCTTATAAAACTATAAAAGAATAATAGATTCGTGCCTTCTAAAAGATTAACAAAGTGGCTTGTGTATGTGAGGTTCACTTTCACCACATCCTAAAAATTTGCGTGCTTAATGTTACATACCTTGACTATTTTTTAGTACTATTTAAAAACATTCAATATAAAAAGGGAAAATAAGGAATGGCTATAGTTTGGACTCGAAAGTTGTCAAAATGGAAGACTATATAGTATATATAGAGCCACCTACGCCCTCCAATAAAGGAAAACACAATCGGTTCACCTAACTCTTCAACAGACAACTTCGACTATCTCATTTTGATCAAAAAAAACTTCGACTATCTCATCATTGCTTGATAAAAAAATAGTACTCCTCCTAATTTTAATAGAAAATTAAGTTTATTTTGATGAGAATTATAGAAACTTAATAAGTGTTACATATAATATGATTACATATTAGTTTATAAATAAAGTAAACAAATTTTGAGTGAAAATAATAAATATAAGTAGTTTCAACTAGTTGTTGGGCAACGATCATAGAATTAGTATAAGGGTAGTGGTGTAAGAAAAAAAGTATAGGGTAGTGGTACTTCCTTAGTTACTTAGTTATAAACTTCATTTATCAAGAAAAATATTTAAGTTAGTTAAGAGTCCGTTTGGTTGGATGGAATTGTGAAATGGAATTGGAGGTGAAAATTGAAGATAAAGGGGTAAAGATGGAAAGTAGAGGTAAATTAGGTAATGATTAGAAAGTAAAGTTTGTGGGGCCCATGAAAAGTGTGAGATGGAGAGAGAAAACTTGTGGGTTCCAGTATATATGTAAATTACCATTCCACTTTCCCATTTCCACTTTCCAAGCAAACAAACAAGCCTAAAAGTTTATTGGGAATGAAATATATTATCCGACTTCGACTATCTCATTTTGATCAAAAAAAACTTCGACTATCTCATCATTGCTTGATAAAAAAATAGTACTCCTCCTAATTTTAATAGAAAATTAAGTTTATTTTGATGAGAATTATAGAAACTTAATAAGTGTTACATATAATATGATTACATATTAGTTTATAAATAAAGTAAACAAATTTTGAGTGAAAATAATAAATATAAGTAGTTTCAACTAGTTGTTGGGCAATGATCATAGAATTAGTATAAGGGTAGTGGTGTAATAAAAAAAGTATAGGGTAGTGGTACTTCCTTAGTTACTTAGTTATAAACTTCATTTATCAAGAAAAATATTTAAGTTAGTTAAGAGTCCGTTTGGTTGGATGGAATTGGGAAATGGAATTGGAGGTGGAAATTGAAGATAAAGGGGTAAAGATGGAAAGTAGAGGTAAATTAGGTAATGATTAAAAAGTAAAGTTTGTGGGACCCATGAAAAATGTGAGATTGAGAGAGAAAACTTGTGGGTTCCAGTATATATGTAAATTACCATTCCACTTTCTCATTTCCACTTTCCAAGCAAACAAACAAGCCTAAAAGTTTATTGGGAATGAAATATATTATCCGACTTTGTCTTGTCATTATAAAAGAAAGAGAGTATCAAGTAAGAAATAATAAAAATAAAATAAAATGTATGGGAAAAAAATAGACAATCACCTAAATTAAAAAATGCAATAATTTCAGTAAAAAAAATACTTAAACTATCTTAAAATGAAGATTATAGTTTAGGACAAATTCATCTACATATATAAAATTTATAAGTAGGGGCGTAGGGAGCACTAAAAATTTCTCCCACTGTGCCCATATCGTATGAATACATGTGCTTGAATTATGAATATCAGCTCCCGAATTTCCTTTTCCCGTAACAGAAAAAGCTCCTTAATTTATACTCCCTCCGGTCCTAAATATAAGACCTAATTGACTTTTTTAAAAAATCCTATAAAAAAGCAAAATAAGTTAATTATGAATTGATTTACCTAATTTTTTCCCTTAAACTAGTTTATTTTACCTATAAACTAATGTATAATCCAAAAATATATCAAATATGTCATTATTTAATAGCCTATTTCGCTACCTTAACCTCTCCAAAAAAAAGTCAATTAGGTCTTATATTTAGGACCGGAGGTAGTACCATAATTTATATTAGTTAGAATGAATTAAATCGAAATATTGCTGTATTACTTTGTGCGTATAAAATTATTAGTAGTATAGTGCAGTTTTCGTATAAATTTTTTTCATATATATTCTACAATATGGTAGTACCATGTGTCTTAAATCAATTATTGATTAGACATGTATTACTTAATTACTTTTTGTTGAATGGGAACAAATTATAATTTCTGTAAAAATTCAGGTCTCCCAGACAGTTTTTAATGAAATCCACCGCCATTATCAATTTGCTTGAAAAGAAAGATTTTATAAACTGAACAGGAGGGAGTATTATGAACTTTTATTTATTTATCTGTTTATTGTTGGGCGGTGATTATTATAAGGACAAGTCGAATTTGTCAAGAAAAGGATATTTAATTAAAATTATTCCACAGTGGAAGTGGGCGTGTTAGGTAATTGGGAGGCGATTAGCTTAATTTGACTGGAACCTTGCTATTATGGTTATTAATAATTATCGGAGTTGGTGAAAACGACTGGTCCCATCTTCTCAACCTCTTAATTGCATGAGTATATTTTTTGTAGCTCATGACTAACTCAACTGAGCAAACATAAGACTAATTAAGAGGAAGTAGTTAATGAAAACATAAGACTAATTTAGTTTTATTTTAATTTACTTTTAGTTTTGTATATTTACTTCCTTATATATATAAAAAAAATTAGTAGTTAATGATCCAAAGTTCAAATCCTTATATTCTTTGCCCAAAAAATGTTCCTGATATTTTTCTTTAATTTCATAACAAAATAGACAAGTTTACATTTGGTATTAAGCTATTTTCACTCGATAAATAGGTGGCGTACTGGAACTTGGTATGACTTGTGAAGAAAGAAAATCACAGGCCTCAATCTACTCCTTCAATTGACTCTTTTAAGGAAGATTAATAAAACAAACTAAATGAGTTATTTAATTATGCTATGCTTCCGACCAAAAAAATAAT
The DNA here is from genome assembly GCA_029929735.1 of Mimosa pudica. Classification (NCBI taxonomy): domain Eukaryota; kingdom Viridiplantae; phylum Streptophyta; class Magnoliopsida; order Fabales; family Fabaceae; genus Mimosa; species Mimosa pudica. The sequence continues at coordinate 12,437,891 of JAKELP010000004.1, read as the reverse complement.
AATCATGCTATGCATGATTATATATATTAGCTGGTAAGTCAAATAATTAAAATCAATTTTAAGAAAAAAATCAGACACACCAATTTATTTAAATTATATAAAAAATCAACTATGTGTTATATTAAAATTATAATGTTTCCATACCTTCTCAAGAAAAAAGCCTTAACGATTATATGTGATGGGGAGAATATGGATAATAATGGTATAAGAGAGATGATAGAAGAAAATACACTGGAGCAGGTCAGTTGGGAGGTGAGAGCCAGATAGGGTGCGATTGAGATGAAATAGTAGGTAGAGAAGTAGTTTTTCTTTCAATCTTATCACTTTTAGAAGTATGATTGGATGGAAGTTAGATTATAACTGTGATTCGTAAAAGGTGGGTTGATCATCAAGAGAAGTGTGATATTAGTCTCCGACCGGATAAATACTGAACAACTTTGCCATTAGTGATTATAATTATAATGGATTATGTAAATCAATTCAGGCTGCCCGTCCTTTTTCCTCACTTCTTGTAGTAATTCCCTATTTTCCAAATGCACTTTGATGTTGTTTCCGCAGTTCAACCCATTTCAACTTTTGCTTCAGGAGTTTGCCTCGCGTGACTGATTTGCCTCAAACACGATACAATCTATTTTAGAAGTAAAGTTGAAACCATTTGTTTTTATTTTAAAATTGTCCAGTGATTCAATGCTTATTGCAAACCAACTTATATAGATTTGAGGACTATGTGATTCCTCATAGACGAAGTTATCCCCTCTCTAAATAATTAAATGACAATCAGGATGGATAAGTTAGTAACAAGAGAGGCTAAACGTATGCAAACACAAACATGAAAAAGAGTTTTTAATATGAGAAGCTAAAAAAAGCCACTTGCATATATAACATGTCTCTTTCTAAAATACTTATTCTATGTGATCATATTTTTTAATTAAAAGGGAAAACAACAACATTATGAAGTTACAAGTGGTAATTGAACTTGTAACTTCCTACTCATAGGGAAGATTCTATAGTACTTAACTATAAGGCCTTTATTTACATGATATTGATGAGATTTTTTTAATAAAAAGGGGAAACACTAACAACATAAAGTTATAAGTAAAATCTAACCCACAATCTATGGCTAATTGAGTAGAAACCATGCCAATTTGCTACAAGTCCTATATCATACAACTTGGTTTATAGTGAAAATAATTTCTAGAATGAGAAGTTAAATGAATCAATTGAACGTGTAACTCTCTTGTCTAAATACTTCCACGTAATAATATATATTCCAATTAAAGGCCTAAAGCGAATGCATTAGAAGCTCGAATTGGCATGCAGGATTGAAACTACAACCAAGTGGGAGATGTCATACCATTTTGTCACAAAGCCTCTTATTGTAACATTATGATAATCTTATATTTAGAAACAGAGGTAGACTGAATTATAGTTACAAAGCCTCTAATTGTAATATTATGATGATCTTATATTTAGGAACAAATGTAGTATTTTATACTAATTTCTAAGATAGACATTTTAAGTAAGAGAAAAATGTCACCATAATTCAGTCCTCCACGTGAACTACAGTAATATGTTTGGTTCTATGTTTTCGAAACATGGGCCTCCATTATAACCATGAAACAGCCCAGTCAGCCCACAATCAGTAAAAAACCAAAAAAATAAAAACAAAAAGAAAGAAAAGGAAGGTGAGCTAAGCTAAAGATAATCAGACTGAGTCATGTCATCTAAGTAGCATAAAGAGTGATGATGAATCTGGTTTAGCCTCGCACCGTTCACCACTACCACCCTATCCATCTATCTCTGCAATTCCTAAGAAATCAATCAATTCAGCGAAGAAGAAAAGAAAATCTGAAAATGTCGTATGTTCCGCCTCATCTAAGGAGCTCAACCTCCACGACCACTGTAGCTGCCAGAATCTCGTCTCTCCCTAATGGCTCCACCGATCACACAAATCACCTCCTTAATTCTCACCTCCACACATCTCTCACGCCTCCTTCCTCTCGCCGTTCCTCCGCCGCTCCTCCGCCCTCGCACTCTCGCTCTCTCTCCGTTCCTGAACCTCTCTTCCCTCAATGGCTGCCTTCTGACCGCGTTTCTCGCATGAAGCCTGAGCAGGTTCTTTTTCTTCTCGTTCATATTCTTCGTTGAGCTTAGGATGCCTTAGTTTTTGATCATTTTGGGAGGAATGTGTGTTGTGGAGGCTGTGGTTAGGGTTTTGGCGAGGCTTTTTCGATTTCCTGCGTTTTATTTCTAATGTTGATGTTCGTTGTGTGTTTCTTGGCTTACGTTATTTTTAGCCTTTACTACAATGTGATTTTCTTTGAAGTGTGTAGTGATTCCATTTTGTCACTGGAGTAAATCATGTCAGAAATGGAGTGGCATCAGAAGCTTAATTTTGTTGATGTTAATCATAAGTATTAGCTGAGAAATTTATTACTCTCTGGTTCCTAAACATAAGATCACTTTCAGATTTCAATTTGTTTGTAAATATATAAGCAACTTTCTAATTTTTCTCGACTTTTTTCCAAATAAGCCCTAATAATACTTATCTATAGTAAACAAGCAAGAGTGGGAGAGTGAGGATAAAGGTGTATAGTTAGGATAAGTTGGAATATCATGTGCTAATAACTATCTTAACTGACACCCTTAATCTAATTAAATTAGGAAAGTGATCTTATATTTAGGAACGAATGTAGTATTTTATCATGCCTAGAGCTTCTTTGGAATTAGCTTTAAGATCTGGTGCAATGTGCTGATAGTTGTTTTAATGCAATGTAAATATGTAATGATGGCTATCACGAGTGATGAAGCTGACTTTCAATCTTATGTTTTCTTTGGAGCAATTGTCGATGTTTAATATATTGATCAGTTTTCCTACTTTTTCTAGCTTGGAAAGCCTATATCATTAAGTATTTCATTTGAATTACAACTGTCAACTTGACTTTTTGTTATCTTGAAATTTCATTTGCTTTTTATTTCTTTATTGATAGTTCTATTTCTTCTCAGTTAGTTTAGTCGTGGAAGCAATTATGTTGGGTTACTGAATTCTACATACTATCTGCTTCTCATTTGCAGATTGAAGAGGTGCGGCTGCGGCTTAATCTCGATGTTTCTGTTGCGCCTGACTCTCTTCCTGCACCTGCGCCAATAGAATCGTTTTCTGACATGGTGGTTAATTTAATGAATTACATGCATATTTCTTGTATTCAGTTTTTAGTTATCATGGCAAATAAGTTCCAAACTTTGGATTTATTAATTTACAGTGCTTGCACCAAAGCATCGTGAAGGATATTGCTTATCATGAATACACAAGACCAACTTCTATCCAGGCACAAGCCATGCCAATTGCTCTTAGTGGAAGGGATCTGTTAGGTTGTGCTGAAACTGGTAGTGGAAAAACTGCTGCTTTCACCATTCCTATGATAGAGGTCCGGGCGCTTAATACTTGTAATGTTTATCTAGTTCTGTATTGTTCCCCTTTGATATCATTTGGTGGCAATAATATAAATAGAAAATTATGTGACCACCCTTTTCTTTTGATTTTTATTTGGCCCTTGTTTTATTCTGCAGCATTGCTTAGCTCAACCACCGATTCGGCGCGGTGATGGTCCTTTAGCATTGGTTTTAGCTCCCACTAGAGAGCTTGCTCAACAAATAGAGAAAGAGGTGATACTTTAATTCTCATGCCATATGTTTGAATTTGAATTTTTAACCATTCTTTGTTACCTTCTTACTCTATCTTGCAGCATGTGTGGCTCCTGAGACACGTTTTTGAACCTTTTTGTAATGTCGAATCATGGTTTCATTGAATAGAATTATGGTGATTTATCCATAAAGTTTCTCATGTTATAGTTTTTCCTGTTGGAACAATATTTCTCTTTGCTCAAGTTTTCAGGTAAGTGGTCTTGTGTTGCATCTAAGGTTTATGATATGTATTTTCTTGCGGTTTCCTTAGTGGATTTAGGATTTCTATCTATACTAAGATTAATTGTTCCTTGCAGGTTAAAGCTTTCAGCAGATCACTTGAATCATTAAAAACTGCTATAGTTGTAGGTGGAACTAATATCGAAAAGCAGGTGATTAAATACTGAGTCATTTTTTGACACTTTAAACTTACAGCCAAGGTTTTTTGCATTACTACTGTAATCCCGTGCATTTATCATTTTATAATTTATTACTTTAAAATCGTGTATAATAATTTTATATCCATGCAATGTAACCCTGGCGAAAATGTTACAATGGTTTGATATATTTTATTATTTAACCATCAATTGAAATATTTATGAGATGATGTATTTCCATTTGTTTTTTTTTCTGCATTTTAATCTTTTTACACTCTAAAGTAACATATTTTTGGTGGTTATGTGTTTCTTATCAATATCATAGAGATCTGAGCTACGAGCAGGAGTTGAAATAGTAGTTGCTACCCCTGGAAGATTCATCGACCATTTACAACAAGGCAATACTTTCCTTTCCAGAATCTCTTTTGTTGTGCTAGATGAGGCAGATAGGATGCTTGACATGGGTTTTGAGCCACAGATAAGAGAGGTTAGTGGTGTGAAGTCTCTCCCTTGAATATTCGCTTCATCTTGATATCAATTCAATTTCAACTATATGGTTGGCGAGATAATTTTGTTTGTATGATTTGAAGTTATGTTTTGTAGGGGTTGATTGGGAAAGAAAATAAAAATATTGAAAAATGGTTTGAATCCATCCCTGCATAAAAAATGTTGAAAAACGACAATTTTTTTTTTTTAAATAATGATAAGGAAGGCATAATAGACACACTAAAATTTATTGGAGTCTTGAGTCCAATTATTCTTGTTCTATCCAGGTACTTGTGTTTATTGTTTCCATGCTGGTTTTCCTCTTAATTTATTTTTTCAATTTTCTAGCTCAGAAAGTTCTTCCTCTTGTTTCTACTTTATATCAGATTAAAAACTGCGTCAGTTTTTCTGTTTGTCTCTTTCGTCTCTATGCATGTTGCTTGGCAATTAGATGCCATATTGGTCAAATTCGATCTCTTGCGATTGACTTATCAACTGTTAGTAGTTGTCCCACACTAATGAGTTAAACTGTCTATCCAGGTTACTGAAGATAATATATCATTTCTAATGTATTTGCAGGTCATGAGAAATCTTCCAGAGAAGCATCAAACATTGTTATTTAGTGCAACTATGCCTGAGGAGATTGAAGCATTAGCAAAGGTTAGTTTTCATCCTTTACATTTGATAATATTTGAGCATTGTATAAATAGACAGGAACTGCTCCTTTTAATTTGAAGGAGACTTTATGCACTGTTGCTGAGAAAAATAATGGCAGTCTCTACCATATATGCTGCTCACCAATTTGTAAATTTCACTAAGTTGTTTGTGGCCCCATTTTTGAGGAACTTGCAACCTACTTTATTTCTATTTGATTGTTGAACTTGGATTCGTAAGCCTCCTCATAAAGAACCTCTGGAATCTTTGTTTTGTGACTAACATATTCCCTGTAAGTTGAAAGTTTACCTTTCTGTTCTTTACTTTCAGGAGTATTTAGCTAGTCCGGTGCAAGTGAAGGTAGGGAAAGTGAGTAGTCCAACAGCAAACGTTTCTCAAACTCTTGTGAAGGTTTCTGAACATGAGAAGGTATGAATGATTGATGCGGGAAATTAGGTTCATTGTTGTGGACAAGGTGTTTTTTGTAATAAACTTTCAAATAATATATCTTATTTTTGAATTTGTATTGTCTATGTCTTCATTTCATTTTTGTTTTCTATTTTGAAATTATACTATTTGTAGATTGACCGGCTCCTGGATATGCTTGTTGAGGAGGCATCACATGCTGAAAAAGGCAGTCGTCCATTTCCATTAACAATTGTATTTGTGGAAAGAAAGGTTTGTTTCATTTGATTTAAGCGTCTGTATTAGATATTTTTTTGAAGACATTGATTGCACTTTTTTAAAAGTGGTAATTTTAAAATAGTTATGGAATTTCACTCTCTCATAGTGGTGGCTGCATTTCTATCTTTTCTCACTGTTAATTGTTTTGTTCTTGTAGACAAGGTGTGATGAAATTGCCGAAGCATTGGTTGCCCAAGGTTTGTCTGCTGTTTCTCTTCATGGTGGCCGTAGTCAGAATGAAAGAGAGGCTGCTTTGCATGATTTCAGAAGTAGTTCCACTAACATTTTGGTAAGCTGTGGTACCCTAACTGTCAACTCTGAAATGTAGTTAATATACATTATTGGGGCATTTTAATTTCCTTTATCTACAAGAAGCTTCAAGAGGCTGTTCATTTGGTGGTTAGAAAATCATTCCTGTCCCATAACATGAACAAGATCTAGGATATTTATTATATTGTTGTCATAATTACTAAGAGGAAACTATCTTATAGCTAAGAAAATTAGGGACGCAGGGCATCTCATTCGCAAGATCACCTTTTACACTCCACCTTTTTCTCAATTCTATTTCATTCCACAAAATAATGATCTGATGAAATTGAAACAGTAATCAAAATTCCTGGTTTCCCAATTTTTTTAATTGTTTGTTTTTTGGGGGTTGGGGGATTGGAGAGAGATGAAGACATTTCACTTAAAAGCTCAGCCTCCGTAAATTCACAAACAGAACTTTTGAAATTAACCTGTGAAGCATCTATTCTTCATAGATACCCCCTCCATTACTTATTATAAGACCTCTTTGACTCCTTTGGAGAAATTAATGATGTAAAAGTTATCATTTTAAAATGTTTATATTTATCATTTTTTCTCAAAAAATTTAATCAATTTTTAAACTAACCTATAGTTTATTTATATGTGGCATATGTTATAATTTAGTGGTCTAATTTGTTTCCTTAATTTTTTTTTTTAAAAAAATTGTCATAGGGGTCTTATATTTAGGATCGGAGGGAGTAGTTAAGAAGCTGATTCGATAACATTGAGACCAACCTAAGTTTCTCATCATTATCCGATGCTATATTTGATATAATGTTTTATCTCATCGTTGGAGCCCTTTTGGAATCAACTAATATGATGTCCTTCAAATTTAATATTATTTCAATCCATTTATGTTCAAACAGAATGGTTAGCTAAGAGGCCTATCGGTTTTGTAATACTGTTAGATTTTGTGGTGCTTTGTCTGTATGTTAGGTGGCCTACAATGTGAGCTTAACGCAAGGAATTTTGATATTATGCCTCCCTTTTTCTCACATAACTCCATTATAAATTTGGGACTTAAGCCTCACATTCCTTGTTCCCCACTGGATCATGCAGGTTGCCACTGATGTCGCATCTCGTGGCTTGGATGTCACAGGAGTGTCACATGTCATCAATTTAGATCTTCCAAAGGTAGTTCTGCCACAAAAATGAATACACTTAATCAGTAATGTTGCCTAATATTCATGAAGAAAAGTTTATCTGAAAGAGTTTGGGGAGGTTTCTTTTTCTTTTTTCTTTTTAGGATTGCCATTCTGCTATTAGTACGCTGGCATTTTGTTAGCCTGGTATTTTCCAGTCGAATTTAATTTCCTTCAATTATGGCTACTTCAATTATAGACCATGGAAGATTATGTACACCGGATTGGTAGGACTGGGCGTGCAGGGTCAACTGGCCAGGCGACTTCCTTTTACACCGATCGTGATATGGTGCTTGCTGTCCTCTTCTATTTTGAATCATTTTTCTTGCTGCTTGATTTTAACACTAACATGATTTCGGTCTCTAGTTCCTTGTTGCAAATATAAAGAAGGCTATAGCTGACGCTGAGTCTGGAAATACCGTGGCTTTTGCAACTGGGAAGGTACTGCATATATGTACACACTCCATGATAGTATGTTTATTACGGTTTATTCGTCATGGCATGTATTATAGTGTAACTGTCTGCGACTTGCATTTCTAGGTTGCTAGAAGAAAGGAGAAAGAGGCGGTAGCTGCCCAGAAAGAGGCAAAGATAGCATTATCCAAGAGCTTGTCTTTGGGAGCCGCCTCCATCGCAATTGAGGATAAGTATAGGTTCATGATTACAGCGTCAAGTATCAAAGGAGAGGGTGCAGCAGATAGTGCTTGGGATGATTAAAAAGGATATTTGGCGCCCTTCATTGAATTGATGGAACTTTCCAAAAGCTCCAAGGTTTGTAATTATCCACTTTTTTTCATTATGTGTGTGAGGTAGAGACAGTGGAAATTGTTGGTGTTGCTTGAGAAGTTGCACGGGATCTGTGGATGATACATTATAGCTTGGTTGGTTTTGTTAGGGAGACTTGGGGCTGAATGGCCGTGAGAGCATGCTAACGGATAGGTGGACTTGGTTTCTGTGCATGTTGGGAGTCTGTGTGTAATTGACATTTTACACCTTTGTAAGCAAAACGTAGCTTGCTAGATCATAGACGCATAGGTTTTGCATATTGTGTATTCCCCACAAATGCAAGCTTTCTTTTCTTTCAAATTTGCAAGCTTTCTTTTCTTTCAAATTTCATTGCTTCCTTTTTTATTATAAAAAATGGCTTTCAATAGGTGCTCACTCTAGTATCATTGTATATTCACTTTAATTTATTCCACGCCTTCATCCAACATCATTTTGTCTCAGTATTGAACGCTTGCTTACATATGTGATACGTTATATGTGTTCCTTGTAGTGATTAGTGAGACATTTTTCATTCCAAAAAAAAATATACACGGTCATTAATTGCATGTAATTGGTATAACTGATAATCTGGTATCTATGGAGATTTTACTCCAGTCATCACTCCTTTATTATTCAATAATACGAGTATCGATAGAATTAATGCAAATTAAGCAAGTTTTGGCTTTGACTTTTGTTAATAGTCCTTGAAAAAAAATATTAGATGAACATGGTAGGTGAAATATAGAGTTGTTTCCAAACACTGGTGGACATCCAAAGTCCCTAAGCAAAACCAAAGTAGGAAGACACAATAAAAGAAGGGTGCTAAATTATAAACTTAAAAATCGCCTATCAAGCATATCAAATAAATAATGACAAAAAATTCGATCCCAAGTCCCCAAACCTATTCACCACAACACCATGGAAACTTCCTTGACTCAAGCATCAAAAGCTAACTTCTTTTCTTAGTTACAATGTTCTACCTTAAACACAATTGAAAAACAAAATTCATTACATGAAACTCATTGTCTAAATTTAATAAAATAAAACATGACATATCCCTATTCTCCTTAACAAGCTTGAGCTTCTTCAACTATTATCATCATCACCTTCATCAACAACATCTTCGCCGACACTCGTCACTCCTAGCAACAATGGATGAGCTACCAACTTAAAAGTCCATAAGCTGGATCTTGTTAAAAATAGTGGATGACAAAAATCCAATATAAATTATAAAATTTTGCAAAATGGTATAAAAATTTCTAATACAAATGAAGAGAGTGAAATAAATAATTTATAGATAAATTCCATTACATTAGTATAAGCAAGTGATTTGAATTTAATTATGTTTAATTATGTAATATAACAGAAGTTGAAATATTGATTGATGTCTAAGATTAATGGTATTGTTTTTCTTTCCGGGGAAACCAATTTAATTATATTTAATTATGTAATATAACAGGAGTTGAAATATTGTTTTTCTAAGATTAATGGTATTGTTCTTCTTTGGAAGATAAAGAATCAATGAGTCCATTAACTACATCATGAGAACTAAGTAGTAACCTATCATGCCCACTAACTGATTCAATGGATAAGTATTATAGATACAAGTTATTCACTCTTATTACAGAAATAGAGACAGAACCAAGTGTGTTCTAACATATTCCTGCAGAATTATTTTACTAAAATGTTATTTTACTAAGATGTCTCATCGTGATAAACACAAGGAAAAATATCATGGCAAAAAAGAAAACCGAAATGTGAAACTTAGTGAAAAAGTATAAACTATAAACACATGTTTATAGCACTTAATGCTATATGAAGAATCTTTGAGAGAAGACATTATGTATATGATGCGAGGAGAGACATGAGGAAGTAAGTCTATCATGGACCCTGATACCAATGGTGGGAAATTTTCACTGATGGTGAGGATTTAAACTTATTGTGAATTTGAGTCTTGACTTAAAATGAAGCATTTAGTATGTAATTAAATCAGTTAAATTGAGAGTTATTTAAATATTCTATGTTTATCTGCTAAGGTAGCAAACATTAAAACATATAACCATAAAATTGTCAAAGTCAAAGGACATCAATAAAGTAGAGAAACTTTCTACGACTCACACAGTAGTGAAACAGGGATTCATTCACTTGCTTCATGTTTGCGGTAACTTAAGCACATGCGGTATGAATAGCATGCTATGACAGTGAAAGATATAGTGTGGACTAGGTATTTTCCTACAAAAACGATATAGCCTATGCTAACAAGAATGTTGGCTCCCCATCATGACTACTGCCTCCTCATTCTTGATTTGGTCCCATAAAGATTTTGTTGAACCCTGTTGAAGTGAAAGATATAGTTTCCCTTTGTTGTTGATTAATTTAATTGAAAACCGCCTCCCCATCCGGGAAAAAATTGTTGAAGCTTTCCTTAAGCACTTGTTCATTGTCTCAGGGTTAAAGATAATATCTAAACATATATAAGATTCTTTTATAAACGCCTTTTCTTTGATCTTCTTACAAACAAGAATGCAATCTTGACGGGGTTTTGATTGAGGGTCAAGAACCCTCAAGCTCTTTGAAAGTAACGCAATTTGTTCAGCTTCATCCATGATTTGTTCAGCTTCATCCATTTTGTGATTGAAGGGTTTTCTAGTGTTGAGAGGATGGTTTAATCTTTAAAAAAAATCTTCTCTACATTTATATGTAATAGTTATATGAACAATTATTATTAGTTAGGTAAAACTTATAAAAATCTTGTCTGCTTATTTGTTGGGAATAAATAATTAGGTTTTGGTTATTTGTTGGGAATAAAACTTATTGGTTATTTGTTGGGAATGAACTATTTTATTGTTTATAGACTAAATTGAGTCATTGGAAATAGTTTGTGTGCTAAAATGATATTTAACCCATAAAAAACAGGTGGGTTAATAGGCAAATCCCCCCTCAAAGTATACCAAAAGGTGCAGATTCACCCCTGATATATTTTTCGATGCAATTTTACCCTTGAAGTAAAAATCTTGTGCAATTTTACCCTTCCGTTAGGCAATCACTTTAACACCGTTAATTTTAATACATGTGGCAGATAAGTTGTCACTCTAGTGCTTACATGGACGCCACGTAATAAAAAGAAATAAGATAAAATAATAATAAAAAACAAAATTAAAAAAAAAGAAAGAAAAATTCACTCCCCTACCACCACAATCCATCCCATCCCCACCACACCCCCACCCACCCCCTCCCTCCACTGTCCACATCTCATTCCCTTTTATTATTATTTGGCCAATTTGACCATTTCAAAATAGTTTATTGGCTAGAATGATATTTAACCCTATATAAAAATTTATTATTTCCATTTCTTTCTTCCATTTCCATTTTGCAATTCCTGTCAACCAACCGTAATTTGAATCCTTGTCCCTAGCTATTCTCTAAATTTGTTAACATTGTTCAATTCCATGCTCTAAATTGGCGAATGCAGGCATAATTACTTAATTATTATGGGTCATATCACTCATAAATATATATAAAGCGATATTTTTTTAATTCATTTTATCATGTTTGAAATTTGGGAGATTTTTCTCAAATCGAAACCTTTTATGATTTAGATATGAATTGGTTTTTTTCCCGAGAGATATCAATTAGTTGACTGTATTAGAATGATTTGCCGAAAAATTATTCTTTATAGAATCTTTTCTTTAGCATATCAAACTCTGAAAATAATCAAAGTGGAGTTTTACATATTAGAGTAGCTAAATATAATTGTCTCAAGTAGAGACAAAATTTGTTGACATAATTCGAGCCAAATTGTGTACGTATTTAATAATATCAATCTTCACATTTTATAATATTTATTAATTTTATTTTTAAGAATGCAGAAAATTTTGTTTCCTATTTTAGATTACAAAATTACAATAAATTGGGAGTAGTTTTTAAAAATTACTTTAAAGATATTTTTAGGAAGATAGCACTTTCCAAAATTTGTTTTGTTCCTTGTTTCCTGTTTTGTTCCCTGTTGATTTTAGATTCCAAAATTACAAAAAATTGTGAGTAATTTTTAATGACATTTTGTTTCCTGTTTTGTTCCTTGTTGATTTTTAGGCAGGCCCTAGTATCATATAACCAATCAGGGAAGTTTAAAATTTCGGCAGTGTTTGTTTCCAAGAAAACACTTTAAAGACAGTTATACTCCTATATATATATACCGCAATAATAGTAATTTGATTAGTTTTGCACTGTATCTTGCCATTGTTATTGTCCATTGCTGTGTGAGTGTGACTGTGTGATCAAGTTTAGCATATAGGTCATGGACGTTGTAAATGGCACCCTCACCACCCTCATTCTGCTTTCGATCTTCTTCACCATAACATCATTAATGGCGTTTCCAGCTTCTTGTCTTTCACAGCTTCACAAGGCGTCGACACTCTCTTCTTCCAATGATGATGAGTCCTCTATGCTCAGCCTTCCTCACTATTATTCAGCAGTGAATCCCTCTCTTCGTGAGCATTATTCTTACACACTCTTCTATCTTCCCCATAATAATGATTTATGTGCGCGCCCATATATATGAAAGGGCTAAATATGGTTGACATTTTGTCTAATTTAACTATATACAAAAACTTCTTTAAATACTGTGAAATTCCTCCAAGAAGAATCTTCAAGACTTTCAAGAATTTTCAAGGCCAATAGGCTTTGATTATCACAAGATTTTTCAAGAACTAGTTTGGGATGGAGGTTAGAAAGAGCGAAGGAGGGAGTGATGGTGAGCTATCAGAGCAATTGGGAGAGAGAAAACAGGAGGGGATGTCTAAAAGAGGTTTAAATGTCTCTTTTAAGGATAAGTTGCTGCAAGTGGAGGGCTCAAGTTTCTCAGTTGATTCTCGTGGTTGTGGTGTGTTTGAGGATGCATGGCGTGAATATCTAGATAACTTGAAAGGTTTCTTTGACAGGGAATCCTTAGATGGGGAAAATTCTGGTGGAAGGAGTGAAGAAGAAGAGGATTCTTTGCCTACTTTGACATTTTCTAGGGAGCAATATGAAAGATGGTGTGCTCCTTGGCGAAAATCTTTGATTGTTAGATTGTTGGGGAAATCTATGTCTTTGTGGAATATGCAATCCAGACTTCTTAGGCTTTGGAAGACGAGGGAGAAATTCACGGTGCGAGATATTGGGAACGATTGCTTTGTGGTTTCTTTCTTGTGTGAAGAAGACATGGAATATGTGTATATGGAGGGGCCTTGGATGTTGGCCGATCACTATTTGGTGGTACAGAGATGGCAACCAAATTTTGATCCTTTAGATGAGAATTATCATCGCAAGATAGCAGCATGGATTCGTATTCCTGTCCTTCCTTTAGAATTTTTTAATGCAGAGAGCCTCCATATGATTGGAAATCTAGTGGCTAAAACTTTGAAGGTGGATTCTAGAACTTATCTTACTGAAAGAGGTAAGTTTGCTAGAATTTGCGTTGAATTGGATTTGGATAAGAAGCTTTGGCCAGCGATTCGTATTTTCGGGAAAGAACTTATAGTGGAATATGAAGGATTGCATAAAATTTGCTTTTGTTGTGGTAAATATGGTCATTGTCGGGAGGTTTGTCCGGAGAAAGATTTGAGCATGACCTCTCGTGTCTTTGATAATAATGATGAGGTTAAACTTTCATCGCTTATGGAGGTAGTGAAGAATGAAAGTATAAAGGGGTCAGGAGGTCATTTGAATGAGGTGGAGAATCATTCGGAGCGCGTGTATGTGGAGGCAAGCGAAGGGGAGACTCACCAGTTGCAGAGGTTAGGGGAATGGAACTTAGTTAGAAAGTCAACGAAAAAGAGGAAGAATGTTCAGCCGAAAGATACGAAGAAGAAGAGATCTGCGTCGATTGTTATGGATAGAGCGAAGATCATGAGTTCAGTTAGAAATTGGAGAGCTAATGATGGGGAGAATATTCCTATTTCTCAGCGAAGGAATAATTTGAAATCTGATGGCAATAATGGGCGTTTAAGGGAGTCAGTTATTGATTTACAAATGTTTGACTCTTCAACCACCAATCCCGTTAAAAATGCTCAAGAATTAAATGATAAAAAAGAGTGGGTCCCAAGATCATATAGTGAAAGAAAGGAGGAATGGAGGCATGTGTATAAGAGAAAATTATATTCTTTGTCTTGTAAGAAGTTAAATTCAACATCTAATTCAGTGGTCACTAATGATATGAATGAGACCAAGAATGCTTTTGGAGTTTTAATGGATTTGGAGGAGGAATCGAATAATGAGGGAGAAAGATTCATATTATTATCTCGTAATGAGAGTTTGTTGTCTTCATCTTCTAATGTTGATAATATTCTACATGCTCAGGTGAGTGGTTCTTTAGAAAATGTTAATGGTGGTTGTGAGAACCACAATCTCAATTCAATGATTCCCCAATGAATGTTATTTTCTGGAATTGTAGAGGGGTGGGAGCAAGATCTTTCCCAGGATTAATAAGAGAATTACAGTATAAGTATAAAGTAGACATTGTTTTATTGTTTGAGACTCGTTGTGGAGGTATGAAAGCAAAGAAGATAATCTCTAAGATGGGATTTAATGGCTCATATGTTGTTGACGCTCAAGGGTTTAGTGGAGGTCTGTGGGTGTTATGGCGTGATGAGAGTTGGACTGTTAGTATAATTGGTTCATCTGAGCAATGTGTTCATTTGAGTTTTGATCATAATGGGGAGAAATGCTTAGTTTCTGCGGTGTACGCAAGCCCTTATTATGTGAAAAGAAGGAGTTTATGGAGAGAGTTGGAGGAGTTTGGTAATGAGGTGGAAGGTCCGTGGTGTGTAGGAGGAGATTTTAATGCTATTTTATTTGAGAATGAACGACGGTCTACTAGGAAGGAGTATTCTTTGGTGGATAAGGATTTTTCTAATTGGTATGGGGAGTCCGGTCTATCTCATATTCATACTATGGGATCTTTTTTTACTTGGAGTAGAGAGGGTTGTGAGAGCAGACTGGATCGTATTCTAGCAAATGATATGTTTATGGATAGATTCACTGAAGCTAAAACAACAGTTTTATATAGTTTCAAGTCGGATCATAAGGCTTTGTTATTGACGATGGAGGTGTCTCATTGTTCGGTTGCTTTTGAACGTCCTTTTAGGTTTGTGGCTTCATGGTTGTTACATAATGACTTTAATGAATTTATGAAGCGGGTATGGGATAAGAATTTGTCATGGTCCCAAAATGTGAATGTTTTTACCCAGCAAGTGGAGGTGTGGAAGACGGAGGTATATGGTCATGTGGGAAGAAGAAAGAAACAAATTCTTGCTAGGCTTGATGGTATTAGTAGAAGTTTAAAGAATCAAGGTTCTTGGTCTTCTCTCTCTCAGCTTCAGAAAGAACTATGGCAAGAACTAGAGACACTAATTTTGCAGGAAGATATTATGTGGGCTCAAAAGGCAAGGTGTGAGTGGTTTTATTTAGGGGATAAAAATTCGAAATATTTTCATCGAAGGGCGAATGCAAGGAGGAGGATAAATCGTATTGAAGCTCTCAAGGGTGAGGATGAAGAGTGGATATTTGATGTGGATCAGATAAAGAATGTAGCTGTGAATTTTTATCATATGCTTTTTTCTGAAGATCGTGCGCATAGGGATGTGTTGAATGTTGATGTATCTTATCCTATGCTTACGGAGGGTGTTATTAGTAATATGAATATTGATGTGAAAGAGGTGGAAGTTGAGACTGCTTTGAAGAGTATGGGCTCTCTTAAAGCTCCAGGTCCTGATGGTTTTAATCCTTTATTCTTTCAAGCTCAATGGAAACAGGTTAGTGGAAATGTTATTGATTTTGTGCGAAAAGTGTTTGAGAATCCTTGTTTGATTAGGGAGGTTAATCAGACTTTTCTTGTGCTTATTCCTAAAGTCCCTAACCCAGAATTTATAAGAGATTTTCGTCCGATTAGCCTTTGTAATGTGATTTATAAATTGATAACGAAAATCATAGTTAATCGGATTAAGCCTGTTATGTCGACTATTATTTCCCCTAATCAGTGTAGTTTTGTTCCGGGACGTTTGAGCTCAGACAATATTATTGTTGCTCAAGAGGTGATCCATACCATGAAAACTATGAAGGGAAAGAAAGGTTTTATGGCTGTAAAAATTGATTTGGAGAAGGCGTATGATAGAATTAATTGGGAATTCGCTATTAATTGTTTAAGGGAGGTGGGAATTCCGGAGAGCTTGATCTTCTTGATTCAGGAGTGTATATCTTCTCCCTCTATGCAACTATTGTGGAATGGTAGTAAGTCAAATGTTTTTAATCCTTCCCGAGGTATTAGACAAGGTGATCCTTTGTCTCCGTTTTTATTTGTGATTTGTATGGAGAAGTTGGCTCATTTGATTCAGTCAAATATTTCATCTGGAAACTGGAGACCAATTCGTCTTAATAAAGGGGGACCACCATTATCTCATTTGTTTTTTGCTGATGATTTGATTATTTTTGCTGAAGCTCGTTTAGACCAGGTACAAGTGATTAAAGATTGTCTTAATGCGTTTTGTGATGCTTCGGGTCAAAAGATAAATGAAGGAAAGACAAGAGTTTTCTTTTCTCGCAATATTAATCATAATATTAAATCTCAACTAAGTCATAGTTTGGGATTTAATATGTCTGCTGATTTGGGTAGATATCTTGGGGTTCCTCTTCATCATGAGAGGGTTTCTAAGTCAATGTATCAATTTACGGTGGATAAGGTAAAACAAAGATTGGCTAGCTGGAAGTGTCATTCTTTGTCTCTGGCAGGGAGGAATACTCTTATTAATTCAGTGGCTTTGTCTATTCCTAATCATGTGATGCAAACGTCTATTATTCCTGTTGCTTGTTGCGATGAGATTGAGAGGAATGCCCGGAATTTTTTATGGGGTTCAACAAGTGATAAGAAGAAAGCTCATTTGGTGGCGTGGGACAAAGTTTGTTATCCTAAAGTGTGTGGTGGATTGGGTCTTCGTCATGCTTCTCTTCAGAATAAGGCTTTTATGATGAAAGTGGGATGGGGGTTGGTGAATAACAAGGATGCATTGTGGGCCCGAGTAATTAGAAGTAAATATAATTGTGGTCAAGATTTGATCCCTATTATACGAGCAAAGAAGCCGGGGTCAAGAGTGTGGAGTGGAATTAAAGCTGTTTGGGAGAATGTTAAGAATGAGATTGAGGTTGTTCACAGGAATGAGGAGTATAAAGTTAGATGGAAGCTTGAGAGGAGTGGGATGTTCTCTGTCAGATCAGCATATACGAAAGTTGCTGATTTTAATGCTCAGGAGGATCAATGTTGGAGGAACATTTGGAGGCTCAAGGTCCCTCAGAGATGTAAAATGCAGATGTGGTTTTTTATGCATGATAGACTTCCTACTAATGAGAGGTTGCTTGAATGGAGAATTCATCCAGATGGTTCTTGCGCGTCGTGTAATTCGCAGTTGGAATCAACGATACATGTGATAAGAGAATGTGGTAATGCTAAAGAGGTTTGGCTTAACTTGGGAATCTCTTTTGCAAATAAAGAATTTTGGGAAAGTAATTTACATGATTGGTTAAGGAAGAATGTGAAGATGCGTAGAGGGTATGGGATGGATAACTGGAATGAAGTTTTTTGTGTGTCTTGCTGGTTGATTTGGAGAAGAAGGAATGAAGTGACCCATAATAATGAATGTTCAAGTGTGTATGAAGTCATAGCAGAGATCAAAGGCATTATTAGATGTATGCATAGGGCGAAATCTGTCTTGCCCAATTTAAGGATGTAGGTTATTTTTTGTTTGTATTTTCCTTCCTTTTTATCAAAAAAAAAAAAAAACTTCTTTAAATACTTTCTACTACTAAGTATCAGAATACAAACTTTAATATCATGTTAAATGGTTGAATTATGAATTTATATTAGGGGGATTTGCAGTTTAGTCCCTGGTAAGGGAAATTAATACTGGAAGGTCCCAATACATTCCAAAATAATTATAAAGTCCCAGGGGCCCTTTTCTGCAATTGTTTGCTTAACTTCAATGACCATTTTGCCCTCATTAAAGATGGTTGCCATCTCACTGGTCCCTACAGGGGACTATGCTTTCATCTTATGAGGGCAAAATGGTCATTGAAGATAAGCAAACAATTGCAGGAAAAGGGCCCTGGGACTTTATAATTATTTTGGAATGTATTGGGACCTTCCAGTATTAATTTCCCTTACCAGGGACTAAACTGCAAATTTCCTATTACGTTGAGACGACGGGTTCTGTCAAATTGGCTTAAAGTTATATGATAAAAATAGAAATTTAATGTGTGCGCGTGTGTATTTTTGCATACAACTTATATAAGTTTTCGTAGTCCATATATAACTATCATTATGCTTTAATATATGTCGGGTAATTGATTGTTTATTTTTAGGTTGTGCAGTTTTAAGTATGGTTGTGTCTTGATTAGATATATGTATACACATACATATATCTAATCAAGACAACTTATATAAGTTATCTTGAATTGATTGTTTATTATTAGGTTGTGCATTTTTAAGTATAGTTGAAGATTGTGTCTTGATTAGATATATGTATACATACAGGCTTGACATCTGGAAATATTGATCCAAGAGAGGGAGACAATGCTGGGTATGAAAGAGAAGAAGTTAGCTTATTATTAGATAAAAGCAATGCTCCAGGCAACGATTTTGGTGCGATACTGATTATGGGCATTATAATAATCTTTTTGGGTTTTTATGGATATCAGGCCCTCAACTTTTTGTTACTTCCAGTTATTACTATCATCATCATCATCATTATCCTTGTCGCCTTTCGTTTATAAACTCTTACAATTTCATTCTTCAGTTATGTGACTGCTTTTCACCAAACGGTCCTTTTGAATGTATGTTCTAATTAACTTGCTTTGTGATCAATATGTTTAGTAATTTAGCGTCTCTAGTTTTCTCCTATATAAGTTATTCATTACTGTGAGATTATTACTTGTTTATTCAAACAAAATTTAAGATTCATATATCCCAACCTTTTACTGTCCAGATCTCCAATATTCCTCAATCAGTACGTTTCTTTCGTTTTTAATTATCTCGAAAATTGACATTTATATATAGTAATATAATCCGATAGGGCCAGCGGGTTGTATATGGTAACTTTAATGTAATCATGATGATTTGATCATACGAAAGATTAGCTCACTTCATATGTAAACTATAAAAAGGAAGGCTAAAATAGAAAATGAATGGAGAAAATTTTCAAAGACGATTCTCCTACGGAAATTCAACAAATTTAACTGACATATATATGCCTTTTCTTTCTTTGTTTTGGATTTAGAAGCAATGTAATTAAGTATTAATTTATTTGTAATATTGATTTATCTACACAAACTAGCTAGATATTTAAAAAGGACAAAAAGAAAGTTGATCAATATACTGCCCCTCTCTAAAATATAAGATCTAGTTAAATATTTTTAGAAAAATTATAAATCCAACATTTACTTGTATGAATTGATTTTTGAATTTTTTTCTTTAAACTTGTTTATTTGACTTATAAGTTAACATATAATTTAATAATACACTTATTACATTAATTGGTTTTTCCCTTCATCTATTAAAAAAGGCAACTATTTCTTACATTTAAGATATGAGCATATATAAATTAGGGAAATTAATTAAACCAACATAAATAAATGAATAGATTTGAGTTAAAGATAACATTCTTGGTCGAGCTGGGCTAGTTCATGAGGCATACGAGTTCTGATCAAAGGGTTAAAGACCGAACATTTTTAAGATTAATAAAAATAGAGCTTAATCAAGTAAAAAAAGCGCCTGTAGCTCAGTGGATAGAGCGTCTGTTTCCTAAGCAGAAAGTCGTAGGTTCGACCCCTACCTGGCGCGCCTCATTTGTCATTTTATGTTTTATAAAACGTATTTTTGATTGTATTACTCCAAAAGCCCTTCCTAATCACTGAAATGTTTTGGTTTTCTGGGTTGAAGTTGATGAGCATGAAAAATTGGAGTAATCAATATGATCACAATACAAGCCATATTAAACTACAAGATTTTTGTAACCAAAAAAAAAAAAAAAACTACAAGATTTTTGTATTTGAATCTACAAGATAACTTATGGTCAAAAAAAGAGAGTCTACAAGATAACTGAGAATCTTTCAATAACTTGTAAATTACCATAATTTTGTTGAACATAATATCAAATTCCAACAAATCTTACACTAACAAAACCTACTTCAGACCAGTCTGGGATAAAATAAAACATCACACATTGTCCTGGTCAACACCATTTATAGGCAATTCCTCAATCTCTTCTATCATGGCACAATAGAATTTATCTTGCTCACCTCCCTACCTAATAACTTAATCCCAATTACAACCATGAAACCATGGTTCTCCTTGTCATGAACTCTTTGGTCACACTTGTGCCCCCAAGGCATAACAACACACTCCATAGATAAATAATACAAAGGTTACATGCATACACTTACATATACATATACAACATCATCACATGCAGACATATAATATATTAGGCAAAAACTGGAACCCTCTTGTTCTCTCTGAAAGCCTGCCTTAGCATAAGATATCCATCTCTATAGTGCTCAATTGATAAACATAACTGCCTTATGGCCTCTCTTTTCTCTTCTGCTCCCTGTAATATCTCAATTCTCTGTCTCTCAACCTCATTCTCCATTTTTTTGGCTTTTGATTTAACCTCCTCCATTTCAGCAATCATTTGCACTTGTTCCTGGTGGAGCTGGTTTACATCATTATCGATTTCTTCGATTCGATGATCCCTTGTGTTCACCTCTTCCTTGAGTGAAGAAACTTCAGCATTAAGATTCTTTGTCTCTAATTGTAGACCATCAATGGTTGTTTTGAGATCTTGTATGAAGTTCTCTCTTTCTTTTATGTCCACCTTTAACAGCTCTAATTCACTCTTAAGTGTTTCCTCCATCTCCATTTTTTCAGTGTTGATCTTTCTAATCTCGTCTTCCAAGAGACGGCCACGGCTTTCCAATTCCCGAACCTGCGCCTCCAGAGAAATCCGTTCCTCAAGCAATTTGGACATTTGAGACTTGATCTGTGCTTTCTCAGGGAAGATTTTCTGCTCAGCATCAGATACAGCTGTTTTTAAATCCCTGATCTCATGATCACGGTCTGCTAGACTAGATTTTAGCCTCATAAGTCTTTCTTGAAGTTTGGTGCTTTCTCTTTTTTCAGAATTGAATTTAGTTTTCCATGCAGCAGCATCTTTACGAGCCAAGTCAAGCTGATCCTGCACTTTCTGAATCCTCTCAGAGAATTTATCACCCTCAAATTTCAATGAAGCTACTTGTTTTTCTGAATCCTCTAGTTTTTGTTTGGTGATTCTTAGCTCCTCCTTCAGTGACTTTATCTTACCATTTGTTTCCAACAACTCCAGCCCTTCTGTCTGGATGTCTTCTTCACTTGGAGTTAAATCACATGAAGCATGCAAACTTGATGCATCTGAGGACTTGTATTTTTCAAGCTCAGCCTTCAATTTAGTTGCTTCTTCTCTTGAAAGCCTCAACTTATCATTTACTGTCCGTAGTTCTTCTTCATACCCATTAATTTTAGCATGAATAGCTTCAATGTTCTCATTTCTTGGTCCCCCAGATGAAACCTCTGAATTCTCCTCTTCTTGCATCCAAAGCTTTTCCTTTACCTCACGAAGCTCGAGTTCCAAGTCAAGTATCTTTCTGTTTAGCCCATTGTCACTACCATTCCCAGAGAAAATTGAGTAATTGTTAACAGAAGAGCAATCAGATTCCTCCTCAGAATCTGTTAATGTAGATGATTCATCTCCTTCTTTTTGGCCAGCATCAGAGGCATTCCCACCACCAGAGCCAAGGAAGACATCAAAACCAGCAGCCCGGTTGGCAGATATTCGACGACCCACCTTTTTCGGGGTGGGCCAAAAAGAGGGTGGTTCAGATCCCACATCTGATATACCTGAGCCTTGGGATTGAAGTTCAGAAGGTATATTCCTTCGCAATTCTCCCGTTACATTATCATATCTTTCAGCCAGAGAACGGTACATACGAGAGAATTCCTCTACATAAGAAACTAATTCAGGCCTCTTCTGATAATACATCTCAACCTTTTTTGCAAATGAATCTCCGTCGTCTTCAATCAGCTTCAACATTCGCTTCACATTCTGGTCCATTTCTGTAAAGAATGCTGGTTTAATCTTTTTCTTGAGTTAAAAACTATTGGAATAAAATTATTGCAATTTGAAATATGCAACATGATATTGTCTAATCCCCACCAACAGCAGGGAAGTTCAAAAATGAGAAACTGCTTTACTAAATTAAACTAAATACTGATTTCTTTACACGTATTAACTTCCCTTCTTTAGTTAGGTAACAAAATCTCAACTATAATGGCCTAAAAGCTAATTATCAAGTATAGGAGCAACAAATATCGTTAGATCACACACACACACAAAGACGTGAAAGGTTTACATACATCATTATTTTTTGGCCATCTTTTGGTTTCAAAGAGAATTTGTGTAAATTTTCATAACAGAAGAAGGGCTACCTTTCTATCATATCAGCCCTCCCATAATTAGTTTCTTATTCTACCCTTGGATACATCCTACATCTATGCTGGAACCCCAAAAAGTTATGAAACTAACGAGGTGAAATAAACCAGCAACTTAAATCCTAGTAGTGTGAACATTTGTCTACCAGTATTTGATCCAGAAAGAAATACTGCCCTGTTTCTCAAGAAGCTGACTTAATTCATGTAAGCCTAATGGTTTTATTTAAAGTATTGACATTTCCAAAAGAGACATTCTATGATAAATTCTTAGCATGTTCTGAAGATACATTCGTTGTTTAGCCTTGCTTTTGTTCAATTTGACATATCCAAAACAAACGAGAAAGAAAGTTAGCATAAGAGTTCAATTGCACTTATAGTTGCTTACCTTCAAGATTTTCAGCCAGCCATTTAGAGTTCTTAGAACTTATATGACTATCCCACCACGAGGAATGCGACTTCTTTGATTCCATCCTCTTCATTTGCTTATAAGTGGTTATCTAAAAAAAAATAAAGAACCCAGCAAAATTATGTCTGAAACAAACAAGAGAATCAAATGCTAATGCAAACTCCTCTGAAGCAAATCCATTGAAAAAGGTAGTAAAGGAGCTTCATCAACATATACTTTCAATTAATACTCAGTTTATAACATGGAGAACGTTAGGTATGGTCATAGCAATCCATTCAAAGTTAGCTATCACTTCAATAAATAAATAACTCAATCTATAAATGACTTCAAACGTAGTAAAAAAAGCGTGAAAGAGAGTAAAATTCAATCTCTTACCCCAGAAGCAGCCATATGTCTCAGCCAGTAGTCGTTGACCAAATGTCTGAAATCAATAAAGCCTTAACGTACACAACAAAAAACCCTGCACATGATGAAGCCCACAAAATTAATGGTGAAACATAAAAAACTAAATATCAACGTGACACAAGGAGACAAAGAAGATTCTTTATTTTGGAGGGAACGATTGATTTGAATGAGTGGAGGGAAGTATCCTATGGTATACAACATAGGAATTGGACCATATTTTATTTATTTATTTAAAGGAAAAAACGCGCGTGAAGGGACGCGCGGGAAGACATGGACTAATTATTTGTGCATCTGCTTAAAAGACAACTGGCGAACTAGAAGTTCAACTATGGCCACGCGTAATCAACTCGGCTGACTGCTGCAACCGCCTTACGTTTTAAGATTTTTATTCTTAATATGTACGAAACTATGACAAATTTAAAATTTTTACCACCGTTATATTTTTTTAAAATAAATAATATTTTGTTCCTATAATCTGTTTTTTCCAAACATAATCATATGATGGTCCAAAAGGAGGAAAACAAATTAGGTGTAGAAATGAAGGCAATTGGGAGAACATGAAGCCGTGCCTCGATAAGCGCAATATTGTAATGATCCACCAATGGAAATGCGCTGGCATATTCATTATTCAGTAATCACTTTCACGTTTCAAATAAACTAAGCTAGTTCAAAAAAAAAAACAAAGTATTTCCAAGAAAAAAAAACAGGAAGATTCATCACACAAGACAAGAGCCTAGCTGCTATATATTGCTGATATTTCTCCAACTTCTGTAGCGATGAGAATAAAGTTAAAAGGATACATACTGGAGACAAAAAAGTAGAAAACAATCCTAAAATCCAATAATTCTACACACAGATATATATATATATATATAGTGACATATGTATATAGAAATGAATCAGCTGTAACAAATATAGAAGGAAGAGGAATATTGAAGATTGATTGATTGATTTGTAAGAGGAGGAAGAAATAAAGAAAGAGTTGACTGTTGACATACCTTAATAGGAAGATGTGTTGAGTTCCGGTGGATTTCCGATGGCCGGAGAGAGAGAGATGAAGATTTTTTTTTTTTTTTTGGTCAGAGAGAGAGAGAGATTGAGAGGAAGGAAAGAGAGAGATAGTGGAAGAAAAAGAAGTTTTGAGAATTTATTAAGGGCCACACACACATGCACATCTCACATGTGCATAACTCCTCTACTAGTCAAACTTTGTATCATCTTTCCTATTTTACGCTCCCCATTATATAAGCTTTAAAGTTTAAACACTTTTCTACTTTACTCTGGAGTTTATACTACACGATCCTTACCATCAAACATTTTTATATTTTATTTTGCCATTCATCCTAAGGACTCTATACAAAAGCTGCAAATTGTATTTATAAAGGACTCTATCGTAAGGCTATAGAAAACTTAGAATGAAGCTGCTCATTCTATTATGGACAGGAAACGTGTGCGTGTGCGTGTGCTCGTGTACCTTAATTAGATTAAAACATACACGTAAATTTATTATTCTCAAATGAAACTTGCCAATTTAAGAACATAAATGGGAAAAAAAAACTGAAAAACTGCTAACTTCAGCTGCAGTTTTAACTTTTTAAGACTTGTTTCAGGTTTGAGTTTGAGTTTTGTAGCCGCGGGGACATGTTTTTAAAAGAACTTAAATTAAATCCAACTGTACTCAATGTAATTTGAATTAGTTGAATTTTAATACTCCATCTGATTTTAAGTAAAAACTTATTTATCATTTGAGTAGATTAAAAATGTTAGCTAAAATTAGATGATATTACTAAAAAATTTTGACCTTCTATCTTTATTATCACATTCAACATGTATATGGTACTACCTCCGGTCCTAAGTATAAGATCTAATTGACTTTTTTTTAGAGATTAAGGTTGTAAAATAGGTTTATTAAATCATGACATATTTGATACTCCCTCCGGTCCTAAATATAGGACCTAGTTGACTTTTTTGAAAAATCCTAAAAAAAGCAAAATAAGTTAATTATAAATTGATTTACCTAATTTTTTCTCTTACACTAGTTTATTTTACCTATAAGCTCATGGATAATCTAAAAAGATATCAAATATGTCATGATTTAATAACCTATTTTCCAATCTTAATCTCTCCAAAAAAAAGTCAATTAGGTCTTATATTTAGGACCGGAGGTAGTATTTTGTTAGATTATCCATTAGCTTATAGATAGAATAAACTAGTGTAAGAGAAAAAATTAAGTAAATCAATTGATAATTAACTTATTTTACCTTTTTTTAGGATTTTTTAAAAAAATCATCTAGGTCCTATATTTAGAACCGGAGAGAGTATTAAGAAGCATCTATAGAGATAATTATGGTCAAATGTGAGAAAAATTAGAAATAAATCTTATATTTAATGTGAAACTTATCTATCCTACTAAATCTTATTTTTATGAATGTAATTGAAAATAATTGCAATATAGTGCTAAACACAATAAAAAAATTGTGTATGTATCTTAAAACAGTAGAAAAAAGTATAGTATGGTTGTCAAATGTGGACAAATATATATTTTTCTGTACTAAAACGTGGACACCATATATATGGATATCTGGAATTCCAATCTTTTGTCGTAAATCCGATGAAAGAATAAACCGATATTTCCTGATTGGATATAAGCGATGATAGAATTGTGAAAATGCTTTTTTTGTTCAAACATGAATTTTCAATGTCTTATTTATGTAAAAAAAATTGAAAATTAATATGTACCTCTATTCCTAAATATAAGATCACTTTCAAATTCAGTTTGTCCCTAAATATAAACAACTTTCTTAGTTTTATCAACTTTCTCCCAAATAAAATTCTAATAATACTTATCTATAATAAATAAGAAAGAGAATGAGAGTGAGAATAAAAATATATGGTTAGGATATATTATAATATCATGTTTTAATAATGACCTTAACTATAATTTTAATCTAATTAAATTAGAAAAGAATGATATTATATTTAGGATCGTAGGAAGTATGATTCAACGGTTTTTTTCTTAACTTTGATGTGATCCTAACGTAAATTATTTATGAAACAATTATATTTTGGAAAGTTAAAATTGAATGCCAAATCAAACATACGTGTTAGAAAAATCATAATGCCTACCTAATTATTAAACCGAACAAATCTGAAGATATCTCAGAGGAAGCGTGGAGCCAAACGAACCAAAACCAAACGAACAATGTTATAACAGGTCCAAAAACAAAGAAGACTTAAATATTATTCTAATCAATAAACTATTTCAAAGGTATCAATTTAGTCAACAAATGATAAGATATGTTATTATGTCTACTGAGCAAAAAAATTGACCCATTTTTACCAATGTACTACTGAAAAATGCTTAAATACCCTTTTGATCAGCTTCTCTTCACTTGTTATGTGTGCCATTTTCCATTGGGCAAAAGGGTATTTTAATATTTTTCATTAGTCCATTAGCCAAAATGGGCTTGGTTCATTGGTTAAAATGAGACATTTTATTATTTGTTAGCTAAATTGATACTTTCAAAATAATTGATTGGTTAGAATGATATTTATCCAAACAAAGAAATGTATAATCCTATAAAATTCAAGCTTCGTGTTTCATATAGTTGGACAAAATTTTAGTACGTTTCAGTAAACGAGGATCGAGACACCCATATCATGTGTCCTTTCTCAAAAGGAGCTCGGGACAGTGTATTAATCTTGTGTCCTGTCTCTTACTAGAAATATTAACATTCTAGGTTTGTAGCAAATAATAAATTAGTTCAATATTGATTTCATAATACATCTTATACAATTTAATAAACTAAATATTTATTAGGATAATATTTTTCATAAAAAATTTCATATGTACTCATGTATGATATAAATGAAAAATGTTTTTTTAAAAAAATATTATACTCCCTCCGGTCCTAAATATAAGACCTAATTGACTTCTTTGAAAAATCCTAAAAAAAAAGCAAAACAAGTTAATTATAAATTGATTTACCTAATTTTTCTCTTACACTAGTTTTTTTTTGATATATTACACTAGTTTATTTTACCTATAAGCTAATGGATAATCTAAAAAAATATCAAATATGTCATGATTTAATAACTTATTTTGCAACCTTAATCTCTCCAAAAAAAGTCAATTAGGTCTTATATTTAGGACCGGAGGTAGTATATAAACAAACATATATTTGGGTAGATAAATGATTGAGACTACCTCATTTCGTGTCACATTCAGTCTCAAACATGATTTTTTTTCCAGTCTCCATTTGCTTCATCCCAAATATTTGCACCCCCCTACCTAAACATAAGAAAACAACTGGAAGGCACTTTAATAGATTATTATTGGGCAATGACCCTATTTTACCCTTCAAGTAACCACTTTGGACCACTGGGCACCCTAAACTAACACTGGGTATAATTTTACCCCTGAAGTAACCAAAGTGGTCCAATTTTACCCCTGAAGTAACCAATGTGGTCCAATTTTACCCTCTGACGAATGTAATGTTGACATGTGTCGTCCACATGTCAACATTATATCCTACGTGTCAACATTACATTCTTCAGAGGGTAAAATTGAATCACTTTGGTTACTTCAGGGGTAAAATTGTACCCAGTATTAGTTTAGGGTGCCGAGTGGTCCATGGTGGTTACTTAAGGGTAAAATAGGTCCATTGCCCGATTATTATTTATTGGACATTATTTGATTTGACACTGAGAAAAAAGATAAAAACAAGTGTTAGTAAAAGATGACAACTAAATCTATCTTATCGCTAGCAGAAAGTAATTTTTTGTTCCAAAACTGGCAGAAAGTATTATTGTTCTCTAATTCAACGAATAAGACGGGAAATGGCGGGATACGGTCATGTTCCTTTCTTGTTTATTAATGGCGGGAGAGAAAAACTAAATTTTGTTTTGAACGAAGGGGACTACACATTGCTTATATCCCTTATACTCTTATTATTATAGCTTCATTTATTTCATATTTATTTCTCATATCTTGACCCTGACTACCTATCTACCGTCGACCTTTTCGACCTTTATTTCTAAACTTTTTTATTCACGAACATGCGCGTAATCCACGAGAAAAAAATTCTTTACCACACGTGTCTAATACTGAGTAGAAACTCTGTTTGCATCATTTTTTTTCAAAAAAAAAAACTTTATTTTCTCCAAAATGTCAGTTTCATTTTGGTCAAAAAAAATTCAGTTATTGTTATATAAAAAAAATCAGTTATTTATTAGTTTAGGTGAGACGGTGAAAGTATTGGCAATCAGAAGGTTAATTCAAAAGTAATTCAAAAGTCCATTTAATTTCCGATTGTTTCTCAATCAACTTTTTTTATCTTTACAAAAAATTCTGAATGAGCTTTCATTTTCTTGGGAAGAAAACAGGGATGAATTTAATTAGCAGGCTGGAATTGCTCTTACTTTTCCATGTCTTCTCACTTCTGGCCCCATTTACGAACCTAATAATTTCACATGAATTCGGTTATTCAGCTGTCAGCTCAGTTTGTTCCTGTAAAGTATGAACATACCATGTAAAATCTTACATGTTACTATCATATTAGTATGCATTTGTTAAGGAGCTTTTTCTTTGGTTCAATTATTGAATTGTTATAAAAGTTTAGGAAAAAACTTACCTCCAGTGCAGTACATCAAGTACAAACAGTACACCACTAATTAGATGACACATGTACAAACTTTCATATACCCATCACACCATATCACTCTCTCTACCTTCTCTCTACCTTCTCTCCTTTTTCTTTCCTCCTACCCTCTCTTCTCCGTGACTCCGTCCCACTTCGGCCCTCTCTCCTCCCTCCATCCTATGTGTAGATATACCCTTCCCTCAACTCTCCCTCTCCTTTCACCCACCGCCCTCCCCTTTTATTTCTCGGTGCAGATCTGACCGAGCCCTTTTAATGAAACATTATTCAGGTTCTACAGTTCCATTACATAATCATTAAAAGAGTTTGTTGTTGGGGTGTTTCCCCCTCTGTTTGCAATTTGTGATTTCAACAAAGCAACCTAACAAAAAAGAATCCTGCAACTACAAGATAAACCATAAAGAAATCGATTCACTAACCCAGAGAGAACAAGAAAGAAAAAAAAACATATTCCTCTATTCAAAGCAGGAACATCACTTCCATGGCCGCCGGAGAGTTTGACGGTGAAGAGATGATGACATAGAAATTTGAGGATCCAGAGAGATTCATTCAAAAAATTCATCGTACAAAACTCATCGCAATACAATGAATGAACTTGAGCAGTGACTTCACTCCATCGTCGTCTCTTGCGGTGACTTCACTCCATCTCCGGCCATGCCAACGTTGATGATACTGAAGGGCGGGGATGTGGCAAGCAACTATGACCGGAGAAGAGAGAGGGAGGAGAGAGAAGGAGAAAGGGCCGAAGAGGGAGGGAGTGGAGAGAGAGAGCAAGGAGAGAGCGCGTGAATGGTGAGGAGGGGCGTGAATGTAGGAGGAGAGAGAAAGAGATGAGAGAAGGTAGGGAGAGTGATATGGTGTGGTGAGTGTATAAAAGATTGTCCATGTGTCATTTAATTAGTGGTGCACTGGTTGTACTTGATGTACTGTACTGGAGGTAAGTATGACCCAAAAGTTTATATATTAGAGGGAAAAAGATCAATTTTACCCCCTAAAACTGTATTTAAGTATTATTTATTTACTAAACTAAGGTTACAAAGTTAATACAGAAACCTAAAAGGACAACCAAATATTCGCTATGCTTTGAATATAAACACCATGCACTGCTTTCTCTGAAATATTGTTTTGCCACCAACGTTTGTCAGCACATAAAATGAACCATTTATTTATGCGGGGTGGTAGTGATAGTCAACCTTGGTTAGTCTGGAAATGAAAGAAACAAATACTGGTATTGGCGACAATGATAGTAATGAATACAACAAATGGCAGTGACAGCAATTCAAGAGTAAGCACAGGGATTTCTGTTAAAGTCCCAAGAGTGAATGAACTTTCATAGTGAAATCAGTTTAGAAGACTCCATGTAATTGACTAGAATCACACAAACTTAATCATCTTTAAGCTAAATCCTTACATGATTCTAGTTTGAGTCCATTCAAAGGAAAACCCAATCCCCTATTTTTAATAGCTCAAGTATGTAAAGGCAAAAGGTAGATAAGAACAGTGAGGTCTAAGAAGAATCATGTAGCTCTGAAAAAGGCTTTTCTCAAGATCATCATTATTTCTTGATAAAAAAAAAAAAAGATCATCATTATTTCAGTTAAAAAAAAGATCATCATTATAATATTCACCAGTGTAGGGTGTTTGTTATTCATATGCCACATGTTTCACAACATTTTATGGAACTAAATGGCTAAGGATAAAGTTAAGAATGAGGGTCGGGCCAGCTCGAAGGGCCCTTTTAGAGTCAATCCCCCTTTTAGACCCCAAAATCAAAGGCTGAATCTTATCAAGCTAGGGCCTAAAAGGGCCGGTTCTTCATGCTCAGCCGGAATTGCCAGCTCTAGCTGAGAAATCTATGTATGAAAAAAGGGATAAATTGTTGTTTCATGGGGCAAATAGGTTAGCAGTCACAGAGAAATACAAACAATCATTGAAGAAAGAAAGGAATGGTACAGTGCCATTTGGAGCACGTAAACTTTTGAAAATACAACAGATGCAAATAGTCACACGATTGAAGCACCAAAGTTCTTCCTTGTTTATCATGAATAATTAATACACTAGATAATTTCAGAAGCAGCTGATATATCTAGAAATAACATCTACACCTAAAAACGTCAAGCTCAACTTTAAAGTAATCAAGAAATTTGGTTCAAGTCTAGAAGCTATATGCTAGATTTCCAAGTTACTGGTATATAGATCCAAAAATGTGTTACCAAATATCAGAGGAAAATCATGATTGCTACCATTAAAAGCAACAGGAGCAATCAAATGGACAGAGTGGGGTATTTCCAGCATCAGCTTTGTCAATACCCAACTCATCTTCAGTGTAGATGGCAAGTCCATCCTCTGTTGTCTTTCTTGATCGAGATGGCAAGTTCATATACTTCTTTGTTTTATTAGGCCTCTTAATTACATCTTCAGATTTTTCTGTTTTTCCGGCCTCAGATTTCTTCCTTTTCTTTCCTGCAAATATATCATCAATCTCGCTGCCTTGTTTCTTCTGTGCTGAAGATGGTTTTTGCTCTTCCACAACAGTGGTCTCTTGAGCTTGATTAGGGGTCTTTTTAGAACTCTTCTTTGCCATTGGAGTGAAATAAAAGCTGCATATTATGCGTTATACATTTGTGAGAACTTTCCCATACCACACAAATATTAAACTGGAAGAGTCACAACTATTTAGAGTCTTCCACACAGAAAAATAAAATAGCCTTAGAGCTCAGATTTAGAAAGATTGTGGCATTCACACTTGGCCAGCAATAGCAGCCCCTCTCCCCTCATTTCTCATAGAATTAAGGCATTCATTAACTACAAGATCAAACTTTTGCAGATAACAATAAAACAAACTAAAGATCATAATAAACTGTTAATCCAATGAAAAACTATAATAAGTCCTAATATTTGGAGTTCCACTTAGATAGAATGTTGACAATAGTAACTACTATCAGTTATGGAAGTCTATTTTATGTGTATTGGTCACTTAAAACTTATGGTCCATTTTTTTAATGTTTGTTGCTCAATTGAAACTCCACATGCACTGATGCACAGAGCAAAGATGAAAAAGTTACGTTGACTACAAAGAGCAAAAAAAAGAATTAACCCAAAACGACCAAATGCCATCAAGAATACATATTGCACAAGCATCAACTGGGAAAGTGGCAAATATACTCCATTAAAATGAAAAACAACCCAATAATCAAAATATGAAATAAAACAACCCCAATTATCAATATAGAACAAATATATGCATGACCAAAGAATAGCAATAAAAGGAACGAACAGAAATGGCGATTCTTTTCTTCCTTATTCGCAGGTTGAGGGGCTACGGAACGAGAAAGATGCAGAGGAGAGACTTGAATTAAAGACAGAAGCCCATGAATGGATTTAGCTTAGTGGGAAATAATTTCTAAAAGAAAACGCGGTAAACATGATTTTTTTTATTTATTGCTTTTGTGAAAGGATATCTTCAAAATTAGAATGCCGGGATTTCATTCACTTGAAGATTTATTATTTTTTATTCGTGAAGTTAAAGGTTAATACCAGTTGATTTTTACTTTAATAAAAAAAAATAGACTGTTTAGATAATTGTTATTTTAATCACATTATTTGGTAAAAATTGATAAAAAAAGGTACTCCCTCCGTTCCTAAATATAAGATCACTTTGGCTAATTTGGATAGATTAAGGAAGGCATTTAAATAACATGAACTACCCAAAATACCCATCACTTAAATTTGACAAGTGGTGATGACAAGGAGGAGAGTGTGAAAGATGGAGTGATATAGGGGTAATTTGGGCAAAATTTGAGAAAAAAGAGAAAGTGATCTTATATTTAGGAACTTATCCACTTCCCTAAAGTGATCTTATATTTAGGAACGAATGGAGTATTAACTAATGTGGGATTTGCATTTGATGGATTAAAAAAATTCCCCTCTAGAAAAGGAGGAATTTTGATTCCCCTTAATCCCTTGTCTCCTTTATGGCTTTATCAAGTCAAGCAGTAAACACTAATCCCTGATAGGATTATTAAAAATTTCTTTCAAAAGTAATTTTAGAAGTGATTTTGTTAATGTGCTATTTACCAAATTGCCTTTTTTAACAGAAACTGCTTTAGAATGTATATAATTATCATATATCAGAAAATACATGACTTTAACAACATCCTGAAATTTAGTAATAATTATTGTTCAATTTCATTTGCATTCTAAAAATCTTTAACCTGAAAGTCCATCTAAAATAACATCGGGTTGATTTGTCTAGGGAGAACTTTGACACTTTAAAATAATAAAGTTGCACAGTTAGTAACTAAAAATAAGCTTTTTTTGGCACCCAAGGTATACATTGACAAGTAAAGATTTTTTAATCATCTCTTCATCAGAGAGGGTTGTGACTTTTGACCCTCCCCACGAACGTATAATACAGATGTTGACAATTAATGAAGTGCATTTAAACTTTTAAGCAGGCCCATAATAATGATAAGAATTTAAAAGCAATGGCTTGGAGTACGGGTAAAAGTAGGAAGCTAAATTGCTAAACACATAC
The DNA here is from genome assembly GCA_029929735.1 of Mimosa pudica. Lineage (NCBI taxonomy): Eukaryota > Viridiplantae > Streptophyta > Magnoliopsida > Fabales > Fabaceae > Mimosa > Mimosa pudica. The sequence goes on along the minus strand of JAKELP010000004.1, from coordinate 12,404,237 downwards.
TATATTTATTCCCTCCACAATAGTAAGCCTAATGGTCAGTGATTGCGCACTGATAAGTCGGACATACGACAGACAGACGCACCATTTATATACAAAGATGATTTCATTTCATCCCATGTGATCAAGGATGGCATCCCAGCCTCCCCAACGACACGTCCTAAAACTACAGATGAAGTTGCTGTTATTGGTGACAAGGTTCTGTCTCTGGGTTTCAAGGTTAAGTTACATAATAAAAAACCAGAGGCATCCATGTCTAAGAAATGGAACCATAGTCAACATCCTAAGACAGCACAGAGTTTGGGGATGCAAGTTCACCCGAGGAGGTAAAACTATCAGTGCTTGAGCAGTCACGGATGGCGGCAGGCTTCACCTCCTCTTGCTTCACCTCCTCTTTCACAGACTGAGGGAAGTTGGTTATGGCATTAATACCCCTAAGCCTCACAGCAGCCTTGTCATACTCTACAGCAGCTTCCTCAGCAGTGTTAAAGGTTCCAAGCCAGAGTCTTTTACGATTAGCCGGGTCACGGATTTCAGCAGCCCACCTGCCCCATTTCCTCCTACGAACACCCCTGTACTTCTTGTGGCCACCAGCTGAGTCATTGTTGTTGCAAGATTTCTTTGTTTTGTCAATGTGGGCTAAGTTTTCCTTGGTGGGATAAGGAGGAGATGTGAAGGAGGAAGCAGTGTCTGAGGGAATGTCAATGCAAATCTGCGTCACTTGCTTCTCCCTTCCCCGTGGAGCATCACTGGTGCAAGACTCAGTATCAGTAGCATCAGGGTCGGCTACTATAATTCTGACGAGCTTTTGTCGGGGTTTCTCCCTTGTTTTACACACCTTAGAAGAGTTAGCTGCATCGTTCTGCAGTTGGAGCTCCTTAGGGGAGCAACTACCATCAACATCTTGCATCAAAAAGTTCTTTCTCTTCTTAAACAAGATATTGCACAGAGGAATCTGTAATTTAAAATTACAGTCAAAAGAACATGTCATTGTTTCATTTTTAGTGCAATAACAATCAATCAACATTGACCATGATTTGGGAATCAAGGCAATATGAGAAACATCAATCACTAGAGCACAATTTAAAACCTCTTTGTATGTCTTGATGCCAATCAGGGAAACACCTAGCAGAAAAAGCATAGTATAAAATAAATGAAATGAAGGGGTAAAAACTAACTTTTTCACCACCCTCCTTCATATCATTATGTTTTTCATTTGCCATGATTGCCACAAGACCATTATGTGTTTCATCTGCCATGACTGCTGCAACACACCAGTAAAATATAGTTAGCACTCTGGATCAAATGATTGGCACGAGACAAGGAGGAGAAACAAGCAGGACAATTAGTGCACATTACAACTCAACTTTAGAGACTTTAAGAACGATAGAATTTAAAGGGCATGACAATTATATCAACCAGAGCTCTAAGTATAGTCTAATGATAACATCAGTTAAGTAAAACAGACTAATACGGCTTTGTTAAGCTCAAACAATAAACGAGAGTACCGTCACCCATATTGACATTGATTTTGATTAACCAGAAAGAAATCATCCGATGGGTGCCTTATCAAAAACAGCTGACACTAGCAACTATGGCACAGATGGTGTGGAGGAAATCAATGATGAGGAGCACATCACATGTTTTTAGGATTCTCACTTAGTCTCTAGGAAAAAGATTTTTGCTGACATATAGAATGGTGGTTTCCAGACTTCCTTGTGCTTTTCAGAAAATCTGGTGAACCTTTGTTTTTTATGATTGAACAAATTAAAGAGCATAAAAAAACTTGTATGCAGCTGAGTGATATGATTACACATTGTACCATTCAAATTCTAGAGCATTATTTAGCAAGAGCAATATACAACAGGAGACATAGTATACTGTAGGCTAGACCAAGTTTTTCATATGAGCTACTTCTATAACTATTCAATCTACATCATTACTAAAAATAGCTGATGATATAACCACTGAAAAAAGTTGCAGCAGTAGTTGTTGCCTGCAGGGAGGTAATGATTAAGGCATACAACAAAGCCTCAAGATCCTAATGATAACAGGCCCAGCTCCATAAAGCAAAAAGCAACACAAACAAAGGGTCGATCAAAAACAAAAAAAAAAATAACTTCTTATAGCAGAGATCAAAACTATAAAGGAACCGCCATGGTATAACTATAACAAATAACCCCCAAAAAATAAATGATTATTTATTCCTGAACAATGATAGTTTCGAGACATAACAAGCCCTAGCAATAGCATCACAAATATATAATATAACACTCAACTTCTGAACATAGGGATGTCAGAACTTCATGTGCACTCGTCCACTACAGACATAATCATAACAAAAACAACAAAACCAGCCACACACACAGAACACCACTCTAGGAGACATCGATGGCCACAGAGGATTTAATTAAAAAAGCAGGTAGGCCAAGCGACACGCAGGATAAAAAAAAGAACAGTAATTTTTTTTAAAAAATGATCTGATCAGACAATGATAAAAAAATCTAAGCAAGTGAAAAACAAAAACATAAACATAAAGTCAATAATAAAGCACTAAAATAAGTAACAAATGATCTCATCATGACGGCATACCACCAAAGACAGTCGAAATACAAAAGAATGCAAAAGACAGGAAAAGAGAACCAAAATTAAGAGGATGGGGAAGAGGGAAAATGGAATTGAGGAGAAAGGAAGAGTATTTACTTGGGGGGGAAGTTGAAGTTGGTGTGAGCTGGAAATGATGAAGGAAGGAAGAAAGATGAGAGGATAAGGAAATTGAAGAAGGAAACCCTAGGAGAGAGGAAGGGAGGGAGGGAATTTGGGAGGGAATAAAGAGGAGGGAAAGAAGGTATAATGGTATATGCTTTCTCTCTTTCTTTCTTTCTTTCTTTCTTTCTTTCAGCTGAGAGCAAGAGAGAGAAGAAAGGAGGAATCAATCAATCAGCTACATACACTACAGCCTACCGCCTTCCTTTCATAATTTCCTTGCAAAAAAAAAAAAAAATCGGGTATCGTCCTCCTTACATCAAATGAAAGGTGTCTGTTTCAGTTTCTGTGGGCCATTCTCCTCCGGCCCATCTGCTTTTTTATATTTAAATGTTACTGCTCCATTGAGATATCATTGGAGTAAGATTGTGTTGTTTTATTAAAAAAATAATTTGGTGGGACTGTCATTTAATGATTAAAAAATTAATTTCAGGAATCTGTTTTCTTCAAGAGGTTTTTTTTTTCTAAAATAAAATACTGTTTTTGATTATTATGTCAAGAGACTGAAATTTACTTCAAGAGGTCTTTTTTTAAAAAAATAAATCTTGTTTAATTATTATTAGTTTACATATGAGTTTTGGAGTCCATTTGTTTGGTTTATTGAAATACAAATACTCTTTTCCGTTAAGATGTAAGTTTTCAATTAGTGAGTTATGGCATCCACAGAAGTGAAGCTATTATGTAAACTAATAAAAATATGGAATGAAAATAAAATAGATTCTTTATGGAATGGGATACATCAGAGAAGGGAAGGAAAAGGAAAGATGACAGCTACTTGTATGGAAACATGTAAAGATATACTTTGTGCATTATCTAATATAATGTCTAGTTGTTATTTTTTAGAGATTAGCTAAGATTGTAATAAAAAAAAAAAGAGATTAGCTAAGATAAATTTGGTGATTAATCATAAAAGTGGTATATTTTTATATTATGTATTGGCTTATAAGTCAAGCGAGATTGTTCAAAGAATAAGTCAGACAAATTAATTACATGTAACTAATTTGGCTTTTTTTAGCTTTTCTAAATGAAATCAATTAGATCTTATTCTAAGAAATGATAAGGGTAGTATTCTATTTATTTATGTAATTACCATCAAACAGGCATTGTCTTTTTGGTTTTTTAAAAAAAAAATACTCCCTCCGTTCCTAAATATAAGACCTAGATAACTTTTTTTTGGAAAGATTAAGGTTGCGAAATAAGTTATTAAATGATGACATATTTGATATCTTTTTTAATTATCCATTAGCTTATAGGTAAAATAAACTAGTTTAAGAGAAAAAATTAGGTAAATCAATTTATAAATAACTTATTTTTTGTTTTTTTTAGGATTTTTCAAAAAAATGATCTAAGTCCTATATTTAGGAACGGAGGGAGTATTATACTCGGTGCCTATTGCATGTATAGCCTCAAGGATACTGTCTGAGTCCAATTCAAAAATATAAGGCGAATGTAATAAGATGGATTGCTGAAATGTGGTGGCAAGTATTCGACCCAAAAGCTGGTCGAAACATGTATTCGACCGAAATATATAGTTTTGGTTATAAGTATTTAGGCCTGCTTCATGAGCCCAAAAAAAGCATATGGGATGGGCTGACCAAAGAGGGCTCTGTTTGATAATAATATTTGCTTACTATGAATGGTGACAAGTATTTTTGGACCTGTTTTATAAGCACTGAAGAAAAGCAGGTAAGATGGTCTGACCAGAGTAGGAGCCCAATTTCTTTGCTCTAGACATCGTTAAAGAGGGCCCTGTTTACCTCTAGGCAAATTAGACTTTCAACTTGTTTGTTGTTTATTTTATGAAACTTTCAACCTTCAGAATCAAAAAAGCCGGTGGTAACAATTTTTCGCCGAAAACATTCCTTTCATGAGTGCTATTCCCCCAGATATCGATAAAATTTCAAAAACACAACGTGTCCATATAATTGAAGAGAGATTAAAGAGATCGACAAAATCTTGGATAATTCACTTGAATTTTTACAAAGACATTGATTGTCATAGGGTACACCTAAGTACCTAACCTAATGAAGCCTCAAAGATGTGTTTGAAACGAGAGGGAGGAGATGTGGGTGTAGTTTAAGTATATGTGTCACACAATATCAGGATTGCCCATCAATCAGCTTTCACATTTCCCTGCCTCTGCCTAACCTATATGTTAGTATTTGTGACTATTTGACTCAGTTAATTAGATTTTAAAAACTAAATAATAACTAATAAGTAATAACATGTGTTTCGTACGTTTATTATAATACTTAAATGTCTCATTAGTCATTATATTGTATATTAGATGATAAATTATACAAATTAGTTGGAAGAAAAGTAATATATATGACAAATAAAAGGAAAAGCATCTTGTGTCCAGAAAACTAATATTTTTTTAACCTTAGAAAACTAATATACTTATGACTGAATGACATAGATATGGACATATAGTACCCATCATCCGTGGCTCTAGTGGCAAAGAGATTGAACAATGAGCGTCGGGTTTACTACCACATCGCGAGTTCGATCCTGTGGAGTAACACTTTGTTGTCTCTCCATCGCGGCGCTTGGGAAAACATCACATAGCTAAGTGAAGCTGGGAGTAACCTACCTGTGTGGACAGACAAAAATGACTTGTTGGTTATGCTCCAGAGCCCACAGGGACAGGCCTCAATGGATCATAAGTTAGGTGCTCTGCCCTTGGATTGGGTTGAGCCCAAAACCTTCCTAAAATTTTTTATAAAAAAAAAGATATGGACATATAGTATTCTAAGTCAATCTATGACCGATAAATAATGCCAATAAAAGCTTGGGCGCATTTCATGGAAGACCGAACCTGCTCCTTTCTTCTTTTTTGTTTCATTAAAAATATCAAGGCATGAGCAAGTGGCCATCTCATTCGTTTGTTTCTTTCCTCTTTTTTCCTCTCTCTCTCTCTCTCTCTATCTCGCCATACACACATATAAAGAATGGAATTGTAACTTGGCAGAATAAAGTTGCATTGTAAGCGTGATCAAATTTTGCCTAAAAGAAATTGACCCCTTTCCTCTATATCCTCTTTTTCACTATTTCTCATTAAACATGTATTCCTGCACCACTCACTCCCTCATAAATCCTCATGCTCCATCTCCCTCCGCCTCTTGTTTATTTAATTTCGAAACGTTTAATTTAATTTAGTCCAATTTAATTGGAACGCTGAGATCGACTGACCATTACGATGAGATCGACTGACCATTACCTATGAACACTTCTTATACTACGAACGCTGAGATCGACTGACCATTACCAAGGAATACCGTAAGTAATTTAGAAAGATTGCGGATTCAATGGTTCAGCCAGATTCTATACCATATCCCATATATTGTTATATGGTGTGATAGTGTCCATCAATGCCTTGACTTGCTAGGTCAAGCCCACAAGACCATAAGATCGACCGAAAGAGTCATCGTGCATATATACTTAAAAACTCTCAACATCGTTGAACATTTCAGCATATTTCATACTGATAAGAAACGCGCATGGTTGGACACTGGTATTAGTTACTGAATATGACTCGTCCCTCCAACGATGTATGCAAACAAAACAAAAGTATTCGGCCCATTTCTCATCTTCCCTGGAACCTTCCTTTACCTTCCTTTTTCCTCCCTCATATTTCCCACCTTTTTATTATTTATGTACTCCCTCCATCTTATAGATATACTCCCTTAGTTGGATTGGCAAAACTCGTATTGATATGCCTTTAAATACTTTATGTTTCTTTTATGTACTACCAAGTTACCTTTATTGAGCCCAATTTAATTGATTTGTATTACAATATCTGTGTTTTCTCTTAGTTAATGGACTCAATATAATTACTATGTAATTTCCATGTTATCTTAATATTAAAAAAATACACCCCCTCTAGTACGTAATATGACGACTCTGTCACCAAAACATGCTTCTTTAGAAATCATATAAAGATTAGTTAGGCGTCTGATGTTATTTTTCCCAATTATACCTTTATTATTATGATACCATTAAGAGAAAGAGATGTGCAATAATTAATAAATATGTAAGAAAGTTAGGGGAAAATAAGAAAAGTGCATAAAAATGAGATAATGTAAGTTGAACTATGATATTTTAGACTAATGTCATTCAAATTTTGGTCTCAGATATTATGGACCAAAGGGAGTATTCAACTACCTTGATTAAATTAGTTGTGTTAGTTATTATGTTATATTTTTTCCTAAATTAAAACACCACAATCAACTTCCAGTTCATTTTCTCATCTCTTGGTGGATTATTGTTGGAGGGAAAATACAGCTAAGGATATTTTAGAGAAATAGAGAAAACAGAATTATACAATATATTTAGGATCAAAATCAATTCATAAAATCGATCTTATATATAACTAAATAGGCTATATTTAATAATCCGATACTAGATGTAAGATATATTCACATAATTTTATAAAATTAAATATGATAGTTAAGTTAGTTTGTATAATTATATTTTTTCTACATACCTCAATTTTTCTTAATTGCAATATTCCTTTCTCTTAATTTGATTTAATTTTCGAAGACACAATGCTATATGTCATTTAAAAAATTGGCAAATTAAAATTCTAAAATAGACATAATTAGAACCAATATCATTTATAAATATGCCTTAGGGTATCTTTGGTTTTAAGAATTGAAATTAAAGAATTGGAAATGACCGGTTTTTTGGTAATTTACATATATCTCTGGGCCTACAAATTTTCTATCCTCATCTCACACTTTTTCTAAACCTCATAAACTTTAATTCTCATTATTACTTCTACTTTTAATCCTTATCCTTTCTATTTCTATTTCTCCCATTTCAATTCTAAAAACCAAACGGCCCTAGTCTTAGTATGTTACCATAAAAAATTAAAGGCGATGTATATACATTTCTCGTGATTACGAATGATGACTAAAATATAGGGTTGCACAAAAGCCTGGTGACCCGATTGACCCGTCATGATCCAATCTGGTTCTATGCCAAAATGGTCCATCACAATATGGTCCAGGCCTGGCCCAATTAGGACGTAAGTGATCCGAGCATCGGGTAGGACAAAACCAGGGCATATGTTCCATGACCAACAGGACGGCCCGACCCGGTCATTTTAATATTTTAGTAAAAACATTTTAATTAATTAACACAATTATCACACTATTTTATAATTAATCAATTAGTAATTTAGTTTAAAAATAGTTTATTACACTTTTTTATTTTTCTACATAATTTATTAATTCATTTAATGGTTGAAAAGTGGACTTTTTTTAATTTTATTGTACAAAAAAAATTTTTTAGAACCAACATGGTCCGTCATGTGGCTTTGTGGTCATGTCTGGCCTGATCACGGTGTCGGGCCAAGCAGGACATGTTCGGGTCTCGAGCCAAAAATTTCGGTCCGACAATTATTTTTGACGGGATCAGAGCATATAGTTGGCCTGATCATGTCCATCATTTGTACACAACTGCTAAAATACATGCTATTCTGTTTCCCACATCTCTAGGAGTATCCTGCAAGTAACTGGCTTTACCGGACTGAATCTTTAAAGCACATTCCACTTGGCTGTATTATTATATTCCACGTCATCAAATATGTAACTTCTACATAGACTTTAATATAGTAGTACACTTTATTTTAAATAAATAAGATTCGAGGGTCACCATGCTAGATACTGTGAAGATCTCTTCCCATTAAATTAATTCTCAAATATCCCATCAAGTTCCAACCAGGTGGTTCAACCTCTTCTTCATTTGTACATAATCGCATCTTTGTTTCTCACCATGCTAGAACAGTGGCTTAATTTATCTTCAATAAATAATGTAACAATTTTTAGTACAGTTTAATTTTCAGGCCAGTGTTGTACTCTATTTTTGCACCTTCGTAATAATTACTACACGAGTATCTTTACACTTTAACCCAAAACTTAATTATAATAAATTGTGCGTGATGAATCAGAGAATTATGCATGTCTACTAATAAAACAATTATTAAATATGTTTTAAGTTCAACATGCTCCCCAGTTCTTAAATATGAGACCTATTTAAAGATATGAGCTTGTTTTAAATATAATATCTCTTTATATCCTTTTCTCATCTTTTCTTTAAATTGACTCTATTATATTGATGCTCCTTAATCATAAACAAGTAAGAGAAGGAAAGTGGGAAGAATGACTTATGATGTTTGACTTTATTATATTACTTTATGAATTTAGCTAGCATTATTAATCTGATATAATTTTATAAATATGCATTATATTTGCGACCAACAAAGTATAGAATTATATAGAAAACTTCCACTAAAATACTGAAACTCGAGCATTCATAAAAAAATCTTATGAATTCTGATCAAAAAATAAGAAATCTTATAAATTGAAATCAGCTTACACTTGTTCCGGCCTCAGAAGAAAAATTGAAAAGGCTGTAGACACTTTTGGCCAACTCAAACAAAAAACGCAAAAAAAAAAAAAAAGCAAAGAAACGAGGTTGGGGACACACAACAAATGTGGTAATAATGTAACGTAATCAGGTTTGATTTTGGGGCCTATTTGTTTCCGGAAATATGCACCGAATCAGTTACAGCATATCAAAATGAATCATGAAAAACTATTTCATTTTCGGAAAAAAGGTGCTTTACGAGGCTGAAGGGCCAAGTTTAGATGATTTTCAACTCATCATTGACACAAAAAAAGGGACCAATAAAACAATATTACCAACATTATGATCTATCTCTACTCTTTCCAATGTGTGTGTGTGTGTTAACATGTAAGAATTAGTTGCTTTCTCTATACAAATATCTCCCTCACTCATAGTTTTTGCGGGAAAATAGATTCACAATCTTACATGGGTGCATGCATATACAAGCGCGTAAAATGTTCTTATTTTTTGTTTTTGTTTTTGAGACTGTTATCTCATATTGTTTTAAGAAAACGCTATAGCTTTTCTTTTTTTTTTTGTATTCGTGGATATAATAATATGTAATGCTCAGCAAAAGCAAGGTAATTTTTACAAAGTCTATATACATAACCAATAATGAACATAATCAAATCAAAGCTAATACAAGTTTGATTTACAAGCTAACGTCGTTTAATAAGATTGAAAGGCAAAAAAAAAAGGAAAAATTTAGTATGTAAACTTACAAGTTTAAAATTGACTCTATAACTATCTATTAGCAAGTTAACACGATTTTATAAGATGGAAAAAAAATTCACATATAAGTTGTGAATTTTTTTATATTGACTGGCAATCAATGCCTGATTAGGTATTGAAACAATTTATTATTATTTTAGATTTAGATTCAAAGTTTACAGTTTCCTCTCAAATCACAAGTGTCTCCAATAGAAGACAAACTCGGTAACTCAAAGGAGTCTAACAGGGGCCTTACACCATTGATCCAATTATGAGTTGGCTAATAAGTTGTGAATTTTACAATAAACAATGGTATGCACGCTCTGATCAATTTCAAATAAAATAAGTCAGACAAGAAATTAAACATCGCCAAGAAGTAATTGTGATCGAATTATATAAAGGATAAACACATTAAAAAAAGTTGGTGATGAGTTTATTTTGGGTGATGGTGACCAGAAACGGCCTCACTAATCTGAATAGTGTGACTAAGCGTTTTTGGATCATGGATTTTATCTTTTAGTGAAGGCTGGACGCAATGAATAAATCCACACGCAAACAAAAGTGCCAAATATAATTAGGCCGTACTATTGAATTGTTTTAGTAACATTCAAAACATATTTTGTTTTTGGTTAATAACCGCCCGGTTTAATCCGGACTTGAGGGGTAGAAGTGTTGCCCACATAGGCAAGGTTGTCGTCTCTCCCAATAAGAGCGCTTCCCGGGATTCGAACACGCGTTCTCATCCTTACGGGGGTTGTAGCCCACTTACCAGCTCATCCAACTACCCATTGGTAACATTCAAAACATATTAGCACAGTAAATGACATTCTTCTAAAAAAAATCTTATCTCTATACTTGTTTCTTCATCACATCGCAAAAAAATGACGATAATTGTTTTCTTTCTATTAACGTTATAAAATGCATGATTTTTAAGAGATTTAATTCTCATTGAGGTGCAAATACTAAAAACGGAATTGCTTTCTGAATGATTGATACAAACACTAGTATGCAAGTTGCTCTACAAATAATTGATTGATAATATTGAGCAGAAATTAATTGGGAAAACTACTGGACAAGTTTTCACATTAAAAATAATTAGTGCAAATAAATAATTATTGGTTGAGAAATGGTCACATGGAAATCAACTTGATCACCTATCGTCCATGTGTAATGTTCAAATATTGGGAAAATTATCTATGTAGATAAAAAAAAAAGAAGCTTATTTATCATGCTTTTGAGCCCATGAAGATAAACTTAGTATATCATGATCGAGGCAGTAGTCGTGCTCTTAGATTGCATGTGAAATTGTGAATGAACCTAATTCCTTTCATAAAATTTTGTTATTAAAAAAAATCAGTTGGGTCGCCTCAATTCCTCACATGAAGAATTGAAGCCAATGTACTCTCTCCGTTCCTAAATATAAGATCACTTTAGGGAAGTGGATAAATTCCTAAATATAAGACCACTTCCTATTTTATCTCAAGTTTTGCCCAAACTACCCTTATACTCCCTCTTTTCTTTGAAAACCCCTCATCCTTTTAAAGTTAAGTAATTGAGAGGTATTTTAGAAAGATCATGTAATTTTATTGTCTTCCTTAATCTTCCCAAATTAGCCAAAGTGATCTTATATTTAGGAGGGAGTAATTATTTACAAATTAAGCAACTACTGTATATCTTCGGTTAAAAAACCAAGTCCTGCTGCATATCGAAAGTTTTTAAATGTTAAGAAATAATCAATAAAGGAAGGCGGCTATATATCCATTCCCCTTTTTTCCGTTTCCTATTTTCTATCTTTGTTTGTGACTCGTGGGACTCACCATGTTGAAAATTACACGCACGCCCATTAATAAATTAACTACAAATATACAATGCACCTACAAAACTAAACCTGTTTTTTGGCCATGTTCACTCTAAAAATACTGTTAGACTATAGCTTTAAATACCTTAGTCTCCAAATATATTGACTTTCATATAAAAAATGGAAGTTGGTTTATTGATAATATTTTTCCCTTGAAAACACAATCATTCGTACCGAAATGAACGGACATAATATTTGATTGCTTATAAAATTTGCATAAAATTTGCAAATAATTAAAGTATGTGGCAGTGCGGAACACCGAACACATTATATGTTAAAAGAGCATGCGTATAACAACCCCTGTAAGTTGGTTGAGCTGGTAAGTGGGCTACAACCCCCGTAAGGATGAGAACGCGTGTTCGATTCCCGGGAAGCGCTCTTATTGGGAGAGGGGACAACCTTGCCTATGTGGGCAACACTTCTACCCCTCGAGTCCAGATTAAACCTGACGGTGATTGACAAAAAAATAAAAGAGCATGCGTATATTAAGTTTATATATTTAGTAAAAAATATTAATAAGTATATATAGATATTGTCGTACATCTGTACAAATAACCTTTGAGTTAACACATTCTAATGTTGGTATTTTTTTAAATTGCTCAAAATAATCAATTGTCGTTGAAATTTTAGACTCAAAGTTTAAATATCTTTTGAAAGTTATAAACAAAAGTGTTCGTTTCCCTGACAACTATATTTTTTATATTTGAATTCGTGTTCTCCTCACTATCAGAGCTAGCAAGGTCGCCAATTATTTGACATGCATTTGGCTAGCACGCCCTTGTCTTGGACTAGAACCTGAATCTCTAGTTAAGGATCTATTTGGATATAACTTTTGAAAAATAGCTTATGAAAAAAAAGCTGAAAAAAACTATTATGAAGAATAGATTATGTGGAATAGAATAGTTTCTGGCAGAACTGAAGTTTTCTGCCTCAAACTTATGTTTTTAATTAAAAAAATATTCTGAAAAACCTGTGAGTGTTTGTCTGAATTAATTGAAATTTAGGTTTTGATGGGAAAAAACTATTATGAGAAAATTGTGAGTGTCAGTCTGCCCTATTTCAAAACCTATGTTTCAGTTATTGCCAAACAAGCCTATCTCACATCCAAACAAGCCTATCTCACATGGTAACAAGTGATTCAATTCTTACAATTGATTAGATGTATTTAGGAGTAAAAAAGTTATATTTTTTCATCATGAGTGCTCACTCTAAAACTCGATAACATAAAATAAAATTCTTTCCGCTCAATGGAGCCACGACTAACTAAATTGATGAGAATTTGAACTTTTGGGAAGGGCTTTATTTGTTTATTTAATATACATTATATAAATACTCCCTCCGGTCATTATAAATAACTGTGGAGAGGCATGAGCCGCCGGGAACCACTTTGTTAGTTGAGAGGGGTACCAGGGCATTCGAAAGGTCATAATAATAAGAGGTCTAATGGGCCCACCCACCAAAATTATTGCTCAAGAATCAGCCACCTATTTGGTGGGGTCTCCTAGGGCCTACAATTCCCCCATGTCTGTTTTTTTAGCTGATTCCTCCATGTCTTGAAACAGTGGTCTACAAATGATGAAGTAGTAATAGTAATGTGCAAGATTTAAGGGATCATCTAATCTACTATCGCATCTTCACACGTGTTAAAACTTGAAAGACATCACACCTTAAATATCTACTAGGTGCCATAAAAAAAGCATGATCAAACATGATCTTGCTTACCTGGCCCAATCACCTTCTCTAGATTCAGTTTCTCACCTTAGACCCAGAAATAATTAATGCTTCCAATCTTTTTTGTGTTTATATTTTTTTCTATTGTTCATTATGTAAACATTATTTATCTTATATTGGCCCCTATGTTATACGAAACTCATTCAATTCATGCTAATCCAGGTTGGAATAATATAGGTGAAATTCATATGATTGGCATTTCTACCACTGAGACCTAACAATCCTCCATGTTAAGTTTAAATTTGGGACTTTGATTAAACGGGACCAATATTATTATATGTTTATTTAAATTTACATAATAATTAGCTGTTACCGTTTCATATTATCAAGACACGTGTTGACTCCAAAATAGAATGAGTTTAATTTTGAGGACAGACTGTGGATTTTTTTCCAAATATTATGGGCAGTGGGCATTTTATTGAAACCAGATTGCAATGTAATTTTTCCTCTAAGAAGCCAATCATTTTGCGCCATCCCATTCACTCACCTAAACGTTGTTTTCGTTTTGACGAGCATGTATTGGAGATAAAACCAGACTTAACACGTCACATTCCATTTGGAGCATAGTAATAATTTAGTTTGGGTTTTATCATAAATTTCATGAGATAATAACACTATTCTTATTTCTTCACAATATAGTACTCCCTCCGGTCCCTAATGTAAAAGCTCAAAATTTGAATGGTTTTGGTCCCTAATGTAAGCGCTCACCCCATATTCTCTCCTCATTTAATGCATTTTTTCCTACTTTACCCCTAACTCTCTTTCATATTTATTAATGCTTATGCATTTCTCTCTCTTAAAAGTACCATAATAAATGTGGGCATTTTTGGAAAAGAAGCATTAACTCCAGACACCCAACTAACATTCACATGTTTTCTTAAAAAGCGTTTTTTTGACGGCTAATTCTTACATTAGGGACCGGAGGGAGTAGTTCACTATTAATTAGAACTTGTCGGCCGAAAGGCAAAAGGACCATTTGTCCCTTTAACTTCTCAATTCACCACTGGAATATAAATTTTTGACAAGTCAAAATTCATAGACAATGAAACGGACAACTAAAAAATTAAGTAATTCATAAACATAATTCAGTATATAGCAGCGTGCAGTAAATTAAATATTCTATACAATGCAACTCATGCAATCTTATACACGATTTCATCTAGCGAAGATCGAGACAAAACTCTATTTATATCATTGCAATTCACTTGGCATGGCCACACAGCTGGTTTCATATGAGTGTGTACGGAATTGTGCTTTTAATCACTCCTAGCTTAGTGTAATAACGAAAAAAAGTGGAGCGAATAAAATGAAAAAAATCAAGTGATATCCCAAACATTTACGATGATGTAACATTGATTTTTTTTTCCGGATTTAGTTGATCAAATGTTAGGCAACAAAATATAAAACGTCGCAGTCCATCTTTATGTTGCACTCTATATCAAGATTGGATCTCGATGATTTTCGAACGCAAAGATTTCAAGTTGCCATATTTTATGCCTATACATGTGTGGTGGTACTCAGACACCTATTTTGATCATATCCATTCGTTCTTTGTCAATGTGAAGTAGTATTATTTTTTACTCGGGCCCCATTTGATTTACTTTCCGAATAACATCCATCTATAAAATTTTGGACTATCTTAAATTTATTTAGCACATAAGGTACTGTAACAAGGGTATTGAAATAAAAATTCACATGCACTTTGACTATTAACAAGGGTACGTATTGAAATAAAAATTCACATGCACTTTGACTACTAATTGCTATAAATTTTTGTCGCTACGTACATTTGTACCAAATAATTTGCAGGCGGTGAAGAAACTACTAATTATAAGGATCGGAGAACCCACCTAGAAAAGAAGATAATTTAAAAAAAATTGTTTCAAACATCGTTTGAAAATCAAGTCTTAGAAATAAATTTAAATAATGTATAAATCTTAATACAAGATGTAGTTAGAGGCTTAGAGCCACTCAATTTGTCACATAATAATCATATAGAGCCGCACTATTTTTCTTCCTAGCTTGTTTCAGTGATCCATCACAAACAAATGGTATTGAAGTCATTTCAATTTCATAAATGCATAAAGATATGGTAGAATATAATTAAAGGGGAGGAAAAAGGCTGGATCCCAACGCAACAACGCACCGAATAAAAATCCCGCGGGAGCCTTCTCATAGTTGACTTATAGCTCTATGCCACGTAGCTAACCTTCAACCACGTGTCTTTTTTATACATTTTTTAACTCCTAATTCAACTCACATATCAAATAATACACTAATAATATCCATAAATATATGTTCATTCCTCCAATAAATATAGTACAACACGTTACTAGCTTCGCATACAACAGAATAATAATTCATCGCTTATATAAGCTTGACATTGAAGGACACCATCAATCTTCCTAGTTCCCTTAATCTAATTTTCTTAATTAATTAATTAATTAATTCTAATTATCAAACTGATTGATTACTACCTTACTAGTCCAACAAAACATGAATCAAAACTTTGGCGCCTCACATATATGACAATTTTCACGCTCCTCCACTAACACAACACAATGACAAAACTTTTAATCCCGAGCCGCCGGACGGATTTACCAAACAGCCCCTGAAAACATATCGAAAAGACGATAAAGCTCCTAGTTAGGCCACGTCAAGAAGTCATCGAAGTCAAACTCGCCGAACTCCGCCTTCCTAAAAGGTTGACTCGACAGCATCAAGTCAACGTCCGGCAAACATAACGGCGCGTCTATGTCAAACCCAAACGCATCCACATAACGGAGATCGTCAAACGCCGTCTCCTCCCCGTCGTACGGCAGCACAGACGTCGGCGACGCCGCCGTGTCGGAAGTAGTCGGACTCGCCTCCACGGCGGAGACCGGCGGCGAAGGAATCTCCGTCACAGCGGGGCTGGGGAAGTTGGTGACGGCGTTAGAGCCCTTGATTTTGAGAGCCGCTTTGTCGTACTCAGAGGCGGCTTCCTCGGCGGTGTCGAAGGTTCCCAGCCATACCCGTTTTCCTCGGGTCGGGTCTCGGATCTCGGCGGCCCATCGGCCCCATGGCCTCTGACGAACGCCCCTAAATTTTTTGTTTCGGCAGGTGGATGGGGTTGATACGGGTCGTTTAATCCGGGTCGGGTCGGGTTTGGCCGGAGAACGGCGAGGGGTTGAGGAAGGAGAAGGAAGATGATGGAGGGTGATTTGGGTGACTAGGCGCTTGACTCTTGAAGACTCAGAGTGAGAGTCAGAGTCAGAGTCATCAGTGGCGTCGTGATCAGTGAGTATGATTCGGAGAAGCCTAGGAGGATCATGTGAGGACATGGTGAAAGGAGTTTTTGTGTGTTTATGTTGTGTGAGAGAGGCTGCTAAGGTTGTTCTTTATGAAGGTTTGAGGGTAAAGGAAGGAGGTTTATGAGAGTGATAATGGATTGGGGTGGGTGGGGAGATTTTGGCGGGAGATTAGAGTGAGGAGTGACAGTGAGAAAGAGCAACAAGTGGGAAAGGAGAGGGGTTATATATATAGGAATAAGGAAACAACACTGTGGTGATTGCAAGACCAAGAAAAGTTGTAAGTCTACCTTTCTCTTCTGATTCTACTAATCCTACGCATACAGTACAACCTCTTTGGTCTTTGCAATACAGGAGTGTGTGGAATGGGGACTAAGCGGGACTAATAGTGAGGTGATTAAAACTAAGCTAAAATAAACAGGACAGGAAGGAGGGATATGTTATAATTATGTTGTGTTGTATTAATGAGAGGAGAATTGGGAGGGAGTGGAGGTGTGACTTGTGAGGGGATGAATGGATGATGTCGCTGTCAATGTTAGAGCAGCCGCAGCTTCCTGGCCTCCACCTGCCTCCCCCCACTTTTCTTTACTTTTCTTTTTCTATTTTCCTCTTTTTCTTCTCAACTGTTCTTATTTACTCATTCCATATTTTTTTTCCTAGTTATTTCTTACACACCTTGATTAATAAATGATTTATCTCCATTTAAGCGTAACTAGAACGCAATGACGTCACGTGATACATGTAGCTGACCCTATCTAGTTGGGATACACAAGTTATTTTCATTTTACATGTATATACTTGTGTAGCCTCAAACCGGGCTTCCCATATTTTAACTCTAAATTAGATGATAGGAAAATCTTACATAAGAGGCCGTTGAATTTCAAAATCATTTTAACTCATTAAATAGTAAGATTAATTAGTGGAGTAGCGACATTCACTATTCAAAATCTCATTTGTAGGATTTTGAAATTCAATTGTCATTTATATAAGATTTCCCTTTATATGATTGCATTTTATTTGTGAAAGATATGCAGGTAAATCTCCCTTTCAACACATTTCTAACTGCTTAAACACGCTAGGTTTATGCAATCTCGTTGCCTTGAGGAATTAAGACTAACAATTGCGGATTCAGGGCTTGACCAGTCAAGTTGTAATAGAAGGGCTAAAAGTACTAGAACGTCTGGTTTTCTCTGTTGATGTAAATAATGTCGCTGACTACGTCTTCGCCTGAGTCCACCCATTCAAATTAGTCCCTGCTTCTCACGTTGGACTAACTTTGAAAAGTATACCATCACAATACAAAATTGAAAACTACTCTTTTGTGAATTGTGTGGACTTGTCGGTCTTTAAGGAAGACATGGTGCGGTTCTTCCTTACTCTAAATAACATTTAAATATCTCCATATCTTTCCTAATTTATTACTATCATTTTTAACACATCACAAATACAGGCAACATTTTAAAAAACCAAATATAATGAACGGGGCTAGAGTAGTTGCTTAAAGTTTACATAACGCCGTGAGTGACTTGGAGGAGAAGCAAAGGGAAAGAAAATACTGTGGCCAGTCAAACACGTGTCCTATTATCCCAGTTAATTGGGCACGAATTCCCACTAAGTTTAAGATGGTGACACCCCCTATTTTAAAATTATACACATATACATGAAAGATGAGTAGATGACGAGTAATTAACATTAAGTTAATTTTGATTACCTAAAACCAGAAAAAATTGGCAAAAGTAAAGAGCACGAGCATGAGCTGATGACCTCACATACGTGTGAAGTTGGGAAAGCAGCCAGCAAACACTAGTAAGTGCTGTCCCTGCATGCAATGCGAGGCCAAGCACTAAAAATAAATAATGAAGTCAACTTAATAAACACATTGAAAGATAGAGGTTGTTTCACTTAATTCATGATATTGTAATTGATTTTGAGGTATGATAATTAACTAGATAGGACATAGGAGTAATTGGTAGCATCATCTTTAGATACATATAATTAATTGATTAGACATTAGAGTACTTAGGGAGGAGAGGTGACTGAAATTCATTAAGTAATACTAGTACTAGTAGGTTTTGTTTCTGATACGGAGGGAGTTGTGTTTTCGAGCTGGTAATAAGTGCCAACTAACTGAGTAAAGAAGGTGAGACACATTTATTGAGAAAGTGGTCAAATCTAAAATCTAGCAGCTTTATTTTTCCCATATGCTGTGAGGAGGAGGAGGAGAATCGTTCTGAGGAGTGTCAGATATGAACATATTACAGAAGAAAGAAGTAAGAATAGGGACATTGGGAAAAGGATGAAACATGACATCAAACTAAGAATCAAACAGTTGTTAGAGAAAGTAAGCCGAGAAAGGAGGGGGAAGATATGGCAGAAGCAAGGAACAGAAGAAAGTGTTCTTTGACAGTGCTAACACAGAAGCCTACTTCCTGAAACCTTATTGGATGTCCTCCTCCTCTACACCTACGTCATATTCAATTCAATTTATACAACTACTTTCTTGTATTAATTTAGGGGTATTTGCAGTTTAGTCCTGGTAAGGGAAATTAATACTGAAAGGTCCCAATACATTCTAAAATAATTATAAAGTCCTATGGGTCCTTTCCTGCAATTATTTGCTTAACTTCAATGACTATTTTGCCCTCATTAAAGATGGTTACCATCTCACTGGTCCCTACAGGGGGATTATGCTTTCATCTTATGAGGGCAAAATGGTATAAGCAAACAATTGCAGGAAAGGGCTCCTGGGACTTTATAATTATTTCGGGTATTGGGACCTTCCAGTATTAATTTCCCTTACCAGGGACTAAACTGCAAATCCCCTTCTATTTATCACCTCATACATATCTCTGGCTTAATCTCCTTGATTTGATTTACACAGAGCATGCGGTACTTGGTTTGTAACTTTGTACACATAGCAGTGTCCTTTTTGTTATTTTACGTTGGGCATTTAAGTGTAGTCTATATCACTAGTTTGAGAGGTTCAAGATTGACAGGGATTCTATTATGTATATTGTTTCAATAGATTGGTTTAGTGATTCGATGACCATCTAATCTTTTTGAAATTAAAAAGATGACATGTTCAAAGTCCATTCGATGGCCATCATTCAAAATGTGATTTATATATTAGAAGTGAAATGGAACATTTGCATGTGAATGTAACTGCCATTTGGTCCGCAGTGTTTCATTCTTATTTCTTTCGAGCCATTTGAACCAATTTCACACTGGATGTTCTGGAATATGCTGTGGAAAAGAGGGAATTAATGGGCCACAAATTTATGAAATTGCCTTTTGATTCAAAGAGGAATGATCTTCATGTGAGAGATGTTGGTAATAAGAAGGTGTTTTAACAATGAAGGGAAAGGTATTTATCGCTTTCCCAGAAACGAGCATACACAAAACATGCCTCTCGTATGCCTCTCGTTTCTGAAAGGCAGCTTTCAAATCCATGAATCACAATTATGGCTCCTCACCATCATCATCTCCTTGTGGTTGAGCTTTCTCCTTCAAAATATTGATAATAATGTTCCAACACCCATTCTCATTCCAACCTTTCAATTTTACTTCCCATGCCACCCTCTGAATTCCGAGGCCACAATATGAATATGATTTTTCATTTGAAGATAATGTACAGGGAAGCACAACTTGCCGTATCAATGAATTCTATTTAAATTTAATTTGGATGACAAATTTGAGAATGGAGAGAATATGATTTTGTCGAATATCTTCTTACAATTAATCCTTAATTAATGTTGGAAAGCGCACCAAATTTTTCTCCAGATTTTTCTAATCTGATTAAATGAAATGGCAAGCGACTCTTTTATGGTCCAGAAAAAAAAATCAGCTATACGGGCCATTATAATACTGATGCTGACCCAACCTAAGCTCAAGAGCACAAAGCCGAGTATCCAAACTTTCAAACAAATTCCTGCTAAAAAAACATCCTTCCAAAACAAATTAAAGGGCTGATTTCTAGCAAGAGGACGTAAAAGGGCCGATTTCTAAAACGTACATAACACATATACACACAAGGAATCAAAAAACGCTGGCAAAAGAAAGAAGTGAGTTAAGAAGCATGTTCATCTTCCAGAACCAAACACTTGGAAGCATAGTAAAAACTTGACAACCTCAAATAAGACCCATGGTAAAACTTCACAAGAACCATAGGATCTATTTGATGACATATCAAAATCAATGGTAAAATATTAATGACTTGTAAAACTTCCATCTCATTCCTTCTTCCACTATAATCTAGGAGTTGAATCTGCTATTGTTTGGGCCAATACACACCCACACACCTATAAGAACATGAGTTATCATGGAGCCACAAATAAAAAGCAGATCGTTCACACAAGGTTTACAGAACAATCACTTCCACACATCAACATCAAAAGAAATAAATATTCACAAATGATAGCCACAGACCCTTACCAATCACCAATTTTAAATCCAGAAAAAAAAGCATTCCATTCAAGACATTTTTAGTTCTTTTACATCAAGAGAAGCAAATAATAATTCTTTTACACTTATTAAAACAGTTGAGACAAGGGCAGGACCGTTCTTCCCATGGCATACTTCTGTGTCCAGCTGCGAGCAGTAGCTTCATACTTATTTAAATGGAAAACAAAATACTCCCTCAGTTCCTAAATATAAGAGCACTTTGACTTTTTTGGAAAATCCTAAAAAAGCAAAATGAACAATTTAATCATAACATATTTTAAATATTATTAGATGATATGTAAGTTCATAAGTCAAATAAACTAGTTTAGCGAAAAAATTTGGGAAAATCAATTTTTAATTACCATATTTTGTTTTTTTAGGATTCTCCAAAAAAGTCAAAGTGCTCTTATATTTAGGAACGGAGGGCCTCCGTTCCTAAATATAAGATCACTTTAGCAAATTTGAAGAGATTAAGGAAGACATTCCAATGAGTTAGGATTACATGAAATTTTCAAAATACCTCTCACTTGAGTTTTAAAAATACCACATTCTTCAAACCACTATTTGATGGGTGAAGGGAATATAGGGGTAATTAGGGGAAAACTTGAGTTAAATTAGAAAGTGATCTTATATTTAGGAACAAGCTCTCCTCCCCAAAGTGATCTTATAGGAGTATTTAGGAACGGAGGGAGTAGTACTACATATTAAGAGGGGCAAAATAGTCATTTAGACATAAGCCATACATAACCAAATTCCCCTTCACTCTCTCTTCATTCCCGTCGGCCTCTTCTTCCTTAGTGGGTTCCTTTCTTCTCCCTTTCTCCGTTCATCTCCCTCACCTCCAGAGGCGTCTTCGGCCGGATTCACGACGGCGCCGGCCACAGCTAGCATGTAGAAGCCGATTTGAGCTTAGGTGAGTGCCCTCTACCCTTTTCTTTTAACTCGAGCGAGTTTTATGAGAGAAGCTAAGTTAGGGTTCAATTGGGGTTTTAGGATTTGGGTTCTTTGAATCAATTAAAATCAAAGCTTAGTGTTAGATTTTGGGATGAAACTGTTTATTATATGATTGGGAGAAAAGAAATGGAACTGTTTTGTAACATGTGTAATCTGAAATTAGTAAGAATTGCTTGAATCTGATTTAAAAGGATTTCTCATGTATGAAAGCTTTCAAATGTTTGTTGAGGGGTGTGATCTTATGAAATTGTAATTGTTTTATGGGTTTCATGCATTATAGAGAATGTTCTTTAACTCCTCTGTGTTTGGGAATTGCTGAAATATGTGTATAATTATAAAACTTTTGATGTATGTTTTAGAAAACAATATGAGTATTGTTTGAATTTGATAATGCATATGGGTAGTAAAATTTTTCTGCAATTTTATTATAAATGGCCGAATGGAAATTAAGTGAAGAATTGAAGTCCATATTTTGTTGGGTGTGATTCTAATTGATTCTTGAAGGTCTGATTATATGTATTAGATGTGGGAATTTATGACTTGCTAAGTATTAAAGAAGACTAAGAATTTGTTTGGTAATTTTATCATATGAATCTTAATCGGAAATGTGCATGTATGTAAGTTGGGCTGAATGCTATGATTGTGGGGTTTCTGTTTCTTTTTACTTTGCTGCATAAATAGCTGTTATTTTTCACTCTAATTGGCTGTGATTAGATGCAGTGAAATGCATTTATTGGTTGATACATAATGCCTTAATTCTTGTCTTGAAATTCTGATTGTATATTGGATATTAACTCTCTTGTGCATGCTTCATCATTGCTAGAAATCTGGTTTACCCCCTCATTGATTTAATCAATGGCATATGAGTATTTTTAAGTTACTTGTTGAATGTGAGCTGAAAATCATTGTAAACATTGTGTGGCATGTTGAATAACATGATTTATTGAATAAAGATTACTTGTGACATTGGAAGGTATCTAAATGTGTGAACGTGGTGCTTCTCATACATATCCTTTATATTGCAAATTATATGAATGTTTAATATGTACTGGATGTGGTATAATTGATTTAAATTCTGGATTATGATATTGGTGAATGATGAAATTCATTGGCTTGCAATTGTTTTGAATTCCTAAGTTTGAACAATGGTCAAAGTGAATATTAGAAATGGAACATTGAGAAAGGGGAGAAAGGGGTTGGATAGTAATACAAGTTTTAGGATTTGTGAGTGGCGTTATTTAATATAATGAGGATGATTATTTATACCTATTATTACATGGTGTGATAATAGGGAATGATTGTGAGCTACACAATTCAAAGCATCGTAAAGAAAGAAGAAAGTTGCAAAAGTATTGTTGAGGAAATATTGGCTGAAGTACAGGTAGCGGGTTATTTCAGTCATATAAATAGCATGCTATGAATTTTGAAATTTACTGCAATAAATATGAGTATTGAATTCTTATACTTTATATGCTTATGTGATACTACCTCCGGTCCTAAATATAGGATCTAGATAACTTCTTTTTGGAGAGATTAGGGTTGCGAAATAGGTTATTAAATGATGACATGTTTATAGGTAAAATAATAGATACTCTTGTGCAGCGTCAAGTATGGAATTCAATTGCATGAGAGATACTACGAAAATGCTGAGCGGCGTTCAAATTTCCTCGCTTGATGATAACGACGACGACAATGACGAGGTGCTTGCTGACGTGGACCGTGAAGATTATGACTCTAACGATGAGGAGGAGGAAAAAGAAGAGCCTATCAATTTAGGTTTAGTTGAGAAACCTAAAAATAAATTCTCTCTTCAACGCCAATTTTTTCCAAGCAAAGCTGGAGGCGCCCCGGTAAATATAAATATATACTCACTTCGTTACTAAATATAAGATCATTTTCCTAGTTTGATTAGATTAAGGATGTTAATTCAGTTAGTTATTAACACGTGATATTACTAATTAATCCTAACCATATACCTTTATTCTCACTCTCTCACTCTTGCTTGTTTATGATAGAGAAGGATTATTATGGTTTATTTGAAAAAAAAGTTGAGAAAAATTAGAAAGTTGTTAATGTTTTGGAACAAATTGAAATCTGAAAGTGATTTTATATATAGAAAAAGAAGGAGTAGATATTTCACAAATTCTTTTGTGGTTTCAATACTAGTTAATATGTGTATTTATGGGCATGTTTTGAAAATAAATTGAAGTTTTTGGCTGATGAAATACTGTTAACAAATAGGCCTGGCTTGACCCACTGAATTTACCCTCTGGAAGGTCACGTATGTGTGACACGTGTGGAGAGCCTTTGCAATTTCTTCTTCAGGTAGGATTTCTTTTTAACTTGTAGTTCTATGAATTTTATGCTTTTTATTATAAGTTGATGCTTTTCTTGTTTCTCGTGCTATCTTCCTCTATTTTTTATTTGGTATTATCTTGTCCTTATATGTTCATTAGTATACACTGAGTTTATCTAGTGGATGATAATTTTCTTTCATGTTTGAACTGCAAGGTTTATGCACTGACTGAGAAGGAAAGCACGTTTCACCGGATGTTATTTGTTTTCATTTGCCCTTCAATGAAATGCCTTCTCAGGGATCACCATGAGCAATGGAAATGTCATTCAGATAAACCTTATAGAAGGTATTGCTAAGTGCTAACTGTTCTTTATCTCTGTGTTTGGAGTTTGATCAATTTTCATTAGCTAGGGGGACTCAATTTTCCTTTTTGACAATGTTATCCTGTTGATTAGTACTCTAAGTATGATATGTACTCTGAAGTGTGAAGGTTTTCCGGTGCCAGTTACCGCTCGGCAATCCATTTTACTCTAGTGAACGTCCAAAAAATGATGGGAGTGACAAACCTGTTGGCAGTGAAGGTCTGTTTTAGTTAGCTTTCTTTTTGTTCTTAAGGGGGAAAGATGCTTTGTCAAAGCAGGGGGACATTTTAGTTCTATTTCCTAAAGAGGGCCTTAAATGTATGAGGATTCCAATTTGCATTATGAAGGTTTGATGGATCAAAAGCGACTTAATATCTATGAATAGCTACCACGTTATTTGTGGAATTCATAATTTGTTATGGCATAGTGATTGGATTCTGTTTTGGTCTGTATTGTTGGTTTCATAGTTTATGTTAATTTGTGAAAGTAAATGTTTCCGATTACATTCTAGTGGGGCAGTTATTGAATAACCCAGTGTGAATTTGGAAGACTTTATGATTGACATGCTATTTGCCAGATTTCTTGCTACTCAATGTTACATTTTAACCTCATTGGACTAGGAATAGTTAGCTTGAATGCATTGCTCTTTCTTTACCTTGGTGTAATTGGTACTGTAACTTCTACCTGCATTTTTCTAATCAAAATTTCTAATGACAATGCATACTAGTTACGTTTATCTTTATATTTATAATTTATAATTTTAGTAACTGCTAATATTTCTAGAAGCAATTGGAATAAATAAACACACTATTTTGAGCATCGTATTTTTAATTTGAGACAATGTTTTGATAGAATTTCATATTTTGTACTTCTAGCTGCTCTATGTGATTGGTGTGGTACATGGAAAGGAGATAAACTTTGCACTGGTTGTAGACAAGTACGGTATTGCTCTGAAAAGCACCAGGTAATTATGCTTCATGAATTTCTTTTGGTTATCTAGTTATAAATTCCATTGCTAATTCATAAAAATATTTTTTTACTTAGAAACTCCTTTACTGTTCAACTTTCAGGCCAGACATTGGTGCTCAGGTCATAATATTGCATGTTCACAAATGAAAGTTTCTTCTCAAACAGCTACATCAGGGGAGTGTATGAATGGTTAGTGTTATAAAGCTTTGTAGACTATTTACGGGCTAAAATGTTTTGAGAGTGAAAATTGTGATATCAGATCTTTGAAAGCTCATGGTATGAAGAAACCAGTTAAATGATGATGACTGTAAGGCATAAAAATGTAGTAAATTATTAAAAGAAAAACCATGTATAAGCATACATTGTAGAGACTATTATCATAAGGCATTTTGTGATATTTACATTTTTGCAAGTTTAACTCACATTCTTCTCAATACAGATGCTAGCAACTCTCTATGGCCTGAATTTGAGATAATTATTGAAGACGAAAGTGATAACAATAAAACAGACATCTCTGAAAGCAACGCCCTAACTAGTTCTTTGATATCAACGAGCAAGATTGACAACACATTGAATCCCATAATGGATAAGTTTAAGGTATTGCCTCAAATTTACCTGTGAGTGCAAGTAGTTTATATGCAGCTACATTCTTCATTTAATTTTTTTGCTCTCTTGAACAGCCTGATGATGAGACAAAGAGTTGGGTATACTTCCTAGAGCGAATTGCTTCAGCCCCTGAACAAATATTGAGGTGATTATTGTTTAAATGGTTGAAATTTGTTGGACAATTGCTTAAAGCACCCCAAAAGTTTATGGAAAAAAGAATATCTTGTGTCTTGGTGTGGTTAATAAGCTTGAAAGTTAGATATTTTTTCCCTGACTGATCTACCCTAGTATTTACAGAATTACAGTACGTATAATATTTACAGTCTGTGATTGTAATGTTAGTAACCTTAGTTAAATTGGTTAATGAGGTCGAGTTGGACTTAGTGCTAATGGCACAATTATCTATTCATTAACTAATAACTAATTGAGCTTATATTGAGGTAGGGTTCTAAGAGGTATTGGTCTGTCACTATAGGTGGGCTAAGGATTAATGAGGCCCATGTGGATTTATATCAGGTTTATATACCTCAAGAAAATAGTTGTAAAGAGTTTATTATTGAAGTAGATGAATAACAGATTTGTTCCTGTGCTCTCTGTCTCTCCTGTGTCATCTTCACGGTTCTGCTATACTTCTATAACCGGCTGTTCATCTTCTTTTCTATATTCTTTTATTCTCTTTTATTCTTTCAATACAGATTATTAAATATGTATCAATGACAAACATGGGTGTGCTATAGCCAGCCATATGTGAAAAATTTTGCGAACCTTGTCCCTTTATGCACTGCCCTTTTTCATTTTTGTTTTTGTGGTTTTTATATTCTGGAAACTACAGGTATTATAGAAATACCAATGCAAGGCCTGTATGGCCTGTTTCAAGCGGTCGACCATCTAATGCTGATATACCTAGATGCAGTTATTGTGGTGGTTCTATGTGTTGTGAGTTTCAGGTAAGCTTTCAAGGATTTATTGATCTATATTCAAATGCACTCCCTCTAGTACTAAATGTGGGACATATTAACATAATTTAATTAGAGTAATATGGTATTTATTTTCTAAATCACCCTAATCATCTTTCTTTATTCGGTTCCATCTTTTGATTATTATTGAGGGAAATCAATAGGGGTAATTTGGGAAGAACATTGACAAATTATAAATAAGTCATACATTTAGGACTAGAATCAATGCTCCAATTAAGGACCTATATTAAGGATCAGAGGAGTATATACAATTTGTCATTCTTGTTCCTGTTACTGATGTATGAATGCTGCGGCCAGATTCTGCCACAGCTACTTTATTTTTTAGGCATCGACAATGAAGCAGACTCTATGGATTGGGCTTCAATTGTAGTGTATGCATGTGAAGCATCCTGTGATTCAGGTGTGGCTTATAAAGAAGAATAAGCATGGGTGCAACTTTTCCTACCTTCCACCATCTGAACTGACAGTTGAAATATCTATTTTTGTTTTTCCAATTTTTTAAGTAGAAGTACCAGATAGATATATATTAATGTATTATGAAAACAAAATTGGGTATGGTGTTGTATGATACTCCCTCCGGTTCTAAATATAAGATCTAATTGACTTTTTTAGAAAATCCTATGAAAAGACAAAATAAGTTAATTATAAATTGATTTACCTAATTTTTTCCCATAGATTAGTTTATTTTATCTATAAACAATGTATAATTTAAAAATATATCAAATATGTCATGATTTAATAGCCTATTTCGCAACCTTAACATCTCCAAAAAAAGTCAATTAGGTCTTATACTTAGGACCTGAGATAGTATTGTTTTTTCTTCTCAACTGCTCTTATTTACTCCTTCAATTCCATCTTCTTTTTTTATTCTATTATTTCTTATTCAAATTATCCAATAATTTATCTCCAAGCAATCAAGACTATTAATGGAACACAAGTAATACGTATAGCCGATCCTATCTGGTTGGGATAAGATTTTGTTGTTGTTGTATTTCTTACACAAGTTGCTTATTTTACATGTATGTACTTGTGCAACCTCAAACCAGGCTACCGATATATAGTAAACAGTTAACTCTAACTTAGATGATAGGGATGGCAAAAAAAAATTTAGATGATAGGGAAATCTAATATAAGGGGCAGTTGAATTTTAAAATCATTTTAACAAGTTGAATAGTATGATTAATTAGTGGAATAACCACATTCACTATTCAAAATTCCCTTTCTGGGATTTTGAAATTCAAACGTGGTTTATATAGGATTTTCCCTAGATGTTACTTCATTTATGATCTTGATATATGAATTCATATTATTTGTGAATGATCTGCAAGTAAATCTCCCTTTCAACACTTGTTAACTACTTAAACACGCTAGGTTTATGCAGTCTCGTTGCCTTGAGGAATTAAGACTAACAATTGCGGGTTCAGGGTTTGACCGGTCAAGTTGTAATGGAAGGGCTAAAAGTACTAGAACGTCTGGTTTTCTCTGTTGATGTAAATAATGTCGCTGACTACGTCTTCGCCTGAGTCCACCCATTCAAATTAGTCCCTGCTTCTCACGTTGGACTAACTTTGAAAAGTATACCATCACAATACAAAATTGAAAACTACTCTTTTGTGAATTGTGTGGACTTGTCGGTCTTTAAGGAAGACATGGTGCGGTGCTTACTTACTCTAAATAACATTTGAATATCTCCATATCTTTCCTAATTTATTACTATCATTGAACACATTACAGATACATGCAACATTTAAAAAAAACAAAGATAATGAACCGGGGCTAGAGTAGTTGCTTAAAGTTTACATAACGCCGTGACTTGGAGGAGAAGCAAAGGGAGGGATAAAAGCATGAATTCTAAGAAGCCAAGTAAGTCACGTAACGACCTTTCAATATTACTTCCCATGCCAGCCTCTGAGTTTCGAGGCCACAATATGAATATGATTTTTCATTTGAAGATAATGTAAAAGGAAGCACAACTTGCTGTATCAATGAATTATATTTAAATTTAAATTGGATGGCAAATTTGAGAATGGAGAGAATATGATTTTATTGAATATCTTCTTTCTGTAAGATATTGATAAGAAAGTGGAATCACAATTGATCCTTAATTAATGTTGGAAAGCTCACCATATTTTTCTGCAAATTTTTCTAATCTGATTAAATGAAATGGCAAGCAACTCTTTTATAGTCCAGAAAAAAAAATCAACCATACAGGCCATTAAAATGCTGATGCTGACCCAATCTAAGGTCGAAAGCACAAAGCCAATTATCCAAACTTTTAAACAGATTCCTGCTAAAGAAACAACCATTCAACAAATTAAAGGGCCGATTTCTAGCAACAGGACGTAAAAGGGCCGATTTCTAAAACTTACATAACACACATACATACAAGGAATTAAGAAGCGCTGACAAAAGAAAAAAATGAATTAAGAAGCATGTTCATCTTCAAGAACCAAACACTTGAAGCATAGTAAAAACTTGACAACCTCAAATAAAACCCATGGTAAAACTTCACAAGTACCATAGGATCTATTTGATGACATATCAAAATCAATACCATAATATTAATGACTTGTAAAACTTCCATCTCATTCCTTCTTCCACTATAATCTAGGAGTTGAATCTGCTTTTGTTTGGGCCAATACACACCCGCACACCTATAAGAACATTAGTTATCATGGAGCCACAAATAAAAAAGCAGATCGTTCTCACAAGGTTTACACAGAACAATCACTTCCACATCAACATCAAAAGAAATAAATATACACAAATGATAGCCAAAGACCCTTACCAATCACCAATTTTAAATCCAGAAAAGAAAAAAGCATTCCATTCATGACATTTTTAGTTCTTCTACATCAAGAGAAGCAAATAATAATTCTTTTACAGGCTTATTAAAACAGTTGGGACAAGGCAGGACCGTTCATCCCATGGCATACTTCTGTGTCCAGCTGCGAGCAGTAGCTTCATACTTAGCTCTGTCAGTCTTGTACATGTGAGCAATTTCAGGGACAAGGGGGTCATCAGGGTTTGGGTCCGTCAACAATGAACATATTGACAAAAGCACCTGAAAATAATGGAGATTAGTTTTACCACGGTTGGATTACTCAGCAAATAATATATTTGAACCACTCAATCATGGTACTTCTGTCAGATCATACAGGATCAGCTCATGAAGATGGCTTTAACTATATTGCTCAACTCAACAAAAAATCAGATGACCACGGAATTTAAAAAAGCATTAGATAAAAATTTCAAATATCTGGCCTATTTTCTATTTAAATATCATTTATACTCCGAATTCTTCTCTTGCCCAAAGAGGGGTTAAAAATCCAGAGTATAGGTGATCATCACAATAGTGCAGTTTAAACATGCATTAGGATATCACCAGCAAGGAATCAGAACAAGTGGGCCAGGAAACTGCAACCCGTGGAAATCCAGTCATTAGTTGATGAGATTGTGAGAAAAAATATTTTTTCCTGGAAGATTTTCAAGTGTCAAGGGAATAATATAATACAAGGATCAAACCTTGGAAATTGTAAGTGCTGGGCTCCACTGTTCTTTAAGAATGTCAAGACATATGCTTCCATTGCTATTGATGTTCGGGTGAAACACCTTAGTCCTGAATGCAACCTGCAATATTTGGTAAATCGATTTTTATCAGCATCACAAATTCGATTAGATTATCATCAGGGAAAAGAATACAGCATGACTTTCAGCTTCAAAAAGGACCAAGGGAACCCCACAACAGTCAACACATGGTCAATTATAATCTATTTGCATGCCAAATCATACAGTACACAAGACAGCATAATGCTCAAGAAAGTTACTTACACAAGCACCTCAAACTTAAAATATCTAACCAGAAACACATCAAATGATATTGGCTTTTGGAAAAAAAGGAGGAGACAACTGAAATCATATAGGGATATGAAGATTGACATCTCACAAGACTACCAATTAAAATAACAAATAGTCTAACTCTAGCAACTCAACATATATAAAGCTGTCCTCTTTTCAATGATTTATGAAATGCATATTTGTGAACTGGAGAGGAAGAAGTAGGGCATCCCTAAAAGAAAATATATGCACAAAATCAACAGTGTTATAACTACGGTGCTGCATATTCCACATATACGATGGGGAATAGCCAGAACAAATCAATTCTTACTTTTTGTAATCATAAAGCCACAAATTTGGTCATAAGGTACTAGATATAACCCAGTCCATCTGTAAACTCGGTTAAATTTCCTACTATGTCAAAAACAGATAGATCATACTCACTCCCCCATGAGATAATGCAAAAAGCCAATGAAAAGCTATAGTCCTCTGGCATTTTACTACCAAAAACATTTTTGTGAAATGCAACATGAAAAAATGATAACTGTTTTTCTGTTAATGTTTAAAAAGATATAACAAACTATTTCATTCAGACAAACCAAGGATAAAAATTATCTACAACGAACATAAAACATTGATAATAAAGAAAAAATCTTACAAAAATGAAAGTTCTTTACTTAAGCATTAGTTAAACAAAATAACCATCAATGACAGATGCATAATCTGCTTTGTAATAAGATTCAAAGACTAGTTCAATAAAACCAGCATAGCTCATTAGTTTTCAACACAACAACGGCCCATAGTGCATTTTACAACAGCTCATACTTCCAAGTTAAGACTTAAACAAGGAATGCATGCTCAAGTAGCAACACTAACACTCGTCAACGGTAGTATGAATAAACATTAATCCACCTATACCATTATATCAGAATCAGAAGTGCAAATATACAACAAGTGACAAATGAAAAGAATAGCTCACTAATCAGTATACATCACCTTAGGTGGCTTAAATGGATAGTCTGGTGGAAAATGAATTGAAACAAGAAAAACACCACCGGCATATGGACTATCTGAAGGTCCCATTATTGTTGCTTGCCAATGAAACATGTCCTCAGCCACAGGACCTATAATAGATAATAGAATATTAACGTTACTAAAAGATGCAGACCAATTTCAGATTATAATTTCAGACAACCAACTGAATAACTAATACATGTAAGCGCAGTGAATTCAAATCTCACAAGACAGTTGGCACAGCATCATATAGCAAGAATATTAAAATATAAGCTTTAAACGCTCACGTAATACAAATCACCTCCATGCCACACTATTATAACTAACCGCAGAGAGATTCTCAGCAACGAATAAAGAAAGAACCAAGACTTAGCCAAAGATAACAAATGTCATAACATGTTAAAATATGAAGGATCAAACAGTGTTAGTATAAGTTTTATAAGGATCAATCAGCCCTCTAACTTGCTCCAACTCCATGAAATGGTATCCAACACATCAACTAAATCATAACGTGCATTAAAAACAAAAAAAAAAAAAGAAATATTTCTGCCCAAGAATCCTAAGCCGATTTATCAATGGTTGCACTTGCACAGTACCAAGCAACAATTAATTTCCTTACAACATACCATCCATAAAAGCATTTACACATATCATATATCATATTTTAAAAATTCAGGAAATAAAGCTTTGAAATATGATTTAATGAACAGATCATGAATCAGGAAGCTCACCAGCACTGCATGAAGTAGGAGGGTCCTTCTGCAAATCCTTAAGCTCCTTCAAGATGCGTTTGGATGCCATAATAAACTTAAAAGGCAACAATCCTCAACTACAGAACCTAAAAACATCAAATACCAACAATACCCTTTTATAATCAATCAGATCAAGAAGGCCAGACCCCAATAAAATTAATCACAGGCCCAAATATTCCGAAATGAAATTGACAAGGACAGAACAGGAAACTAAATAAACAATCTCTTTCGATAACAACACAGAAAAACAAAAGAGAAAGAGAAAGCGAAGGGAAGGGAAGAGAAGATTACCTTAAAGGTGGAAATGGAAGAAGGAGATGAAGAAATTTGAGAGAGAAGGAAAACCAGAGAAATAATTGAGGGGTGTGGAAGGGGAAGATTATAAACCACAGAGAGAGAGAAAGAGAGAGAAAGGAATTGCTTCTAGAATTTTCATTCACCTTATTAATGTTAGCGTAAAATCAACGTTAACAGTATTGTCCTTTTTTTTAAGAAAATGTTTTTATATTTATTTTTATATATTTAGATTGAGAAAAACTTACATCAAATTCCTTTCTCCACGTTGTTAAGTTCTTTTAATATAGGAGTGACAGCTGACCATTAGATTGAATGGATGCTTGTTATAAAATGACACATGTCACTCCTATATTAAAAGAACTTGAGAACCTACAGAAAGGAACTTGACCTAAGTAACGTACTTTATATTTATATTCGGGAATACCGACACAGAAGTTTCGACCCAAAAATGTCGTCACAATGATTGAGAATAAAAAGTGAATCATGGATAACAGATGGATAAAAGCTGTAAATTTAGTCATTTCAGATTTTCAGTCATTCTTGGTTGGCCACAGGAATAATCTGCATGCATGTATGATATATTAATAGGATCATAATTTTAAAAATAAATGGTATTTATTTGTTGTCAGTTTATAATCGTATTGATCGTTTTTAGGAGCGTTGAGAATTGATTAAGCCATAATTATTTTTTGTGGGAATAAAAGTTTTATTCTCTTTGAAAAAAAATTAACATGCGGGACGAAATTGACAGATGGACAAGTACTTATGTGGCAAAAAAGCCTAATTTTAAATGTATTCCTCATCTCCTTTTCATGGATTAATTAGCTGCTATCTGTTTTTTCCTAGAGATAACATCGATGACCAAATTTCAATGGTCAAAAAGAGACTGTATAGAAGTTCATTATAATTCAGTCCAAACTATGAGACAATGCTGAAGATCGAATAAATTAGAAAAGAATAAAGTAATGTGTTGTAAAAAAATTGACGAAAGCATCATGTGCTTTCATGTACATAGGCAGGTATACTACACGATAATGAAAGTAACATTTCCCCGCTAATGAACTACTACTCTTTGGAATTTTGCTCCCCCTAAACTTGCGTGGTCAATTGGTTTCTTCAATTTACCGATGGCCTGCAGAAAAGTCGCAAGGAGATCAACATTTCAAGCATAGCAATTATATTTTCAGGATGAATATGCAGAGTGGATAATATCTGTTACATGCAATATTTGATGCTTGCTCTGTTGCTAAATATCGTATCTACCAAACACTTTTAAAGAATTATAAAAAATTAAATTACTCATATATTAATCTATAAATTATTTTAGATCGATTTATTTGACTTATGAACTAACATAAAATCTAATAGTAATACACAAAACACATTTTGGTCATGTGTCTCATTCACTCTCTTTATTTTATCGGTAACAAATCAATTGGCTATTATATTTATGAAATCAAAGAAGTACTCTCTAGTCACTACTTTGACATTTTAAACAAACTATTATGGATGCAAACTTAATTATTTTAAAATAAACAAACATATTATTTAATTACACGTGATATATTTTATAATTCAATCATCTAATTTGTTTCCATAACTCGCACAAAAAACACTAAAGGAATCTTATATTTAGAAGTTATAGAGAGTATTTATATGATAGTATACGTTCGTGTCTTCTATAATCTTTTTCTATTTTCAGAATATCTTTATCAAATACTTTCGTCAAAATAGGAGTATAGTCTTGTTAAATACCACATCACAATGGAAATATCCTTGGGCAGGTTATGACAAATTTTCGAAGTTCAACACCCAAATTCGGGAATATAATCTTCTCCAATCTTCATCATACTATTCCATCTTTTAACCCTGAATATAACCATCACCAAGAACAATTTCGTATAGGCACAAGGATCCTCCCATGTGGCATGATTATTCCCCATAAATCACCACCAATCTAATCTCATGAAAAAGGACATTTCCATTGCAACTTAGTTTTAGTCCCAAAAGAGTATATTTCACTAATATCGTAATAACTAATTTACTAGCAAGCAAGTCATTAAATTAAATAGGATAGCAGCAAGTTTACCTGAAAGCAAACATCCTGACACGACATTTTGGTCTTATTCCTAATCTCACATCCGACTGCTTAACTTCATAGCAAGCTGATGAAAAGGGCACTTTAATCACACCCAATCTCCCAAACTTAAAACCAATTGCACCACTCAAAAACACATTAAACACGGTTTCATCATCACCACCATCAATATTGAACCCACCAAGTTTACCATTTTCTCCCTCTCCTCCTGCATTAACCAATTTCATTTGCACATTAAACAGATTCTCATTCTGAGGACTCTGACGGAACCCTAAAATATCCTTCCCGCCATATTTCAAATCATCACACGTCACATCAACCGCCAAATCTCCATATATCAATTCCAGCTTCTGATTCTCATTTCTAACGACTAGTTCCAATTCTAGAGGAGAATCTGGTTGTTGTGGATTATCGACGTGTAAGTCGAAGACATTCACGGCGGGCAAACTTGAGCGGAGAAAGATTAAGCATGAGATTCCGACGATGAGGGAAACAATGGTGAGAGTGAAAATTCCGACGCAAGCCCAAGCGCAAAGCGATAAGCAACACGACCGGTGGCCGGCAGGAGGGACGGCGTTGAAGTCGGAGTAAACCACCGTGTTGCGGCGGTCGGCGCGGCGGAGCGCCGGCGGAGGATGTTGTATGAGTATTTCTAAGGACCCGTGGTAGATTTTGTTGTTGCGAGATTTTCCGGGGGCGGAGAGTTTTTTGGCTAACGTCGGCGACGGCGCCGCCGCCTTTGCCGGCGACATGTGAAAGAGAAAGGGAAGGAAGTAGAATGTGAATGTAGTTTTGGTTTTGTCATTTGTGAATGATAGATTTGTTGAATCTGTTATGAGATTGACAGAATACTACGAGGTAAAATTCTATGTATGGCAAAAACAGAGTGGAGATTGTAGAATGTATGCAAAGGATGTGTGTAGGTGAGACATGTTTTGGGAAACGGTTTTTTTGTTTAGGTAATTTTGAGTAATGGTCAATGATTTGAGGGGGATTAGTATAACTTTGCTGATAATAAGAGGTTTTGTTGTACTAACTAGTATCAACCCGCGCGATACGCGGAGTATATTATACATAACTACATAACTCTGATACCATTTTTATTTTTGATAAAAAATATACATAAAATATAATAATATTAGTCAAAATTTAATAAATTTCACTAAATTTTTTTTTCATAGAAATCAATTTTGTATGACAAAAAAATAGAAAATCAATTTCTTAGTGGTAGTTATTTTTGGGCAAAGTGAAAGTGTTAGTGGGTGTGTGGGTAGTTTCATAAGTTACGTTTAGTTGGTGTCAAAAGTAGGAATAATAGGAGAAATAGTAGGTTATCCAAATAGTTTATAATTAAAAATAAATAAGGAAAATAATGAGAAGTAAGATAGAAAAATAATTTAAAAGGTCATGAAAAAAAGATTAATTTTGATAATTTTTAAGGAAAAACGGAGAGAATTTATAGGAGATATTTAATGAGAGATTATAATTACGGAGAAATCTTAACAACACATTAAAGAATCAAATGTCAGTTTTTTTCATCTCAAAATATATGGAGAGGGAATGTGCTTATATGCATATTTTTTGTAAAAGAATTTATAGGTGATAATTAAGGAGATTATTATAATTTAGAGAGAAATTAGAAAATATTTAATAAAAAATTATATGTCATTTCTTTACCTAAAAAAAAATTATATGTCATTTTGTTTTTGTTAATAATAGATGGAGAGAGAATGTGGTTATGTGCAGTTTTTTTTTTCTAAAAATAGATGGAGTGAGTGGGTGATTACTTGAATGTAAATAGATGGAGAGAGAAAGTGCTTACGTGGCTTCTTAGAATTCATGCTTTTATCCCTCCCTTTATATATAAGATAGATTCAGGAGCTATAACTAATTAATTAACTGCATTGCTTGCATCTGAGTTCTTGAATGATCAACGGTCTTAAGGAGAGAGCCAGCTACTAGTGAAACAAAAACACGAGTATGTTTTCTCTCTTTTTTTACAACCAAACAAAATAAGAAATATTATTATACAATCGCAAATTAATTATTTGATAGAAATAATTATTAGAAAAATAATGAATTTGTTGTTATAAAAAAAATAATTATTTGATAGAAAACAACTTATTAGAACTGTTTGATAATGAATCTCTTCTTATCCATTTTTTGGTAATCTTTTACAAGTACTTATTTTTTGTTTGTTGGATTTATAGATTATTAAAATTTAGTTGGTTATGAAATACTAAAGTAGCCTTTTTTTGTGTAATAAAAAAAAGTAGCTTTTTTTGGAAATAATTACTACATTGCCAATTGATCCTATCACTATCAAATCATCATTGTGTTTATTGTATAATTTTTAACTGTATACAAATATAATTTCATGTCATTGATTTTATTCATTAACTTTATGAATTTTATCATTACAAATATCTTCTAATATATAATTAGATGTTTTCGGTATGGTCACTGGAATGGGTTTTAATTGTGGTTTAACACACCTATTATGAGATTTAATGGGGTGTTATAGAATATGTTTTTAATGAGGAAAAACCGTTTATTATTCAATTGCTCTCTACGTCTTCCCAATTCCTTTCCTCTTCTTCTAATAAATAAATCATTTCTTCCTCAAATGTTGACCAATCCTCCACACCTTCCTCCCCCATCCTCAATCTCTTCGTCTTCACCCTCACTCGAAAGTGGCTCTCCATCGCGGCGCCCACGATTTCCGGCGAAGAATGGGTCCGATGAAGCTTGCTAGCTCTGAGTCAGCTTCACATGACTCTTCTTCTCTCATTCCCACCCTTACTTTCAACTATTAGAACAGTTTATGTGAGGATTTCATATGAAGTTTCACAAATCGAGGTGAGGATCTCTCTTTTGTTTTTTACTGTAAAAATTATACTTGCTCTTACCTTTTATTCCCTTGCATGGAAATTTCGCATGTAAGGCGAGAAATTGATACCCGATAAGTTGTTTTGAATGGTCGTGGTTTTCTAAAACAATTTAAAGCTTCTCAGATCAGTGGTATTTCTTTTGAGTTTTGTTTTTTCAATACAGATGAGAATGTAACTCCTCGGTAGGATTGATTGGTGGGTTTTAATTATGATTTCGAATTGTTTGGGTGGCCCTGGATTGTTTATTATTTCAGAATTGGGTATTGATGAAATTCTTAGTTTGACCTTGCTCGGTGAGAAACAATTAATGTGATTCTCTTGATTGTATTTGGACAGATTTTGGGGGCGTTAGGTGTTACTTTTACATTTACATAATCAAATTCATTGGCATGCATGACTGCAACTTTGACTTTCTTTTTTGACCATCCTGAAGTTTCATGACAATTTGTTTCATCAGAAGTTGATTTTATATTATTAAGGTATTTTCTTACTTGAAATCCTATGAATATTAAATATATATTGTCGTGTTGGTACTTTATAATTCTTTTCAAAGGGTTATAGACTTATTATAGTTTGATGATTAATCCCATGAACAATCTACTTGGATTGCATATCATAACTCAACTTCATGGTGATTTAATTCCATGTCATTATGTGATGGTAGAAAAATGATCACCTCTTTGCTTCAAATTATCATAATTCTTTTGCATTATAAAATTTCTATTTCAACATGCATGTTTCACACATTGTTAGCCTTTTCCTACTGTGAACAGATTGTTCATGGACAACTAATATCTTCTAATGAGCTTCTATTTTGATTTTATTGACCCCAAGTCCTGAGAAGTTTCTTATTTCTGTCCAAGAAATCTTTTTTGTGCCTTATATGGATGTGTTCTTTTGAAGAGGATGAGGTGGGTAAAATGAGAAATAAAGAGTGTTGCTGTTTGAGAACTTATTTTTTTATAGAAGTTTTGAACAAATATCCTTCAAGGGCAGAAGTAAACAAAATTCAGCTTGAAAAATGGTTATAGTGATAGGCATCACATCATCACTTCCTTTTAATACCATTAGACCTCCAAACAAAGCAAAATTATATCATATCACTTTCTTTTGGATAAGCATAAGTACTGATATATTTTGTAGATGTATGAATTGGTTACTTAGTGTTTAGGATTATATATCTTGATTATATGAGAGCCTTTCTTATGTATATTATGTAAAATTTGCCGTTTCATAACAACTAAGGTATTTTCATGCTAGGTTAACAATTTTTATGACATCACAATATTACTCATTGCATTCAATATGTAATTCCGTGGTTGGACAAAATCAGAATGTAAAACTCCATGTTGGACAAAAAAATGGCAGTGGTAGCAAAGAGTTGCCAATAGGTAAAATATCTACCAGAGGACCAATGAAGAAGAGAGTACATCCATGGAAGTTATCTACTCAAAATCATGCATCTGCTCATTACAGTGCTATGACTGGACTTAAAGTTTATGAGGATGACATGTATCTCTTGACTGCAGGTTCTTTTTTATTTGCTAATACAAGAATCATAAGAATTATTCATACAAAATGAAAAATTTAAATGGCTCTTTAAAGTTTATTTATATCCAGTATTTCTCATTTGGTTTGGGGACTTCCTCAAACTTCCTTTCTACTCCATTTAATTTTGCATCCGGAAAAGAAAATTCTCTATTAGATATTAACTTAATATCTAATAATGGGTAAGTCAATAATTCTCTATCAAAGGATAAAATCCTTTGATAGATAGAATTATATTAGATTGGTTTTTCATTAGATATAATCAGATGTTATGAAATATCATGCCATAGCCGTTAGGAATTAGATCATCATATGGTAAATTGTGCGCTTTAGATGTTATGGGTAAGTTTCATTAGTTTTGGAAGTTTTATGCTTATTGTGAAGCATGGCTTTGTTGCTGAAATGGGTTACGAATCAAGGGCGGTGATGGAATGGTTTGGTATGAGTAGTTGTATTGGTGGCATGGTTTGGGAGACCCTGTGCAACGTGCGGGGTCTCCTAACTTTCTGCTTTATCTTGCGGATCCTGTTTTTGCTTCCTTTTTCATGTGTATTTTGTTTGCTTCCAATGAATTTCAATTGCATATTTGATCAGATGGACATGGACAATAGGATCAACAGTCTTCATGGCCAAGTTAGGAGATTGAGAAATATATGTTTTTATCTATTTCGCAAGCTTTTCTTTTCTTTTCTTTCATTTTACTATATGAGCTTTCGTGAAATTTTGAAGTCTATTAAGTTTTGGTAAAAAGTTAAGTGGGTTGGGATGCATTTTTTCAATCTATACATTCTTTCATGACAAACTACAGGTTAATCTCTCAATCTCCTTCCTTTTCATATATGTTATCATTGTATAAATTATATTCAGGTTTGCTGCAGATTACATTGATGCTTTGGTTCTACCTTTGGCCTAACTTTTTATAGTACAAGAAGTCTTTCATCTAATGAGATTAGTTTCAGGTTTTTATCCTCTGTTACTATTTAATTTAAATTTCCCTGTTTTGACACTTGATATTAGGATGTATTAGATGGGGATAATCCCATTTAACATGATGCTGAGTTTTAATGTTGCAATGTTATATGTTTCTTTTGTTGTTTGATGTAGGGTTTCCATTTAAGAATTGAAAATGGCTGGATTATTGTTAATATTTATCAATTTGATTTTAACTTTCAGAGACACACTCCAGAGTCCAGAGAGCCTAGCAAATACCACTAGAAATCTACCTCAGCAAAATCTTTCTACTCTCGCAAAGGTTCTTCGTGGTGTAATTAGTGGTAGTGCAGATCTTGCCTCTTCAAACATGACCCTGCTGAAAATGTTTGGGTATTTTCAGAAAGATACCCCGAGAGCAATGTTAGATTTGGAGTTGCAAACATTGTTTCAGACAATTCATTAAAGAACAAGCCTGATGTCATTTTGATTGGCACTGGTTCTGAATTGGAAACAGCCAAAGAAGCCGATGATCTAAGAAAGGAAGGCAAAACCGTTAGGGTGGTTTCATTTGTTTGCTGGGAACTTTTTCATGAGCAGTCTGATGCCTACAAGGAAAGTTTTCTTCCTGCTGCTGATCAGGTAGAATTAGCATTGAAGCAGAAACAACACTTGGATGGGAGAAGATTGTTGGTCTTACCAAGGAAGTTGTTATTGCAGCAGCCAAAGAAATGTGTTTGATGTCACTTATAAGTTTTTCACCATTCCTCTCTTCTTTTTCAATTGTTGATTTTTTCATTCATTCCTACAAGGTAGAGAATCAATAAGGGATCTGTTGAGATCAGTCTCCTTTGAATAATTTGGGATGATCATTGCTGCATCAATGCATGGCATAACTTTACTACTTCATTCTATTTTGTTGTTTGAGGAACGTTCAACAATATTGTGTGTGTAGTTCCAAAAATGTTCTTACAAACATCAAGACTGCTGCTATTTTGGCATTGGATCAATAATAAAGTGTTTGATCTTTATTAATTAGCATGTTAAAATTTAGGAGTGTAGGAATTCCAAAATTTAAGGATTCAATTAGTTGCAGGTTTCAAATTTGAATCCTGATTCTGATTCTACTTTTCATATTTCCTGATTTTGTATGTTAATATCCCTTGATGCATGCTTTGAAAGAAGAAAATGAGCATCTTATACAAAAAAAAGGAGGGCTAAATGAAGGAACTCAAGTGACTACAAGCCAATCGGTTTTTAGATATTGAGGAACTGGTGTGTCTATGGTGGATATATACATGTTTACGATATGAACTTCAGAATTATCAACCTCCACCTGGTAAAACAATGGCAAGGGACCTAAGCAAAAGCTTCAGCTCTACGTCTAAGAAGAAAGCCAAGCAACTTAAATTTGAATAAGCTACTATTGATTGTATAGGAGAAGGGGATGATCCCATTGTAGCTTATGATTCAGACCAATAGACTTTCTTCTCACTGACCACTTTTCTAACAGAACCTGCAAGAATGCGAAAACTTTTCTTATGTTGATGATTCATTTTCCTCAAGCTTAGACACCTATTACGAAGAACACATGGCAGCGATCATCATAATCAAGGAGGTAGTGAATTTTCACTTTCTTTTTGGAGAAATTAAAATACACCATCTTCTCAATCTAAACATACCAATGAACCAATTAAAATAGATAGTGTTAAAGTGTAAAAATGATCATGTAATTATTATGAAGGTGCAAAAATTACTGTGTAAAATTGTTTAGATCAAAACTAGCCATCGAATTTCAAAACTAGGGCAAAAATCACCATCACAGTTATTTTTTATTATTCATAATTTTCTTTGATAATAAATAAGTTTCCATTATTTATTAAACAATTGAAAGATTTCCTACGTTAAAATAAGAAATTGAAATATTTATGATTAGTATGAAATGAGCTACAAGTACTATTTATGAGCCTCATTAGCTAGATATGTGAACCCGTTAACTAGTTCCAGTTTCACCTTACAACGACTGAGGGAGTATTCTTTTATAATTACTATCGGATTGGGCTTTTGAATCAACGAAGAACGTCAACAAATAGTCAAAAACTATACTAAGGACTATAGTGTCTAGCCTGATACAACCCAAATCTTTATGAATAAGTAAGGATCAGTGTTCAGATTCAATGATTTGTTACTTGAATTTCTGGTCAATACTAAAGCAAGGTTGATTTGAAACGAAGATGCAATGGATCTCATCCCTGTAATTCAAGAGGTTAATTTTTCTTCTCGTGATGAGATTATGCCATAAACTTACCAGTAAAGGGTCAAACAAACAACAATGAAATGTGCTTTGAGCGAATGAAGATAATCAATTAAACTCATGATGTTACAAGAAATCATGAAAAGATTAGGGGAGAAACCTACATTTTGAACAAAACACCCCAAGAAACTCAGTCAATGAGGAAAAATAAATAAATGCACAATTGGACACAAAAGGTTTGGATACAACTAAAAAACCTTGAGTAAGCACCAACTCTTATATACCACTCAATGTCACTTCCTAGATAATGAATGTCAAGAAATCAATTTTGGTTGGATCCAAGGAGGAACACCAGAAAGCAATCTATGGAGTTTGAACGTTGGAGTCCTTAGATTTATTCTCTTCTGAAGACGGCCGGTTCTCTGAGTCAGAT
This sequence comes from Mimosa pudica, assembly GCA_029929735.1. Lineage (NCBI taxonomy): Eukaryota > Viridiplantae > Streptophyta > Magnoliopsida > Fabales > Fabaceae > Mimosa > Mimosa pudica. The sequence goes on along the minus strand of JAKELP010000004.1, from coordinate 12,360,815 downwards.
TGCCGGATCTCTTCGATCATTCTCACCACATCATCCATGCTAGGACGCATATCAGGCACCTTGGCCACACAAGCCATGGCAATCTGCAACAATTGAACCATTTCCTCCTCAATGTTTTGAAACCTCATTAGATCCACATCAAAAACCTCGGCCGTCCATTCCTCCCTAACGACAGAGTGGACCCATCTAGGGAGATCAACCATGTCATCACGGCCTGGTGACTGGAGAGGCGCTTTCCCTGTAAGCATTTCCAGGAGGAGGACGCCAAAGCTGTACACATCCGACTTATGAGTGTGCTTACGCGTCTCGATCACCTCGGGAGCGCGATAACCAGCAGCTCTAGAGGGGGTTGCTGGAACATTCATAAGTGGTGTCAAGCCAAAATCAGATATGCTAGCTTCATTATCTTGGAGGAGGACATTTGAAGACTTAATATTTCCATGAGTGAATTTTGCACCCCCAACAGAATGCATGTGGGCAATTCCCCGAGCAGCTCCTAGGGATATTTTCAGGCGTGTATCCCAATCTAATGGACCTCTTCCACCTGACCTACTACCTGTAAGATTGTCGTCATCAGTAATAAGGGATATCATTTATTATTTTTATAGCAGGAACATCACAATAGCTTCTTTATAATCCAGAACAAAATGCAAGCATTTTTTCAGCTTTAATATGATACAGTATTATTTACTCTGCATTCACTAATTTTTTCAAGCTTCAGGCTAGTAAGTCTGCGTATTTTACTGCTTTCTTTGCTGCAACAAACAAGAATTTCAGAGTGGAAATTCATTGCGAGTCAACATAGCCACCAAGACTTCATACATATAATGTGCTTTCTTTATTCACAGAAACTTTATATCATAGGCAGTCTATTTGCAGACATCACGCAAGTGACTTGCAATGTTCTACAAGCTCTCTTGTGTAGCCTTAATTATTCAGTCACCGCTTAACAAGCACATTAATGTATGAAGTCAATCATTTCTCGAAAACAAATGAGTTACAAGGAAAAGAAACCTAATCATGTCAAGTCCATGTGCATTGCAGAGGAAGAAAAAATTTAACGCAACGCAGTATAATGGACTTGACACAGCAATCTCAGAGGAAATGCTAACACATTTCTAACTCAAATTTCACAATTTTTTCAAGAAGTAATTTACATTCACTGTACTCCTCTTTTCTAGCCATAACACTTATCCAGAACAAATTATAAATGTATTCTGTTAGTTCTGACTGTTAATGCTAAATATGGAGGACAAAAGTTAACATAAGCTCATATAAGAATGATTAGAGAAAAGGCATTGTCATAAAGGAAAAGGAAGAAACTCAGATGAGAAAAAATGCATACCGTGCAATAGCGTTGACAGGTTGCCCCCTGGGATATAGTCATAGACCAAAAGCTTCTCATCCTTTGAATAATAATAAGCACGAAGGGGTACAACATTTGGATGCTGCCCAACCCTTCCCACAGTCTCCATCTGCTGTTCAAAGTCTCTCTTGCTCACCACTACTTCTTTCAACCTTTTCACCACAACGGTTGTCAATTCCTCCAATACAGCCTTATATGCAGTACCATAGCTACCCTTTCCCAGAACTTCAGCTGAAGCTCTTAGCAAATCCTCAAGATCAAAATTATAGGAACAGCCCTCAAAGAAAACCAACTTGTTTTTCTCAGGTTCTTGCACCCCACTTCCAAACTCTTCTTTAGGCTTCTCACCCCTCCCAACACTTGGACCCTTCCCCTTAATTGCACTGGATCTTCCATCATCTTTCTTCTTCATACAGCAGAGAAGAATAACAAGAGCTATAAGTAACAGCAGAACAGCTCCACCAACAGCAATTGCAATGATTGCAACCTTACTCAATTTAATTTTGGAGCTGTGTCTTTTTGGAGCCAATGGCAGGGATGGCGGTAAGGCAGGAGAAGGTGTGGGAGGGACAGAAGAGCAAGACTTTAGAGGTGGTCCACACAAGAGAGAATTCCCTTCAAAGGATGAGTTAGGAAATTTCTGAAGAGCACTAGGGACAGAGCCATTCAACTGATTGTAACTTAAGTTCAAATGCTTAAGGTTAGAGACATTGAGATTAGGTATCTGTCCAGAAAGGGAGTTGTTCTGAAGGTATAATCTATTCAGTTCTGTTAAATTTTGAAATGTCTCTGGAATTACACCGGTGAAAGAATTATCGGACAAATCAAGTGCATTTAGTTGGGGTGAAAATGAGGTAGGTATATCCCCTGAAAGGTTATTATGCTGGAGGTAGAGATATTGGAGGGAAGGAAGAGAGGTAATATCGGTAGGTAAATTTCCACTGAGTAGGTTGGATCGAAGGCTTATAATTCTAAGGTGGTCAAGCTTTCCAAGTGTATCAGATGGGATGGATCCAACAAGTCCAACACCAGGGAGCCTGACAGAAACAACATGAGTGCCATTTGGATCACAAGTGATGCCAACCCAAGAGTTACAAATGGAGGAAGAAGGATCCCATTTAAGACTCCGGCGATGGGGGATAGCATTAATAAAACTAAGAAGAGCCTGCTTTTCTGAATTTAAGTCAGCAATAGCCAGAGGAAAAAGAATAACAATGACCAAAAGGAAAGGCTGCAATGAAGGTGAATAGAACTTCATGGAGAGTTGCATGCTATGATTCACAGAACCTTACAATTATATTGAGTAACCTCTGCCGAACTTCATATTCCTGGTTAAGAAGAATAACCACAGATTTAAGAAATTAGCATGATGAAGAAATAAGTTGAATCTGACCACCATTTATTGCAAAAAAAAAATGACAAATGACTCCCAATGCATTTAGCATCCAATCTCACACCAGGAAAAGAATAAAGCAGCATTTAAATGAATTAAACAGCTGAATTGTGATTGCTGAGGGCCTGCTTTGAATAATTAAGAAAATAAAAATACAATGTGAAAATGGGGAATAGCATAGTGATTTTGAATGGGGACACTTGCATATTCTACATCTTTTTCAACCACCAGAGATATGAACATCTTAAATGAGTACTATTCCACCAATAAAATTACTGAAATTAGCAAAATCAGCCTTCTCTCTTTTCTGTAATATAAGTCAAGCACAAGTAGGGGATACAATTAACACAACACGTGAATCCAGCTGCTAAAAATAAGAAAAGAACAAGAAGGAGGAAAATGGCTGAACAAGACCATGAGGTTAGCATCTAATGTAAATTGTAGTGACATAGATAGGTACGTTTTAGGTTTCTTTTAACTTCACAAACTGTTACAACAGGGATTGATAAAACAAACTTGAACTTCTCCATTTTATCCCTACAACACCTAATTATCTAGCCAACCATAAAGCAACTCAAGCTTTATTCCTGATTTAGAATGACTACAAAGAATGAGTGAGAAAAAACACATATTTTTTTAAATGCATTAATTAATTGATAATCAAAGAAACCAGACGATAAGAAAGAGAGTTGGAGTTGTTGAACAACCAAATTTCCTAAAGAAAAAATATACCAAAAAAAAAACACTTCTCCATAATTACCTTCAGATCCTTAACACCAACCACACCCAAAACAATTCCAACACATAAATTACGCCAATAAATAAATACAAACTTCCCAAAAAGCTTATTCCAGAAAACCAAACCACAATGTCCACCCAAAATCTGAGTTTAAAACCCAAAAGTCAGCATCTCAGATCTACAAGCTGAGATATGAGTAACAAAGTTAAGACTTTTGCATAGTAATCACCTCAAGTAATGCTGAAATGGTGTAATGAGATTCATGGAATCTCAGAAATAGCCGTTAGAAGGAGAGATGAAGCTCCAAGTGAAGTTGCATTTTGCTGAATGGACCAGTAAGAATCATGGAAGGACTTTGGAATCTCAAGTTTTTATGAGAAAGTTGAGATTTTTGAATTGGGTTTATTAGGAAGGGAACATAAAAGGCCATAAATTTGGATAAATTAGCTAAAAGGGGCTACCATTTCATGGTCAAGAGAGCAAAAGCAGTTCCATTAAAATTCAAGCACTGATAAAGGAAGATAGAAGAAGCATAAAACAATCAGAATTTGGAGGGACAGAGAAAGAGAAAAAGAAAAAGAGCAAATTTTTGTGGCCAAAGTTGCACATATAATAATGAGAGAAAGAAAGAGAGAGGGCAAGTGAAGAAGAGGAAGAAAAAAAAAGTGGACAGTAGGGCAAAGCAGAGAGCAAAGCAAGAGTGAGAGTGAAAGAGAGAGAGAGAGATTGGTCAGAAAGAAATGGGCACGTAGATTATTAGCCTGTACTATGAATATGACACTGGGTGATACTAATATTAATATTAATAATATAACTATCCTATGACCTTTGATTAAAAATATAGCAAGTACTGAAAGTGGCACATAAACTATGGTTTTTTGTGTAATTAATAGTAAAGTAATTAATTTAATCAACCCTTTCCTTTTCTCGTTTTGACCAAGAAGTGAAACGCTTAACACACCATTGTGAGACCTTAGGGGCTCAACTCAGACCTCTGACTCTTCTGTATGATTGGCTCTAAATTCTGATATGATATCCTCAAGTTTAAATTTCTTGCAACAAGCATAATATTCGCACCCATGTGGTGATTAAAAAAAATTAAACAAATTTACTAGATCATATATTTTTTTTTAAAATATCATGAGCATCTCCCTTGAGAGACATAAGAAGGGGAGCATGGGAAATATTTACACAAGTAGAAAATAAATCATGTATTTAGAATTATGTTGATCTCTTTAAGTAGGCTATATGTTAAAAACAGAGGGAATATTACAGTAAAAATGTAGTGTTGGCAAAAAAAAGTATAGTAAAAATGTAGGGTTAAAAGGTACGTAGTTAGAAAGGAGAAGGAATGTGATTATGATGGTTAAAGGAGAACCTACCTACCATGAAGCTTACGCTAATCTCTGATTCATGTTGTTAGCAGGGAAATGGGCAATGAAATGTTTTATTAGCGGGTTTAGATATTGAATCAGTTAAAATACTGATTCGAAATTCAATGATGAGACTGTAATCAAGTTGTAATTTAATCAGTTTTAATTACATTAATATAACTTGAAGAATATGTAACAATTTGACAAAAAAAGAATATGTAGAAATAATTTCCTTGACTGTTTTCTTGAGAGTTTGTACGTTATTTTAACCGATAATAATGAACGCGGTATTAACTTATCATTCGTTTTTTAAAGAGTATAATCACATACAGAACTTTTCTTTCTCCCATTTTTCCTTTAAATACTGAATATGTAACAGTAAATGGGATAAAATTTTTAATGATTGAGTACTGAGGAATGTAGAGGTAGAGCCGTAGAGGCATGTGTTGTGAACATATTAATTACTACAACGGCTCATATTTCTGTGCCCTCATCAGTACACCATCCCGTTAGACATTTGCTTGCTTCCTAAGTTTTGCATTCCAGACCGATCCTTTTTTAAAAATTTTCAGTTGCTATCTCTTCATTTTAAATTTGACAAAAAATATCTCTCCATTTTAATACCCTTCTATTCTTATTGCAAGTCACTAATTTTTTTTCTTTTTTATAAGGCATTTGGTAGTTTTCAATAAGCATTAATTTTACATTTTCATTTAATAAAGGTAGAGGGAGAGTTATCATTAATGAGGTGTTGTACTCCCTTTGTAGTCCATCCCAATGAGTATAATATAAGAACTAATTATATGTAATGAAGATGAAGATGAAGATGATGACTAGAGTAAGAAAAAATCATTAAATACTTTAATAAATTTAGTCGAACTCTTATAAAAAAAAGGTAAAACCATTGAAATTTTGGATTATTATATATACTATATAGGGTTGGATGAAGTAATTTATTTTAATTGATGAAGGTAATATTGAAAATAACTTGGAGCATTTGATGTTTTTAACGAATTTCATTTATTTGTGAAAAATTATAGTTTATACTTTGTAATAAAAATAAAAAGGAGCAATTTTAACTTCTAATCATCTTACCAAAATAAAGTTGAGATATTAATGTTATTAATTTTTTTTTCATAAAAAACAATTCACACTATCGCTTTCTATATGAAACAAATTCAAAATTACCATTAACAAAGTTTAAATGAGTTTGATCTTTAAGGTTAATAAAACAAATCCATTAAAATATAAAGCAGAGATGTTATCAACAAACATTAAATAAAATACGTGTATTTTTTTTATCCATGATCAAGGTATCCCCTCACTCGACAAGTGAGAGACTAATCCCCCGCTGATTTGTAGGCACCTCAAAGGATGAGACAGCTAACCTGGGAGATTTAATGTTTCTCCATACCCAACGTCAGCGATCGAACCCCAGACAATTGGTTAAGGGTGAATGAGTCCTTGCCACTCGTATTAATAGCGTAGAACAACTTACATAAACTAACAATATATACTCCCTCCGGTCCCTAATGTTAGAGCCCAAAATTTGAATGGTTTTAGTGCCTGATGTAAGAGCTAACCCCATATTCTCTCCTACTTTACCTACTTACATAAACTAACAATATATACTCCCTCCGGTCCCTAATGCATTTTTTCCTACTTTACCCCTAACTCTCTTTCATATTTATTAATGCTTATTTATTTCTCTCTCTTAAAAGTACCATAATAAATATGGGCAATTTTGGAAAAGAAACATTAACTTCAGACACCCAACTAATATTCACATGTTTTCTTAAGAAGCGTTTTTTTTACGGCTGGCTCTTACATTAGGGACCGGAGGGAGTATTACGTACGGTGAAGGAACAAATTTAGACGATTTAATTGATATATATGTGTGCGCGCGCGCGCGATGATTTGTCTACGTCTAATCATAATGTTTATTGCGTTAATATCTGCAAGTTAGAACTTGTTCCAATATTCCTACTTCTACATGAGACTGATAAATTTGATTGGATAAAAATTAATGATCCCTCCTTCTTTTGTGAAGGATGTTTTTTTTAATCGTGGTCAACCAACATCAACACGCATGAATGGCATCAATCAACATCGTCCTCCATGTGTGAGCTTTTTGAATCACTAACATTTTCCTTCAAAATGACCCAATTACCCCCACCCACTCACTCTTTCTTCACATCACTGGCCATTTGGGACACTGACATCATTTCAAGGCTGGATGTAAATTCCAAGTCTTTCATTTTAATTTGAATTTCTCTACGTAAATAAGCGTCCCCTTGCATATTGAATATAATTTGAATAAAAAAATAACGATAGAAGTCAACATGCCCCAGAGTTTTTTTTTATCTTTTTTATAGTTTGTCCTTTGATGTTGTGTATTTAATAATTTTTTTTGGCCAAAGTGTATTTAATAATTTGATGATAAGTAGATGTGATGTCTGGTAATGTTCATCATTTATCTTTATCTCTGCGAATATTGAAGGTACTGTTCATTACTTATGTTTACCACACAGTTTAAGATAAATCGATACTGTGGATGCCAAAGAGTGTAAAACGTCGCTCATATCCGACAACTTTTTTTCGTCTCAAACTGTAAACTAAGTGAAGTGTATTTTTTTGGTAAAACACAGTAATTTTATAGTAAAATTAAAATGCCAGTGCATGGTATATAGTTCCTCTTAGCTTGTCCTAATTATAGACTCATTTAACTTGTTTTTGGAGAATAATTAAATATGCAAAATTAATCATTTTAAATTAATCATATATAGTTTATTTTTTCTTCAAAATTAATTTATTCTAATTATAAACTAACTTACCATTTAATTACCAACAATATATGTTATGTTATGTTAGCTTAGTTATCTAATTTGTTTTCTTAACTTCCATATAAAATGAAAATGGTGGTGTTATTATATTCATAGTTCATGATGAGGAGATTATTTTGTTACAGTACATGTACAGGTTGATCATATATGGACATTCGTTTAGTAAAGAGAGAAAAATAAACTAAAGTCAACAGGATACTCTATCAACAGAATTAGTTAGCACCTTGCTTTTTATCTATATAATAAGGTTCACTAATTCAGTAAAGAAAACCACTTTATAATAAACTAAATGTTATTTTTACTAAATGGTTGCTTGGATTCACATAAGGGACAATGATAAGGCAGCAGTATGTGGAGTAATTTTTGTTGTTAAAAAACCATTTTTATTTTTCAAGTTATTGTAGGCTCACATTATACCAACACAAGAGGGATGTACAAATAACTAAAACATGAATTGAAAGGAGTCAATGGATAGATAGTTTCTAATTGTGAGAATAAACATATATATTGTCTACAGACGCCGGATTACCAGGTAGGGGACATTTTAAAAAATAACATGATAGTGAAAGGAGAGAAATATGCATATAACTATAACTAATAAGATAAATGGGTGGATGTATCGGGTACGTAAGTGAAGAGTGAGAATTGCCGATAGATATGTGAACTTATAAACAATGAATGGGACAACAAAATATGTGATGAACTTATAATTCAAACAAAAACAATAAATAGGATTACAAATATCTAGTTATATTTTTCTTAAAAAAGGAGACATATGTGATCATGAGTGGAGAATGAAGATGACAAATTCGGTGGAGAGAGAAGGAGGAAGAGACATAGAAATGTACAAGTACATTTGGATTCAACCACTCTGACTTTTTCTCCATTAAAATAATTTCAACCACTTATTCTACCTAGCTCACTCACTCCTGGATCTGGATCCATCTTTCCCTTTCTTTATATTTATATTTCAATCCAAACAACTTTCAATACTCAAACAAATGTATTAGGTTTTGCATTATTGAATCCCATCCCATACATGCAAAGACGGAAAAGGCCCTGCATCAATATTATTCAACAAATACAGTACCTTTTCCACTGATTTGATATCTTAACTTACCCATACTTCCCCCCTTCATTTTTATTCTTCACACATACATTTACTTTGTTTTAAGCATCAGGGGAAAACATAAATTTACATCTTGTTACATATTTGTAATTTTGTATCATGAAGATTTGAAATAATACAGGGCGATAAAGGGCAATTCACCTGTTAGAGATATAATTGAACTCACAGTACCTAGCTAGATTGGGGTCAAATTGATGTTAATTTTTAGCCCATCGAGGGCAGTTTATAGTGACCCGTCACTTTTATTGACTGAACAAATTTCACCTAGTTAAGGAAAAAAGTAGAAATTGAGGACACATATGAAGAAAGGAATTAAGGAAGTAAATCAAATCAAAGGGGACAACAATCCTGGTCAATAGAAAGTTTTTTAATTGGAAGCAACAATGATGATTGAATATGCACTTCAACCATCAAAACATTAATAAGCTCATTACTTTTGTGTTTTTTTATATAAAAAAATTGAACGAATAAACTGCTCAACCAATTTAGTGACCATGAACTCAGCTAAGAAATACTGGATTAAAATTAATCTAACGCACCAAGTTTTTTTTTCACGCGAATGCACCAAATATCCTGAAATACTTTGTGATTTATTCAATAATATGATGTATTTTTGAAAAAATATCCCCTACCCCAAAAAAACTTTTAGGTGTTTTCACATCATCATAAAGTATATATACATATAACAAAAAGAAATAATGGTATCCAAACTTTAATCAAAACTTGATTGTTTACATATTTTAATCAAGGGGCCTCTTCTGCATATCAAATCCCCTCATCCACGCTTTTATTTAAAATTTTGCTAACATTGTGCTTTTTCTTCTGATTTCATCATGACTCTTTATAAACTTTAATTTTATCTTTTATTATGTCCACTTTATTTTAACCGTGCAAACGGGGATATAAGAATAGGGAAACTCATTGTGACAACAAAGCAACATAATCGCCTAAAAATTCATGTGAATAAAAGAGAATGACAATTGAGATGTTAACATGTTTATATTGTTAACCTAATATTGGATTTTTTTCGTGATTGCATTATTTCCCGAGATTTTATAGTGATTTTTTCTCACAACACATACTTGGAAAACGTTTCAATAAATAATTAGAGCTCTGTTAGTGTGATATAAATATTGCGTCAGGAGTCAGTTTTATCAGCTCCCTCTCTTTTTGTCTCTTAATTACCGTCCAATACACTGCTTTCACTAGAATAACAAAAAAATAGTGAAAAAGATTGCAGAAAGGAAAAAAAAAGTGTATTTTGTATATGTTGATAAAAAACAACAAAGGAACAATGTTGGTGGCTCTACTCATTGCAAACATTTTAATTTTCAAAAAGGTATCGACGTTTCTTTTGGTGTGAAGTACTGATCATATGGAAGCCATATTTATGGATCATTCTTGTTTGAAACGTGAATGATCTGTCTGAATTATCTAAACTCATCATGCAAAATAGGGGTAAAGGAGCAAATCTGGCCCCCAAGTAATCACCAAGGAGCGCTGAGTACCCTAAACTAACCACAGGCCCGGATCTGTACCCAAGTAATCAAGATGTTAAAAAACTACCCCGGTTGGACGGTCAACAACGTTTGACCGTTACTTTGCCTGTGTGGATGCCACGCGAGCACTTGCTTTGCCACTTGGCGCCTTGTCATTGCCACGTAGAATAAGTGTATGTGGGTCCCACATTAAATAAAAAAAATTGTCCCTCCTTCTTCATCAACAATCACCTCCAGCCCTGTCATTGCCACAAGGAAGAACGCAAGAAGTTGTTCGCATTCCTCTTGTTGCAGGCACCACCATCGTCCTCTAGTACCTGCCGCCGCAGCCTACCTCCGACAGCGAAGCTCCCTCCACCGCCACCACCCCCACTAACGACAATGACAATCTCTCTCCTTCCTCCCTCAACGACCCCTCCTCTCGCCGCCCCGCCGGGGTGGGTGGTGGTTGGGGGGGGGCTAGAGGTGAAGGGGGCGGGTGGTGGTGGTGGTGGTGGGGGGGCTGGAGGTGAAGGGGGCTGGTGGTGGTGGTGGTGGGGGGGCTGGAGGTGAAGGGGGCGGGTGGTGGTGGTGGTGGGGGGGCTGGAGGTGAAGGGGGCGGGTGGTGGTGGTGGTGGGGGGGCTGGAGGTGAAGGGGGCGGGTAGTGGTGGTGGGGGGGCTGGAGGTGAAGGGGGCGGGTGGTGGTGGTGGTGGGGGAGGCTGGAGGTGTAGGGGACAGGTGGTGGTGGTGGTGGTGGTGGTGGGGGAGGGGGGGCTGGGGAGGGAGGTGAGGGGGGGCTGGAGGTGAAGGGGGCGGGTGGTGGTGGTGGGGGGGCTAGAGGTGAAGGGGACGGGTGGTGGTGGTGGTGGTGGTGGTGGGGGAGGGGGGGCTGGGGAGGGAGGTGGGGGGCTGGAGGTGATTGTTGATGAAGAAGGAGGGACAATTTTTTTTATTTAATGTGTGACCCACATACACTTATCCTACGTGGCAATGACAAGGCGCCAAGTGGCAAAGCATGTGCTCGCGTGGCATCCACACAGGCAAAGTAACGGTCAAACGTTGTTGACCGTCCAACCGGAGTAGTTTTTTAACATCTTGGTTACTTGGGGTACAGATCCGGGCCTGTGGTTAGTTTAATTAGGGTACTCAGCACTCCTTGGTGGTTACTTGGGGGCCAGATTTGGTCCATTTCCCTACAAAATAGTGGCTTCTTTTACTCACTCTAATAAGAAAGGGAATGCTATATGAACTATTTGAGATCACGTTACACGCATGTGATGATTTGAGTATTACGAATAAAAAATATTTATGTACAGAGAGCTTCTTTTATTTGTTGTCAACCACCACATGGCTTAATCACAAATTCATTCATTATATTTTGTACTCTTTCCTCTCCTAAATGCAAGATTGAGTTGACTATTTCGTGAGATTGTTATATTAAGAAAGTAAAATAGATTATTTCATTATAACATATGTTAAAAAAAAATTTGGTTACATATATGTGTTATTAGATTATGCGCGCATATATTAGTCTATAAGTCTACTGAACCAGTTTGTAAAAAAAATGGTAAATAAAAATACCCTTAGTATGTTTTATATTTTTTCTCCAAAATAATCAACTAAATTTTTATTTTAAAAATTGGAATATGTAGCAAACACTTCTCATCACCATAAGAAATAAAATTTTATATAGCCGAGCATATGTGATGTAATATATACGGTTAAACTTTTATTATGTTAGATTATTCAAATTGAATGTTGAACGCTATATGCAACTCATCTTTGCTAAACAATTGATTGATGAGCGCACAATTATTAGTGCAAGCAAGATGATTAATTGAACTAATCATTATGCAATGAACAAAATAATTATAATTAGTAGTATTATAACATACCCCTGATGATGATCATATAAAATTATACGTGCATGTATATATTACCCAGACTTTAGAAATAAAGCTTAATGTTCGTAGCTAATAATTTATTAATTGAATATTTGTATGGTCACGATATAAAGTAACTTGAACAGTAATTCAGGATTTTTATATTATAGAATGGTTTCCAATAGAATATTAGCTAATTTCAAGGGTGAGGTTTGGAGATGACTGGCATCACGTGGGAGGTGCTAAAATCAAAATGAACGTTAGAGTTGGTGCGAAAAGGTCAATCTCTGATTAATACGTATCATATTTATTCATATACTGTTTATATTATAAACAATATAGACCTTCTGTCAAAAAAAATAAAGACCTAATAAAAGACTATGTCATATATTACCCCTAAAGGCTTTTCTTATGATTAGTTTCGGAGCATTTATGAGTTATGGCATCTGATAACATCATATTTGTCTAATTATATTTGAGAATTGTTAAATAAATTTAAATATATATATAGCTTTCTAAAAAATTTTCACTCACACTAATTAACTCGTAATTTTTAAGTAAAAATGAAAACAAGATAATTTATTTTGCATCATTTATTTCACAACTATGTTATTTGACTTAAGTTGATTCTCATTGACTTGTTTTAATTAAATGCATGTTATTTATAACATGTCTCTCACTTGTAATACACAGCAGTAGAAATTTTTTTTATGATGTTTGGCAATAGATATATTATTATTGGTGGAATATATAGTTTTATAAACTTCAACGTACTGTATCTTTTTTTTCGTCTTTAACTGTATCAAAATCAAAACTATATTAAAAGATAATTCAGTCCAATAAATACGTGTGTGTGTATTATAAATGATAAAATTATTCTTTAATGTTTTATAAATATACAACTGTCATGGTCTCGCCTTTGTTTTATTCTCTAAAGAGCTCACACTTCACACCAAAAAAAGAGCTCACACTTGGCCTTGGGTGAAATTTTGCGGAAATTGATTACGAGTTTGCTCGTGTTATTTAAATAACAAAATGCATACATTGTGTTTGTTTGAATGATTTGCACGGTGATAAGAAGATTGTTGCTGAGTTTGGATTTGCATTTGCCCAAGCTCAGATAAATCGATTAAAAAATATACATGATTGAGAATGATAAATTGATTAAAAAATATACATGATTGAGAATGGAGTACGTTTAGTGTCAATTTTCAATTAAGTTAAAAGGAAATGTGAGCAAGCTAGTGCCTTTGTTACATGTCATTTTCTAACGTCATATAATATGGGTGATTTTTCTTTCACCAAAAAAAAAATAATATGGATGATTTTGAACGTTTTGTTACAAATCATGTTCATAAATATGGCAAACACTCTAATAAGACTCCCGAGTCCCGACTAATGCCAGGCTAAATCAATAATACGTGCATTAAATTCGTGACTATTAAAATCATAATGCAACCAAAAGCAGTTAGGCGACCTAAAAACAAAAACAAGACACAAAAGATCAGGTAAGGAAATCAAATCATGTGTTACGTAACGTAACGTAGGGTCTTCCTTTCTTTATTACTACTTTTCTTTTTTAAATTCTCTCCCTTTATTTATTTGTCACTTTATTGTCATAGTAAAAAAAAAACTGTGGCTAATTCAGTGTAGCCTCATTATCTTTACGTGAATATCATAATGTATAGAAATCATTATTTACATTCTAGCCGTTGCTAGGCTAATATTTCTCAGATCGATTATTTCAAAGAATAAAATTTATTTTCATAGGACTTGTTTAAAATATAAGAAACAATCTCTTTTATATGAAAGTGATTTTTTTAAACTTTATCCTAATTAAATATATGTCAATTGTTACGTCACCTTATAAATTTTCACTCAATATTTCTTATATATACTTTTATGTTCAATGGTAATAATTAGAAAAAAAAATATATTTATTAATTACTTTCAATTAACTTACATTTGGAAACACTTAATTTTGATATCAGGTTGTTGTTAGTTATAAAATTAAAATTAAAAGGCTCGATGGAGTACTTGTTTTAGTCCTCCTTATAATAAGCTCCAACATATACTCCATCCGGTTCTAGTTAATTGATCGTAACATATGTTGCATATTATTATATTACATATCAATTTATTAATCTATAAATCAAATAAACTAGTTTGGAGACCAAATTCAAGTAAATCAAAGTAAATCAATATATTGGTTGCTTATATAGTTTTATTGGTATTTTCCAAGATTATCAATTAATTCGTATCTTAAAATCAAGAGGAAGTACCTATTTTTTTTTTATTTGTGGCCATAGTTTACCTAGTTTAGGGTGGGTCATTGTAGTAGTTGCCTATGAGTTTATTATGTGTTTTGTGGATTTTTTTAGGCTTGTCATTTGTGTCTGGTTTGTGGTGATATCTGTTGTATGAATTATCTGCACGCACTCCTCTTTTTTTTTCAGGTACAAAAATAAATTGACCATTTTATTAAAAAGGAAAGAAAAAACTATCGATATCTTGTAACCATCTATTGGAAGGTTATGCAGGGACAGATTCTGGAAATGGACATAATAAAATAATTAATTTAGTGGACATGTATTTGATTGTCTGAAAATGGCCGAGAGAATCTTCCAGATGTAAATATCAATTAAGAAACCAATCCTCATTCCTTCAATTTTTGTCCACTTGCTCTTTCTTGTTTGCTGATACCTTAACCTTCTATTACAAACAAAAATGGTGGTACCAATGCACCTTTCTTCCCTCCCCTCTTCCTCAAAACCAGTATACTCAGATACAATAATAATATTATGTAAATTATAAGATTCACAAAAAGAAAAAAAAAGCCAGAAACTAGAAATATGGTAAAATTTTGTGAACCATATACACAGTCATGAGTTGAATCATTAGAGTAAAGAACCAAACCAAACATGTTGTAGTTGGGTGGAGATGCGAATGCAATTGGCGAGCAAAAAATGTGGTTGTAGGTTAGATGGAGACAAATTCAATTATTTATTTTAGAGTAAATGAATTAAATGTGGAGAATGGAGGAACTGTTAAAGTTGGTGAGAAGCATGAAGAAGAAGCAATCTACTGGATGGTACTGTGTGAATGGGTCCACCTGTAAAAATGTAAAACAAACTCTCATTACTACAAGCCTAAAGTTCTTGACATCACTCTAGCTTCAGCCTCACACACACAACACCGACAGTGGTACCTTGTACTACACAATAGAGAAAGATCTATTATGTATCCAGCAGTAACATACATTTTTTTGTATGATCAATATCGATCGAATGAAAGAAATTTAATGAAAAGGTTTCAAGTTTCAATGACACGTGATCAACATAAGTCTATCGCTAACTCCCTCACTGCAATTTATAATTGCACGTTTTTCTATTGTTATTGGACAATAATTTGGTGTTTACATCATTTCGTTAAGATCTCTTTGTAGTGAAACCATTTTCCCCGTCTTGTTGTCATGTGGATGAAGATTCATACAACTACAGCTAGATGAAGGAGATAAGGAAGAGAGAATGGAAGAGAATGCCCATTGGGAGTCATTAACTTTGTAGGTTTACGATATTGTGTTATTGGGAGGCAAACAATCCCAAGCGTAAGCAAAAAACCACCAAGTGTGAGACCCAAGCACAAGGGGTGAAATGAATACAAGAGTGAAGAAGGGCCCCACGGTTTTAATTGTTGGAATACCCGAAAATATGAATGCAAAGTCTACTTCAATATTCTCATACTGATCATTTAACAAATAATAGTAAGTATTCACATTGTGAACACAGTGACAATTCTCGTGCCTTTAACTAATGCCAATTGAATAAAGCTTGCCTCTTTAAATAGTTAAAAGAACAGGTAGGAGGGGTAGTTTGAAGAAGGGAATGGTCCACAATCGCAACAGTAAGTAAATATAAAACAGTTCGTGGTCCCCTCAGGGATTCATGGATGCTATGCTACATGGTTGAGGGGGCCTACTACACTCATGGTCCAGGACCTTCCCAGCTCATGTGCGTGCATGCATTGGTTGGAACCTTCTCCATGCCGTGAATTGAATTGGCTTTTATGCTAACCAATGAGACCTTCTCCGTGCACAATGTTAGAGATCGGACCCTGACTAAATGCTTGAAAACCCAATCAAATGCTAATTGTGTTAGGCCTTGTGGTTTAAGTTGGTTTCTTTTGGCACATCAGGTCAGGTCGTCTTGTTTTTTGACCTGCAGGGATGTCGTATATGACTATAGATTGTTCACATTAGTAGGGGTCCAGGTCCCAGAAGGCCCAATCATTCTCATCTGCCCCTTTGCTCATAGAACAATGGGTTCATCAATTGAAAATGGTTGCCATGCAAACTTATACAATAACTCCTAGCATTCCCTTCATAGTTCTTATACACTTATCCCTGCAGTAATACCTAGTTTATATCTTAAAAGAGTTTAAATGCAGAAGCAAGTGGCAGTAAAAAGATTAAGCACGATAGCACTAAACAAAAACAATTTTTGATTTTTTTTATGTTGTCTCATGGATTGTTTTATAAGCAGGGCAAAAATAAATTAACCTTGGGCCATACTATGGAAATGGGAGTGAACTAATGAATAATTTAGAATAATCTATTGATAACTAGAATACCAACGCACAATGTATTGTGAGTAGTACTGGGCTATCAATGGCCCAACCAAGTCAGCGCACAAATTAACAAGTGGCATTCAAGGATTACAATTGTTTTCCCTCCACCAACAAGAACAACAGAACCTTCCAAGTTTTCTTTAACAGCTCTCATCATCATGATCTAGATACTCTCAAAAGCATTTTTCTCCTATTCTTTCTCAAAATCATCATCTTGGCCATCCATATAATCTAAAGGCCCTTATTTCTCCACATAATCAGAACATGTGGGTCCCACACACATTAAAAAAAATCCACACCCACCCACTCCCTCTTCCTTCCCTCCCTCCCGCCGACCCTCCTCCCTCCCTCCCTCCCTCCCTCCATGGCCGACCACCTCTTCTCGGCAACTCCGTCCCGAACTTGTCCCGTCACGATCGGGAACAGGACGGGACGGGAAATTCCCGAAAAAAAAAATTGACTTTTTTTTATTAAAAAGTATCTACTTGTAAAAAAAATCTGACACTTTTATTTTGTAATAAACAAATAAATTAGTTGAATATTAGTTTTATAATATATCTTATACAATATAATAAGGTCAAATTCTATTATTATTGTGCTTTTCATAAAATAATATCATGATTATTTATACATGGTATGAATGACACATACATTTTTTTAAAAAAATATATAAAAAATATGTATTTATATATTCGGGACGGGGATTGGGACGACCTCGTCCCGAAGAGAAATTTTGTTCCGTCCCGAAACTTTTCGGGACAGAAATTTCCCGCCCCGAAATGCCTTGGGACGGGACGGGAAATTTTGAATACCCCTGGAGTGGGTGAGTGTGAATTTTTTTTAATGCACGTGGGACCTATTGATGTACAGGGCAGCAGAGAAGAAAGAAAGGCAAAGAAAGGAAATGTTACAGAATATAAAACTCATATATTGTAAAACCCCATTCCAGCAACAGTACAATGATGTATATATAGTCAGATACAATGCATAAGATGTAGACACGTTGCCCTAGTATTCTTATCATAGCTTCATTGGTTTACATCTGTACTAGTGAATTATGGGTTAAGCATATTGGGCCTTGGTGCTTCTGAGTGTGTGTGAGGTTTCTTCATTGATTTGGGCTTCTTTGACTTGGTTACTCTAACAGGACCCACATGTTCTGATTATGTGGAGAAATAAGGGCCTTTAAATTATATGGATGACTCTAATAAGATGATGATTCTGAGAAAGAATAGGAGAAAAATGCTTCTGAGAGTATCTGGATCCCTCATCATCATTTGTAAAATTCAAAGTCGGTGTGTGGTTTCTTCACATTTGTCTGGTATCCCTTCTCAAAGTCCTTCGATAGTACTACCTCCGTTCCTGACAAATCCTTGGATTTGTATGTTTTTAGTGTGCTAAATTGAATTTATTAACATTTGAAAGATGCAATATTGAATTAAAATGAATTGATTATAATTTAATTGAATTAAAAATGGTTTTGTGTGAAAAGGGGTCAAATAAGGGCATAATCGTCACATTTAATTGTTTATCTTAAGTGATTAATTTTTGGGATGAAAGGTATTATGTTGTTGTAATTTTTCCCTTGCAGAAAAGGACAAAAATGGGCTGAAATGATGATTCTGGACATTTGGCAGAAATTACAGAAATGGCCCAGAATCCTGAAAACACTGCAGAACATTCCTGAGAAAATTACAGAATCTGACCCCACAACTTTCAGACTTTGCAGACAGGTCCCTGCTCGAACAACACTTACAACTTCGGTTTTTCTCTGATTTTTTGGTCTTTTGAGCACCAATTTGGACCTAAACTCAAACCCAAACATGAAGCGGAAGTCCCCATTGATATAGGGTGTAAGATTAGGCTTAGAAACCCAAGTTTTGGGGGTTGGGTGCTCCCCAAAACCCTAGTTCCCTCCATTCCCTTCATCCTATTCTCTTCACTTCTCATCTCATTTCTTCAATCTTCCACCTTCCTTCCTCCATCCATGCCTCAATAAAGTTTCTCCTTACTCTTGGAGTTGATGGGAAGTGGCTTGAGCTATGGTTCTTCAAAGGGGAGTCCCGATTCCTTTCCTTTCTCTTTATATTTTTGATTGCCTAGGTTTAGGTTAGCATTTATGTTTTGGGATTGGACTGGATTTGGTTGTTATTGTGGGTATTTGTGATTTTGACTTGTAATGAGGGATTTGAACTCATCAATATACATGGTTATATATATGTTTTTTATAGTTTATTTGATATCATTCTATTTATTTATGGTATTAATAGATAGTTTGATTGAAATGAATTATAATTGAACATAATGCATTACAAATCACTAATCACACTCTAGGGTACTTAATAATGGCTAATTTAATGGGTCCATGAAATTAGGTGTTAGACTTGTCGGTTGGTGAGGTTTGGTATTTTAGGAAACCTAGAGAAAACTCAAAGGTGCTAAAGGGCTTAACAATTTCTAGTTAGTTTGGGTTCCACTAATTAGGTAATTGGACTCATGGGTTTATGAGGTTTGGTAAATTAGGAAATTAGTGCATTAAACTCCCCAAAAATATT
Source organism: Mimosa pudica (assembly GCA_029929735.1). Lineage (NCBI taxonomy): Eukaryota > Viridiplantae > Streptophyta > Magnoliopsida > Fabales > Fabaceae > Mimosa > Mimosa pudica. The sequence goes on along the minus strand of JAKELP010000004.1, from coordinate 12,341,428 downwards.
TAGAAAGCTATGATAGCCATTGAAAATCATTTCCAAGAGCACTTCACTTCCATCACACCCTTTTATTAAAAATACCAAAAATATTTATTTACTCTTTCAAAAATCAACAAAATATATTTTATTTACTCAAATTCATCTTGCATTGCATTTAGTTTACTAGGATAGTTGAATTAAATAAGGCTCCTTGAGAACGATACCCGGGGTAACTTTCGCTTACCTTGAGGTCCTAAAATTTCTTGAAGGACTAGGCCCAAGGCACACTACACCGACGGTTAATTCGGTGTCCTTCAGTTCCTAATTATAAGATCACTTTGGCTAATTTGGAGAGATTAAGGAAGACTTTCCAATGAATTAGGATTACATGATCTTCCCAAAATACCCCTCACTTAAATTTAAAAGACAAATAGGGATTTGAGAGTGAAGTGAGGGAGCTAAGAAGTATAGGGGTAATTTGGACCAAAATTGAGATAAAATAGAAAGTGATCTTATATTTAGGAACTTATTCACCTCCCCAAAGTGATCTTATATTTAGGAACGGAGAGAGTATCACATATATATTCTTACGAACAACATGCATTCCTGCTTCTTGACAACTAATAGCTGTTATCTGTGCACACCAAAGATGCATCTCGTTACGACATAATACCTCCGGTCCTAAATATAAGACCTAATTGACTTTTTTTGCAGAGATTAAGTTGCAAAATAGGTTATTAAATTATAATATATTTGATATATTTTTAGATCATCCATTAGCTTATAGGTAAAATAAATTAGTGTAAGAGAAAAAATTAGGTAAATCAATTTATAATTAACTTATTTTGCTTTTTTTTAGATTTTTTAAAAAAAGTCAACTAAATCCTATATTTAGGACAGAAGTATTTTTTTTGTCTACATGCGTGCACGCACACAGCCTTTTATATTTCATCGTCGCATTATCAACCTGAGCGTTATTTTTAGGAAAAACTTACCTCAAGTATTTGACCTCAATTACATCCAGTAAGCTAATAAGAATTTGACACATGTCCAACTAACCCACACCAATTTCTCCTTCTTTTCTCTCTCCTCCATGTGTTAGTTGTGTATGGGGTAAGTTGGACATGTGTCAAATTCTTATTGGGTAATGGATGTAATTGAGGTCAAGTACTTGAGGTAAGTTTTTTCCTTATTTTTATACCAAATCCTTTGATATTTTAAAGTCAAAGAGTAGATACGATCATACGGACACGTTTGATTAACAACAATTGTGAGTTAACCACTAAGGCTTCTAAAAAATCCAAAATAGTTTTCGCGAATTCGCATTATAAGCGAACCATAGAGATTCCCCATGCTTTTGAAGAGGAAAATTTCATGGAAGAGATATTAAATTACTGCCCCCATTCATAAATATATTAAATATATGATGTATTTATGGAGCTGAAATTACTTTTAAATAAAAATCTATTTCTAATTTTTCTTTAGCATTCATGTATATTTGTATTATTCCTCCGTAATAAACAAGAAAGAGGAAAGATGAGAGGGAGTAAAAAAAGAAGGTCGATGGGTAGAGAGTATTTGAGTAATATCCTAATAACTAAATAAAACAATATTTTGAATCTAATCAAATTAAACAAATAGATTTTATATTTAGACTCTCCCTAATCCTAATATAAGACATATTTAAGAAGATGAATTTGGTTTTAAGTATAAGATCTCTTTACAACACAATCTCTATTAATACTTTACAGTAATAATCTAACAAGAGAGGATGATGAATTGGGTGTTGAAACAGGCTAGGTCTAGATAAATTTTACCTAAATAATTTTATATTAAATTTAAGTCTATGCTCATATTTAGTCTTTTTTTTTCAAGTGTGAGCCTGAACTTTTGAAAGGCTTGACAAAGTCCAGAAAAAAAGTTCCTATCAAATACAGTCCTTGAATAAGCTTAAAAGGCTATATCTTCAATTCCAAATATTAGACTTTGGACTTTCTAAGTTTTATGACCATAAAGTTAGACTCTATCTTTTACTTTTACCACAAAAACAATTATAAATTTTCATACTGAGTTTATAATATTTCATTTAATCACAACTAAAATAAACTTAAAAGTTGCAAAAGTTATCATGTTTCAAAAATCAAGCACATTAGGTAAACGGGTGTGAGCTATTGTTGTATGTAAGTTATTGAAGAGAAAAGATCAGAAACTAGCGAACCAATGACTGATGTAAGGAATTCAGGAAAGTTTGAGTGTATGTATAAATGATGAAATGAAAAGTTTATAGTCAAAAGCTAAGTTTGTAATGTTAATAATTTAAATGATTGATTTATTTTGTATTTTGTAGTAGTATAAATTAATAAAAATAAATAATTAGGCTGTTCATGTAGGATATGCAGTGAGAAAAAAAGTTTGGTCTATTTATCTAAATAGCAATGTATGTAACTCTAACCTATTTTATAAAAGGCAAAGATAAGGTATGGGTAGGTTGAATCTTGAGTTCTTGAAAGAGGTCTAACCTATTTCTATCCCTAATAATTATGTATGTAGATGGTTATGACGCAATGTTAATATCATGTGATTTTAATTAATTTGATTAATATCTTAAATAAAATAAAATAAAATAAATAAATCTTATATTTACCCGGGTGTACAAAGTATTATTTTTATGTGTCTCATGTTTTCTTTAGTAATTTAGGTAACAAAATGTAATCGTTAACAAGTTTTATTTTTTATTATACAAAATATGAGAAGATCGATGGTGAAAAGAGATTAGATGTCAAAAATGATGACATGGATGGGTTTGACTTTTGACTGGCATTAATCTAGACAATGTACACGGAGTAGGGGTTAAAATGTTTGAATACGCACAACCATGTGACTGGGATAACTAACCCCAGTTCTAAAGCATTAAAAATATTGTCCAATTAATGTGTTAATCAGTGATGAAATTAGAGTCATTTTAAATAAAAATCGATCATGTAAATCAAATTCTTATTTTTTTCAAAAAATCTTTTTTTAATGAAAAACACAAAAATACAAATAAATATAAACAGAGATCGTTACTAAACTCAAGTGATTAGCCTAAATTAAATGAATTGAGATTTGGCGCAAAAACCATTCCTAGCGAATGAAAAGAAGTTCTATAAAGTGAGAAGTAGAGAGAAATGCGTGGGAATTAGTAACACGCAACAACAATATTCATTCAATGGCTAACAATACTCTTAGTCACATCCCCACCAAATGACATGAACACCTATAAATCTTGAATCAAATACTGGAAAGCACTTCCACGGTGCGAGGAGTGAGCTTCATCTTATCCTTGTACTCCCTCAATTCTCTCTTGTACCTTTCCTTGTCCCTCAATCCAATGTTCTGGTATACCTGCCCAACACACCAAACTGACAAATGATAAATGATAAATGATAAATGATAATGCTTCCTTAGCAACAAACCAAAATGAAGTGATGAGTAATTTAGTGGGGATTTACCATTCTCTCCTCGGGGCTAAGGCTGCTCCATGACTGGCCTATCATCTTGGTGAATTCCCTCTCTCTGTTTGGATAGAGCGCTTTGAGCTTGTAATGCTTCTCGGCGAAAAAGAAGTTATAGCCGCTTCTGTTGGGCTTTGGGTAGTTGGGGTCCCACTTCCTTCTGTTTCTCCGCCTCCTTCCCACGCGCCCACCTTTTCCATTAGTGTAGGCCACAATCGCATTCTCATTCTCAATGTGTGAAGTTTCTGATTGCTGTGGATGGTAGAGCACCCCTCTCAGCACTTCTATCCCCACTTTCACTGACACCAAATACCCACAGTCGATTTTCCCTTCTATCATTCCCTTCACTTCTCCCTCCTCGCACGGAGTATCTGCGCGCCCAAACTCACAATTAGGGGTGAGTCGATTTTCTGTTCGGATATTTGATAAAAACTGAAATAACTGAAAACCAAACTGTGTATATCATGAAAACCGAATTATTTTAGTAACCAAACTTATTAACCAAAATAATTCTGTTCGTTTCGGTTTTAACCGAAAAACTGAAATCGCATATATAATAAATTTGATCTTTTTTTTCATTTTCAATATATAAAACTCAACATTTTATATTGATATATTGCATATCATTTTTAATTTAAAAGAAGAAATATAAAAACTATAGATTTAAATTCTAAATTTTAACTTATCTAAAGAAAAATATAATAAAATAATATTTCTTTTTATTATTTTTTATTAATTCAGTTAACTGAATTATTTTTTTAAAAATTCAAACCGAAAACTGATACCGAAATAACCGAATTATAAAACCGAATAAGAACTGAAAACCAAATTAACCGAATTGAAATAACCGAATTCAATTCGGTTCGATTTTTGGTTTGATTTGCTCACCCCTACTCACAATACTCAAGTCAACCAACCTGCATAACTTCCCTTCTACCTCATTTTATTTCTCCCCATGTTACACAATCAACCATTCATTATATTGCACTCTCCAATTAGCTGACACTATTAGTCATTTATCTATGACCAATTAGCCGACACTATTAGTCATTTATCTATGAAGTGGGCTCCATTAATTTCTTTTACATATAGTAGCTACAGTTTGGACTTTGGACTCTGTTCCCACCTCATGGAAAAATCAAGTTTGAACATGCAATATACCCAATGTACAATTTACATAACCACATACATTATTATAACATGGCTCGGAACCCGCAAAAGTTATTAGGAATGGAGTGGATTAAGTTAAATACCTTGGTTGTGGGATTCGTAAGATTCAGGACACTCGCTTGTCCGGGAGGATGAGTATTGCACAATGGCTAATTCAGGTCTCCATGACTGGTTATTGCTGACAGAAAATGCAGCTGCAGGACAGTAAAGTGGGGTTCATACATGCGCGATTGGTAAGGCTTTTGAAATGAAAAAATAGACTAGAAGAAAGCAAGCAGCCTGATGTTCTAGTACTAGCATGAACTCATAATGAGGGGGAATAGGTAGTGAAGTAGAACTCGAACCTGCAGATGGAGTATACAGAGGACCCCGGGCCTTAAAGAAGTGGACTTGTTCGTAGTGGTAAAGAAGACTCATGTAGTGTTTCCTAAGTACAAAAGAAGCACTGGTTGTGGTGGGGGAGAATCTGAACACATTCCCCACTTCCCTCCATTTCTTCTCTGCCACCACCTGCACTTTCAAATCCCTCCCGCGGTTACTCACCAAACATGTCCCCACAATTTTATAACAGTAAATAACTAAGGTTTAAGGGTCAAATTTAGCGCTGCAAAAAGTTCACCCAACGTAAACAAGAATTTGATGACTCAAATGTAGCAATATCTATTTAAAAATGACTCAAATCTAGCATTTCTGTCAATTTTAACGAGTTTGACTCGATTATGTCACGTCACCCAGTTAGGCCGCGTCACCCAATGGGCCCACTTGCTATTCATGATTGGTGATGTGTGGGTGACGTGGCAAAACTGGGTGGCATGACAGGTGACATGGCATGCTCAGGTCAAACTTAATGTCAACCCCGTTAAAAATGACGGAAATGCTAGATTTGAGCCTTAACCGCAACAATATATCTATCTATTGGTAGAATATATATGGATAGATTATAGGGAGAGAGAGCCCACCTTCTCATAACCACTTCTCCTCGTAAACTCCACGTAAAGAACGTGCAAATCTAGTTCCTTCCCTCCAATCACAGGAATCCTTTAGGGGGACGGAGATGTATGTGGCAAAAAAAATGATATATTTAGTAATTAGTAATTTAGTATCACCATACACCATTATTCACCAAATAAAACTAAGTGAGGAGTATACTTAGATGGTTCAATATAGCCACCCACGCACCCGTAAGAATGAATGAAACGATGGGGCTAAAAATCACATTCAAAGTTGGGTTGAAAACTAGGAAGGCGACAAATAGTCCCAATAGGAAAAAAGAAAGGAAAGAGCTTACATGAACTTGGTACCCATGAGAAAGTGGAAACGCCTGAGAGTGTCCCAGAATAGGGTGGGGTCCTTGGCCACGTCCTCGTGCGACGCTAGTGGGGAAGGGTAATGCCTGCTGCCTTCCTCCCCACTCCATTCTCCGCTGGCCTCCGCTGGCAACATGTCCTAAAGAGATGACCTTTTGAAGGATAATAGATGGAAGGGAATGGGAATGAGAATGGAAATTAAAAGCAAGTGTGAGGAGTGAGTGAGTGCAAAAGAAGGGACGGTATTGGTAATACCGAGAAGAGAAGGCAATTAAGGGGAGGTAAGTAGGAATAAGAAGTGAATTAAAGGAGGAGATGAAATGGTTTGCCGCGTGGGATTAACAGTTACACAGAATTGGCATTTTATGGCAAAAAGTCCCAAGTCATATTTATTTGATTGCAGGCTATGTTCATAATTACACGCCTCCCTCTTCTCTCTCCATTTCTATGCTTTCTTCTATTCTGACACGCCCCCGCTCCATCTCTCCTCTCTCTCAATGCCCAGCGTACAAACGTTGACATGCACTTGGGTTTGATTCTCTCCAACGTATCTTATAGCACATCAAATGTAACACCTGATATTTGTACCGCTATACAATATCATTTTAATCGATTTTTGAATAGTTTTCCTATTTTGAAAAGCACAAAAATATTAATAATTTAAAACTTTTCTTTATCCAATAATTATGTAACTTGGACTGGGTGGTCTGACATTGCTGAGATTGAGGAAGATAATGAGAATGGAGACGAAAGGGATAAGGGGGAAAAGGGTCATGGAAGCAAAGTAGCCATTGAAGTCGCTCGCTTTCTATTCTTAAGGGGTGTCTTTTACATGGAAATAAGTCCAACGTAAATAAATGTGGTGTGGTAAAGGACATAGAAAGTCACTTTCAGTTTGGATGAGCTTTAAGTCACACGCAATGCCTCTGATATTTGTGCCAGACTGCTGCTTGAATCCATCCAAGACCTACAGAGAAATGGGAATTCCACACTTGATAATTAATTAAGAGGCCAATGGCTCAGCTTTCCATTCCATTTGCAGATCTGCTGAAGAAGAACAAAACATGCTTTTGGAAATGTGTGGCATCTCCCATGAGATCCTCTTGCCCACAGCATGCATTACAAGCGATATAATTACTTCCTCAATATAAAACCTAGTTTGAGAGAGGATTTGTTGAATAAATTTTAATGTTTATAATATAATGCGATTTAAATTAATTTGATTAATTAATTTCCTTAATCTTAACAAAATTAAGAAAATATATCCATTATCTAGAAATAGATGGAGTTGTAGTACTCTCATTTTATCTCTATTATCTAAATCTTCATTTTAACCATAAAAGCCCTAACAACCCCAATTCCTCCAATGAACTTAAACATAAACCATATCATGCAAATTTGGTTTTTACAAAATTATTCTAAACACAAGTCACATCGTAAAAGCTATCTTTAACCTTATCATACTTTTATAAAAGTCATATTGAAAAAATCTACTCTTACGATTTGCAAATCTTAACTGTCCTAGGCGGCTTTTTTTGAATTGAATGAATTTGCTTTTATGCTAACCAGTGACACCTTCTCCTGACCGAAGTCAGGAGATTAACATTTCGAGTTGAATTGGCTTTTATGCTAACCAGTGACACCTTCTCCGTGCACAATGTTAGAGATCGGACCCTGACTAAATGCTTGAAAACCCAATCAAATGCTAATTGTGTTAGGCCTTGTGGTTTAAGTTGGTTTCTTTTGGCACATCATGTCGTCTTGTTTTTTGACCTGCAGGGATGTCGTATATGACCATAGATTGTTCACATTAGTAGAGGTTCAGGTCTCAGAAAGGCCAATCATGCTCATCTGCCCATTAGCTCATAGAACAATGGGTTCATCCAATTAAAATGGTTGCCATGCAAACTAGTACAATAACTCCTAGCATTCCCTTCATAGTTGATATACACTTATCCCTGCAGTAATGCCTAGTTTATATCTTAAAAGAGTTTAAATGCAGAAGCAAGTGGCAGTAAAAAGATTAAGCACGATAACACTAAACAAAAACAATTTTGATTTTTTTTTATTTTGTCTTATGGATTGTTCTATAAGCAGGGATAAAATAAAATAAACCTTGGGCGATACAATGGATATGGGAGTGAACTAATGAATAATTAGAATAATCTATTGATAACTAGAAGACCAACGCACAATGTATTGTGAGTAGTACAGGGCTTTCAATGGCCCAACCAAGTCAGCGCACAAATTAACAAGTGGCATTCGAGGATTACAATTGTTTTCCCTCCACCAACAAGAACAACAGAATCTTCCAATTTTTCTTAAACATCTCTCATCATCACTTGTAAAATTCAAAGTCGGTGTCTGGTTTCTTCACATTTGTCCGGTATCCCTTCTCAAAGTCCTTCGGTAGTATCACATATCTATTCTTACGAACAGCATGCATTCCTGCTTCTTGACAAATAGCTGCTATCTGTGCACACCAAAGATGCATCACGTTACGATATATTTTTTGTTTAAACAACAAAATGAAATCGTGCCTGTTGAGTCTGATGATATACACAGCCTACCCGCAGGCAGAGAGGCTGCTTTCAAGTGCTCAGAGATGAATACAAATAAGAAAAATAGACAAATCCAGATATGGAATGAAAAGGGCTAAGATTGAACGGGTATGAGAAATTCATCAGCAAATATTGATAAAAAAATCATCAGAGTGATGCATGACTTCCTCAAATACTCACCACTGCCCAATCTTCCACTCTTAACACCTCCTATAATTTCAGCATATTACTCCCTCCGGTCCTAAATATAAGACCTAATTGACTTTTTTGAAAAATCCTCAAAAAAGGCAAAATAAGTTAATTATAAATTGATTTACCTAATTTTTTCCCTTAAACTAGTTTATTCTACTTATAAACTAATGGATAATCTAAAAATATATCAAATATGTCATGATTTGATAGACTATTTTGCAACCTTAACCTCTCCAAAAAAAAAAGTTATCTAGGTCCTATATTTAGGACCGGAGGTAGTATTATTTAACAATATATCTTTTTCCGTGAAACTAATGAGATTCTTTGAAGTAATAATCAAACAACAAGCATCTTTTTCTAATGATGGTAATGAACAATGGCGACTGTTTTGGAACCATTTATCCTTCTTTTCCAGTTAAATGTTTATCTAGAAATACATCCAAAAGAAATTCTAAAAATCGCAAAAGTTTGCCTGAATGTATATCACACTCCTTAGTGGTAAACATTTTCAGCTTAGCAGAGCAATTACTTGGTTAACAGTTCAATCATTCCTACATAGATAACCTTGTGTTTTATTCACTTTACACGCAAAAGATATTTAATTGGAAGCACAATAATGTAATCTAAAGGGTTTTTTTAACCCCATACGCTATAGCATGCCCCCCACATGTTCTGATCACGTACAACTACCATTTAATATACTTTTATCTTTGGTGTATAAAATAAAATTAAACTAGGTCAGCTGAGTAATAAAAACTTGCTGGGCAAGGACAGGCCTCACTTCAAAAAGTACTTACAGAAATATTTGAAAACTTAAAATTAAAATTCATCCTCAATGAATAGCAGACTCACAGACTTTTGATAAAAATAAAAATTACCAACAAGATTCTCACATTAGCAATAGGATTTGAACTCACTTTTATACAGGGCCAAATCCTTACTAATTTGACCAACTTATGTTGATATCATACAAGCATAAAACTAGACATCAAACACCATTCCAAATCACATGAATCAATCAACCGCTTACAGATCACAAATCTCACACAATCAGATTTATATTTTTATAGTGTAAGAAAAATATGTAACAAATGAGGGGGTTCAAGCCATTTCATAAGATGGCGGGTCAATTTTTTTTTTTTTGAAAAAGATAAGAGATTTAATCATTTGCCATTAAACACCATAAAATTAATAACAAGCTTAAATGGAAATTCCATAAATTCTTGACATATGAAAATAAGAGTAAAGAAGATAGACAAACCTCAGCAGCACTAATTTTGTCTGGGCGAGAAACATAATCCTCTAGGTCTACCTCATCACTCAAGTTCATTTTGGCCGTGCAAACCTGTCCATAAGCATAGCATCAAATAGTTAGCAAGAAGCCAATCAAATTCCATTAGCAGAGACACAAACCCCTTCAAATCTGTAACTGACGAGAATACCATTGACCTGATCCAAAAAAACACACAATAGCAACATGAATGAAATTAAAGAAAGCTGAAAAGCAGAGAGCCTTGCCTGAAATACAAGCCTCTTTTGACGCCTATCAGGCAAAGGGAACTCAATCTTGCGGTCAAGCCTTCCAGGACGCAGAAGAGCAGGATCTAGTGTATCAGCTCGGTTAGTAGCCATGATGACTTTGACATTAACTGTTTGGTCAAATCCATCCATCTGTGTATAAGGAAATATAGTTAGCATAGAATTAAGTTAGTAGCTAAAACCAATACAGAACAGTAGCCAATATAAAAAAGAACTAGAAATCCACAGACATAATGGTCATAAATCAAACACTATTGCATTTTTTATTAGAGGCGCACACACAGCACTGAAAGCAATATTTTTTAGTACACACCTGATTCAAAAGTTCCATGAGAATACGCTGTACTTCTCTATCTGCTCCAGTTTGAGCATCAAATCGAGCAGTAGCTATAGCATCAACCTCATCAATAAATATAATAGCAGGAGCATTCTCTTTGGCAAGACGAAAAACATCACGAACCATCCTTGGACCCTGAAAATATGACATTTCCAAAAGAATTGACAATTTTGCAACAGATGTTTACAACTAATATGTTTGTTTTGATAAGTGAATATAATTCCATAAAGTATACATGATCTTCACATTGAAAAGTATCATTGTAATGTAAAAGAGCAAAATTATATCAATGAATGCAAACATGAAACCAATATTCTTTAATGACTAGAGACACCATAATATACTAAAACATAATTTTACATCAGTCCAAACACAGGTGATTTGGAATCATACCTCGCCAAGATACTTCTGCACAAATTCAGACCCAACAACTCTAATGAAGGCAGCAGTGGTATGGTTAGCAACAGCCTTGGCAAGCATTGTTTTACCAGTGCCAGGGGGACCATAAAGCAATACACCACGAGGAGGATCAATACCAATTTGTTTATATAGTTCATGGTGAGTAAGTGGTAGTTCCACTGCCTCACGTATTTCCTGCTTTTGAATATCACATCCTCCAATGTCCTAAAGAAATGATCATAACAATAAAGAATTAAGGTCAAATATAAAAGTACCTCAGGAAGACCATAGTGTGCTTTAAAAAAAAGGGGGCCAACCTAGTTCTAGTCCCCACTTGGTGAGGGTACTGGGGAAGGGAATATACTAGGCAGCCTAACCTATGATTTTTGCAGAGTGGCTGATTCGAACCCACGACCTCATACCCACACGGCAAGCGAGCTTACCGTTGAGCTAAGTCGGTCCTTCAGGAAGACCATAGTGTGCATGCTAAACAAAAATCCTAACAAGTGTAATACAAAAGGAACTCTTTCGACTTGTGGGGGATGTAACATATTAGAGATAAAAGATTCCAAAACAGTCCAAGCTGCAACTTCTTCTGCGGGCCTAACTGATCAACCAGTGGAATATACGTTTAATCTTTGGTCCCAGCTCTAGTTTCCAATGAATTAGAACAAACTTCTGCTAATAGACCAACATCTCCAGGATTTACATCAAGTCTTTGAAAATGATAGTTATGCAGCAGAATGCTCACAATCCTAATTTTCCATCTAGACTCAACAAATCCTAATAACATTGAAATTTGAACAGCAACAAAAGACTGATTTAATTTACCCTACAAGCTACCAAATGTTAATCCAATCAAACATTAATATAGCACCAAAATGTCTAGGAATGACGCTAATTCAAGCTCTTCAAATGATCATTACACAATAGGGCTCTAATCAAATCGTTACTAAAATTCCAAAAAAACCCTAACCCTAGAATTCGCAATTAGGGCAAAAAAACTGCAATCAAACACAAATTAAAAAACAGGAATCAACGAAACTTACATTATAAGTGACATCAGGCTTCTCAGACTGACTCAAAAGCGAGATACTAGAATCAGCCTCAGGCGGCAAAACATCGACAAGCGCATTAGAATGACGATGCAAAGCGACAGAAGCGGAAGGCTTCAACAGCTCACGATTAATGGTACTAAGAATCCGAACATAGTAATTGGATCCCGTGGTGGAGCCCACAATACCGTTATTCTGGTCCACCATCTCCATGAACTGGCCGATAACCAAGGGCACGGACTGGATCCTCTTGACCTCTTCCTGCGCTCGCAGGTGCTCGCGCTTCAGATTCTTGAGCTCGTCTTTGATGTACTCTTCTTGGATGTCGATGAACTCGAGCTGGCGCTGGAGGGACTTGAGGCGGCTGTAGAGGTCGTCGTCTTCGGGGGATTGGTCGGTGGGGTCGGATTTGAGGGGCGGAGAGAAAGGCGGTGGTTCCGAGATTGAAATTGGCTTCGCGTCCATCACCATAGGGGCCGCCATGAATGCCAAATCTATCTGTGTGTTGTGTTTGGGGATAGAGGAAAGTGGAGAGTTGATTGGAGTGGAGAGGAAGAAAGAAAGAAAGAAAGAAAGAAAGAACAAGATGCAAAATCGCTATTATTACTATACTACCCAACGACATGTGTTTTATAAGGCCTCAAATTCTGAAACCCACTTCATTGCCAAGGAGCCAAGGAGCCTGGGCCCAAACAAACAACACAGAATTCCTCTCAATCCACTAAATAAATTGAAATATCATTTTGATATTTCAATTTTTTCTTAAAAAATAAGTAACTTTTAATTTTTCTCAATTTTTCCAAATAAACCCTAATAATCCTTGTAGTGATAATAAAAGGTATATGATTCAAGTAGATTAGTAATATATCATGTGTTAATAACTAGTTTGACTGATATTCTTAGTCTAATCAAATTAGAAAAGTGATCTTATATTTAGGAATGAAGGGAGTGATATATTCTTAATTTTGAATATCAGGTCTATTTCTAATTTGTGCCTATTTTAAAAAATTTCCCTATTTGGAGCCTCTCTTAGTAATAATAAACTAAAAGGTGGTGGTGACTGATGATGACTGTTGAGTGGGTACCTTATATCATTTGGGTGGTTTAGGAAGAAAACATAGTACTCCCTCCATTCCTAAATATAGGACCTAGATGACTTTTTTGAAAAATCCTAAAAAAAGCAAAAAATAAGTTAATTATAAATTGATTTACCTAATTTTTTCTCTTAAACTAGTTTATTTTACCTATAAGCTAATGGATAATGTAAAAAGATATCAAATATGTCATCATTTAATAACCTATTTCGCAACCTTAATCTTTCCAAAAAAAAGTTATCTAGGTCTTATATTTAGGAACGGATGGAGTATAAGCTAACATTTGTAGTCCAAGTAAACTAGTTGAATGTATTTTATATTTAGGATTCAGAGGATAATTATTTATGCATGCCAACATTGTGATTGATTCATATATAGTTGAATAAAAATATGACTTTCGTTTGCATTTGTTTTGTGTTAACTGTTCTCAATTTAGATTAGGATGACATTGATGGTTTTGAGCAGAGTTTTGGGGTGAAATTTTTTAAAAAATATTACCATAATTCTTTTTTGGTGAAAAAAATATTACCATGCAGATACATGCACCTGGCAAAGAAATAGCATAACATAAAGTGGATGAGGGACTGCTTGTACATCATACTTAATATTAGTGTCAATAGGATTTTGGAAAAGTTGACTTAATTTCTAGTAAGTGATGTTGTGATTCTAAATTATTGAGATAGTTTTTCTGAGTTAAAGATAAATTCGTGCAGCTTTAATTGTTTTCATATTTTCTTAAAGCTGCTGACAAAACATTTTTAAAAAACCTCCTAAAAAGGCCCACTCGCTCTAGCCCAACCCATCTATCAATATTATCAAATCAATCATATAATTATTTTGTAATTTTCCCCAACTTTTCCATTAATTAAGAGGTAGAATGTGGATAAAAGTATATTGGTAATGTCATGTATTAATAACTAGCTTAATTAACACTATTAATATAATTAAATTAGGAAAGAAATTTTATATATGTAGTATTATATATATATATTTAGAAATGGCGGGAGGAGTTATCTATCTCATCTAAATCAAAGCCCTGAACTGTGAACTGGTAACACTTTAACAGACTAACAGGACTGTGTGCTGAAAAGCAAAGCAGATATAACTGTGTGAAGCAAACGGTTCTCTATCGCTCACAAATTCGACGGACACAGCAGTTATCCCTATTTGCAGTTACACAAAAAACAATATACACCCCACTTCCATCTCATCTATTTATCATCAACGAACATACCATAATTCTTTAGACATCATGAATTCCTTGCATTTCTTCGTCGGACTATTAGGTGGGTCTTTTTGGTTTCTAAGTAGTCATTGTTCTCTCCCTAGATTCTTGACTCATTCCCATGTTTTCCATCACCCCTGCAGGAAATGCCTCTGCTCTAATTCTCTTCTTGACCCCTATGTACGTAAAATGCATCACTTCCTTCCTTTACCATTCATTCATGTGACGATCACTCTTTTTGGACCAAAATCTCACCACTTTTTATGTTTGTAGTATGGTATTTAAGAGGATTGTACAAAACAAATCGACACAAGAATTCTCGGGCGTTCCATACATCTGGACATTCCTCAACTGTCTCCTTTTTGCCTGGTAACACATGTAGAACAAAAAAAGAACGTGCTTTCACAGTTACAAATTGACGGTTCATTTTATTTTTCTAAAGTGATATAGATATGTGAGAATGCAGGTATGGTTTGCCATTCGTGTCACCTCACAACATATTGGTAACAACAGTGAATGCCACAGGCGTGCTTATTGAAACCATGTACATTTTGACATTCATCATTTTCGCACCTAAGAAGGAGAAACTTAATATAATTGGCCTATGGTTGCTCGTGGCTGCTGTGTTCTCTGGGGTGGCTTTTGTCTCGCTCTCCTCGTTTCACGGTGGCCGGAGGATGGTCTTCTGTGGCCTCGCGGCCACCATATTCTCTATCTTCATGTATGAGTCGCCCATTTCAATTATTGTAAGTTCCTTTTTTATTGTTACTTATTAAACAGTGTCAGTGACTTAGTCTTTACATTTGAGTAATTGAGAGTGTTGGGATGGCCATGAAACGCAGAGAATAGTGATAACAACAAAGAGCGTGGAGTATATGCCGTTCGTGGCGTCGCTTTTTGTGTTTTTGTGTGGTACTTTCTGGTTCATCTTTGGCCTCCTTGGCAAGGACCCCTTTATCGCTGTAAGTCCCGTTATTCTAAATCCAATGGCTTTGTTGGTTTCTTTGGTTTATATAGTTGTATGAAATGTTACATACAACTATAATACATATCAGTACATTGACACTTAACTATATTCAACAACATTGTTGTTTGTTTGGTTTTGGTGTACGCAGGTGCCTAATGGGGTAGGAGCTGCTTTAGGGGCAATCCAACTCTTACTCTACTTCTTGTATCGTGACAGTGAGGCACATCACTGTGAGAGCCCCACGACACAAGACGAGTCTGTGGAGGTGGATACCAGAAAATCCCACCAACTCCATGCAAATCCTGTTTAGGAGATTCATCGTGACATTTGTAATTTGTTCACATTTTTTTTTTTGTTTTAGCTGAATTTCAATGTGTAGTAATTTAATTATGTACAAGTTTATACAAGTTGGTGAAAGTTAATTGAAACAATGAGGTGGTGATAAACGCATGTACTGTGCTGTCATTAACTTGTGGTCTAAATATATGCAGCCATATTTGTTGGTCGATTGGTTCTGTTGGGTGATAATTATGGTTATGTGTGTGAGAAGTTTGTGATCATTTTCATAGATCTAATTCGAGCTTATCCGATTAATTATCGATCTTGATCAGACCGACAAAGTTCTTTTCTTGATATAAACCTTGTTTGTATGACAGAGATATAGGAAAGACACGAGAATATTCAAAATATTAACTGCAATATCTAGTGTAACGGATACTACCAGAAATTATAAGGATGAAAACTCTAAAGATTAAATTATTTCAAGATTATGAGCCATATCACATAGATATGAGGTAATCTAGTACATAAAAGTACAAAGCTACAAATATTACCTAAAAAGACAAATACATGATGGGAGAAAAAGAACATAACAGAAATCACACAGTAAAAGAGAAGAAGAATAGTCAAAGAGAAGAAGAGAGCATGGGAGAGAGAGAGAGAGGTGTAATAGACTTCTGTTTATATTCTCATCTCAGAGGCATGTTTGCATATCAACTACTTCGGCCCATTTACCAACATCTACCTTCTTCTCCGTGATATGATTCTCCTCCATTCACAGTGAGTTCTGTTCTCATCAGTCATCACTTAATTTGTTTTTTTAGCATTGTTTCTCAACCTCAAAGATACTAGAGGCTTGAGTAATTATATTACACTGTTTTTATGAAATAAAATAATCATTTTACACACACATTCCATAATTTGTACACCCAATCACATACACACACGATTACATAAATGCATAACGTTGCCAAATTATGAAACATGAATAAAAAAAACATAGTACGCTAATAAAATCGGCCCCCCTTAGTATAACTTAGTTGGACAAGGCTCTTTTTTTGGGCTTAGGACTAGCAATGAACATTTTAAGAGATGGAGAATCTTCTAGTTCTACCTTTAGGCTTGGTCACATTCACAGCCCGATCATCCATATTAGACGTATCTTTTGACCCAAGCTTAAAGGGGTTAAGCTTGCTCAGTTTCTTAGACACCGACGACAAAAACGTTGACTTTTTCTGACCATATTCGGAACCGGACGACGTCGTTTCATGACCTTTGTTTTGTATCTCAGATAAGTACATCTTCATTCTTAACAGCTCCGTTTTGAGTTCTTCATTCTCCTTCGCCAGCGACTTATCAGTCGGCGGCATCTGAATCATGGCCGTCGCCGCCGTGTCCTCCGCCGCACTTCTCAACTTGAGCTGATCGTAATAGAGCGCGTGAAGCACAATCTGCACCGGCAATCTTTTGTTCTGCGACGCGTGCACACGCGCCTCGTATGATAGCTTCAGTGGGTCCATCACGCTGCATGCCTTCTCTCTCTCTATCTCGTCCAGATTTGGGTGAGCCTACAAGATCAATCACACAAAAACGGTACCCATTATGCCAAGAAATCCCCAGGCATTATTAACCTTTTGGTTCTCTTATTGTTGGGTTCAATAGTGAACGTGAAAGTGTAAGACACCATACTTATACATTGTTTTTTAACCTTATGATATTTATACTTCAGAGTTTAGAATTTAGTAGGCACACCTTATGTTTTATTCATTTATTGTGTCATTTAGAGTATAGTCTGTATAGTTTTATGGTACAAATACCTAAGTTTTGTCATGCCTCAGCTAACTACAGTTTCAATCCCTTATGATTTTAGCCATCGACTTTGTATTTAAACAAAAGAGATTATATTACAAAATCACACTCTATCCATCTATTCCTAAATATAAGAGATGGTACTTTTTTTTTGAGAAATTAATCAAATGAAATGAACCACTTGAGCACAAGGTATTTCTATACTCCCTCTATTCCAAAATATAAGATCACTTTAGCAAGTTTGGAGAGATTAAGGAAGACATTCCAATGAGTTAAGATTACATGAAATTTCCAAAATACCCTTCACCTAAGTTTTAAAAATATTTACTCACCTTCTTCAAACCACTATTTTTTGGGTGAAAAGAGTATATGTGTAATTTGGAGAAAACTTGAGTCAAATTAGAAAGTGATTTTATATTTAAGAACAAGATCTCCTCCATAAAGTGATTTTATATTTAAGAACGGAGAGAATATTATATTATATGTTAGCTTGTAAGTTAAATGAATTAGTTTATAGAGGAGTCAAGGAAAATTATTTTTAAGCAAATTTTTTATTTTTAATTTTTTCTTCAAAAAACATTCATCTCTTATTTTTGGAATTGGAGAGAGTAAGAGCATACTCTGTGGATTAGACTGAAGAGTCAAAGTCATACAATCGATGAGTTAAAGACAAATAAAAAACTAAAAGGATTTCATATGGCAAGGGATCCCTCAACTCTTTTTGGTGATGAGTTTCCTTGTCATAAAAAAGGAGTAGACAGACTTAATTGTATTTGAACGGTCCGATTACACCAATACAATATAAATTTAATTTAATTTGAATTATGTATCTGTTTTAATAAATGAAATTCATAAGGTCTAGACTCTAGATATATACAATTAACTCTCACTACTCATATTTTTAGTAGGAAAATCGATTCCACTTTTATGTGTCCTTACTGCTTTTTCTCTGCATGATGAAAAATTAATAAAATCAAAGAATAAAGAGAGTTTTGTAGCACGAATGAAAGCATGATTAGGTTATTACTTAGTTAAATGTTAAATTCAAGATAGAGAAAATCACATATAATAGACAACTGAATTTTAAAATTATTTTAACTAGTCGAGTAGTAGAATTAATTAGTGGAATAACATCATTAAGTATACAAAATATCTTTTCTTATTAGATCTTAAAATGTAAGTGTTATATATTTGTCAATTAAAAAAAAGTTTAAGGTTTATATAATTGGATTTACCGCCAAAATATGAATTTTGGCGTTATTTAGAGTCGTACCTTGAGATAGAGATCAATAGCGCGGTAAAGATCATCGTCAACCTTGCGAGCAGCCTTAGGAATAAGAACAGCGACGCCATTAAACTTGGAAATACTGAGCCCACCAAACAGCGCAATCTCCGCCAAATACGCGTCCACCGTCTTCGCCACGCGCTCCATCCCACCGGAACACACCTCCCTATTATTCTCCTTCTCCACATACCCCAACACCACCCTCCTCACACTCTCCACATCAATAATCTCCTCCTCTCCTTCACTACACGACAAAACCATCAAATCCTCCACCGCCACCTCCTCCATCATCTCCCATATCCTCCTCTCCACCTCAGCTCTACACTTCGCCGTCGCTCCCGCCGACACCGCACTCCGCAGAACATAGCACAGGAAGCTAACCGAGAAAATCGATCTCTCTTTCGGAAACAGCGACACGATTGTTTCGATCATTTCGGCTAATTCGGTTTTGGTGATTTCCTCTGAATTAGCCAATAATTTCTCGGTGTAATTAACTAGTGCAGTTGCTATGGTGGAGGGATTAGCGGCGAGTTTTTTCATGGCGGCGATGATTTCAGCGAAGGAGTGGAAATTTAGAGCGGTTAGCTCCTCCGACCACCAGTTCGCCGGAGATTTGGTCGGGAAGTTTGATTCCGTACAGGCGGTGTAGCTTATGGCTTCGACGCAGCGTTTAGTGAGGTTGATGTCGTCGGCGAAAGGGAGGAGATGGCAAGATTTGAGGACTGAAACGGCGCCGTTTAGGCGGGAGAAGGCGACCTGAGAGAGGAAGGCGTCCGTACGGTCGGCGAGGTCGGCGATTTCGAGATACTCGGCGGCGCAGTGGAGGGCGGCCACGTTGTGAATAGTGATCTCGAAGTTGACTCCGTAGCAGAATTTGACCAATTTTTCAAATATTTTTGGGCCTCCAGGAATGTCGGAAAGGTTGATTCTTGTTACTTCACTTGGGTCGCATTCTTTTATTAGTTGCCTTATGTAATTGCTCTTTGGTGCCACCATGTACTGTCCAATCAAAAAAAAAGAAGAAGAAGCAGCTAGTTACATTACAGAGACTTATTTTTAATATGTAAGTTTAAATCATAGACCAATATGACTGGAAAAGCAGGAGCATTCTTCAGGATATTTTAGGCTTCCTAGCTTCTAATGTTGGGTTTTCAGTTTCTTTCTTCCCTAGACTTGGAAATGTTGTAGCAGATTGTGTCGCAGCAGAGGCTTTTAAAGAGATGTGCCCAATAGGGTGGGTTACACAACCATCATCTCTTTTGCTTTCACTTCTAACAATAGATGCGATGAAGTCTAATATGATAAATCTGGATGCTTCGTATTTTACCAGAAAGAGGGTGTGGGATGAGGATTCTCCTTGCAGTTTTCTTGTTGGTCTAGTAGTTATTGCTTTTGTTGTTTATGTTCTGTTGTGTTGTTCGTTGTTTTTAAGGTTGTATTGCAAACTCTTTCCTAATTTATTTGATAATAGATGGCATCCTTTTGATAAAAAAAAAAAAAATCATAGACCAATGAAACAGAGTTAAAAGAAGAGTTAGTTGTTGTACCTTGTGGAGGGAGAAACTTGTGCCTCCCACTTCAACAATAAGATCAGAAGGTAAATCATGAGAGTGTATCCTGTAAAAACATGACTAATTTTATTATGCACGCTTGGTTTTATACTTCTATATGGCATGCATCAGTTGTAATAACCGTAGGGTGTATATGTATAGAAATAGAGAGAAGTACCATTGGCCGGTTCTCTCCATGGCAATGGAGAGTCTGGTGGTGTTTGGGTCTGCCATGGAAGTTTGGTTGTGGAGTTGTGGTGGTTGAAGGTGACAGTCGAGGGAGTGGTGGTTCGGATAAAATGGAGGTTGTGTTTTGAGTTAATATAGGAAGATTTGGGAGGTTATTGGCGTTGAGTGTATTGGAGTGTTGTGGGTTTATCTGGACTGTGTTATAATTGTGGGGAGTTGTATGTTGTGACTTATGACTTGTCTTTTTCCTCTGATATATTAATATCACCTTTTTCAGGCGATTGATGTTTCCCTCATGAAAGGAATAATTTTGGTAGGTCATTGTCTTAATTTAAAATTTAATAAATACTCTTCACATCAAGGGGAAGTTGAAATTCAATGCTCTATATACCTAAATGGTCAATATTGGATTGGGAATTGAGACTATCTCCAATGCACCATATGATACATGGTCAGCATTGGATTGAGAGTTGAAACCATCTTCAATGCTCCATAGTCCATAGTCGTGCTCAAACAGAGCTTGTTATAATTCTTATCTCGTAACATCTGTTTTCATGCTTATATGGAACTAGCTTAGTCTAAATCTTGAGCGCTATGATAGAATATCCTATATTGACCCCTTATACATGGGAATGATAGGGAATCAATTTGTTATACACCACTTACCATATGAGAGCCCTTCTAAATGTAAAACTATTCTTATGTACTGATTTGTACAATACAAATATAAAATCGCTCAAAATGAAGAGAACTGTATCGGTTACCATATTTAGCCATCAAATTATTTTGTCAGCGATAACTTGAGTTGTATCTTTATCATCAGTAAGCATTTTTGCATTAATGAATATGATATATAGATGACACTATAGCATATTATAATTGAAGGAAAGAGTGAGATGCATGGAGAAGGTAGGGAGAATAATAGAAGATGGTGAAGGGAGGCAGATAGAAGTGGGGCAGGATTGGGAAGATATATGGTGTGATGAGAAAGGGGTCCCAGGGGATGTTGCGTCCACTAGAAGACGCGTGGCTTATATTGGAAGTTGGAAGTCAGCAGAAGCAAGCAAGCATTCCCTGGGCCAGGCTGATAGCGATGATGGCCCTAACCGGGCTGCACATTCACCCTTCCAGCTGCGACTCACGCGTGTTTCAGTGGGTCCAGTGGGTTGCTTCTCACATGGGGGACTATCCTGGTGTGGGCCTCATATACACTAAGCCCATATGAATCTGATGTGTACCCAGCCTCTCCCTTTTCAGTGTTTGTTGCCGTTTTTTTATTAATCACAGCCCGATTTAATTCAAACTCGAGGGTAGAAGTGTTGCCCACATAGGTAAGGTTGTCCACTCTCTCAATGAAAATAATTTCGGAATTTGAATACGTGTTCTCATCGAGTTGTTGCTCACTTACCAGCTCAACCAACTACCCATTGGTTGTTGCCCTTCTTTTTTTGGTTACTAGTGTTTGTTGCTTTCCTAAAACTTCATTATGCAGTATATGCACTGCTCTCTGGCTCCACTTCTGCTTTTAAATATATTTTCTTCTTTTTTCTTTTGACCTGATTAGATATTTAGTTCTTGGTTTGATGGTTTGATTTCTCTTTTCCTCCCCTGAGGAGCCCGTTTGGTTTATGCCAAAGGAGGTCATGTAAGGAAATGAAATGGTGGTGCCTGGTGGGTATGGATTATGTTTTTCAGGTTTAAACTAAAAAAAGAGCCTTCTGTATTCTTTCATGATTATAATCTGGCAATGAATAGTATTGATTAAAACGAGCATATACAAAAAGTAAACAAAAAATTTTTATGAGCTGGGGTTTAAGCCAGAATAACAAATATCCCTTTTGATCTTATAGGCGGTCAGTTGTTCATCCAAGTGGATCCATGAATGATTTCAATTTCTTCAATCGAAATGGATTGAAATATGAAAAGCAAGTCGTCATTAAAACATCTATGATATCGGCCTTTCTTTATTCGAAATTTTGGATAACTTGTGGTGGGCAGATAAGAGGATCCAACACGTAAACAAAATACTCAACTACTATACAGTGATGGGGTGACGCAACTAATATCACTTAGTATCCATTTGGCAGCTTCGTTACAAGCTCCTAACTCAATCACATGTGCCTAATAATGGTAGTCTCTCGTACTAATTTCAAAGAAAGATGAGCTACGATCGACTTTGTTTCACGTCAAGTTTTGAAGTTCGTGGTTCTACTCAAAGCTATACATTGAGGTTTTGACTTTTGTCAAGTACGGCACTATTTTCATGGGCTCGTGTTCAGTCTCTGCGTCACAGGTTAGAAATCCTGTCGCTGTGCGATTGATATTAAAACTTGCCTACATGTAATTAATTAATCAAGTTGATGATTAATTTGTGTGTCAATTGATTGCCATCCATTAAAAATAATGCGAGTACTTTTAAATTTTTTGGTGATATAGTACTTCTAAGTTTTTTTCTTATAACAAGTACTTTTAAGTTTTGACCCCGAAACAAGTGGCAGTTTATCTAGCATGGATGAATGGTCAAATATATGTACTTGTAACGTGTACGAGATTCAATCTATGTGGAAGAAATACGCTCTTTTACTATTTAAAAAGGAGCAAAGTATAAATATATTCATGAAGTAAAAGGGAAAAAATGCTTATATACTTGGGTGGATAAACATATGTGATTTTTTTTTTAAATGAGGCAAAAATGCTGCTACGGTCACTTTAACTCAACGTTTGACACCTTTTCATTTATAGAATCATGTGTGTCATGCTCTAAAAAGTAATAAATGTTAGTTTAATTTGACTATCATAACTATCTGTCCCATTTTAATATTAATAAAGTTATCTGTACTTTTGTACACAGGGAAACTTTATGGTGTTAGATCATATTCACAAATATTTTATGAATAGGTTTACATATTTTTTTAACCCCAATATATTTACATGTTTAACAAAATAAAAACACGTATTATATTTAAATTAAATTTGCTACGTAGCTACCCTACCTAAACCCCAGAACACACGATGTATTTAAATGTGACCAGTCACCATATTATCTCCCTAGCTCCCTGACCATTTCTAGTTGTGTAAGGGACAAGGCTTGAACTTTTCTAATAATCGCCCAGTTCAAACTCTTACACGTTATAATATGCACCATTTTGATGTAATTTTGTTATTTGGTTTTGCGATGCACATGAATTAAGTACCTTCCATAACTAAAGAGGTTGAAAAGATGTTAGAAAGATATATAAAATTACTACTTCTCCTATCTGCAATATAAGAGCCCAAAATTAAATGATTTTAATCTAAAATATAACGTGTTTTTGCAAATAATGCGTTTTTACACCCCTAACTCTTTCCTGCACCCAAAATTGAATGATTTTGATATAAAATATAATAAATTTTTATCTCATCATTTAATATGTTTTTCCTTCTTTAATTTACCTCTAACTCTTTTTCTTATTATTAGCTCATATATTTCTTTCTCTTAATAGTATTATATTAAATGAGATAAAATTGAAAAGGGAGAATTAACTTCAAACACCAAACTAGCTTGTATATGTTTTTTAAAGAATAGTCTTTTAGCGACTGAGCTCTTATATTATGGATTAGAGAGATTATTTATTAGCATATAAATATGAAATACTATTGTAAAAAATTTATTAAAAAGGACAACAATACAGGTAGCCAGGTTTGGTCGTTATTTTTTTTAATCAAAAGACAAACACTAACGGCTTGAAGTTACAAATAAAATCGAACCTGCAACTCTACCCTTAAATGGGTGATGTCATATCACTGGATACAAGACCCTTGGTGTCATGCTAAAATTAACAAATATGCATGGATTATTTTACAAAAGAGTTGCATTGTATTATGAATCAATAAATTCTTCTAAAAGTGGTTTATTTTGTGATTAGAACGACATGACGATGTAGTACAAGGACGCAATTAATAACTCACCTAAACATGACGCTGCTAATTAAGCTAGTAAATGATCTATTGGGGCTTGTAATATCAGGTTTCATCCAATCAAACAAATCGGATTGGAATTGAAATATCTTCATGACATGGTTTGTAATTTGTAACTGCCATACATTATTTGTCATGTTATCTAGTTTAATTTCCGATGCCTATCTTGGGATTAAGATATATGAACTACTACGACTTGTTGTTTCAAGTCAATACCCATCAAGTTGGGTTAAATTAATATCCTGGGCCTTCGTACCAAACGCGACATTTAATTCATAGGCCATGGAGGAATGCTCAAATCAACGTTTGCCGTGAAAATTGATTCAGTGATGTGTTTTAATTTTATAATATCTAACTATACAATCATACGTCATGCACTTGATATTCGCCGGCAATTAAAAACGAAACATATTTTTAATAACCGCCTAATATTGAGTTTAACTCAAATTTGGGCATGTGAATTACGAGAAAAGCACATAAAAACTGTTGTGAAACATTAATAGAAATACATGAGCTAATAATATGGTCGGTCTCATAATTTTATATAAATCTTAGGTTTTGTCTAGAATAATTTCAATTCGTGGTTTCAAATTTTGTTCTTAAAGTTTATGCTGTTGAAAATGTTAGAAGCAATAGATTCATTTTAATCATCACGAATATGGTACTAAAATCTCTATTCCTGCTCATGAGAAATATATTTACAGAGCGATTGACACGCATTTGGTTAAAAATAATATAAATTAGTGCACAACTATTTAACGAGTGTTTTTAATAAGTGTTATTGTGAGAAATAGACCGAACAATCAGACTGATCCAACAGTTTATCGATTCAGACGTCAGCTTGATGATCATCGATTTGACTGTCAGCTTGAGCAATTTGACCACTAAAACGTGACTATAATCCCTCTCCAACTCGTCTTTGAGTTCAGCTTTTACAACTATGTATTTAATTAAAGTATAAAACAAATCAAATTATTCAATCCATTGTAAAAACTTACATTGCATATAAAAAATTAGTCCACAATATAAACTCGTTGTTATGAAATTATTCTTACTTCTTTCTATTTAATTTTCTATAGTGCATTAAATGAGGTGATTTGATGGACACATGATATGACGCTCAAAATTTATATAAGAATGTCTCTAAAATGATATTCTTATAGTAACTACTACAAATTTATCACAAATAATTAACTCATTAACTAATTTGTTTTGCTAGCAATCCTGTTTTTTTTTGTTACAATCTTGTTATTCTTTGATAACCACGTGTGAATCCTTTTAATGATAAATTAATTGTTCATTTTTGAATTGAATGGTGATCAAGGAATAATAATATTAAGTTGAACACGACTTCATATTTTTTTGTCTATCTGAGTGCTACACAAACATAAAATATAGTTGTGCGTTTAGGTTTCAGAATCGAATTTAGTTTGTTTGAACTGTCAGGACACATATAGGATTATAGGAAGATCATCATTTAATAAAAAATTAAAATAAACTATTTTTACCGGCCTTCCTCTCTTTTGACAAGCTTTTTCATAGCGGCTGTAATATATTGCATACACTCCCTCTTTTTCTTTTTTCCGAGAAGGAAAACATCTTTTACAATATGTGTATTGATTATTCAATGTATTTATTTGACTAACTTTGTCATAGCGGCTGTAATATATTGCAAATATTCCCCGCCAACTCTAATCGTTACGTGTATTCACAATTTAGTATGAACACAAAGTAACTAATTAGAAATCATTCCAATAAAGAAGTCGATATTGATTTTATGCCATCTGGCAAAATAACCAATATTCAGGGAATCCTCATACATACCATATATTATTTATTTACTCCTTCCGTTCCTAAATATAAGATCACTTTGGTTAATTTGGGGAGATTAAGGAAGACAATAAAATTACATGATCTTCCCAAAATCCCCTCAATTACTTAACTTTAAAAGGAGGAGGAGTTTTCAATGAAAAGATGGAGTATAAGGGTAGTTTGGGCAAAACTTGAGATAAAATAGGAAGTGATCTTATATTTAGGAACTTATCCACTTCCCCAAAGTGATCTTATATTTAGGAACGGAGAGAGTATTTATTTACTGTGTTCCTAGACAAAACAAAAAATTTGGTGCAATTTTTTCAGAAATAAAAAAGTTTAAATAAGTCATTTAATTATAACATATTGTGTATTATTCCCTTCGATCATAAATTTAAGACATAGTTGGTTAATTTAAAGAACATTAAGAAAGTTGAATAAATTACTTATAAGATTTATTTACCTGATTTTTTTACTAATACACATAATAAGTTACGCTTAAGTGATTTAGCTCCCTTAACATTTCCACTACCATGAAGTAATCAACTACTAAGTCTTATTAGTTTTTTCAATTCAAAAATTTTAAGAAAGAGGTTTTGCCCACCCACAATGATGAGGACTCTATTCCAATATTATTAGAGTATTTTGGAAGGTAGTTAGTTGTTTTTTTTTTTTCACTGTCCCAAGTTTGGCGCCAAAAATTGTAGTTGAACCGTTTCAACGCCATCACTATTTTGTTTATTGAATTGAATATGATTGTGAAATTGGTGGGGTCAGGTCAGCTTCCTTTGTAGCATGTATCTGTACATTTCTATCCAAAACCTCTCTTTCAACATCCAAAAGTCAAAACCACGGGTCCAATTAGATTATATCTCTCCTCTTTATTTATGAATTTGCTAATTGCTAATTCCATTTCCATGCCGCGTCCACAGTGACGACAGGGATTGAAATCTTAATTAGCAACTACGACTTAAATTCCTTAATTTTTTTGTACCTGGTCAGAATTTAACCATCCTTAATGCCATTTCAAACTCCGGTCATTCTAGATTACTATGTTTACTTCTTCTCCTGGTACTTTTAGCTTTATGCCCATTCCTATTATTTAATTTTATTCTTATTATATATAGTCTTGCTTCACAAGTTACAATTGTTTTGCCTCCTCTTTTTGAATCCGCAGGTTTCATCTGCTATTCAGAAAGTGGGTAGCTCTGATTGGCCTAAAAGGTCTGGTTTTTAATTTATCAGCTTATAGATTAGTTGTTATCTTGCTTCACAAGTAAGAGTTATTGATATTTGTTGATTTTGAATTCATAGGCTTATGATTGCTTGCTGTGTTCATGAATTTATAGAAGTCCAGCGATTTCTTTAAATCATGATGTATCTTTCGAAGTTAGGGAAGTGTGAAGCTGTGTTCAGCTTATGGTTCTGTTTCTGGTTGCTTCTTGTTGCTGGACAGGGTTCTATTGACCCTGATGAAGGTATTTGTTCCTCCAATCTTGTGTTCTAAGGGCTGCTTTTTGTAGTAGTAAATACACCATCATCTTTGAGTGCAACTAATTAAATTTACTCCCTCCATTACTAAATATAAGATCAAATTACCAAATTTGATTAGATTAAGGAAATTAGTTAAGTTAATTAGAATCATATGATATCACTGAAACACTCTAACCATAAATTTTTATTCTCATATTGTCGGGCTTGTTTATCATTGATGAGCGTCAATAGGGGATAATTTGGTGAAAAATTTACAAACATAAGAAAGAGTTCTTATCTCTTCATTTCTCGAAATAGGTCCTATATTTTGGAAGCTTATTATGAAATAGTTAGTATGTGTTTGAATTATACTGTCCCAACATCTAGGATATCTAGTTTTGTGCCGTAGCTGCAATATTCTCACTCATTGTGTTTGACTTATTCAAGTTATTATTGATTTTGATGCAAGAGTTTCTTAAAAAATTATTTTTACTGCTGGTTCCATGTACAAGTGATATTTTGGGAAAGATGAGTACTACTACGTGTTAAGAGATGAAAAAGTAGATGTTTGCAATGCGTATTAGTAAGATTGATGGTATGATGAATTAATTTACATTGATTTGCAGTTAACGCATTGAGAACCATCAAAAACCGTTTGATCGATCCTAGTGGGAATCTGAACGACTGGAATAGTGGAGATCCATGTACATCTAACTGGAGAGGGGTTTATTGTTTCAACAATACACTCGCTGATGGCTATTTGCATGTGCAAGAATTGTATGATTTTATTCCTTCAATTCCTGTGTGTGTAGATAAAAAATTTGCACCATCACCAAAAGTTGCCAACTTAATATGTGTGTGTATTTGGGTCATGGCGCAAATTTTGGTATAATACTTTTTTTGACATAGGTTGATGTAGGCGACCCCATCTAGTGGGATAAAGTTTTGTGAGGGTGTACTGTGGTTGTTGAATTGATGAATTTGGATATCTTCAAGATTTTTTTTTCTTAGTTTGACAATCTATCAATGATCAATTAATTTTTACCTATTGTACAAACATTGGTTTCCAGCTCCCATTCAAGTATTTAACTATAATTTTCACACATTTGATTTAGAATTATCTTTTTTTTTTCTTTTCCTTGATTTATTATTATTTTCTTGTTTGTATGTAGGCGACTACTGAATTTGAACTTGTTTGGCGTTTTGGCACCAGAGATTGGAAATTTATCGTATATGGAAATAATGTAAGACCGGGTTTTCGTTTATGTCAATAATGCAATCTCTTAACATATTTGAAAAATTATAAATTTGAAATTCCTAGATGCTGCTTATATAGACATTATGACCCTTTGGTGGCTTATGATTTCCTTCTTCCCCTGATATAAGCTTTCCTTTTATTTCTCGAAAGGGACTTTATGTGGAACAATATAAGTGGGAGTATACCAAAGGAAATTGGCAACATCAAAAGTTTGCAACTCTTGTAAGTTCATGTTATGCCCCAATATAATCTTAAATAACTAGTTATTCACTTACGTCAGAACTTGTGTGTATTTTAAGCCAATTAAATTCCAATATTGGTTCATTGAAGGGGAAGTAATTAGATTGTTAGCTTATAAGCTTACAAGGATGTTACCATTTTAGGAATATCATCACTACTTTGTTTCTCATTTTTAATGCATCACTTTGTAGGCTTCTGAATGGAAATGAATTTGTTGGTCAGCTGCCTGAAGAGCTTGGTTATCTTCCAAATCTGAATAGAATACAAATTGATCAGAACAATATAACAGGACCTATTCCTGCATCCTTTGCAAACCTAAACAGCACAAGGCACTTGTGAGTTCTTTATTATGAAAGCAGAGTTTAAGAATGGCAATTTTTTGGCAATTTTATATAAGTTTAATTTTTTGACTTCCTTTGCCCATGTGCTTTATCTCACCCTGCCTACTCAAAATGGAGCAGTCACATGAACAATAACTCACTTACTGGACCTATCCCTCCAGGGTTTTCTCGCTTGTCAAGCCTTGTTCACCTGTAAGTTTGTTATTAGATATGTTGTTGACTTATTAGAACCTATGAACATATTTTTTTGAGATTTTGTTTAATGACTTTATCTTGTTGACAAGATATATCTTTGGATGCAGCCTTCTTGACCACAACAAGTTAACAGGAGACCTTCCAGATGAACTCTCCAAGATGCCAAGCATACGCATAATGTATGGTTAAACTCCACTACCAATTTAACCTTCCTTTAAACATTCTTGTAGCTTGAATTTTCGGATAAATAAATTTTAGATAACTCAGATTTATTTAAATTTGAATAATGAAAGATTAGACACAATTATTGTAGTTGAATGCTTGAAGTTTATTAATCTATTTTAGTGTATTTAGTAATTTTGCAAATTATCAACTAGCTATGACTTGTTTTAGTTTAACCACTAGTCTCAAGTTCGAGCATTACATATGCAATCACGATTACTTGGAGGTAGCAAGGTCCCCATTGTGGATCTAGATTATCGTGAATTAGATTAGTGTTGCAAATTGTGATATGTTTTAATTGGATAAATATTGAAAGTTAGAGCTATATAGTCACTGTTTGGCTTGAAATGTTATTTATGGTTTAAAAACAAGGAGTCGAGGAAATTGACAAGACAATTTAGTAGTGTTCGGTACAAAACAGAAGAGTGGATTCCTTGCCAAAGATTCAATATCATAATTGTGATACGCTAATTCATGAAATTTGCTATCTGCTAATATGAAATTTTTCATAATTTTTTATTACTGTATAAATTAATAGATGTTACTTTGCTGAATAATCAAAGTCATTAAATTATTTCTTCAATCTTGTTCTCACAGCCAGCTTGATAACAATGATTTTGGCGACGCTACCATTCCAGATTCATATGGCAACATTCCGACATTGTTGAAGTTGTAAGTACATTGTGTACCCCGTCGATTGAGGTTGAGATGTATAATTAACATTTTGTCAGTACCAATGTGATTCCATATAAAAATGATACTTATTCAAAAGAGAGTGTTATGCAAAAAAGATTGGGAGGAAGAAGAGTAGATAAGCTCATAAGGGAAAAGGATACAATTGCAAACATTATTCTTAATCCACATGTGCAAGACAATTTTCCTGAATACCTTTATGAGTTGTGCCAAACTCAAACATGGAGTAGTTAACGTCAATAATTTGGAGGATGCCTCTTAAATTTCCAAGTCATAATTTGGAAGGCTAAATGTCGAAGTAGACCAGTAATATCATCTATTTTTTCTTCCAGGAGCCTTCGGAACTGCAACTTGCAAGGACCAATCCCTGATTTCAGCAGTATA
Source organism: Mimosa pudica (assembly GCA_029929735.1). Classification (NCBI taxonomy): domain Eukaryota; kingdom Viridiplantae; phylum Streptophyta; class Magnoliopsida; order Fabales; family Fabaceae; genus Mimosa; species Mimosa pudica. The sequence continues at coordinate 12,310,428 of JAKELP010000004.1, read as the reverse complement.
CCAAGCCTTCTATATCTGTATGTTATTCTAATTTTGCCTCAACTTAGTTTATAACTGGTGAATCATCAAATTGTTTTTTAGAGAAATCCCATTTGACTGAGTTTTAGACGTGCACATTTTGAAGATGGTCTACTGAGCATTTCATATCTTCTACTGACTATCCTTTGCTTCAATTTCAGTGACCTCAGTTCCAACCAATTGAATGGATCGATTCCTTCTAATAAGCTTTCTAACAGAGTCACAACCATGTAAGGATTTCTTCCATTCAAATAACATGTCATCTATTTTACACTAATCAGGCATTCGATTATTTGGATTCCCAGTGTGGTTGATCTACTGGTATTTCAAGCATTGACAAATCTAAAGAGTATGATACCTTGAGATTCTTTACTTATTATTTTTGGCTCTGAGGAATTTTGCAGTGATTTGTCATACAACAAGTTTACTGGAAACATTCCAACCAGCTTTTCTGGCCTCCCAAATCTTCAATTATTGTAAGTTGTCTTCTGTCTTTTTCGTTTTTCTTCTTCTACATCGATATAAAATATTGTATGTATAATGATGTAAACTCTTTGCCACCTTACCACAATTCCAAATTGAGTATTCTTGGACTTTTCAGCTGAGATGTTATTGGTTTTGATATTACTAATTATCTCAGTTTCAAGATGTTGGATTGTAATTTTAACACATAAGGTTTGCAGGTCACTTTCGAACAATTCGTTGAATGGCAGTGTTCCTTCCACCATTTGGCAGAACAGTACAACAAATGAAATGCATGGATTGATCTTGTAAGCTTATACGATAATTCAGAATCATCCTCACATATGGACTTAAGCATTCTCAATTAACTGAGTGACATTTTGTGATCTTGGATATTGCAGGGATTTTCAAAACAATCAACTTACAAGCATATCAGGCACTATTGATCTTCCTCCTAACATCACAGTCAGGTATGATTCTAATGTTGCTTTGCTCTCGGTACCAAAATCTGGATAATAAAGGATTCCATCTTCAGTCACATTGTTACGGATATTTTTGAAGTTGTATTCTTTTACTAAAATTTGAAATTTGTTCCAACATCAAATTAGTCATACATTCCATCCCATATGACTTAATTATGAGACTATATGAACCTTGTTGATTTTCAGGCTTGAAGGAAATCCTATTTGTCCCAATGACACTCTTGTTAAGTTCTGTGGATCTGCAAGTGCCAATGACACAAACAACTCGAGTCTAACAGACTCCAGTGCTAACTGTCCCCAAACATGCCCTCCTCCTTATGAATATTCCAGAACATCTTCAGTGAAGTGTTTTTGTGCAATGCCATTGCTCATTGGTTATCGACTGAAAAGTCCTGGATTTTATGATTTTGATCCATACCAGGCAAAATTTGAGAACTTCATGGCATCCAATTATACTTTAACAAATAACCAGGTTGATATTGGCACCCCTAAAATGCAAGGACTTCGCCTGAAAATGTACTTGAAGCTTTTTCCAGAAGCCATCAACGACGAAAGCCCCCGCACTTTCAACGAAAGTGAGGTTGTGCGTCTTTATAACATGTTTACAGGATGGGTTGTTTCAGACAATGAACTTTTTGGACCTTATGAGCTGCTGAACTTCACTCTTCTGGGTCCTTACAAGGATAGTAAGTCTCAGAAATTACTTCTGATCTGCCAAAAGGCTTGCCTTGTGGATTAAATGCATACATCATAATATTGACTTTAAAAATGCGACTAAGCTTTTTAAGCTGGTCGAAAGAATGATGCTCATGACGTATAAATATTAATTTAAAATTTATGTTGTACTTTTCGGAGTAACTTCAGTAACAAGTTAAGTTAACATTAGATACTTAATGTCACTTTAGCCTGTCAATGAACACATTGTTGTGTCATACTACCTCTGGTTTTAAATATAAGATATAATTTTTAGTGCCTTTCTCATATTGCTCGTGATTGTCACAGTGTTGTTTGGCCCCGCCAAAAGTTCAGGGATAAGCAAGGGTGCACTAGCTGGTATTATCTTAGGGACAATTGCTGGTGCAGTTACATTATCTGCAATTGTAACTCTTCTTATCATGAGGGTGCGTATGAGACAGTACCATGCGCTTTCATCAAGGCGACAATGTGAGTACCACATCTTAAACCATGTCTTATAGTAAACTTTCAAATGAGTTAATATCTTTCACATATTGACATAGGCCTTCTATTTATTGACAGTTTCTAGGATATCAATAAAAATTGAAGGTGTAAGGAGCTTCACTTATGAAGAAATGGCCATGGCTACTAACAACTTTAGTGACTCTAGTTTTGCTGGCCAAGGGGGCTATGGGAAAGTATATAGAAGTGTTATTACTGATGGCACTGTTGTTGCAATAAAACGTGCACAGGTGGGGTCACTGCAAGGTGAGAGGGAGTTCCTTACAGAAATACAATTACTATCAAGGTTACATCATCGTAACCTTGTGAGTTTGGTTGGCTATTGTGATGAAGGAGGTGAACAGGTACTTTTTGTTTTTGAAATATGATAACTGATGATGTCCAAATTTTACTTTTATAAAAAAGTTTCAATACTTTCAATATTCAAAGTTCTGATATCTCCAAGTGTTATGAGCTTTGTTCCCACATGTTGAATTCATGAGGATAAGATTTTAATTGAAAAAATGCTGATTTAGAACAACGAATTAAAAAATTGATCATTGTGAACATGATGTTAAAGTTTCCTCATCTACCATGTGAGTCGTCTTTTCTTTGACTGTTTTGGATATTTTCCATCAATTTGAGTTGTTTCTTTTATTTGCAGATGTTGGTTTATGAATTTATGCCAAATGGCACGCTAAGGGATCATCTTTCTGGTACATCTCTTTGTCTCATTATCAAAATCTGTAGTATGCTTTCTGCTCATCTTCCGGATGTTGATATTTATATTGCATTTTACTAGTAACTATCCACGGCAACTAGTATATCTTTCCCACCAAATGTAGTTCCAGCATTTGATGCTCAAAGATATTTTGCTGAATCTAGTTTGATTTACAATTAACGTATGTTCTCATGGATGTACATCTATTTTCACGACAGCTAATTCGAAACAGCCTCTAAGTTTTGACACGAGATTGAGGATTGCACTAGGGTCAGCTAAAGGCATCCTGTATCTACATACGGAAGCTGATCCTCCAATATTCCACAGAGATGTCAAGGCCAGCAACATATTATTGGACTCCAGGTTAAATGCTAAAGTTGCAGATTTTGGACTTTCACGTCTTGCTCCAGTTCCAGATACTGAAGGAATTGTTCCTGCTCATGTATCAACAGTGGTAAAGGGAACCCCGGTAAAATTGCCATCCTAATTTTGCTAAAATATCATGCATAGTTATAAGGATAAGATCAAAAGTTTAGTTTGTAGGATATGGCAGCCCAAGTTAAAAGGTGATAATATTTTAATACTCCTATTATGCAATAGTCGTATCCTTACTTCCCACTATTTACACCAGCACGCTTCTTACAAGTGAGGTTAATGTACTTGGTGATTGATTACCTCTTCACTGCTTTAATTTTGCAGGGCTACCTTGACCCAGAATACTTTTTAACTCATAAGTTGACCGACAAGAGTGATGTTTATAGTTTTGGTGTTGTACTACTGGAAATTTTGACAGGGAAGCCACCAATCTCACATGGAAAAAATCTTGTCAGAGAGGTACATATATTTCACACATGGACTTGATTTTTGTCCCTACTATGAGTGATTGAGTCAAGAAGAAAGTTTAATTCCTATAGATTTAGTGCAATCCTGTAAATCATACAACTGTACAAGTGTTGTAAAGTGCTTGATGGTAATCGTGATTTTCAGGTTACTGTTGCATACCAATCTGGTGAAGTATTCTCCGTGATTGATCCACGCATGGGACCATATCCTTCTGAGCTTATAGGGAAGTTCTTGAATCTGGCCTTAAAGTGTACCAAAGATGAGCCAGATGCACGTCCCAAAATGGCAGAGGTGGTTCGAGAGCTTGAGAACATGTGGTCCATGATGCCAGAGTCCAATGCTAGAATACCTGAATATATATCAAGTGATTCTGGAAAATTGTTCAGTTCAACACCATCATCATCCTCTAATAGCAAAACTCCTTTTATATCGGTAGATTTGTCCGGTAGCGATCTTGTTAGTGGAGTAGAGCCAACTATCAGGCCACGGTAGAAAATGAAGTGGGGAAAAGACATACCAACATTCAAGTTGTGAAAAATGCTCCTAGGAATTTGTTGGCCATATGCTGAATGAGCCCACATTACACTGCTCCCATTTCTTTATGAGAAAACGTGATATATTTTCATGTATAGAAGATACTGTTGTCTACAACTTTTATACACACATTACTAGCATTTTGATTTGGGTCATTCTTGTCAATATAATTTTTAATAGGAGACTTTCTCCAATTTTCCCTTTCTTTGCATGCTTTCTTAGGACAACATGCAGAGCAATAGCAAGTTGTGCTTTTGTACAAGTTCCCGGTTGTACATTATACTTCAAGTTAACGTAGCTGATGTTAGTAAGCGAGCTTAGAATTATGGTTTCTACAGTAATGTATAATTTTCTATGGTAGTTAACTTCTGTAATTACACAAACAATTCAGATGGATGTCCTTGAAGAAGTTGTAGTTACCAATGTGATACTTGAAAGTGCTACTTATACATGCCCCACAATTTCGCCAAGTTAATTAGGATATTCTCTTGCAACATGACCGTATCGAATGAGTAAATTATTTCCAAACAAAAGAATTTCAAAAGTATAGTTATTCATTTGTCATGATAAAATTTGTCATTATACACGTCCAGACAAAGTTAATTCATGTATAAATGATCTTGTTTCATAAAACTCACTAATGATATAGTTAAAATTAAAAGTGAAGGAAGAACGTGTAGAAGAATTGGGGCAATATTTATTATGGATTGATTTGAAAGTAGAATGAGTTATTGAAAGGCCTCTGTCTGTCTCACAAACCAACCTCACTAGTTGGTACACAAGTGTCAAATTTATGATTAAAACGGCACAAAGCCTATCACAAACACAACATCAAAATCTAAACAAACAACTCCATATTATTTGCCGGTTGACAATAAAAAAATGATAATCCAATTCCAAATAAACTAAACTCATGGCATGATGTCAGTACCTGTGAGCCAACTTCGCTTTCTCCTGGTAGTGCTGAACATACCTACATCCATTCCATTCATAGAACAATTATATTATAATTATATTCAGTAATTTATTGAGTGAATGCACTCAAAGTCTGAAACTAAAAATTCCGTCATATTAGAACAAGTAATTATTTAAAGCTTAAAACAAGGGAATGGCCCCACTGACACTAGATCAATAGCAGGCCTCACAATTATGATACTACTTCTCGAAGCTTCATATAAAATCAAACCCTAATCTAAGCACCAATAAAAAATCAATACGCAAACCAAAGAAACAGGAAATTAAAGAGGAATAGAAGGAACTGACGAGTAGGTGCCAACGATGGGGCCTAACAAGAGGATGGTGCTGATCCAATCCGATGTGTGGATTGGAGATTTGTCTCTTTTCAAATTGGGCATGTCCAAGCCCAATCCAGTTCATTTCAGTAAACTAAAAGGATAATGTAATTAAATGTAATATACTATATCAAATTTTTATTTTTTATTTTGCTTCCTCAATCTAAAATACGAGTAAAATGTTTCTTATACATTATCCATTTTTATACACCTCTAAAATAAATGTTAACTCAATCTTATATTTAGGACTTGCAGATTGCAGATTTAAGAATATACTCCCTCCGGTCCTAAATATAAGAGCTAATTGACTTTTTTGAAAAATCCTAAAAAAAAGCAAAATAAGTTAATTATAAATTGATTTACCTGATTTTTTTCTCTTACACTAGTTTATTTTACCTATAAGCTAATGAATAATCTAAAAAGATATCAAATATGTCATAATTTAATAACCCATTTTGCAACCTTAATCTCTCCAAAAAAAGTCAATTAGATCTTATATTTAAGACCGGAGGCAGTAGTTTATTAATGATTTCTTTTACCAAAAAGATAATTCCCCCTACACATAAAAAATGATTCTTCTATTTAAAATACAAGAAGGAACTTTCGTGTATTATTGTGGGTGTGAATTAGCTTGACAAGGAAGCAATGTGGAAGAAAAAAGTCCTTTTTCAATAGATGGAACTCTCACGAAATGAGCACGTTATTTTACTTGTGAGGAAACCAATAAAGAACATGATTGAATTACAATGCTATTTGGATTTGTAAGTGAAAGATTTAACCAACCCAGGTAGTAACAAGCCGAATAAACATTTTACCATATGTGGTCATGACCCGAATAACAAGTAACCATTGAAGAAAATAATCCTTGTTAGTGTAAGTGCTTTTAAGTTAACCTCACTCCAAAATCAAATGATGGAAAATAAGTTAAGTGATAAATATAATGGGCAACTTCACCATTAGGTCACACTTTATGAGCCATGGCCCAATCAAAAGGTAACATAGCCCTCTTACACATAGTTTATTAATGATTTCATTTACCAAAAAGATAATTCCTGTACACATAAAAAATGATTCTTCCATTTAAAAAAATAACGTGGCATTATGTAATGGGAATATTTCAAATTTTTTTTAATAATGATTTCATGTTTTGCTCAAAAAAAATCTCGTTAGACATGTAGAAGAATGAATTAGATCCAGTGCAGCAGGCCGCGGAGTATGTCTCCACCTCCATGAGGAGATGTAACCATCATATCTCTAGTGTTTCAATAAATAATACTTGAATGAACATTGTTTCTCACAAATTAAATCACACTAATTCGAATCATTTACAAGCAATTACTTCAAGGATATTTTACTGCTATAATTTATAAGAATTTTAATTTAATGAGATACTTGCGTGAAGAAAAAAGCAAAGCCCAATTTGGCAAACAATGTTATTTTAAAACTGATGGCAAATAAAGTTCATGAAAGAGTTATGTCCAAAAAAAAAAAAAAAAAAAGTTCATGAAAGAGATTATGGAATGTTTGTTTATAATAGGATTACCTCCTATATGAAAATAGCTATCTAAAAACAATATTTGGACATTTGCATTGTAGTCTCAAATTAAGAGAATTACTATCAGGTGCAAATCAGTGAAACGCCTTGGTCAAGAAATGGAAACTCCAAAGATACTCCTAATGTCATCCTCATATGTTTTGAAGTATCGCTTCTTCAAGCATTCACATGGAAGCACACTACCATTTTTAGCGATTTTTTGCCCTCAGCTACTTCCATGATGCTCTGAATTGCATACATCTTCACTCATTTACTTTTCTTTCTTTTTTTTTTAATGAAAGAAATTTTAGGAAGGGGTTTGGGTTCAACCCAATCCAAAGGCATGACATCTAACTCATGATCCACTGGGGCCTGTCCCTGTGGGCTTTGGAGCATGACCAGCAAACCCTTTATGTCTATCCACACAGGTAGGTTACTCCCGATTTCACTTAGCTACGGAGATGTCTCCCCAAGCACCGCGATGGAGACACAACAAAATGTCACTCCCCAGGATCGAACTCGAGACATGGTGGTCAACCTGACGCTCATTGTTCAATCCCTTCGCCACTGAACTCACGGACGATGGGTTCATTTACTTTTCTTTCTACTCACTTGCTTTCTGCTGATCATTTTATTACTTTCCCTTTTCATTTTCATGATATTGTTAGAACTATGTAATCTTTCTTGATTAATATAATTTTGTCTTTTTTAAAAAAGAGAGAGAATTACTAGCAGACAAGTTTTAATGAGCTAATAATAACATTTACAAGTAAAAATGTCATTATTAATAAATGAAAAATATTACTATACTCAATTTACACACACATATAATACATGGGGTCTGAATATGTCATAAACAATTAATGCACGGAATTGGCCAGTAAGCGATAGTCCTTTCATTGTTATGCAAAATAAATAGCATATACCATTTCTATACCAAATTCCCAATCAATAAAGACCGAATTGAATCACCTAATAGCCATGCAATATATTCATACATATGATAAAAACAAGAAGCGAAGGGTGCGAAGAAAGATTCCGTGTAAAACATCAATGAAAACAACAGCTTCATTATCATCTTTGAAATTCTCAGATAAAGTTAAAATCCCATCAAAGCATGGCCAGGAGCTCAAAACTGTGAAGGGTAAAAAGGGTTTATGCTTAGATAGGGATTGAGAAGCTGATGAAGACACATTGGCCCATGATGGACACTAGAAATCTAGAATAACCCCACTTTACAAAGACAATCATTAACAAGTCAAAGCAAAAGCAGGATTATCTAAGGCTCATTAAAGTTAAAGACAATAACATCCACATCTTGCCTTCACTTCATTAGGCCCTACCATTCATTAGACATTATCCTTGTGATATGCCTCTTTTGCTTCATAAAGAGTTTGGTAAATCTTGGGAGCACCTCTGGCTAATTATACTTTTGTCTCACAGAAGTGGCCATGATCACCAAAGTGCTCTCTTATTGTGCTCGTTAAAGTAGGCATCTGATATTATATATTTGTGTGTGTATATATGAAACACCTCGTCACTTCAATACAGTCAATCAATAAATAGTTTATATCAATATGATGAGCTTACTTTCTAAACTGTTCATAACATTCCAACAAACCCATATTATATTTCTACATAGTATAATAAAAATTAATGTACCGGTTTTTTAAGCTACTTATGCAGTTGACTGTGACAATAAATATGTATTCCCCGAAACAAGGTCGTTTCTGCAAGGTCTTTCTTCTCATGTGCAGCTATACAGAACTTAAGATAGAGGAGAAAACATAAATGGCAGTGATTCGCAGTTAAAAAAGACCACTATTGATCAGTTTTGGCCCTTTTTATTTCATTGGAAGTGAAGGGAGAAACACTACCACTCAGTTGAGGACTCTCTTCTCTGAAGTTGGAATTGATCATTGCAAGTTCTCTTAGTTGTTGCCTCTTATAAAAGTCTTGTGACTCATCCTGCATATGTAAAGACAAATGTCATAAAAAAATCCAATGCTAACTCGGGTTATTTATACTGTTTGAATGGAGTTCTATATATATTGTCATCCCTAACAAATAGTGTATACTCCCTCCGTTCCTAAATATAGGACCTATATGACTTTTTTGAAAAATCCTAAAAAAAGCAAAAAATAAGTTAATTATAAATTGATTTACCTAATTTTTTCTCTTAAACTAGTTTATTTTACCTATAAGCTAATGGATAATCTAAAAAGATATCAAATATGTCATCATTTAATAACCTATTTCGCAACCTTAATCTTTCCAAAAAAAAGTTATCTAGGTCTTATATTTAGGAACGGAGGGAGTAGATTGTAATAATTTGTATTGAGAATCAAGAACAGAATAGTAAAGTTGCAAAGGAAATCCCCATACAAGTAGAAAGAAGTATGGCAGGAAATCTGACATTCATTTTTAGCTTGAAGAAAGCACTAAAATACCATCATTGTGTGGGACTTCAAGTACATGGTTACAACTAAGCAAATGCTATGCAACATTACTTAGTACTCAAAAGACACAGAATTGAGCAATTGTCATGGAAGAATGTGATTAAAATAACCAATGTAAAATGTCTTTTTAAGGAGTAAATAACAAATAGCTTAGAGAAAGATTACCACAGGTTTAAGCAGCTCTTCTATGATTTCCTGTGCTTGCCTCAGCCTAATATCAACAATATTGGCAGGCAGTTCAGCTTCAATCAAAATATGCAGAGGATCATTCAGGTGTTCATAGCCTTGTCTTCCCCTTAGTAACTCCTCCTTGAGAGTTAAAAGGAAGAGAAATGTAAAAAGTTACAAAACTAACATTTTATTGTGGAACCTAAAGAAACTAAAGCAAGAATTCACAAAAGAACTAAGATGGTTTCATGGCATTGAAAGAGATTGATACCTTGTCAGGGTCTTTTATTGAGCCTTTCCCTCTAATAAATACACGACAACCTGTTGTAGCCTCCACTCTCTTCAGTGAATTACCTCGGGGGCCAAGAAGACGACCAACAAAGTTGAACTGATAATTAATTGGATTTAGTGACATTTAAGTTGATAGAAAATATGTTTACAAAACAAGATATGTATTATAAAAAGCTTAAGGATTATAATGCATTTATATTATCTACATTTGTTACATTTGGGTAAGTATCCTTAGGAATATCCAACCGCAATATCCTCTTCACAATGGGAGAACTTGGAACAATTGGTGTTTGCCAATCCACACTGAATCCCTGTGCTCCAGCAAACCTCTGATGTATGATGAAATTAATCATTTTAGTATTTGAAAAAGCTAGACAGAAGAAACAGTCAAAGGAGACAAAAGGACCATCATAAGCAAGATGAAAGACAAAGGGTGAAACAGCAGGAGTGAAACATTAGTATATCTAACAAATATAAATCTAGAAGTAGCCACTGAAAGTTATGAACACCGAGCAAATTAGAGGATATTACTTAAAATAAACGGCTCAAAAGATAATAAACAACCCTGCCAGTGATCATCATTATATGAAATGCTTACTTCATGTGATAGGCTGTTCCATCCAGTGAAGTTTGGTAAGTTTGGTGTTATATCTGGTGAAGCCATAAGGCTTGGACTTCCAAATTGCATTCTATCCAAGTCATTAAACCCTTGGTTCATCATCAATCCATTCTTACCCGAAACTCTTAAAATTTCTGAATGAAGGAATATTAAATGTTAGAATGTTCACAAGAATGCAAGAACAATAACATCATTAATGAACTCTATTTCTGATGCAAGTTGTACAAATGATTTCTAAAGATTCCATCGTCATGCTAATCCAAAGAAGCAGCATAATTATTTGTTTTCCAAACATAGGATGGTGTACTATCATGTAGTACATATTCCAAAAAGAAATACAAATCTGCAGGCATTATTTGTTAATCGAATAATATCCAAAACTATCAGTCCACGATGCTTCTTTTTCATGAATTGACCAACAGGTGCTCTGAATTATGGACCTCTAGAAGTTATTTTCAATTTAGCACTATACAAGTGTTAGTACTTTAAAGAAGAACAGTAATCCACAGGAGAAGAATAACCAGATAAACTAGTCCAACTAAAGTGAAAATTGAGATGAGAATCAAGAATTAAAACTTCTTCAAATCAAATGAGAGTTTATATCAATCCATGGAAACATTAAAAAAAATCCTTAAATTATGAAAAAAAAAACCACCTTGATTCAGAAGTCGGCTGCAAAGAGGAAGAACTTCCATGAAGGGTGAAAGTTTCTGATGTTCAGCCAACAGCTCAGCTAAGTACTGACTAGAAGAAAAGCAAATAAGAAACAAAGGCTACATGTTTTTGAATTTAGCTCAGAAACACCACATAATTCTCATATATATATGTGTGTATATATGCACATGTGGATCATTGAAAAAACAATTTTTTAACAGTTTTTTTATTGTTAAACATGTCAGAACAATCGACCCTTACCTTTCAACATCAAAATTTCCTCTTACGTTTATACTAGGTGAATTGGCCCTTACAGGTGCAGGGGAGGAAATTTGATTATACAACCCAGACATGAAAATCTTGAAGAAGTTTACTTTTTTAGCTAGAAAGACTAGACAAGAAAAAATCAGAGGAAAGAAGATATGAAGAGGGCTCAAAATCTAGGAAGATATAATGAATGAGCAACACTTGAGGCAGAAGACAACAAACAGGTGGAGGATGTTCACTTTTGTAGCTCAGTAGTAAAAGCTAGCTTTTAATGCTCTCTTATAAGTCTCTCTCTTTGGTTCTGATTTTATGTACCTATGTTGGCTTGTTTTGCATATGCAGGAAAAATATCATGAGAAAGTGTAATGTAAAACTATATGAAATGGGGTTGAAGGAAAAGAGATAATATGATTAATGGTGAAAGAATGGAAGTAAGAAGCACGCTCCAATATGGTGCGTGGAGGGAGAGAAGAAGAGAAGTAATGTAATGAGGAATGTGGGTCACTGGTTTTCTGTGCCACAAAGATGATGAGCTTCTTTCTACGTTCAAACAAAAAAACCAATCAACCTCATGCTTCACGCTTCTAAATTATATAGTATCAATCCTTCTTCTTCACCCTTCCCTTTTTTCATTTTTATTCATCTCTTAGTTTTTACTCGTTCATTCATTTTACTGCCTGTACGCGTGGACAAATTTAACCGAAAACCGAAAACCGAACCAAATGACTTTCGATTTTTTGGTTTCGATTTTTCGGTTTTCTTTATAAAAAATTTTGTGATAGCACAAAAAAATGTGAAAAAACTAATTTTTTTCGTTTTTATTTTAGTGTTTCGGTTTTTCGGTTTCAGTTGCTTACTTTTTCGGTTTCGATTTTCATTTTAATTAGTTTTCTTTTTTCGGTTCGTTTTTAACCGAATAACTGGTTACCCACCCCTAGTCACCAGAATTGAATAATTAATAATAAATATCTACCAATCACCTGTAAAGTCAAAAGGAAATTACCATACCAACAACTCCCATATAGCTTTCTTTCTTTCTTTTTTTGATACATCGGAAAATACCATATAGCTTTCTTTCTCCTCTTTGTTGTAAAAGGAATATATATCCAGTTGAACATTATACTTGCCCGGAAATGTGCAAGATGTACCACATCTTTTTAGAAGTATTTTTGTATCCAATTTCACTCTAAAAGTATGCAAATTACATCATATTTGTCTTTTATGGTTGAAAAACTCGCATTGATTGTTAAATAATTGACGTATCGTTACTATTAACTGTAAGGGTGAATATGATACAACTTGCACGCTCTTAGGGTAAAACTGGAAAAAAAATACTTCCAAATCAAATTGTGATATATCATGCACACTTCTGGTGTAAATATGATATTTAAGCCGAATACAATAGGATTTCAAGAATCGAATCAGTCAATCCAACCGGTTGAATTGTCGTTGTAACTCATGAATGATTTCAGATAAATGATTGGACTAGAAAACCGTTTTGAGGTTGGGTATTGGAGTTAGACAATAATTTGAAGAGTTAATATGTAAATTTACTCTTAAAGTTTTTATTTAGAATCTGTTTTTTATGGGAATTTTTTTTTAAGTTTAATCGAAATTGCTCCTGAAAACTTCAAAGTGTGGTAGAATTTTCTTAATCCATCTTAAATTTAACATAGTGTTAAAAGTTGACATTGATGATTAATATTTTAACGGTGAATGGCAGGTAAAATCACTCGCTTTTACTTTTTCTAAGATAACTTTGTTGCTTTCAAAAAAATTACTCCCTCCGGTCCTAAATATAAGACCTAATTGACTTTTTCTAAAAAAATCCTTAAAAAAGTAAAATAAGTTAATTATAAATTGATTTACCTAATTTTTTCCCTTAAACTAGTTTATTTTACCTATAAACTAATGAATAATCTAAAAATATATCAAATATGTCATCATTTAATAACCTATTTCGCAACCTTAATCTCTCCAAAAAAAAGTCAATTAAGTCCTATATTTAGGACCGGAGGTAGTATTTAACAATTTTGTCATTCAGACAAATCTTTCAGAGTCATATTTACATTTTCACCCTAATCCAATGGTTTTAGATCATGGGAACATTTTTAAAGTTGAAAAATTGTGGAAAATAAAAAACTTGGTAAATTAACCCCTTCGAAATATCTCATTATATATTATGCTCACATTTGTTTTGTTGATTATTGTTTTATTGAAGTTTTCATATATTATATTATAATTATGTTTGCAATTAGATAATAAATTATGAATTTAGATATTAGTATATTACACATGCTTTTAGTTTTAGGTATTTCTATCAGAATGTTTATTTAATCGCTATGTCATTAATTAGTTGCTGCTCTAGCCTCTAACTAGTTTGACTACTGGCAAAAAAAAAAAAACTAGTTTGACTAAAATCTATGAATAGCTGATTTTTAACTCCTAGACAGCGGCTTTTCAAAACTGATATTAAAAAAGAAGGAAAAGTTGGCAATTTAGAAATAAGTTTATAAATTTTTCAGGGAAGAAATAATTTGGACAGCTTAATGTCCGCTACTGTTGATTCCTACAATCATCTTCCTTACAGATGTCTCAAATCTGATACGTCATAGTGCTTACACGTCACCCCCTTTGTTGTCTTACTCCAACTCACCAACCGCTCAGCAGATTATATTTGAAATTTTCTATTCAGAATGTTTTGAATATAAGCTTATTTAAGGCTATAATCAATATGGAAAATAAATGATAGTACTTTATTTTTACCACATGTAATTATTCGACACTTGACATTTGAGAATTTGACACTTGACAGTATATGTAACTGCATTTGATTTTTTTCAAATTTATGCGGTCGATTTAATTTAGGAGAAATTGACGTGAACGTCATTTAATAATAAATTAATGCAGGTAGGACCGGAAGGGAATTATGAAAATAATGGGGAACTATCAGTTCGCATGTCAGCATGTCTTTTTTTTTTTGTTCAAATACCAGCATATGTCACTGCATTTGATTTTTGAGGTTCCAAATTTTGAGGAGTGTGAGAGAGAAGATGAATCCGCAAATGGGGAAGGAAATCTCAACTCTTGGAAAATAAGAGATAATCCTTTAAATCCTGTAGTAATTATTAATGATTCTGTACAATGAAACTATTTTTATGCACTGAAAAAAAAAACATTGTCGATCATGATTAATTTTTTTTTTCGATCTCAGATTTCTCGGGGGCGCGGCTTGTGCTTGATGGGGAGAAATCAATTAGCTGTAGCTCTTGCAGCTAATTGAAGATTAGTTTATATGCATTATAAGTACTTTATGAAATTTAATTATATATATATATATATATATATATATATATATATATATATTATAAGTTGGATAAATTATTTATCGAATGATTTGAAAACACAATACAGATGGCCGCAAATAATTCAGACGGGTCATGTCTTTCTTAAAGCATGTTTTTTTCGTACGTCAATTATTTGTTCGATTAGCTGTGGATTGTAGGTAATCAGGTACTGGTCTATTATTTCATTGAAATAATTCAGAATAGTCGCTTAAAAAATAATTTTCCAGTCATAAACAATTTGTATGATTTTTTTAATAATAATTACTCACTCTTTATATAAATGTAAGATATATTTGGAGGTTAGATTTGTTCTTAAACATAAGAGTTTTTTCTATTTTCTCTACTTTTTTTAAATTATCGTCCTTATCGATGAAACCCCTCACTGAATAAGTAAGAGGTGAACAGTGAATTAGTGAATTAATACATGTGATTAAAGGTGTTTTGGTAATATCACGTAAACTTAACAAATTTAATATATATCTTAATTTAATTAAATTAGATCAATATAATTTATATGTAGAAACCGATGGAGCAATAATGAATAATAATATGATCAACACAAGTATCATACACTTCATCATTTCACCTTTTTCTTTGTTGGTTGCCAAATGGACTCACCACCGAAGGCTAGTTTTTTTATTTTTTTTGGAACTGATCCGAAGGCTAGTTTATTACCACCATATTTCATGTTGACAAATGAACGGTGTTTTCAGTTAAAAAAAAATGAACGGTGTTCTTTCAACAAGCTTAATTATGAAAAGTTGGAACCATTATATTATTTGTTTAAAAAACATGCAAACACGCAGCATTCATCCTAACTCACTTAAGATTAAAAAATTATAAGTTGAAGAGTTAAAGTGTAATTTTATATTACTATGTTCAAAGAAAAGGTGTAAGCCCCTTCAATTTTTTCTACCAACAAAAGTCCGTTAGAAAATACTGTATAAAATAATGCAACACCTTTATTTTCTATAACTGATTCCATTTTAATTTAAAAAGTTACTCGTCCAAAAATTAGATAACCTTATTTACCAGCTTATATATGAGATTACTACTGATAACATAACATTTCATTTTAACTTTTAGAGGGAGACTGTGAAAAGAAAAAAAATTGAAGAAACATAATTAAACATCTAAATCAACCTGTTATAAGTGAAAAGTAGATTATCTCCACTTCCATTTTCATTATCTTCTCTCTTATACATTAAAATTAAATATTTTTGTGGTTAGATTTTTTATTTGATTTTATCATTAGATTCTATATAAAATTAGTCATGTTTTAATATTTTATGAATGAAAAACGGTTCACTTTTCAACTTTATATGATTTTTTCGAAGATTAAATGCTTAAAAATCTGTACTTTTTGTTCTCAAATTAAAGCATTTAATCTTTGAAAATGCAAAAGTTGAAAAGTAAACAATTTTTTTATCTATAAGATATCAAAATGTCACTAATCTTTTATAAAATCTATGATAAAATCGGGAAAAAAAATAATTTTAGGGCAAAGGAATTGAAGTAGTAGAGAGAATCGACTTTTGTCATAAGTGGATCCACATTAATGTGATTTCGTATTCAGGGCAATCACTTAATAGTAGGGAAAATATGCACTGTCATCGATCTTATGGTTACATAAAGTGAACTAATATTTGGTTAGTGATAATTATAAATGAGAACAAGTCGTGCCCTTTTTAAGGTTCTATATATAGCTTAGCCTAACTTATTAATATATAGATAAACTCATATTTATAGCCTATCGATATTGGCCTGATTAGGTAAATATGCCACGCTTTTTTTCTTAAGGCATAGCTTAATTAGTTTTATTTTATTTTATACTATTATATATGTTATAAAATAAACCAATTATATAAATTATTGGGAAAATTAATTTGAGGTCCCCCACAAGGAACTTGATACTAGAAAAGTCCCAAAAGTTGAAATAATTAATGTAGGGTTCCAAGGGACCTCACTTTAATATACTTGAAAAGTGAAAAGTCTCTTTTGCCCCTCCCCTCTTATTACTTCATTTCCCTCCATTCCACCTGCACACTCTCACTTTCACTCCACTCTCACTCTCAATCGCAGACCAAACCCTTCCCAAATTTCTGAAATCGAAAGCCAATCGCATCACCATTCCTAAATCGAAAACCACCTGCACGTCCTGGATCGTTCTTGTTTTTGTTCCTCTCGTCCTCTCATTCCACTTGTTCTTAAATCTGAAATCGTTCTCATCTGCTAAATCGTTCATGTTCGCTCTAAAGTGAAGGTGTTTGTCAAAGTCTGAAGCTTCTTGGTCTTGGGTCTCTATTTCATACACTCATCAAATACGTCAGCACCAATTAGGTCTTTATCTCCATTCCTTTTTTGTGGGTTCTGTTATAATGCTTTGAAAACTCTTCTTTTGTGCTAAAAATTTAATCTTTTTGGTAATTTTTATTGTTTGCCCTATTTCTTCATCAATATTATTCATAAAGTTCCTTGCTTTATGTGATTTCGTAAATTGATATATTGTGTCCCTGCATTTTGACGACCACTAAGGCCCCTTTTGGTTAGCATCAAGAAAAATAATCCCTTTCCAGGCCCCATTTTGTATGTGAAATATCTGCTATGATCCTATAATCATTATGGGTTTATATAATGATTATAGGCTTATATTAGCCATATTCTTATCTGGATTATCTATAAATTAATGTTGAATAGTGCAGCATAGTGTGACTTGTATGTGCTCAAATATGCTATTTTGTTCAGCCCCTTTTTTACCTTCAATTTCTTTTGCTTTGTTGAAACGTTAGTGTTCCAAACTATTTGACTTGAACATGATAAGGTCAAAACTATATTTATTGCGTTTCCCTTCATTAGAGCCTTATAAACGAATGATGCTATCTTGTCACCTGATATGGTCTTCATTATATCTCAGTCTCACTCTTGAATCTTGACAAGGAAGCATGTTTATGGTTTTGACAATATATGTGGTCTGGCAACAATTAGGCATGTTATTGAAAAGAACTATTGACGTTTTGACATGTCAAATGAAAGTTCATGGTCCTTGGTGGCTTTGGGATCAAAATTAAAATGTTGCTTTTGCATGCCTCCATTGGGCAGAGTTTATTTTATTGATATGTGCATGGTAACAGATAATAATGGGCATAAATTTAGCTCATAATAATGGGATATTCTTTATGATGTGCAAGATGCTATTATTTTGCTGTGAAGTTGTTTTGATATATATTAGTGAAGCTTTTGTGTTAGTACATGTGAATGACTTTATCCTTTCTTTGCTTTTCACAGTTAAGATTTACTTCATTGTCGTTGCTGAATATGTGCATAAACCTTGGTGTCTTATACAGGTGCATGATAAAGGAAAAGTTTTTGTTTTTATTTCAAAGCAATCATTTTTCCCCACAAAATGAAGATCAAGTTTTTTGGAATATACCTATGCAACTATTTGGTTATCAAACTTGTGTGTGCAATTGTTTTCGTATGCTTTATGTACTTGGTTATAATTTCGATGTTCTCTTTCGTAGGTATATCACTGTAGGGATTCATGTGGTGTGCACTTGTTAAGTTGGCTAGAGAGCTGGGATGCCTAAGAGTTTGAAGAAGGCCATACTATGCCGAAGTACAGACAATCACATCAGACATGCTAAGCATCAAAGTTGAATGTCTTCGGTGGCTGATTACTCCCCACAACAAAAAAAGTAGGCAGACAGTGTTGTCAAAGCTAGAGGATAGAATGTCGAAGAAAAAGTAGATGTTGTGCTATCATTGTACTATTTTATGTTTGGAAACGATTGTGAACAATAATGTTAATTTCTTGTATGTTATTCTGATTTGAGTGAATTAGATGAAATGAAATAGATTTTATTCTCATCCATTGTTGTGTACTCTCTTAAGCAACGAGTGCAAGTTACAAATTAAATCTAAGTTCATGGGCAGGGCAACCAAAACCATGTGGGGGAAGAGCATTTTACAAGCAGCAGAGGTAAAACGTGAGAAGCAAGAAAAAAAAGCTACAAGCAGTGGTTTTAGAAACAATACCACTTAGTCTATTAGCAACAATGTATTTTTTTGTGCCAACAATGATCTAACTTTGTGTTAGCAACAACACTATTTTTTGTTTTAGTTATGATCTAACTTTGTGTTAGCAACAACACTATTTTTTTTGCCAACTATGGCCAAATTTTGTGTTAACAACATTGTATTTTTTAGTAGTGCGAAGCTTTAATGATGTATAGAAACTCATGTTTTGTTGGAAACCTTGTTAATGAACTGTACCTGATGTTTTTATGCTTGAGAAAGACATGCAAGTGGTCATGTGGATTCTATTATGTTGTATCAAATTTATTGCCATAACAGTTGTTATATTTGCTCAACGCATTGTTATCCTTGCGCATTCACTTGTTATTGACAAGTCCTCAATTTTGAGGCATTTACTATACTTTGTACAGATGTAATACATATGTTATTGTTAATGTTTTGCATTTTGTAGACCATGACAATGTTACAGTTGATCATTACATTATTGTTATACCTGGGCATGAGGTTGTTATAGCAGTGCATGAACTTGTCATCTTTTGCCCAAACAGTTGTTACGTGTGCCCATTAGCTTGTCAACTTTTGCCCAAAGAGTTGTCACGTCTGCCCATTAATAATAAATTTGTTTTAGTTTACTTTTAAGTTTGTATCTTTACTACTTCCTTATGTATCAAAAAAAAAATAACATACAAGAATTCAACATAATTGTTCACAACGGTTTCAAAACATAAAATAGCACGTCTTCTTCTCCGACTTCAACTTGTCCAAGGCAGCTATCACCTCCTTGTTCCAAGAGTGCAAAGAAGTTTTCTTTCCAGTATTTTCCTCACAAACTTCATGCTCCATAATTAATGTGAGAAGACTATAACCAGATATTGATGAAAAATCTACTTCTGTAAGTATCAGAAACAGCAGCCATGCCTACGATCAACATTGTGTGGCCTTCCCTTTAGTATTTCTCTTGCCTTCAAGCCATTAGAAATAGCAGCCACTGCTCAAATTGAGAATATTAACATAAGATCTACCTTTTAAAAAAAGAGCAAGTAATTGAAAATGAAGAACTTGTGACGTATCTATTACACTTGTAGAAAATAACGTAAACTTCTTAACAAATTGGGACCCGTAAATAACAAGGGCATGAGCAAGGATCACAACGTTTTGGGCAAATATAACAACTTTTATGACAGTAAATATGATACATCAGAACATGATCCATATCACTATTTACATATCTTTCAATACCAAGTATAACTCATGAACAAGTTTTCCAACAAAATATAAATCACTATACATCATTTTAACATATTTTAATACTCTCTCCAAAAAAACACCTAGAGGATGCATATATTGTCATTGACAAAACAATGACATGCATTTACAAAAGGTGTCAAACCCATAAAAAAATTACTAACACAAAAAAACCCACATATTAACGAAAAAACCCAGTCTATTCTCTTTCTCTTTGGTTGGCCTATAGGCTTTGGTTGCTATGTACGTTGTTCTTGTGTGTGATTAGCCACTGTAGGCATTCAAAACATCTAGGAAGCAGTGGCTTGTTGAACTCAACTTCCTCCTTCATTGTTTTGGAAGATCTTTTTGAATGGGCATAGGAGAACTTAAGCATATGACATACAAATGTCTAGTGCCATGGTGACCCAAACTCTGCAATTAATCACTTCATTAGAAAGTACCAAAATTAATCAGACCAAATAAGCCAACTAATGCAGCATGTTTAATGTGCAATCACAATTCAATTTACAAGTGAATTACCTCATGATTGCAAATTTGCAATAACTGATTTAAATCATAACCACATCAACAGAGAAGGAAATTCCGAGTTAATTAGCCACTACAATCACATAGGTCACTTTGTTAATAACAGTTCCACACACAAGGTTCATAGCAAAAATTATTGAGCCATATTCCAACTTAAAGCATAGCAGCACATGGAAGTTTATCCTTCACGAACAATACAAATTATCCCAGCCCTTTCCACAAACAAAGAATACAGAAACAAAGAAAATAAAAGAGAAACTCAATTTTCTTGACATACCAAATTCAACTTCAAATCAGCAAACAAGAATGGACATAGCGCGCATATACCTACAAAGAAAAGATACATTCCTTTTATTTCCTTGTCTTAAACCATTAAGAACAAGAACAAGAGAAAGAGGAGGCCAACAATAAGAGGAGGCCAACAATACTGGTGAATACATAGAAACCCAAAAACAAACTCCTTTTTATAAAAACCATTCTCATATTTCCAAAATGACAGATAAATCAAATACTAGTGAATCCATAGAAACCCAAAAACAAAGCAGAGGATGCGAGAAAGGCCCTTTTTTTACGAATACTGGATGGTTTTCATATGAGTAACAGGTAGAGCACCATTCTCCATTTTGACATTCTCTGGGAGTTTGAATCTCCTCATGAATTTGTCACTCCTTCTCTCCACGCGATGCCACTTGTCTTTAGTAGCTTCGACTTCACCGTCTCCGTTGGTCCCAGGCCGAGCAAACAGAAGGGAAGGAGGCTGAGACATTTCCTCTGATTCTTTTGGCTGTGTAAGAGAAATTGAGAATGTGAGATGGAGTTATTTTTTATTATAAAGAGGGCAAAATAGTCTTTTTATATTTAAAATATATTAAAGTGAGGTCCCTTGGGACCCTACATTAATTATTTTCACTTTTGGGACTTTTCTAGTATTAAGTCCCTTGTGGGGGACCTTAAATTAATTTTCCCTAAATTATTTACAGTATAACCAACTTGAATATAATTCTAAATTTCACATCTCATCATTCACTCATAAACCTCAACCCTTTTATTCATGATAGTGCTCATCTTTTTTTATTATTCAGTCAGTTAACAAACAATGTGGTTCACTTATTCTTTTCTATTTTGCATGATTTTCTAAAACATGATTTTTAATATTAGAGAAATATCATAATCTCAAATGTTGTTAGTTTTCTCCATCATCTGATCTTAAAGGGTCTATTTAGTAAGTTAGAATTGATTCTTAATATAAGACATAATTCTAACATTTATTAACTTTTTCCCAAATTATTAAATAATAATCAGGTAGGAGATGTGGGAGGGAACAAGGACATATTATTTGAGTTTTTAAAGAAACATAACAGACATTGTTAATTAGTCTATTCTTTATTTTCCTGCATGTACTTTAATAACAAACTCACTTATATAGGTATATAAGTGAGTCTTAACTTGTAATCATTTTAATTTTAATGAGATTGTCTTTTTATCAAAAACAAAACAAACATTGTTTAATTTAATTGAAGTAGTTAAATAATAAATCATATATTTTAGGCCAAAAGAAATGTTATAATTTTTTTAACAATAGTAAGAGAAAAATATCATGTTTTATAGCGATAAGGACTTGTTGAGACATACATAGGATTTGAAATATGTTGAAAAGGTAGTATACATGAAATTAGCTAAACGTATATGCTTTTAAATCTATCAAAACATTCACATTTCAGTAGGCTTTTAAATAGGTTTCAGGCCTTTTAAAGATGTAGGTTCAAATCCAAGTTTAAATTCAATACTTTCTCCGACCCTAAATATAAGACATATTTGAGAGGATAAATTTTGTCGTGAATATAAGACATCTCTACAATTATAGATAACTAGGGTGCATTGGTAACATCACATAATTTTAACTAATTTAACTAACAAAGTACTCCCTCCGGTCCCTAATGTAAGAGCCCGAAATTTGAATGGTTTTGGTCCCTAATGTAAGAGCTCATCCCATATTCTCTCCTCATTTAATGCATTTTTTCTTACTTTACCCCTAACTCTCTTTCATATTTATTAATGCTTTTGTATTTCTCTCTCTTGAAAGTACCATAATAAATATGGGCAATTTTGGAAAAGAAGCATTAACTCCAGACACCCAACTAACATTCACATGTTTTCTTAAGAAGCGTTTTTTTGACGGCTAGCTCTTACATTAGGGACCGGAGGGAGTATATAATGGAAGTCAATGCGTATTTTAAGTAAACTCCTTGTCAACCTGACCTGTTTCCACCGTTAGCAGCAATGTTGAGATAGATATTCGGTGGGTGAAAGCGGCTAAAGGGTGCCAAAACGGTGGCGTTAGGGAATAGTACGAAATGTTAAATAGAAAGCGACGCATGTCACCCCCACACCCAACAAGTGTGATCTAATTTAGGTTCTCCCATGTGACTTCTTCCTCACAGCTCTGCATTCAACCGTATCTTAAGTTTTCTATGTCTCTTCCTTTATTTGCAACTTATACATAACAAAATTTCCATACAATTACCGACTCATCCTTCTGTTAATAACTTAATTAATATTATATGTTGGCCAAAAAAAAGTTGGCCAAAAAAAATAACTTAATATTATATAATATTATCTCTAATAAATAAGAAAGAGAGGGTGATGGGTAAAGGGGTACATGGTTAGGATCAATTGATAATATCATGTTCTAATAATTAATTTAACTAACATCCTTAATCTAATCGAATTTGGCGGAATGATTTTATATTTAGGAATAGAGGGAATATTTAGTTACAGGCATAAAATAGTACTCCCTTCGGTCCTAAATATAAGACATAATTGATTTTTTCTGGAAAATCCTTAAAAAGCAAAATAAGTTAATTATAAATTGATTTACTTATTTTTTTTCCCTTAAACTAGTTTATTTTACCTATAAACTAATAGATAATCTAAAAATATATCAAATATGTCATCATTTAATAACTTATTTCGCAACCTTAATCTCTCCAAAAAAAGTCAATAAGGTCCTATATTTAGGACCGGAGGTAGTAATATTTTAGTTGATTTATTTAGAAATATGATAAAAGGTAAATTGTGTAAAACTTTTATATTTGGTATTTTTTCTCTAAACTTATTTATTTGAATAATAATCTGATCCTACGCAACATATATTACAAGTAAGTTACTTATTTAACTTCAATTATCTTTTTAAGTAAATTAATTTTATATTAATAATTTATAATATAATCTATTCCACTAAGGGCTATGAATTCGAATGTTTGCAACTGGTTTTTCATGACTTTTTAGTCTGAACATTATGAGTGAAAAATGTTAAAAAGGTTTATTGTTAATTATTCCAGATTTGGCAATTTACAGATTTGATATAAAATGTTAGCAGTCCAAAAAAATAAAAAAATGCTAGAACCTGCACTTAATAGAATATTTGAGTTTCTTATTTACTCCCTTGATATTGTTCTCATGCTGAAAACTTCTTCTAGGATTTGTTGACCAGTAACATTGTCACCAAAATAGAATGTTTTTTTTTAACTGAAAAACAGAATGGTTGATGCTTCGGCTCAAAAGGAACTCATCCTGTCATTCATTCAATTCTGTTAGACCGACATGAGCCAGTGATACCTTCTGACCTTGGTTGATCAACATTGTTAAGATTTGATTCTCCTTTGGCATTGTTATCTCTCATATTTTAGAGTAATATTATTCCCTCATTTGTAAAAGATGGTCCACTGGAAATTAAGACAGACCCAGCCCTAAAAGGTTGACCTTCAAAGTCCAGAGTCTTAAAAGGACCAGCTCAAAAAATTTGGGTAGTTGCAAATATTCATGTTTTTCAAAACTCTACCCTTACACAGTTGAGTTCAAGACCCACCCGACCGGAATAACGCTTATAACCATTTTTTAATTTTTGTCATAAAGTAATAAAATACTTATCATCAATGCAAATATAAATTTTAAGTTACAAAACAAATACAAAACTAATAAATTATCAAGTAAATATAAATATTATCCATGTTTTTAAATAGATAACATAAAATAAACTAAGAAATCATAAATGTTAAGAAGCAACATTGTGACCACTACCACCATCATCTTCGCCACTATCATCAATATCAACTGCATTTGATTGTGATTAACTTTGAGTAGGCTCTTAATGCTAAATGTGAATTTAAATTGTTGACTTTAGTGGTGGAAGTGTTCAATGACTTGATGAATTTGTTAACATGAGAGGTATTATGATTTTTTTCCTTTAATTAATTGTTTTGTTTTATATTTTTTATTTTTCAAGAATACATATGTGTGTGCGGTCTTAACAGGTTGGCCCTTTAAGCCCTCGTCCTTATAAGGCCAGCTCGTTATGCTCAACTTTTTAAATCTTCAAGATCAAAGCCTAGCCTTCCAATAGTTTGGTCCTAAAATGGCGCCCCTAACAAACTTAATCAGTTCCTATCACTTGGTCTTGTTATCGGCACATTGACCTTTTCCCTATTTTATGAAAATTTTTTGACATTGTTTTTATTTGTTTGTATGAAATACATTTGCCTTCCAAGAATTATATATTTTTCTTGATACAAGTTTTTTAATAAGATAATAAGTAGTTAATGGTTTATATTAATTTTTTATTTACCTAAGGGCATCTAGTGTTATCAACCACTAACTAATCTGATTATTAGAAATGTAATCTTATGGTGGGAATGTTGTTAGCTCAAATTAAATACAGATGTTGTATACTCATGACTTGAATATCAAACTATTGATCAAGTCAAAACAACTAATGACCAGACAATCCAAACTCTAGATAAATGTATAGGTCCACAAGATCGCTGCATATCTCCAGCGTTATTCATGTTGCTATTATATGTGGATCATTTTTCTTTGTTTTCTAATTTTTTAAGACAATGTTTACTCAAACAATCTATATCACGGTTCGTTGTTTTCAAACAGATATAATAATTATTTCCATCAGATTTTACATGTTTATTAAGCAAATCAGGCCCATTGAAAATGAAGGATGCAATCCCCACCTCTTGTCATGCTCTAGGAGGAGTGATACCATATTTTGGTTTAAAAGATGACGCTCTCCTTTTTATCACTTAAGAATTTTCAATTCTAAAAACATTTGATATAATTATCGAGTCAAAGCTCAATTAAAAATGTCATTGCCTTCAAATATTCAAGCCTGTATTTGGGATTTTCATTTGCCACTTGAAAAAAAATGATCGTGTTCATAGGACAATTCTGTGTGTAAAGGCCGACACATTTTTAGGCCACCTCCAAACAAATCTTATAATTGGAATAAACTGTGCGACTTGTTTAATAGCTCACACCAAAAGCAGACAACATCCGTAAGCTATTACGACACTTTATACTCATAAACACACCCACAAAGTCATTCATTTATCAACTCTATCAACAAAATCATTAGCCTCATGACTGAATGGTCACATTCCACCATATCTCCGTATTATTAAACGGTTATTAAACATCAATAAAATCATGGAAATGGATGAAGATATCAATATAAAAAAATACACGAAAATTTTATGAAGTACCAAGGAACACATACATGCCTTGTTCATGTTTCCTGCATTAAAATTTGTTATTGCAAGTTGCTTAATTTTTGTGATATTTTATGGTGATTGCATTCATTCTCTAGGATTTCATAGTAACCATCGCAAAATAGATCTTTTTTCATTTGGTTAAATAAGATGAGGGTTATATTTACTTATTCAGCTCACTTTGCATAGGGTGAAACTTGGGATTATAATCTTATACGCCTTGCCGAGATTCACTGTTTTGCCCAAGAGTAATGACAAATGAATTTCCTTCTAGGGATCCAATATAACTCATTCGGGCCATGAAATGGACCATGACTGATGGTTCTCACTTGCCTATTCTTCTAGGCTATAGTTTGACCCAGAGAGAAGAAAGAAAGGCTATCCTAATGCATTAATAACAAACTCAGCCCATATACATGTGTTTTTCCTGTTGGGCCTAACTGACGGGCCCAAAATTTTGTCAAAAAAATGCCTGTGGGAGATTCCCCCAACCTTAAACATTGTTTCTTTTTCATGTACAAGTATCGTTATTCTATTGAAAGAAATCATGTTTGTGGGAAAAGAACAAAAGAAAGAAAAGAAAAGAAAGGAAATTATGTTCAAATTATCAAGAACTAAATGCAAATACTTCTCTTGATAGATATTCAAATTTAGTTTATCAGGTTATGAAGGTCTAACCTAACAGTTAAACCCAACTTCATTAGTATCTCACATATTAAACTTAAATCTATCACTTTAGTTTCTTAACACTTTTTTTGTCAAAGGAATGATCCTTAGTAGAGTACATTATGCGATGGTATCATAAATCTTATCAAGGAGCATTTTCTATCTCTTTAGTGTTATTAGGGCTAGTTTTAGCTAGAAAATGTGTTGTCTCTTTAGTGATGATATTTATATTTAAAAAAAAATCCCGATTTATGTCACACATTTATTGCACGACATGTTTTAAATTTTTTTAAAAATAAAAAGTTATATTTAGGCCTCAGTTTGTTTTGACACCACATATTCTGTGCAACAACAATTTTTTTATATCTCACATTCTGCAGGGACATATTTTGCTTGACTATAGGACTTTTTCCAATAATGTGACCCTACCTTGTGAGATGAGATTTTGTGGTTGTTGTAAGTAATGTAAATCATGCTCACAACATGACGAGCTTGCATTGTTGCGTTTTTTCATGCACAATGATTTTGAAATTTGACATGGAATTGTTTAAAATATTTTCGTGTACGACATATACATATCTCCTAACAAAAATTTGAATTTGAGTTCGCTATGCTATGAAATATGGAATATTTCCGCAAGTCTCAAACGATTGTTGAGCCTATGTTTATAATGGACTAACACTGATTGCATATGATGCAAAGAATCTAAACATCTTGATATGTAATCTTAATGAGCCGACATACGTTCATCGTTAGTTAGTTCATACAGGATATCTGGCATCGTAATTTTTTTTTACTGAAATCTGGTATTGTGAATATAAACTTAATAAGTACTACCACAGTGCAATATAAAAGAATTGCATTATTATGATTTTGAACTCACAGCCAACCAAAACTGAATCCGTTGTATAGCAGCGAAAACCATGATTCATGAAACATTACAAAGAAAATCAACAAACCCTTCAATCATATGATGATGACAAATTTGAAATAACGTTTAGTCCATCCCACACAACTATCTTGATTAGAGGGGAAAAAAATAAATCTGTGTGCGCAGTAGAGTTTGATTTGGTCCATTCTTTTGTAATTTGATCGGTCTTTCCCCACATTATCAGAGTCCATCAACCCAAAGCCAGTGCCTCGCCAGATGCCTAATACCAGTAAAATTCAGTTCACTTTATTTTTCAAGAGATTTAAGAAAATCAACTAAATCACTAATACGATAGAGCAGTTTACAAATTAAAGAAATTGAAAAAATATAGCTTTAAAAATTTTAAAAGGTTATTTATCTTTTAGTCAGTTAAATTTTATATTAAAATATGAACCTGTTTTTATGCACCAATGGTTCGACCCAAAAAATCATATAAAAGCAGCATTAGGTTGCAAAATTCATCCCAATACAAATTTCAACGCTTGCAATTTAATTAGACGATATCAATAAGTTGGTGGCTAGGTGCTATCCATGATTCTCCATTTTTCGTTGACAAAATAGATATTGCCCCCACGTCGCAATAATTAAATTAAATTATCTTATTAATGCATATTGAGCAAATAAAATAGTTATATAATCATGTATTTATAAGACATTTCCTAACATATTTCTTGCAGATTGCATATCGATGAAGACTTCAAACCTTACACCTACTAATTGTACCATTAAATTTTGACAACTTTTCAATTTTACTATTGTACAATACTTCATATGTTGTTCTCTACAGTGCACATGAAAACAAAATCAACACATAATAAGTAAATTGCTAAATACTCCCTCTGGTCCCTAATATAAGAGCCCAAAATTTGAATGATTTTGGTCTCTAATGTAAGAGCCCAAAATTTGAATGGTTTTGGTCCCTAATGTAAGAGCTCACCCCATATTCTCTCCTCATTTAATGCATATTTTCCTACTTTACCCCTAACTCTCTTTCATATTTATTAATGCTTATGTATTTTTCTCTCTTAAAAGTACCATAATAAATATGGGCAATTTTGGAAAAGAAGCATTAACTCCAGACACCCAACTAACATTCACATGTTTTTTTAAGAAGCGTTTTTTTGACGGCTAACTCTTACATTAAGGATTGAAGGGAGTAATATCACTCAATTCTTATATGAACTCAAAATTTGAAATTGTGAATGTGTTTGTCTCTTTTCACGAGAGTTTGATTAGATTTGTCAAAGCATTTTTCTCACTTAGAGTATTATTATTTTTTCTATTTACATTCTCTTTCATACTCAATTATATCATTTATATCTCATTTTTCATTTCTTATATATTATACTACTCCTATGTTATAAATGAATGTTAAATATAAGAGAACAAAATTAGTTCAGACAATATTGTCTAACCTCATATATTCTAAAGGTAAAACCCTCAGATATTCTACCTAATATCACTCTTCCATTTTTTTAGGTTCATGGTAGCTTTCTGGCTGACACATTATAATCTAACGAAGAAACAGCAAGCAGCGTGGTCCTCATCAGGTGCTTAAAATCTGGGAAAGCAAGAAAAAAAAAGCCTATATATCCAGCATAGGAACAGATCATGCTTGAGAATACTGATAATGATTAAAGTTATCTGTGGACAAAATAACATTAATAATTCTACACCTGTGACCAGTTTTATTTTCAGTAGTCTTAAAGCAATTATCATACTCCATATAAATTTTTAATAAATTTCGTTCCTAAAACCCGCAAGAAGAAGTGATGGATGGATTGACCATTCAACTTTGAAGCTTTTTCAAGTTCCAACCAAACGCAGCATGCTGGACACTCACATGGGGTTGGGTTTCAAACTTTTAAAGTCTTCACAGACCAAAAAACATTCAGCATAGCATGACCAAGCCAGCATGCAAAGCAAACCAAACATTAGATTTTGTCCACACTACTTTATCAACAAATTCTCCAAAAACCACAATAATTATTTTTAAAATTTTTAATTTCCTTTTTTTTCTGATGGGCAGGCAGGACCCCAGACAACCCAACATGGATCTGCACCCTGAGGAAGCCTTATTTAGGCTGTTTTTACTAAGAACATACAGAAGGACAATTAAAGTGTGAAAAAGAGAAAAACTGAGTTGTTAATGTTTGGACAAGTTTTGAGTGTTGAGCTGCGTCTTAGGCGCAGAAAGGCATTTTCACCGCACACACATGATGTGTTGCCCTTTGCCTACGACATCAAATCTTTTCATCAGATCACATGCATCACCCTTTGTGTGTCCAAATCCTGGAATTAAGGATCCCTCTCGTGTCTACTTTGCTTTTGATTTAGAGGTTTTTATGATCTGCTTTCTTTAAAGTGTATTCATTAGCTTGATTAAGTAGTTTAGTTATTAAATTAAAGTCTTTGTCGACCCCACGATTCATCAGCTTTGTTTGAATATTCTTTTCAGTCGTCTGGTTTACGTGTCTACTTATCTGTACAACAGCAGAAGGGTTTTACCACACACACAGCGCTCTTCGTTTGAATGCTCATTTTTTGGCATAATGTCTAAGAAAAAACAAATATGAGAAAGAGGAAAATTGGTGAACATGATTGATTTGATTCTCTTGTTTAAAATAAATATACACACTAACATAGAGTAGTATTTATTTGTAGATAAGTGAAGAAATTCAATTACATGATAATGAGTTTTTGCATTAACTCTAGATCCGGATGTTAAGTCAACTACATCATGGGATATAGTGCTCTGCTAATTGGGAGGACCGAGTAAATTATTAATATGTGAGAATTAGTTGAAATAAATTTATAATAAAGAAATAGAGTGATAATTATGTATGATACCTATCAAAGATCATAATAAAAATAACTGCTAATATAGACTAATTCTTTGCTTTTACAAAAGAAATATAATTTTTCTAAACCAAATTTTCACAATGCTATCTTCTCTCTGCTTACTACCATATACTCCCTCCGGTCCCTAATGTAAGAGCCCAAAATTTGAATGGTTTTGGTCCCTAATGTAAGAGCTCACCCCATATTCTCTCCTCATTTAATGCATTTTTTCCTACTTTACCCCTAACTCTCTTTCATATTTATTAATGCTTATGTATTCCTCTCTCTTAAAAGTACCATAATAAATATAGGCAATTTTGGAAAAGAAGCATTAACTCCAGACACCCAACTAACATTCACATGTTTTCTTTTCTTAAGAAGCGTTTTTCTTACGGCTAACTCTTACATTAGGGACGGAGGGAGTATTTCAAACAAAAACGCACAAGGAAGCAAAATCAATACTAGATGCAGCGAATCTCTGATTTGCGTGATTAGACATTAGTTTCCTGATAACAACAATTAAAAGCTTGACCCAAAAAATGTCATTATCAATATTCATAATGAATTTCTTGACATAGTGAGTCTACTTTTGCAGGCACCAATATATACCCAAGCCCAATCAGATTTCTCATGCTTAACGAATCTTTCTACTTTCATGTTTCCAACTTCAATAATGATTGATTTCCCTTTTTCCTGGCCTCATAACTTAACCACAAATTTCAACTTTCTCTGTATATTTATGTACGCAAGTTAGAAATCACCACGTTATAGGGTTACACGTGTTCAAGATAGAAACCACCATCTCAGTAATTTTCAATTAAACACAGCTACGTAATCTGTTTTAGTTTATACTCCTATGGTTTACCGAAATATACAGAAAAAAATACTCATTCGGTCCCTAATGTAAGAGCCCAAAATTTGAATGGTTTTGGTCCCTAATGTAAGAGCTCACCCCACTTTCTCTCCTCATTTAATGCATTTTTTCCTACTTTACCCTTAACTCTCTTTCATATTTATTAATGGTTATGTATTTCTCTCTCTTAAAAGTACCATAATAAATATGGGCAATTTTGTAAAAGAAGCATTAACTCCAGACAACCAACTAACATTCACATGTTTTCTTAAGAAGTGTTTTTTTGGCGGCTAGCTCTTACATTAGGGATAGTTATTAACTACATTATTAACCAATCAATTGAGAGCAACTCCACGTGATATCATGTTTTTCATTAACGCCCACCAGTTTTCAAGAAGTCATGTTAATTTGTAAAATCAAATTTGTGGCAAATGCATTCACATGCTTAGGGCCCGTTTGGTTGACCGGAAAGTCAATAATGAAAATAGGTATATGGGTAAAGATTGAAAGTAGAGGTAAATTAAGTAATGATTAGAAAATAAAGTTTGTGGTGCCCACTAAAATTATGAGATGGAGAGAACTTGTAGGCCTAGAATATATTTAAATGAAAAAATAAACTTTCTCATTTCACTTTATTTTTCAATCTTTCTTGCAAAGAACGTATTGTCCTCTAAATTATGATTGAAATGTTGCTTTTCTTAAGTTCTATGTATGTAATGTTAAACAAGTCCAACTTTTCACTGGGTTACAATGGAACAAAATATATCTATGAACTATACACACACACACATTATATATAGGTGTATAAATTGATGGAGTTAACCCAATAGGAAAAACAACAGTGGCACTCTGTACACTATTTACAACAGATATTATGAAGGTCTGAGATCGAATGCTGATTTCAACTAGACAACACAGACTTGAGAGAAAAGCTTACAGTCAAAGAAAGCGAAATAGTAATCAAGAAGGGAGAAAAAGTAGAGCTAGCTAGCTATGGTAAACTAAACAGATGATAACTTCTCTGTTTTTCATTTTTACCTAAACAATCATATGAGATAATGAGAACCCAGACAGACGATGATTTGACAGCATAAAATAATTTTCTCTATGCACAAAATTTTTTTTATAAAAATGAAACACAGGTACACAACTTCCTTATCCGTATAATCAATTCACAGCTATCTAAATTTAGGGCCAAAGGCTTAAAGAGACTTGCCTTTGAAAAAGATACGAAAAGTGTAACCATACAAGAAGAAAGAGTTCAAACTTCATTCATAGATTCATTTTTTTGGAGATGGACAGCTCCTTTGTCGGACGTAGCTTCACATATCATGCACCCTTAGATGTCAGATTGATCGTTGAGATTCAATAATCTTTCTTGGATTTTTTATATAAGAATCAAATTTCCGTCATGATTTGACTCTTTTTTGTAGCATATACTCCCTCCGGTCCCTAATGTAAGAGTTAACCGCAAAAAAAACGCTTCTTAAGAAAACATGTGAATGTTAGTTGGATGTCTGGAGTTAATGCTTCTTTTTCAAAATTGCCCATATTTATTATGGTACTTTTAAGAGAGAGAAATACATAAACATTAATAAATATGAAAGAGAGTTAGGGGTAAAGTAGGAAAAAATGCATTAAATGAGGAGAGAATGTGGGGTGAGCTCTTACATTAGGGACCAAAACCATTCAAATTTTGGGCTCTTACATTAGGGACCGGAGGGAGTAGTAAATTAATAAGAAAGTTAATCTATTCTTTATAAAAGCAGTGTATCGATTTTTCAAAAATATTACTCCCTCCGGTCCAAAATATATGACTTAATGGACTTTTTCTGGAAAATCCTAAAAAAATAACATAAGTTAATTATAAATTGATTTACCTAATTTTTTTTCCCTTAACTAGTTTATTTTACCTATAAACTAATGGATAATCTAAAAATATATCAAATATGTCATCATTTAATAACCTCTTTCGCAATTTTAATCTCTCCAAAAAAAACGTTAATTAGGCCCTATATTTATGACTGAAGGTAGTATTATCCTTAATCATTTGCGAAAGGATAAATCTTTTATAAGTGTTGAGTTATTTATAGTGTGCTCAATCAAAAGACACCAAATTATGCCATTCAACTCATGATAGAAATGGTTAAAAGATATTATAAATCTATGAAATAAGACGGATTTGAATCTCATACATAGTTGAAAGCAAAATAAATCTGCTAGTCAGCTCGTGCATCAGGGATGAAGAATTAATCAGCCAACTCCCTCCTTAGCTTGTGCCCCCAACATTGAATGCCTTTTCAACTACCATGTTCGCCATGTGTTTCTTGTGAAACAAAGTTAAGTATAACTTTATGCCATTGTCCACGATGATCGCTTGATTTTTTTGGGTTCGTTGTAAACGCTATATAATTTGAGTTTGGTATGATTCAGAATCGACTGTTTTGATAAAAAAAAAATCGACTGAATGAGTTTAGGTAAAGTTTTTTTCTGGCCAAAGAATGAGTTTAGGTAAAGTTAAATGCATGTACGGAGGAAAATACATATATTTCTCTCATTTGGTCTGAATATTTGATTTTGGAAAGTAATTTTCAGTTTATTTTTAATAATTAGAAAAATCAGCATTAATTTGTAAAAGAGCAGCGTTTGCGTAAAACAATCAACACCGCAAAAACCGGCTAGAAATATATTAGTATATGAATTTTGGCACTAACGGCAATATTAACACTCGTGATAATCATTTATAAGAAAATCACTAAATTAATATCTCAGCAGTCAGCACTTGTGATAAACGAGGATTTAGAAGGAAGTCACATATTTAATTTGGGGTGCATGCCAACAGTATACTAAATTACTTCGATTAGTTCTCTGGCAAAAAATACACTTGATTAGTTCGAACAAAGGTAATCAAACCCTAGCCTCACTCGATCAAGATAATTTTTCTGAATGTATCTGTGTACCCTGTATTGAAAGTTTCATGTTCATTCAACCACATACTAATAACTTCATACTTGACTACAGATGTTGGATCAACTATTAACAAGCCTGACCTATGAAAGTAAGAAAAAAAGAAACTTCAAGTATCGGATGAATAATAAACACCACTGGAGTCTTTTAAAAGCACAAAAACTTCATCACTAAGAAACTTTAGTGTACTAATTGAAGATAACCTATATTAATAAGTTTTAACAATTTATTTGTTCCATTCCTCTATATAAGAACCACTTCACTTTTTTCAAAAAATTAAGGAAGATAAATGAACCATTTAATCATAATATACTTTGGTTATTATTAATATGGAGTATATAAATTTATAAGTGAAATAAATTAGTTTATAGACAAAATTTTGAAAATCAATTTAATTAACTTATTTTTTAACTTTTTTTTAAAAGTCAACTATCTCCTACTTATAAAAAAATTGTATCACTTATCATTTTCCCCCAAAATAAATTTATAATACGGATTTATAAATAGCATCAGGTAGTAAGATTAATGTGTTAAATGCTCTGACCAAATAAGAATAAGAACTCGGTGTTGAATCATTGCTTATTTTTTTATTGAGGAAAATAGTTTATCAATTAATAAAACCTTTTGTTCTTAAATATAATAACACTTTTAAATTTTAATTTATTTTTAAATATAAAACCCCTTTCTAATTGTTTCTAATTTCTTCCCAAATTAACCTTGATAATGCTTATCAATAATAAACAAATAAGAGAAGGAGAGTGAGAATAAATGTATAATGTTGGTAATGTCATATGATAGAAATTAATTTAATTAACATCCCTAATATAAATTAATTAAATAAATAGTCTTATATTTAAGAACGGGTGAATAGATCAAAGTTGTTTAGATTTTTACAATTTGTATATATTAATTTTTTTGAGAAATTTAAATATAAATCAGTCAAGATGGAATGTGTATATATAAATTTGTCAAAATTGAAGCTGGTCAAAACTTCACAAACAAGATTTCATGGGCTACTCTCTTTGGTTATGTATGTTGGGATATTTGGACCTATCGTTGTAGAAAGGTTTTCGAACCCCAACTTACTAACATGGTCAACAACAGATATGAGTCCTTTTACAGAGCCTGCTGGGATGGTGAGCTAGTGGAAAACTGCATTTTCTATGATAAAAATCTTATGCAGGGTACCAAGGAAACATCACTACCAAACGACCATGTCAAGTTGGAAGTTGATGGATCTGCTAAGGTTAATGCAATAAGCGGATGTGGCGGTGCAATCAAAGACAAGGAGGGCAGATGGATCGCAGGATTTAGCTGCAAATTAGTATCTGTTCCACCTGCTATCGCAGAATTGTTAGGCTTTTGGAATGACCTCCGTTTATGCTGGTCAAGAGGTTTTAAGAATGTTGTGTTGTTTTCTGATTGTGTTGAAGCCATATCTTTTTGTATCAGGGGCTGTGACATCAATCATCCCTTTCGAGACATTATAGAGGATGTCAGGTTACTGCTAAATAGAGAATGATAGGTTATACTTTTACATAGGGATAGGGAACACATGCATGAGGCTGATTACCTAGCAAAGATGACTCATACCTTATCTGAACCTTTTTGTATCCTTGATCAAGCTCCACCTGGCCTCAACCGGAGTAGACCTTGATGAAGGGGTTTGTACTCGTACTAGTTTGTTGCTTCATCATGTAAATTAGTAGTATCCAGTTTTATTAAAAAAAAAATTAGTCAAAATTGTTTCTAATCCTCGGCACTCAGTTGTTTATTTTCTATTTTTTTAAAAACACAGTTCCTACATACTACAAGTGTGTGTTGATTACAATAGTTTAAAGAGCTTATGGGATTACTATAAAGCTTAACATAACCATATTCCAGAATTTTGGAAAATAGTATAATAGGGCTGGGCCAGTGCCCCAGTTCGTGATATGATAATTCATATAGGGTGGGTGCATTGAAAAATCCATATAATAGAGAGAGCCCTGGTTCATGATATTCTCCACCAGATAGAAGAGTGAGCTCAAACCCTATAAATACAAATACACCCCACTCTGCCACTCACCACTTTCAATGTACCAATATATGGATATATATGTCCATGGGAGATTATAGCATAGGCTAGACTCCTTAGCCCTCCTCATATTTTTGCTCACACACGCTTCCTGTAGCATAGACTACACTCTTTTTCTCCATAGTGGTGTGAAGTGAAGTGACTGCATCAAAACCAAAGAGATAGACAGATATAGAGAGAGAGAGAGAGAGACCCACCACTTTTCCTCCCAACCCTTCTCTCTTCTTTTCCACAGTACAAATACTGTGGAAGATAAGAGTCACTGTATTTGTAAGAGTCACTGTAGTTTCTTCTAAAACACTGTAGTTTTTCTCTTCTTCTCTATGCTTTTCTCCATGCTTAACAGCTAGTTGCTATATATGTTATTTTATAACTTGTGGAAAAGGCAAAAGATGAATGTCGTGTTTACCTTTGAGGTCTTTCTTTTGGAAAATAATGGTGGTGTGCCAGATTTGTGCGTGTTTATATTACTTCTTCAATCGCTTTCGTCTTCCCTGAATCTCATGAGGAAAGTGACACTTCCTTTCTCTCCCTCTCTCACCACTTGTTTCTCCTTCTCACCTACAATTTTTTATCCAATTTTTCTGTCATTTTTCCTCTTATCTTCTTCTCTTGCACTTGCTTCTTTCCCATCATTATAAAGGGGATGTTTTTGATGGGTTTTGGGGTTCGATTTAACTCGTGTGTTGATTATAACTGCTCACATCGCAATGCACACACAGACACATACATTGTGTTGGATTTCTTTGTTCTTTGGATGCCTTCTTAACTAGTTACCTGTTTGGTTTGAGCACTTTGTCAGTTATATGTTGGATATTTCTAAAAAAGAAGAAATATTTTATCTTTAGAGTTATCAACTACAGCGTTTGAAAACAACTGACGCAAGTTCCTTTGATTTTTTGAAGTTTCTTGCCATAGATTATTTCCCCCCTTTTCTACAATATTTTCGATAAATATTATTCTCCGTGTTTTGCTTCGTCAATTTTAAAGGCCTAGGGTTAGGGCTTTGAAGGTTATACTCCGCTTTTCTTAGAGCCGTCTAATTAACATTTGTTTGACGTGTTGTAATCACTGTTTTTCCTTCACTTTGTGATTTCAAGAATACAATAGAAAATGTTGAAAATTAGAATAAAATTTTGCAAACCATAATCAATTCGTTCTCGATTCGTGCTGTTATCCGAGATTAAGTATTAAAAGCATATAGTCGGTTCTCCAGCTTTTAGGTAGGGATATTATAACTCGAAGTATGCTCAATTATGGTGTTTTATTTAATCATTTTTGTGATCTATGCAACTCAAGTCCTCAGTCAGGCCTATGTTTTAACGTGTTCCCTTCTTAATGTCCACATGTTAGACCTGATTCCATGATAAGCTAGAGCGATTATTGGGGTTCTACTAGTCAGATAATTGTTCTGTTGTGAGTTTATATCGTTGTTCTTCTATCCCACCCTGGGCGTTAATTAGGGTAATACTTGGGATAAAAAGAATGTATAGTAATTAGCAGATTAAGAGAGCTTCCTTCAGTCCACTCATGGAGAGGGCAAAAGGGTTTGAATTAGCTGCTGACTCATTCATTCAAACGCAATAGATCTGTCTCCTTTCCATCCTATTGTGAATGTGTGAATGATGCAGGAGGTAACCTTCATCCTCTTCCTCCCTTTGCTTGGACTGAAGGGAGCTCCCTTTTTCTGTTTTTCTGTTTCCATTTTTTTGTGGGTTCGTTTTATTTGCCTAATGTGCATATTGTTAGCTCTCTATATATTTACTATTATAAATTAAAAGCTAGATTTGACGAAATTCTGAGCAGTGTTCTTGTTGCAGATTGAGTCGATGACTATGTCTTCAGTTTATTGCAGATGGGTTCATTATCTTTTCTGTACCATCCTACATGATCTAATTTTTTTTATTAGTGGTTTTCTTTAACATGCTTTGATATTACAGAAGATTCTTCAGTAGCAGTTCTTGTTGCCTGGACACAACCCAGTTTATTTATCAGAGATTTTGTTTCTTCTACTTTTACCAGACATACGTATTCCTGTTTATCTCTATGCGATAGTCTGTACAAGACTTTTTTGTCGGT
The DNA here is from genome assembly GCA_029929735.1 of Mimosa pudica. Lineage (NCBI taxonomy): Eukaryota > Viridiplantae > Streptophyta > Magnoliopsida > Fabales > Fabaceae > Mimosa > Mimosa pudica. The sequence goes on along the minus strand of JAKELP010000004.1, from coordinate 12,271,784 downwards.
TGTTTGTGCATATCACATATGGCTAGCTGGTTTTATACTGTTTATTACGCAGGTATTATCCGGTGGATGAGATTTTAGACCACTTTTAATTTTAATTTTAATTATAATCCGCGTCTTTGTATTGTTATATTACAATAATTTACAATTCCAATTGTAATAATTTATAATTCCAATTGTAATAATTTATAAGTATAGTAATCTTAATACTCAATGGCCTGTATCATATCATGTAGAAATGGACAACACTTGTACATTATATGTTTTATACATCACATTCTTGAAATTTCCCAGGTACTTAAGTATATGTAGGGTGATGTGTGTGCATGGGTGTCGTTTTATAACCAATGTTCGAATGGGGTTTTACTTGTATCAGTGTATGGATATGTTGAGTGTATAATGTAGTTAATATTTCAATGAGATCCGTTTTACAGTTCTTCTTGCACTAGGATGTATGCAAACACACTTGTCTCATTTACAAGTAAGGTAAGCATGAGAAATCGTGATTCAGAGCAACTGCGAGTGTCATACCTGAGTGATACATATATTGTAAAGTTGTCAATAAATGCTGTCTCTAATAAGTGACCAAATGTTAACATCTTGTGATGTTTTCATGAATAAGTTATGAACCTTGAATCGGGTTTAGTTTATTCAGTCCAAAAAAAAATCAGGTATAATTTGGTAAAAATGGAATAAAACAATATATATATGTAATGTGGTCGAGTTTATGTTAGTATATAAACATGAGATAACTTGGTATTGATTTATTTTGTTTCAGATAACATAAACATTTTATTATATGCTAGCGATATTTCTCTCTACCTTGCCAGCAATATTTTGTTTTTGAACTGAAAATAATATTTTTGACGTTGACACCGGCCAGCAATATTGTTAAACGCGGTAATTGTTTTCTTTTACGGATTTTGTTGACGTTAACACCGGCCACTAATGAAAGTGTAACTAAAGATGTACTCGATTTGTCCAATGTTTTTCGTCTTCTTAACTCTAAACCGTTTATTTAATTAATTTGTTACGTATTATACTTCCAATGATGGCATGTATATACGTGAATGATTGTGGAGTAGAGTAGGCAAGAATTCAGAATTCATATGAGAGAAGGAAACATGGCCGAATACAATGATAGGTTGGGTTGGAGGCTAGTGTGTGTCGGACTCTTTATTCCAAAACATGAATGAAAGCCAACTTTAACCAATTAACACGTATATCCCATAACCCATTTTTTCCTTTTACCCCTCAACTTAGGAGTTATATATATCTTGGCCATATTTATTCCCTACCTCCTATTTTATGTTTTTCTGCTCTTTTAGATTACCTCCTCTTGACGCGTCCATTTCGCCTGTGCTTGCCAGTTCATTAACTCAATCATACACACTTACAAATCATGGGAGGAATTGCTTTAACCTCTCATGAAAGAAATGTAGAGGGGCGTCCCAGGTCTCTATCACCAGGTGGCCGTTGTAATATGTGGAAGGTTAGATTGATGGCATGATGCTATTCTTATAAGTGAATTGATGTTATTTTTATTATTTTGACAATTGAGAAGGCTGATTTAATAATTTAATGAAAAATAATGAAATGTAAATAACTGAATTTTATACATCGAATAAACAAGTAATATGAATTTGTCATCATTTCATAGTCATGCATATGAACCCTTGATAATTGTGATGCTGCTCAATTGTCACGTTTTGTGATTTAATTCATTATTCCTCCAAGAAAGTATTCTTCTGATTCCAGCACGGCTTATTAAAATTAAAATACAGGGTGCTAGCAATGTGGAATTTAATTAGGTATAACAATTTTTATATTGTTGGTAAAAAAACAATTTTTATATCCTGTACTGCATAAAGAATATACGAGCTTTTATTCAAAAAAAGAGAATTGGAGATGAAGAGCTAGCTGTAGCCTTCTTTTTTGACCATTAAGAGCTAGCTGTAGTTAATTTTATGTGGGTAGTGATAGTTGATAATGTTATCAACATTACTATTACTATTACTACTATTATAATATAATTGACTGAAATATACTAATGGACGTGAAAGGTGTGAGAGCAGCATTCGTTGCAGGGACCCTGGCTGTATTAATTAATAGCCGTGCATTTGGCATCAAGGAGTACGAGCCAAAGCTTGGAACTTGGAGCTAACTTCTATAATGTTAAACTTTTGTTGACATTCGTGTTTCCAAGCTTTTTAACTCTTCAAATCCTAAATAAATCCTTCGCAATACCCAAAAAGACAAGTGAGGAATCTAAACTTTCAAAAGGATCATGAAGGAACCAACATCTACCTGTCATTTTAAAATTTTGCTAAAAGACAAAATTGTCTCCATCCTAAAACACAAATTACTACCTCACCCTAAACCCACCCTAACATCCACCCTCTTCTCGCAATTTGTGTTGTAGGATGAGGACAATTTTGTCTTTTCTCAAAATTTTAAAATCACAGATAGATATTGGTTCCTTCATGATACTTTTGGAAGTTTAGCTTCCTTACTTGTCCTTTTGGATATTGTGAGGGATTTATTTGGGATTTTCCCTTCATTTAATCATTTTATTTTAAAAAAGAAAAAAAATTGCCCACCCTACGCCCCCTAAATTCATTTTCAATTTTATTGTATTATTCGAAAGCAAATAAAATGATGCACGCTAATTGTTATTTTGAAACATGCCAGATAATCCAGTTCTATTAACGACATATTAATTCATATTCTAGAGGCGAGAGTACTATTCATATCAATAGGTGAGAGAACTATTCATATCAATAGACCTGTCTTTTCTACCAATGAGATCGTTTCAGAATTTAAACATATATTTTCATCTTTAGAAAGGTGAACTCACCTACCAAATAGCATGTGTATGCATGCTTATGGTTTTACCAGGGCATTGTGCGTATTAATTTTTTGATGTTTCCGACAAAATATTTATGCCATGTATAATGGTGATGAGGGGTTTTGAGTTAAGTTTAACTTATATGCCCTGTTTTGAATTATACCTCATGCTGTTTGAGTGTCGCCTTTGATATATCACGAGATCATAATTTTTGGGTTTTCTAAATAATTTTTTGTAAGCTCTAATCTGAGTTTCTCCTCTCTTTTGAGGTGATACTTCCAAACAAAATCGATTATATTTAAATATGTTTGCATGTGTGCGTGCCCACTTGAGAAAATGGAATGGAACGATTAAATAAGTGAGTTCCTTTGGGAGTTCGAGATCAAAGTACGATTAAACTGAATCGCTTTACTGTTCCCCAAGTCATATTATTCGAGTATTTATAATATTAAACAACTAGTTGATATTTAGTTAATATTATCAATGCTAATAGTTATTATTATCAATGCTAATAATATATTTGTTTCTAGAAAAGGGTGTGCGTGTGAATGTGATTGGATCCGGCTTTACTAGGCCATAAAGGTTCTCTTAAATTTACACAAGATTTTGCTTTTTGCTCAGCCCCTTACTTCTGTCTACTTTTACGAATCTGTTTAATTTTTTTTATTCTTTTGTTAATAAATAGTACTAAGTATATATTGATGTCATTCTAATGCATAGTACTGTTCATGTTCGTGAGCAGGACCACCTTCTTCTATTAGTGTTTTCGTCACTCTTTCTAACTTGTTCTCTATATGAAATACTCTGCCCGGCACGTGTTGTTAACTCATTTGTCTAGTCATTTTCATTTCATCATTTTGCAGGATTAATTATTTAAAAAATATATTAAAATAAATGTGAGCTTGAATGTTCTTATACAAAAGTGGACACTTGATCCCTCACAGGTACGGTTTGTGAATAATGAAGTGTTCTCTGTTGGGCATCTCACGCAAGCTCTCTTCCTATCATCCATCGCCTTTTTTTGGTTGCATCCTATCATCCATCTCTCATGGTGTGGTCCCTGTGACGTTTTGTCAATAAAGAGAATGGACAAATTTTCAACATACATCAAACGGTCATATATAGTGGGAATTATTTTGCCCTGGATTTTTCCCTTGTAGCTTTTATATCCTACATTGACCCACTAGCTCATTCATTTTAACAAGCCTGATTTTTGAAGATTTCAACAATAAGTCAATAACTGTGATTAATTTTAGCTTACCATGTGATTGTTGCTATTATACAGTCTATATAATATAATAGCAAATGGGTATTATACAGTCTATATAATACAAACTGTGATTTCAACAATAAAGGATAGATGCAGAATCTGAATCACATGAATGCATGCATGCACGCTTCTGAATTATTAGTGGGTATGCTTGAACTGGTCTGGGAAAGCCCTGTCAAATGCCCAAAAACATCAGAAGCAAAAAAGATGAAGCCCTAACAATAACCAATCACTAAACGTTATTGTGAGGTTTTGCATTCTGTATGGTGAACATTTCTGGGTACAAGACAAGGATAAAGAATATAAGTATATATAAATATTTACCCACACGCACATATACATAAAAGTAGCAAGTAAGGAACCCATTATAAGGACACTACATGTGCCTCCCACAGTACTCGTCCTTGTCTTTGCTGGTTGCTACTTGCTACTATTCATTGACCTTTATTTTTTCATGGCTCCTCTATTAAACCTATAGAAAGTTTCACAACACATGGGGTATGAGCTGTTTAATTGAGCTGTTTAATACCCTAGACCCATTTAGACTCTTAGAGTGATCAATGCGATTCGGACACAACATATGACACACACGCATATATATTGGAAGTGGTGTAATTTTTATTTGGTGCACATGGATATGTTGGTAAAGAGACTGGATTACACGCAAGAGGTCACAATGGTTTTTGAGGAGTTGAACGATGAATGATAGACTATAATACATTTTTCCTTAGCATGCAACCTGAATATATATTGTTAATAGTTGTTCTACGAAGTGAGAAGAACAATTAATCACCTGCAAGAATGGAACTTATAGGTCTCAGTGATTTTTTTTGCAAGAAACCAAAAGAAAATTGTTTATCAAGCGTAAAGTGATTCTTGGTTATGATGTGACCACTCAACATAGACTATCACTTCTTGATGTGCGAATTAAAGGTATAAAACCCAAACATCGAAGAATCTTCAAAACCAAATATCAAGTGGTGGCAATTGAAGGGAAAGAAGTGAGAGAATTTAGAATTTTAAGAGAAAATTAATATTGGAAAAAGCAGCGTGGGAATATAATTGCAAGGAAATACTAATTAACATAATGTGGAAGAATATGACTACAAAGGTGAAAATAGTTGCTAAAGTAATTTTGTCAGAATCAAGGGTTTTGAATTTCGAGTCTAATTAAAAGAGGAAGATAAAGATCAAGACAAATACTCATGAAACTTATAGGACATTGCTTAGTAAATAATATACTCAAAAAGTTAGTTACCGATAAAACACAATAATGTCCTATGAATCCATGTAATTGATCTATCCCACATAATGAAATAAAACTTTGCTGTTGTTGTAGTTGTAGTGTTAACCGTGACAATCGCCTTTGTTTCTTGTAACGTATGTATCAGAATTAGTTTAAGTTTAAATGCAGAACCATTGTGTAATGGTTTAGCTAACTTTTTCCGCTTCTTGTCGGTTTTTGTGTTCTTTTTTACCCTTTAGTCACCTACTATATATCGCCATCATCTCAGAAATTGGAGTGTTAATCTCTGCAAGTAAAACAGCCAGAAACATTGGAAACCTTGGTTTCTGACTTAAAAAGCTATTGTTTTGTTTGTATCATCATCATAATGTCATAATTATATCTCAGTAGTTCACTGTAGATATGTGCGTGCGTGTGTGTTGATGAATCTATATAGTATCTAGCAGCATGATCGGTCATGGTCTCGAACATTTCCACCATGAAGAAAAAACTAAGGGGATGGTGACAAGTCAAATACCCTTAGTCCAGTACATTTAATACAAACATTATACATGTGGGGCTGCCTTCGTTTCTAGCTAGTGGGGTGTGTGGTCCATGAGAATTTGATAGCAACTAAGCAAGTCAGAAACATATATGCATATGGTAAAAGGATTCTGGTTTGCCTTATACATTTGTTTCCCTTATAAATATTGTATAAACGTGATAAAGTTTTGAACTTGGTTGTGTATTCATATATTCTAAATATGGTGTCTGAAATGTTTATATCATTGGATGGACATGAGAGCAGTAATGGGTGGTGGTGGTGGTGAATAAAGGGACATAGCAGCTACTTCTGATTTTTATCTCACAGAGGCTGAGGTGGATCTCACTTTCTGTCTGGTATGCACACTAAAATATGCCCTCCTCATCAAGCATTCTTTTTTAGCTTTTCCTATATTACTCACTACCCACGACTCGCCTACTTTTCCCTCTCACACACAACTTAAATAATCTAAACTATAGAGAATTCACATGTACAAATACGCATGATGATCTAAGAACGTATTAAAAATGTGTTTTTTAACACATTTTGGCAGCATATATAGGAATGCAGGAAAACCACTAACAGCAACATTTATAACATCTCATGCCATATAACTGAAGTTTGTAAAACATAGAAGCAAGCACATTATTCTGACAAAGTACCACAAAGCATAGGGGAATTGGAAAAAGCATAAAACAGTAGTCATCATGATGATATGGATGTCTTTATAGTCTTTGCTAATATGGCAGAAGTACCATTATAATCAACATGAACTGGAGTGCTCAGTACAATAACTTTCTAGAGCTGAAGAGACAAGTTGGGCTGGCGATCATTATCCCACTGAAGCTGGGCAGCAGAAGTACTCCCTCCTCCTCTTCCTCCTGCTATAGACTGGCCTACCAATTCATTACCTACATAATAATTGATTGCATTGTGGCCCATAGACATTTCAAGAGGTGCAGATGATGGTACTTGCCCAGAAAATGGGCCCAGAGGGTTCTGTTGGGCCGGATCAGTCCTGGGCTTGGGCTGCATCAGGAAGTTATCAGACCTGTCAAACATTGCATGGGGATGGGGTGGTGCAGAGTAAATACCTGCATGTTCTGAGAAGGGGACATTGTTGAGGTCAATTGGTGCCCATAATGTTTGGAAATCATCAGTATGAGCTGAGTTATTTCCCATGTTGTACAATTTATCAGAAGTCCCTTCCTCAGGCCATTTTGATACTTTTGAGACATTATTATCATCATCATTATCATGCCCAGCCATGGCCTGTGCCACCATCAATGAGTAACTTTCAGGCTTTTGCTTAGGCATAAAAGACTGCAATGTAGTGTAATCTTGCTGAGGATGAGGATCATTAGATTGCCACCCAGTAACATTGAAGCCTACATCTTCAGGCCTTTGCTGAGACAGAAAAGAAGATTGGCCTAAACCAGATAGAGTATTATAATTATATCCATTGACCATTGGGCTTGAAGAATTTGATGATCGACTATGCTGATGAGACAAGAGAGATTCATGTCCTGATAAGTTATTATAGCTAGGCTTCGTCATGTTCATGGCCTCTTGGGAAACTTGCTGTGACATGTAAGATTGCCACCATGACAGTTTATTATGAAACATGGATGACTGCCACGTGAAATTATTTCCAGTCACTTGTTCTGCACTAGGATTTTTATTTGAGGACGCCCAGAGAGCTTGCCTCAAGGGAGAAAAGTCAAATTCTGTCTTGTTCTGAGATGAAAGAGATTGCTGTGACATATTATTATTGTAGGTGAAGTTGTTATTTTCAGATAAGAGAGATTTGATTGAGGGGCGTCTTGCTTCTGGCCTGAGAATAACATGTTGTTTCCCACTGTTGCTAATGGGCTCAGCATTGGGCTTCTGTTGGGCCTGAGTATGAGGCCCAGGTACCACAATACTAGGCCACACACGAGGTGTTACATCCTTGCTAGTATTTCCAGGGATATTAACAACATTGTTTCTGCCAATTGATGGTTCAGGATTATCATTCCATTGCATGAGCTGGTTCTTGTTCTGATTAGCTGCTTTTGAAGAAGAGAATATGTTTAGGTAAGGAGACTTATCAGGATGAGATATAGAAGCCATATTGCTGTTAGAGCTGGAATCTTCACCATTGATTTTAAGGCCACTTTCTCTTCCTTTGTTGTTCATAAAATAGTCACTAAGAATAGAAGCAGCATGAGCATTCCAGCTTTCTTTTGAATCAACCATTACTTTCTTCCCCTTATAATCTCCACTTCTATCCATATTTCTGGTTTCCTGCTGAGGAGGGTCTTGAATAGTGATTCCTGGAATACTTAGGGGCCTACCTGATATGATTGGATAACGCATGCTATTGCCACGTGGTGCATCATGGCCACCACCTCTTGCTGCTTCTTGTGGCGGAGGAGGAGGCAGTGACAGTGACATCATAGAAGTAGGCTGAGTGGTGTCAAGGAAATTGGCAAGAGGATTGGGTTGTGTGGGCTCACCAAGTACAAATAGGCTGTTTCTAAGAGATTCTATTTTCATAGCTGCATATTTCTTAACTATAGGTCCCATACCTCCCACGTACCGAACCAAACTGTCTTGGTAGTCAAAACAAGACATGTTAAGCTGCATTTTCATATATGCACATCATTAAAATACAAAATGGCATCAGTACAATGTGTGACTACACTACTTGCAAAATAACAAATGCATGCATGATTGGATGTTATTGAAGAGGAACAAAGAAACAAAACCAACAGCTAAAAATGCCATGGTAATTAGTTATGAAGAAACTGGACTTAAAGTAATCGATGAATGTATAGTAGACTAAGGACCATTATTAAGTGGACAAATGTAACAGTAAAATGGAGACAAGCATTGTATATATACAGATGGCTCCAGCAACTCACTTGAAAGCTGCTTTTGTTTCCATTCAAGGCTTGAGAAAATATGGAATCTCCAGATGGACAATATGTTTGCCTCTTATCTACTTCAGCTTCCATTGAATTATTAGCACCAGAGTTGCCACCTATAACAGTTAAGTTAGTTGCTTACATTTATCATTTTAAAAGGGTTCATTGTATATTCATGGAATGTGAATCGGAAACTGCTTTGAACTCTCACAAAACTCTTAATTTCTAAGAAAAGTACATAATAAAATCTAATTAATTCTTGTATTAACAAAAACAAAATTGTTATGTCTTATCCTACTATGTGTGTGGTCAAACACATAAATTACATACTGACAATAAATTCTATCAAAAATTATTTTTACGAAGGTTATTAGCCAAAAAAATCTTATTGGTGATGATTTCATTGATTTTTTCCCATTTTAATCTGCTCCTTACTCTTGTATAAACACATCCAAAATAATTTACAAGCAAGAGAAGGTGGATGACATGTATACCGTAGCTTGTAGAAGGAAGTTGCCTAAGAAGGACAGGATTTCTGGATTGTCTACTATGGTGTTTTCTTCCTCCTGATTTTTTCTGGTCAAGACCGAAGTAGCTCGAGTTAAAAAAATTTGGATCAGCAGATAAGGCTTGAAACGCATTCGAAGGTTCATTTTTGACTGCCTCAGCCTTTATATACATAATATACATATATTATAGATCGAACATATATATAGGTCGTCCTAGGTATTTCTTTATGAATACTTGTTTAAGTACAACTGTATGTACATCAGCTCGCATTAATAAACATTGGATAACAAAAAGTAGATGTGTGCACGTGTACTATATATATAAATATGTAAATCCTGGGTACTCAATGTTTGGTCCTACCACTTTGTATGGATTTGTAGATGAGGGATTAATATTCATAGCATAGGAGGATATTTGATACACTACATATCGCTGTACATAATGGAAAATGGATGAAACTTGTAATAGTTTGAAGTTTCATAGAGTAAAATGTTCCACGATTATTTGATATCATCACACACAACGCAAACACATTCTTTTTCCTAATGCTTATTCACAAAATTAAATAAGAGTGAAAAAAAACTAGCAAGTTCATGTTTATGGTTGAAGTAAGTGTTTTCTGATGAAACGTGTAAATGCAATGATGCGCGTGCGAACCTCAAATTGTTCCATACTAGTGTACATATTCTCATGTACTTTGGCTCTCATAATGCTCAAGTCCATAGGCTCTTTCACAGTCTTATGATAATCCTGAAACTTTTCAAAGCAAACCCATCAATGCACTCATGCTTTTTAAGAAAAATGGGAGACAGTTCTTGTATTGCCTCCACTTCTCAATATAAGAGTTGAATACAAGATTTATCATTATCTTAAATATAACAATCCATTCCATTTGTTTCATAAACTTATAAGTTATAATCATCACCCCAAAGTATGTGACCCATTGATTGCACACGTAAACGGAGTTTTTATGAACACGATTAAAAAGAATATTTTAAGATATACGTAAGTACGTATCATTTGTTATGCATAAATAAGTTGACTATTTTTTTAATATAAATAAATCAGTTATCCATCTTTTATATTAGAGACCATGATTTATAAACATTTCCAAGCAAAATTTCTATAATACAGAATCATAAGAATAAGGATCAATATAATCTAATAAAATAAGAAACACTACTTAAACTATATCGTAATAAGTTTAGATAAACTCACTCTAGCTGGATTGATAGGTTGCGCAAATAATTTGTCTGGATCTTGCCTACACAATTTTCGTTATTTTACACTTAATTAGATATTTATGTTTATTCAGGAGAATACTAAGGGAATTAATCCATAAAAAGCCGATATTGCTTAGGCAATATTAACAAGATTAAATTATTGATTAGTTTTCACCTTTGTATCATGTCAAGCGCAAATCCAAGTGTCTCTTTAGGTAGTACTCCGGGTAACCCTGCAAAGAAAACAAATTAAAGATCAAGCATAATAAATTATTAAGGGGAAACCTAACACTATAGCAAGCTTGAGATGTATATATTGCTATCAAGCTTACCATATCTTGAACCACTTGAATGCTGCTGTGTGTATTGTCCAGCATGAATGGGCTAAAAACATACAAAGAAAGCGAATATAAAAAATGCCAAGGGATGCAAAGTTCAATGTTATGTTTGCTTGAGAGGTTGATGATTTACTCTAAAATTCTGTGTGCGTCTAGAGATTAAATTACTCTACACACAAAAAGAACTTCACAAGACTTTAGTTTACTTTGCCTCTCAAACTTATATCTTAATTCAAAATATATTCTATTGATTTTACACGAGTCTTAGCTATAGCTTCTATTATTAAATGGTTGTTACCTTACACATGACTAAAAAGAGTATATCTTTGCGAAATCAATGCACATTTAATTTATTCCAAAGAATGGACAGAACATAATATATGTAAATTAGTCATTTAATTACATAATTCTTATATTAGTGAGGGAATAAAGAGATATACCTGAGTCAAAGAGATGAGTTGACTAAGTGGTCTACTCTTACGCGCCCTCCTCTTCCTTGGAACATATCCTCCATCTCCTTCCTCGTCATCGTCGTCATCATCATCGTATATGAAGTCATCATCAAATTCATTAATCACAGCCTTTCCTTTTCCTTTGTTTCCAGGGCAGTTCTTTTGAGCTTCCTTTCGTGCCTTCTTCTCTCGCTCTCTCTTCTCTTCCAATGCAACAATTCTTGCACTTCTTCTCCTTGGTGCTTGCTCCATATCATTTTCACTCATTTTCTGCTATGAACACATGCACTTCATACACTATATGCTTAAATAATAATGATTCATATGCATAGTTTTGATTGATTATTACATGGTGGAAATATAATTGCATATATAAAATTAAGAAACATGCATAACCATGTCATAAGTTTTTATGCCCTAGCAAAAGAGTTTTGTTTTCGGAGATGCATGGCTCAAATGGTTTAGAGTCTAGAAGTTTTAATTAAGGTCATGCATGTAAGTTATAAAGCACAGTCTCAAATCAGATGTTAGTTTTAACTAAAAATTTAAAAATATAATACAGTTGATAAAAATAAGTGATTAGCGAATTATATTGTTCATTTTATCTTAAGTTTTTTAATGAGAATTATAAATGTCATAAACATTCGATTAGAGAAACGATCTGATATTGAGGATGATAAACAGATACAATATTGAAGAAAATGTTGACAGAAATGTCGTCAATTATGAAAAAATGGATATATTTGTATAATTGAGAAGTTATTGATAATTTTAACTTTTCGTATGACTGTATTATTCTAAATAGTTAGATCTATATATTTTTTCAATAAAATACAGAAACTATCAAGACTTGGCAATCAGAGATATTTGAAACAGATTGTTTTTTAATTTCAACGGAAATAATTCAAACTCAATGTCAAATAAAATAATTTAAAAAAAAATTAAAAAGGGAGGAAACAAAAATGATTAAAAAAGAAAATTAGACTACTTAATGTCGTCCATAAAAAAATCCCCCTAAAGTGAATCGACATTTCGTCATTTCCACAATCCAAATCACATAGTTGTTCGTAGCAGCGAATACTGATGTATAACTTAAAAAAAATTATAAATTGCATATGGAAATTCCGAAAAAAGGGATAAAATCTAATGATATGGGGAAAATAAATTGATACTAGATTTGAAATGAAAAATAAGAAAATCTAAAAATATGTATTTTTTTTAAAAAAAATCAAAATCATTCAAGGGTAGCATCAAAAGACAATACAATCGATTCTTGTAAGAAATAAAAGGGAAATTCACCATAAGAAAATGGATTTGAGGAGAGCAGATAGATCAACCCATCAATAAAACAACTTTTGATGGGGGAAATTTGACTACGTGAGAAAAGGGGTTTGACTAGAAGTCAAACAAATTGCACAACTAAAAACTATGAAATCACAATAAAATCAACAAATCTAAGAAACCTTAAAGATAGATCTAAACTCATCATGCCTAGATCTAGATAATGTGAGGACCAATTGATGAAGAAATTTAACAATTATAAGACGCAATCGTCGTACAACTTCACATAAAAGCAATAAATTTACCAACTATAATTATGATCGGAGACGAATCAATCTATAATTTTGAATGCTTGGATCGTCTGAAGATTTATGTAATCTCTGTCGATAAATAATCTGAGAGATTTCTTGTGCATTTTACCTTGAAAACCTAGTGGCTATATATAATCTAACGATTAGTAAAAGTTGATTCTAAATGGAAAAAACCACGTACCGGGTAAGCCTGTCAATAGTAGGTTTAATGTAAGTGAAACGTAAAATTTGACCGTCGTCTAGTGTTAAAAAAATTACATTACAAATTACATTAGAAGCAAAGTGTCACCTCTCAATTGGTACATCTTAATGAGTTAGTTTCATTTTCAATAAAGACAAAGTTTATGCAATACGCATAGCAAATTCCAATGAAATTACTAATTCAGTTTATCTAAGTTTAATGGTAAAGGTTATTTATCTTAGCCATGTTCAACAATGAAATAGTTTTTCCTGATGGAAATCGGGTTTGTTGTGAAACACATGAAATTAGAGTAGTAAATTTAAACTTTCTCCAATTACAACCACCAATGAAACTCTTGCAACCCTTATAAATCAATATTGTCATATCATACAAAATGAAATGCCTAATTTAAAAAAAAAACAAAGAATAAGGGAACAAATCATTTATTAGAGTTAATATGGGGTTTCATATTTTCTAATAATATTAATCTGTAACATCCCGGCGCCTCGCTCTCGAAATTGTCTGCTTTGGGGAATCCTTTAAACTCTGGTAATATTTTTGAAGTTACCGCTCCTTGATCGTGATAAACTATTGAGATTTATCCATATATTTTTTTTTGTTAATCACAGCCCGGTTTTATTTGAATTCGAGGGGTAGGAATGTTGACCACATAGGTAAGGCTGTTCCCTCTCCCAATAAGTGCGCTTCCCGGGATTCAAACACGCGTTCTCATTATTACATGAGTTGCAACCCACTTACCAAGTCAACCAACTATTCATATTTATCCATATATTTTTTAAAAAATACTGTTTTTCACTTTTTTGTGAGAATCAATCATGAAAAGAAAACGTTTCCATATTAAAATACGCGCCAACCAGATTTTAGCTGCCCATGTCCTTAATTACCATTTCAGTGTTTTCATGTTCATGCATCCTCTGAGAAACTGGGATAAATATGTAGAATGTATTTTGTCATACATTATTATTAGCCTTTTATTCCCCCCAATAAAATAAAAAGAAAAAGACACCTACCCACCACTCCTTCGAACGAATATCTCAATATGCAGAATGAGTAATAAGAGCACAGATCGATTGTTCTGGCATACATACAAGAAAATTACAAACTTAGGCAGCAAGATACAATATAATTAACATTACAAAAATTTTGTGAAAAATCCATTGTGAAAGCAGAGGCTAAACAAGTTCAATGTAAGCCATAGGCGCATTATCACCTCTTCTTGGTAGGGTCCGGATGATTCTTGTGTAGCCTCCATTTCTTTCACCATACCGGTCCTGAACCTCAGCAAATAGAGCATGAACAATTTGTTTCTCATAGATAAAGCCAAGGGCTTGTCTCCTCTTATGAAGAGAACCATCCTTTGCTAATGTGATCATCTTATCAACATACTTCCTGATTGCACTGGCTCTTGCCCTGGTGGTCTTGATGCGACCATATTTGAGCAGCTGAGTTGTGAGGCCCCGAATAAGTGCCTTGCGCTGATCAGGAGGCCGGTTGAGCTTCGGCACACGTCTTCCATGTCTCATGGCATAGATTCGACTACCATTGTCAATGATTTTGAAACAATCAGCAAAGCTGGTAGATTCTGCACACAAGTGTGGGAACCAATATGAAAATATTCTATTAGCAATTTAAAGAAAAATAGTGTATATACAAAACTTGGAAAGTAGACCACATTCACTAGAACTTTTACAACATCTCTTCAACTTAAGATATCAAGATTATTTTTTCTGACAGCAACTACAGTAATGATCTTCAGACTCGGATTTATTTCTCACGGTTCTGTACTTTCAAATCATCGAAAAAATTTATACACGAAATCCATAATAATTTGGTAACAAAAAACGAAGAAAATCCACAATAATTTTAATGACTGTGTGTGTATTTTTGTAAGGCGAGATTGTGGCTATGCTCTCCGGCAACAAATTCAAGGTTACAGGTGGGAATAGCTTAGCCCAGCAATCAGGAGCCTATGGCTTGGCTTAGATTGTTAAGGCTTTGGATTAGCCTTTTTATTTTTAGGTCGGACTTAGGCCCAGACTTTTCCTTTTGGCTTGTTTTGCTTAACAGGTGAGGCTCACGCAACCTAACCTATTAAGCATTTTAATATTATTTTTTAAATAAAAAATTATATTATTATAATTAGTTGATGTCATTTGATACTAATTCTTAATATAAAATTACGATTATATCCTCTATTGTATGATGTCACCAACCATTCACCTCTCTAAATCTCTTATTGTAATGTGACCTCCTAACAAGCTATTAGTCCAGCTAGTTCAGGCCATAGGCCAGTTTCATACCTGAAAATGTCCACTAATAGGCCATAAGTCAGCCTCAGACACCCCCCCCCCTAAACAACACATATCAAATCAATTATGGTACAGGCCCAGCCTAGGCTATTCCCACCCCCTATTCAAGTTGCTCATCTAGCCGATTCCTTCACTTCAAATCCAAGAGTTACAAGAGAATAAGGTGATAAAAAGATGGAACCTCCTCCAACTTTAACTTTCCACCGGGAGAACATTGCATTATCACAAACAACATTGTCACAATCATTCTGTTTTGTTACAAATTCTTTATATCTAGCCACGATTAGGAAGCTTGTAAGCCAAAAATGCCAAAGGAAAAATTGGCCGAAAGAAATGCAAACCATTTTCAAACATATATTCTTGAATTAACTAAAAATATTTTGGGCAGCAGTTCATAATCATATTGCCTCTACTTCAATATATGCATCTGATTCACAATGGCTATAGTTGTTTCTACTTTCTACAATAAAATTCAACAGATGCATCTAATTCAGCACATGTTTGCTATAGCTGTTGGTGCTTGAACAAGAGGTGAATTTGAAAGAGAGCATAAATAAAAGAAAAGAAGGTAAGATGAATGGACTTGGATTCGTCGTACCGGAAAAGGAGAGAGGATTTTGAGGAGAAAGGCCGTTGAAATATGTGAGAGAGAGTTTGGATTTGGGAAGAGAAGTTCGCATGGGGCGAGAGGTAGGAGACAATGAAGCGAGAGGAAGGGACGGCAGAGTTGATCGTAGAGAGGCCATGCTCCATTTGCTGTCGCTTCTGGTAGCCATCACCGCGTTGCACAACGACGCCATTGTTGAAGAAGAAGAAGGTGTGACTGTGATTCTATCCCACAGGATAAACAAGAGTGAGACTGAGGACAGGACACTTCACAGTTCACACACTTCCAAAATGGGCTCTTTCTATTGGGCTTATTGCTCTTGGCCCAATGTTGACTATAAACTACAGAAATAGCTTTACGTTCAAAGTCAATTTTTTGAATGGAGTGGAGATTGTATTAATAAACAAAGTGATTAGATTAGAGGGGCTGGCAGGGTAATTACAAGAGGTTAACATATGGTATCCTAAAACCGGCAACTATTCAAAAAAGAAGTTGAAGAAAGTTTGTAGCTGTAAGAGTATATTCTGTCAAAACATTTACAGAATGAGTTTCACCTTCACGAGTAAGAGATTGATCTTGAAATATTCGCTAATTCCAATGGTCCCAATAAAAGCTTCCAACACAGTAAACCAAATCAGATACACCATACCTGACCGTTGTTCTCTGGGTTTAGGCTTTGCATTATCCAGTCAACAAAGGAGGTTTGATGTGTATAGCGATTATTAGCTGGTTGAAGCAAATTCCAACATGTCATGGCAAAGGGGCAATGTCTTAATATATGCATTAAGTCCTCAACATCAGCTCCACACATTGAGCAAACACTATTTGTGGACATGTGACGTCTTACACGTTCCTCATTGGTCAAAACTTTTCCTTTGTAAGCTAGCCAGAGGAATGTATGAATTCTTTGGGCACTCAACCATATCCATATGAGGTTCTTGTCTCTCTTGTGCTAGTCTATTTCCTTTGATGTCATGTACACATAGGATATTCTAAAAGAGACCCGGTGAAGTAAGTGCCTAGGAGCAAGAAGCCTCACCATCAGTGGGATAAGGAGATGAGTAGCGAGTATGGCAAGGAGAATCGGACGAGGAAGCAAGTGCTCAATGGAAGGGAGGTGCCAACACCTTTCCGAGGTAACAAAACTCAGAATAATAAGGAGTGCAAAAGTATCTTCTTGACTTAAAAGATAATTAAGATAAGATCTCTTGAGATTTACTTTAATTTCATTATATTATGTGTGTTGGGTCCATCATTCACTCTATCCATATTAAGTGCTACTATCTCCGGTCCTAAATATAGGATCTGATTGACTTTTTTTTCGAGAGATTAAGGTTGCGAAATATGTTATCAAATGATGACATATTTGATATATTTTTAGATTATCCATTAGTTTATAGGTAAAATAAACTAGTTTAAGGGAAAAAATTAGGTAAATCAATTTATAATTAACTTATTTTTGATTTTTCAGGATTTTCCATAAAAAGTCAATTAGGTCTTATATTTAAAACCGGAGGGAGTATTAAGTAATAAAATGTAAGTGGGAAGTGGCTAATAAAATGTAAGTCAATTAGATTTTTTTTTGGGTTAAGGTGCAATCCTGGTACTGCACAATATGGCAAAGTGCACTTACAGTAATACACAATTTCGGGGTGCAGTTGTGGTAAGCAAGAATAAATATCGTTGCACCTACAATAACTCCGTTAAGTGGAGCTCACTTCCGTCAATTTAATGCTGATTTGGCATTAATTGTTGACAGGTGGCCCTTATCTAATGCTCCACAGTGGCAGGTAGCATGCTGACTGGACGAAAAGAATCTTGACTGAAAAAAAAAATTAGAAAAAGAAAAAGAAAAGTGAAGTACAAAACTTAGCAAATCCTCATTCTCTCTCACTCACTCAAATTGTCGAAGGCGAGCTAGGGTTCCTTTTGCGACGGCGATGTGAGCACAAAGACGGTGAGGCGAGTTGAAGGGACGGTGACAGGTAAGATATTTAGTTGTGAAGGCAACAAACCCTAGACGGCAAGAGAAGAGAAGAGTGCGCTGTGAAGGGAAGCTGGCTCGGCAATGGTGTCTTCGACCTCGTCGACAACAGGGGTGAATAAGAGAAGAGTGAAACTAATCAAACCCAGTAGGGAGAACCACTATGAAGGGGAGCCGATTCTCTGTAACCATACGGTGGTGGCGCCACGGTGGACATCGTGGAGTGATGATAATCCCGGCCGACGGTTTTATGGTTGCCCCTACTATAATGATCAGGTGAGCAATTTGTGTTTATAGCAACCCAAGATTATTTTGTTATTCTGTTTGTATGTGTTCATAGCAATTATGACTTTTATATGTTAAAAGAGGAAGCTTTTAGGTTGTTGTTTCTGATTTTGGTTTATTGTCTCTGATTTATGTTTGTTGATAGCAACCCCAAGCCTATTTGGCTCTGATTAATGGGCAGATTTGTTTGTGTTTATTGTGGTTAGGGTTTAGTTATTGATGTGTGTTTATTGGCTCTGATTCATGCTCATATTTAGGAGGTTATAACTGTTGTTGCACATTGAGCCCAAGCCTATTTGGCTCTGATTCATGCTCTGGTTATGTAATAATCACAATCTAATTGCATGTGTTTGGCATACTTTGTAGCATGAAACTTCATAGTGAAATGATTAAGAGTGAATAAGAGTGAATAAGACTGATTGGAATATAGTGGTTTAATATGGCCATAATATGCATGTGTTTGGCAGACTTTGTGGCTGGTTTCAATGTCTTATATGGGTTAATATGTATGTCTCTTGTGATTTTAATCTTGCAGAGAATGAGATGTAGTTTCTTTAAATGGCATGATTCAGCAATAGAAGGGAGATGTAACATTGTGATTAAGGAGCTGCTGGATGTTATTGATGAGCTGTATGATGAAATTGAAATGTTGAGGCAGGGAAGTGTACCCCCAATTGACACTGGTAGTAGGTTGAGTGAAGATGCCACTGCAAATCTCGTGGATGTCACTGAAGAGATTAATGCTATTGAAAGAGAACTGAAAAGGATGAAGCGCAGGCAGCAGTTGGGAGATGATGAGGCGAATAGGTGGAAACTAAAGTACCAAAGATTGAAGGCCGCTTTGTTGTTTGTATGCTTTGTTTTTGTTGCTTACATGATGTTTAAGGGATGATGAGGGCATTAAGAGCTATATTTTGGGTGCACCTCAACATTGTAATGAAAATGAAAAATGTAGTACTACTTTAAGCTTATTTTGTTAGACTATGGAAAATGAAGTACCATAGATTGAAGCTTGTAATGAAAATGGGGTTTATGTTCAGGTTAGATGGTAGTCCCAAGTTATATGTGTAATTGTAATTCCAAGTTTATGTAATGAACATGTGTTATGTGTGTAATTTGAACTGTATGTAATGTAGTATGTATCTTCAATCTTAATGTAGTATGGCATAAACCTGAAAGTATAGGTGAATTGCAAATAAACCTGAACATGAATTCATTAACATAAATGAACATGCAATGTAATTATTAACATAAATATGTCATTCCAAAATAGTAAAATCAACATAAATATTGATTGCAAATAAACCTGAAAGTGCATTCATTAACATAAATGGTCAATACAAAATAGACATGATTGAGCAACATGTCATTAACAATTGTTTGCCATTCCAAAACAACGACCTAAGTAATGGCCATTCCAAAATGCACCAATAATGACCTATGTAATGGCCACCCTGTTGAAAAGTAATGGCCATTCCAAAAATACATCCCTGTTTAAAAGTAATGGCCATTCCAAAAATACATATGTTTGACCACAAAATACTAATGACCAAAGTAGCTACATCCCAAAATACATATGATTGACCATGCGCATACAAAGTAGCAATGGTCACGCACAAAATATACCTAGACATTCAAGTTTGTCAAATGGTATTTACAAAATACACATTACATTCCACTACTGAGTAGAGGACTTATCCATGCGCATGCTTCTTGTCACCATGACTCGTCCCATGCTACTCAGTGGGTCACCAATCCACATATTCCCCCTCGGCTGAACTGGGAGGGAGCCGACCGAAGGATCTTTCCCTTTGAATCCAATCTTTCTTGTCGCGCCGGATGCGGTTGATGCCTTTGAGGAAGCAAGTCTCTTTTCCTTCTCATTAGGAACAGGGAAGTTCACTTGTGGATCAGCCTCATGGACTGGTTGGGCTGCCACACCCTCATTCAGAACTTGAGCCTTCGATGAACCAGGTTCCTAATAGCGAAATGAACAAATATGAGTACTAAGCATAGGAATACCAACATACATTACATTAGCAGTGAAACTAGTGAGAATCTTAAATAAGGAATTGACATTACAATGAAAATAGCTCTCCCGGTCACCTCATCCACAGTGAAACCATAACCAACCACATCTTTGGATCGTGTAGCATATACAGGCCTTGGGGCTGGTTGGGGATGAGAGGATCTTGGTGGTGGCTGGGACTGAGCAGAGGGAGGTGGGGCAGGTTAGGTGCGAGTGGAGGGTCTTGGAGGTGGCTGGGACTGTGCAGAGGGAGGTGTGGCAGGTTGTGAGCGAGTGGAGGGTCTTGGAGGTGGCTGGGACTGTGCAGAGGGAGGTGGGGCAGGTTGTGAGCGAGTGGAGGGTCTTGGAGGTGGCTGGGACTGTGTAGAGGGAGGTGGGGCAGGTTGTGAGCGAGTGGAGGGTCTTGGATGTGGCTGGGACTGTGTAGAGGGAGGTGGGGCAGGCTGTGAGGGTGACTGTATTGAGGACTGGGCAGTTTGGGATGTCTTCCTTGGACGTCCAGGTCTTTTTCCCGTGGAGGGGGGTGCCTAGTACAGAAAACACAACATTGTTGTAACTAAAGTCACATATGTGTCACAACTCACAAGTCATTTTAAATTAAACCATAAGCACATTCTCAGAGCACATTTAAATTAGACCAAAGGCTTAAAACAAAAATTAAACTCAGGAAACCATAAATTGACATGCATATTTTGATCGCAACCTAACAAAAATTGCTAAGTTTTATAAACAAGCAGCACACTGTTTAAATCATTTTGTTCATGCTCACATGCTCACTAAATTAACAGAACAAATGTTATACCTGAGCACATGTACTTTTGTTGTGTCCTTCCTCCCTACACACGGAGCATTTGAGAATCCTCCCCACTGTGCTGAGCTTTTCCACCTCCACAACTTCACTTGGGTCTTCAGTTTCGCCCTCCACCACATCAGATGGAGACCGAAAGCTACATATTTTTACCCTTCTCCGTGCTACTTCGGTCCTCTTTCTTTTCACAGTTGGCCTTCCAGGCAATTGGACAACGGGTGGAGGTTTCATTGGGTTCTCTGAGTCTATTTTCCAGAACTGCTGTCCCTTAACAGCCTCGAACTTGGTTCTATATGTGCTGATGTAAGTCTCTCTGTGATAAAAACGGGAGATATGAACCTTAGGATCTTCTTTTGCATGCCAATATGCACTCACACCATGTTGGCAAGGAACACCGGTGAGGTCCCACAGCCGGCATGTACAAATTTTTCTCCTCAAACAAACTACATGCCTATCACGTCCCTCGTCTACCTCATATCCCTCATCCCCATTAAATCTCACTCTACAATTGGTAGCCAATCTCCTATTTAACTCATATAATTCCAGGCACTTGGGGCTGTACTCTCCTTTCCACTTCCGTACTTTTTGATCACTTTTGGCCCACTTGCCCATCATTTTCTGTCTCATGCCATCAAACATCCTAAGTACCGGCAAATATCTAAAGTCATCAATCCATTGATTGAAGCTTTCACTCATGTTGTTATCCACCGATGGAGATAGGCATCGGTCAGAAAAAAATGCTCGCACCCATGACTTCAAAGGATACTCCACTAGTGCATCTGCAGCTTCCTTGCTCTCATTTTCTATTAGCCGCAAGTTGTCGTTAAATTGCTCCTCAAAGGTACTCCTTGCACAATCCCAAAAAAGGTCCCTTAGTGGTGTGCCCCGATGTCTCTTTGACCAGTTGGCATATATGTGCCTTGCACAAAGTCTGTGTTCCACCTCTGGAAGCACATCTCTCACAGCACGCACCAAGCCCTAACAATGACAAACAGAATATTAACATAAATCAACACATAAAAGACATGTTAAAGCTTAAATTGAATCAACACACTACCTTCTGCATGTCGGACATAACTGTGATTTTTTCTCCATTTTCAAGCTGAAGAGACCTTTGAAGACATTGCATGAACCACGTCCAGTGATGTGTGTTCTCCTTCTCCACCAATGCAAAAGCTAATGGGAATATTGAGTCATTTGCATCCGTTCCCACAGCGGTAAGCAATAAACCTCTCGCTTTGCCCTTTAAAAAGGTACCATCAACGCAAATCAGTGGCCTACAACCCGCATGCCATCCAACCTGCCCATCCATTACCAATTAAGTTAAAGGAACAAATAAAGGCCAACTTCACACGTAACGAGTACCTTACTCTGGTTGCTCATAACAACTCTCAAATTAACTCCGTTACGGATAGTAAATGTGTCGAGTGACCTCCTCAATGCAGCCTTGTCTAGGAAACTCATGCCCACTTCAAAAACCACAGCATTTCCTTCTACACCATGCTCAATACCCTTACCCCTGATTTCAGTAGGGATAATAACATCATCCAAGTCAGCCTGGTCATCTTCCTCACCTTCCTCATCACTATTCTCAGTATTATCACCACCTACTTCTCCAGACTCCTTATCAACACTCTCATCTTCATCGCTGGACTCATCCATTGATTTCTTTCCACTAGACCCCCCCCACTAATATCTGACAGCCCAGGACCATTATCAAATAGTTCCACATATCCTTCCACATTACCAGGCACATCTTCTTCTTCTAAACCAGTACCTACTTCTACATTATCACCTACAGCTTCTTCTACACCTCCTCCTTCCACTACCAAATTTTCCTGTCCACTCCTTCCACTATTTTCCCCAGACTCACCCACTACAGGACCTGAAAAACCTTCTATAGCCTTAGCGGACAGGTCACTCACCTTCTTCACAAGCTTATCCAACGTGGCATCTACTGTGTTCTCATCTGCGCCTTCACTGTTGTGGTCCATGTGTCCTTCTTTTGTCACCATCTGCAAATAAAGCAAGAATAATGCAAAAAACATCAAGGGCTTTGAAGGAATTCCACTATTTACCTGTTCAAAAACCATTTTTTCAAATATTTAAAAGCCCTAACCTCTGAATATTCTTCACCTCTGTCGAGCTCGATTCTTCGCCTCTGAAGCTTCCCCACCGTTCAGTCAAGCTCGATTCATCAATGGAACCCTAGCTCATCTCATCATCTCTTCAACTCGCCCACAATCGCGACTTTGTCTTCACTTTAGTCACATCGCCGTCTCACCGTGATGTGAGAATGAGGATTTGTGCTCTTCCCTAGCTCGCCTCACCGTAATGCTCTTCCCTTCAACTCGCCTCACCGTCTTTGTGCTCACATCGCCGTCGCAAAAGGAACCCTAGCTCGCCTTCGACAATTTGAGTGAGTGAGAGAGAATGAGGATTTGCTAAGTTTTGTACTTCACTTTTCTTTTTCTTTTTCTAATTTTTTTTTTCAGTCAAGTTTCTTTTCGTCCAATCAGCATGCTACCTGCCACTGTGGAGCATTAGATAAGGGCCACCTGTCAACAATTAATGCCAAATCAGCATTACATTGACGGAAGTGAGCTCCACTTAACGGAGTTATTGTAGGTGCAACGATATTTATTCTTGCTTACCACAACTGCACCCCGAAATTGTGTATTACTGTAAGTGCACTTTGCCATATTGTGCAGTACCAGAAATGCACCTTAACCCTTTTTATTTCCCCTTGAGAAATAAAAAAAAAAAAGAGAAGAAATGTTAAAGCAAAAGCAGGTGTTGCTACGCCTAGTGCCCTCTCTTCTTCCTCATTCTTCAATTAGATCCCTAAAACCACGATTCATCTCCTTCTCTTCCGTCAAGGTAACCACAAATCCATTCTATCTCTTCTCATTTTCATGTAATAAAGTTTCAATCTTTTTTTCTTGTCTATGCATTTGGCAGATGAGTGCTGCGGAAAACTACACTTTCGGTCCTTACAAGATACACGCGAGTGAAGTCTTCTATTCCACTCCTCTTTCTTACGCCATGGTCAATCTCCGTCCTCTTCTTCCTGGTTTGTCCCTTCCCTCTTCTTTTCTTTCCAACAATAATCAAATCACACTCTTTGTTGATCATCACTTCTCCTCCTCATTTTTCAGGTCATATCCTTTGACGGACTATAATAATAATAATAATAATTTAACATTTATACATATGCTTACTACCATCTGTATGAATATTCTTTAAACTTAATTGCATTAAGTGAGCTTGATTGACTTAACTTTATACACATGTGCTCGTCTGTCCAAAGAGGGAAGTGAAGAGATTTGTTGATCTCACTGCTGATGAGACGTCTGATTTATGGCTCACCGCACAGAAAGTTGGTGCCCAGCTTGAGAATTATCACAAGGCATCATCACTTACACTTGCCATCCAAGTAAGACAGTAGATGGGTGCTCTTAGTTTTTTTAGCTCTACTTTGTTCCTTGTCATTTATGCATATATATATGTATGTCTAGTTTCTGCATGAAGTTGTCTGAGTCAAAATCAATTGTGCCGTATTTTATGCATTTACATATAGTCTTAGCTCAACGGTAGGTAAGCTCGCTTGCCTGAGGTCGTAGGTTTGAATCAATTGCTTTGTATAAAGCGAAGGTAAGACTGTCTAGTATATTCCCTTCCCCATTACTTTTACTAAGTGAGGGCTAGAACTGAGTTGACCCTTTTATACATGTGTGGTTGCTGCAAGAAGTTGTCCGAGTCAAAATCAGTTGTTCCTTTCGTGCAATTCTATGATTCAAAATCGATTGTGCCATATTTTTTTTGCTGATTCAGTTATCTTTTTGAAAGATAGATGTAATTACTTTAACAAACAATTTTTGTTGGTCATGTTTTCCTTGTGATTATTAATGCATGCTTTCATTCTCACATGTTTTTGGAACAAATATTTTATCTATTTGTTATGTTATACATCTTTTCACTAATGGGGGTTGGGTCTGGTTTAAGGGCTAGTTCATCTTGATGTTATGAACCAAGATTCAAATCCCCACTGGGAGAGGTGCTTACATTTAAGTGTCCCCACTAGTACCTCAAATTGGATTATCTCAAATAGGAGGACAGCAATGTTTAAAAAATATAGTTTCATTGATTTTTGTAACTAGACTCTCAGGCTGAAATTGGAAGTAGCTGCTTTCTGTGGTATTTGATGTTATGCATATTTTTGGTTGATTTGGGAACTTAGACTATGTCACTTGCCTGGCTATTCAATGTCATTACACTTGTTAAATTCTGTGGATAGGATGGTCCTCAAGCTGGACAGACAGTTCCTCATGTTCATATCCATGTTGTCCCAAGAAGACGTGGTGACTTTGAGAAGAATGATGAGATCTATGATGCGGTAGGGTAGAGAGATATTTTCATTTTGGTGAACTTGATGCTGTTGATATTGACACATCGATTTATTTAGTGTCTCTTTGTTTGTTGGCTGTTTTGTCAATGGTGCAGATGGATGAGAAGGAGAAGGAATTGAAGGAAAAGCTTGACTTAGATAAGGAGAGGAAAGATAGAAGCTTCGAAGAGATGGCTCAAGAGGCAGAAAAATACAGACAACTTTTCTTGTAATACTTCTGTCAAATTTGGACAATTTCACATTGAAGCCACAGAAGAGCTCAATTTGTCGCTTTGAAGAACGTACTGGATTTTCATTATAATTTAGCGATTTCAAATTCCTTAGGATCATTTTATGATTAATATTAAAATAACTCAAGTTTCGGATTGCCCCTGGTCTTATAGACTGGGATTTCTTGGCATTAGTAAAGTGTTATAAAGAAACACTTTGTTCCTCAATTCTATCTTCACTCATTTTGTTTTTTCATAACATTTTGGCATTATGCATTTCTACGTTCTATGCTTGCGAGGATGTTTTACTACTAATAAGGTTTGGATTATCTACGATTTTCTTGTCCTAAGGTTCACATGGTGGAGTCACTTTTTAGTTTACTGGTAGGTAGGTAGACTCAAATAGCTATAGAAAATGAGAGTGGTTATTCTTAGCAAAGTGGAAATAAGTAAGCTGAACTCTTGGGTACTGAGTACCATGTCAATCAAACTCTGACCAATTGACACAAGTGGATCCATTTTATCTGACATGGTATTTGCAGAAACATAAAACACGATTAAATAAGGGTGTGTTAGATGTTGATTGGAACTTCTTTTAGGTCATGCATAAGTCTCACATTACTTTCTCTTCCTTAACTTTTTTGATCGCTCCAAATGTTCAAAATGTAGCAGCTGTGAAGGATCCTCTTCATGTGTCCTACTTGAATCAATGGAACGTTCTCCTTAAGAAATGAAACTTTATCGCATCATTTATTGCCGCAGCCTTGTATGTTTTGGAAGTTCTCTCATGCAAACTTTTACTTGACAACACTCTTCCATCTATTTTTTTTAGATTGTGTGCGATTAGCTTTGAATTGGATTTACCACTCAGGCTTGACCAAGAAGAATTTCACTATTTGGAACGTTGACAAACACATAATTAATTTATCGGGATGAATCCCTCCAGTGCACCACATAATTGCTAAGGATATTGCTTCTCTTCTTAAGCCTTTTTTTCCATAATTACAATTAAACTATTTCATGCTGATTAGTTCGATGCATTTAATTTTCCATTTGTAGACTTTGTTAGACCTTTGTATCATTCTGTAGTTTTTTAAAATCAAAGTGTACAAGTCTCACATTTGTGTTTATGAGTTGGCTCGTGGTGAATGAAGGAAGAGAAAGAAAGTGTAATTAATTTCAGATTGATAAAACAGTGGGAACCAACCAACCACCAGCTAATTAGCTTGGGTGTTATATTGTTACGTCGGATTCCTCATCAATTTATAAATCTTAGGAGTATTATTTAAGTTGTTAATGTACCACCATCAGCGGGGATAGCTCAGTTGGGAGAGCGTCAGACTGAAGATCTGAAGGTCGCGTGTTCGATCCACGCTCACCGCATCCTCCTTTTTAATTTTCCCCGCTTTTCAATTTCAGTTCTCAATTTCTCATGATCCACGCTCTCCACCCCAATACCACCCCATCATCTTTCCACTTTACTTATTCACACATATTTACCTCTACATTTACTTTCTGTTCAAATTAAATTTAAGCTGTAACTTTATTTAATATTTTCCAGATAATTTTAAAATGTTCACTTATATACACACACACACACACACACACACACACACAAATAACATCCCAAAAGTTCTCATAACTTATTAATAAATATTTTATTTGTCGATGATGATACCTTCACTTTCAGTTGTTATTGACAAATTTTACTTAATACATAATATTTGTGTTAAGTGGGATAAAATGGATCTTTATAAGTGCTTATTACTTGACCCTATTATCCATCTGAACAGTGAAGAAAGACCCTGTTAAGTGATTATCTTTACAGAGTAAGAAAATCATAGGAATAGTTTACCATGAAAATCATGTTATAAATAAAACTTAAGAGCTAATGAGCCATATATAAGCAAGCAAATAAAAATTGCATTTTCATCACTTTTACATGACTTTGGCATAAATAAAAACTTAAAAACCTCATCCGCAATATCCCAGAAAAATCAAACTGCCATGATAACAACAAATTTCCACCTTGAATTCACACCAAAACTCCACACATTTCCGCTCAAGAATTAGAGAATTCTCCAATACTTCCCCTGTTGTAGGTAATCAAGATAATTATTCTGTTAAAGATCCGTGCAACATAGCACACACACTGTTCCAGCAGAGCATAAAATGTTGGCCAACAAGTGCTGATGGAAAAGTACACCTCCACATGATAAATTTCCTCAACTATCAAGAATCCCACCTTGCCCTTCATGAATAACTCAAAATGAGTGGCAAAAAGCTACAACCTCAGAAGCCACTGCTAGAAGATGCATTTCCAGTTCTGAGACCAGATGTGGTTCCATTGCTTGTTTTGCTAATAATCCCTTTTCCAAAATATTCAGCAATCACAGAGAACCCATCTTTGGAGTTCCTCACTTGCTGGAAGAATCTATCTTGGTCCTTAGAATTTTGCTCCAAATTCTTCTTCATTTCTAAGACAGTTCTGTATTCAGGAGCACACTCAGGACATTCCTTTTCATTATCCCCGAGGCAGCGCAAATGGAATGAATGCATACACATGAAATGAACGGCTGGGAGATCAAGAGTAAAAGTGCATGCAGTGCACTTGCTAAGTTGAAAAATTCTGGCATTAGTCCGAAGATCCTGAATCTCTTTTCTCATTGCGATTGTATCCTCCTGCACCAGGGAAAATCATTAAAATCTCTTTTCTCATTTCTCATTTGAGCCAAAGAGGGAATGAAGTCAAGAGAGGGTAGGGGGAAAGGAAGGAGAAGAAAATGCAGCTTAAGTTGTTCATAACTTTTGGCAGTAGTAATCTAAACAAATTAGCAGGACTTTGAAGTTTAAATTTTCAGATGAACATAAATTAGCACAGTTGTTTGCTTCATAATGAGGAGCCTACATCACCTCTATACAATATGTTAAGCATTCAGAATTTCAAGAGTTCTTATTTCTTGATTTTCATAGTCGCCAGCACAATAATTACAGTATCTGCAATTCTTATCAATGGCACTGTTGACATTGTAGGGTTTACAGGACAAAATTACAAGTTTAGAGTGAACCTATGATAGAAAATTGCAAGGAAAGAGACGTTTTCGAGCGAAGGAGCCTTTCTATGATCACATTTTGTGAACAGAACAAGTCAGAACAGAGTTTTGAAAATCGGGAGTAGCACACACATAGTTAAGTGCAGCGGAATTATTCACAACTTTCAAGGAACAGAAATCATTTATCTCCATCATGCAACAAATATGATTAGCCATATTTAATCGAACAAAACACCAACTACATAGTTCCAATCATCATTCTAAGAATTGTTTTTACTATTGATTCAGTCTACTGTAAGTTTAGTAATATTTTATGGCTCCTAGGTTTTGTTTGGCATGCAACTTATTTCTGTCTGAATTCTCAAATATATTAGAATATAAATCACAACAGCTGCTGGCCACATGTTATGCACACCAAATCTTTTTGGGGGTAGGGATGGGGGCAAACCTGATAATTTTCAATGGCGTATCTGTCCTCCTCAATCATCTTAGATTCCTGTGCAAGCTTTCGACCAATGTAATCCTTGATTACAGAAAGAGTGAGGCATGGATTTGTTGAAAGGGTCTGAAGGACAACTATGGGGGGCAAAATATCATCTCTCTCTATATAAGTCAAAACTTCTTTCACTTCTTTAGAGCAATCTTCTCCAAGCTCACCAAAATATTTAAGTAAATCTGCCCAAAGGGAAGGGTCTCCTCCTTTACCTGAATCCCCAAGCCTTTTGCAACAAGCAATCAGCCCCTCATGATCATGTGTCTGCATATAGCAAGCAATCACCTCTTTATAAAGTTTCATCTTTTCATACAAATATAATAGTCCTTCCTTGAAATCATTCATTTCACACAAGATAATTGCTAAATCAACATCATAAAGTGGATGCTCCATCTCTGGTGGCCACGCACTCTTGAGTAAGCTTAGACCTTTCTCACGCCTTTTTAGACGATCTGTTTCCTCTTTTGAACTTTTGTTATCAGCACGAGTTCCATTTGACTGAGCTTTTAACATAGTAGATTTGACTGACGCTACCTTATGGTTAAGTTCTCCATCTTCAGTAACTTGTGATATTGAAGGAAAGTTCAACTCCTTGGATATATACAATTCCAATAATGTGTTGTGGATCTCCGCTTGAGCAGGTGAATCCTTGACCTTGTCGGTATACTTTTCAAGAAAATCCATTAGAGATTGGGGATGATGAATGAAGATGCTAAGAAAGTCAACAGGAGCTGGCAACATAGATACATATGCACTACTTGAAGCTCCTTTTTTGTCTCCATCCTCTGTGCAAAGCCTTATGAGGATCTCTATTGTCTCCTCTGGCCTGTGCTCTGTTAAAATTTTACCATACTCCTTAATTGTTAGTCCAGCTTGACTAGGTTCGAGACGTGATATGTATATCAAAGCCTCATCATACCGACCAAGGTCTTCAAGCAAGATCTTCAAGTACCACTCATGTCTCCCAGCCTTCTTTGCCACGTACATTGCATGTTCATGGTAATTAGCAGCACGACAAACCCTGATTGCAGTTTCTACATCAAACTTATGTTCTCCAACACTGTCGTCACTTTTAATAAATAGATTAAGCTTTTCAACATCTTTCAATTTGGTGTAGCAATTTAATAGTAGAGTAGTATGATCTTTAGAAGCAAGACCCTTCTCATGTAACTTTTCCAAGTAATTTGTAAGGTTATAGATTCTTTGAGCATCCAAAAACTTCTGTATCACGTATGAAGGCTCAAGGTGACCAATGGTATGGATGTATTGGGCCATTGCCTCATCATAGTCTTGCTTGCTGTATAGATGATCCCCATACTTTCTTAGCACTTCAGCAGTCGCTGCAGCATCGGCTTGTTGGGTCTGAACAATATTGATTGCTACAGTATATAAATTTTTCTTAAAAAGCATGTCCAATTTGCTTTCCATATCCTTTTCCCCAATACACAAAGCTGATTTGTCAGTCATTATGAGTATTATGTTACCCCACTCATAGAGCAAATGAGAAACTTCGTTAACCATCACACTGTGAGCTATCAAACGATTCTTCAAGTCATAGATGTTGAAAGTTTGTCTTCCATTTCTTTGATCTTCAATTACACATAAAAGGTATCCACGAAACCATCCCAGAAATTTCTTCTCACCCTCAAAAGCCCAACATGGACCGCGGCCATCAACTTCATAAAAAT
Source organism: Mimosa pudica (assembly GCA_029929735.1). Taxonomy (NCBI): domain Eukaryota; kingdom Viridiplantae; phylum Streptophyta; class Magnoliopsida; order Fabales; family Fabaceae; genus Mimosa; species Mimosa pudica. The sequence goes on along the minus strand of JAKELP010000004.1, from coordinate 12,240,801 downwards.
ATACAGCCTCAGGTCGGCCAATTATCAATTCCTGTTTACATCACCATATAAAATCATTCAGATTTTACAGAAAACGTCTACAGCTAACGATAAAATTTATTCATAATTCGTAATTAGTGAGCTATGAGATTGCATACAGAGCGGTCACTCATTGCCGCACTGTTGACGCCGCATCCAATCTGATCTAGCATTTGCCTTCTCGGTGGTTGATCATGCAAAGTGAACAAGCTAACAGAACTTGGCGTTACCGCAAACAATTGAAGGGATCCACCATCCACCCTAAATCCAAGGCCAGTTATAGACGAAAGGGCTTTCTCCGAATGATACTCCACCTGAAGCTTGAATCGGGTGATACGTTCCCGTGCAATGTCTCCTTTGATGCAATAAATAGAACCATTGTCCAAGCCAATAGCTATAAGCAGTATAGGTGGAACTTCTTCAAAGACCATGAAAGATGTAATCTGCAGTATATCACAGTTCCCACTACATCAAAATGAAAGCTCAGAAGAATCAAATCACATTACAAATCGAGATTATATTCCCCAAATCCTAATTATAAGACCACTTCAACTTTTTTGGAGAAACTAAGGAATCAAAATTAATCATCTAAAATTATCTACAGTATCTTTTTCCCTCAAAACTAATACTCCCTCCTGTCCTAAATATAGGACCTAGTTAACTTTTTTGGAAAATCCTAAAAAAGCAAAATAAGTTAATTATAAATTGATTTACCTAATTTTTTCTCTTAGACTAGTTTATTTTACCTATAAACTAATGGATAATCTAAAAAGATATCAAATATGTTATGATTTGATAAGCTATTTCGCAACCTTAATCTCTCCAAAAAAAGTCAACTAGGTCTTATATTTATGACCGGAGGTAGTATGTTCTATACTCTAATCTAATTACATGTGGCATATGCTATAATCTAGTCATCTAATTTACTTCCTTAATTTCCACAAAAAAAGTCAAAATAGACAAGAGTGTGATTCACCTTTGCTTCAGGGAACTGATTAGTGAATATTCTCAATATGCCAACACACTCAGGAATGGTGGTGCTAGAACCCTGAGGTTGGATCTTATCAAGGTCGAAAACCTTCAAGCACAAAGTAGAGTGTTGTGGGGCCACTTGATCATCTTCTCCAATACTCACCAACAAGTTCCGTTGCTGAATCATACATTTAAAAGTCAAACATTTAAAGGCTAAAACTTAAAAAAGGGGTTTTTGGGAATTGAGCTAATTGAATTATTCATTTGTACCTTGAGCTGTTGAAGAAAGAGGACGGAAGAGGAGTGAGCAGAGAAGGCATAATTGAACTTGAGGCCACGATCGAGGAGGCAAACGGCGCCGTCGTGGCAGCCAATTACGACCTTGCCCCTGCCGCTAGAGCAGCATTGGATGTTGCCGGTGACATCGTCGGGAATGGCGCATTTTCCGGCGTGTTTTTCCTCGAAAAACTCGAACTTTCTCCACTGGTACATCTGATTTCCAAATCAGAGAGATCAGATGTACGTATCTAACAAAGCCTGAAGGCTTTCGCAATTCTGATGCCAACGATAGGAATTTGTTTGGGGTAAGGAGAGACTGAAGCTGTAAATTGGAGTTTGTTTTGTTTTGGGGGCAGATTTGAGAATTATTGCACCAACTATGCGATTATCTCTTTACCATGCTTTCGTTATTTGTTTAGCAGGTCTCTTTTTTTTTTGATACATATGTTTAGCAGGTCTCTTCTCTTCCAAGTATGTTTCCTTTTCCTGGCAAAATTATCAAAGAGGGACAAAATTCAATTATTAATGATATTTAATATTTATAAAATAATAAAACATGAGAAAAATTCTAAAATAAATAAAAATTATGTTGAAATGGTATATATAAATTGTGATTCCACCGTTTGTAACTTATTATGTAGTATATGAATTTATGTAAGTGATAATTAATTTGAGGTCTCACCTAACACACAAAATATGTAAAGATCCCTCAAAATGGTGAAATCAAATTAGGTTCCTAAAGAACCTTTTTTTAATTATTTTCCAAGTCGAGAAGACAATTTTGTTGTCCTTAATATTTTGAACAGTATGTTGTGATTATCTCTAATAACTTCTTATGCGTGATATGAACATTGTTATTCACAACTCAAACACTCATTATTAGTTAAAATGTAAACCCTTGTGATTAGCATCCAATAACTTATTACACATGATCAAAACATTGTTATTAACCGCTCAAACACTTGTTATTTTATGGATAACAAAACCTAAAATAAATTTGTGTTTGAATGGTCTGTTGGGAATATTTATTACTGATAAATTTGATACACATGATCAGGAATATTTGTTATTTATATAAATTTAATGGGGAAAAGTAATTTTTAGTCCCTCATAAGAGACGTAATAGTAGAAAAGTCTCATAAACTCCACATATTAAAGTAGGATCCCTAGGGACCTTACTTTGATTACTTTGATAAATTAATTTTCCCTATTTAATTTGAGTTCCCACTAAACATTTATTATTCACCACTCAAACCCTTGTAACATGTGAGTTTGGATGGTTAAGAGTAATAAATTTGTAATTTGGGAATATTTTTAAATTAGGAGCATTTGCATGTCTGTTGTGGCAAGAAATTGATTCTCTTGATATATAAAAATGACCAATGGATAGTTGGTTGAATTTGTAAGTGAGCTACAACCTCAGTAAGGATTAACGGGTGATGATTAAAAAAAAAACCAAAGTGAGTTTTGTTTCTCCTATTATAAAAAAACATGTTTCATGCATGTAGTCTTCAAATAAGATTTTAAAATAATATTAGGGAAAAATCAGATTTTAAAAGAAGACACAGAATACTGGCCAAAAAAAAAAAGAAGACACAGAATAAAAAATATTTTTGTTATAAAAAAATATTAACTTACAATTACAATTTTGATCAATAATTCTTAGTAAAAAAAAGGGGTAATTAATTACAGGTCCCCCACAAGGGAGTTAATACTGGAAAAGTCCCAAAAGTTGAAAATATTAATGCAGGGTCCCAAGGGACCTCACATTAATATATTTGAAATGTGAAAAGACAGTTTTGCCCCTAGCCTTAAAAAAATTTACTTCCTCCCCCTCCCCCCTCCTCCTCCCTCACCCACCCCCTCCCCCCACCCTCCCCCTCCAGGCCGCCCCCACCCCCACTCCAGCCCCCCACCTTCCCTCCACCCCCACCCCTCCCCCCCTCCCCCCACCCAGTTCGGCCCCCCTCCCCCACCCCCTCCCCCCTCCCAGCGCCCCCCACCCTCCCTCCCACCCCCACCAGCCTCCCCCCCTCCAGCCCCACCCTCCCCTCCAGCGCCCCTCCCCCACCCCACCCTCCCCAGCGCCCCCCCTCCCCCACCCCACCCTCCCCAGCGCCCCCCACCACCCCACCCTCCCCTCCCAAGTCGGCCCCCCACCCCCACCCCTCCCCCCTCCCACGTCGGCCCCCCACCCCCACCCCCTCCCCCCTCCCACGTCGGCCCCACACCCCCACCCCCTCCCCCCTCCCACGTCGGCCCCCTCCCCCCTCCCACGTTGGCCCCTCCCAAGTCGGCCCCCCACCCCCTCCCCCCTCCCACGTTGGCCCCTCCCAAGTCGGCCCCCCACCCCCACCCCCACCCCCCCACTCCAGCTCGCGCTGGAGTGGGGGTGGGGGGCGTGGAGGGAGGAAGGTAGGGGTGGGGGGGCGGGCTCGAGGGGGGAGGGTGGGGGTGGGGGGGCGGGCTGGAGGGGAGGGGGAGGGTGGGGGGGCGGGCTGGAGGGGAGGGGGAGGGGTGGGGGGCGGCTGGAGGGGAGGGGGGAGGGTGGGGGGCGGCTGGAGGGGAGGGGGAGGGGTGGGGGTGGGTGAGGGAGGAGGAGGGGGGAGGGGGAGGAAGTAAATTTTTTTTAAGGCTAGGGGCAAAACTGTCTTTTCACATTTCAAATATATTAATGTGAGGTCCCTTGGGACCCTGCATTAATATTTTCAACTTTTGGGACTTTTCCAGTATTAACTCCCTTGTGGGGGACCTGTAATTAAATTTCCCTAAAAAAAAATAACCAATAATTAGTAAGGTTATAGCACTAAAATTATTACCACTTCTTCCACTTCCTATCCTAGGGTCGGAGTGTCAGACAAGCTTGGGCCAAAAAAAGAAAAAAGAAAGAATTGGCGGGAAATCCTCGCATTGCGGGCCTCTGAAAGGTTTAACACTTTCTTTCTCCCCATCTTCTCCACTCAATCAACTATGGAGTCCGTTCTTAAGGTACTACTCTTCTCTTCTACGCTATCAACTCTCTTCATTCTTCATTTTCATTTCTCTTACATAAATCAATAATGTTCCACCGACTTTAATCATAGGGTTTTTCATGCCTCATTTTTTGGTATTACAGACATATTTCGGATTTTCCGAGTTTCGCCCTTATCAGAAGGATGTTATACAGAAAATATTAGACAAAAGAGACTGCTTGGTAGTCATGGCTACTGGTAGTGGCAAATCCTTGTGGTAAACAAAAAAAAAATCACACTATTACTAAACCTCTATACCTAGCTCTGAGTGAAAAAAAAAAGAAGAAATTTTAATTGTTTCTAATTGTTATTTTTTTGCTTTAAACAGCTATCAGGTACCTCCATTGGTTGCTAAAAAGACTGGCATAGTTGTTAGTCCTCTTATTTCATTAATGCAAGATCAGGTGAGATACTCACTCTGTTCATAAATATAAGATCACTTTTGAATTTCAATTTGTTCCTAAATATAAGATCATTTTCTAATTTTCCCCATTTTCCCCCAAATCAACCCTAACAATAGTTATCTATAATAACAAGCAAGATAGGGAGTGTGAGGGTAAAGGTATTTAGTTAGGAAAAATTGGCAATATCATGTGTTAATAACTAACTTATCTAATATTCTTAATTTAAACAAATTATGGAAAGTGATCTTATATTTAGGAACAGAGGTAGTAGATGATTTTTCTCTTACCTTTCCATGATGTCAAATTCTTATATTTTGAATAACGATTGTCTCACGGTAAAGTAATGGGCAAACAGGTGATGGCTTTGAAGCAACGGGGTATCAAAGCTGAGTATCTTGGTAGTGCACAGACTGACTCCTCTGTCCAGACTAAAGCTGAGAATGGCCACTTTGATATTCTTTTCTTGACTCCTGAGAAGGCTTGTCTAATCCCTATTAGGTACTGGAAATATCCCATGGATCATGTTCTGCATTATGATGATGACACTACTATTGCTTTAGGGTACAATTACATGGGCTATTCGTGTATATTTTGGCTGGAAATTCAAGGATGACAATCTTATGTCACTAAAATAAAGGGTTAGGGGTCAATTATGTTGCGGAAGATTTAGCTTAAGAACAATTTGTCCCAAAAGTAGTTTTTGGTCCAATTTTGCCTTGTATTAAAATGGAGCAATTTTCCCCTTTACCTTTAAAATATGAACGGTCAAACATCATCTTTTAACAGTCGATGTGAGTTTTTTTAAGGGAATGGGGCGATATTGCTACATCTTGAAACTTTCAAGGTAATTTTGATCCAACAAAACTTTCAGGGAAAAATTGGTGATGAGTGAAACTTCCAGGGCAAAATTGACTATTAATCCTGAAATAAATAATAACCTAATCTTACATATTATGTACATTAACCTTTTGAGTTTGAGTAATTAAGCAAACTACTTACTGCTTCTTTCATGATGTGTACTTATGTGCATGTTTGATTTGAGTTGATTTAATGCTCTTTGGGATTATTTGCAATTACTTTCTTTTCATTTCTGCAGCTTTTGGTTAAACTTACTGAAGGCAGGAATTTGTCTTTTTGCTGTTGATGAGGCACATTGCATATCAGAATGGGGCCATGATTTTAGGGTGGAATACAAACAACTGGACAAGTTACGTGGTGTTCTATCCGATGTTCCTTTCGTTGGCCTAACTGCAACTGCTACTGAAAAGTAATTGTCTTTCAAATAGCTGTTAATGAAGCATATAACTGCTAAAAGAGTTGTTGATATTCTTCTGAAATTTGTTTGATGTATTTATATGATTATATAATGCTTCATCTAGTTATCATGCTTTGATGGTTTTTTCATACGTAGCACAATTTTAATTTCATCATGCCTTCTAGGGTTCGAGTTGACATCATCAGTTCCTTGAAGATGTGCAATCCATATGTTTCAGTTGGTTCATTTGATCGCACCAATCTTTTCTATGGTGTTAAGCCTTTCAACCCTGGACAGCATTTTATAAATGAGCTTGTGCAAGAGATTTCAAAAAAAGTAGCTAGTGGCGGTTCAACTATAATATACTGCACTACAGTCAAAGATGTAGAACAGGTATTACACAGTACAACATCTCTGATGAATCCCAAATTACTTTTACCCTGTGGTCATTGTCATTGCCCTTACCTTATACCTGAGCGATAAGATATTCTGGTGGGATAGGAATTTGTTGTTGTTGTTATCGGCGGCGGCTTTTGGAAATTGTTTTCAGTGTTAAGTGATATGATTTTATTGCTCATATTAAACTCATTACACATTTTAGATATTCTGGAGAGTAAATTTGCTTGAATTTGTGTTCTTTTGTCAATATACTCTCTGAAATTTTAATCACGCTTCAAGTCATGCTTGATGTGGTAAGGAATATATGTTCATGTGCGTGAGCCATATATCTTTCAACCTTTTCTCAGTCCAAATTTTTCAAAATTTATGAACTATTGGTTAGACACAGCGATATACTCCCACATTTTTTGTAATTAACTGTGCCAAGTCCAGAACAGCTTTCTCTCTCCACCCGTCTATCAAATTTTTGCCACAGCACAGCTCTAGAGATCTATTTCCTTGAATTAAATTCTCTCCCCTCTAGAGCTCTTATTTGAAATTCTTGCAGTTTAAATTCTGTCAAATTATATACGCTGATGTCCCCCCCCCCCCCAAAAAAAAAAAAATTGTGTAGATTTCCAAGTCACTTTTGGAAGCAGGTGTTGCAGCTGGGATGTACCATGGGCAAATGAGCAAAAAAACTCGTGAGGAATCGCATAGGTGTTTATCTTGTCCTCTTTTTTCTAGAATAGCAAATTAAAATTTATCCTTCTAATCAAATTGAGTGTAAAGCATGTTTCTTCCTTATGACCCCTTTCAATTTTATGATCAGTACTGGCTAAGGCATTTCAGTACTTATTATGTCAAACTACTCCATTTAATGATTTCTGCAGATTATTTGTTAGAGATGAGCTACGAGTCATGGTAGCAACTGTTGCTTTCGGTATGGGTATAGATAAGCCTGACATAAGACAGGTGATTCACTATGGCTGCCCTAAGAGCCTAGAGTCCTACTACCAAGAAAGTGGGCGCTGTGGTCGAGATGGTATAGCTTCTGTTTGTTGCCTTTACTACACAAGAAGCGACTTTGCAAAGGGAAGCTTTTATTGTGGAGAATTACAAACAGTATGTAATTTTTTTTAATTTATCTTGCTGAAATTGATGTGTGTATACATCTTAGCTTTTTTGCACTGTTTAAGCTGCTTAGGTTAGACCATTTGTGGTTTAGTGAGCATTGAAGTTGATGGCTTACATTGCCTTTCACAGGAAAAACAAAGAAAAGCTGTCATGGAGTCATTAATGGCTGCTGAACGTTATTGCTTGTTGACAACTTGCAGAAGAATGTTCTTGCTCGAATATTTTGGAGAAAATGTTTCAGCTGATAAATGTGGTTGGCTTTCACTTAGATGGTTTAATAATAATGTATTGTGAATTGTACTGTGACGGTTAAGCCAATTAGTAAGCTGCTTCTTGTCTTCATTGACATAAAAAGAGCCTATCTACTACTCATACATCATATACACTAATTAACTATACTTGCTCTACTCCCATTTGCGCTTAATATTTCCTTTTGGGATATGATTTGATAACCTACTAAATTGACTTCACTGAATTGCTGTTGTACCAATTTTTAATGAGCCTGGTTAGATGGTGCTAGACATAATAAATGAAGCTCATTGGCTTTTGGCAATCACACCCAAAGCCTGATTCTCATTATTCTATTTGTATAATGTTGGTAATAGTGTGAGAATGGAGATAAGAAGAGAGTATTTGGTGCCATGGCGTATCATTTAAGAGTTTCTGATATTGATACACATTAAGATGTGTTAGGTTAAAATGTTGTGGACTAAAATATGGTTTGAGGTTTTGTATTGCCTATATTTATGCTGGTCTTGGTAACATTTGTCTTAATGATAAACACGCATCATAATTGTTTCAGTTATGTTTTGCCTCTCAAAAACTTATTTTCATATGTTTGCTCTAATGGATTCTTTCAAATCTTGATTGTAGGAAATTGTGATAACTGCACTGTCTCAAAGAAGCAACGGGACATGTCGACAGAAGCATTTCTTTTATTGGCTTGCATTCAATCATGCAGGGGAAAATGGGGCCTGAACATGCCCATTGACATCCTTCGCGGGTCTAGAGTAAGCTGTTAAATGTCAAAACTTGGGGGATAGTTTAGTTTGATATAATAGCAATTTGTCTGCTTGCCTTTTTTCAGTTTGCCTACCTGTTTAATTTGTCATTCATCCTTGATATTGCTGAAGTTTTATAACGACTTTCCTATCGCTGATACTTGTGTTTGCTGGTGGATTGCAGGCCAAGAAAATTCTTGATGCTCAGTTTGACAAGCTTCCTCTTCATGGCCTTGGGAAAGCTCACCCATCAAATTGGTGGAAAGCACTAGGGCATCAATTAATTTCTCACGGTACTTGGAGTGGAAATAATTTATCTGGCTAAAACTGTTGTGTGGTCAAATCGTTTTATAAAAATTCATGTTCTTGCTTCAAGTTTAATTTAACAGTTTTTGTATGGGTAAAGTTCATATAATAGCTGTTGTGTATATCCCTTTTCCTAGTTAGAGTTGGTATATTAGTATGTTCTCCAAGTATTTCCTCATCCTAGCATTTATATTGGGCACACCAGCCAAAGTTGTGTATTATCTTTCATTTCATGTTACTATGATATACAAAAACTGACTTCCAATATTCTGCAGGTTATTTGAAGGAGACTATTAATGACGTGTACAGGACTGTGAGGTAGATTATTTTAAATTATTGGGAAGACTATAGCTAATTATAATAAGCCCTTATTCCCACAGCATTCAAGTATGTTTTCTGATCAAAACCTGTACTGTTAAATCATACCTACCTCTATGAATCAGTGTCAGTTTAAAAGGAGAACAATTCCTGGATTCTTCTACACCAGATCATCAACCACCCGTAGTTCTGTCAGTGACTACTGAAATGCTTGATGAGGAGGAAAATGGATCTGCCCCAGAAGAATCCCAAAGTTTAGCCACTTCAGATACTGAAGGTTTTCCAGAGGTTAGCAATCAGTTGTTATTATATAACTTACTCATCTCATTCATTGACCAGAAATGTATTTTTTTTATTATTCATAAATATTTTTGCATCGAGTGTCTTGTCCTTTGTTATCCTGGTTTTCATTATTTGCTTCCTTTTCTCTTGCTTTCTTAAAAAGTTTTCCTAGTGAAGGTGGGTTGACAATCATATGCTGAAGTAGAAAGAGTTTCACAGTTCCTATTTCATTTTTCTTTATCCTGCATCTATGACTGTTAGTTTTGCATTTGTCAACTCTTAACTCTTCTGCATTTGTCTGCTCAGGCTGAGGTGCAACTCTACCAAATGCTTTTGGATGAGAGAATGAAACTTGCAAGAAGTGTTGGAACTGCTCCGTAGGGTTTTCCGCCCAAAGCTAAGATTTTTGTTCATTCTTTGATTTCTTAATAAAAATGTTATGCCATTTGATAGATATGCCATTTGTGGCGATCAAACAATCAAGAAAATTGCACTGACAAGACCATCTACAAAAGCGAGGCTAGCAAATATCGACGGTGTGAATCAGGTAGTTCTTCAGTTTGCTAAAATTAAATTTCAATATTACTAAATGCATCCTACGTTTTGCAAATGTTCAACAAGGATAGACACAGAGTATTAACCAATTAAAATATAGGGTGTTTTTGTTTAACGTCAAACTAGATGTGGATTCCATGCATTGTGCATGGAGTCTTAAAAAATGAGTCAGGCTATGTACAATTTATAAATAATATAACTTGTTAGAGTTTTTATATTGTATATTGATCTGACTTGTAAAAGGAATTCCCAACCAATTTACGCAACATTTGCTCCTTTCAGTGCTATTCTTTTTTCTCATTAAGTTTGAAATATGAACAATTTTGTGTAGCACCTGGTAACGAAATATGGAGATCATTTTCTTCAAGTTATTCAACAACTATCGCAAGGACTAAACCTTTCACTGGATGGGGAAGTAAAGTTACAAGCTCCTGCAGTAAGGAAAGTGTCCACTGTTAGTCTAACCAATGCATCAAAGTTGGGGCCGGCAAAGTTTGAGGCCTGGAAAATGTGGCAGGAAGATGGTCTTTCCATTCAGATGATTGCCGTATGTCTCATTAGTTTGGGATCAACATTCAGAACTGATCAACATACGGCAAAGTTGCCGTATGTTTCACTATATAATTTCTTTTCCTTACTAATTTCTTTATATCAGAACTTTCCAGGTAGATCAGCTCCTATAAAAGAACAGACTGTCACTGATTATCTGCTGGAAGCTGCCCGGGAAGGATTGCCTTTTGATTGGAATAGATTCTGTGAGGTGATTGGACTGACAGCTGAAATCATCTCGGATATTCAGGGTGCAATTCTAAAGGTTGGATCTACAGAAAAATTGAAGCCTATAAAAAATGAGTTACCAGAAGACGTGAGTTCAATCTGTGACTTTCTTGACGATAGTATTATAATAATTTATTCAAACATAACCTACTGCCCTATTTTTACTTATAGGAAATTGTTTTCCGATTTTGAATTCAGATTTTCTCATCTGCATGAAATGCATACTGCCTCGTACATATTGGTCCCTTTGATTGCAAATGTCCTCATAGTATAAGTAAAGTTCATCTTATAATTGTATAGTGTTAGCTAATGACAAACCACCGGATCACTGGGAATATTTTACTTGCTCATACTGTTTTATTTTTGAGGAGCTCTATTCCACCTTAGGGACTGCCATCATTCGCTGTAATATAGTAATCAAGCCAAAACTGACTGATGGAGTGATGGCTGGGGAATTATATTTCACATTTTCGCTCATTGAGCGTCATATTGAACAAATTTGATTTTTATGTTGTCAGGTAAGCTATGCACAGATCAAGACTTATTTGGTAATGCAAAGCATTGGAATATCTCTCGAAGGCACTCAGCATGGGAGCGACCAATCCAATAAAGATGGTCAACTTGAGGAGGTGTCAGGTTTATTGCAGAATCCATTAGATACATGCAACATGGATGAAAAAAATGGGGATATCGACCTGTCTCCCAAGAATCTGATGAAAAAATGCGATCTAGAAGAGGACAGGGAATCAACTGGACCTACCAATGGTTGCCGGGTACAAAATCTTCCGTTAGTCTGTGAGGAGTTGAGTAGCAAACGCCAAAAAATCAGTGAATCAAATGAAGAAAATCCTATCATATTAAAAGCAACGGAGAGTTCTGTAGTTGAGTGGCTGAAGAACCGTGAAGGGGTCAGTTGCTACTCAATTTTCTCCTTTATAGATTTTGTCCAGTTTTCATGCAAAGGATAAATGAATGTGTTTAATTGATGCAGGCTACATTGAATGATGTTCTGGAGAACTTCAATGGGTCCAGTAAAGAATCTGTGGTGGAATTACTGAATTGCCTTGAGGGTGAGTTTTTGATCTATAAGAAAAATAATATATATAGGCTTATGTGATTAGGTGCTAAAGTTTATTCCTGGTAATAGTGCTTCTGCATTTCAATCAAGGTGTTGTGCGATGTCACTTAGTTAGCTGATTTGCTTGGGTACGTTTAGCTATTTTGCCGATGTAATGTGTAAATTGTTTAATTGTACCCTTTCAAAGTAAATCTTCTGAATAAATACTTCTACATTATTATAGAATGTTTGAATTTGTCCGTGCCAATTTACCCAACTATTCATTAATCGTATGATTACATTACCCTGACGCTACCCTTTTCTGGAATTCAAGATGGCTCATTAAACAAATCACAAATTGGACGTAACATGCTTTTGACATAATTTATGTAAAATCATAGTTAATTCAATACAAATTGCGTGGTTGATAAAGTAATTATTTATTAGAATTCATGTAACGTTACTTATCGTAAAAATCAGTTTCTTGTGTATGATTAATCATAATCGCTTGCATTACTGGAAAATTTCATCTTCCGCAGTACATGTAGGTGAATGGCACATTAATTTACTACTCCTTTCAATCCTATTTATAAGAGTCCAATTTTTAAAACAAGTTTCTTAAAGAAACATGTTAAAGTCATTAGATACATTTAGGATATAAATCCTTCCATTATTACCCTTTATGACGAGCAGTGGGAGAAATACATAAGGTTCATGAATATTTAAGAGGTATGCACAAAATAGGGTAAAATGCATTAAATGAAAAAATAATGTAAGATTAACTCTTATATTTTAGATCAAATTAATTCACATTTGGAACTCTTACAATAAGGACAAGACAGAGGCAATAATTCATACATTTTAGAATTGTCATCTCCTTCCTAGAGAAAAAAGGACAATTCAAAAATAAAAATATATACATGCACTTTTATGTTTATGATGGAAAAATAAAAATATTTACCTACTTAGGGTTTTAATGGAAAAATATCGAAGTAAAAGAAATGATCTACATATGATTTTTATTTATTTAGAAAAAGCATATGACTGTGTACCAAGAGAAGTACTTTGGAAAGCTTTGGAGAAAAAGGGAGTTCAAGTTGAGTATATTAGAGTCATTCAAGATATGTATGAGGGGGTAGTGACCAGCGTTAGAACACCAGGAGGAGAAACAACTGACTTTCCAATTAGAATTGGATTGCATCAAGGTTCAGCGTTGAACCCATATTTGTTCAACATAGTTTTGGATGTTCTAACTTCAAGTATTCAAGAAGAAATTCCTAAATGCATGCTTTTCGCGGATGATATAGTCCTTTTAGGAGACTCAAAAGGAGAAATCAATCAAAAACTTGAGTTATGGGGGATGACTTTAGAGTTAAAGGGTTTTCGTCTAAGTAGGGGTAAGACAGAATATATGCATTGTTGCTTTGATGATACACAAACTCATGAGGGAACCGAAATTCAATTGGGAAACCAGACTATACAACAGGTGGACAAGTTTAGGTATTTGAGATCAATTATGCAAAAAGATTGTGAAGTTGACAGTGACGTTATTAATAGAATTCAGGCTGGTTGGGTTAAATGGAGAAAAGCTACTGGGATTATATGTGATCGTAAGTAAAAGTAAGATAAAAGGGAAGTTTTATTGGACAACCATTAGACATGCAATGTTATATGGTAGTGAATGTTGGGCTCTTAAAAGGAAACATGAACATAAGATGGCGGTGGCAGAGATGAGAATGTTGAGATGGATGTGTGGTCATACAATAAAAGATAGAATATACAATGATCATATTCGAGAAAGAGTTGGGGTAACATCAATTGCGGAGAAAATGGTCAAAAGTCGCTTGAGGTGGTTTGGGCACGTTCAAAGAAGAGGATTAGATGAACCAGTAAGAACAGTGAATCAAATGGTTTGGAGTCCTTACAAGAGAGGGAGAGGGAGACAAAAAAGAACTCTTAACGACATTATCCAACGAGATCTTTTGATCAATAATATATCACCAAGCATGACAATCGACCGAACACAATGGCGCCGTGTAATCCATGTAGCCGACCCCACCTAGTTGGGATAAGGTTTTGTCGTTGTTGTTGCACTTTTATGTTTATGTATAATGAATACCAATTAGAACATTAAATGTTAAAAAACATTTTTAAGACGGTTAAGACTTGGAAGTTATAAACTAGAAGATTATTTCTCTTGCAAGTAACAATTTAGCTGAAACTTTTAAAATCTAAAAATCAATTGGACATAAAAAAAAAGGATAGAAAATCAATCCCTTGAAGGCTGAAGCTATCATCAATATCATTGAACAATGGATTCCAAGTTGATTAACAAAATGACAAAGTTACCAAGTTCTAAGGAAACATGAGAAAGATGAGAAGTGTCTTCTTATCCTTGCTACTAGAAAATGGAGGAAATATATAATTTTATGCAGAGCAGCGAAGTTAGGTGAAATTCTCCCCGCCAACAGGAAAATAGAGGGGGAACAAGTTTAAGGTTAATTATGGTACGTTCCAAAAAACTGTATAAACCTACTTGAAAATTTATGTTAATCCTTACTTAAAGGCATCTTCCAGATCCAAATCCACTCCTACTCGGTTTTTTAGAGTGGTGTTGCAATCTAGAGGTGTTTTGCACTTTATTTGTAACTCTCTGAATCTCTGAACATCAAAGTTTTTCTTTGTGAAAAGCTTCCTTTGCCTTGAAATGAAGAGCCTCTTCATGAAGTCTTGGTATGTAGGGTCTCTTGAAGTCATCAGAAAGTAGGCATAGCCTATGATCAAACCTGTCGTTGTGGTAAAAAATGCGACAGGCTCCATTACATCCCATGAGAATTCCCAGAATGTTAACCGGAAGAAAAAACCGACGGTACCAATGCCTAGGCCGAGTCCTGACCAGAGTATGCGCCGGACCTGCTTATGTGCCAGCACATCAATGTCTTCTTTCTTCTCCTGCAGCTCCTTTAACTCCTCCCTCATTGGATCATCATCAGCTGTCAGAGCCAATGGTACTGCTCTTCTAACCAGATCAACAACCTGAACACATGACAGACAATTTGAACAAGCAACAGAAGAAGAATCAGTGAAGCTCAAACATTTTGAATTGCATGTTACTTCATGAGTATAATCAGTGACGAAAATTAAAGTCACCTGACTCAAGATATGCTACTATCCAGGTAATTACTAATTACAGCTAAAACTCACTGCACAGTTTGTGCAAGACTGGCACATATTACAAATGGAATATGACCAAATTTTCAATGTCACAGAAATCAAGTATCAAGTAAATAGATTAAAAAACTTAACGTAATTTCTAAGGAATTCAGCATTCTTTACCAATTTGTTGGTAGATATGACCAATTCTTATTGACAGTCAACACAGCTACTTGTTAGTAGTGTTACTGCACTAATGTATGAGCGAGCACAAAAGAACGAGTACGAAAGATGTTCAGCCATCAAACAATGAAACAATTTGTAAGTGCATACTGATATAAAATCTCATGTTATCCTTACTGAATTAATATTTCCCCCATGATAAATGCTAACACTTTGTTTAAATATGAAGTTCTTAAATCTTGAAAAGTAAGATTGCATTCCTTTAGAATTGCAAGTGTGTCCATATAAAGAACAATCGAAGTATTAAAAGTTGAAGTGAAACATTGAGATGTATTGAAATATTTAGCATTCATAATATTTGCTGCTCAGGAAACATATATCTAAAAGGTTCAGAAACATTGAAACTCGAAATTGTACAACAAAATCTAACACACTTGGAGCCTGTAACTCAAATTGAAATCCCAAAGAAAACTTCAGATCTTAACCATTGAAGCGTCAAATAAGAAGCATGCTTCTCCACTTATAACAGCAATTAAATTATGGCAAGGGGATAGCCTAAAAAAATTCTCAGTTTCAATCTAACGACTAAAAAACCATAGATGCAGACTTAAACTACTAATTCCACAATCCATAAAATACCAATGGGACCGTCATCACATCAAGCTTTGTGGCAAATCACAAACAGTATAAAGGACCCTCAGACTAAAAAAGAAAGACAAGTAAATACAAATCAGCACCTAATCATGCTTATTGTGAGACCCACAAACACAAGTTCCATTCCTACGCTAACCATATAAATTGAAAACATAAAAAACGGAAAATAGGACCATTCAAATAGTTTAAACCTTACCTTGTCTGGATGAAGATAGACCTTGTCCCTAAAAAGAAGAACAACCCCAGCTTCATCAAGAATCCGAGCAAAAGCTGTAGCTTCTGAATGATCCTTAGCAATACCAACATTCTGACATGTCTGAAGAAGCTGTGTGTATTGAATAACTTCCTTCCCTTCTACACCAAGCTTCATCTTTAAGGTCTCCACATCCACCAATCTCATAAGCCTCTTAGCCTCTACATAAGTAATAGAATCCATATTTTGTGAAACACCATTGTTATTGTTATTATCACCATCCTCAGCCGATGAAGATATACCCCTTTTGATATCAATGAAAAAAGTTGATAAAAATTTCACCTTTCCTCTACTTCCATTACATCCCACAGTAAAATACCTCAAACCTAACAATGGAGAATGAAGGGTATGAATGTTTCCTTCAATTCCATAGCCAATTTTAACAATCTCAGACACCCTTTGCTTCAAATAGCCTATGCCACCATAAGACCATCGACTCCACATTTTTGATAAAGAACAGAAACAAAAATCAGAGATAAAACTATAAAAGTCTGAACTTATATGGATATAACTCAATCTGAGCCAAAAAAAAAATACAACTTTCACTATAAAAATCCTATATTTATATAAGTATTACCACCCCACATCATCTTTCTTCAGTTCTGATCATTATCTCTACAGTATTAGATTATATAGGCTAAGTAGAGAGCTTTGGATGGAAAGAAAATAAGAAAAAGTAGTGAGCAATGTGGAAAAAATAGTTTTGAGTGGAAAAGGAGAGAAATTTATTGAATAGGTAACATTATTCAGTTTGGACTTTCGGTCAGTGAATTTATGGGACCAAAAAAATACGAAAAAGGAAACTAATACGGCAGAGAAGGGTAAGCATGAAATCTAAGAAATTGCGTGGAATGCAATGAAGTACACGCGCTAGTGGGAAGGTGGGGACTTGACGGAGTCAACGTTTTTCTTGACGGTCGTTATGAGTTCTCGGTGAAGTTTGACTTTTTGGTAAGTAAAAAGGAAAAAATTTTAAACGGAGTTTCATAACCGACCAACGTTGTACTCGGCTACACGACCGTGACACGTTATGGGGTAAGTGCCTAAGCTCGAGATTTTTCACACGCTTTCATGTCAGCATTTATTCTTTTGGATTGGGATTAGGAAAGGTTTGTGTACTTCATAATTTCATTAAATCACACTTATTACCTCCAGTAATTAGTTCATGTTTTTAGATATAAGATTGGCTGCTTTTTTAAGAAACTTCTTAACAAACTAAATTAATGGTTGTGCTTGACCCCACTTGTGGAAAAACGACTTATTTTTAAACTGTCTTATTTTTAAGTCAGGTAGAAAATAAGTTCTAAATTGACTTATTTTTGTGTTTGGATGAACTTTGAAAAAAGTGGCTTATTTTCTCATTTGACTTATAAACATGTTTGGATGACTTTTTGTTTAAAATGTGCTTATTTTTAAGCTAACTTATTTCTAAGTCATGTAGAAAAATAAGATGACTTATTATCTGAAATAAGCTACTTCAGTGGCTTATAAATAAGATGACTTATTTCAAATAAGCTGAGTGAAAAATAAGTCCAGCCAAATATAGGAAAAAGTCACACACCAAAAATAAGCTGGCTTATTTCTAAAAAAGTCCATTGAAACACACTCAAATGAGTGTCTATTAATTGATGGGGAATGATGAAAAATACATTTCCAATTGTAAAATGCCAAACAGGTGATTTGCACTTGTTAATGCATAGTATATATTCACCTGGTTAATATTCATACTCAATTAGTTAAAATCTTCTATTTGAGATATTGAAATTCTGATATATTCAATCAGTTAAATTAATATATTACATGTTAATACCGAAAATATATTATAATTAATTTGACTTAGTTGGCTTCGTTAATCTTTAAAGAAATCAAATGGAATTTATACCAAGAAGTGGGTCTTTTGCCAAAAAAAGAAAACCGAGAAAGTATATTTTTTAACATGTTAGTTTTATTTGCCTATCATCACTGATTGGCGATTTTTTGGGGTTTGATTGCACAAAATCTCATCTCGCTATTTTATCAAACGATCGAATTCAACACATGTTTTCCCATTTCTCAACGAATCATTGCCACGTTGGTTTCCCTCTAAACTAAGCTAAGCCTTCTGCAAAATAAATAAAAAACATGGATAATCTATTGATTAGTTATAAAAGAATGGTTTAAGTATGGGCACGTGTTTGGCATCGGATGGAAAGTTAGACTCCATGCACCAATTTTTAAGGTTTCGTTCAAGTTCTCGTGGAGTGTTATTATTTATAAAGGTTTGATTCCAATGCTCAAACTTCAAATTTTTTAGCAATTCGTTGCTTTTGTTGAAAAAGGCTGTGAAAAATGCATAAAAAATTCATTTTAGAAAGCTTTTGTATCAAAAGTTTTACTAGTGATAGTGACTCGCACCAGGATACATGTATTCCGTATATACTCCCTCCGGTCCTATTTATAAGTCGCCAACCGCCACTAAATTTTGGTCCTTAATATAAGTCACTAACTAACATTAACTAACTTATTTATTAAAATTTTCCCAATATACCCTTTGCATTGGAAAATGAACATTGGAAGATAAAAAGAGAGAAAAGATGAAATAGTGGGCCATAGTAATAAAGGTAAGAGGGGCAAAAGTGAAAAATACAAAAAAAATAAGACCAATTTAATGACTCAACTTCCATTAACCTTCATGCCTTGGTATGTACAATTTGGGCGGTTGGCGACTTATAAATAGGACCGGAGGGAGTACCAAATTTTGTTTGCCAACACGTGTGTACCAAATTAAAAGAATACTAACACTTTTAGGGCCTGTTTGGATTCAGCTTCTAGAGAATAGCTTCTGGGAAAATAGCTTTTTGAGAATAGTTTTTGAGTATAATAGCTTTTCTGGAAAATAACTTTTGATATAATAAGAGTGTTTGAATAAAAATCAGTAGAATAACTTTTTAAATGTGCAAATTACCAAAAAAGACATTACTAATTTGGTATCTACATTTTTCTCAAAAATTACATTTAAAGATTTTAATGATCAAATTATATTATTGACAATTAAATTATTCAAAATTACTACATAAAATGTTTTATATTATGATTAAACAACAAAAGAAAGAAAGCAAAGGAGGAAAATTGCAACACGTTATTGTAGCAGAGAAAAATCAAGAATCAATGTATCATTCTTCTTTCTGCTACAATCAAGAATCAATAAAAAAACCTATGCTCTGAACCATTTTTCTTTCTTCTCGCGCTCCCCTTCATTGTAGTAGAGAAAAATCAAGAATCAATGTACCGAGAAGGAAAGTAAATGGCGTCCCTTCATTGTTCCTCAATGCTTGAAACAAGATGAAGACATGGTTGCAACCAAAACGAAACCAACAATAACCCCAAAAAAATGCTAAGATCCGACATACCACTTTCCTCACACATGAGATTGACCACGTTGCAATAGAGCAGAAGGAGAAAAATCAGCAACACGGTGGAAGAGAAAGAAGAAGCGCACATATTTTGGTTGAGGAGAAAAGTGAAGGAGAGGAGAGAGAAGGGTAATTTTGGGTGAAGATGTTTCTGACCAGGGTAATAACTCCACCAACCTCTTTTTCAAGCTGAAAAGTAAAAATAGACAGTTTCTCCCAAAATGAGGTTTTGACCTTAAAACCTGAGTTTGGATTTGAAAATAGTTTTTTCTGATTTTTTGAGTGTTTGGGTAAATTTGTTAAAAACCTAGTTTTGGTTTGGGAAATAGTTTTTCAGGGTGCATCCAAACAGGCTCTTAGTGTATTAAAAAATTTATCTAATTCTTTTCACCAAGAAAATTTTTAATATTGGTACATAACACAAAAAAAATTAAATTAAGATATTAAAATATTTTAGACAATATTTTTTGTAACATTAGAGACCATTCTTTTGTATTCAGCACCAACTAATAAGATTATTTGGGCATTTTTATAAGGCACTTATTGATTTTTGAAATGTCGTTATTATTTTTCCATGTATACACACATTTAACACAGTAGTGGAAGAGAGTAGTAATTAATAATAGTATTTTTTTATCTATAGTCAATAAGATAGTACTCCTCTCGATAAAAAAAATAAGATAGTACTCCCTCTATCTTTGTTATTACTATAAGATATCAAGTATAAAATCTCACAAACCAATAAAATTAGTTAAAATCATTAAATATGTCTTAAAATTCAAGTAATTTACAATATTATCCTTAGCAAATATTTTAAATTCCAAAACTATATTAATGATCATTTCTTCCACTCCCTTATTAAATATGGGTATGCATAAAAAAAATGTAACCAATGCTCATTGGAGACTGCCAAGTGGACCAAAATAAATGGATAATTGATGTCTTATAATAAGGATTACATGGAGTATTAGAGTTTAGTGTAACTAGTGAGACAATATTTTGAAATACCTGAATTTTAAAAAATTTCATGTTTTTAACCAATTTATTTTTGTACATTAACTATTAATTGGTGTGTTATAATAAATACAATAGGAATACATATTTACAAAAACAAGACATGTTAAGGATGAGGAATTAACAAGCTGTAGTGACTTGGCTGATGGCTACTATTATATTGTGTATATTTAAAATATAAATTGATTTATCAAAAAACCTCTCTGTATTAGGGTGAGTAAAGGCAAAGGGAAGAGTCAGACTAGGCTTAAAGGTGCATTTTCCATATTAAAGGCCATTCATGTTGACACTTGACACACTAGGCCGACGCCAAAATTTGAAAGTTATGAACCTATCACTCTATTAGTGGTTGAGGTTTTAAAAAGAGATTGAAGGTAGGAGAGGGATAACATGAGAAAAAGGAACCCACCAAGTATCCAAGTCCAA
The DNA here is from genome assembly GCA_029929735.1 of Mimosa pudica. Lineage (NCBI taxonomy): Eukaryota > Viridiplantae > Streptophyta > Magnoliopsida > Fabales > Fabaceae > Mimosa > Mimosa pudica. The sequence goes on along the minus strand of JAKELP010000004.1, from coordinate 12,219,976 downwards.
AAGTCCACCACTAAACCTGTACACTATAGGCCCATCCTATGAACTTGACATTCAGCTAGACTTGTATCATAAAATATATCAATGGACATTAATACTATTACCATAAAATTTCCAGAACACTACTTAATTCATGTATTGTGCAATCTCATACCTCCAACCACTTGATTACTCATATTTGGGTAGATTATCAAAATTTAATAGAATTCCTTGAACCACCCTTCATTTGCTTTAGGTTTTTCCTTTGCTTTCAGTCATTGTTTACAATTTTGCATGAATGTAATGATTCAATACAAAGTTGACTTGATTGGTCAATCAAAAGTAATCTTTAATTTAATATGGACAAACCATATATGCAGTTTATCAACAAATCTGTGAAGATAATAAATTGTGGCTGTCAATATAGGAAGAATCACTATAATGTCCTAAGAAAAGGATTTAATCAACTTAGAACCCAATAACAACCGTAGAACATGCAATGACCAAATTCCAGGGTCAGAAATGACAAGCTTATACTGCTCAGTTATCATTGGAACTTTTTGGTTGTTTAATTCCTTCATTGGGACTGATAATGATGTGTACAGGTCCCGGAGTAATGAGCAGGGGAGGCTTCACTGCTTGTGTTTCACTGCTTTCGCAAGAGTTTTAACCATACCTTTGGCAATTTTCCAGAACCAGAATAGATTCAGGATTGCCAACGTAGCAGGTACCGTAAGGATGCAGTAAAAACCTAGAGGAAAGATTGTCTTGACCTGATAACAACAAAAATTGAAAGTTCAATGATTGATTCAGGAACAACATACATCTGTGAGATCTTGAGGAATGAGAAAGCAAAAGCTAATTACCTCATCGAAATGGATCCACATGTGGATAAAAAAGAAGATGAACAGAACAACTCTCGCTAACTGCAGCACAATCATTACAATGCATAGTAAGAACTGCATAGAAACTACCAGAAAAACAGTTCCATAATTCCATTATAATAATCGGTACTCAGAATTCAGAAACAGCAAAGATCACGGCTGTTGGCAACCATTATTTTTTGCAACCATTATACACCAGCACACATTGTCCTACTAAGTGGGGTCAGAAAATCAGTATCTGGATGACAATATACGTTCCTAGTACATTATCATATTCAAGTCTACAAAAAATCTCTTATAGAGGCCTTCTAAGCCCCAGAGAACCATCAAGTAGTTTGAGAACGATGTTCCAAATGAATGAGTAAGACTGAAGGAAAATGTCCACATATGATTCCTTAGTCATGCATTCAATATTCAGTTCTTGATTTTTCTCAGAACCGTGGTGATAATATTAGCTGTCACTTTGTCCTGAGTATGAGTCATCCAGAACTAAAGAAAAGAGCACATTGCAAAAGTACCAAAATGAAGCCATTTGCATGATCATAGCATATATTTAACACAGTATTTCATGAGAAGAATTATAAACAAGAGTATATTAGACAGTACCAGCCACCCAAGGAACAACGCAATGCCATTCACAACGTAGAGTTTTGAGTTCTTAAGACCAAGATTATCCAAATACCTGTGCATGAAATTAATGTAATTAGTGACTACGCACATATAGACTAGGATACAAGAAAGAAATTGAATAATGTACAACAGAATTACCATCTTAGATTTACACAAGGAGTAGTGCTTTCGGTAAAGAGAACTATTAGTATGTAGAGCTGTGCTTGACCACTTAGCAGAGAGAGGATGATGGCCAACATGGACAATCCATGGTGTAGAACCTGAATATAAACAAAGTTGTTTTACCTTTCAAAATCGCATAAAACAGATGTTGATACATCAAATATAGCAAACAAGCTTTTAGTCATCTACTTACATATTCCAGACCTCCTAAGGTAGGAAAATGCCAAAAGATCATTGCAAGATCTGATACAAAATAACCTATTGAAATCTGCAAACAGGGAAGAATAAAAAAATCAAAAAGGAACAGGCAAGCCAATGCCATAAAGAAAAACTCGTCTAAGTGAGACTAATATTCAAAAATGACAATAGTGCGAAATAATGTAAAGTTTATCATTGGGACTAAGAGAAGACGAGAGAAATTGTAATTGAGAAAGAGACAGTCAGACAGAGATTGTGACAAAAGAAAATAGAGAATCACCCTACAATGCAAAAACAAAAGAAAAATACAACAGAACTCCAAAACTTTCTTAGCAAATTCAGAATCTAACTGGCCTCATATCATGCAACAAAAACTAGACAATATTATTAGTATACCATGGGCAACAATGAGATCAACAACCAAATCTTGACTGTGTCTACATCAACTTACCCCAAACACAGTATTTGACAAAGTAGATGATCTATCAATAACTGGCCCGTCATCCAAATCCTTATTGAAGATATCTGACACCATCAGAAGGTAAAAAGATGCAATTGATACAAATACAGCATGGACTGTTGAGAACCCCCTGTTTTTCAAAAGGTGATAATGTTTACATGATGTTCAGATATGGATATATTCAGTGAAAACAGGAACAATTATATGGAGGCGTTTCACCTGTTATTCCATTCAGTTTTTTTAGCACTGCTCAATCTGCCATATCCATCAAACAACAGAGAGCTCACATGAGCGGTTAATCTATAAACCTTCAAGAAAAGGAGAAGTGTCAAAGTTGCTAAATGTTATAATTTCCTTGTATCATGGAAATCTGAACTGCACAAATAAGGAACCATTATTTTAAAACCAGCATTATGACTGTGATTTCAGTTCTAAGGCTTTCCAAAACTTCCTATATGCAACCAATATTGTATAGGAGCAATTTTTTTTTATACATGAGGATTACTTTAAGAAAATTCAAGCCTATAGAAGATATTACTGTTCAAAGGTAGTACTTCATGCTTTATCACTGTATATCACACAATTAAAAAACCATATACAGCAACAATATAAAGAGCGGCGGACCATCTATCCAATATCACACAAGAATTTGGCAAATAAGAAAATTCTAACACCATGAGGAATTCTTATTATAGTAATTTTACATTCCTGAACGATCCCCTTTCATTGACAACAGCTCTGATCAACAAATAGTCGGTTCTTTATTTATTATGTCGAGCTCCGTCCTAAACAGATCACTTATCTTCTTTTTTGAAGTCATCCAGTCATTTACGTATTAAAGAGCATGAATAGAAAGGGCAAAAACATCACAACCTTTTCCACATCTAGTAATTGTAGCACTGGAACATTCTCTAATGGAAATATTTGGATAATCTTAGAAAGGAAAGGAATCAATTAACTAAATTTGACATATAATCCATGGATAAGTGATTAGGGGCAAAGTATTTATATTTGTCACATAGAGATCACAAGAAAAACTATGTGGCTTCGCCACCTCCGTTTTTCTGATGAAGTTTCATGTTATTCCTATTTCTATTCCCTGATCATTAAGGAAATAAAAGTTCCCATTTTAGCATTGTTTCACAAAGCTTCAAAATTTACTCAAAAATCACCATCATCGTGTTAATCAGCAGCTCACTATACTTACAATAACACAGGAGATGATACCGGTGAGGATAGATGCCAGCCAATGAAATTCTTTGTTTGGACTAGCATAGTCATATGAGGCAATTACACCAAAGGGAAGACCAAAAGAAAATGTCATTGCCATCAAGTCTTCTTCTTGGAAATTCTATATCAAACCGAGTATAAACGCCTTATATGGCCACCAAAGCTAACCTCAAAGTCTGCCAAAACATAGATACAACAATGTAAGTAAAAATCCCATCAAAAGACTACACAAAATTAAAACTTGTGCATAACATGTCTAAATTAAATAAATTGTTGAAACATGTTCCCATAGATTGTCCCATATTACATGATTTTTACCAAAACGTGGACCCCACATGAAAAAAATAACTGTCACAATTCCCTTACCCAATTGAATGAGAAAAACAAAGCAACCCATCAAAAATATGTCAAGAAATATCTCAAAGATGAAAACTTTTCTCATTACATACACAATTCTCAGGACATAAGACCAGCAAACACCAATAATAAGCAAAAAATCTGCACAAAGAGAAGAAGGAAAGAAGCAGAGAAAAACATGAATGCAGAATAGAGAGAAGACGAATGGAAAAATTGTTAAAAGCCCATAATTTTTAATTAATTAATTTACTTACTGGGTGGGTCAAAATTGAGAGAGACTGGAGGTGAAATGGCATATGCTATGTGATATAAGGACTGGTGGCTGAGCTGAGAGAATAGGAATGATGACTAAAGAGCATACATAGAAATAAATATCTGAGAGAGTGTCTCAGAGTCAGTTCCCAGGTATAGGCAAATGGAATCTTTTCAATGAATATTAAATTTTACTACTTTTGGTCATGGCACCCTCGACTCCACATTCCGATTTTACTGTTTTTACGGTTTTACCTAATAAAAACGTGACACGAGTCAGTTAAATTCTGAGTGGGAATATATTCATCAGAAACTTACATGTAATATTAAGTTTATTGTCTTTATGTTTCCATCTTACAAAAAAAAGTTGTGTTAACATGCTCATAAACTCGTTTTAATTATTTTTATTTGATCAAATTCAATGATTTTTTATGGAAATTTCTCTATTGAAGTTAATTAAGTATGAGTGTTGATACATACAATATCAACTATTCATATTTAAAATATATTTAGTCAAATTATTGATAATTTTTACAAAGAAACACATTTTATTAATAAAAGTAGACTCTAATAAGTTTATAGTTCGAGTCTACAATCCAATTTTACCTTTTTTTCCCATGAGTTTACTTAAACTCATGAGTTTGATAACCTAGATTATGATTGTGCTCTAACATATACAAAAATTTGAACGATTAACTTCTAATTGGAAAAATCACAAGATTGTGAACAGAAGTTAATTGATATGAGATCCACATGAAGTTATAAATAACCACTTTTATCACAACTACATGTCCACGTTAGTTTGTTTGAGCTCCTCTAAATTTTCTCTTTTTAATTAATCTACTTTACATTCTAACTTGTCATTGCATATTTATAACTTCCCATAAGCTTCTTTTAGTCACCTTCATTTTTTGAAACTCAACATAACTCTCCCTCTGTATTATACATTGAAGCATAAATAATCGCAAATTTTGTTGAAAAAAATGCTCTTTATAAATTACAGGTGTCTGAAAATACATAAGATTATATTTGTTGGAAATATTGAGACAATATCTATAACCATGACTACAGTGTGTTTTTGACTAAAGATAAAATATAAGAAATTTACATATAATTAAAGTTATGTTGCATATATAGTTTTAAAAAATTATATTTCCTCGTTAATCCTTCTTCCTCGATGAAGATATATACATGTGATTGGCTTTGTCATTTGCTTGCAAAAGTTGGAAGTTGAATAAGTGAATCAATTCAAGAAGTGATTGATCAGATTACATTATTACTTTAATGAATGCTAATTTCTGCGACAAAGCTGAATTTCAAAGGGTTTGGTTTAGGATGAGATGGTTGGTATGGCTAGCTAACGTCATCCTTGTTTGATAAAGTCTAGAGCCAAATCCCTTCCATAAATTCGGTTACACAATACAGTCCTTTCGTTTTCACAATAATGGCGTTGGCGTTGGCCAATCCTTTCATTCTTTTGGCGTTGGCCATTACATTAATCCTCCTATATATCTATACCTGGAAGTAAAGGTATCACAAGGTCAGAAAAAAAAGTAAAGGTATCATCTAACTAAATATAGTACCGGGTGACACAGCACCATAACGCTAAATGTGTGCACCTAATGAGAATGCCAACTTTTGTTGTTAAGTTACAATTGGTCTATAAAATTGTAAGCCACTAATCCCTTTCACTTTATTGTTGTCTCAAGGTAGTTACTCATTAAGGTTACAAATATAAAATTAAGTTGTTTTTTAGTGAGATAAATGATATAAAAAATCATTTTAAAACATTAACAATTCGTTCTTAAAATTAAGTGAACTTATTTATAGATAAGCATGTAATCAATTACATGTGATATATATTATAATTAAGTGATCAATTTGAATTTTTAATTTATTTTGAAAAAATTAAATTGGTAGAAAACATCACGTGCTAGACTTAGCTACTAATTAGATCCACGTTTAAATTAATTACGCCATCACATGTAACTTGTTAAAAAAAAGTAAAACGGGGAACGCCCAAAAGGACACATTCACTTGACTTGTCACTTGACTTGTTTTTTCTTCTTCTGAATTTATTGCCACTGAAGTCATGCTCCGTCATCAACGAATAAAGCTTCCATATAGTTTTCTTTTTTCTTTTTTCTCTTGGTTCGATTCATACAGTTTTCTCGCCAGACATGGATAATTGAAGTTATATTGATTGGGGTCAAGTTTTTTTTTGAGCCAAATCAAAATGATACATATTAATAAATAAACATGTTATTACAGTAACACACTTGCATAGGAAATTAAAACACACTTACGATGTTTAACGACTAGCCTAAAGAAACTAAAACTGTTAGATAATACAACCAAATACAAACACAAGCATAAAGCTAGAATTTCAACATGAAAATATGACCAAGCAATACACCATATGAAAAATTTTTGCACTCTAATGTCATATATAGAAAGAGTCATCAACATGAAGTTGATGAAGATTATATCACTAACTTCCTTCTCAAGGGAAGAAATGCGGACATCTACTACCATATGATTGGGGTTTAAAAGGTTTGAAAGGAATGATTGGGGTCAAGTTACCTTAGCTCTACTACCATGAGAAGATTTATCTAATAGAATTTTAAGCATCTCTACTTAATTTATCATACAGCCAGTACTTTTAAATAATAGTATATTTAAATTATGTCTTAAATTATTCTTCATTGATTTTCGGTGCATCTTTCACTCTAAAATAGTTTTCAATAGTAGTTGATATCCTAGGTTTAGAGTGTTTATAGCTGAGAAAAATAATTTAGGAGCAAAATTATGCTCAAGTACTTTGAAATATATGTTCTTCAGAAATAATTTATGGTAGCTCAAGTTAGTTTAAAATTTTGTTTATTACTTGGGAAATAATTTAGGGTGTTAGATAAGCTTTAACCCTATAATATTTTCTTTTATTAGACTATATATCATCAACAAACATTGTTTTTCCATCCAATTATATTCAAGTTACTCCCTCTTTTTTTTTTTTTGATAACATTCAATTTACTCCCTCTATTCCTAAATATAAAAGTCAGTTTATTTTTTTTGGAGAATTCTAAGAAAATAAAATGAATCACCTATGAACTATGCAACTACTTAAATTTAGGACTAAATAATTAAGGTTAAATATCATTTTCACCTATGAACTATAAATTAAGTATCACCCAACATATACATAACAGAGTAATTATGTGCCAACAAACTTTTTTACATGGAGTCAAACTCACTAAGACCATTAAATCTTATATCTAACACTGTTAAATGGACTCCTACACGTTATTTATGTAAATTTTGTGACACTATTTTTTTCAATTAGGAAATTATGTGATAGTTTTTGGCACAAAAGCATTTTATGGGAAATTATAAATATGAAAAAAAGTTAGAAGTAAAATACGAAAAACACATTAAGCAAAGAGAGTCTAAGGTAGACTCTTATATTTTAGACTAAATTAATTCAAATTTTAGGCTCTTACTATAAGAACTAAAGGGAATATTTTTCTGCCCTTTAAAAAGGAGGAGAGGAATAATTAACAAGGACACTCATTTTTTAAAGAATGCTAGTTTTCAAAGAGTGGTTTGATGTCGATTATTAACAAGTTGTCTTAAATTGATTACTTTACCGGATAAAGAAATGATAGAAATATACTTTCTAGAAGATTTATCATTTCATAATAGTTAGGTGACAATTACTTTTTCTGAAAATGAGTTATAAATATCAATTCCAAAAAAATACAGACAAAGGTTCCAGTTACAATATTAAAAGCTGCATTTTAAAATCAAATGCTTTATTGGAAATTAAATCTCTGCATTTTGCATTTCATTGAAAAATTGTTCAGAATATAGTTGTTACTAGGTCAATTTTTCTAAATATTTTCTCAAAGAGAAAGGAAAAGTTTTGATTATCACCTTTCTTGTAAGAGTACAAGCACTCATCTCTTGTCCAAATGGTAAAAACGTCGCCTCACAATTTTTTGGTTGGTAAAGATAATAAATCATTAAATCTTTAGGCTTTTCCAGAATAAAAAAAATATATGCATCACCTTCGCCAGCTGAAAGGAGAAAGGAGCACATGACCCCTAAAAACGATGGGCATCGCCCGCTGGTTTCATGTATAATTGATTGCTCCATTTGTTTTGTTTTTTCATTAAGTGGTTTCATTGTTAATTTTTTTTGTCAGATATATTGTTGTTGTTGTTGTTTTTTACTATTGATATATGAATGTGAAGCTTCCAACTCCCATAGATACTTCGTAAATAACACGATAAAAATGTGAAGAGGAGTAGAAGTCAAAAATTATAATTTAAAATTGTTATATGAAAAAGGTATAATTTAAAATCATTTCTTTTTTTAAAAAAAAAAACTTGCGCCTCAAAATTGAGGATCCAATTTGTGGCAGTTCTGAATACTCGAGATTGGTTCAATTGTATTATCGTATATGGGCTGCAATATGGCCTGATTATTTTTTGTCAGATCTTTTTTTTTTGAAATAATATTTTTTGTCAGATCTAGTTTAACAATACTTGAGTAATTTTATTACTAATATTTATTAGATTATTTTAAAAATATGTATTCTTCTTTTTAATAGTTTAATTATAAATGTATTGTATTTCAACCCTTATTTTTTTGGGAAAATTAATTAAAGGTAAGGGACATAATACTGGAAAAGTCCCCTAACTTGTAAAATTAAAATAGAGTTCCACATTTTCAAAAATAATTAAAGTAGAGTCCCAAGGGACTCTACTTTGATTATTTTGAAAAGGTGGGTCGCACAGTTAATAATATAATATTCTCTCTCTCCTCACTTCTCTCTCTCCTCCCCCTTCTTCTTCTTTTTCTTCTTCTTCTTCTTCTTTATCATCATCATCACCACCATCATGCACGGCCGGCCACCCCCTTCCCCCACCCATGATTTGTCTTGACCAATTTCGACGACCCCATGATGATGACGAAAGTGAAGAATTTATGTGGAGGGTGGGAGAGTGTTGAAGAAGAAGAAGAAGGGGGAGGGGGGAGAGTGTTGAATGAGGGTGGTGAGTTGGGTGGGGGGAGGGGGTGGTCGCCGTGCATGATGGTGGTGATGATGAAGAAGGAGAAGGAGGAGAAGAAGGGGGAGGGGAGAGAGAAGAGAGGAGAGAGGGAATATTATATTATTAATTGTGGGACTTATCTTTTCAAAATAATTAAAGTAGAGTCCATTGAGACTCTACTTTAATTATTTTTGAAAAGGTGAGACTCTATTTTAATTTCACAAGTTAGGGAGACTTTTCCAGTATTATGTCCCTTACCATGGACTTTTAATTAATTTTCCCTATTTTTTTCTAGTTTTTATCTCCCATGTTCATTTTTAGTTTGCTCCTATCTTCACTTCCTACCATTCTTATTTTCTAGCTTTATCTAAGATTTAAAATAACTTGTAAATGTTCCTTGACATTTTAAAATGAACCTTTAGTTTTAATAACCACGAAACAATCCATATTTACATACGATTAAAGTTAGATTAAACCAAATCAATTTCTTGAGAGCATTAAGTGTTATTGGAATAACATGAATAAAACACAATTCGTTAAAAAAACTTGTTTTAATAAGCTATATAAAAAGGGCTCAGAAAAACCTATATGATTATTTTAACATGCTCTCAAGTCTCCAACTCAAAAGTCAACTTTAACTAAAACAACCTCTTTTTTATTCTTTAAAAATTACCCTCAACATATAACCAAATAAACAAGGGTCAACTGCACCTAAATCGCAAATAAGAGACTTAATTTCAAAGAGGTCTCAAAGAGTAGTTAATGTCTACTATCAACAAGCACAATAACTTCTATTAACAAGTGGTAACAACTCCTTGGGATTTCTTTGAAATTAATTATCTTATTTGGGACCTAGGTGCAATTGTCCCAATAAATAATGCTCTACTTGTTTGGAGGAGACTAACTCTATTAGAGCAAATGATAAAGTCAAGCTGTTATTATTAGCATGCTTCTAAAGTAGAGTGTGTCTGAAATCTGACATTAAAACTTGCAAAGAAACAAACAAACAAGATAGCTCCCAAAGCCACATGGACACATTGGAAAGCATATTTACAAAGCAACCCAAGCCTTATTACAGATCATAATAACTTTAGATTTTGAGTGCACCTCAATATTCCAACTTTTCATCATCATCATCATCATCTAATATCCTCCTTGTATAAAAGCATTCAGGCGATCAAGCTCCTGACGGTGCTCGCTCACCACTGCACGAACCACATCACCAATCGATACCATGCCGATCATTCCCTTTTCGTCAATTACAGGAATGTGTCTGATTCTGTTATCTGGAAAAGACAAACAAAAGGGTACATGATTCACTTCCCAGATTCCAAGTTCATGATGTTTATTAGTATTCCAGTTTAAGATTAAACAGCAACTACATACCGGTCATCAGTTGCATTGCTCGCAGAACTTTGGTATCGGGTGTGACAGTAATAAGTTTGTTCTACAAATGCAATGTGAAAATTTTAGGATATACAAAACTATGCAGCAGAAAAAGATATTGTCCTAGATGGCAAGAAGATGAGATTTTACCTCCTCAGTCATGATATCCCCAACCTTGGTGGATTTGGATGATCTGCCCTGCACAATTATCTTCCTGAGATAATCTGGACAACAAGATGACAAAAGGTATCAATTAAAAATCCACTTCAAAGGTTGGACCTTAATAGTGTCAAACTCAGCATTTGCAGACATGAAAGAGATACATTTGACTGGAAGTTATTTCTTGACAGTAGCAACTATCAATTCTGCTATTCACCCTTCTCTAATGTTCTAAATTCAACTATGCATATCAAATCAATTTGAAATAATCGGATCTCAAATTAATTTGAAACGAAAAAGATAGCCTAGTAGGCCAAGATCTTATGTACCAAAGTTATCCATGGATAACATATTCCAATTCCATATGAAGTACCTCTTTCTGTTATAATTCCTGCAATTGCCTTATCCGCTCCAGGTTTCACAACAACCAATGCTCCAACATTGTGTTGAGTCATCTGTTAAAGATAATTTAACCAAAATGACTTGCCTATTTTCAAACGCCAACCATGCCATCATACTAAAAAAGTGCAGTGTAATATTTGATATACATACCGATTTAACAGCATCATAAACAGTGTCATCAGTAGCACACCAAAGCCAGGAGCCATCTGCATCTTTGCCTTTTGATTTCAAGATGTCTGCAACTTTGGTGCTTTCAAAACCATGCTCTTCCATACGAGCAGGCGCAGCAGACTCAAACCGTGAGAAGGCAACCGGCTGCAGCAGGGGATTCACCATGCGAACTCGTTGCAGAACAGCATTTTTGATGATACTGCCATTTGACAAAAACGATCGCAGTCCTCCTTGCATGTTAGCTGTCCAAAACAAAGAGATTTTATTAGCCCTCATATGATTCACATATTCATGATGCAATTAGCCACAGGTCACTATAGAACATATTCACGGATCTGGAAGCAGCTATACAATTGTGTTCACACACAGTAAACAAACACTAAATACGTGTAGATTAGGCAATTAAAAAAAAGTATAGCACTCAATATCAAGCAGAGAGTGTAAAATACAATGGATAATCTCAGAAGTTAGAAGAAGGCCTTCACGTGAATAAAAAGGGTTGGTTGAATACGATTGAACTAAACAGGTCCACAGATAACTCATAACGTGGCAAGGTAGGTGAGTCATTAACTCAACACAAAGCCACATATCAACATCAAATCAAAATTAAAGCAAAAACCTTAAAGTAGACTCATAAAAGATCCATCCTTACCAGTTGATCACAATCAAGAAAACCAAACATCTGAAATACATGGACTCATACATAAGCTTCATGATCACCCAAAATTTCTAAAAAAACATATCAAACAGATTTAGTCCAATTTTCTATGTCAAAATCCAAACTTGATCAGATCTATATATAACTAACTATGTAACCACCAAAATATCAGTATCCACAGAACTGATACAAAAAGAGACAATAAAAAAGAATAAGAACAAGCAAAAACTTCTACTAGCCTCATCATGAAGATTGAGAGCCAAAGGTGATTAAAAAAAAGTCATACCTTTGAGTGTAAAAGATGACAGATATGAGAGAAGGGTGGGTGTGGCGGCTATGAAAGGAAGGAAGGAATGGAAATGGAAGAGACCTAATGACTAGTGAGAGTGATACATAGACAAAACTGAAGTTAAGTTGTATACTTTAATCCCTGAAACTGAATCACTCAAACTCTGACAAAAACCATGACACTCATATTATTATCTTCATTCATCCTCGTTACTGCTTACTCGTGTGTGTATCATTATCCATTTCACTGTTATTTATTATTTATTATTATTATTGCATTTTAAATAAATAAGACATCTTTAACTTTTTCTAAAAAATAAATAATTGAATTATATCAATTAATTAGTTTTAAAGAAAAAGAAAAAGTATAAACTTTTAAAATGGTTATTAATCTAAAAGTAAAATTAGTCTTACAATTATATCAGAGAATAATATACTATTATTGTCATATTATTACAAGTTGGCGGGCCATCCTGTCTGTCTTGCTTGCCAGCATTATCCGCAACATTTTATAGAGAATTATGAGGATTCACTAAAAATAAGATAAGATAGTGAGGAATCTCCGGGAGTAGTTTACATGTGGCCACCCAATAGGACTTCAACAGTCAATATCAGTACTACTTCGGTCCAATGTTTTTTTTTATAATTTTATCTTTCATATATTTTATAAATTATTTATATAACGTATAAATTGATATATAATTTAATTGTAAGTGTAAGTTTTTCTAAGATTATGTAACATGTTTCATAAGTAACTACTCTATTTGTTCGACTTTTTTCAATCTTTTTAAGTTAGTCGACTATAACTTGTTTTATAAACATGAATGGTAATTTTAATTTTATATTTTTAAATTTCAACTTTTATGTCGGTTAATAGATAGTATTATTTTTCTTCTTTATTTTTAAACCATGTTTCCTTCATTCATAATTTCATATACTCGTAAAAGCGACATGTTAAAAATCTGATTTTCCCGTGTAGATTTTTTTCAGCAAATCTTTTAAAGCTGCTGCTTCTTTTTTCAATCATGTCATACGAGTATCTTTTATAGCATATAGTTATGCAGCTAATTTTTTTAAAAAATTTATATAATTATTGCTGTGAAATTATGTACTCACAAAATAGAAGAATGCCTAAACGAAATGAAAAAATAGGTAAACTTGATTTATCATGTTATTATTTGTCTAACTAGTCACATATAAACTTCTAAGGTATGACATGCAAATTTTAATCTAAATGGGTACCTAAAAAATTAGCTGGAAGATTGTGTGGTGATAAATTTTGGAAAGCATAGAGGAGCAGTCCTGCTTCTGTGATTTTCGATAGACATACTCTTTTCGTTTTGTGTTATTATTATAAAAACGTTTTTTATTTGGTATTTTTTGAATTCTAGTTAGTTAGTTTTAAATTGTAATAACACATTAAATGTACTTTCTAAAACAAAATTTTCCAAATATGTATTAAATTAGAATTAATATTTCTTTTAAAAATAAAACATTTAGGCATAATTGGTTAATCCCACAAAATCAAAGTGTTTATTCAACAACTTTCCTGATATACTTTGTCCAAAAAAAGCAACTTTCCTAACATGTACGGTGACAGAGGCCTGAGGGAGTCCATTGCATAAGGGTTACATCTTACATAGATGGAGCCCATACCCTTTTTATTTTGGGCCCTGACAGTATCCAGCCAGTTTTCTCTTCTGTGTGATTGCCTCTCCGAATTTAAAGGGGAAGTAGCTGACTTTTGTTCTTTGAGAGTCCTGGAAGGTTGAAAATTATTATTTAAATTACACACACATATTAAATTTAATAAATCATATTTATGGTTTAAGTTAACCGTCAAAATAAATTAATTTGGAAAATTTAATATAATTTTCATTCTAAAATTATTCTATTTCTTTTCATACTGTATACTAAGTAGTGAACGAAGTAGTTCAAATTTATTTATGGGTGCAAGTTATTAATCTATTATTACTATCATCGTATTCCCAATTCTTCACCTCCTTCAGCATCAAATCCCGTATTCCCAATTCTCCAAAGTCACTTTCCCACCTTCACTCCATACATGGATAACCTTCATTTAACCCTACTCTCTTCTCCCAAACACGCCTTTCTCGCCCATTGTCCTCCCAGCAACTCCACCAAACATGTCTTTTTTACACACCCTCCTCCTTTCTCTTTTCCGACTTCACCCAACCTCTCTTCTCTTTCTCGCTCTAATACACTTATCCCTGCTGCCGCTAAACCCCACCAAAACCCCAAATCTCGTACATTTCTTACTTTCTTCTTCTATCCTTATGGCCTTTCAGCATTTGGGGAGCATGCTAGTCTGTCATAGCCTCTTGTTCAATGCTTTTTGATAATTGGAGTGTTACAGTCTTATCGTTAAATTACATGAAACTCTATTTACACTTCAATGCTCATTCCATTCCATTATGTTTATGTATATTACTTCCTCCAACTATAACACTTTTTTCAATTTCTTCTTTTAGGAAATTAAGAAAGCTAAATGTAAATGAGTAGCTCAATCATAAAGGATTTTGTATATTATTGGATTATATGTAAGCTTGTAAGTAGCTGATAAATCAAATAAACTAGTTTAGAGAAAAAATTAGGAAAATCAATTTATAACTAACTAACCTAACTTTCTTAGGATTCTCCAAAATGCTTAATTAGCTCTTATATTTAGAAATGGGTGTAGTGATACCTATCAAAGTATTATAGTGCAATGCTTGTTAACTCTAAGTTTAGATTCTGGAAGTTTTTTTTTTTTGTAATTCATACAATCAAATTTGTGTTGAGTTCTGCTATCTTGGCTGTTTGAAGTGGATTTGAGAATGGAAATTTGTGGTGAATTCTACTAGCATTTGTGAAAGAGAATTGTTATGATCCACGAAGAAAGTGTGGCTGTTCAAATCGTATTAGTACATGTAGGAGGTGGCAAAGTCCTGGTGAACTTATTCACTGTTGTATGCTTTTGCAAACCGAAGGCAATAGTGTTCTAATTTAATATGCATCCATTGTAATATGCATTGACATGATCTCAGCATACTTTCAAATTTGGCAAGCGTATCCGTAATGTATTTCTCCTCCCCCTTTAGTTTTCTGATTATTGATGCATGGTATAAGCTATGTGCACCTCTATGTTTTATGTTCATCTCTATCATACAGATTATAAGATCTGCTACTAATACAGTGCAGGAGAAGTTGATAGTGAAGCGTTTCGCTAGCATTTCTTCATCAAAGAGTCAAGAAACATCATCTATTGGAGTTAACCCACAATATTCATTACCGCCTCCTTCCTCAACTATGTAATCATCTATTTTTTTTTAAAATATTGTATCTATTTTTCTCAGTATTGATGTGGTGAGAGGAATGATTTTTTATTATAAAATCATATGCACGCGCATTTTAAAGCTCTATTTTTTTGTTCTATGTAATTCTAGAGGGTCACCACTGTTCTGGATTGGTGTTGGTGTTGGCCTATCTGCACTTTTTTCATGGGTGAGGATCGTGACCACTATTCTGTGCAAGATATATCTATTAGGCTTCTCTTTACTGACTATTTAACTAGGAAAGTATTTTGCAGGTATCTACAAGAGTAAAGGTGAGTGTCAATTTCTTGCAGTGCATGGGCAGTAGATGGTGTGTACTTTAGAGTTTATGGTACTTCCGGGCATATGATAGTTTACAATTTGTGTCTGTTCCAAACAAGTAATGAGCTGTAGAACAATAACTCTCCTGCCATAGGTTCAACAATCCCATTGCGGGAATCATGGTATTAAAGGTGAGCTAGATTTACAGTTGCATCAAGATTTTCCTCCGATAACAACAAGCCTTATCGGCTTATCCCCACCAAGTGGGGCTGGTTACATGGATCGCACGACTCTACTATGGAGCAAAATTTTCCTTCATTATAAAAAATAATTTCGTTCAATTCTCAATGCCTCTGATTTCTCAATCAATAACTTTCTTTCTGATCTTGCTTCTGCTTTTAAAGTGAAGCAAGTAAATTGTGAGAATCAAACTCGGAAGGATATTTATATTGGACTTAAACAGTGTTTGATGTGCTAATTAGTTATCCATCTATTGTCTGCGAAGTACTCAGAAATCTGAGTGAGATATGCTTGTTTGCTGAAAAAAACTGCATTATCCAGAAATAGATTTCAAATTCCAATAAGAGTAAAACTTCTGTGGCAGATTTTTAGTTTGTATGGAGAAACTAGTAATATTCTAGCCTGAGTAACATTTTCACTTTTTGTTTGTTTGTGCTTATGAACCCATCCAAGAGATGTTTTTCGTGTTTTGTTGTCTCGTTTTTCTCTCCTTTGATTTGCATCCTCCTGAATAAGTCATTTTCTTTTGGATGAAATGCTTCAACGGAAGTCGAATGGTTTGTTCTGTTTATTATTCTTTTTTCCTCAGATTTTTTTTTAAGGGGGATGCATTTCTGATTCTTTTGTTTTGTATTGAAATTATCTTTTAGTGAAGTCTTATTTTATAAAATATGCTACCTTTTGTTTATCATAAACTTAAATTTCTTAGGCTCGGTTTAGAAGTGCTTTATAAAAAGTGGTGGTATAGAGTGCTAGGGAATGGATCATAGATAGATAAATGAAACGATCCCCTTGCACCTCTTTATTAGTCCCATATACGAGGTTATTCCTAGATAGAATATGTTGCAGTTTTTGTCATTATTTTTCTCTCCTTTTACGTATTTAGATATTTCAAATAAAGAAGAACTTGTGCTTGTTGCCTTCTATCTACTTTCTTTGCTAACTAATTTTCTAGAGTTATTTTTCTTTCCATCATATTTTGTTTTCTTCTGTTAAATGGAATTGGAACACTTCCTGTTGGTGCAATTCTGGAATTTGTAATATGGTCATATGGAATAAGTAGGGTAGATTTGAGTTTTGTGCTTCAGATTTAGGAAATACTAGAGGTCCTACCAAACTTTCTAGTGCATGGTGATATTCACTTCACTTAAATTTAAATGAGATTCACTGCCAATCCACTTAAATTTGAATGAGATTCACTGTCAATCTTCTGATATTTCAGAATTATGCTATGCAACAAGCTTTCAAGACCATGATGAGCCAGATGAATACACAGAACAATCAGTTTAACAGTCCTTCGTTTTCACCTGGATCTTATCCATTTCCTATGCCTTCAGCATCAGGCCCGGCTGCACCTGCTGCTTCACCAGGTTCTCCTCAATCTCAAGCATCTACAGCATCAGGTGCATCTCGATCTCCTGTCACAGTAGATATACCTGCAAGAGAAGTAGAGGCAGCTTCAGTCAGCAATGTTCAGGATGAAACCCAATCAAAAGAAGAGCCTAAAAAAATTGGTAACTTCTAGAAAGTCTCTGCTTACTGCTCCAATTTTGTTTTCTGTCTGATTAGACATTTCTCTTAACTTCTTAATGCAGTGAATATGAGCCCACTATGAGATCTTCCATTTAAATAATTGTCCTAGTTCTTTTGATCTCACTGCTTGATGGTGTCAGTTTTCATATTGGTATTATTTTAGTGCACAAATATTGAATAGTTTCCTGTTCCTGAAAGATTTTCCTACAGCTTTTGTAGATGTTTCTCCCGAGGAAACTCAACAGAAAAGTCCATTTGATAGCTACAAAGATGAAAGTGAGCCAATTACCCCCAAGGAAATTCGGGTTCCTGATGAAGTAAGTTCTTCAGGTTTATGTTTTTGGTAATCAAGTTACGATCTTAAAATGTAATCATCCATGTACATTATTGAAGGTTTCTCAAAATGGATCTGCTTCAAACCAGGGTTTTGGATGGTCACCTGGTTCTCAATCTACCAGTAGCTCTCAATCTGCAGGTTAGTAAAAAGTCTGTAAGAACTCATTATATGTCTACTCTGGCTCAAATCAGAAGAAATCTATGGTCACTGTTCTAATTTGTTGATAAAAACTATGTTCTCTTGTTTTCCAAGTTGATGTAATGATACATCTAACTTACAATGTTTTTCTTTGAATACAAATGATGCTCATGCATGAGAAAAACAACAGAACACAAACTGTAAAGAAAGATCTGAAAGGTCAACTAGAAGCCATTCCATCTATTGGACCTTGCGTATATAAATACAATGAGCAAGAATAGTTTGCCTTCTATTCTACACGACTTACCTTTCTTTAGATTTTGCCAATGTGGTATACAGCACTGGCCTCGCTTGTCCTCCAAACCCCTTCATACCTTATGAAAAGTGTTAGAATCTTAGTATTTAATATTTTGATTAGGAGAAATTACTTTTCTGATTGTTGTTTCCTATTTCTGTTATTTCCTATTTTCATTGTTTCCTATTTTTCATCTCCTCTCCTCCCCTATATAATGTACTCTTGTCATATTGCAAAATATCAATAATAATTCTCTTCATTTATCCCAATATGGTATCAGAGCTGTGAGAGAGAGAGAGAGAAAACTCAGGCGAACAGATCTGAGAAAGAGAGAGAGAGAGAGAAAGAAGGGTGCGCACCTAGGGCTTCTGTTTTCCGGCGAGTGAGTGTACACCGCCACCCTAGGAGTGATCGGAAGCTTCCGATCGGCCAAACCCCGAAGCCGCCGTCCAAACGTAGCAGCGCGTGAGGCTCACGCGCCATCTGAAGGTCCCCACGCGCCGCCGCTTTCCGCCACGCGCCGCCGGTGACCTCCAGAATTTCCAGAATCTCCTCTTCTGCCCAGAAAGATGAATCCACAGGATTTTCCGCCAGTTTTTGGGTCATATTCTTCTAATTCTGACGGCCAAAGTTCACAAACTAAGTCTTATAAGACTGAGAAACTTTCAAAAACGCCGGAAAATGTTCCGGATCCTCAGATGATGGTTATAAACCATAAACTCAATGGCAACAATTATCTCCAATGGTCCCAAAGTGTGTTAAGGTACATCAGGGGGCGAAGGAAAGAGAAGTATATCAATGGAGAAGCATCTCAACCAAAGGCAGAGGATTCTCAATTTGATACATGGTTTGCTGAAAATAATCAAGTAATGACTTGGTTATGTAATTCTATGACAGATGAGATTAGTGAAAGTTACCTACTTGCAGACACCGCTAAAGAGATTTGGGATGCAGCCAAACGAACTTATTCCTCAATAAATAATACAGCAGCGTTGCTTCAACTAAAGAGGCAACTTCGGGATCTTCAACAACGTGAGATGACTGTGACCCAATACTATAGTACTTTGCAAAGAATCTGGCAACAACTGGATTTATTTGAAGTACATCCATGGAAGGATGTTGAAGATGCACAGTACTACAAGCAATTGGTGGAGCAAGGAAGGATACATGATTTTCTTCTTGGGCTCAATGATGCTTATGAGGAGATACGAGGTAGAATAATGGGTATAAAACCCTTACCTTCTTTATTTGAAGTATTTAATCAAGTTCAATTTGAGGAAAGCAGGAAGCAGTTGACTCAGAGAAGTCAAGTCCCAACTGAAGGGTCTGCCCTAGTTACTAAAGGAGGAGGGCCTTCAGAGCACAAAGAGAAGAAATGGAACAAGCATTGTAACTACTGCAAAATGAAGGGTCACACCAAGGATGAGTGTTGGAAACTTCACGGAAAACCTCCACATGTCAAATCCAAATCTCAGCAAGAGGGGCGGAGCAATTTTACCGAGACTGAGCAGAATGATGATCAGTTGAGCAAGGAGGAAATGCAACTATTGAGGAAAATCCTCGAGAAACAGAATAAATCTCAGACCACTCCTAATGTGAATCTTGTTCAATCAGGTAATTCTATAGTTGCTCTTAATACTGTGATGACTGCTGATGACACATGGATTGTTGACTCTGGAGCTACAGATCACATGACTGGAAATAGAGGTTTATTCAAAACTCTTAGAATGTGCCATGAAAATCTTAGAGTTAAAGTTGCCAATGGAGTAGTGACTAATGTTGCAGGGATTGGATCTGTTGTGATAACAGAATGCTTAGAAATTCATAATGTTCTCTTTGTACCTGATCTTACTTGTAATTTGATATCTGTAAGCAAACTGATTAAGAGCAAGCAATGTCGAGTATTGTTTAATGACATTGGGTGTGTTTTTCAGGATTTAAACTCGGGGAAGATGATTGGGAGTTCTAAGGAATGGGATGGACTCTACTATCTTGAAGGCTTACATCAGAAGAATTCCGGAGGAAAACGAGCACTTACTAGTTCTAATAATGAAGATGTATTTCTATGGCATCATAGGTTAGGCCATCCTAGTTTTGATTATATGAAACATGTATTTCCAAAGTTATTCAATAAAGATTCAGTTCCTTTTTCCTGTGAAATTTGCCAATTAGCCAAACACAAAAGATCATCCTACCCGAAACAACCATATAAACCTACCACACCATTCACCTTAATCCATAGCGACATTTGGGGGCCTGCTAAGACAAAAAGTCTAACCAGTGCTAGGTGGTTTGTAACATTCATTGATGACCATACTAGAACCACGTGGGTGTACCTAATGAAAGAAAAATCTGAAGTAGACCAAATTTTCCAGAATTTCTACACCTTTATTAAAAATCAATTCCATGCCTCCATCAAAATCTTAAGGAGTGATAATGCTAAAGAATATCTGAGTGGTTCACTAAAACAATTTCTTACCCAGCAAGGTATCCATCACCAAACCTCTTGTGTTTATACCCCTCAACAGAATGGAGTAGCGGAAAGAAAAAACAGACACCTATTAGAAGTTACTAGAGCTATCCTAATGGGAAGGAATGTGCCTGATATATTTTGGGGGGAGGCCATTCTTACTGCCGCATACCTTATCAATCGCATGCCATCCAAAGTCCTTAACTTTTCCACACCTATCCAAAAGCTCCTCGAAACTTACCCCAACTCACCTCTCATTAATACTCTTCCTCAAAAGGTTTTTGGATGTGTTGTGTTTGTTCACAAGTATGGTATGGGAAAACTTAGTCCTAAAGCTGATAAATGCATATTTCTTGGCTATTCTCCAAGTCAAAAAGGTTATAAGTGTTATTGTCCAACAACCCGAAAGACCATTGTTTCTCAGGATACTACATTTTATGAACATGAACCTTATTATCCCAAATTACCCATTCAGGGGGAGAATAGTACAGAATGGCTAATTATGAACCTTGAGAGTCCTACCCATCCTCAACTAGAAATAGCCAATCCCATTGATCCTCAACCAGAAATATCACCACAACCAGAAATAACCAATCCCATTGATCCTCAACCAGAAATACCACCACACCAAGATACTACCATCACTGAATCGGATCCTCTTATGGTGGAAAGTAATGCTGAGATCAATACTGGGATGGCTACTGAAGATCAAAATGAGGAGTTACAACCAGGCAATGAAGCAAATGATAGTAGAGTCCCTTCTGCTCCAAGGAATAACCATGAATCTGACTCGGGATTAGATCCTGAAGTGATGGGCTGGCCTATAGCTCTGCGAAAGGGGGTAAGATCTTGTACTCAACATCCTATTCAGAGATTTGTTTCTTATGGTAATTTGTCTGCAAAGATGCAGAACTTTGTAATTAATACTGCTCAGGTGAAAATCCCTCACACCTTCCAGCAAGCTATGACTGATCCTAATTGGAAGTTAGCTGCAGAAGAAGAGTTAAGAGCTCTCAAAGAGAACAAAACTTGGGAGATTACAAATCTTCCAAGAGGGAAGAAGGTAGTTGGATGCCGGTGGATATTTACTCCAAAGTTTAACCCGGATGGAAGCATCGCCAAATATAAGGCCAGACTAGTTGCAAAGGGGTACACTCAGACGTATGGAATTGATTATGAGGAGACTTTTGCTCCAGTTGCCAAATTCAGCACCATCAATATACTTCTTTCTATTGCAGCCAACCTGGATTGGTCATTACACCAATTAGACATTAAAAATGCCTTCTTGAATGGTGACTTAGAGGAAGAAGTGTATATGGAGGTTCCAGAGGGTGTCAACGCCCCTAATAACACTGTGTGCAGGTTAAATAAGTCGTTGTATGGATTGAAACAGTCTCCAAGAGCCTGGTTTGAAAGATTCTCTAAAGTGCTGAAGAAGATGTCCTTTGTTCAGGGACAAGCAGATCACACTTTGTTCACTAAACACGAGGGTCAGAAAGTGACAATTTTAATTGTTTATGTTGATGATATTGTTATTACAGGGAATGATGAAAGTTCCATAGCTCAGCTGAAACAAGCTTTAGCAACTGAATTCCAAGTGAAAGATCTTGGTCAGATGAGATACTTCCTTGGCATGGAGATAACCAGAAGCGGGAAAGGCATTAATGTGTCTCAACGCAAGTACACCCTAGACTTGCTACATGAGACCGGGATGTTAGGTGCAAAACCGGAGGAGACACCTATGGATGACAACTGCAAGCTGGAAATAAAGGAAAAGGGAGTTCCTGCTAACACTGAGAGATATCGGAGACTTGTAGGAAAATTGATATACTTGACTCACACACGTCCAGATATCAGTTTTGCAGTAGGAATGGTGAGCCAATTCATGCACCAACCACAAAAGGAGCATATGGATGCAGTTATGAGGATACTCGGCTACTTGAAGAGAAATCCAGGTCGTGGGTTATTCTTTAAGAAAGGCACAGCTAGGAATTTGGAAATTTATACTGATGCAAGTTTTGCAAGAGACTTAGAAACTGGAAGATCTATAACAGGTTATTGCTCATATTTCTGGGGTAACTTAGTTACTTGGAGAAGTAAGAAGCAGACCATTGTATCGAGAAGCAGTTGTGAAGCTGAGTTAAGAGCTGCATGTCTTGGTGTATGCGAAGGAATCTGGATTATCAGATTACTGCATGAGTTAAGAATTCCCTTTGATGGCCCATTACAAATATGGTGTGATAACAAGTCCAGCATTGAAATGACCAGAAATCCTGTTTATCATGATCGAACTAAACATGTCGAGATTGATAGACATTACATTAAAGAGAAAGTAGAGGCGGGGATCATGACATTGACGTATGTCCGTTCTTCTGAGCAGATTGGGGATATGATGACTAAACCACTTGCCAGACCTCTGTTTGAAAGATTCCGAAGCAAGCTGGGAATGATCGACATATATTCTCCAGCTTGAGGGGGAGTGTTAGAATCTTAGTATTTAATATTTTGATTAGGAGAAATTACTTTTCTGATTGTTGTTTCCTATTTCTGTTATTTCTTATTTTCATTGTTTCCTATTTTTCATCTCCTCTCCTCCCCTATATAATGTACTCTTGTCATATTGCAAAATATCAATAATAATTCTCTTCATTTATCCCAATAAAAAGAAATCTTTTCCATCATCTTAGAACGCGCCCTCTGTTCTCTGAAATCTCCAGCCAGCTTATTCTGCAAAGATATAGCTTCGAAATCGTGCCATAAAATATGAATTAGTTTGAGTTCATAATAGTATTGTTTACTTATAAGTTATAACATTGATGCTATGGTTTGAATTCAACTGAGATTTGTTTGGCTGCAATAAGAGAACGTATGTTAACTATGATTTTTTTTCTTTCGATGATCTTTTAATGAGCTGAGTTCTGGTTCAAACAGAGGTCCTAAGTTTGACATTGTTCATGTTTTGTTCAGGAAAATCAGTCTTATCGGTGGAAGCCTTGGAGAAAATGATGGAAGACCCAACAGTGCAGAAGATGGTTTACCCGTAATATTAATTTCTTTTGATATAGTGGTTAGCTGATTATGATTTTGGGTTCATAGAAAATGTCTGCTCTTGGCTGTCTGTCTATGTAGTGCTATGTAGTGATCATTTCCCTGCATATGCTTTAAGTGCATCTCTAAATCATGCTTAAGAAGCTTTGATGGGTCTAAAGTTTTACTTCCTTGTGAAAAGTTTTAAAATTAATATGAAATTGTAATATTTGTCTTTTTATTGTCCTCATGGTGCGTGGTAATGAAGGGCCTTGGATAATACCTTTACTATTTTTTTAAAATTTATTTTATCATTTGTTTTACTTTGGTGGCTTTCTTCACCTGATTATTGTGTTAATTTTGATTTGGTGCTGCTGCAGCTATTTACCTGAGGAGATGAGGAATCCCACTACCTTTAAATGTAATTTCCTACCTTTTCATATCAATAATTTTATGGAGTGTAATCTTAAGAGATATTACAAATATTGTGTTGACAACTGACAAGCAGTTTTTATTGGTTAGCATTGAACTAGGAATCAGTCACATGTAATTTTAGTGCTGTGTGTTTGCTATCTTCTTCTCCATATAGCTATTTTTAAGTCTTATGGGGTTTGAGATTTCCAACTGCGGAGTGGGGATATGAATCTCTTCTCCAGTCGTTGCTGGGAACCCAGTTAATACTGAGATAAAGCTTGAGAAGCCATGTTGTTTATTTTGTACAATACAACAACAATAAAACCTTATCTCCCAGTAGGTAGGGTTGACTATATAGATCGTACGACGACATTGTTGCTGATCTATATTCATGAGATTTGACAGAGTTTTACTTTGGATGTTGAGGCCTAACACAACCCTCCTCCTTCACTCAGGCTTGAGACCGACTATAAACATAGGCCTATTTTGTACAATATCTCTATATATTTCATATGACATCAAGACCGTCTCTTCACTTTTTTCCCCTCTTTATTTGTACACAACTGCGTCGTGTGATTTAAGTAGCTTATCCTGCCCAGTGGGATAAGGCTTGATTGTTGTTGTTCCTCTTTTTTGAGGAAGATATTGACTATTTATAATAGAACATTTGACGTTTGATGTTTATTTCTACTACCTAAGACCTTTGATTGACGAAAACTAATAGTTGTATCATTGTTGCTGTAAATAGGGATGCTGCAGAATCCTCAGTACCGTCAACAGCTTGA
The DNA here is from genome assembly GCA_029929735.1 of Mimosa pudica. NCBI lineage: Eukaryota > Viridiplantae > Streptophyta > Magnoliopsida > Fabales > Fabaceae > Mimosa > Mimosa pudica. Next base: position 12,194,874 of record JAKELP010000004.1, on the reverse strand, counting down.
AGAAATGCTGTAAGTTCTTCCTGTTCTGTTCTGTTTGATGCTGTTTCTGGGAATCTGTTTGGTTTTCCTCCTGTTACTTTCTCTGTCCCATGGGTTCATTTATTTGGTGTATATAACCTGAGGAAACTCTCACATGCATTATTTTCACTTCCTCACATTTCAGTAGTTGTGTGGGCAGAGTAATTGTCCAGAGGTGGATAATGGCTTACTCTTCTCTAAACCATCGTTTTGTGTCACAGACTCGAGATTTTCATTTTATTTCTGACCGAATTCAAACTGCTAATATACTTTTTTTTTTTAATTTTCTGTGGGCCATCTTGCCTGGTTTGTCAAACATCAACCAAATTATCATTCTCATTGATTACTGCTACCTTCTTCTGGTTTCAAGAGATTCACTTGATAGACTTAAATGGACATGCTATGTACCGTAATTATAAGTAAAGTTTCTGCAAGCCCTTTTGTGTGTTAATTGCATGATATTTTCCATTGGAGGGTCCTTTGTCTTTTAAAGTATCAATTCTTGAATGTTTAATGTTTTATTTTGTCTTTTATCTTTAAATAAAATTTTGTGATATAATTGGAGGGATGTTTCACTGAGTATTCATGTTAAGTAATGAATGATAGCTGAGAAAAGATTTTAAATACTTGCATGCATACTAGTCAATCTTTTATATTACTATACATCTTGTCCATAACATGTGTAGTAATAACTAGTTTATTCGAATTAGGAAGTAAGATGTTTGAAAATTATTCTTTTTTGCTTAATTTGCTAGCCAAATTTTATTTTTTATTTTTTAATATTTTTGTTGCAGTTCAATAAATGTATGTAATTTTTTGTTTGATTTAATTTGTGCAATCTTTACTAGAGTACAGAAGTAATCCTGCTCTTATATTGCTTTGTGTCTGCCGGTTTTAGAAACAATATGAGTGGAAGTGGTGAATGGGACAGCCGAATGATGGACACCTTGAAAAATTTTGACCTCAACAGTCCTGAGGTTAAACAACAATTTGGTAAGCTTTTTCTTTTTTTCCTTTTCTTCTTTAAATTTCTATTGCTTCAAATTAATTTGAACATTTTGTGTGAGAGATGGGTGAATGAAGCCCGTTCCTTGCAGTAGTTCCAGTCTTTATCTTTGCTTCTTCTTTACATTTTACTTTCATCAGATCAAATTGGGCTTACTCCTGAAGAGGTCATTTCTAAGATAATGGCCAATCCTGATGTAGCAATGGCCTTCCAAAATCCTAGAGTTCAGGCGGCTATCATGGATGTATGCACTGTTTTATTTATGTTTTATATATAGTAGGCTAACTGTAACCCTTCTTTTCACCCAACAAAAGAAGACTGACCGAATTATATTCTAATTGCAGTGTTCACAGAACCCCATGAATATTACTAAATATCAAAATGACAAGGAGGTATATTGATGCTGCATTACATCTTTAGCTTTGATTTATTCATTCCTAAAAGCATAAGCTTGTTGGTATTTAGTTTGACATTTTTGTTCAATCTTTCCATGACCCCAATCAGTAATTCCTTATAAAAGTATGTTCATTGTTAAAATATTTGGTTCTATAGTCTGATAATAAACGTGTTTAACTATAACTTCAGGTCATGGACGTCTTCAATAAAATATCAGAACTCTTCCCCGGAGCAACGGGATCGCCTTAATTAATCTGCTTGTTGCTGCCCGGTGATGATGCTGGGCTGATGTTACTGTTGCTTTAAGAGATGAGAAAGGGACTGCAAAACTTATAGTGCATATTGCTCTATAATGGCTCCCTGTTTTTGACATGTCAGGACAAATAATTTTAGTTGGTCAGAGTTAAATTATTTCAATAGTTGTTCTTTTGATGAAATATCTGAAATTGTGTATTTATGTTTGTAATAACCGTGTGGATTTTGCTAGCTGTGATTAGTTCTTGAATATAGATATTGATAACAACACTTCAGCAATCAGAAAAATAAATAAATGCTTTCCTTCTCTATCCGTGTATGCTCATGAATAAGCATTTATTGGGTCCATGAGGTTGGACTGTTGTGTCCTCTTGCATCACTCCTTTGCCAATTTCAAATTTTCAACAATTGATGAATGAATTGTATGATGTCAAAAAAATGCCTCTGGCTTTTACTATGGCAGCTGGATGATATTTTGCTTCAAAGAGAAGGAACTTTTAATTTCCTATGTTCCTTATTTATGTGTAGCAATAATCTATTTATTACGAATTTCAAACTAACTGAACCATTGAGGATTTAAGATTGTCTTCTGGACTCGTTAATTCAGAAGAATGTTAATATTCTGAGTGGTTCTGCATCCACACTCTATGGTTACCGTGAGACATTGTATGTTATCAAATCCATGCAACAGGGGATAAAAAACCTATTAAACATGGTGAATTCTTTTTGAAATTTGACAAACATGCAGATAAAAGGAATTTGGATCTAAGAAACACAAGATGTGCCAATTATGACACTAGGTTTGAGACTTTGAGGTTTCCATTCCCCCTACTTAAGCAAATCGTTAGCTGGTGAATTATAAGGAGAATCTGGCTAAGATTTCAGCATTTTGTTTCATTCATACAATACAAATGAGGTGGCTCTGTAAAATTGAGTGTGCCGACAGAACTAGTACATGTATATGAGTATAAATTTACACGTTATATGTATAGCTGATGCAAGTGAAAATTTTTCACCCAACATACTACCGTTTGTTTTTATATCTATAAACTAATGTCTACTTTTATATAAGAAGCATTCATTTTTAAAAGATGCTACTAATAGCATTGAAGTTGATGTTGTCAGAGACCAACAAACCCTTTCCCAACTCCAACGGATCCGTGTAAAAGAAAGAGAACATGACAAATTTGAATTCTTCTCTCTCTCATTAACTCTGAGAAAGTTACCACTTCCCTTTAAAAAAAGTTGCTTCAGCAAAGTCTACATTCAAATCTAAGAACCCAATCCCCTAGTACTTCAAAGTCCTACTCCTACCCCACTATCTCTTTCACTCCCACCATAAACTCCATGGGAACTTGCATGAGTAAGAAGAAAAAGTCTTCTTCTTCTTCTTCTTCTTCTTCTTCTTCTTCTTCTTCTCTCTTTGTCTCTTCAACAAAGTCAGCTTCAAGCTCCACACAACATCTTCAACCCCAAGCTGCCACTATCTTCAAATCTGAAGTGGAAACTAAGCAAGAAGTGAGCCTAAAGAAGCCAGAAGCTGAAGAAGACCAAGTGAAAAAAGAAGTCTTTATCATCAAGCACAGAAAAAGCCATTCTGATGGGCTTGCTTCAATCAATATAACCAATAATGAAGCAGCAGAAGCAAAAGAAGTAGATGAAATTCTCTTACAATGTGGAAGACTGAGCAGAAACTCTTCAGGGAAAGCTGTTTCCTCAAGTGAACGTGGAAGAAGAAGAAGAAAAACCTCTCCTTCAAAGAAAAGCCATGATTTTGACACCTTTGAGAATGACCCCACCATTAATTCCATTGAAAAAAGTGATCTTTTATGTGATAATCAAGAACTCCGGCAACACCGGCACCGGCGGAGATCTCCGGTGGCTTCATCGGAGAGGAGGAGGAGAACACCAAGTAGAGAGAAAGAGCAACAGCAACGGTCAAGTAGTAGAGAGAGAAGAGTAAGTAAATCTCCAGGCAAAAGATGTTCTGACACAACCAGTACAACATGCAACATTACAAACAACATTAATAGTAACAATAATAGTATTAGGCCTGGGAAAATGTTGTCTGTGCCTCCTACTGTTTCTTCATTGGCTTTGGATAAGAGTAATAATAATAATGGTGGTGGTGGAAATGTGAGGGTGTTAGTGAGGAGAAATAATGTTGGTGCAGCTTCACCTCGTGCATTGTCTCCTGCTAGGGGAAATGGTAAGGTGACAATGTTTAGTGAGAATCAGATTCAGCAGCAGAAACAGGCTTCATTGAGTCGTAGTTCTTCAAGGAAAGCAGAAGTGTCTCCTCTTAGAAGGAATCCACTGAGTGAGATTGATGTTAATTCTCTTGCTTATATTGAAAAATCTTCCAATAATAATAGTAGCAGGTTTCAAAGTAGATCCAAAAGGGAAATTGAACCGCAGGCTAATCAGGTAATTAATTCACTTGATTTCCTTTACATATCTCAGCAGGAAAGGATTCACATTTCTATTTGCGTGATTGCCATTGATGATGTTTTGATAGGTTAATACTTTTGTTTATTGACATGAGATTAATACTATTGTTGTTGGTACTTAGGTTCCATCAAATTTTAGTTTTACCATATAGTTACAAATAGTGTTTTCTTTTTCATAAGAACCATGTCTGATTTTAACCCTTAAGTAAAAGTTAATGTTGTTAGGTAAAGAACCAAAATTCAATAAAACTATAGTAGAATCCATGTACTTTTAACGAGTCACTCTATATTTATACTTAAAGTGTGTTTATACAAATACTAATGAAACTTTTAATTTGAAATTGCATGACTATATATCCAAAATGTGATCAAATTATGAGGAACACTCTGATAAACTATAATTAAAGTGGGAAATTTCTGTTTGATTCAATTAACTTCTGCCAATGGCCACTGCAGAAAACAAAAGTTGATACCAACAACATGGAAAGCAGAACAAGCAGAGTGAAGACCAAGGGGCGAAAAGATGAAGAGGAGGTCAAAGAACATAGTTCAATGGCTGAAAATGTGAATCTAAAGACAACAGTGATACCACCAACTTCAGAGCTAGACAACCTTAAACCACAGACAATAACATTTACAAGAAGCAGATCATCTAGGAGATCTTCAAGAGACCTAGACCAAGGAATTCCATCACAATCTTACACCTCCCTACTTCTTGAAGACATCCAAAACTTCCATCAAAAGAACCACAACAACAACAATAGTAATCCACCTTCCATTATTCCACTTCCAGCTTGTGTGGCCAAAGCTTGCTCCATACTTGAAGCTGTAGCTGATCTCAACGCCAATAGTACAAAATCAAATCTTTCAGCCAATCACTATGCAAAGAGAGTGCCAGATTCTAGTATCAAAGAACACCCTTTTGTAGAATCTGAGGTAAATGTCATTGATGATGTCATGGAGCCTAGCTTACACAAGTATGTCACAGTGACTGAAGATGGTTCTCTCCTAGGTGGTGGGGTACTTGATATGGAAAACCAAGCATCCTCTGAAGGTACTAGCTTCACTGTGAATGGACAAAGACATGTGGGTTTTTCTTCTCCATTGAAACCAAATTCTGGTGAGTCAACTGATTTTAGAAACTCAAGCAGAAGAAGAGAATGTGAGTTTCAGAGGATAGGAAGTGGGAGGTTTGGTGACACTAAAGATGTTCATGAGATATCCATACATGGATTCACGTAAATACCTTTCATGCATGGATTCATTCATTCACCAACATTATACTTACATGTGTTTGGCATTCCTTTGTTTTAAAAGTTGCTTATTTGCTACTATTTTCATCTAATCGTGGAAGTCGGTATTAATGTATTATTATTAGTAGTCTTGTATTCATTAACTTAAATGGATTATTAGATTTAGACATAGATGGTATTAATGTATTAGCTTCGCTTGGTAAACATTAGAAATCGTTGCCAAGCTTGACTTCACATTTGGGCTTCGCCTGGATTGTATCATGATACTAAAGCCCTTGACATATGTACTTTTTTTTTTCAATAGTCCAGTCCAGGTGGAGCTGATCCATATTTATAAGGCAGTTGATTTATTATGGGTAGAATTCATGTGATTTATTAATTTTATCCTTGTAGATTTATTATACATTCATACCATCGCTTTTCTATACATTTAATAATATACAATAACAAAAATAGAAATCAAAATTTATTAACTTGACTTTTATATGTTCATCGTATAATGTAAACCAGAAAAAAAAAGTTTTATTATCTCTTATATATTATGGATTGGAGGAGTAATTCTTTCACTTGATCATACTCAAATATTATTGGACTTTATTTGTGCGTATACCTCAGCGTTTTCTGCATTCACGGGGATGAGACAATACCTTTATATTGTTGCTTTTCAAAAAATAGACTCAATTTGCAAGTAATCCTTCATACTACAATGTCAGCTTGAATACAACTAACCGTAAAAATTCGATTATCTACTCGAATAAACAAAATTTTTAAATTCGATTAGCGAAACTGTGCCTAATAGATGAAAAAATATGCTCTCTTTTATTTATTTTTCTTTTAATTGATCTCTGCTGTACAACACACCTGTTAAGTTAAATTATTCTTAACAATTGGGTTTAGAAAATAAATTAGATTTAAAAATTGATCTCATTTTTTGGTAAAATAATTGTCTCTATAGTAAATTAATAGTTAATTTGAATTAAATAAAAACATGTGAAATCAGTCGTTTTTGTGGCAGCCAAACAGGTGAACTATATTTTACTACTTTTTTAGAAGTATTCAAGTTTGAACAAACAACTATGCCTCAACAAACGTCATCGAACATAGTTGGTTTGATGGGTCAAACTTATTTCACTTTGTGCCTATATACATGACCACTTGAACATTAAACATTTAATTAAACTTAATTCCTCCCCCACAACAAAACTAAATCAGATATTTTCTCTAATATAATAACACACCAAGGTGATGGCCGCCCTGAGATCAGTGATGTTGTCAGCAAAAGAAGTCAAGATTTAAGCCAAGACGCGTACATTGTTTGTTGTGTGCAGATTGAGTGTTTATTATGATCTCTCTGAATTTTACTTTGTTATTTTTTATTATAACCTGGTCTACTTGCCTCAACTTATATTTAACGCAACAATGGAAACTTCTATAGCCTCTTCAAAGACACCTTAAATTCAGAAAGTTATTTGTTAGCTTCTTCACCAAGGATTTACCTTTGAATATTTTTTTTTAAAAAAAAGACTTTGCCATCACTTATTATGTGTTTGTGTGTGTGTGTGAGGATATGGGTATGATCAAGTAGTTTCAATCTCTCTAAAACAATCCTGATAAAAAAAAATCTCTCTACAACAAGAGCAACTCAGCTAACGTCTTGCATCTCAACGACACTAAATTTATCTCTTTCATTTTCAAAACATCAAACTTAATCAGCAAAGACATTATAAGTAACTTGTATAACACATATTTCTTAATGTGAATTTCCACTAAAAATCTTTCTTAATGTGAAAAGCACATTTTTAAAAAGAAATTCAATGCTTTGAAAGCTTCGCTGATAGTGTGTGTTCAGGCTATTTTACGTACGGCTGCAAAAGACCATGATATCTATTTTAGCTGAAGATAGTAATAAAAGATCTAGATTCACACACACACACACACAAACACACACACACACACACACACACACAAAATAAGGCTTTATCATACGCAGCAATACTATACCTTGAAGGAAAAGCAACCAAAAAAAAAAATTCATTGGCCAAAATAATACAAGTCTAAGTTTCATGAAGCATACAGTAACAAATTCTGGACGCCACTTATTGCTGAAATTTAGGTGCACGTGACTGAGAAAATCTTTTACCTCCAATATAAAACCGAACCTAGCTCTTAACTTCAGACCATACAAAGTCAATAATAGGAAACGCCTTATGAATTAATATTGTTACACCAGCCATCATCACTATATATATACTTGTAAAGGGGACAACATAGAAGAAATAGAAACCTTCAGTTTCTGAAAACCAAACATGGCTGATCATCATCAACAGAGAATTCACCCTTTAGTTCAATATGTGAATGAATCACAACACACACCATCAGCACCACTATTCCCAAAGGACACATCAAAATCCGATAAGGGCGAACCACCGGTGGTCCCGGTTCAGGCTTTTCCCGGGCCAGCTCCGAGGAAAAGAAGATCAAGAAGCTGTTTCTGCAGGTTTCTGTGCTGGACCATAAGCCTTCTACTAATACTAATAGTAGCAATAGGCATAACCATAGGGATTCTCTACCTTGTGTTCAGGCCAAAGATTCCAAACTACTCTATAGATGAACTTAGAGTTGCTCAATTCAATCTTTCACAAGACAACAATCTATCTGCAACTTTCAATGTGACACTCACAGCAAGAAATCCAAACAAGAAGATTGGAATATACTATGAAGGAGGAAGCCATGTGAGTGCTTGGTACAATGACACAAAATTATGTGAAGGGTCTGTGCCTAAATTCTATCAAGGACATAGGAACACTACAGTTCTTTACTTGCCTCTTACTGGGCAAATACAGAATGCAACTGAGTTGCAGACTGTGATTCAGGAACAGATGCAGCAAACAGGAAATATTCCCCTTGATCTTAAGGCAAAGCAACCTGTGAGGGTGAAACTTGGGAAGTTGAAACTGTTCAAGTTGAAGTTCAGGGTTAGGTGCAGGATTGTGGTGGATAGATTGGAAAGTAATAATAAAATTAAGATTGTAAGTAGCAGCTGCAAGTTCAGGCTTAGGCTGTGATTAATTAATTCATTCTTATTAGAATAATATAGCTTTTGCTATTTGATTTGTATATGTTTCAATAAGAGATGGAGGATTGAATGTGAGTTTTTCCTCTCCATCTATATATACTGAGTTACCATTCTTGTTCTTAGGTTACACTTTTCCAGAGATCTCCCATACTTTTAAGTTTTAATGGTCATTGAATAAGTTATACCTACATTTTTTAAATATTTTATGATTATTTTTCTAGTATTTATTTGAAAATCTAGCAGCTGCCGCAAATTTTATTGATGAATAAAAAAAAATCTAATCAATTTATAAAACATTACACTTAAGTTACATTTCGATTAAGGTAAATCATTTGCAAAGATAAACTGAAGCTTGTTTAGATTCTTCACTTTCAAATGTATTGTAAGGGTTCAATCAAAAAAATAGATGAGTGGGAAAGAGGATGAGTCTAGGCATAGTTCTAACTTTTAACAGATTTACATCCCATTCAGCTATGCTAAATTTTGTCACTTTCAATTTAGATATATAAATACAAAATTGTCCGCAGCTTGACCTTCATTAATTTGAAGACGACAATTAATAGAAGAGGACTGGGAAATAGGAAAACGTGTTCCAAATTTAGTCATGCTTTTGTAGACATTTTTTTATTCATGAAATACTCAACAGTTAACACGTTAAGAAACTTAACTCATCCAATCTTTTCAAGAAAATTAATTTTTAATAAGTCTCTTTCTCAGCATCGAGGGGCAAATTAGTTCTTGCTTTATTTTGTATTCATTCAAATAAGCCGTTCAAACAATTGAGTAGAGACTTAAATTTGATTACATCAGTTCTCTCCATTTTTGGTTAACCCGCCGAATTTACAAGAGTAAAAATTTCTGTGGATAATTGATTATCTCTAACTAAAGTATAAATATATAATTGAGTTATTCCGACCAAAAAAATTTGACAAATTAAGATGCCACCTTTTGACCAAAAAAAAAGATGCCACCTTTTGACCAAAAAAAAAGATGCCACCTTAACACAAAAAAGTATTCTTCACATTAATGCAGACATGTATCTTTTCACACATTGATGCAGACAACTCCAAACCTCCAGGCTCTAGCCTAGACAAACAATGTCAGATTTTTGTATTGCAGCCAAATTCAATAATTTCAATCAAACACAACACAGCCATATTATTTCAGTTTACTCATCACGATCGATGAGCATTGTGGTGCTCACTGCTAGAGCAAGTTAAAAACTTCATCCTTTAGATTGAGGATAACATCTTCATATTAGATTAAATCTATTCAGATTAAGTTAACTGGTGAGCACCAAGACTAAATGACAGTACTTAACAGCTCTTGATATTAGACTAAATGACAGCACTTAACAGCTCTTGATATTAGAGGGTCTTTTTTTTTTCACAAATATAAAAAGGGACTTTCTCGACAAATAACATCTATCAATAAAATCAAGACTATCCAATACTCAAGAAATGAAATAGAATTGCAATCATATCTTTAATTAAGGTCCAGAAGCAACCAAAAAGCCACAGGAGGTGTAAAACAAAACCAACTCAAAAGCAAAACTTTTATCCATGTGCCTCTCTTTGATTCCTCAACGGTTAGCCTTGGCAACTCTCTCAATCTCGTCCTTCTTCTTAATGGCATAGCTATAAAACCAAGAAAAACAATCAGCATACAAATAACAAACAATAACATACAGCATGTTCAGGAGGAAGTAACCAGCTTAAAATACTACAAAAACAAAGCAAATGACTTCCATCAAAGAATTGACAATATGACTATTGACTTATGTATACCTGTTTGATGATCCCTTCGCAGCATTGATAAGCTCATCAGCCAAACATTCTGCAATTGTCTTAATGTTCCTAAATGCAGACTCACGAGCACCGGTAGTAAGGAGGTAGATAGCCTGATTCACACGACGCAGGGGAGAAATGTCCACAGCCTGACGTCTGACAACACCAGCAGACCCAATTCGTGTAGCATCTTCCCTCGGTCCACTGGTAAAAAAGCAAAGGTATAGCATGAAATTAGATTGGATATAATAAGCCAAAGTAAAAATAGGGGCGGATTAGTCAACTGAATACATGTTTCCTATTTTTATACCTATTGATCACAGCATCAACAATAACTTGGATTGGGTTTTGATCAGTGAGCAAGTGGATAATTTCCATGGCATGCTTAATGATCCTCACTGCCATCAACTTTTTCCCGTTGTTTCGCCCGTGCATCATCAGAGAGTTGGTAAGCCTCTCCACAATCGGGCATTGCGCTTTCCTGAAACGCTTGACAGAATATCTCCCCGCAGTGTGAGGCACATAGGTGGCATGCTTGGCAGCAGCCACACCAATGTAATCTGCCAAAGATATGTCATTCACCTACAACCAAAATAACATACCTACTTCAGAAAAATAACACTACCTCCGGTCCTAAATATAAGACCTAATTAACTTTTTTTTGGAGAGGATAAGGTTGCGAAATAGGCTATTAAATCATGACATATTTGATATATTTTTAGATTATACATTAGTTTATAGGTAAAATAAACTAATCTAAAAGAAAAAATTAGGTAAATCAATTTAAAATTAACTTATTTTGCTTTTTTATAGGATTTTCTAAAAAAATCAATTAGGTCTTATATTAGGACGAGTACAAAACAACAGACACTGCCATGGCCAGAACAAAAACCACATACATTCATTCATGTTATAGCCTCAATAACTACCTCCTCTAATCCCAAGTATAAAACCTAGTTGACCTTTAGGAAAATACTACAAAAGCGAAATAAGTTGATTATAAATTGATTTACCTAATTTTTCACTAATTTATTTGACCTATAAACTAATGAATAATCTAAAAATATATTAAATATGTCATAATTTAATAGTAATTTATTTCGCAAACTTAATCTCTCGAAAACAATCAACTAGGTCTTATAAGCCTACGATTTGAACCATCAAATAAAGTTCCTTTTATAATAGAGCGATGAAATCAGGAAACAACATAAAGGAACACTTTTAAAATCAGTTGACAACAATTGCTAATAGAATTTGGCTTGAATTAATGTATGTTTGTATGAAAGGAGTGAGGGAAAACCTGAACATCGTCGAAGGTCCAACGATTGAAGAGCTTGACATCGCTGGCAGGTTCGGTGAAGTCATTAGTTGGAGGAGGAGGAGCTACCACTTCGGCCGCCATTCCTTAATTCTTCGCCACGCCGAGCGCCGCCGCACTGCCAACTCAACTAGTGTCTACTTATAATAACCCTAGCTTAGCTACAAGAAGAATGTCAAAAAACCAAAACCTAACTTCCCACTTATTATTTTGGGCCATGATCAAGCCCATATAATATTCGACCCATTTGAATTCGTTTTACACTTCATAATTTCTAATTTCTTTCGGCAACACTTCTCCTTTCACTTATAAATGTCTTTTTAACTATTTTTAATCGCCACATATTTTTTATTTAAATGTGAAATTTCAATTACGAATATCGAGTTGTTGACTGCATTTAACTTGTAGTATTAGATATTATTCTTATTCATTAGTATATCATAAGTTTTTATGCGTAATCAAATCAAATTGATTAAGAATTCTAAATTTTACTTGTTTACTTTCGTATGATGGTTACTAAATTGCTCATTATAGCCACTTTTTCTACTTGTATTTTTAAAAAAAGTTTACATTAGGTTTAACCGTTTAAGCTAACCAATGTAATGCGAGAGGCCGCTAAATATGTTTTGCTTTTTCTTTTTGCTTTTTTTTCATCCAGCTACTGGATTTCTAATTAACTTGAGTTTATTATTTGTAAAAAAATAATTATGGTTGATTGCTTAATTTATCAGACAAAGAATTGGCTTTTAGTAAAACCAATTTTCCTACCCAGATATTATTTAAAAAATTAATAAAAATACGATCTATAAAAAATCGTCCACTCCGCGAAACATTTTTTTTATAATTTGATTCTAGGTATATACCATACCTAGACTAAACCTTCAAAATGAATAATTGTGAAATAATACTCAAAATCTTTTCTTTAATTTTTTTCTCACCTTTTCACTTCATGTAGCGAATTGGTATCAAACGTTTTTTATACAGAATTGGTTTAATCAAACTATAACGAGTGATAGCTAGTTTATTGACTCACCCATAAGGGCACACTCTTTTTTTACCTTTTAGGTGCACACCCATTTATAAGCTTTTTTGTGTAATCCTCCTACTTTGACATTTAAGCATGCCTAATTTACGTTGCTACGTTGCTCAGTGCTTTGAATCAAGGCTTGAGACCTTATCATGATTGAAATAAAATGCAATTAGGAAAGTCCTTGAAAAAGCGAACGCTTCAGTCAGAAAGGTTAAGAAGGATTCTACTTCATCAATGAAATCACATTGAGAAATTTCATTCTCATTTCTACACCTATACATTTATTTTCGACTAATTGAAAGGGGAAGTGTTTGTGATTGATTAATGTAAACTAAAGAGGATATGAGCGTAAATACTCTAAAAATAGTCTATGATTTTAAAATCTCATGCTGTAAAACTTTTACATTCCTTAGAGTTAGGAGATCAACAATTTAATTTGAACCTTATACTTTATATTACTACCACGTTGGAACATGGTTCCTGCTCATAAAAAGGATAGATATGAAAAGTTAAACATATCTGTAAATTTCATATCACATTTTAACTATCTAAATAATGACATTTAGACAGCCCAATACGGTCAACTCCTTCAACCCAATTTTTTTGACGAGGAGGGAAATTAATTATCCCTCAATGGGAAATTAATTATCCATTAGGCTCCGCTTGGATGAGAGGAAAATGGGAGAGGAAAGAAAGTGGGAGGAAAGAAAACAGGGAGGAAGGAAAACTGGGAAAAAAATGTAATCCCCTATGTTGCTTAGATGGAGGAGGGAAAACACAGAGGAAAGAAAATGGGTAAATACCAAAATATCTAAAATACCCTTATTATTAGAGCATTGGATATATCTCTTTCATTCACCCCATTCTGCCGTCAACTACACAGCTTCTTTGCAAAATTTGATAAGCTTTGAGTGAAACTCAATCTTCAATCTGATAAGCATGTGGATATGAATTTGGAAGGTAAAATTAATTAAAAATGGTTACTTCTCCTTCTCCTTCTCCTCATCCATGAAGCACCACTTGGTTCCTTCTCACTCTCCCTTAGCCACTCGCCTTCAACTTTCAACCGCCTTTTCCGGCTGCCCGGAGCTTGATTCCGGCACCTTCATGGCCGGAAAAAGGTCGGATTTTGTCACAAATTTCACAACAAACTTAAAATCTTAATTTTTTTAATGAGTTAATGTAAAAAATCCAAGCTTTTGAAACTCAAAAATTTTTCCAAAGTTGAAAAAAATCAAAACTTTGTATCTCTCATGTACAGGAAAAATGTGAAATGGGAGAAGCTCTCGGGCTCTGTAGAAAAGAGTAGAACAGAAATATTGGAAGGCTGCACAGTGAAAGAAAGTTTTTGAGAGGTGAGAGGCTGCCCACTATGGAAGAAAAGAGTAGAAGAGGAAGAAAGTTCTGTGAGCAAGAGGGTGGGACCGTGGGAGAAACAAGAGGGTAGTGGGTAGTGAGTGGGAACAAAAAATTTGTCCCAAAATCCCCTCATTTTGGGAGGAAAAAGTTAGGAGGAAAATGGGGCTGGGGCCCACACTATTTTCCTCTCCCATTTCTTTCCTCTCCCATTTTCTCTCCTACCAAGCAGGGGAAAATGTTCTCCCTTGCCCCCTTTTCCCTCCCCATTTTCCTTCCTCTCCCATTTTCCTCTCAAACAAGCAGGCCCTTAAAAAAATTGCTTAAACTAAATGCCTTTAAATCATTACAGTTAGCATGCATTAGCAACGGAACCATGCAGTCATATGATTATTACACACGAAACATGCAACAAGAGCAAACTTAACACTATATCATCAGTCCCGCTAACTCTTATCATGGCTAGCCATCAATGAGGGCGATATTTTCTCCGGTGATGAATCGACGACAAGTCTTTCCACCGGAACTTTGACCACATCTTGACGAACTCCAATATCAGAAGCCAATCTACTAGCACAATACAAACCACAACCAACCAAAGCCAAACCACCAAAACCAGCCGCCGTCAATAACTTTATCGGGGAAGAAACCGCCGCACCAGCAGCCGCCAAGTATGACGCAGCTTGGCCACTGCGGCCAAAGCCAATCCCAGTGAACACAAGCAAACCCGTCTTACAATAAATGGCAAAATCCTCACAGTTATTATTAAACACATTGTAGTTTCCAAAGCCATTTTCAAGGAGGAAAAAAGCGCGGTGAAGCACGTGATGAGTAGGGTCTGAGTGTGCGAGAGTGCACGTGCCTCCTCGTGCCTTGGCAAGGAAGAAAGGTGGCGTAACGCCGTATTGGAAGAGGTAGAGGTGTCCGCCTGAGAGGAAGCAATTAAGGCAGGAAGAGATGACACCATGAGGTTTGGTATGGTTATTGTTGCTATTACCACATGTGGGGCATTTGATGTTAAGGTTGGAATTTGGAGGTGTTGATGTGAGGAGAAGACGGTTGAGGATTGTTCCTGTGCTGGTTTCTTCGTCGCTTTTTCTTGTGAAGTGGATCACCATGCCGTCACCAATGTATATTCCTGGTGTATATGTGAGTTTTAGTGTCGCATGCATATATATATATATATATATATATATATATATATATATATATATATATATATATATATATATATGATGAACAAAGCAAAACTTAACAATAAATTTCATAGTAGTATATTCTTACTCAACTGGTGATTGTTATAAAGCATTAACCAATAAATCCCATGCTCCAATACAATTGTTTAAAAATCTAGTACTATATTGTGCATTCTAATTACATAAAACACCATATAGATAATTATCACTCTCTCCCACTATCATATTGTTATTGAATATAAGTATACATGAAAAAATATATTTAATGTTTTTTTAGAAATTAACAAATTCTTTTTGTAAAATGTTCAAAATAAAATACTCCCTCCGGTCCTAAATATAGGACCTAGATAACTTTTTTTTGGAGAGGTTAAGGTTGCAAAATAGTCTATTAAATCATGACATATTTGATATATTTTTAGATTATCCATTAGTTTATAAGTAAAATAAACTAGTTTAAGGGAAAAATTAGGTAAATCAATTTATAATTAACTTATTTTGCTCTTTTTTAGGATTTTTCAAAAAAATCAATTAGGTCTTATATTTAGGACCAGAGGGAGTAACTTGTTAGTTATTTCCTCCTCCCCTAGATATAAGATTAATTCTGAGATTCAACTTATCCTTAATTATTATAAGGTCACTTTATTTCTACTTTTTCTCGTATATTTATCCATCTTTTTTCCAATTTACCCTCATTGTATACATTTTTTCAAACAAATTTTAGGTGGGATGAGAAATAAAGATGAGCATTATTACATAAAATTATCTAGTTTAACTATTTTCCTTATTTCCCCAAATTCGGTAAAGTGGACTTATAATTAGGATTGGAGTGTGTGGTGCATATAATAAGTAGGGTTGCACAAAAACCTAATGGCATGTCGGACACGGCCGGATGTGAAACTAATTTGGTCATAGAACCAATTGACCCAGAACCATAACATTATTCTAAATTATTCTAAACATGGTTATGCATGATGCTCGTACCAGAGTTTTAAGAACTTAAAATGTTTTCAATAATTACATATGAACACATGAAATAAGAATTAGTATATAGAAGAGGGAAGGAGATGACCATGATGTGCGTAGATGTAAGCCTGCCTCCAGGAGTAAATGTGATCGCCGGGTTTCAATTGCTGCCAGTGGATCTTGTTTGAGAGTACTCCCATTCTTGTTCAACAACGTGAAATATGAATGAGTGGTCTTAGATTTTTCTGGGAAAGAATGGAAATGGTTCAAAAATCATAGGAAGTTCATAATGAAGCTTAATTAACTGCATGGGAATCTTGAGAACTCTTGAGGGGTGAAAGGGAGGAATTGGAACACG
The DNA here is from genome assembly GCA_029929735.1 of Mimosa pudica. NCBI lineage: Eukaryota > Viridiplantae > Streptophyta > Magnoliopsida > Fabales > Fabaceae > Mimosa > Mimosa pudica. The sequence continues at coordinate 12,178,412 of JAKELP010000004.1, read as the reverse complement.
CAAGTAATCTCTGCCTTCGCCTCCACGAATGTAAGCATTTGAGAGAATCTCACTTGCCTTAAGCAAGTTTACAAAATCTGATTGATTCGATTATAGTATTAAAATTTTAGATCTTTGAGTTAGCTCAAACCCTGTTTTTGGCCCAATTTTCCCACTCTTGTTTCCTACTGCCGGTCTGCCCCTATCCTTATTATATTTGAATTTGAATTGTTTTAAATATATATATATAACTTTAAACTAATTTTTAAATGTTTTCAGAGACACAATTTGATAAGCGAACCCTCTCGACCGAAGGGAGTATGCATAACTTCACACTTCACATCATTTCCTTTACATGGTGAAAATTTAAGTTCGTTTAGAAATTATAAGACTTTTCATTATAGATTGGTTCAAATGTATTCTTACGAACTTCTCATAAGCTTGCTATTTATCTTCCAATTGTATGTGTACATACCTAGCAGTTCGTTTTAATGAGGTAAATTTCATGATAAATCGAGCCATAGAATAATAAATTAATACTCACCCACGAAGTACAAATATATAAATTTATCCTTGGTTGTCTTCCGATTAGGGGTGTAAATGAGCCAGACCATAAATAGGCGGCCTATGGCTCGGCCTATTTAGGGCCCGACCTGACTCGGCCTTTTTAATAAACAGGCCAGATTCAGGCCCATTTAAAAGCCTTTTTAACTAAAAAGGCCAGGCTTATTTCACTAAAGTCTGGCTCGAAAGCCTTCAGGCCTGGCCTATTTAATAGTACTACTAATAAGTAATAATAAAATAATAATAATATTATTAGTAAGTAGGCCTTTTCAAGCTGTAATAATAAAAGGCCTGACATGTTTTTTGTGCTTATTATTGTACTTGATATGTGTCATATTTATGGTCTTTTTAAGCTTGATATGTATGCCTTTAAAAGTCTAAATTTGAAGTAGACTTTTAAAAGGCCTGAAGTTTTAAAAAGGCTTTCAGGCCCGAAATATTTTTCGCAGGCCTAGGCTTTTTTCTGAAAAAAAGCCTACAACCAGGCCTGGGCCTAGGCCTATATTTTCCTTTTGCATTACGGGCCCAGGCCTATTTACGTAAAGCTTGGCTCGGCCCGGCTCATTTACACCCCTACTTCCGATTGATTCATTTTAACATGACTAGAGAAAGAAAAAAATTGTTAGAATCATATTTTCACTTGCTGCAGAACAACCACTCTTTTCACTATGTCTACGAGCTAACCTGAGGAAACATTAATTAAATGGAAGCCACAAGCACGCTTTTACCCAGAAGTTGAAGCAGAGTATCGAGACTACAGCATGAAATTGGGACAACAGATTGCTTTTAAATTGGAACTCACAAATACCTCAATTGCCATGCGAATAATCAAGGTATCCATGTTGTGCATTTCAAAAGATGAATTTGTCAAAAATTTACATCGATTACACCAACAAGGCAACACTTACTCCTCACTTGGACAAGACCGAGCAGTAACATTCAGCCCCAAAACTGATGGAATGCAACGGGGAAAAAGTACCAAAAATGAACATTAGCTAACATTCAAGAATTAGCTGCTTCAACTTGGCATTGTATTTCCCATGTACAATGAGATCCTAGTCTGTAATATCAAAACAAAGCTTAGCCTCATCCCAAGGCCCATTGATCTCAAATTTATACTCCTGAAGCCTTATAAGCCAGTAAGGGCAGACCACATTGACAAACACTAACAGACTAAGCAGCAGTACAAAAAGTAACCGATCCAGCATGTACACAAAACTCAAGGTCAAAGCAATCAACATTATGGAAACACAAAAGTGTAATCGGAAGGAATACTTTTTAATACAGTAAGTAACCAAGGGAGCAAAAAGAAAAACTAGCAATGAGAAGAGCATGATAGCAAACACATGTAGTCTTGATGGAAGACGAGACGCAATAAAAACCGAGGCTACTACAGAAGCATTTACAGAGATACAACTGGATAAGGCTGGATTCTTTGGGGCAACAGGGGTTTTCACTGTGGATCCTGAATAATCATGCAGAAATAAATGAAGCAATAGCAGTGACACAGTTACCGCCCAAATAGAATCAGAACTAATGGATCTTGTAAGAGTGTGGTATATAGGAGCCAAAACATATAATCCAGTTATAAAAAAGGAAATATTGAGGAAGTAATGGAGGAGAAGGTTGAAGGAAAGGCTTTCTTGAGTAAATATGATAATGAGAAATCCTGAAACAAGAAGACTTGCATCAAGAAACAGCAGAGAATTTTCATCCAGAGTTGATGTTAATGTGTGAGTCCACACCAAGACAACAAGAGCAACAATGCAAAGATATTCAGAAATAGAAACCGAGTCTAGCATCACCTTTATCATGTCTCTCTTTACAACACTGGCATTTGTGACCATACCTTCAAGAAACGATTCATCAGTATAGTTGTCACCATACCCAGGTTGCATGCCACCATATGCCACTTTTCTCCATCTAGGTCGAGGTGCAGATAACTTACGACGACTTCTAAGATCCATGCAAACTGTTTATGCTATTTCAGATTACTCCTTATGGTTAAGCATAACATATGGCACGACCTATTTGTCCTTCACAATTGCTCTATCTATGTGCTTCATTTGGTTAAAGAAACCAGTGTCCAGCAACCTTATACATCAGTTTCAGCCTCTTTTTCTTTCCAAGCATCATATTTCAAGACAGAAAGACATCTACAAACAACAACAACAAAAAATTATTAAAAATAATGTTATACACCAATGTAATTTGCCAGGATATGTTAATCACATACAAGATACAACCAAAATGCCTACATAATGAATAACACTCCAATACAAGAGATATAATCATGGCCTGAACAAAAGCCACATGCATTCACAGTCCACATGAAGTAAATGGTCAGAGACTTAATAACAATGTCCAATACAGGAAAAATGAAATATGAAATCACAAAAAATTCCAAGGCATAACATATAAAGTAAGCAAATGGTAATGCCATCATTACATAATGTGAAGTAGGCTACTGTACACAAAAGAAATGAATAACAACAGGACTTGCCAGCTGAGCTGAATTACATGTGATTTAATCTAGTGAATCAGAAACAGTTATATGAAGAACCAATCACAAGCAAGCGAAGAACATAATAAATACTCCTGGTGAATGAGGAAGACGAGCTACAGTTGATTTACCTCGCAATTTGCAGATCTCGGCGGCGAACTGGTGATATTCATTACATGGTCGACGGAGAAGACGATGGCGACTGGAATTTTACGTTTTTACCCTTTTGCAAATTACATGTGGGATCGAACCCAGGAGATGTCATAGCAAGATGGGCTTGACATAGAGATCAGACCGGGATGTTGGGCCGAGTTGTTTGGGCCGAGTCGATTTACGTCTAAAGAGATTTAAAAAGTTAGACTAGAAAGGAGATGAAAGAAAAGAAGAAGGAAGAGATGATATTAGGATGAAAGAAAGGGTTTTGAGAGAGATGTTGATATGAAGAAATAGGGATTAGGGAGTGGCGTAAATGACTACGATTTTCATTGATTTAGGCATGGGTTTAAAAAAACAGTGATAATTAAGTTTTTATCCTTTAATTTAAGGAGGATTAAACTCTTAATGTCTTGCTAGGTGCTACAACATACATATCATAATACTCCCTCCGGTTCTAAATATAGGACCTAGATGACTTTTTTGAAAAATCCTAAAATCAAGCAAAATAAGTTAATTATAAATTGATTTACCTAATTTTTACTCTTACACTAGTTTATTTTACCTTTAAGCTAATGGATAATCTAAAAAGATATCAAATATGTCATGATTTAATAATCTATTTTGCAACCTTAATCTCTCCAAAAAACGTCAATTAGGTCTTATATTTAGGACCGAAGGTAGTAATATTTAAGTCAAAACTCTAAAAAACATTCAATAGTCAGATGTATAAAAATGCTAAATGAAGGATTTTATTATAGATTTACAAGATTCAACTAATTAATTTTTATAAAATGTAAAATGGCTGATTAAATGAAATATAATCATTAAAATTTTATTATTGTTAAGTAAATTAAACTGTTTTGATATATTCACTCTATTTGACCCTCGTTCTGACCACTAAGTATATTGTGTGAATCCATTCCTCCCTCATGTTTATCATCAAATAAGAAAAAATTAACTTATAAAAGCAAATGATCTCTCAAAAATAGCCTATCCAACTGGGTCGAAATCTCATGCACGGAGTTACCAGGCTTTATTATAAACATGTATAATTTTGTTACGTAACATGTATAATTTTGTTACGTACAGGTTATTCATCGAAATCAAAATCACATGTCACAATCAGCTACTTTTTTATTTCAACAAGATAGAATGGAAGTTCTATCAAGTCACTACTAGACTTCAAGGATGGAAATAGCTACTCTAGAGCCTATATACTCTACGTCCTATTAGCATTTTAGAGCCTTCCAATTGCTAAATACTTTGAGAATGGAGTTCATGCTAGAAACAAAAATTCAGAGTAAACAGCCCGAGAATCCGCAATTAGGAAAAGGGACAATTGCACGTAAATTTGAAATGAGATATTTAATTTTAGATGGGTCCATTGACAACTCTTTTATTGACAACTCTTTCATTTGCTAATGAAGGCTATTACATTTGTTAATAGTAGTCATTAACAACTCTTTGAGACTCTGATTAAAAAAAACTCTTTGAGACCTCTTTAAAATTAAATTCCTTACTTAGGATCAATGTGTAATTGTCACTAAGAGAAATAAAAGGTAAAACGCTGTTCAATACAGAAAATCCATCTTTTAAGGTGAATAACCAATTGGACAAGAACAGACACATTTACCATTAGAGACCTCAATTCGATGCACTTTCATACACCATCAAAAAAAGTGGGGAAAAAAAGGTAGTTTCAACGACGACAGTGTGAAGTGTGAACCTAGGGCCCGTTTGGAAGCTAGAAAGTGTTGCTCTGAATTAGAAAGTGAAATTATTTCACATTCTCACGCCGTTTGGAAGCCAGAAAGTGTAGCTCTGAATTAGAAAGTGTCTATTTTCATTTTCCCTCCAAAATTGAGAATAGAAATACAAATTTGGCTTCCCACCAAAATTGAGTGTGGGCCCATGTGCTAAATATCACATTGCCCTTCATTTACTCTCAACAAATGCATCACAATCGTTGGGAGCTTCAAGCAAGCACAAATTTACAAGTGAGGAGGTGTGTGTGGGTTGTCTCTGTTAAGTGCGTGGGTGGCATTTAACTCAAATTAGCTAACTGCACATTGTGCCAAGTAAGGAGACAAAGGTAAGGTGATCAATGTAGTTTCATATTAGTGGAGTAGTTTTATTTTTGTCTAGGCATTGATGGTGAACCCAAACATGTTTGCATTTCTTCTTCATGGCCCTGTTTGTGTTTAATTTGAAGTGTTTTGTGTGTGTGATGCATGCTTTTTGCTTAAATGAATTGGTTTTCACTTTAAAATTGATGGGTTAGCAATGATTGGTTTCCAAACTATATTTACATAGTATCTGTCTGGGTGTTGTTTGAAGTTGTTGTTCAGGTGCTTGTGTTTAGCTACAATGTTGGGAAAAATTTGGGGGTGACGTCAGTTGAAAAGGTCCAACTTGAGTACATTGATGATGACAAAATCGAGTTTACAATGGCCAAATCAAATTTAAATCTATGTATTTATTGCGAACTCGATTGTAGGATGCCAAAATCGAGTTTCGTAGGCAAAGTATAAAATCAATTCAAGTTTTTCAACATGTGTGTGGGTGGGTATGATGCATTTTGTTGTACGTCCTGTTGATATAGGAAAAGGGTGTGGGGTCATTTTTTGTAGGTGATGGATGAAATACATGCTCAAATGCATTATGAATTGATTGTCACTGCCATCGAGAGCTTGGGAGACAAGATATCTAATCATGCCCGACAAGCCAGGCTGGATGCTAAGGCTGCAGAACTTTACATTGACCTGATAAATGTGGAAGGACTCTCAACTAGGGAGCTAAATGCTGCCCACATCAAGATGCTCGAATCTCCCCAGCTTTTGAATGTCTTTGAGAGGATTCCAGATGCATTCAAGGCCTCTTGGATTCGGAGTTTGCTCACTTCGTAGTGGAGTGGACTGTTGTGTTACTTTTGGATATATATGTTGTCTTCTTTTGGCACCTGAACTTTGACTGTGCACATAGGGGTTCCAGTTGCTTTCCACACTGTCTGCCATGTTTCTTTTGAAGTGTACATATTTAAACATGGCCGAAAGTGTGGAAAATTGGATGTTGTAAGTGATGGTTGCGAACTAACGGGGGTCAAGTGTTGGTAGGCGTCTTTTTGTAAATGTTGTGCATATTTTGTAAATGGTATGTAAATTAGTAATGTTATGGTGTCTGTGATTTTCCTTTTATCCTCACTTTAATTCAGTTCCGAAAAGATTTTGGAGTTTGCCATATTGTAGGTCTGCATTTGTTAAGTGCAGAGGTTACTAGTTGTCTTCCCATTTTGGGGTTTAAAATCGATTTCACCTAGGACAATCGAGTTTACCCAGGAAAACTCGATTTCATTTTGGCACAATCAATTTCACACTGCCTAACTAGAGTCATGTTTAATATCTTTTTTAGCAGAGAGTCATGTTAAATATCACACCACTCTTAATTAACTTTTATTATTTTTTGATCAGCAATCTTAATTAAAATTACAATTAATACCAGGTGAAATTAAATTTGAATCAATTGACGTCACAATTAATATAAGGGGAAATAAATGTCAATCAATTAACTTAATAATTAATATGACGCCAATCTTTGATTTCAAATAACTGAAATTAGTAACTTTTCAATTAATATCATGTCAATCTTAATTTCAATTAACTTTACAATTAATATAAGGTGAAATTAAATTTCAATCAATTGACTTAATAATTAATATCACGCCAATCTTTGATTTCAAATAACTGAAATTAGTAACTTTTCGATTAATATCATGTCAATCTTAATTTCAATTAATTAAATAATTACTACCAAGTACCATGTGAAATTAAAATTAAAATAATTAAATTAAATTGTTACTTAAAATCATGTGAGAAGTCTTTTTAAAAATAAAATCATGTCAGATGTAAAGGGAAAAAAGAAGAAATGCCTTGTCTTCCTCGTTTGCGTAAACCCTTCTCTTCTTCCTTAACTTTCAACACACCCAGTCCCCACAACTCAGTCCCCAAGTTTCTGTCTTCCATTCTCCAGCTGGCCACCTTGGTCCTCAACACGGCGCCTCCTTGCTGGACACACGTTTTTTTTGTGGTTTAAAGCTAGAGACAATCAAGCTTCGCAGAAAACAGAGATAACTCCTAGTGGGGGTTTCTTTTTTCATTCAGGGGCTTTTTGAGAATGTTACAATAAGAAGGGGCATTACTGTCATTTAAGGTCCATGTGCTTTTAATAAAAATTCACTTTCAAATTCTTCCATTAGCCAACCAAACAGCCGCCCCTGATTTACTTTCTTGTAAACTGAAACATTTTCCTCACTTTCAGATTCATCACAAAACTTTCTTGCTTCCAAACGGGCCCCTAGAGATGGCATCATAATACAAAGATAGTTGGTCTAGATTTATCTACTGTACATGAGTTCATGCAAGACGTAAATCAAAGGCTATAATAAGCAATAAAAAACTATCTAGCTTACTGTGCACGTGTTCAAGGCACAAAAAATCCGTCCTAACTTACATCACACAGTACTTTTTCCATAATGGAATCCTCAGAGGACACATGAGGACGTATATTATGGAACAGAACATGCAGAATAATTTTAAACGTGAAAGGTTGATAAGTGGTAGTGTTCAAACATAAAGTACAAAATATATCTAAGATTCCTCACGGCCCCACTAGAGGCTGAGGCAAATACATTCAAATATATGACTATGAGAAATCAGTATTCAAGCGAGCCCATTGATGGAAAGCCAGAAAGGTCCTGAGATTCTGCAGTGCTGCTGTTCATCCTTTGTCCCCCGTTTGACGGACCAAGCGATTCCACCGATTGCTCGCCCATCTTCATCATATCCTCCGGTGAGAGTATCTTGATGTACCAAACGTTATTCACGAATGATCTGCCCCCATCATGCAGGCAATCCACACCAAACCAAAGTCAAAGATAAAGGATGGCATAATAGATCATGAGATGAAAGAAACAATGCTGTAAATTGAGATATATTACAATGCCCTCCCATGAAAAATGTTCAAATAGTACAATCCTCTTTGTTTGAGCAGTCCAATTTATACACAATTATAAACTAAGGTAGATATTAAATATATATTTGACCAATTATATAGCCAGTCACTTCTGGTAAAAAATATACTAGAAGTCAAAATTTTAGGCTTCCAACAAAAAGAGCATATCATTGAAATAAAAGTAAGCACATAATAAATAACCTATTTTAATCTTTAGGATGTTTTTCTGATATATTAATTTCATGGAATCAAGAGGTTATGCAATTTAAACCCTGAACTCTAATATGAAGTGAGTGTACTTACTCCCAAGGATCGTCTCCAAGGAGAAGAACATCATTCTCCCTGTCGACGAATACAAGCTGCCAGCCTGATCTAAGAGGGTCTTCCAACTTCCCCTCAATTCCAAACATTTGGGCTAACTCCTCTCTCAGCTCATGATAGCTGCTGAACCGAGAGATGTCAAGTGAGCGCCCAACCGAGCCAGATTTGTATACCTGTGGAGACAGGATATCTCAAAATATTAGTAGTACAAGGACATACAAATCAGAGTCAAAACATTATATGCCATGAAGAATCAAACCTTAACAAAGGTCTGAGTTTGGTTTTGTGGATCTACTTGCCCCGAACTCTGAATCAACTCTGCAGAATCTTGCACACAATTGTACAGAGGAGCATGGAATCCAGAGTCCCCTAATGGCATGGTCGATGCATCAGTACCAACCGAGGATGTTGAGAAACCCGGGACAGTGGTGGGGAGCAGAAGTCCAGACGAATCAATATTGACCCCAAAGAGAGTAGGATTTTGAGCTTCTGAAGTACAATGTGATGGCACTGTCGTCGGATTTTTCTCGGTATATTGTGAGTGTGACATTGAGTTGCCAAACGAAGCACTCGCCTGCACCGGTGGATACTTTGGACTCCAAGATTGCTGGGCTAATTGGTCAGTCAGCATGGACTGACTGCTTCTAGCCAAGTTGAAAAGGTTGCTGCTACCTTCAGGACAAAGTGAACTAAGCATGTTTTGTCCAGGGGAAACAGAAGAGAACTTAATGCTCGAATCAAAGAAATCAGGTTTCGAATATGATGGTGAAGGAGCATGGGAGTGTTGCCTCTGTGGGAGCTGATCACCCTGAAAAAAAATTGTATCATGGTAGCTATTCTGTGGTTGCTGCTGCTGCTGCGGCAGCGCTTGGTCTTCTTGACTGTTATGAGGTTTCTGAAGGAGGTGTGGAGACAAGTTCTCGGCCAACATTTGAGTTTGTGGCTGAAGAATATTAGAACTCATCAATTGCTGAATAGCTTGATGTGGCTGCTGAAGCTGAAGAGAATTTGAGTTTCCCGATTGTTGGAGATAATTGAAGGGCAAATGCATCATTTGTTGACGCAACAGATCTCCATTCCCACCCAGGTTCTGCAAATTAGCTGCCAACATGGCTTGATACTGTTGATTATGGTCATTTCCTAGCAAAGTTGGATCTATTCTCTGCTGCATCCACGGCAACAAACCACCACCTGGAAAATTGAGGGAGCCAAGACCTTGATCTCCCGGTCCACCTCTCAGCCACATCAGCCCGGCTTCATCTCTTCCATCTACAAAAGTGTCAGAGTTTGCAGACAAGAGATTAATGATGGAGAGAGCCTACAGCTGGGATAACGTGGTATGCATATATATTCATTTGTCAACAAACATAAGAACAAGCGCATGTGTAGTGAAATTATTTGACAATTAATAAACTTGAACACGTCCTTCAAAGAGGAAATTTTAAGATTGAGAATAACAAGTACCATGCAAAGATGAAGAGCCAGGATGCCATGGCCGCTTCAGTCTGAGGGGGAATAGCGATGGATACATTGGGAATGTTGTTAAAGGCTCAATTTCCCACAATGATACCCGTGGCTGTCTATCTCCTGCTGTTGATTCATCCCAACCAACCTATGAACAAAAGGAAACGGCAGAATTACAGACTCCTCAACATACAGGGAACAAAATTTTCTCAAACATGTCCATTTTAAGCATAACAATTCTGTTAATCTGAATCTGCTACAGACCTATAGCTATAGAGCAATCCACATAGATGTTTACATTGTCACAGTTAATCATGATTTCTACCTACTTATATTTAAGCAATATAATAGTAACTAATAAGAGATATATGAACAATACTCGCTTGTACAATTAAATGACATAGAAAATGAATTTCTATATAATAATCCACCACAAATCCACATATCTTGAGTATCCTGCAGCATCAGTCAGTCAAATCACAAAATACTTCAAAATTCAATGATAGAAATGAAAAAGAAATACAGAATCCATGAAACAGTTAAAATAGCTTTAAAATGTGCATTTACTTTTGTTAAGACAACCTTGCCCTTCCACAAAACCCACAGGACAGGCATGTTGCATAGGAGAAGAATCATATTTCAGAAACACGAAAGATCCCTTGCATTAAGTAATGCTAACTTGTCTTTTGAACATGTTGAGATATAATTTTAATTACCTTGACAGATCGCCAATGAGAATTTGGCCAACGAACAGGATCCAGATCACTTATGCCAGTTATTGTACCCATGTACCTGCAGGAAGGTAATTTGTCTCAGGTAGCAAAGCCACATGCCAAAGTACCCTATTTATTTGTGTTTGCAGTTGAGCAGCCTAGCAATTTAGCCTATCTAATAACCTGTGTTTGCTACATTGCTTTCAAAAACATAATACCATATATCAAGAAAATTGCATCATTCTATTAGGTGCAGATGCCAAAACAGCCCTATTCGAGGAAGGGTATTGATACCGGTCAAATAAAAAAGGAAGGATACCAATAACTCGACATATATATAAAGGCTCTTCTGTAACAACCTTCCTTACATATGAGAAATAAAGTAACTGATTTAAGAGTTCCAGGACATTTATGGAGGCAAAAAAATATCAATAAATGTATACCTGCGTACACTTGATTCCTCAGTCTCAAAAAGCATCCTGAATCGCATGCCAACTGAAACACGTGTATGGTACACAGCCTTGACATATTTTGAAAGAGGTATAACAAACTCAGAAGGACTAGCCCTGCCCATGATTCAAGTGTCAAAAATATCATTATGATGTAGCATAAGTTACATGTGGAAATAAGCCGACATTCACAACCTTGGATTATAGAACACTGTAAAACAGCTATTGGTTGCAGCAGCATGAGCAGCAGCAGCAAGAAGTCCAATGTGCATACTATCAGTTGAAAGAACTGACGATGGCATCACAGTTTGGGGCCGACTGGCACGGCGTATCCCTAGAAGAAGCTGATTCTTTTCATTCCTAACAATAAAAGCCAATTAAAAAAATCAATAAACTAGCAATGTCCAGCTTCAAGGGATAAAAGGACCAAAAATAAAATGACAGATATTTACCATATAAATAGCACAGAATCTCCTGCCACGAGTCTCTTGGCACTAACAAATACACTCCAGCCTGTAGTAAGAAGGTGTCGTTTTGGCTGTCCTGCAAAGATACAAAAGAGACAGATATATCAGCTTTCACTAGGAGATATAAATAAGCCACTATGAGGTTAAAAGAACAGGTGAGCTTATTCAATAAAACACAGAAAACAGAGAAATTGAAGAGAAATCACTACATGTGGGGACCATCGAAGAAATTAACTATTACACCACAAAGGTAAAGCGCATCAAAGTCAAACTCAACATATTTCCTCTTTTAAGTATATCATAAAACAGTACAGATCATATGCCACGAAATACTGGCAGAGGACTAGATATACATTTTAAAAAACAAGGTGTTTCAATAACATACAAGATCATTTACATGTTACGGAACTTAGCCGATTAACATGTATGCAAAAGTGGTGATAATGAAGCATGAAACTGACATTGCTACAGATCATCGTGCAAAGCTAGACATAACATGTTGAAGCAACTTTGCTGCATGTTGCTAAAGAAGCATGAAACAGACATTGATACAGATTGTCATAAAAAGCTAGACATAATGTACTATAGCAACCAGTTATGCTCGCCAAACAGAACATACTGGTATAGAATCTTCACTAGTCTGTCTGCCATGGTACATGTGGGAAAAAATTTCAGAAAATAACTCCGCAGGGAACTAAATTCAAGGATTTGAACATAATTTTCTGAAGAACTATATTATGAAACACTTCATTGGCAAAGGACAAAATGCACTTTTGTCATTACATTTTGTTAATTTATCATATAAGAAACTAACATGAAGAATATTGCTATTATTTGTCAAGAACCAAGCCAAGAAAAGAAACACACTTTAAACAATAATCGAATTTAGAAGACAACTATGTAATGAAACAACTTGAAGAAGAAATGCTCCATTTTATAAGATTAAATGAGAAGATAATCTATGCTTCATTATTAAAGAACCAAAATGAGGCTTCAATCAAAGGAATAAACATTTACTCTTAAAAATACAATTGATACAACTCTAGAACATAGTTATTTTAGTTTCATATGTTCCAAGTTGTAATTACTTCATAGAACTTAAGATCAGAGAACACCCAAAAATAAGAACTATAGAATAACAAAATCAAAAGATTACCTTCAGTTCATTGAAAATTCACAAGACAGAAGATTGTACAATGTGAATATAGAACCAGAACCTTACCGCGAAAAATATGTCTGAACTTCCACTCAACATCATGGAGGTCCCTAGCAATCAGTTCTTGTGCCGGAGGTTGCTGTGAGAAATCCTGTACAGACAAAATAGAATAGAAATACATCTACATCCAATAATCCAATAAGAGTCAAACAGAAAAGCAAGACATTGACACTACCAGTGGTGGAAAAACTTTCTCAGCTGCTCGACGAGGAACAGAAAACCCTCCATGTGTGCTGGTATCACTGGCTGTTAATGTCTTGCAGAAATAATTTGAGGGCTGTTTGCTGGGAATACCCAATTCCAAAGGAAGAAAAGTTTCCTTCTGTTCTTGCTACACGCAAAATCAACAATGTCTAAGTTAATGGAGGCAAAAAAACACATTCAATATGATTAGGTCAAATCAAGCTGACAACACATACCGGAGTCAAAGGTTGCAGCGTCATTTGAGCATATACTTCATCTGTTTCAACATCAGCCTGAATAACAAAGGAAATACGGTTAATTTTGGAGATATAGTTCACTATTATGTTTTAAGGACAAATCAAGCGCTCAATTATGATATTTACAACAGAAATACAAAAATACCCACATGCATTGTGACATTATGAAGTTGGCATATTAATTGGGGCGGCAAGCTTGGGTAATTGGGTATGTGTCCATCAAGTTCTCTGTTAGTAGTGGCAGCAACCTACAAACATTATTCATGACAAGTTCATTTCAATTTCCATTTCCAGAATTGTTCACTTGCAGTAACCACCAAATAAAACTAAACCAAAACAAGAAAGAAAGATTCTATATCTGAGCCAGTACTGCAATTTACAACTAAGATGACCCTAGAGGATCTAGAGTAGACTAGGGAGTACAAAAAAGGACCTGCTCACTATGACCCTGAGGGAAGTAAACCACACGAGTTCCAGCATTTGGTAGGGACACAAGAGGACCCGCGCATGCATGCCATAGCTCGGAATTCAGACACTTCTTCTCCCCTCCTCCTCCTACCATCATCATTCAACACAACAAATTATCACAAACAGGAAAGAAAATAGGTACCAATACCATGATGCTCAGGAGACACAAAAGGGGGTGAAAGGGACACATTATACTAGGTCTTGGAGACACAATTAAGAGTTTTTAATGAAAGGTTAAAATATAGTATTTTAAAAAAATTTAAAGCAAAAGAGAGAGGATGGATACCTTCTTGTCCCTGTTGACCCCCCAACCCTGATGTTGAAAGCTTCATATCAAGCTCCACTTTTCTTTGCTTTCTTTTAAAGACACAGAATCTAGCAACCTAATAACAATCTCACATAAAAAACACATCAAACCCTAGCTCAAAGTTCCCCACTTTACCCATCTTCAACCCATTGCATTCCCCTCCATCTTCCTCCATCTTCCCAATGCACTCCATAACCCAAAACAAACCAAAAAAAAACACTCCTCACCACAAATCAAACAAACCCAAAATCCAAAAACCCCACAAAGCAAACCATCTCAAAGTCTCAAAGTTCAGAACTTTCCACTTCTTGAAGAGTTCAGAACCCAAAATCAAGCTAAAAGGCAAGGCTTTTACAGAGAAACATAGCTAACTTTCCTTTCCATGAGTTTCAAGCAAAGCCATGACCCAAAATGAAAACCCAGTTGGATATAACCATAATAATAATAATAATAAAGGAAGATGGCACCTTATCCAAGATCTCCTCCATGAATGAATGAAGCAAGAATGAAGAAACAGAACTACACAAGTGACTGTAGAACTAAAGGAAGTGTTTGTGTTTGTGTTTGTGGCCTATCACTGTCGATATGAGAGAGAGAGAAGTGAAGAGTTTTGGCTTTGAAGCATACAGTAATGAGAGAGAAAGAGAGAGATGAAGCTAAGGAAGCAAATAAAGTAAGGAGCTTTGCCTCTTATAAGGGGGTACCGACCAAAGCTGGACCTGTGTGCAGAGGAGAGAGAAAGAGATGGAGCGTAGTCATTTCAGGAATTGATATTGGCCGTTGGATTATCCGTACTGGCAAATCTGGATTGTACATTATAGACTGATGTGACAGCAGGCATGTGCCACCATCCTTTAGTGGTCATTGTCAGAGTACGGAGTATTGAGTGAAAAATATTGCCACAAAAAATAATTCAATACCCTTAATTAATAGTAGTATTATGCACAAATAATATTGTAAAATATCTCTAAGGGAAGAAAGTGAGTGAGAACCAATAACTCTTTAATGTGATCTCTCAGGTATATGGAGTTTGAGCTTTAAAAAACACTCAAGCTGAAAAGGAGAAAAGAAATTTAGAAAAAAAAAAAGATAAGTCAAATCAAGAATAAAGTTTTTTTTTTACAAATCAAGAATAAAGTTTTATCCCATTAGCTAGGATCAGTTACATAAATCATATAATATAATTGTCTGATGTTATTGATTCATGATCATAAGATTCGACAAAATCATCATCTAGTTGTAGGGGACTTGTGGAAAAGAGAAAACAAATAACCTAAATTTAGTTAGTCATTTGTTTCATACTCTTAATAAAATTGTCACCAAATAATTTTGGTCCAGATCGCCCACCAAAATTACAGATCGTCCACCAACAGGGTCTTCACATCGGTGGGATTCAAACTCACAACCATATAGTTATGAGTCAAACCTCTTTACCAACTGGATCAACCTTTATTGATAAATTATCAATAGAGGTTTTAATTTGCAATTTTATGAAAATAAGGAATAAGGGAGTAGAAGGAAGAGAGGGAAATAGAGCGCGTGCTCTGCAAATGGATAACGAGAGACTGTGTTTGAGGTGTAATGAGTAAGCAGGAAAAGTTAAAAGCAAATAGTTTTACTCATTGATGATGGAATTGAATGAATGCTCTCTCTCCATTTGCATCTGAAACATTAAAAAAAATTTTGAAGAGATCATTCCTCTCTCATCTACGACTGCACCAATATGGTATAAAAAATCTATTAAAGTTTCGAACTTTAATCTCAATCATTGTCATTATGTCACTGTTATTTTAAGCAGCTGTTATAGTCAATACTCTCATTTCTTTTTTAAGAATAAAGTTTTACTTTTTAATTAACCAAACAGTGAATTTAATTCGGCTTCTTAATTCTTTTCACGTAAAGTTATTAAAGGAACAGAAAAATTTGAAATCCTGATGCAGTCATTTCTGAATGACATTGAATGTGTTGCAGTTGAACGCAGTTCCGTATTAAGTTCATTCTGCCCGAGAGATTTACTATTATTCAGTCTTATACATAAATGGCATAAAGCAAAAGTTTTCTAAATGGTAAAATGTTGGTGTAAATGAGGACCAAAATCACCATGGTCACCCTATTGGATTATAATAATTTTGTTACCTTAAAATGAGCATGAAGTTTCCAACATGACAAACTGAATGATGGTAGAAGTAATTATGAACATGAAAACACAATAAAGCGTACTGATTAATACATCAGGGTTTTCTAGTAGTAGAGGTGATGGTTTGCAAGAAGTGAAGAACAAAATAAATCAATAAAATGAGTGGAAACTACTATTTAAATATTATATGGGTAAAGTAGATACAATATCCTAACCAAAAAAAAAGTAGACACAATATATTTTTATACATGTTGGCCAACAAAAAAAATATTTTTATACATGAAAAGTTTGATATTCTCTAGGATTTTGTCATGGGTCACACGCATGCATTTAGTGGATTTCCTGAAAGATGGCCTTATGTAGGCCTTGTATTTTTAACTACAACACCAGTCTTTTTCTATATCAAGGTATGATTGTCACTAAAACTTATATTCATTGCAGTGGGATGCTTTCATTGAAAACCTATTGCCAGAAAGATTTATCTATTTTGACTCCTCCCAATGAAGTGTGTTTTTTCATGCATGCCGCGTTGTGAGGTTTTCTTGATATAAATTGTTTTTATTGAGATTTTGAATTACGCAAATTCCATTGCTTAATTTTTGAAATTTTTGTGATGTGATTCTCTTAATGGCGTGTACTCCTTACATTATAGAAAGAATGTGTAGTTAAATTTAGATATTTATGACCGATGTCATTTTTTAAGTGGGATTTTCCAAACCAATTTCCTAGATAAAGTAACATATGTAAGGGGATAAAAATGTCAAAATGCAAGATTGAGGATCACATGCATGTTTGTTCTGTAGATCACCCATCCCCAACACGTATTTCACCTGTGTCATTAAAGCCAAGCAGATAATAATTGAGTAATGCTTGATGCAGATGATTAAGGAAACAAAAAAATATTTGTTTGTTTTAAACTTCTTTTCAAGTGTGCGCATAAACAGAAGCCAAATAGTTAAATTTTACAATGCAATTGCTACAATTTGGCAAACTAGACAAGACTGTCGTGTCTGTGCGAGACATTGCTACATGTTGATCCTTGATTAAATCATTAATTAGTTTTTCAAGTCACGGTTTTGACTTTTTGTGAGATGCTGAGGGGATTTTATGTTACTTTGCTTATAAACACGCCAATTATCATTTTTTTTGGGCTGTAGTGAAATTCCTGTCTCTCTAAATTATGGCTGCGATTTGGATTATCTACCGTACTTAAGAGACTTGCAATGAAGCAATTCTTTGGTTCTTAAGAATCAACGAAGAGTGAATGTTAATTGACTGATTCTTCTAAATTGAAACATAAAATTAAGCCATCACTAACTGTTATTATTGATAGCGTACAAAAAGTATCTTTTTATGAATAGAAAACAATAATGTAAAATTACTTAAAAGTTCAAATTATACCATCTAAACACTCACCAGTCACCAATTTAAGGATCTGTTTTATAACCACATCTGTGTACTACCGAGCTATATAGGAGACAATATTGCTACCACATGCTCATCTCATCAAGTGTAAGATTAATTATTTATAATTAATTCAAACGGATACTTGATTCATCTAATAAGTAATAACGTATATACTCCTTCGTGCAGTCATTATATAAGATGTAGAGTAAAGGTACATTTTTTATACTCAACTAATGTCCTAGCATAGGAGCATTCCTAAGCCAACAATTTTTAGGTTTAACAATGACACTCAACTATTATCCTATCAGCGTTTTTTATGCTGACGTTAAAAATTGGATAATTTTCGTTATGCAAAGGTGTAGATTTGATACCTAGTAAAGACGATTTTATTACATAATAGTCTCAATTTGAGAAAGCTCCAAACATTTGAAATCTCACTCTCTTTCAAGGTTTCCTTCATCTCTCACATCTGAAATCCCAAAACTATAATATCAATTTTCCAGGGTTTCACATCCTTCTAGCCGCTGTCTTTCACCGCTGACCACCAATCACCCCACTCCCTTCACCGCTTGCTAGAGTCGGGAATACAGGTCAATTCTATTTAAACTCTAGCTAGGTCAGGAGGTTAACTTTGATTTTGATGTCAAAATGGGGATTAGACTTAAATGAGTCAACTCTTCGTGTCACAGACTTTAACAAGTAGGCTCGTTTAAACCCGTTGTATGGAATTTTATATTTATTTTCAAAAAAGTCAAATAAAAGTATGAAGTCCTAACTGATCTCTTCATTCACTTCTCAGTATTGACCATATACACCGTGTTATACTCTCACTGTGAAATCTTTTTTTATTTTTTTTTTTAAAAAATCAAATTTTTAATTTTTTAAATCAAACTTTTTCATATTTTTAAGAAAATCAAGTGTTTGAAATTTTTAAAAAATCTCAATCAATGGCAGTATAAAAAATGCTCTTAGGGTAATAGTTAGGTATCATCGTTAAACCCACAAATTTTTAGGTATTATTAGAAACACTCATAGGGTAAGTTGAGTATAAAAAATGCACTTTTACCTTGTGATATGATGAAAACATTTTGTCTCACATTGCATGAGGTAACATGTGAAAGTCAAGATAATAAATATTTTATTTCCATTTTCCCCCTTGAATATTAAAAGTAAAAAAGAAAAGAAAATGTGAATGCATGGATAGTAAATGATTATTAGAGTAAAATTAGAAAACATATTATTTTACTCATAATAAATGGCTCCATTGCTTTTCTTTGGTTGTGTGAAATATATAGCTTAATTACTACCTCTTATATTGTAGGGGATATTGATATATATGTTTTTCCCCTATTTACAATATTTTTTATTAGATAACATATAATCTCTTAAATCTTAATGTGCACCAATTTGCTGGAAAAAAACATTTTTATAAATTAACTCTACAAACCTCTCCCCTCTTCAATGGCTAAGAATGCACTCCGCTTGGCATGAAAGGAGGATCCTGAGCGCAAATCATCGCATTTTTTATAAACAGATCGATATATTGATATTAATTGTAAAAGAGGATTACAAAAGTTTATAACATTCATAAAAGGGTAATAGAGACACTACGACATTGTATTGAGCAGAGATAGATCCTCTGGCTAACAAGCTAAACAATTCGAGAAGTTCTGCAGTGATATGGTTCACAAAGGTAGCCGAACCAAAAAATTGAGCAGTCATAATTTGTTCACATTCCAGATTATTATTCTCAATTGATCCATAAAAAGTCCTATGCTTTATGTATCCATTTTAAGGAAACCGTGAAACATGTAAATTGAAAATATGGTCTGAAATTGTTCATCGCTACCAAGTGAGATTATATAATTGGTTTACACTTTCTGAAGAAAAATCCCATGGATCAAGATGCATTGAATGAGAGGACATAATGTCACATTGCTCTATTAGTTGTAATGACTTGGTAGAAAAACCAATGTGAAAAAAAGATTAAAGAAATTAAGTACCTATATTATTATCTAATGTGGCTAATAGATTTTTCCATTGGCAAAAACGAATTTGAGATGACAGGAAAAGAGGTGTTTTAATTTTTCAATAAAAAAGGTGAAAAAAAACTATAATGTAGAAAGCGATATGTGTGTGTACTCCTTAATTTATGATAATTTAAAGAGTTTATCTTGATTTTAAATATAAGATTTCATCATAATTAAAGTAGAGTCTCTTGGAACTCTACTTTATTTCACAAGTTATGAGGACTTTTCTAATATTATGTCCCTTATCAGGGACCTATAATTAATTTTCCCTAAAACTTATATAAATTGTACGATCTCATATAAATTTTATACCATACATGCATGTATAAATTTTAGTATTTTTTTTACCATAGTATGAATTTTGGTATATAATATTTAAAACTTTAATGAAATTGTATGATACCGTTTTAACCGTTTCAAGTGATATAAATCAAAACAAAATCATATTTCCGGCTATAAGAAATATCAAGTATACAATAAACCAGTCCCAAATTTTTTGCATTAATACATGAGATGAGATGACAGTAAGTTGTAATTAAGGGCCAGTTTGGTTGGACATAATTGAAAAATTGAATTGAGAAATGTAATTTCCATATATCCCAGTGCCCACAAGTTTTCTATCCACATCTCACACTTTTTCTGAGTCCCACAAACTTTACTTTCTCATCATTGTCTAATTTACCTATACTTTCCATCTTTACCCATTACAATCATTTCCAGTTCCATCATCAACTTTCCGTCCATGCAAACGGCCCTTATAAATTATGGTTCTTCTAAATTACTATAATTACAATTACATTACAATTACAACTCTTATAACAGTAGGAGTATATTATAAAGTTTGATGCATGTGGAACAGCGATATGGGAAAGTGGGTGACTCGTAGCAAGTACCGAGTATCAATAGCCATCTTCTCGCGTAGGCTAGGCTTGTGCGTGTTTGTACTTTGTACAATTGTTTTCTTTCGTTCTTTATTTGTTGCTTTTGCTTTTTCTTTTTGTAGATTGGTTTTGTACAATTATTATCTTCGTTTCGGTCACCCGACCGCCCATAACTCGTGGAATGTGTGTTTCGAACTTTGTTTTTGCATCCTGAGCAAAAAACTTTGTTTTTGCATGAAATGCTTGAAAAAATTTTGTAGTATAACTTTTGATTTCTTAAGTTTGATTTTGTTTCGTTTTTTTCACCCAAATCTTACATAAGATGTTTTGATTAAACAAAATCAAATTTTTGGAACAAAAATCTCTGTTGCTGGAAAAGAAAAAAAATCTATTTTATTTTGAAATAAATTTGAAAAACTTTATTAATAAAAATAAATTTGAACATAGCAAAAATTGTATAGCACGAGAATTTCTTTTCTATAACTTACATGGAAGAAAATTCTCACCTCATACGTAAACTATCCTAATAATTTACATTTCTCGTGTTTGTCTAAGTTAAATTATATATGTATTTAATTTAACAAACAAATTTAATTTAATCAAATTTAGGAGAAGAAAGGAGTAGTATGTCTCGATTGATTATTATTTATTCATTTATTGATATTAACGTATGTGGCAGGTATATTTCATTCATAAACGTCATTAACACTGTATAGAACATGTCTCAATGTTGTGCGCATGCATGCATCTTCGACTTATTATATTGTCCAATTGGCCGATGGGAAACTCCTGAATCTTAACACGTTATGTATATACTGATTAATGACAATATGTCTTCATCTCCGTCTCACTTCAGTTTTATATATGGATTAGTGGCTTTGGTCTATTTAAGGCCTCATCATAAAATAATTATCGAATCATGAAAGATTGTGTATGCAGAATTAGTAGGATCGATTTTGCTATTAAAAACATGAATCGATGGTAGGAATATAGTGTTGAAGAACTAGGGGTACAAGGGAGGGAAAAGCATATTGATGCTTGGTATATATTTTGTAGATTTAGATGAGACTTAAGTGTTACATTGCGTAGGACCACTACTACAGTGGAGACTTTTAGAGGCCCTACCCCACCGTTCTTGTTAATGAACGTAGGCACAGGTTTAACTCTACCCCGTCGTCCTTCAGTTAGAACGGCATGATAGCATTTCCAAAATTTTTAAAAAAATGAAATATCTACCTCGTCGTTCCTATTACAAAACGGCGCGGTAGTTAATTTATTTAAAATAAAAAACAAATTTTTTTTTATATAAAAAGAAACAAAATAAGGCTAAACAAAAATTAAGAATTAACTACATCTTAAGCCTAGGCATTCACGTGCTGTATAAAAAACAAAATATCTACCTCGTCGTTCTTCCAATCATAATGGGGTATTAGCATTTTCATAATAAAAAAAACTAAAACATATACACCGCATTCCCTCCGGTCCTAAATATAAGACCTAATTAGAGACCCAATCTTGGTCCTAAATATAGGACCTAATTACAATTTTTATCACTTTTTTCTTAAATTGCCCTTCTTCTTCCTGAAAATTTCTACTCCCTCCGATAACAACAGGCCATTTACAGCAATATCACACATTCGCCGCAACACAACTCAATCGGATCTGTACTACTTAGCTTCAATTGCATCAAATTCGAAATAGACTCACAAATGCCCAATCAGATCTGATCAATAAGACTGTAGCAAAGTTTATCACATGCAATCAAATTTTTCTGATTCATATATATTTGCGACATCAGATTGTATTCAAGAGGAATCAAAGTAATTAATCAAGTTAAACTACCAGATCTGAATGTGAAAGCGGTGAATTGAACCATGAATTTACTGCAAGCTCTTCTTCGAAAGGGTTGGAATCATATCGCAACTCATTGAATCAGACAAATGTAGATCTAAAAGCCGAAAAAAATACCGAATGGATTGCATCTGAACAAAAAAGGACAAGGCGAGGTCGAAGAGGGATCGAAGGTATGTACAGTGGATAGTGGAGCTGAGAGAGAAGAAAGATGTGAATGTGAAATAATGAAAAAACTAATTAAGTTTGAAATGAAGGTATTATTGGAAGAACATGTAAAATTAGCTGAAAAAATTTTCATCCTTAATCTCTTCAAATTAATTAAAATAGGTCCTATATTTAGGACCGGATGAAGTACATTATACTGGAATATGTGAAAAACTTGCGTGCAAACTCCCGAATTTTGCACCATTGGAAGATCACAACAATGGGATAAATATGAACTTAAGTCAATATGACAAGAACGAAACTGTCAGTTTTGTTTTCCAATGGGTCAGGAAATTCCAAGGGTATCGCCGTCTTTTTATCAACAAACGGTATCACAGCTTTAACTAAATAAACGTTATTGTCCTTCCCTAAACTGGATCATTAACTATCCCTTTTTTAACAAATCTATCATATTGTATTCTAGTACAATAAATCACTTATTGACTTTAATTAACTAAACAATATTTTTTATTAAAAAACAAATTTCATTAATGAAATGGGTCAAATTAAAGGTACAATAATTCTAAATATTGGTATCTCGAAGTAACGAATGGGGCTATCTAGAAGGACATCTCCTCCAGCTAATTGTTTTCTTGTTCATCTAAACTTTTCTTGCCTTTATTTGTGATGTTATTTTATTTTCATTAGCCAAAAGGGAACAAAATATCCAGGTGAATAAAGAACATGTTAATTTAGTTACTCGAATTAGAATTGATGTATATTATTGAAACTTGAATGAGATCAATTAACTGATAGGGGGTGTTTCACGGGAACTAGAATTACATTCGGACAAAATGATAAGTGAGTAGTGAAAAATGATGGCAAATTAGGGTGACAGCCCCAATTTTTTTTTTAAATTTAAATATTACATTATTTCTACATTTCATTTCTTTTTTTCCCTGAAAAATTCTTTGTTCAATTCTAGATATAATATTAAGTTGATTAAATAACCTACTGATTTATAACATATATCATATGATATATAATTATACATTAGTTTATCATTATAAATTAGATTAAGAAAAATACCAGATATGAATATTTTAAAATAACTTATTTTGAAGTTAACTGAGGTTGATCCGATTAGTAAATTAGTTAACTCATAACGATAGGAACTAATTTCTCTATGAATAAAAAAATGAGTAGAAATAAGCTACATCAATAAAAGCATCATAAATCTCATTGGGGGATAGTTGTGATTCTATTATAAATATTTTGATTTGATATATGTACAATCTAAATTCAAATCTACATAGTTTAGATAAAATTCATATTATCTAAATAAGTTGAAATCTTTTTATTCATCTTTTTTATAAGTAAAGAGACCAATTCCCATATAAGGCTATGCGTCGGAGTCCTACCAACATAAGAACTTTGTTAGTAATCTAAAATAGAAATGTTAAATTTCCTGAGCATGGAGTCTTGTGTTAGGGCCTTAGCTGTGTTAGGGCCTTAGCTATAAAATCCACTCAATTTTTTTTGCTAGTAGACTCCACTCAATTAAGCTGTATGACCTCGTGCAGTATTAAATATAAAATCTATTTGGGGAGATGCGTTTGGTCATAAAGATAAGACTCATTTCTAATTTTTACCAACTCTTCCCTAAATTATGTTTATCAATACTCACCAATAATAGATAACAAGAGAGAGAGAGAGAGTGTGAGGTGAAGGTAAATGATTGTGGTATAATGATAATATTAGGTGATTTTGACTAATTTAAGTAAATACTTATGGAGGAAGGTAAGTGGATCTTGTCATCTTGTACTATCATATTGATTCTTAAATTTAGGGTATAGTGATTGATGGTGGGGCCCGTGAATAAAAATAATAGAAAAGGGAGGGGCCCACAGCCCATAGCTTTATATCCAATCAGAGGAAGTTAGGAAAAATGAGCAACCTTTAATAATCCCAACACCCCCATCATCCACCATCACTCCCTCTTTCATTCATTCCCACTTCAGGAATCCCATTCATTACGATTTTTGCATACCACATTCTCCCATGTCTCCTTTCCATTTCTCGCTCATTAAGCCACCCAACTAAAACTAATCACGTTTTCAGATACGATATTTTGCACCATTCCACCAACCAAATTTTCGGAACTTAACATAATAAGAGAAATGCTTGTGTTGTGGAGGATCTTAATTCTGACTGATTAGCTAGGGCCACTGCCACCCACCAGTTACAGCAATATTCAACCTAGTTTTCTCCGATCTGATCCCCACCCCCTTAAACTGCATGTCGTTTCATTGCTCCCAAAACTCATCCCTTATTGTCGTTTTGTCAAAGCCCCACCCACCTAAACGGTGAAGGGGTGGGTATCATTACATGGGGTGGGGGGCACCCCAGTTGTCACGCACCCTCTCCACTTTTTATCTCCATTCTTTCTTCCTCATCTGATGATGACATTATTTACTAAAACCTCATTATAAATTATTTTCTTCCTGCACATGTTATAGATATGTTAAAACAATTGAATAAACTACTTGATGATATAAAATATTTTACATAATAATTCTGAAGAATTTATATTTATTTATATAATATTACACATCAGATTACTTGTTCACCAAATTAATTTAAAGAAAAAAGATATAGGTAAAAAATATTCAATAAAAAGGCAGTGTGTTTATCATTAAAAATCAACCTTTATACTCTTCATACTCTCATGCTCCTATTTATAGGAAGAGAGAGATAAGGTTTTTCTTGGTCCTATATATAAGTCACTTCCATTTTAATGTACAAGTTTGTCCTTTACAACATGTATGTAGTTTATTTAATTTGTTGAATTTAATTAGAAAGCTAATGAGAGTTAACGTTTTCCTTAATTAGTGTGAAATATGATATAAGTACAAGGGGATTATTTAAGAATATTAATAATATGAGGTTAAATTTTAGGATGATTGTTTGGACAAGCGATGGATAATATTGTTTTATCAGTGATTAGCTTCCATCCACAAAATTCTTATCTTTTGGACTTGTGATACTACATAGAAGTTAATTGATGTTACACATACGCATTAAGATACATGTGCTCACACACGTGGAACGATTCACAAAGGGTGTTAGGCTTTAGCTAATTTTAAATCATTTTATGCAGTACACAGTAGATAACTAGATATAGAGGGTTTGAAGCAAGGTTTTAAAACCCGAGCCGGACGTCGAGCCGGAAAACTGAGCGGGTCATGGTTGAAACGGTTGAAACGGTTGGACCGTTCGGTCGAACCGGTGACGTAATAATTTAATGAAAATTAAATATATAAATATTGTTAATACTTAATAACTTAATATAATTAGGATGAAGATATTTTTTTAATCAAATTCATTTTTTTTCTGTTGATATATTTTTTTTTGCAGTTGTCAATTTCTGGCCGGGTCAAAAGCGGGTCAAAAGCGGTTCAACCCGGGTCAACCCCGGGTCAACAGCGGTCGACCCGGGTCAACTCCGGGTCGAACCGGGTCGCACAGTAAAACGGCCCGATCGAGGGGATCGGGCCGTTTTAGCCACCGGCCGACGGTCCGACCGGTCGGACCGTCCGGCTCGGTCCGGCTTTTAAAAGCTTGGTTTGAAGTGTAAAGCATGTATGTTCATCTATGTTCATCGGGGTCTCGTCTCGTCAAAGTTAAGGATATGAAATGACAAATCATGTCCTGGTAGAATCAGAAAGAGGACGAGACCTTACATCTTATGTTAATTTCTTTTTTTTTTTAAAAAAAATAACTTGAATGGGCTTTCTTCTTCTCCCGTCTCTTTCATGGACCAGTAAAAAATGTACAAGTACGAACATTTTTTGGACAGAGTATGAGTATGAACATGACCACTCTTGACATATATACACATATATGGTAGGAAATATACAATAGAAGCATGTAATCATCTCTCATTCTTTTACACGACTTATTAGTTATATAACATTTGAGGCGCGACCATCAACCATTTTTTTTTTTTGATAACTCGACCATCAACCATTTTTTTTTTTGCAGTGTATGCCCTTAAATGAAATTATTAACTATTTAGGTCAACAATAAAGAATATTAGACACATTAAGCTAATAACAACATAATTCCATGCGCATTGCTCATCATGTAGACCTAAATTGATTTATACACACGCGTACATAATATATTTTTCAAAACAGAATAATCATAAATAAACAAAAACTATTTAAAAAATATCATGGAATGAAGAAAGCCATTTTTATCCAATCCAAACTATTTCTGCGATGGACAAGAGGGAAGCGAATATCTCCAGTGCAAAGTGATATCTAGAAGTTCTTTCACCAGAAAAAAGTGATATCTACAAGTTATTCAAAACAACCACATGAAGTTGTTGTCGTAAGATGCTGAGTTATGGTGTGGGGCTGGGTTTATAAGCACGCGTTTTGCTTGAATTGATTAGATTCTGATGATCTCTTCCTTGAAAATTCCTTAATCCAACATTCTCATTAATTAATATTAGAAGAGTTGATCTGTTTGCTTTTTGGTTTTTTAACATTCCTATCCATGAAGGAGGCAGAGTTCATTAACGTGGATTGATTTAGTGACTTTTTTATTTGGGTATATACTTAAGCTTTTGAAATAGGAGGTTGACCGTGGATGGGTGTGATTGACATGATAATAATAGGAGACACAAGTGTGATGATATTGCTTCTGGTTGTTACAATAAAGGGACCTCAATTATTTCTGCTTGCCTCACTCTCCTCAATGCCTACTTTCTGCCTCATCCATCCATTCAAATTCCCTCCTCTGTAAAGTGTTTCCTCCTCCAATTGCTACTTCATTTTTCCTTCTCTCCTTTTAAGTAACTCTCCATGCAATCCTAAACACCTTATGATGAATTACTTTCTCCTATCTATACTGTAAGAGTTGTAAAATTGTTGCGATACCTACATGCAAATCTAATGTGTGGGTCATTATCACCGGTTCTAATTATGAGATCAAATTAATTTTTTTCAAAAAATTAAGGATGCAAAATAAATTATTTTAAATTGTTTATATTCATTTTTTTCACAAAATTAATTTATTTTCACTTACAAAATAATATATAATCTAATTATATCTAGAATATATTAACATTTAACGGTGTTTTTTTTTGTTCCAAGTAAAGTGGTGAAGGCCTAAGGGCACTATGTAACTTTCTCTCTTTCTGTTATACATGTGTGTGTGTTGTGTAACAGAAATATGAACACTAAACCTTATATATGTTCACAGCTTAGGTGTTTTTGTTTTAACTATTCATGATTCATGATCTTTCGGGTGAACTCTATAAATCCAAGAATAATTGCGAGCAACATAAACATTAAAAGGGTGATGGGCTGATGGCCCAACAAAAAAAGTACTCCGTATACAGCAAGACGATTTTTTTAAAAAAAAAATTGGCAAATTTCTCAAACATGATGACCAAGGCTCATCCTGTCTGAATCTCAACGACACAAATTTCTAGAAATTGCAACCTATCATTGGATACAATAATACGGAAGAAACAAGGTTCATTCCAAAGACGGGCTAACAACTTGGAAAGATACACGAACATGGAGTAATGCCATGAGCTGAGAAATGAGCTCAGGATGGCTGAGCCAGGAAGCTCCAGTGACCAAATTTTCGTCAGTGACGCAGAGATCAATGGGTTGAGGCTCCACCCATGTCCCTCCCAACATAACCACATTCACCTTCGCTGTCGGGTGAGCCGTGCACTTCCTTCCCTGCATTAACAAAACCAAACTTTTCAATCATCAAACACTAATAATTTATGTGGAGACTATTAAATGAGCCTCATAAGATATATAGTTGATACAATATATCACATCATATCAACCATCTTAACTCCTAAGGGTGTGTTTGAGAAAGGTGGTGGAGAAATGTTTTTTTTTTCAATATGATTTTTAAAAGTTGGTTTGGGTAAAAATTGGTTTGCGAGAAACGATTTATGTTTGGATCTGTAGTTGCAGAAGTGTTTTTTTTCAAACTACTTTTACAAACATGTTTGGATGGTGATTTTGAGAAACCAGTTTAGATGGGAACATGATATTTATTGAATAATACACAATTAAAATATTCATATATTTTCAATAATTTAAAATTAAAAAATTTAATAGATTAAATTGCATAAGGTTTCCAATAATTTCAAATAAGAAAAATTTAATACATTAAAATACATATAAATTAGAGGTTATGTCTATCACATTACATTTGGATGATTCAATTCCATAATTAGTTGTATCAAAGATGTTCTACAATTTAATCTCGAATCCTGTCACGGATACGATTCATGCGAGAAGAAGATGATGTAGAAAAATTTGATGATGAAACATTTTGGTTTTGATGACAATTATCTTCATCTATCAAACTTTTATCTTCAGAAACCAGTTTCTCAGAAATAAGCTGGTTGGAGAAGCTCCAAATTGGAGTTTCTCATAAACCAATTTCTCAAACCAGTTTATCCAAATAAGCTGGTCAGAAATAAACAGGACCCAAACATGACCAAAAACCAAAAAACTGTTTATGTAACTCAAACCAGCTTTTGGGGGTCCAGAAATAGTTTCCAAACATACACTAAGAAAACCATCTTAGCTTCCTACACAAAATCAAGATGGCTTTAAAATGCATCTAGATTATTAAATATACTAAAAACCCAAAACAAACGAACGAAAAGATGATAAACAACCTGGACCAACATGGATCAAGACAGAACATTGGATCTATCCGTGTGTGGGGTCCAGCAGGAATCAGAAGGATATAAGGCAACCTTTGGTTGTGGGAAATGAGAGTAAGGAGACAGAAAGTAAGTGTTATTTTGATAGTTTACATATATCTCTGGCCCACAAAATTTGTATTTCCATCTCACACTTTCCCTGAGCTCACAAACTTTATTTTCTCATCATTTTCTCTACTTTTCATCTTCACTATTTCCCTTTTCATTTCTCCACTTTCTTTTCTCAACACCAAACGGGTCTTCCTCAAGAGGTTAATATACTTCAAGTCTTAATAAGAGATATTGGTGTCTTTTTTGAAAAATGCTACATAAATGAAGTTATATAAAAATTGTTTTGACTTATTTTTTTTATCTTAATTAGTGAATTTAACTTATGAATTACCATATAATATAGTAATATTCCACATATAATACTATGATTAAATCACATTTTCTTTAATCTCTAAAAAAATCAACTAAATTTTATATTAAGAAACCAACTATATAAATCTTCTTTTTTTTTACAAAATTAATGTAGTAGTAGTATGTAACTATATTGTCACCTTGAGAGCATTAGCAGCGGCCAAGACTTTCTGTCCATGGGAGATAGAAGCGACAGGCTTATTATTGTGCATGAAATGGTTGAGCAGGGCAAGAACAGAGTGATTGAGTGCCAAATAAGCAGGGGCACGACCACCTGGGATGACAAGAGCATCATAGGACGAAACATCGATGTCATCGAAGGTTGCATTTAACACGAAGTCATATCCTGTCTGGCTGCTGAAAGCATGGCCTCCTTCCACGTCACGAATTCTGGTGGCGCACATCTCGCCCGCTTTCTTACCCGGGCTAATAGCATCCACTTGGCATCCCAATGCCTCCAAACTCTGGAATGGAACCGTCACTTCATAATCTTCCATAAAATTCTACAAAATTTACATTGTTAATTCAGCGTGTTAACTTCTACTTATAATGGAAGGAAATAAGATGGAGAAGATGTTCATTGACATTAGAGTAATAATCTCACACTAGAATAACGAACTCTCTGGATTTAATTAAAATCAATCAGATAAGCAGCCTACAAAATTCTTGAGGTATAAAAGACCTTAGTTTCCTACTATTCTTAATATAAGATTTTCATTATAAGAAGTGATGTATAAAAGTCAAAATAATAATTGTTTGATTTTCATTTTCACACTTACATATTAACGGTAAAAAGGGTATGTGTATAATCAAGGATATAATCGTGAAATTGGAAAATCACATTAACTTTGTCCATAAGTAATTGCTCCCTCAATCCGTAATATTCCCTCCTGTCCCTAATGTAAGAGCCCAAAATTTGAATGATTTTGGTCCTTAATGTAAGAGCTCACCCCATATTCTCTCCTCATTTAATGCATTTTTTCCTACTTTACCCCTAACTCTCTTTCATATTTATTAATGTTTATGTATTTCTCTCTCTTAAAAGTACCATAATAAATATGGACAATTTTGAAAAAGAAGCATTAACTCCAGACACCCAACTAACATTCACATGTTTTCTTAAGAAGCGTTTTTTTTAAGGTTAGCTCTTACATTAGGGACCGGAGGGAGTATAAGAGTTGAGCTGTCAAAACACACTTATTAAGAAAAAATGTAAAAGTTAATTGGGTGACTAAAGTTAATGTTTTTTTCTTCAATATTCCTTATATTTATTATGATATTATTAAGAGATAGAGAAAAATACATAAACATTAATAAATATGAAAGGGAGTTAACACAAAACAGGAAAAACACATTAAATAAAGGGAGAATGTAAAATGAGCTCTTATATTTTGAACTAAAATCATTCAAATTTTGAACTCTTATATTAGGGACAAGAGAAGTACTGTGTTTCCTTGATTTATATAAAACATTCTACTACTCTATCTCTTATTTTATTTTCTGATTAGACTGTATTCATGTATGATATAGTTAAATTGATAGCATAAACTTACTCCACAAAGGAACAAGATCTTTTTGTGGTAACCATCAATGGTACCTCCTAAAGCTTTAACAAAATGGCGAATGAATTCAGCATGGCCTTTGAAGGTAACCGCGGTGATGAGATTGCCATCAACAACAGCCATAGTAGAGTTCATTTTGTCCGGTTCAATCCAATGTGCACCTGCGGCAACAAGGACCGGACTGATGGCAGGGAAACCGGTGACATTGCGACCTTTAATGGCTGCAGCAGCAGCCAGAAGCAAAGGACCGTGACAGATGGCAGCTATTGGCTTTCCTGAATAGGCAAATTCTGAAACCACTTCCAATACACTTGGAATAAGAGCCAGGTGTTCTGGTGACCTTCCTCCGGGGATTACTAAGCCGTCATAGTTTTTGGCTTCGATTTCATCAAATGTTGCGTTTAGTGTGAAATCGTGGCCACGTGTCTCTGGACATATCCGAATCTGGTTTCCATCTCAAAGACAGACCAAAGAAAATAAGAAAAGAACTTAGCATATGTTAAGGATGAGTTTGCAATTTTGGGACTAGCCTGGTACAAAATGCAACTAAGCATTTGTAACAAATATTTGTTTTTTTTTTTGGTGATACTCACTTATATGTTAAGTGAGACTAATTTCTCATTTATAGCTAACGATCATGAGTTTACTTCATCTATAAGAGTTAGAGATGAACCCCAACCACTTACTTAAGGGATGAGAATATTTGTCTCTTACGTCAACACATTAGGTTATAACAAATATTTGTAAGAATAAATAAAATAAATTGAATAAATTTTTTTCTTCAAACACCCGCTAGAATTATACACAATGGATAGGTTAGAAAATTATTTTGTGAGAAAAAAAACATTTTTTTACTGAAGAAATTAGATATTGTTAATTAGTTGTTATGCTACATCTTTTAAAAAAAGACTATCCACGCTTCAAAATATATTCATCCTAAATGCTTCATTACATTTATGCACATATATTAACTAAAAAAACTTCCGTTGGGTAAAACTTAATAGCACTCCTTCATGTGTATAAAACTCTCTTGATTTTTTAAAAGTCAAGAAAACAAATTAAATCATTAAATTATAACATATATCACAAGTAATTAAATTAATTAGTTTATAAATAGAATAAATTAATTTTGTGAAAAAATGTAGCTAAAATAATTTTAAAGTGATTAATTTTTCATCCATATATAAAAAAAGAGAGAGAAAAAGTGATTTTATATATAATTAAGACAAAAGTAATGTGATGGGAAGTGAAAGAGACCTGGTGAACGGAAGTGGGGCAAATATCGCCGGATTTCTTGCCGGGGCAGACTGCGTCCACGGAGACGCCGTATGCTTGCAAAGCTTGGAATGGAACTATCACCTACAATCCATATTATCATCCAAATAGAAACGAAATGGTAATTATTATTAATAGTATATATTGGTAATGAAAAACAATAGAGTACTACTCTACTATATATCTAGGACAGAGATGTGTGTGTATTTATATACTCATATACCTCGGCATCTTCGACATAGTCACCGCATAACAACAGAACTCTCTTCTTAGACATGTCGGGTGTTTGGAGATCTGATGGAGAGGAAGAACACAGGTGGATTTAAATATGGTAGGGGCAGGTGTGGTTTCTTTGTATTGTGAGAAGTCAAAGCAGAGAAATCGTCATGCGTGAGGGATATTTTTATGTCGGTTTATGCTGTCTTACCATTTTGTTTATTTTTAAATTCATAGCCACTGACTTGCATTCATTGTTCAATGAACAGGATTTATAAACAAATGTGAAGCTTTTTGACGTTATTATTTAAGAACATTTTGAATTAAGTTTACCAGAAAGCTAATTGTCTTCGTCCTCTGGTTGGTGTTGACTTTGAGCACGCACGCGCCTTAATCACTGAAGCAGCCGCATGGAGGAGTGGAACAACTTTATTTTTTTAAAATCTCTAAATTTGTTGATTTGATATTTTCTCACGAGAGTTAATTAAAATATGTGTAAAAAAGTAAAACACGATAGAATATATTAATCCGATTCTATTTCATTTTATAATTATACTTACATCAAATTATTCTCTAGGTGAAGTTTTTTTTTTTTTTGGCCAACCTCTAGGTGAAGTTATCCAATCATATTCTATTTCATTTAATGGAGTCAATGATACATATAACCAGATATAGGATAATTTCACCTCATACGATCCATATGTCATAGCTGTGCCCCTACACAATTAACATTGCAATGCATAAAAACATAACCAAACCATAAACCATCCATCTGAATGCCATGCTATTATGTCAAACAGGTCTTTTATTTTTTTGGTTACAATTATGTCAAACAGGTCTTAACGTTGCCAATCACCACCTCGGTGCCCCTGACCTGCCCCTGCCCCTACCCCAGAAAGAACCCCTGCATTCAAATTATATCAACATTAGTTCTTCTAACTATCAATAAGGCCTACACACACACACATATACATATGTACATATATACATATGTACACATATACATATATACATATGTATACACACACACACACACATACATGTATACATTTGTATACATATACACACACACACACATACTGCCATTGATTATAATCAATTACTCTCTCCAGTCCTATTTATAAGTCGTCAACCGCCTCTAAATTTTGATCCTTAATATAAGTCACCAACTTCCACTAAGTAACTCATTTATTATAATTTTCCAAATATACCCCTATCATTGAAAAAAGAAATCTTTTACTCCACTTCACTTTTCCTTGCCTCATTATGACTCAACCATTGTTGTCAAACTCACGAGTTGACACTCTGATTTTACCGTTTTTACAACACTACCTAACCAAAACGTGTCACGAGTCATAAATTTTCAGTCTCTGAAAATTCGGAAGAAACTTACGTGTTTACATTGTGAATTCACCGATTTTACGTTTCTAACTTACAGAAAATTGTGTTAACTTGCTACTAATCTCATTTTAATTAATTTTAATTGACAAAATTCAATGAATTTAAATATGGATTTCATAGAAATTTATCTATCGAGGTTGATATACTATGAATATCAATATATTTAAATCTACTATCTATATTGAAAATAAATTCAATTCAATTTATTACTCCACGAGTTTTATTTTTTGTATACTTATTTAATTATATAAAAGAAATACATGTTTTTTGATAAATGTAAACTCTTGTGAGTTTACGATTCGAGTCTACGATACGAGTTTACCTTATCTCCACGAGTTTATTTAAACTCACGAATTTGACAACCTTGGACTCAACCACTCAAAAACCCCCTCATCATGTTGGGTGTTGGGAAATGACATTGGAAGATGAGATTGAGAGGAGAGAGAAAATAAAAAAACATGTGTAGGCATATGTAGGTGATTGATAGTGGGCCAAAGTGAAAAAGTTGTGAGAAGGGGTAAAGATGGAAATGAAAAATAAAACAAGACCAATTTAATGATGTAACCGCCATTAACCGTCATTCTTTGTTATGTACAATAGGGACGGTTGACGACTTATAAATAGGACCGGACTTATAAATAGGACCGGAGGGAGTATAATATACCAACACAATTATAATAAGTAGTGGCAGGTTATGGGTAAGTATAACATGCACATACCTAAAAGAGGTAGAAGCAGATAGCGATCCTTTCCCTATGGTCAATTTCCTGAACATTGACTCTGGTTCATCAAGGAGTTCTAGTTCAAGCAAGGCATCATCAATGGCTTCAGCCAAGTCTTTATCATCACCAGCATTATGGAAGCACTCTCTATTCTTAGCATCAACCACAAGGTCTCTCCAAATAGAATCACTATTTATCAGAGTCGTTGCATTCCCCAGTATCCACAAACAATGCCTGCAGAAAAATATATCAAACCAAGTTCAAATCAATAATATATAGATAGACATATATGATGATAAAAATTCATTAGTGACATACCTAGCACGTGTCAGCGCCACATTTGCTCTTCTTAAATCATTGAGAAAACCTACTTTCCCATTGCCATTAGACCTCACTGTAGAGATTATGATGATATCTTCTTCACCGCCTTGGAAGCCATCAACAGAACGAACACTAACATTGAAGTTAGGATAAAAAACTGAACTATACTTCTTAACTTTCTCCTGAATCTCATAAACCTGAGCATTATATGGAGATATGACTCCCACACTGACTTTTCTCTTTGTATTGAGAAACTCTGCAGCAAAAAAAATGGTAATGAATAAAAAGTCTTCTTATTTAGAATGATTTGAATAAGAGGGAGTATAAGAGAGACCTTTATGAAGTCTTTGAATGATTTGAGAGATAACAGATGCCTCAACAGTGTTCTTGAAGCTATAGCCTCGTGGACCAAATTGCTCTTTTCCTTTGGCTATGTTGATAAAAGAATAGGCCCCATACATTTCTCCTTCAAGAAAAATCTTATTGTAGCTTTTCATTCTGACATTTGGAGCATCAGAAAGTTTTCCATCATAGAATTTTTTATTTGGAAATAAGCTGATTGATGGATGCATTCTGTACTGCACATTCAGCAAATGCTTCTCATATTTTAACAATACTAGCCTCTCAAACAAGCTTCTCCCAAATTCAGCCTCCTTAGAAACCTAAAAAACAAGTTTCATCACTATGAGCATATTAAGCAATAATCATCAGCAAGTGCTAACATAATCAAAATCATTAAGAATGGGAAAGAAGCTCAAGTACCTCGCTTTTAACCAACGCCGGGAGCTGCCTCTCATCGCCTATTAGAATAGCATGCTGTAGGCCTGGAACTTGTAGTGGAATGGTTGATTCACATTCTTTGAGTTGAGCTGCCTCATCAATTACCAGAAGCTGTAGAGGTGTCATTCCTTCAATGTACAATCTTGTAGAACTTGTTGCTGTGCAGAAAACCAGGCATGCATTGGACAAGCAAAAATTCGCCAACAAATATTTTTCTGTAATCATTGGAAGAGTAACTGATTGAGAAAGTGACTTTAATATCTTAATGCACTCTTGTCTTGCAAAGCTTGAGCCTCCAAAGATATTATCAATACTTTCTCCAACTTCATTGTCAGCAAATTCATTCTTGACATTGGTTTGGCGCATGAATCTTTCAATGTACTTAAGCAAATCCAAAGCTCTTAAAATGCTCTTTACCACCTCAAGAGAAATGCTAGATGTTGGTAAGTGTGTGTACAAGGTTCTCATGCAGAACTGGAGACTCTCCTTAATGGAACTGAATCTACTCTTCACAAATTGCTCTAATGTGATGACTTTGTTTCTCTCATCAAGCTTATATGAATTGTACTGTTTTTCAATATCACTATAGTAATCTTTCACATATTGCTCTAGTGTAAGAGGACCATCATCATCATCCTTCTCCTTCATTAGATTGTGCAGACGACATAAATCTTCTATATAGCTGCTTTTTTCCTTAGCGAACTCTTCTAATGACATAAGATCATGTTCCTCATCATCAACATTCTCTCTAATTAGATACAAACGATATTGTGCTTGAGGGTCTTCAAGCAAGTTGGTCATTGATTCCAAGGAATGTGTCCATCCAGTCAATGGAGCAAAACACTTCAAAAGCTTCTCAACACGAAAATCAAGAAAGACATCGCGAAAGCCTTGATAACCTTCAACTTTCATACGAGAGCTGTTGCCAAATAGCACAATGTCACCAAACCCATAGGTGTCATACTCAACTGATGAGTCTTTCACTATTCTATGCAACCTTTCTGCTACTTCCAACACTGCTGTGTTAGTTGGAGCACATGTTAATGTTCTGATGTGTAGTTTGAGCAGAGAATATAACAAGGAAGCAGTTGTCTTTGTTTTTCCAGTTCCTGGTGGGCCCCATATGAGCTTCACAGTGTTCTTATGAGAACATCCCTTCAAAGCAACACAGCTTGCAACTGCATCTTCTTGAGACTCGTTTAGATCCTGAGATCTTATTATGGTTTGTGTAGTAGAATCTACATTGAGATTTTCCCCAGAAAAGCAAATATTGCAGTTTGCTCCATTCTGTAAAATTCAGACCAAGCAGTTATTAGCAATTGGCTTTAATTAGAATATTTAGCTTTGAAAGATAGATATACCATGATACCTCAGTAACATAAATTTCATATCAAGTCTGTGTGATGGAGGGAAAAGTGGGAGGAAAGATAACTTCTAAAGTGGAAAAAATTTTTTTACTATTTTTGAGATTTTCCCCTCATGGTATTCTTTCTTCCTTATAAAAACATGGGGGTAACTTCCGGTTTGGAAACACCTACAACCACTTACAAAAAAAATGCTATTCTGCCTTTTTACAGCTCAAACTCATTTAACATTAGCTTATTAAAACACTCACTAAATGAACTAAAGCATCCATGTATGAATAAACACAAATGGCTAACATGCTTCTGATATTACAGAAAAGCTCATTGTGTGGAATATTGGTATTGAATATTGATAGTAAGATGAAAATGTGATAAATGAATTAGTGGTTCTTACAATGGAATCAGCACGTAGCACATTCTGAATAATGTTATTGTTAGATCCCTCAATCTCGGAGTTCAAGGCTTTCCAAACACGAACATAGGTAATCATGTTCAAAAGGTAAACAGCATACAGCTTCTGATTCTCCTTGATCCTCGCACCTGGTTCCATATCCATGAACTTGGATGACAGTATAGGAATCTTACCAGAACTGTCATCTTTTGTCCCAAGAACATAGGCAATATGGTAATATTCTGTGGGCCTATTCAAGTCATCTATGTTCTTTGGCTTTCTATCTGTGAAGGCAATGAGATCTCCAGCCTGAGGTTCATAAGGTGCAATGCCTTTCATATCAACTTCATCAGTAGGATTCTTCACTCTAATAATATACTCCTTATCTTTGGAAGATTTGAAGAGCTTTGTTGTTATATCCATCTCTACAGATATGATTTCACAGATAGGAGAAGTAGACACTCCTTTCAAACTTGAACAAAGATCACTGTGTGTTTCCTCTATCAATGCAGGAATAAATGATTCCTTGTATTCTGTCACCGATGAGAATGTCTCTGGGATCTTCTTTACCTGAGGGAGAAATGGAAAAAAAAACATTATGTTTATAAAAATATCACCTTAATAGTACTTAGTTCTTCATGCATAGATTAAACGAGGAAAAGTAAGAACCTTGTGTTTGCAAAGATCATTGTTGAGGACATCCTTTAGAGTCCATGAAAAAACATTTCCAACCAAACTTGCTAGTTCTTCACTGTGTATCTTGCTCTCCATTTCTTCACTCAGAGGAAAGTGATTAGCAGATAAAACAACACAATATGGCGACTGAAAAATTCTCTTTTGCTTTTTATAATGGAAATGACAAAGCACAAGTACAGAAACAAACAACTTGCCTGTGAAGAAACTAATGAATAGTTTGCAGAAAAGAGGATTCTCAGGATCTATGGGCCTCTATCAATCAATCAAAGATCAAAAGAATGATAGTAAAAGCATATTGGAGATGGACGGTCACGTTACTTGGATTATAAGGGTGTGGAAGTGCCAGTACAGGTCATTTGCTATTTGTATTGCAAAGGTAATCTCTTCAGTTTTGTAAGGTTTGAGGTTTTAGTTGGGTCCTTTTATATAATACTCGTCTTCATATAAGTTACTAACTACACAGTTTTCACATACCAAAAAATGATAGTTGGATCTTAAAATTCATGTTAAATTTTCCACATTTTCCAAATTCACCCTTCATTAAATGATATGTTTCACATTTTCAATTTTGAATCTCTATTAATAATAGGGGTAAAGTGAGAAAAAATATTTAATAGAACGGTTAGTGACTTATATTAAGAAAAAAAATTATAGATAGTTTGTGACTTATAATAAGGAATGTAAAGAGTACACACATATACATATATACACATACACACACATGTGTGTGTGTATATATATTTTTGATTTCATATATATATGTGTGTGTGTATAAATAGAGAGAGGGGTGTTTTAAGGTGGCCAAAACTATTGAACTACCCCAAATTCGAATTTTTTTACGCTATTGTTTAAAAGAAATTGTATTTGTTTATTTATTTTCTTTTTAATCGATGAGATTCTAATATTGAAGTAGGGGGTAAGGGGATGTTGACTTGAAGTCAATTGCAAGTCAATGTGACTGGATAATCAAGAGGGGAGGTAGAGAGAAACTCCGCTTTAATTTTGGAACAATAATGTCTCTTCTTTCTAAGAAGACCTTGACTAGGAATAGTTTGATACTTTTTTATATTCAATAAAGCTAGATTTTTTTTTTATGTTTTAGAATTTTGGGCATGGACACACTATGCAGTGTTATAATTTTAAAGAAAAAACTCAAAAAGTAGGACAACATAAGTGTTGGGAAGGTGAAGGAAATATTATGGGTTAACGTAACTTTTGATCCCTAGAGTTTGCATCAATTTTGATTTTAGTCCCTCAAATTTAAAACAAGAAGTTTTGGTCCCTCAAGTTTGATCCGTTAGCACAGTTGGTCCCTGTAGTTTCATAAGGACTTGAATATGAGTTAACAGTGTTAAATATGCTGACATGTCCCTTGTTAAATATGTTGACGTGGCAAATAAAATATAAAGTGTAGATTTTTAAAAGTTAAATAATAAAAAAAAAAACACTTGATGTGCCGATTGTGGTGACGCCGGCACCTGACACGGCGACACTGTCTCACGGATTTTCGGTGTTGGAGCTGATGGTGGCGAAACACTTTTTCGGTTACACCGGCGCCGGCGGTGGTGGTTGGCTTCCATGTTGGTGATGGTTGGGAGTGAGGGAGGGGAGCGGGGGAGGGATGACTTTTTTTTTTGTCTGAAGGGGAGAGAGGAGTTGGGAAGAAGGAGAGAGTGTTTTTTTTATTATTGTTTAACTTTTAAAAATCTAAACTTTATATTTTATTTGTCACGTCAGCTTCCTAGTCATCTTGCCACGTCAGCATATTTAATACCGTTATGGACATGTCAGTATATTTAACACCGTTAACTTATATTCAAGTCCTTATGAAACTATAGGGACCAACTATGCTAACGGATCAAACTTGAGGGACAAAAACCTCCTGTTTTAAACTTGAGGAATTAAAACCAAAGTTGATGCAAACTCTAGGGACCAAAAATTATGTTAACCCAAATATTATTTCACGTAGGATGGTACAAGAAAACAATCATCTTCTGAACTTTTTGACGCAATGCTTTGTCCTTGTTGCTGGCTTTGGGATGTTAAAGAGCATTGCGTATTTCCATAATGACGCCATTCGATTCTTGAGGAATTACTTTAACCTGCTGTTCAAGACTTCTGGTTTATTGAACCTCAAGAATTATTGCACTTATTCTTTGCGCCCATATTTTGATCCACTCCATCTAATATCTAATGTTATCTGAATAATATACTTTATTCTTAATTTGGATTAAAGGTGTATAAATCTGCATTTGAGCTTAATTCATTGTTTGATCAAAATCCGAATGGATATTATTTATCATTTTAAGATTATATCAAATGTTTGCTTTGATATTAGTATTTCAAACTAATGCAAAAACAAAAGAATTTAAAATATTACAATTTGTAATTACATGCAAATACAAATCTAGATATTCAAAGGTGTATCAAATGAATTTTCAAAGTTAAGGGTGTTGAATCCAGTGAAAGAGACTAATCCCGAACAATGTGGCAAACTAAAGTTTGAATCTCTTCTCTTCTCCAAAATATGCTCATATTTAGTGTCTTAGTTTCTCGAAAATAATTGCTTCAAATAAAAAAATATTTATGTTTAAAGTAAAAACAGAAAATAATACTCCCTCCGGTCCTAATATAAAACATAATTGACTTTTTTTGGAGATGTTAAGGCTACAAAATATGTTATTAAATGATGACATATTTGATATATTTTTAGATTATTCACTAGTTTATAGGTTAAATAAACTAGTTTAAGGGGAAAAATTAGGTAAATCAATTTATAATTGACTTATATTTTGCTTTTTTAGGATTTTTCAAAAAAGTAAACTAGGTTTTATATTTAGGAGCGGAGGGAGTAGTTAATCTTTGAATGTCTCAAGCAAATTAATAAATTTAGTTTAAATCATTAATTATTCTTCAATTCGTCCCCACTTTCCAACAATATCGATCATAATACTCCTACTCAATACACTTAGTTACTGTAACCAGTCTTGTTTCTATCATTCAATTCAATCTCTCTCCCCCGAACATGATTACTCAACCATAATCATATCAAAGCACTGATAAAAAAAATAGTACAGTAATTGTTTTATAATCATTCATACTTTATATTCGCATTGGTCTTTCTTATATCCTGTATTCGCAGGCTTTCATGTTAACTGGCATTTGTTTTCCTCATAAATGTTTTTTCTCAACTTATAAATCCAATTGATATGAGTGTGACTATTTTCCCTTGTTAAATATACAAAACAATTAGTATCATTTTTAACATATTCTTAAATAAGGGTAATATCAAAAATATTTATAAAGAAGAATATATCTAATGCTGCTAATAACATAGTGATAGGTTTTTGGTTATGCAGGATAAGTGGCAAAGAAAAAATATGGTACTCCTCTTCAAAAGAACTTTGATAACAAAAGGAAAATGTAACTATCAACTTGTTCATTCAATTGGCATTGGGCTTAGCAGAGTCGATTCAATTGGTCACGTTTCTTGGAGCACAACAAAATTCTTAATGCCTTTTATACAACCAATCAATATTGGTAACATAAAATCTACCGAGCCTCAACCCAAGAGAACACCTCCTTTATTTTTTCTAGGATCCCCTTTTATCAATCACACATCCACTATTCTTTAATTAATGGTTAATCAAAAACACGCTCTTGAACTTTTGTTTGCCAATCAAAACGATAGCGTTTAGCAGTGTGTTTCAACTTTGTTTTTTTTTTATAATCTGAACTGTCTATTATTAAGTGACTTGCTATTTAATAACACCAACGGAGGGATTTTTTTGTACTTGTAAGTTGTAAGTCGTAAATTAAAAGTTACTGTAAAGCGTTTTAATGTTGACCTTTGGCTTATCATTCTTACCTAAACCATATTGAATGTCTCGTTTTAAACCATATTGAATGTCTCGTTTTTTTCCAGTGCAAAAAACATCTTCATATTGCTCATCAAGCGGCTAATACTACTTTTTATCTATTTAGTTCAGTTTCTTAAAACTTTTCGGTTTATTATATCACGTGAAATGTGAATATCACAATTTTTCCCTTTTAATCTGTAAAGTCAGATGATATAAACGTATATAATTATATTTCTTAGCCCATGATAAATACAAGACTAAACTATATATTATACTCCCTTCCCGGTCCTAAATATAAGATCTAATTGACTTTTTCTAGAAAATCCTTAAAAAGGCAAAATAAGTAAATTATAAATTGATTTACCTAATTTTTTCCCCTTAAACTAGTTTATTTTACCTATAAACTAATGAATAATCTAAAAATAACTTATTTCGCAACCTTAATCTCACCAAAAAAGTCAATTAAATCCTATATTTAGGACCGGAGGTAGTATATAGTAATAAGAGGTAGGGCTACACAATTGGCCTAGGCCCATAAAACGACATGACTAAACTTAACTATCAGGCAGGATGAGATAAGGGCATAGCTTGTAGTTCAATATTCAATAGGCCCATCCTGGCATGGACATATTATTTTTTTTTATAAAAAGTATTTTATTTTTTCAAGTAAAAAATACGTCTTATAATACTTAACACTTAATACACCATATTAAAAATACTTTGTTAATTATTTTACTCAATGTTTTCTTTCCTATATTTCATTATTTATTTATTTTATTATTGTTTCATTGATTTTCCCATAATTAAAATGGCTCAGGACCAATATGACATGTCATATGGCTCGAAGGACATGTCCCTATTGATACAAGTCCTAGGTCAAATGAGACTGAGCTGGGCTTTGAGCCCAAAATGCAAGCCTCACAAATTTTTACAAAAGGCTTAGGGCATATGGGAAGCATAATTAATCTGGCCCAGTTTTTGTACAGCTCTACGAGGTACTACAATGTAAAAGCCGAAATAATTCACTATTGATTTTCATTTTTGCTCTTCCATATTTGAAAGAGAGGAGAGAGTATGAGTGTATATTTTTTTTCCCAAAGTGAGTGTATATTATTATCGATATATTGGAAAGTCATATTAATTTTATCCATACTAAATCATTCCACTTTGTTTCCTTGATCTATGTAAAATGGTTAATACCTCATTAAAGTATATTGACCGGAGTAATAAGGAACATAATGTTATGGGAAAACTCCACAAACATCACTTTGAAATTGGAAAACAACGCAATAGTACTTTGAATTTAACAAATATCTAATTGTCCTTAGTCCTTTTTTTATACATTTGACCTAAATCCTTTTGGGGAACATCAAATTTCTATATCTTACAAAAATATACATTGGGTGAATCGAGTTGGGCTTGATTACGAATTTCTAAAATTTCAGGAATTGATTTATCATTTTCCATTTCTAAATGAATTTTTGTGGCATTTAAACACTTTTAGTATTGGGCCAATGTGCAAAAGAAACCATCAAGTTTGCTCTAAGGTGGGCCCAACAACGTGTAATTTTTCTTGGGCAAAAAATGCTTACACAATTAGACCTAGCAAATCAATATTCCTCGTGAGTTGTGCCCATGTTGTTAATTTTCATCTTAGCATCGTCAATTTTAGTCTATTTTCAACATTAGGGAGGACGAGAGTGATATGTGACAATTAAAATTGGACAACTCAACACTTGGGAAAATTGAAAAAAAAAAATCTAAGGAGGTAAAATGAAACATGAAAGTAGAAGGCAAAACAACGATATCAACTATCTTCCCTATGCTATACTTCATCAAATCCTACTTCATCTCCTTATAAAAATTGTCAGCAAAAAC
Source organism: Mimosa pudica (assembly GCA_029929735.1). Taxonomy (NCBI): domain Eukaryota; kingdom Viridiplantae; phylum Streptophyta; class Magnoliopsida; order Fabales; family Fabaceae; genus Mimosa; species Mimosa pudica. The sequence continues at coordinate 12,134,265 of JAKELP010000004.1, read as the reverse complement.
TGGTGTTGCTTCAAAGAAATGTTGCTTCCAAGAAATGGAGACCCTTTGGATCACATTTCTTGATCTCGACTTCACAACACTTGATTGCTCTTTCAATTTTTACACCACTCATTTAGATCTTTAATAATGACTCGATTGCAATGTCCTACTATAAACTAGTTCTTTCTCTTCATAACAAAAAACACCATTGATGTTTCTGCCATAAGTTTCTCACTATTAAACCATTTAATCATATCATTGTCCAGCAAAACATTAGGTAAGTGTGTTTTCATTTCGGAAACTTTAAGAGCGTTGAAGTTTTTTTGAACTGAAAAGAGCGTTGAAGTTAAAATCATGTTATACTGGTTTTCGTCTTCCTTCCATAGATGAGTCGAACAACTCATCTATGACTTGCCCTACAAATTCAAGTGATTCCTTAGTGACCGTCATTCCCAGGAATAAGGGAAATTGTAACACAACTTGTTGGATAATTAACATCTCTTTCTTTAACTTATAACTAAAGATGATAATCGATTTACTTTTCTTAATTGAGAAGACAAACACTAACCATTGGCAAAAAAAGAAGACAAACACTAACGACTTGACATTAAGGGGCATCAAAATCACCTCTCAACTAAATCGTACACATTATAATACTAGGCTACCCATTAATGAAAAAATCATTTCCCAATTTTCAATCTTTCATTTCATACACCAAATTGTAGAAAGTCAATCTTTGCTTGGAGAAGAAGCCGCGGAAGCATCCAGAAACAAATCTTTGGAATAATCTGCGTGCTTTCCCCAACTCAACCGATCCATCGATTTTGAGTTTATAAATACACACAACACAAATACACCTAAAAAAACAAACACGCACCTATTAATACCATAACTATTAATACCATCCCTCCCTCCATTTTCTTCCTTATCTAATTCCCTCAATCCCCAAAAATGGCTTCTTTAGTGGAATTGCTTCCCAAAGAATATGGCTACGTGGCCATCGTCCTCGTCCTCTACTGCTTCCTTAATTTCTACATGGCTGTTCAAGTCGGCAGAGCCCGCAAGAAGTAATCTTTCCCTATTTTCAACAACCCCTTTTCGATTTTCACACTTTTATTTTGCTTACAATGTGTTTGTTCAAATTCCTCACAGGTACAAAGTCTTCTATCCCACCCTTTATGCCTCCGAATCCGAAAACAAAGACGCCAAACTCTTTAACTGCGTCCAGGTCTCACTTTTTATTCCCATCCCATATATACTCCCTCCACTCCTAAATATAAGACTTAATTTACTTTTCTAGAAAATCCTTAAAAAAGCAAAAATAAGTTAATTATAAATTGATTTATCTAATTTTTTCCCTTAATCTATTTTATCTATGAACTAATGGATAATCTAAAAATATATCAAATTTGTCATCAATCTCTCCAAAAAAAAGTCAATTAGATCTTATATTTAGGACCGGAGGTAGTATATATTTTTGGGTTTTGTTTTGTTTTTTTTATTATTTGTGTTATTATTGTTTTTTTTTTTTGGTGTAGAGAGGGCATCAGAATTCGCTGGAAATGATGCCCATGTTTTTCATGCTGATGATTCTCGGTGGGCTTAAGCATCCTTGTATATGTTCTTCCCTTGGTGCTGTATACACTGTTTCTCGCTATTTCTATTTCACTGGTTATTCTACAGGCGAGCCTGAAAATCGTCTCAAGATTGGGTTTGTTTTCTATTATTTTTTCAGTTTTTTTTTACAGTTAATTTCAGTTGTTGTATGGTTTGTGTAATAAAACTGTTATGTAAATTAATGGATGGTTTTGGTTGTAGGAAATATGCGATGTTGGCAGTTTTTGCTCTTATGTTTTGCACTATATCGTTTGGGTGCAGCCTCATTCTGAGCCACTGATTGTGATGTTAGATTATGTACTTTGTTTTGTTACCAACAAGTTGTTGTACCCCTTCTTTCTGTATTGGACTTTGTTGTGTAATCACTAATCATACTATGTCTTGTGATAATTTTACTTTAATTGCAATGTTATGTGAATAAGATGGAAGGCTTTGTATTCCTTTGACTGTTTGGTTTAATTTAGTTTGATCCGTATATAGTCTTATAGTGAATGGAAATTGTACGTTTGATCGTTTGGCGCCTATTGTATGGTCTGATGTGAGCTGTCGATTCTCATTTTTCATAGAAGAGAAATTAAGGTTGACTTTTCTTCGACTTAGGTGGATAACTTGCCCCAGTTTTCTATTCTCAGCTTAGTTGAATGCAGCCATTGTGTGACTATGCTAATAATGCAGAGTGGTTATCACTGGAAAATTGTGAAAGCCTGTTTTCGTTGGAGGCATAATGTATGCGCTGTAACTTGAACTTAGAATGCAGAATAGGTTGTTAATCTTTTTGGGCTTGAATTCTATATTTAGATTCTCATCTTATACTGAATGTGGCTATTATTTTAGGATTGAGCTGTCACTTCAGAGTTTAGACTTGAGTTCATAACCATGATTATGTTTGAATTTCGCCAACACTTAATAGCCACAAAAATTAGCCAACACTTAGAAGTCACAATTTATTGGTGGATAATATAGACTTGTGACTACGGGAGCTGAAATGCAGGGTTCATCTTACTTAAGATTTAAGGCAAGTGACAGAAGAAAGGTATTTTTCACACTGGACTAGAAGCAAGTTATTCAAAAGTAGCTTATATTGTAGTACTAAAGCGGGAGTGCTTTTTTCTCAATTGATCCCTTCCTTGATGTCTTAGTCCCGTACGATCATCTTCGAGAAAGTGAGAGAGACGGGTGTCATGTCAATCTTATGTATCATACATATGACTAAGTGCTAATAAGGTGCTTAGTGAGAGTTTCATGTATATAGTACAATGAAACCACTACACATTTTAATCGACCATAAAATCAAAGAAGGTTTTCATATAAATATGATTTTCACAGGAAGGCCAGTAGGTCGACCTTCCACGAAGATTTTGGTGGATTAAGCCTTGACATGCCTATATCTATTCTCAGTAGATGAATAGAAGATGATCTTAGAACGCTTTTCACAAACTCGCCGGTGGGTCAATAGGGTTTTTAGCTTTTTATCATGTGATGGTGGGAAGTGTAACAAATGCATATATCATATTAATAAGTCATCAACAATATATAATGGTTATCTAGCCACCTCATAGTTAGACTATAACAAGTTGGTCAAAATCAAACATAATATCCTTTTTCAAGATCTTTACCACATGTTCTAAGTCCATCCAACATGATCATCCAACTAAACAATTTCAGTTTAATATAATTATATTCAAAAGCAATATCAACTATTTCAAATCAATACATAATCATCTAATAACATAGACATGTGAGATGGGTGGAAAGTGGTTACCTAGCGCCATGTAAGGAGATATTATCACAATTACTAAGCTTCGTGCACAATTGAGCAAAACACAATTCAATCTACACAATTATATTATCACAGATTGATAACTCTATCAGTTTCTAGTAATGTATTAATAAAACATATACTTGTATTTGTTAGGGTCAAACCCCCTTTTGATCCATAATTTTTGTTCTAATTTGGTTTTTGGTTTCTGATATTTTTTTATGTTTAAAATCGTCAATCCCTCTAGTTTTGAAATGACTAACAGTTGTTAGTATATACTTATGTGTCACTAAATTTTATAATAAAATATATAATTACTACTACACCTATTTTCTCCTAAATCTTAATCCCTCCGTAAGTCCTTTATAACTGTGTTAGAGTTTTTGGGCTTTTCATTCTTGTTTTCGTGGATAATGTATTTTGTTTTTCTTTGGGTTCGAAGATATGATCCACAGTTAATTTCTGTTGTATGGTTTGTGTAATGAGACTTCTTTGTGAATTGATGGATGGTTTTGCTTGCAGGAAATATGCGATGTTTGTACTTTTTGCTCTTATGTTTTGCACAGTATCGTTTGGGTACAGCCTCATTCGAAGCCCCTGACCCAGATTGTGAATTTGTGATGTTAGATTCTGTACTTGGTTTCATTACAAAGTTTTTGAGAAAATCTCAAATAAGTCCCTCCGAATATCCAAAAGTACAAGTGAGGAACATAAACTTCCAAAAGGACCTTGAAGGAACCAGCACCTATCTGTCATTTTAAAATTTTGCAAAAAGACAAAATTGTCCTCATCCTAAAATACAAATTCCTACCCCACCCTAAACACACACTAACACCCACCCTCTTCTCGCAATTTGTGTTTTAGGATGGGGGCAATTTTGTCTTTCCGCAAATTTTTAAAATGATAGATAGGTATTGGTTTCTTCATGGTCCTTTTGGAAGTTTAGGTTCCTCACTTGTCCTTCTGGATATTCGGAGGGACTTATTTGGGATTTTCCCCAAAGTTTTTGTACCTCTCTGTTCTGTTTTTGACTTTATTGTGTAATCATAACATGTCTTGTTAAGAATATTGATATGGTTGAAAATAAGATGAATAATGAAGGAAATTAGCATTATTGAAGATTATACGGAGATCTATCTAACACACATGGGTTGTTAATTATCCCACACATGAGGTGATGTGATTACAACACCAAGTTATCCCCTCCCTTTATTTGGAGTGGATTTCTTAATACTCTAAAATATGATGATTAAGATCCTCTTTATATAAAATATTAAATTAACTAACCCTCTTATGAGTTATGATTAGTTAACTAATGGAACTCTCCAACGGTTGTGATGATTTAGTTTAATTGAGAATTTGAGATGGTTTGTGATTAAGATAAATGGTTTGATCTTTGGGCTCTCTGTATCTATTAGAGCTGGTTGGAGATTATTATGTTTTGGATTTTTGGTTTAAATTAACTTAATATGTATAATTGTATATAGTCTTATAGTGGACAAAGCATTGTACTCCCCTCCAATCTTAAATATAAGATCTCTTCCAACTTTTTTTGTGTAAGTGAATGGAGCAAACTAAATGAATAAACTATAGCATAAGCCACATGTAATTGGATAATATGTTAGTTTTTAAGTATAATAAATTAGTTTTGAGGAAAAAATAATTATAATCATTTCAAAGTGGTTGATTTTGCATCCTTAATTTCTCAAAAATGGTTAAATGAATCTTATAATTAGGATTGGAGGGTGGATATGTTTGGTGCTGAGTGCCTATTTTTCTTGAATGGGTCACTCTACAATCTGGTCCAAATCTTCTTCCATGAGAAGTTGTGAGCTGTCGATTCTCATTCTTCATGAAGTAGAAGATAAGATTTAAGAATGACTTTCTTCAACGTACGTGGGTGATATTTTTTTTTTTGTCAACCCTTATGTCCGGGATTACTAGCCTTAATTCTCAGCTCACTCAAATACAGCCACGGTGACTATGGGAATAATGCAGAACGGTCATAACTATAAAATCATGAAAGCTTACTCAAATAACTTATTTGTAGCGAATAATTTAATTTAATTCTAGGGATAAAGGCCAAAAATACCCCGGAAGTTTCCACCCATGAGCACTGAGTATATGGAAGTTTTCCAAGGGGCAAATATACCCTGGAAGCAATAAAAATGGGGCAAATTTGCCCTTCCGTCAAAGATACTAACAGTCAACCGTTGATCAAAAATTTCCCAAAACATTTTTGGTCAACTAACCGGTTGAGTGTTAGTGTCTTTGATGGAAGGGCAAATTTGCCCCATTTTTATTGTTTCCACGGTATATTTGCCCCTTGCAAAACTTCCATATACTCAGTGTTCATGGGTGGAAATTTCCGGGGTATTTTTGGCCTTTATCCCTTAATTCTAATAGACAGTGCATAATATGTAGCTCTATTAGAACTAGGTGAATATCAGTCCAATGGGAATTAGCTCTATTAGCACTCCCATCATTCGAATCTAGAATAGCCAATTGTTTATGAGCGTTGGATTATCGGGTGTTTAACAAAAAAGAAGGAAACTCTAAGCTATCGATCATAATGTTACTTCTCATGGAATAGAAATTAATAAAATTGACTGTCTTCAACTTAATGCTAGATTTGATCCCAAAAAAAAAAACTTAATGCTAGAATGGTCATGCCTAGTCATGAAAGCCGATGCTCATTAGAAGCATAACGTAAGTTGTGGGAATTGAATTCAAAATGAAAAATAAGTAGTGGCAACGATTATTTAAGCCAAATATGTGCCAATGTAAAAAGATACTAGTTACCATGTTTACGATTTGATAATGGTCAAACAAGACACAATAATATCAAACACTACATGAAGATAACCGTTCTTGGGCGGGATACAAACTTGTGATCTTACATCTAGAAGTATAATTCATGGGAAGTAACAGAAGCAAGGTATCTTCTCTTTTTTTTATTTTTTTAGACCAGAAGCATGATATTTAAGAGTAGCTTATAATGTACTAAAGAGGGAATATCTGTTCACTACAAACACAAGTCTTAGTAATTTAGCAGCACAAGACATCCATTTCAGAATCTCAAGTAGAGGTTACTAAACAAGTGTTGAGTCAAGCATGGACTGCAGGAGGCATGTCAATGGCTTTGGTGGTGGTGGAAGCAGTAGTAGTGTCGGTAGCCGGAGCGTCGAATTTGCTGAAGAGCTTGTAGGAGGAGATTATGGAAAGCAGCACATAGCAAACCACAGCTAGGAAGGTTATGGCCACCGAGGCCGTGGCCTTGTGACAAAAACGGCCAAAATACCCACAAGCTGAGCTCCACATTGTGGCAAGATTCCCCTTCTCAGCCAAGTATAGAGCCTCCGTTGAGACTGACCCAGCACTCAGAATTATGTAGGTGAGAACCTATATATCAACAAATGCATTTCACTTTTTATTACTCAATGGTAAAGCTAAGAACTATAAATGTTCATGTGTATGTGTGTGGGGGGAAGAAATATATTGTTCAAGTACAATTTCAAGTATATTGAACTTAATCATGTGCTATCAGTTGGTATTCTCTATTTTAGTTCCTTCATTAGTAATTTAGGTGTAAGCAGCAAGATATTGATATCTAAGTAAATAAAAAGAGACAAATTGTTACCTGGTCAAGCAAGAAGAAAGTCCAAGCTCTTGACATGGTAGAAGGGCGGGGCATAGCTACAATGACTGCTGAGAGGAGTGAGTAACCTGCACAAATGCCATTGGCATGCACCAAATACCTACGCCATGCCAAAGTAACAAAACCTTGTTTTATCATCATGGTATATTCCTCATCAAGATTTTTATAAATTTAAGTGATATAGAAAAACCCCAAATTAGTATATTCTAATTGTAATGATGCCAGAGGGATTACTTATTTCATGTTGAGTGCCCTCAATTTTAAACTATGTCCCTAAAGATCAAGCTAACTGAAAATCCCATATCACAACATTATTGGGAATTCACAAAGACCAAAGAAGCCAAAACTTAATAAACCATATGGATCTGCATAATTACTAAGGTAGTACCATGTTGACTACTACAAATACTAATGTAATACTACCATGCAGACATTATGAATGATGGGAATGACATGTGAGATCTGAAGTTGAAGATTGTGGAGGAAGATGAAAACAGAGAAGAGAGCCAAAAGTCAAAGTACAGTGGTTGACTTGGGAAATAGGAGAAGGAGAAAGAACCTGAAGGCAGCAAGATCAGTGTAAGCAAGAGAGCCATATTCATTGGTTTGAGAGTCATTAAGCATAAGGACAAGTGCAGCAACAGAGAGGCCTATAGGAATAAGACGAAGGAAGGTCTCAGAAGTACGAAGAGCAGACGAGGTTCCATGTTCTTCCTCAGCTCTAACAGCCACAGGTGGTGCAACTACACTGCCTTTCTCCATGGTAGAAGAAGATAAAGAAGAAAGATCACTTGAAGAAGAAGAAGAAGAAGAAGATGATGATAGTGATGGTGAAGAATACAAGAGGAGAAGTAAATAAAAGAAAGGTTGAAGAGTAGGCTAAAGGAGGTGGGGGAGGCAGGTGAGGTGGGGGAGAGCATTGAATGCCATTAAGGCCATGAAAATAAAGAAGCCACGCATTCCAAAGGCAGATAGATAGGCCTCTCCTCCTCCCTTACTTCCTCCCATGCTTCATGCTCCATATCTCCCCTCACTTCATTTTCTTCTACCTGATTTTGTGCAAGCTAAGCCTACGTGATTTGGTTGTATCATTCTCCATTTTTTAAAAAGGAATATAGTACTGAACTATATCTATAATATAGTTCAAAGAAGGTCAATAGGCACGCCAGTGAGGAAATTGGACCAAACAACTTAGAGTCCAATTAAAAGAGGAATAAGAAGACCAAGACAAACGCTCGGTGAACTCATAGAAAGATATCTACTAGTGAATAATATGCTCAAAAAATTGGTGAATGATAGATTACAATAAGAATGTTGTATGATCTATGTAGCTGACCTCACTTAATGAGATAAAATTGTTGTTGTTGTAATATTATGTTAAGTTCTTTAATTACACATGGCAATGTGTCTTGTATTTTTTTATGTGGGGTTATGGTTAAATGAAGAGCTTGACTTAATGTATATAAAGAATTTGGAACATGCGTTTTTTTCAACAAAGGGATAATGTATAAAAGAATCTTGATGCAAGTTTTGTTCGTTCAAAAAAGCTATCCTGAAACCTTGCTTACTCAATATGATTATCTCCTCAAAACTTGGTTAATCATTTGTCAATATAATGTATAAAAGAAACTTGATGTATGTAGTTTATGATTTGATTGATCGTTAATGATTTTGTTCAATTTTATGTTTACAAGGGAAGCTTATTATAATGTTACTGAGCATGTTTATTTCAAGATATAAAGAAAAATGTTAAGTGCAAAAATGCTCATGTAATTGTCACGAAGGTGTAAAGATGCCCATGTAAAATTTTTTGAACCAAAACTGCCCATTAAATTTCAAAACTGAGACAAAAATGTCTGTCACAGTTAATTTTTTTTTACTTTTGACGCATCATTTTTTGTCGATGTATTTTTAACTAAAACATGTGGTAAGTTTAAGTATTTATTTTTTCATGTGTGATGATGACGGGACAAAAGATGGTGAGTGAAAAGGTAAAAAAAGGTAACTGTGATGGGCATATTTGCTCCAGTTTTAAAATTTAATTAGCAGTTTTACTCCAAAAATTTTACATAGACAATTTTTCATAATTATGTGGGCATTTTTGCACTTTAACCCATAAAAAAAATCAGTTTTACTTCAAAAGAATAGTTTAATCTGTTTTGGATCTTTGGGCCAAAAAAATTGAATCTTAAAAATATTAAGTGAATGTATATTGGAAAAATTAATTACAGATCCTGAAAAAAAAAATTTAATTAAGATGAATGCTCACGAAATTGTTTCACACTGTTAAAATTTGTTATCGTCAACCAAAAGATATTTACGACACCATGGGACATTACCGTAAGTAAAACACAGCACATCGCATTTAAAGCGCTTAAAGGGATAATCAATATAAAGTGTTTTTCGTTTCCCCCTCAGCTAATATGGTACGTTTATGTTGAAAAATAAATTCTAAAGTTGGCGTGATTTTATATTTATTGCCATCTATCCACGACCACGAGCATGTACCATATGAATGTATAGATAAAGAGATTTTTTCCTTAGAAACATATAGCCAGAAGCGTGTTAAGTGAGGGTGATAACATAAATGAAGGGACTGGCATGAACTTAAAACACGTTCACGGAAAGGGACCTGCTACTCTGTTATGGTCACCCTCCCATGCCCACTCCCACTTTAATGTGTTCCGATTACAAAAACGTATGCCCATCCCACGCCAATATTCTTTTAAGAAACAAAATTTAGAACATTAGGTAAACTGAAACCGACCTTCACCAGAGATATGAGATATGACACGACACCAGATTCAAGTATGGTTACAAATCTTCCACAAACAATTTTATCACATGGACAACAGAAGTTGAACTCAGCTTAGTGACTGAAGAGTAAACTTCTTACTATTAATATAACTTTTGATCAATAAAAGTCAATTTTGATTTTGGTTTCTTGACTTTAAAATTAATAGTTTTAGTTATTAAATTTTCGGCCATTTTTTGTTTTGATCCCACAACTTTAATATTGGTGGTTTTAGCTCCTAAACATTCAATCAACTTTGGTTCTTAGTCTCTGTATTTTAAAAAACTTGAAAAAATTTAAAATTCAAGGACTGGAATCAAAATGTACACTGAAAGTTCAAGGATCATGATCAAAATGATTGAAATTTCAAGAACTAAAGGCACGAATTTTCAAGTTCAGGGGTCAAAAACAAAATTGATAGAAAGTTCAAGACCAAAATTATCAATTTTAAGTTTAAAAATTAAAACCATAACTAAGTGAAGGTTCAAGATCAAAAGTTATATTAGCCCTAATTAAATCAATTTGCGTTGTGTTGTCTAAAAAAATCAATATTCATACATTCAGAGTCCTTTTCATTTAGAAATGGTTTCCATCTATTAGTATGTCATATACTTTTGTTCATGCCATAGATTTACATTGGAAAATGACTAGCATTATGCCACAACACAAGTTATTGGAAGAACCACACCTCAAAAGCTAGCTGTTGAGGTGGAGGAGCCAAAAACTTATAAGACCTCCTCCTTTGCGAGGAAACCTCTCTGATGTGGGACTTGTAAAAATTATTTATGCAAACAACATAGTTTTTTATATATATAATTCTTCATTTTGTCATAAATATAAGATCATTTGGACTTTTCTTTATAGAAGGTAAAAAACAAATTAGGCAACTAAATTATAATATGTATTATATGTAATTTTGAGAAACAAATTAGTTTTGAGAAAAAAATTTAATTATATATACAGTTTAGATTAGAGTGATTAATTTTGCATCTCTAGTTTCTTTAAAAGTTCAAAATGATCTTATTATTATTATGACTGGAGGAAGCAAATATTAGAGTTCATATGTGTATAGAAAGTAGAAATATAGAAACTTTTTTTTTGTCAAAATAAAGAACATAGTAATAGATCCAAGCCTACTTAACTAGCCCATTTATGGGGAGGGATAAATAGCGGCGATTTCAGTGGAGGCGGACTCAAACTTTTATGAAGTGAAAATTAGAGAGCTAAATCTTATATATATATATATATATATATATATATATATATATATATATATATATTAGAGAACTAAATATAGTTTCACTCTTACTGTATTCTTTCAAGTGATGATAACATATCTTGCTCTTCCTGTGTGTTATTACTTCCCATTAATTCCATGCATACAGTGAACCACTGTAAAAAAACATGCAGATTGGTCAATGATTTTGTCACAGATAGTGTGTGTGTGTGTGTAAGAACTCACATATATGTGAGACTTTTTTTACCTGACATATATGTGAGATATCGCGAGTAGTTCATTTGTAATCTCATATCCTGTTACGTTACTTGTCCATCTGATAATAAAAACACTCAAGATTAAGAAATCATAAGTACAGTCTTTAGACATGGAGGAATAAAGTCGAATAAACCACCACTATAGCTTCTCTGTATTCATTAAGCGTAGAGGCAGAGAAATATAATTTAACCAGTCAGAATTAGCTTCAAATTTTTAAACTTGCTTTCAATTAATTTTAATAATTGATGTCACATTTAACTATTAAAAGTTAACGGATGCCAATAAAAAGGTAGAATAGTTAATCAGTGAAGTTTGGCTCCTCCTATATTCTTTTGGGACCACGGGTCGTCGTCCCCGTATATTCGAACATTGAATTATTTGAATATTATTAGCACATGAAAATTCATAATTTTGAAAACTCCTTACAAATGCATGGACCCGTATGGATCAACTTAACATTAAATTATTTGAATCCTATCCTCGTGCCTAACAGATATTTTAAACACAGCCGCCTATCTACTTGAAGAGAAATTATATAATAATGATAATTAGTGAGCTTGTTGATGACGTGACAAACGGCACTATTCGGTGTATGCCATGTAGGCCTAAAACTATTGATTGGGCTTTAAATTCAAGCAAGTAGATGGAACAAGCCCTAAAAGTGAAGCCCACACATTCCAGGTTTTTTGCTTTCTCATTATGATAAAAGTCATTGCACCAAAGAAAGGCCCAAATCAGAGATCAGGAAATAAAATCTCAGTACAATACCAAAAGTATTTTGTTTTAGGCTTCTTATCGCAGTTGTCTGTTTCTGGGTCTTGTTAACGTTGGCAACAGTCATTATCCTCTGATGCAATGCTGCATGTGCATGGTTTTTAATATTTACTGCCATCGGTTCTCAATACTCCGGTGCTGTGAAAGTTTGTTGGAGTGGCATTTGATCCTCAATTTAAGATATCAATCTTAAATTTATAATTCATTTAAGTATCATATTAATTATTAGTATTAAAGAGTTTTAGCTAGGAAAGTTTTAATTGTGTCCAACAAGAAACCCGAAACCCAAAGGGTTCGCCCGCTATTTTTGCCCATTTATGGCTCGACAGGTTAATATACGTGTGCTAGGCCTAAATAACAAAGTGTTTAAATATATAAAGATGGTGGATCAATGTGTTTAAATTTTTTGCCTAAATAACAAGTAATTCAGGTGGGTTGATAAAAAAATCAAGTGCGAGATGATCATGTAGGTCCTTATGTTGTTACTCCCTTCGTTCCTAAATATAAGATCACTTTGGCTAATTTGGAGAGATTAAGGAAGACTTTCCAATGAATTAAGATTACATGATCTTCCCAAAATACCCCTTACTTAAATTTAAAAGACAAATAGGGATTTGAGAGAGAAGTGAGGGAGCTAAGAAGTATAGGAGTAATTTGGACCAAAATTGAAATAAAATAGAAAGTGATCTTATATTTAGGAACTTATCCACTTCCCCAAAGTGATATTATATTTAGGAACGGAGGGAGTATTACATAAAAATAAATGGGTTAAATAATCAAAGGTTGATTTGGCCAAAAAAAAAATAAGCAAAGGTTGATTCTTTCGTATATAGTTATGTACCATGGCAACCAGCTTTTCTTCTGTCATCTTTTTTTTTCTAGAACTTCTATGTCATCTATGTACATGTGATGCTAGTATTTTAAACTTTAAATAGAAATTTTAATATTTGTTCATCCCATTTAATATGGTCAAGGACTCAAGAGTTAGATTAGATCATCCCACATTTAACCCGCCCTTATATTCATGCCTTTTAATATGGTTTAAATGGATTAATAAAGCTCGGTATATAGACTTGTCCATACTTGTCTAATATTAAATGGGCGAGTCAGAGGTCGGAAGTCCATACTTATCTAATGTTAAATAGGCAAGCCATAGCTTGGGTTCGGATTAATAACCAACTCATCCATTACTCACCCCTAATTTCAAATGGCATTTTATAGAAAAGAACGTTTCTTAAACAATTATCTAGTGCCCACAAGAACATACAAAACAAAAAGAGAGAAGGAGGAGCTCGCGCTTGGTTCATCTGCAGAATCTTTTTTTTTTTTTGGCCGAAAAGATGTTCATCTGCAGAATCTGCCTTTATAGGCTATGTGTTCATATAATGCAACTCACACATGAGGTGAGAATCATCGGTTATTAATTGTATTTTTTTTGCCAGATATTAATTGTATCTACTTTTTACGTGGCGTATCATTGTACTCGTGGAACGCACTCCTCGCCTAGACTTATTCTTTTGTCCAAGGTCACAACTCACAAGTTACATTATATACACTTGGCCAAAAAGTTACATTATATACACTTTCACTTTCTTCCATATGAAAATAAGAGTCTTTTAGTTGGCCAAAAAAAATAAGAGTCTTTTAATTTTGGCCCATTCATATATGTCATTATATAAAGAGGTAACCGTAACTATGTTTGTGGTGATAGTCGGGGGAAGATCATGTTTATTTTGATAAAATGTAAGCTAAGATAGATAATAATGAGAGGAGAAATTAAATGCAGAGTTATGAATTATGGGAGTGTTGAAACAAGGGAGGGATTTGCATTACCACAGAAAAAGGGATGCATGAAATGAGGTTATAAATCAGAATAGAAGAAGACATCATTATGATTAAAGGGCACAATAATGATTCATGGAGCTATAATGGCAACCACTCAACGGCAAGAGGAAGTTCTACCAAGAAAGCTGACGAAAGTCCTTGCAACATTTGTTAATGTACGAGAATAAATATTTGGAAATTAAAAAAAAATGGGAAACAGACAAAGATGACATACACCCAATAACACATTGAACACTCACATCAGTTCCAGGCAAGCGCATTAGCGATCTGACATTAATAAATGCTGTCAAATTATGAATAACCCGCTCAAAGTTTTTTTTTTAAAAAAAGGAATAGAGAAGAGGGGAAGGGAATATATAAGATAAATATCACTTCAATTTTTTTTATTAGTAACTATCCGGTTTAATCCGAATTTGAGGGTATGAGTGTTGCCCATATAGACATACAAAAATGTCATTGTAAATGAAAATTTCAGTCTTCATAAGCATACTTTTTGTATCATTTTAAAGAATTTATGTGTATTTTAACACCATTTTTGGGAAACTTGTTTGTTAAAAAGTTAATGTTGGTAAAATTATTGTGCCAACGATATTTTTAGTTTTTTACACCCTTTACAAACTTCCATATACATTTAATTATTCTAACATACAATTAATAAATAAATTTATTACTTTAACCCTCCTATTAAAAAAGAGGAAAGCACTATATACTCTCACTTTATAATAAAGGATCAACTTAAATAAAAATTTTGTTCTTATTACAAAACATAAATTTCCCCATTAATTGTTTTTAACAGTGCCTCATTAATTAATGGATGTCTAGAGTTTAAAAAGTTAAATCAAACCATTTAAGGGGGGTAAAGTTGGAAAATGTAAACTTTGCCTAGATCTAGTAAACCAACTAATACATAAGTATTGATAAATATATTTATCAATCACTCCAAAATTTTAATAAAGTTGTGAAAGTTAGTGTCTTGAGTTAATATATTATTTTTTAATATTGTCTATATTTATTATTATACATTTAAGAGAGAAAATATATATGTATTAATAAATATGAAAGAGAATTAGACGTAATATAGGAAAAACATATTAAATGAAGAGAGAATGTGAAATGAGCTATTAAATTTTGGAGTTTTGACCAAAAACATTCAAATTTTGAACTCTTATATTACGGATTAAAAAGAGTAGTGGTTAGTGTCTCGCAATAAGAAACTAGTTGGAGTACTTTCTTACTGATAACCAAACAAAATTAATAATAACTGAACTAAAAATACACTTATGCTCCCTGAAAATTAAATTTAAACAGAATTATAATCAAAATTATAAAATATTAAAATACACATATATGAAAATCATAATTTGAACAAAATTATTACCAACAAATAAATGTTTACAGAGAAAAACCTCTATCACCACAATTTGCTACCACCAAAACAGGCTACAATGGTGGGATCTCCAATATTGACGGCTATTTTACCAATGTGTTTAATTGTGAATAGTTGACTAGTGCACCTAGAAAATTCTAATTATTTGGGGCATGGGAGTAGTCCTTACAGATTTAAATATTTAAAGAATGCGTGAGAATAAATAAAATACCGAGAGAGAGAGAAGAAGGAATATTGGAAAAGATGTTGAGATTGAAAATGGATGAGGCATGAGATGAGTCCAATAATAAGAGGATGTTACAAGGGTCTTCTAACCCATATGATATATAGTTGAGGTAATTCTTACCCTTTGATTTAAAAAAATAAAATGCTGTTGGGAAAATAGGGGACTAAGAGATTTGGAGGGAAAACACTGAAGAGTGAATAGAAAGCCTGAGGGAGGACATGAGGATCAGCCAATGGGATGGAGATACGTTATGAGTAGGCTCAGAACCTATATGCCAACGTTAACTGTTCAAGTCCTTCTTAGCTTTATTTATTAACATATCAGAATGCTCGCAGAATTTTAAAAGAAAATCGCTGACAATCTCTTTCTTTAAAATTTATTGACCAGAGAACCTCGACTCAACATTTTCAGTGGGTTAAATATAATTGAAAATGGGAAAATGATAAATAAATACTTTAGAATATCTAAAAAGTCAAATAAGGAACTCAAACTTCTAAAATGATAAATAAGTAACTCTGAATTCTTAAAGGACAATTAAGGATCCAGTCAATTATTAATTGCTAGGTTCCAAATGTTAATAATTATGTTTCAATTGTTAATTTTTATTGAAATTCCTTACTTATTCTTTTGGAAGTTTGAGTTGATACTTGTCACAATAAAAGGTATTTATTTGTCATTTTTCCTTGAAAAATGTACTACATCCCCTCATGATTAAATCTTAAATTTATTTGTACATTTATGGCATTTTTCTTTCCATTTTCTAATTATCTATCTTTTTCTCGTATATTCTTTTAATCTTTATTATCTCTCATTCAATTATTTACTATTTTTTCTCACATCAAGTCCTCTCTTTTATGTTCATTTATAAGGGTATAATAAAAATAAATAAATTACATTTCTTGTATATTAATTACTTTTAAAAAACAGAAAATTAAAAAATCAATTAAGATGAGATCTGAGGAAACCCTTAAGTAGATTAAGGTCCCAAGAAATCCCCTAATTACCTTAAAGTAATTACAATTGTTATAATAAATTTTGAGCTATTGATGATTTTTGGTCAGCAATGACAAAGTTTTAAACATTTTTAACATTATTATAAGTATCAACCATAACTTTTCAAACTCTGTTTACCAATAGCTCTTGACTTCACGATAATATTTTTTCTAGGCCTAATTAATCTTCCCTAGTCAATTTTATGGGATTTGTAATCAATTTTGCCCATCTAATTCTAATTTTATAAAGACAAATTTGTTATTTAAAATTTTTGACATGTGCGTGGAGGTTGTTAAAGATTTTACAATAAAACATGTCCTGGCCATTATGTTGGGCAGAATTTCTGAATATGTGCGAGATGAATATGGAGAAGAGAAGTAAGGAGCCAATGAGATGGAGATACGTAATGGTGTATGGTCAGGAAGGGCACATGGAAGCACAGAGAAGAAAGAAATTAAATGGTATTGGGAAGGAAATGAAAAGAAGTGGGTGGCAGGGGCAGTGGTACTGGTAACGTGAAGGTGGTAATAAGATGAAAAGCAAGGTTTGTGACGAGACATTTGTGGAGGATACCCCTACAACCTTTCCTTGATGCTGACTCCTCCCTCCAACCTTTGTCCTTCATTTCCTTCTTTCCTTAGCCTTACCCCTATTCTATCTTTCTCCCTCTCCACATGCTCTCTCTCTTATATCTTATGTTTCACATTTTTTGGGAATGTACCCCTTTCTCAAATTTTTTAATCTTTTTTGTCCTTGGGTGTTTGTGCTGGCTAGATGATAGTAGTAGTAATATTGGTAACTTAACCTAATTATTTTGTGGAATGTTCTCACTTTTAGCGGTCTACGTTGTGATCATTTTTAACCCAATCTATTTTTGGATCCAATCAATGTCTTAAAATATGTAATATTGTAATCAGTGCTTTACTTTAAAATCCTAATTTCAGATGAAATAGAAGATGAATGTTGAAAGAAGGTTTTAAATAGACATATTTGTTCATGCTAGTTAGATAATCATCACTCAATTTATAATATATTTTGGGGTGTTGGTTGCACCAAATAACACTTTTACCTTGAATATATACATACGTACCACTATATTGTCAAATACCTTGGCAAAAAAAATATTGTATCAAATACTTCCTCTAGTCTTGATTATAAAACCCATTTGATGTTTATTTTAGAAAGTATGTGAAATTAATCAATTGAAAATATTTATAATTATTTTTTTCTTAAAACTAATTTATTCTACTTTTAAAGTGACATGTAATATGTTGGTCCCAAAATTAACCAATGATCTAGTTGCATGTGTCATGGTATAATTGAATGGACTAATTTATTTCCCTAACCTTTAAAAGAGTCTTATATTTAAGATTAGATGTAATAGTATAAGATATCAACTCATCTTATTAAGTCACTCATCATTTCATCTAAAACCTTGTTGAACATTTATGTCAAGGGAGTTTGTCAAGATGTAAGCAGGGTATTTTTTTTAAGAAACCAATAAGTAAATTTAAACAATATTTAACTAAAGTTAATTTTATTGCTATAGTACTAGTTGAATTAGTTAACGGAAAATACGTTAGGGACTACAATTTTTAAGAATATTAAATATTTTGTTTCTTACATCTCTTCACACTCTCACTTATAATTGTTTTTTAATTATCTAATCAGAATCAATGAAATCAAGTTAACTCTATAAACTTATGGCAAAAAAACTCAATAAACTTTCCAAATACTTGGAAAATACTAATAGATATTATTCTTAAAAGTAAAATATTTTTTACCAGTATAAAGGTAAAAGATAATAATGGCATACAGCTGTTTTAGAAGAAATGAGCTGTATTTAAGCATGAAAAATAAATATTAAAAATTATAGTATGCATAAGGTCAATAAAACTGTTTATGTATGTTTATGATTCAGAATTATGGTACTTACAAACTACGAGTACTATGCTATTTGTCTTTTAGTGAAGGAAATGTTAAAATGTTAAATGGTTTGCATTAGTACAAGGTATACATTGGAAGTGAAGCAGCCGTGTTGTCTGAGGCGGGACAACACTAGAAGTTGTAGTTGGAGTTGTGTGAACTAAACCCCTCAAAAAAACTGAGCAAAAAACAACCCTCTCAAAAAAAAGTTGCATTTATTTAACCCTGCCCTTTCTGTACATTGATTTGAATATTTGATCTCTCCCTCCCTCTTTCCTCCACGCGCTCCCCCATCTTCAATCTCTTTTTTTTTTTATACATCTGAAATAAACCCCCATCTTCAATCTCTCTTCTCACTACCAAAATTAATTCCGATTTATATAATTCTCTGTTCCTTGTTATTAATTATAAGAGTCATATTAAACAAATGGTTTCAAAAGATGCTTGATATAGGTGTTTTTTTTCTGACAAAAAAAAAGATATAGGTGTTTTTTTAATTTTCTCTTGAGATCGTATAAGTGAAAAATATAGGATAATATTGAATAATGTATTTAAAATGAAATACTTAAGAATGGTAAGAGACAAAATGGCTAAAAAGCCCATAAATATTTTAACTGTCATGTGTAGACTCTTATAAATAAGGGACAGATCTTTCTTATTATATAAAATTCTAAAATTTAAATAGTTTTTCCTTTTTCATATGAGTATAACTAAACTTATTAGAGTATTTTGATGAGTTTTTTTTACACTTTATCATCATTATTCTCTTTATTCGAAATTATTAGAGGTAAAGAAGGAAAAACACATTAAATGAGGAGTGAATATGATATAAACTCTTATATTTTTTAGTTAATCATCGTCTGGTTTGAACTGGACTCGAGGGATAGAAGTATTGCCCACATAGGGAAGATTGCCCTCTCTCTCAATGAGAGAGTTCTTCCCATAATTCGAACACGTGTTCTCATATTGTAGTTCACTTACCAACTCAATTAACTACCTTTTACTTATATTTTAGACTTAAACATAATATTAGTTCAGACACATTTCTACTTTTAATTCCCCTCGATCAAGTCATTCTCTGGCTTCGAAAAATAAGAAAAACATGTTATATTTTGCCTTGTAATAACGACAAAAACAGGCAATAAAAAGGAGGAGTGTAAGACACGCGCTGAGGGCATCAACTAAAGCACTGCCTTGAATCCAGCAGGTTTTTGGAAGAGGTGGGATGGGAGACAGGCATTATCAAACTGTGGATAGGTCCGAATCTCACTGTTCCTCCTCAACATCAAATATCAATCCTCTTACCCATAAGGCAATAATCCCCATTAAAAACAAAATTAATTTTGTTATTTGTCAACCCTTCTTATTATTACCTTTATTACCATAACACCATAATCATTAAATTATATTCTAAAATAAAAGCATAGATTTAATTTTTTTTGCACCCCAGCTGAGGGATATGTTTGTGTTCATACACCCCAGAAAAGTCGCGTCCCTCATATTTAATTTAAGGTTTGATCTCCTTCCCTCCTATATATATACCCCCCTCCCCCCATCAGCTCTCACTCACTCACTCACTCACAAACAAGACCATACCACTTGTTTATTTCCTTATCCTTATTATCCACGCGTCAGATCGAAGCCATGGGTAAAGGCATATTCACGATCGAGGTTGATGAGCCTAAGTTTCTTCCTTATGCTCCCTCTCACATTAGCACCAACTTCAGTTCCACTGATTCCTCTGAAACTGACTCCTCTGAGGAGGTCAGTTCTGGGATTTCACCTCCTGCAAGCAACGATCCAGTCTTGGACATGTCCTCCTTGCTTCTTCAACTCCCCATGAGGCAACAAATTTCCTACATACTTCTTTTGATTCTTCCCACGTTTTTTGTTTCTGGTTTAATTTTTTTTTTATTTTTGCTTCTAAAATACTGTCCCTAACTAAAGTTTTTGTCTTTTTTTTTACAGGAGGGGGCTTTCGAACTTCTACAATGGGAAGTCCCAGTCCTTCACTTCTCTCTCTAACGCTAGGCGCGTTCAGGATCTTGAGAAGCCTGAAAATCCCTACAATAGGATGTTGAAAATGCAGGCTGCTAGCATGAGGAGAAGGCAAAGTCAAAGAGGTGAAACCATCAGTGGAGGAGTTTTTAAGAGTTCCAGGCACTCATGCCCTGATGTCATTGTGATAAAGTCAAAACCCTAGCTCCATGGGGAAGATTCCGTACGGCTTCTATGGCTTCTTTCACATCATCCACCACCACCACAACAACTACATCAGCAACATCAAACCAGACTCCACTCATCTTGTGAATCCATGAAGTCGTACATTGTCTCATTGATGCTCTCTCTATCAATTTGTCATTGTGTGTTGTTCAAACTAACTAGCTAGTGTTATGTGTATTCTGGGGATGCACAGTTAGTTCAGATCCATGTCTGAGGTTGCTCGCTCCCGATTCTGTCTGCTTATTTTGATTAGGTTTGTCTTTTGGAAGAATGTCTATTAAGCATTTTGAGGCTTATACTCGGTGCTTAGACATTATGTTTTAAGATATGTGGTTTGTCCTTCGGTTTGGGTGCACTTGTGTCTGTCCTACTAGGATCCCTAAATGTAATGTTTGATGAACGATAATATAACGTGTTTGTGGATTATTGTGTAAATTTATGCTGTTCTAAATTTTAACATTCATGTTTGGGAGTTGGAGGATATCATGTTTTTGTGATAAGTTAATTAATCATTGGGGGGAAATGTTTTGTTTTTTTGCGGAAGCGATGTTTAGAATCTCTGTCAGAACGGATAGCTTAAATTTCCTCATATGTTGTTCCTGCTGGGTGCAGAGGGGTTCAATGCTCTATTATTGTTTATGATAAAGTTAGTGATAACAGCTTTGGCGACAATTTGGATGTCGATCGTGGAAAGGATTCGGGTTGTGTTTCTAATAAAATAAAACGAAATAAGATGTCTGCTGCTTGTGTTTAACTGCATGCCTAACTAACTTAGACGCTAGTAGTTCCAAAAGGCAAAAAGTGTATCTGACTCTTAAGAACGTTGTTTGCTTCTATCACTGACTTTGCTTTGACTATGGTTATTGTAATATCAGACCCGGAGGATTTGGTTCCTAAATTAATTTTACTTGAAATATTGGTCCAAATTATTTAATACAAAATGGACCGTTTTGAAAAATATTTTGTTTCAGATTTGGGTAACTAAGGGCCCGTTTGGTTCAAAAACATTGCTCATGTGCAATGGTAATCTTGATTACATTACCATATATGACTTGTTTGGTTAGACTTGGTAATGGTAATGATGATTACAATTGTAAAGAAGATTGCATATTTTTTGGTAATGTTCTTTCATAGGGGTCCCCCTATGAATCTTCATTGCAGCCTGAAGTGTAAAATTTCTCTTTTACCCCTACATACACAAAAACTGTTTTTACCCAAATAAATCAACAGTAATTTCATAACCGCCGTCGCCGTAACCACCTCCATCATTGTCACCACCGCCACCACCTTCTATTACTTCCTTCACAGTAATTTCATTCTCTTCTTCATCATCATCATGTTCTTCCTCCCCAAATTTCTCACCATCTCCACCAAAGTCTACTTCCTCCATTGACCTATGGGCTTCCTCCGGCTAATCTTCATCGGCGGAGGAAAATAGCCGGCGAACACGTCCGGCGATGGATCTATAAAGAGAACACGAAGTCGGAGTTCTATCAAAGGCAGCAAAGAAAAATCTCAAATTGCTAGTACGAGTATCTATGAGCTCAATCGAACTGAATTTTCTACATCTCCACTTCTTTCCTATGATGATTCTTTGAATAGTAATAAGCATGTCATTGTCATGGCGGCGGCGGCCGCCGTCGCGGAGGTGACTCTCGCCACCTATCATGCCATCACCGAGGTCGTTAGACTCACCAATGGCACCACCATTGCCTGCATCGGTGGTTTCAGCCTGGTTTTAGCCACCGCGGTGGCCGGAAGAAATATCATATGTAGCCGGAGATGAAGCAAAGGTGACGATTAATGAAGATGGATGAAGAG
The DNA here is from genome assembly GCA_029929735.1 of Mimosa pudica. Taxonomy (NCBI): domain Eukaryota; kingdom Viridiplantae; phylum Streptophyta; class Magnoliopsida; order Fabales; family Fabaceae; genus Mimosa; species Mimosa pudica. The sequence continues at coordinate 12,111,768 of JAKELP010000004.1, read as the reverse complement.
GTAGTTGTCCAGGGAGGAGTGTAGGAGAGGTATTTTCTTAAAGGGTTATAATAGTACTTGCAAATTTTTTTATTTTAAAATTATAAATGTTATTCCATTATTTTTAGAACTTGCAACATCTTATTAATAACCAATCAAATACTTTGATGGTAATAATTATTGCATTGCAATGCATTACAACACATTACATTGCATTACCAAAGGCATCTGTAACTGAACCAAACGGACCCTAAAATTATACTAACCATATGATAAATGTGGTATGTTGATTGGATGATGATTAGACGATTGGTATAGCTGAGTAGGATTCGTTGAATTGTTCTTTGTCTTTCCAAGTATAAAATAATTCTTAAATGCATATGCCCCGCTTAAGTTTTAAATTATTGTCACAGATGATCAGAGCTGTAAAGAAGTTTGATCTGACAATTTGGGAGCAGAACGGGAGAGAACGATGCATTTTTCTTAATAACCACTAGATCAACTTAAAATAGACTAGATTTGATGTTTAGAGCTAAATCAATTTTAGCGTTTTTTTTTAATTTGTCATACTCTACTCTTTTTATCCAAAAGAACAAAAATTAACATTAATTACCTCTTGTCCTTAATAAAAGAGCTATTAAGGGAGGCAAGTTTGCTTCTAACAATATCTTCTAATTATTCTCATTTTCCACAAATTATTCATATAAATAGTCATCAACCGCAAACAAGTGAGACAGGGAGGATGAGAGATAGAATTATGTGATTAGGGTGTATATTAGCAAAATCATGTAATTTTAACTAATTTAACTATCATCATTGATACAATAAAAAATTAGATGAATACGTTGTATATTTAGAATAGCACAAAAGAATAAGGCTACAGAGGATATCAATTCGTCTAATATGCATGACCTTTTATTTAAAGAGGTAATTAATGTTAATTTTTGTTCCATCCCACCCTCTGTTGTCTTTGTCTAAAATAAAAAAAGAAAATTTTCTCACCACCAATAAACTATAAAAGGCTATTGAAACCTTTTATTTTTATTTTAAAAATTTGTTCCGTTTATTTGTATTTTGTTTTTCCTCTATCTTTTTAACATACGGCCCAAACGAGCATTATTCTATTAGGCTATTAGCTGGTTAAGTATATTCCATCCCACCCACTGTTGTCTTTGTCTAAAATAAAGGATACTTGGTACATTTTTAGGCCTAACCGTTAACATCTCCATTAGGGCTACATAAATAATAGGCAGGACTAAACTAACAATGTGCACTAATACTATACCATCAAATTTCGGGCTAACTTTTCTAAACTGGAAACTCAGTCTGAGCCTCTTTAGTTTGGGACCATGATCGGGTGGAACGTGTCCTCCAGGTCACAGGGCATATCCTGTTGGTTTTGAATAATTTTAATTATAACAAAAATTAATGAAAAAAATAATGGGTAAAGACAATTAATGAAATAAATGAAAAAAAACAATGGGTAAAAAATTAATGGAAAAAATAAAGTAAATTAGGTTAAAAATTAATCAAATATTTTATAAGGTGTATTAACTATTAAGTTATATTGATGTATTTTTAAATTGGGAAAGCTGAAACATTATTTATAAAAAATAATATTACCTTCGATCCTAAATATAACACCTAATTGACTTTTTTTGGAGAGGTTAAAGTTGCGAAATAGACTATTAAATCATGACATATTTGATATATTTTTAGATTATACATTAGTTTATATGTAAAATAAACTAATCTAAGAGAAAAAATTAGGTAAATCAATTTATAATTAACTTATTTTGTTTTTTTATAGGATTTTCTAAAAAAGTCAATTAGGTCTTATATTTAGGACCGGAGAGAGTATTATCTCCACGGTATGCCCTTGTTATGTCCCACCCGGTGATTTGATCTAATTTTATCCTAATTGTTATGGTTCCAGGTTAATATGTCCCAAGACCAAATTAACTTAACTTATGGTCAGGCGGCCACGGGGTCATCAGGTTTTGTACTACCCTAATCCCTATATTATATAGTGGTATAAGAGCTTCTCGTAAGTGACATTATACGGAGCGGAGAATTATAGCTTGATTGTAATTTCAAGTTATTCATATCTACCCGTCTAAATTAGGAAACAGTTCAAGTGCTCATCATAGGCACAGCAATGCCCCCACAGAATTATTACTGTGATATGATCACGAATCAAACCAAATTTTGATAGTTAGGGTCGTTGAATATTTTCAGCTTATAGTTTTTAAACTGAAAGTTAAAAGATCATGTTTATGTGGTTTATATTGACATAACTTTTTTCTTCAAAGACAAGTTGCAGTTACTACGTACATTGAATTCATATTTTAGCAATAATATTCTAAATTTTAAATATAAGATATACATAACAACTTTGATTAAATTAGTTACAGACGTTAATTTTGTTAGTCAGCACTTCGTACTTTCCTAAAACACTTCAACCATCTTTCATAATTGTTCCTCTATTTCTTGTTCATCATTATTGGAAGAGAACTAAGAAAGATGATATGGTGACGGTGAGAATTTGACAAAAATTATAATTATGTCCTACTATTTTAAAAGGACCAAGACTGGCTCCCCAACCCCAAATAAATCTTACCTATGAGAGTACAAAGGTGATTTGAACAATCTAGGTTAGATGGAAACATTCTGTAAAGATGATAAGTTTTTGAGGCCTTTCATAGAGTACACTGAAATTGGCTGCTGTCAATTAAAAACAAAAAATACGTAGGTTTGAACGTCTTAATGAAAGCGATATGACGAGGGGCTCTCCCAAAAAACAAAATTGTTCAGTGACCAAAAAACAGGAGTTTTTTTTTTAATTTCTGTATTCACGGTTTATGAATATTCTTTTTTGGGGTATGATGATGGGTTGTTTTTTGTTTCTTTCTGCATTTTCCCCGATATGATAAGGGTTGTGAAACCCAATATGTTGGAAACAGCATCATTACTGGCCCAAAGGAGAAGCGAAGAGATAGAGATTGTCAAATTGGTGAAAAGAGGGCTTAATTAACGAAAAAGAAAAGTGGTAAAGGGGCTTATATTAGTATCTGATTCTGAGAGGATATAAAGAGCTTTTTTTTCTTGAACTGAAAAGATATAACGAGCTTGACAAAATTGTTTGTCATATCCGTGTGACAGTGGATTTTAAGTAGGATAGGATGGGTTGTTTTAGATTCTGGACAACCAAATAAACTCTCTCATCAACCAGGCCCATTCCTTTCAAAGCATCACAATATCACGTCTTCCTCATTCTTGCGTCACTAAATCCTATTATTATTCTTTTCTTTGACATCCTTCTCCATGAATTATCTCTATTGTTGCTTGCATTTGCTTCGCCCACCCTTTTTTGTCAATAATATCTCGTAGAATATCTTCTTTTATGTGTGTGAGTGAATATATTCAGTACTAAGAATCAACTGGGGCAATTTAGGCATTCGTACATGCTCAAACTTAGGAGATCTCAAACGATTATAATCCATTTCACTCTAACTGATATATGTTAAAAAAATTTGTAAATATTTGCGTTGGACCTACTCCAAAAAAATCACCGTCAATTAACTACCAAACCCTTGGATATTAGATTAGCTGGCTAGGGTGGTTCAAACCTAATATAACTACCAAACCCTTGGATATTTGTGTTTGACTCTAGATGTATAATGATGGCTTAATATGCTTTATTCAGAACCTTGATTCCCACGAACCAAAATATTTCCTCACAAATCAAACTAATCGATTGTTAGCGGCATTAGATACACATGTATTTGAATCAATGAAAAAAAAATGAAGGAATCTAGAGTGCTATGTTATATTAATCTGAGATGCATTCTCTTCTTTCATGCTTCTCATGGTCATACTCTTAAGTCATACCTCCCCCTATCCTGACCGCACAACGTGCATCCCTTTGATCACATTCAACCCTTAGGCTCGGTCCCGGCCTCACGTTGTCGTCTGAAGATGTTATTTAAACTTAAAAGCAACATATATATACAATCCCTATTTCCCTAAAATATAAGACACCTAATTTGATTAGATTAATGTTACTAGTCAAGTTAGTGAAAATCATCACGTGATATGACTAAATTAAATTACCTTTAACCACATACATATGTACTTTTATTTCCACACTACTCCTTCTTTTGTTGGTTTATTTATTATTGGGAATATCATTAGGGTTAATTTAGGAAAAGTTAATAGAAAAAAATGAAGCAGGATTTATATTTAGGAACTTACTCACTTCTAAAAATGGATATAATTATTTGTAAGAATGAATGGAGAATATAATAGTTAATGAATCCTTTTTTTTATCAAAAGACAATTATATTGCAAAAGCAGTCTTACATAATCAAAGTTAAAAAGATGTAATAGCCTAATTACAAATACCTAAATTAAAAGCTAAAAAGAACGGAATGTCAATAAACCCATGTATCATATGGTTCAAGACATTCCAATAGAACATATGATGGAGGGGATCTACAGTGAAATTTCTAAAGGACTTTATAACATGCGATTGATTGATGTGTCATTGGAAACAACACAGTGTTCTTGATAGAGATCATCAAGAAAGCTAGGTGGGAGTCTTCATTGTTACGAGGGTCAAATGATGATGCTTTTTATAGATGTCTCTGCTGCAAGGTTCCAGGCTAGCGTCGCTCTGAAGCTTGTTCTAAGTAAAAGAGGGCTTGGAATGTGGTTTGTGGACCAAATGAAAGACATGATCGAGTTTTTGGATTTCATAGAAAACTGTAGCTTGACAAAAATGCATCTTTTGGTCTATTCTTTTCCTCAAGAGAATTTGCCAGTGAGGTCAGTTCAAAGAGTTTGTGTTATGAAGAGTAGGAAGCATTCTCCAACGAGGATTTAGTGGGAACATTTACTGGCAGGTCTGTGGCATGGTATTAATGGAGAAGGCATATCTGATTGAAGCTAAAATTTTCTCTGGGTTGATACTCCAATCGTTAGTTAATGAATCCCTAGCTATAAAATAAAAGTAAATTCAATCCGTTATTTTTTTTATCATTTTTCTAAACTACTTCTCCCACTGATTGAGGGTAAATGCAAGCAGTTCTGGAGAAAACAATTAATTATTAGAAAGATCCCAGCAAACTTTGTAATTAAAGGAAAAAATACCTTTGACACATTTGCAGTTTCATTTATTATTGTTTAAATTTAGACTTTATTTACTCTTTTTTCGCTTCGAATCATTTAATTTCCACTCCATTAGCATAATGAACTTTTATATCGGCGTTAACAATTATAACTATGTAAAATGATTCGACTAACGATAATAAAAGAGTAAATTAAGAAAATTAAAAAGAAAAGCATGTGTATATTGTAAAGAAATGAGATAATTAAAACTATGTATATAGAACTATTTGTATTTCCAAATGATTTAGCAATTAATTCAAGAATGGCATTGTTATATATGGATAAATTAAATATACGATGGATAAAAGATTTGGCAATTAGTTCATGCACTTTAGATTATGGTGGCTGGTGAAAAAGTACATCAGCAAATCACGGAAGATAGCAAAAAAAGACAGCGAAAATGACAATTATTTGAAGTTTCGATTGAGAATCTTATCATGTGAACCTTCCAAATGCACCAATCTCATGCCAACTAAATGCATCGGAAATGTATTTGGACAAGTTTGCATTTGCAACTTACAAGTGGCCTACATAAGGTCAAGTTTGGTCGTCTTCGTATTTTTTAAACAATTTGAATTTGAAGTCTAATTAATTTGACCACCATAGCACATTTCTATAATCCTATCCAACAGGATAAAACGTTAACTTGTATTCCTAAATGTTTTTTGTATGTATAAAGAATCCGGTTTAATTATGATGAATGAGTACTTAAGATGGTGTCATGAATTAAAATGACACAACTCAGGTATCTTCTCAATATATTTTTAGTATCCCTTATAAGCAAATATGAGATAAAAAAAACTTATGTTTTATGAAACTAAGTTTTCTTACAATTGTACGTGGACATGCAATTTTGAAAATTGTGTGGGGAGTTTATTGTGAGAAGATTTTTTTTTTTTTTTGATAAAATGACGAGTTTTAATTAGTTTGAAAAGACCGATTAGATTAATGTTTTTGAAGGAATGTTGAAGTCCTGATAAAAAAAAGGAATGTTGAAGGAAATTCTATTTCAAAAACCCCACCCAACTTTTCTAGACTTAGATGTTATATTTTTGAAGCTAAAGAGTAATTTGATTCGGCGGCAAAAAAAAAAAGAGAGTGATTTGATTCTGATTTGTGAAGAAAACTTCAATTTCTGATAAAATATGTTTATATTTCTACTTCTGTACGGTTTACATTTTTTTTACCAGGATACTGTTAAATTGGATTGATCATGAATTTATAGATACGAAATTATAAATGCATAGATTAAATGGAAGGACGCGGGTATAAACTGGAGTATAAGCAACCATCATTATTGCATGGGCTCATGGGCAGAGCATTAATTGATATTTAACACAATCTTGTCTTATTGTGAATGTGAACCCGCCCTGCTACAACACTGGGACAACTTCGGAGTTGCAGGACACCATTTTTCTTTCTCTATGTTTTGTCTATAACTAACAAGTTTTGGTGATTAATTTAAAAATCTGTTTGCTTTTACATCTAAGTATCTCCTCGCACCCAATTTATACTTTTAAATTCCATTTTGAATCTAAGTCTTGTTATAACAAAAATAATTATATCTAATTCCAAAGTAAAAAAACTATAATAATCTCAATGAGTAGTTGGTTGAGCTAGTAAATGGACTCAGATCACATACTCTTCGTAAGGATGAGAATTATCATAGATACTGGATTACCAGGTGATGTTTAAAAAAACAAATCGATAATTTATGAAAAACTCAAAGGTAAGGTGTGCCTAGCTGGGGCATTTTACAACTTATCATTTGTTTTGATTTAAAGGGCGAAAAGTCGAAATCTAATGAGTTGAGGTTATAAGTAGAATTGAACCCATAAACTCCCGCCTAAATAAGAGATGTCATGCCACTGGGATTTAAAATCCTTGGTAATTTTTTGGTTCTTTAGTTTTACAGAAAGAAAATACTTCCTCTGTTCCTAAATATAAGATCACTTTAGGGAAGTGGATAAGTTCCTAAATATAATATCACTTTCTATTTTGTCTTTATTTTAGTCCAAATTACCCCTATATTTCTTAGCTCCCTCACTTCTCTCTCAAATCCCTATTTGTCTTTTAAATTTAAGCGAGAGGTATTTTGGGAAGATCATGTAATCCTAATTCATTGGAAAGTTTTCCTTAATCTTTCAAAATTAGTCAAAGTGATCTTATATTTAGGAATGAAGGTAGTAACATTTTAATTTTTTTTGTATCAAGGACAAGTTTCATTACAAATAAAAAGGGTCCACAAAATGTTTTTTTAGTAAAAAGGGAGTATAGAAAATGTTAAACATCAAATGACAGCAGCAAATTAAAAATAAATTAAAGTCTGAATAAAACTCGACACTGACGATTCTGTAAGCTTATGTTGGGGTCTCAAGTTTTATACATTGATTCCTGAAGGTACATTTGGACCACATGACGTTCTCCTTCGCCTTACAATCTCAACGACCTGGATATATCTATCTTAGTATCTTATTCTTATTTTTAATCCTCCCTTTCAATAAATTTTTTATCATTTAAAATAAAGGCGGGTCTTAATAACTTTTTAAAGCATAATAAAAATATCTGTTTTAAAAGTAACCAATGTAAATACTGCATAAGACCTAGTTGCCATTTTTTAATAGATTAAGTAAACACATTTCAAAGAAAATTTATTTTTATTTGAAACCCTAATAAAAATAACTTATGTTTATTTAATAAAGTGAATAAAAAATAATTCCCCTCATCCTTAACTTGGAAACTTAAAATTTAGAAGTTAAACGCTCAGTTTGCATGGCTTGATTAAATTATTACTAGTTATTTGGAGATATGTCCTCACCTCCACCTTCCCTTCCTCTACCTCTTACCCACCTCCCTTTTCTCTCTATTGCTGTTAAATTTAAATTTGAATGACAGGTTTGATATTATATCAAATTATATATTATTATGAGTTATAAGTTTACTCGAAATTTATATACAAATTCAAACTAACACAGTTTGATCTAAACAATTTGTTAATAAACAACAATTTTAGTTGTCTCAAGCTCAAGTTCTAAAAATGCATCAGTGATAAATACTTGGTTCTTGGTAGGATAAAGTCTTGTCATTCCTGTGATACATACTATCTGGTTCAACATGGATTAATCCAAATATCCGATAAATCAAATGAATTATAAGGCAGTAGGCCCGATAAGGTTTCACACTTTAGAAATGACAAAGTTCTATTTACGATTAGAATCCAAAGAAGTAACTCCAGTTCTTAAATTCAGTATAAATAAAATAAAAAAATATGTTAATTAGTAGTGTTTTTACACCCCATTTCTTCCTCAACACGTGACATATTTGGGGTATTAGTTTATTCCTGGATATAAAACCTCTTTACATTATTTTTCATCACATTTTCTCTATTGATAATTTTTAGTATGAATAGAAAGGGACACGCATTAAAAATATAGCTGTAATTTTTTTATTTTTTACCTTTAATTTTAAATTTGCCATCTTTTAATGTCTTATCTACAAAAAAATAGTTTATTTTATATTTCTATAAGTTTATTTCAAATATTTAATGCTCTAACATTTTGTAGTTTCTTAAGTTGAATGATTATAAGATATTTGAAAAAATTCATAAAATTGAAAATCAAAACAATTATATGTATGTGAGACATTAAAATATCAACATAGATCCAGTATTTGAACAAAAGCAAAAAACAAAACTAAAAAAAAAGTAATTTTAGCGTAAAAGAGGGAAAAAAGAGACGCAAAACTAAGTAAGATTTTTTTTCCAAATAGGATAAGTGATTTTATTAAATTACAAAATTGGAATACAAAATAGGTCTAAAAAAGAAAATTCAAATGATAATACATAGAAAACCTAAAAGGGTAAATATGGGTAAAAGGAGTCGCCATCATCGCAAAAACCCATTTTTATCTTTCCTTCATGAGAATTCGTGGGTAAAAAAGAATCTCACCAATAGAAAAGTCATTGAGTTGTGGTTGTTTGAAGAATCATCCTGAAGGATCCATATCTCTTATCAGCAATAAACCATCAATTTGGTTTTTGAAAAAATTCCATGAGTAGATCTCACAGAAACAAAGGTACCCACAAAACTAATATTCCCTCCGGTCCTAAATATAAAACCTAATTGACTTTTCTAGAAAATCCTTAAAAAAGCAAAATAAGTTAATTATAAATTGATTCACCTAATTTTTCCCCTTAAACTGGTTTATTTTACCTATAAACTAATGGATAATCTAAAAATATATCAAATATGTCATCATTTAATAACCTATTTCGCAACCTTAATCTCTAAAAAAAAAGTCAATTAGGTCCTATATTTAGGACCGGAGGTAGTACATAAGATGTAGATTGGTAAAAGAAATTCTTATTGTCATTGAAACTCTCATACCAATTTATTTCCGCATAGACATGTTACCAAACCATTTGAAAATAAAAGAAACGTAAAGCATACCAATGAAAACTACGGACATCTCCTTTCCAGGTTCAGTTCGGGCAGGAGACGCCGTTAAAAAACTAGTGTAACAATGGGAGAAAAGGTCCTCTATCACCTAAAAAGTTAGAGGGAAGAGAGAGGATAGAACCAACTCAATAGACACTAGCATGATAAGAACCAGGGTTTTACAAATTAAGTAAGAAATTGGAAGCAATAAAAACAAAACAAGAAACATCATAAAAAGGGAAGGAAGTTGAGAGGAAGGAGAGGGATAGATAACACATATAATAGAGGCTAATAGAGGTGGTGGATGACAATAGAGGCTAATAGAGGTGATAGAGGTGGTGGATGACGGTCCATTTCCAGGTTGTTAACCAATACCACTTCCCCAACTTGTCTTTACACTTTAAAAGGAGTATTTATTATATATGTCCCCACTCAACTAACCCCTTTCTTGTCATTTCCCACCCTCGAATCTTTCCGTATATTCTTTCCTTCTTCTACTTTCTCTATCTCTTCCCTTCTTTTCACGTGGAAAAGTTCCACTTGCGCAATCCGGTATGCAGTATAGACAACAATTAAGTTATACATACTCCGGTCCCTAATATAAGAGTCTCAATATTTGAATGATTTTGATCCTAATATAAGAGCTTATTTCATATTCTCTCCTCATTTAATGTGTTTTTTCTTACTTTGACCATAACTCTCTTTCATATTTATTAATGCTTATGTGTTTCTCTCTCTTAAAAGTATCATAATAAATTTGGGCAGTATTGAAAAATACTCCCTCCGGTCCCTAATGTAAGAGCCCAAAATTTGAATGGTTTTGGTCCCTAATGTAAGAGCTCACCCCATATTCTCTCCTCATTTAATGCATTTTTTCCTACTTTACTCCTAACTCTTTTTCATATTTATTAATGCTTATGTATTTCTCTCTCTTAAACGTACCATAATAAATATGGGCAATTTTGGAAAATAAGCATTAACTCCAGACACCTAACTAACATTCACATGTTTTCTTAAGAAGCGTTTTTTTGACGGCTAGCTCTTACATTAGGGACCGGAGGGAGTAAACATTAACTCCAGACATCCAACTAACATTCACATATTTTATTAAGAAACATTTTTTTTGTGGTTAGCTCTTATATTAGGGACCCGAGGGAATAGCTAAAATCAGTAAATGCATTTGAATTTTTGAGGAGACCAACCTTGACTATGAGGTGGGACAGGACGAAGACATGGTGTTGTAAAATAATTGGCCCGGCTTGAACTGGAAATGCTATTATTTTTAATAAAAAATATTACTCGGTATAATTTCCCCCATTTTAAAATAATGATATAATAATTAATACTCCCTCCGGTCCTAAATATAGGACCTAATTGACTTTTTTTAAAAATCCTCAAAAAAGCAAAATAAATTAATCATAAATTAATTTACCTAATATTTTCTCTTACACTAGTTTATTTTACCTATAAACTAATGAATTATCTAAAAATATATTAAATATGTAATGATTTAATAACCTATTTTGCAACTACCTCTCCCAAAAAAGTCATCTAGGTCCTATATTTAGGACCAGAGGTAGTACTTAATACACTGTATAAAAACATTTGATTAAATATTTTATCGATTTTTTTTTATTTATTTCTTTAATGTTTATTTATTTCATAATTTTATAATTAACTTTTCTTGTGATCAAAATTATTTAAGATCAACAACACGTGTTTTGTAAACCTGAGGACATGTTTCACCTTGTCTTGATCCCCAGGCCAACAGGATCGGGTTAAGTGAAAAACACAAATGGCATAGCCGCATAGGTGATTAGGTGACACTGATAGAGAGACGGAGACTTGAGAGGGCCCAAATGAGGTACTCCGTTCCTAAATATAAGATTACTTTAGTTAATTTGGGGAGATTAAGGAAGACAATAAAATTACATGATCTTCCCAAAATCCCCTCAATTACTTAACTTTAAAAGGAGGAGGGGTTTCCAATGAAAAGAGGGAATATAAGGTTAGTTTGGGTAAAACTTGAGATAAAATAGGAAGTGATCTTATATTTAGGAACTTATCCACTTCCCCAAAGTGATCTTATATTTAGGAACGGAGGGAGTATTAATTAAACCTTAATAAAATATTAGATATTCTGGTCAGATATAAGAAATAAAAATATTAGATGTATGAGATGTAATAAAATCTTAGATATCTTTAATATATCTCTCTTTTTTTTTTGTTTTATTTCGTTTTTGTTTGGTAGATATCTTTAATAATATATCTAGTATGAGAAGTTACGGCATAAAACACGTTAAATCTTCTGACTAGTTGTCCCACCTATTAGAGTGTCCCACAATTAACGATTTAAATTAGTTTGGAGGAAGCTCAATCAATATTTTGTAATGTGTAAAAACATAAATTATATTTGATAAAAAAATAAATTATACGCCTTACTTATTATATCTTAAAAAATCACATAATTAGCAAGTATGACAAGGGAATATACTCAACATTTAACCTGCGGTGTGTGATTGAGTGACAAGGATTCATTCACTATTAACCAATTGTCTAGAGTTCAATCATTTGCGTTGGGTATGGAGAAATATTAAATCTCTCAGACCAGTTGTTCCACCGTTTGAGGTGCCTACAAATCAGTGAAGGATTAGTCTCTCACTTATCGAGAAGGGATACTTTGATCGTCGATAAAAAGTATATACTCAACTAAGATTGTCAAACTCGTGAGTTTAAGTAACTCAGATCGGTAGACTCGAATCGTAAACTCGTAAGAGTTTGCATTTATGAATAAACATGTGTTTCTTGTATATAACTAAGTAAAAATACAAAAATAATAATAATTTGACATGATAATTTTTTAAATATAGAAAGTAGATTTAAATATATTATTATTCATATTATATTAGTCTCGATAATGAAATTTATACATTATATCATTAAATTTTGTTAATTAAAAATAATTAAAATGAGTTTGAGTGCAAATTAACATAATATCTTGTAAAGTAGAAATGTAAAAACGGTGAATTCAAAATGTAAACAAGTGAGTTTTTATTGATTTTTCAACAACTGAAAATTTAAGTGACCTGCGACTCTTTTTATTAGGTAATATAGTAAAAACGTTAAAACGGAATGTCAACTCGTGAGTGAATTTGACAACAAAATCTCAATATTTATTTTTTTAAAAAAAAACATTCATATGACTGTCTTACTAATGATTGCACGCATTTACATTTAATTATACTTATCTCAACTAACGAGGATAACTATTTTCCTAAATAGAGTACGACAGGAGTAGTTGCCGACTTGCGGCATAATTCCTTTTCTGTTATTTCCTCATAATTTTATATTCATTATTTGACAAAAAAAATTGATTGGCTGGTATAAACATTATATAAAAGGATTTCTGATAAAAAAACATTATATAAAAGGATCAGTTAAAATATTTTATATAGGTATTTTTTTTATTTATCCTCCAGTATCCACCTCATTGGTTAAGATAGAAAAACTCAAATGCCACATTCATTAATTTTTTTTAGAATACAAGCGATATCAAGATAAAATTAACATGTCAAAATAATTTATTTGTATGTTTGAAATATTACAACAATATTCTGGTAAAATAAATATTACAACGATATTTTATAGATTTTTTTATCAGAAAGATATTTTATAGATGACAAAAGAAATATATAATGTTTATAAAAAAAGAAATATATAATGTTTTATAGGATATTACATTTTGATCTATTCATTTCTAAAATTGAATTTTAAAGAAAGATCGTGAAAATATACGAGAAAATCGTAACTAAAGATATCTAAAATTATATTCACCAAGTAAAAAGATATCTTTCTGATAAAAAAAGTAAAAAGATATCTCAAATTAAAATTAAAACAGTTCATAACTAATTTTATTTAAAAAAATCCATGGTAAGAAAAGAGGAAAATTAAATACAAGTCCCTGGTAAGGGACATAATACTGGAAAAGTCCCAAAAATTGAAAAAATTAAAGTAGAGTCCCTTGGGACCTCACTTTAATTATTTATGAATGTGTGGGCCCCACGTTTAATAATAAAAAATCTACATTTAATTAAAGTAGAGGAGAGAGAAAAGATGGGTGAATTTTTTTATTATTAAATGTGGGGCCCACACATTCATAAATAATTAAAGTGAGGTCCCAAGGGACTGTACTTTAATTTTTTCAATTTTTGGGACTTTTCCAATATTATGTCCCTTACCAGGGACTTGTATTTAATTTTTCTAAGAAAAGACCAAAAAGTACACTCAAGCTATTTTGCGGTGCCAAATTTAAAATATATCCTGGCCCAAATAGTAAGTAGTAACTCAACATTTTTAATTTGGCCAAAAAAAAAAACTCAACATTTTTAATTTATAAACCCAAAAGTACCCCTAGACTTTATAGGAAACGGGTCAGAATTGGTTAGCCTCAGCAAATTCCTTTCAATAAAAAATAATTACTCAATCATATAATATCTCATAATTAAAAATAAAAAATAAAAATAAAATTCTCTCACCCCTATAAATAGAGCCTGGATCCCCAGCTGGAGATATTTTCCGCAACAACATTCATTCATTACGTAATATTCGCTCGCTTCTCGCAAACACATATATTTTGCGTGAGAGGTCCATCCGTTCCATCTGGAGAGAGAAAGAGAGAGAAAAAGGCATTGGCATCAATCTATGCAAGCGAGGATCGGCGCGTGTTGTGTTAACCGGAGGAGATTATTGTTTGAAATCATCGTTAGCTTTCCTTATGAGAGGGTTTGAGTTTGATAGCCTCACTTTTTCGTCCAATCTCAGCCGCTTCATTGCCGGCATCATCATCCTCATTTTCTATCATTCTTTTCAGTTGGTCTCCAATTTCGTCACACCTATACACCCTTCACTTCTCAAATCTAATCGTCCTTAATTAATTCATCGCTTTTCATTAATTACCTCTCTTTGATTGAGACCTTTCTCTTCTTGCCAACGCCTGTGATCTGTTTTTTGTCTGTTTCTCATGGATCCTAAGGATTTATTCCCCGCTAATTTGCTTGACGGTAAGTGTCTTGTTGTTGTTATTATTATTATTATTGTTATCATTATGGTTATTATTGGTGTTGTCATTATTATTATTATTGTTATTGTGCTTTTTAAGCCACGTGGGTTTCTGTACATGAACTGTGCTGGTCGGATCAATAGGTTTTTTTTTTGTTTACATTTATCAGTTTGATGTGGACTTTAGATTTTTACTAGCTAAAACAAATAATGACTTCTCATGTAAAAAAAGATGAATTCTGGAAAACAATAAAAAATGGGAGGATTTGAAAGTAGGAGGGTTGGATTTTAAAATTATTTTAAGTGGTTGAATAACAGGATTAACTAGTGGAGTAGCGATATCAATTGTTATTTATTTGTGATTTACAATAAAAAAAAGTAAAAGATGCCGTGTAAATATCTTCTATTTCCTAAGGAGGAAATAAAAGATAAATTGTGGAAAATAATGGAAAATAAAAGATGCCTTATAAAAAGTATACATGTCTTTCAAATCATAACAAAAGATGCCTTAGTGAAACAAGAGATGTCTTGTTTAAGAGTCTAGATGTCTTCCAAATCGTAATAGTGAAACAAAAGATGACTTGTAAGAGTTTAGATATCTTCCTAACCATGGGTGAAACAAAAGATGTAAAAGTCTGAATCATGAAACAAAAGATGGCTTATGAGAGGAGATTTTTTCTTGGCTGTTTCACAAAAGATGAAGTTACTGACACCTGTTAGGGAATGAAATATGTATTGTAAATGTCTGGCCTTAAGGGTATGAGACACAACTGAGTATTAATGTTGGTGGATTTTTGTAGTAAAAAGACCCGGCATCAAAGTTGGACTTGTTGTTTGGTTTGTAGTATCTGAACAGTAATTTTATGTACCTCTTATGGTTTTGTTTTCAAATGAGCAGGAACTTTTGCCTCACACATTGAGAGGCAACGCTGGGCACTTCCTTCTGTAATTGTTATTGGCGCTGGAATATCTGGAATTGCTGCTGCACGTAGTCTCCATGATGCTTCTTTCAAGGTTTCACATCACTATTATTAAACTGTAGCTTTGTTTCACTGCTTCCAATTTCTTATATTATGTCTGAGATAAGCTCACTTTCCTTGTTCCTTCAGGTGACTGTACTGGAGTCTCGTGATAGAGTTGGTGGCCGTATCCATACAGATTACTCATTTGGTTGTCCAGTGGATATGGGAGCCTCGTGGTAAGTTCTACTTCTTTCACTAAAGTTGTGTTGCCTTTTCTCTTGATGAGAGGTGAACAGGTTGCATTGAAACATTATGATCCCCTTATATTTAAATAGTTATTTCTTGTTTATTATTTGTCAGGTTACATGGAGTTTGCAATGAGAATCCCTTGGCTCCATTGATACGTCGTCTTGGACTCACATTATATCGTACCAGTGGTGATGACTCTGTGTTATATGACCATGATTTGGAAAGGTAATAATCCATAATTTACGGTTCATATTTCTGAATCTAGTCAGGAATGTTTATGTTGTATTTGAAGTTTTGAAACGATCTTAAAATTAAAACTTAAGAGCAATAGTATTTCTCTGACTGCCTCAAACTTGATTCTGAATCTGAACTAATTGCTCTGGATTCAAAAGATTTTCTTATTTGATTTGGAATTTCTACAAAGAAATTAGACATTGATGCTATTATAAGATTTTAGGTTATTGGTCTCTATGTAGCGCTTATGGAATTTCTTCTTTGTTAATGTTTATTAGGGAGAACTTGCCTCTAGATATGCCTCCTCTGTTTATATTCTTTTCAATTTTCTAATTCACACTATATTAATGTTATTTATTCTTTCCATTGTCGTTTCATTTACTCCATACTGAAAGATAATATTATACTTTCAAAAGTTAGTAATTGATGTTGTCTTAAACTTATGAAATTAACAAATAAATGGAAACAAAAATAATTTTTCAAAAAATAAGCATTACAGGGAAATGGCCATAGTGCTTCTTCGGTTTTAAGTAGTCTCTGCTTATGATGCTACTGAAACTCAAGTATTTGAGGTTAATATCCTTCAAATTGGGTTACATATACAATTTTTTTTGAAGACTTAAATAATTTAAGTTAGGCCACTTCAATATCTGTAAGACATCCATTGCTTCTGTATTGCTAATTATAATGATTGATATGTTGTATTTGCCTTTTGTCTTCCCAGTTATGTGCTTTTCAATATAAATGGCCACCAAGTTCCTCAACACATAGTCGTAGAAGTTGGAGAAACTTTCAAGAAAATCCTGGATGAGGTAAGATCTCTGCAGCATATGGTTTGTGGTACTGTTCATACTAAAAGCAACTATGATTACGTAAATATGAAACTCAGTGGCTTTTTGCTGACTCTCTAGACTGGGAAGGTGAGGGATGAGCATCCTGATGACATGTCAGTCCATGAAGCAATTGCTATTGTTTTGGATAGGCACCCGGAATTAAGGTATTGAACTGATCATAGATAGTTACATAACTGTATATGCTTGCAATTTTAGTATATCATGAATCATGACGAAGTATTCTGCAGGCAACATGGACTTGCCAATGAAGTGCTGCAATGGTATATATGCAGAATGGAAGCTTGGTTTGCTGCCGATGCAGATATGATATCGCTTAAAAACTGGGATCAGGTAACTGCCATTACATTATTTGAAAGCTAAATGCGATTCTTGTACTTAAACTTCCTTCCAGACAATTTTTCCCCTGGGATAAGTGGTCTCTTTCAAACATTTCAATACCTTTTGAAACATAGATAAGGAAAAACTATTGCGGATTTCACATGATCTAATATTGTAATGAATACTTACATTGTTGAGATCACTAATTGTTTTGCAGGAGCATGTCCTCTCTGGTGGTCATGGACTTATGGTGCAAGGATACGATCCTGTCATAAAATCTCTTGCAAAAGATATTGACATACGCTTGAATCATAGGTACGCTCATTCAATTTACCACATTAATGTGTGACTATATTGTCATCATTTCTGACTATATTGATTTTCACGATTCACAACAGATAAAGAAAGGGAAAAAAACTATTACTGATGCCATGTATTAGGCTATAAATTGATTCTACTACTTCTATTTGGAAGCCATTTTATAATTTGAACCCATGAGAATGTAGCTTAATGGCATTGCTGTTTTGATGTTCCTATTATGATTCTGATCTTTCGATTAAAACCAGGGTGACTAAGATATGCAATGGATACAACAAGGTGATGGTCACAGTTGAAGATGGCAGGAACTTTGTTGCTGATGCTGTTATCATAACAGTTCCTCTAGGAATTCTCAAAGCTAATTTGATTGAATTTGAACCAAAACTGCCTGATTGGAAGGTTTCTGCAATTTCAGATCTTGGTGTAGGCAATGAAAATAAGATTGCCCTGAGATTTGACAAGGTGTTTTGGCCAAACAAAGAGCTCTTGGGTGTTGTTGCTCCATCTTCTTATGCCTGTGGCTATTTTCTCAATCTCCATAAAGCAACAGGCCATCCTATTCTTGTCTATATGGCAGCTGGTAGATTTGCCTCGGACCTCGAAAAGCTAACTGATGAGGCGGCTGCAAATTTTGTAATGCAACAACTCAAGAAGATGTTTCCTGATGCTTCTGAGCCAGTAAGTGCTTCCCCCATGTAGTTCTCCATCATACTCATCTTTAGAATAAAGAAAAGAGAGGGGCAGGAAATGCGGGATTTTGGCATGTGCCTGGTTTAGATTGACCTCCCGATTTTCTTTTCTTTCCCCCTATCTTCGTTCATGTTAACCCCAAAGGTATTTTCAAGAGTTGATAAGACAAAGGAAAAGGATCAAAAGAAAATGGAAAGAAAATGAATGGTTAAATATTAACGTTTCTTTATTTAGAACTCATAAAATCTTTCTTAGGGGATGGATTTATGAAATCTAGAAAGTTTAAATTTTGAAAGATGCTGGAAAGTTAATCATAAATCTTTCTTTATCCTCTCATTGTTGATGACTCCCAAACAATCATTTGATTTCGTAAGAAGCTTCTGTTCACTTGCTTTGCTCTCCTATAAGTGTATAGACACTTAAAATGCCTGGCATGCAGAAGCCTTACTTAACGGTTTTAAATTTTAATGGATTGTTGCAGGTTCAGTATCTGGTGTCCCATTGGGGTACAGACCCAAATACACTTGGCTGTTACTCATATGACTTGCCTGGAAAGCCTGATGATGTGTATGACCGACTTCGTGCACCGGTAGGGAATTTGTTTTTCGGTGGGGAAGCTGTGAGCTTGGATCACCAGGGATCAGTGCATGGGGCTTACTCTGCTGGAGTTATGGCTGCTGATAATTGTCAAAAATATCTCTTGGCAAAACAAGGCCACATGCTGGAGCAGCTGCCTCTAGTTACTAATGTTAGGCATGAAATGCTTGAAACTGCTATTCCCCTTCTTCAGATCTCTAGGATGTAACTTTCCATCACTATTCACTATGTAACTTCCATGAATAAATTAGATGCCATCTCTTCACTTTCAACTATTTCCATGTGAAATTGTTGGAGTCAGAAGAATCTGACTGTCTTGGTTTTAGAATTTATGTACCTTCAAATGGTATTTCAATTATTGTAATGATATTTAAACTTTCAAGTGTGATACATTCTTATGAAAGTCGTATAAATATCTCTTGCTTTCAATTACTCGTCTTTCCTTTCGTAATGCTCTCTTGCTTTAATATATAGGTCTATTAATTTTTCAACAACATCAATACTTAATGATTTTTGTAATAGCTAAAAGGTGATTTTTGACTTCTGACTTCTGAGTATTGATTCGGGCCTTCTATTTATAACAAGGAAAAAAATACCACAAGGGTCACTTTAGAAAGATAGACTTGATTCCCAGGAATTATGGACCAAATGAGCTTTTTCATTGTTATTAAACAAAAAGACGAATCGCATAATAACTTGAAATTCAAAGACGTGCTTCAAAGAACATTATTTGTTGCCCATCTTTGTGAGACATTAAATATAGCATACGGTTAAAAAAATGTTTTGATGATTATTAGAATACTCCACTTCTTTTTTTTCTCATTCATCGGAAAAAAAGAATAATTAGAATACTTTTTGTTGCCCCCAACATTAACAAGATTATAGTCAACCAAAAAAAAAACTTCAACAAAAAAAAACTGAGGCTACACTCCACTTTTGTTGCCCCCAACATTAACGAGATTATAGTCAACCAAAAAAACAACTGACACTATACTCCACTTTTTGTTGCCCCCAACATTAACGATATTATACCAAAGGTCTTGTAGTTTAATGGTATGACATCTCCCCACTAAGTGGGAGGTTGCAGGTTCGATCTCGCTTGTACCCTCAAACCTTTAGTATTTACTCTTTTCAATTAAAAAAAACATTAACGAGATTATACTCCACTTCTTTTTTTTTTTCATTCATGGAAAAAAGAATACTCCGTCATCCTGTGAGAGCCCAAAAATTTGAATGTTTTCGTCATACTTACGGGGAAATGTGAGCTGGATGAGAAAGAAGTGAAGAAAGCTGTCGTTAACCTTTAGTTGAGATTAGAGTGGAATAACTATGAAAATACAAAAAATACCATGTGACTTGTAAACAATAAATGAAAATCGTCAAATGAAACTAGCGAGATACATACAATGAAGAGAGAGAATCATTGGTACATACATGCCTAGAACTCGAATCCTGAGCCACTAATTCTATAAGAACAACTCATAATCAATAATCAAATGATCAAAAGTAGAACCACAATAACAAAAAATTTATCTCAACTAGGTGGACATGCTACATGGGTTACACGAGACCATTATACCCCATCAGAAGTCATGTTTGGATGGTTAATAGAAAAAAAAAAGATAAAAGTGGTTAATACTTAATAGTGAAACCCTTAAATTTTATTGGTAAAAAAAAGAAACCCTTAAATTTTGATCAAATAACCCAACATATTTTTTAAAATAATAAGAGTATAGTTATATAAAATAAAAAATTGCAAAAATCACGATATAAGTAAGATTTGATGAAATGTTATAAAAAAAAAGAGTAAGATTTGATGAAAGTCCAAATGATTTAAGGTATTTTAGAATATAAAAGGGATTTTCCCAATAAATAAATAATAAATTTGTTAATGTGCAGCCATCATTAAAGGAAAAGTAATCATATACATAGAAAGAGACTCTACTTTGTATTCTTCTCCTTCCTTCCATTGCCTTTGATTCCATTACAATTACAATCCTCTCAACTTCAGCAATTTCCCTCTTTTGTTCGATTGGTTGGGTCCAATTTGTCTTCCCTTCCAATCGATCCAATTTGTTCACCATGGCTTCCATCAGTCACAACAATCTCAACGCCAAATTGGTTGCTCACTTTAATTTCAATTCCTTATTTATTCTCTCCTTATTTTCCTTTCATGCTATATAATAATACTCTCCTCTCAATTGTTACGATCAGGTTCTCTTAGGTGACATGGGCGCCGGAAAATCCAGCCTTGTTTTGCGATTTGTTAAGGGCCAATTTCTTGAATTCCAGGTTTTTTTTTATTTTATTTTTACCCTCTTATTTAATTTGGAAAACCCCTTTTAAGATTTGACTGCCTCTATTTGCGTTAACACGTGATTGAAATTTTATATACTGATATGCGGAAAATACGTTGTTTCTAAAATATACTAGTATTTAGAAGATGGGATTTGTTTCTGCTGATCACATGAAGTTTGAAATCTTTTACTTTCGTTTGATATACTGATTTGTTGAATGTATTCTGTGAATTGGATATACTGATCACATAAAGTTTGAATTTTTTTTTCTTCTTTAGTTAGATACGCTGATATGATTATTGATAGAGCACAATGACGTCTTGTGATCCATGTAGCTGATCCCACCTAGTTGGGATAAGGTTTTGTTATTGTAGTTAGATATACTGATATGATGAATTTATTCTGTTGGCAAACAATTTTTTGGCATTTTGAATCTAGCTTGCTTGAATGAAGTTGGAATGATTATTTTTGGGTGAAATTATAACGTGAATTAAAGTTTTACCAGTTTTGTGCCTTTTGAATTTGAATGTTTTTAAAATATACTGTTCAAAATATGAGAAATGTTTCTGCTGATTACATAAAGTACTGGTTTGGATGCTCTTTTTATCTACCCAATAATCTACCATTGTGTATGGCAATGTTTTGTGTGCAGAGAAATGTTTCCTAGGAAAGAACTATGTAATGAAATGCATCTAGAAAGTAGAAAGAAAATGGGACACCTGTGTTTCTCATTTCCTATTCACAAAATACTCTTGTACTTCTCGAGCATTGCATTAGAAATTTGATTCCATGTTTGCTAGTTTGTGCCAAAGCATAAGAAATAGAGTGATTAAGTCTTTGTTGCTGAGTTGATATGGTGTATTGTGTGGACAGGAGTCAACAATAGGGGCGGCCTTCTTTTCACAGACACTGGCTGTCAATGATGCAACTGTGAAATTTGAGATTTGGGACACTGCTGGACAGGAGAGGTACCATAGCTTGGCTCCCATGTACTACAGAGGCGCTGCTGCTGCTATCATTGTCTATGATATTACTAGCTCGGTATGATATCTCTCCCTTAAAATATTCTGTATTTGTCTTGAAGTGGGTAATGCGTACATAAGCCCATGCATAAATTGTTGGAAGATTGAAGACTCCTAATAGGAGTAGGATAACCTGCAATATTAGACTCATTTTTGCGTTATCTTTTAGATTCTCATGATCTATTGTTTTTTTATTGTAATCAATTTTTATAATTTACAAGCTTGAACTTTTATTTAAAGATTATGGTATGCTTACATTATCTTTTATTATTATGTTTGAGGCTATAGCCTTGTAAATTGAGCTTAGTTGAATATTATGCTGCCACTCTCCCTCAATTCAGTCTATGTCTTCTTCCTTTCTTGTTGTCCCTCCATCCTCTTCATCCTTTTATTGTTGGAAACTCTAGAATATTAGATTAATTTTATTATTTTTTTAGATTCTTTGGACATCTTATTCTATTATGATAATCTTTAAGGTCTGATTTGGATTCAGATTTCGATTGAATAAATGTAGTCTTTTAGTGCACATCTATTAAAATACGTACAGTGATGGAGGAGGTACAAGGTGCTAAAAGGTTTTATCTATTAAAATATGTTTGGATTGTTTGGTAGAATGTTCATTGAATTACTTCTATTTGTCATACTTTAAATTTTCTGGTTTATTATCCAATTGTCGAGCATTTCTTCTAGCCCAAGATATGTAATAGGATATGCTAATGATATGCTTCTAACTTGTAGACCAATTAAGCCTATCTCACTGGCTATTTGTATGATGTGTTATTGGAGTTTTTGAGACACAGCCATTGATTTTGTCTGTGACGTGATATGCCATTTTTGGAATTTAATTTTTGACATCTTTCATGAGCTTTTGATTTGGTTGGGTGCTGATATTTTATGAGGATTTGCTTGGCTAGATTATGCTTTTAAGTTTTTAATTCCCTTTGTAGTCAAAGGCTCCTTATAATATGTTTATATTTTATTTTAAGGATTCATTTACCCGTGCAAAGAAGTGGGTCCAAGAACTTCAAAAGCAAGGTATTTGTTGATTTCCTTTTTCAATGAATGTTTAACTTAAACCTTTAAACTTACTCAAGGAGTACTGGGTCTAAGGCTGCATAGGTTGAAATTCGATGAATAAATTCAATTTGGTTGTTACAGGGAACCCTAACCTGGTTATGGCTCTTGCTGGTAACAAAGCAGACCTGGAAGATAAGAGGCAAGTGACAGCTGAAGTAAGTAAAATTATTATTCTCTGTTAATCCTATTGTGGTATATACCCTTGTTGGTTAAGAATTATATTTCCTTTCACTATCTCATCAATTCAGTTGCAGCTCTGTTGAACTGATATAGCAGCATGCTCATTCTCTCCTATAATGATTGGGGGTTTTCATTTGATCACTAGCTCATATTTTCTAATATTCTCATTGCAGGAGGCACGTGCATATGCCGAAGAGAATTGTCTCTTTTTCATGGAGACTTCTGCGAAAACTGCAGCGAATGTGAATGATATATTTTATGAAATAGGTATGATTATCATGTGTTTCCTCTGCTTAATGAGGACAGTTAATAATTATAATTTGACTCTAGTTTGGTTTGCTTCCTTTGTTGAATTGCATTAAGATGATTTAAAAGGGAAAACATGTGTCCTCCCAAGAGAAATCTGTCCCTTGATTGTAGGGGGGATATTTTTCATATCTCTGCTGTTTTTAGCTGGGATTCAGATTCTGTTTTTTTGGGAGTGGACATTGGTCACAGGCTGTGAAAGTAAAATGTCTGTTGGAGCCACTTCTCCTAACGCTTGTGTTAATGTCTTAATAAATATGCTTTCTGTGGACTGACTGGACTCTTACTATCTGCAAGCATTTATTGATCTGCTGGCTACAGCCATGTGTTTGATGATAGTGTGTGTATATAATATTTTTGGTGATAATACACACACACACACACACACATTCGCCTTGCTTGTGTTTTGGTTTTGTATTGTTATACTCCCTCCGTTCCTAAATATAGGACCTTGATGACTTTTTTGAAAAATCCTAAAAAAAGCAAAAAATAAGTTAATTATAAATTGATTTACCTAATTTTTTCTCTTAAATTAATTTATTTTACCTATAAGCTAATGGATAATCTAAAAAGATATCAAATATGTCATCATTTAATAACCTATTTCGCAACCTTAATCTTTCCAAAAAAAAGTTATCTAGGTCTTATATTTAGGAATGGAGGGAGTATTATCTATTATCTATGCCCTGACCCGGGAATTGTGTTAACAGCCAAGAGATTGCCGAGGGCTCAGCCTGCTCAAAATCCAGCTGGGATGGTTCTTGTGGATAGACCCCAAGTAGGATCAGGAGCTTCATCTTCATGTTGTTCATAAGCTGTGCCATTCGCACTCCGGAAAAAAGGAAAATTAAACGTGGTTTGATGTGGCTGGTCTTGGTGGATGCTCTTATTCGGAGTTATTTATGGAAGAGACAAGTGTTACTGACACATCTGAATCTAATGCTCGAGCCAGTTATGTCCTCTCCAAACACTTTGGTCTCCATGTGCTTCAAGGAGCTATCCATCTACTAATCTCTCTCTCCAACTCGTTTTGTAATTTCCTCGCTGTTTTACCTTTTGTTTTGTTTTTTCAAAAAAAAAAAAAGTGAAACTTTACGTCACAGAATGTTCCCAGAATATGCGGTGTATGTAAGTGTGTTGAATAGCATATCTTAATGTTGGTTAGCTTCTTTCCGCCACGTTCCTTTCTTTTTAATCAAATGCTTTTGTGTTGAATTTATTATAAATATTAGAAAGTAACCTTATTTACTAGTAAGCGACAAATATATCCATACCCATCAACCTTTCATCCAGCACCAAATACTTAAGGTCAAAAAAAAAAAAAAAATCCAGCACCAAAAACTTTCTTGGGTCTATTACACCTATCAACTTTTAAAAAGGCCCAAAAGTGCCATGGCCACCAGATGATGCAACGTTGACCGTTACATTAGTGAGTTTGACTAAAAGGTGAGGTAATCAGGTAACTGCTTCGTTGGCAGTGACAATCAAACGTGGCTTCATATATGGCACGGAAGATGAATTGAGGAATCGAGAAAATGGCATTGGGCTGTTAAAAGAGGAAAAAAAAACACATTCGGATTAAACAAACATGTATAAGCTTGAGAAAGTGACAATGAGAAAGAGAGAAGCTCGAGATTTTTTTTTCCGGTCGAAAAGAGAAGCTAGAGAATGAAGTCACATACGGTGGAGACACCTCTGTAAGGGCATTCTGAAGAAGCTTTTGTTGATTGTGCATGCAGATTCTATCCATCTCTTCCTCGTGTTTTTCTTGAGAGCCTGCGTTTCTGGGTGGTGTTGCTTTTATTAATCTCATTTTTTCTCCTTAAAATCTGAAAACTCATCTTTGTTCAGTTCCCTCACGCATCTGTATGAACACAAATCCAGCATGGCCATATCATCGCACCTAGTGTTCATTACTACTCACTTTGTGGGTCACATTGTCTTGTTGCAGACTTGCAGGTTGCACTATAGTTATTTTACTAATTATAGTTGTTTATGTATTTTAAAATCTATTCAAATTTTTAGTTTAAAAGGGATCCTTAAGTTGAAACTTAAACTTTGCGCCGATATAAATCCTAACCTAAGTGCCCAATACAACAAAAAAATAAAGTCTTATCTTAATTAGGTGAAGTTGACTACATGGATCATATGACATCATTATTTCTATCAATAGTCATGTGTAGTGATATGTGGTTGACCAAAAGATCACATTGTATAATTTCATTAAGAGTTCTCTTTGGTTGTCCTCTCCCTTTTTTGGGAGGATTTCACACCGTCAACTATCTTCACTGCGCATCTAAATGTTGTCTTTGAACATGTCTAAATCACCTCAAACAATTTTCTGCTTCTCCTAAATCGATGCTACTCCACCTTTTTTTTAATGTGATCATGCTATATACTACCTCCGGTCCTAAATATAAGACCTAATTGACTTTTTTTTGGAGAGGTTAAGGTTGTGAAATAGACTATTAAATCATGACACATTTGATATATTTTTAAATTATCCATTAGGTTATAGGTAAAATAAACTAGTCTAAGGGAAAATTAGGTAAATTATCAATTTATAATTAACTTATTTTTCTGTTTTAGGATTTTCCATAAAATTCAACTAGGTCCTATATTTAGGACCGGAGGGAGTATCATTTATCGTATAACCATACATAAATTTCAACATTCTCATTTGTATTATCTCCATCTTATATTCGGGTATTCATTAAAGTTCAACATTCACTACCATATAACATTACTAATCTAATAATTATCCGATAAAACTCAAATATTTAAGCTTGTCCAACTGTGGTATAGTCTGATCTAACAATTAATTTCTATATCCTTATGAGTCTGTCTATTATCAAAACTACAGTGCATATATTATGTCTTGCCCCTACTTAGTCGAAAAACTTTTGATTCTAGAGTCCTTATCCATAACTCTAGTTTTTTTTTATTAATTTCTTCTTTTTAGTCACAGGACTATATCATCTCTTAAAAGTGTGCATTATGGAATTTCTTCTGGAATACTTACAGTTAGGACATCCAAAATTAGATTGAACAAATATAGGCTTAAAGTAGAACTTTGATACAGTCTAATTGTTATTGGAAAGTCATTTGTTTCTCTTCTAAGTGTTCTAATCCTAATTAATCATTGTCCCCTCATACATAATTTGTTGGCTCTCATATACCAAATTTGAAGTTTTTTCCTCTTCTAAGACAAAACTTTCTAAAATAATTCTCTTGGCATATAGTCATAAGTTTTTTTCTAGATTGATAAAGATCTTATGAATATCCTTTCAAAAGATAATATTTTTGGCCAAAAAACAAAAGATAAGATATGAATAAATGCTTTTTAATTTTATTTTGAATCCGATATTTAGATAGATGATGAATTTGCTAAATATACATGCAAGATATAAAGAAAATTTTGTAATCGTTTCAAAAGTAGCCCACGCATGAATAAAGCTTTTGAGATTTCAAGTCACTTGCTAGACAAGGACACGTGCAATTGCAAGGTCGTGGATAATTTTTTCCCCCATAATTGAAACCGGCCGCCCACTACTAAACGAGAACCACTTTTAGGATTAATATTATTGTTGTTTCTTACAATTTACTTGGATTTTGTTTTTAATTTATGCAGTTTAAAATCGGCTGTATGAAATCCATCAAATTGAACAAGATTTTGGTCAAAATTTAAATTGTTGATTAAAATCAAAACTCTTCAAATATATACGAGCCGGATATTAAGTTTCGACTAAATCTTCTGTTTGAGATTATATGGATTAAAATCAGAATTCAATAAAATTATGAAGACTAACAATAACACTAACACTTCATTACTAAAGGAAGGATCAAACATGAAGATTATCCAAAAAAAAAAGCCATCAAATCACAAAACATGGCTGGGATCCCGTGTTATAGCTATATCTTATCGAAGTTGATCTAAGCGCTGCAAAAAGAAATCTCAGACAGTGGAATGGAGACATTATCATTATAAAAGATAATCAATTGGAAAGCATTACCAAAATTGAAGGCCATTTGATTTAATATTAAATACTCCCTCCGTTCCTAAATATAAAATCACTTTGGCTAATTTGGAGAGATTAAGGAAGACTTTCCAATGAATTAGGATTACATGATCTTCCCAAAATACCCCCACTTAAATTTAAAAGACAAATAGGGATTTGAGAGAGAAGTGAGGGAGCTAAGAAGTACACAGGCAATTTAGACCAAAATTGAGATAAAATAAAAAGTGATCTTATATTTAGGAACTTATCCACTTCCCCAAATTGATCTTATATTTAGGAACGGAGGGAGTAGTATGTATTCCTATTTCACTTTTTAGCTGCAATGTTATTGCACAGTGGAACGATAAAAAGGTAATACCGAAGAAAGAGATCGATCATTGCAGATTAATGGCTCTCAGCTTAGATTTCGGGGGCCTACTTATCTGAACAATGCAATAATATCTCATTGTTGATGTGCATATGCAATTTTGTCCTTTTCTTTTTATAAAAAACAACTCTCAAGTCAATGCCAACAAAAGTCGATCTAAAGGTAAAAGAAATTATTTATGACACAAGCTTATGAGTTAAAATTACACTTATATAGGAGCTAGAGTTACACTTTTCTTTTGACACATAGTCCTGATGAATTACATCGGGAATCTTTTGTACAATGTAACTATTTTCATTAGTTAATGGAATACAGTTTATTGTTCAAAAAAATTATGCTTATATATAAGCTGTGAACTTGTAAACGTACTGAGTTATGAAGTTCTGAGTTATGAAGCATATCTAACTCATTGAGCCTTTAGACCTAACTCACTCTTATTTTCTGAGTGATAATTAAGGGTTTTTTGTCCCAAAAATATTCACTAAGGATCAATGGTATCCTGAAAATTTTGTGAGGATCATTATTGCCCTGAAAGTCACTAAAATGTGTCAATTTAACTCCATAGTTAGTTAGTGTTAAACTTGACTATCAATTTGACACACGATGACAATGAAACGTCATCATTCAAGGCCACCTCACCATCATACTCCCTCTCTCACCCTCTCTCTCTTCTCTCAGCCACAAGCCCCATCTTCTTCCACCGCCACCAATTCCTTCATGGACAAAAACTTCAACCGCCCACCTACTTTCTGGACACACACCCACCACTTTAAAAACTTTCAAGGCATGTTGATGCTCAGTGAATATTTCCGGTGCAAAAATGACGAAGATGAATGGGTAAGAAAAAAGCCAAGTTCCCACCAAATATTTTTTTGGTGTTTTGTTAATTTGTCGGCTGATGAGAATCTCCTCTTGAAGCACACTTATACTCCCCTATCTCTAAACATGAGGTCACAATATTGAATTTAATTAGATCAAATATGTTAGTTAAGTTAATTATTATCCAATGATATTACTAATTCACCCTTGCCATATATCTGTCTCCACTCTGGCTCTCTTAATTGTATTATAATTAGTAGGGTTAATTTAGGAAAAATAGAAATAATTAGAAAGTGACGTAATAATAATTAGGTTTAAATTAAATCTGAAAAGTGATCACCTTATGTGTAGGAGTGGAGGGAATACAAATTAATGAATTATACAATAATATCTCCTTGTTGAACGCTATAGGCCGTCCATTTCTGCAACAATATCTCCTTATCGATCAATGATTGATCACCAAAGGCCATTTCATTGTCCTTCTTTATCCAATAACTACAATTGGATTAACCGACAAAAGTTGGTTTAATTAATAAAAAATTGTTGTTAAATACCCGAGTCTTTGAACTCAACTCACTTCCTTTGTTGTTATAAAAACACAATTCGACAAAAGCTGGTATAATTAATAAAAATTGTTTAAAGAGCATCAATATTGGATATAAGCCTTTTTCCATGATAAATACCTGAGTGTTTGAACTCAACTCAACTCACTTCCTGTGTTGTTATAAAAACACAATTCGATTAACGGAAGCTAAATCTAACGGCAATTAAAATACTAGTTCATAGTGACAGATCAAAGCTTTTAATCCTCGCGGACAAGGTGGCACACATTTAGATCAAGGGGAAAAATTAATGTTCCTAAATTCATACCTAATTGATTTTGCTTGGGATGATTAAGGAAGCTAAATGAACTACATCTATTGAGTGTTTGATTTTTGTGGTGTAACATTTATATATAGTTTTAATCGTGACATTTAGGGAGGTATTTTCACAGCTAAATGAAGTTGAATGAAACTACTTACATGTGAGTACACATGGACGTATCTCAATGAAATATAAGTTAAAAGCATGTTCTTAATTTGTTTGATTGTGGTTGAGCTAATTCATCTTTTTTTTAAAAAAAAAAATATTGTATAAAAAAGAAGATACTGTTTCACTATTCTGGATCTTTATCATTAATTAACGACAACTGGGGTTTAAGATTTGTTTACATAGAAAACGTCCCGAAAACAAGGAAATTAGCCCCACTACTCTTCCAACTTTAATTTGAACTACATAGTATGTACACAACACACACACATACACAACATACAACCAACCATACTTTGTCCCTCTTCAATTAAAGAAAATGATTTGGCAAAACCAATTCAATTATTCAAAGACGAGAAAGTGCCAAAACTTGTTCACCACCGTAATCCCCCCGAACAGAGCCAGACGACGTCGTAGTACACTGCTCCTTTTCCGACACAACAAACCCCTTCGCCTTTTTCCTCAACTCAACCTTCAAAATCTTCCCCGTCGACGTCTTAGGCAACTCTTCCATAAACTTCACAACCTTTGGTACCATAAAATGTGACATCCTCTTCCTACAATACCCAATCATATCACTCTCCCTAACATCATCACCACCCTCCTTCTTCAAAGCAATGAAAGCACATGGACTTTCTCCCCACTTAGCATGAGGCATTGCAACGACAGCAGCTTCCATCACCCTAGGATGCTTATATAGAACATTCTCAACTTCCACACTACTAATGTTTTCCCCTCCAGAAATAATCACATCCTTTGACCTATCCTTAATCTCCAAATACCCATCAGGGTGTATAACACCAACATCTCCAGTCCTAAACCAACCATTCTGAAAAACCTTTTCTGTCTCCTCAGGATCTTTATAATACCCCTTCATAATCCCACTTCCCCTCAACACAATCTCTCCCATTGACTTCCCATCCCTAGGCACACTCTCCATTGTGTCCAAATTCTTCACATCAACACCCGCAAGTGTCAATATACTAACCCCTTGTCTTGCTTTTAATTTAGACTGTTCCTCTCTTGGTAATTCATCCCACTTTTTATCCCACTCACATACAAGTGCAGGCCCTGTGGCTTCAGTTAATCCGTACGCATGTGTCACGTGGAACCCCAAAGATTCAATCTTTTCTAGTAGGGCAGCTGGGGGTGGTGCCCCTCCAGTTAAAATCTCCACCGTTGAATTCAGTCTATGACGATCGGACGGCTTAGCTTCAAGAATGATGTTAAACACAATAGGGGCACAACACATGTGTGTGACATTATGAATGGCTATGTTTTTGAATATTTGTTGGGCGGTGATAGTACGGAGGCAGATGTTGGTTCCTCCACGCGCCGCCGTGCCCCACGTGAAGGTCCAGCCGTTACAGTGGAACATAGGTAGGGTCCACAAATAAACAGGAGCCGTTGGGACCTCCCAACATAAAATCAAACTTAGAGTACTAAGGTAAGCTCCTCTGTGACTATACAAAACACCTTTAGGTGCAGAAGTTGTGCCTGATGTGTAGTTAAGAGCTATTGGGGCCCACTCATCAGAGGGTTCAATAGGGACAAAAGTTGGGTCACCACGGCGAACGAGGAGCTCGTATTCGAGCTCGTTCATGCGAATGTTGGTAGGGGTATTTATGTCATCTATGGTGATGACTAAGGGGAGTGAAGAGTAGTTGTTGGTATTATTGGTGGTTGTGGATTGTGTCATGAGTATGCGGAGGGCTTCACGGGCTTTGGGGATGTATTCATAGTCAACGAAGAAGACTTTGGCTTCGGAGTGTTTAAGGATGGTGGCTATGTTGTTGGCGTCCAGGCGGGTGTTAATGGTGTTTAAGACAGCTCCGGCCATTGGTACGGCGAAGTGCATCTCGTACATGGCTGGGATGTTGGGTGCCAACACCGATACCTGTTATTTCAACAACCGCCAAGTTAATGGTTGTTAGAGTATGGATGTCAAGCATAATATAATATGTTTGGTACACGTGATGCATTAATTAATGGCAGTATACATTATACTATAGTGTGAAAGTATCATAGAAAAGATTAAAGATGATTTAGTTATATAAAATGTTCAGGTGGCTCACATGAAATTGGATTAAATTATTAGGAAAAACCCGATCAAATCCTTTATAAAGAAATTGATTATAATAATCAGGTCAACTTAATGCCACATGATTTTGATTAATCTCCATAAAAGGACTTGATTGTGATTTTTTCTAAACTATTTTAATAAAAAATAAACAAAAAATGATTTAAAGTTTGTCAGTTATATGAAATTTTAGTAATAAAGAAATCAGTTTCAGTGTTCATTGCAGTTATAAGCATCAATAGTCCGTCGTTTTAGTTAAGTTTGCATGGTTCAAATAGAATTTTGATGGCCTATATCTATCTTTATATTGAAAACCTTTTTTAAAAAAAAAACTAAAACAGAGCGCATTTATTTTAGTTTTTTCAGGCATTTAATGTGTTTTTTTAAATAGGTAGAAAATATGATATGATGAATACAGGACTGTCTATAGTAATCATAAGCCTTTATTTGATAAGGACTGAAACCAGCTTTATCAGTAAGGCTGCCAATTCAATCTAGTTGTCATTACCTCAACAACTTTATACATATATATGTATAATAAAAAATAGATGATGCGTATATGGTATGAGTGTGATAAGGAGGACATACCACGTCGTTGTCGGAGATGTTAAGGGAGCGGAGGGAGGAGGCAAGGCGGCGGCAACGGTCGTAAGTCTGAGACCAAGTGAAGGAGGTGCCATCGGAGATGATGGAGGTTCTGTGGGCATAGGAAGAAGCAGCTCTAGAGAGAAAAGTGAGAGGGGTGAGTGCTGTATAGTTTGCTTGGCACTTCACAAGATTCTCCATTGTTTTCAATCAATCACCGTACTCTCCTCTATTTCTATCGTTAAATGAGAGGAGGGGGATATGTCTAATAAAATTAAATGGAATGGAGGGTATTGTATTGTGAAGTAGTGAGTGTGGAGGAGGATATTCATATATAGGTGCGAAGGTGGTGGAGGTGGGGCCTCTGTGGGGACTACATGGATAGGAACGGTAGAAGAAGATGCTGTGAAATTAGTTAGGAGAAGAACTAGTTCAGATGGAAATTGCGTTGATACTCACTCTCTTCTGACTTTTGAGCAAATGAAGAGAGCTAATTAAGAACGATGTTCGAAGAGTTTTGACCCACAAACACCCAACAAACTAAGCCTTGCCATGCATGGTGCACATTTTTTTATATACATATGCATGTTGCGCATTTAATTTTTATGAAGGTTTTAACAATATAATAGAAACCATTATTGACAACAGTAATGTTTTCACATGATGGAATTGGCTTTCCTACTTAAAAAAATGAGTAAGAAGAGCTAAAACATATTTAAACATTTATTTTAAATTATGCATTCATTAAACTACTTGTAATCAAGTCAAATTTACAACATATAGATGAGATTAGGCCGCCTACATGTGTTTAGATTTTGTACTTATATTTTTTAGGAAAAAACTTGTATCAAGTTATTTATATCCATTTTGTCAAGTTTCCAATAAAAATTTGACATGTGTACAGTCTTTTTTACACTCAACACACCATATCTCTCTCCCCACTACCTTCTCTCCTCTCCCCTCTCTCTCCACCACACCATATTACTCAAACGTCATCCTTCACACCCCACCGTCCATACATTTTGTTGCTTTGGGTCAAACTGGATATGAAGTGACACATGATATACTCAAAACTGAAATTGATAAGGAAAATATGAAATACTTGTTCTGTTCTTTCTCAGGTTCATTCTATTTCCCTTTCTCTTCCTCTGTTGTTTCACTTCACTTCCTTATCTTCTCTAAACTCAATCCGCCATAGATGTTGAAGGTCAGAGCTTTGAACCCGCCTTACATGGTTTTTCCCGATCTGCAGATCTAAGACCACATTAACATGATGGCCTCCACGCAAGATCAGATCGACAGGACTCCTCTGTCAGATCGCACGACTCCACGCAGGCCGATCTGACGCAAGCGGCACTGGTGCTAGGCGGCGCGTGAGAGGAAGGCGAGAAAGTTGTGGAGGATTGCGGTGGCGAAGGAGAGGGGGCGGTGGGGTGTGAAGGATGATGTGTGAGTGATATGGTGTGGTGGAGAGAGAGGAGACGAGAGAAGGTGGGGAGAGAGATATGATGTGTTGGGTGTAAAAAAGATTGTACACATGTCAAATTTTCATTGTAAACTTGACAAAATGGACATAATTAACTTGATATAAGTTTTTTCATATTTTTTATGAGGAGAGATAAACTGGTTCCATTGTTTTTGCATATTAATTGCTTCGTTTATTCTTATCCGTTTTATAGTTATAGAAGAAGATGAATGCAATATCTATGTTGAACCTTCTTCATGTTGTACCAGATGGCTAAAGATACATCTTGTTCTTGTTATCATAGTAACCTTTAAATTGTCAAAATGAGGTTCTTATCTTCGTACGTACATTTCAAAATTCACAGCTTAGAATATAATATATATTAACAACGAGAAAAAATGAGTGAAAATAAAATAGAGACCAAAGAAAAATAAGTATACAAGTGATGATCTGATTCCTCTCCACACGTTTAGTTAAGAACTTAAGATATATGGAGAAATTATTAGGAAAGAGAGAAAATTTCTTATTTCTATGGATAATAACAATCTTATTTTGCATAACAAATATATTAATCTATCTATTAAGATCTGGTTATCTTTTTACTTCTAAAGATTAAGAAAATTATATATATCAGAACCTACTTTCTATAGTTTTTTAAGGGGAAAAGTCTTTATTGGTATTCATCCAATTTTGATTTTGGTACCTAAGTATATATTTTTTTTGATAAATGGTACCTAAGTATATTTTAACATAATTAATTTTCTTAAAATTTTATTTTGTAAAGATAATTTGCCCAAATACCAACCGTACTAATGGAATAAAGTTAGCGGGAGCTACCGAGTTATTAGTAGAGGTAATTGAGAAAAAATAATAACTAAATTAGGAGATAGAAAACTATAAATACCAAAATTAAAATTGAATAAAATATAGACACTAACATGTAGGTTTTCTATTTTTTTTAAAAAAATGATTTTACTTTTTACAGCGGTCATCCATTTCACAGTGTGTAAAATGGTACTGAAATGAAACACCCGTTTTTTTTTTCATTTTTCACCTAAAAGAAAAGGTTGTTAAGGACGACTTGTTTGCATCTTATCTTTGGTAGTAAATGCATCTCTTCTGTTAACCATCTAAAAATTTACTTTTAGCTATATAAAAAATTTAGGCATCATGGTTTTAGGTATTGTTGGTGTTAAATTTTATAATGGGGTTTTCTTTAGTCTTCTTATGCTACAAAATAATGAAAATATTTTATAGAGCAAACCATATGGTCCCAACAAATTAACCCAAGCCCTTTAGTTTCCTAGGGGTTCCTATTCATTGTCCATCACAGCGATGAGAAATCACTTCTCATAGTTGAGATGAAATATGTATAATTCAAAATTGATATTAATGGTATTGATTTGAAAATATTTAAATGATCATTTTTTGAAAGATGAACTTAATTTTTTAACAAATGGTAGTTATAAAATTAACTTTATTTTTTATTTTGTATTCATTAAAATGAAAGTTTATCAAAATATTAAAGTAAATTAAATGAATTTAGACTAGTGAAATGAATCTAAACAGCAAATCAAAATGAAAAGCATTTGTTCAACTATTTCATCGCCATTGAATGGGCCCCCACTTCGCCCTTTATGGATTCAGGGGAAAATTTACTTTCCACTTAAGTTCCCGAAGATGTTTTTTCATTTCTTGTGCCGTAGGTAAAATTGTTGCCTGATTGTATAAAAAAAAAATTGTTGCCGTATTTTTTTTTCAAGAAAATAAACGTGCGTAAAAAAATTATTGCATTTAATAGATAGACATCTACACGCAATTTCGTGATATTTCGTTATTATTACAGTATATGTGTATCTTGTGTTCACATTTTGGTTCCAAGTTTGAACTTTGAACAGAGTCAGTCTGTCAATGCCTTTCATTACTAATATCTTTGTACATTTAACAACCACTGATAGAGAAAGCTCACCTTTTGCACTTTGATGTAGAGCCATCAATATGACGACCCCTTTCTCCTTCTGTATTTAAGTATTTATGATATCACGAAGTTCTTTTTTTGTAGGTTTAATTAATTTCATATGGGAAATTTAATTTAATTATCTCGATTATTACTTGTTTTAATAGATGTATCTTTTGGCTTTTGCACTTTGATGTAGAGCCATCAACATGGTCCCATTCTCCCTTTATATTTATGATATAACATAGTTCTGTTTTTTTATTTGGTGTAAATGTGTAATCCCTGGCTTGAGTTATTTGATATTTCTAGGTTTAATTAATTTTATATGGGACATTTAATTTAATTAATCTCGTTTATTACTTATTTTAGTATATCTATCTTCTTATTAGAAACATATATCTCCGAATGGAAACACATTGAGACGCTATGAAATACAAACATGAATATATCTCCCAACAAAAAGTCATACAGAACGTCTAGATGAACCTATAATTTATAATTCAACAAAACTACAGTACTCTTGCTTATTATCAAAAATAAAATCTCTCAAGTTGAACAATGGCCATCAAAACTAAACGATATAAGGAAGTAAACTGTGAAGAAAATTCACGAGTTTTATACTATCTAAAAAATCAAATGATAGCTCAACCTAGCATATTTCCCTATACCGGCAATGTTTGTTGGCTTTTAAATGGGATTTCAGGTTTTGTCAAGTTTTTTAAGGTTTAGACTTTTTTAAGGTTTAGACTTAAGTCTAATAAAATACTCCCTCCGGTCCTAAATATAAGACCTAATTGACTCTAAATATAAGACCTGATTGACTTTTTTGAAAAATCCTAAAAAAAAAACAAAATAAGTTAATTATAAATTGATTTACCTAATTTTTCCCTTAAACTAGTTTATTTCACTTATAAACTAATGGATAATCTAAAAATATATCAAATATGTCATGATTTAATAGATTATTTTATAACCTTAACCTCTAAAAAAAATCATCTAGGTCCTATATTTAGGACCGAAGGTAGTATAACAAACCGACTCATGCTTAGGTTTATGCTTTATTTTTTCACTGTAGGTATTAGCCTAATAGTTGAAGCCTAGCTAGCTTGGCTTCCCAGCCCACTTGCCATGTTTGTGGGATGCAATTCGCGATTTTTAAAATTATTCATGTGTGATACAATTTATACAATTGTTAGATATTAAATTTGCACATTTACTTTATGTAATATAATGCACCGCTTGTTAACAGGCTTCCTAATTTGCACAAATTTTATTTGATTAATTAATATCACGTTCACACATCAAAATTGTTATTTTTGTTTAATGTGATTTGCATAATTGTTTAATAGTACTAAATAAGTGTCTTTACCTTTTACTTTACATCGTTAATTTTTTTTAAAAAGATATCAAGTAGCTCCATGCGTGGGTTAGATATAACCAATATAAAACCTGAAGTGTGTGGTTGAGTGACAATGATTCATTCACTTTTAATTAATTGTCTGGGTTTGATCCTTGACATTGAGTATAAAGAAACATTAAATCTCTTAGGCCAGCTGTCTCACTCTTTGAGGTAACTACAAATCAGCGGAGGATTAGTCTCCCACTTGTCGAGTGAGAATACCTTAATCGCCGAAAAAAAAAAGGATATAACCAGTACAAATATATAAATGCAATTATTTCCACCCACCAGTGTCTCTTTTTCTCCACTATCAAACAGCCATTTCCTGCTTTCTACATCTTTTCAGCTGGGTTTGATCAGTCAGGTCTTTATTCAAACACTAGTTAATGGTTTTCCACTTTCGATTCCACTGCGAAATGTTGAATAGCGCACATGACAGGAAAAAAAACACACACACACACACACACACAAATTTCCACGAAATTCTTATCGCGTTACTAGGGCTCTTCGCACAAGAAGTTAATTACTTTCAAGGAATTTCATTCAAATAATCAAGCTTTAAGTGGGTCTAGTCTTATTGAATATTTGACCGTGACTTTATAAATAAATCAGAAATTTTGGGATCTTACTCTGAGTTCAATGTTATTTGATCAGGACCGCACATGGAAAGTTGGAAAGAAAGTCATGCATATGCCTTGACTATATATAGGAAAGAATTGAGAGTCATATAACAAGTATATGTATATAATATAAATACTTTCTCTACCCCTAAATATAATATGGGAAAATGACAAATAAATAACTTCGAATGTTCAAAAAGACAAGTAAAGAACTTAAATTTAAAAAATGACAAATAAAAAACTCACATTTCCATATAGAACAATTAACAATTGGAACGTACATACTAACAATTGGAACATACCAATTAACAATTGACTGGTTCCTTAATTGTCCTTTTGAAAACATGAGTTCCTTACTTGTTCTTTTGGAAGTTACTTACTTGTCCTTTTAGACATTTAGAGGTGTTTATTTGTCATTTTCCCATATAAGATTCACTTGTCTTTTCTTAGAGAAAATACTCCATTTGGCCTTAATTATAAGTTTCTTTTAACTTTTTAAAGAAATAAATGATGCATAATTAATTACTTTAAATTGCTTATAGTTAATTTTTCTTCAAAACTAATTTATTTTACTCATAAACTAACATATATCATCTAATTATATGTGACATACGTCATGATTTAGTGATCGAATTTACTTCATTAAATTCTAAAAAAAGTCAAATAAATCTTATATTTTGATCCGGAGGAAGTGATCGAAAGAAAAACTAAATGGGTCCTTTAACCATAATGTATTTTGTGTTTTATTATATTATATTGTAGTTTATAAGTCAAATAAATTAATTTAAATAAAAAATTGAAGAAAATAAATTTATAAGTTACTTATTTAGTTTTAATTTTATTAGAAAACTCTAAAAAGATCAAATATTGTGTTGTGGTGGTGGGGAGATGGGGGATTATATACACGATACATAGTGACGTTTGTTAGAGGCTTTCTAAGAAATTGGTTTCTGATTTCCGTGAACCTCGAAGTAGGCAATCTTTGTCCACATGTCAGTGTTGATATTCTCTTTGTTCATTTTCTTGGTTGTTTGCTTTCTCGTTAGTCCTGGTCTTCTTTTTTATTTTGTCGTTTGTTTTTTCTATTCTTCCCACTAAATTTGTCCTACTTTCATTATTTACTTCTAGATGTCATAGAACCCATATATATAACAATATTTTAATAATTTTCAAATACAATTAGAATAACCAAGATTAATGAGCGCACCAATTATTCTAAAAAAAAGCAAATACTTACGGCCCGTTTGTTAGGAGGGAACTGAAGCCCTGGAAGTGGAATTGGAAGTGGAACTGAAAATAAGACTGTTTGTTACACTGGATCTCACTTCCAAGGAATTCTCAATTCTCCAAAATCAGTGGAACTCAGTTCCCTAATTAAAACTGAGAACTCATTGAGTTCTAAGGAAGTGAAACTTCTTAGACAATTTTACCCCAAATAATTATTTTAATCTACATTTTTACCCTTCCCCAAATCTATATAATAAAACATGTCAATAACAAAAACGAACGAACATCTCCCTTTTGTCCAAAAAAAAAAAGAAACGATCATATTTTTCTCTTTTCACGGAAAACCAAATTTCTCAAGAACAAGAACACGAAAGAGATAAAAAAAGAACAAGAAAGAGATCAGATTGATTTTTCGAAGATCAAACTTCCTCTTTTTCTCTTCTTCGATTAAACCCCGATTTCAAACAATCATTACCCATCTTTTCTATCTCTCTTTTTTATGTTCGGTTCGCGCGAGGTATGTTAAGGTCCGATTTAATCTTGAGGTTTTTGGTTTTCAAATCGTTCAAAAGTTAACTCAAAGGTCCAATTTAATCTTGGGGTTTTGGGTTTGCAAATCGTTCAAAGATTTATCTTAAAAGTCCGATTTAATTTTGGGGTTTCAGATTTATAAATCGTTCAAAGGTTATCGTAAAGGTCCAATTTAATCCTGAGGTTTTGGGTTTATTGTTTTTAATTAGGGTCAAAACGGTCTTTTTGATACATCTTCTAATTATTTTATTTATATTTCATAATATTTACATTAATAAGTTTCATGTTTATCTCCATCCTAACAAACAAACTTTAAAAACCAATTTCACTCTCACTTCCACTTCCACTTCCATTTCCATTGAAATCAGTTCCCTTCTAACAAAAGGGCCGTTAGAATTGATTTGGTAAATTTTTGAAAAGTTAAAACTCCCTCCCAATTCATGCAATTATTTTTTTAACATACAAACACTTAATCTAATGGGTAATTAATTTGAGGTTTCAACAACACACCATAATATAAATAGAAAAGGTTCCACGAAATAACGAAATTGAAATAGGGTCTCAAGAGACCTTACTTTAATTATCTTCCAAATCAATAATACATTTTTGTCCTCCTTATTATTTTGAGCCCAGATATTGTTGCTAGTGCCCAATAACTTGTTAAATGTGATCAGAACATTGTTATTCACAGCTCACACACTTATTATTAGTTAAAATATAAGCTCTTGTTATTGACATCTAATAACCTGTTACACGTGGTTAAAACATTGTTATTTACCGTCAAAACTATCGTTATCTTGTGAATAACAAAAGGAGGGCAAAATGTCTACTTGACTTGGAAGGGAGTTAAAGTAAGGTTCCTTGACACCCTATTTTAATTTCTTCATTTCATGAGACCTTTCTATATTATGTGTGGTGAGTGAGACATCAAATTAATTACCCTAATTCTTTTTTGGTTACCCAAGGGTATCCCCACCCGTGTGTCAAGTGAGACTAATCTCTCGCTGTTCTGAAGTCCCATATAGGGGGTAGACAGCTGACCTGTGAGTTTGCTCCTTTCGCAAGAGCTAGGGATCGAACCCCCAACCACTTGCTTAAGGGACGAGAGTACTTACCACTCACGTCAACCCGTCAAGTTAATTACCCTAATTCTAGTTATCTTACACCCTTATATACATGGTTATCTTTGGGGGAGTATCTATGAAGATTATTTGAAAAATATGACTTTAAATTATAAATAGGCCATCTACCATACACCAAACAACACTGTAATGAGATCAGATCATACATTACGGTTGAGATTTCATTGTTGTTGTTCATTATTGTTGACAACAGAGGGGTAGCGATGAGCTACTGCTGCTGCATGCAGCAGTACTCATTCTAACTTATTTTGTTGAAACATTGCCTCCGAGCTTTCAAATTCCTTCATTGTTTGCCGTCAAGAACTCCCCAAACTGTTTTTTGTCGTCCCCTTTTATTTGCGTGCCAGTCCAGCTATCCCTAATCATTAATTGCAAGGATTTAATGTTGAAATGCCCAATGCACCGATCTCAGTATGTTTTTTTAAACTATTTTCAATGTTATAATTTAACTTACAAACAATAAAATGATTATTTTCACTTATAAACAATATATCACGCTTTCTATCAAAACCACAACACATGACATTTGTCACGGTTAAATGCGTGACAACATGCGAATTTCATGTGTGACAACTACCAACATGTTTTTTTTAGTGAATATAGGTTGTATAGGTGAAATCCAATAATTTAGATAAGACTAGTTCTCCCTATTCATTTTTGTATCAATAGATAAACTGACTCCTTCATATACATAGGTATATATGTATACATATAACTTCTCTTTTATTGAAAAAAAATGTTTGGCATATTGTTTGAATACTGATGTAATTTTTTATAGTTCTTATTGAAACTATTTGGCATCATCATGAACTCCATTTGTTTGGATGGTTTAATATAAGTGGACTTTACGTGTTCTTTTTTTTTGGACCATTCGACTTTTTTTTTTGGTCTGAAGGACCATCCGACTTTACGTGTTCGGTGTAACAGACATTTAAAAAAAACAGCAAAATTAATCTTCAGAACTTAACATTCCTAATTTTTTTTCACAAAAAAAGTAGAGATAGGATTTTTTGTGTTGAAGATTAATCCAAGATGGATTAGCTTTTAATTATTGTTTCATTTATTATTTACTTAATAAGTTAGGGAAATCCGTTAGTGTTGGTGTAGTTGGATTTCCTTAGGCACTTTTCTAGGAATTGGTTATGTGACTTATTCCTTTTTGGCCGTTTTTATTTTTTAATTGTTTTCCATGTATTTAGCACATGATGGATTTATCTTGAGATATATGTACTCCCACTATTAACACGTTAAACAAGCAAGAATGTTTTTTCTTGGCTTCCGTTGCTTATGAGTTTTGCTCTTACTGCTTGAGTTTTCCAACAAATTGGCATCAAAGCCATCTTGATCCTTTGGCCAAGTGAGTTGGGTCCATTGGGAATTTGTGAGAAACACTTTTTGGGGGGTTTAAAGCAAATATTTTCTTTGCTTTTTTGAGTGAGTGAGAAACAGGAAACACTTAGGTGAGAGAGTAAGAATGACCATTAACTTGAACACCGGTTCTTCCTCTTCACAACCCTTTCTACCCATCTTTTCTGGAGAAAAGTATGAATTTTGGAGTATAAAAATGAAAACCCTCTTCATATCTCAAGATCTTTGGGACTTGGTGAGCGATGGGTTTGTGGATCTTATTGATCCAACCGAGGATGAAGCAGAACGGCTTAAAGAGATTAAGAAGAAGGATGCTAGAGCATTATTCTTAATTCAACAAGCTATTGATGAGACAATCTTCTCAAGAATTGCAGCAGCAACGACATCTTTTGAGGCTTGGGAGAACTTGAAGAAGGAGTTTCAAGGTTCCTCAAAAGTAATGATGGTAAAGTTACAGAATTTACGTCGTGAATTCGAAAATTTGGAGATGAAAAAGGGTGAATCTATTAGAGTTTCCTCTCTTGTTAATGAAGTCTTATGGAGAAACTATGTCTGATGAAATTGTTGTTAGTAAAGTTTTACGAACTTTAACCGGAAAATTTGATCACATAGTTGCCGCAATTGAAGAAGCCCATGACCTATCCGAATACTCATTTGATGAGTTGATGAGTTCCTTGCAAGCCCATGAAGAACGATTGGTGCGATCAAAGGAAAAGGAAGATGAGAAAGCTTTTCAAGTAAAGTCAGATGAGAACTTTACTGGTCGGGGTCGCGGTTGGGGTCGTGCAAGTCGTGGCAGAGACCAAGGTAGAGGTCAAGGCAGAGGAGATTCTAATGAAGAGAAGAAAGTCATCACATGTCATTATTGTAAAAGGCCTGGTCACAAACAAACTTTCTGTTGGAAGAAACGGGAGGATGATGAGAACAATCAAGCAAATTTTGCAGATAATGTTGATGATGAAAATAAGCTATTCATGGCTTTATTTTGTGAAAAGGAGCGAACTGATGATGTTTGGTTTGTTGATAGACAGGAACAAAATCCTGTAGGTTGAAGTTAATGCTGTAAAAACTTTTTAAGGTTGTCGGTTAGCCTGTAAAACCGGTGGTCGCACGAAAGCCAATAAATCCTGTAGGTTGAAGTTAAGCCTGTAAAAGTTTTTTTTAAGATTGTCGGTTAACCTGTAAAATCAATGGTTGTAGGAGAACTAGTAAAACCTACGGGTTGCAAGAAGAGCCAGATTTTGGCGAGTTTGTTGCTGTTTATTCTTTGATGTTTTGGACATCTATTTGGATCTCATTTGTTCAGAAGCTTTGGACTGTTTTTTGATGCTTTGGCCTGGTTTGTTCAATCTTTGGGATTGATTTTTGGTTGTTTCAGATCTCTTTCGTCATGG
Source organism: Mimosa pudica (assembly GCA_029929735.1). Lineage (NCBI taxonomy): Eukaryota > Viridiplantae > Streptophyta > Magnoliopsida > Fabales > Fabaceae > Mimosa > Mimosa pudica. The sequence continues at coordinate 12,068,020 of JAKELP010000004.1, read as the reverse complement.
TACGGTGAGATGTTTTGGAGTTGTCATCCTTTTTCCGGTAGATCCTAGTGGTGATTGCATTCGGGTTTTGTGTTGGGATACGACAAGCTCTATTTTTGGTGCCTCTGACATATTTGATTGCTCTTTGTGTTGAACATTCAGATGTTAGTTTTTCTTTTAGGTCAAGTGCATAGTTTTGATGTCCAGGGGGTGTTCAAATCTGACCCAAGAATGGTATCCGAGCTTCAGGTTGAAAGATCTTATGGGTGATGAGAGAAAATATTGAGGGTGTTGCAGGCCTCTGAGACTCTTAAAGAGTACAAGCCGTGGAGAATATTGAGGGTGTTGCAGACCTCTGAGACTCAAAAAGGAGTACAAGTCATGCAGATCGGCCTCTGAGACTCGGAAAAGAGTACAAGCCGCAGAGAATATTTGTTAGTTTCACATTGTTGTGTGAACCGTTTTTTGAGTTAAAGAAATCGTTTTTCTTTACTCTTTTTGGTCCTTGAGCATTTATTTGCTCTATTTTTGTTGGAGTGAGCACGACTCCTTTTGGTGATAGAGCAAACAAATGTTTTGCTTTTTCGTTGGAGAGTGACAATTTGTTGTTTGCTCTTTTTGGCTCTTAATACCTTACCTTGATGCCTACAGCTCAATTTGTTTTCGAGTGAGGGCAAGAATCTGTGGGGCAGCGATCTTTTATGAGACAATTTTTTTTAAGTGTGTGAAAAGAATTGTTTTAGAAGATGAAGAACTACTTGGTGAATAGTGATTTTTGAGAAGATCATGAAGAGCACGCAAGTGTTGATTTTTCAGAAGAACATGAAGAATGCAAAAGGCGATTTCACAGATGCTGATTTTGAAGGAAGAGATTTCACAGATGCTGATTGCAGGAAGAATGATGAAGTCTTGTTTTGAAAGTCAGTTTTGAATTATGGGGGAGTGTTGAAAGAATAATTCAACATTGGTCAATTGTTTTATTGTTTAGCATATTTATTTTTATTAAATAATTAGGAAAATCTGTCCGTTGCGATTTTCTCGCCATGTTTTTAGGAAGTTGTTATTTGATTAGTTCCTTTGTAAACGCCTATAAATAAGCTCATTATTATTAATAAAGTGTGACCAGTATTATTTACGTGGCTTCCCCCCTTTCCTTTTCTCTCGTCATTCTTTTGTTCTTTAATTTCCAACATTTTGATAGGTAAATTAAATCAGTCGTTGCATATTGAAATGCGATGAAATTTCAACTACCATCATTATTCAGTGAGTGATTTTTCTTACGATAATTTTAAATTAAATCACTAGCTTATTTCAATTATAACTTGTTCTAACTTTGCGGTGTGTGTACAGCAACGGACAAAATTTGTCATGAAATTTTAATGATATAATCCAATTTTTTTGTCGGTGAACTCTTACTCTAATCATGTCATGCATGGATAAGGGGGCAAAATAATTTATACATGGAGTTTTTCTCGTTGGTGTGATAGAGTACGATTTACTTTATGGTAAAGTAGTCAACTCGTTGTCATCGTAAACTTGTGTGTTAGTTGTTAATACAGTCTAAATGGATATAGATATCAAGGTGGTTAGAGCATGAACTAAGGTTTAAATAGTGACTTACATATGTACCTAACAATCATCTTTCAATTATAAGGTCGTCTCGATCACGGGTTACAATATTTGAACTCACGATCTAAACGGGTCTATGATTGTCTGAATTTTACCCATGTTCTACTACAATACACCCTCTCAAACAATGAATTATTGAACAGATAAAGTTTTTATTAGACACTTTTACAAATAGATACAAGGTAAAAACAAAATAGAATTGCATTAAAATTAAAAGTCCAATAGAAAGGAGACTGACAAAATCAATCCATGCAGGGGTTCAAAGAAACCATATACTGTATGTACTAAATGTTTAGCTACTCAAGAATGGGATCAACAAATAGCACATACAAATAGAAACCATGTCCAATTCAATAAAATAGCACAGATCTAGAAAAACAAAGAAAAGTCCACTACCCAGGGCAAGAAACTCCCTTGAATTCGTTCAATGGACTCCAATTTTGCGAAACTCTCTAGCTTCAAATGGTGTGCTCCAATGAGTCTAATCGTTCTTATGGATTTTAGGGTTCAAAAGGGGTTGAATATTTGTGTAATAATTTCGTACCCTTGGTCCTTTTATATGTGAAAAAATAATGATGTGTGCTTCAGCTATTTTTCACGTAATGTCATGGTACTTATGTGTTGTGCCATGACACTAAATGCAATTTTCCCACAATTGATCCCTAGTTTTTTTCCCCTTGTTTTTCCTTCAATCCTCTTGTCCTTCCTTGCCAAGAATATTCATCTTTACCTATCAAAATCATGCACATAAGTGAGAGAAACACATGTTAATTAAATTTTTTTACTAAATTGTCGTATTTATCTAAAAAGAATACTTAAATCGAACCCATATGACATATTTAACTTAATTTTACTTAAAAGCTCTAAAAACACCTATAATTAGCTTCAATGACTCCTTAAACAATTCTTGAATGACATCTGGAGGAAGCATAACTAATAACTGCTTACGGAGACCGTATTCCACACACACAAGAGATTATTAGGGACTATCAATCAAATGTAACTTTCTCAGCTCTAACTCTTCAAGAGAAGGTCAATGCATTGGTCGGTGCTCAAGCATCAATCACCCTGATTTCTCACAGGCAAACCAATAGAATGTTATGGTTAAAAGGTGGAAACTTCACCGTTCTTCCTTCTGTCACATCCGATCCGGATTTGTTTTGAAGAGTCTAAATTTCAAACTTTCACCTGAAAGTGATCACCATTCCTGATAATCCTTTCGCTATGGGTTATTTTTGTTCTGCTCTAAACTGGATACATTAATTTGGCCTTCCCAAGACTCGTCTTACCATCTAGAATTTTCGTAAGCATAACATTGACATCAACAGTTGAGCTCCTTCAGTTTCACATGTCATTGCCAGAGATGTTACTTTTCTGATCCGTCCATTTTATTTGTTTTCTATTTATTAGCTTATTGATGATCATTTTAATGCTTTTCCTTTTCATTTTCATGGTGTTATTAGAACTATGTAATCATTTTAATTAATGTCATTTGGCCTTTTATAAAAAAAACAATGACTCCCTAAATAAATCCTAAATATGCCCAAAATTATTGTAAAATGGGAAGTCATCACTAGCCAAAAGCATTCCATCTGATAGATCATGTCTTTCTTATTATTTAATTTAAATCTCAAATTCAACACCAATGGCTTGCATTTATTTTATGGAGTATATCCAAACTAGCCAAATAAATAGGAATTACAACATCATCTTCAAGAACATACAAATAATTAATGTCTATGTTTTGATCTGTATAAGTGATGGGATAAAAAAAAATTAAATATATAGATTTGTTAAGAGGTAAACATCAGTACGTACCGTCGTGTAGCACATGGAGTCAGCTAATAATTCAAGTTTAACTTTGTTGTTACTTTTTTTTACTCTGGCTATATAGCCAACGGGTTTTCATTCGTTCATTGTAAAATGAAAATGGGTCCCACAGATATTCACTCATGTCATATGGTTTTTGTGATTAATTAATTAATCCCGTTAGATAAGATCGCCCAGTCCAATCAAATCATAACTAAAAGAACTAAATAAATAACTAAACATTGTTGACCAAAAAAACAATTACGCTTCTTTTAAACATTGATTTTCCCATAGTGAAGGGACTACATCTCACGCTTCTTTTTTTTGAGTTTTTAATCCGGTGTCCTGAGCCAGCCTCAATGTCATAGGGAACTCAACGGGCTCAGACTAATCCAGATCCGCACCGGGGCCTCCACTTAAGGGTAAAGTGCTGGCCAAGGGGCATGCTACATTCCCAGAGCTCGAACTCGAGACCTCTAGTTAAGCGGTGAAGTGAGGTAACCACTACACCAACCACGCTTGGTTACGCTTCTTTTTAAACTGAATACTACATCACGCTTTGACTATCTTAATTACACACAATCAAACAAACAATTGTTGTCAACAACCAAAGCTTATTAGAAATAGTTGTGCTTCATGTGCATTAACTATCATGTCGTGATAAAATTTTTAAGGGTAATAGACCTAATCTGCCCCCAAGTAACCACCAAGGAGCGCTGAGCACCCTGAACTAACAACAGGCCCGTATCTGGACTCCAAGTAACCAAGGTGGTTAAAAACTACTAAGGTTGGACGGTCAACAACGTTTGACCGTTACTATGCCTATGTGGCTGCCACGCGAGCACCTGCTTTGCCACGTGTGTATTTTAAATGTACCTAATCTGCCTTCCAAGTAACCACCCAGAAGCACTGAGTACCCTGAACTAACAACAGGCCCATATCTGCACTCAAAGTAACCAATGTGTTTAAAAACTACCCCGGGCGGACGGTCAATGACGTTTGACCGATACTATGTTCATGTCGCTGCAACGTGAAGGCCTGTTTTGTCACCCGGCTCCTTGTCATCGCTCGTAAGATATGTTCATGTGGGTCCCACCTATAATAATAAACAATTTCTTTTTCTCTCTTCATCACCATCACCACAGCCCCCCAACACCCACCACTCCCACCCACGCCACCCCCCTCAAACGTGGCAAGCAGAGGTGGCGTGGGTGGGGGGCAGTGGAGGTGAGGCAGTGGGGGCTGAGGAAGTGAGGAGGTGGCGTGGGTAGGGGTGGTGGCTGTTGGGGGGCTGTGGTGATGATGATGAAGAGGGAGAGAAATTGTTTATTATTATAGGTGGGACCCACATGAACATATCTTAATTGGCGATGACAAGGCGCAAACAGGTCTTCACGTGGCGGCCACATAGGCATAGTAACGGTCAAACGTCATTGACCGTCCACCCGGGGTAGTTTTTAAACACATTGGTTACTTTGAGTGCAGATATGGGCCTGTTGTTAGTTCAGGGTGCTCAGTGCTCCTGGGTGGTTACTTGGAGGGCAGATTAGGTCCATTTAAAATACACATGTGGCAAGCAGAGGTGGCAAAGCAGGTGCTCGCGTGGCAGCCACATAGGCATAGTAACGGTCAAATGTTATTGACAGTCCAACCGGGGTAGTTTTTAACCACCTTGGTTACTTGGAGTCCAGATACGGGCCTGTTGTTAGTTCAGGGTGCTCAGCGCTCCTTGGTGGTTATTTGAGGGCAGATTAGGTCCATTACCCAATTTTTAAGGTGAAAAGACGAATAACTCGCTAGTCTATCTCTTGGAATTGAAGCGCGTAATGCAAATAGCATTTATATAAAATAAAATATTTGCCCCTTGAGATATATTATGTGAGTGTATATGTATATCATCTCGCTATTAAGATAATAAGTACGCCTTTTCAGGAAAAAAAGCATGCCTTTGTTTGCACGACTCGAAAGCGAGGCAAGCTTGAATTAGCACGACTCGACAAGGCTTTGATCCTTCCTTAAATCATTAACGTGAATGCTAGAATCAAACAAAAAGAATTCCCTTATTTAGGAAAACAAAATTAATGACATTTTAAATTATTTTTGTGACATTAAATAGCGGAGTAGCACCTGCCCAGTAGTTTGGCAAAAAATTGTCCCTAGTCACTAGGCTTTGATTATTACAAGAAAACATGAAAGAAAGGATAAAGAAGAAACAACGTAACATGTATGACCTTACGAAGTTCGAACTCACCCCATCACATAGATTCATATAAAAATCATCCCACGTGGAATATCATACTACCTCCTGTCTTAAATATAAGGTCTAATTGATTTTTTTAAAAAAAATTAAGGTTGCAAAATAAGTTATTAAATCATGACATATTTGATATCTTTTTAGATTATTCAATAGCTTATAGGTAAAATAAACTAGTTTAAGAGAAAAAATTAAGTAAATCATTATTTGGCATGTTCCGCGCATTCCTTTTTGAGGTTGAATGAAGTTAAAAGAAAAAGGAAATGTATAAGTCATTATTATAAACCACGTTTTTTTTCAAATATTATAAGCCACATGCATCTTCATTTTATCTTTTTTGTTTCATTTCTAGCCACTATATAAACACACCTTCAATGGTTGCAATTTTATGAAAAAACAATCGGATTCACTACTGATTATATAACTGCTTCTCCTCGGTTCTATAAAATATATATTGTTACCCTATATCTTTCTGATCATATAAAACACAATAACGTCGAATAATCCATGTAACAGATCTCAAGCAGTAGAATAAGATTTTATTTTTGTTGTTGCCTAAACTGTTGCCCACACTATCTTCTAACTGATGGAATTTTTAGATAATTTCCCAATCTATTACATAAACAAAATTTATGTTCTCACCATTTATTTATATCTTCAAAAGTTCAGTTTTCTTCACACAATAAAAAATTTGATTCAATGACTTGACTTTTTCCGTGCGATCAGTAGTATCATGAATTTCGTAGGGGACGTAGAAATAAGTCAATTACTGTGTGTATCTAATTAAAACTAAGAATAATAAATTAATAAGGTGTATATGCCTATGTGATTGTATGAACGTTTTGACCTTATCATTTTGCTTCTATTGAAAAAAACGAACGTTTTGACTCGCAACTAACTAATATTTTTTGCATGTGTAGGGATGAATAATGTTTGGTTTGGGGGATGTATAAAAAAAAATAATGTTTGGTTTGGGGTTGTTGAATTAAGGAACCAACAGATTCTATATAGCGTTCATATTAGAACTTCCTCTTTCTCATGATATATAAGAGAAAATATAGGAAAATATTTTGTCCACATTACAAGAAGTTATATATAAAAGTCAAGATACTAAATATTTTTTCCATCTTTTCCCTTATATATTAGATATAAATTCAAGATAAGAAATGTTTTATTTTCATTTTTAATTATGTAATAGTAGGAGGTAATATATTATTACCTCTTACTGTATTATATAACATATCATCAATATTGTTTATTTTATGTTTCCAACAGCATTCACATTATCATTAATTTAATGTGAGAGCTCCTCGCATTCATATTGGTGTACGTTGCACTGGTCACCACCCAACTATTTCATTAAATGCTAACAGTGGTGCAGGACATTAGATGCTCCCTCTCGCCCTGACCTCTTTTATAAAAGTTATGGAAACCAAATGAAACCTCTAGTTTTTTTTTTTACTTGGTAGACCACTAATTAGAATATATGTTTATTTAGAAATATAATAAATTAGTTTTGATTTTTTTTAAAAAAGAATAAAACTAATTTTAAAGAAAAAATTAATTTAGACAATTAGTAATCAATTTTGTAACTTTAATTTTATTTTCTAAAAAAATCAACGTAGTTCTATATTTAGGATATTTAAGAGTGGATACATGAGATGATAAAAGATATTCCACTCTACTATTATTGTATGCATATATCTGTTAAACATTTACCTGATATTTACTACAAAAACAAGAAGTCACGTCCGTAACTTAACATTCGTTCTAAAAGACAGACATAAAATAATAGCCGACAACATCCTTACAAATTTTAGTGAAGTTTTAAGGTTTGTTTTCAAAATATTTATGTCACAGATTAAAACAGACTGTGACATTAGTATAATTTTATAAAACACGTAATGTTTGAAGGCATGCAAAAAATTATTTGACAAAAAAAAAAGACATGTAAAAATTACAATAACGCATGTTCTTTTAAAAAAATGCATATGTGAAGTAAATCTTACTTTTCACATCCATTTTTTAAATATACGTAGATAGTGAAACCTTCTATGACTATGTGTCATTCACATAGTCGTTCCCAAAAATGGATGCAACAATGATATCTTAAAACTGAACCTAAAAAGTGTCACTTGTAACTAATTGTGATAAAAAGTTATGGGTTAAGATGCAAAAATACCCATATGATTATGATCAATATGTAAAAGTATCCTTGTGATTTTTTTGGGGCAAAAATAATCATAACATTTCAAAATACGGCAAAAGTACTATTCACCAATGGATACTTTTGCCCCTCTTTTAAAATGTTTATAGGTACCTTTACCCCTAATTTGAAATGTTATGTTTGCTTTTGCTCCAGAAAAATCACATGGGTATTTTGTACCTTAATCATAATGATATGAGTATTTTTGCATCTTAATTCGTAACTTTTTATTACAATCATTATCAGAAGGTTCGTTACAAGTGATACATTTTAGGTTCAGTTTTAAGATATATAGCTTTCAAAGTACTTCTTCCTATTCTAAATATATAAACCGTGGGAGTTTGCTTTAATTTAATATGCAATAATGTAAGGATCTCTAGCCTCCCGAATCACAATACATTCACCCTCACCCTCCTCTTCCATCCACAATTTTTTTTTTGAAATTTGAGTGGTTATGATTTTTTTTTGATAAAAAGACAAAATGATATTAATAAAACGAGTTACATAGTTCTAACTACATCATGAGGGATCTCTTCTTCAAACATTCATCTGGAAGCGATCTTCCATTTCCGGAAATCTTTTTGCTATGAGTTGTTTCCGTTTTGCTCTAAATTGGATACATCAGTCTGGCTTGCCCAAAGAGCGTCTTACCATATGGAATGTTCGTAAGCGTAGTATTGACTTCAATTGCTGGGCTCCTTCAGTTTCACATGTCATTGCCAGAGATGTTGCTCTTCTGATCCGCCCATTCACCTTGCTTTCTATTTATTTGCTTGAGTGGTTATGATTCAATGTTTAGTAAAATAACAGAAAATATAATATTCTATAGTTGTTCATAAACATTAAAATATCCTCTCGCCATCAGAACAAAATACGTCCTAGATACCAGTCATGAAGAAGTTTCATATCAAACATCGTCGGCTATTTATTGATCATGGGTCACTTTGTTTTTAAAAGTCGGCACCCCTCGCTTAAATGAGGAACTTGGGCTAAAGTATGGGTATTATAAGATTTTTTTTATTTCCACACGATTTCTTATAATTTAATATCAGGCACATACTAAAATTATACTATAATGCAGTACTCTCATGTATTATACTCACTTGGGCTTTTCTATCTTATGGGCTTTAACAACGTGAAAAATGAGTAGCCCAGACCTATACAAACCCACGAAATGTGATGAGGAGAAAAATGGGAATAAAAAAAAATGTGTGGATCGTTGGAGGTGGAAGTGAAGAGAAGATGAAGATATTTGGGAAGCATGTATCTGTAGGCCAAATCGTACTCTTCGCCTCAGGGTTTGTGATCTATACTCTATTTTCAGCTTTATTGTTTAATTGATGTGTTGATTTGGTTTGAGAATGTGGTCAGGGTTTTGTTCTTGGCTTCAACAACGTACGATGTGCACAGATCAATCAAGAACAATCAAACGCCTCCTTCGAAGGAACAAATTGAAGCCTTAGAAGAGTATATCAAGTCGCGTCGTCGCTCTTCTTGATCCTTCCTCTATGTAATACTCCTCATGTTTATGTCCAGTCCATATCTTAATCTATGTAATCTAATATTTGTAAAGTTGTTATCTATTTATGTCATAAAATAGATTGAAGTGGGTCAATTATATTATACTCAGCTCCATGCTTGGATATATAAGAGTTATTTGACTTTTCATATTATAGAAAGCGAAGTAGAAGTGAACCACTAAATTTGTAACAATCCTATAATTCAATACAAAAGAAGACAATAAAATATTGCAAATTATGAAACACTAATTGAATTTTACAACTAGAACTATTAGATGATGAAGATAATATTTAGGGTTCAAAGGATTACAAATTAATCTAGCAATAAGGCATCAAATGATCATAGAGATGAAGTACATAAGGATGAAGAAATAGTCAGAAATACAGAGGAGAAGAGAATGTAGAAGAATAGTCATAGAAGATGAAGAGAGAATCCACAATCATAGTGACCATGACCAGCAAGAAAGAGAACAGAAACTAGAGGGAGATAGACAGAGAGACATTTCACATATCTTTTTCTGCCTTTTGCTAGTGTTCAGTCACTTCCTTATAACCCTTTGTAATTTCTCAAATGTAGGCTACTACTTGGGCTTTATTTGGCCCAATACTTTGGGACCATGACAGAGTCCTAACATATTTTGTTTTTAGGTTTTAGTGAAGGGAAGGGATGGAAAATGACTTACAAACATGACACTACATATTTCCTCATCTCATAACTAGTTTCGATAACCGTAAACCTGACTCTGATACCAAATGTAATAATTCGCTCTAAAGAATTTACGTTATCATAATAGCTAACATATATGAATGATATTAACCTCCAAGCTCCCCGAAAACATCCCAATCTCCCCAAACAGATACCAATGACCGTTATAATATCTTAGTTGGTAAAGAAATAGTTAGAGATGATGCAATTTTTGAGGAAGTTGCTGAATTAGCTCAACTTTTGTCCTCTAGGAATGAAGCAAACAATCATCAACATGTTAAAATGTTACAAAAACGTTGGGTTCAAGATGATAACATAGGTATCAAGTTCAAAAAGCACTCTGGAGCTCAAGAAAACATTGAAGATGGACTGGATTTGCAAGAGTTGTTGTCAATTCTTTAATAAAGACAAAAAAAAATGGAGGTGATTGTGTTTGGCTGCCATGGGGAGAGATACAACATGAATTTGAAATTCTACAATAATAATGCTTACCGTCATTGAGTAAGGTTGGGAGAGTGAGAGTGTTTGTGAGGAGTGGGGCCACAAAAATATTTTCTTTTACATTAAGTCAGTGCTTGCCACATTTACATTATAGTACCGCCTAAAAATCTGCCACGTGCCCTTTTGTTTTAAACCACCTACAGAAGTTTTAGTAAAAAAAAAGAAGTTTTGCTTTAAAAAAACAAGAAGTTTTACTTTAAAAAAAACTCACAGAAGTAACTGTGAGTTGCCGTGTGAAGTGTGACATGAGTTTTCTGGAGATGATAGGTACAAGAAACAGAATCCTTTTTATGTCAAACCCTATAAATAGCTGATAAAAAAACCCTATAAATAAGCATAGCCTTAAATAACAAAATTGGCTTAACTCTTTTTGAAGAAATATAAATGTTGACTCTTCCTTTGAATTCAAGTAAGAGACTTTGTATTAAGTATTCCTAAAACTCTTCCTTTGGCCAAAAGAAAAAAGTATTCCTAAAACTCTTCATTTCATATTTAGCATCAAGAATCAAAACTCAGTCGTTTTTGTACATCATGGATAAGATTTGAGTATATTATTAGATCATATGTTACTTTAAGTAAAATAAACTAGTTTAGATAATAATTTGGTAAAAAGAAAATTAAATTACCTTCCTCAGCTTTTTTAAGATTCTTTTAGATAAAAATCAACTAACTTTTATATTTAGTAAGAGAGAGTAGTTCAACTTAAGAAGTTGAATAATTTGAAGTAGACCAATTGTTAGGGACTGGCTAAGGAATAATATTGGACGAATGGATGTACCTAGACAGACATTGCTGGATCCTGCAATACAATTCTAAGAAAATGACTGAATTCATTGGGTAACCATTGTGATAAATATAGTGATACTTTGATAGGGATCGTATGTTATTAACATAATTATATTGTTAATTACTCTCTTCGGTCCTAAATATAAGAGGTATTTAGGATGTGACTTTGATCTTAATATAAGACCTATTTTTAATTTGTGTGCATTTTTTTTTGATATTACCCCATTAATTCTCAAGAGAGGGAGTGTAAAACAATTCAGGTTAATGTGACTTTTTTCACCAGAAATTGTTACATTACACAAGATGTCCAAGGGATGTTTTAAAGAACAATGTCGTGTAAGAAGTTTCTAAAATTTGTATCAAAAAAAAAAAAGAAGTTTCTAAATTGAAACAATTTTCTATCAGTTGTCATTGTAAGTTGAATTTGACTAGTAATTGATCAAATATTCTCACGTTATCACATCATTTTTAGTTAGGCGCCTCATCCATGTGTCCATGGCATGAGGCAGAGGTTGATGAATATTGGTTTTTAATTTGTAAAATCCATCTTAATGGGCCATATTAAAAATTGATTTCAAAATAGCCCAATGTTCATATACAATCCGAATTCCAATCTGCGGCGCAACCTTAAACAGATCATCTCTCACAAACTCACAGGTACCTACCAGGATTCCGTTGAAAGGGAAAAGAAGACTCTTTTTGTTAATCAGTAATCAGTATTACCAAGTGTTCTGGGACTAGGCTTTTTTGTACAGACAACATGGAAGAAGAAGAAGAAGAAGAAGAAGAAAGAAGCTTAGAAAGCTTCCTAGGATGGGCAAGAAACCTCGGAATATCAGACTCAACAATCACCAATCTTCCTCAACATTCAAATTCCTGTCTGGGTTTTTCTCTCTGCGTCTCCCATTTTCCTCATTCTGGCGGGTACCTATTTTTTCTAGTTATTTTTTCCCTTATTATGGCTCTATTTAAAATAAAAAATGGTTCTTTAACCAGATATTGATGATTACTGAACATGTTGTACTATTTGATTTGGAGAACTTTGCAGGAGAGGTTTGGGTGCAGTGAGAAATATTAGGAGGGGAGAATTGATCCTCAGAGTTCCAAAATCTGCCTTGATGACATCACATAATGTCATGCTAAATGATAAGAAGCTCTCCATTGCTGTTAATAACCACCCTTATCTCTCATCAACCCAGGTTTTTTTTTTCTATGCTGTGTTCATCTTATTCCATTATTGTGGGAGAAAATGGAAGTTCAGAATTTCTGCCATGGTATCAATATATTTGTAAAACATAACAAAAATAGGTTATACTAGTACTTTGGATAAATTCTTGAGTGAACCATGTCTATCTAACACGTCATTTGTGATCTGACCAACAATAACAATTATATGGCACTATAAAGTATGTCATCATTTAATAACTTATTTCACAACCTTAATCTCTCCAAAAAAAGGTCAATTAGGTCCTATATTTAGGACTGGAGGTAGTATGATTTTTTTTATTTGCTTGAGCTTGTTTGATGCAGATATTGGTCGTTTGCTTATTGTATGAAATGGGCAAAGGAAAATCTTCAAAGTGGCATCCTTACCTTATGCATTTGCCGCATACTTATGACATCCTAGCTACATTTGGTGAATTTGAGAAACAAGCTCTTCAAGTTCAGTTTTTGTCTTGAAATTTTATATGCTCAGTAGGTTAGATTATAGCACGATTTTACACTAATGTCAAGATTTGATTCTTGTTAATATTTGTTTGAAATGATCTTTACAATGTTGTCATTAGGTAGATGAGGCTCGGTGGGTCACAGAAAAGGCTGTGTTAAAGGCCAAATCAGAGTGGAAAGAAGCCAATGCTTTGATGGAAGAAATCAAACTCAAGCCCCAACTTTTAACTTTAAAAGCATGGGTTTGGGCTACTGCAACGGTGAGATAATCTGGCATATTCAATCTAAAGTAGTATCTCAGTTTATTTTTGACTGAAGATATATTCATGAACAAAATTTAACTGACATAGACACATACTTGAACTGGGATTTATCGTGCCAGTTTAAAGTTAAGCCCAGGCAAAGGAGGAGAGTTGTGTTAGGTCTGATAGCCAACATAAAACCTTGTTGAACCTTATAAACATGGATCTACACACAATAACATGGTACAAATTATAATCCATGTAGGCAACTTTACCTAATAGGATAAGGCTTTGTTGTTGTTGTAAAATTATCCTGAAATTCTTTCTCTTATTTGGAAAGGAGATTACACTCCATTAAATTTTTTTAATCTCATTGTTTAAGAAGATGTTTCATCTCTCCCTCTCATTCAGTTACATTGAAATTTTAAAAAATCTAGATATCCTCCCGGACGTTGCACATACCATGGGATGAAGCTGGATGTTTATGCCCTGTGGGTGACTTGTTTAACTATGATGCACCTGGAAGGGAGCCATCTGATCTTGAAGACAAGGAGATTCTATCATCCAACTCTTCCGTCACAAATGTAGATAATTCTGATGCAGAGGAGCTTGATTCTCATTCTCAGAGATTAACAGATGGTGGGTTTGAGGAAGATGTTAATTCATATTGCTTTTATGCTAGGATTAATTACAAGCAAGGAGAGCAGGTATTTCATAATTCTTTGCATTCAAATTTTCATATTCTTTCTACTGGTAGGGGAACTTGAAAATAAGTTTTACCTTATTCCATGTAGGTTTTATTATGCTATGGACTGTATACAAACTTAGAGCTTCTTGAACACTATGGCTTTCTCCTTCCAGAAAATCCAAATGACAAAATTTTTATTCCTCTTGAATCTGCTATATATTCTTCCAGTTCATGGCCTAAAGAGTCACTCTATATTTGCCATGACGGGAAGCCTTCGTTCGCATTACTGTTGACGTTGAGGTTATGGGCGACGCCTAAGAATAAGCGCAAGTCTGTTGGGCATCTTGTGTTTTCAGGTTTTCAATTGTCTGTGGACAATGAAGTTGCTGTCATGAAATGGCTTTCAAAGATTTCTGATTCTGCATTGAAGAGTTTGTCAACATCTACTTATGAAGACACAATGCTCCTAAATGCAATGGATAATAGTCAAGATTTTTGTAGTTTCATGGAAATGACCAAACTGTTGTCCTCTAGGGATGAGATTTGTGCCTTTTTGCAGGTTAATAATCTGCAGGAGGGGCATGGCTTAACTGATGTACATGTATCCAAAAAAGCTAGAAGGTCCATGGACAAGTGGAAATTGGCTGTTCAATGGAGGCTTAGGTATAAAAAAGTCTTGGTGAATTGTATCTCTTATTGCAATGAAATACTTGAGTCTCTCTTACGTGATGGAAAGGATGGTGTAGTGTAGCCTGACGTTTTTCTTATGTGAATATGCAAGTTAATGAACCTCATGGATGGATTTTCTCTTTCTTTCTATTTTGGGCAGAACAATGGGTGTTTTGTTGGGCAGCTTTTCTCAAAATTTAGAATAGGATTGTGAGTAGACTCTCCTATTTTACCTTTTTTACGGCTCTATCTAAAAAAACTTGTTACTTAAATTTGTAATGATGGTAGAGGCCAAATTTATCATTTTTGCGTTTCTACCTTACTGAAAATTGTATTTTAACTTGCTTAAATATGATGTTAATTATTTTTATTTGACCATATTCGGTTGATTTATATATAAATGTCACGGAAATTTCTTTGTTGAGTGTGATAAATTATGAGTGTTGATAATTTCATGTCAAATACTTTATATTTAAGATATATTCAAAGTCAAAATAATTCATTTTATATTTCTTGTTTAATTATATACCAGAAACACCTATTTATTATTAAAGGTAAATTCTTACATATTTATGATCCTATTTTATACTCCATCCGTTCCTAAATATAAGATCACTTTGAGGAAGTGGATAAGATTCAAATTCTTACATATTTATGATCCTATTTTATACTCCATCTGTTCCTAAATATAAGATCACTTTGAGGAAGTAGATAAGTTCCAAAATATAAGATCACTTCCTATTTTATCTCAAGTTTTGCCCAAACTACCCTTATACTCCCTCTTTTCATTGAAGACCCCTCCTATTCTTATTTTGGGAAGATCATGTAATTTTATTGTCTTCCTTAATCTTCCCAAATTAACCAAAGTGATCTTATATTTAGGAACAGAGGGAGTAATATTTTTATGGGTTTACTT
This sequence comes from Mimosa pudica, assembly GCA_029929735.1. Classification (NCBI taxonomy): domain Eukaryota; kingdom Viridiplantae; phylum Streptophyta; class Magnoliopsida; order Fabales; family Fabaceae; genus Mimosa; species Mimosa pudica. The sequence continues at coordinate 12,052,447 of JAKELP010000004.1, read as the reverse complement.
TAATTAAAGTCAAAAGTTTGACCACTTTTTGGGGTTGAACTACACATTTGTAATATTAGAGGGATCATTTCTCTCAATTGAATCACATTGGAAATTAGATATGAGATAGATATCTCTCTTACAGTGAACGATTGTATATATATAGATGGATATATAATTCATTTATTTTGTTGCAGATTAAATTGGAATAGAAGAAAATAAATTAAAAATCAAATATTTTACTTCCACTAAATGGACACATAAAATGACTGAACACTAAAATTAAAAAATCCACAAATATGTTAGTAGTTCATGATATACCAGTTACGCTAAAAATCAACTTCTTCATTACTATTCACTACAGTATCATGTTTGTGGGAACTAGTAATATAAGTATATATAACAATATAAGTGTTGTTTAAGGTGCCGAATGAGGATGTCATGTCATGGTGTTTAATAGAATGTCAGCATATAAGCATATTGATAACTCTGACGATAATGCATTGTACACATTGAGTAACATGTGTTGCCTTGGGACCTTAGAGGGACATACATGAAGAGAATGCATATTTTTATTTGACACTCCTTTCAATCCTAATTATAAGATTAGACTGAAGGTTACAAAAATAAATTAGATTTTGTTAGTTTATAAATAAAATAAATTAGTTTTCAGGATAAAAGATAAATATAAACAATTTAAAATGATTTATTTTTCTTCCTAAATTTCTCAAAAAAAGTCAACTTGATCTTATCACTAAAATTAGAAGGAATAGAAGGTATAAAAAGTAATGAGTTTAATTTTATTTGTTAAATGTCTATAATCTTTTTAAATAAAATATCATTTAAAGATGCGAAAAACTTGAAGCAAATCAAATAAACTAAACCGCGGTGTTTAGTCAAACTGACAGATTGTATTGGTTCAGTTTGATTTTTTACAGGCCTTAAATACGATCAATATTTCTCCAATAAATCATTTTATATATGTATATTTCTCTAAATCATTATCAGCGTCAATCATGTGGCAAAATAATCATCATTTCCATCTAATTACATAATTAAACATCATGGTGAAACAATCATCACATGTATAGAGAATGATCAAAGAAACGGAATAAGGTATTTCTATATTTGATTTTATCTCATCCAAATAAAGAGACGGATCAGATTAAAGCTCAACTATGAAAAAATATTCATGCTGATTGCCTTTGGTAGGCAATTTGGAGCTCGCACATAATCAGCGTGGAACATCTGGCGAAATTAATCATCACCTCCATCTACTTACATAATCAATTATATGGTGAAATAATCATCACATGCATATATAGAGTATGATCAAAGAAACGGTATAAATAGGTATTTATATATTTGATCTTAATTTATTTCATATAAATAAAGAGATGGATCAGATTGAAGCTCAATTATGAAAAAATATTCATGCTGATTGCCTTTGGTAGGCAATTTGGGCGAAATCAATCATCACCTCCATCTACTTACATAATTAAATATATGGTGAAATAATCATCACATGCATATATAGAGTATGATCAAAGAAACGGTATAAATAGGTATTTATATATTTGATCTTAATTTATTTCATATAAATAAAGAGATGGATCAGATTGAAGCTCAATTATGAAAAAATATTCATGCTGATTGCCTTTGGTAGGCAATTTGGAGCTCACCCATCATCAGCGTGGAACATCGGGCGAAATTAATCATCACCTCCATCTACTTAATTACATAATTAAATATATGGTGAAATAATCATCACATGCATATATAGAGGATGATCAAAGAAACGAATAAATAGGTATTTATATATTTTGATGTTAATTTATTTCATATAAATAAAGAGATGGATCAGATTGAAGCTCAATTGTGAAAAAATATTCATGCTGATTGCCTTTGGTAGGCAATTTGGGCAAAATTAATCATCGTCTCCATCTACTTACATAATTAATTATATGGTGAAATAATCATCACATCCATATATAGAGTATGATCAAAGAAACGGTATAAATAGGTATTTATATATTTGATCTTAATTTATTTCATATAAATAAAGAGATGGATCAGATTGAAGCTCAATTATGAAAAAATATTCATGCTGATTGCCTTTGGTAGGCAATTTGGGCGAAATCAATCATCACCTCCATCTACTTACATAATTAAATATATGGTGAAATAATCATCACATGCATATATAGAGTATGATCAAAGAAACGGTATAAATAGGTATTTATATATTTGATCTTAATTTATTTCATATAAATAAAGAGATGGATCAGATTGAAGCTCAATTATGAAAAAATATTCATGCTGATTGCCTTTGGTAGGCAATTTGGAGCTCACCCATCATCAGCGTGGAACATCGGGCGAAATTAATCATCACCTCCATCTACTTAATTACATAATTAAATAGATGGTGAAATAATCATCACATGCATAGAGGATGATCAAAGAAACGAATAAATAGGTATTTATATATTTTGATGTTAATTTATTTCATATAAATAAAGAGATGGATCAGATTGAAGCTCAATTATGAAAAAATATTCATGCTGATTGCCTTTGGTAGGCAATTTGGGCAAAATTAATCATCGTCTCCATCTACTTACATAATTAATTATATGGTGAAATAATCATCACATCCATATATAAAGTATGATCAAAGAAACGGTATAAATAGGTTTTTATATATTTGATCTTAATTTATTTCATATAAATAAAGAGATGGATCAGATTGAAGCTCAATTATGAAAAAATATTCATGCTGATTGCCTTTGGTAGGCAATTTGGGCGAAATCAATCATCTCCTCCATCTACTTACATAATTAAATATATGGTGAAATAATCATCACATGCATATATAGAGTATGATCAAAGAAACGGTATAAATAGGTATTTATATATTTGATCTTAATTTTTTTTCATATAAATAAAGAGATGGATCAGATTGAAGCTCAATTATGAAAAAATATTCATGCTGATTGCCTTTGGTAGGCAATTTGGGCGAAATTAATCATCACCTCCATCTACTTACATAATCAATTATATGGTGAAATAATCATCACATGCATATATAGAGTATGATCAAAGAAACGGTATAAATAGGTATTTATATATTTGATCTTAATTTATTTCATATAAATAAAGAGATGGATCAGATTGAAGCTCAATTATGAAAAAATATTCATGCTGATTGCCTTTGGTAGGCAATTTGGGCGAAATCAATCATCACTTCCATATACTTACATAATTAAATATATGGTGAAATAATCATCACATGCATATATAGAGTATGATCAAAGAAACGGTATAAATAGGTATTTATATATTTGATCTTAATTTATTTCATATAAATAAAGAGATGGATCAGATTGAAGCTCAATTATGAAAAAATATTCATGCTGATTGCCTTTGGTAGGCAATTTGGAGCTCACCCATCATCAGCGTGGAACATCGGGCGAAATTAATCATCACATCCATCTACTTAATTACATAATTAAATATATGGTGAAATAATCATCACATGCATGATCAAAGAAACGAATAAATAGGTATTTATATATTTTGATGTTAATTTATTTCATATAAATAAAGAGATGGATCAGATTGAAGCTCAATTGTGAAAAAATATTCATGCTGATTGCCTTTGGTAGGCAATTTGGGCAAAATTAATCATCGTCTCCATCTACTTACATAATTAATTATATGGTGAAATAATCATCACATGCATATATAGAGGATGATCAAAGAAACGGTATAAATAGGTATTTATATATTTGATCTTAATTTATTTCATATAAATAAAGAGATGGATCAGATTGAAGCTCAATTATGAAAAAATATTCATGCTGATTGCCTTTGGTAGGCAATTTGGGCGAAATCAATCATCACCTCCATCTACTTACATAATTAAATATATGGTGAAATAATCATCACATGCATATATAGAGTATGATCAAAGAAACGGTATAAATAGGTATTTATATATTTGATCTTAATTTATTTCATATAAATAAAGAGATGGATCAGATTGAAGCTCAATTATGAAAAAATATTCATGCTGATTGCCTTTGGTAGGCAATTTGGAGCTCACCCATCATCAGCGTGGAACATCGGGCGAAATTAATCATCACCTCCATCTACTTAATTAAATAATTAAATATATGGTGAAATAATCATCACATGCATATATAGAGGATGATCAAAGAAACGAATAAATAGGTATTTATATATTTTGATGTTAATTTATTTCATATAAATAAAGAGATGGATCGGATTGAAGCTCAATTGTGAAAAAATATTCATGCTGATTGCCTTTGGTAGGCAATTTGGGCAAAATTAATCATCGTCTCCATCTACTTAATTACATAATTAAATATATGGTGAAATAATCATCACATGCATATATAGAGGATGATCAAAGAAACGAATAAATAGGTATTTATATATTTTGATGTTAATTTATTTCATATAAATAAAGAGATGGATCAGATTGAAGCTCAATTGTGAAAAAATATTCATGCTGATTGCCTTTGGTAGGCAATTTGGGCGAAATTAATCATCACCTCCATCTACTTAATTACATAATTAAATATATGGTGAAATAATCATCACATGCATATATAGAGGATGATCAAAGAAACGAATAAATAGGTATTTATATATTTTGATGTTAATTTATTTCATATAAATAAAGAGATGGATCAGATTGAAGCTCAATTGTGAAAAAATATTCATGCTGATTGCCTTTGGTAGGCAATTTGGGCAAAATTAATCATCGTCTCCATCTACTTACATAATTAATTATATGGTGAAATAATCATCACATCCATATATAGAGTATGATCAAAGAAACGGTATAAATAGGTATTTATATATTTGATCTTAATTTATTTCATATAAATAAAGAGATGGATCAGATTGAAGCTCAATTATGAAAAAATATTCATGCTGATTGCCTTTGGTAGGCAATTTGGAGCTCACCCATCATCAGCGTGGAACATCGGACGAAATTAATCATCACCTCCATCTACTTAATTACATAATTAAATATATGGTGAAATAATCATCACATGCATAGAGGATGATCAAAGAAACGAATAAATAGGTATTTATATATTTTGATGTTAATTTATTTCATATAAATAAAGAGATGGATCAGATTGAAGCTCAATTATGAAAAAATATTCATGCTGATTGCCTTTGGTAGGCAATTTGGGCAAAATTAATCATCGTCTCCATCTACTTACATAATTAATTATATGGTGAAATAATCATCACATCCATATATAAAGTATGATCAAAGAAACGGTATAAATAGGTTTTTATATATTTGATCTTAATTTATTTCTTATAAATAAAGAGATGGATCAGATTGAAACTCAATTATGAAAAAATATTCGTGCTGATTGCCTTTGGTAGGCAATTTGGGCGAAATCAATCATCTCCTCCATCTACTTACATAATTAAATATATGGTGAAATAATCATCACATGCATATATAGAGTATGATCAAAGAAACGGTATAAATAAGTATTTATATATTTGATCTTAATTTTTTTTCATATAAATAAAGAGATGGATCAGATTGAAGCTCAATTATGAAAAAATATTCATGCTGATTGCCTTTGGTAGGCAATTTGGAGCTCGCTCATAGTTACCGTGGAACATCTCTTATAAATAATTTGATAATAAGCTTGACTTTTCAATACATTAACACAAATGCAACAAAAAAACAGGATTTGTATTCTCTCAATTGCAAAGATTCAGATGGTGTTGGGATAAAATTCAGAATTTTGGCTTGGAAACTTAATCCCATTGATGGGGAATGGTTTTTTGTAACTAGTAAAGTTGAAATCAATTCGATCTTTTGGGGAAAGTATCAACATATCTCTTACAACTCTACCAACTTCAAAAATTAAAACCTTTAGTAGTGCACACACACAAGTTAAATAAACAACTACTTATTTTTCTTAAATTTGAATAAGGTTAGAATGATGAACAAGGAAAATTAAAAGATAAAATGCTGAAAATAAGTGGGGCAAGAAGATTGATGAAGGCAATGAAAAGCTGAATACCGTGGCTCTAAAACCTAACTCTAAAAGCCCATTGGAATTAGATTGAAGAGAAAAGAGTGAATTGAGATTGAAGGACTGAGAGCTATTTATAATGGGAGAATGGGAGAATCTGAGGAGTGGGGCGCAAGTAAAACTCGGCTGAGGGTTTATTGTGGGTTGACTTTTTTTACCTAATAATTCAATTAAATTAAAATTCATATAATAACTATTGCTATTTTTATCAGTTCATTTTATCTCAATATCAAGGTGACTAAATCCACGATCTGGTCAGTATTGTGAGTGAAAAGAAAAGGAAAATAATCTTATAAGTCATAATAAAGGAAAAAGAAAGAAAGGAAAAATCTCATTTGAAGTTGATGATCAATCATTATTATGAAGGCATTCAATGGACATATATTTTAAGGAAAAAACCATATTAATTGAGTGCTACCTAATTAGGATTTGTTTTATAAAAAGGGGAAACAAAAAGGAATAATCAAAAAGGAAAATTATGAAAATGAAATAGTCTTAATTGAAATTCATAGTAAATAAACAAAAGGAAACAATTCCAATTAATGGTTGGTTGTTCAACCGTAACAAAAGAAAAATAATAACAATTAAATTATAACAATAAAAAATAAAATTGTAATAAGTGAGGCAACTATGCTTGTATAAATGAGAGTAAGAGTGTGGAATAATTGGAAAAAAATTTGGAGGAGGTAGAAAAGAATTCTTACCATTCAATTTTTTCTAAGGAGGGATCAATAATTTCTTATGCTAATGAAACATTTCTAAAAGGATGGAGGCTCAGACATTTTCTTACTGAACAAGAATACAATCCCGTGTTTTGCACGAGTTATATAATAGAAAGAAGAGAAAGATGAAGTTATATTATTGAACACAAAATTTTTTTGATCAGAATTGAACACAAAATTCATGCTTCTTATTTGTGAACTGTTCAAATTTAAAAATAAAAATCGCATAAAAACCTAGAAGATGAACCACAGTCTAAGCCATATCTACACATGATTTTTTATGATCTCATAAGTCATACCCACCAGACCACCAAAATGTTAGAACAAATTTATAAAAAAATATTCAAAATAGTGAATAGTGAAAACTAAATATAATAAATAATTTGACTGGTATTTTAATTGAAACTTTTATGTACCATTAAACTAACATAAATGTAAATTCACGCGCTCACCACTTAAGGAATAATGAATAGTTTTTTTAGCTTGTAATGGAGGGAATAAGCCAACTAATCTTGTAATAATAAAAAAAATGCCAACTAATCTTGATATATGGACCATTCATATACTTGCTAGTAGTTGCAAGATTTAATGGTATATTTATTTGCTTGATTGATACACAATTTTTTCTCTTTAATAAAACCTATAACTAAATAATAAAACAATAAAACCTATAATTTAAATTTTTAAAAATAATATAACAATAAAACCTATAATTAAATAGAATAATTATCGATCAAAATAACTTTGACTGAAGTCTCTACAATCATAGAAAAATAATTAAACACGCTAATTAAAAACAATAAAAGAGAAGTAGACAAGGAGCGTGTTGCAATGATGGGGAGGGGTATAGGGCGAGTGTTCTATTTAGAAGGTTTGGTAAAAGCGGATATGTTTTGGTTTAATTTAAAGGTTTTTATTATAAACATTTTTAAGTCAAACATAATAAATAAAATAATTGAATGAATTTGTTTTACACATGGTGGAAGTTTCGCAAAGTGTAACACCCCAAATTTTTTGGAAGTAAATTTGTTTGAGGATATTCTTGAAACTTATATATTCATAGTAAATTTCTTTTTGGAAGTAAGATTTTTATGATTTTTATAATTGTACTTGTACTGGTAGTAGATAAATTATGTTCTAGAAACTCAACACTTGTCTATATTATTCTATATAAATATTATATTTCCAATTATTTTTAGGAAATCAATACTCGTTTATATTATTCTATATAAATATTATTATTCCTTTCATATGCCTAAAGAATTTTTATAAATATAAATGTTGCTTTCAATGTAATAAAAAGATTTTGGTCAAAGGCCACTTTTTGAAAAAAGTTTTAATTTGGACCATTTTCTGTCAACTTCTATAAACTTTTAAAGTCCTCAAAATATATTTTATAACTAAAATTACTAAATTCAATTTAAATATATTTTATATTTTAATAAATTAGAATAAAATAACTAGGTGTGACACAAAGTGCCGCTAAGTAAATTATTAATTTTATTTTTAAAAAAATATCACATGATATAAGTGTCACTATGTATTCAATTTTTTTAAGAAAATATCACATGAGGGCAGTTGATACTTGATACTCCCTCCTAGCGGCTCCAATGTCAAAGTCTTGCTCTGCACTTAAATGGGTTAACCTTACCGGTTTGACCCAAATCATCGGCTCTGGTTACTTCGACCAAAACCATGTTGTTTCAAGAACACAGCATAAATTGGGCAATAAGCTGTAAGCAGCAACTCTTTCCCGTTATTGGTAGACATTTCTAAGATGACAATTTCAAACGAGAAACATGTACTATGTAATTGATCCAAGTCATTAGAATTTTTTTAATCAATCTCTTTGCAATCCTGGTAATTGCGTATAGTATCAAATAAGAGAATTAATTTTAAAAAAGTCCAAAGAATATTAATGAAGGTCATTGCAATTGTTAATGGTAATCATTAACAACTCCTAGGGACCTCTTTAAATTAAGTCTCTTATTTGGGGACCTAAGTGCAATTGTTCTTTTTTTAAAAAAAAAAATACTCTACTTTTACACACGCATTCAAAAATTGATATGCTTCTTGTCCAGAAAAACAAGAATTAGTAAAATTTCTTTAACCAAAAAAAAAAAAGAATCTGTACAATTTCAAAACTTTGTAAAACCAAAGATATACAAGCACGAAATTCCTCCTGAATATCCAACGTTGTATAACTTTAACGTGCATGGACAGAGATTGTGAACTCAAAGAAGAAAAGAATGATACAAATTGTTCCATGTTAGAAGTAATACTTGAACAAACTTTTTCTCCAAGCTTTGAATCACTTTGTCACAGATGAAAACATTCCTTTCCTTTTCTTTCCTCAGAAATTGTTCTTTCCTAACTTTCCACAAAAATCCCAGCTAAAAGTTTTCCTTCCTCATAACATAGTACCCTCAAAGCCATGCATATAAAGTAAAAGCCAATCCACATCATACCATGCAGAAAAAACCAACATATTCTTTCTAATCTAGCTTTCAAAAAACCTTTGATCTTTACGTTCTTGTAACATCTGTGTGCTGAAATGGCATACTTACCACCATCTTTAAAGCGCACGGATTCTATAACGGAGAGCATGCCGGATGCACTGAGGCAAAGCCGGTACTACATGAAGAGGTGTTTTGCTAGGTACCTTGAGAAAGGTAAGAGAATCATGAAACCTCAACAATTGATGGAAGAAATGGAGCTAGTTATCGATGACATAAGCGAGAGACGCGAAGTGATGGATGGCTTCCTTGGTCCCATTCTGAGATCAACACAGGTTTAAGTCCTCAAAATTTTAATCACTTGTTGTGCATAATGTGACATTGTGTCTTTTAAAGAAGATGGCATGGCTGGCCATTGTTCTGTTGTGCCTTAAAACTTGCAGGAAGCTGTAGTTTATCCACCATATGTTGCATTTGCTGTGAGGCCTAACCAAGCATTCTGGGAATATGTAAAAGTGAGTTCTTTGGATCTCTCTGTTGAGAGCATCTCCTCCATTGATTACTTGAAGTTCAAGGAAATGGTGTATGATGAAAGTTGGTAAGTTTCTTTTTTCTTTTTCTTCTCTTTCTGGATCTTGGAAAGATAGGAAAAAGAATATCGTTATCAGCTACAAGAAATATGCTTGAAGTATGTGTTGATAAATATCAATGATCTTGTACTGTAGGGCAAATGATGAAAATGCTTTAGAAGCAGATTTTGTAGCATTTGATAGCAAAATCCCTCGTTTAGCACACCCTGCTTCAATTGGAAATGGACTCAGCTTTGTTACCAAGGTCTTATCATCAAAGTTGAGTGGGAAGGCGGTGAAGATACAGACTCTAGTTAACTACTTGCTAGCACTGAATTATCGAGGAGAAGTAAGAACAAGACCAAGAGCCTTGACATTAGTTGAACTTACTAGACATTTTTCCATACACAATATTAAGGGAAAGTTTTCATTCTCCTTTTGTGTAATCTGAATTGGCAGAGTTTATTGATAAACGAAGCTCTAGGTTCTGCTGCAAATCTTCAGATGGCGTTAGTAGGGGCCGATGCATTCCTCTCATCACTTCCTATGGACACTCCATATGATAGCTTTGAGCAACAGTAAGTCTTTATAATTCCATTCAAAAGGCATAGAATGGTATAGTTTTTCTTATTCACAATTTATTAGAGGGTTTGAACACTTGATACATACTCATATTTCTATGTCACTCAGCCTGGATAATTGGATATTATAATGTAACATCAATGTAATATTTCATTCACAGGTTCAAAGGGAAGGGCTTTGAGAGAGGTTGGGGAGATACTGCAGGAAGAGTGAGAGAGACAATGAGAATTCTATCAGAAGCAATTCAAGCACCAGACCCAGTGAACCTGGAGAAGTTCTTTAGCCGTATTCCCACTATTTTCAATATAGCAATATTCTCTATTCATGGTTATTTTGGGCAAGAAGATGTTCTTGGCTTGCCAGACACAGGAGGCCAGGTAAGAGTTTAGCTTTACTACAGTTTAATAGATTCAGAATGAGGTTTAGAGTTAAATGTATATATTCTCCAAGTTATTTGCATTTTGAACAGGTGGTATACATATTGGATCAAGTTAGAGCTTTGGAAGAGGAAATGCTCCACAGATTTAGGCAACAAGGGTTAATCATAAAGCCTCATATTCTTGTGGTAAGTCACATGCTGCAAAAAATGATGTTATTTTGACATGCATACAACAAATTCTTTAATAGAATAATACAAGTTTATTCTTGATGTTGTTAGGTAACAAGGCTCATACCTGATGCCAGGGGAACCAAGTGCAACATGGAGATAGAGCCTATTAATGATACCAAGCATTCCTTCATTGTACGTGTGCCTTTTCAGACAGACAGAGGGATCCTGCGTCAATGGGTTTCTCGCTTTGACATTTATCCCTATCTTGAGAGGTTTACTCAGGCATGTGCATTTGTCTGATAATCACTACCTTATGTTTTTTTCCATTTAAAAGAACCTCTCTTTTGACTGCTTCTCTTGTTCATACTGATAGGATGCTGCAGCCAAAATCATGGAATTTATGGAAGGGCCACCAGACCTTATTCTTGGAAATTACACTGATGGGAATTTGGTTGCATCTCTGATGGCCAACAAACATAATATAACTCTGGTATGGTCACCATCCCTTTTTTAAAGTTTCACTCTCAACCGGATTTTGTGGCTGTAAAAATGTTTTCGTTGTCATATGTACTGATTCCTCAGCTTCCGTGAAAATCAGGGAACAATAGCACATGCTATAGAGAAGAGTAAGTATGAAGATTCGGATGTCAAGTGGAGGGAGTTTGATCAAAAGTACCACTTCTCATGCCAATTTATGGCGGATACAGTTGCTATGAATGCGGCAGATTTTATCATAACTAGCACATACCAAGAAATTGCAGGAAGGTTAGATTACTAGCTTTGTACATGACAAGTCATTTTTCACAGCCAATTAGCCATACGTTTAAGTTGTACTATACCGAATATTGATAGTTCTTGTTTGCAGCCAAACTAGACGTGGACAGTATGAAAGTCATACTGCATTTACACTCCCAGGACTGTGCAGGGTTGTTGGAGGGATAAATCTATATGATCCCAAGTTCAACATAGCTGCACCTGGAGCTGACCAGTCTGTCTATTTCCCTCACACAGAAAGAGACAGAAGACTCACTCAATTTCACCCAGTCATTGAAAGCATGTTGTATGGGAAAGCAGAAACCAGTGAGCACATGTAAGTAATTTAGACACCACTCCTACATACTGATTGTTCAGATTATCATATATGATATGTCTCATGATATTCTATGAAATAACCCTCCTTTTTGTTCTGAATTCTAAAAACAATGCAAAAACAGTGGGCATCTAGTGGACAGGAGAAAACCCATACTCTTTTCAATGGCAAGGCTGGATACTGTGAAGAACTTAACTGGGCTAGTTGAGTGGTACGGAAGGAGCAGGAGACTAAGAAACTTGGTGAACCTTGTCATAGTTGGAGGCTTCTTTGATCCATTGAAATCCAAAGATAGAGAAGAAAGGGAAGAAATAACCAAAATGCTGAGTTTGCTTGAGAAATACCAACTACGAGGCCAATTCAGATGGATTGTTGCACAGACCGATAGGTATCGCAATGGAGAGTTATATCGCTGCATTGCTGATACAAAGGGAGTTTTTGTTCAACCTGCACTATATGAAGCATTTGGTCTTACAGTCATTGAAGCAATGAACTGTGGTTTACCCACCTTTGCTACTAATCAAGGAGGTCCAGCAGAAATAATCGTTGATGGGGTTTCTGGGTTTCTCATTGATCCCCTCAACGGAACCGAATCAAGCAACAAAATTGCTGATTTTTTTGAAAAATGCAGAGTAGATCCAACACAATGGAACAGGATTTCTGAGTATGGATTACAAAGGATCAATGAACGGTAAACATAAAATAAGATCCAATATTTCTTGAGCATCACGTAATGATTTAGATAATTAAAACTGTGTTTTTATTTTGTAGCTATACTTGGAAGATCTATGCAAACAAGTTGCTGAACATGGGAAGCGTTTACACCTTGTGGAGGCAAATGCATAAGGAGGACAAAATGGCAAAGCAGAGATATATCAACACGTTCTATAATCTTATATTCAAAAAACTGGTAAGGCCAATAGAATGTAGTTCTGAAAGAATGAACTTTGTGATGTAATAATATTCTACAATGGAAATCTCTATGTCACAGGCCACGACTGTACCTATTGCAACTGATGAACCTACACAGCCAATGTACAGGCAGGCTGTTGCCCAACGACCAAGGCAAGTACTAGTAATCAATAATCATGAGCATTTCATTGATTATCTAGAAACACAAGTTACAACAATACTGATTTCTTTCTTTCTTTTGAAAAAGGTGGTTGTCTTCATCATTGATCTAATATGTAAATTTTGTTTTTATGCAGACGTTCTCAGTCCAAATTTGAAAGGTCAGAACAAGAGAAAATGAATTTTGGATTAGATTATTGTTCATATAGCTGAGGAATAGCTTACTTAATTTTGGCTTCTTTTCAGGTTCTTTCGGTTTTAATGGTCTGAGCAACAAAGTCTGTGCAGCATCACAAAGAGAGATTGCTAAGGAGTAACTTGTCAAAAGATACATTTATGTTTGACCAAATTCATATGCTCTTTTACATATTTTTCTCAATTAAAATTATGAGCTCTGTATTTGTTGTGTTGCAATATGGCAACTACGTTATGTTATGAATAAAATGTGATTGGTTGAAAGAAAATTCTAAATTATGAGCTCTAGATTTTTAACATTTCAATGATTCTGAATAAATAACAATAGTAATTCCCTATTGTCATCTGAGTGAGAAAACAAAGTTACATTCTAGACATATTCTGTGGTAAGTGAAGACAATAACATTGACCAAAAAAATGTACACATCCTATATTTGGCAAACCAAATTTGAAAAAGATAATATAAAACAAAAGGACCTATTTTTGATAATATAAAACAAAAGGACCTATTTTTGAAGCAGAAAGAATTATCCGCAGGCTACTATTGTTGGTTCCATCGCAGTGGACATGTCCCTCTCACAGGTTTCAGAACCAATATCTGAAAGTTGTTCTCCCTGTAAGATGGATGTCAAGATTTAAGGACGAGAGAATTAAAAAGAGAAAGAGAAATTCACATTTCACAGTTTATTGAAAATTTGAAATTTGAATGGATGATGAAAAGTTCACCTTTGCAAGATTCCTGAAGTATGTTGTGTTGTAACTTCCAGTGGGAAATATAACTTCAATAAGATCTGCTAGTACCAACTGAGGTTGAGACACTGCTCCATTGAACCAGTCTTCGCATGAAGAAGATCACACATGCAATTGCAATGAACAATTAGATCTCTCCTTTCTATACACACTCATTCATGAGCAAAATCAAATATATGATCTTTAAATTAACTTGTGTAGTGATGTAATTGAACTGAAGAAACACTTTTTGTGGTAAATTTACAGCTGCAATGGATTGTATATGACATGCTTAAAATAAGATCAGCTTACCAAGAGCTGTATTATTCTGAATCCTTTTGTCATATCTCCATAAGCTTGTATTTGAGAGAAAGGAGAAACAAGAATGATCTTCGACATTCAAATTTTGGAGAAATGTTGATACTGTATAGTTGGATGAATCAAAAGTCAATGTCTCATCAATTACTACTTCCACAGTCTGCATCAAGATATCAGATTATATGAATTGTTGACGCCCTTAAATAAAATGCAGATTAAATAAAATAATAATTGAATGATTACGAATACAAATCTTATGTGCTACTGATATGCACTGAACTCACTTTTAGAGAATATAAACTTTTAGAGAATATAAATTTCTGAGAATTGATTCTCCAGAAGGAGTAAATGAACACAATTGAGTCATAGGAATATATGAAATAAATGGTAGGCACTACGTAGTTTCAAAGAAAATGGGACAACCCAGTTCTAGTCTCCACTTGATGAGGGTGCTGGGGAAGGAAATAAACGGAAGGCACAAGGTAGGTTGTTGAATTTAAAAACATTAGCAAGAAGAGTACAAAATGAGTATGAAAAAAGCATTTTGATGCCAAGATTCATGATTGTGGGACATCAAAAAGATAAATTTTGCCTCTTAAATATTTTTTTTTAAAAAAACCATGCATTGGAGCACACAATATTTATTAATTCCTAAATTATGTATACCTTAATATTCTACAAAGCAGGCAAGATAACAGGTTGTATTATATCTTTTAATTTAACTGCAGTAACTTACACATAAGATAGCATGCAGTTCCTCCAGATCATCAGGATCAGAGATATTATAAGAGTTCTTGTTTGCATTAAGCTTTTCTCCACCTGCGTCTTCCATGTACTGCTTGCAAAGTTGGCGTGCATATATTAACGGAAAAGTTAATGTGATGCACTATAAGAATGTAATCAGAAACATGATCTCATTCTTAAAACTGCTATGCTAATTATTTTTTCTTTTCTTCATACCTTCATCTTATATTCGTTCTTTGAAAAAACCCAAATGCCCTGCAAGAAGAATATGGGAAAGACTTGTTACAAAAAATCTATCTGGGAATGACTAGGACAAATAATACTTAAAAGAGGAGCCAGATTCTGGGGATGACACATACATCAGAGTACTTCATCCATGCTACTATTGGTTTGAAGGAAGTTCGATTGTTTTTCATGTTAGCCAAGCACATATAATTCTCCTTAATCTGTACAATAACAAATAATTTGTTATCAGAAGTTATTAGAAAACTCAACCGGTAACAAAAACATTTGCATGAATAACTGTGGAAAAACTTGGAAATCCATCAGTTTAGATTTTATACAGTCAAACATAGAGTTGACGGTCATCTATTGGACTAAGAAATCGAGAAAAGTTCTAGACTACAGAATAACAAGATGAAAATCCTTTCCAGAAAAGAAGCAAGAACCTCCCCAGAATTAAACTTATTTACCTTAGAATACACTTGGTTTGCTCTAACTTCTTGATTTGCATATGCTCCCATGAATTTTATCCATTCTGCTCTCTAAAACAAAATACATGTACCAAATAGTAATGATTACAAGCAGAGAAATACACTACTGTCATGAGTTTACAGATTATTATTTAACAATAACAATAGTAATGTGTAAGCTACTGCCATGTTATTCAACAATAACACTACTTCCATGGTTTTCGGGATCTTTACAGATCAATGTTGACCTGTTCCTAACCTGCAAAGGAGTATCCTCTGAAAAAGGGACAAAAGTAGCTAAATTGCACGCTGGTTGTTGATCAGCACCACTAGAGAAATGAGTTGAATACTGAGAAATCTTTTCATCATCGGTCTTGTTGAACATCTCTATTTGACCATCTTGGTATAATTTCAGAACGCACTGAGAAGCCACCGTGTCTGATGTTATGCCTTTCAAGTTCTGTAGCAAACCTAGAAGCTACTCATGACATGAAAGAGGGAAAATAAGAAGGCCAATCATTTGTGTTGGTAAAACACTTGCATTTTGACAATTAAACTCCAAGAAGGCTTAAGAAGCCAGAAAATCTTACCTCTAAGAAGGAAACTGGAATTCCACCCCAAAAGGCAAAAGAAAGAAAAAGGAAACATTAATGCTCTATTTATTTTCTAGTGAAAAGAAAAATTACTTGTGATATTAAGTGATAGTATGCTAAATTCAAGGGTAATAAATAAAGCAGTGGATGGGATTGGCATAGCATAAATTACCTGGAAATGAATCAGTATCAACTGAATAGTTTGACAATGGAATTACAAATGATTTGATTCGTGATGTGCAATATTTGGTTCTTGATGCAATCCTTGTATTATTCTGCCAGTGATAAATTTTCTCAATAAACTAATAATTAATATAAGAAAAGTATGAAACATCTAGCATATATTTCCCATAAGTAGGTAATCTTTATTTTGACTGCCAATGGGAGAACAAGACATCTTTTGTGCATACTAGCTATTTTAGATTGTAAAGGGAAAAAAAAAACAATACCCCCTTATCCAATTCTGATCCAAATATTATCTAACTTCATCTATGTCACATAATACACTAAATAAACTCAAATTCTCATGATTCTCTTTTATAAGGCCACAAATCTCAAACAAGTTTCAGGTCACAACTCTCCTTGAGGCCTCCCCAGCCTCTTTTGTAAATGGCCTTTGTTCATTTCTTATATGAGATATATTCCTTTCCACTCAAAACAACAACCAAAAATAAAACAAAAATATCTTCCAGTGTCTAATAAAGAATGAAATTTGAAGGAAGCTATTTACTTTTTTCCAATGCCATCTCCATTAGAATTCATCATTCAGAAATCTGAAGATGCACTAAAAATAATGCATAATAAAAATGTTGTGCACCCTAATAACCAAAAAGGAGCCTAATAGCCTAAAAGTCAATATTTAAACTCCACATTCATTGCCTCCTACCTCCATTGCTAATTACAGCTAGAGAATAAGAAAGAGAATGATATACCTGGAGAAGAAGATAGCTGTGGGCATCAAGAGTATTCTTTATGACTTTGAATGACTCACCATAGTATATATGGAAGTTCACAGCATCTTCCACTTTTGAAAAGTTTCCAACTTTCACTAAGCTTACTTCTTCAGTACCTCCCCATCTCAATGAACATGAAAATCCCAGTAAGAAGAAGAAGAAAAGAAGGAAAATTTGCAGAGAGCAAGAAGCAATAGTTGAAGCCATAAGCTTGCCAAAACTGGGTTCTTGTCCTTGCTGCTACTACATAAAGTGATGAACTTAACTATTTAAGTACATTGGTTTGTAATTTGGCTTAGTTCTAGTAGGAGAGAGAGAAATAGTTAAGTGACACGTGAACTCTAGTTTCCATTATTTTGTCAGCTTCTTTCCAACATGTTATCCTTTTTTTTCTTATTTTGTCAGCTGTGCACTCATATTGGCCAAAAGCCCAAAACCAACCACCATGCTTTCACCATTAAGGCTTGCTAAGACTTATCCTATCAATAAGAGACACATAGTAATGAACAAATAATAATGGAGTGGGCATGAACCGATTAATATGGGGGACAACATTTAAATGGGACATTGGGAATGCATGAATTTGAAGGAGTGTTTATCATTTTTTTATTAAATGATCAAATATATTAAAATTTAAAGAAGGTTACATAAAAACACTTACATAGGAAATAATAATACACTTATGATGCTTAACAACTACCTTAGAGAAGCTATACTTTTTTAAAAAACACTCTCAAAGCCTAAGGGGGCGTAGACCAGCTAGTAAGAAAGGGGAAGGTAAGGCACCGCGTACCCACAGGTTATGGGTTCGAACCCTGGGAAGTTGTCACTTCTAAAATGGGGAATCTCGGCGACGACTTCAGATTAGTCGGTTTCCTGAAGGGGTCCGGACACCGAAGGCTCTAAGCAAAAAAACACGGTCAAATACAAGGATAAAGTCAAAATTTCAATCTCAAAATAGGACCAAGCATTGCACCATATACAAAGGTTGTTTTCGGCCTTCGCATAATCACGCTTGAAGAAAGATGTAGCTTTGAGAGAAATGCTATAGGAAGTGATAGTTTTGTTTTTACCAAATGGGAAGTGATAGTTGGACTTTGAAATGAAGAAGATGTCAACATACAAAAGCTTGACATAGGTTTAGAATGGTAAGGAAGTTGGTCAAACTAGTACCTTGACCGGTGTCATTAGTAGCAAAAACTTACCTTAAGTTTTTGTGTGCAAGTTGTTGTGTGAAGAGATTTACTCTCCATCCCTTCTCTCTAGAATCTCTCTTTTAGCTAGAGACACATTTTTCTCACCTTAAGGAGGATTTACCAATGACATGAAAGTCATATGCAAATGCTATTTTACATTATAAGAATTAAGTAAATATGTGACCCTGCCTTCTTATGAGGCATTTGGAATCTCGTGATAGCTTCACTTTCGGAATCATCTCAAAATAAAATTTTTTATATATTTTCTGGAGATTTGCAACTTCTCAGGAGACACACAATGTGATTTATCAAGCTCTTTACTATTTTTTTTATCACCTGCTTTGCTATATTCGACGTGTTATCAGCTTATCAATGAGTCAGATTTAGTCAACTAACCTGATTTTAATAAATAAAAACATGACCGTATCATTAGTAACTTTGTAATCGTGACTGCACCAGCCTTTTCTCCCTTTGTTTTCCTACTCCATTTTGTGTCCGAGCACTGTGATTATTTTAATACTTCTCATCGATTATATTATAGTAATAAGTAATAACTATTCTGTCTCTCGAAATGTCAGCTCGGTTTGATGTTTTATGAACAAATGGAATCACCCATTGTGAGAGATATTGCAAAACCACTAACTTTGTCAATAAAAAATGAGGTCATGCGTGCTGCTGCAAGATCCACAACTAAATTTGATTAACGAGACAATTTTATATTCTCAATTTCGTTTTAATTCACGATCACATAAAAGTGATAAAACAGTATCAGCTTCTTGATTACGTTTTAATAAATGTTGCATCTCTACTAGAATAACATAAACCCATTGACTTAACGCGGATTTGGTGCGCTTCCGTAAGCATACGGGTCGTCAAAAGTAGTATAGTAGAGGGTTGTCGTTCCACAGAGATTGTAGTTTAAACAACGTGATTAGCACTAATTATATCATTAATTGTCTTAAGTAAAAACATAGTTAGAGTTTGTTGTTCAAGTAAGAGAAGAGTTTAAAATAGAAATGTAAAAAGAGTTGGAGTTTCAAATACGGGTTAACAATGATGACTAAGGCCTAGGGTTGCTAATCCCCTATTTACTTCATGAACCAAGGTTTCCCTCTCATTTTTAAGTGATTAAATGAACATATGTGCAAGTCTAGGGTTCAAAATCATTTGAAAAAGCTTTCCCAAGTCAAGATCAAATTTATGCTAGCATTTATTGCACAATCTATTGTCACAATAAATGCTAGCTCTTTTCCTTAATCACCCTAATTATGACTATGTTAGGTCAATAACTATATCTCTATGTTATCAACAAACCTTCCATTTAAAACCATAAACTTCAAGTCCAACATGCTTTTATCCAAGTTCTAAAACAAAATACACTTTCCCAAGTCATATTTCATTTAACTAATTAAGTGGTGATCAAGCACTTAAAACAAATAGAGAGCAAGATAAAAACTACACATATACTTCATTAATTACTTAAAGAAAAAGAGAGTAGATGGTTCAATCCATAAATAGGTTCATAACAACCCTAGATTAGGGTTTTAGTTACACATAAATGTAAATAAAACAAACCCTAAAACTATGAAGGAGTTCATTGAAGAGATATGAAGAAGGGGGAAGAAGATACACAACCACAAATGAAGAAAGCTCAAATCTCTCCAAGCTTCCCACTTGAATCCTAAGCTTTCCCAATGATCTTCAAGCTCTTCAAGACTCCAAAATGTGCCCTAGAGGTGTTCCAAGTCGTGTTTTTTCCGCCTTCCTTCAAATGCCCTAATTTTCCCTTTTATATGCTGAGAATTTTGGCTAAAACGCGCAGCTGCGAAGTGTTCTCGCCAGTTGCTCGCCGGTTGGCGTGCCACTGGCGAGATTCCAGAGACGGCATGCAGCTGGCTTGCCAGTTGGCTTTGTGAAGACGCATTGGCTCGCCAGTTGGCGAGCCGCTGGCAAGCAGACCTTGACACTACTACACCGAAGGTCTTTCACGACAAAAAACGGAGGCTTTTCACGACCAATTTTTTGTGGTCGTTAAATCCGCGGTCGTTAAAAGTATGGTTTTCACGACCACAGTTGTGTGGTCGTGGAAAATAGCTTATTTACGACCCCCATTTAGACATGTGGGTCGTCAATAGTATGGTTTTTCACGACCAACTTGTACAAAACGTGGTCGTTGATGGAGACCCAGGAAGTATTTAAATGAACTGATATTATCAAAGTATTCACGACCAACCTTTTAACAGTTTTGGTCGTGAAAACTATTCACAACCACATGTTCAAGAGTGTGGACGTGAATTAAGCTACTTTTCACGACCCACGTTTGCTAAAGTGTGGTCGTGAAAAGTTTTCACGACCAAACTTTAGAAAACGTGGGACGTGAAAAGTAGGTTTTTTTTTTTAATTTCTACTTTTTTTGTGGTTCAGTATGCCATTTCCTGCGCCTATTACTACTCAGAGAAGCCAACATCAAACAGAAGCCAATTACTACTCAGAGAGCTACCAGAAGCGCATACATCAATTACTACTCATGACCAAAATAGATACAACATTATACTACTCAGAAGCAGACATCATATTCAAGTAACCACAAAATGAAACATTCTACAAAGTCAACTACTCTAAGTGAGATCCAACAGAAGCAGTTATGCGCAAAAAAAAGATTCAAACAGAAGTGCACATTATACAACCACAACATGTACAAAGTCAATCATTACCCTGATTGAGATTAGGCAAAGAAAAAAAATATTCAGCAAGTACATTACGTATCATGTCTATTTCCTCATCCTTGCTGAACGGATCATTGCTAAAACCATATATGCTCCCCAGAGTTTGCAATAACCATAATGAAAATGTGATTCTTTATTATAGAGGCATTGAATATTGTAACATTGGGTAAAGAATACGTACAGTAGCGAATTTCCCTTGTGTGAATTGTTGATGAACTATGTCAAACATAAATTTGATGACATAATAACCACACTCGGTATGACCTGTCTGTTTTGGGCACTATAAAAACAAATAACATCATTTATTAAAGAATTAATAATAGTCTCACATACAATTTAATTGCAGCTAAATTTAGTTAAATATTATTAAAAAGTTACACCTTAATATTGTGAGTCCGAATAGGGTTACGCTCGAGCGTCAGAGCGTCAGTATTTTATGCATCATGTCATCTTAGAATGCCCCTGAAACCATGAAAAATGATAGCATTTAATCTAAAGTTTAGTGTAATGTTATCACGTCAAATGTGATTGGAAGATATAAAACTAACTAACAATTCAAAGACTTTTTTGTGATCTTGGTCAATACTTCCTCCCTTTATAGAGTCAAACCAAAAAATTCTAAACTCTCTGGGACAAATGACAGCCAAAGTCCAATGACGCCTGCAACAAATAAAACAAAATACAAACGTTAAAACTAATAAATAAAGTTAGAAGTTGTTAAGTCAAATTCTAATTACCCATTGAGGACAGGCGCGAGATACAGAGTGCCACGGTTTATTGACATTTGTAATTCCACAACAAAGCCCACAACTTAAAGGTCTCCTTCTTGTATGCATCAAACACATCAACACCTTCGTTCCACAACATCTTCAAGTCTTCAATCAACGGTGCGAGGTAAACATCAATATCATTCCCAAGTTATTTCGGCTCTGAAATCATTGTGCACATTATAACATACTCCCGTTTTGTGCACAACCAAGGCGGTAGGTTGTAAATGACAAGCAACACTGGCCAAGCACTATGTTTACTAGAGACACTCCCGAATGGGTTAAATCCATCCGTACAGAGTCCTAAACGGAGGTTTCTAGGATCACTACCAAACGCTGGAAACATGGAATCAAGCTTCTTCCATTGAGGCGAATCAGCAGGGTGCCGGAGATATCTATCATCAGACATTCTCTCATCACAATGCCACCTTAGATTTTCTGCTCCCGTAGCACTAGCAAACAATCGTTTAAACCTTGGGACTACTGGAAGGTACCACATTACCTTCGCAGGTTCGCCTTTTTTTGGATTGTCTGTCTCATCATCATCTTCATCACCATCAACATCCTTCCTCTGTTTATACCTCGGCTCTTGACATTTTGTACACTTCTGTAATCCCTCATACTCATTTCTGTATAGAACACAATCATTAGGGCAAGCATGTATCTTTTGGTAGTCCATTCCCATCTTTCTAAGGATTTTTTTAGCCTCATACATTGTCTTCGGAACCGCATTATTGTCCGGAAACATATCACTCAAAACTGCAAGCATCCTCAAGAAACCTGCGTCAGCCCACCCACTTTCTGTCTTTATTTCTAACAATGTTAGAATGAATGTCAACCGGCTATATTTTTTACACCCCGGGAACAAAGGTGTCTTTGCATCACCCCGAACTTTATCAAACTGATCATTTGGCACAAGTGACTCTGCTCTGATATCATTTATCATATTGTCCATGCCAACATCGCAGACATATTCATCATCACTTTCATCCGCTTCCGCCGCTGCTTTTGTATCTTGCATTGTAGTTCCCAATTCCCCATGCCAAAGCCACGTCTTGTATCTTCGATTGATCCCGTGACAAATAAGATCATCCCTTATGTCTTTGAGGCTTTTACGATCAACATTTACACACTTCACACAAGGGCAAGGGTACCTTCCATTCTTGCTAGGTGTGTTTCTTTTGGAAAATTCATTGAACTCCTTCAACCACTTTTGATACTCTCCACTAGTCCGCAACGCATCCATCCAAGCACGATTCATTCTGAAACCTAACCCATTTCCAACAACTTATTGAATTTTCCAAAAGTGTGTGCATGCTACACACACTTGTCCTCTTTAAAAAGAATAGAAGACAATAAAACCTAGAAAGTGGACACACACTAACAATACATTTCCAACAACATATTCCTTTTCTTTCTCTCTAATGCATTAGCAATATTGCACCAAAACCTACTACATTAGCAATATTGCACCAAAACCTACTACATCTTTATTATTTATAACCTTAACCTATATTTATTTATCTTATTGTTTTTTTTCTAGAACCAGACCACACCAAAACAACAAGCAGAATTGCACCAAAAATTAAATCCATATACTCATTTCCAATAACAGGATCAAAGGCACCACATGCATACAAACATATAATACCATGATCATACCAATACATGCAAAAACAGAGGAAGCAAGAAGAAAAAGTTTAAAATTAGTAAAACGTATAATCTCAAGCAAAAACAAAAATAAAATGCTCAGTATAAACTCCAAAATCTAATCGGCCAAACATGTTTGTGCCCTAATTCTTGATAGGACTAATCGGCCAATGAAGGGCAAAACAGAAACATAACAACTATAGGAACGAAAAGCAAAGTCACTGTTACATTAGCAAAGTTACCGTTACATACCGTGAGCGTGAAGACCTTGTGTGTCACTTGTTTCAAAATCTTCTTTGAAAAAGACGAAACCTAAGAGTTCATAAAGAAAGTGTGAGGCGGTGGATAAGCAAAAAAAAGAAGGTAACATAAAAAAGAGCAACCTTTACCTTCCAACGGCGAGACGGTACGGCGAGGACGGTGGGAGCGCGAGGCGGTGGATTGAGAGAGAGATTGAGAGAGAGAGACAGTGGGGGACGGTGGGGGACGGTGGGCGACAGTGGGGAAGGGTGGGAGACAGTGGGGAAGAAGGGTGGGAGCGAGAGAGAGTGAGAAGCGCGAGAGAAGCAAAGTGTTGGAGGGAACTGGAACTTAGGTTTGGAGGGAAAGAAAATAAACCCGCCATACTTTCCACGACCACATTTAAGGGATTGTGGTCGTGGAAAGTACCTTATTCACGACCCAGTTTTGCAAACGTGGGTCGTGAATAATCCACGACCACATTTTCACAAAGTGTGGTCGTGAATAATATAGCTTTCACGACCACACTTTGAATAACTGTGGTCGTGGATAATTATGCCACTTTCCACGACCACAATTACAGAAATTGTGGTTTTGGAAAACCTCCGCCTTTTCGGTTATTTACAAGTATGCCACCGCGTGTTTTAACTACGACCCCATTGTTGAATTTGGTCGTTAATGCTGGTCGTGAAAAGCTTAATTTCTAGCAGTGTGATTTTAAATTTTTAGCTTTCCTTTGTTTCTTTTTCTCCTTTGTTGCATCACTTGGGTTTCATCGAGCTACTATCACCTGTCCACCTCTTCCTACACAAGCTAGAGAGGGTTGAAGAGTTTTCATTTCTCAAATATACAAGCATTAAACTCCAAATTTCACACAAACAAATGGTGTTTCTATTTGAATCACTTTCGAGTAATATTTGTGTGTTTTGTTATCTATGTATCATCAAAATGAGTGTGAACTAGAAGGAAATAGAGATGAAATGTGTGAAATTATGGAGTTTATCACCCATTCTAGCAAATTTTCTTCTCCTATGTGCGTGTTTCTTTTTTCGCCAATTTAACCCATGCATTTTGTTTGAATTAAAGCAAATGTTTTACACCTGAGAAATAAGGATTTCAACTAGGGGTGGGTTAGAAGATTGAACAAGGCGAGACCACTCCCCAAAGACCCTTGTACGAATAATTAATTAACTAAAAAATAAGCATTTTGTTTGAATTAAAGCAAATGTTGTACACCTAAAAATGCCACTGAACGTTTCATTATATATCAATGCTTGAATACAACTAATTATTTAACTCTTAATCAAATAATGTACAAGTGCTTCAAAATAAAATAAATAGAAAAAATATTTGGATATAAAATCAACGTGCTGCTTGCTAGATTAACAGGGACAAGCTCAATTGGAGCTGTCGGTTAAATAAATAATGAAATCCTTAGGTCAGAGATCAACAAAATAAAAGGTAATGAAACTAGAGGTTAATAATGAACTATATGATGTAGTTTAGCCCACATGGTACAAAGAGTGAAATAAATTGAGAAAAATTCCTATCTTCTTCAGCACCACACAGAATATTCCTTCCTCATTTTTTATGCTCACAAACCGAACCTTTTGCTTCTCATTGATTTCCTCATCATCATCTTATTCATATTCTCTCGTAATTTTTTTCATACTCCACCTTCTCTCCTTCACATCCTGATGATCCATAAGAAGCTGAGTAATAAATAGTTAAACACAATGCATGAGCATAAGTGAGAATATGAGTACAATGGGACTTGTTATTGTCTTCATCACACAAGCCTTCAAGTTTCTAAAGAAAGAAACTTTCTCTATGTTCTCCACTGAATGATGAGCCATTATCACTGGATTGAGATGAACCTTAAGTGTTTGTGAAGGAACTATTTGGTGAAAAAATGTGTCGGCTACTTGTCTTGTGGCCACAAACATTCCATGGTTGACTTTGACTTCCTCAACCACCTCAAAGCTTGGAGAACTTGAATAATCAGCTTCATCGCTTTCTTCTGCTGCTTCTTCTTCTTCTATCAAGCTCTCATTATTATTAGTGTCATCCTCGTGGATGAACTCTAATGAGATGTCATTTATGTCTGTGTCGTTGAGTTCTTTGCTGCTATTTTCTCGCTGATTATCGCATTCTGCTGCATGCATATATAGAAGGGCTCTTGTTAATTTCTCAAATGACGCTGTTTCTCTTATTTACACCTCATCAAAATCCGAGCTATCTAGTAGCTAGCTATACAAAAAATATTAACAGTCACTTTTTAGCTATTAATTTCTTGGATACTTCTATAGCATATGCTTTGTAAGCTATTGATCATGATGTTCTAAACGTGGGTCATAGAACGTTCAGTACCTTGCAGCTGTTCATTTCCCTCCCTGCTTGCTCGGAAACTTGAAATATCCTCAATTGGAACAATTTTCTGATCGTCCATGTAGCTCTACAACAATATATATTTAAAATATAATTATTAGTAAATCTTCTTTTTGCAGCTAGCTAGCTATATCTAGCAACAATAGAAAAATTAAATTTTTGCTTTTAACTTGAGACCCAAATTAGATATATATACATGAGCTTGGAAAGAAATCAGATATCATTTATAATTCATGAACAATATAAATTTTGTTTGAATCAACAACACTAGCCATTTATTATTTTACTATAGTGTAATTGTCCCCCCTTTTATAATGCATAGTTTTGATATCATGTACATTAATCTCTTCCTAATTACTAATTATTGTGATGAGTATTAATATACATTCTATATAAACTCTCAATTTACCGTACATAGAAATACAAACCGTATTCATATACAAAAATAAATAAAGATAACATACCTTAATTTCCAGATCCTTGCTTGACATACCAACCCATCTTAAATTCTCAACCATCCTCTCTTCTTTGAAATCATCCTCCAGATCTCCAATCTTTATGGACCTTGTGTTCACTGGATCTTCCCAGGAGGCATTATTGTTATAATAGTTATAGTCATTATTATAATTAGAAGTATTATCTCTGCCAGCCATGAAAGTGAAACCATCTTCTTGTTCAGAAGGAGCATAATAATGCTGGTTTGCTGCAGCACTAGTTGTACCCCATGAATGAGAAGAATAGTTAGAAGACTGGTTATTTATGAGTTCCTGAGAAGCATGAGCAACTGAAAGAATCTCATTTAAAAAATCATCAGTTTCATTTTTGGTCCCACCATATTGTGGTTGCATCTTCAGTTCAGTAGGAAAGTTCTCCATTGGAGAGAACCTGTGCTGCATCCTGGTACACTCTAGTGCAATATCCACCTGTAATATAATATAATATTCAAATCATATATAATACGAGGCAACGCAAAATAAATTATGCACAAGATTATATACCATTGTTATTATTACAATATTTGATTACATGCATTTTTTTATATTTGAAAATTGTAACTTTATTATAGTCCTTTTAGTTTTATAAGAATTTTGTCAGAGTAGTTCAAGGACCAAAACTTAAACCAAAATTAATAAAAAAATATAGCTAGGAATCAAAATAAAATTCATTAAAAGCATATATACCAGAAACTAAACACACCTTATACTTTTAATGGAGGTAATTAGAGTTAATGTGTTAAAAATCATCAACTCCGAATGAAATAGAATCACTGTTACGAAATTTTTACAATTTTGATCAAACTCTAACTAGTGATATCAACCCTTAATACAAATATTTGTACCAGTAGTCTAGTACCTTTGATGGAAGATAAGGCAAGGAGGCATAATTGGAAAATAATGAAGAAGAATTTGGAAGAGAGAAAGGATCTTCTTCAGGCATGAACTGTTGCGACCATGATTTCCCACGATTTCTTGGTCCTGAAGAGGAATCTCCAATATGGGGAGAGCTATGATGATCCATAGGCATCAAATAATCTGAACTCTCTAAATCTTCTCCTGATATTCTTCCTTCAGAGTAAATTTCAATGCTAGATGACTGATCACTTCCATTAATCACCTGATTTCCATTATTCACATAGTGCTCTCCGATTTTCGTGGTTATAATAGCAGTCTTCTTGAACACGCGACATAGAGCATAAGCATCCTACATTTAATTTCAACAAATATCAGAGGTAAGTAAGGTGCCTGCCATATCAATAGACGAATATAATATAAGTTCGTTGAGTGGAGAAGAAGAATAGAATTATTAATTTAATTAAAGAAATAAATTTATAAATGTGTAATAATAGAAAAAGTTATGAACCTGAATACCGGAAGCAACTTCACATTCCTTCTCGTCAAGACGATATTCATGCATGACCCAATTGGTACGGCAGCCATGAGGGGCTCGACCTCTATAATAAACTAGGGTTTTCTTCATTCCCACTGAACGAGATTGTGAATTCACTTTCCTGTCTTTTCCTGTGGCTTTCCAATATCCTGATTTTGTTGCTCTATTTGTTCTTGACCCATTGGGGTACTTCCTATCTCGTGGACTGAAGAAATACCACTCCAAATCTTTCCCCGGTAACAATGATTTTCCTATTCAATAACAATAATGATTACAGCCATTAATACATTTTTGGTTAGTCAATAATTAATGACATTGATTCAAAGATGCATGCTGCGTAAATCGATTTCCAGAGATGCCTGATTATTCATGGTTTTGATGATATTCTAATTAATGTGGGCAATTTGTCGGCGTATATATAAATATTTGTATGCGAAGGAAACAAACTTCTTAATACTCTACTTTATAAATCAAGAAGTTAAGACATGAACTAATACTCCTATAGAGAAATATCTTGTAGTGTGTAGAGTGTAGACAGTATACACAATACTTTCTTTTGTTGTTGGGTGATTTCTTTTTTACTTGGCGAGGAATCCCATTGTTGTCTCATTAGGACTAGACTTGACGTTCAATATAGGAACCCTAAAAAAGTGAGGAAGGGACCATACTGATGTAGAACCATAATTATATGACACACAACCTTTTATTTACACTATAAAGACAAACCTATATGTATCACATAATCATCAGATATTGCAGACGTTAAAGTAATATAACTATACTTGACGTCTTGACCAATAAAGCAAGTATGTACTTCATGCTTGACCAATATTATTTTATTGAATTTCATTATAAGCATCCATATGTGAAATCTAAATTCATAAAAGACGACGTCTCATTATTATATATGTGATATTTTCTTTTGTCACCCTAATCATAATTTGTACGTGTATGCATGACGAGATCGATAGAGAAGAACTGAACAAGCTATATTTAGCGACTCTGATAAATGAAAGTTTGTTGAACGATGAGTGAAAAAAGAGTTGAAACATTTTGAAGGTGGTGAAGTAGATAGGTACGTACCAGGCAAGTCCCAAGGTTCACACTTGTAAAGATCAACTTCGGGGATGATCTCTAACTCAATCTTGTGGCCGTTGATCTTTCTTTTGAGATAATAAGCAACCAACTCCTCATCCGTAGGGTGGAACCTAAAACCAGGAGGCAATGAAACTGGTGCCATATTAATTTTTGTATGCTACGTATAACTAACTACAAGGAGGAGAAAGAAGATGAATGGTGATGAGACGAAAACAATATGGAAGAGAGAATTGGATGAGTGTGGTAGAGGGATGGAATGTGGGGTTGCTTGGGGTTTTAATAAAGAGAACAAAAAGAAAGAAAGAGAAAAAGTGAAAGCGAATAATGATGCCAACTCTGAGTACTTTTGTCTTTGGATTACTTTTTATTTGTTTTATGATCAAATGGAAGATTCCACTTATCTTTGTTTTGAAGCTCTTTGTCTTCTGCCTCAGATTATCCTATGCTTCTCACCTCTCCCTTCTTGGATTCTGTGCCACATCCACTTGGCTTCACATCATTGGTTATATATTTCTGTGCCATAAGAATCCATACTAACGTGAGCCTACTGTAGCAACCAACTTTGGCGGCTCTTCCTACCCATCTCACACTCCTCCTTTATGTTTGTGTGTGCTTTTTATTTCTGTTATCACCCTCCATTCTATTTCCTTCCACCTCCCTCTCTCTAGTTCATTTCTTTCTTTCTTATTCACGTGATTACAAGTTGGTCACTGAATATTTGAGGAGATCGTTGATTTTACTGTTTACATGTGAAAGTTAATGACTGCCAATTACTTTTTGATATATGTATATTATGCAGAAAGATGATGGTTAAGAGTGCATGTTGTATCATATCTATCTTAGACGAATGAAATATTTTTTTTAGAATTTTGTCTCAAAATATGAATAAGGTGTATATCATTTCCGCCCTTTAAAATATTGACCGCCATCCTGAACTTTTTAGTGGTTAACGTAAGTATTTTGCGGAAAATGGTGAACATGATATACATTACACACTTTCATATTAAAGTTGGACAAAAAAATACTTTCAAAGCAAATATTATAGACCTTTTGTGCACTTGTGGCAATCAAATATAACACTTAATAACTAATATACTTATATGTATACTATGACATAATATATATAGTCACAAAGTAAAAAATGTATTTTTTTCGAATATATATCCACACAATTTCTATATTGATTGGTTTTTAAGTTTATTTAAGATGGCAACCCAAAATGCCTCGCTACGCACTACTGAGAGTGTGTTTGGTTGTGTGAAAGAAAGTAAAGAATTAGAAATGGAAAGGGTAAGAAATGGAAAGTAGGGGTAATGATGAGAGAGTAAAGTTTGTGGGCCTCACGATAAGTGTGAAATGGAGAGAGAAAACTTGTTGGCCCCGAGATATATGTAAATGACCATATTACCCTTAACTTTTCAAATTATTTACACCCAACTTTCATTGGTTTCATGCAACCAAACACACCATTAAATAGACCCTGAAATATTAATGAAGAATTTGAAATAAGTTCTGTGTACGTTGTAGCAGAAAAGAAGTACGAATACTTGACATGATATGATGGTCAAAAGTTATCGGCTACATAATAACTATTGACTAACATATGTGTGCGCGCTAAAACTGACTAAAATGCAACCCACTTCCCGAGCTAATATATAGTAATTGAGGTTTTTAGGAGATTATATAATGAAGCTAATTAAATAAGTTATTTAATCATCATATCATCGTAACATAATTAGTACTCTTTCCGATCCATAATGTAAAAAGTAACATGGACATTTTTGTTAATTTTAATATAAATATAGATGTAACATGTAAAAGTAAAGATAATAAATATCTGATCATTTTTGCCCTTACATGTAAATATTGAGAGTGAGACTTTCATTAATTTTACATATAATAAATCAATCTACTAAATTTTATTGATTTGTATAAAATGATTGACTACCTCTTATAATGTTGACCAACTGAGTATATATATAATTAAATTATAAGTCAAATAAATTAATTATTCGGAGAAAAAAATTAAATGAATGATTTTCAAATTGACTTATTAAGTTTTTTAGGTTTTTTAAAAAATTCAATTCCATTTTATATTACGAACAGTACAGTGTTAGGTGAGTGTTTTGTGTGTTGATCACATTAACATGTAGAGTTAAGTTGGCTGTCACGTTGTTAATCATAGAATGAGGAGGATACGTAATTGTGAAATGTAAGAAGAGGAAGTGGGGCCAGCTTTGGACCACGTGAACAAAGCGGGGGGATCCACGTGGCATGGTAGGATGACTTGTGGGGTAACCAATGCTTTTCCCCTGCAATCCAAACTACCAAATCTCACTCTCTTGCTTTCCCTTTCATGAATCCTTCTTTTTGTGCTTTTCTCCTTTACCAGTTTATGCTCTTACTTTATTATTTTCTTCTATTTACATCCACTTCATTATGAATTACATCATTTCAGTTTTTCTCGATCTATGAGTAACTCATTCCAAGTTGCTCGTATATTACTTTCATAGCAACTTGCGTGACTTCTTTAAATTAATGCATACATATGATGCACAACTTTAATTTACCTTAGCGTTCTAGCATATCGTAGTAAATTTACAGTATCAAGTATTAGCAGACATTTATGTTATTATAAATAATCAAGATGAAAAAGATAGATCAAGAGTTATTAGTGCTTCAGGCTATGAGCAAAATTATCCAATACTGTGTGTGTTTGTATGTAGTTTGATTAGTAGATTTATAAGCACTCGCGGTAATTATTGTGTGTTAAGACCAAGCAAGTGGACTAATAAGAGCACATCTTTAATGACAATTAACAGTTAAATTTCTTGTTGTGGGAACTATGGTTTGCAAATGAAATCAGACACCAATGGTCAAATTAAAGTCTACGTTTAATATATTTTCCTCACATATACAATACTTATATGGAAGTGCAAAGTAGAGATTCGGACTATAGTTATGTATAATTGAATTGGATTCTTTTCAAATTGACTCTTTTTTAAGAAAAATTAATTTTTTTGGTTCTTTTCTTCAGCAATGCCCACGGGAATAATGATTACGTCTAAAACTTAATAAATTAGTAACACCTAAATTAAAGCCGACCTCGATCGTCATATATAACTGGAGACACTACAGCTTGGATAAAAGAGCTATTTATACTTTGTTTTAATAAATATATATAGAAGTTTTCTTTTTTCTCTTTTTGTCTGTCTACATAAAAAAAATTGCCCTTGTGATCTTATACATAAAAAGTATTCCATTTTTGTAATCATTGAATCCCATAAATTAATCCCCCATATCCTTAAAAAAAGAAGCAACAAAGAGAACTCGTTTTTAATACTCCCTCCGGTCCTAAATATAGGACCTAATTGACTTTTTTGGAAAATCCTTAAAAAAGCAAAATAAGTTAATTATAAATTGATTTACCTAATTTTTTCTCTTACACTAGTTTATTTTACTTATAAGTTAATGGATAATCTAAAAAATATCAAATATGTCATGATCTAATAACCTATTTTGCAACCTTAATCTCTCCAAAAAAAAAGTCAATTAGGTCTTATATTTAGGACCGGAGGTAATATATAAGAAAATGAATGAATGAATTCCTTACGTGACATCGAAAGCGAAATGTCTGTGTATTCTCCTATATACTACTGCGGAAAAAGCACAACCATATGAACGCATGCAGAGTGATTAATTGATTAGGAAGTTTAGAACTTACTCGCATTTTTGTGATTATTTTATAGCAATTCAGTTTGATTAATTATAACTTAATAAAACATGCGTAGTTCTATATATTTAACAATGTATTGGGTACGTATATATAAAGTATTTGTTGCCGAAAGGGTTTGTATTTGTCTTTTTCAGTCTGAAATCAGAACATGATACTTCGAATACCTCTTTATCGCATGGATCATAAGCTTCCACTACAAATTTGACCCCGGAAAAAAAGTTCTTAGTAAACAATTGAGAAAGATCAACGCTTTCTTTCGTAGTCAAGATGACAACATCAAAATCCTTGTATGGGATGTATTATATGTTATTCCTTTTTTTTAATCAAATATGTTATTTCTTCTCTTAAACTAACAAGAAATGAAATTAATAATTTGTTCCATCTTAACCTGTGTTTCTCAAATTTGAGCTTAGTTTATATTCGTGGGAACTACTATAAGGTAATGAATTTCTCCCATTATAAGTTTACATTACCAAAAACCGGTTCAGTTAGCTACCAATAGCATCCGATGCCAGTGAATAAATCCCAAAACAAAATTGACATTCATTGGGGATGACACTAAAAAATGTTTTATATAATATTGATCACTAAAGAATAAAAAGACACAAATAAACCTATCATGATTCCTCCTCTAACATGATTAGTACCAAAATCCATGAATCCTTACCCAAGATAAGATCTGGATTCGTAGATCCTCTGAGAGAGAGGGGAGACAAAGAAAAAGAAAGATTCTAACATATAAAGATAAAAATCAAGTTTGTTGCAATAAGGCTATCAGTTAGAGACTAGACTCCAACATCATCACCTACCCAACATTATCACCTACCCAGAGTTGCACAGAAAATCACTGGGAAAGATGAAACTTCAAAGACAAGTATTTATATAAATCAAACTAAGGCTTATTATTACACTTGATTTTGGCTGCTGCTAATGTATCCTTCAATACCATAATCACCACAAACTCTTGCTTGATTCTCTTCCCACCACTCATCTGCTTCTTTCTCTGCGAATTGTTTCCGGCTGCAATAGGATATTATTATGCATTTTGTAGTGTTACATCAACAAATCCATCACATTAACTAGTAAAACAGTATAATGAACAAGAAATCTATCTAGGCTTTACCAATGATGGGCTTCAGCCTTATCCTTAAGAACTAGCCAAAAGTTAGGCCAAGCCCAACCCAGTTCATGATCCATTATATATAATCTAAACTAAACTTTGACAAAACAAAATCAGAACTGAACACGTATTATGACAAGTAACAACATCACAGAACTCACTAACGCTTATTTTATTTGGCCAAACATCATGATGCCACATGAAATTGTTATGCAGTGACATTCTAATGAATACTAAAACATAGAGCAGAAACTACCTGAATCTCACTCTTTTAAGGCCAAGTTCTCCACATGGTAAGGAAGTGAGAGTGATGTGCACACCGGGTTCATACTGTTCTATCCATTCATCATTTGATCCATTGTTACCATTTTGCTGAAACTGCACTTCAGTGACTTGTGAATCCTCCTTAGATCTACCTCCTTGGAGGAAGCTCCTTCTCATCCCAAATTTGGATCTTAACTTGTCAGAGAATAGCACAAGAGAATCGGTTTGAGTGTCAAAGTTGCCGCCTTTCGAGGTATCAACATCCGAAAGATAAGGCACGCACTCGTTGACCCCAACCTTTCCTACTTGTTCATCATTGTCATTTTCTGATTTTGTTTGAAGCTGCCATTGTAATAAGCATTTCATAAATGACATGGACCAGTGAATATAGAATCATCTAAATTATTAGGCATCTGAACATGAAACTAAATCAATAGAAAAACATATACTCACTTTTGATTTCAAAACTTTTATGACCTCCTTTGCTGCCCTGTATTTAGCAGCTTCCTCCTTTGCCAGAGACTTAGTCCTCCCAATCTTTTGTCGACATTCTTGTAACATAGATCTTTGGAGCTGACATTTCTCTTCAAGCTTCCCAGTCTACCACAACATTTTCAATAGAGGCAAGTGGAAGGGATTATGTTTAATTCACATACAGACCAAAAAAATGCCATCTCAACTAACATATGAGCCAAAAAAAAATTAGCTTTCAGCTGAAAGATGTAGAAATTAGATTATTTGAAGGCAAAAAATACTATAGGCTGCTTTAAGTAACAATTTCGTCTAATCTAAACTGGACTATTCAGGTGAAAAATGTAGGGTGTCATACCATAGCTCTCAGCATCTGAATTTCTTGCACAAGCACTTTCCCCGACTTTGGTATATCTTTCTCTGCATTAGGGATCCTAGATACTGTAGATTCCACTCTCAAAGGATTCGAAGAAGCTAACTTATTTTTCGGTGAAGGACCATGCAAGAAAGAATTTTCTGTACAGTTTGTTTTAAATAAATCAGGACAGGAAACTTGCCCCCATTGTGGCACCCCATCCAACACTGAAGAATAGTTTTCTACATGCTTCTGGCTTTCTTGTTGATTTTTCCAGTCCTTCCTTCCACTAGGTATGCTTTTTCTGTAGCATGATTGGGTGAAAGATGAAAGATGACGTGGTGACACTGCTATTTGCTCTCCATCTTCTGTCAGATCAACAAATCTATTCCGGCGCTTTAGTTGCTGCATGGAGTTATAATTATGCAACTCTGATGATACCTTAGGTGAGTGAGCGATTCCTTGGCATCTAAGAAAGCACCGATCGCAAACCCGAAAAGCCTTGTTCCTACGTGGTGCTAGGGAAGCATTTGTCACTTTGTTAGTGCTGCATGAACTGCAAAAGAGAACACCACAGTTATAGCAGTTATGCTTCTTTCTTCTGAATCCAAAAGGAAGTTCACAACTGCTACAAGCTGATTGCTCAGCAAACGAAACGGGTTTGTGTGAGCAAATTGCAGCTGTGAAGCATGATCCACATGCAATACTCTCTATCTGCCTATCTTTTAGAGCCTCAACGAAAGAAGGAGAGGATCGGTCTTTAGTATCGCCCAATCCTAACTGCCCACGTGTTCCTTGGCCCCATGTATAGACACTGCCTGCAGATGTTAACACAGCCACATGATATGAACCACATGATATCTGCTTAACAAATTCCTGTTTCAAGTGTCCTTCTACAAGAGTCATGGTCTTATCCTTGGCATTAGAGTTTCCTAGCTGTCCATGCATCTTACCTCCTATGGTAAAAACCTTGCCAAGATTAGTAAGTGCAACAGTCAACATTCTCCCACAAGATACTTGAACAAAATCATAGTCCACAAGTTGTGTTACACATGTTGGAAAAAGCTTCCTTGCATTATCAGCATGACCAAGCCGGCCACCATCACCATCGCCCCAGGAAAACAGCTTACAAGAAGTATTGTATCTAC
Source organism: Mimosa pudica (assembly GCA_029929735.1). Lineage (NCBI taxonomy): Eukaryota > Viridiplantae > Streptophyta > Magnoliopsida > Fabales > Fabaceae > Mimosa > Mimosa pudica. Next base: position 12,016,060 of record JAKELP010000004.1, on the reverse strand, counting down.
TATGAGCAGTCACAATTTCTACAATTGCTGCCATGTGCCATGTTCCACAAGCAACAGACCTTACTCTATTACCTTTAAGAGACTCAACTTCTTTTGGTTGAGAAATGCTCTGAAGATTTCCATGCCCCAGAACTCCAAAAGTTCCTTCACCATATGTAAATAATCTTCCGCAGCTAGAGACAATCGCAGTATGCCATTCCCCACAAGCAATACTAGAAATACAAATACCATCTAAAGATCCCAAAAGTTTATGAGGTATCCACTGACTTCTACTATTCTCATGACCTACAGAATCTGTACAATTACCATCATTTCCCCATGTATATACCACACCAGTGTCTGTCAGAGCACACGTATGATATTCACCACATGCAACAGATTGTACACGGATCTCATTAAGAGAGTCAACAATTTTGGGAGAGCTAACATCGATATCGATTCTATGGCCCAACCTTCCACCTTTCCCTTGACCCCAGCTGAACACTTCCCCTTGTTTTGTGACTAGAACAGCATGCTTTCCTCCTAAAGCTATATTTCGTACATCTAGCATCACTGTGGATTCCAGTAACTTTGGCAATGTACTATCACTGCCTTCTACAATTCCTTCGCCCCAAACCATGACATCCTTCAAGAAATTGTTGTTTCCTACATGAGGAGAAGTAGGAGGAGGCCGACGGCTATAGGACGAATTCTTTTCGTGCTCTGTATCAGAGTATATTGAGCCATTTTTATTGAGAAAATATGGATTAACACGTGCAGAACCTGGAACCGCAATATCCATTATGCTCCGAGAATTGTATGTGGAAGACTCTAAAGAATAAACACTATCAGATGCATCTGATAAGCCCTCAGAAAAGCACCTTTCTGAAAGTGATAAATCAGGACTCGCATGCACACTGTGTACCTGCAAATGGCAACAAATTACGGTAATTATTAAGGTGGAAAAAAGGCAACTTCATGGTCACAATCTATTTCTGAGAAGTAAATGTCATTGTTGATTTAAATTTTCGAAAAAAAGAAAATCTAAGTGATTTAACATATAAGGAAACGTCCCAGCCAACATATAGATATTATTCAGATTCACAAAAACATATAATAGGAAGCATCAAATGAAAACTAAAAACACTATTTTGCTTAGCTTGGGTAATAAGTTTGACATGTTCCAAAACCATAGAAACCAAGATTTTCAATCATTAGAAGAGTGATGGATTTTTTCCTATAATCAATGATCAGTTCAATTTTATATTTATGAGCATGAATTAAACACGAGAAAATAAAAAGACACCAGCATATACGCCTTCTTTCAAAGGGGGAAAAGAATTTAATAGTTACTCATAACAGATGGAAAATAGTAAAAAGCAGGAGGTATATGAAACCTGAGCAAATTCATCATCACTATCATCCAGAAGACCAAGATTTTTCTTTCTCCGAAAGATCCCAGCTGGACTATTTACACAACTCTGTACTCCTTTACGGGTCCTTAATTTACTTAATGGTTTTGGACGCTGAGGCCTAGATATCACAGCTCTCAATCCAGCTAACCAAGAAGTAGCCTGTGCTTTGTCCTTGCAAATCTAGTTTAAAAATAGAGATTTGAAGCAATAAATATTAGCAAGATCAAAGAACTTTTTTAAGGAAAAAAGTAGCGAAATGAGCATACATTAATGATCAAACAATCTTACCAAATCAAGTGAGCGTTCACCATTTGCATATATCAGTGAAAATGAATGGCAATCTTTTCCAGGTTGACCTTGTCTCTGGGACCTTATCTGTAAAGGGAATGATTTATTAGGCCAAAACAACATTTTGTTTCTAGTTTTCATTTATCTTATAATCTTCAAGCTCATGATAGTGCAACAAAATAAAAGGTCATAAATGTTTGATACATACATTTCCTTGCTCTTGAACAATCCTTGCCACTTCACTCAATTGCAAATGCTTTTCTTTCTGCCCACAAGACCAAATCAAAGTTTTCTCGTCCTGGAAAAAGAGGGAAAGGGGCCAACTATCAGTAATTTAACCAAAATGCACAGAAGAAATCAGACAGGTAGACAAAACTGCACGAACATGTATTTTTAAAATAAGGTTAGGCCCCCTCAAAATGACTATTAGGCCAATTGTTAAAGGTGGGGAAACGAAGATTTATTTTATGAGTAAACTGAGCAATCAAAATAATCCTTAAACACATACAATCTCATATATACTTACTGGAGAGAGTCTAAAATGGCAGAGCTTGGGCTTTCCTCTGTGTCCACACTTCAGTAAGTATGCACCTTTCTTTATAGACACAATTGCCTGAACAGAGTAGGAAAAATGCATCAAATTATCAGCTCTTTCGGTAAGGACAGTCTTCTCAATGATAAGAAAAGACTCCATAGAAAAACACCAAATGCAGATTCCAGATATTAGTCACATTGAAAATTCCTCAACATAAAACATGCTCGCACATAAATATTATGCTAATCTGACCAACATAAACTCACACACCAACATGTATCCAAGAAAACAGATCGTTATGGTTTAAGAAAACAGAAGGGTCAACCCATTTCTAGTTCTCACTTGGTTGGTGAGTGTGCTGGGGAAGGGAATACTAGACAGTTTCACCCCTACTTTTTGCAACGTGGCTAATTCGAATCCATGACCTCAGACCCCACAGCAAGCTAGCTTACCGTTGAGTCAAGCAGGTCCTTAATGGTTTAAAAAGCAAATTCCATAAAAAAGTTACATTCGACCATATCTAGTACACAAACTCCATTAGTGAAACGATGAATAAACAAATAAAGCCTCTTGTCAGTATCACAAAGCATAGGAAAATTCAATGTACCAGTAATATGTAAGTGCATATATAGATTCACAGAACCATCAAACAGTTGACTTCAAGCGACTCATATAAATAGTTAAAATATTTGTTGCTGATGGAACGAACACACGGTGAAAAAGAATAGTATACCAACAGAAAATTGCAGAAACTCAGCTCATTTCAATGCGAGGAAATGATCGAATACTTCACAAAGAAGCTAAGACGAGTGCAGGGAGGAAAAAAGTTCTAAACTTTTCAATGAAACGCAATAATCAATCCTCAAAATCATCACTTTCATTGAAGTCTAGCCATATATTGCAGAGAAAAACAGACCATACAAATACAGCCAAACAACACCGACCAAAAAGATTAACACGCAAGCTTCAAACTTTAAACAATAACGCCAATGAAACCCAAAAAAAAAATAAAAAAAACATCACAAAAATTCACAATTTGACCACAGCAGAGAACTTGGTTAGAAATAACTAAACCTGTTCAATGGTTCTATCAAACGGAAATGGAGGGAAGGACAACTGAGAGTCAGCCATTGTCATAATTGTAGTAGCTTCATGAAATGAAAGAGAGACAAAAGGAACGACACAATATAATAAGAAGTCCTGTAGAATATAGTGACAAAAAGAAAAAGGGAAAAGAAAAAAGGCAAAAGAGAAAGAAGAAAAGAAACCTTAATCAATGAACGAGGGACAACTGACTAAGGACGATGATGTAATGATGTAAGCAAGATGAAGAGGAGGAAGATGCTTCATGTGAAGCTATACATATAATATAACACATGTGTGACGATGTTTATGAAGAGAGAATAGGAAGAACATGTTTAAAGAGAGCGAAAGAAGATGGCTTGCGCTTCCTTTTATGGCTTCGCTTTGTCTATTAAGCTTCTTCTCTGCTCTGTTTGTATATGTAAGTATCTGTTTCTTTCTTCCATTCACTGTCTCTCCACTTCGTAATTCGTGCCTTTGGAAGAGAGAGAGAGAGACTTATATGGGAAAAAAGGAAGTCATATTTTAGTGTATGTGTATATATATTATGCACGTGTACACCACATCACAAGCCATTTTTCTCTTTTTGTGACTGGGGTGAGAAAAGACTTTTTTTTTTCGCTATCGTTTTCATTTCTTTATCATCCCACTATTTAATTTGTAGGCACTTCCTCATTTATAATATAAGAGATAATATGAATTTTTTTGTCAAACAATGTACGAGTTAGCTTATCAAAGTCAAGACTCAAGATAATGAATATTCGACTGCTCCTATATATAAGAGTTAGTTGACTTTTTTTGAGAAATTAAGGAAACAAAATAAGTCATTAATTATGACATATTTGATATATTTTTATATTACCTATTAGTTTATATGTCAAATAAACTTGTTTAAAGAAAAAAAATTCAGTTGAATCGATTTATAAATGATTCATTTTGCTTTTTTATGATTTTTTGAAAACGTCAACTATATCTTATATTTAGTATCGGAGGATGTATTTGATTTTAATTTTTGTCGTTATCTATTATATTAAAAGAGAAGAGAGTGTATATAATAAATAATATAAAAATAAAATTAAAATACCACAAGCAATAATAATGTTATTCATAATAAACTACTCTACTACGTTTTTATGATTTTTTTAACGAAGTTTTAATAATGTTAAATCGATGGAGAATTATTATTCACTTCAAGAAGCCTATATATGTCAGTTCAAAAAAAAGAAGCCTATATATGAACTAGAATTTTTTTTTTTTTGCCACATATATGAACTAGACTATGACTCACAAGTCACAACGAAGGTAAACAAAAATAGGGTATGACTCATAAAAACTTAAACATTTTCAATTTTTTTCAGTTCTGAGTGAGATTGTAAACAAGATGTTTTTTTCTTTTAAATTTTGAATTTCCCGTTGGATTGTGTTAAGCATGATTGAAATTTCGGATGCCCATTTGGATGTATGAGCTAAAAAGGAAAACTATAAATTGTCTTTAATTGCCAGGCATTTATTGCTTTATGGCATCAATGACCAAAGTTTCTCGCCACAGCATTGATTTCATTGGCCATAGAAAACAGAGTACAAATTTTCCTTATTACAAGCAAATAATTTAATGGGAATTAAAGCAATAAAACTATTGTCAACTCTTGTGTGCCAAAAATGGTAGATCTGACCCTGACTTTACATGATGAAATAAGCTTAGGATGCTTAGCTCCAATTATTGAGTGATTAAGCAAAAAGTAAGGCAAAAGTATGTATTGTACAAAGTAAATAAGTTTTTGTTCCAGGAAAAAGAAAAGGATCTGCATAGAAAGTGAGGGGTAGTTCAGATGAAAATGGTGATCATCTTTTTTTTGTCGAAGAACTTGTGATCATCTGAAGAACTTGTGATGTGAATCAGTAATTTTGGTTTGCCTCCAAAGTTAGGCTCACCAAAGTCAGATAAACTCTGGCAGTGTGTGGCCCAACGTGGGACCCATAGACAGATAATATTGATCTTTCTTTTTTAAGTGTTTGGATCTCTTTTATTGTTTTTTTGTTAAATTTCGGTTCTTGTGTTTTTTTCTTTTAAAAAAATGGAGTATCTGATTTTGAATCCTGTGTCCTCTCTGCGTACTCTTAAAACTATTCTGCTTCTTTCCCAAAATTCCTTTTGGAATTTAAGTACTCCTGCGTGCACTGCAACTGCTGGGAAAACAGAACAGCTCTTATAATTTTTATTTTAATTATTTTTGCCCTCATGTTCTGTGTTTTTACATGCCCTCTGTGTCGATTCTCTTTTAGTTTTATTTGCTATATATTATGTTCTCTTCTTATGGATAGGATATCATCCAACTTTTCTTCTCTTCTCTTTCTTTCGTATCCATTTCAGTGAATTGTTATTCATTGTCGTGTCCTTCACCTTCACCAGGCACTTTTTTTTTTTTCATTTTCTTTATTTACAAGATGCTCTATCTTGTACATTTAGATTGATCATGTAATTATTTGTCTGGGTTGGTCTATTAATTTCAAATCAAATGAAGAGAAGGTTGACGCCAGCCAATGCTTTGCATTGTTAGGTTTTTTCCTTTTTTGTTCTACTGCCTTCTAATATTTTTTTGGACATAGTTTGGTAATTTTTTATTTAAGAGCTTCTAAATTTTGTTAAAGAAAGATTATCTCAATTCAAACTTTTTATTATTATTTCAAGCCTTGCAATAATGACACTCAAATGGCATAATCATGCAGTTTAAGAAATTAATTGGAAATGGTAAATACATTTGAAATAATTTTTTTTCTCAAAATTTGCTCTCATTTATGTTAGAATGCTTAAAACATAGAAATATGATAATAGTGATAAAAATAATGAGCATGAAATATAATGCAAAAATGGACACGAGTTGATTCAAATATTAGGTTATTTAGAAGAATTAGAGTGATTCTACCTAATGGGATCTCTTGCTGAGCCACTTTTTGTTAATCACCGTCCGGTTTAATCCGAACTCGAGAGGTAGGAGTGTTGCCCACATAGGCAAGGTTGTCTCATCTCTCAATAAGAGCGCTTCCCGGGATTCGAACATGCATTCTCATCCTTACGGGGGTTGCAGCCCACTTACCAGCTCAACCAACTACCCATTGGTCTTGCTGAGCCACTTTATGTTGCAAGAAAAACAAATTATTTTTGCCCTTTAATATTTTTTAAATAGAAAATAGGCGAACTTTCTTTTTCAGTGAATGTGGGGCATGTCCTTTTTCTTTTACCACACACGATTTGTACAGTATAAATTCGGTTCTAAATTTTATTGTGTGCATGCATATTTTCCTTTTTTATATATAAATTAAATACAATCATCACCTAATATAGGAATTATTATCAGCATCTGAGCAACTAGTTTTTGTAATTAATTTCCAAGTTTGTAGCACCCCTTCCTATAGAAACATTTCTTCTAGGACTTGAACTCGAAACATCATGGGATTATGTATTGGTATATTGCCGTTAAATGTTAATAACAACGTTTAGTATTTTTCATTGTGAACAACTTGGATAAGATGAAATTTATAAATTTAAATGTTTACTGAATCAATTTCTTAGACCCTTAATCCAAAAAAATTAAAGCAAAACAAATTCTTACAGTGGTAAGCATAGTAAATTGTTTCTAATTTATTCAAGGAATATTTAGTAAAATTGAAGGTAGAATTTTTGTTTTAATATTATCTTGGTTTTTGCATTTGTTCAAATGAATTTACCGCATATAATCTTAATTATGAGACACTTCTAATTACATCAACAAAACTAATTAGCGAGCTCAAAATATCTGTATGGTTTGCAAATAAAATAAAATTCTAATTTACTCGTATGGATTATATTTAAGAAGTCATAGAAGCTGCTTTCAATAAGATTTTAGATGCGTACGGATAATTAATGTAATGTAATTGGGAAAATATGATAAATAAAAATACTTGGTATTTTAGAATAAGGAAGATATATTTGTTTTAGAAGATGTAGGTTAATAAGCTGTGAAAAATAGACTGATCTCTCATAAGATTGACTAAACAATATTTCAACAATTGATAACTAATTTGTCTCTCATTGTTTTGAATTCCTTAGTTCCGGGGAAAAAATGAAGCCTGAAACTAATTAAAGGGAAGTCCATTAAAAAAGTGTAAAAACTATTGTCTACCTGAGATACGTGCGTCAATGCGAATAAACCTTTTGACCTAGTCTATTTATATGTGTGTAGTAATATGTACATCTCTGCACCTCCGATATTCACTCCCTCCGGTCCTAAATATAAGACCTAGATGACTTTTTTTTGGAGATGTTAAGGTTACAAAATATGTTATTGAATTATGACATTTAATATATTTTTAGATTAATCATTAGTTTATAGGTTAAATAAACTAGTTTAAGAAAAAAAATTAGGTAAATCAATTTATAATTGACTTATATTTTGCTTTTTTAAGATTTTCCAAAAAAGTCAACTAGGTCTTATATTTAAGACCGGAGGTAGTAAAAATTAGATCCCTTTCAATTCAGTGGTTAGAGATGTAAATTTGAGACCAACAGAATAAATGAAAGGAATGTAGATTATAGTATTGTTTAGTTCCCATCATTTTTTCCCCCACAAAAGCAGAGTTCCCAGGCTTCCAATAGGTTTAGCCCTAATCATGTACCTACCTGGCCTTTTAATTTCTAAATCTCAATATAGGGTAAATTAATTATTTTGTAGTAGTGACCGATCCAATATAGTTAGGAAGTCTCAATAAATTAAACGCCTATAATGTAATAATAAGATCTTATAAAGAAAAATGGCATCGTACGGATGGATCATGACATAATAATAATCATTTAACAGATTCTTTTTGTGATTAAATTATTTATTCGGTACATTACACTGAGTCTCCGTGAAAATATAGATTCAATCAGTCATTTTCGACGAGCCATGGTGCATCATATAATAATATAGTTTTGAATTTGATGCTTTGCGGTTTGCATGCAGCTCCATATGTTTAAATTTCAACCCCTCTTTTCAAATGTTACGGCGGAACCACCTTTATCAGTTGTTGCGCTTTGGAAATAAATGATTTGTTCTCCATTAGTTCTTTCGACTTTTTAATTCTTAAAAGTCCTTATCACTGTAAACTAATTATATGTCATATGTAATTATTTTCTCTCCTCATGCCTCTCTAACTATTTTATTTTTATTTCCATTAGAAAATGTGTGTGATGTATAAAGCAAAATATGTATAAAAAAAGATATATGAATTCAATTGTACGGCAAACGAAACACTTGTAGGTTTTGTAGGTTGATTAATTTTTACTGTTTTGAAACCGGATAGTATATAAATATTATAATAATTAATTCACAGAAGGGGTACGTAAGTCCACTTTATGTTTGACTTCATTCATCTAGTTCAAGCTGTAGTGACAAACTAATGGCTTTTGCTCAAGACTAAATGTAGATCAGACCTCAGTAAAGTACAGTTTTTGATGGGAGAATATCATCATATAATAACCACTATAGCGAATTAATTAATTTGAAAGAATGACAAAAACAAGAGATTTGCAAGAAAAAATGAAATATAAGCTGAGGTGGGGACTTCCACATCGTGTGGGATTCATATATTATAACTCATATATTACCAAAAAACAATAAATTAGTCACAGAACCTAGTCACGGGATTCTATATATCAATAAAAATAAAAATTCATGGCTTAATGATGACTTTTGTAATTAATTATTTATCAACTATTTATTAAGACTATTCAGTGGTTAATTCTGTTTTTTAGTGTATATATCTAACTATGTCATAAGAAAACATTTTTTAATTTAATTACCTATATTTAAAAGCATATAATTAATAACATTAGTACATATTAGTACATATTTAAAGGTACTGTTTATGTAATGATTTGTGTGTGTGTTTGTGTGTAAGGGTAATATTTTGTGGGGGAGGGGCGGGGAGTTCGTCAATGGGACTTACCAAAAGTGGCCTAATTACTTTTCTTGATAATTGATAAGTATGCCGTAAATAAAAATAATATATTATGCAGATAGATATATAATTCTTGAGGATAAACTGTTTCTTACAGAAGTATCGATAAAAAAGCAGCTTCTTATTGTCACAAACACGAATAAGTAGGCAGTATCGCATGCTATTAGTCGGAGCAACCAACAAAATTAGTAAGTAGTAACAATGATTACATAACGTGGTACCCGGCGTTCGGTAGCAACCCGTACGATAAACTTAATTAAATAAGGATTAGTGTCTCAAATCTCAAAAAGCCACTTAAAGTGTATATTTCTTTAAAAGGATATAAGAATCTTGCTCCCTCATGCATGCATGAACATTGAACCACCGCTTAAAAGCTAAAAAACTACGGGCAAAGTTATCATCTCCCCTTTTTTAACGTTAATCCATTAATATCCATCATTACCCACTCCACTCCTAAATATATATTAGGTCACTTTTAAATTTGAATTTATTCTTAAATATAAGGTCAATTTCTAATTCTTCACAACTTTTTCTCTATATGGTTAGGAGAGCGCTTTTTGGGATCCTTATTGGGGTTGTAGCTCACATACTAGCTCAACCAATTACCTATTGACTATTGACTATTGATTAAGGTTGCTGTTTTTACAACCCATTAGAATGCCAACGGCATAGCCTACACCATGTAACCTTTAATCTATGAAGGGCTAACCTGCAACCCACGCGGTTTCCCAACTCTAAATGTGATCCATCCACTACATCATTGAAGAGGTAGTGGCTTTTACAGTGTAAAGTATATTTCAAAGATAAATACCATTAGCAGCACGTACACGGTACACATGCCAGTATTAAAAATCACAAAAACAATCCCGAAGCACTGCCACTGTACCCGTGGAGCAGAGCTCTGATAAAAAACATAGGAGAATTATTTAATTACTTATTTTATGATTTAATGAAATAAATTTCTGAAAAGGGCAAGTTTTTCATTTCAGAGGAGTGAGCCCATCCATTCGGACACAAGGAGGACAAGGTGGTCGGTGTGTAACCGGCACAACAGCAACAAAGCTTCATTCCCCCAGAAATTATATACGTACGTAATAGAAGTTAAGCACACACATCACAACTCTGTTACTACCAAACACACTGTTTCATACACATACAAATTAAATAAATATTTATTTCTTCTCTGATCTATCATTTTAACTAGCTGATCTATCATTTTAATAATAGTGACAACACCAAATTTGTGTGTCTGTACGTGTGGAGAGCAACCAATTACGGTAACGTTCATTATATAAAACCCCTGCATTGCCTTCAAATACACGGCACTTGATTAAATTCCAAACATCGGGATGAGCTGACCTTAATTATCCCAGTTTAAGTAGTAATCTTGTGTTTAATTAACCTCTAAATATGCAATCGGGAAACTATTTAGTGTATGTAAGACATACATTTCATTAATCGGATTATTAGTTGCTAATAATGTTGACTCATATATAGTAATCCAAGAAAATACACAACATTTGACAGTTTCTTATGAACTACTTTCTCTGGTCCTTATTATAAGTCACCAACTACCTACAATTTATGATCTTTAATACCTACAATTTTTGGTTCCTTATGATAAGAAGGGAATATAAAGGAATTTTTTATACTACCTCCGGTCCTAAATATAGGACCTAATTGACTTTTTTTTGGAGAGATTAAGGTTGCGAAATAGGTTATTAAACGATGACATATTTGATATATTTTTATATTATTCATTAGTTTATAGGTAAAATTAACTAGTTTAAGGGAAAAAATTAGGTAAATCAATTTATAATTAATTTATTTTGCTTTTTTAAGGATTTTATAAAAAAAATTCAATTAGATCTTATATTTAGGACCGGAGGGAGTATTTCATACCCACTCATGTTTCTTTTGTTGAAACGTCCAAGGGAGTGTCGCCAAACTTGAGATAAATGATTGACGAATAAGCGAATTGGGACATTTATTGACTCACTTTTGAATGATTTGAAAGGTCTCTTCTTTACCCTGGCCCAACCCCATCAATAACATATCACCCCATCAATAACATATCCCAGGCCAATGCTCGTATATGTGCTATTGTGCATGCACAGCAAACCTACACCCACACAGATAAACTATATCAGTAGGCACATAAAGGGGGAATATAAAGAAGGTCATGATTTAGGTACATGAAAGTGACTACGAGAGAGAAATATAGGAGTTCAAAGATAAGTTTGGCAGAGAGTAATAAGTTAAATCAAGATTTGAAATAATACAAGAGATTTGACTAAGTACAGTATATCAATCTGAGAAATTAAAGTATAAATAGTGATTTGAATATATAAGAATTAGTGGTAAAAGGGAGTAGTTTGCCATGTTTTTTTGGATGCTTCCTGTGAGGTTAGCATGCCACTTGAACGACATTGCTGCAAATTAAACTTGCCAATATAGATAATGTATTTGACACCTTCAAAAGACACTGTCTCAACTTGTTCTTCATCGTTGGTTTTATGATCATAATTGTAGCACTTAATAGTTAATGTCTTTACTTAATATTATTGTTTCATTAAACCTTTTGCGGTTCACTGAACTTTGACCTATCTATGCCTGTCTTTCATGTGAAATCCCATGTATCTAGCTATGACTTTCTCAACCAAAGCTTATAGTCATTGTAATCCTCTATTATATATGTGCCACATGCATGTTATATTATCTTTTGTGGTTGTTTATTGAGGACAAACATTCTTAGTACTAGTTTGACCACTTTATTGATTTAGTGATTAGATGCTTAGAAAAATTATTTAACACTTTGGGTTCTATTTATAAGACGCTTCCAACATGTTTCAAGAAATTAAAAACCTTCAGCTCTCATTAATTTTCCACTAAATCTAACAAATTTCTTATTCTACCCATATTTATTATCTACTATACCACATGAAAAAACAATATCCGCTATACCACATGAAAAACAAAATAAACATATAATAAGTGGGGGTTTAAGCTTATACATTAACATGAAATATTTAATGAGACTACTTATATATAGAACAAAATAAAACCTTCTTTTTCTACCCAATAAATATGACCAGAGGAGTAATAACAACTTGAACATAGCCGTTGAAATTTGGACCAAGTTGCAACTGACATGATGACAAAAGTTTTTTGTATAAAATTTCTGGAGCATACGAATGGCCTTGTTGTAGAGATCAATTCTTTATATTGTTTGTTTATTACAAAGATTAGACAATCATCTCTAAAAACTTGTATAGCTTGCCTCGGGCGTTGCTATGGTGATTTGAAGTTGGTTGGTAAGGTGTCTTCTCTGCCATTTGGTAAAGGTGTCCAAGCTCGATCCTGAGAAGTCCATTTAATTTCAGGGGCGACTCCAAACTAGTCGGTTCTCAAAAATGCTGGATATTGGGGCTTTTATAAAAAAACTGGTACAACTTAATATTGTATTTGAACATTGAGGCTCTCACCTAATATGATTGTCTTGTCTTTTAGGATAGTCGGTGCAAGCTAATGTAACTTGGTAAAGCACGCGATATAAAGAAACACCTTATCCGAATTCTTACATCTGTCAGTAAAAATTTGTTACATTAAATTATGCCATGTTTAATCATTGAGATTTTCGCTCTAAATACCCTCTCTACGAATATGTTTAAATTAAAATAAGACTTTCTATTCTAGTCCAAGTACCATGCAATTGATTCTTAACGAACGATATCTTTCCCAGTATCTAATGAAATATATATGTATGATTCATTTCAAAAAGTATTCTTATCCCTGTTTTACTTTTGGCTTAAACAATGGCTTTTCCATTTTTCTCTGTCCCCTTTTCTCAATGAGCTACAAGCAAAGGATACATTTTTTAAAAAAGTTGAAAAAACTGAAGTAATTTAACTAAATGTAGCTACTTCTATTAATCCCATAAAAACAGTTTATAAACATTATCTTCAATAACACACACACACACACACACACACCAAACAAGGAACAATTGAGTGCATAAGAGAGCATGTTTTTCATGGAACTATCTGACCCTTTTCCCCCATAGGCTTCTAGGCACTCTTGAATTAATTATCTATTGAACAAGTTAGAAAACACAGGCTTTCCCCTGTTGTTGTTTGTGTGTGTGTGTGTGTGTGTGTGTGTGTGTGAGAGAGAGAGAGAGAGAGAGAGAGAGAGAGAGAGAGAGTTGGGTTAATGTTGTTGCAGTAGCAGGCGTGTATGAATGAAAATTATTGGCATGTTAGTAGTTTCTCAAGTGATCTGAGAGTAGGGGGTGGGATCCATATGGCCATGAACTTGTCTACTACGCCCAGACATGACATGATTGCAAATTCTTTGGATCATTCTGCTTCATATACACTTTTACACAGTTTGAGCTTGGATTCCCCCTTGTCAGTCTCACACCAATTTTGTTCCCACAGTTTCAGTTTTAACTATTCATTCATAATTGTATATTATTAAGCACTTATTTTCTTTCGCATCTTATGCTACTGCATGCATCTAAGGATCGTATACCATCCAATAATTACAAAAATAATAATAAAGGTGAAGAATATGTCGTGCATCAGCAGTCAGAGTAAAAAGAGAAGGTGAAAATAAGTAAAGAACAGTAAAAGTCTTATTTGAAACCAATTTTTATTTTATTTTTTCTCAAGATATGATCACGTTCAAATTATAATTAATGTCACTGGATTTTCTTCAAGGGTGATCCTAGACTTTTATAACAAGTTAATGAATTTTGGAAGATTATGGTCGATTCCCTATACCTAAATCGACTGTTCATGAAAACTGAAAAGTGACGACTTTATATACAAGTTCTGATAATCCATGTAGTTACTTGTTTTTCACGGAATGGCTAGATAATCACAGAGTACACATTTCAATTCAGAAGTTGATCGTGAATTACCTCACTTTGTTATGACTCACTCCTAAAATACATATTTTCCTCTCTACATTCCTGTAACTTAGCGTGAGTTAACCAAAGAGCTCAGCTAAATTTGAGGACGAGAATTTGGGACAACGATCTTTTTGAATCCACCAATCTTCTCATAGATTGTGATTCATATATGGATTTTAAAAACTTGGTCCCATAGCCTTACATCTTTTGTCCTTAAATTAGTTATTTTGGGGTTAAATTTTCATTTTTTGTTGTACCACCAATTTTGAATATATCAAATGCTGCTTATATTAAGTAAAAGCTGGTAGTAAAAATATACATAAAATATTTACCTTTTAAATGAAATAATTTACAAATGAACTAAATTACTTTTTAAAAACATCAAAATTAATTTATATGTGAATTTCATACTTTACAAAGTAATTTAGTTCATTATATCATTTGAAGGGAGCGGATGGAGATGGTAAAGGAGAGAAGCTAAGTGGGGATTTTGTAACAAAAAAAAACTAAGTGCGGATTTTTCTCCCTTTTAACTTGCATATTATTTTAATCCATCTATTTGCATGATTTCGTTCTGTTTGTTACTATTATATTTAAGTCATTTATATGTGAATTTCATACTTAACAAATAATATAATGAACTAAATTACTTTTTAAATACATCAAAATTAATTTTTTATAAATTATACCCATCAAGTACCAACATACTTTCTTCATTCATTAACATAAATTTTAGTTGAGGTTTAGAGAATAAGTCATAAGTAATTTATTTAATTCTCTTATGATTTTTTGAATTTCAATCTCGTCATATATTTAGCAACTCATATTTAAGCTTTGAAACACACCTCAAAAGATTTCCTTTTACGTGCAATAGCCTTGGCTAGTTGATATTGTAAAAAAAAAAATCGACTTAGGAAAAAAATATCTCAACCACTAGAGTGGAAGTTTAATATATTAAGACATGTTGTTTGGCAAATACTCTGCTTAGGCCACCAATCGAGAGACTTGAATTGGTTTTGTTGGAGGCCTAAGACTGAATATTAATTATCCCTTGTTTCTTATAAACCCAGAGTGTTACCAAGCCACTTTGAATTAATATTATAAACTAATAGAGCAAATCATCAAATCAAAAAATATTATAAACTAATTTTTATTAGGTCCGGAGCTGTACGTTTTAATTGGGTTGCCAATCTCCTATATGTCATTTGGAGCCCATAGTTACATCCCCCCAAATTGTAATCAGACTTTTAGAAACAATAGCACTCTTGAGTATGTAAACATTTTATCGGTAACTATTCACTATCCCAAAATGTAACTATTTATAAACACTCCTTTTTTTATTTCATGTTTACTTCACAGTTCAAGCAATGCTTGACTGGCTTATATTCAAGGTTGATATCCCTACATGAAATTCGGTAAACAAGTACTACAAGATAGGAACAATTTTTATTTCATGAAATTTGGAAGATACTGACACAAAATGGTTTATTCCCTACATGTAAATCAACCCATGCTGACACAAAATGGTTTATTCCTTACATATAAACCATATTTGTTTATGAAACCCATGCTAAACACTAACATCTTCATGAAACTCAAAAGATAATTATTTGTTTAAAGAGAATTTTAGACAAGATTCAAATAACCACCACACTACAAGACTAGCTAGATAATCACAAATTTCAGTAGACAACTCTCCTTCAAGGCTGAGCTAAAGTACCATACTTCGTCATCACACTTAGTCTTGCAGTACAAGCAACTGACAAGTGGATCTTTATTCATGTCATAGGGAAATTCAGTTTTTTATTAGATTAACCAAACATCTCAGCTAATTTGAGGACAAACTGGTGAATCTTTTCGGGGTCTGGATAGGTTTTAGCAACAGAGGGCCTTTGCAAGCATCTTTTCAACCAAGAAGAAATTTTGGGACAATGGTCTTCCAATTTAAATCCCCCAATCTTTTCATAAGCATAGAACCATGAGGCTGAACCCAATGCTATGATGTCCACATAGCCTAATGCCTCACCACCAAAGAAATCTTTGTCTCCTAGAGCCCCCTCTAAGTTCTTTATTACTTCAATAAAGCTCTTCACCGCTGCTTCTTTGTCTTCTTCTCCCTTGCTCATCCAAATTCCTCTTCCCGTTTCAAAGACCTGTTGATTTATACCAAAAAAAAAAACATACAAAATAAGCTACTTGTTCATGCATACATATCAGGCGGCCCATTACACAATGCTTTCACTAAGTTGAATAGATGTACACAGTCTTACCCCACAAGTGAGAACACTACTCCAAGATGTCCATAAAGTGTGTAAGAGAAAAAAGCAGAGAGGTATATAGAGGCTTAAAAGAGGTCTATATTCATCAATCACAAATATGTGTCCAAATTCATTATACTCCCACCCTTCCCTCTAGTCCTAAATATAAGAATCATTTGACTTTTTTTTGTGGAAGTTAAATAAACAAGTTAAATCACTAAAATATAACATATGTAATTAGATTATAGATTAATTTATATGTGGAATAAATTTGTTTTGAAGGAAAAATCACTATAAACAATTTAAAGTAATTATTTTGTATTCGTAAAAAAAAGTCAAAGGGTCCTTATAATTAAGTACGAGGAAGTATATGCTAATCCTTATCTATCCTGACGGCTAAAATGCATCTAACAAAGTAACAAAATAATAGTCATATATATAAGCTTATTACTAGCTACTATTCCATATTAATATACAGATATATTTATCTTCTTATAAGGATATGATTATTTGAAAATTTGATGTGGAATAAAAGAAGAACAATTGCATGGTAAAAGATCTTAAAGATATTAACCTACCGTTTTGTCAATGTAATCAGCCCAGAAACGAGCTTGTGAACGCTCATATGGGGTTGTTGGAAGAAGAGGCTTGGAAGACCAAGCCTCATCAATATAAGCAACAATATTTGATGACTCACTCACAGGCTGGCCATTGTGAAGCAATACAGGCACTTTCTTATGAATGGGATTAGAGTTGAGTAAAAGGTCACTCTTTCCACCTAGCAAGTTCTCTTCCCTACTCTCATATGCCACACCCTTTTCTTCTAAAGCTAATCTTACTCTCAAGCAAAATGGACTTGCAGAACAATCCAAAATAAGTACACCTGACATCTTAACTTTGCTAATCTCCCTATTAATTTCCCTGTTGGTTAATGGGAGGGATGGTTTAATTTATAGTGAAACTTCAGTATTATGTGATATTTTCAAAGTGTGCATTGGAGGTTATTGGTTTTGCCAACCCCTCAAAAATACTACTTTCTCGTGAATGTCAATTTATTTATTTTTTTTCTATTTGTATTTTCTATGCTTTTGTTTTACTAGAATTTTCCATCAATTGGAACGCCATATTCTTACACGACCGGCCAATAAGATCTTTCATTGTAATTCTTCACATTATTAAATTAAGAATAGAAAACCACGCAAGCACCATATTAAAAATTGAAAGGAAATACCTACAAAATGATTGAATACAAAGAGGTTTATATAAATTAATCTAAACTTGGTAATTTTGCTCTAATTTCTAAATTTTTATCATTGATAGCTTTTTGGGCCTTAATGTTTATAACAGAGACGAAACATTTGATTCATTGGGCCGATAATTTGAACTGAAATCCTAATACTTTTTGTTCTCATATAATGAGTGGATCAGGTGAGGACTAGAGGATCTTGAACCATTAGCTAATAGCCTAATACTCCCTTTGTCCTTATTATAAGTTATCAACTACTTGGAATTTTTGGTTAATGATATAAGGTATCAACGGCCACATTTTGTCTTTTTTCCCACTTTACCCTATTATTAGTGGAAATTGAAAATTGAAAATGTAAAACACATCATTTAATGAAGGGTGGAGTTAGAAAATGTGGTAAATTTAACATGAATTTTAAAACCTAACTACCATTTCTTGGTATGTGAGGTGACTTATAATAAGGATTAGAGGGAGTAGTATAATGAAGTATATCAATTTTTGTTTTGGATTTTCACTGTCGTTCTTGAGACTTGGGTTTTAACCTTCAACCAACGAATGATCCATTGGATAAACTTGAACTTGCTTCAAGGGCCTCCATGTCATTCTTGTGATCTGAAAACTCTTGAAGCGGGAGAATGATCAATTTTCAAAGGGCACATTTGCTTATTGATGTTGGTTTCAAAGATACTTTACTTGAATCTGATGCTAAAAACCACACTGATGTGATAGTGCACAGAAACAGCAGTAAAGTGGGCGGCTCAATGCAGGGAACTTTACATATGCTTTAGCAAATGATGTCTTATCAAGTTCTTTCTTATCTGATTAGTGTCTGATCACACAATTTTGGATCTTAGTTATTTGGGATTTAATTCCCCTAAGATTCTCTAACCCTCTAGTAACAAATAATAACTTGAACAGTTGAACTGGCTTTCATTGAGGTTTGAAGATTGCATAAGCATAAAAGTAGCATCATTTTATTACCTTGTAATTTGCATGGACAACAGGAGGAAAATACTACATAATCTACAGTACAAAGTAGGAAAAAAGAATTCCAACAAATACAAAAAAGTCCTACATCTACTATACTACCTAATTATATTTGGGGGTAGGATAACAAAAGTCACTTTCGAAATTACTTATAGGGAAAGGTAAGTTTAAGGATATAAACAGCAGGAGAATCAGCAGCCGAAAAATGCATTAGACATGTCAAAAATTTCAGCATCCTTTTCTTCAAACAGGAAATATCTTAAGGAACCCTATTATGGGAAGGGACTATAGGAAAAGGCGAAAGCATTGGCCATCCCTTTCCTCCACTGTCAAAGGCAAGGGCTTGTTTTCTTTCTCTGCTATGAATTTCTTATATGGCACAAACCCTTTAGGCCTTTCCAATAATTCAGAAATGGTTGATGGTTCACTAGGTGTTGTCATATAGCGACCAAAAAGACTCAATTGTTCTCCCTTTACATCACAATCCATGTGACTTCTGGCTTCAACAGGATCTGTATTTTCATCATCATCATCATCATCATTTTCTCCCTCATTCATTGAGCTAGTAATGTTTGAACCACACCAAGATGATTCCTTTTCAGCTTTATCTTCAACTAGAGTTCTCCGAGGAACAAAACCAATAGGAGCTTCTGCTATATCTGAATTCTTCTTTGTTGCCAGAAGATTTGCTCCAAAGAGCTTAACAACCTTACCATTAAGTTCTTCTACCATGTCTTCTTCAGCAGGACTACTCTTCTTAGGGAATAACTTAAATTTCTGAACAGAAAAAATTACAGCCATATTATATAAAGCTTTTCTTAATTATTCCAGAAATGATGATCAAATAACATAGATCAGGAAATACCGGAAGAGTTTGTAAGACAAAAGGCGAATCGGCATTCGGGGTAGGATCATCTTCCTCAGAAGGACCTCTGAGATTGTCCAAACCAATAATAGACAAGACTGATTTTGGAGACTGGTCTTCTTGATCAGATAAGTCTGATGACTTGAGAGAATTAGACCTCATTGTGTGGCCTTCAATGGATATTTCTTTCTCAGGGATCTCGATTCGCTTGCGCGGATAAGGATGAGAAGGCCTTCTCTTTGGCCTTGGAGGTGGAATTTCAAAGGATTCTGTTGTGCTTATGATGCTACTCCCACTAGCCTCACGAATAAGCTGTCACAAGCAATAGATCATAATCAGCCCTTCAAATTCAAAATGATCATCAAAATTTGAGCTTTAATCAACAGATTATAAGAATTTTGTTAAAAAAAGAGCCATGTAATATACCTTTGTGAAATACTTTTGAGCATGGCTTCGAATCTGAACAGCAGTCTTTGTACCAATATGTTCTGTTGCAAACCCCAACACTTAGATTAATACTAACACCTATAGAGTTAAATTCTCAATTTTTATCTACAAGTTTTGATTTTTATGGAAATAATTAGATTGCATTCTTGTGTTAGACACACACACACACACACACATAGAAAGTTTAAAATGAAAATGGTACCTTCAATCTTTCTCCATGCCCTGCCATGGAGCTTCAAAGCCTCAAGGAATTTCTGATGCTCATCCTCTGTCCATCGCTCTCTCTGTTTCGTGATGGTGTATGGTTTCCTTACCTGTTGAAGAAAACACAAAATAATTAATTATATAAAAGGAACAATCAACCAATCAATTAAGTGTTTACAAAAATTAAGGGACTGAGGATTGAAGATTGGACCTTTGGAGTACGGTTGTTATCTTTGCCACTAGAAATATGTTCTTTTTGGTGAACAGATGAAGCAGAAAATAGTTGATGACTCAGAGATACCTCAGTTTCTAGCGGGAGACCATTGTACATGGAAACTTCATTATGATCCTGTATTCAAAATCCAAAGCATAAATATTTACAATCTAATTATCAAGAAAAAATGCTAAGGAAAAATAAAAAAAAATTACAATAGTGACCGATTTATGGAATATATTCAATTTAGACATTTTTAAAAGAAGATCTTATCATCTTTGAAAATTAGATCCTCCTTCTTTTGCTCTCAAAAGTTATATTACCCAAAAAGTACAAACATACTGATTAATATCATAACATAAGCAAGAAACATAAACAAAAACAAGGATTTTGCAAGAAAATTGAGACCATATTAAACAAAACTAAGAAATTGCAGAACCAAAAACTCATTTAATAACACATACCTGAATAGCCATAGCTACAAATTTCATTAATCAAGATCTTCTCAGCAGATTCAGAACCAGGACACAACTCAGTGTTCTTCAATTAGATCTATGGATATCACTAACTCAAGGCATCAATTAGAGGTTGATCGCAGAATCAAACCTCCAAAACTTAACAAAAACTTTCCCCACAAATATAAATCCTTCCTTTATCCAAAATCCATCCAAAAAAGAAGCCTTTTCACCAAAAAAAACGAACCCAGAATCCAGAGAAAAAAAGCAAGACAAGGTCTGAAATAACCAGAACTATAATGAGAAAAGGTGACAGTGTTTAAAAGAAGAAGAAGAAGAGAAACAAAGGAATATGAGAGAAGAAGCTTGAAGAACAGAGGAAAATGAGGTAAAGGATGGATAAAAGAGAGAGAAGTATGTGGGATGTGTGAAGAAATGGACTTTGTAAGAAAGGAAGAAAAAGGGAAAAAGCGAACCAGGAGAGGTTGCCACGTCAGATGTTGAATTTCAGTTTTGTTGTTGTTTGTAGGAGAGAGAAAACTAAAAAGTGAAAAAAATTAAAAAAAGAAAAATATTTATCAATTAAATACTGTAAGAAAATAGTAATAGTACTGCTAGTAGTAGCTTCCTTTGTGTGACTTCCCATCGAAATCTCGACAGCTCGTTAAAATCTTGTGGCTGTCGTCGAAAGACAGCCTCGACACGTGGCGGTCTACTATGTGTCTGTTCTTACACTTTTTTGAATTTTTATGCTCTTTTTGAATTCTTAATTATTGGTTAGTCATAGATTATGCTCATGCCTCGTTGTTTTACTCGCAGGTGCTACAATGATGTGCGTACTCGCGACATTGGAGTGACACGTGTACCACTAATCAGTGCGCAATACAAGTCTGGCCAATGTGTTTGTATAATTCTTTAACAGGTAAGTGGGATTGAATTTTTGGTTATAGATTTATAGATAATTAAATAGTTAAATTGTGGAAATACAGTAACTTAGATAGTTAGATATTAATCCACGGCTCCACGCTTCTATAATACTTAGGGTATATTTGGTTGTGAGAAGGAAAGTGAAGAATTGAAAAGTGAAAGGGGTAAAGATGGAAAGTAGGGATAAATTAAGTAATGATGAAAAATAAAGTGTGTGGGTCCAGAAAAAGTGTGAGATGAAGAGTGAGAACTTGTGGGCCCTAGTATATATGTAAACTACACAAAAACCTAAACTTTCTAAACTTTCTAATTCTTTAACATTTTCCCTACCAACCAAACAAGCCCTTAGTGAGCATATATTCATAATTTAAGGAAATGATTTTTTTATCTTTTGACTTTCGAGCAGCTCCCTTATGGTCCGGGGGATATGTTCGAAGATTGTTATAATAATTTGGTTACCTTTATGGTTCAAGTATTTGAATAAAATATAATAAATATTTCATTTTATCATAAAAGTAATAGGCATGTAATTTAATGAAAATTCATTTTTTTATTTAATATTTAGACATACCAGAAGTGAAAAGTTTGAATGAAGGGTGAAAGTATACAAGGGGATTGGAAGTGCGGCATAGATATAATCATCCTGGATTTCTCGATTTTTCTGGGTAAAAAAATCAAATAAATGTTGATGTCTCTGTCAAAATTTTGTAAAAAGAATAATTTTGAATGACCTCTTTAAAAAAGGTACATTATATCAATGAATAGTTGGTTGAATTATAAGTAGGCTACAACCCCATAACAAGGAGAAAACATGTTCAAATCCCGGAAAACTCTCTCATTGGGAGAGGGAAAAATTTGTATATGTGGGCAACAGTTCTACCAATCAAGTTCCAATCAAACCGGACTGTGATTAAAAAAAAGAGGGTACATTAGAGCACGATTGGGACTATAGTTATGGGGATTATAGTTATCGGTCAGATTTAACTCAAAGCTTGTAGTATTTATATTAAAAAACTAAATACATAAAATACAGTCAATAATTATGCTCAGGGAATATGTGACGCACTCCATAGGTTATACCACCCATTCAATTAGAATCATTTGCTTGAATTAACTACATCAAATTATCATAGAATTTAACTATATCTTAAATTATTAACCATCCTTTATAAAAATATTTAAGAAAATTAAAAAATTGTACTTACTTCTGTCTTAAATATAAGATCTATTTACCTAGTTTAATTAGATTAAATATATTAGTTAAGTGAGTTAAAACAAGATCATATTATCAATATACCTTAATCATCTACCTTTACCTACGTTCCCCTCTTATTTGTCTATTATTATGGAACATTGATAAAGATAATTTAAAAAAAAGTTGGTAAAAGTTATAAATATGTCTTATATTTATGATTAAATTCATCTCTCCAACACATGTTTTATATTTAGAATTGGAGATCAAGAGTGGCAAATAATTTTATTTATATATGAGCCGAAATAATTAACTAGAGAGAGAGCCCAAAACAATGAACGGATTGCTATCATGCAACTTAACTAATGCCGTGTTTATATATTACTTCTCATCAAACCTTGCTTGGCTAAACTTAAAACTATGGGATAGAGCATACATCATGCATATATAATCTCACAAGTGATCCAAAGTTCCAAACGCATATTTGAATAGTAGAAATGCAGCTAGCTCATTTGGTTAGCACACATTTCTTTTCCTTTAAAAAAAGGGTAATTTTGTGTGCGGGTGAAAAAACAAGTGCTGGGTGACTTGGTGATTACGTTTAAAGCCCCAAATGATGATGTTTCAATGTGTATGTGTATACAAAAAAGAAGAGAAAAAGGTAAAGTGCACGCACAAGCGAGATGCATTTTAGATACTGATTAGGTAAGATTAAGGTAAGATATTTTATATTTGACCAATTCTTTTTCTTTTTTGTTTGAAGAAAAAGAGAGAGATGGAGGTAGAATAAAAGAGAAACAGATGGGAGGCAGAGGAAGCGAGTGGCGTGTGAGCCAGCAAAAAGATGCAAGTGGCGTGAGTGTGACTGTGTGAGTGTGTGAGAGGGACACGGCATTAATTTCAACATCATTTCAATAATAATTAATAATAAGAGGATATTTAGGTGAAGATATGAGGCTCAAATATCTTCGAAAAAGGGAAGGAGAGAAAAAGAGAGGCGAGTGAGGAGGGGCCAAGAGTTGTGGATAGACGAGAGAGGGGATACCAAAAATGAGACAGCATTATAGTATACACTGTTGAGTCTGTAACTCCTCTTTGATGATGTTTTTTATTGAGCCTCCATTATGATAAAATCATATCGTTTTGTAGAAAAAAAATAGTCATTGAGGCAATAAATTTTCCAATTCCTTGCTCTATAATATAAGGTCTATGGTCTAATTTAACTTTGTTTAAGTAATTAATGTGCTATCCCATTTTACCCATAGATTAATATTTCACATATATTTTCTTTCATCTTCTTTTTATAATTATGGACTCTCTTACTCTTTATGAATAAGGGCCAAATAATATACTTCCCACATGTTTATTGTTTTTAATTAATTTTACCTCATTTTTTAAGAAACCATAATTCGGTCAAAAAGGTCTTATATGTTGGGATGGAGGAAAAGTGCTTTATAGAAGTAAGATGATTATCGAGGCCTGAAACAGTTTAACTGAGACAATATCATTGAAGCAAAATTACTACCATTTCTACTGTCAAATATAAGACATGGTTGACTTTTCTGAGGAAATTAAGAAAGCAGAATAGGTTAATTAATCATAACATATTTGATATATTGTTAATAAATTAGAAGTAGTTTATAAAGGTCAAATATACAGGTTTGGAGAAAAAATTCAGCTAATTCAATGTATAAATGACTTATTTAGTTTTTAAAAATTTTTAAAAGAGTTAACTAAATCTAATATTTAAGATTAATACCAAATTAATCTTTAACCAGCCTAAAAGTCTCAAAGTAGGCGATGGGTTCGAATCGATACATTATTTCTCTGCGTCATCACCACTTGCCGCCACACTTATAGTAATCCGCCACGTGTTCCTCCTCCAAGTGGATTCCTCTCTTCCTTCCTGGCCACTCGTTTTTCTTTTTTGCTTTATTTTTATTTATATATGCCTCCAAAAATTTGCAAGCCACATCCTATTTTTAATGGGTTCTTTTTCCCAATAGGAAGGTGAGAGAGTATAAATAGGATAAAAAGAAGGATAAATAAAAAGTGCCAGATGTCAACTACGACATGGTAGGTTATGTTCAACAAATGTGCGGCTGAAAATCATGCGCCTCCTTCTATTTCATTTTCGGAGGAAATGATGCTCTCAAGTCTCAACTACAATAAAAATTAGTTTACTAATTAACTCCCTAGCTTTTATTACAAGCACATCAACTTTTCTTTTACTATCAAACATAAACAAATGCGTTTACTAATTAAATAATCACTCAACCAACTAATGTGTTAATAGTCTGGCTGCTAATTTTTGTTGACTTAAAGAATGATATCTTAATCATTATACTCTTTATTATAAATTAACAATTTGTTTAACACTATCCCTCTTGAAATGATATTGATTAGTTTGTTTCAATTATGAAAGTGAAATAATAAGAATAAATTATGAACAAAGACTATTATATTTTGTAGAACCAATTTTTTATAACAAAAAGTTTGGGAGCTCACCTGGGCTAACAAACTCGCCACGACAGCCCTTCTGGCCCAAACGGTACCTTTAGACATACTTACATAGTTCTTATTAATAGGGTCTTTACATCGATACTATTTAAATTCACGACTTTATGAATATGAGCCAACCTTTTACCAAAACTGAACGAATTTTTGTTGGCATATTATGACTAGTATTGATTAATATGGGAAAATCATAAAAAAATCCATGCATCCCTAAATTACATGTTAATGATGTAAAGTTTCCCATGTGACTACTCATTTAGTCAAATCATATCTTGAATTGCCAAAATAGTCTCATATATGAAATTTAAGAATTTGGATTATATTACTTTCAGCCTTTCTGGAATTTTCCATGTTGTATGTATGTTTGGAACAAAGTGTTATTTTTAGTTACTCCCTCTACTCTTATTTAGAAGGAGTTAAGGTGCATTTTTATTACTCTAGAATATAGCAAAGTGCACCAAACATAATATATAATATTCTGGTTCAATTGTGATAACCAAGAATTATTTTTGTTGCCTAAGGGGGCGTAGACCAGCTGGTAAGAAAGGGGAAGGTAAGACACCGCGTACCCAACAGGCCATGGGTTCGAACCATTGAGAAGTCGTCACCCCCAAAATGGGAAATCCTGGCGGTGACTTTGGATTAATCGGTTCCCGAAGGGGTCCGGACACAGAAGGCTCTAAGCAAAAAAAAATATTGTTGTTGCTTATTTAGTAATGACGTTAAATAAGTTAAATTTGACCGTTAGGTGTCAAATTTTGACTGTTAAATGGTGAGGTAAAAGTGTAAATGAGCATTTTTAGTACTCTATAATATAGCAAAGAGCACCAAACATAATATACCACATTTAAACACCGCAAAACACTAAATTCATAATATTATTCAAAGTGTCAAATAATTAAACATTATAAAGCTCTAAAGATTCATAGATTATCCTAATATCATGCATGTATAAACAGATTAGAAACTATAAAATATCTGAGAAAAAAAAAACTATATATAAAATATCTAGTGTAAAAGAGATTATAAACATGAGACCCGAGTAGTAGGTGCTAACATATTCATTCACTTTCCGGCCCCACCCCCAATGTCCCATCCCATTATATAGGTGTGGGGGGCACACACTATACATTCCCCATTTTATTTCTTCCCTATTCCTTTAATCTTTCAAACTAAACGACATAGGACAAGTGTATGTTATTCCTCTCTACCTTTTTTCACTCTTTGACAAAAAAAATCCATATGAACAATTTCTTTTGTGATGAAAAAACAAGGTCGGGTATCAAATAACCTTGGTGGTTTTGAAATTCATAACAAGCTAGATATAATGCACATGCAGTTATTCAATGATTAAAATGCTCGCTTCAAACTGATTTGTATTTGAATCATTTAAAAAAAAAACTAACGATAACATACAAAAGCGTTGAAATTAATCAAAATGATTCGAAGTGACGGGGCTATGAAGTGAAAAAATGCATCTGAACTAGTTTATTCTGTCAAATGTGTATTTATCGTATTTCATTTGTTTGCCTCCAATAATGATATGTCACCTTCAAATCTCACATCTCATAAATTTGTGTTTGTGATATTTCTCGTTTAGACACCCTCCAATTTTCACGTGATCTGTTCCCATGAATGAAAAGATCAAACCACCAGAGAGCAGACCTTGGTATCATATTCTACTCTTTTTCGCCTCTTAGTGGATTCCACCCCCCACATGCATGAAGAAAGTTAAGGAATATGGATATATACTAGATTTTTTTTCCGCTTGATATATCAATATGTGAGAAAGCCATGAGTTGGGAATATATAGCTTTTGAACTGTTTCACTTCAGGTAAAAAAAACTGTTTAACTGTGTCTGTTTAATTAGTTATTTATTTGTGATGTAATTTATTTAAAAAGTTATATTACATTTTCAGGGGAAAAACTAACATTTTTTAGTGAATGATTCAAACAAGCATCTGAAAGACTGATATAAAGAAAAATCTAGGCATACCTTGAATTTGATTGGTCTATTGAAGTGCAGCTGAGAGAAACACGATCACACAGACAAATGTCGATTTGTTGGTCTCACAACAAAATATTAGAAGAGGAGAATAAAATATTTGGCAGGGATTATAGTAGTATATTAATTAGACAGACGAATCATATATTTTATGTATATCCCAAAAAACTGTGTTTAATTTCTCATTATCTTCCTCCATGGGGCAATAATATTACATTATCCATATAGTTTCAACTTAATATAAAGGGGATGTATTTCACGTTAACGTTTCTGTCCTTGTACGATCTTTTTTCTTTATAGACTGAAGTCATCATCATCATCAAAGTCTTATCTCAACTAAGTGGGGTCGACTACATGGATCACACGGCGCCATTGCTTGTGTCCATGCCCAATAGATTCAACATACTTTTACATTGGCTGCCGAAGCCTAACACAACCCTACTCCTTTATCCGGACTTGGGACTGGCTACAAATTCTTTATAGACTGAAGTATATATACTTTAATTTTGTTACTTTATGTTCACAACTAAGCCTATTTTTGATCGATTAAGTTTGAGAAGTGAATTTTTGATCCATTATTTTCATTAACACCGCTAGTTCTGCTTAACGAAAATGTTGTCCAACAAATGCAAACAATGCTTTCATATTTAATTTTGACAAAAAATGTTTAAATTCTAATTTCCAAGTATAACCATTCATTTAGGTCCCATTTGATGCTGAAAAAAGAAAGTGGAGAAATGACAAGGGAAAGGGTAAAGATGGAAAGTAGATGAAATGATGGGAAAGTAAAGTTTGTAGGTAGGAAAAATGTGAGATGGGGACATAAAACTTGTGGATCCAGTGATATATGTAAATTATCAAATAAACTTCACTTTTTATTTCTTTACTTTAATTTCTCACAGCCAAACTTAACCTTAATTCAAAATAAGTATAACCATTAATATATTAAAAAATAAAACCATTTTTAGTTATCAGCATTTAACTACAAATAACCATTTAGTTCCTTAAATAATCCAATTTACATTCTAAGATGAAAGGGATTAAAAGTGTATTTTTTAAATTTAAGAATTTCAACCTTATGCAAATAAAAAGAACCAAAAATATACTTAAGCGTTATTTCTGTTTGTACCCTGCTCTTGACCAATTTTGGATTCTTTTCAAAAATAAACTTTTCATGCATGAGATATAACAATAAAGAGAGTACTTTTAAAAAATCACGTATTTTTTTATTACAAAAAATCACGTATTTATTACAATTAACTTGACTCAAATAATTATTTATTTGTAAATACTCCCTCCATTCTATAATGTAAGGTGACGCTTGAGTTGATCAACATAATAAATGTACCTTTTTCAATATTGTTCTTACTTCTCTCTCACATCATTTGAAGCATACACACCACATTTTCTTTATAACATGTCTCTTTCTTCTCATATTCTTTTTTTTTTTGTTAATCACCACCCGATTTAATCAATCCGGACTCGAGGGGTAGGAGTGTTGCCCACATAAGCAAGGTTGTCCCCTCTCCCAATGAGAGCGTTTCTCGGGAATCAAACAAGCATTCTCATCCTTACGGGGGTTATAGCCCACTTACCAGCTCAACCAAATACCCATTGGTTCTTCTCATATTCTTTATTCC
This sequence comes from Mimosa pudica, assembly GCA_029929735.1. Classification (NCBI taxonomy): domain Eukaryota; kingdom Viridiplantae; phylum Streptophyta; class Magnoliopsida; order Fabales; family Fabaceae; genus Mimosa; species Mimosa pudica. The sequence continues at coordinate 11,986,911 of JAKELP010000004.1, read as the reverse complement.
CCCACATACATTCTTTTTTCTCCTTTTTAAATAAGAATATTTTTAGAAACAAATTTTTGTCCCTTACAAAATGCTTTTAACTAACTCTAATAAATTTTTGGGAACCAATTATTCAATTCATTTCACCTTACACTATGAGATGAAGAGAACATATTATTGTTGGCTCTCACATTTTGGATGGGGGGGCCGGGTTTCACATTTGAATCTAAACCATGGGTCTAATCAGAAGAAGGGGAGAGAGAAAAAAGAGAGGGAGGAGATCGAGGATGCGAAAACAATAAAGCAAGCGGGTGAGATTTTAGTATAGGGCATAAGGCAGATATTCTAGTGGACCATAAAGACAAGTTGATGAAGCCTTCAAGGCGAAGAATTTAGTATATATGTATCTGATCTCAAGTAAACCACCTATAATGCAAACACAAGAATAAGTATATTGGATATGATGAGTGAGATTAAAAACGCCAAACAAACTAAATTAATATGGTACTACTATGATTCTAAAGTAAATAAAGTGTGCACATAATATAGATATATATAGATCAGATGAAGATCAGCTACTTTCAAAAGGATTTGTGGGCGACAACACAATTTTATTCTCTCTGTTTTTTCTAAAAGCCACTGTATTCTTCATCATATATCCTTTATAAATTCCTGTTCCCACAAGGAAGCTAAGTCATATGATGCTCCGTCAACATTATCAGTTTTTGCTTTTTATCTCCGTATGTAGTATCCATCACTGTCACCAAATAAAGCATGCCCCAAAACTCAGCTATAATCTCATTGTCGTCCTTAATTTACTCAAATATTGATTGAACTTTTTTTAGGGTCAAACTATATACATTGAATTGGAGAGATAGTTTTCACTTACACAATAACTTATAAATGTGCCTGCAAATACGATGTATCTATCTAATCAGGCTTGATATTTTTGATGATGTATTGAAGTATAATTAAACACATGTTTGGTCATAGACAACGTCAACATAAAGAAATTATACAAGTGATGTTACATATTGATTTTTTTTTTTGCATATTAGATTTTACTTTATAAAATTGATCATAACTATAACCTTGGTAACTTTCAATACGCTTCTTTATTTTTTTTTCATTTTTCCCGACAAATATGCTCTTTATGGTGCTGTAAGTGTATCTAAGAAAATTCTGATCTTCCAATAAAAAATCGACAGACGATCAATACGGAAGAGTAATACTCCTACGTTGGCATCGAATAGAATCACCTTTTTTTCAAGCCGATTATTGACGGGTAACTTTTAGAATGCACTAGCTCCCATGTGAACTAGCAAACACGCATTCTGTTTATATTTATATCATAAAATTTTAGTTAAAGGTCAGATAGTTTATTTCTAATTATAAAATAAATTATATAATCCGAGAAGTTTTAATTCTTTTTAAATTCTCCCATGCATGTAACTGATCAGCTCCAATCCGATCCGCCCATATATATAAAGATGGTCCCAAATGGTTGTATTTATAAACCTTGACAACCAATATAAACCTCATTGAATCTCGTAAAAACAGATCAACATAGTTGACCTCTCATCAGTAGTATAAGACGTTGTTGTCCTTTTTACCCATGCATATTTGTATATTAGAATTGAGTTTCCTTGCATTCTCCACACACATATACAAGGAAATGTAGTAGACGTTAACTTCACTAAATGTAGAATTGATAAAAATATATAACTTTGGTTGAATTTAAATAAAATGAAAACGTATTAAGACATGTTACGTAATTAATTAGATAAATAAATTTAATTGACATAAGAAAATTAAGTGAATTATCCAATAAATTTTAAAAAAACGAATTGAAGGGAGCGTCACATATCAATGAGCAATAATTATTCTGTGGCCATGAATCTTCACGACGATGGATTAACTGTTGCTCACAACATTAAGACTCAAATTAAGTTCGCATTAGTTGGCCAAAGGAATAATATAATTGAGTTCTCATGAATATTAATCACTAGTATTTATCATGTTTGATTTTTGACGAGTTGATAAATAAGGCAAGGATGACTGACAATTGAAAATTATTGTACAATAATAAAACATTTAAATTTTTTTTGTTTATTGAAAACCTGAATGACAGTATATCATCACTCTATTACATCAAAAGACTTCCTAAAACATTTAAATATTTATCCTTCATCAACCCTGTCTCAGAGGGTTTAGTCAAAAATATAATACAAAAATTTCTATCCATAATTATATGAGAAAATTTAGTTAACTTGTCTGTTTGTTCAGATATTTTCCGAAGTATTGACAATATTGGCTTGGCAGTCCCTATGTAAAAAAATAGTCAAACATCATTTGAATTAACTGACCGCATAGCATGCTGGACTTTTTTTTAATTTTTTTTGGCTTTGCCATAGAAATGGGGAGGAGGATTTTCTTCTCTTCTCACTCTCTTCCCTTCCATTCTCTACTCATATATTTTAAATTTTTGGGATCAATTTTATCGTCTAATATTACTATTAGATTCTACATAAAATCAATGGTATTTTAATATATTATGGAAAAAATTATTCAGTTTTCAATTTTATACAATTTTTGAAGATTCAAAGCTTTAATAAAAAGGCAAAATCTTAAGGATTGAGTTCTGAAAAAATATTATAAGATTGAAAAGTGAACAATTTTTTTCTCAAAAAATCGAAATGTAACTAATTTTATGTATAATCTAATGACACAATTATACTAAAAAAACTGATCACAAAATTGAAAATTATATGGGTAGGAGAGAGTGAGAAGCCTCGCCTCCCACGGAAATTAAATCAACGCTATAATTTTGATAATTTCCGATATGCTCTTTTTTTTTTGTTCAGAATTTCCGATATGCTCTTCTTCTTTTTTTCTCCCAGAATTTCTGATATGCTCTTAGTGATGCTATAAGACTACTTTTTGTTTACCTTTTTTTTTTGGCTAATGTATCTTTTCTTTTACCTGAATGCTGTAACTGTAAGAGTGTCTAAAATAATGAGTTCTGATCATCCAATAAAAATTAGACAGGTGTTATACGGAAGAATATGTTATCATCATAGTTTTTTCTTCAAGTTCATTATTATTTACGATTTGACGTGCAACTTTTAGAACGAAAGCACCTCCATATGATTAATCACGGGAAAATTAAAATTTGATTCGAGTTTTTAATATCCACATATTAAATTCTCAGCTCATAAGTATATCTTATTTAATTCATATAAATTAAATAAAAATATTTTGAAACAGAACTCATGTATAAGTCGTGACTATATATCTATATGTAATCAGAGAACCTGACACAATTGATAAAAAAATCTTATAACTCAACAGTTATTATCCTTTAGTACTCCCACAATTTATATTCATAGCGGGATAAAGTATACATGTGGTTCACGAGATAAATTTTAAATTATGTGTAATGTTTAAAAAAAAATTTCTCGTTAAGATGCCTACGGTAAATGTTGGAAATGGCTTATATATAAGCATTATCCATTAAATATGAGAAAACATTATTGCAGGATACAATATTAAATATATATTGAAGGGGTTTCGGGCGTACCTAGAGTCCGTAGGATTCTTTAAGTACCCACGCGAAATTGAGACCACCGTTATGGGATCCAATTACGATTTATACGACAGAAACATTTAATAGAGTTAGAGAGAAGAGAAGAGGGAGGATTATGACTTTTCTGTATAAAACACATTCTTTTCTTCTACAGAGTCCTCCCCTATTTATAACTTACTTCATAATGGAAGTTATACTCAGTTTAGGAAAAATAATCACTTGAACCCATAATTTTTCCCATATTCACATATTTGCCCCAAATTCTTATTGAGCTTGCATTTGGGTCCTAATCCACCAAGTGTGGACTAGGTATTTTCCTACATATATGGTATATAATAATTGAAGAATACAACAACAACAACAACAAAGTTTTATCCCACTAGGAGGGGTCGGTTATATAATAATTGAAGAATAAAATATTAAATCAACACTATAGTATTGATAATTTCCAATATGCTCTTCATGATGCTGTGATGAGCGTGTAAGAACATCTGAAATAATGAGTACGTTCTGTTCAAACAAATAAAAGTATTAGAAGTGGGTTTAAATATAGAAGATATTATCGTCATATATAAAATCACTTTTTCTTCAAGTTGATAAAGCACTATGTTATTAAGCACGGAAAAATATAATTCAAGTATTTAATTTCCACGATATTAAATTTTCTACTCGTATAAGCCAAGTCACTATACATCACATGACTTATTTATTTTATATATATAGATCTATAAATTGATTATAATATTTTAAAAATCATAACTCATGAATTATACGGGTGGTTTATCTATTCTTCAAATAAAGGGCAATGTGAGTGATGTTTTTTTGTCGTTAATTAATACTCCCTCCGGTTCTAAATATAAGACCTAATTGACTTTTACTAAAAAATTCTTAAAAAAAAAAAATAAGTTAATTATAAATTGATTTACCTAATTTTTTTCCCTTAAACTAGTTTATTTTACCTATAAACTAGTAGATAATCTAAAAATATATAAAATATGTCATCATTCAATAACCTATTTCGCAACCTTAATCTCTCCAAAAAAAAGTTAATTAAGTCCTATATTTAGGACCGGAGATAGTACACCGGAGGGCAAATGTGTGAAATGACTCGCGAATGCATTATTATCCATTAATAAATATTAGCAAGATATGTACTCTTTCCCCACACTTATATATATATATATATATATATATATATATATAATTAGATCTAGAATATTTGTATAATTAATAGTTTGATATTATTAAAATAACCATCTACATTTATTTTTACCCCTTCTTTTTCTTGTTTATCATTGAAGAACATCTACAGAGATGATAATATGAGTGGGGAAATGTTGCTAAAAATTAGAATTGAGTTTTATATTTAAGAACAGACTTAGTTTATTCTGAAATATGTTCGACTATATATTTAAGAATGAAGAGATTGATATACATTAGATAAAGGCATAATTGAAGAATACAATAATGCAAACGTATAATTAATTAGCTAGTTAGTTTAACTGTTGGTATACAGATAGCATTATGTAATTTTATACGGAGGGAATATATCACATATAAAGAAGCAATAATTATTCTGTGGGCATACATGAGTCTTGACGTCGACAGTGATGGGATAAATCTTTTTTTTTGGCGCCGACCTTGTTAGCTACGCTATTTATTTGTTGGAAGCGAACGTGGATGTTTGTTTGAAAGACAGTATAAATGGGGATATATTATCTACCAATATATACTCCCTCCGGTTCTAATTATAAGTCGTCTTTGACTTTTTTTGGAGATGTTAAGGTTACAAAATATGTTATTAAATTATGACATATTTGATAAATTTTTATATTAGTCATTAGTTTATAGGTTAAACAAACTAGTTTAAGGGTAAAAATTAGTTAAATCAATTTATGATTGACTTATTTTTCTTTTTTAGGATTTTCCAAAAAAGTCAAAGGCGACTTATAATTAGGATCGGAGGGAGTATAATGATATTAATTTGGATTTTTACCCTTTAGAGGCAACAATCATAATTCCTAACTCATAATCGATTTAAAACTCTAACAACAATCCATGAAAAGAAATATGATAATCGATCTTCGGCACAAAACATACAAAGAGCATACGAATTCTGCAGTTTATCTACTGTCCCATAGATTTTAGGTGATTATTGAAGACAATATTTTTTTTATTGAAGACAAGGATTTAAGGTGATTAATTGCATGAAACCTGCTAGAATTACTAGCTTACAGAAATTAGTTCAGAAATTAGTTTTTTTTTTACCTTCTTACAGAAATTAGTTATCTGAACTATTTTTATATTTAGAAAATAGAGAAGAGCCGCATTTAATGTGATAAAGTGATAATACGGGAGTAAAAGTGTCATCTATGAATCAATATTAATAATTCGCATTTTATGTTTTATAAAGGGAACGGGATCAGTTCATTCGAACATCTAGGCGTTTAGGTTACATATTTGAAGTCAAGGCATACCACCTTAATTCCTTCAACTACCTGGTTCGTAGTAGTATTACGACGTTTCATATATGAGATTAAGGGATTGTTATTCTGTTCTTGAATTTTGAGTGAGTCAACTCCTAGAAACTTGATATAAAAAAGTCTTAATTATATGTGAAGAATATATATACAGTGAATGTACTCCCTCCGGTCCCTAATATAAGAGTCCAAAATTTGAATGGTTTTGGTCCCTAATATAAGAGCCCATCTAACATTCACATGTTTTCTTAGGAAACGTTTTTTTTGCGGCTAGCTCTTATATTAAGAATCGGAGGGAATATGAGTTATTAAAAAAAAGGTAAATGCCGCATATTGTGTACAACGAACAAGTGTATTAATCATTAACATGAAGGAAGCTACGGGATATTATTATATATTTATAGGAGTAATATATATGTGCTTTTATTTTGACTTGAACACAGCTAATAAGCTGAAACCAGAAAAAAGCAAAGCACGAGGCATGGCAAAAGCTATTGGTTCTTGAATCACCGCCTTTTAAACGACAGAAAACTAAAGAAATAATGGAAGACAATGGGAGTACTAGGAAAATGATATATAGCCAATCGCAGTTCCACAACACATTCCTTTATATCAGCATCATCGCCCTATATTATTTTCGAAATCTGAAAAGCTTCACTTGCTCAGACTTCCTCAGCCCTCATTTCCCATCAAAAACTCCTTTTTCTTTATTACCTTGTTCGCTTGCGTTCTTCGAATAATATAAGATAAACAAAAAAGGATTTGAATCTAGGACTACAATAATATGACTTTGACACGATGATTTGTATAGATAGAATAAAGTCGAACCCAAATGGATAGCCATTTGGGATAACATCCATGCATAATATTCTTATAAGCTAACTGCTCTGGTCCCTCATTTGATGCTTCATGCCTCTCTCTCGTCAAATAAGTAATCCAGTGTTATTTTAATCCCGTGACTTGATAGTGATGATCTCTCTTACTGTAATTTTAGGAAGCCCCCATTATTGTCTCCCATCATCAAATAAACTGACGTGTGATGATAGCAAGTTGGTGATATATATAATCATGTTGGAGTACTTTCACAACGAAAAGATGTGATTTTGAAAAGTTTTGTCCTTGTGGGCCTATATTTTTATGATAGGATTTTAAAAAAAATTCCTACTACGTGGTAAGATATAAATGAGATAAATTAAAATAATATATCTCCTTGTAATAGAAAATTTATATATAGGGTTATTGTGGGAGTTGTATACAATGTTAAAACTTAACAGCCATCAAGATTACGTTACTTTAGTTTTTAAAGACACATGGCTTTCGCCCAAAAAAAAAAACGCATGGCTATGACCAAGAGTGTATGTGACTACCAAATGATGAAATGTTATGTTATTATGAAGTAAGCCCACATACTAAAAGTTGTTATCAATTATGAAAAAAAATATTTTCAATAATAATAAGTTGTTTTGAGTTTTCTGATAGAAAAAGTTGTTTTAAGTTGTGTTGGTTTATGAAATATTTCTCTACTTTCATGAGATGACTGTCAATTATATTCTCTCAAGAGGGAAACACTTTTCCTTTTGTGATCACTGCCATTTGACATCTCTCTTCAGTCTGAGTTGAAGAGGTCATTTGACTTGGATACTTTGTGTTTTTAGGGCTAGGATTTTATATTTTTCTTATATATTTTTGGTTGGCTTGATATATATGTGAGACGTTAATTATTAAGTGAATGAACATCACATTTAAAATTGTTTGGGTACTTCCTACCAGAGATGTCAACAAGTAAGAACGATATTAAGATTTTTTTAAAGTTAGATTGAAAAAGTCACTTCTCCACCGTTATCTCCAGACACACAGCCATTAATTGTGGTAACGCGGTTGAAGGAAAGCGAAGAGCATGATTTTTTGTTTTGAAAAAATTCATCATGTGCTTTAATATGGTTTGGTTGGCAATGGTATTGTATTTGGGCTTTCTACTCAGACCTAGTGGCTTGACTCAGAGCAAAAGAAATGCCCTAGAGGCGTAAAGCAAAAAAAATCTCCATCTCTTCAACATCATGTAGTCCTTATATATTCCCGCTAACAATTACTCCTTTTGTTACTTATTATAACAGCTTGATTCGAATTAATCTGGTTAAAAATATAAGAGTCCGCTTCATATTTCCTCATTCATTAAATGAATTTTTCCTATTTGCCTTTAATTCTATTTTATATTCATTAATACCTGTATTTCTTTGTCTTGAATAGACTCATCATTGGTAAGGGTAATAAAATAACAAAAAAATATTTCTTTGACAAAAAAACTATATTCCAAACATATTTATTAATAACTTTCACATATTTTCTTAAGAAATGTGCTATGACGGTCGACCTCTTATAAATAGAACCGGATGGAGTATAATACTCCCTCTGGTCCCTAATGTAAGAGCTAGCCGTCAAAAAAACGCTTCTTAAGAAAACATGTGAATGTTAGTTGAGTGTCTGGAGTTAATGCTTCTTTTCCAAAATTGCCCATATTTATTATGGTACTTTTAAGAGAGAGAAATACATAAACATTAATAAATATGAAAGAGAGTTAGGGGTAAAATAGGAAAAAATGCATTAAATGAGGAGAGAATATGGGGTGAGCTCTTACATTAGGGACCAAAACCATTCAAATTTTGGGCTCTTATATTAGGGACTGGAGGGAGTATATATAAAACCACATGTATTATTTAAAGACAAGGAATTTTGTCATTTATTGCACAAATTTACGTGATAGGACATGCATGGGGAATGGGGATGTACCTATAGTATTTCCATGTGAATCATAAACATGGGAAACATGTATGTCTCGAGCTAGCTGTATGCTGTCTGCCTCTTGAGTCTTGACAGAACTTGAACATAAGTATTCTTAGGAGTATCAAATAAATTATTGTAAGACTTCTTAATCGACAAAGACAAACAACTAATTGTTTTAAGAATTTGACAATATAATGTGGTATAGTTTTTAACATGTAAATATCGTTGTCAAATTGTTGGCATATCACTACTTGTTTTATGTGTATATTCCTTTAATCGCTTCGTTTTCTTTGAACCTCAAATGTCAAAATCACAGAAATCATGTGTAAAACTTGTTTCTAATTAACAATCAAAGTCTTGAACTTGATACAGAATTATCAAACCTGTTCGTGAATTCCGACATGGCTATCTATCTTAGTGATTTTTTCAGGAATTGATTCCACTCATCCTCGTTTTTCTCAATGTAATTCTAAAATCCATGGTGGTCATGGGAGGAGATGGAGGTGTTTCGATTTTCAAGGATGGAGAGACAGATTATTTTTTGGATTTCATATTTTAAAAAATAAATAATTCACCATCAGTTCAAAATTCATCAGTTCACTTGGCAAATTTCTTCCCGATAAAACTGAAGGACACCGATTTTACGGTCGGTGTAGTGTGCCTTGGGTCTAGTCCTTCAAGAAAATTTTAGTACCTCAAGGTAAGCGGAAGTTACCCCGGGTATCGTTCTCAAGGGAGCCTTGTTTAATTAAACTAACCTAGTAAATTTAATGCAATGCAAGATGAATTTAGGTAAAGATAATATGTTTTGTTGATTTTTTTTAAAGATGGAATGAAGGATGCAAAACAAATAAATATTTTTGGTATTTTTGGATAAAAGGGTGGAATTGAAGTGAGTTGCTCTTGGAAATGAATTTCAATGGCTATCATAGCTCTCTAAGGATTTTTGGGGAGTTTAATGCACTAATTTCCTAATTTACCAAACCCCATGGACCCATGAGTCCAATACCTAAATGTTGAGACCTCATCCAATTAGGCATTGTTAAGCTCTTTAGTGCTTGTGGACCTATTGCTTGCAAGGAACTATTGATCCTACGACCGGGACCCCGAATCGCCACTTAATTAATCCTAAGATTTTAATTCACTATTGGAACCCCACATAATAAAATAAAATCTAAGGATTGAAGTCCAATGCTACTCAAGCAATTAATAGGTTCACTTTGAGTTTCTCTAAGTTTCCTAAAATACCAAACCTCACCAACCGCAAGTCTAACACCTAATCTCATGAACCCATTTAATTAAGCATTATTAATTACCTTAGAGTGCGATTAGTGACTTGCAATCATTAAGTTCAATTATAATTCAATTCAACAAACTATCTACCAATACCATGAGTAAATAGAGATATCTAATGAATTATAAAGAACATATGTATGACCATACATATTGTTGAGTCCAAATCCCTCATTACAAATCATCAAAACCACAAATAAACTCAATAATAACAACCAAATCCAGTCCAATCTCAAAACATAAATGTTATCCTAAACCTAGGCAATCAAAAATATAAAGAGAAAGGAAAGGAATTGGGACTCCCCTTTGAAGAACCATAGCTCAAGCCACTTCCCATCAACTCCAAGAGCAAGGAGGAACTTTATTGAGGCATGAATGGAGGAAGGAAGGTGGAAGATTGAAGAAATAGGATGAGAAGTGAAGAGAAGAGGATGAAGGGAATGGAGGTAACTAGGGTTTTTGGGGAGCACCCAACCCCCAAAACTTGTGTTTCTAAACCTAATTTACCACCTAATATGATTGGGGACTTGGGCCTAATGTTTGGGGTTGAGTTTGGGTCCAAATTGGTGCTTCAAAGAGCCAAAAACTAGAGAAAACCGAAGCTGGACATATCAGTTCGCGACAGGGACTGATCTGCAAAGTCTGAAAGTTTTGGGTCAGATTCTGTAATTTTCGCAGGACTGTTCTGAAGCATTTTCAGGATTCTGGGCCGATTCTGTAATTTTCTCCAAATGCTCAGAATAGCTATTTCAGCTCATTTTTGTCATTTTCTGCAAGGGAAAAATTACAACAACATAATACCTTTTATCTCAAAAATTAATCACTTAACATAAACAATTAAATGTGACGATTATGCCCTTTTTTAACCCTTTTTACTCAAAATCATTTTTAATCCAATTAAATTATAATCAATGCATTTTAATTCAATATTGCATCTTTGAAATGTTAATAACTTCAAATTAGCACATTAAAAACATACAAATACATGGATTTGTCAACTCCCCCACACTTAAACCTTTGTACTCCCGGACAAAGACAAGTTTTAAAAAGCTTTGAAGTACATTAACATGACAATTATGAGAATTCAACAAACAATGTGAAATGGAATAATGCTAACAATGATTAACAATGATTGTAATGAATGTAAAGAGTATGAGTATAGAAGAAAATCACTCAAGGATAACTGTTTACACACATCTCACCATTTTGAGTTCATTTATACTCTCAATATCCACTTTGGTACACATTCTACCATATGCTTGTGAGAATTTTAGGGTCTCCACTAAAACACAAGTGCAATGCATCAAAAGGACTTTTGAGGGTTGTGGTGGTGGATAGGCCAAATGATGGAATGAGAATGAAAATGAAAAGAATTGATGTTATGCATGTTTAGCCATTCATTTACAACTTGAAGTACCAATTGCATATTGCTAAACTACTATGCATGCCTTATTTTTCACTTTTTGACTTTTTCTCATTTTTTTCCTCCATTTTTTTCTTTCTTTTTCTTTTCCTTTTTTTTCTGTATTTTTTTTATACATAACATGCTTCTTTGAAACATAACAATGACATCTTTTTTTCATTTTAAACAAAGCAATTATGCAACTTTTCTCATATTGACTAAACAATGCAATAACATCAAGTGAATGGCTCAAATGGGTAGCAAAAGGGTAGAGTGTTTAGGGTTGGTGTTTAGGGTTAAGGGCTATGAAATGAATGCCTTTATCATCCTACATTACACTATATGCAACAAGCTTTGACCAAGAATGCAAACAAGTTCTAGAGAATGATAATCAAGTGGATTTCCCTCAAGAATGGATAATTAGGCTCAAATAAACCTCACAATATATGGCTAATTCTCCTAAACTCATAAACAAATTTTCAAGACAATCAAGATTAACCATAGGGCATCAATTCCATTCAAAATATTGCAAATCAAAAGCATAAAAACAAATTCTCAAAATTGCCAAAAGTACAAAAATATGTCATGTCCAAGGTTAACAAATGTAAAAGTGAGAGAAAGTTCAATTTTTTTCAAAATTTAGTCAATTTGAAGCTAGAAACATGTCTAAGATGCAATAACCCAAAACTTAACCCAACTACAACCCCTCCCCCACACTTAATTTATACATTGTCCTCAATGTAGCAAAATCATGGAAAAATCCAATTAAATTTCAAAGCATGTGGAAATCAAGTGTGGTGGTGGTGTTAGCACTAAACACTTTATTTTAATCCTAGAAATGAGAAAAACAACTAAAGCTACCTTTTACTACTAGTTTGTGTCTCTCCCCCACACTCATATTCCTCAATCAATAATTAAGTCAAGCACATGAAGAATAAGAAGAAAAAACAAGTGAGGAAAGAGACAACCTTTGTTATGGTATCTTCAAATGCTTGAAGGAGAAGTTCTCATCCTTGATGAGGATCATGTAGGACTTTAGAGCTCCAACTTCTCCTTTGTTGATCTTCCTTAGTGGTGGTTGAAGTGGATATCTCATATGGCTCCTACAATGGTGTCCATGCAAAGAAAACAAGCCAAGAGAAATACCAAATCCAATGGAACAAACTTGGAGAGGGTTAGAGCATGCTTTAAGCAAGTTAAGATCGAAACTCTCCAAGTATGAATCACAACCAAGAAAATCAACATTACTCCTATTTGTAGGAGTCAAAGACACATTTATGTTTTTTAAATCCTCTTGTGCTTGCAACCGGAAAGGTGAGGAACCCAACTTGGTGTTGGGGTACACCACATCGCATTTACAATCACAAGAGGTGGGAGGAATAAGAGTGGAAGAAGAAGAGGATTTATGCAATATGGAAGATGAATGCATTCCTAAATCGGGAGGTAGGTCACAAGATAAAATCAAATGGAAAGATTCATCATTTTTCACAATTTTATCATTCAAAACATGAGAATCTTCCCTATTTGACCTACCTAAAGAAAGAAATGAATTAAGATCTATAGATATGCAATTTTCATGTCCATTCTCAAGTGTACCATGTGTCATGTTATCAATTGAACTAGATGAAGAAGTAACATCATATGAAGTGGAAAGCCATCTATCAATTTCCATACAAATAGCACAAGACTCATCACAATCACATGTGTTAATGAAGGAAGAATGTGAGAAGGAAGGTGAAATGAATTCTTCATCATGTTCAATAGATTCAAAGAAGCTCAAATCATCATGCTTATCAACACTTGAAAAGGAAGACATTTGTTCACAATTATAATACCTAGACATGACAATTGCAACCAAATAATCTCAATATGCAAATGTAAGTAACTAAAAAAAAATTAAAACAAATAAGAAATGCAAAGTGAACTAACCTAAGATGCACCTAAACTAAATGCAACCTAATGACTTACTTTGACCCAAATCAATCTTGAAGATTGCCACAAATTTACTAGGGAGTCAAATTAATGACTCCCCGGCAACGGCGCCACTTGAAGGACACCGATTTTACGGTCGGTGTAGTGTGCCTTGGGTCTAGTCCTTCAAGAAAATTTTAGTACCTCAAGGTAAGCGGAAGTTACCCCGGGTATCGTTCTCAAGGGAGCCTTGTTTAATTAAACTAACCTAGTAAATTTAATGCAATGCAAGATGAATTTAGGTAAAGATAATATGTTTTGTTGATTTTTTTTAAAGATGGAATGAAGGATGCAAAACAAATAAATATTTTTGGTATTTTTGGATAAAAGGGTGGAATTGAAGTGAGTTGCTCTTGGAAATGAATTTCAATGGCTATCATAGCTCTCTAAGGATTTTTGGGGAGTTTAATGCACTAATTTCCTAATTTACCAAACCCCATGGACCCATGAGTCCAATACCTAAATGTTGAGACCTCATCGAATTAGGCATTGTTAAGCTCGACCTATTGCTTGCAAGGAACTATTGATCCTACGACCGGGACCCCGAATCGCCACTTAATTAATCCTAAGATTTTAATTCACTATTGGAACCCCACATAATAAAATAAAATCTAAGGATTGAAGTCCAATGTTACTCAAGCAATTAATAGGTTCACTTTGAGTTTCTCTAAGTTTCCTAAAATACCAAACCTCACCAACCGGCAAGTCTAACACCTAATCTCATGAACCCATTTAATTAAGCATTATTAATTACCTTAGAGTGCGATTAGTGACTTGCAATCATTAAGTTCAATTATAATTCAATTCAACAAACTATCTACCAATACCATGAATAAATAGAGATATCTAATGAATTATAAAGAACATATGTATGACCATACATATTGTTGAGTCCAAATCCCTCATTACAAATCATCAAAACCACAAATAAACTCAATAATAACAACCAAATCCAGTCCAATCTCAAAACATAAATGTTATCCTAAACCTAGGCAATCAAAAATATAAAGAGAAAGGAAAGGAATTGGGACTCCCCTTTGAAGAACCATAGCTCAAGCCACTTCCCATCAACTCCAAGAGCAAGGAGGAACTTTATTGAGGCATGAATGGAGGAAGGAAGGTGGAAGATTGAAGAAATAGGATGAGAAGTGAAGAGAAGAGGATGAAGGGAATGGAGGTAACTAGGGTTTTTGGGGAGCACCCAACCCCCAAAACTTGTGTTTCTAAACCTAATTTACCACCTAATATGATTGGGGACTTGGGCCTAATGTTTGGGGTTGAGTTTGGGTCCAAATTGGTGCTTCAAAGAGCCAAAAACTAGAGAAAACCGAAGCTGGACATATCAGTTCGCGACAGGGACTGATCTGCAAAGTCTGAAAGTTTTGGGTCAGATTCTGTAATTTTCGCAGGACTGTTCTGAAGCATTTTCAGGATTCTGGGCCGATTCTGTAATTTTCTCCAAATGCTCAGAATAGCTATTTCAGCTCATTTTTGTCATTTTCTGCAAGGGAAAAATTACAACAACATAATACCTTTTATCTCAAAAATTAATCACTTAACATAAACAATTAAATGTGACGATTATGCCCTTTTTTAACCCTTTTTACTCAAAATCATTTTTAATCCAATTAAATTATAATCAATGCATTTTAATTCAATATTGCATCTTTGAAATGTTAATAACTTCAAATTAGCACATTAAAAACATACAAATACATGGATTTGTCAACTCCCCCACACTTAAACCTTTGTACTCCCGGACAAAGACAAGTTTTAAAAAGCTTTGAAGTACATTAACATGACAATTATGAGAATTCAACAAACAATGTGAAATGGAATAATGCTAACAATGATTAACAATGATTGTAATGAATGTAAAGAGTATGAGTATAGAAGAAAATCACTCAAGGATAAGTGTTTACACACATCTCACCATTTTGAGTTCATTTATACTCTCAATATCCACTTTGGTACACATTCTACCATATGCTTGTGAGAATTTTAGGGTCTCCACTAAAACACAAGTGCAATGCATCAAAAGGACTTTTGAGGGTTGTGGTGGTGGATAGGCCAAATGATGGAATGAGAATGAAAATGAAAAGAATTGATGTTATGCATGTTTAGCCATTCATTTACAACTTGAAGTACCAATTGCATATTGCTAAACTACTATGCATGCCTTATTTTTCACTTTTTGACTTTTTCTCATTTTTTTCCTCCATTTTTTTCTTTCTTTTTCTTTTCCTTTTTTTTCTGTATTTTTTTTATACATAACATGCTTCTTTGAAACATAACAATGACATCTTTTTTTCATTTTAAACAAAGCAATTATGCAACTTTTCTCATATTGACTAAACAATGCAATAACATCAAGTGAATGGCTCAAATGGGTAGCAAAAGGGTAGAGTGTTTAGGGTTGGTGTTTAGGGTTAAGGGCTATGAAATGAATGCCTTTATCATCCTACATTACACTATATGCAACAAGCTTTGACCAAGAATGCAAACAAGTTCTAGAGAATGATAATCAAGTGGATTTCCCTCAAGAATGGATAATTAGGCTCAAATAAACCTCACAATATATGGCTAATTCTCCTAAACTCATAAACAAATTTTCAAGACAATCAAGATTAACCATAGGGCATCAATTCCATTCAAAATATTGCAAATCAAAAGCATAAAAACAAATTCTCAAAATTGCCAAAAGTACAAAAATATGTCATGTCCAAGGTTAACAAATGTAAAAGTGAGAGAAAGTTCAAATTTTTTCAAAATTTAGTCAATTTGAAGCTAGAAACATGTCTAAGATGCAATAACCCAAAACTTAACCCAACTACAACCCCTCCCCCACACTTAATTTATACATTGTCCTCAATGTAGCAAAATCATGGAAAAATCCAATTAAATTTCAAAGCATGTGGAAATCAAGTGTGGTGGTGGTGTTAGCACTAAACACTTTATTTTAATCCTAGAAATGAGAAAAACAACTAAAGCTACCTTTTACTACTAGTTTGTGTCTCTCCCCCACACTCATATTCCTCAATCAATAATTAAGTCAAGCACATGAAGAATAAGAAGAAAAAACAAGTGAGGAAAGAGACAACCTTTGTTATGGTATCTTCAAATGCTTGAAGGAGAAGTTCTCATCCTTGATGAGGATCATGTAGGACTTTAGAGCTCCAACTTCTCCTTTGTTGATCTTCCTTAGTGGTGGTTGAAGTGGATATCTCATATGGCTCCTACAATGGTGTCCATGCAAAGAAAACAAGCCAAGAGAAATACCAAATCCAATGGAACAAACTTGGAGAGGGTTAGAGCATGCTTTAAGCAAGTTAAGATCGAAACTCTCCAAGTATGAATCACAACCAAGAAAATCAACATTACTCCTATTTGTAGGAGTCAAAGACACATTTATGTTTTTTAAATCCTCTTGTGCTTGCAACCGGAAAGGTGAGGAACCCAACTTGGTGTTGGGGTACACCACATCGCATTTACAATCACAAGAGGTGGGAGGAATAAGAGTGGAAGAAGAAGAGGATTTATGCAATATGGAAGATGAATGCATTCCTAAATCGGGAGGTAGGTCACAAGATAAAATCAAATGGAAAGATTCATCATTTTTCACAATTTTATCATTCAAAACATGAGAATCTTCCCTATTTGACCTACCTAAAGAAAGAAATGAATTAAGATCTATAGATATGCAATTTTCATGTTCATTCTCAAGTGTACCATGTGTCATGTTATCAATTGAACTAGATGAAGAAGTAACATCATATGAAGTGGAAAGCCATCTATCAATTTCCATACAAATAGCACAAGACTCATCACAATCACATGTGTTAATGAAGGAAGAATGTGAGAAGGAAGGTGAAATGAATTCTTCATCATGTTCAATAGATTCAAAGAAGCTCAAATCATCATGCTTATCAACACTTGAAAAGGAAGACATTTGTTCACAATTATAATACCTAGACATGACAATTGCAACCAAATAATCTCAATATGCAAATGTAAGTAACTAAAAAAAAATTAAAACAAATAAGAAATGCAAAGTGAACTAACCTAAGATGCACCTAAACTAAATGCAACCTAATGACTTACTTTGACCCAAATCAATCTTGAAGATTGCCACAAATTTACTAGGGAGTCAAATTAATGACTCCCCGGCAACGGCGCCACTTGAAGGACACCGATTTTACGGTCGGTGTAGTGTGCCTTGGGTCTAGTCCTTCAAGAAAATTTTAGTACCTCAAGGTAAGCGGAAGTTACCCCGGGTATCGTTCTCAAGGGAGCCTTGTTTAATTAAACTAACCTAGTAAATTTAATGCAATGCAAGATGAATTTAGGTAAAGATAATATGTTTTGTTGATTTTTTTTAAAGATGGAATGAAGGATGCAAAACAAATAAATATTTTTGGTATTTTTGGATAAAAGGGTGGAATTGAAGTGAGTTGCTCTTGGAAATGAATTTCAATGGCTATCATAGCTCTCTAAGGATTTTTGGGGAGTTTAATGCACTAATTTCCTAATTTACCAAACCCCATGGACCCATGAGTCCAATACCTAAATGTTGAGACCTCATCGAATTAGGCATTGTTAAGCTCGACCTATTGCTTGCAAGGAACTATTGATCCTACGACCGGGACCCCGAATCGCCACTTAATTAATCCTAAGATTTTAATTCACTATTGGAACCCCACATAATAAAATAAAATCTAAGGATTGAAGTCCAATGTTACTCAAGCAATTAATAGGTTCACTTTGAGTTTCTCTAAGTTTCCTAAAATACCAAACCTCACCAACCGGCAAGTCTAACACCTAATCTCATGAACCCATTTAATTAAGCATTATTAATTACCTTAGAGTGCGATTAGTGACTTGCAATCATTAAGTTCAATTATAATTCAATTCAACAAACTATCTACCAATACCATGAATAAATAGAGATATCTAATGAATTATAAAGAACATATGTATGACCATACATATTGTTGAGTCCAAATCCCTCATTACAAATCATCAAAACCACAAATAAACTCAATAATAACAACCAAATCCAGTCCAATCTCAAAACATAAATGTTATCCTAAACCTAGGCAATCAAAAATATAAAGAGAAAGGAAAGGAATTGGGACTCCCCTTTGAAGAACCATAGCTCAAGCCACTTCCCATCAACTCCAAGAGCAAGGAGGAACTTTATTGAGGCATGAATGGAGGAAGGAAGGTGGAAGATTGAAGAAATAGGATGAGAAGTGAAGAGAAGAGGATGAAGGGAATGAAGGTAACTAGGGTTTTTGGGGAGCACCCAACCCCCAAAACTTGTGTTTCTAAACCTAATTTACCACCTAATATGATTGGGGACTTGGGCCTAATGTTTGGGGTTGAGTTTGGGTCCAAATTGGTGCTTCAAAGAGCCAAAAACTAGAGAAAACCGAAGCTGGACATATCAGTTCGCGACAGGGACTGATCTGCAAAGTCTGAAAGTTTTGGGTCAGATTCTGTAATTTTCGCAGGACTGTTCTGAAGCATTTTCAGGATTCTGGGCCGATTCTGTAATTTTCTCCAAATGCTCAGAATAGCTATTTCAGCTCATTTTTGTCATTTTCTGCAAGGGAAAAATTACAACAACATAATACCTTTTATCTCAAAAATTAATCACTTAACATAAACAATTAAATGTGACGATTATGCCCTTTTTTAACCCTTTTTACTCAAAATCATTTTTAATCCAATTAAATTATAATCAATGCATTTTAATTCAATATTGCATCTTTGAAATGTTAATAACTTCAAATTAGCACATTAAAAACATACAAATACATGGATTTGTCAAAAACAAAACAAACTTGACAATTTTCTTGGGGACGTGACACAATGACACTTTATCATGCATTGTTAGGTTGATTAGCTGAATTGAGATAACTAATTGTTCGTTGTTCAAATCGATATTTCGAAAATTGTTCGAAATTGTTTGTTGACCAAAATGAATATTAACCCATGAATAAATTGAGTGAAAATGAAATAAGTACTTCCCATATTATCTTATCAATACTCTTTAATAATAAATAAAAAAGAGTGATGACGAAAATATAGCTACGAGAACCACCAGATTTTTGTTTGAGAAGAATAGCAGCTGACCGGTCTAACACACGAAGGGCTTTCATGACTTCATGACTAACCCAGGGTCTAGATTTCTAGTATTTCTAAAGTCTTAAATATAAGATATAATTGACTTTCTTGGAGAACCTTAAGAAAACTAAATAAGATAGTTAAAAATTGATTTTCCTATTTTTTTCTAAACCAGTTTATTTGACTTATAAAGCTAACACCTGATATAATAATATACTCCCTCCGGTCCTAAATATAAGACCTAATTGACTTTTTTGAAAAATCCTAAAAAAACAAAATAAGTTAATTATAAATTGATTTACCTAATTTTTTCCCTTAAACTAGTTTATTTTACTTATAAACTAATGGATAATCTAAAAATATATTAAATATGTCATGATTTAACAGACTATTTTGTAACATTAACATTTCCAAAAAAAAAGTTATCTAGGTCCTATATTCAGTACCGGAGGTAGTACAAAATATGCTTTAATTAAAAGGTTCATTTCGCTTTCTTAAAATTTTCCAAAAAAGTCAACTAAGTTTTATATTCAGGATCTGGTAACAAAGACATATAACAAGAGCCACAAGACTCCAAAGGCCGTTCAAAACCATGGGCCGGGCCGAAAACCGTGGGTCATTGCATTGGCGTAAAACTGGCGCCACTGATTTCTATGTTGGAGTGGATATTCCAATGAATGTCCGAGAAATAAAAAAACCGCCAAACAAGTCACTATCTCTTTCTCTTCTTCAATACCTTCTCTTATTCCAAACATCTCTAAATCTCTCTCTCTTCTTCTTCTTCGATTATTGGAAGCTTCTACAGCAATGGCCACTGCTACTCTAAGCCCTGCCGATACTGATAAGATCTCCAAGCTCAAATCAGCTGTTTCTGAATTGTCTCAAATCAGGTCTCATCTCTCTTCACTTCGTTTTAATCATTTTTCGTTACCGTTAATCAATTGTTGAATTGAATTGAATTTTCGATGTATATTACAGTGAGAATGAGAAAAGTGGATTTATCAACCTCGTGTCTCGTTATCTCAGGTGATTGAATCTGTTATTGATTTCACGTATTTAATTTATGAATTGTGATGGTGAGAATATTTTATTTATTTATATTTGTATTTTTTGTGAATGCAATGAAGTGGTGAAGCTGAGCATGTTGAGTGGAGTAAGATAGAGACGCCTACTGATGAAGTGGTTGTACCTTATGAGACTTTGGCGCCACCTCCTGATGGTAACAATATTGCTGTGATTGCTTTTGTAAATTTGATGTGTCTTGAATTAGTATTATTGGTTATGGAAATGATGAAATTGATGTAGGTTCATCTGAGATTAAGAGTCTCTTGGATAAGCTTGTGGTGCTGAAGCTTAATGGAGGTTTGGGTACAACTATGGGCTGTACTGGTCCAAAGTAAGCATAGTTTTTGAATTATAAGTATTATTTTTCCCTCCTTTATTTGTGTGTACTTTTGATTACCCGAAGCTTCATTCAAGATCAGGATTAGCTGTATGATTGATAATCTCTAAATTTTTTAGCTAGACAAGAATACAAGGTTTTCTTACATACAAAGTGGTCTTACATTAATGACCCTCCGTTCCTTAATGTAAGATCATTTCCAACTTCAATTTGTTCTTAAATATAAGACCACTTTATAATTTTTCCCAATTTTTTCCCAAATTAATCCTAATAATTATTATCAATAAAAAACAAACAAGAGAGGGAGAGTGGGGATAAAGGTATATTGTTAGGATGAATTGGTAATATCATGTGCTAATAATTAAGTTAACTAACATCCTTAATCTATTCAAAATAGGGAAAGTGATCTTATATTTAGGAACAGAGAGAATAGTAATCAATAGAGTTAACATATTTTTTTGGTGGTTATTGCATGGAATTTATTTTAGAAAAACATAAGTCTACATTCACTTGTGAGACCATTGTAAATTTTTGACCAAATGATAATTGTAGAAACGATGGTGATGTAATCTTGAGTCTCATGTCTTGGATTTAGTTTAGAGACTCTCTGCAATATAGATTAGTTGGGTTGTTTGTTTTATGATGTGACCTTTTGTGGTTGTCTATAAATGCAGATCTGTCATTGAGGTTCGTGATGGGTTGACATTTCTTGATTTGATTGTCATCCAAATTGAGGTTATTTTCTAGTCCTTACTTGTGTGAAATTTGTCGCACCCCAGTTTCTTACATCATGTCCTTTAATCTGATAACTTCCATTATTCTAGAACCTCAATAACAAGTATGGAAGCAGCGTTCCTCTGCTTCTGATGAACTCGTTCAATACTCATGATGACACTCTCAAGGTGCATGGTCCCTACCTTAACTTTCTTTGCTGTGTATAATTCTAAGTAAAACTGTGTAAACTGACCGCTTTTTCTCCCTTGTAGATTGTGGAAAAATATACAAATTCAAACATTGAAATCCATACTTTTAACCAGGTGTGTGTTATGATAATCTCTGACTTTTTGCTGTAAAATTTTCTGAATTATCTAGACTTGGCTTTAATTTTTGTGTGGGCTTAATTTTTTAATTCCTCAATTGTTTGCAGAGCCAATATCCCCGATTGGTTATTGATGACTTCTTGCCATTGCCATCTAAAGGGCGAATAGACAGAGATGGGTGGTATGACCTCATTTCTGCAATTTGTCTCATTAAATTATTACTCTTACGTAGGACTAAAATCTTGAGCATATCATTGCCAATAGACTTTTAATGTTTGACTTATGAATAATTTGTTCGTTTGTAGGTACCCGCCTGGCCATGGGGATGTCTTTCCAGCACTATCAAACAGTGGCAAACTCGATGCGCTCTTATCACAGGTCGACATCAGAAACTACTTTGTTTGCTGTTTTTATTGGTGATTAACTTCACAGTCTCACTCTGTGTATGCTTGTGTATTTTTTCTTTTCCTTGTTATTTACAGGGCAAGGAGTATGTGTTCGTTGCCAATTCGGATAACTTGGGAGCCATAGTTGACTTGAGTATCCTTACTCTAGTCTTTATTTCTAGTCATATATTTTATTAGTTAACACGAAAATTATCTTAAGAACCATCAATACCCTTAACTAATTCTTGTAGAAATCTTAAATCATTTGATCCGGAACAAGAACGAATACTGCATGGAGGTGAATAGAGATTGTTAATTTGAACTAACTGTTTCTCGTTATCAGAATTAGCATTGTTTCAACATAATATTATATTATACAGGTTACTCCAAAAACATTGGCTGATGTGAAGGGTGGCACTTTGATTTCTTACGAAGGAAGGGTTCAGGCATGTATTTGTTGATGGCTCGTTTCTTCCTTGCCTAGATTTGTTTGAATAACTATCAGCACTGAGTATTGCAGATTTTCACCAAAATCTCCTTATATCAACTTCCATGTGTTTGATATCCGTCTAGAATCTACCATATCTTGCCCCCTTCTTAGGCTTGTGCCCCTTGAATGAAAATATTCTAGAACTGACATTTTGTCTTCCATTTCATGATGCAGCTCTTGGAAATCGCACAAGTCCCAGATGAGCATGTAAGCTACTAAGGCTGAATCTTTTATTTGATCAATGCAATGAAGTCTGTAGAAACTAAGTTGAGGAGTAGTGGTGCACTTATATCTGAAGTGATAGGCTCATAGCTTGTCTTTATATTTCTAGGCCCCCAACTTAAAATAAAAATAGTCTGGACATTTGTATAATTATTCAGTATTTGGTTAAATAATAAGGCTAAGAAGGTTACCAAATATGGTAAACTTGTTACCTTCTTCACTTAAAAAAAATATATTTTGTGGTCCAATTAATAATCTTCAAGTGAAATTTATTTTAAACTGATAGATTTCTTTGTTGTAAATATGTATAGTTGAATGGAAAGCTTTTCATACTCATGAAATTATTTTGTTAGATTGAAAAATTATCAATCAAGCTTCTCCTTGTCCTTTTCAGTTGGGAGATATGACTGTTAATAGATGTCAAGTATGATAGAGAATAATTTCCTTACATACACCATTAACCTACTAGGTTGTCTGCTTGTGCAGGTCAATGAATTCAAGTCAATTGAGAAGTTCAAAATCTTCAACACGAATAACTTGTATGTTATCCCAATTTTTAGACCCTTTGATTGTTGTGGAGTTGATGCTTCCGTAAGATAGTATTTACAAAGTGTATAATCTGCAGGTGGGTGAACTTAAAAGCAGTCAAGAGGCTTGTTGAAGCTCATGCTCTTCAGATGGAAATTATTCCCAATCCCAAGGTGATAAGTTATCTTTTGCGAGAAGTAACTTAACCTTAATTTTCTGTGTTTCCATCCTTTTTTGGTCCCCTTTGTTGGATAGTGATAGGCCCAAGAAATATTGGGGCAGGGTCTATAAAAGAAGGGAGAAGTCCATGCGGCCCAATAAGGGATTTGAGAAAGAGGGGAACTGTGAGAGAGAATTTGGTAACAGAATTGGGGAGGGGACCACAGCCTGACATGTGCAGGGTGAGTGCGTATAAGGGAAAAGGTTTTGGCAGTAGCAGGCAAGGAATTGGAGGCATTTCTTGGGAGGGGAGCCTGGTACTCTCGAACTTGCAGGCAGGAGGGCATTTTCCTTTTTGGGATAGTCCTATAATAGTTTATTTGTGTCTTTTTCATTTCAGTTGTGAGATTCCACTAAGCTTCCTCATATTAGGGAGCATTGTTCTGTAGTGATCAGAACCTTATCAATAGCAAGAAGTCCATTTTCTGTGCTTGTTCTTGTTATTTGCTTTTATTTGACAGGGGGCCTAACAAATCTGGTATCAGAGCAGGTTGTGACTGGGCATGGTAAATACTAGGATGGAGGGCAGATTGGAACAACTGGAAAAAAATGCAGAGGAAAGCTTCAGGGTTCAAGCGACGCTGGCGGGAAGGCTCACTGGAATTGAGGCCTCATTAGCCAATATTCTGGAGTCCTTGCGAAGGAGAAACACTCCGTCACCCCCACGACGGCAACGACAAGAAGAAGGAGAGGGAGAAAGGAAGGAAGAGAGAGAGATGGTGTCGCATAGGAAACTCGAGTTGCCTCTGTTTGACGGCGAAGATCCCTTAGGTTGGATATTCAAGGTGGAACGTTATTTTTCCGTGAACGGAGTGGAGGAGCAAGAGAAGGTGGACGCCGCCATAGTCAGTTTGGAAGGGAAGGCATTGACATGGTTTCAATGGCACGAGGCGCGAGCTCCGATTAGGCAGTGGCCGGAGTTCAAAGCGGAAGTGATTGAGCGATTTCATTGCAAGCAGATGGGGGACGAATGGGAACAACTTTTGGCTTTGAAACAACTGGGTACCATGGAAGAGTATAGGGAGAAGTTTGAAACGCTGTCGGCTCCTTTGAGGGATGTGACAGAGGAGGTGCTTATGGGGGCTTTCTTGAATGGCATGAAGGAGAATATACGGTGTGATGTGAAGCTCATGCATCCCCAAAACCTGAAGCAATTGATGACATATTCTGCCCAAGTCGATGACCGGAATACTATTAAAGAGAAATTAGAGGAAAAACAGAAGGGAGGAGGGCGTAGTGACGGAGGTCAGGGACGATGGAGGGAGTACAAGCCCACGACATCCAAGTACAGCACTCCGGACACATGGAGGGGTGGTGGGTGGTCGAGTTTTGCCAAGGCAGAGCCCATTAAGGAGCAGGGGATAACCAAGCCCAATACGCCAATGGGCTCATCAGCCCAAAGTAAAACAGGAAGCAATAGCGTGGGGAATGGGCCGAGAAGAAGGTTCGATGAGGCTGAAATTGAGAGAAGGAGACAGTTGGGCCTTTGTTTTAAATGTGATGAGAAATTCAGCCCAAATCATCGCTGCAAAAATAAGAGGTTTCAGCTGATACTATTAGAAGAAGGGGAGGAGATGGGCCGTGAGGAAGGCCCAGAGGAATTTGAAGATGCCCTAGATGAGGAGGGATACAAGGGCATGGCAACGATGGAATTATCAGCGGCCACAGTGGTCGGAATTACGGGGCAACGTACCCTAAAATTGCGAGGGAGGCTGCGAGAGAGAGAAGTGCTTGTGCTAATTGATTGTGGAGCTACCCACAACTTTGTAGCTGAGGAGTTGGTGACTGTTCTCGATTTGCCTACAGAGAAGGTACCCTTTTACTCTATTACTTTAGGAGATGGAAGGAAACTATTCTCTGATTTGAAGTGCCCCATGATTACACTTAACATCCAAGGGGTGGAGATATCTCAACCCTTCTACCCTTTTGGCTTGGGAGGTGTCGATGTAGTGCTGGGGGTGGAATGGTTGGAGTCGCTAGGGGAAATAAGGATGAATTGGGGACAATTGTACATGAAAGTCTTAGTGGAGAAAGAGTGGGTATGTTTGGAAGGGGATCCACACCTGTCACGGGCTCAGGCTTCCTTGAAATCGATTGTGAAGTTGACGAAGGCGGTAGGTCTGGGGTATTTTGTGGAGCTGAGGGCAATAGCTTTAGAAGAAGAGAAGGAACTGCCAGTACAAGATGAGGAACTGAAACAAATACTCTCCGAGTTTCCTGGAGTTAGTGCCCCCATTATTGGACTGCCACCCCGGCGGTCGAGAGATCATGCCATTATAGTGAAGGAGGGAGCGCCGCCGGCGAACACTAGGCCTTATCGGTATGGGTATCACCAAAAAGCAGAGATAGAGAAGTTGGTCAAAGATATGGTGAGAGCAGGGATTATACAGCCGAGTACTAGTCCATATTCGAGCCCGGTATTATTGGTGAAGAAGAAAGATGGAAGTTGGCGATTTTGCGTAGACTATAGGGCGCTGAACAGAATCACTATACCTGATAAATACCCAATTCCGGCCATTGATGAGTTGTTGGATGAGTTGGGAGAAGCTACCATTTTTACTAAGTTGGACCTAAAGTCAGGCTACCACCAAATCAGAATTCAAGAGGGGGATGAATACAAGACAGCCTTCCGGACTCACGATGGACACTATGAATTCAAGGTGATGCCCTTCGGACTCACTAATGCTCCTTCAACCTTTCAGTCGCTGATGAACGATATTTTTAGAGAACATCTGAGAAAGTTCATCCTGGTGTTTTTTGATGATATATTAGTGTACAGCAAGGACAGGGGCACCCATAGGGATCATTTGAGGGCAGCACTGAGACTCTTGCAGCAGCATCAGCTAGTCATTAATCCCAAGAAATGTGTGTTTGGTCAGACTCAAGTAGAGTATCTGGGTCACATTATATCAGCTGAGGGAGTCAAGGCTGATCCTTCAAAGATAGAAGCGATGACCAGCTGGCCGGTGCCTAGGAGTTTGAAGTCACTGAGGGGATTTCTGGGTCTCACTGGGTACTATCGCCGATTTGTGAAAGGATATGGCAGAATTGCAGCACCATTGACTCAGTTATTGAAGAAAGATTCTTTCAAATGGGATAACGAGGCTCAACAAGCCTTTGAGGCCTTAAAAATGGCGATGACTTCGTTACCAGTTCTGGCCACTCCAGATTTCTCTTGGCCCTTTGAGGTGGAAGCGGATGCCTCGGGAAAAGGGATAGGAGCCGTATTAATGCAGAAGGGGCGACCCATAGCATACTTCAGCCAAAAATTATCTGAGAGACACCAACATCATTCGGTGTATGAGAGGGAACTAATGGCGCTGGTATTGGCCATCAAGAAGTGGCACCATTATCTTTCAGGGAAGCCGTTCATCATTAAAACAGATCAGCGAGCCTTGAAATTTTTATTAGAGCAACGTGTGCTTACTCCTGACCAACAGAAGTGGATAGTTAAATTGATGGGCTACAAATTTGAGATACAATACAAACCGGGCAAGGACAACCGAGTGGCTGATGCTCTCTCCAGACAAGACAATGAAGGGGAAATGAAGGCAATATCTGTATGGCAGAATAGTGGGACCGAGGTTTTAGAAGATGAAATGCTGGAAGATGAGGAGATAAAAGGGATAGTTCAGAAGATACTAAGTGGCCGAGACTCTCCTCCTGGGTATACATTGAAGGGAGGTACGTTATTCTTTGAAGGAAGGCTGGTTCTGTCTCGCCACTCTTCCAGAAGGCAGGAATTAATTAAGGAGTTCCATGACTCACCGTATGGGGGGCATTCCGGGTTCCTTCGAACTTACAAGAGAATTTCAGCGGTGATGTATTGGAGAGGAATGAAGAGGGATGTTCAGGACTATGTGGCCAGCTGTGAGGTATGTCAAAGGAATAAATACTCGGCCCTCACTCCGGCAGGGTTGCTGCAACCATTGCCAATTCCCCAAGCGGTATGGGAAGATGTGAGCATGGACTTCATTGGAGGATTGCCAAAGAGTTATCGGTATGACTCTATCATGGTGGTCGTAGACCGCCTCACTAAGTTTGGCCATTTCATCCCTGTGGCACACCCCTATGAGGCCAGAACTGTGGCGGACTTGTTCATAAGGGAGATAGTTCGACTACATGGGTTTCCCAGCTCCATAGTATCTGACAGGGATAAGACATTCACCAGCACATTTTGGAGAGAAATGTTTCTTTTAGCAGGAACTTCTCTCAAATTTAGCTCTTCCTATCATCCTGAGACCGATGGCCAGACTGAGGTGGTTAACCGATGTTTGGAGACTTACTTGCGCTGCTTTGTGGGTGTTAAACCGAGGAAGTGGTCTCAAATATTGCACTGGGCAGAATATTGGTACAACACTACATACCACAGCGCTACACAAACTACTCCATTCAAAGCTTTATATGGAAGAGATCCCCCGCCACTTCTCAAATGGAAGGAACGAACCACGAGGGTGCAGGAAGTAGATCAGCAGCTGCAAGAGAGAAATCAGATCTTGGATGAATTGAAGGAACAGCTGGCAAAAGCCCAAAATCGCATGAAAGGACAGGCCGATAAACATAGAAGAGAAGTGGAGTTTAAGAAAGGAGATGTGGTTTACCTGAAGCTGCGACCCTACAGGTACAAATCCTTAGCAAAAAGAATCAATGAGAAGTTATCTCCTCGCTTCTACGGGCCTTATACCATTGTTGACAAAATCGGGCGAGTAGCTTACCAGCTTCAGCTACCCGAGTCTGCCAAGATACATGACGTGTTTCATGTGAGTCAGCTTAAGAAAGCCTTGAAGGCTACCGCAGTAGCACAACCTCTTCCTGAAGGATTATCCGAGAGTATGGAATTGCAAGTCAAACCTGAGAGGGTGGAAGCGGCACGACAGACAGCGGAGGGAAAATTGCAGTTGTTGATCAAGTGGCAGCGCCTACCAGATCATGAGAACA
The DNA here is from genome assembly GCA_029929735.1 of Mimosa pudica. Lineage (NCBI taxonomy): Eukaryota > Viridiplantae > Streptophyta > Magnoliopsida > Fabales > Fabaceae > Mimosa > Mimosa pudica. Next base: position 11,958,065 of record JAKELP010000004.1, on the reverse strand, counting down.
CTTGGGAGGATTTGGAGACCATTCAGACCCAATTTCCAGAATTCCACCTTGAGGACAAGGTGTGGCTTGAAGGGGGCGGAGATGATAGGCCCAAGAAATATTGGGGCAGGGTCTATAAAAGAAGGGAGAAGTCCATGCGGCCCAATAAGGGATTTGAGAAAGAGGGGAACTGTGAGAGAGAATTTGGTAACAGAATTGGGGAGGGGACCACAGCCTGACATGTGCAGGGTGAGTGCGTATAAGGGAAAAGGTTTTGGCAGTAGCAGGCAAGGAATTGGAGGCATTTCTTGGGAGGGGAGCCTGGTACTCTCGAACTTGCAGGCAGGAGGGCATTTTCCTTTTTGGGATAGTCCTATAATAGTTTATTTGTGTCTTTTTCATTTCAGTTGTGAGATTCCACTAAGCTTCCTCATATTAGGGAGCATTGTTCTGTAGTGATCAGAACCTTATCAATAGCAAGAAGTCCATTTTCTGTGCTTGTTCTTGTTATTTGCTTTTATTTGACAGGGGGCCTAACAGATAGATGTTGGTGCTGGACACCACATTCTAGTTGAAAATTGCTGACTAAATTATTTGGGCTTTAGGAAGTTGATGGAGTAAAAGTTCTTCAATTGGAAACTGCAGCTGGTGCAGCAATAAGGGTAATTTGTATTACTACCATGCTGTTAAACGGTTAATGTTAACCCATTTCCTGTGCTCATAATTTCATCTCTCTTTTATCAGTTCTTTGACAAGGCTATTGGGATTAATGTTCCTCGATCTCGATTTCTTCCAGTGAAGGCAACTTCAGATTTGCTTCTTGTCCAGGTGATAAACCTTTCTGTATTCTGATGCTAGATATGGGACCTTGTAGACTGATTTTAGGTGTTTTTCTAAAGTATGGAGATGTCCTGTGTTACAGTCAGATCTTTACACCTTGGAAGATGGCTTTGTCATCCGTAACAAAGCTAGGTCAAATCCTGCAAACCCTTCTATTGAATTGGGGCCAGAATTTAAGAAGGTGAAGATTTGTATCACTGCTAATGTTGTTGCTGGTTACAGTTAGTGGTATTGATTTTCTTAATTTCCTTGACAGGTTAGCAACTTCTTGAGTCGGTTCAAGTCAATTCCTAGCATTGTCAATCTTGACAGTCTAAAAGTGGTAGGCGATGTATGGTTTGGAGCAAATGTTACCTTGAAGGTATAGAATATAATCCTACTCCGTTGTGTCTTTCATCTTGAAGATTTTCTTGCATGTTTAATGTAGAAATTCCAAATTAATAATAATTAGAAAACTAGTCTGTTATTGCTGGAAATGTGCCCAAAAGTTTTTAAGTCTCGGCCTCTGATATGATTTCATCCGCATTTGGAGAGATATGATGCATGATAGCTGAGATTCGATTTTAATTTACTATCTGACATTTGTCTTTCTGGTGCTGCTTCATAGGGTAAAGTCAGCATCATTGCAAAACCCGGAGTAAAGTTGGAAATCCCAGACGGTGCTGTCCTTGCAGACAAGGTTTTTCACTTAATATATGTGCTTTTTGAGGGGGTTAGATAGTTAAAAAAACGTGTGTTGTATATGATTATTTTTAACCATTGGTTGATTTTCTATTTGCAGGATGTCAATGGACCTGAGGATCTTTGAGCAAGCCGCTTGTATCTAGGTCTACTTGTCCGACTATATGCATATAATCTTGGCCGTATAAGTTATTTCACTTAGTGTATTACTACAAGTTTGGCAGCGAAATAATTTTTGTTTAAAGGCAGGTGTACCTTTATATTTGCTGGGATTGAGGTGTATCCAACTACATACGATGTTGTCGGTATGTTGCTGTTTTTTGTATAATGCTACGAGGGAAATAATTAAAAAATGAATGTTGTCTTCGATTCTGCCTGAACATTTTAGATTTGCTGGTGATCTTTTACCAACAAAAAAGTTGACAAGGAGCTTCATTGTAGAATTATTTGTTGCATTGAGATTCAAGAGGGACGGTCTTAGATGCTAATTGTCATTTTGAATTTGATTATCTGCGTCAAGAATTAGGTCGAAAGTGAAAAAAAATACATGAAGACACCATGCAAATGAAGAAGAAAATAGTGGGGAGGGAGGCAAGGTGGATGTTTAAGCGTATTTATATTCTGCTCATGTCTTGATCACTGGGCTTACCGCTTATCTATAATTAGATTGGATCCAACTGATAATCATGTAGGCCCTAATGCTTTGTTGATTCTTTATATAAAGGATGCACAAGAAAATTAAATGACCAATAAATGCAAGAAAACACAGGCAACAACATTGGTAGGTTTATAACTAAACTTTAAATAAAAATATTTAAAGAAATTACCAAAGATGATGATATAGAAATTACAAATATTTATGCGTATGATGCTCTTTCCTTTCTTAAATATGAGATATATTTATCTAATTTGATTATATTAAGGGTGTTAATTAACTTATTTAAAATCACAAGATATTATCAAAACACTCTAACCACATCTCTTTAATTTCACCCTTCATTTTCAGCTTGTTTATATAACGATGTCAGTAGAATTAATAGAGATAATTTTGAGAAAATGTGATTAAAAATATAGAGATGCCTTATGGAGTATATAAGATCAAGCTCACTTTCTTAAATACGTCTTATATATATAAAAAAAAAAAGTGGTTGGAGTTATATATATAGTGAAAATGTGAGAAATTTAAAGATGCCTCATAGTAAGAACTTAGAATTAATAGTGTCAACATGACTTTTAGTTATTAAACCATCAATCAATCAATTTTGGTTTTAATGCTTGAACTTTGAAATAAGTGGTTTTTGTCCTTAAACTTTCAATTAATTTTGATATTGACCCTTAAGCTTTGAAATTGATGATTTTGATTCTTAAACTTTTAGTTAGTTTTTGTCTTAGTTCATGAACTTTTAATAAATTTTAGTCTTAGTCCTTTGACTTTTAAGTTTTTTACAGTTTTTTTAATAGACCAAATTGATTGAAATGTCATGGACTAAAGCTATTGACTTTTCAGTCCAAAAAAAAAATATTGATTTCAAAGTTTAGGGTCAAATACTAAAATTAACTATTAACTGTAAGTTTAAGGAAAAAAATGTATTAACCGTATTTAATAATAAGTACAAATTGAAACGTAAACTTCTTTTTAAATGCAGTTAACTTCTCATTTATTGCAATATACTTAATTTACTGATTGCAAATTTTAAGTTGTTTTTGTCATTTTTCTAAGATATGAATACAAATATTTGGGGTATTTTTTTTTATCAGAAATATCTGAGGGTATTGGTAGCAGTATAGATATGATATTTTTTTTTTTTTTTGATATACAAGGAGGCTAGGCCTCAGTACTCAGTGAACACCTCTCAGGAACTTGCGTCCCTCACAATCCTCACGTAGAATCCCTTCCAACTGAGCTGGTGGGGTCATCCAAATTGTCTTCTGACAGCGCTGAATTTTCCCCAGCCTAGCTAGACTATCCGCACATCGATTGGCTTCGCGATAGACATGGCGGAGTGATATTTCCCAATCTCTCCTCATCCATTGCCTAATTTCCCTTACTGTAACATCAGCCTCGGGAAGGAAGGTTGTGCCTTCAATTGCATCAATCAGTTCCTTCGCATCAGTCTCCACTTCAACCTTTTCTAATTGCAACTCCCACGCTAGTTGTAACCCTTCCTTGAGTGCAGCAGCTTCAGCACACACAGGACTCGTTGCATAAAGCTGCACAGTTACCCCTCGGATCCATTCTCCAGCATCTCCTCTTATAAGTCCACCTCCTCCTGCCTTCATAGTAGTATCCCAGGCTGCATCGGTGTTGAGCTTACACCAGTTCTCCTTCGGCTTTTCCCATGATATCCCCTCAGTAAGTGCAGCCAGAGCATGCGAGGTATCTTGTTTCTTTCTCACGTTATACTGATTCAGGTACCGCAATACCTCTACTCCCAACATTTGGGGAATTAAATCCCCTCGATTATGCACTGTATAGTTTCGCCACTTCCAGACATACCAACAACCAATGCCAAATGTTGCTGGCCATTCTGGCGTACCCGAGATTTGGGCATGGCTTAGTATGTTGCGCCTAGTCCAATTCCTCCAATTCAATGAAAAGAAATGGGGCCAAGCGTCCCTAGGAACAAGCTGTCTCCACATCTCGGCCACACGTGGGCAGTCTCTCAATGCATGTAGATGGCTTTCTGCGCCTAGCTGGCAGACAGGACACATACTATCGCTGCTCCCCCAACGACTAGTCAGCTCCTTGGTTGGTAGCTTTTGCTGCCATGTGAGCCACATGAAATATCTGACTCGTTCAGGGGCATTGAGTCTCCATAAGGCTCTCCATTTTTCCCTGCCAATTTGCTGATGTGAGCTGGTCACACTTGCATAGGCTGAAGCGACAGAGAACACCCTTGAGTTGTTAGGCTTCCAGCCCAAATGCACTCTTCCCTTCTCAGATCCGGTAGAGACACATCGTTCAGCAAACACAGGTTGCTGCTTTACTATCTCTTTCCACAACTTTGAGTCACCTTGCTTAGCAATTAACTCTTTCATACCGGTTCCTTCCCGTGCATACTTTTCCATTAGCAACTGAACCCACAAGCTCTCCGGTTCAGAATTAATTTTCCAGAGCAACTTAAGTAAGAAAGCATCGTTCATCCCGCGGAGGGATTTAACTCCAAGCCCCCCTAGGGGCTTCGGTTGGCATATTTGCTGCCAGGCTACACTATGCCTCTTCCTCTTGCCGTCGGTATCGCCCCAAATAAAATCTCTCTGACATTTCTCAATCTCATCAATAATCCCAACTGGGATCCTATCATGCTGCATAGGGAATTGGGCCATAGTATTTGTAACTGAGTTGACAAGTGTGACTCGCCCAGCCAAGGATAGTCTATCCGCTTGCCACCCGGACAGTCGCTTCTTGACTCTCTCAACAATGAACTTGTACTTATCCCGCCTCTTCTTAGGAAAGGCTATTTCAGCTCCCAAGTATCTGCCCAGTTCATGCACTTCTTTAAAGCCACTGGTGGTACAAATGGTTTTCCTTAGACTACTCCGAACATTCGGTGAGAAGTAGATGTAAGTCTTGTCGGAGCTGATTTTGTGTCCCGAAATGTCACCAAATTCCTGCAAACAATCAAGAATAACTGCAATTTGGTTAGTGTTAGCCTCTGCAAATAAAACTAAGTCATCCGCAAACATCATATGGGAGATATATGGTCCTTTCCTACTCGCTCTCATGCCTCTCCATTTTTTGTCACTCACTCTCTGTTGGATGAGGTGGGTAAGTTTCTCCATGCCAAGCACAAACAAATATGGTGAGATGGGGTCTCCTTGCCGTAAACCACGCGTGGTACTAAAATCTTCAAGTTTATTACCGTTCCATAAAATGGTTGTACTGGTTGGGCTAAAGCAGCTGGATATCAACTCCACCAGGCTATTGGGACAGCCTATTTCCTGGAGCACTCGATGCATAAATTCCCAATTGATGCGGTCATAGGCCTTTTCAAGATCAACTTTTATAGCCATGAAACCTTTTTGACTCCTTTTTCTGCGCATGGAATGTATCATTTCATTCACAATAATGATATTATCATGGATGTTCCGACCTGGGACGAAGCTGGCCTGGTAAGGTGAGACTAACTTGGGGAGAGCGCCCTTCAATCTTGTTACAATCACCTTAGAGAGACATTTATAGATAACATTACATAGTGAAATAGGACGCAGCTGACTCACTTTTTCTGGGCATTCAACCTTGGGAATAAGCGTCACTAAAGTCTGGTTAACCTCTCCAACCTTAGCGGGGTCCTGCCACATTCCTTTAACAGAGGTGATCACACTGTCCGCTACAATGTCCCAATTTTTTTGGAAGAATATAGCTGGAAAACCATCACTGCCTGGTGCTTTCAAACCACCAATATTGAACATGGCGGCTTTGATTTCCTCATGAGCGGGAATCTCAGCAATCCCCTCCCACTCGGCTGCGGTGATATTGGGCCAAAACCATTTAGTATTTCGCCAAACTCTGGACTGGTGTTCCTCGGTAAACAGACCTTGGAAAAAATGGTTGACTAATTGGCCAACTTCCTGGTCTCCCTCTATCCACTTATTCTCTGCATCCCGTAACATGGTGACGCGGTTCTTTCGGCGACGGATGGTGGTTTTAGTATGGTAGTAGGAAGTATTCCTATCACCATCATTCAACCACTCCGTCCGTGCTTTTTGGAACCACAGAACTTCTTCCCTATCCAAGGTCTCCTTTAATTCTTGCTGAAGTTGAATTTCCAGCTCATCAAGAAATGGGTTGTTGTGAGATTGGTTAGCCCGTTGTATACCTGTCAATCTACCTAACAACTCTCTTTTTTTCTTTACAATGTTACCAAAGACATCCCGATTCCACTCTTTCAGAATTGGTTCAAGCTTAGCGAGCTTCGCACCCGCAGTACCAACCGATTCCCAATTGTCTTTGACCAGCCGTCTAAAATCTGCATGTTTTATCCAAGCAGCTTCAAAACGAAACGGGCGCTCACCCCTAGAAGTAGGACCAGAAAAAAGAGAAATGAGCAGCGGGTGGTGATCTGATTGGACACGCGTTCCTACTTTGACCACGCCCTCATGGAATTCCACTCTCCATTCCGCATTACAGAGACCCCTATCCAGTTTTTTGTAGAGCCGAGAAGCATGCTTAGTGACAGGCCCCTTCCAAGTATATCGTGGGCCCTCTGACCCCATGTCAATCAGCCTACATTTGTTTATGTTACTCAGAAAGCGCTGACATTTGGTCTCATTCACTAACCCACCTCCTTTCTGTTCGGTTGGGTCCTTAATATCATTAAAGTCCCCAGCTAACATCCAAGGCAGATTGGTATGCTTTGAAATTTCACATAAATCATTCCATAACAGCTTTCTTTCCTGCTCACGCGGGCTACCATATACTGCGGTAAAGCACCAATGACTCCTACCCAATCCCGTAACAAGACAGTGGATGAACTGGGTTTTTTGGGACAGAACAGAAATCACGATGGCGGGGTTGTTCCACATAATCCAGATACCACCGGACATACCAGTAGCTTCTTCAACAATCCTATTTTTAAAACCAAGTCTATTAATGACTTCTTGGGCTTTGTCTCCACTACACCTAGTTTCAACAAGAACAACAATTTCTGGTTTCCAACTACGGACTAAATCTTTTAGAGCCAGACTGAATGCTTTTCCAGCGGCTCCCCGGGCATTCCAAACAACTATCATTAAAACCAAACGATTGAAAATGCAACGATTGAGTGACACTAACCCGATAAAGGGGCTACTAAAGACGAGGTTGGTCGATGGCGGACCCTCCACCCTGCGCGCTCTGTGGCTGAACGGCTTCATCACTACTGAGAAAAACCACCTCCACTTCATCAATATTCATTAATCTGGTTGGAGGGGCTGGGTCAGGTGGTTCCGTACGCTCAGCTAGAGGCATTTCATTTGGATCATTTCTAGACACTGAGTCAGGTTGTCTCCCTTGTTGGTCCACAATACTATGCTGCCCATTATGTGGTCCAGTCGCTAGTGTTCCCACTTGGCCCAAACTGTTCTTGCCATGGTCCCCATGTGTCCCCTTTGCATTCCTCTTTATAACCACCCCCTGACATTCCTCTTTCCTCTCACCCTCCTCTCTCTTCTGACTAATGTTAATACTTTTTTGTCGTTCCTCAGCATCCCTCACCGCGGGCCCCACAACTTTAATTCTCTCCCCTTCTAATCTACTTCCCTGCACCGCCTTTTCACTCTTACTGTCTTTTTTCAAACCATTTGAGGCATCACCCTTGGTTTTATCCCCTTTTCTCTGATCCTTATTCTCTCCCCTCCTATTACTTTTGCCTCGAGCCTCCCCCGCCTCAGCTTTCTCCAGAATTGGACGAATAGGTACGCTAGGATTTGCCATGTTGGAGATATCTTGGAGGGGAAGCCTAATCTCCTCTTCTATAGTCATAGCCTCCGTCCTACTTTCCTCCACTCTCAGGGCATCAAACCTGGTCCCACCCCCTGACATTGCCCCTTTTGCTTCTCTGACCGAGGAGTCAGGAGTACGTTGACTCTTTCTTTTGCCTTTCCTGACTTCAGGGGCAATCATCCACCCTCCGTATCTCTCTTCTTTCTCATCGGCTAACTTCATCGGTGCCTCCCCGCTGCTGCTCCCCTGACCAGTCGTCCCTGAGGTCGTCGGAGGCGCAGCTCCCTCCTTTCTACTAGGACAAAGCTCTGTCGAGTGCCCAAATTTCCCACACCCGAAACATATCAGACGAAGTCCTTCATACTCTATCTTAAGAGCATTGCCATCAACAATATATGAGGGCAACAGGGGAGCATTCAGATCGACCTCCACACAGAGTCTAGCATACATGGTTCTCTCTCTCCTCAGTGTCATGTCGTCTACTTTTATAGCTTTCCCAATCTTGTTACCAAGTGAGAAGAAGAACTTCCGATCATAGTAATCGCCCGGCAAACCGGGGAGGCGAACCCACACCGCTACTCTTTGGATCGTTTCATTCCAAGGGGTGAAATTCCTTTTCCAGGTTTGTACAGTGAGATAATGATTGGCGATGAGCCAGGGACCACCATCAAGAGCAAAAAAATAATCATCTAGAGACTGGAAAGAGACAACAAAGTAACCATTCCCTATATCATTGAGATTGACCCTACCAGCCTTACCCCACATCAGTTGGATCCGCCTTCTCAGTTGCATGAATCCAAGGGTCCCGCCTAGAAGCTTAATGATCAAGGACCTTGCCCATCGTTTCTCCAACCGGCGCCTTTCTTCTTCAGAGAAGTCAATAAGAGGGCCAGCTGGGGAGTCCGTTACAGTAATGCCTGCCATCATTGCCACAATGTTATCACAATCCAAGGAACCATCCCAATCAGCATCCTTTTCTGCCTCTAGATAGTGCTCTCCCTCTGTCGCTTCCATTCTCGGCTTCAAGACCTCTCTATATGATAATGGGACTTTTGGGGGTGAGCTCGGCAACGTCGATTCAGCTTCCATCCAGTCCTCTACTCTCTTGCCACAAGCTTGTGACCCTACAAACACTCCTTCTACGCGGGGGATCTTGTGACAAGATTCGGTAGCAGAGGGTGGAAGCTCCACCGATTTCTCGCCCTGGGCTATCGCGGGGGTACTTTGTTGGCGACCCTCATCCGTTAACTCGCATGTGCTTGGCATGGAACTCGGTACTTCCCCTGGCAACCCTTGGCTATCGAGTTTCAGCCCCAAAGGTTGCATTTGAGAAGTACCCTCAGAAATACCCATTGGAGATCTCTCACGCACTCGCTCACCGCTCCGCTCTCGTTCTCTGTTTTTCTCTCTATCGCCACTCCTTTCCCTGCCTCTCTCTCTCTCACTACTTTTCTCTCTCATCTCTCTTCTAACTGTTTGTTATAGATATGATATTTTTTAGGTGAAGGGAGTTGGCAAAATGAAAATATCATGTGAAAGTGGTAGGGACTAGGGAGAGGCTGTTAGTTGGATGCCGCCATTCATTACATAGGCACACCCTCAAGGCCCCATCTTCGCTTTATTCCCTCCCTTTCCCTTTGCACCCCAAATTCCCTCTCCTTTTTACGTTTTTGCCATTCATGAATCATGATCCCAACCATTCTCCCATAAAATGATTATCCATGCTATATATGGAGTATAAAATATTGGTCATTGATTTTAATAGTATATCCACATTCATTCCCCCCATCCACACATCACATACTCTGCACCCCCTAAGTTTCATATCAAGTTATTTAAAAGACACACACACTCGCTTCCTCTATTCATATTTCTGTAGGTATGCTGATTTATTCATGCACTACTCACTGTACACTGAATTTTCCTTAGTCCCTTCTCTCCAATCAATGCTTTAATGTAATTTGCCCATCCCTCTAGTGATGTTATTCTCGTTTGAAATCATTTTGGATTTGGTCCTTCTCACTAACAGATTTCACCCTACACCTACAACCAACACTTACCCAATAAAGCATAATTTAATACTCCCTCCGTTCATAAATATAAGATCACTTTAGCAAATTTAAAGATATTAAGGAAAACATTTCAATGAGTTAGGATTACATGAAATTTCTAAAATATCCCTCACCTAAGATATAGAAATATCCTCTCATAGGGGTAATTTGGAGAAAATTTGAGTCAAATTAGAAAGTGATCTTATATTTAGGAACAAGCTCTCCTCCCTAAAGTGATCTCATATTTAGGAACGGAGAGAGTATTACATATGGTTTTGAATAAGAAGAATATAAAAATATTTAGGAACGGAGAGAGTATTACATATGGTTTTGAATAAGAAGAATATAAAAAAATCGTAAGTATTAAGAGCATTAGTTAGATTAGTCATTCCTGAAAGCACATGTAATTTTTCATGAAATTTCATCTTTTATAATGTGCAATAGTAATCTTACAATGTGTTTTAAATAGGGAATTTTCGTTCATAATTATAAATATAAATTCTTACAATATGTCATTTAGCTACCATTTTGTTATTGAAAGGATAGTAGTGGCTAAGAGGTAAATCGGTACATATGAGAGGGTTTAAAGGACATTGGAAAGAAAATACAAAATTAGGGAAAATTTCATTTATTGGCAATGTTGTTAGATATAATTAAACGACATCAAATCCTTGCAAGTGTAGACACGTTACAAATCCATGTCATAATTTTTCATTTATTTGCAATCCATGTGGATAAGTTACATGTCTATACATAGCATCGACTTAACACCACTTAGCTATGTTAGAAGAAATTGAGTATTTTGTTCAATTTTTTCTTAAAATAGGGCAATTATATTATTTTTCTCTTCAAATAACCACCCTCGTGGACACCCTATATTAACATCGCGTATAAGTAACTAAAGTGGTCTAATTTTAAAAATGTAAATGTCTAATCGATATTTTTTTATCCCATAATGTAAAGTGAAATTTTTTGAATGGTTCTATACAAAGAATGTAGGGTGATATTTTAGTTGGTAAACATAATAAATGTGCCTTTTCTAATAAAGCCCTTACTTTTCGCTCACATCATTCAATGGGGACACACCACATTATCTTCTATGGCTTTAACAAATTTTTATAAATCCATTATTCAATTAATTTCACCTTACATTGGGATAGAAGGAGTACCTTAATTCTTGTCATAAATGATACACTACGAAATTTAGTTTACTATATAAAACAATACATTTAGCCCAAACATTATTCAAAATTAATTTGTTCCCGTAAACAAGTTTTAGGAACGGAATTTGACTCATTGATGATCGATCCCTAACTCATAAATTAAATCATAATCCACCCACTGTGTTGTCCCATTTGCTTACACATGTAAGTTTCACCTAGTTTCACTGAGCTGTATAAACATCTCCCCAAGTCTGGCTAATGTAACCATAAGTGGAGATCAAATTGTTTTTCACAATTTAAGTGAACATCAATGTTGTAAGGACCAGACTGGACAGTCTGACCGGTCTAACATTCAATCGCTTCATATTTGGATTCAATAGTTATCAATTTGACCGTCATTTCAACCCCAAATCTAGAGCGATTCAACTGTGTTGAACCATGACCAGAAAGCTTGACTTGTGGTTGGCCGAAAACAAAATTTGCTATTACACACATAGGTCGAAATAGCATTGCCCACTGGCCACTTGCATTGCGTATCCTTTATAAATTCTCTTCCTCCCTCCACTCTCTATTTGTTTCTCATTTCAACTCTTCCACCTACCCCCCACCACCTTCATTTCTCCCGCCGCCGCCGCCGCCGCCGCCGTCTCCTCCGCCGTCAACTCACAAATGGGTTTCGACAAGATCAAGGTTGCCAACCCCATCGTCGAGATGGACGGTACCTTTCTCTCTTTCTCTCGATCTCATTCCTTCAACATCATATCATCATTCTCTTCATGCCCTTCTTTCCATGCATGTTCCACACATGGGCCCCACCCTTCCATTCTATTCTTATTTCTTTTCGTGAATATTTGATTTGATCTGCTGATATACGTTTCTGAATGAAATCTCCATGATTTTTTATTTGGTATTTTTGTTGATTCTAATTGTTTTGATCTGGTCTGATAATAAACGATGTGTCAGTTTCACTGAAAATTTGTTTTCCAGTTCTAAAGTAACAACTTTTCCGTGTAAAAGACTGTTTTGTATTGACTATTGACACAAATAATGAAAAATGCAATCTTTTCAATTTGATCTATGCGTATTGCATGACTGATTACATTTTTCTATTAAAAAATCATTGCTTTTCTTACTGCTTTCTTTCTGATTGCTGAACTGTAGGAGATGAAATGACTAGAGTTATCTGGAAGTCAATCAAGGATAAGGTAAAAAAAGATAGCATCTTTGCTCTTAATGTGACAAGCAATGTACATTTTTGGATTTGTCTTGATTTGATTCTAACTTTGTTCTTGGCAGCTCATTCTTCCATTTCTGGAGCTGGACATTAAGTATTTTGACTTGGGCCTTCCTTACCGTGATGAGACTGATGATAAAGTTACTGTTGAGAGTGCAGAAGCTACTCTTAAGTATGTCCTTTATGTTATTTGTTGACCTGTTAGGCCTTCTACTTTTGCATCTAATGATTTGTTTAGTCTTTGTGATTTAGAAAAGGGCCAAACTAGTTCTAGTCCCCACTTGGCGAGGGTACTGGGGAAGGGAATATACTAGGCAGCCTTACTTATGCTTTATGCATGGAGGTTGATTCAAATCCACGACCTCAGACCCCACGACAAGCATACTTACCGTTGAACCAAGTTCGCCCTTCACTCTTTGTGATTCAAATGATTGAAAATTTTGGCGCTTTTCGTTACTAAATTTTTGAGGCATGAAGTATTGGTTTGCTTTGAAGTTATTCTTTTCCAAGTTTATTTTCAATATTGTAGGATTAGAAAGAATGTTATGCATGCAACTTATTGTGGGTCATATGCAGAGAAAATTTATGCTGTGATAACTTTTTTAAGTTTATATTTCTGTATATTTTGAGTGCTGGACCATAATTTTGAATCTTTGGTGGGGTGATTAAACAATTACTTTCTACTTTGTACTTGTTTCCCTAATGATTGCTCACTGTTTTACAGGTGCAATGTAGCAATTAAGTGTGCAACTATTACTCCAGGTATTGTTGCTGGGTCTATTTTTCCCTGACAGAATTTCTTATCCATAAATTCACAAACTTACATTGACAAAAGTGAAAACGGGGATGCCCTGCAAATAGTGTTTTTATTACTTGTTATGGAATTCGCCAACTCAAGGAAGGTGATAGATGACAGCAGCACTAAAACTTGTGGTCTTTTTGTTGGACAGATGAAGCTCGTGTCAAAGAGTTCAGCCTGAAGAGTATGTGGAAGAGTCCAAACGGCACAATCAGGAACATTTTGAATGGTATTAAACTTTCATTCAGGGTTATTATATGTTAAATGCTAGGGACTACATGATTATGTTTATTGGTTGTATTTGGTGGGTGGCAATTTATGTTGGTTTATTATTGATTACGCTGTTGCTAAATTCTTCTAGGAACTGTCTTTAGAGAACCAATTCTTTGCAAAAACATCCCTCGGCTCGTTCCAGGTATTAATAATGAATTTTGTGTTTCGCTATGTGTTCTTGATTTATGGAAGTCGAATATTCTAATGATTCGATTTGACAGGCTGGAATAAGCCAATTTGCATTGGAAGGCATGCTTTTGGTGACCAATATCGGGCTACTGACGCTGTCATTAAAGGAGCTGGCCAATTGAAGCTAGTGTTTGGTATGCACTCTGCTTTTATATGGGTCTTTCTTGTTATCATATATCTGTTACTGTATATTTTAATTTCCATTAGTTTGTCATATGCATGTCATTCCTTCCTTCTTCCTGGAAGATCAGTATCTATTTATTATGTTACCTAGTAATAGTATTGTTACTCATGTTTTCCTTGTTCTTGCAGTTCCAGAAGGGGAGGGTGAGAAGACTGAGCTAGAGGTTTATAACTTCACTGGTGAAGGTGGTGTTACACTAGCCATGTATAACACTGATGAGGTTGGTATACAGTTTCCTTTGCTAATTTAATTGGGTAGAGTTCACTGATTTTGTGGGTTACTAATACTCTTTTATCTCTGTCCCATTTCATTTCGATGGTTACAGTCTATCCGTGCATTTGCTGAGGCTTCCATGTCGACTGCTTATGAGAAAAAATGGCCCCTATATCTTAGCACAAAAAATACAATCCTTAAGAAGTATGATGGAAGGTATGCAAAAGCTGGGTGTTGTTTTCATTTCAGGCAACAAATTTGCAATTATGGTTTTGCAGTAATTTGATTTGGCGCTGTGTCATTTTGCCCTGTTTAATTAAATTTTTGTTAACTTACTGGTTGAAGGTTTAAGGATATTTTTCAAGAAGTTTATGAGGCCAGCTGGAAATCTAAGTATGAGGCTGCTGGTATATGGTAAGTGCAGAAATGCTTCGATATTGTAAACAATTAATAGAATTATTCTGTATCATACATTTACTGATTACATTGATCTCATCGACTTGAAGGTATGAGCACCGGCTCATTGATGATATGGTTGCATATGCTCTCAAGAGTGACGGAGGTTATGTATGGGCATGCAAAAACTATGATGGAGATGTTCAAAGTGACTTCTTAGCTCAAGGTTTGTGCGATATCCTTTGTTCACCTGTGTTATATTCTTTCTCTACTATACTTTTCTTTGGGTGGCTTATACCTTTTTACATTGTTTAGGCTTTGGATCACTTGGTCTGATGACATCAGTGCTTGTAAGTATTATTTTTAGTCCTTATACATTTGTTGTATCGTATTCTCTTATAGTTAGTATTCACATCTCTGATTTACTATTTCTGTTCTTAATGATCATTGATTTTGAGGCTTCTTGGTATTTTCATGCTTGTACAAAACTGAAAACACGGATTGGTTTCAGGTTTGCCCTGATGGAAAGACCATAGAAGCAGAAGCAGCCCATGGCACAGTTACGCGTCATTTCAGGGTTCACCAGAAGGGAGGGGAAACTAGTACAAATAGCATAGCCTCCATCTTTGCTTGGACCAGAGGCCTAGCCCACAGGTATTTAACTGCAATCATACTGCACTGCTGAGTGCTTTGTTGCTTTCTTCGTGTATTATACACCTATAATGTTTTATTTGATTGAGTGAGAAATTAAAATACATATTTATTCTCAGGGCCAAGTTGGACGACAATGCCAGACTCTTGGACTTCACTGAAAAGCTAGAGGCTGCTTGCATTGGAACAGTAGAATCTGGGAAAATGACCAAGGACTTGGCACTCATTCTTCATGGATCCAAGTATGTTACCTGTCAATTTGTTGCCACAGTTGCCAAATTTGTATTTCCAGTAGGCATAGATTAATTTTTCACTTAATTTCATGTGCAAGCAGGCTTTCCAGGGAGCATTATCTGAACACTGAGGAGTTCATCGATGCCGTGGCAAATGACCTTAAAGCCAAACTTTCTGCTTAAGGTCTATAGTCTGGTAATTTGCATTCCATTTCCCTCCATAATGAAGCATGATATTTTTGCTGTTTTAAAAAGTTTATGATATTTTATTTCAAAGCATGAAGAAAACATTGTAATGTTGATGGAAGTAATGTATAGCTTTATCATTCTATCACTTACCACGTTTTCCTATGCTTTCTGTGTCAGCAGTGCTGTTAATTGTTCTTGGGCCTCGTTTCTGTTGTGTGGGAGTCATGAAAATTTGTCTAACTAGCTATTATTTTCGTGGCAGTTGTCAGATGGGTGAGGATTGTGAAACAGGAGGAGGTCATACTCATTCAGTTGATGTTATATTGTGGGGGGGAAAATAAAAGGAAGGAAAAGGATAATTGGTCTCTAATATTTGGGCCCTTTTCCTCCGTGTTGGATGGAAGATATGGGGTTGATTATTAGCCCGAATTGCAACAGTCTTGTGTAATTTCTATTGATGCCCTGGAAATGGATTTTGCCTTATTTATGCTGATTTTGCTAGCTTGCGTGTTTGCTTAATTCCGCTTATGACTAACAACTACTAAATTGTTGTGATTAACTGATTATTAAAATTTAAATTATAAATATGTATTTTGTTTAGGATTAAAAGATTATTCACAGATTCAAAGGAGATTATAACTTAAATCAAACTACATTTAATCAAACTTAAATCAACTACATTTTGTGTGCAGAAGAACTTGCATATTTATGATATCCTCTATGTGATATTAACATTAAAACGAAATGCAACATAATTATTAAATATAGTATTTAACGTATGATAGATGCCTTGTGCTGCGAACACATTAGAGACTCTAACTGTAAATTTTTTCTTCTATACATGATGGAAACATTGTGATTGATAACGAAGATCAAAGAGAATTTGGAAGTGTACCGCATCTACCATATTGTGATATTTACACGCGTATAATTTTAAATTATGACAACTCCACACGTATAATATTAATATCTACCAAATATCGATGTAATTTTCTTTCATCGTCTATTCTAATTTGGTCAACATTGAAATGAAGTAACAAACGAACAAAATGACAACTCAACTATGAAAGAGGACATGATGGCTGATGCATAAATAAAGGTTACTATATATAGAGCATAGACTTTAAGTGTCAATCGGTTTTAGCTGCGAATAAGTCGCCTAGCTAGCATATTTTTCATCACTATATCATTTCATGCCATATCATTGTAACATCACATTTCAAACCCAATTATTTCTTTTCTTCCACCGTGATCTTCCTTGTGCATTAAGAGATGGTTTTGTCAGAGGCAACCAACGAGTCAGAGGCAAATGATTCCATTGATTCAATGTTTGCATCAAGGTATGTGAGAGTGTCACTGCCAAGGTTCAAGATGCCGGAGCATTCGATACCGAAGGATGCCGCATACCAGATTATCAACGATGAGCTCATGCTGGATGGCAATCCAAGGCTCAATCTTGCCTCCTTTGTCACAACATGGATGGAGCCTGAGTGTGATAAGCTCATCATGTCCTCCATCAATAAGAATTACGTGGACATGGATGAATATCCTGTCACCACCGAGCTCCAGGCACTTCTCTTTCTAATAACTTCTTTCTCAAGCATTTATAATTGGGTTAATGTGGAAAAATACATATATACTTTCATTAAGTGTCTCCAACAACATAATGCAAGCTTTTTAAAAGTGTAAAATCATTCCGTAAAAAATGTGGTTGTGATTAAATATAACTTAACATGTTACATGACTGTGTTTTTACGTATAAAAAAGATGAGTAAAGCAAGTTAGGCGTAGCTAAAAAGTCTAAATTTCATATGTACAATCTAGATTTGATTTCTGAAAAAACTTATAACAAATGTAAAATCTAAAATTAAATCTAAACCGTCAAGATAAGATCTAGATGATCTTAATACGCCTAGCTCTCCCTACTTATCTTCTTGACGAGTGGGAAAACTAGTTCCAACATATTACACATACATATACAAAAGTAGTGTATGTCCTATCACAAAATATTTGGTTATGTCAATATCTGAGTGTCATGTTGGTGTTGACATAAATGTTGCTCTCACATGGTCACAGGTTCAAGTAGACATGATGATGAGAAATAAGAGGAGAATGAAGAAAAAACATATTTGGTCTTAACATTTTTACTCTCAATTTGAATGTTTTTTGTATCACTGAACATCATATGTTATGCTAGTGGAAGCATTTTTGTTAGTTTGCGTATTTTTACAACGTAATCATTTATAGTTTTGTACACAAGGTAACATGTATGAGGAGTGTTGAGTAATGATTGAGATTTAATTTCATATTGCAGAATAGGTGTGTCAACATGATAGCTCGCCTATTCAATGCACCACTTGAAGAGTCAGACACAGCGGTAGGTGTTGGCACAGTTGGCTCATCAGAGGCCATCATGTTGGCCGGCTTGGCTTTCAAGAGAAAGTGGCAGAACAAAAGAAAAGCAGAAGGAAAACCCTTTGACAAGCCCAATATTGTCACTGGTGCTAATGTTCAGGTCTGTCACACATAATTTGATCCATTTATGAGTATTTGAAAGCATTGATCATGTTTTTTATATATAATGTTATAAATGTTCATAATGTGATGTTCAGGTTTGTTGGGAGAAATTTGCTAGATACTTTGAAGTGGAGCTGAAAGAGGTAAAGCTAAGGGAAGATTACTTTGTAATGGATCCTGAGATTGCTGTGGAAATGGTGGATGAGAACACCATTTGTGTTGCTGCCATCCTTGGTTCCACCCTCAATGGAGAATTTGAAGATGTCAAACGCTTAAATGATCTCCTCACTGAGAAAAACAATGAAACTGGGTATATATATCCCTTTCCCTTTGCTTTCACTTTATAGTCTCTTGAAACAGACACTTAATCTAAGACTTCAACTATGTTACAAGTTCAGTATTATCCTTGATAGGCTGGACCTAGAGACAAATGATCATTTGTATCTGATTTGATTAGAATCAAAACATTAAGCAAGCAACCCATTAGCTAGCAACAGACCCTTAAAAGGAACTCAAATCTACGACGATTTAGTCCTTGACTTACTGAGCTGAGAGATATCATGAGTAGTAAAAATAAAAGAAAATTAGTAAGCAACATCAAATTAGGAAACTAATCAGTATTAACTTGCTGATTGTTACTTGGAGGATAAGTAAGTAGAAATTACACATTTCTTGCTAATTGGCCTGATTTCCCCTACCATAGAGGATTTTAATTTTCCTGACCCAACTCCACTGTATATTATGTTTATTTTCTTTGGAACTGAGGTATGGAAGTAAATGTGGCAGATGGGATACTCCAATTCATGTGGATGCAGCAAGTGGTGGATTTATAGCACCATTTATATATCCAGACCTTGAATGGGACTTTCGCTTGCCACTAGTGAAGAGCATCAATGTGAGTGGGCACAAGTATGGACTTGTCTATGCAGGCATTGGTTGGGTCATTTGGAGAAGTAAAGATGATTTGCCTGAAGAACTCATCTTCCACATTAACTACCTTGGAGCTGATCAACCCACCTTCACCCTCAACTTCTCCAAAGGCATAATAATTTATATTCACCCGGATCAATTAAATTCTCACCATTTCAGTTTCACACATAGACCTGAAATCTGATTCTAATATAATCTTCCTTAAATGCAGGTTCTAGCCAAGTCATTGCTCAGTATTACCAACTCATCCGCCTAGGCTATCAGGTACTTCTTCCATTTTTAAATATATGACTTATTTACTCAACTTGATTAAATTAAAAATATTAGTTAAGTTAGTTAATGTGGCGTTTCTTTATCTGAAACATTCTAATCATTTTATTTAATTTCCAACACATCTCATACTTGATGAGGGAAATTAACAAAAACTATAAAAATGTAGGGTAGGATTGAGAGAGATTTCCTAGGAAGACCTTATAATACAGTGGAGTACATACTATGATGTGACCAAGCCAAAGAATCAAACCATTATGTACGTTTGTTGTAATTTACTTGTGATCCAAGCAAATCCAAAAATATGGGTTTTAATATTGCACAATGTCAAAGTGCAATCGATATGATTAACCGCTACTAGCAGGATAAGACTAATATTGTTTGTATTGTTACCTAAATTGAGTTGTTATTTCATGTAGGGATATAGGAATGTGATGAGCAATTGCAGAGACAACATGATAGTTCTAAAAGAAGGATTGGAAAAAACAGAAAGATTCAACATAATATCAAAAGACGATGGAGTGCCATTGGTGGCATTCACTTTGAAGGATCGTGGCCACTATAATGAATTCCAAATCTCAGATTTCTTGAGACGTTATGGATGGATCGTGCCAGCTTATACTATGCCTCCTGATGCTCAACATGTTACAGTCCTAAGAGTTGTAATCAGAGAAGACTTTTCTAGATCATTAGCTGAACGTCTTGTGGTTGACATTCAGAAAGTGGTGCATGAGCTTGATTTGCTTCCTGGCCTGCCTATGTGTAGCAACACCGAAAGTGTTCCAAAGAAGAGTGAGGATGATATTCTAAGGGAAATCACTACTGTTTGGAGGAAGTTTGTGAGTGATAGGAAGAAGATGAACGAAAAGATGAATGGTGTTTGTTGAATTCGGTTTTTTTTTTTCTCATATTATTTATAATTGCTTTGAGGGGTGGACTTAACTCAACGGTGAACTTCGCTTGTCGTGGAGTTTGAGGCCATGATTTTGAATCAACCTATTTGTATAAAAGGCAGAGGTAAAACTACGTACCTAGTATATTCCCTTCTCAACACCCACATAAAGTCACAAAACGGTGTTGAATTGCCCATACATGTACTAAATAAATTATCAATTGACTTTTGGCTTATTGATTTTTGTTTAGAGACTTCAAAATGCTAGATAAATCACCTTAAAGATTTTATATCTAACATTTTTTCTCAAAGCTAATTTAACCTATTTAAAAACCAATACATCAATTAATTATATTTGACATGTTATAGTAAGTGGTTTCTTATGATTTTTAAATTATTAACTTTCTTAAAATTCGAAGATTTTAAACAAGTAAGCATATTTGATACAATCCCTTATTAAACTAGCTACAAGGACTAACTTTTAATAAAACTCGAGTATCAAAACTTTTCTTTAAAACTAGAGACATCAAAAATAAAATTGAGAAACCATAAATTATATTAACACTACAGTACATTCTTTCTTAGAAATCGGAATTACACATGGTTATTCATAGAAAAGGATAACACTACATGTATTATGTTCACAAGCACCTTTCAATCAACACCTTTTTTTTTATGGATTTGCATTGAAAAAACACAAACCAAACACAATCCCCATTTTATATCAGTGTCTTGAATTGGAAGACACGTTCCCCTTAACCACTGTGACGGCGCATGAAGCATTTGTGACCACATAGTTGCTTACACTGCCCAACAACAACCTGCAAAGAACCATAAAAACAAATTATGTAAATCACATTGGCCAGTGCCATGAAAAATTATGGTAATCCAAACGGCTCAATCAAGCTTATACCAGTTTTCATAATTATGTATTCACACATGATTTAGTTAATGAAATCCAAATAAATTATCAAATTTCTCAAAGTAAAATGTATTCAAATAGATGTTAACAAAAGCAGTTTCTAACCAATATCACTTGCGAAAATCATGATTGTCTAAAATGATAATTACCCATCACCAATTCAAACAACCACTAAAACCACATTAAATTATGAAAGTAGAATTATGATATTTTCCTTATATAAAAAAAAAGAATTATGATATTTCCATTTCAATGAGATGATCTCTATTACCTTTTGATGGAGCCCAATCCTCTGCTTCCAATTACAAGAGAATCAAGCTTAAGATCTTCAGCAGCAGCACACAACTTCTCCCTTGGATCTCCCCAATACACCTTAGCCACTACTTTCGCCTGTTTCAATTTCCACACCAAAGAAACATACAAATATTAAAGCCAAAGATAAGAAAACTATAATATAAAACAAAGCAAGAAACATAATCAAGTAAGAGTACCTCTTTGGTCCTAGCCACAGTGTCAAGAATGTCCAAAACTTCAGAGTCTCTCGCAATACCATATTGCTTAGTGAAATTAATCTCCTTCAACTCCTCCAGAGGCACCAGAGCTGAAAACACAAAACAAAAAAAAAATGTTAACATTTCATTAAGCATCATAGTACATGACACAAAATAGAGGAGAACTAAAAAATATGGCCATGTAGAAGCAAAAGGTGATAACTACTAACGTGAACCAGTGTCTTCAAAAAGCTGCTTTCTGGTGTGATCAGAATTAGGAGGTTGAACGTTGATGAGGATGATGAGATCTCCATTGTTGATGAGATTATCAACTGCCCATCTGAGAGCAAGTTTGCTGGTGGAAGAGTAGTCCATTGCAATGCCAACTCTACGTGACTTAGCCATTTTTTATTGATGATACTTATTTGATGAGAGATGGAGGATCGGATCACTTGTTGTTATATATATTGGTGAATTGGCGGCTATACTGTTTAAATACATGACATTATAGGCTGTGTTAGAATGTTCTTGAAGGAACTAGCGAGAATAGGTGACAGCTCTAATTCCATTATGAGGTGCTCTATTATTCCCTCAACAGGAATGGATTTGACATATTCTGTTCCGGGTTTTAGTAAATATGGTCACGGTAATTTGTGTGTATTCAATAATAGAGTATATTGCATGGTGGTGATAAAAAAAGATTCGAATGATTTTATGAGTTGGAGTGCATCTATTAAGGTAGAAATGCGTAAAGATGGCTTGGGCACGTATAAAAAAGGAATCGAATACAACGGAAGAAAAATAAATCAAACAATCAGGAACTCTATTAAAAGAGGTAGAAATGTTCTCTCTTTGAGGTTGTAAAGCAAGATCTTTAAATTAATAATATATTTAAGGACTTAATTACTAATGGATGGACAATAGCAACATTAGATGTAAGTAACCGATTCTACCTAATAAGATACCAAGACTTTGTTATTTATATACACATATATTGAGTAAGAATGAATTAAACTAATGCTACTTCAATTTTTAAAGTAAGATAAGATATACGAATAGTGTATGCATTCACTTTGGTTTCGTGTTAGATCTCAATCCACTTTGTATTTCAAGTTTTTTATTTGCTCTACAATTTATCTTCACTAATTATAGTGACTTCTGGGGCCAAACCCTCACTAACTATACTTATCAAGAGAGTTTTCCCGGAAAATAATTTGTAATGCAAATTATTATGTGAGTATTTTAACATTCAACACAACTTTTCTAGAAATGAGTAATTTAATTAATTTCTTCAATTTCTACAAATTAATTATTTACCTCATACGTAGAGGAATAGAGATCTGGATTTTCTAAGCCTCATTTTCTAAGCCTCCTCTTATCCTCACCCTCCATTTCATCCAATGGCTCACAATCTAGCACATATAACATTAAAATAAAAGAAAGAAAAAAAAGAAATGCATGTGATCTTTCTCCCACCATGGCAAAAAAAAAGATCTTTCTCTCACCTAACCGTCCACCCTCCTCCACCCCCCTCCAACCTGTCCATCCACCCCCTCTCTCTCATCGTCCCCTCCGGCGCCGACTATGGCGTCCTCGCCCACCGACCCCGCCTTGAACATTACCATCATTCTCATTGGTGCCCACAGCTTCAACGTTGTCGCCTCCAATCTGGTCGCCGGCGTCGCGCAGGAGTTACCAGATCGACGAGGGCGGCGCCGACATCTCCATGTCCGTTCCCATAGATGACGCCTTCGTCGTGGAGATGTCTGTTGGTTCGGGCGGCGGCGAAGGCGTCGCCGTGGAGACGTCGGCGGCTCACGTGTTATGGAGTTCGGTGAGGAGACGTCGGCGGAAGTGAGGATGACTGTGTGGACGTTGGAGGAGAGGTGAGGGTAGTGGAGGAGATGATTTGGGCGGAGGTGGGTGGTTGTGGAGAGAGAGACAGTGAGGGAGAAGGTGGAAGAGAGGAGAGAGAGCCCGGGGAGTGAAAATAGAAAGTGGGGAGAAGGATTATGGTGGAGTAGGGTGTAGGAGAGAGTACATATAGTTGTGAGCCATTAGATCAAATAGAGGGTGAAGATAAGGGGAGGCTTAGAGAGGCTTAGAAAATGGGGGCTTAGAAAATCCAGATCCAGAGAAATAGTAAACAAAAAAGGAAGGGAAAGTTGGCATGAAAGGCAGAATGACACCGAACCTTTGCTTTCCAAATGGAGTAATCAAGAAATTAACACCTGTTTATTGCATATGTCCTACCACTTGCCTCTATTAACTGTTTAGCATCTGATTCTTTACACCTCCACCTTTTGAACAATTCGCTTTTGAAACAAAAAAGTATGTGGGATTATTAGACATCAAAATATGCCTCACAGTTCAAAAGTTGCTTAAGAAGATATTTATAAATTATGCAGGAACGACTTCCTCACTTTCTTTTTATCTCTAGACTTCTTCTCCGTTTTTTTTTGCTTTATCTTATTCTCTCCTCCTTCTAGAGAAGATTATTCTCTTCCTCAAATTTGCGGATTGCCTTATTTGTTTTGTTACTTAAAGTTCCCTGGATCAGACACTATGCCTCAGGAAATTTTTAATTTATGTGTTGCGTTTCTTAAATATCATATTGCTGGACGTTTATTTTCTTCAGGAAGGAAAATAGTGGGTATATGCATCAAGAAATGATCAAAACCAATAAAAATTCGGCAATTGGTCTTATAAAACGAGATCAAAATCAATGCAACTTTGTAAATTAAAATATTGGCTAAATTAAATTATTACAACTTGTACATTTTATAAATAAAACTTTCATATTTAAAAAAAATTGAACTCATACCTTTTTAATATTACATAAAATCGAATCTTATGGATTGAAATAATTTTGATGGTATATCACAATCACACATGACCTTTCTCATATATGAAAACTTAATAGTTTCAAACCGATTTTTTTTCAAGGGAAAATTAATGAACAAGAGACACATTTATACCTAAACTTTAGATAAGGTAGAGACAAAAAACGACAAGTTGGGATTCTTGTTTTTTTTTGTTACAGTTGGGATTCTTGTTTTGCACTTAAAGGGTGAGGATGGAGATGGACGACCCCACTAGAGGTGGCTGCAACATCCACGTGGCATTTTAAATTAAGATGTAACACTGAATATTAAGACGTAATTTTGTTTCTTTCTGTTCATTTTGCCAATTCTACAAAAATTGAACCTTCTTTAATCTTCCCCTCTACTTTCCCTCCATTTTCCCTTTCACAATATGACATATAAATCGCCTTCAATAATTAAGATTTAATAATATTATATAATTGATGTCATGTCTCATCTCCTTCCCTCCCCCTTTCATATTTTGTTTTTAATCATGAAAAACATCTCAAGGATATTTGCCTTTTTTCACAATGCATTTAACATAGAAATTTTGTAATTAAGCTTAGGTTCACAAGCATTAAATACAGTGTTCCTATAGAAAACATGGAAAAATTTGGTCTTCTCAAGTGGTTTCAACTTTCAACTTGCATGCTAGTTAAAATTTATTCATGAATAAAAAAGTCAAAGGCTTTTTCAGTAGGATGGCTACTATCTCAATCAATAGCAGAGATCAATACATAGAAATGAAAATCTAGAAGGACCAATTTTCAAATATAGTCGGTAGCTCCAGTCTCATCATCTCTAGTGGAGAACAATAAAATTCATAATACCTTACCTAAGACAAAGAAATGTAACAAATCAGAAAAAAGAGACAGTCAGTCATTTGCTTAGTGTATGCACCAAAGAAAGATATTTTATAACGAATGAGAAGCCAAGATAGTGATGCTTTGAACGTGTCCACTATTGTTTTTACTTTTTTATCTTACACTAGCCGCTTCATGCAATTCTGAGTGGTATAGCTCATTTTTAAATTTTAGTTCGGATGAAATATCTCATTTTTATGCTCAATAGGATTTTCTAAAAATAAGACAACAGTTCTTAACAAATTCTGAGTGCAAGTCAGCATAGAAGAAACAGCACATAGATGTGATTCTCAGACACAAGTCTTCATAGAAAGTTACCTTGATATTTATCATTAGACTCTTGTATTGTACAATCTATGAAGGTTGTTCAACAACTTCATAGATGAATAAATATCTTGTATTCATTTCTCAAGAAATAAATAGACGCTCCTCAATATAATTAGACCAAAAACTTGTAGTAGTCATATTGTCACATAAATATTAATAATTTAATTAATGTGTCCCATTTATTAGTTTGCTCTGCATTGACTAATGTATGGTTAGGTAGGTGGGTATTTTCAGCATTTCAAAGGGCCCATTACAATTATTTTTCAAGAGCCTAAAAGGTGAAATACAGTAGTGTTTTTGTTCACATATAGGAAGCTTAAGTATTCAATAATTAGCCAGCATTACAGAGGAGCTGTGTCATACTTCACCAGCTAGTGTTCTCACTGCACAGCTTCCATGGATTTGGAGTCTGAAGCCATCCAGTCAGACACATATCTTGGTATTTGTGCTATTTCTATTAATTTCACTTGCCCTTTTTTCCATTTCTAGTTTATTTTTACTTGTTTGGTTACTTAATTTGCCTTGTCATCCTAGATGATGTAGCAGCAGAATCATGGTTTTTATGTGATCCTACTACTGGGTACCTTGAAGATGCTGTTTCTGGATGGGGTATTTGGTGCAACCAACAAAACTCATTACCCTACTTTCAGGATCAAAAGGTTGCATTTTGAATTTATATGTTCTCTACATTTTCCTAACTAGTTCACTTCATTACTAAAATTTCATATTCTTAGAAATCTGATATACTTGTATATAATTTACAGGAATCCCTTCATTTGGATGAACAGATAAATCTATTTCCATCTTGTTCAGCCACACCAGCCCAGTTCTTTGATGGTAAGCATTCCATCTTTACATCTTCAGTGTTGCTTCAGTCTGAGTAAAAACAATTAATTGGTCTTTGCCTTTGGCGTTTGGGAAAGGGTGATTGTTTTTCTGATTCTGTGGCCTATATTCTTTGCAATAAATGATCAGCCTAACATTTCTGACCTATATTTTGATTACTTTGCAGATAGTAATAAATTCAACATTAGTGATCAATCATCATCACAGAATATTATGCATGGAGTAATAATCAAAGATGAAGGTTCTCAAAGGAGCTGGGCATCTAGAGACTCAAATCAAAATTATGCTTCAGTCTCAAGTAATATATCACAATTTTGGTCAACCACCTAACTAATATTATTAGATTTAACATTCCTTTATTTCTTTTTCTCTTCTTGTTGTTTGAAAGATAATATAATGATGCACTTGCATGCTGTGTGCAGAAAATCAACGGAAGAACATAGCATATCCATTTGAGTTGGTGAAGCGTGGAGGAGTGGAAGGAGAAACAACACTAAAAGACATAAATGAACAAATAGTGATGAATCCAACAAAACCAATTCCACATCCTTTGCCACATTCAGTGACTTCTTCATTTTCAACTCGCACTTTTGGTATGTCAGGGAAAGCAGTGGTAGCCCTCACAAAGATTCACACCCAAGGTAGAGGTTCCATAACTATTATGAGAACCAAGGGTTAAGCTCAGACCTTACTCTTTGTAGTTTATGTATGTCTTAGTGTCCTTGTATAAAATTCCAAGCCAAACTCTGCATAGTTTATAAAAATTGAAGAACCATGTCCTTCAAAATTGAAAATTTACTTCCTAATCTAGAAGGACAGGGTTTGATAATGCTGCATGATGTTTTTTCTTTTTACTTAATCTTATGACCAGCAAATTAATCTTACTTTGTCTGGGCCAATTTTAGTTATTTTGATCTTGAGCCAATGCGATGTACGTGTATGTTTGTAAAATAAAACGTGAAAATGTTAGTGAGTTGGTCAGTGATGCGTAAGATAGAGGATGCATGATCCATGAATAACGCTTCTTTCTCTGCTTCCAATTATATGTCTAACACATACAAGCCACTCGTTCTGTCCCTCCCATAACACTATTATTAAGAGACTTCTCTCTAAGTTTGAAATTTCCACTGCTGTTTTTTGACTTCAATTACTCATCTAAGTTTATTAGAAGGAAAGATCAATTTCTTTTTATTGATTTTGTCTCCAATTACATGTGATCACATGTCTTAGTTATTATTCCACATTAAATGAAATAGGACACATAATATTTTGTCATTAGATAACTTGATGTTATGGATATAATTAACTTAATGTAAGTATGATTCTTATTAATTTATCGCGTTGAAGGTATATTTTTCTTTTTTTTATTACAATAAAGGTATATTTTTCTATTAGCTCTGATTTTATGAAATCCAACCTTTTTTAGACAAGTTTTTCTACTCACTCCACTTTTTTTCATTGATTGATTATTATTTGAGAATTCGACATTAACCTTAAATATGACATATTTTCTAATTTTTGTCAAATTCATTTCAAGTTTCCCACATTGATACTCAATCAACAATAATCAAGTGCAGGATGGAGAGTTATTCATCACTAAAAAGGAAGATGATTATGTTGTTTTAGAAAAAAAGAATGTTATAAGGAAAAAGACAAATAAAGTCTTCCCAATTGGTAAAAGGACAATTAAGGTTGCTAAATTGTAAAAAGGACAAGTTGGGTCATAAACATCTAATACACATTAACAAATTTGTGAGAAAAGACTCAAATGCCCTTAACAATTTGAAATTGGAGATGGTGGAGTGAGAATTGAATGGTGTGTTTTGTGAGAGTGGGGTAAGTGTGTGTTTTTAAGGTATTTGAGTCATTTGTCCAAATTTATTAATGTGTATTAAGTGCTTATGACACAACTTGTTCTTTTTACAATTTAGCAACCTCAATTGTCCTTTTACCAATTGGGAATACTTTATTTGTCTATATCAATTAACTTATTCAATATCCTTAATCTAATCAAATTACTATATAACAATGTTGTCCTATATTTATTATATGAAAGAGAATTATTAATATTGATAGAATGATTATGTAAGTAATATCTTGCATATATTTTCAAATTGTGTTTGTACATTTGTATGTACACTTGTTATTTTATTGTACTTTTGAGTGATTAAATTATTGATCATGTGATATATTATACGATAAATCTCTACGAAAATGTAGCTTTGCCGATTTGGTTGAACAAATCTAGTCCTTTATAAGATAGGATCTTCTTTTTTCTACCGTTGATCAGTAATTTGACATAGCATTATTATGTTTTCATGAAGAAGGATAGATGAAGAAGTTCTCGATTATTTATAACATTTTGATTAATTTGGTATCCGATGTTTTTGTTGAATAATATTTGTGAAGTATACGAACAACTAGAGTATCCGAATTGAGATTTTGTTATCAAAATAGTTAAAAAATTCTTCTAAAAATCCTTTTAAATAAGATGGGATTGGAACATTGGGCTATGGTTGAAAGTTCTTGTTATGAAGGAGCGTACGTTATCGGTGGCATAGGGGGACAAAGGCAGCCCACAATTGAAGATTTTGACACCTTCCTGCCTTAGCCTAATTTATTTTATTTTATTTTATTTTTGACTCGATCTCTGTCGTATACGTATAATAGTCATACTGAAAAAATTATAATAAACGAAAGTGATGAAAATAAGAGATTTGGTGCATCTCTGAATTACACAATTTGAGATTAAAAAAACGTTAATAAGCAATGGTGATTTTAAAGGAAAAAAAGACAGTCCACGTGCCCTTTTCAGTCGTTGAAAGATTACAATAGGAATTCTGACCAGGAAAAAGATTAGAATTGGAACACCAATTTTGGGGTCCTTATTCACCCAAATCATAATTAAGAATATAAGGAAAAGAGGCAGTGCTTCTGACGTGGCAGCATCCTCCAATTGACGCATCGCTTGATAATGAACGATATTCCCAACCAATAAAAAAATACGCTGAGAATATAATTTATTCTTTTAGTTGTAAATTTTAATTTCACTCGTGACAAATAACGTATGGAACACATAAAGAAACACAAAAGACCATAAGAAATGTCATTTTTTGAGGGAAAATTAATTTGAGGTCCCCACAAGGGACTTAATATTAGAAAAGTCTTAAAAGTTGAAAAAATTAATGTAGGGTCCCAAGGGACCTCACTTTAATATACTTGAAAAGTGAAAAGTTACTGGACAAACCTTGTGACAAGTTACTGGATACGCTTGATATAACTCTTTGGGCAAATCTTGACAAGTTACTCGACACATGTTAATTTTCCCAACTTTTGGGACTTTTCAAATATATTAAAGTGAGGTCCCTTGGGACCCTACATTAATTTTTCAACTTTTAAGACTTTTCTAGTATTAAATCCGGGGAACTCAAATTAATTTTCCCTTTTTTTAATAAATCAATCTCTGCCGACAGGGGAGCGGGCTTGTCTTTGGACAAGACAACTTTGTTAAAATCAACTGATATTAAAAATTTATATAACTTCTAAACATTTATTTTTAATTGGCATGGTTTTCCCCCCAAAAATTTGGCACCGTTAACTTAGCTAAGGTAATGAGCAATTTTATTCTTTACCTCTATAATATTAACAATCAGCATCAGCTTTTTTATATTCAACATGAATTTTTCAAGAGTAGACATAATAAATTCCTACATTTTAAAACTTTAAAAGTGATTTTAACCATTTACCTTTTTAATATAAATAATCACTGTCAACTTTTTCATAATCAATGAAAATTCTTTTTTTTTTGATAAAAAGACAAAATGATATTAATTAGGAAAAAATATTACATAGTTCTGATAATGTCTTTAAAAGGAAAGTTAAAAGTAGTACATAGGTTAACAGGAAGTATCAATGAAAATTCTTTAATAGAATAGAACAGTGCTATGTTTTTAAACTTCATTTTAACTTGAGAAAACTTCTGACATAAAATTGATATTGAACGAAAATTTCCTTTGCTAACCCAATAAGATATGATTATTAGCATAGTACAAACATAGCTTGATTATATACTATCTCCGTTCTTAAATATAAGATCACTTTGACTAATTTGGAGAGATTAAGGAAGGCTTTCCAATGAATTAGAATTACATGATCTTCCCAAAATACCTCTCACTTAAATTTAAAGGACAAATAGGGATTTGAGAGAGAAGTGAGGGAGCTAAGAAGTATAGGGGTAATTTGGACCAAAATTGAGACAAAATAGAAAGTGATATTATATTTAGGAACTTATCCACTTCTCCAAAGTGATCTTATATTTAGGAATAGAGGGAGTATCTTGTATCTCGATCAAAAACAGTCCAATCCTTTGGGCATATTTCGAAAAGCAATGTTAGTTATATGATTGTGTTAGCCATACCTATGTTAAATATTTGGGACTTGGGGACTCTAAATTACTCGATACTTTTTCCTTCAATTTCTAAGATAAGAAACTCTTTTTAATTCCAAAAAAATTTCAGGCACCATGTGAAAGTTTTGTTTGGTAACTAATAAATAACACATCTTTAGAAAATTTTAAGTAATCAACAAATCTAGTCTATATAGTCTAAACAAGATCTACATCTAAGGTAAAAAAACAAGATATATATATCATATAGAAATTTATATATCTCACTCTTCTTCTTTTCTTCTTTGTTTCTCACTTATAAATACTCTTCCGTTCGTAAATATAAGATCATTTTTCCTAATTTAAGTAGATTAAAGAAGTTAGTTAATTTAGTTATTTACACATGATATTACCAATTTATCCCAATTATATACCTTTATCTTCACCCTCTCTCTCTCACTTGTTATTTTACATAAGCATAAGGTTAATTTGGAAAAAAATTTGAGAAAAGTTACGAAGTAATCTTATAATCAAAAACAAATTGAATTTCAAAAGTAATCTTATATTCAGGAACGGATGGAGTATCTTTATCTCCATGTGCCAGGTAGGATTAATCCTTAGCTCTTTTTTTATACAAGACTAATCCTTATTAGCTCTTAATAATCATTTTCTTTTATGAGTACAATTCCACACATATATATATATAGGAAAAAACTTACCTCAAGTACTTGACCTCAATTACATCCAATACCCAATAAGAATTTGACACATGTCCAACTAACCCCATACACAACTAACACATGGAGGAGAGAGTAAAGAAGGAAAAAGTGGTGTGAGTTAATTGGACATGTGTCAAATTCTTATTGGCTTACTGGATGTAATTGAGGTCAAGTACTTGAGGTAAGTTTTTTGCATATATATATATATATATATATATATATATAGAGAGAGAGAGAGGTAGTTAGTTAGTTAGTTATGGCAAAGGAATGAAGATTCCATTAGCTGTGATTCTGTTACTGTTACACTCCCTACTCCCCACCACCACTCTCAATAACTCTCACAGAATCCATTGATAGATAGATAGATAGATGGGAATGACGTCATCATCATCATCATCATCATCAGTGATTGTTGGCGCCATTTTCATCTTCATGCTCTGCTTCTGCGTATCACACGTCACGTGTGATGAAACGGACCATCGTTACAAAGCTGGAGATCACGTTCCCTTTTACGCCAACAAGGTGGGCCCCTTCCACAATCCCAGGTCAATTCCCTTCCTTCATTTTATTTGACTTTGCGTTGACTCATTTTCCACTTTCTCTCTTGTCTATATCTATTAATATATGTCCGCGTTATTATCACATTGCTTAAATTTCATTATTAGTACAGTGTAATGTAATGTTATTACTTTGAATAAAGCCTTCATTTCTGCTTCTTCTCTTTTAATCATCAAATATGCTTGTTACTCTCTTCTTTTCTAAATTTAACATCACTTTCACATTTCAATTTCAACTTGTTACTAAATATACGATCACTTTCTAATTTTTCCTAATTTTTCCCAAATTAACCCTAATGATGATTATCTTTAGTAACAATCAAGAGATGAAGAGTCGGGATAAAAGTTTATGGTTAGGATAAATTGGTAATATCATGTGTTAATAACTAACTTAACTAACTTATTTAATCTAATCAAATTAAAAAAGTGATACTTATATTTAGGCATGGAGCGAGTATTTGATTATCAGAAGGAAGGAAGTTCTAACTTGATTGATTCGCTTCATTTTAATTCTGACTGCATCCATTATAACTGTCAAATCTCGAAATCTTTAAGATTGATCGATGACGTCAGCTGGATAGGCTTGGTTTTTTTCTATTGCTAATTTATATAGGAAAAAAATTTATCAAAAAAAAAATTTATATAGGAAAAAAAGTATGTATTGTTTATTGTGGATTTAAAACAATTTACTCACAATTAAGTTGTCTCCAGTTATGTCTTGTAATGCATTGATTTTCATTGAATAGAACATGAATGTCTCCTAAATCGTGTTTGCATGCATTAAATTACTGTCTAAATGAGATTGAAATTGAAGAAGTCAATTTTTAATATAGTAGGGTGGGTAACATTGGTGGTTTGTGTTTTTCATTGTTTCATTGATGATTAAATTTCATTCAAAGTTAGTTAAATGTATTTTTCCATCACAGTAGATGATGACTATGCTGATTTTTTGTGTTTCTCTTCATTTTATGCCAACAGTGAAACGTACAGATATTTTGACCTTCCCTTCTGCTTACCAGGTTGGATTTATGATGCTAATATAATGATATTTCTGTTTAGTGTTTTATTTTGGTCCTCCCCTATTTGTAGTTACCAGTTGTTTAATGCAGATCGTGTTGAAGAGAAGAATGAAGCTCTTGGAGAAGTTTTGAGTGGAGATCGATTAGTTGTTGGTCCTTATACACTGCCCTTCCGAGCTGATAAATATCACAAGGTTCTTTGCAAAAAGAGGCTGAACACAATTCAAGTTTCTCAGTTCCGAGCTGCTATCTTGAAGGATTATTCTTATCAAATGTTCTATGATGACCTACCCATCTGGGGCTTCATAGGAAAATATATCACTAAAGAAGGCCAAGATGGTGAACACAGCTTATACAAAGTTTATCTGTTTAGGCACCTCCATTTTAGAATCCTTTATAACAAGGATCGCATCATTGATGTTGTGGTACGTAGTGACCCAAATAAGCTAGCGGACCTGACAGATGGAGGAGAGGTAGATGTGGACTTCAGCTATTCTGTCAAATGGTTGCAAACAGACACTCCATTTGAGAAGAGAATGGAGAAATACTCACAGACTTCTACAATGCCCCATCAAATGGATTTTCATTGGATTGCAATCGGCAATTCCTGTATGATTATAATAATCTTGGCTGCATTTCTGGCCGTAGTTCTCATACGTTCAATTAAAAATGATTTTGTTAGGTAAGAATAACTCTCACCAATTTAACATGTGTCTTGCCTGCTCTCATGAATTGAATTCTTCCAATTTATGGCACTGACATGAGTCATGACCACAAATTATATAGGGTTGCGCGTGATGAGGAGATGGGTGAAGACCAAATAGAGGTAGGATGGAAACGCATTCATGGTGATGTCTTCAGGTACCCAAGATACAAAACTTTGTTTGCAGCAGCTATTGGGACTGGCAGCCAGCTAGCGTCACTGTGAGTGTTATCTTGCCTCCATTTCAATCATTCATTTTTGGGCGAAGGTGCAAAAAATATACTAAACTTTGCCCCTAGGAGCGTTTCTAATACTAAAGTTTCGCGAGGTTTAAAAAGAGTATCCAACTTTGGGTTCATGTGCAAAAATAGTATTTTCACTTAAGGGAGATAAAATTTAAAAATGAAAAGACTCTTATGCCCCTTGTTATATTGCAGAAGAGAACAATTTAATGAGGGATATAAGAATCATTTTATATCTGAATTTTATTTTTCTTAAGTGAAAATACTATATTTGCAACTGAACCCCAAGTTTGATACTATTTTTGCGTCTCGCGAAACTTAAGTATTAGAAATGCACTTTTAGATAAAGTTTAGTATCATTTTACCTTCGCCCTTCATTTTTTGAGTTATATTTTTTCACCTTTTTTTCTCTTTTAACATGCATTTTTGCTTCTGCTGTCAGTGCAATCTGCATCTTTATACTGGCTCTAGTTGGTGTTTTCTATCCATACAACAGGGGATCTCTGTTAGCCGCACTACTTATCATACATGCTCTAACATCAGGCATTGCGGGTTTCATTTCAGCTTCCTTCTATTGCATGCTCGAAGGACAAAACTGGGTAAATTCTCACCTTCTGGATGCCATGTAACATTTTTGCTTCCTTCTAACACTTCTTTGGCAACTTATTTTAGTCCATTACTAATATATGTGCAAGAATGTCAATCAGTTTTGCCCATAAATAATTCTGTCATGGCTCTTTCTGTTCCATGTCTGAATTGAAGATTCCACCAAATGATTCCGTCTTTATTCTATCTTGCTGATTTTGAAACTTGATTCAACATGAGTCTCCCCATGGATCACATACTTACGTATAGTAACTGATAAAACAATTTCATTTTGATGCCATAGTTCCCCTCCTGGTTTTGGCATCCTCATAGCAATGAAATTATTAATCCAAAGGCGGCATACTAACCTATGAAATGTTGGTTCTATGGCTTGCCAGGTGATGAATTTGGTGTTGACTGGAAGCTTGTTCACTGGACCTTTATTTTTGATATTCTGCTTTCTCAATACTGTTGCTATTGCCTATAACTCCACTACAGCACTCCCATTTGGAACAATTGTGGTTATTTTTCTAATATGGATACTTGTAACGTCACCATTACTAGCATTGGGGGGAATATTTGGTAGGAACAGAAAACCAGAATTTCGAGCTCCTTGCCGCACCACAAGGTATCCCAGAGCAATCCCCTCTCAACCATGGTACCGAGGGACTCCTACTCAGATGGCTCTGGGAGGGATTATTCCTTTCTGTGCCATTAACATTGAGCTCTACTACGTATTTACTAGTGTTTGGGGTCACCAGATTTATGCCATACATGGCACGCAGTTCATTGTATTCATCGTTCTCTTGGCTGTCACTGCTTTCTTCACTACGGCATTGACTTACCTTCAGCTTTCTGCCGAGGACCATGAATGGTGGTGGAGGTATGGTTACTGTTTTTGTTCAATACAATAGCTATATATTCCTTCATAAACAAGTTAATCACTTAAGTCTTGCAACAAGTTAGCAGCAGTATGTAATATATCCCAATTGCTTGCAACCATATCTTGTCATATAAGTTGTCTTCTTTTGGTTACCTAAGGGTATTCCCACTCGCGGGTCAAGTGGGACTAAACCCTCGCTATCATATAGGATTATAGGTTGTCTTCTTGTGGGACTGTAGTGATTAAATTACTTATCCACAACAATTCTCTCTCTCTTCCATACTCCTTTATTTAAATTCTATATGGCTAACTTCTGTGCTTTTGGGACGAAACTAGGTCCTTCTTCTGTGGTGGATCAACTGGATTGTTCATATTTGGCTACTGCTTGTATTACTATTTTGCCAGATCAGATATGTACGGTTTCATGCAAACCTCATTCTTCTTTGGCTACATGGCTTGCATTTGTTATGGTTTCTTCCTCATGCTCGGCACAATCGGATTTATACCTTCTTTAATATTTGTCCGTCGCATTTATCGCTCTGTCAAGTTAGATTGACAAGAGATCCAATGGCTTCCACCTCAGAAGTCTTCTGTTCATAATTTTGAAGCTTAAATACGGAAACCTCTCACACATCCTACGGTTGCTAGAGATATTAGGACTAGCTTTCCAAGTGCTACAACGCTCAAAGCGTTTCTTCTTCTTTCTGATTCTTTAAATCAATATCTCTATGCTTACTTAGACAGTTGATATTAGAAAGAAGATAATTGATCGGTACAGTTGTACACAAAAGAATGCTGGTAAATAACAATACAAAAAAACCATCATTACTTTTCAGTCTTCATTTCCATTATGTTGCTTCCAATCTAACAATTTTTTTCTATGAAGTCAGAATGATTTGTTCATCTGTTTTTCTTTTGGGCCAAACTAGACCAGTCTCCCGTGCGTTGCACGGCGGATTTAGTTTTTATGCGAACAAATATTCACTGGCCAAATTTCTATATATGGATGAATGACAATTGGAGACAAAAATAAGTGAACACCCAAAAATATTCCTCACAACATTACATATACCAATGAAAGTGTTACTCCTGGAATAGTATAGCATTAGTAACATTCAAAATTTATATTGTGACACATGGAATGGAATTGGTGAAAAGAGAGAACTTTGTCCATTTGTTTGGTGTAGATCAATCAGAATGGAAGAAATCTGAAATTAACAAAAAGTTTAGTGTCTAAAGTTAGAGCATATGAATTGCATATCAGGATTAAACTATGCAGTATGAAGTCAGCCAACAAAAGTCCCTCGATGATGAACAAAAAACAATTGTCAGTTCCCATAATGTTGTACAATTCTAACTCTTGTTTATTATATTTGAAGATATAACGCACATGTCTGCAAGTAATCTGTATGAATCCAATATATAGCAGTATGCATTACAATACACAAAATCAATGAATAAATTGCAGAAGGGACACAAAAAAGGAAGCTATTGTCCTCACTTTAAATGAATCAATGAACCAAAAAGTATCAGGTAATGAAATCGAAAGAAGCAGATAGAAACCCCACATACATGTGCGAAAATAGGCAGTATGCATCAAGAATTTAATAAGTAGCAGTAAAATGTTCAGATAGAATCTAACAAAGACCATATCTCAGCATAGAAACATCTACAACTCTAATAACTGTTTTTTCAAACAATACACACCATATTATAAAAATACAAATCCATCCCAGAGTTTGCAATATTAGAAGATCAAAGAATAAAAGACATTCTCATACCTTTCTGTTTGAAGCCTTGAACAACAATGGTCAATGTGAATCAAATCACCTGCAAAATAAATGAATTGTAATTTCAATATATCCATGCAAATCAATGCATCAATAAAAATCATAACCATAAAGCAATGTATAGGAAAATTTGCTTTCAAATAATTGTAGCATAAACTGTCACAATGGATCTGATCTAAAAGCAACAACCATTAAATCACACAGAGAATACATTGCTTTCAAGTTCAAGTACAGTTATGACTGAGATTGTGAGGATTCTGCACCATCAAAACAAAATCAAATATGTAAAGTCTCTAGCATTTTTCTATCATCCAAACAAATCATATATGTAAAGTTTCCAAAATCAGATATGTATATTGGATTTTATACCATCAAAACAAAATCAGATATGTAAATTTCAAAAGGGTATTTGAGATTGTGGGAACAATATTACATGTAGTCCACTTTATTGCAAATATTATCTAACACAAAGAATTCATTAGATATAGAGCAGTTATGCACCAACCAATTAAAGTAAATCCAATGATAAAATATTAAGAGAAGAAGAAATGGAGGGGTTATGCAATGGTTTAGCTCAAAACCAACATTTTAAAAATGCTACTTCAACCTTCTCTATTATGTAGTTTATTGGGTCATTACTTATTTCCTTATATACCTTTAAAGGTCTGACATGAAGAGGTGGCTCATCAATCAATCATGCTTCACTGAGGACTTTCCATGATCGAGAGTATGTTGTTGATAGTTCTGCATTTTCAATTTTTGGTTCAGAATTGGGCTTCTTCTTCAAAGGTTCATGAAGTAGAATTGAGAAACAAACATCAAGCAGATATGAAATAGCAACGAAAAAAGAGTAGCAAAGGAGAAGCATAATACATTCAGAACGTGAATTAAAATGGACTTCAATAATGGTTTAATTTGCAATTGTTTTCTAAGCCAGCAACAAAAACACCAATCAAAATATGCAATAAACACTATCAACAAACACAAAATTCTCTAAGCACAACCACCACCAAGATGAAGAAGAAAAAGAATCTCCTTTACGGTCTTCCACAGAGTTGTCCAATAACATAGTGTGCAATAAAATAAACCAAAAGCAGAACATTTTTCCCAAAAATGTTCAAAGGTGAAAGAAGACCATTATTCCTTTAATATGCATATGAAAAAATACTTGCAGAAGCTTCAAAAGAACACGATGCAGGTTGAGTGTGTGTCTATGTGTGTGAGAAACTTCAAATGCATATGCAAGATCCTATATTTCCTTCTCAAACTATAAAAAGTATTCAAGCAAAAAAGCAATAACACTACTATCCTAGCAAGCAAAAATAAAAATTGAGGAGTGTGAGAGTAAAAAAATTGAAAAAGAAGTGCTTGCGCGAGGTTAGAAAGAAAGAGAGAAAAAGTATTGAATGCAATAGAAGTGTCAGAGAATGCCAGGCTAGATCACGTTCTCATCGTCATCTACATTATCTCTCACTTCACCTTCCACTCCTACCATTTCTTCTCTTACTATTGCCTACCAGCTTTTCAGCCTCTGTGCTCTGCAAGAAAATAGTCTAAATTGAAAAACAGCTAGGGTTCTATAAGGGAGACCAATCAATTTCTTTTTTTAATTAAAGCCATAAAATATATTACTACTGTATAACATAAAAAAAATAAAGTTTTTCACTAATTGCATATTAAGTTATAAACACTAATAAAAATCAATATACACTTTCAGCCCCTCCAAAAAATCAAACATCTTAATATAATATGTCATTTTTCTTTTAAGGGTTAATATAACTTTTAGTCCCTCAAGTTTCACTGAAGTTTGGTTTTAGTCCCTCAAGTTTAAAACAGGTGTTTTTGGTCCCTGAAGTTTACACCGTTAGTAAAGTTAGTCCCCAAACTTTAAAAAGGACCTAAACACCGTTAATTTGTCATACGTGGCACTAACACCGTTAACTATGCTGACTTGGCACCTTATTTTAAATCTGACTGGATATTTAATTATTAAATTAAAAAATAAAAAACCACCATCCTTTCTTCCTCACTGCTCCGTTCTTCTTCTTCTTTCTTACTCAAACAATACTCCGACCACCATCATCTCCTCCTCATCTCAGTAGGCCACCAAAGCTCCTCCTCACCTCTTCGTCTCTCTCACCTTGCCATGAAAGAGATTTCATCCATTTTCAAGTTCCATCCTCACCTCCATTTTCATGTTTCATCCTCACCTCCATACCTTCAATTTCTCAACCACCCATGGCTTCAATGTCCCTCTGCCGACAACTCAGTCTGGCGCCACCATGAACATCGACCACCATCCTTGTTTCAAGACTCATGTTCCTTCTTCTATCTCTCTCACCTACCAAAACCCCAGATCCACTGAAACCCCAGAATCTCCATCGCACCACCACACCACAAGCTCGTCTCCGCCGTAGCCCACGACTTTCTCATTCCATCTTTCTTCTCCGGTCCAAAACTGCAATCATTCAACCATTCGTTTGTGGCCCTGTTAATTTCTGCCATGTGGAAATGATTTAAGATTTTTTAATTTTTATTTTATTAATTAAATATCCAGTCATATTTAAAATAAGGTGTCAAGTCATCGTAGTTAACGGTGTTAGTGCCACGTATGACAAATTAACGGTGTTTAGGTCCTTTTTAAAGCTGGGGGACTAACTTTACTAACGGTGTAAACTTCAGGGACCAAAAACACCTGTTTTAAACTTGAGGGACTAAAACCAAACTTCAGTGAAACTTGAGGGACTAAAAGTTATGTTAAGCCTTCTTTTAAGTATAAAAGATAATTGTAAAAGCATCCTCAAA
Source organism: Mimosa pudica (assembly GCA_029929735.1). Taxonomy (NCBI): domain Eukaryota; kingdom Viridiplantae; phylum Streptophyta; class Magnoliopsida; order Fabales; family Fabaceae; genus Mimosa; species Mimosa pudica. Next base: position 11,917,957 of record JAKELP010000004.1, on the reverse strand, counting down.
ATAAAAAAAAAGCCTTCAAATCAGGTGGAAAAGAGAGAAAGTCTTGAAAAGAAATAACCTCTCCATCTCCCCTGATTTGAAGATGGTAATATGCAAGAACACCTTCTCCCCCATAAGTGGAACAACATCGTTGAGGTCAAATCTATTGTTCAGACGAAGATGGTAATCTGCAATAACACCTTCTCCCCCAACTTCCACTACAGCACTTGTCATCTCATAAACAGATTCAAGGCACACCATCCATGAAAACCTAGCTCTAGAGTCTTCTGACAGTAGCTTGACCATCATCTGCGTACTCTGTTTTATGTTGCCCAAACAAATTAGCTATATTCATTGACAAAGGGTTCAAATGAGGAACAACTCAAGAAAATGAAAATGTTAGAACCACACCTGCTGGTCATAAACAACAAAGGAAACCGACTCGAAATCCTTGCTCAATGAAACTGACACTAATGTATAACCTCAATAGCAAAAGATCGGTCGATCTTATAACGGTGACCTCAAACTCGTCGGCCAAAGGGTTAATGTCGTTCACGAAAAGCTTCTTCATACTCTCAACTTTTTAACGAAATAAGAACAAAATATATGAGTGAAAAAATGGTTAAGAAAAAAAAACAGGGTGACAAATAAAGCTCTGACCACACGGTGTGTGTGTTTTAAATTAATATATGAATGGCAATTTGGTGGGAATTGAAGTGATTTGAATTCAAACTAAAATTTCACGTGGAGCTCAAATTCAAATTCAAATTTTCATTTTCTGATGAATAGTAAAATGATGAGTCTATAGAGGGACATATGTGTGGAGGATTTTGCGCGGGAGGTTTTGCTATTATATTAAGGGGGATATTTGTTTAGCTGTCAATCAACATTGAACTGCCTAAATCATGTCAAGCTATGTTTTCATTTACCCTGGGAATGTAGCCAGAAGATGTTCTGATCACCCTAACTGCGTTTTGAATCTTCAATTTAGTTAAAAGCGGTCTAAATGTCTTGAACCGTTTATTATGACAAACAATGCTAAGGACAACAGCATTTATTTGACAAACATATAACAAACAAACGAACGCATTTATCTGACCAACAATCAAAAATAGCCTTCCACGAGAAATAAAAACATACAAAACAAATTAGAGAAAATTCTGATTAAATTTTAATATTACATTATCCCCTCGTCATAGTAAATATGATGACTTATATAGCGCTAATCGACCTAAATCTCCTGTCAACAAATAGAAGCGGCTAAAAAGGGAAAGGTCCAATATAGTATCATGTAAAATGTAATCCAACATTTAACATTATCATTCCAAGAAATATTTCAGTACTTCCAGGTAGAACCGCCAAGTCTAATTACCTCTTCACCTCCATTATCCCTTCCAGGAATTCTTTCTGGGTTGACATCACGTTTGTTCTCACTTAAGTCACCATAAATATCCCTTAGTTTAGCTAGATTACTGGAGGCAGATGTCTTGTCCTTGCTTCCATCCCTCTGTGGACTAGAATGGGACTCAAACTGAGCAGAACTAGCTTGCACGCTCCGGCTTCTACTCCTGCTCCTGCTCCTGCTCCGGCTTCGATAGTGCCTGCTACCATCATGCCTCCCATAGTCATGATCCCGGCTACTTCCTCTCTCTACATACCTAGACCTCCTATCATGATCATAACTTCGCTCCCTATCCCTCCTGTCTCTATCCCTCTCTCGATCTCTATCCCTGTCCCGTTCTCTTTCTCTATCCCTCTCCCGGTCCCTGTCCCTGTCACTATAATGATCACGATCCCTGATTCTGTCTCTAGATCGAGAGCGATCACGGTCCCTTTCCCTATCCCTGTCCCTTCCATAGTACTCATGACTTCCGCTTCGTCGGCTGCTTGGAGATCTTCGTTCTTCACTGCCATTTCTCTCATGAGATGGACCGGGTACAGTGCGGCGAATGGGGGATGAATCCCTTGTGGAAGCACGATGTGGAGCCCGCTGACCAAAAGAAACTGAGAGGGCAGCCTTCACTGAAGGAGGTCTGCGGGCAGTATCATCAGAACCATGGCGAGTGCTTTCCCCAGTTGAGCCAGAATGGGTAGTAGGGAGTTTCAATTTCTCAAGATTAGACACAACCTGCCGCATGACAGGCACAGGGATGCGGGGGAAAAGCGTGTCAAAGTAGTACTGCAAAAGTAGAACACACTCATGAATGGGGTTCAGGGTCAAAGTAAAATAAAAAAATTTAACATAAAATCCCAGGGCTAACCAAAATCTAATAATTCAAAACATTTTAGCTACTCAATGATGCTGATGTATAATGGCATGTGCAAAACGTTAAAATTCATTATAACTAACAAATTAGATAAACAGAGTTAAGACATGTCTTTCTAAAATGACCAATAAATGACCCCATATTATGTCACAAGAAATTTTCTAAACAGGTATGATGCAAAAACCAAAACAACATATTCTTGGGTAATTCTAATAAAAAATTACTTGTAGGTATGTGAGTGTTATGTCCAAAAGATACTGAAAGCACCTCATAGGACCGTTACTCCAAATTATAAGATGATGAGAAACATAGCTTCTCTTGCAATCTTGTGATGCAGCTGGATTCTGGAAGATGAGCTCTGAAGACAGAAATCTCAGTTTAACTAGTCAAAAGGGAGTCAAATGAATTTTTCTTTGTCTTCCCATTGTATGGCATTACATTTTAAAATCTCAATATCAAGAAATCAGGGTACACTTTGCTGATTATCATGCAAAGATATTTGATTCTACAAGCAAAAGGAAAGCATGAGACTGAAGGAATTAAACAAGGAAGCAAAGTCATAAATGTTTGGTGTAGCCAATGGTAACTAACCTGTCCAAGGAGTAAGTCACGGATGTATACACCTATTGTTGTCATGCGCCCATTAGAACCAGGAGAAAATTCCTGAAATACAGAATCATAATTGAGTATGAAGAATAATCTGAATATGATATCAAGGAGTGATTCTAATAGTTATACTGGGAATGGGGATACTTCTATGTAACATAATTTCAAATTTAAGCATTTACAATAAAGAAAACTATTTATTAGAGTCCATAATGTTCTGTGCACAGATAAGATTATCACAAAATATTCAAGACATGACATATTTTTTACAGCATTCAAGGCATACCTGAATCACAATCCAGCAAAGGCCAGATCAAATACAACTTAACAGGAAAAATTAATATTTAAAAATTATAACACCATTGGAGAACATTTCTCAGCCATATCACTTCAAATTGCACGCAGTAGAAAAACGCTTGATGCAAAACTAACATAAGTCCCTTTCATTACACCATGAATGTAGCGCGCGCACAAAGCCCCAGGAAAAATTAGTTATGACAAAATTTTTCATTTTAATCCTTGGATTTCGGAGCCAATTTTACTAGCTAAACTAGTTTTTCAATCGCCAGATAATTGTATGCAAGCCAATTCATACCACATAACAAGAAACTATCATTCAGTAAAAAAAGGATTATATGGGCAGATTATTCTCCAAACAAAAGGTCAGGGATGTTACATATTTATTCACTATACACCAGGGATTAAATCATGGACACATCATATACAATGCACGTAGATATTATAGTCTTCCAACCCAATAAGCAAATTCAACTTTTGTGCCGCAGCACCAGATCAGGTATAGCACAATCAATAACAACATAGTGAAAAACAAATTGCCATATCAAATGCATGACATCCTGCGCTCTTACTGGAATCTCATCTGCCTAAAACACTCCAATGCAAGGTGAACTTAGACTTCCATTCAAAGAAAGCAACAATTTAACAACTTAAATATTATCAGCATATAATACGAAATACAAGGAAAGTTTCAACCACTGCCCAGTATATGGACAATATGCAAGGAAAAAATGCTCCAAGGAATCCAAAGATCATATGCAAGCCTAAATAAATACCTCATCATCTTTGATATACGGCTCAAACCAGTTCCACAGACTCTTTGGATCAGCAACATATCTCAGATAGAGAAATCCAACCTGCAAATAATATCAGGAAGAATATAAAACATGAAATATACACAATCAAATCTCAAGGTAAAATAAAAAACTAAAAAACAATGACAATAATATTGTGCAAATAGCTAGAAATTTAAAAAGAAAAAGAGATTACCCCCAAACAACAAAACACAGCCTCTTCATTTTGATAACAGGCAGCATATATCAAATAGGAGCAAAACTTTAGTTCAAGAGATACGACATGCATGTGGAATAAATGCAGCTCTACTTACAAGTTACAGGAAGTGACTAAACTAAGTAAAATAGAATTATACATGTTGGCTTTAGAAATAAAATCCATAAACCTTATCTATATAGAATGAAAAAGAAAAATTATTTGAAAATTGAATGTGTATCCTTTATACTAACAGAACAGCTCTAAACATGAATGTACCCATTAACAATCAAAAATGAAATCCATCTTTTCAAAATATTATACAATGATTCCAATTAAATGCATGGTCCAGTCCCACAATTTCTATAGCTACAATTTAAATGTGTCACATCGTCTTACTTTCCAAGGGCTAGTCTAGTTATAAAATATATTACACCGATACCATACAGTAGCTAACAGGAACCTAATACAGGAGAAAATTGTTAACTAAAAACAGAGAGTTCTACTCATGAAGTGATTTCTGAAAAGGAAAAAGGAGTGATTTTTTTTAAGTCATAAAAGAACCAAACCAGAAACTAAAGCTAAAGATGAACAGATAAGTGATGATCCGGGACGTTGAACAAAATGTGATGAAAAATGCAGCAGCAACAACAGGAACATCGCAAGTGACGTGCCATGCTAAACACAAATGTATGCCTACATCTAGTGTTAATGTGATCATAGTGTCAAAAAATAGCAACGATGAAATTTTTCCTATCCCTGAACTCTTCTTAAAATAGCATATACGGGGAAGTAATAATATTATTCATACTCAAACCAGAAAAAATAACATGCACACTCCCCTCATGATATCAATGCACGAAGTTTTCAGTATTTACAATAAAACATAACAAAACAAAAAAGGCCAGGATCCATACTTACAGCTCTTATGTAAGGAGAATCAGGGTGTTTCAACAGTCCATGCATTTGCTTCACGGTAAGCTTCATGGTAAAAAACTTGTACAGAAGACAAAATGCAGTTGAGGGACCACGACAGTTTCCCGTCATCCAAGGCTCCACATGATCAACTTGATTGTAAATCTCATCAATGACTTCATGATATGTCTTCAATCTATATAGCTCCTTGAAGTAATCAGAGGACAAAATATTCATGCAAAGGACCTTCTCAAGTAGAGACTCTATTGGCCTGCCACTAGTTTGTATCTCCATGGCAAAATACTACACTAAGCTCACAAAATTAAATCTTAACAATGTCAACTCTCACAAAGGATGGGCAATGAAGTGTCCCTAACTCATTCCTGCAATAAACCAAAAAATAAAACAACAAATATTAACACACCAAATTCATTTAAACACAAATTGGCAATACTCAAAGTAATTACAGTTCCATCAAGCGTTTCATATGGTGTAAATTCCATGGAAAAAACAAATTGTTTCCTCCATTTCTAAATATGAGATCACTTCCAGATTTCAATTTGTTCCTAAATATAAACAACTTTCTAATTTTTCTCAACTATTTTCCAAATAAACCCTAATAATGTTTGCCTATAATAAACAATCAAGAGTGAGAGAGTGAGAATAAAGGTATATGGTTAGGGTAGATTAGTAATATCACATGTCAATAACTAACTTAACTAACATCCTTGAGCTAATCAAATTAGGGAAAATGATCTTATATAATAAGCATGTTAACAGAGGCCAAAATTGTCAACTTTCATCGCCTATGTAGTAAATAACAATCCTTTAATTAATTGAAGGGGTAAAAGAAAGAGATATTCATCGAAACCAATACCATGACAGTAAAAAAGTGGGATTGAAAGCTCAAATTATTAGAGAGTGAAAAAAGACAGCGAAACCCTAGAACCAAAAATGTGTAAAAAAATTGGAAAAATATTTACCGAATTTCACAATCGAGGACAAAATTAAGCTTCGGAATTCCTTAAAAGCACTAAAGGAATGTGAAACACAACAGAAAAAGCACATCAAAGCGTGTTCAGAGAAATTGGGGAGAGACAAAAAAGGATAAGGGAACAATTAGCAAAAGGTTAAAATGGTAATTTGGAATTTGGAATTTTCGAGAAGAAGAAAAGGAAAGAAGATGAGAGGTGAGAGAAGGAAGGAAACCTTGATGGCGGCGTCGCGTGAATAATGCGTAGCTCAATTTGGTAATCGGACAGACCACGCGACGGAGAGAGAACGCTATGAGGTGGCTTTCTGGGTTTTATCATATCACCCGGCTCATGTTGAACCGGCCCAATCAACTCCAACCGGTTTTGCTAGTTGAATTTTTTTATAAATTTTTTTAGAGTTCTTTTTTTAGTTACCCAAGGGTATCCCTACCCGAGTGTCAAGTGAGACTGATCTCTCACTGTTTTGAAGTCTCATATAGGGGTAGACAGTTGTCCTGTGAATTTGCTTCGTTCGCAAGAGCTAGGGATCGAAGCTTCAATCACTTGATTAAGGGACGGGAGTACTTACCACTCATGTCAACCCGCCGGGTTAATTTTTTAAGAGTTTTAAGTCCTCACATGTGGCATGTTTAATTGTGGTTGGTGGAAAAAATGAGATGATGTGTTGTAACAGGTGAACCCTGAACCCTGTCATTTGTGATTAGGATTCATGCTGTGACATAGAACATCCAATTTGACTTGGACATCCTAAGAAATCAACTTATTTTATAAGTTGAAAACAATTACTTTTAATTTCATATGAGATTATGAGTTTAATTGTGATTAGTTAAACTAGTAATGTGGTCTAATCAAGAATTCCTTCTCTGCATCATTATTTGTCTATCTTCATCTATTAACGTTTTGTTTGAATTTGATGGATTCTCTTAACCTTTTTTTAACTTCTATAGATTTCTCTCATTCATTTGCAAGGAATTTATAATTTTTTTTTGAGTTTTTGAAAGATAAAAAAATCGGTCAAACATAATATAAGTTAATAATTACATTAAATTTTAATAGGTTATCATAATACTTTTCATTTTGGTATAATTTAAGTGGTAAAACTACTAAATGATTTGATGATATAAACTCTCTTTTAATCAATCTTTTATCTTATATAATTATGGATTATTAGAGGCCTTTGTGTTAAAAAAATAATCACCTCAATTGTTAAGAACTACATTTGATGTTTAATGTACTCATATAGTTGCAATCAGCATGCATTATTTGTTCCTACTGGTTTGGTGAAAATTAAATGAGTTTCGACTGGTTAACCATGAGGATTCGAATTTGAATAAGTCTGAATGTGGGAAAATGCCTTTAAAAGAAACTGTAGTGAAGCTAAATATAGCTTCTGTCCAAAAAAAAAGTTAGATATAGCCATATGAAAAATAATCATGATTATTTTAAATTTGCTATATGTATCTAAACGAATCTTGTTTAATGTATTTCTAGTTCAGCCATGTTAGTTCGAACTTATATACTCTTGGATAAGCGAGAGACACAAGATGCGTGGCATGTCACCATCAAGCTCAGAGTTCGTTGGGCTAAACCATCATCATGTTTCATCACAAAACCTTTTAGATTGTTAGATTTATGAAAGTTAAGAAAAGAAGTTGCTAACAACTAGAAATATATAGAAGGCAGATATATCAGATAAAAGTGAAAAGCACAACAAGCAACTTTTATTTGATATTGGTACAACATGGAACCATGAAAAGCGTACATCTTCACCTAATAAATCGTGTGCGTGCAATACAATGAGTGGACCTAGTTGATGAATATGATGATGATGGCATGGTATGGTATGGTACAAAATTCTGCCTACGTGTGATTAGTGTACAACATGCGAGAATACAAAAGGAAAACAAAAGGTACATTTTGCAACAACATTGTCGCTTTCTTCCCACAGCCCACCATGAAATGCAACCAAGGAAAATGAGAGGTTTTCTGCTAGACTGGCTTCTTTACTTCATCATCAGAGCTGCTGGATGATGAAACAAGTTGTAGAACTCATATCCAGGCTCGTAGCCCCATTTCTTGCTTATGAAGCTTGGCTCTTTTGGAATTGTTAATGGCCTGCTCGATCTGCATTATCATTTCAAATTGTATATATCATAATTTTTACATGCACGTGTTAATATCTAGAACAATATGTTAGCTATACATCATTAAGCTTAATGAAAAGCAACATTATTTATGATTTATAAACGTTTTGGTTGCAAATAAAAAGATGTACCTTTGAGGCAAGAATGGCCTATCAAAATATGGCATCAATTGAGCTCTTGGGACCATATCCTTCCTCATCAAACGAACCTCTTCCTCTTCAATCATCTGCTCCACATTTTGTTCATTCATTCATATATTCAACATACATAATTATATTCAACCCCCTTATATTACAAGTAAATATTAGTTAAGTTAGTTATTGCAACAAGAGATGATTTCTGTAAAGTGTCATTTTTAATCATGATCGACCTTAGCTATGAAAATTGTTTATTATGTGTAATCAATCGAGACATTTTGAAGAAGGCATTATAAATTTGTTTGACAAAGTGGATTGGAGTTTTATTTTTATATGAGACCTATAGATCTTAATTATATTAAGCAATGGAGTTATTTGTAACACTATATCATGTAAATACCGATCGTAGGTATTAATTTAACAGTACGACTAGGTGTGTCTGCTACCTTCAGCAACTTCTCCTCTCGTTTCTTTTGGATCTCCATGAGATAGAACTTTGTTGTGACCTGCGATTGCAAGCAAAGTTACCTCAAGCATTAATGATTGACATGGAATCTATTTAGAGCTTTTTACAGAAGTTCATTTACTATCTTACAGCATAGTTGAACATGGCACGTTTGGCAGCTCTTTCTTGAGTGTGGAGTTTGAACTCTTGTGGTTTTGTGTTTTCTTTGGGAGGCGATGACTTCCTTGAAGTCTTGAGATAAATTAAAAAGAAGAAACTTCTGATATAAAAAAGTGAAAGAAAAACTTCACTTGAAGTGGATAGTTATTATTTCCATGAGTTATGTATTTTTACCTGCTTGTCCTTGTCCTGGAGCTTCTCTTTGAGTTCTTTTGTCTGTGAAACACCCATAGTCTGTTTAGTTTAGGTAGTGAAAGATAAATAATTCAAGGAATACAAAAGCTAAAATAATATAATGAAAGTGTTCGATAATATATCGAATCATGTCTGTATATAGGAGAGAGAGAGGGGAAAGAAATTAAAGTATGTTAAAGCTACTCAATGATGAAGATAAATAATAAGTTGGCAAAAAAATAATGATGAATAATAATTCTGTAATAGGAAGAGTCCTTGTCTTTTCATAATGGGGCCTATCATCCAGTGGGGATGTACTTGATTAAGCTTGGAAAGTCATTGCATGGTTCAACAGTCTATAATTAAGTGGAAAAAAGTTTATTGGTGAATGTTTAAAAAGTAACTTTATCTGCTTAAGAGAGAAGGAAACATACTACATATATTTGATTAAATATATCCAAAACTTTTCAACCAAAACATAAAGCATGAAAGATATGTATTTAACTGTTATATTCCATTTCTGTCAGAGTACATTGTTTTTGGCCTTCTTAATCATAGCCTTTTAAGAAAGCAAGCTCTTATTATTTCTTGTGGTAATGATTTTTTACTAATCATTCAATTCAAGAAATTAAATAACACTTTTATTTAATAAGAAACTCCATTGTTAGTATATAGATATTTGGTTAGCATGCCAAATATTAACGTTCATCAATAAAAAATGAAGCTCTAGCAGGATAAGAAGAAATGTTAGTTTTAAATCCTCTTTGCACATGAAAGTTCGGCTTTCATGGGAAAAATTAACTAAAGGTGATCAGAACAAGAAAATGAGTGGTTTGTGAGAGATTAATAGGAAAGGTGAATGAGCTATCTATGTGGCATTGGCTTCTCACCATTACTCTAGAATTTGTACTGCTCCATTCAGCTGCAGACTTTGAAGTATTCTTCACAAACTTAAGTAGCAGAAACAATAAGGGAAAAATTACATAATCAGTACTTAATATGCCACTAATTAAAACATAAAAGAAGAAGAAGAAGCATATTCCTAAACCTTCAAAGCAGACTTAGTGTTTGCTCTCTCCATTTCAAGTGGAATTGATGATGAGAGTGTATGTAGCAAGTACTTGGCTGAGGGGCTATATATAATAGGAGACTAAGCTTGGAGGTTAGTGAGTGATGTTTGAAATTTTTTATTTTTTCTCCATTTCTGTTGCTACATCACCAGCATGCTTTTGGATTTGCATGCTTATCTTGTACCAAACTTTCTGATTAAACCTCCCTCTCAGACATATATTTGTCATAGCCCTTCTGTGTTCCTTCAAAATTCCTCTTTGGCTTAAGTAAGACATTTTTTACTTGTTCCCAATAGTCTTTAATACGGTCTAAGTACACGCTCTGACATATGATAAGTTGGAGAACACAGAGCTAACAGGTTGCTAAGTAGTGGAGGTTTACCAACTTATTAAAAAGCAGCCACTTTAATTAATGAATAAGTAAACTAATCATTGTTCATGCTTTTAAATCGTACAAGGAACACACAAGTTATATATTAAGCATTAACTAATGCCCAAATGTAGCATTAACTTTTACGTTTAATGCTTGAGGATTTAAATGTGGCATAAAACGCATACTGAGAGCGAGTAAGTTAAGAAAAGACAACTTCAACTTCTGCAATGCCATCTAACTTGACAATAGTATTTGCTTTCATAGGTTCATAGTCATCAAGACCTAAGTAATAGGAAGAAGAGTAGAATTAACTAGTAAGCATCAAATTTCTTAAATCAAATACACCTCAGCAAGTATCAGTACAATGGTGCATTGTATGTTTCTTCATCCATTGTGGATTTGTTGTCATTATTTTGTTGAGTCCTATGTGACTGACTCAAATGAGGAATATAATCATGTATATACCCATCAAGTTTTACTAGGATATGAATACATATTATCTGACATTTTAGTATTCCTCACATCCAAGTCAAATTTCAGCCCATAATATTCGAATACCAGATTTTGTTTCATTTGAAGAAAGAAGTAAACTTGGATTTGGAGAGAAAAAGATGGCCAAAGGGTTGTAAATAGCAAGCTTTCAAATGTTTCTTGCTGAAGCCGTCAACAAACATGAAGTCACTACTGTCTTCCTTCAACATTTTTGTGTGTGTTGGCGTAAGCAAGACATAATAGTCCAGGTTCATGCTGAGTAATAATCAAAGCACACGAGCTCTCTCTGATCTCTATAATTTAATAAAATGCACAAAAATATTGCACCGTTTGTTGGTTGATTTGAAACTGATGATAGAACATTTCATTACAGCCAACCTTTTATGAATTGTAATCAATGCTGGCTTGTGCCACAGGCAATTCCAAAATAATCTATTATATTCCAATTTGAATTGAATGATTCAAAAGTGACAGCTGAACAACAACTATGAAGCAGCAGTAGTCTGCTTATCTCCGCATAAGACTAAATGTTTAGAGACTGAGTCATCTCTTAAACAAAGAAAAATGGCAATAACATGAAATGTGCATTGGTTTTATGTTTCTATCAAAATAATCTAAGAAAGTTTGATAAAACTTCTCTTGACAGTATCCTTTCTGTTATGTTTTGTTCTTCACTTGCTTTTGAGTCTTGGAAGATCTAGATCCACGATCTTCATTTTTTTTTCATGTTCTTTTGGTCATCTTCTTTTTTTATGCCTCAAATTGATGACTCTGATATGTGAGTGATTTTTAAGACATTGGTATAGTTTGTTAGGGTTGTTTTCTATCAAAATCGCACAAACCAATTTAACAAGATTTCAGAGAATTCAGCATTATATTGAGCATGAATGGAATAATGTTTTTGTCACTGAAATAAAGAAACTGAAACTACATACATGGGTGTAGATTGCGTTAAGTTGTGTATTTGTGGAGAGAAGCTGAAACTACATACAGTATATACAATTGTGTATATAGCTATCAAGTTATACAAGGATATGAACACACATTATCTGATTTTTTAGTGTTCTTCACTTCAAAGTCAAATTTCAACCCACAATATTCAATATACCAAATTTTGTTTGATTTGAATAAAAAAATAAACTTGGATTTGGAGAGATTGAATTTTGTTAAAAGCTCACATAGACAGGAAGGACTCAGTACATATTACAGAGTCTTGTGTATTACTACCTCCGGTCCTAAATATAAGACCTAATTGACTTTTTTTGGAGAGGTTAAGGTTGTGAAATAGGCTATTAAATCATGATATATTTGATATATTTTTAGATTATACATTAGTTTATAGGTAAAATAAACTAGTTTAAGGAAAAAATTAGGTAAATCAATTCATAATTAACTTATTTTGCTTTTTTATAGGATTTTCTAAAAAAGTTAACTAGGTCTTATATTTAGGACCGGAGGGAGTATTAGATACCGAAGTAGTGTACATAGTCACTCAGTGAGTGCTTTGCAAAGCTAATAGACTGTGGGAAGCAGTATTGAAAGTGGAGAGAAAGAGATGACCAAAGGGTTGTTAATAGCAAGCTTTCAAATATTTCTTGCTGAAGCCGTCAACTCAGCACAAAGTCACTACTGTGTCTTCCTTCAACATTTTTGTGTGTGTTGGCGTAAGCAAGACATAAGAGTCCAGATTCATGCTGAGTAATAATCAAAGCACACGAACTCTCTCTGATCTCTATAATTTAATTAGATCCACAAAATATTGCATCGTTTGTTGGTTGATTTGAAACTGATGATGGTAACCGTCATTACAGTCACTCTTTTAGGAATTGTAATCAATGGTGGCTTGTGCCACAGGCAACTCCAAAATAATCTATTATATTCCAATTTGAATTGAATGACTCAAAAGAGACAGCTTAAAAACAACTATGTAGCAGCAGTAGTATAGTCTTTTTATTTCTGTACAAGACTAAATGTTTAGAGACTGAGTCTCTAATACAAAGAAAAAACTAACATGAAATATGTATGCATTGGGTTTATTTTTCTATCAAATAATCCAAGCAAGTTTGATAAAAATTTTACTAACAAGAAATATGTGTTTTTTTTTTCTTCACTTCCTTTATAGTCTTAGAAGTTCTAGATCCACAATCTTCATTGTTTGTCATGTTAATGTGTGTATATTGTGTAAAGTTGTGTATTTGTGGAAAGAATGAGGAAGTGTGAAAGAGGGAGGAATTGAAATGAGGTCAGTATCAATTCCACCAGGGGAAAGGGAAAGAAAAGACAAGGGAAAAGGGTGGGTGATTAGCTAGCTTTCAAATGTTTCTTATTGAAGCCGTTAACTAAATGAAATGAAATGAAATGAGAGAACAAACATATTAGCTTTATTTAAATTTTATTATGTGATTAGAGAAAATTTAGACAATTATGCAGTTAAGTTTTTTTATCTGAAATTGACTTATAATATAAGTAAAGGAAGTAATAATCTAAGAAAGTGTATTGGTTTTATGTTTCTATCAAAATAATCAACGAAAGTTTGATAAAACTTCTCTTGACATTATCCTTTCTATTGTGTTTTTTCTTCACTTGCTTGAGTCTTAGAAGCTCTAGATCCACAATCTTCATTTTTTTTTCATGTTCTTTTGGGTCGTCTTCTTTTTCTTTATGCCTCAAATTGATGACTCTGATATGTTATTGATTTTTTTAGACATTGATATAGTATGTTAGAGTTGTTTTTCTATCAAAATGGCACAAACAATTTAATAAAACTTTCAGAGAATTTAGCATTATATTGGGCATGAATGGAATAGTATTTTTATCACTGTAATAAAGAAGCTGAAACTACATACATGTGTGTAGATTGCGTAAATTTGTGTATTTGTGTTAAGTAGCTGAAACCACATACAGTATATACAATTATATATCAAGCCATCAAGTTATACTAGGATATGAACACACATTATCTGACTTTTTAATGTACCTCACTTCCTAGTTAAATTTCAACCAACAATATTCAGTATACCAGATTTTGTTTTATTGGAAAAAAGAACTAAACTTGGATTTGGAGAGGCTGAATTTTGTTAAAAGCTCACATAGATAGGGAGGACTCAGTACATATTACAGAGTCTTGTGTAGTATATACCGAAGTGGTGCACATAGTCACTCAGTGAGTTGCTTTGCAAAGCTAATTAATAAGCAGTATTGAACGTGGAGAAAAAAAGATGACCAAAGGGTTGTTAATAGCAAGCTTTCAAATGTTTCTTGTTGAAGCCGTCAACGCAACACAAAGTCACTACTGTGTCTTCCTTCATTATTTTTGTGTGTGTTGGCGTAAGCAAGACATAAGAGTCCAGGTTCATGCTGAGTACTAATCAAAGCACACGACCTCTCTCTCATCTCTATAATACAATCAACAAAATAATACTACCTCCGGTCCTAAATATAGGACCTAATTGACTTTTTTTGGAGAGATTAAGGTTGCGAAATAGGTTATTAAATGATAACATATTTGATATATTTTTAGATTATCCATTAGTTTATAGGTAAAATAAACTAGTTTAAGAGAAAAAATTAGGTAAATCATTTTTTAATTAACTTATTTTGCTTTTTTGAGAATTTTTTTAGATAAAAACAATTAGGTCTTATATTTAGGACCGGAGGGAGTACATCGATTGTTGGTTGATTTGAAACTGATGATGGTAACAGTTCATTACAGCCATTCATTTAGGAATTGTAATCAATGGTGGCTTGTGCCACAGGCAACTCCAAAATAATCTATTATATTCCAATTTGAATTGAATGATTCAAAAGAGACAGCTTAACAACAACTATGAAGCAGCAGTAGTATAGTCTGCTTGTTTCTGCACAAGACTAAATGTTTAGAGACTGAGTCTCCAATACCAAAAAAAATGTTACTAACATGAAATATATGTATGCATTGGGTTTATGTTTCTATCAAAATAATCCAAGCAAGTTTGATAAAAATGTTACTAACATGAAATATGTGTTTTTTTCCTTTACTTCCTTTAGAGTCTTAGAAGCTCTAGATCCACAATCTTCATTGTTTGTCATGTTAATGTGTGTATATTGTGTAAAGTTGTGTATTTGTGGAAAGAATGAGGAAGTGTGAAAGAGGGAGTAATTGAAATGAGGTCAGTGTCAATTCCACCAGGGGAAAGGGAAAGAAAAGACCCAAAAGAGTGGGTGATTAGCTAGCTTTCAGATGTTTCTTATTGAAGCCGTTAACTAAATGAAATGAAATGAACAAATATATTAGTATGTGAATGAGAATTGATATAAAGGGTAAGCGAGATGTCATCCAATTCGTTAGGTTGTGATTCGAAAATCAACCAACTTCCTCCTTCATTCATGCTTCTGCTTCAAGGTATTGTAGTAATCCATGTCTTCAAAATTAGTCTTAGTAATCATCCTGTCATGACACTGACTTTAACTGTTTAATTAACAGATTATTATGCCTTTTTCTTTCTTTTCGTTCTTGACTAGTGAAATGACCGTCTTTTAGCTTAATAACCTGTCCACTCAAAAAATACTATACTCATAATATCTCATCAACATATTGAACAAAAGAGTGTGCTACTTGCAAAGCAAGTAAGGCCCCATTATTATTTATTTCACCTGCTATTTGTCAGGATTTGTCTCGTAAATTTTTCTAGAGAGTTATGGGGTATCCCTGGAAAATTTTTGTTGGAATCGATTTTATCATGTATAGATTTTAAAAAAATAGCAGTGCCATCAATATATTGACGGTCATCTTTGATTTAGGGTGACTTCATTCATTTTTGAATAATTTTAGGCGAAATTGTCCTAACAATATTTTCTGGATAAACGAGACATGATATGGGAAATAAAACTATAAAAGGAATTGGAGATGTGTGTGTATCTCGATTCGTGATGCATTAGTGGCAAGATCCTCTATTTCTTATTATACTTGATAGGCTCTTAGAGCTTTGCTCCTACTTAAACTGCGGTTTCAAGTGGAGCTTGATTATGGCGTCGCAATAATTATTTACTTGGAGTTATTATGCTAGACAAATGAAAAGATTAAGATTTTTTTATCCATAAGGAAATAAGAAAAGAACAAGATTTTTAATATAATACTTCCTCCCATTTTAAATAAAGGATATGAAGTAGTTTGACTATAAATACCAAATCTTTCCAATTTTTCTTAAACTCATATTTAGTCTAATTAAATTAGAATACTCTTTACTCCTTTGTTTCTATATATAAAATCAGTTTCTTAATTTAAATAAATTAAGGATATTAGTTAAGTTAATTATTAGTAAATAATATTATCAATTCACCTTAACCATTTATGTTTATTTTTACTCTATTTCTCTTAGTTAAGCATTATTAAGGTTAATTTAAGAAAAAATTGAGAAAATTTAAAAAGTATTGTAAAGAGAAAAAGGGAAAAGACAAATAAAGTCTTATGAATATGTAAAAGGACAACCAAGGTGCTTAAATTTTCAAAGGGACAATCAAAGTCACAACACTTAATTAACCACCGTAGGCTATAACATTTCCATTAACCTCCTTACACAACCACTGCATCTATCACATTAACAACTAAAGCATAGCAATTAAAACGTATTAACCACCTCATCATTCACATTAACACCTAGAGCATGGCAATTAGACACAACAACATTCTCATTAATCACAACAGCATTCCCATTCATATTAATAAATGATGTAGTGGTTAATTTATTGTTGTAACCTTGGTTATCCTTTTAGAAATGTAGAGACCTAAATGTCTCTTTACATATATTCATATAGCGTTATTCTGTCTTTTTTTTTCGTAACAAAATTTTAGGAAGGGCTTTGGGCTCAATCCAATCTAAGGGCAGAGCACCTAACTCATGATTCACTGAGACCTGTCTCTGTGGGCTCTGGAGCATGACCAGCAAGCCCTTTCTTTCTGTCCACACAGGTAGGTTACTCTCAGCTTCACTAAAATACTTAGAGGTCTCCCTAAGCGCCGCGATGAGACACAACTAAGTGTAACTCCCCATTATCGAACTCATGGCGTGATAGTCAACCCGACGTTAATTGTTTGATCCCTTCGCCACTGAATTCACCGGACTATGGGTATTATTTTGTCTTTTTTTTTTTTACAAAGAAAAACTTCACTTAAGGTGGAAAAGGCAAGAACGGCTCTTCCGACCACCGATGTAGGATGTTCTAGACAAACCTACAACACTTCCACCGTCACAGCCACATTCATTCATACTCTTCACTTCTCAAGAAGAAGAAGAAGAAGAACCACCCTCTTCCTCTGTCACTTCAACTTCCACCACAACATCCAAAATCCAAAATCCAAAATGTTCGGAGTCGTCTTCCCAAATCGCAGCTTCCCCCTCGACATCTCCACCTTCTCTCAAATCGACACCTCCCACTGGCTCCTCGACATGAACCACTTCGTCGGTAATCATAAACAAAACCAAAAACCCACCTCATTTCTCCCATCAAAATCCAAACTTTCTTTCTGGGTCCCACAAAAATCTCACCTTTTTTCTCTTCTCTCTCTCTTTCAGGTGAATCCTACGATCAAATCCGCGAAGTCTGCATCTTCCTCTTAAACAACTTCACCCTCCCTCCTGATAAAGCTCTCGCCTTGTACATTCAATCACCAGGTTCGTCTTTTCTCTATTGTGGGGCCGTCACAATCGCTAGGCCTTCTGCTGTGTTGTCTTTGCCGTGGCCTGAGCCTGGAGGTAACGGTCAGTTACAGTTAACGGCGGATGCTCAGCCGTTGACGGCGAAGATTGGAGTGTCGGTGGAGGATTTGGGTTCTTTGCCGTCGCTTGATGTTGTTGCTGAGAAGAGGATTGAGCGTTTGGCTTTGAAAGTTGGGGAGAATTTGTTTAATTTTATGCAGTCTTTTTGTGGGGTGGATGGGTCTAAGTTGGTTGTGCCTATGGATATTTTGGAAAGGTGGTTTAAGAAGTTTCAGGAGAGGGCTAAACGTGATCCTGAGTACTTAAAGGGTTTTGCTTTGTAAGCTGAGTTTTAAGCTAGATTAAGTTATCCTCTTAAGTTAGTTCAATTAAATGGCCTATTTTGTTGTGCTTTTGGATGTATTTTTGCTATATTCTGAGTTAAATGTATGCATTATTTTGTGCCAAGAGGAAAAGATTGCTGCTATGTAAGTAAATTGTCAATGAGTATAGCATAGACTATGTTTGAAGTGAATTGGACGAGCTTTTATTGGTTTATATGGATACGGCGAATCTATATTCTAGATTTTCTGGAAAAATTGTGGCCTTAGGAAAACTAGGATGCACAATGCTATGCTTTGTGTGTTATGGGAAGAGGGGAAATTGGATGGCCTCTTGTGTTGTGCTTTTGGATGTACTTTTTTGCCATTCTGATTGCAATGGGATATAATGATATATGGCATCCTGTTGTTACTGAATTAAATGTGTGCATGACTGTGGCCAAAGGATTAGATTGTTGCAACATAAGGAACAGTGGAAAAATTATCAATGAATATGACATTTTACAATGTTTATGGTAAATCAGATGAATACCTTTTAGTTCATACGAATACAGCAAATTCATATTTTAGATTTTTTGAAAAATTTGTAGTCTCAGGAAAACTAGGAGACACAATGCAATGCTTTGATGAACATTGAATAGAGCTTTGAACTTTAGCTCTTAGTACCTATTTGAGACTTCTGTTGAGTGATTGTGCTTCTGTTTCTTACGGTTCTGTTTTTTTTTTTTTTTAATGTATAATGTTATCTGCTGAAAAGCATCTTGCTTTGATTGCCTTATTCAGTGATAAATAACTTCTAGCATGTGTCTAAATTGAAGGGTTGTAAAGCCAAATAAGGTACTGATGGAGAAAATGGAAATGAATGGTTTCTGGTATTAGTAGATGTTGTAAATTGTGGTAGGTGAGGAAGAGTTGCAGGATAGCTTAGACGCTGTAACATACTGTAGTCTCAAAAGGCAACTTGTGGATTCTATTATTGTAAAAGCTTGGACCAAAAGATGTGGACTAGGATTTGTGAATGATTGGACAGAAACCATGTTGGAAATCTAAGCATAACCCAAACATAATAATACCACTCAGTTCTATTTTGTTTTATTGATGTTAGCATTAGCTAATATAGCCTCCACACTTTTGTGGTCATGCTTGGAAATGGAATTATGTTGCAAATTAGGGAATTAGCTTTGGCAATTTCTGAATCCAGCAGAAATGGAGTGTTTAGGTCATAAACTAGTGTGTTGTTCAGCAATCTAATCTGAAAGATGGTAGCCTTTGTGAATAACAGGCAGGTGCATCTTTCCTTTGTTACGCTTTCTTATTGATACTGAATTTAATGTATGCATGACTTGAATTGGCGGGCATGTAGGAAAGGCCATTCCAATGGTAAGGTTTTAGTTTTTACCTTATTGGTTGGCCTAAAGTGGAGAAATATAGGAGCATGAGTCCATTGATACAAGTTGATGAGCCAAGCCCAATAGAGATGTACGTTTTTAACTGTTTGTTGGGCTCAAATTTGAAACTTTTCCATAGTGCTTAGTAAAGCATAACAGTAAATCCCAACTGCTAGGGGGTTAGTCCCTCAACCTTCACAATGTGATGGGCCGAAATTTGAATTGCTCGTTGGTATAGTTAGTGTCCAATAGTGTCTTGAACTCTTGATTATTTTTAATAAAAAGATTTATGTGCCTTGGATAAGAAAAATGTAGTCTAATTAGCCACCAATTTGTTAAAAAAATTGTTTTTTTTTTTGTAATATCCAAGTCCTGCTGTATGAGGGTTTTTTTTATTGTGAGCAATTTTTGAACTTAAAAACGCACTTTAACATCGATCCTAACCCTAGTCACCTAAATATTTTGCACATAAAATACTTAAACATCTCACTAGGATCCTACTCACCTCAATGTTTTGCACAAAAAGCTTATAAGCGTAATATAATTATAATTGATAGATGTGAATCATCACTAATATATTTATACTTGATAAATAGTTGTACAAACCTCTTAATTTATTTTGGAGCCTACTATTGGGACCTCACTAGTGGACATGGAGTGTGAAAGAAGATAGGAATAGTTGAGAGCAGCAGAGGCTATAAATGCGGGGGTTTTCACTACAATGCTACTCAGTTTCTCTATCCTCAATGTCAGAATGCTTAAATAGTTAAAGCACCTTCGCCTCTGTTTCCCATTTTTATTCAGACAACTATACCCCTACCTTTTTATTGCATTGCACCAAAATCAACTTATCTCTTTATATATTTTATATATTATTCTAGTCTAATTTCCAACTATCATGTTTAACAGTTGTAACAAGTATTTTTATTTTTTTTTATTTTACCTAAGAATGCGAAGTACAAACCCTACTAGGGTCATCAAGGTTGGCAACTGACCACTTTCTACTCAGAGACGACTCTTTTTTTTTGGTCAAATTACTCAGACAACTTCATTCATCTAAAACTAACCATTTCTAAACTAAATGGTACAGTTTGGTTTATACATTAAATTCATACTCATTTATATGAATCTTGAAAAATGGTGCATCGCTGGCTGTAATGAATATATGTGGGTACAGAAAGGAGAGGAACGGAGAAATTACAAGTCTTGCAGTACTAATGAAAGAATAAACTTCATGGCCAAAAGAAAGGAAAGAACAAACTTTAATGCCAAAGAATGAACAGTAATCTAGATTCTACGGAAAATTTATCAGAAAAACAAAAGAAACTTTATGTGGTTTATTCGCACATTTGTTGAATATGACAGTTGCAATCTAGCTATTTGCAATGACATTCGGATCAACTTTGAAATTTGCCTCATCCTTTTTGAAAAATTTAAGAAGGTTAAATAAATTATCAAATTATAGAATATGTGACATGATCTCTATAAATTCTACATTATGACATTAAATTACAATGCCAGTTTATAAGGATAAAATTGAAAGTTGAGTCATTCTCGTCTATAAAATATTTAAATGCTACTAATTTTAATACAATTTAATAGTATTTTTTTAAAAAAAAAATTGACTCTAAAATAAAATGTTTTTGGTTAAAGGAGGGAAAGGGATGGTTATAGCTACAAAATAAATAAGGTAAAGTGGTTGAGACCCAAACTTGTTTATTATGAGAGCATGGCTATAGCTATAGGTTATTTACTACACATATTGATAACCAATAGCTTAAAATGGCGTCCTGTTTCTGGTGAGTGTCAGAGTTGAAAAAAGTGAAAGTAAAGATAAAGATCCTCATTCTCTCTCCCTTACTTTTACATATAGAGGTTGAAAATCAATCATAAACCAATTGATTACAAAATCATTTACTCCCACCTCACATCAATATGTTGCACACCTTCTTTACTTTTCTTTATTTTCTCTCCCAACACAGTACTATATATGTACCCTCCTCACATCTGCCACCCTACCGTTCGTTGTTCATTTATGTTCTCGATGAATCGTGAGGCTCATAATTAGAGTTGCCATCTGATCCCCCTCAAAACCAGGCCATCTTCCAGCGATATGTCACCTTCAAAGTACTCTTTTGTTCCTTCTATATCTCACTCCTCGCTAATCCCAACTATCTATATATAATTTGGTATTACCGAGTTGTGTTTTTTTTACTATTTTTTATACAAGTGATTGGAAATATCAATAGAATGAAGTTACCAACAAGAATTAACACATTCTACCATTTATAGGGGAAATAATCTCTAATCTCCATGCCATTAGAGTGTAAAACTATTAACATCTAATTACACTTTAACTTAATTATGTGTGTAAATACGTCTACATATATAAAGATCAGAAGAATTTAAAAAGTGAACGTGTGATAGTGGTGATGCCAGACCACATTTCAGCCTTCATTATATTCTCTCTTGTCAAATATTTGGACCCCATGTTCCACTCCTTTCTTTAATTCCTTTCATCACACAACAAAAGCGGACTTTGACATGTCTTTCTTTCTTTAAAAGTTAATCAATGATGACACTGTTGATCATCTGCCACTCCATGACTTTTACTTGTTAGCTTTATATATGTATCTAGCTATACCTACCTAAGCTAACCAACTATGTATTCTATCAAACATGTATAGGCTAGATTCAATATACACTACAAAACAAATGTCTGCTAGTCACGTTTGAAAATGGTGAAATTTGTGAAGTATGTGGCGTAGGAAATTTTTTTGTGGCGCATAACTCCATACGCCACAAATCGAGGCGTAACAAACTTGTGTCACGTATCATACGCCACATAATTTTAATGCAATAAAATCATGTCGCGCATAACTCATGCTCGACATAAGGTGCAGTGAAAATAAAAAAAAACTGTTTGAATTATAATGAATGAGAAAAAAAACAAAGTATTAACGAATGATAAAGTGTATACCTTAGATTGTGGAAGATTTTAAACAATGAGCCTGCAAAAAAAATTAAGTATAATTAGTTAAATGAGAAATTAAATATGAAGAATGGAAGTGAAGAGGAGGAAAATAATGGAGTAGAGGAAGAGGAGAAAAGAAGGTGGGGAGAGAGTAGGAAAAAATAGAGAGTGGGGAGGAGAAAATGTGAGAGAAGTGAAGTTTATATAGGGAGAAAGTGGGAAGAGTGGAGGGAAAAAATTTAAATTTTTTACGGGTATGTGTGGCGCATGAATCCATACGCCACAAACATGTTTGGGAAGTCATATGTGTGGCGTATGGATCCATACGCCACAAACATATGACTTCCCAAACATGTTTGTGGCGTATGGATCCATACGCCACAAAGGGAAGTCATATGTTTGTGGCGTATGGATCCATACGCCACAAACATATGACTTCCCAAACATGTTTGTGGTGTATGGATCCATACGCCACAAATATGTTTGGGAAGTCATATGTGTGGCGTATGGATCCATACGCCACAAAGAAAGCCCATGCGCCACAAAAAATTTAAATTTAAGTTTGTGTCACGTTTGTGTCAAGTTTGTGACGCACAAACATGTCCATGCGCCACAAAGAAAGTCCAATTCCAGTTTGTGTCACGTTTGGGGAAGTCATACGTGACAAACAAAGTTGATTTTGTCACTCTTGCCCCATGCGCCACATACCCCACGTGACTAGCTTACTATTTTCTTGTAGTGATATGTGTGTGTGTGTTCAAGATTTAACATTTACTAATAATTTTAACGCACACAGTAGTCAAAGCTCTCGTTTTATGGAACTAAGATTATATTGGAATCTGCAGGATAAGAATCTCCTGATTTATTATATTCCACCAACTTAGTAATTACTTCTGTGTCATGAACTTTACTTGATGAGGTAAAAAGTTTTTATTGATGAGAATTTCAAAAGGTGAGTTCTAATTATTATTTTCTTAATTAATAGATTTAGCCCTGAGTTTAAGTACTCAGTGGATTGACATGAAAGTTATGTGCAACAAGTTGCCAAGAAAGCCGATCCCTTTTTGTGTTGTTCCGTTCCCATGAATATATAACTATTTACAAATATACTATATTTAGCAAATTTAATTAAGTTCTTTAAATTGTTATTTCCGTGAAGGGGATTTTAAAGTTCATGTTTCAAAGTCAAACACGCAACAATAATGGTGTCTGCTGTTTCTACCAACGAAATCCATATAATTATACCAGCCATATCCCCCTTTCTCGTGTAGAAAGTTTAATTTTCATAGATAATTACATAAATGAGGGTTGAACAATTATAGTTATTAACCATGCAGCTGTGCATATTGCTGAATGCCATGACTATGATCGAAGAGTTAACATGAAATTAATCACACCCACAAGCTTTGATGGATTGAATTACCATTTACTTAATATATAATAATAATTCTGAATAATCCTCTAATCACACCATGTGGGACTTTGTCATATATACACACCGATTACCAATTCATCATGCATTAACTAAAACAATAGGAAGTGCGTTTTGAATGACACTTCACATCAACCTACTCACCTCAAATCAGTCTGTTTTTAGCAGAGAGACATCTGGCTAGCAAACAGAAGGTACAAAAAGAACACTAGTTTGGCTTTGCAAATAATTGTATTTGTGTGTGCGCCTAGCTAGTTGAACCTTGGGGGGTTGTTTGAGGGAATTGGATTAAAATTCGTAGTAGTATGAATGCACCTAGCTAGTTAAACCCCACATCTTGATTGGCCAGGAGAAAAGGGCCACTGATCATTAAGTTGAGCCAAAAATAAAAGTCCAGTCTCTGGTTTTGTCCATAGTTAAAGGAGAGGGAAAATGTAGAAGAAGAATCAATGTCATGTGATTGTGGTGTGTGTCTCAATCAAATTTTGTGAACTACTGCACCATAGACAATATTTGGAGAGGACATTCATTTTCTGATCTTAATTAATGCGTGACAGTATATAGTGTCCTACTAATAATCAGGTACATTTTCTGAATATGTGATCAGATCAGATATATTATCCAAGGGCGCTACACTATTTTCATCATATTATATATATATATATATATATATATATATATATATATATATATATATATATATATATATATATATATATATATATATATATATATATATCATGGATCTCCAAGCACGTTTGCCCTTCAATTCTGGTTACTTTAAATCCCCCCCCCCGGGTTTTCACAAAATTGTTCTTTCTCTCCTTCTCAATAATTTCAAGTAATTAATTATATAATTCATATCCTTTCAAACTGAAACCAAGAGATCCAGTTTGTCCAAGCTAACTTGTTTGATATGTAGAAAAACACAGAGATAAAAAGATAGCACATAAAAGATCCAACCCTGGCTGATCGATAAGCCAGTGACTTGTTTGTTTCCTCAATTAGAGCTTAGCTCTTAGCTCTTATGTATATATACATGCTCATTTCTACACACACACACAGGTGTCCCTAGTTAGGTTTAGTCTGGTGATGACTAGGTTCTATACTTCTA
Source organism: Mimosa pudica (assembly GCA_029929735.1). Classification (NCBI taxonomy): domain Eukaryota; kingdom Viridiplantae; phylum Streptophyta; class Magnoliopsida; order Fabales; family Fabaceae; genus Mimosa; species Mimosa pudica. The sequence goes on along the minus strand of JAKELP010000004.1, from coordinate 11,892,970 downwards.
TATAAATAATGTTGTGCATGTGTGTACGGGTTAGCTAGCATTCACCGATTGGTATGTACTGTGGGTGTTATTAGACCCCAGATGCATGTGGGATACCTTTTGTGAGGTTGAGAGGCATCCACGGTAGAAGAAAAATACTTCCAATTAAGTAACTATATGGTACAAATGATTTAGGAAAAAATACTATGAGATCACACTGAAGGAATACATATAGTTATTAAAACGTTTAATTCATAAAATGAGTTAAATACAAATAACAAGTTCCAATGCAGAAAATATCAATAACTTCATACTGATCAATAGTTGTGAGATTTTCCTTTGATTACATTTTTGCCGATCATTGCTACTCAGTAATTATTTTTCCGAGTAATTTTGCATGCTATGTAATTATAACAGATTAGTGCTAATACTTACCAATAGAATATCCAGGACAAGTAGGTATAGGGGGCTTTAGTCAATTACATGACTTGTTACATCTATACATGTTATGGCATATATGCTTTTAGATTTTATAGTAGCTTTTTCATATAAATAAGAAAGGGCGGCATGAAAAGTAATGTTCCTCCATGCATGGACGAAAAAAAGGATAGAGAGATGTGAGTGGAAATAATGACACACATGTGTGAATGAAGTCATAGGATATTATACCCATTGTCCATGGATTTAGCTGGTAAAGGTGTGAGAATGTATGACAACTTAGCTCAGTAGAGATGTGAGAACGTATGACAACTTAACATCTGGTTCGATCTTTCAGGAGTGTCACATGATTGATTTTGCGCGACATTTCATATGTGACTAGTGACATATTTTCTTGTAGTACACTTTATTGTGGCTCCAGTCACGACACTTGGGGGAGGTATCTCCACAACATAGGTTGCCTACGGTGCTGAGTTGGGTCAAGTGGTCAAGATGTGTCTTGCCTTAGATTACGGATGAACTCTACCCTTTCTTAAAAATTAATTGGCTAAAAAAAAGTTCTAGGACTATTGATAGTGAGTTAGGTAGGTGTAAGGCTGTACGCTTTGGTGAAAACGAAAGCAATCAACAAGTCACAAAGAGGGGACCAAGCCAATAAAAGAGAAGAAGGACCTTCCCATAATGCTCTTTTTGGTTTTGGGAATCACAAAAAGCACTCACCATCTCTTTCTCTTACTCTTTCTTTCCCATCCCATGTCAATACTTCTTGCTAGAGAGAAATAATGGTGAACGAAGCTAACGAGTTCCCCCCTAAAGTTGTAGGAGTATTAAGATGATGGACAAAGGTGGGGCCAAAACTAAAAGCCAATAAAGAAAGAGGGTGTGTATTTTCCCATGAGACATCTACTTCAATCATTTAATTCCATTGTACTCTACTTCTAATTGCGGTGTGGTCTCTTATAGACTTCTAAGTATTTATTTGTTTATAATATTTATCATTTTTATCTCAAATAATTTATTTAACTTATAAACTTATTTATATATTAGTATTATACATGGATGCTTAAATTTAATTAAGAGAAGACTGGATCATACAATTTGTTACATATAATAAAAGATGAATGGCTTTTTTTTTTGATAGATTAGATGAATGGCTTTTCTATACTTATTATTGGGTATATGTTTCAGTTATTAAATTTCTGAAAACGTATGCTCGAAATCTCTTAAATTTGTTTCAATAAACGTTATGTATATGGTAGAGAATATAATGAATCATCGGAAATAAACTGGGAATTTTCAAATTATTACTTAATGAATTGAATATCTAGTTCATTTTATGTTCATAAGAAATTAAACAATGTTTTTAAAATGTAAAAAAAAATATATGGATACTTTGAGGAAGAAGAAATCTTTATTATTCTGTGATAAATTTTGTTTAGTTGAGAGTTTGAACAGCTCTTGGAAACCCACTACAAAAAACTTCGTGGTTTAGTGGCGGTTCACCAAAATTGTCGCTAAATTCAATTTAGTGACTTTTTTGAAGGTCAACAGTGAGAACACATGTGTTTAACCGAATTGGTTTACCAGTGGTGTTGTTAGTGGTTGTTTAGACAAAAAACCATCACTAATTTGGTGCCAAGTTGACCCTAAATTAGTGACGATTTTTTAGTCACAGTTTGTACATCCCGAACCGCTACTAAGGTACATGCAATTATAATTGAAAAAAATAAAAATGCATTATATTAACGACAAATTTAAATCACCATTAATATAAGGGTTAATATGCAAATCCACCCCTGAAGTATACCAAAAGGTGCAAATCTGCCCCTCACATATTTTGAGATGCAATTTTAACCTGGAAGTAATAATTCAATGCAATTTTACCCTTCTGTCAATTAAAGGTGTTTATTTTAATGCAAAATGACCAAAATGCCCTCTTCATTATATTCTCCCTTCTCTTCAACCCTCCCACCCCAAACCCCAACCACCACCACCACCACCACCTCCGCCCAAACCCCCCAACCACCGTCGTCGCCCACCCACCCAACCACCACCACCACCCCAACCCTCCTCCGCCGCCCAACCATCCAACTACCACCACCACCCTCCCCCACTACAACAACCACCGCCCCAACCCTTTGTAAGCTAAATAATACCCCTGCCTCTTTATCTTCATCACTGGAAAAATCCCTCTTCTCTAGTTTGGAATGAGCAGCAGTAAATATAATCTTCTCTGCTTTGTCTAATCCGATCCGAGAACGTCCATCCCCATAAACCCATATCAACAAAGAGAAGTTATTGCACTTGATTCCACAAGAAGTTGCATGAAGGATTATTAACCTCACTGCAATTTTCTCTAAAGACTTGAAACTCAGTGAGGAAAGTCTCCCACACAAGCGTACTGCTTTGGTGGTTGTGGCAGGGGAGGGTGGTGGTGGTTGGGTGGTTGGGCGGCGGGGAGAGTTGGGGTGGTGGTGGTGGTTGGGTGGGTGGGCGACGGCGGTGGTTGGGGGGTTTGGGCGGAGGTGGTGGTGGTGGGGGTGGTGGTGGTGGTGGTTGGGGTTTGAGGTGGGAGGTTGAAGTGAAGAGAGAATATAATGAGGAGGGCATTTGGATCATTTTGCATTAAAATAAACACCTTTAATTGACAGAAGGGTAAAATTGCATTGAATTATTACTTCCAGGTTAAAATTGCATCTCAAAATATGTGAGGGGCAGATTTGCACCTTTTGGTATACTTCAGGGGTGAATTTGCATATTAACCCTTAATATAATAATACTCTGAAAAAATAAAAACAAAATAAGTTGAAGGATTAGTGGGGATTTCACTAATAATAATATGAAAAAAATTAAAACAAAAAATTGAGGAATCAGTGGCGGTTCAAAAACATAGCTAATATTATACTACGAATCAAAAAATAAAGACAAACAAATTGGTGGTTAATATAATAATAAGAAAAAAATAATAATTTGAGGGATTAGCGGCGGTTGCTAATATAATAAACTATACAAAATAAAAAATATTCATTTTAGAAATTCCGTCGCTGATTTGTCGCTAATTTGCTATTTTTTTGTAACGGGGCAAGGTCATAGGGGCGAGAATCATTGGCCTGATCTGGCCCAGTGATACTAGTATTCAAAGAATATTTTATTTTTCTCAATTTAAAAATACATTATACAGTAATTATAATTAATTGTTATACCTCAAACAAAATATTTGATTAATTCTGTTACCTGATTCATTATATCTTTTCAATCATCTCATTATTTTTCTTTAAATAATAATTAAAATGATTCAGAATTAACAACACATCCCGCCCAAGCTTGGCCCTGAGCTAAACAGGAGGGCGCCATATTTCAAGCTAAAAAAGCTAGCATGAAAAATTTATAGGACAAGACTCGGGAATATGGTTATATTAGCGCCCTGTCCCGCTCGACTTTTGTGAAGCTTTATTAGGTTAGCTAGTCATCACTCATTCTAATAGATAGTTCTCATCTACTAGAAACATGAGAATGAGTTAGCACTTTTAATAAACAAAACATCCCAATACAATGCTCTTGTTAAGTATGAGTATGAGAAAAGTCACATGTATGGAAAGATTATTTTCAGGATTAAAGATGTGATCTGACTTATTTTAATTAATCACATGAATAATTATTTACATGTCATGGTAGGGCCGGTCGTACATATGTGCCTCCCCCGGCTCCATCCCCCTCATTGAGAAATGAAACCTGCTGACTATGAGTGGTAACTCATACATTTTGTTCTGTATAATTTTTTTTTAAAAAAAATGTTCAATATTTTTTAAAGAAAAAACTACAGCTTAGATTTCACATGTGATGTGCATCTCCCTTCTAATTATTGCACAAAGCCATCATTAGTGTTTCATGCATGTTCTTCTGAAATTTAACACTTAATTTTCTCTTTTTCATACATTAGATATCATGGCTTCATGTTGATTCTGATACAACTAACAAGCCAACTATCTCTTTTTCCTAGTGTGTGTGTGTGTATTTGTGATTTGTCATAGTTGTTTTCCCTCCTGTATAATAAAGATACTTTTAGTTCTATTAGGTACATGTTCCTCGTAATACGCGGTCTGTATATAATGTCTGATTTTGATGGAGAAAGTCAATACCTTTAACTAATTATTCAATCGACATGTTGGTTCTGTTCCATCAACTGTTGCTTTCTTTTAGTACCTTTTTTATAAGTGAGATAACGCAGATATATCTCAAATTCAAGAAGTGTTTGAATATTCCATACTTTAGTACAGTACTCCATTAGACTAATATTATTTCTGAGTTGATATATTCTGTGTACCACTAGACGTCTCTACCACATTGACAAAGAACAAAACCCAGTTATACCAATTTCGGAAGAAACTCTAGCAAGCGTCCAATCAAATGTTGATGTGATCATTTTTTTAAAATTTCGATTTGTGCCTATACATAGATGTGTGTGTGTATTCTTGCTTACCCTATGAAAGGTTCATATCAAAGAGACAACAACACGTGCTGTTGTAACGTTTGATGCTTATTATTTGGACGTTTTTGAGCTTTATTCTCAGGGAAAGAAAATATCTTAGATTCAAAGCCATTACTAATAAAAAAGGTTTTTTGCGTCAACCATTGAGAACTTTTAACATTAGTTATAAGGAGGATAGTTAATTCAGCAACATCGTTTTATGAACCTTTATACTTGGTTAAAAAGTGACGTAGTAGGCCACTTTCTACATCAGTTAAACATTGCATGTTAAAGTTGGCGGACATTGAAAGTCAATCTAACGAGGTTCTTTATACACATATATATCATCCATCTTAATTAGTTGTGTTTTAAACCTCAAAGACTAATGGAATGAACAGATCCTGTGCCATGTGACAGAAGACATTAGTAAGGGTAAAAAATTTATGTATAATTAACCAAAAATTATTAAATGTCCTAGAAATATTGTTTTATATCGTTTATGCATCAATTTGATAGAGGATACAGACCTAAACTTTGTCCGACTAAAACATGAAGATTGTAATCTAACCACAATAGTAAATAATAGAAAATTGTACTCCTTCCGGTCCTAAATATAAGACCTATTTGACTTTTTTGGAAAATCCTAAAAATTAAAAAAACAAAATAAATTAATTATAAATTGATTTACCTAATTTTCCCCTTAAATTAGTTTATTTTATCTATAAACTAATGGATAATCTAAAAATATATCAAACATGTCATAATTTAATAATAACCTATTTCGCAACCTTAATCTTTCTAAAAAAAAGTTAACTAGGTCTTATATTTAGAACCGGATGTAGTTTAAGTTAACAAACATTTCAACAAGGATTTAACTCTTATTATGTGTCCTTTAATTTTATGCGGTGGAGATGTTCATTTGCATCTCCAATAATTTGGGGTCTAAATACTACGAGTATTACTTCCAAAATACCGAAAATAAAATATAAAACTTTCCGGTGTTGAGTAGTGTTCTTTAGAGAAAACTTTTGGGGCATTCAATAAGTACTTTAGCCCGAGCTAGTCATGCATCTCCCATTCAACATTCAACATGGCCATTGACTATGATATGATGTTCAGGTTTAACGTGGCAAATGTCTATTTGCCTCGGTTAATTTGGGGTATAAATGCTACAAAGCAATACTTTATTAAATTTAGGGCAATCAAAATAATAAAAAACTTTCAAGTGATACTACCAAATGTAGAAGCCAGATGGCCAAATGGCATTGAAACTTACTTTAATTTAAGACATTTACGACTTTCATAACCCTTGTTACATAAATGTCGTAGAAGGCAAATGGCCGTAGATGGCACTGAAACTAAAGTGGCACAAATGATACTTGTTGATGTGGGGTTATTATTGTACCTAAAATTAACAAACACATGAAATAGCCATGATTGGATTTGATTTCACTCAATTGGTTTTTGGAGGCTTCAAGATAATTCGAGACAGGAGCCCCTAGCTTGTGATTAACATCAAAGACAGCAAAAATAGCCATTTTAAAGAATTTCAACCCATACATTTATGTATTGTATTACCTTTTTGAGTCATCGTAGGGACAAATATTTATTAAATTATTAATTTAAAATACATACACCCTCGTAGGCCTACATTATTTGCAGGTCATTATTAGTTGCATCTTGTTTTGGGCTTTGTACAAATGTTGAGATCATCGTGATTATTTAACAAAAAATCATGTATGTTTTGTAGACGTGTTTTATATATAATTGTAATGTGAAACAAAAGGTAAAGTTCATATAGAAATTCAAATGGTTTACGTGTAGATTAGAGTGCGTTTATAAAAGCGTCGCATACAACAATACGCGCGCGGCATTGTGTTTAACACGAGAAGGTTAGATACAAACTGTCGGTATATTGAAAATTCTCTCAGAGTTTCATTTCAGTGAAAAATATGTAGGTATATTGAAACATCATGTTTTTTTTGTCAAGTAGTATATATTATTCCATTAAATTGAAATAGTGTGATATAAAATAGATCTGCAAAATGAAAAATAAAATGACAATAAATATAAACTCTAAAAAAGCTAAACACAATTAATCTAATCAAATTAAATAAATGAGTGTGATATTTATGAACAAATCCGGCCGGTATTATATTTAGGACCTAAGACAGTGTCAATTTCATAAACTAGCTAATGATAATACAACAAAATTAATTATTAGGACGTAGACCACACTCTCAGAGTGGTTGGTACTAGAGATAGAGAATGAAGATGACGAAGGTGTGGTTGAAGGAGAGTAGTACAGTGTGGGACGAAACCAGTGGAAGTGACGTATTAACAAATGAAAGAAGAAGCTAAGAGAGCAAATTTATGTTGAGAACGAACCGAAAGATGTGTACATATAACAAACACCATTTTTTGAGCAACTTTTACGAACACCTTCCATCCAAGCAATGACCAGTCACTTGCAAAATGCAAATATGCCATTCGTATATATATCAATCAAAATATCCCCTATCATCATAAGTATGAATAGACCATTAAATCTTCTTGAGATGAAACGTTCGGGTATGAGTTTTTGCCTATAAAAGATACAGACGCATGCTTGTGACATGTGGTTGGTTGCTTGTTTTCAGCTTCAAACCGTTTTCTTTTGTCATTCTCTTAAGTATAAATTTTTCTTGTTCTTACAAAAGTTGGGTTCCAGTGCACCCGTACAATCAAGATCACATATATGGGAGAGCATATATAGGTGTACTTTTTATGGTCAATATTTTGGTCCTATGATTGCAGCTTCTTGTTTTCCTTTGTCTCAGTTAATAGGTTATTTATGTTTGTATGTTGTAATGTGTTTTAATTTCAGTCTTATGGGTCCCAACAAATTCCTTCACCTAGAATTGATTTGGAGTTCCATATGTATCGTTTTATCATTATTAGATAAATAAATTGTCTTTTATAAAAGAACTAACAGTAATTTTTTTTGGGTCAAACAAATTGTCTGTATTTTTAAAACAATTCACAATAAATCCAGAAATACGTCTGCAAAGGTTCACTTACAATGCAATACATTGGAGAGTCTCAACCATAGTCATCTCTCTCCCTCTCTCTCTCTCTCTCTCTCTCTCTCTCTCTCTCTCTCTATATATATATATATATATATATATATATATATATATATATATATATATATATATATATATATATATATATATATTTAAAGGATCGATCAAACTTGATAGCTAAATTAAAAGGCACAGTATATCTACTACGTACCAAAACCAACCACCTTAAGTATTGATACTAAGTAACCATATCTATTAAAGAAGAAACTTATTGATTTTGTATTAATACAAAATCAATATATGTTCTGTTTAATTGGGTTTAATTTGAGAGGAAGAGAGCTTAATTGGGTTTGAAGTATAAGGACCTGGAGGATTAATTAGGATTAATTGATTTTGAGGGGAAATGAAAAAACAATACCGACGCATAGCCATTTTATTATTTAAAATTTAAAATAGTAGGATCGGAACTAATGCCAGCGCTTTAAGGGTTGGTAGAACTGATTATTTTAAAAATATTTATTTCCTTGGCTTAAACGGGCACTCAAAGTGCTGGTATAAGCCCCAACTATTTTTTTTTGTTAAACACTACCGGTAATCCGGCACTTATTGGCAACCGACTAATTCAGACTTGAGGGGTAGGAGTGTTGCCCACATAGGCAAGGTTGTCCCCTCTCCCAATGAGAGCGCTTCCCGGGATTCGAACACGCATTCTCATCCTTACAGAGATTGTAGTCTACTTACCAGTTCAATGAACTATGCATTGGTAGCCCCAACTATTCTTTTGTGATAATTAATTGGTAGAATTACAATCAAGTCCTTCATAAGCAATTAACCATATACTATACAGATCTCAAGTGAGTTGTTAATTGGTGTCCTTTGAGTTGTCAGTGTAATCTATCTGTGATTGATTTCCTTATAAGGGACCTGATTGTGAATCTCCTTAATTCATTTGGTTCAACATTGTTATATTATTATATTTTTAGGTATAGTTTATACCGGCGCTTCCAATATAAACTATACCAATATATAAAGCCTTTGGACCCGTAAGTTTAAGTGTGTTAGTTTTTGGGTACCTAGTTTTTCTTAGAAACTGGTTAAGTTAAATTTAATTAGAATAAACCATCTCTGACTCGTGATCAATTTTAGAATTGACTAAGGATTACATAATGATGATCTAAAAGATTCCATATTACAATAAATGAATAACCTCAAAATAATGGATGAAATGCAAGGTGCTGTGCCATGCCACTTTGTTGCAAATGCATATTAATCATTTTAAGTTGCTAAATTATATACCTTTCAATATGTTCTACATCCATTTTACCAACTATTCCTGTATAATTTGAAAGAATTTAAAATTCTGTACATATATACGGTTTTTTATTTTTTATTTTTTAAAGAAAGATTGACTTTGATGGTGAGGTTGGATTGTCAAATGTAGATATTCTTTTGTGTCAAACAATAATTACCATATCTTCTCCTAGACACAAACTAAATTATTTGATGGGTATAATAACCTTTATATCTAGAAAATTCATCAATGAGTGATGTGTAATCAAACACTAATAAAGAGTGCATAATGGAGGGCCAAATTAAAGTTTGCTCCAATGAATCAAACAAAAAAGGAAATGAAACTGACTTAGAAATTAAAAGGGGGCGTAAGTATATATTTATGTGAAAGCTGAAACCAACCATTGCTAATGTGGTCCCACACCAAATAATAGATATATACAGCAAAATGAGCCTCATATAGCATAAAACTGGCTCATTAATGGTTATGCTTTTCCTTGTAAAATTCCGTTCCAGTTCTTTTTCTTGTCGGAACAAAAGAAAAACAATATTAGTAATAGGGTTAAATATCATTCTCGCTAAAGAACTATTTTGAAATGGTCAATCTAGCCAAAGAATAATAAAATGACTCATTCTGAACAATGAACTAATAAAATGGTTCATTTTGGACAATAGCCTAAAGGAAAATACTAAAATACCCTTTTTAAAATTAAAAAAAAAATCCCTCTTCCTTTCCTCCTTCCTCCATCTCCCTACTTCTGAAACAACATTCCCGCTGCTTCATCTTCTGAAAGCACAACAAAGCATCACTTGCAAGACCATTGGATGTATACCCATGAAGCAAGAGATGCCATGAAGTGATATCAGTGTGCGGCATTTCATCAAACACCCTGTGAGCATGGGTCATAGAGCTGCATCACACATGAAGCCAAATCCAAAGCCACACCTGAAAAAATCTCCCACACACCAATTCCCTTTCAACTCTTAATACAGACCAATAGATCATCAACTCAACATTACTGTTACTAAAAAACATCACGCTGCAGTGAGTTTCTCACCTTTTTTCCCTTACATTGAAAAACAAATAAAAAATGAATTCAAAATTCCTTTGCATGCCATGATTTGATGCTTAAATCTGTGTATTATGCCAATTATCTTCCTTAATCATGAGATTATTACGCCTACGGTGATGGTGGCAGCGAGGACTTGAGGAGGAAGAAGATAGAGAAAGGAGGAAAAGAATAGAGATTTTTTTTAATTTTAAAAAGGGTATTTTAGTATTTTCCTTTGGGCTATTGGCCAAAATGAACCATTTTATTAGTTCATTGGCCAGAATGATATTTAACCCTTAGTAATAAAGTAACGGAGAAATTCTCATTAGCTAATTCACTCATTATGCTCATAAATAATATAGAGTGCAACTAAACTTTGTTTTGCACATTACTTAAACGCATTGTTGTATGTGGAGCACTCAATAAGTCAATATATAATATAGTGCCTAAAAAAATCTTATCTTTAATGTTGATATATAGAGTAGGGCCCAGGTGATCGAGCATGCATACAACAACGAGAAGCATGTGGGGGCAAAATTTGTGATTTTATAACAAATATCTTTTTGATAAAACTATTAAAAGACAATGTATCCAATCATCCATAAACTATTTTTGAAGAATAATGACATCATGTAATCTATCTATAACTGGTCCTTGCTAGTTGAAAATGCTTATTACTGTTATTTTTGTTTAATTTTTTTTTGGTCGGAAATTTTTGTTTAATTACTATGTTGATATGAAAATTAGATAAATTTCCTATCGATAGTTTTATGAAATTATGTTGTCAACAAAATCGTTACCCCCTCAGGCCAGTAAATTTCCGTGGGGGTAAGTGTGAGTCAGTTTTTATTAACCCCTGAAATTGTAATGTCTAATCAAAATTTTTCGTTCAGTCAAAAAATTATAGAAGATGAATTTTTTTTATATATAGAAAATGATTTCTACCTTAGAGATAAGAAATCGAAAGAGAATCAAACTGAAGTACTCCTATGCAGCCGAAACACTTGTCGGTGTGTATTTATATCTGTTGTATATAGGTTGAGTAGTACACTGATCTCTGATCTACACTACTTTCCCTTGCACGCAACGGTTATTTTTAAAAGACATGATATTCAGTTAATTATAATTTTATATTTTAAGGGTGAATCACAACCATGATTTTGTGACTAGAAGTGGTAATATTAACATTTATAGGCTGATGAATGAAATAATTAGATAGTCATTTTTCCATATATTCATGTTTACATGATCAAATATCCCAAGAGAGTTAATTCAAGTATTGGTTACTGAATTTGACTGTATCACAGAAAGTACATTGAACCATGTAATTGAAATAAAATTGTGTATAAATTTGGCACTCACCTTAGTCCTAAATATATGACCTATTTTAAGGGGTTAGTCTAGGTTCTAAATTTATGGCTTAATTATTGTTTTTATCTATTTCTTCTCGAATTATCCGTGATGTTGCTCCTCAACATAATCAGGTAAGATGTGATAGAGGGAATAAATGAATATAATTGGGTTATCTTAGAAAAAAAAACACAATATATAATGACTACATAACTAATTTAATTTAATCAAATTATTTAAATAGATCCTATATTTAAAACTCAAAGAAAAAAAGACATAATTCAGCTCTTTAAGCAAAGCCTAGTATATATACTCGGCCAGGAAAATTAAGAGATGTTTGGAATGTTGTTTATCTTTAGAATGAATGTTTCCCCAGTTACACTCATCACTCAATTCATGCATGGTGCTTCTTCATTCCTTAAATATAAGGTGAAAATTTGTAAATATGTGTCTCCCAAAATATAAGGTGTATTTTAAGTTTGTCTCTTACATTTGTTGTGTTTTTCCTTTTTTGCCCTTTATTAACTTTGCATAAATATGACAATTAATTATTTATTCTCCCTCTACTTTATTGCACGCATGCTCTCAACTTATTTTCCCCATGCACTCTCCTTCAGCTATGTGGGTGCCTATATACATTGTACATTTTGATAAAAAAAAAAAGAGGAAGGATTAATATTCATTAATTTTCACCCTGGCCTTAAGTATTCTTTATGAGTATCCAACACTTAATATTTGGCGATGCAATGTTTCAATTGATAGTTTTAGATGACAATAAAAAAATATTTTAGAATATAATGCTTGATTAACTTTAAGCTCGAAAGGAATATGAGAGAATCTTGACTCTAACTGCTAATACATTCAAAAGAAAATAAACGAACAGTGCATGCCAATTTTTGTTGTTATTACACGAGAAAATGATCATATGATTTGTAAATCCAAATCAAGCAGCTAGAGGAATAACGTGATTGGTGAAGAACTGAATAAAAATATAAGTGTTCTGAATTTGGATCTGTATTGGGGAAGAGGAAAATATATTAGTCTGACTCTGATGGATTATTGAGGGCATTGTAAATGCAACTATATATCCAAGACAGAGCTGAACATGCCAAAGTAATTGTGACTCAGGAAATTAATGTTTTCCTTTTATAAAAAGAATAATAATTTTTGAGAAAAATGTTTAACTACTCCTGGATACATGTCGTGTAAACGACATCTGCTGCAACAAGACATTGAAAAAGATGGCAGAAAAAAGGGAGACAGAGAATAAGGGAAGAATCAGATAAATAAATTAATTTACTTAATTTTTAATTAAGATGCAAATGGCATGCATTTAATGAACACCCAATTGTGCATTGAATGAACCAGCCAAACAATGCCTCTGAATTAGTGCTTTCCTTCGGGAACAATGCTGGCATGCATTCTGCACATAAAAATAGTGGTAATTTTTTTTTACTGAAAAAGTAGTAGATGAATCTCTTATTCTTTAACTAATTAATTAATTAACTAATTAACCTGATATAGCTAAAAAGCCAGTCATAGTCCCCCCCCCCCCCCCCCCCCCCCCCCAAAAAAAGAGAGAGAGCCAAAAGTTTGTTTTCTACGGTGTCAGCTGCCATTAATGAGATGGGTTTCTTCCCGATATATAATGAGTTAAAGATCCCATATTGTACGTCTGTAATGATTAAATTATGATTATCTCCGATTTAGCCTTGGGTTTTGAGAAACCCTAATCTCATCCTTATCCCTGGCTCATGCTAGCTAGCTCAAGGTTTCCTCAAAAATCACACAAGGTAAAAGAAATTGCATGATTTGTTGAGTGTCAAACCCATATTAAATAAAGTTTCATAAGATAGAGGCACCATAATATTCAGCAGCAAGTGTTATTTTCCAGTTAGATCTAGTATCCTAATTTATGGAGAATGCAACACATACTGTGCTCTTATTCTCCTTGTGTACCTTTGCCCTAAATTTTTCTTGGTTTTCAATGTGCATTAATTATTTTTTTCCCATGTATACTCATATTGAATAGGGTAGTAGGAGAGAGTGATATAGTTAATAGTTTTAGAAATAAGTGTAATTATTGGGGGTGGTATTGGAAATTACTTGAATTGTAGGACAAATTAAATGTGTTTAATCAATTTTTTCGGTATGCAAGAAAAATTAGTTGGTGACTTAATAATAAGGACCAGAGGGATTACTACCCTAAAACATAAATAAGATTAGAATGTTAGATGTAATTGAAAAATAATACTCTTTCTAGTCTGTAATATAAGAGCTCAATCACCAAAATACACTTATTAAAAACATGTAAAAATTAGTTGGGTGTCTGAAATTAATTCTTTTTTTCAATATTGCACATATTAATTATGATTTCATTAAGAGATGGAAGTACCTAAACATTAATAAATATGCAATAGAGTCTATGATAAAGTAGGAAAAAATACATTAAATGAAGAGAAAATGTAAGTTGAGCTCTTATATTTTGAACCGAAACTATTCAAATTTTAGGTTCTTACATTACAAACCGGATAGAGTATTAGTAAACTTCCCATGGTCTTTATTATAATGGACAACTAATAAGTTCATTTTATCCTTTTTATCATGGCAAAAATTTGATCCTTTTTTATATTACAAGGTACTTGTTAGTTTTCAAGAAGCATTAAATATATTTTCCCATCTATGTCCATATTTAATAATGGTAGTGGGGAGAGTAGTAAGAATTAATCAATACTCCTTCCATCCCATTACCCATAATACAAGTTTCAAATAACCATTTAGTTGTAATAAAAAACTGTTAAAAAAGTGGTTAAAGCAGGAATTGGGTTCAAGTTTTCCCCAGCCCATACCCCGATCTAGGCTTCCAAACTACTATTCTCAGGTACACATATCATAAAACAATTAATATGTTATAAAAATATTTATTTTTCCAACTTTTCCCCTATCTATAAATAGGATATATAAGTGAGATGATGATTAGATGATAAAAAGATAAGAGAATGTGTATGAGGAAGATGAGAGAGTATTGTCAACAAAGGGTAAAAGTGAAAAGGTCATAAAAATGCTAAGACAAACAAGAAGTAAATCTTATACAGTTATACTCCCTCTGGCTTGTAATAATATAAGATCTCAGCCGCCAAAACACACTCGTTAAAAAACATGTGAAAGTTAGGTGTCTGGAGTGAATGATTTTTTTTCCAATATTATCCACATTTATTATGTTACTTTTAATAGTAATAAATATGAAAGAGAGTTAGGAGCAGAGTAGGAAAAAACATATTAAATGAGGAGAGAATGTGAGATGAACTCTTATATTTTGGATCAAAATCATTCAAATTTTGGGCTCTTATATTACGGATCAAAGGGGATATTTTGGAATACACCGCATTCTCTCAAAATTGAAGCTTATATTATGGGACGAAGGTAGGGTATTTTTAGTTTAGAGTATGTAGTTAGTATGGGCAATATTGTAAATAACTTGAATATAATTTTAAGACAAAATTAATGTTTTTAATTAATTTTATTGGTACGTGAGTTTTTTAGTTGGTACCTTATAATAAAAAAAATAAAATAAGGAGTAATGGATATATATCAGCAAAATAATATCTGGTGCTGGTTCTGGATGTACTCACCATAAATATCATTGTAGTATTATATACTCCGGACCTAGATGACTTTTTTGAAAAATCCTAGAAAAAAGCAAAATAAGTTAATTATAAATTGATTTACCTAATTTTTCCCTTAAAATAGTTTATTTTACTTATAAACTAATGGATAATCTAAAAATATATTACATATGTCATGATTTATTAATAGACTATTTTGCAACCTTAACTTCTCCAAAAAAAAGTTATCTAGGTCCTATATTTAAGACCGAAGGTAGTACTACTTTGCACTAAAAAAATAAAATAGTTTATATAAATGTGATTATTAATTATACGTAACATGTAATATAGTCAACACTCTAGGGGTTATTATGTTGGAGGATGCAAACAAAATGAAGAAAACAAGAATCTTCATCAAGCTGACTTGGGTCAACGGGCTTAGTACTTGTTTTATAAATATTATAATTCAGAATGTGATGAATACATTATAAATATTATATTATATTTCAGAATGTGAGTACAATTAGTAGCTAGAATGACAAAAAATCGAAAGAAGTGACAC
Source organism: Mimosa pudica (assembly GCA_029929735.1). Classification (NCBI taxonomy): domain Eukaryota; kingdom Viridiplantae; phylum Streptophyta; class Magnoliopsida; order Fabales; family Fabaceae; genus Mimosa; species Mimosa pudica. The sequence goes on along the minus strand of JAKELP010000004.1, from coordinate 11,877,161 downwards.
ATGAAGTAGCTGGAGAATTTGAAATCGGTGATGACAACCAAAAAGGAACAGTGCAAGCTTAACACTCCCATTTGAGCAAGAAAATTAATGATAGCGAGACTGTTGGTTGATTTATTCCATAATTTATTTTAGAGAGAGATAGATAGAGGCGTGTCTTTCAATTGAATGAATGAATAGTATAGTTTAGAGAGGACGTAGTCTACGGGTAAAGAAGGATCCAAAGTGGTGACAATTTGTTGGTACATTTTGGCTCATGGGATTTGACTAGAGAGAGAGATATCTTCCATTGTCTTCCTTCTTCTTCTCTTCTCTTGCTCTTCTTCTTCTAGCTTAGCTTTGTTCATGACTATAAAGTGTCATTTTCCGACATATACTCTCGACTTAAACAAAAAACGGACCACCACCACCTTCACCTTCCAACTCTCCCCACCTTCCTAGCTTCCTTTCTTTCCAGATTCTTTTGCAGGACAAAGAAAAGTAAGCCCTGCACAAGAAAAAGCAAAAGATAAAAAGAAAGAAAGAAAGAAGAATCTGATTTTCTGTTGCTGCAACCAACAACTAGTCACCTCCTTAACTAAAGCCTCATTGGACTTCCATTTCTGCCATCATCATCATCACCAACCCTTTCTCTTTCTTTCTCTAAAAAAAGATGCCCTTACAAGGTATTGCCGCCATAGAACCCACCAGTACTTCCAACACATGTGCACCTCCTCCTGATCTTTCCCTTCACATAAGCCTTCCTTCTTCTTCTCCTTCTTCTTCTTTGGAAACTCAAGCTCCTACTGATCTCTCTCTATCCTCCAATAACTTCTTCACTACACACCAGCCTCCTCCTCAATATAATAACTACAATCCCACCACAACTACTTCTACTACTCACTTCAGCAACAACATGATGAGTTCTCCTTCCTCAGATGTCGGTGGTAGCTTGACACCAATCAAGGGGATTCCAGTGTATCACAACCACCAACGTTGCTTCCCTTTCTTGCCCTTTGAGCATCATCCCAAAGATCTTCATCTTCATCATCATCATCACAAGATGTGGTTGCATCATCCTAACAACAACACTTCCTCTTCTTGGGGTTACAATCATAATCATAATCATCATACCATGGGAGTATCAGGCTTGGATAATAATCCCATGTGGGTCTTAAATAATGGATCTTCTTTGCCTGCTAGTTTCAAACCTCATCATCATCATAATCAGTTTCATCATCAATATGGGGTTTTTGGGATTGGAGCTTCTCATCATCATCATCAGGGAGAAGATGGGACATCATCATCATCTCCGGGGATGAATTTGATGATGAGATCTAGATTTATGACGAAAATACCCTCAAAGAGAAGCATGAGAGCCCCTAGAATGCGTTGGACTACCACCCTCCATGCCAGATTCGTTCACGCCGTTCAACTTCTTGGTGGCCATGAAAGTACTTTAATTTCCTTTTCTCAATCCCATCATTCTCTCTCTTTCTTTCTTATCGTAATCACCATACTATACTGTTTACTTTTCACTTCTCTTGTTTTTATTAATTGATAGATGGACAAATGAGTGAAATTTATAGAGAGATGTGTAATGAATGTGAATTTATGTGTGTAAACAGGAGCAACTCCAAAGTCAGTTCTGGAGCTGATGGATGTAAAAGATCTCACATTAGCTCACGTTAAAAGCCACTTGCAGGTACACGCTCTCTTTCAAGCTTGTACAGTTATTACTTGTTGGAAGCACAGTAACCAATGAAGAAATTAAAGAAAGAAAGATGTGAATGTGTTGTTGAACACAGACACAGTAGTTGAAGTAATAGTAATAGAAGCTCCTTCCACTTCAACTTCCGAGACTTACCTTTCACAGAAACACAGAAAGCATCACACTACAAATATAACTCTCTTCATTTTCCAACAATACTGCTTCTCTCATCTTTCTTGTTCCAATCTTGTCACACATCAACCTGCTTCCTCATTAATGGCCAAACTCCCCCCCCCCCCAAACAAAAGAATAGACTGAGATAAGTGAGAAGGGAAAGGGAATCTAAGTTGGAATCTCTCATTATTTCTTTTTCTATTTTAATTTGTAACTCTCATTAAATTACATCAATTGGTTTGTTACTCTCTTAATTCCATTCATGGAGATGCTTTCGCAATGACATATGGCTTATTTCTGTATGACTTTTTTCTCAGATGTATAGAACAGTCAAGACCACTGACAAGCCTGCTGCTTCCTCGGGTATTAATTCTTATTGCTTAATCTATCTTCAACCATTTTTTTAATATCTTTTAGTGGTCTCATATATCTTCTTAAACACGCCCTATTAATAATACGTACCATTCAATACAAACAAACAATGGAAAGGAGAAATGACAAACACACTACTCATACTACTCTTTTCACACTACTCCACGTATTCTAATATACCTTTTAATTATACCATAAGCATATTTCTCTCTTTCCTTTGTGTCTCCCCTTTATAATAACCATTTTATACCTTTGACTGAGATTACACTCATACACACACCTCCAAAAAGCATCTCACAATTTAAACTTGTTATAGTTATCCCAGCTTATTATTATATAATTAACTTGTCATTAAGACAAGTAGTTGCACTAATCTATGCGCATAAATCAATCAAGCTTGTGTGTGTGTGTGTGTGTGTGTAATGAGTGGTTTTCTTTTCTTCTTGCAGGCCAATCAGATGGATCTGGTGAAGATGAGTTGTCTCCGATTGGCGGCAACGGTGACCGCGGTGGTCTTCCTCAGTTTTCCGATCAAAGAGGCCGGACAGATCGGTCTGTGCAACAAGACATAGAACATCCTTCTTCTACTACTCTATGGAGTAATTCTTCAAGGTATATATATAGTAATCCACTTATTTAATTGTATCTATCTATTAATTAATTATTTTCTTAAAAAATTACTTGCTTCACATGTGTGTGTGTGTCCCTGCATGGAGGCACATATTTTACTCTGACTATGGTAGATTGAGTATCTGATATGCTTTTTCTTTACTTTGCTTTTGCATGGTATCTCTTTAGAAAACAATGCAACTCAACGTCCACACCAGGCCATTTTTTAAGATTTTATTGTAGAATTAAAAAGGGTTCTTGTCCCAGCTTTTGCTTTACTTGTGTTTGGGTTTCTTCTTTTGTGCGTGCACACTCACACACAAATTTTGTACCTTAAGGAATATAATTGCACATCAGCTTTGTAGCTTTTGGATTGGAGGTTTCCTAAAGGAAAGCTTCACGAGACATAGCGAAACAATATAAGAAAAAGCACCCTCTATAAAATGGGTGTGTGTGTGTTAATCTTTGCATGCACTTTAATTTTAATGGATTTCAATTTTGTGTGTGTGTACTATGCTTGACATTATTACGAAAGTTTGTCAAGAATTCCAAATATTATAGTATATTAAGTATTTTTAATCTTGTACAAATTAAATACTTTCACATGATAAGGGTCATTGATGTGCTTAGCTTTCGTTCAAATTTTTCCAATGACCAACAACGTACAGGCAAAAGTTCTCATTAATTGGAAACAAATGTACATAAAAGCGCGTAAACGACAATTAGATTGTAATATTCTGCTAAGTTTTTAAATGTATATGTGTTTGACTATGAGAATAGTACATACACATATAATACTCATATTCTAGCCAAGTAATTGAGTCGACTTTGATGTAAAGTATAGCTTAAGTAGTCAAGTGGTTTATGTAGGATCACAAACGGATATAATGCGTACAGTTTCTTGCCCTCAATCTCTACATACACGTGTTTCCGTTTTTGTCAATTTCAGTATATATAATATAGTAGTTTTATTGTTTTGCAAATGATATGCATTTTCCATTAGTTTATTATCGATAATAATGTGACAGTTTAACTAATTGATGGAGCTATTTAATTATTGTGGCACTATTTCAATTAATTAATCAGTAGCAGAGATGCATGGCCGCCGCCACAGAATAATTGTTATGATATGGATAATTGTCTCAGAAACACTTCCTTCCACTCACAACCAATTTCAGGATCAGGGCATCAAATTCAGGTACTTTCATTAGTTTCCCCATCAATCAATTTCCATTATATGTGAGCGCGCGCGCGTACATGCATATATGTATATATATTAGCTAGGAGCCTAGGCCACTCAATTAATTGTACTGATATGTGAATCAATAAATTTAATATGGGTGCAGGAATGTAATTCAAGCGAAGCGCGACTGCTACTAGCGAAGAACAATTTGTCCGATGTTAATATAGAATGCAATAATAAGAATCCATGCTTGGAGTTTACATTAGGAAGACCAGATTGGAATGGCAAAGGACGTGCCTAATTTTTCTCTTCTCTAATATAATCCATATGGCCACCAGCTTATCGCCTTAACTAGTTCTTCAAAGGGAGAAAATGTTGGTCTCAATATATTGCCAATGAGGGGAGAGAATTAAAACCCCTAAATCCCTATGACATATACTTTTGGTTTCTTCTCTGAAGAAGTCTCATTTGATTTCATGTGCAGTTTTGTTTACTTTATTAGATTCTTGTTTTTATTATTAGTGAGAGGACTATGAAGCAACTTAATTGATTCAGATGAAATCAAAGGGAGGAGAAAGTTTGTTCAAGAAACGGAATTAAAGAACTGGGGATAATTCGGATCTTCTTATTTATGTTCAAGTGACTTGTATACTTTATATAGACCAAAAAAGTATAATTAGAGTATCTGCATTAATAATACGTTGTTATCAATATTTCACCTTATGCGTGATTTTCTTGTCATTTTTCCCACGTGGTATGCGTGATCTTCTAAGCAAAATGAAGCCGGAAATTAGTTAAATATTAAAAAAAATACTGACTACATATTTATCTGAAGAAAATGACAACATATTTAAATTTTGTTTAGTTCTAGCTATATAATTGGGAAAAACTTAGGCTCAGAACCGATGTATAAACTATAAAGGACGGAATAGAAATATTTGAAGTATTGCATTATATGGATAATGCAAATTGAAAATTAATGAATATATGGAAGAAAATAATAAGCTTCTTATCAAATTATTAGGTCCTTTGGAATTTTAATTAGGCCTTTTATATTCCCTTAAAAAGTTTTTTTTTTGCCAAAAACATAGGCCCAAAACAAAAGCAAATTAAAAAACAGGGATGTACTTTTTTTATACACACATTTTTCTCTCATTGAACTGGATCTGCCATTATTTCGAAAGACGAGATTATTATCGTATCATCCAATCGAAGTCTCAGATCCTCTTCTTTTTTTGACCTGAAGTCTTAGATCCTCTTTGCTGCTCTAAATGGTGTGCTTTTGTCCCAGAAAAATTGGTTATTGATGTTTTTTTCTCCTCTTCTTTTAACTGATTATATAACATCTAATGTTACAAGTGTAATGTAACATGTTGTTTGATAGTATGACATGTTATCTAATTACTATATATACTAATAAATCAACATATAATAATCTAATTACTATACTAACAAATTAAACATATAACCTAATTTCATACTACATATGTTATGATTTAGTGCTTTAATTTACTTCTTTAACTTAACTTTCAACAAAAAATTAAAAAAAGTAAAATGGATTTTATATATCTATTTCATTATGATTTCATACATTTAATTTCAAAAGCACTGAACAAGAAAATAGGGCGATGAAGCAAAAGATAAACAGAATTAGAATGAATGTGCAGCTAGTTTCTTCTGTTGTTCTTGCTTCATGTTTCTAACTTTGTCGACCAGATTTTGAAGCAAGTGATAGTTCAAAAAGTTCATAATCTCTACAAAAAATGATAAATAACCGTAACATATATTTGTATATATGAGTGGTGCAGCATTTGAAGTTAGTGAAAATTACCTGTAAGTGAAAATGCGTAAAGAAGTTGAAGAGAAGAAATGACCAAGAAGAGTGATCTTATGAGAGTAATCATTGAAGCTTTGTTTTGAAGAGAAGAGATGACCAAAAAAAATAGAGAGATGGACCCAGAAGAGTAGTGATCTTATGAGAGTAATCAGCGAAGCTTTGTTGTTCAGAGTTTTGTGCAGTTAAACGAACAATGCTTACTTGAGTGTGTTTTTTAGTACACTTGTGTTATTTTACTTCCATGAAGAACACAACAGAAAGCCCTATTTCAAAAAACAAAAATCAAACAAAAGACCAGAAAAAAAATCCAACTAACCAACAAAAACAGAAAAAAATGAAGCCAACATATGTAATTAAACTTTTGATTAAATTATAGCTAGTTGGTCAGAACTTATTACTGATGTATAAACTGTAACAGAACTTAACTATCACCAATATATACTACCTCCGGTCCTAAATATAAGACCTAGTTGACTTTTTTTGGAGAGATTAAGGTTGCGAAATAGGTTATCATATCATGACATATTTGATATCTTTTTAGATTATCCTTTAGTTTATAGATAAAATAAACTAGTCTAAGAGAAAAAATTAGGTAAATCAATTTATAATTAACTTATTTTGCTTTTTTAGGATTTTCCAAAAAAGTCAATTACGTCTTATATTTAGGACCGGAGGGAGTACTATATAGAACGTGAACACCCTAATATTTTAAAATGAGATAATAAAAATTATTTAAAATAAAGGGTATTACATATGTTTGACTTAACTTATAGAAAAGTGACTTATTTTTAAATTGACTTATTTTTAAGTGAGTTAGAAAATAAACTCTAAGTTGACTTATTTTTATGTTTGGATAAACTTTGAAAAAAGTGGTTTATTTTTCCATTTGACTTATAAACATGTTTGAATAACTTTTATTTAAAAGGGACTTATTTTTAAGTCATGTAAAAAAATAAGTTGGTTTTTTTTCTGAAATAAGCCACCCAAAGTAGCTTATGAATAAGCTGACTTATTTAAAATAAACTGATGAAAAATAAGTCCAGTCAAATATAGAAAAAAAGTCACACATCCCCAAAATAAATTGTCTTTTTTAAAATAAGCAGACTTATTTCTAAAAAAAAAAAGTCCGCCAACAACACTTCACTAAAAAGCCTTATAAATAAATTAGGCAACTAAACATATCTTGCTGTAGTTATAATGAGAGGGGCATTTTTGCCATTTTATTAATGATATCACTTAAACCTCATTACCGCCCATCTCCATTTTTTTCAAACGCGGGAGAGTTCCCACCAAAAAAAATAACGCGGGAGAGAAGTCGCCGGAGTTTCCAAGGCTTTGCCGGCGACGAGCTTTAGCTCCGATCAGACATACAAGCCCACATTCTAATTTAGGTAACTTTCCTCTATCTTATTCCCACCTTCGTTTGCTGCCATTTTTAACGCTTAGGGCTCCGATTTAGGTTGGCATTTTGTACCAAAATAAATTATAGCTAGGGTTTAGAAAATGTGTTTCCTTAATGAAATTATAGTTGCACGTTTTCATTTGACCATGATTCCAAGTATGAATTAGCGAGTTACTTGCTCCCGTCCTAATTATATGAGCACTTTACATTTTTTTAAGAAATTAAGATGCAAAATCAATCATATTAAATTAAATTGTCTATAGTTATATCTTTTTTCCTTGTAACTAAATTTATTCTACTTATAAACTACTTTTTCCATTCCTAAATATAAGGTCACTTTCCCTAATTTGATTATATGAAGTATGTTGGTTAAGTTAGTTATTATCACATGATATTATCAATTCACCCAAACCATGTAACTTTATCCCCACTCTTCATCCTTTGTTTGTTTATTATTGATAAGTATTATGAGGTTAATTTGAGAAAAAGTTGGAAAAAGTAGAAAGTGATGTTATATTTAGGAACAAATTGAAAATGTGAAAGTGATCTTGTATTTAAGAATGGAGGGAATATATCAGTATAATTTATTTTTATGAAGCATATGTTATAATTAGTGGTCTAATTTGCTTTCTTAAGTCCAAATGATATTTAGAACCATATATTTAGTACTGTAGGGAGTACTGTTCATGGTCAAAATTTCCTGGATTTTGATTTTTGACCCTACTTAAAGTAAATTAGTGCACAGAAGCACATATGAATGGATTAGAATTAAATTACTAGCGTGTGTTTGATCTGAAGCCCCATGTGATGACTGATGATTTCTAACTCAACCTATGATGTTCTATTTTCCTGATCGTGCTATTTCCATGCAGAAGTTCTGAATTTTTGGGGATAAAGAGTTAAATGAACTTATGTTAATTAACAAATCTTGTAGTTGTTAAAGTCAGAAGGTTTAGAAGCTTATCGGGTAGTTGTATGCTGAGTTTGTCTTCCAATGTTGTGTTACCAAAACAGAGGAGTGATTGTGGAAGATTTCAATTATCTGATATTAACTTAAAGAAGGTCAAAATGGTGCTACATGGATGTTATAGATTTCGGTTTCAAGTAAAAATAAAAGAGTAATGACTTGAGCTTGTATTCATTGATTCCTTTCAATGGTATGAACAATACTGAACCCAAGGTTCTGTGTAGCTTTGGTTTATGTTGAATTCTTTGAAATAATTAAGCTAGACATTTTTAATTTAATGTAAAAACTTTTGTGGTTTTATGATATTGAGGCTTAAAGAAAAGAAAGCAATAATGGAAGTACATATGAGTCCATGTGGATATAATTCCAAATTTCAAGTTCTAAAATGATTAATGGTGGCTGCTTGTCATGTTCAAAAGTATTTGAAGAAGAAATTAGAAACCATTACAAAAGTGAAATGATATGGTATTAATTATGACCCCTTAGAAGAACATCTAAATGACATTTGAATTTGGGAGTTTAACTTAGTCTACTCAACTACTCTTTGTGATTAGAGCAATCTTCTGAGTTTGTCCATGAATATATTGTGGATTGAAGGATGGTTGAGGGTTTGAAATGATAATCAAATGCTTGAGGCCTCTAAGTAGGAGAGAATGATCGTTATTTGATGGTTAAACATGTTCATGTGTTGAATTTATGTCTGAGCATCTAGAACCTCCTTCCATCCTTATCTTCTTCAACTGTTGCGTTTTGTGGAGGAGGAGAATGATTGAATGACCAAATGCTAGGGGGGGAAATGAAGAACAAAGGGATCAAACCATAGAAGTCATGTTCATTCATTGGTTTGAAGAGTTGTTATAATGAAAGTGTTTCAGAGTTCGTTGGGCAATCAAAATGAGTTCAAAAGCTAACTTGAATACTTAATAAATGGAAATATATGTTTATAAATATGCTGGACTCATGTGATGTTATATGTGTTATAAGGAGCTGATTTTTGTTGTCAAATTTTAATGTTAAAATTTGAATTGAAATAGTGTTGGGGTTTCCCAAGAGTTAAATCCAGTGGCTCAAGGTTTTGAATGAATGGTGCTTGCTGAGATTACGAATGATATTGTCGTCATTGTGGAATGAGGATCTAACTTTTTTTATTTCCTATGGTGACATTTTTAATACTAAAAGGCTAAGTTCCATCCTTGTATTCAAGGTTTGCTCGTATTTTATTTCTTATGAGTGAAACTAATATATTAAAGGTAATGAATGTGAATTTATATAAAGGAGCAACTCCAAAGTCATATCTAGAGCTGATGGATGTGAAAGATCTTGCATTAGCTCATGTTGAAAGCCACTTGCAGGTACGCATTCTCTTTCTAGCTGATGGATGTTGAAGAGTAAATGTGTTGTTGAACACAGACACAGTAGTAGAAGTTGTAATAGAATCTCCTTCCACTTCAACTTCCGAGACTTACCTTTCACAGAAACACAGAGCATCACACTACAAATAAAACACTCATAATTTTCCAATAATAGCTCTCTCATCTTTCTTTTTCCAATCTTGTCGCACATGAACCTGCTTCCTCCTCATTAATGACCAAACTTCCCCTAAAAGATTAAACTGAGAATTGAGAAGGGAAAGATATTTAGATTGGAATATCTCAGTGTTTCTTTTTCTATTTTATTTTGTAACTCATTAAATTACATCAATTGGGTTTTTACTCTCTTAATTCCCTTTGGGGAGATGCTTTCATAATAACATATGGCTTGTTTCTACCTGATTTGTTTCTTAGATGTATAGAACAGTCAAGACCACTGACAAGCTTGCTGCTTCCTCAGGTCTTAATTCTTATTGCTTAATCTATCTTAAACATTTTTTAAATTGTTTTAGTAGTCTTATATATCTTCTTAAACACGTCCTATCAATTATATGTATCATTCAAACAAACAAGGGAAAATGGAAAAGACAAACACACTGTTCTTTTCACAGTACTCTATGTATTCTAATCCACCTTTTATATATATGATTAGCATATTTCTCTCTTTACTGTGTCTCTCCCTTTTAGAATAACCATTTCATACCTTTAACTGAGATCGCACACATACACACACCTCCAAAAGGCATCTCACAATTTATACTTGTTTTTGTTAATAATTAACTTGTCATTAAGACAAGTAGTTGCATTAATGTATGTGTATTCATCATTCATGTTTATATATATAGACACACACACACAATGAGTGGTTTTGTTTTCTTCTTGCAGGCCAATCAGAAGGCTCTAGTGAAGATGAGTTGTCTCCGATTGGCAGCAAGGGCGACCGTGGTGGTCTTCCTCAGTAATTCGATCAAAGACTTCGGACAGATCGATCTGTGCAACCAGACATAGAACATCCTTTTTCTACTACTCTATGAAGTAACTCTTCAAGGTATATATAGTAATCCACTTAATTAATTGTAATTATCTATTCATTAATTATTTTTTGTAAAATAAATCCTGCTTTATATATGTGTGTCCCTTCATGGGGGAACATATTTTACTGATTATGGCAGATTGAGCATCTGATTTGCTTTTGCTCGATATCTCTTTAGAAATCAATACAACTCAATGTCCGCACCATTTTGTAAGAGTTATTGTAGAACTAAAAAGGGTTCTTGTCCCAGCTTTTGCTTTACTTGTGTTTGGGTTTGTTCCTTAAGGACTATATTGCACATCAACTTTGTAGCTTTTTGAATTGGAGGATTCTTAAAGGAAAGCTTCATAAGACAAAGTGAAACAATATAAGAAAAAGCACCCTCTGTATAATAGTGTGTATATATATTGATGTTGCATGCACTTTAGTGGATTTCATTTGTGTGTGTGTGTGTGTACTAAGCTTATTTGATAGTATTACTAAAGTTTGTCATGAATCCCAAGTGTTATAGCATGTTAAGTGTATTCACTAATTTTGTGCAAATGCTTTCACATATTCAGGCCCATTGATGTGCTTTACTTCAAATGTTTTTCAATGGCCCACAATGTACACTCAAAACTTCACATTAATTGGAAACAAATGTACATAAAAGCCCATAGATGACAATTAGGTGGTAATATTCTGCTAAGTTTTTAAATGTGTATGAGCAAGTGAAGAGATATATTTAGTGCAGATAATTTAATGTGGAAGAAAAAAAGCAGTACATGATCAGTAATAGGATTTTGAACACTCAAGCTGATTATACACGCTTATCTATATATATAAACACACACCAGAAAACCACTCATTTTACGTTGGAGTTAGATGTGTGAAGCTTTGGCTACAGGAAAAATATTAGGTTGAAATGACTAATATTGTTTTGATTTTAAGTGTGGTACTTACTAAGTGTTATGTATGAAAGGATTGTATAAATATTTTATGACAACGAAATGTAGAGCAACTTTAGGACTCAGCATGGATTTCATTTCTTGATACACTCTTGTTTGACTTTGATTGCTTAATTCATCAATTGGACATAGATGATCTAATTGTCTATCTAATAAATAATCGCTAAATTACAATAAGCTTGTATATCTGCTTATGGAAACCCCAAATGAATGACATTATATTGCATGCTATCAACATACAAATGCATGCATGCATATAGCTTAAGAAGTCAAGTGGGGTATAAGATCACCAACGTATAATGAGTGGTTTTTTGATATTGAGAATCAAAGTAAAGGAAACACTAGGGGGAAGTACATATGTGTCCATGTGGATGAAATTCCAAATTTCAAGTTCTAAAGTGATTAATGGTGGCTGTTTGTTATGCCAAACACGTTAGTCACATATTTAGGTGGCTGAAATCATGTTCAAAAGTATTTGAAGAAGAGACTAAAAACCATTACAAAAGTGAAATGATTGGGTATTATGACCCCCTTAGAACATCTAAATGACTTTTGAATTTGGGAGTTTAACTTGGTCTGCTGATGATTTGGAGAAACTTCTAAGTTTATCAATGAATATTCATTGTGGATTGAAGGGTGGTTGAGGGTTTGGAATGATTATCAAATACTCAAGGTCTCTAAGCAGGAGAGTATTGGTCGGTATATTTGATGGTTAGACATGTTCATGGTATTGATTTGATGTGTGAGACTGTGAGTACCTAGACTAGAATTTACTTCCATCCTTATCTTTTTCAGCTGTTGCATTTTTAGGAGGATGGTGATTGAATGACCAATGCTAAAGGGGGGCAATGAGGAACAGAGGGATAAAACCATAGAAGTCATGTTCATGCATTGGATAAAAGAGTTGTAATGAAAACGTTTCAGAGTTTGTTGGGCAATTAAAATGAGTTCAAAAGCTGACTTGAATTCTTAATAAATGGGAATATATGTTTTTTTAATTTTCTGGACTCAAGTGCTGTTATACTTTACTTTTTGTTTCATATAGAACTAAGCTAATGAGTTAAAGTTGGGAAGTTGAAAGATTTTGAGTCTTTAGGCCAAAAAAGGTTTGTCGCTACTATTATGGCTAAAGATGAGCTGTTTTTGTTCTGTTGATTGGATTGGGGAGCTTTTGGAGTACTAATTTAAAGTATGAACGTACTAGAATTTTGTATTCATGAGGAATAATTAGAGTCGGAGGTACACTGAGAGAGTTCAAAATCTTGACTTGAGAAGATTAAACTAATTTGAGTGAAACTAGAGCTTTGGTACTCCCAGAGAGATATCAAAAATATGTTTAGAGGTTCTTAATTTAAGTTATGACTTTTCTTGAGTCAAGCTAATGTAGTTTCTTTTCTTTACTTATCCAATGAACCAAATTGTTGAAGCCTCAAACTGATTATATGGTATTGATGTTTCTGAATGTTAATTGTTTTAAAGTTTTAAGGCTTGATCAAGGACTCCGTAATGATGGCTAAAGATGTTAGTAATTATACAATGCTAAATAGCATGATCTAAATCTCCCAAATGATAAGATGCAGAGATGATAAGATACAGAGATGATGTTTGCCCCTGGATCAATAAAAGAAGGAAGCACTGCTGTTTTGAGCTGTATTAATAGGGAGCAAATTTTGTAAATCATTTAGTCCCACTTAATTTTGTCTAAGGGTTCTAAAGGGTTAATGCCTTGTATTGTGATCTTGTAAATTGATGGTGTGATTTTTAGAATACACACACACAGTTTGTGTTTTGATGAATTGTGAGAAGGGTAGGGTAGATATATAATCATTATAAAAAAAAAGGGTAGATATATAATACCATCGTGATGTGATGTGAGAGACATTGAATAAGTATGCAAGAGTATAGATATTAATACTCCCTCAAGTCCTAAATATAAGACCTAATTGACTTTTTCTGGAAAATCCTGAAAAAGCAAAATAAGTTAATTATAAATTGATTTACCTAATTTTTTCCCTTAAACTAGTTTATTTTACCTATAAACTAATGGATAATCTAAAAATATATCAAATATGTCATCATTTAATAACCTATTTTGCAACCTTAATCTCTCAAAAAGACTTTAGGTCCTATATTTAGATCCGGAGGTAGTATATTATTTGTAAATGTAGGTATTGATGGCAGCATAGGTTCCTCGAAGCATCGGGAGGGAAAAGAGCCAGCTCGTACTTGAATTCTGAAGTATAGGTAGTACTTTAATTCCATATCATTGATCATGTAAGGATAATTGCTATTGATTTATGGGAACGCTCTAACCTTACCAGAAATAACCAAGGTCTATATATAGATTTTATAGGTTTAACCGAAACGTTATACTCAAGGAGGCTGGACCTCTTAGATCATTGGCTACACAATTAGAGCAACATAAATTTATAGTAATACCTTGAGCACACAATCGTGCAGTGTTGATGTTTGTTTGTAACATTTATACAAGTTTTGTGAAGTGTTATGCATGGTAATGAATGAAACTAACTGCTTTTTGAAATATGCTTTTACAGGGGAGCTGGGAGACCGAGGTGCTTTTGGGTAGAAGGTAGTTTGGTAATGGAAGAGCAGAAGTGCTTACCAGCTTCTTGTAATAGTAGGTATGCTTGTAGAGTTTTATTTTACTTTTTCCTGGCAGAACAATTTTATTTAAATAAATTATTGTTGTTGTTGTATCCGTCCTCCACAAGGAGGTGTGACCTCAAGCACAAGTAATAAGTTAACGACCGAGATAGCCACGTTATTACTATTATAGTTATACGTATAATAGATAGAATAAGGAATATAAAAATATAAATTAGAACTAAAATTATCTTTAGCTTTCCAAATACGGTTAGATATAAAAAGAAGATATAAACGGGTTTTAAAGGTTTGAAATTGCTACTTAATTTACTCAAACCACTTGGAGTTTTCAGTTTGTAGTTTATAAATTTTACAATTTGTCACAAACGTTCATTCTATTGAAGGAAAAAGTTTATTGAGCATTCTAAATAAACGCTTTAATATATTTAGGTTTTTGTACTTTGAAGTTTTGATTAAGTTGTGGCTTGAATTTGGTTAAACAACACTATTATAGAAAGGAAAAAACTTACCTCAAGTACTTGACCTCAATTACATCCATTACCCAATAAGAATTTGACACATGTCCAACTTACCCCATACACAACTAACACATGGAGGAGAGAGAAAAGAAGGAGAAAGTGGTGTGGGTTAGTTGGACATGTGTCAAATTCTTATTGGCTTACTGGATGTAATTGAGGTCAAGTACTTGAGGTAAGTTTTTTCCTTATAGAAATGTCAAAAGCAGGTATTACGTGCAAATTATTGAAAGTTAAAAAATGTAATATAACATACGGGTGAAATTATAAACTCCTGAAATAAAATTTTAGTTGTTGAAATCAATTTTTTTTTTTTTTTGTGTGTTGGAAATTAAAACTTAACATCACATCTTGTTTGGTAACTCATTAAGCTGGATTTGCTACCGTAATCCAGTGTTTTACGTTAAAAATAAAAAGTTATAGCCGTGATGATTATTTGGAGTGAAAATTTTTTTTTTACTGGAAAATTTGCACCACATGTTTATCCCTCGATCTGTTTAGGCCCAATTGAATTTAAGGCCTTTTTATTTCTTCTAATTTATTTTCTTATAATAGGGAAGGCCCAGTCGATCAGAAAACAGGTATAGGCCCAAGATAGAATTTTTTACACTTACATAGAATTTTTTCTTTCTGTTGTTAGGATTGATATACTTAATCATTGCTTATATTCTTTCCAATATTTTTCTGAAGCAGAGGGTACAACGTAATGACTTGTTGAGTTGTTTCCATGCGTAAAGAGAAATGACAGATTGGGACAAATTTTGGCATATCAACATTTGAATAATCCAGAGGAAAAAACTTCAAATTTATTCCATACATATAATGTTATAGTAAAGTGTCAAATTATTTGAGTCACACGTCACATTACATTACATAAAACGTGGCAAATTATCTAAGTCACACATTACATACTTAACATATTATTCTGATCACAAAACCATAAGTCTTGGGTCCCCTGTAAATTATATGGATCACCGGTAATAGCTCCTCCGATTACGTAAATTATATCTCTTTGCAGACACAGTAATAGAATTCTCTCCAACTTCTTCCCCTGCAACTTCAAAATCTGGATCTTCAATTAAACCAACTTCCTCTGGCAAATCACTCTCAACAAATTTAGACCAATCAAAATCTTCTTCCTCTTCATTCATCATCCAAGCCAATTTCTTCTGTTGTTCTTGCTCCATGATGCTAATTTTCTGAGCCAGAGTTTGCAGCATGTGATAGTTCATGACTTCATAATCTCTGCATAATTTAACAAATAAAAATGTTATATAAATATTTCATATACATATACATACACATATATGAGTGGTGAAGTATTTGAAGTTAGTGAGAATGTACCTGTAAGTAAAGATGGCATAAAGAAGTTGAAGAGAAGAAATGATCAAGAAGAGGGATCTGAGGAGATTAATAATCAAAGCTTGTTGTTCAAAGTTTTGTGCAGTGAAACGAACAATGCTTATTTCCATGAAGAACACAGCACAAAGACCTGTTTCAAATAACAAAAATCAACCAACAGAACAAACAACCAACCAACACCAACAAAAAATTACATCTAAAAATGCCTGACCATTATTAATTAATCAACCATCAATCAGATATCATATCCCCAAATGTTATCAAACCCAAAATTCTCAACAAGAAAAACCATTTCCTCTTACCAATATACAGCCATGGCCTGATATTATACGTCTGCTTCGTGCTGGTCAGCATGTAAATAACAAAAATGGACACGAAATAAATGATAAAAGCTTTGATCATTCTTGATTCCAGGAACATAGCATTCTGCAGAGAAAATATCTTCTCCAGAAATGTAAACATGCTGGCCTGCTTCGATTCAAAGGATTCCTGCAAACACATACACACACAAACATTCGTAACAAAATACAAATAAAAAAACTTGACATCCAGTTCAAAAACACAAAATGAAGAAACCGAAGCAAAAACCAAAACAAAAATTGATACATTAAACAGTAAACAGTTGCAAAAAGCAGCTTTACTAAATTAGTAAGTTCATTGGCTTACTTGGGCAGATAATATTGACTTTGAATTCGTCATTAATCGATCATGAAGCATTTGAAGTTGTTCCTGTCTAAGAAGCACATCCTGGTGTTGCTGATGACCCAATTCTGTAACTTGTTGTAATGCATCCCTATGTTTTTTCACAATTGAAAAAGAAAAAACCAAAGTCAACACATTCTTCCCAAAAAGTGTGAAAAAGAGAGACTAGAGACCATTAGTAACCAAAACAATACCCCCCCATTTATACACTGAAAAACAAACTATACCACTAAGAAAGTTTGCAAAACTTCAAAATAAAAAATGATGCTTTGTGTATACACTGACAAACATAAACTACACCAGAATTAACAAGTTTTTTTTTTTGCTTATACCAAAAAACTTGAATTTTAAACTCATCGGTAAGATTCTGAAACAAAAATATTGATGAGATGTTCAGTAATTGATACACTAAACCAAACAGTAAACACAACACATTGAAATAGAGCAATCCACATTCGATTTGAAAAGTCACTACAAATTAATCAGCCACCGCAAAAACAGCGAAAGAAAAAAAGTATCTACACAAATTTACTTGCAGATAATCTTTTAAACTTTTAACCTCAAACATCATGATTTGCAAACATTTAAAATTAAATAAGCACACTCTTTTCCAAGATAAAACCACTTTTCACTATCAACCATAAACCACAAAAATTCGCAAAACCACATCCACAAATTTCAACCTTCACGAACTATCAAAATTAAAAAAAAAATCACGTTTTGCAAACTATTACACTCTGAAAAAAAAAAGCATACATCGAAACCTTCAAAGCTCATAAACAACAGAGCAATCAAACAGCACCAGAAGAAAAAAAAAAGTCAAAACCAGAAAAAAAAACCATCTTTAAAAAAAAACAAACAAACCTGCTTTCTTGAAACGCCTTGGATTGAAACTCAGACAACGAATGGAGGTTATGTAAGGCTTTGGCTTGTCCATCAATGAGGTGTTGTTGGTTGGTGAGCGAGACGGCGGCTAACTGAGCGATACCTTCGGTTTTCGCGTGGACCACGTGCATCTCACGTGACATAGTCTGGCCGACTTTAATAATGTCTTTTTGTATCTCAACACTCTCGTCTCTTATCTTTCCTACCTCTTCCCCCAGCTTATAGTGCGACTCTCTCACCGCCTCGATGCCTTCCTTTATTCCCCCCTTCATCTCCTCTTGCACTTCCTTAAACTCTCTCTGCGACTCCCCTATCCTCCTCGTCTCCGCATATATACTCTCCGAATTCCTCATCAACGCCTCCGTACGCGTTTCCACGGTCGCAAACTTCTCATCCATTTGTTGTGAGCGAGCATTGACTGAATCGAGAATTTCTTGGGTTTTTTTGTAGTCTTGGAGGATGGTATCGGATTTGTCGTGTATGGTGTCGAGTTTGTCTTCTACGTAGTGAGCTGAGTTCTTGAGATCTGTTATGAGTCTCTCTGTTTCGTGCTTGAAGGCTTCTGCTCTGTTTTTGAAAAGGAAAAACAGAGTTAGACAGAGTGGTTTGTTTGGTAATGAGATTTACATGTGGTGATTATAAAAGAGTGATTTTTGATGTGGTGTTTGAAAATGTTGAAAGTGTGTGTGTGAATTATGAGAGGGTTATTTTGGGGTTTATGCGAAATGGTGTAGTGGTGAGTTGAGTTGAAAAGTGATGAAGTAACTTTGGGAGGAATCTATGGTTTGAAAAATGTTGAATGTACGGACGGACTGAAAAGTTGTTTAAAAGTGAAAAAGGCACTCTCTTAAGACTTGTTTCTAAACTTGTACTATATTCATTTACAGTCTTTGCTTAATGAAAACAACGAAATAACAAAGCATGTAGAAAGTATGCAAAATTTTAAAATCTTTGAACTTATAAAATTTAAAATGATGCTGCTTTGTGAAAAGACTTTTCACTATTAACCATTAACCACGAAAATTTGCAAAGGCACATTCACAACTTTTTAAGTTCTTGAACTGATTAAAATTAAAAAAAAAACATGTTCTGTAAAGTATTATATTTGTTGGAAGAATAATTCAACACTGACTTAGTCAATTATTTTATTGTTTAGCATATTTGTTTTTATTAAATAATTAGGACAATCTGTCCGTTGCGATTTTCTCGTCATGTTTTTAGGAAGTTGTTATTTGACTAGTTCCGTTGTAATGTCTATAAATAGGCTCATTATTATTAATAAAGAGTGGCCAGTATTATTTACGTGGCTATCCCCTCTCCTTTTCTCTCGTCATTCTTTTGTTTTTTAATTTCCAACATGGTATCAGAGCCAGACTCGGGTCGATGTGCCAGCGAGGGCGCTGGGCCTCAAGGGGGGTGGATTGTAAAGTCCCACATCGGTTGGGGAGAGGAACGAAAGGTGCTATATATAGACCTGGATACCTCCCTCCCTCGACGCGTTTTAAAGCCGTGAGGGGTGAGGATTCCCCAAAGCGGACAATTTCGAGAGCGAGGCGCTGGGATGTTACAGATGGTATCAGAGCCAGGCTCGGGTCGATGTGCCAGCGAGGGCGCTGGGCCTCAAGGGGGGTGGATTGTAAAGTCCCACATCGGTTGGGGAGAGGAACGAAAGGTGCTATATATAGACCTGGATACCTCCCTCCCTCGACGCGTTTTAAAACCGTGAGGGGTGAGGATTCCCCAAAGCGGACAATTTCGAGAGCGAGGCGCTGGGATGTTACAGATGGAAGATCCTGTGGGTGATGGGAGAAAATATTGAGGGTGTTACAGGCCTCTGAGACTCTTAAAGAGTACAAGCCGTGGAGAATATTGAGGGTATTGCAGACCTCTGAGACTCAAAAAGGAGTACAAGTCATGCAGATCGGCCTCTGAGACTCGGAAAAGAGTACAAGCAGCAGAGAATATTTGTTGGTTTCACAGTGTTGTGTGAAACATTTTTTGAGTTAAAGAAATCGTTTTTTCTTTGCTCTTTTTGGTGTATGAGCATTTATTTGCTCTATTTTTGTTGGAGTGAGCACGACTCTTTTTGGTGATAGAGCAAACAAATGTTTTGCTTTTTCGTTGGAGAGTGACAATTTGTTGTTTGCTCTTCTTGGCTCTTAATGAGCAAATCCTTTATGGGACAATTTCTTTTAAGCGTGTGAAAAGAATTGTTTTAGAAGATGAAGAACTACTTGGTGAATAATGTTTTTTGAGAAGATCATGAAGAGCACACAAGTGTTGATTTTTCAGAAGAACATGAAGATCGCAAAAGGCGAGTTCACAGATGCTGATTTTGAAGGAAGAGATTTCACAAATGCTGATTACAGGAAGAATGATGAAGTCTTGTTTTGAAAGTCAGTTATGAATTATGGGGGAGTGTTGGAAGAATAATTCAACACTGACTTAGTCAATTATTTTATTGTTTAGCATATTTGTTTTTATTAAATAATTAGGACAATCTGTCCGTTGCGATTTTCTCGTCATGTTTTTAGGAAGTTGTTATTTGACTAGTTCCGTTGTAATGCCTATAAATAGGCTCATTATTATTAATAAAGAGTGACCAGTATTATTTACGTGGCTATCCCCTCTCCTTTTCTCTCGTCATTCTTTTGTTTTTTAATTTCCAACAATATTAAACTCCGAAAAACGTGGTCTTTAGTCTTTACGAGTGACTTGAATTAAGAACAAAAGATTTATAACTCATCATGGAGTAGGATTTCCGGAGAAAAACTACATGCATACTCAAATGTAACCTACATATATAGCGACTAGTTTATGTTTCCAAAATGATCACATACAAAAACACTACAATCACAACTATGCAGAAAATAGAGTATCCAAATAATAGAAAAGGAAGTACTAGAAAAAAGAAATAAAAATTAAACCATTCTTATTTCAAAACAAAAACGAGTAGTGCTGATACTTTCTCAATCAAATCAACAAAGAAAATGTGCAAAAACATCTACACAAGTTTCAAAACACTTTATAATCTTTTGATCTTTTAAAGTTTTGAAAGATATAATCTCAATCAAATCCACATAGAAAATTTGCAGAAGCACCTATACAAGCTTCTAAACACATTCATGTACTCATATACTAATCTTAAAGTTAAAAGTTATACTTTAATGTACTCATATACTAATCTTAAAACAACAAAATATCACCACAAATTATAACACATTCAAGTAAACAAGAACTAAAATAGAACCTGAGAAAAAAAACTTACTGTAACTGATGGCAGAGGGTATTGGTTTCAAGATAAAACTCAAGATAAACCTTATGTGCATCTTCATCAAGGTCTCTGAGGCAATTCTTCATGGAAGATTTAGAATCACAACGAGGAAAACGAGGACGAGCAGAATCTTCCTG
The DNA here is from genome assembly GCA_029929735.1 of Mimosa pudica. Taxonomy (NCBI): domain Eukaryota; kingdom Viridiplantae; phylum Streptophyta; class Magnoliopsida; order Fabales; family Fabaceae; genus Mimosa; species Mimosa pudica. Next base: position 11,856,080 of record JAKELP010000004.1, on the reverse strand, counting down.
AAAACAATCACTAAGATGCCACGCAAGCCTCGAACGTTTCTCTTCATCAGCCAACACATTAGAACATGTCTCAAATAAGTTCTTATATGCATTATGCCAACATTGGTTTGAAGTCAACATCTTCTCTTTTGCATTCTCCAATAACATCATTCCCTTCCTATCATTAAATCCATCTGCTGAATATTCTGCCACTGTTCCTCTCACTTTGTCTGATCCATAAGAAGATGATGTTGATGATGGTGATGGTTGTGATGATGATGAGAACCATTTCCATGAGTGACATGTTGTCGTGAAGAAACATAGTATGATAAAAACCAAAACACGACCATGGTAACAACCCATGTCGAAATTCACGAACAGTTTTGATAAATCTGCATAAAGTTCAAGACTTTAATTGTTAGAAACATGTTTTACACATGAATTTTGTGATTTTGGTACTTGGGGTTCAAAGAAGATGAAGCGATCAAAGAAATATACACATGCATACGTCCTTCATATGATAAACAGTGGAATTTAATTAAGGTTTAAGATTTCTTGTCAAGTTAACTAAAGTCAGTGATTGTTTGAAACGAGTTTTGAAAACGATTCGCATGGATTATTTGGTACTTGGGGTTCAAGAAAAGAGGTTGATAAAGCAATGAATAGTGAAAGTAGACTGAATATCTTCAATCATAAAAAGAAACATTGAATAAGACATGGAGAAAGATATTGGCCGTCTCTTTATATATCAGAAACGGTCACATTTAAAGTTTTTAAAGAAACAAAACAAGAACATAATATTGAATTCATAAATCATGGAAGATATATCAGTGAAACGTCACGTCCATATAAACAAAATCCATTCACGAATCCAAAACATTTTTTTTTTCTAGTCGAATGAAACCACAAAACTAAGTTTGCATTATTTCTAAACTGGTTTTATGGAAATGATTAAAAATAAACCACTTCATATCACAGAAACTAGTAAAAACCAGAATAAAAAGTAACGATTAAATTCAAGCACTTAAATTTAAACTATGAATCTATCAATCAGTCTATTCAAATTCCAGTATGGCCTGATCATCGCTCCATAAAATCAAATGCATGCATGTTATACACACTTCCAGTCAGACATAATATCGTAAAACATTGTACTGCACTACCGATTCTTGTTTCATCTGCAGTTCTTAAATTTATGGACAAAAAAACAACAGATTTTAAAAGTCAGACATAATATGTAAATGCATGCATGTTATACACAAAAGTCTTGATGTGTGTGAGAATATATATTCCTTTTTGTTTTTTAAAAGGGATAAATGAAACTTGGAGTTCAAGTAAAAGTAAGTGGGGAAAAAAGTAATAGCAACAAGACGGGAAAAGTCAACACAGTGTATAGTCTCAACCCAACAAAATTAAAGAAAGAAGAGTAACATCATGAGAGAGATTAAAAAATATTTAGTTTGAAAAGATAATGAAAGAGATTGAAAGAAAAAGACATCATCGTACCGTAGAGATTAAGGCGAATCCTTTATAAATTTTTCAGAGGACTGGTTTGAAAAAGTGAGGGTATGAATGCTTAAAAAGGAAACGGGTAGATATTGGAAGAGTCAAGTCTGTTTAGGCCAAAACAAATAGACATATCTCTTGTGGTAAGACATTAATCATTAATGATTCCTTTTCATTTCTTCTTAAAACTGAAACAATATAATCCAAAGGAGCCAAGTGGTTTTTCCATTAAACGTCACATCTTTTACTGCCTTTTTCTTAATAAATTTAATTTTTTACCTACAATAACTCTAATTTAATAAGAATAGACTGGCCAAAAAAAAAATAAAAATGGGAAAAAAATCAAATTAATAAGATTTAGACGCAAGCTATTCAGAGCAGTAGCATACACACAAGAAAAGAGTTCCAAGAGTGATTTTGAATTTTAATGTAGTAGTTGAATAAATTAATATCATGATGATGACTCATGATTGAGATGCTAGTTTTAATGTGGTGATATTTCATTTGGCGCAGATAGTATGAGGATAAAGTTTATAGATGTAAAGTTGACGGCAACAACAAATTGTTTGGAACAATCTGTTGTCTTTTGCCATCATGGGTCTTTTGCTTTTTTACATATTAAAAAGGCAAAAATATTTGATTAAGTGTCAGTAGTTTATCCACATAATTGTTTACATATTTACAGATGTCATTATTACTGTTTATATCATGATTACAAAAGAATAAATGCATTTTAATACTCTGTACTTTATAAGGGAAAAGATTAGATATGCTTAGAAAAAATCAAGCAAGAATCGTCAAAAGGGGTATTGATGATTGACAGAGACATTTCAAAGGGAGGTTTATCCAACCAAAAATAAATAATGACATGACTCCATGAATGACCATATAAACATTCTAGATTAGATTCTGAAGTATACTCATGAGCTAAATACTAAGAGAATTGTCAAAGCACACTAGAAGCTCAATAATAATAAACAAAAGACATTTATATTATATAAGACAAACACAGCACAGAAGCTTCCATTTGTTCTCCTGAAGCTCTTATACACGGTAAACATGATACTTAACAAAACAAGAAGCCTTAAATCTATTTATGCTAAAAGAACTGAAGCAAAATCCACAAAGCCTAAGATAAATCTGACAGTCATGGCCCTGCATGTGCTACTACTACTATACAACTATCATAACAATGAAGCAGATTAAACCTGAGCCAGATATGAGAAGCAAACAATGATCCCTTCAAAGTTTTAATGTCAAATCTGGGGTTGGCTTCTCTATGTCTACTGGAGGATTCTCTTGATCATCACCTTTTATTTTAATGTCAAATTGTTTTGTTTCTGGAATCTCACGGAAACAACCAGGCCAAACTATAGGTTGATTGTTCCCCAAGAAAACTGGCTTACCATAATATCCTATCCTAACTCCTGCACTGTTTTTCATCTCTTGAACCTTCATTATTGCTGGTGAAATGCTATGATTCTGTGAAGCATGTACTTTTATGAATGCTCTTGAAGAAGAACCATTAAGAGGGAGAGATGCTACACATGGATACCTCAGATTCTGAGAGAGAACACCCATCCTTATGGCATTCTTCTTTGCCATTGCTCTTTCTCTCTTGTGTGCATTTTGGTGGCCCCCAAGAGCCTGTGAACTGATGAACTTTCGTTGACAGTAAGTGCAGGTGAAAACTCTTGTAAGGGTCACTTCTGTAATTAGAGAGGCAGATTCATTGCTAATCCCACTAGTGCTAGAGACTGAGAATCGTGACCCGGCAAACTTATGATCATGGTTGTTTTTACTATTTACTGGGTTGATATTCAGGTCTTGAAAAATAGGCTTTGGATTTTCATCAATTGTCTTAGTTGGATTTCCTTGGGTGGTAGAGTTGCACAGGTTTTGATCACTACAAGGACCTGCAATAGTTTCTTGAGTGGATGTATTGGAAGCAATTTGGCTGCTGTCTTCAAATTCACTTTCTGGAAAGGCCTCCACTTCAAGATCAATGTTTGCTTTCATGACTTAGCTTTGCTTGAGTTGTAGCCAAGTTTTCAGCAATTAATTATAAAAACCAGATCTGTTTCAGGATTGCAGCAAAAAAATTATTCAGTCCAGCTCCTGCAAAGTGGAAAACAATTTGATATTAGGAATGATATTTTAGTCAGAAAAATCGAAAACAGAAGAAAAGAAAGGCTATTCATAGATGCACCTTTTGTTATTTTCAGTTTTTCCTCACCAAAGGTGGAGGAGGACTAAGAGTTATTGAGTTCATGACTCATGGTAGGTCTTGTAATAAGATTCCATGGAGAAAGATTGATTTGATTATTTGCAAGACAATCCATTTATAAAAAACTAAGGAATATTCCGGATTTCATGACTCTCTTATGAACAGATCAGCCAAAAGTATTCAATCCTTTTGAATCTATTCTAATGCATGACCTAAGGTTGAAATTGACACTTGAGTTGAGTGCATGTTCAATGAGAATATGTAACAGTACTCTCTATATGGAACTACTCCAGATTAAATCTTGACCGCATGCTTTGTATCTAGCCTACTCTAGTGCATACATGGGAAAAAGTGGAGCAAAGTAGCAAGGGGGCAAGCCCTGAACTATAATCTATAACAATTAGTGTTTGTCCCATTAAATATGACTTGAGTACAGCTAATGATTTAGGAAATTAAGTTTCTGTCATTTGTGATCTTAAGCCAGTCCAGAATCCTGCAAGGAGTTTAATAGATGATGTCACAATAAACATCACAAGAGTGTATTAGTCCTTTACAGCCTGGGGGAAAAAATAGAGAGCTAATTAACTTCCACTTTGAACTCAAACGCCATGATCCATCAGTTTATATGTTCAGGGAAAAATTTAGGGAGAATAGGAAAAAGCGTGATCATCATGAAAGAACAGCAATACCAGTAAGGTGCAATTATAGCTATGTATGATAAAACACAGAAATGCATGCAGATAAATGTTGCTAGTCCTTGAGGATTCTATGAATTCTATCTGTACTTGTAATTATATATGAACAGATTAACGGCAGAATCTTACAAGGCACATTCAGGCATCAACTTTGCTTTAGAACGCTTGGCCAAAGAATAAGAGAGGAGTCATGTGGAAATAAGGAAGAAACTGGTAGAATCCACAAACCATTTCATCTATCCAGTGTTTTTCAGTGATATAGAAAGCAAGAAAAGCTAAAACAATAAAATATATATCATGGTAATGACAGTAAAGTATAGAGCATTACTTAAATACTGAGTTACTTACTTAGCCTCTCAAGTCTCAAGATCAAGTGGAACTAGCTTGCTCCTCAAATAACCTAAAAAGTGCTTTGGAATTGGAGACATCTACTTCTAGCATTGCTTTTCTTTGTAAGGCTGATTAATAGTAAAAGACAGAACAAGTTTGTGACTTTCTATGTTTCTGAAACACTAATAGAGGGTAAGGTGAGAACAAAGAGGTTCTAATATAAAAACTAAGAAATCACCGAAAAGAAATAAAAAATAAAAGGAGACACAGATGATGGATGTGCATTGATGTTTAATTATGGAAAAGCAAAGGTAAGAAGTGAGTGTGGGAAAGGTTCAGGGGACATTGGTGGGACGTCAAAGAAGAAAGAAGTCAGAGGGAGAAAAGAAAATAATGTTATCTTAGAATTTAACAAAAGATAAGGTTATGTGCTTCTTTCTGGTAGAAACAACCGCTTCCCCCACACATATATATAAAGGTTCAGACTACAACTAGTTCAGAAGGATATGATTGTACATGTAACATGAGAAAGAATAGAACCAAAAGCAAGCAAAAGGTGTTAGGCATTATTACCTCCTGAGAGATTCTTTATATTAACCTCTCTCACACATAATCCACTAATTTACATGTGTTTCATATAGCTCCACCATGCATGGGGTCACCTTCTTTGCCTTTCAAATAACTTCATATAATTTGATATATGGCTTCATACATCACTCCACATTATTCAGACCAAAGCATAAAATTATTGTTACACATATATAGTCCTTACAGTACTGACCCCTGCAGCATCATTTGTTTCTCCTATTTTTAACAACTAACCCCACCATCACCATTAATAATATGCAGCACATGTCCTTCCTATCTAGTTAAATGTTTCCTTTGTTTAGGTTAAGATGCCATTTAGTGAGATGAGACAACAGTGGGAGAAAGTCATGATTAAGGCATTAAAGCAAAGCATGTTTTTAAGCAGCTAATCATCATCAAATTTATATGTAAATAGCACATATACTCTAAATAGTTATTTACCAGATTTGGTGAATCTTGTTTCAATTATTTCACATGATGAAAACAAAGCCTCCATCATAGCAACAATTTCACTAATATAATTTCCCTATTCAAAAAGGGTTTTTATCTGTAGGGAATATCCTACAAAAAGCTTGCTTGCAAAAGAAAACTAATAGAGTTTAAACATGTGATGTTCATTTCATCCAAAAAGGATTACCATGAAAGTATCTGATTCAATTTACGTAAAGTAGATGAGAGAGAAAGGACAGGACAGGAAGCACCATATAATGGGTTTTGGTCTTCATGTTCAACTTGACTTTTACTTCTTGGAAGATAATAACTCAAAGGTACTCCATTATTGGATGCACGAAAATATAGTATCAACATGGCTCTAAAACAAAATCTATGAACTTTTTATTCCATAGCCTCGAGCGTTGTCGTCAATTGTTTGGTTATCACAAAGTCCCAGAAGCTAAGGTATCCAATAACAGTAAACCAAAAAAGCCTTCCTCAAGAAACCCATTTGTAATAACTTGGCCAAAAAAGCACATTTGTAACGGCTATTTAATACACCTCCCACTTCCAGTCCTAATTATAATATAGGAGTATAACATTTTTGACTTTTTTGTGAATTAAGGTAACAAAATCAATCAATTCTCTATAGTTATCCCTTTTACTCAAAACTATTTTTTTCTACTTACAAACTAACATAAAATTTAATTACATGTGGCACGTTATAATTTTGTGGTCTAGTTTGTTTCATTAACTAAAAAAATTCAATGTAAGTTTGACATACTACCTGTAATGAATGTTTTTATAAAAAAAATGGCCTTACCATAAGAGAAAATAGACCACTTCTCTTTTTGTGGCCAGACTAGTAAATAAGATCCAATTCGAAATTTGAGGGCAAGGAGCAAATGTTCTGTGCACACTATAGACTGTACTGACTATGTGGAATGCTCTCCGACATAGCGTGCAATAAAACAGGGAGACCATTATTTTTATCAAAATCTGGATTATTTTGGACGAATAAATCTATTGGAAGAACTTTTTTTTAGTTTTGAGAAATCAAAGATAAATTATTTTAAGATTGCACAGTTCCAGTAGACCAGTACTCCTCGTAGTAGTCGTAGAGTAATCAAGGAAAATAAAGGCTAAAATATGTTTTTGGTCCCATAACTTTGGAGAAAGTCATGTTTTGGTCCCTTAACTTTGAAAAATGTGTTTTTGGTCCCTTAACTTTGGAGAAAGTGTATTTTTTGGTCCCTTAACTTTAAAAAGTGTGTTTTTGGTCCCTTAACTTTAAACAAAATGATGTTTTTGGTCCTTTCAAAACAGGATAAAGTATATTTTGGTCCATAAATTTTCAAAGTTAAGGGACTAAAACATGACTTTGTGCAAAGTTAAGGGATTAAAACATACTTTAACTGAATTTAAAATGACTAAAAACACATTTTTCAAAGTTAATGGACTAAAAGATGATTTTGTCCAAAGTTAAGGGACTAAAAACACACTTTCCAAAGTTAAGGGACCAAAACATGATTTTCTTCAAAGTTAAGGGACCAAAAACATACTTTAGCCGGAAAATAAATGTAGGACATCAATTATTGATCATAGAAATATATTATTTTAATATGTACACAGAATGCACTAAATTACATGATTTCAATTCATAGGTAAATAATATACACATCTAAAGCTAAATGACAGAAGCTTTAGTTGAGTTCAGGTGGAGAGAGAACTTGTTAACGTTGTATAATATATTACACATGCGATGTCAGGAATCTGGACAATATGCTTCTCCATCGTAATCCTTGTACCTTAAAAGTGTTCACATTGCGTTGGCCTCAATTATGCACACTGTGACTCACATCAAAAGAGAAGGGTTACTAAACTGATATAACCGATCTATTGTGATATTTTTGTAAAAAAAACTGCTAGATGGAATGGGGAAAAAATACATGACATGATGATAAAAACAATTTGGTAAATGAATTGTTATTAATTTATATTTATAAATGTATATAATGAAAATATAATTTATAAATTTTATTATCATCAAATTAGGGCCAGAACGAGTGGTCTGAATATATAATCCAAATTCTAGTCCAACTCAGTGCTTTGGTGGAGCCAATCAAGTCTAATGTTACTGTGAGCTCATTTTTTATACAGATAGTGTTGTGTTCGATCGAGTAAAATTAGGTTCAGAAGAGTTAAAGGGTGACATATGCACCCCAAAAAATAACATTTTAGAAGTTTATACTAAATACAAATGATAATATATGTAATTGATATCAATCAAATCAAGTTTTGGCCAAAAAAAAAAAATCAAGTTAAAACAAACTATATTCTTACCAATATTGAATATATGAAACGTCTAAAACTATAATCAACCATTATCCCATGTCCCATCAGGCTTGAATGCACTTCTCCCACTGAAGGGGTTGGGGGTGTCTTTACACATATAAAGAATATCCACTTAAAAGAAAGGACTACTCTGTGTGATGGGCCTGACGAGGCAGGGCTTATAAAGAAGTAAAGAAGCACGTATGATGTCTTCCAAAAAGTGCTTTTGGATGTAGTGTGATATAAAATTAAGACACAAATAATAATATAATGCAGGAGTCAGGAGGTTAAGGCGCATGTTGAAATGGGATTAGCGTTTCTTATTCATAAACACCAAAAAGGGACAGAGAAAAGCAGAAGGTGGTAATATAATGTAATGTTCTATCTCAAACAAATCAAAATTTAGCAGTAGACTTGGGACATGCCTATCAATTAGCCCGTGAAGGTCTAAGCAGATATGTCCAAAAGCATATTACTGATTTTGTCAAAGACATCACAAGTGTGCTTCCACACACGGCACTTAAAAAGTGGGGGAAACAAAGGTGAAACCTCCACCCAACATCGTACCTAGTATACGAACGAATGAAAGAAATTATTATGAGAGATGATAATTAAACAAGTGCCATTGGCACATGGAGGTTTTTGTGAGGCTCTCCTCACAAACCCTATTAAGGGGACACGTTTAAAAGATGTTGTATACATTTATACTACAGACTGAAACCAAAAACCTTGTATTTAAGATGTCATCGATCAAAGTCTTTTTTTCACTAGGACTAACACGCGGTGTTTTGTGGTTGTTTTAGATTTTATGAGAAGTGGAATTAGGACTGAGGAAGAAAGAGAGGGCACGTGAAGGATTGTCATTGCAGCGAGAGACAGGTTGATGTTTCCGCCGCTTAGAGCAATTTGGATTTTGGAGATCAGTTCCCAAGAAGCCTTATCCCATCCACCTTTCAGATCTCATAATATTATAATTACTTTCACTAAACATATGCTTCTAATCCTTTATCTACTGTTGGCCAAAAAAATCCTTTATCAACTTCTATATCATACTCATCTAAATTTTGGTAGATACGCATACACAAAAGGACTCACAACATTGAAATTGATATATATTTTTTTAATCGCAAAGGCCCGCTTATATTAGCGTTAGGAAGCATGACAGAAGGGTAGCTTCTTTTTAAGCACGTGAAATGGGAAACAAAAGAATGTGAGGGGGACGTTTGGTTACGCTTTTTCTTTATAAAGACGTTTGTTTATGCTTGTGTTGTGTCATCTTGAGAGTGATTTTATCTATAGTTTGTAGTTGAGAGAGTAGCCCCTACAACATATATCTTTTGGACATCCAATGTTTTACTCATAATGTTAGAAGTTCATTATTGTACTTCCTCTTTCCTAAATATAAAAACTATTTGGAGGAGGTGAATAAGATTTTAAATATAAAATCTTTTTATAATTTCTCAATTATTCGGCGGAGTTGAATTAATTAGAGTCCTACAATACACACACACAAACATCACTAATATAAACCAATGAAGCAAACAAGTCCTTAATTTAGGACAAAAGGGAGTATCACTTAACACTCAAAGTCCTAGGAGGATTTAATTAGATTTTGGTCTGGGTGGTTATAAGTTCTACTTCATTCCAAGGTTTGCTTGTTTTGTCTAGTACTTCCTCCGGTCCCTAATGTAAGAGCTAGCAGTCAAAAAAATGCTTCTTAAGAAAACATGTGAATGTTAGTTGGGTGTCTGAAGTTAATGCTTCTTTTACAAAATTGCCCATATTTATTATGGTACTTTTAAAAGAGAGAAATACATAAGCATTAATAAATATGAAAGAGAGTTAGGGGTAAAGTAGGAAAAAATGCATTAAATGAGGAGAGAATATGGGGTAAGCTCTTATATTAGGGACCAAAACCATTCAAATTTTGGGCTCTTACATTAGGGACCGGAGGGAGTAATTTTTTATGTAAAGTATGTCTGGTGTGTTGTTCCCTGAGTGAATAAGTGATAAAGCTACTTATTACAGAAGAAAATACACTTCAATTAGAAAGAATCTGTAGAGGAGGTTGTTCTTCAACACATATATATATGTCAGAATTCGTAATATTATTGATATTATATTTGAGAAGATTAAAGAAGCTAAAAAAATTGTTTTAGAGTATTTATATTGATGATATAAAAAAACTAATTTGTTTGGCTTCTAGACTTATATGTAATCCAAATTAATCATCTCTTCCCCTCCCTTTCCTAAAATTGTAAGTTCATGTTTTCCTTTTTCAGATATTTAGGAATCTAACCCAACCACTTAATTATAACACATTTTACATATTATAAGTCTACATGTTAGTTATAAGTCAAATAAACTAGTTTAGATTATAAGTAAATTATTTAGATTTCTCAGAATTTTAAAAAAAAGACAACTAGCTATGTCTTATATTTAGGACTGGATGAAGTAGCATTTATATATAATTGAATAGATTATTTACTTCTCTCTTAATCTTTCCATATAAAGCCAATGGATCCTTAAATCATACTACCTCTGGTCCTAAATATAAGACCTAATTGACTTTTTTTTGGAGAGGTTAAGGTTGCGAAATAAACTATTAAATCATAACATGTATGATATATTTTTAGATTATACATAAGTTTATAGGTAATAAACTAGTTTAAGGGGAAAAAATTAGGTAAATCAATTTATAATTAACTTATTTTGCTTTTTATAGGATTTTCTAGAAAAATCAATTAGGTCTTATATTTAGGACCTGAGGGAGTATAATATTAAAGATTTTAAGCTTATAATTTGTGGAAAAATAAAATAATTATATCACTCCCTCCATAAATATAGGACTTATTTATTTAGGGAGTTGGACTTATTCCTAAATATAATACATCTTACTAGCTATTTCTCGCATTTTTTAAAAAATTATCCTCATTGATGTTATTCAATAATAAATAAGCAAGAGAGAGAGAATATGTTTAATTAAAGATAAGTGGTTGTGTTCTTTTGATAATATCAAATGATTTTAACTTAATTACTATACTTAATTTAATTAAATTATGTAAATATGTCTTGTATTTAGGATGAAATTAAAAAAATATAATTGATAATAAGCCCAAACTCTGAAGTCCACTTATTTTTGTCCCGGTTCAGCTTGAATAGGAGGCCCGCTAAGCGACATGAGATGACGGCCTATGCAGATCAAATGGAAGCAAAAGTGATCCAATTTTGATGGAAGTTAGGACTGAGGAGAACCAAAAGTAATGCACAAGCATGCACGTACAGTATTCATATTTTTTTGGGGACCAATAACGCATGCACAGTATTCATGAATTGGAGTATTGGTCTAAATTATATAAGCACATACGACACACAAATTGGCTAAAAAGGTTAGGCAGATTTGTTTTACCAAGACATCAAGTCAGTGAATATTACCAGCAATTAACCTAAGCTCCTAACATAACCAACTTACCCAACATACAGTTCAGTTCATATAAAGTGGCTAATGCCTATTAGCATGTAACTCCATTACTTATGAAAATTTGTTGAATAGGCCTTACAAATGGAAACACATCAAGCTTCTGGGCTTTTAGTCTCTTCCTTTCAAGATGTATATGCTTTTAATCCGTGTGTGTTACTGATGATGAGAAAGCTCTCAATAATCCTTGGTTGACTAATTATAGACGTAAGAGGTCAGTACAAACCTTAGTCCTAGGACATAACTAATGCATTTTCTGAATTATTAATTGATGCCTGTCATGTTTTTAATTTGTAGAAATAAAAAGGAATAGAAGCAGTTTGTGTCATGAATCATGACCACTCATGTATTGAGTCACTTTTCCACAAAAGATAAAACTAAAAAGCATTTGTAATTTCCATTATAAATAGACCTATGACTACGTTAAAGCATCCAAATTTACACGTTATTTGAAGGGAGAAAGTGAGTTGTTTATTTGATCTCTCCGAATAAACTAGCGAGTTCTTTTGATACGGCTTCTTGCTTACTGGTCCATATAGCTTCAGTTTTATCACCTAACAATTTTTTTCGAATCGTCTTCTCATCAATGTAAAAGGCAAGCGAACATTGAAAAATTGTCGATAGATATGCCAAAGTGTACTGTACATATTCATCCATCAAGGTTTATGAATTAGATACTTCAACATTTTAATTTATGTATGTTGTTAAGGTGCATCGATATCCAACACTTGAAGTATTTTCAACATGTGCAACTTAAGTATTTTTAGGTGTATTTCAGTGTTCTAAAGTAATTTTCATAATTTTGTGTTCGAAATCCATAAAATAACCTGAGGCTCTGCATGGATCTAAAAAAAAAACACTTCATGGTTATGATGCTGTAATAAAAAATATTTCATTATGTTGGATGCATTAAAAAATATTTTAGGCTTCCACATGAATCATAATTACCGTATGAATGCTAGATGCTCATATATATAGAACAATATAATACTTCATGATGCAGGATACACTTAAATAAATAAATAAATAAATAAGAGAGGTCGTGTGAGGATATGCTAACTGAGGCATGTATGTCTTAAATGGTCCCTGGAATGTGGAGATTTTAAAATATAGATTTGGAAGAGCTTTAATTTGAACAAAGTAATAATGCATAATATATAGTCCACAAGATTATTTGGTGCAGCTGCTTTCTTCTGAGGAACGCGACAGGTGGTCAAAAGCACCTTAAGTTTGGCCGAAAGAAAACGTCGCCGTTTTCAAAAATGCTTGCCTGCCATGAACCACCCCATCAACTCCATTTTTTCACGTTCCATTCAATTGTTTCGCCCAAAATAAAGTAGGAGGATAAGATGTGCTTCTCTCTTTCTCTTTCTAACCAAACAACTTTCGAGCTTCCATTCTTTACCTTAAAGTCATAAAATTGTTTAGATCAGACTTGTTTTTATTATGAGATTTTGGATAAAAATTAATGACATTTTTATATATTATGGTGAAAAATAATTCAAAATTCAATTCTCTATGGTTTTATGATTTTTTTTGAAGATATAATACTTATAATTATGTTTTTTTAAAATTGGAGTATTAAATCTTTGTATGTAAAGTTGAAACTTCAATCATTTATCACCCTAAAGATATCAAAATGTTATTAATTTATGTATAATCTATTGTTGAAAACTAACTCAAAGTTTCTTCTTCAATTAATGTAGTTTGGGGTAAAGGACAAATGTGGAATGGAAGGATAAAAAATAGAGGCCAAATCCATCATATAATTGTTTAATTGGTAAGTGGCGCTGTATCAACTTAATTAAATGAAGTTTTTGAATTTGAATATTCAAAACTCATATAGGTTGAAACTTCTATCAATCCTCAAATTAAAGTGAAATAGGTAAAGGACTACCATCAGTTAAGAGAAAGGGAATATACTCCATATGTATCAACACTTTTTTTTTATCGAGCATATGTATCAACACTTTTTTGAACTGAATTTTCTTTTTTGAACTGAAATGTATCAACACTTAACTATATCAAAAATTAATATACCATAAAATCATTTGAAATATTAAAATTATAACTAACATTTCCCAAGACACATAAGTATAATTAATAACATAAAATAATTGAGAAATCATCTCATCGCTCCTACTAATAGACAAAAAAAACAAATTGACATGTTAGAGTGCCATCATTAACTAATGAATGTTCCAAATAAAATTATATAAACAATTGTTACAACATATATTAATTATAACTTACTGCTAACTGCAGCAACTTAATAATTTCTCAATCAAATTATATTTATACATGAGTCTCTTGAAAGTTCTTAATAATTTTGAAATTTAAAGAGATTTTATATTATTAATCAATCTGTCTTATTTGAGACCTCTAATATTTCTGTAGAAAAAAAAACATTGTCCTCCTGTTCCGCCGCCGCCGCCCGCCAACGTGCTGGGTGAATGCCACTATCACTTTTTCTAGAATCTCACTTGTATAGTTCTCCTTTAGAAGTTTGCCACGGTTCTCATGTATTTTCTTTTTAATTACAAAAAGTGATCGAAAGGGGGGCCACACCTATCTTCTCCCAAACTCCCCTCACAAAAACATGTTTTTGGTGTGCTCGTATTCTTATGTAAATGTAGAGTTGGAAATAAAGGGCCCGTCCTATTCAAAACTCAAAAGTTTGGGTAGTGTAAATATTACTGTTTTTCAAAGCTTGTTTTCTAAATAGTTGGGTTCAGGGCTGCCTGATTTGATTAGCGCTCATATACTATTTTTTAATCTTTTAGATATGAATCACTTATTTGGGGGTGGATGACGGGTGAGTGGTGACTTAATGGATTTGTTGGGAGATATTAGAGTTTTCTTACCTCTACTTAATTTGTTAATTTTGTAGTTTTTATTTTTTTTTTTAAGAAAAAATATACGTGATGGGCTCAAACGGTTGATACTTTGAAGCTCTCGAATTACCAAATGTAATCTTATGTCATAGATTAAGTAGATTTCAATTGCTATGGGTACTCAAGATTGGCAGTTTTTTAAAGAATTTGAACATTGATTTATCATAATAAATTAATTAATGCTTTCCATTTCACTTAATCACGTTTAATTTTCTTTTTGTATGTCGTTGTTATGAAAATTGCCATAGCCTAAAGGCCCTCAACTCAAAATATCATATTGCCGGCCAACCCCAACCGAAGAACAAGAATCTTTATATCGTCCCAAGCAGTCAACTTAATGGTTTGACCTTTCCTTTTTACCCTGAACTTTATGATCGTTAAGCCCGCGCTCGTGGCAAAAGAGATTTGGTTTTGTTTGAAATTGGTGAAAATTTTTGGCCAAAAAAAATTGGTGAAAATTGTTGTTATTTTACTCCTTGATCAATTTCTCAATTGAACGCATAGTTGTTGGCTTTATTTGTAGAGATTATAAAAACTAAATGAGTTATTTATTTGAGAGATTGGGTTATGTCATGTTTAAAGGATTGCGAATACACTTGCTGATTTTATTGTTAAGTAGGACATTGCTGGTTTTCTTGTTAAGTAGGTCATTGGTAAAATGATGGGAATTTATTAAGTCTCTTATCCAACATATATATAGTATGTTGAGGTTATTGATTTCTATAATTGTAATATGTTTTGGCTTGAGCTAATTGTCTTAGTTAGCTTTCTAGTTTATCAAAAAAAATTATATATGAATTTATAAGTTGGATCAACTAGTTTGAAGAAAAATTAAGGCAAAATAAATTTATAGGTACGCCTTATCCATCACAAACGGATGGGGTAATTTATAAAAAAAAATACACTAACTTCTCAATAAGTTTTCCCCTTCAATATTGTGCATCTCTCATATGAATTATTTGTCATATTGACATCATAGTTAAAACATTCAAATTTTGTATAAAAGTTGTTCGTCGGTTTGATAGTGTTAATCATGCTTACAAAATGTTGTACCTAGTAAAAATACTCAAAAGATGTAGGGACGATTTTTTTATTTATTGAACTGATAAGGGACAATTTTTTTTTTAACTGATGGGGAACGAATTTTAAACTTATCGTTTTAGGTACATGGTCATGTGTCTTAGAAATATGTGAAATAAATATTACTCCCTCCAGTCCTAAATATAAAACTTAGTTTATTTTTTTGAAAAATCCTAAAAAACAAAATATAAGTCAATTATAAATTGATTTACCTAATTTTTCCCTTTAAACTAGTTTATTTAACCTATAAACTAATGAATAATCTAAAAATATATCAAATATGTCATAATTTAATAACATATTTTGTAACCTTGACATCTCCAAAAAAAAGTCAATTAGGTCTTATATTTAGGACCGGAGGGAGTAGTAATTAATGTAGAAGTTGAAATTCAAAGAGCATGTGTGTTGAAATTGTACGTTTAATTCTTAATAAAAAGAATTGTACGTTAAATCAAATAATGAAGACCATACAAATTTCAAACTTTAAATTTTAAATAAAGACGGGGTTGATAAACTACAAAAAAATTAATTATGAATTAGTTGGAATTGAGTTGTTGGATGGCGACTTCGCTGTTGTTCACCAAAATTATGTCTTCAACTCTTTTGTATTAAAAGTCAATTATATACAGACTGGTGGCTGACTAATATGTACCCAACTCTAGTCGGTGGGTTAAACATTTAAACCGAACTGGAATTCATACAGTTTTTAAATTGATCCTACAAATTTAAAAACTTGATTTTGCTTTTTTTTTTCTTGCCAGTAACAACTCGTTCTTGTTGGCTTTAAAAAAATAAGAGTGTTGGAGTATCATATTTGAGCTTTATTAGTATAATTGTGTTTGATTGCTTATACATTAATCATCAATATATGTAAATTATCATTACTAAATTTATTTAAATGTTATTTTAATCAAGACCAATTGAATCCTGAACTAACTCTAGTTTGAAAAACTAACCATCATTGTCTTTAAGTCAGGTTCACATTACTCTAATAAAAGCCTGCTACTTGTTTTTGCCGTGGGATTTTTTTTGTTTACCAACGGTGGGAGTTCAATTAAATCCCGTTTTTTGTCTGAAAATAATTTTGGTTGAGACTATAAAAGTGATTATTAATCTTGTTCCATGGATAAGTTTTTTTAAAGAAAAATCCGAATCAACACCCTCCCATCCCATTGGGCACTGAGATAAGTGATAAGAGGTTGCTTGTGGATTAGTTTCATGAATCATGATAATTCTTTTCCAACTTGCCCTCTACTTCCATCTTCAACATTCTCTCTAGATTTTCTCTGCACATGTTTTTCCTTTTACTTTAATTCTTAACCAAAGCACTTTAAATAACATTATTTTGTTTTCAATGTTATTAAAAAGAAAACAAAGTATTAAATAATATTTAAAAGTTACAATGATAATAAAACATTCAATAAAATTTGTCAAATATTTCGTTTTCAATGTTATCAAATGTAGATAATTCTATTAAATCCATACATTTTTAACAACTATACACACACAAATGTTTTTAATCAATAAAATCCAAATATACTTAAAATTTTTAGAATCACTCATTCTAAATAATGTATAAACAGAAATCATGACGATTAATCGATCAATATCAACCTTTACGCGTGTCACTTATAAAAATTATGATTATGTTTGTCCACCACTAATTCAAATGTGTACTAAATAAAAGAAAGGGGAAAATGTCATTTAAATCCCTCCGAATATACAAAAGGACAATTCAGAAACTCAAACTTCCAAAAGGACCATGAAGGAACTAGGATCTAGTTGAGATTTTAAAATTGTGTGAAAAGACAAAATTGCCCTAATCATAAAACAGAAATTACTAACCACCCTAGGTTAGTAATTTCTGTTTTATGATTAGGGCAATTTTGTCTTTTCACACAATTTTAAAATGTCAACTAGGTCCTCCTTCTTCCTTTTGGAAGTTTGAGTTCCTGAATTGTCCTTTTGTATATTCAGAGGGATTTAAATGGTATTTTCCCTAAAAATGGTTTTCTTATTAGGCGAATGACACTTTTTTTTTAAAGCTCATATCAGGTCCTGACAATTAAAATTGTGTTTTTAAAGATATATTTTAATTTAATGGGGGTGTTTTTTTAAATGGATAAAGATAATCATTTGACCAATGACCATCGTTATTTATAAATTGTCTTTTTTACGAAAACAAGAAAACTGAGCTATCGAATTCAGAATGCCCAGAAAATATAAGCTCCCCCTAAAAGTGGTAACTAATAAGGTACTAGTAGCAAAACCGGCTCCTGTTAAAGAATGTAAAAAAAAAAATTAATAAATGCAATCTGAAAAACAGTACATGAAGACTTTTTTTTTTTTTGTATTAGAGAGATCATGGGAACATGGGGTTTTAGTAAGGCATCGTAGTACGAATGATGCAGATAACGACGCTAAAATATGATGCACGGAATATTCCAGAGAGAGATGTAAGAATTAAGAAAGTTGATGCAACAAATGGCCAAGTCGGTCGGTCCACAATCAAAATGGGAAGCGGGTCAGCACACTGCACCGACCAGTAGACTCAGTCCGAGTAAGCAAGCACGCAGGTCGTTGAAATTCAACCCTCCCGCCGTCATATTACTATATTAAGGCCTGATTTTCTATTACATGAGCTTTCTTTTGAACTTTTTACCATTTTTTCTCGTAACATCTTTATTATTTTCTCAACGGTAAGAACTATTTAAACACGGGATTGAGCAAGTATTGAGGATTTTTTTCAAAAAAAAAAACAAATAACACACACATATATAGCACACCACATTGTCACGTAACAAGCTACCTCTTATCTTATGGATCTAATTATTGTCACGCATTAACTAACAATTTTCACGTATAAATACAGGTCAGTTGTATATCCTTATATGACACTTTAGAACAACAAGATATCAGTCTCACTTGACATGCAAGGGGAGATACATTTTAGGGAAAAAAGTGATTAAAAATTCTAAAATATAACATGAAATTCAAGTG
This sequence comes from Mimosa pudica, assembly GCA_029929735.1. Classification (NCBI taxonomy): domain Eukaryota; kingdom Viridiplantae; phylum Streptophyta; class Magnoliopsida; order Fabales; family Fabaceae; genus Mimosa; species Mimosa pudica. The sequence goes on along the minus strand of JAKELP010000004.1, from coordinate 11,837,537 downwards.
ATATTCCATACTGCCCTATAATAATCACACTAAACTTTAAGACATAAAATTAATTATTAGTTTTCTCTCTTTATATTTTTTAAATAAGATTATTGCTAAACAATGTATTCAATACATCTTAACGTCTATCAAATATCGTATAAAAAGTCAAAAAAACTTATTAGTTAATAATCAATAAGTACCTTATAATAATAAGACTAGCAGGAGTACCATCCTTCGCATAAGTAGTAAATGTAAATTGATTTCTATACTTAAGCAGCAGGAAACGATATACTTGTCTCCTTCCTTTTCTTATATATAACTCACAAAAATCGTGTCAAATTGAATACTACTACTATTACTAATGTCCAACTTTCAACGGTCAACCTTCCCTATTCAACCTTCTCCCTCCCACTTCCTTTGACCATTCTCATTTCATCTTCTCTCACACCCCTCTAATATAAAATCCACCCCATCTCCCACAATTCCCCCTCACATGCCTCTCTAATCTCCAATCTCCAATTCAAAAACACAACCTAATAATCTCCCTCAAAACCCAAAAGCATTCATCAACCATGGTTTTGTCTTGGTCCAAAAGAAGAGTCTTCCGCCGTGGCCACAAAGGCCAAGACCTCACCGGCGCCTCCACCTTAGACGTTGACTTTGTGGTCCCCACCCACTTCAGATGCCCCATCACCCTCGACCTCATGACGGATCCGGTGACCTTACCCACCGGAATAACCTACGACCGGGACAGCATCGAAAAGTGGTTAGAATCTGGCAACCGGACATGCCCGGTCACCAACCAACCCCTAACCACCTTTGACATCATCCCAAACCACACCATCCGTCGCATGATCCAAGAATGGTGCGTCCAAAATCGATCCTACGGCATAGAAAGAATCCCCACACCTAGAATTCCGGTCACCCACTACGAAGTTTCCGAGGTTTGTGCAAAAATAATGTCGGCAACTCAACGTGGGGACCACACCAAGTGTGAACAGTTGGTGCATAAGATTAAGTTTTGGAGCAAAGAGAGTGATAGAAACAAGAAGAGTATTCTTCAAAATGGAGCAGCTGCCACGTCACTAGCCAACGCGTTTAGTTGTTTCTCAAATATATCGATTGAGAAAAACATTGGCCTTCTTGAGGAGATTTTAGGAGTCTTGACGTGGATTCTTTCAAAGGGACAGGAATCTTGTTATATGTTGAGTTCTGAGTCTTCTTTACGTTGCATGGTTTGGTTCATGAACAGCAAGGATCTCACATCAAGGCAAAACGCAGTTTTGGTGATGAAACAAGTTCCTATAGAGCCATTAGCTAAAACTGAAGGTATTGTTGAGGCTTTGGTGAAGATGATTAAAGAGCCAGTGGGGCCCTCTGCCACAAAAGCAAGTTTGAAAGTGATTTTCCAGATGGTTTCTTCATCAAGTTGTGAGAATAATAAAGAGAAGGTAATCAAAAGGTGTATGGAACTTGGTTTGGTTAATTTGTTGGTTGAAGCATTAGTGGATGGAGATAGGGGTGTGTGTGAGAGGGCTTTGGGGATTTTGGATCGTGTGTGTGATTATAAGGAAGGGAAGGAAGTGGGTAAGGCTAATGTGTTGACCTTGCCTCTTGTGGTGAAGAAGATATTGAGGGTTTCTGGGTTGGCTTCTGAGTTTGGAGTTTCTATTCTTTGGAAGCTTTGCTGTGAAAAGATTGATGAGGATATGGTGAAGGAGGCACTTCAAGTGGGAGCTTTCCAGAAGGTTCTGGTTTTGTTGCAAGTTGGGTGTGAAGATAAAACCAAGGCAAAAGCAACTGATTTGTTGAAGTTGTTAAATGCTCATAAGAACACTGTGGAATGTGTTGGTTCGTCTCTGGATAATTTGAAGTACCTCAAGAAGCCCTTTTGATTTTATTTTTGATCCATTATCGTTGATTTTCCTTGCCTTTTTTCTGTATAGATTCATATCAGAGAGATATTGTACAAATTTTGAGACACATATAGATCAATAGATAGATACAGAGAATATTAGATATTATATGTTCAATCATTTCCATTAAAGTTTTGGATTTGGGATAGGTATTACATGATCTTGTGCAACAATTTTGTTTCCTTTTGAACACTTATTTTTTTCCCTCATATATTTAATATTTAGATTTGGATTATAATTATCAAATTCATTGTCACCAAGTCATCATATGATTGCTAATCTTGATAATAACGATGATGACTTATTATCCACACCCTTATTGCCCTCAAAATTTGGAATGTTGTTTTTTTTTTTTTGGGTATTTGAAATGTTAACGAAAGAATGAGCTGAGCGCAAATATGAGCCAAGACAGTTTAGAAGACGACCGCATTTGTTTTTGTTATTAGCTGTTGCGTGCCCATGAAATATTCAAACTCTTGCACTGTTGCGCGTGATTAAATGAGTGCAACGATTTCTACCAATTTTTCTTATATTCGACTGAGCCAGTCCATTTTGGTGGCTTGATGGGTGCTAGTTGTCTAATTAAATCAGCTGTACGCGAAAATATATATTGCAATTAATTATGGATTATCATATCGTGGTCTCATGGGAAATTTAAAATATTAATCTCAACGCTTTCGAATCAAATCACAAAGATGCTTTCTTATTGTGAGGTCTAAACAGGTAACTCCACACATTAAGATCCTCAAAAAAATGATGGCACAAAAACTCAAGTCAGAAACCAAGATTTGTTTTGTTAAGCTACAAGAAAAAATCACCTTAATTGTTCATAGATTTTCACACACACAAAATTGGTTCAAAAGAAGCGAAATAAAAAAAAATAAAAATACACTTCAAAACTTTTTCAATAAAGACTATATCTATAACGTATACATTCAAATCAACTTTTACATTTGTCTGTGACTCTAACGTCAACAAAATCTTTGACTATATTGCCCCTAAAAAGACTGAAATTCTTGTTTCATACTTCGATTGACCAAAATAATTTGAAGGCAAACTTAACAGACCCATCTATTACTCTATTAGTCATCATGTATAGTCATAATTTTATAAAATATTCTATCTAAAAGAAAAAAAATTAAAATTGGTGAATTGGAGGAAGGGTTAAAGGAGCCACTCCTCTCCCTCATATATACATTCATAGCATCAATTAGTATTGGGTTCAATCATTCAAATTTAACAATGAGAAGAAGTCTTAAGGGATTACCAGGGAAGCATTAGTCGTGCACACAAAATAAATTAGGATTAAGAGTCATATTTACCTTTGCAGTATGCATAGAGGATTATATTTGTCGTGCGTTCTTGAATTATATTTTAACTCATATATGCCCTTGATGTATACAAGAAGATCATATTCGCCCTTTATATATATATATATATATATATATATATATATATATATATATATATATATATATATATATATATATATATATATATATATATTTAAATATTAACTTCAAATATGATTTTCGTGCATACTTTAGGGACAGATATGACTTTAGGTATATATGACCCTCAATGTATATTTTAAGGGCAGACGTGATCCTTCATGCATACTTCTGGGGCAAATTTGAGCAAAAAAATACCTTTTGATACATAAAAAATACTTTAGTGAAAGATTCAATGCATATGATATTTAAACCAAATATAATATTTAACCCAAATATAAACTATGCTCAATTCAAATTCCAAAATTTAATTTTACATAATTAAGTCATACATATCGAACAAATTTGTAGAAGGAAAGCCATCCTAACTGCTGTAACAACAGTCTGGAGACTTGGAGTTTAAACTGACATTGAAAAAATAAACTTAACGCTGGGAGACTTTACCAACTTGACTTCATAGTTCATACACTTCCGATCCATATCTCCAATCTTCACAATTCCACATAAACAGTATCCCTTGAGGTGGAGATCTGGAAATAGAAACACTGGAGGAGACACCTCTTATTCAAAATATAAACACCATAATAACACATCAAACCGGCCCATCAGGCAGTCATTACAATAACACAGACGAACTTAAGACTGAAAAACAGACCCAATAAGATTACACAAAAGACAAAAGGACAGCAAACTGAAGCATAACAAAGCAACAAACCACACAACAAACAATAACCGCCTCCTTTTTTTTTGACCAAAACACCCTTTTCTTCTTCAAGGGAAATAATTATTTTGCCAAAACACATTGGAATGACCCAAATCTCCAAACGGCATGGTTTCATCAGCACCATTACCATTATTCCCATTCATCATATCCATGTACCACTGCTGCTTGGTCATAGCATCACCGCCACTGACACCTCCTCCGCCACCAACTCCGGTCACTGGCGTCGATGCCACGTCAGCCTGCTCCATCTTCGCCTTGTCACGTTCCCTGGCAGCCATGTCAGCAGCAGCCATAGCCGCCACGTCAGCAACCCTCTGACTGTGGGCCGCCCTCTTGTCCAAAGTCTCAATCCTCCGATTCACATCCTTCAGATTCTGCTCAACAAGCCAAGCCAAATCATTAAGATCAATCATAGTCATGTTATGAAGCACCTTGCCAGCACTTAAATACTGGTACATAATCTGAGTCATCTCCTTTTCTCTATTGTCCTTCCTTTGCTTCTTCAATTGCTCCTTCGCCTTCAGAATCCTTTGCTTCAGAAACCCCTCTTGGTTCACCATCTTCTTGCTTTGTTCAAGCTCAGGCATACGCCGAAACTTCAAAAGCACACGTTGGGCTCCCATAGGTGAAGGCCAAATCTCAGGCTGTGAATCGTACGGACTGTAAACAATAGCACAGGCCTCGATTCCACAGAGGGTGGTGAGTTCATCGATCTTTTTTATGAGACCCTTCTTTCTTTTCTTGTATGTGGCTTTTCTAGCAGAGTCATTTGCTATGAATGCTAGCTTCACCTTCTTTCTAGTCATGGTGGGAGACTAGAAAGCTAAGTGAGAAAAGAAAAATGGAAACACAAGACAGTTTTTCTGTGTTTGTTGTTGCTGTGATTCTTTCCCCAAAGAGTAATATGGTATTTATAAACCAATTTTGGTTTTGCGTGAATTAATGTTTTAGTAAATCATTGATGGGTATTAATTAGGTGGTAATTATTATTTTGGATACATTGTACATTTAACCCTTATATATAATATGATTTAACTCTTACACGTTACTGTTGTAAATTTATTTTGTAATTGTACTATACTATTTTATAAAGAGGTATATATATGTGTGTTATATCATATCATATATAAGGGTTAAATGTATAGGTAAATGAACAAAACAAGTTATATTATGATATATTCGCATCTATATGTGGGGATAGCTTTGACGGGACGTCAGTAATATAGTGTCAGCAGGTAAATCTTATTGTAAAGTTACATGATCGATATTTATCTGTAGTATGTGAAATATGCAACGCGAATGATTTTATGGAGAGCAAATGAGGGTTGCATGACGGTAGGCTTCATTCGCAATAATTACTTAGGCGGTATACTTAATCCTATCTTTAAGATGAGACATTTTCAACTCATTTTATATCAGAAAAAATAATACTTAGCAAAATAAATGTGTTTTACAATGAGAAAAATTTAAACTTCAACCCTAATAAAAAAAATTCGATGAAAATCGAAATATAAATAAAATATTTATATAGGCATTAATTATAAGGACAAATTTGACCACTGAACATTAATGACCTTATTTAGTAACTTACACCAAGACTAAAGAATCACTCAAAATCTTGACACAATATTTTTTTAAGATGAGGATAGTTTTGAAGCGACATCTGCGTAAATCTTATCATCGGCATTTGTCGGAAGTATTTTTTTTGGAACTGCATTTGTCGTAAGTATGGAAGAAATGAAACATGAATGATTGCATGACAAGCAAACGAGGGATGCATGGCGGTAGCTAGGTTTCATTCACGATAATTATTTGGCACCATGTACATATTCATATCCTTGTTATGGGTTAGTTTCAACTCATTCGTGTGTTCAGTAAAAAAACAACTCATTCGTGTGAATTAAAAATAATATTCAACTCATTAAATGTGTTTTACGTTGAGAAAAAAATAAAGGCTAAAGTATGTTTTTGGTCCCTTAACTTTGGTGAAAATCATGTTTTGGTCCCTTAACTTTGAAAAGTGTGTTTTTGGTCCCTTAATTTTGGACAAAATCATCTTTTTGGTCCTTTAAGTTTGAAAAGTGTGTTTTTAGTCCTTTTAAATTCGGTTTAAGTATGTTTTCGGTCCCTTAAATTTGCGAAAATTCATGTTTTAGTCCCTTAATTTTGAAAAGGAAGGGACTAAAAACATTTTTATCCTTTTATCAAAGGACTAAAAACATTACTTTATCCAAAGTCAAAGGACAAAAAACACACTTTTCAAAGCTAAGGACCAAATACACACTTTCTCCAAAATGAAGGGACCAAAAACACACTTTTAAAAGTTAAGGGACCAAAACATGACTTTGTGCAAACTTAAGGGACCAAAAACATACTTTAGCCAAAAATAAATTTAACCCTTATTAATTATGGTTTGAATAAAAATTGAAATTTGAATATATATATATATATATATATATATATATATATATATATATATATATATATATATATATATATGCATTAATTATAAGGACAAATTTGACCAATAAACATCAATGACCTTTTTGAGTAACTTACATTAATTTGGACTAAAGAATAATTCAAAGACACTATGATAGTTTTGACACGACATCTAGAACACAATGACGATGCGCAGATCTTACCATAAAGTTACATGATCAGCTTTTTTTGTAAGTATGTGAGATATGCAACATGAATGATGAATGGCGAGCGAATGAACGTTATAGGTTTCATTCAGGATATATACATACTTGGCCGGTACGTAATTCTTTCTTTGTTGTGACTTGTGAGACACTTTCAACTCATTCGTGTGAATTTAAAAAAAAAATTAACTCAATGAATGTGTTTTGTATTGAGAAAAAATTAAATTAAACCCCTATTAAAAATGTTTCAATTTTAATGAAAATCAAAATATGAATAAATATTTATAAGGGCAAATTTGATCATCACGAAGTAATATTCATCTTTTGAAGAATAATTCAAGAACCTGACACAATATTTGGGTATATATGTGAAGATAGTTTTGACAATGATACATAAAATAAACGCATAATCACAATGCATAAATGTAATTGTATAAACTTGTAGGATCAAGATGCAAGCTAAGGTACGCAACATAAATGGCGAGAAACACAAAGAGGGTGTATTACTGTATAGTAGTAGATTTTTTTTTTTACAAAAACTACCGGATATAAATAATTATAACCATAATATGAGACATTTTCAACAACTTATGAATAAGAAAAATGATATTTACCATTTTTTGAATTAAAAGACCAAGTATTAATGACTTAGCTTGTAGTTACAACTTACAAGTTGAATCAAATATGTACAAACTAAATGGGAGATGTCATACCATTTTGTTTCAAGCCTCTTGCTAAAAACATTCTTAACATTTACCTCTGCTAAAATTGTTTTGAATAAAAAAACCGAATACCGTCGCCAAAAAGAATGAAAAACCGAAATTGAAGAAATTTATATATATACTCGGTAATTACAATGACAACTTTGACCATAATAACTATTAGCGACCTATCAATCAACTTACATGTGGGCAAAAATTCGCCATTCTCCCTCTCTCCTAAAATATAATTTTCACTTTTGGTAACACATGTTTTGTGTCCCAATTAAATTATCAACTGCACTCTATGTTTGTCTAAACATTATTGCATTTTTCTAATTTCATCTAATATTTATCTATCTTTTCTTCATGTCATATTTACTAATTCTTATTTGTCATATTCTCTATCATTTCCCCTAAATATTCTTTTTTATATTTGTGGATACGTGTCATGAATTTTGACAACCTCTATCATTTTTTTTAAGTACAATGATCTTGAAATTAGTATTTCTGGGGAGATTCAACTAGGGGAAATCCTAAATAAATGACATTTGAAGTTCAAAATACCAAAAAGAGATTTTGTGTAGCAAATGTCGATAATTTACTAGTTAATCCATATATTAAAGAAATTTTGATGGAAACCATATTGGGAGTAAAATTGTAAGAGGGTCTTTTCTAATCAACTCAAAACATATAATACAATTATAAAGAATGATATTATACATATAGTTCAGTAAACCTCAAATTTAAAATTAATTTTTATTGACATTCATTTAATTAACTAACAAAATTACGATGACACATATGTGTGAACATGTGTATTTTATAATAAGGGGTGAAAATATGTTAAGTCTCCCTCAAAGCCGACTACCTAACCTGTTTGAATCTTGATAAAGTTTGACTTATTTAACAAAGAAAGTAGGCCAAAGGCCTATTTGCGTAAAAAATTTAGCTTGTTTAATTTATAAATGTATTTTATTTACTTAAAATCAAAATGCTCACATATAAATTTATTTTGCGATGTTAATAAACATTGTATATTGATTTCATGTGTGTGTAATATTTATACTTAAAAATATACGAAAACTAATATTTATGCAGGGCTTAGAACACTCAAATCCTACTTATGTGTTCATGGTGTCAATCCTAATAATCCCTAAAAAAGCATGTATTCAGTCTCAAGTTTATGATCAAATTTTTTAGGCTCCTTTTATATCATTAGGCTATTTAACCATATTAATTATGGCCTACCATGACCTATAACTATCCCTTTTTGTAATAAGCTCGTATTAAGTATTCCATCAGTTCATAAATATAGAAACTATTTGTAGATGTAAGCTTGTTCTTAAATGTAAGAAATCTTTCTAGATTTACCTATTAAGATTTCCCTAAAAAGTCTTATAAGTACTCCTTAACAGTAAATGAGTAAGAGAAGAAGGATGAAAATAGAAGTAGACACTTGTAGTGTTCTAGAAATATCATGTGATTTTAACTAAATTAATTAATATTTTTAATATAATCAAATCCGGTAATTAAGAAAGTCTTAGACAAACTAACGAAATTATTTAGAATGAAATATACTCGGTATAGTATCAGATTTAATCATATCCATAAATTATGATCCTTTTCAGGATAGATGAACGATACATATTTAGTCAAATTTAGGAACTAGTCAACCAAATATGAGTTATGTTAATTATGTGATATGGATTCTTTTGGTCAATAAATGTAAGAATCTTACAAAATGGAAAATCAATGATTAATAATTATTGAAAATTATATTAAAAAAGGAAGTATAATAATTAATAAGATTATACATTTATACTCTCTCTTTCCTTAATATAATATAATATATAGTTTCACCTCTCATTTGATTACATTAAGAATGTCAATTAAGTTATTTATCATTACATGGTAGTATCAATAAACACTAATCATCTAACTTTATCTCCACCTTCCTTATTTATTTTTTACATGTATTCTTAGGGTTAATTTAGGAAAAAATTAGGAATAATTAGGAAATGGTAGCACGAAACTCATTTCCCTAAATTAGTCTTATATTTAGTACTACCAAACTCATCTCCTTAAATTAACACTATATTAATTTTTCTAGAATTAACTATTCTTTGTTCTCACTTCTCAAAATAACGTACATTTACTTAATTAAACTAGACCAAAGATGTTCATCAATCCAGTTAAGGTGACATTTGTTTCCTAAAATACCCCTCACAATCCTCCATATTTCCCTCCATAACCTTGTCTTCTTGTCTCTCTACCCTCCATCTTCTTCCTCCGTCTGAAAAAATTTATCTCTAGAGAAACCATACCTACACTTACTATATCATCTTTCTTTAGTTCCTTAGCTTTCTCCTCTTAACAGACAACAATGGAAGCTTATGCTTTCGCCATTTACGCAACTCAAACCACCAAATGTGATAAAGGCGCCAAATCGGCGTTTAATGCAAGGTACTATGAAATCATAGAGTTGACTTATTTTGATTAATTGCTTGTACAAACGTCATGAATGATCATAATAATGTATGAAGTGTTTGATTGGTATTAAGATTTTATTTGATGATATAGGGATTGGTATGAAGTGTTCATAGTGAAAATGCCTTTATGTTTGTTAACGTTTCTCATTCCTGAAATTCAGGTTACTTTGAATTGATAATAAACTCAAAGCCTTGGCCTTTTCTGCTATGGTGTAACTTTGATAGTAAAATCAACATTAATCTTAATATATGCTTTTTTTTATTTGCCAATTTTGTTTTATGGCTGCTAAATGTATAATTCATAGAGAATGGCATACTTTGTATTTTTGTACTATCTCTCTAAGGAAGGGTAATAGTTTTGGTCATAAAGATGAAAACTGAATTCTGTTAGAGACAATTTGGAGTAATGAAGCAGATTAGTGTGATGATTACTTTGTGAACAACTGTCCTGCATATTTAATGGAAAAGGTGAAAACCGGATTTGCTTACTGTTAGATTTTAGGACTTAAGGGCACATGATATGAGTCTTGTCATTCCACCACAAGCCAGTGTGGTGGAGATTTATTCGATGTGGGACTATTTTGTGTTTCTCAATACTTAGGTTCCTTGATTTCATTAATAGAGTCTCTATTTACCTGACACTTTAGTCAGTCATTATTCAGTTATAAATTGAATTGACTATAGGAAAGCAAGTATTGTACCTCAAGTAAGATTATAGGATTGCCTCTATTTTCCTTCTGCCCTCTGCCTTTTTCGTGTATAATCAAAATCGTTGCGTTGGATCTGGATTTATGCTCATGTATCCTTTGGCTCTAAGGTTGTAAATCCATTTTCCATTTGATATTGCAAGATAAAAAAGATGAGTGCTCCTTTCTCTAGTAAAGAGGGCAAGGTAAAGTGATTGGTTGCCTCTATTTTCCTTGTGCCAATTTAAGCTGTGTAAATCAAATTTACCTTTCCCTTTTGCATCTTTTCCTTATTTTATAGGTTAGATAACTAAAAATAAAATTCTGGTCATTCTAAGCTACTTCATAGAAAATTAACCATTTTGGTAGCATCTTGAAGAAAAATTTTGATTTTCTTTTGTTTTAATGCTTATTTCCAGAGTTTGAAAAGAGTTTTTCCTCCTTTAAGAAAATAAATAACTTTGTAACAATCCATTTACCTGGAAGCTAGGGGATCTAAAAAGAGTTAGGGGATCTAAAAATTTTAAAAATAAAATTTTATTTTTAGTTATCTAACCTATAAAATCAAGATTGATCTGAAGAAAGAAGGGGAGTGGAAGATAGCATTGGATTAAACAGAATTGTGTGACTTTTCTTATGTTTGTTCCAAGTGGGAGGGAAGTGGAAGCAGATAGAAAATTTCATATGTTTATTCCATGGGTAAACATTTCATTAATATCAACCAACTATTTAGTTTTTTTGGTTTTTAAAAAGTCGTTATATCCGTTGGCGTTAACCGTTAGAGGCATCGTTTGTTTTTGTATTGTTAATTTGTCGCTACTCAACGAACTTTCACAAGGGACAACAACGGAAAAGAATTATTGAAATTAGTCGCATTCAATTAAATGCTTTCCCACATATGCAATGTGGAATTTGATTTTAAACTTCCAATAAAATTTATGCTCTATTTACCATCTGTGTTGATTTCCTTGTATAATGTATGCTTTATCATGGTGACATCATTCAGTATCAAGTAATCCAATAAACTTGTCATATGTTACACATCTCATCATATTACTGCATAGAGTGGCATGCATATCTTCTCACTGTTGATTTTGTTTGAATCCAGAACTCCGTTATATGGATTTTCTAGTTGATCTGATTATAGTTGTTGTCGCCTTCAGACATTATCCGTTATCTGGTAGCTTTGGCATTTAATAATGCACAAATATATTGAGGTTTCGTGTGGAAAAAATTATGATTTCTGACATTGACTGTATCACTTGTATTAGGCCTTTAATTCAGAATAATTTTCCTTCACTAGTTGTTTCTCCTTAGCAGTTTAAATGGTGTGACACGCTGACAGGAGACAAAGTGAAAATGTACATATTGAGAGAACTTGAGAGTACATCATATTCTCTCCTTATTCTTATGATCAGAAAGGTTACATCATATAGAGCTTAGAAGATAGATAAGAAAGAAAAATACAATCAGAAATAAATGCATAGAAAACTCTAGAAGTTAAATCATATATAATAGGAAATAATAATCAAAGATTAATTATCCTCAATTATGCTATTTGTTTTGATTGATTCTAACACATTGATTTAAAATGTAAATGAAGTACTTTCAGAACACAAGACCCCAGCCTCTTAGCAGGACACTGATTTTTCCAGGAGAAAACCGGAAATGGAAATAGTTCAGATTAACAAAAGCAGAAAAATAATGTTGAGATAGACATTAGGTTCATCCTCTGACTTCCACTGTAACTGACATAGCTCCATGTGCAGGGTGAACAAGTGGCCCAACATAGGCTCTACAAGCTCAAGTGGCTTGAACCTATTCTTGAAAAAACTTTCTTTGATTCTTGTGAAACTCATCATATGTACAAGAATGAGCTTAATAAGTACTGTATGACCTGCAACAAGTCTGCTTGCCGGTATTGTGTCGCCTTTGGCATTCATAGATGCCACAAGATGCTTAAAATTTATAAGCATGTCTACAAATATGTCGTCGCTGTATCTGCTGTTGAAAAGCATATTGACTGTTCACAAATTCAGGTATGATATCTAACCTTTCCTTGAGAATTATAGCTAAAGTTTTCAAGTGTCAATCCACCTATTGTGTAGGAGACTTGATTTATCTCTGATTAATGTTCATTATTAATTCATGGGCTTACCCTTAATTTCGTTTGACCTTAGTGTAATAATGTGAAATATAAGAGCTAGAAATTAGCATAATAGCTTTCACTATGATGGTTTCATGTAAGACTAAAACAAACATTACAGATATGATACTTTGCTAGTAGTGTTAAAGACATAATTATTATTTCATGGCGATCCTTCTGTTAGGACCACTTTTGTAGACCTAGGAAAATATTTGATAAACGAAAGTTATGCTGGTCATAGGTTATGCTGGTTATACATGGGCTATAGGATTGCTTTAGTTGAAGCCTGTGAGTTGGGACTATGAGAGTTACCTTTTGGAGTCTATGTATGGTCTCTTTAAGTCGGCAAGGATGAAAGAGAAGAATTTGAATTGGACTTGGCCCTTTGGGAAGTGAAGTGTGTGACAACCTCTCAAAAGTTTGGCAGTCCTGTTCTCTGTGTCGTTATGTTGTGTATCTATGTTCATTTTCTTTTAGTTGTAATCATTATCTTCACTGTCATTCATGTGTCTCAGTGATGTGTTATATTAAGTCATCTTATCCCTTGTAACCTGTTTTAATTATGCATTCAATGCATTCAATCTCCGTTAAGTATTTCTAGTTTCCGTCTTGTTTCTGGACTTGTTTAAGAGAGGGTCCTAACACCTTCCCAACAACATTATTTTGACACTGTGATGTTCTCTTACAGGCTTGCTTTCTTATGAGGGGAAATAACCGGGTCATTTTGTGATAGTTAGTAAAAGAGAATCCCATCACTTAATATTACTAAATTGCATTCTATTCTGGCAACAAGTTCAATCTTGTTAGTTTTTAGCTTTTGAGTGATGTCTGGCATTTATGTCTATTCCACACTTAGGGCCAGTTTGTTTAAGAGAGAAAATATCATTCTAGTTTGGCTAAACATGAGGGCGTTGTTGGGAGAAATTAAACTGAACACACGAGGGGTGTGTTGGAGAAACTTCAAATAGCTTTTAAAAAAAATATAAAACTTGATTTTTTTTTATGACGAAACTTTCATGGTTTGTTTATTGTTCTCTCAACAACTGAAGTTATAAACTTAACCAGTCACTTTTAGTTCTTTTAATTTTAAACATACCGCTCCTTAATCCTTCACTTCTTCTGGTTATGTTTCAAAGCTGAATTACTGATGGAAACAGAGAAGTCAATTTTTACTTATTTAATTGCTCTCTTTTTAATATTTATCCCTTCCTGATAACAGACTTACAAATGCAACAAGCGACCAGTTATTGCTCTGAATCCTCTTCCCCATAAGGGCTCGGCTCCAAATACTGAGATATGTGAGATCTGTGATAGAAGGCTGATTAACCCTCATAAGTATCGTTACTGCTCCATTTCATGCAAGGTACATTACTTTGACAATAACTTGCTAATTGATTCACTTAATCTTTATCATATTTATTATCTCTTAATCTAAACTTTTAGGTTCAAGCTGTTTTGAAGAAGCCAGATGATTCACTACCTCCCTTCATTGCCATCCAGCGTCCTTCTAATAAGGGAAAGAAAGAGGAAACTTCTAGGCCCCAGAAGACTACAAACAAAAGAAAGGGAACACCCTGTAGAGCTCCCTTCTTCTGAAAGACTAAACCCTCTGGTGAATGGTGATTTACAGACAGGAGTGGAAATAATTACACCATCAACTTCATGTCATCAGGGAATTGATCGTAGTCTTGCCTTAAAATTTGTAAATAATTAAACCATCAAGTTTATATCATCAAAACTAGCTCTATTTTCTCATGGTGATTAGACATCTTTTGCAACAACAATCCTGTGAATTAACCATGTGATAATGTATGAGAATGGGATGATTTGAAAGTTTTCAACTTTCAGCAATTGTAATGGAAAACCTGTCTGAGATATTAGAAACTAGATTGCTTCCTTTGGTACTATTATACTAGAAAACAGTGAACTTAAATTTCCTTTCTATTACGGTATCCAGAGTGGCATGCAACCCTAAGACCTCTATAGGTAAATATTTGACAAAATTGTTCATCATAGATCAAAATTGTGAGATGTACAAAATATTATTTTTTACTCATCCAGCCATAGAAATTAACCGGGCTAACATTGACTACTGTACACAAAGGCTGCCTCTATGCGCCTGAAGTCTTGGACCTCTCTCTTTCTTTCCCTTCCCCTCCTTATTTTCTATTTTCATACAAGAATTGAACAAAATTCCCAACGTAAGTTTACAAAAGTACATGAATCATTGCACAAATGAATGAATTAAATGACGGCTAGAAGAACTAGTCATTGTATTTTTCAGTACCCGCATTCATATTCCAGAAGGTTACCAGGCTCCATGGAAATCAGAAAATCATCAGCACAGTCCATGATATTGGCGTCGCAAATAAAGCCAGAATCAATCCTTGGAGGCACAAGTGAATCACAACAAGAAGTGCACACAAACAATGGAGGCACAGTCTCTGAGTCATCAATCCCACAACACCTTGTGTGCTGCCACACCTCACAAATATCACATGCCACCATCCTCTCACCATCATCATCTTGAGCTCCACATTCACATCTCACCTTCCAATTGTCTGATCCTCCTTGATACTTTAACGGAGTTATCAAATCTATACCAATTCCCCTCACATTCAGGTGTGCACCAGACTCCACTACGCCAAAAAGCACTTCATCATCACTTATTCCCACCAACTCAGTGATCTCTATCACCATTATCCCCCCTGCAATACAATAAGTATCCCTTAGAGCTGCCTCAGCTGCCTGCTTCAAGTCTCCAACTGTTGCATGCAGTGGAACCATCACTACCTCACCTGGGCATGCTTCCTTGTTATTCTTCAACTCTAGTTTATCATCTACAAAGTTTGGGATCAAGCGGCATATGAATGTCAAAACTTGCTCCACTTCATCAATTAATGTCCATTCCTTCATAAAATACCTACTATCTAGTATTGTTTGAACTGCCACGTCTACTTGTTCTGAATCTGGGTAGCCCAAAAGAACATTATTGTACAGATAAGCTACATCACTATAAACATCAGTTCCTGGCACCAATTCTGACTTTGTTGGAATCTCAATAGGTTTTAAAACCTTTACCCCAGAGTATCTTGGAGGGGACATATTTTCCATCTCTTGAATGTTATACTCTAGGATTCGAGTCAGCGGGTTGACCATTCGACGAACAACGTAGTTTCCAACAATCATGTTATTCAGTGATTTCAGCACATAATCCAGCAAGCCCGTGTCACCAATGTGGAGCCTAGCTGCATCCCTTACATCTTGCCTAGTCATCCCACCAGAACCTCCTAAACTATTTGCTTTGTTTTCTTTCAAAGCATCTACTATCACTTGAGCAGCATATTCTAATCGCCTTGTAGGCCACCTACTATCCATATTAGCTACAACAGAACTGAACTTCTTGTACCTCAATGATCTATCCTTCATCGGGCTTTTTTTGTTTGACATTAACAATCTCGTGTTGTTTTTAGAACAGAAGTTTGAAGTAGAAGCAAGAGGGATATTGACAAATAGTCTCTTTGGTGGAGGAAGAATTCTAGACTTGATAGTTAGCATAAACCTGAGAAGATCCTTGATTGTAATCAACTGAGTTTCACTCATGTCTCTATAATGGCGAATTATATGTTTGATTTCTATATAGCACATTGTATTACGAAAACATTGAACCACCTCATCAAGCTCTAACGAACTAAGAAAATGGATTGCTGCATTATAATTGTTTTCTGTTACACCAAAGCTTCCATGGCAAAATTTGTAACCCCACCTACCAAACCACGAATGGCCATAAGCTACTCCATGAAGGAGACGAAGATCCATTAAACGCTTCTTTGAATTATCTTCAACTGCAACTTTCCTAAAATTTAAACAATCCCAAAAGTGTTTAGTCTCTCAAAATAATGTTTAAGAATCAGTTAAATATCATTTTAGCCTATAAACTATTTTCAATGGCTTAATTTGGAATACAAACAATAAAATGATTCATTCTGACCTATAAACAAAATAAAAGGATCAATCTAGCCTACAAACAAAATATAAGTGTCAATTTGTCCAATAAGAAAGAGTCAAAATAAAATGGTTCATTCTGGCCACAATAAGTTATTTTATTGTCTGTAGGCCAAATTGAGTCATTAGACATAATTTATAGGCCAAATTGAGTTATTTTATTGCATGATCTTTTCATTCAATACCTTGTTCGAAGAACTGTACATATTCTGTCCCAGAGATCCATGATTTCTCTACCACTGAGAAATTTAGAACCACCTTCAATGCCATTTATACAGAGCAAATGACCATATCCATTACAATGAATCATTCCGTGCAATAGATGACTCTGATTATCAAGAAAATCTTCAGTCAAAGGTCTATTATCAGCAGTGATTACAAAATGGTACCTCCTCTTCGATACAAAATGCCCACTCCATCCTAGCCATCATAATCTCAATAATCAATTCACCCATTTCATTATAAGAAATACTAACAAGAAAACCACCAAATCCTCAAAGATTCAACATTATTAGAAATTAAAACAAACCCAGATGACAAAGTAACGAAAGATTAAAGAATGAGAAAGACTAACCTACACATCGGCAATGATCACAGAAGGGGTGTGAAGATTGGTGAACATTTTCTTCAAGGGTGTAAAGAGGTGTCATATAGTTTGACTTCTCGTGAATTAAAAAGGTGGTCCATAGAGACATGCCCTGAATCTTAAAATCTTCAGGTTCAGCACATTCTTGAAGAAAGAAACGAATATTATCTCTAAAAACTCCGGTTGGACTAATGGGGTAACCAGGGTCAGCGAAAGAGTGAAATCTGAAGACTTTAGGCAATCTTTTTCTTTTCTTGCATGCTTCAATGAGAGCTAGAGACATGGTTAAAGATTTGAATTTGAGCTCAAAGATTAAAGGACTTGGCTTCTTTATTTGATTCTTTATGAAAAGGCTTTCATGTAGAACAGAATAGAAAGAAGGAAAGAAAAAAGGCTTCGAAGACTTAACGGATTCAGTTAAAGTGTTCAGTTAAGTTCGGACTTGGCGCGATTGATGAGGGATTCAAAAGAAGACGTGTTTGCCTTTGAGGGCATAATTGTCTTTTCACGTGAGTGAAGCGGCGACTTGTTTCATTGGTGAAAGGTGGAAGTATTGTATGGGGCCACGTGTAATACATTACATTGGTTCACTAGTACTACAAGAGGAAACGAACCATGAAATATGAGCACGTGTATAAGTACACGTGAGCATCAAAAAATAAGACATCTCTTTCCCTCTAGGCTCTAGCTCCCTCCTCAAGGAAAAGCATGTGATTGGAAGTTTGGAAGACATTTAATATTAACAAGCATTTTACCCCCGTGCGTTGCACGGGAGGTGTATATACAGTTATCATATTAATTTGAACTTAACAGATATATTAAATAGATGAAATACATAAGTAGTGTAATAATAATTAGAATTAATGTCACTTCTCAAAGAGATAATGTTAAACATGAGTAAATACACTTTAGTCTTAACTTGCAAAACAACATGATCCAAATGAATAATACTATTTTAGGACTTCAAAATGCATTGTCTCTAACATTTTGGAATGCCTCAATGTACACGACATTTGTCGTGACATTAGTCGCTTCCTTCTCTTTATTCAGTATGAGCACTTTCAATCCATCAATAGATTTAACCCTAGATAGCGCAACATACAATTGTCCATGTGAGAAGACTGGATTGGGCAAATATAAGCCGACATTTGACATTGACTGTCCTTGGCTCTTGTTGATTGTCATCGCAAATGATATAATGATTGGAAATTGTCGCCTGTTCATCTTGAAGGGCAGTCTTGCATCTGAATTATTCATATCCATGCGATGTATCAACACTTCCTCTCCCACGCTGTTTCCATTTAGAGCCACAGCTTTGATGAAATGTTTGCCCAACTTTGTGATCCTTAGCCTTGTCCCGTTGCATAAACCTGCTGCCTGATCTATATTTCTAATCAGCATTATAGGAATGCCTACTTTTAGCACAAGTTTGTGATGTGGCAGTCCGGAGCACTTTATTGTGTTAAGGAATTCCGTGTCATAAAGATCTTCGACGGCCTCTTCTCCTGAATCAGTCTTGCAAATTGTATCTGAGCTATAATATTCAACAGACTGGTCGGGGATGATAGACAACATGTACTCATTGATATGATCAACAACTTCCATTGTTGGAGCTAGAATTGCCCTACTCGTGAGGTATTCTGAGTCAAACAATTTTTCTGTGAGATCCGGATAAGTTGCTGCGACTATAGAATTAAATGGACTCATACAATCTCTGATGATAACACTCTCAGGAATTTCAATTTCAGCAATACCGTCTTTGGAGTTCCCCAGTTTACCTTCTCCCACCTGTAAAAGCCACTTTGAGAAATCCTGTATTCTCTGTTGTTCCTCAGGGTCACCACTTGATCTAAGCCTCATGTTTCTGGTAAGCTCAAAAACCTTGCAGCTGGACCACAGGTATGATGAATTAATAGTTGCGTTTACAATATCTGCCCTATTTCCCTTTGGGATGACTGGGAGTATCTGTCGGAAATCACCACCAAAAACAATACATTTGCCTCCAAAAGGTAAATCACACCTCATAATGTCTCTCATGGTTCGATCAAATGCTTCAATGCACAGCCTCTGTATCATGGGTGCTTCATCCCATATAATTAATTTTGCACGCTGCAAAAGCTTTGCAAGTGGAGAGTTTGTATAGATATTACAGGTAGAGTCTTCATTTATATCGATTGGTATGGCAAACCTTGAATGAGCGGTGCGGCCAGATGGTAAGAGTGTTGCTGCAATTCCACTCGATGCAACATTCAATACAATGTCACCATTTCCCCTCAAGGAAGATGTAAGTACATTCCAAAGAAATGTCTTTCCGGTCCCACCGAAACCATAAACAAAGAAAAATCCACCCTGTCCAGAATTGACTGCACTGATGATTTGATGGTAGATGCTGCTTTGTTCATCTGTTAGTTGGCTGATCATTTGCAGTGCCTGTGTCGCACACTCATCTCTGTTAAAATTGAGTTCATTCAGAATCAAGTGGTTTCCAACATCTATTATGTCCTCCCCATTCGGTGTTGGCATTGATGGGTAATCTAAAAGCGATTTTCCATTCCTTAGAAGTAGCTTCTCAATTTCATGGAGGCATGCATTTTCTCTTGTGTTGTCTTGTATGGTTACCCCTGCAACGACATTAATCTGATATTCAATGTTTATAATTTAAAATAAACGACATTTCCTGCAACGACATTAATTTGATATGCAATTTTCACATTTAATGTTTGTCCAAAAAATAATAATGATATTCAATGTTTATAATTTAAAATAATTGTAAAAGACAAAAAAATCATTATTTATCTTTTTCTTGCGCAGCAAGCAATAATGACTGAATATAGGTAGAAAGTTTAAATTTTGAATGGATAAAACCTACCTGAAAGATTGTGATCACGTCGAGGTATGTATAATAGATCTTCACTCAATAGTGATTTTGTTTGTTCCCAAACAGTGTGAGGTTGAGATAAACAATTACTAAGTAGCATGCTGACAAAGAATCTTCTCAGATACATTCCTGTGGCCCACACTGAAGCTTCTTTTATTCCATCTATGAATTCTTGATCATCATCCAACAGGCCAAGAGCATAGCAAGCCTCTCTGAATGTAGAATAAACCACTCCATCAACAGTTCTGATATCTTCATAACTTGTTGGTCCAATCACCTTAGTCAAAAGGACTCTCAAAAAATATAATTCTCCCTGAGATGGAGATGCTGGGGTCAATCTCCCGACGCAAAATCCTCTTCTTCTTAGCTTCCACTGTCTGCCTTTTGCGTTAAATCTGTAGTGGAGAGGAAATTGAGAATACTTGAGAGTCTTAGCCTTTCCACCTTCTCTATTTTTGGTCATCCATGAAATGAACATGGATTCCTTGATCCTTGGCTTGTTAAGCAAATTAGACATGTTTTCATTTGTGGAGTAAACAACGGACTGTTGATCAGGCAGGTGAAAAGATAATCTAACAACTGGGGGAAATCTGTGATGAATTGGGAAGGCAAATATACGCCACGCTGCTTCACACGGGGAAATGTACCTGCAATTTACGTATTGATCTATCTCATCACGTCCAGCATTCTCATCTGATCCACCATTGTTGCTGGAGAGAGCTGCTATAACTCGATCACTGCCTTTGTTGACATACTTGAAGAGATACTTGATTGCATTTGACTGATTTGTCTTTTCAACATTCAAATGTCCTTGAAACAATTTAAGCAATTTTGGATTGTACGGAACAACATATCTATTGTCCAAAGGTACATCTTTCTTATCAAATGTTCTTCCGTCGTCTCTCCTTCTATATGTAGGATAACCCTGCTCATCTACAATGGTGTGTTCTGAGTATTTTTTTGGGAAGTACTTTGTACATCTACCGTCCCTCATGCATGGGGCGTCAGTATCGCACTGTCCACATGGACCATGCATCATATATTTGCCAACCAACTCATATAACTCTGGATCAGCTATCTTGTCTGGGAGCTCCGCAGAGATTATTTTGTCAACATCATCTGCATCTTTTACCTTTGAGTCATCCTCCAAGAATAGTATAATGTGAACATGTGGAAGCCCTCTCTTTTGGAATTCAATTGTATAAACCTCTAAAAAAAGGAATATATGTATAACAGATTAATTGAAATTGAATAAGAAAGGAATTATATGTTCGTGTATATGTGTAGAAGAGATGTACCTGCTTTAAGTTCTCCAAATATTTGATCATCTTTCAGCACCTTCATCAAAGCTTCTAACTTTAAGTTAAAAATCCTAGTTAGTATGTCCGGGCGATCAGATGGATCGAGCCCCATCTTAGAACAAAATCGTTTAATCTCTGGCCATGCTGGATTACAGGTAAATGTCAAGAAGATGTCAGGATAGCCGGCCCATGTACAAATAGCCATAGCATCTTTGTAGTTCTCAGCCAAATATCTAGATCCTCCTATGAATGATGACGGTAGTATTATCTTCTTCCCCAATGTTGATGCATCGGTCTCTCCCCTTGAATATGCATCTGATAGGCCACGATATAAGTCTACTCTCATTTCCTTTTGATGTCTCCTATAATAATCAAGCCTCTCACTTTCAACCATGCAATATGCATCTACAATAAATTGTTGGAGTAGTCTCTTTGAGTGCAATAGGACTGATTCCTCAAAACGTCTATCCATCAATCTAAATGCAATGTATTCCCGAATTGTAAGCCTTGTTTTCTTTAATGTCCTCATTAGCGTGCATTCGCTGTGTTTTGACTCAGAAACATATCCATTGTCACCAAAGTGGAAAATAAGTGGATACTGAAGTGGCAAGTAGGCACTGTGCAATTCGTGTACTCTCTTTATTGGGCCTCCCTGTTTTTCAACAATTATATCTCTCCTAAAATGAGACTTGTCAAAATCTCCCACAATAAGAGCAGCAACCTCTGAAGATGTTGGTAAGTCATACGGTTTTGCATTAGAGCCAGGATTGCGAACTAAGCGAAGTTTCAAATCAATCTGCCTGTTTTGTCTCAACAGGGAGGAAGCCATCCTGTATTTCTTCACCAATGAATTACATTCATCCAGACAATTTTTCAGTTTCTTTACAATCATGGTGTCAATCCCTTCTTGATTTGAATGATTACTGCGACAAAATGAAGTACTAATCAGTAAAACATTAAGGTAAGAGAATTAAATGTTGTTACTGTTGGAAAAAAAATGTCAATGAGCTCAATCTCACCTTACTGCTGATATTCTATTTTTAATTTCATTTGCTGGGTCATGTATGTAAAGCTGGGAGTATATTGGCCTTGAATTCTCTGGTGGAAGTAAGCTTCCCAAATAATGATAGTTTTGCCCCCCTAAAACAAAAGAATATGGTCCCCTTCCATTTGCGTTGATGCTGTGATCAATTTTCCCTCCCATAGATGTGAAGGAAAACATATTATTATAGGCCCTTATTTCTGAAAGAAACTTCTTGGAATGCTCGGTGGCCTTATCAAAGAAAAGAGATCTGAACAACTCAGGTGGTTTCTTGAAAAACGGAACCTAAATTTTTCCTTGTAGGCAACAGATTGAGAATTTTGGAGAATCACCACGCTTTGTTGCCTTAAGCCTTTCATTGTACCACATCATGGCACCACAGAATTCACATGTGTGAATTGGGTCACCTTCATCTATATATTGTAGTGGACGATTTGTAGGTATTCTATGTTCATTTGACCCTCGAAACTCATCTTCATCATCGTCACTTTCTTCAAAATCATCTGCTAATATTAAAAAGCCAGTTATACAACTTAAAATTATAGCTCAAAAGCGCCTCATCATGGATATACAACTTAACAATTAAATATATTAAAATGTGAATTATATATAACACTACTACGTGAATTATAAAATATATACAAACGATAAGAGTACCGCGAGTTGCATCTTGGAATTGGTGATCGAGATTTCTAGCTAATGTTTGCAAAGATGTATATCTGTTCTCCAAATTAGACCTTGCATTAGACTGTTGTGTCAAATGTGTGTCACACATTTGACACCTTTCCAATTGGACTCCTGAGTTCTGTAGGACTGTTGATGTATTGATTGTCATGTTAGAAAGATTAAATGATGTCCCATCTTGAATTGGTATTGTATAAAAAGGTGAACAATCATTAATCTCAGGTTCTGTTACATTGTATGTCATAGACATTCCCTGAAAAAAATTAAAATTAACATGTATGAGCACCATAGCTTTTAGAGTAAATAGATAACATATAGTGCTATAGATAACATGTAATAGTATAGTATTACATTTACTGTATTTAAAGTACATCTTTAAACTTACCACTTTATCCCTTGATGTGGAAGTAGTATTCACCCTAAAAGCATTGTTTTGGTGTGTTGACTGATCATAATTTGCTAAGTTTGGTGAAATAATGGCAGTTGAACAATGTGAGCCAGATAAGGGAGAACTCTCCAAAATTGTGATGTTTGTAATATCTGACAATGGGGAAGTTTTTCTAGCAGACTTTTTTGTGTTAGGCTGAGGCTTCCTTTTTTCTAGATGATACCTCTTTTTTCCAGTATTCTGCCCATTGCTATTGGTAATAACTGAAGAATATGATGAAGAATCACTTTGCTTATGATTAGGTGTTGAAGGGTCTTGCATTTGAACTTTATGAAAAAAGCTCGAGTCTGCAAATAGAGAAAGCTGACAATGAGGTTATAGTATTCAAAGATATGCAGAGTAATAAAGCATGGAATTGGTTTTTTGTAATCAGACACTCTCAATTTTAAAGTACCTACAAATTTAAACATCAGTTCAGTTTTTATGACTGGCATTAATGTAATCTGACATCTCATGAATAGCATTAGATTACACGGCAAAACAATAAGCAACTGGAAAAGGATTAACAACAGCAAATAACAAAATTTTATGCCTATAACATGAGGTTAGATCTGCATAAACAGTCATTGTGTATGATCTCATGATGATTCCAAGTTATTAAAATTCACATACAAACGTGTGTAGTCTTTTGATTCATAGAAGTCAGACATGAATCCAACAGTCACATTCTAAGAATCATTCAAGGTTACATCTGCATAAACGGTTATTATGTAGAATAACAACATGAATCTAAGTTATTATAATTCACATACAAACGTGTGTAGTCTTTTGTTTCATAGAAGTCATATATGAATTCAACAGTCACATTCTAAGATTGAAAATAAACTTTGGAAATAATAGGATCAAAGCAAGTTTATAAATACCTGTTCTTGCTTGACTGAAATTGGAGAAAAAAGGTACTGTCAAATATCTCTTGTCGTTAGAATTTCATGTACTCTGTTCACAAAAAGGAGCTACATAAATTCAACAGAACCTAGTTTTCATATGTTTAATAAACTTAAATGAAGTACTTCAATTGTAAAATAATCGCATTTTTTTTCTTTTGTCCAACAATGAGAGTAAAGATGAGTTTAATCTTGCTATGCTTATAATCTTGATTTAGTATGTTTATACACTTACATCTAGAAGCACGAACTGCAGTCTCCTTGTCCAAATAATGACCGGGTGGTATGCTTTTAATCTTCATGTACCAGCTGCATTTAAAGTATTGAAAACCACAAAATAATGACATACAATCAGCAGTAACATACTATCAGAGTTTTTATCTGGAAAATGTACTTTTAAAGTATTGAAACTGCAGATTAAAGTAAAGCGGTTTTGTTGAACAATGATAGGTTTAGCTAAACAACTTACATAAGGCATTGTTGTTTGCTGAGTCCATGTCAGAATAAGTCCATTTGAGAAGCACTCATCAGCTTGGTTGGTCTGTTGTGAAGAGGCTAAATGCTGTAATCGTAGTGCTGATTTTGGCTGGTATTTTTGATCATGAATATCAACTTGGAAATTAATAATTACGGCTACTGTTATAAGTATGATTAATATCTATTTCCAAAGAAGCATTCAAGTACAGCTGCTTGGACAGCTTTTATGTCTCCTAATAAATGACTATGGCCTGTATATTATAATAATGATGAAATGTTTTAGATGCCAAATGGCTTTAGTGAAATTCATTAATAATAACATGTTTTATATTTAAACCATTTTGGTCAGTTTATCTTTTATGCAGATCGTTTTTTTTCATGCTACATGTTTTTGACTTGGTGTAAAAGTACCTAGAGTTGTTTTAACTACTTTACTTTTGGTGGTTTTCGGGTATACTTTAGTCAAGTCATTTGAAATAGAATGATATCAGGTATAGGGGTATAAATTACACAGATAGACCTATGATTTCTATTATGCAGCAATGCATTTTTTATGTGGTTTAATATAATCTTATGTCTATGCAAACCATAGTAAATAGATGAGTCATCAATACTCTGTCCAGCCAGAAATGCTTTCATCTATCAGGGAGTGCATGATGGCCTTGAGTATATGTTTCTACATGATTATTACATATTTTTTAACTGAATTCATAATTGTTAATTAGCAATATTATATTTCTGGTGTTTTATAACCTGGTCATCATAAAGATTTGGAAATAAAAATTCATTCAACAAATGACAACCTCATAGGGTTCTTACATAAATTGATCAAGGATTACAACTTAGGAAACTACTAATGTTAATGGTACAGCATGCAAAAGAGAACACCCTAATTTGTCACTTAGAGTAATTCAGGAAACAAAAGGAACCTTCAAGGTTCTTGAATAGTCTCGTGGAGTTAACAACTCAGAAAACTACAATCTTGAGCAGCTAAACATGCATTACTAAAAAGATAAATTTGCATCTTAGGTAAAATGACCACTGCAACATGGGGATCATCTTCATTTAATTGAGTTTTTCTTTCTTGACCCTTATGGATGGCTTGGTGGAACTCATGGAGGGGGTGCAGATGTCAGAAAGTCCAAGTCTCTCTGTATCAGGTGTTAAGGTAAGCATTGTGTTCTTCCTCTTTGACTGAGAATCATCAGGAGTCTTGAAATTTGGTGAATCTGTTCCCTTTGGTTCCAGTGCACTTTCAGATACATCAGCTGAAACGTGTGAAGCACTTGATTCACCTTGAGAAATCTGTAAACAATAGAGAAATTTTAGAATGTCAATATAATTAATATATAAACTGAGTGGAATAACTTTTTGATCATAAAAATGATGCATCACCTTAGCAACTTGCACTTCTGTATCTGAAGATGATTCAGGTGTCTGCCAAGCAAAATAGTACAGTTAATAAAACTCTATTTTAAAATATGGCAATTTATTTATCATGGTAATTTACAAAGATCAAATTTGAGGACCTTTGTATAAGTGAACTGCTTCAAAATATCAGGATCTTTAGAATATTGGACCACAGCAATGCTACTATGAGGATGATCTTTGTTATACTGCCTGAACCTCAAGAGAACCACCATAGGGACATCTATAACTTGGCTCAACTCAGTTGGAAAAGAACCAACCATGTCATTCTACAAAAAAGTAAATGAATTTAGAATACTATTCAACTTTAGTAAAATTCATTGAAAAAGCAACAATTTAAAATTAGATTAAAACCCTTTCAAGATCCTGCTGCATCTCTAAGGCAGTCTTTCCAAATAGTTGATTGCCAACTCTGTTGAAAAACACAATGGAGCTTGTGTGAGTTGAATCTTTAACCTTATAGTGGACCTTGAACCTGAGGCAAAAGCATAAAGGAGCAATATTATATTCCAGTTCTTATTTTAAATGACAGATATTAATAAAAACATATTCAAATGAGTGGAAGATCACTTTGGTACAGTCTGTTTGATTTCACCAGGACATTTCTTGCATCTGAGTTTTGAATCTTCAGTCAAAATTGGCTTTGCATCACATGGGCAACCATCATATTTCCAGTCATCAGAAGTTTCCAACATTTGAATAACAATTTTTGTGACAACATCCTCTGGCTGTATTTGCAACACGTTTGTCAAGAGTTTAAATACTAATTTGATTGGAATTAATATTATGACATACGGCAAATTATGCTATCTCATAGTAGTTGTACCTTTTTCATGGCCCATATATCAGCCAGGGTAAATCTATGTTTGAAAGATATCAATGCTTCAGGAGAGATATTACCATATTCTGGTATACCAATCTGAGAGAAGGTTTGGCTTGCCACAGGATCATTACAGAGACTGAAAGGAAGAAAATGTTTGTAATAACAGATACATTATAATGTTAAAACTCGAATCACTTTACTATGTAAATATAACCTATCATTAAGCTGTTTAGCCTGTGGTATGTCAGGATTGAATATAACTTCTGTTGCTTCTGAAGAGCTTGAGATGTGAGCAAATCCTAGAAATAAAAAAACACAGTCAGCGAAGGATTTAATTAAAAGTAAATATTGACCATAGCATGGGTCTACACATTTAAAAAAAATGTAACATCATGGCTTACCCTCCCTTTGAACAATCTTTGCAAATCTGATTAGTACAACAACAGGAGGTACAATATCTTCAGTTTTCTTATCAAAAGTCTGTTGTGCAGCATCACCATACATAACAACATTAATAGTATTCTCCCTGCACCGTAAAATAAAAGAAAAGATTAATCAATATCATATAGTACCTAAATGACAAATGTAATGATATGAAAAAGGCAGAAGTAACTTTACTCCTGATCAGCAACAATTAAGTTGAGCCTCTTTGAAACATCATAGTCCCTTCTTTGCTCCTCTAGACGTCCAAAAGCCTTTAGAAAACCTATAACATCTGCAATTAAAATTAACATGGGAAAATAAGTGAGTCTAAAGGTCTTTAGAAAACATATAATATCATAATAAACGCTCCTTACTATACCTATTAGTCCAAGATTAGCGGCTGATCGGCTAGCTAAGTCCTTGATACTAACAAAGTTGTATTCACTTGCAGATATTGGGACATCAGATTTCTTTATCTTAGTGGATGTATGTAAGCATAGCCTCCATGGATGATCAGTCACGCGAAATGCATCATTGTTGTCCCAAAATGTGAAGTTTTCAAAGTGATACACCTCTCCCTCATTTGGATACCTCCTATAACGTTCAATCATTGGATCAGTGGTTACATAGGCCTCAATCCTAGTCCCCTGAAAGTTACAAATACAATTGAGTAAAGTAGCTGAAAATTTTAAGTGTCAGTGACGATAATCAATCTTAACAGCACAGTTTCAAAGATAAATAGTCTATACCTCTTCATCCATGAGCATTAAAGCCAACTTCCAAACAGGGAATGGAGGTGTCCTCCTATGCACTTCCCATTTCTTGATAATACGTGCAACAATAACCCAGGTCTCCTTGGAATCATCTATGTTCTTGATCAGAGTTCTCCCCATTGCTCTCTTGCTCTCTATAAAAGAACAAAACATACATGTGAAAATAAAGCGGTATTTCTGGTCATTAAGGAAAAAGAAAGCAGTCAGATAAAATTCAAGGTTTATGAAGACTAATGATTCTACCACGAATTGAAATAATGGAAGGTTAGACAATTGTAAGGCAATTTCCCAGAATGAAGCACATATGTGAGTTGCAATGCACCTATAAATAAGGGAGCAATAGATGGATAGTCACGGCCCAAAAAGTAAAGTTCAATCAGATGGTATAATGAGAGAACTGTAAATTCAAGAATGTGCATTGGAACTTAAAACATAATAAATGACAAATTAGGACTTGATGAGCCAATGAGACATAGCCGTTGATATTGGTACAACTACATTATGTACATGCTTGGAAAATAGTACTATCATTGGTAGGAGTAACATATACAAAAAGAATCAGGTACCCAGTGATTGTGCGCCGCCCAGTGCATTGAAGGATCATGCATAATAACTATTACACCACTGATACAGCCTTGAAAAACTATTTTCAAGTTGGAATGGATTTCCTATTTTCGAAACTATCACACACCTAAATACTAATGCTAAATAATAATTTTTTTTGGAAATAAAGTCAACCTGTCAATAAATAAATGCTTAATGCAGCCAAGTGCATACTGTTATAAAAAAATGATACTGTTAAAAAATAAAATATTACTTCTCTGATATGTTCATTAAAGGGCTGTCTCCAAGTGCATGCGTCTTAGACCCTATGACCTTAGGTGCTTTCCTAGTAGTTATAGGTGCAGTTAGCATAACACATAGATAAAGGGGCATCATATGCAGGTGAATTTGGTTAGTGCCATTTGTAACTAAACGTTACAAATAGAATATTTAGCCATTCATTGGGCGCCAGCCCCAACAGAGCCTGCAATTCCTGCAGTGCAGACTTCTTAATGAGAAATAATTCCAGATTAAAGAGGCATATTACTATTTTTCAACTAAATATTGAAGGCGTGCACATCTGTTAATGCAAATGTAATTATTATCTTTGGAACTCAACCAAAATTAATTCGTGTGTGCTGCAACTTTTTCATTCACTTAAACAACTTGGAACTTTTGACATGGGTGCAAATATAGCAGTCATCACAACTAATAGGGCCAATCAATGCTATTTTTTCAAGTTGAAATGATGAAGGCGTGGGAAACCTATTACTTATGCATGTGTGGTGCAATAACTAAATTAATATGGAAGCCTACCTAAACAAAATCACCTTTGTCATCCCACCAATAAATGTCCAGGTCTGAGCAGCAATAATTTAAAAATGTTAAGCGTGCTAATTTGACTCTAGAAAGTAAAGGATTAGACCCAAGTGAATATTGCACACATCATTCATATACCAGATGCATCAATGCTAATCAGATAAAGAGCAAAATAATGCATCATTTAGTGTTTTTACAAATATAAATTAGTTGTCTAAGCATTAATTGAATAATGCACCATCATTTATGCAGATCAGACAGGTCGGTAGCAGTAGTATTTAAGTGAATGTGTCCTGCACCCAAAAGAGAAGTCCAAGAAATACTTAAAGCACACTATACTTGAAACTATAAGAGACATAAAGTTTATTGGGTACATGAAAACGTGTTAAGCTGTTATAATTAAGTGAAAGGGCAAATGTGCTCTTCTGGATTCTTAAATGATGTTATCCAAATGATGCAGGCATGTATCTGTGTGAGAAGAAATGTAATAATTCACTTTGGAACTCAACCAAGAGGAATGCAACTTGACAGAGTCAGTTAAGGCATTTAGAAGACTTTTCATGGCTGAATATATGACACGGATAATTAGTAAAACATGCAATCAATGTGGAACAAAAAAGAAAGATAAACAGGCAGTTACAACCACCATCAGCAGACCTCATTTACTAAACCATTTTCAACAGGCAATTAAAAGCACCTCTCTCATATGAGTATCAAATGCATGTCTCCAAGAGCATGTGTATTAAAAGAGATAAGCAATGACATTGGAAAAGCATTAGATGTAATTTTTGTGTGGCTCAATATAACATAATTTTACATGTGCAGTATCTTAATATTTAAGGCTTAGTCATGGACGGTAATTTAGCATTTAAGTCCAGAAATAATTAATTATCTGGAAAACCTCATTTAGTAAACTGCTTTCAACAGGCTGTAAAACCACCCCTCTAATATGACTATTAATTGCATGTCCCCGGGAGCATGTGTGTCAAGAGAGGCCATTAATGACACTGGAAATGCAATAGATAAAAAAATTGGGTGGCTCAATTTAACATAATTGTACATGTGTGTAATATATATAGTTAATTGTTCCAATAGTTAAGTGACAGCATATATGGCTAAAATGAACCACATAGATAAGATTTGAACCTATCAGTGTGCACCGCAGAGAAGATTAAAGGCATGACCTGCACTCTAAACCTCTTGAGTAAAAGCAGTCGTACATGACAGCATAATGCAGGCCTGCAAATCTGCAAAGAGAAATATAATTATTTCTCTTTGGAACTCATCTAAGCCATTAATATGTGTGTGTTGTTACTGGACTCAGATACTCAAACTAATTGAAAGTACTCGCATGCTTGAACCAATCCACAATTACCAATTCAGCACAAAAAAAAACTCAGTACTATATGCCTCACTGAAATGTAATACCTGAAAAGGCTAATTGACATACTAAGTAACAGAACAAACATAGAATGTATTTGGCAAAAAAAATAAATAACATGTGGGATGTACCATGATAACATGTTTTTGATAACATGAAAACAGACTTGGTACATGTGAAAAAGGTCCGATATAATCTGAAGGTATGGTCTAATCTGAAATATGTGGGATGTACCAAATAATAAAGTATGAACCACATCAAGGCCAGACTAATTATATGACTATGTAAGAAAGGTCATTAAATTTAGAAGGCAAAAGACAATAATAAATTGAAGGAAAAGATAACATAAATTGCACATAATACATTGAAGCAAGGCATGTCTGATCCAAGACAGCTGATGTAAAACTAAAAGACAAAAGGCAAAACGATATTGAAGCAAAACATAAGATATATTGCCGATATTATAGGGTTACATGTGCTGCAGAACAATGCATACAGGGAAAACATAATCCATAATCCCAAGACTTTACGCAGACAATACTAAAAACAAAAGAAGATGACTTTTTGACTACAACTTGAAACATGTAGGACTAACTTGCTAGACACATTGTTTGACAAAACCACTCTCTAAACAGACTACAAAAGCATAACATACTCCCTACCCATAGCCTCAACAAACCACCTCAATTCCAAATCCAAACGGCATCTGATGCAAATTCTTGGGCGCTTGTGCATTGGATGGTGAAAAGTACATTGAGCAAAACCTTTAACGCGGAATAAGTTTCCACCAATCAACCTAGGAGCTACAACTTGAAACCAAGGCTCCAACCTGCCTCTTATCCTCTCCATCCTTGTTGGGTCATAGATAGTAACCCACAAACGAATGGCATTCGACTCAAGGTTATGTGTAGGACAACCGGCATGAGAAGTAAGAACCAAAGACCAAAGATAAACAGCATTGTGATACCCTTGTTTGGATAGTTTCCTCAGTATTTGATACCCATACTTGAAGTCGCCACCAGCGCAGAAGGAATGGAGAAATGCATGCCGGAAAAGAGCCTGGTAGTTACCAGCAATGAGCGCCATATCAATGACTCTCTCAATGGCTGGACTATCCTCTTCAGACAGCATTGGAATTTGATTTATGCTCAAGCTTTTCACTACGTATGGGTGCTCTCCCAGGTCTCTGATAGTTGTACATGTCGTCTTCGCATTCACCAAGCTTTCCAACGAAATCTTTCCAAGGCGCCTGATTATAGTGAGCATGATATCATACGGGAGGGTCATTATGGTGGTGGGTTCTTCAAGGACGGCTTTGATCTTTGTCAGAGAAGAAGAAGAAGGAGAAGTTACTGAGGTGGGTTCGACACCTAAGCCATTGCTGTTCCTCTGGTCGCTGACGTTGATCAGAGAAGAAGGAGAATAATTTCGTTCCGCCATTGATGTTAGTCAGAGAAGAAGAATAAGAAGGTAAGAGTGAAGTGGTCCAACTTGCTTAGGTGTAAAGTGAAGTGGGCCAAGGTGCATATATATAGGAGTTAAATCCAGACATAAAAAATTAAATAAAATACATGTTACATAAAAAATAGAAGGAAGGGGGGACAGAACAATAAATAAGGGTGGTTAATCTAGTTTGGTGTGTGAAATGGAAGTGGTTCAATTAGGAGATTTCAATATATATATTAGATATTTTGAAAGATTTTGTTAGATGTTTTGTATATTTCTAAATATAAAACATATTTACTTAATTTTGAATTAATGATGTTAGTTATATTAGTTAAAATAACAATATTTCTTATATAAAAAAATAACAATATTTCTCTTAATAATTTAAATATTTTTTCTTAATCCTCTCCCCTACTCTCACCTATATTATTGTTGAATTTGAAAGAGTATTAATAAGGATAATTTGAAAAAAGAAACAACTACAATTAGAAGTGCATATTATCTTTATTCTTGGTCTTTTAAATTTACATATAATGGTGTTTCACTTATATTGTTTACTCAACATATTTAAATGGCAAATCTATGATTATACCTTGATACAACATGCTAAAAGAGGGGAGAGGGTTTTCTTAGAATCCTCCCTCTCATTTTTCCTCCTTTTCCTAGAGGCCAATATAATTATATTGGTCTTTCAGATGCATCTAAGAGCTCATAATTTACCATTTGTACCTCTAAAAATAAAAACAGTATAAAATAAATGAAGAACTTTTAATTTTTTATTTTTGAAAATTTTTTAGCATAAAAAATTTCAACTATCTATACTTATTCCATTTCAATAAAAGGATCTATAAGAGATACAGACTTATCCAGTTAAGTGTAAAATAATTTTACAGTTAACTAGATAATAATTTTACAGTTAACTGGATAAGTCTGTATCTCTTATAGACCCTTCTGTTAAAATGGAATAGGTGTTGAAATTTTTTATGTAAAAAGTTTTCAAAAATAAAAACAATTAAAAGTTCTTCGTTTATTTTATATTATAAGACATGTTTTTTATGTTTAATTGTACAAGTAGCAAATTATGGGCTCCTAAATAAATTTAAATGGCTAAAAGTGAGAATTTATAAGAGGAAAAGGAGGGATTAGGAGAGGACGGATTCTGAGAGAACGCTGACCCTTAAAAAAGGACCTTCTCTTTGGTCAGAAAAAGGGAATGTTCTGGGTTGGGGCCTCGTCGATTACCCAAGAAAATACGATCCTTTTTTCGTTTATGTTCATTATATATATAATTTTTTTCCTTATATTAAATAATTCAGCTTTCCCATTCTCTTTGGCAGCAGCTTCAAAAGGAACAGCAATTGATTGGAAGCTTGGAAGGGCTTTAATGATTTTTCACTTTTAGCTTAAAAGTTAAAAGTATTATGCGGCCAGTTGATCTGTAAATAAGATTTTAGACATTTAATTTTGAAGTCATAACTTATACCTTTAAATTAAAGTTTTGTAGACGAATCTTTTAATTCCTATAAATTTGATTCAAGTGTATCCCAATCCTTACATTCTGGGCCCATGGTATCATGGGCCTATTATAAAAGTAGGCCGAAAGCGAATGACAATAATGTAACGAACGTAGTTAATAAGGCAATAGAAAAGTAGTTAGTTTGTTATGTTGTAGTAAACGGAGAAACAGAAGAGTAGTTAGTTTGTTAGAGTTTGTTGTTATGTTTGTCAAGAGGTTGAAGAATGTATAAGTAGATGAGTTGTAGAAAGAAGAGGCGCCTGAATTTTGTGAAGAGTGAATAAGAGAGTGTGTGCCTCTAGAATTACACATTAAACTCTATAATTGTTTCTATAATTCTCTTTTGAGGTGATACTTCGATTTATGAATAATATTTGATTCGTATATTCACATCAAACTCCTATAATTATATATATCTAAGTTGCAAACCAGTTTAGATTTTGAGTCACTACTATGATCAACGATCCTCATTATTTTAAACATTTTATAATTTACTCGCAACGTTCTAGAAAGTAAAATTATATATAAATAATAAATGTGTGTGTAGTAAAATTAATAGGAAATACAAAATGACATAATTCAGAGTAAGTAGTGCAGTGATACAAGTCATGACAAATTAAAATAGTGGGATCTTTTAGAATTATAGTCAAGGAATTATGCCGACCAGTTTCTTTTTGTATGCAATGTAACACTTGAAAGACAAAATCGTGTAATTACAGCTTCACAAATCACAACAGGTCCCAAGCATATACAAGTACATTTCCCAATTATGACAAGTTATGACTGCTCACAACATACATGTTAAAGAAGGACATACAAGATTATTAGGATATGTGTAGAGCTATTATACAACATGGAGAGCTTATGATGTAACAATAATCTTGTTGTTATGTGATATAGATATCATGAATTCAAATCTTTAAAGCAGTTTATCCACTTAAAGGGATAAGATTGAGTACAATTATACCCCACAGGCCATTGTCTGAGGCCATAATATATCACTATATCTTTAATGTATTTCATGGACTAGATACAGCTTTTGACCATCTATAATCATGTTCACATCTGTGATTTTACCAGCATCCTCTGTTAAAATAGAGCAATCACTAGAAACATTTAGCTTTTCTGATGCTGTTTTGATAAGTTCTTCAATGGAGTGTGGAATCCATAGCACAATACCATGTCTTCTATGTTCTTTTGGATCGTCCCACGGGTGGGAAGGAAAGATTGTACATTTCTTGGGAAGAAACTTATCTGCAAACCAAAATAAAGAAAAAAGAAACAACTTCAGCCTTGAAATTAATCTAATATTTGAACTATATAAATCAATGAAGACAAAAACTGATACGATGAAGTATAGTGATCATGAGGAAGCTAAGTACTTTTACTGCCAATAGCCACCCAAGAAAGCATCTGGTGCTACTGGATGAATAACTTAAGTATACTAATTTCTTAGATATAATTGGGAAATAAAAATAAAGTTGATTCAAAATAAATGATTTTACACTGCAATAATTGGGAGATGTATGAGACAGAATATTGTCGAAACCTGTTGTAGCATCGGAGGAGAGATGAGGGAATTCTGACAATTGGGTAGACTTTGCATCTTCCAAAAGCTTGATCAGATTATTATTTCCACACTTCCTGGCTTCATTAAGTGGGGTATTCCCCCATCTGTAAAGAAAAATATTGTCTTCATAATATGAAGGGTGTTAAACTACTAATTTTGTTGCTCAATATGAATATGAATATTACTGTTTAAGGGCGATACATGCAAAATGATACGGTCTGTTTAGTTTTTTTAAAAAAAGTAGTATTGTCAATTTGTTTTCTAGTTTATTTTAAAAATTTTACATTTGAGAATTTAAAATATAAAAATTTCATTTGAAAATTTATTATTAATTTTATAATAGCACCCTATAAAATTCGACCACTTATTGTCATTTGAGAAATTATTTTTTTAAAAAAAAGAACAAGGCTTAACAGGCGGGTGCGAGTATCCCATGTCTACCCGTACCCGTATTCTTTGAAGCCTTAAGTGGGCTGGTATTAGCCCACCCATGATGAGCCCTTATTGGGTAGGTAAAATATGGGACAATTGTGGTCTTAAATAGGTGGTTTCAACGGTTTTAGGCTCGTTACTCAGCTGTAACGGTAACGAGACATTACGGCCCACATCAAAGTCGTAACGTTTATGGCGCCTTAACTATCAGTAACTTAAGCCGTCAATGTATATGTAGTTGACATAAAATAAAAGTTATTCATTTTGTATAAAAAAAATAAAAGTTATTCATTTTATTTTTTAAAAGCAATTTTCCTTAGTTTTGAGAAACACCTAAAAAGCTAGTGTTAGTTGTGTGTAATATTTTACCTGTCTTGAATGAAAACGCTAGCTCCAGCTTCTATCAGCAGCTTTGCCATTAAGAATAGACCCTCAGCTACAGCAACATGTAAAGGGCTTCGGTAATCATAATCTTTTGTGTTAGGATCCATTCCATTAGCTAATAGTCTTCTAAGATAATCTGAATCTCCCCTTGCAACGGCATTGCATAGAACACTACCTGAATCCTCTATGTTCAAAGAAGCCCCCTTTTCAACAAGTATAGAAGCAACTCTATCATGTCCATTCTTCACAGCTTCAAATAAGGGCGTGTTGCCAAAGTTATCTATTGCAAATCACCATGTGCATAGATTGATAAACAAATTTTGATGAGTACATTGACATGAAGTTCATATTAAAGCAATGGTCCTATTTTGCCTTTCAAGTAACCATCCTGAACTACTGGGCACCCTAAACTAACACCGGGTATAATTTTACCCTTCAAGTAACCAAAGTGGTCCAATTTTACCTTTGGCGAATGTTATATTGACACGTGTTGTCCACATGTCAACATTACATTCAGTAGAGAGTAAAATTGGACCAATTAGGTTACTTCAAGAGTAAAATTATACCCGGTGTTAGTTTAGGGTGCCCAGTGGTCCAGAGTGGTTACTTGAAGGGCAAAATAGGGTCATTCTCCTTCATAATTATATATATATGTCTATATATAATAATCAGATAATTACCTTTCTTATCAATTTCTACCCCTTCATGGATTAGGAAATTAGTGATCTCTTCATATCCTCTAGATGCTGCAAGATGCTATGAAATAAAGATATTTATATCAAATAAGCAATTTTATATCAATATGATGGATAATTGGTTACATATATAATCAAACAAACTTCCATAAAAGTGTTAAGCAACTCACCAACGGCGATCGTCCATCATAATCTGTTTTGTTTGGATCAGCTCCAGCTCGAATCAATCCTTTAAGATGATTTAGATTCCCATTAAAAACTGCATTGTTGACCTTTAAAGCAAGTTCAGCTTCTTGCTTTCCAATATGAAATGTGATATCTGACTCTAATTGCTTCCCTCGACTAGAGTCATCTTTTCCCTAAAAATTGTGTAAAATATAGCACTCTATAGCATCATGCATATTCGAATAATTTCAAAACAATAATGTGCTTATGTGATTAGTTACCTCCAGAAGGTTATTTAACACTTTCCTCCCATCATAGAAGTATATATCAAGGATATCCGTAAATGATTGTTTATCAAGTCGAAGAAGCCGACACAATTCACAAACTCGAACTGTATATGGTTGAGGAATGTTGCATAGGATAGATATATGTCCAAATGAAATGTTTGGCTCTAACAGTGAAACTGTATCTTCAGATCCATCTTCACCAGGGCCTAATTCCTCCTACATTAAAAAATGTTTGTGTATTGTAAACAAACATATATATACATCTTTTCGTTCATATGCACAAATACACACACACTAAAGAAAACGAGGAAAAAATATTTTTAAATAAAAAATATACCAGGACACCATGACAGACAAAGTATAGTTGATCTACAACATTTCCTTGTTCCAATATTACTTCTCCTGGGAGGAAGAATTCCTCATGCAGCCTTATAACCTGAAAGATTATTAAAGGGATAAAACACCTTGAATTCTAAGATTAAATATGCATATAAAGAAACAATACTTCTTTACCAAAAAAAAAGAAACAATACTTACTATTTGATTGATAAATTCTGAAGAGCAACCTTTAAATAGGGGGACTTTCTCAATGTATGGCAGATATAACTCTTGTGATATCTACAATATACAACAAACATGTGTTTACATATTGAAACCAATTCTAGCGATTTAACATTTTAAATATAAACACCGAAAAAATTGAATGAAGCTGTAGCTAATATACATCAACGTGAACTATATAAAATGATTATCAAATAAAGTTAATAATATGGGTTTAACAGTAATGGAAGGGGTTGCGTGTGATAAAAATTGGTAATACAAGAAGGGTTTGATATCAATTGTCAAAATTGACTAACTATTCAACTATGTTACAATTCTCGGCACAGGTTACCCCATCATACCAATTAAAAGAATGTAAGAAAAGCATATGAAATAAATATGAACTTAGTAAAATAATAATCACTCTCAAACGTACCTTGGAGCGAATTGAAATAGGGAGATCCTGAATGCCTGCTGGCTCAGTGTAACTACTCTCGTATTGTAAGCGCATATGATTTTTTATTTGATCACGAATATCCCTTCCAAGTCTATTTCTATTCATATACCTTAAAAGATCCGTCATTCTATCTCTAAACTTTTCTGTTTTTGATCCCTTGACTATTAAAGCTGTCATGTTACCAATTAAATAAGCACCAAGAACCATATCAAAAGAAACGTATATCATTATGAATATCATCTCCCTCATATTAACTGCATGTATGTCTCCATAACCTGAAGGAAAAATATATCACAAACATTAATACATAAGTACACAATTTTTGAAAGAAACATGACTTATATAATCTAGGAAATCTTAAAAAATTTTGTATTAGAGTGTATAACTAATTATGAAGAACGTACCAACTGTGGCCATTGTAACTATAGCGAAATACAAAGATGTTGTATAACGTTTCCATAGATCAATGTCTCTGAAATGCATGTAACTATAGTCTCCCAGCTTTAAACTTCCTATCCATGTGTATCCCTCTTGTGATTGAGGTAGTGTGGTGGCCAAATAATAGAAAATGCAAGCAGCTGAATGGGTGCAATAGAGTTCAACTACTAGAAGTTTTACAATTCTAGTAAACATATAATTAATACGTATATCCTTCTCCAACCTCTGAAAAAACTCGGTCACTTTTCGCACCCGATATAATCTTATCCATAAAAGGTACCTCACCCCTTCTATTCGTCCACTAGCCTGAATGAAAAAAAAGAGTTGTCTCAGTATTAGAAGAAGAACCGTGACTTGATAACAATATTACTTAAGAAAAAGTGTCAGTAAAACCTTATATATGAGGTCCCAAGGCATACATCCAAGAAGATCTAAGATAAAGCTTGATTTTAGATACCTGTAAGAATATGTAAAGTAACTTATAAAGACCAAATTAAACAAAATAATCACACCCAACAAAACAAACTAGTCAATATGCTAACCATTCGTGGAATTTGCAACTGACATTGTAGCAGTAGTAACAAAGAAATCTATCTTAAGATTTAAATTAAATTGTTATACGTACTTCCACATTATCCCTAAATATAAGACATTTTTAAGGACGTGGGCTTGTTACTAGATAATCCTAAAAATATCCCTTTTTAATAAGACAAGACCTCTTTTAATTTTTGTTTTACCTTCCCTTTAAAATATCCCTATTAATACTCCTAAAAAAAATAAACAATAGAGTAAAAAGTAATAAAGAGTGTGTTTAAAATGTTTTGGTAATATCGTGTGATTTTAATTAACTTAAAATAAATTTTCTTAATCTAATAAATTAGATAAATATGTGTTATATATTTAAAAAGAGAGGGTGTATATAATAATTAACTTTCACTCACCGTATGGCTATAGAGCTTGGCTTGTAGATCATACGATAGGTTTGACTGTCTCTATAAGCAAGGAAGAATTGCACTACAATGTCTACAAGAAATGCTACTTGACCTATTATGTCTAATATAAAAAGATCCTCATCTAGTCCACGAAAAAATCCAAACTCCATGGGGGTGAAGAAGGATGAATATATTGCCCATATCAATATGAATTTTTCCCATGCCCGATACCACCTGCAGTGCCCACCAATATAATATCAATATAGTTAATCTATAGCCATATTCTGAACTTTCAAAGCATAAAACATACTATTAAACAGGCATATAAACTTTGGCGGGCAAACTTATTATTTTTTCCCAGAAAATACGGGCCACTGACATAAATAACTAAGCTTTTTTTTTTATGGCCAAAAATAACTAAGCTTTCTAGAACATAGTAATTTTATCTTCTTGTCACTCTCATATATACAACACGACTACAACACGACAATCATATAATCTAAAAGGTACTATGTATATATCAGGGTAAAAGAAAAAACAAAAAACTTGTATATTTGTACACTTTAGTTGATTAATATCAGCCGTCTGATCTTTCGCCGCCAATGGAAAAAACAGAAATATTCAAAGATTCAATGATACATGTCTGGTGGGGCCAATGTCCAATAAAGTGGGTACGTGGTGGAAGGAGAAGGATCAAGTGACGTGGCACTCACATCTTCCATTTGAAAAGATGCCACTCTTTCCAGGAAAAAAAATCAATATGACAGTAATATTCTCCGGCTGCCCCGGAGCGTAGGGAGATTAAAGATTTGTTTTCTAAAATAAACAAGTAAAAAACAAGTACTAGGAACCAAATAAATGTATGCTTTCTAAGTTTTTTTCTCGCCAGCATTATTTGATGCAGTTTGTGTATTCACAGAATATAGATTAATAGATACACACAATAGAGATGCCAAGATTGGATCTAGTAGAATCAAATAACACATCATGATAAATGAACCAATATTCGAATATCCATATAGTGCAATAATAATAATAATAATAATAATAATAATTATACTAATAATAACAATAATAATAGAGATATATATAGAAGGTAATTAAGTACCTGTTCTTCTCAGGATGGATGATGAAATCTTTGGAGAATCCTCGTATGCCATCGAGGACATGGCGACTGAATTTCTTGCGATAATTGAGCTCCTCCAACTCAGTCTCAATCAATTGGAATCGGCTTCCTCTTGAGGACTTCAACCTATCTCTCAAATCCTGAACTTCATACTCTCTATCATCTGAAGAAGTCGTGGATGACGAGGAAGAAGTAGAAGAAGATCTAGTCAAAGAAAACATTCTCTTCTTTTTCTCCTCTTTCTCTTCCTTTGCCTTCACTTCCTCCCCCACCACCGTTTCCCTATCCACAGTCATATTTTTTCAACTTATATTATTACCACTCAATTAATGAGTAACCTTCCTGCTTCAATATATGTAAACCTATTGGTATATTTGATGGATGGATTAATTTTCACGTGAATATAATGTGGCTGTGGATAGTAATATGAAACTTTGGAATAAAAGGTTGATAGAAGCAGAGTGAGAAACAGAGGAGGGAGCACGAGATGATGGAGAAATAAAATGGCTTTGGAGTGGTCACGGGGATATATAGTTGTGTATGTGTGTACGGGGGATCTGGATCACACGGGAAAACCAGGTGTTGTCCTGTTCATTCAGCGCAATTTGAGGCTCTTGTTCAAGGATCATGTATGTGTCTATCAATAATTATTGATTGGGACTGCTTTTGACACTCAGATTTGGATTTTGGCTTTTGCACTGATTAGATTGGGCAATACATAGCCTCCTTTTTATAGTGTTAGAGAATCAACATCCACTTCGTACATTTCCCGCACCTTGTTCCTTCCAAACCCCAAACCAAGACAATAAAGTTGCGCACTATATTATATTGATCATACATAATAGGTTCATAAAATAATGTTCACTGATCTTTTTTTAAGAAAAATAAATTTATAATAATATAATAACAAGTTGAACATCTCAAGTGATTGTAATCAAAACTAATTCAAACTTGTACTGCTGATTTGGGAAGATTGGTGAAAATTACAATTTAACTTACTGAAAGTTCCTGAATTCGGGTATATATATATACTTTTGGGAGTTTTGGGCATGAACTTTACAAAGTATAGTTTTTTGAGCATAAAAATACATCGCGTCATTTCAGCGAATCAAGTTTTTAAATAAGAATCTGTCTTCTTATTCTTTAATACTAGTTTTTATCCTTATTCTCAACTTATTGGCTTCTCAACTTATTCCCCTTCTCAACTCATCAAGATAAGAATCTGCACGTATTGTTTGAATAATTGTTGATATTCAGATTTTTCAAACTATCATTGCCCAACCATCTCTCTCCTTCTGTCTCTCTCTCCCTCTCTCCCTACTTTCCAGAAAGTTTTCGACTCATTGATGGTAAATATAAATTAATCGTGTTCATGAAGGGGAAAACAAGAAGGATTGATTTTATATTCTCGGACAAAGGTGGGGATATTACATGTGCTTATCATGTAAGCACACATCCTGATTGAAAAAAAGAAGGATTTAATCAACTCATGCCTTGTCCCCTTTATAATGTCCTTGCAGTTTATTATAATTTTTAATGAGACCCTCAAATATTTATTCTATATTTAATAAACTCTAATGATATCATCTATCCTATAATAATAAAATTAAATTTATTATTATCAAACCTATTATAAATATTAATATATACTTTTTTCTTGATATTAATCGTCTATGAATGATAACATTTATTTTTCAAGTTTTTTAGTTATTTTATATATATATGGTCATAAATTTCAATCATAACAATGAAAATATAACATAACTATAATTAATTATTTTATATATAAATTTTTATATGAAAATTAAGTAGATCAACTTTCTTTCAACTATATTATTGTTTATATTTTAAATTTTATTTATTTATTTAGCTGATATATATGATCAAGAACTATGATGACCTAATAATAATGAGAAATCTCTTGAAACTGTAAAGACTCAGTAAAAAGAAAAACTACAAAATCCTGATTAGACACAATTGACAGTAAGGATGTGTGTATGTGTTGGTGTGATTAAAAGGAAAAAAAAAACTAAAAGGATTTTCAGATAAATAATTATCTCATTGCTATTCTGACCTTTTGATAAAGCGATTGATTAGTTTGCTATATGAGAGATTCAATTGTTTAATTAATCCCTTAGCTTTAAATTGAAGATGATGAATAGCCGTGAAATGTACGGTCATATCAAACAGCTCACACAATGTGCGCGAGGCCAACGAGGTTGGACTAGGACGTCAAACATTTAATTAAGGGAAGAAAATGACGAGTTATTATTATATATATTCTGAATCTAAATTATAAAAAAATAAAGTTAAATAAAAAATTAAACTTTCAAACTTGTAACTATTGAATATTGATACACAGACTCATATAACTCCATTTATGTAAAAGAAAAAAATACTTAAATCTTTTTTACCTCATTCTGTGTGATAAGTTTTTTAGGGTCACTATTTGGAATGAGAGATTAAGAGGAGAAAGGAGGCCAAAAAATTCCCTCCCCTCCCCTCATATCAAATTAACAAACCCTTAATTTTACCATGTTTAATACACCATGAGAACCAAATCAATATATAATATATTAAATGATGGATGTAAAATTATAAAAAAAAATATTGATCTAAAAAATAGTTTGTGTGTATATCATGAACAGGGCAAACCAATCATGTGCCCAAATAAACGTAACGTCTTTTCTATAAGATAAGAATAGATGAGAATAATGCGCGCGCGATGTTTTATAGGATTTAAGATCCCTGACTTTGCTTGCACCCAACCTGATGTTTATTGATGGGGTCAAATAACTCAGCTCGTTGCTTAATAAATTTTGTACTCGAATAAAAAAATCAAGGAATACAAGTTATTAATAACACGGAGAGTTAGTTACACGACATACAACCATGAGGGTGAGCCCCTTTTGCTCTGCTAGGGTTAGAGCTTCTTTTCTCACCATGAGGGTGAGCCCCTTCTTCTCCATTGGGAGAACCTTCCCCTCCACCATGGTCCTCTCTCCCTACCACTCACAACATCACACCCTTCACATCACCTCCACCGGCCACCGCGCCGCTCACCTCACCCTCCGCCGTGGTCCCTCCTCACGCCGCCGTCGCCCTTCTTCCCCCACCCTCTCCTGCCGACCGGATCCCCACATCCCCCGCCACTGTGCCGCCTTCCACTCCCTCAGCCGCTGTGCTCTCGCGGTTCTCCGTCGCCAACCCAGTCGCCGCCACTGAGACTCTCCCTCCTCACTGCGCCGCCGACCCACTCTTCCCTCCCTCAGCCGCCGACCCATTTCTCCCACCCTTCGCCGCCCACCCATCTCCCTCACCCACAGCTGCCGATCTACTCCTTCGCGCCGCCACTGACCTGCCCACCTAAACCTCCACCACCAAGTCTCTCCTCGCACCTTTTGTCTCTACTGGACCCTGAGGTTGTGGCGCTGACAGAGGAAGCCATGGATCTGAAACTTGGCAACCCGTATCTGACTTTGGGTGGCTGGCTTGCAGCCACCCCTGCACCATGAGTTTTTTAGGTGGGTACATCCGAGATTTTGGGGGATCTCTGGTCGTATCCTTAGAGTCTTTGTTCCCCTTCTTAGGTCCTAGTTTTAAGTTTTATCAAATAATGTGTAATGTGTGTTTGTATGACTGGTCATTTGTTTGTCTCCTTTTGTGTGTTTGGTTTGGAAGCTGGCTAA
This sequence comes from Mimosa pudica, assembly GCA_029929735.1. Taxonomy (NCBI): domain Eukaryota; kingdom Viridiplantae; phylum Streptophyta; class Magnoliopsida; order Fabales; family Fabaceae; genus Mimosa; species Mimosa pudica. Next base: position 11,792,625 of record JAKELP010000004.1, on the reverse strand, counting down.
TGATATCCATGATTTGCTCTTTCTTGATGTTTGCTTTGCAAATCCTAGTGTTGTCCCACCTTTCTAGTGAAAGGGAATTTGAAGCTGCCTTTGCAGCGTTGTTGGCACCACAGGAGGTGTGCTCAAGCGAGCATGTCTTTGGACACTCACCCTCTATAGCCTTTTCATATTCACTTAATCATGGGGAAACATTAGTCTGTTTTCTTACCACTAACCTGCAAGAGGATGATTCTCATTTGTCTGGTTAATGTCTAGTTAATGTTTGTTTTACTGTTTTAAGAGTCTAGTTGTTGGTCTTTGGTTTTGATCCTAGTTCTATGAGTCTGTATGCTGTTTTGATTCTCATTAATGAAAAACTCTATCTTGGTCAAAAAAAAAAAGTTACACGACATACAGAGGGAATAATAACGTGCGCCCAGATACTTAGTTTAACTAGAGAGCAATGCTTAAAACACGGGGGATGCAATCATCAAGTTCTAAATCCTCGATTATTTGCAATGAGGTCAAAAAGTATGCTAAATAAAGTGATTTTAAATGTGAATTTGTTTATTGTAACTTGTAAACTAGTAAGCTACCAGGAGTTACCTATGAGAATACCCGATTTTTGCGACCGAAATTATAATGTTTACTTTTTTGGTGAATTAACATTTGGAATTCATTTTTAATTGAGTGCATAAATGTCATCGAATTATCATTATCACTATGTACTATTTTAAAGAATTTTTATATTTGAAGTCATAATTTTGAGTCCGAATACACATGCTTTTTTGGCTAAATAAACGAATTCAAAATACTCTGTATCTGTTACAAAGCATCAACTATTTTAAGTTGCATCCAATACCTTATGTTTTTTTTATGATATTCAATATCCTATATTTGTTCAGTTATATTTTTGCATCAAAAAATTGTTAGTTGTATCTCCCATAAAGTATATTTTCTTACTCAAATTGAGCACCTTAAGTTCAGCACATCGTGTGCATGTATGCATACATATGGGGTGTTGAAATAATTAAGAATTACTTAATTAAGATGCGGGGCGTTATTTAAAAAAATATTTAAGAATGTATGATAAATCTAAATTTGCTTTATAATCTGATCGAGCATGATGTTGAAAATGCTTAGGAAATAATTGGAATGCTTTACGAAACTAAACTAGAAAATACTTTGGGTCGTCGTTTCTATCATTCACTTGTGGGGTTAAATATATGGTTAAAGGTTAATGCGTTTTACCCATTAAAAACCCACCCAACATAAAATATTTTTTGTGGTAAGTGTTTATATTTGGTTCCCCAATATAAAAATGTATGTGTGTTGTTTTTTTTGGCCGAAAGCATATGTGTGTTTTTGAACCCACTATAAAAACTTGTATGTATTTTTAGTAAAGATTCACATTTGTATTTTTAACCTTTTAAATAAAACACACATACATTTTTACCCTTAACCCTCAAATATATAGTAGTAGCTTCTATGATACGGGCGTGTATATAAAACAACAGCTACTAGTTAGCTAGCTAGTTTTATGAAACTGAAAGGGACAGAGCATATATATACACAAACACATTGCCGATTAAATGATTAAATGGCGGATATATGGATTGAAGCTTACATACAGTATATAAAAATGATACCAAATAGATAATTGGTTGAGCTAGTAAGTGGGTTATAACACTCGTAAGGATGAGAATACGTGTTCGAATATAGGAAAGCGCTCTGATTAGGAAAGAGGACAACCTTGTCTATGTGTGGACACTACTACCCCTCAAATCCAAATTAAATCGGGCGGTGATTAATAAAAAGAATTGAAGAATGCTTTCTTTTTCTTCTGTTCATCACATAGTTGTCATTAGACACTACTTGTCTTAGTCTTCATTATTTTGTTGACTTTTGATATCACATAAAATACATATCTAACGACAGCTAATGTTCCTTTAAATGATATTATGTCAATTAATTAATTATTTAAATAAACGATAAGTATGACCAAGAAAAACACGTACGAAAAGTCGACCATCACCGTCGAATTCATCTCGCAAATAATAAAGTGAAAAATTGCATATTTGTATATAATAATATTGGAGAGATTGTGATTGTCGATGGCAACAAGAAATATTTGTTTAATGAAAAAATATTGGTGAGCTTCGAAGGCGTGGACGTGGGGCCCCTCGGCGAATGAATAATTAAAATGGCAGCAAGATTTATTAATACTTACCCTGATAATCAGATCAGTAGCTTTAATTAAAATGGCACTTACATTGATAGTCTATATGGCTAAATTCATTCTTAATTACTAGTATATCACAATTTGGCCTTGAATATTTGTTTCTAACTATATTTACTCTTCTTTTTGCCGAAATTTTTACTAAGCATATAATTAACGATCTGCTCCCAAACATATGTTAATATTGTTCCCCAAAGAAAAATCCACGTGGAATATCGTCAATGGGTATCTAATACTCCCGCTTATCTTAAATATAATATCACTTTTAAAAAATCAATTTAGTCTTAATTTTTGGACTAGTAGACAAAATCAACCAATATTCTTAAAATTATAATTAAGACAGTAGGTAATATTTTCAAAAAAGGTGAAAGTAGTCTTATAATTAAGACAATAGGTAATATTTTCTTAAAATTATATAACCATCATCCATTAATTATATAGGAGTATATGATTATTAGTCAAACGTATCAATATCATCTTGATTTGTTAATATTGCATTGTTAAGAATTCATCCTTGTTTTCGTGTGCGTGGAGTTTAGACGTCAAACTTACATCTATACTTACCTCTTTTTTTTGGACAAAACATTTATACCCTACCTCACAATTTACATAAAATATAGTCTGAAATGACTATATTCTTTCATGCACACACTGAGAGAAAATAAAATGCAGCAAAACAGAATTATTTAACTACGTACCTTCCTACGTAATAATGACCATAATCTCCACTAGAATGCTTCTAGTAGTCTCCTCGGAGCATATATATATATGAGTGTCAACTCCATATTGAATAGATTAACTCTTCTTACCATAGCATCTGCTTCTTCATTTTTGTCACTAGTTAATGTATAGTGCACTTGAACTTCCCGAGCGTAGCTACTTTAATCAAACATGGAGGAATTGAATCAGGTAAAAGTCTCTAATGGCTTGATAACAACGCATTTTAATACTTTTGTGCGAAATGTAAACTGAGCACTAACTATTCTATCTGCGGTTCAATTATGGAGCAGAAATTTCGTTAATGACAACAACAATAAGAAAAGGGTGAATTTTGGGTTTGCGGACTGAATTCGTTGCTAAGAGGCTTTAATAGCTAAAACTAATCAACGGTTATAAAAAAAAACATGAACAATATTAATATATATTAACAAAAGAATTATATATGTTAATACAAGGATAATAGGAGTCTGGAAGCTTCTAAGTAACTTTTTTTCCTTTTAAAAAAACCCATGTGCATGCCTTCACTATTTGTTATGTACATATTTCCTTCCTTCCTCATGAAATGACATTCATTATCTCTTGAGCATGATATGATTAAATCCAATAGGATTGCAATGGGAACTTTGGAATTACTCCCTCATCCTTATTATAAGAGATTTTTTTTTAATTATTATGTCCCTTATTATAAGAACCTACATAAGGTAGTTGGAATAGTTAATGATTTTTTGCCATTTTGTCCTTCATCATTCCTAAATTTTTAATTTAACTCTAGTTATTATCTTTACTGCTCCATATTTCTCTTTTTTATACACCCTAAAAAAATAAATTAAGGGCAAACTTAACACTTAATTCAAATAGTAAATTTATCTCACGCAAATACTTTCTTTAATATGTATGATTTTAACATCTTGGTTTTTATAGTAAGGGACGATGGAGGGAATAATTCTCATATGTTAATCTCATGACCAAATAAATGCACGAGATATTACAATTGAAACTCTATTTTATTGGCTCAAAAGGTGTTTTCCTTTTTGAAAAGTTCTCAATTTAAGTATATATTTTAAAATCCAGCCTGCTTTTTAATCCATTCTTGGAGAGTATCCCACCTCAACTTCCTGAACAAATCAATAAAATTAAAGTATCAAATAGTGCGTGGGAGCCTCCAATGGTAAATTGGGTATACAGCGGATTGCTCCATGAATGGCATAGTTTCCTTTTTTTTATTATACTCCTATATGATTTTCAAATTCGAGTTATAAATGATTATCCAGAATTTGGCTCCGTGTCATGTTCAAAAGCCACAAAAGATTCATTTACACTTTCCTCTCCAAAATTTTTCATAAAAAAAATATTGAAACCAGTATATCAAAATAATTAGTAAATAGTAGGTAGCGAAATTGGTAAATATATAAAAATCCAACTTATAATCCAAAGCGCCTCCAAAGAAAGTGAGTGAATATGAAAGTTAATGAGAAAATATAGAGTCAACTAACACCATGAGAGATATAAATAATTAAGGGAAAATACCAAATATGTCCCTTCGAATACCCAAAAGGACAAGTGATGAACCTAAACTTCCAAAAGAACCATGAAACAATCAACACCTATCTATCATTTTAAAATTTTGCGAAAAGACAAAATTAGCTTCATCATAAAACACAAATTGCAAGAAGAGGGTGGGTGTTTGGGTGAGTTTAGGGTGGAGTATGAATTTGTGTTTTAGGATGGGGGCATTTTATCTTTTCGCAAAATTTTAAAATGACAGATAGGTGCTGGTTCCTTCATGGTCCTTTTGGAAGTTTAGGTTCCTCACTTGTCCTGTTGGGTATTCGGAGGGATTTATTTGAGATTTTCCAAATAATTAATGAGGACAGAAATGAATATTAATAATGTTAGCTCTTACAAATTAGTTTGCTTGTTCCTAAATAGACATGTTTTAATTTTTTAGGGTAATTAAATAAACTTCATTTTAAAAAATGACGTTTATTATTACTTTCCATTTATTTGTTGTAAGGTTATTGCCGAGACATTGTTAGGAATAATTTAGAAAATAAATATGAGGAAAAATAAAAAGAAAATGTATATTCAGGGCGCACTTCTCAAAAGATATGTCCTATATTTATGGGCCGAGAGAATATATATGTCTATGATGTCCATACAAGATCAAATTTGTAGAATAATCCATAGTATTATTACAAGATCAAATTTGTAGAATAACTCTATTTTTTGGCCAAATGAGATTTGTAGAAAATTCAAAGTACTAGATTTTATGTTAAAAGAGAGGGGGAGGTAGATAGAATGAGTTTGGATATGATGAAATGTACTGTGTGATTAGTCAATTTCAGCAATATATTCATAGGTGCATATGTATTTAACTAAAAGTGTCAAAAGGAGGAAGAAAATGAAACATCCCAAATGGGAAGTATTGGGGAAAAATAACAATAAAACTATAAAAGCGGCCATTAATGGAATCAAGGATAGCCACATAACAATGACGATTGACGACAATACATCGGGCCACCAATTGAGCCTTTAGGACCACCACGATATTATTGAAATGAAAGTCGTGGGGAAATTTAGGTACATTTTGTTAGCTACTTGGGACTTGTCAGTTTATGGTAAAAGCAATACTAGTCTGAATTTTAAATACAGAAACAGTACTACACGTACCAGTCTACTACCATTTCCTCACATTTTATAGTATATATGCGCGCGCACACACTCACATATGGCGTATTTTTTTCTGGACACTATATGTGGCGTATCATGATATAACTTATTCGACGGGAGCTACTATTTATCAATAGTTTTTTCCTGAAAATCACCCTATCATGATTTAAAAAAAGAAAACCTGAAATATTATGTTGGATTTCTTAACTCTTAAATTATAAGTAAATTAAAGTAGCTAGAGAAAACTAATTTTACATGAAGTTAACGAGTCAACCACTTCGTCTTGACTCTGATCAAATGATTTGGGTAGCTTGTAATATATATATATATATATATATTCGCTTGCATTTGATATATAAATACAGTGGTAGAAATGGTAAATATACATTTATTATTGACTTTTAGATGTTACCTCTTTTATTATATATTGATTAAGTTTGCAACGTTACCTCATACGTTTGGGGCCAAAGGGATTACATTAGAAACCATATATATATATATAATAAGTCTCTGGTTTTTGTCACTTAATTTATCCATAAACTGTTATATACCCTTCTCCACTTATCACTTTTTTCCCCTCACATGCTCAAGTGTATGTAGCCTCATGTGGTGCTTATTATATGCATTATAAATTTGTCCAACAGTTTACAATACAATTATTGTTCTGATGACCCTCTTCTCTGGGACTTAAGTTAGCATTATGTGAATCAATGTTCTGCCGCCACTCGGACTTAGGTTAGCATTATATGAATCAATTTAACGTCATCACTGGTCACGGAAAAAACATTCTAATGAGTAATTAATCAACCCGATCGAAACTCTCATTCTGTGTACAAAATATTCAGAAAATCTTTAAGAAATAAATCCCGAGAGCTTGAACAAATCAATACACACACACACACACACATACATATATACATATATATAATATTTTAGTAGAGTAATTTAACAATAAACATAATTTTTAAAAAATATTTGTTGCTAGATAGATATGTCTTTATTTACTTGATCAGTCTACTTCGTGGATTGGATAAATGAGGGAAAGGTCTAGTTGCTCGTGTTACCTTATGAAGAAACAGTGATATAAGTGGGCATGGCATAAATAAAAACTGAAAAATCATGGCGATGAGGTGAGTGCAGGGTTGTCATTTACATGGTGACAGATTAATTAATATAATTACGTGGATCGGAGGAGCACTTAGTGGATGCTTAATATAAATATAGAGAAGTTCAGGTCACAGAAGCAAAAGGGTACACGATTGTAAATAGTGGAAATCAAAGGTCACCCACCAAGATTTGTTCAGGGAAGTGGGGAACTAAGACCAAAACGATGGTTGTTAAAATATGAACGCGAAGTGGATAGAGATTGAGCAGAAAAATAGTGGATATATATAATAGAGATGTGAGTTCGAGGATTGAATGCAGTGGATTAGAGACGTTCATCAAAGAAAAATAGAGTGTATAAACATATATTTAATATAAGAAAAATTTCTTTACCCTTATAAAATTCACGAAAAAAGAGCAATACAAATACAAGCTAAAGCTAAGCATAATTATATAGAGATGTGGATCCGTTTAGACTTTATTTTCAAAACTAAATTGATTGATTTATTGCTATTAAGAGATGTGGATCTTTAGTATATATAGTTCTAAAAAAAAACACTACTACTCAATGGTTTTTTTGTTGGTGACAACTTTTTTCGGATTCTCATAAAGAAATGATAAAGATATGGTATAATTGCAACTCTCTCCTACCGATGCTTAACTTTTTTAAGGCTTCGTTCCATATATTGTGATTTGAGTTCCTATCTATATAGTACTTGTTTTGTATATCACTTTTCCAGTTTAATATAATAATATATGCTAAATTTGAAAAAAAAACAGTGGATGCATATTTAAAAGTTAAAGAAAATGAATAAATTAAATTGAAGTTAAATAGTGTATAGCGTACATCATGTGCGTTACACAAATTTATGAACTGTATGATTAGTAAAACCAAAACTAGACGTGTCATTATAGATTAGCTAGATGGTTCAGCCACGGTTTTTCCTTTTAAAAATGCAAGGGGAAAATATATATGCTCAAAGCAAATCCGTGAAACAATAGAAGATCAACCGAGTCAATGCCAATGCCACTATAGCGTAAGTCGAACTGTAATTCAAGAAAAGTCTAAAATCCAAGGTGGATTACGAAACAATCTTAATTTTTTTTTCGTGTCGATTACATATAATCTTGTAGGACAAATCAATTATTTTTTCCTGCCAAGTTGATCAAATTCAGCGTGACGACCACATGATTATTAACTTTGAAAAACAAAAGGATTTCTAGTGATTCTTATTCACTCTCTGCATGTGGTGTTAGTGTACTGAAAATGTCTAATTTTTATTATCACATCAACCACATATCATTATCACGTAAGTTCTGGACCATCTGGACCATCAAACCAAAGTTATTAATTGCAGTGGTTTTGGAACATTTGTTCCATCCCGACGTTTGGAATTTTTTTTTTGGGTGATTGACATCTTGGAACTATCACTTCAAGAAAAATAATTGGCAGTCACACCAAATATTATATATCGTGCAAATGCAAACTGTGATATGTTATATGCTTATGCCGCGGTTTTAATGCAAAACCTATTTTCATAGAAAACATTATTTTGAAAAGCCAATAGTGTTTTGTCTACCTTATTTTAGAAATTTAGGTATAGCCCTCAAAAGTACCTTTTTTAAGGTGTTTGACAAACAAGCACATAGAGTTGGGACTCCTAGTTTGACCCGGCATTCGAGCATGAAAATACACATAAAAAACAGTTTGAGTAGCAAAAAGTTCAGCCCGAATTAGAACCGAGTAAAAGCGAGCTATACCTTATTTAAGAAATTTAGGTATAGCCCTCAAAAGTGCCTTTTTAAGGTGTTTGGCAAACAAACACATAGAGTTGGGACTCCTAGTTTGACCCGGCATTCGAGCATAAAAATACACATAAAAAACAGTTTGAGTAGCAAAAAGTTCAGCCCGAATTAGAACCGAGTAAAAGCGAGCTATACCTTATTTAAGAAATTTAGGTATAGCCCTCAAAAGTACCTTTTTTAAGGTGTTTGGCAAACAAGCACATAGAGTTGGGACTCCTAGTTTGACCCGGCATTCGAGCATGAAAATACACATAAAAAACAGTTTGAGTAGCAAAAAGTTCAGTCCGAATTAGAACCGAGTAAAAGCGAGCTATACCTTATTTAAGAAATTTAGGTATAGCCCTCAAAACTGCCTTTTTAAGGTGTTTGACAAACAAGCACATAGAGTTGGAACTCCTAGGTTGACCCGCCGCCAGTCGAGCATGAAAATACACATAAAAAACAGTTTGAGTTGCTAAAAGTTCAGCTCAAATTAGAACCGAGTAAAAGTGAGCTAGCTTGCCTTTAAAGTGGGTTGGGTTGGTCTGACCTAAAACCCTAACTTTACATGTAAAACACGTTTTTGTGTCAGGTTAAGCCCAAAAATGCACAGAAAGAAGCGGATCAGTTGAAAAAAGATAAGCCTAAATCAAAATGGGCTAAAAGCGGATTAGTTCGAATAAAAAATGGGTTGAATCAAGCTGATCCATTTGCATTGAGCCAACCTCAAATCCCACCTCTAGAAGCACATATGAAGTGATTTGTTTTTTTTTTTTGAATTGGCACTATGAAGAGATGGAAAGCAACATTATTTTGGGCCAGAATATAAGGAAATTTCCAAACACAGGGACTTCAAATTTCAATCCTTCATTCAGCCCAAAAGGAAGCAAGAAAGCAAATTCATCCATACGGGTCGGGTCACGTTATACCCGACCCGAATTCAGAACCCGATCACCCAAACCCCGTCTCTCGCTCATTTCTCTACGTAGCAATGAAAACAAACACTGAAGTCTGAGTCTACAACCTCAATCTCCAAAAGCCACCTTTTTACCCCTTAATCTCTCAAATCAATAGACACTGAATAATAATAAAGCTTCAATTTTATCAACAAAACCCACAAATCAAAACATGGGGTTGGGGCTATTAGCTTCAAAAACAATAAGACCAGCCTCAAAGATCCTACATTCTTCGAATTCCAGAAGCTTCCTGATCAGGACCATCGTTACAAAGCCGGAGCTTCAGAAGCCGGAGGGTGCGGCGGCCGTACAATCTCCGGCGGAGGGTGTACCGGCGGATCTGCCGGCGAGATCGCCGGTGGGGGGAGCTAGGGTTCATTTCGAGAACCCTGAGGACGCAATTGAGGTGTTTGTGGATGGGTATGCGGTGAAAATCCCAAAGGGTATGACTGTGCTTCAGGCGTGTGAGATTGCTGGGGTGGATATTCCGAGATTTTGTTATCATAGTCGGCTTTCTATTGCTGGCAATTGCCGTATGTGCCTTGTTGAGGTTGAGAAATCTCCTAAGCCTGTTGCCTCTTGTGCCATGCCTGCTCTCCCTGGTCAGTTTTTCTTTTCCCCAATTTTGTTCCTTTTTTTTCTTGTTTGCTTCATTGGTGTGAGCTTAAATTTCTAATTTTTAAGTTTTTGTTTTGGTTATTTTTATTGATTTTATTGATTATAGGTATTTTTCCCCTTTTCTCTTGTGATATAGTTGTCCGTATGATTTTTTTGTCAATCATAGTGCAGTTACTGTTTTTAGTTCATTTCTTATGATCATGAAATTTAGTTTTATATGATCAAACTTAGTCGAGGCCCTTTGATTTGGTGAGCAAAAGGGTCAACTCAGTTCTAGTCTCACTTGGTGTTGAGGGTGTTGGAGAAGGGAATATACTAGTTAGCCTTACCATTGCTATGCAAAGAGGCTGCGACCTTAGACTCTATAGCAAGCGAGCTTACCATTGAGTCGAGCCGACTCTTCTCTTTGATTGAACTATGATTCGTTTACTTTATTGGTTGATTGTACATATTAATAACTTATGATGTGTTGACACTTCTGTTTAAGTTACTACTAAGTTATGCCTTTTTAAAAAAGAAAAATAATCTTTGTCTGTTCTCTTAATATATTTGACTATGTAGTCACACATGATCTGTCTTGTTAATGTGTTACCTATTTCTTCTCATTATAGATTACAAACTATGTCTTTCTAATAATTGGGAAATTTGGGAATAAAGTTATCAGTTATCATATTCTTTGATTGTTGAGTTGTTGTACTGTATCTTCTGATAGTTTCTAATATTTTAAATTAGATTTATACCAATAAATTTATTGCTTGTACACACGCATGGTCCCTTGTTTTGAGCATAAGTTTGGTTTTATTTGGAGTTCCATTTAATCACTTGTATATGATTTTTGTTTATAATGTAATCTAATGGGGATATTGGTCTAAAGGGATGAAGATTAAGACCGATACACCTGTGGCAAAGAAAGCTCGAGAAGGAGTGATGGAGTTTTTATTGATGAATCATCCCCTGGACTGTCCAATTTGTGATCAGGGTGGGGAATGTGACCTTCAGGATCAATCAATGGCATTTGGCTCTGATCGGGGTCGCTTCACTGATGTGAAGAGATCTGTGGTGGATAAAAACCTTGGCCCTTTGGTGAAGACCGTAATGACTAGATGCATTCAGTGTACAAGGTTAGCTGTGTGTAGCACTTCTACCATTAAACTGATTATTGTCATTCGCAAAGCTTTATAAACATTTCTTGTATTTTAATTATGGAAATTAATATTTTACATAAATGAGTATTATTGAGATTCTTCTAGTTGTTGTAGAATGGTCTTGTAAGAATTAACGATCTCAGTTCAAGTTGTTAATCCCACTTTCGAATGAATTAATGATCATTGTGATTGTTTCAGGGATATGTCAATTTGATAGATGAATGTATAGATGGAAGGAGAATTAGGATATAATTTAGATAAGAGGGTCTGAGATGAACAGAAAGAGATAGGAAATTTGGGGGGTGGGGGGTGGGGGGGAATTTGAGTGATTCTCATTAGTTGTCAAAATCTGGCTGTGTACATTAACCTAGTCCCTATTTGTAATTATAGGATCAGGGATCTGCTTGCAGCTGATTGTGTATTAGAGTATTAGGGACCTGTAGAGTGTTAGTATTTTCCATGACACAATAATTTAATCTCAAATCGAAGGCATGAATTTCCATTCTGTCCCTTGATTATCTGGTTTTAATTTTTTCTTAGGTTTGTTCCATCTTAGATTGATTGGTTTAAATTTGTGGTTTGGCTCTGGACTTCTATTATTTGAAATGTTAGCATTTGTTTGAAATCTAGCTGAGTATATGATAAACGATATTTTCCTCGTACGTTGAATGTCAGATGTATTAAATAATTTAGTGTCTCTTCGGACCAACAGGTGTGTTAGGTTTGCAACAGAGGTTGCAGGGGTTCAGGACCTTGGCATGTTAGGTCGTGGCAGTGGAGAGGAGATTGGAACATATGTTGAAAAGCTTATGACTAGTGAACTTTCTGGTAATGTGATAGACATCTGTCCTGTCGGAGCTCTTACCTCAAAGCCTTTTGCATTTAAAGCTCGTAACTGGGAGTTGAAGGGAACAGAGACCATTGATGTTACGGATGCTGTTGGATCTAATATTCGAATTGATAGCAGAGGACCTGAAGTCATGCGAATTGTTCCTCGTCTAAATGAGGTGAGATCCTGGAATTAGATCATGTGGGTGTTCATTGAAATGAAATGTGCCTAAGATCTCTTTTGTTCTCACTTCTTAAGAAAGTCAAGCAAATTGTTGTATCATGATATTGCCTCTGAACTCGTAAACCCAGTAGGAAGAATCTATATACAGAAGAAGAATCACAAAAAAATATTAATCATTAGTTACTTTCTTATCTCTATGAAACTAAGGAAGTTTTTATATATGGAAGTAAGGAAGTTCTAACCTCTGCGCTACTTAGTAATACAATAACTTCAAAGTCTTATCCCACTAGGTGAAGTTAGCTGCATGGATCATATGACGACGTCATTGTGCGTTGATCCATGTTCATAATATTTGATAGGGTTTTACGTTGGTTGTTAGGGTCTAATGCAACCTTTCTCCTTTACCTAAGCTTTGGAATAGCTATAAACATAGGTGGAATAGCTTTGGAATAGTAATGTGAAGATCAAAACCCTCTGCATATAACCAAAACTGCCTTGTTATTTAAAAGTTATAAAAAAAACTTAAACTTGGTTTGGTCATTTTCTTTAAACCCTGTATACACTGTGTTGTGAGAAAAAGAGCTCATTTTTCAATGTGAGTCATCTTTCCCTTGTTCGAAGTGTTTTTTCATCACGCCGAAGCCTATAAAATGCCCAGAAATAAATTGTCCCTTCTCACCTCACTGAATTCACGTAGGTTTGAGAATTTAGTTATAGGCCTTGTTCTATTGCTCTACACTCTTTTAATTTACTTGTATCATGAGTAGATATCTGTTTATGAGAATAAAGCTGTCTTTTTTTTCTGTTGATTGATGGAACCGAGAGAGGTTTTCATTGAACCTAACAGGTTAACTGTTTTGATGTTACTTGGATTTCTTTTCCTGAGCGAAATTAGCTATTAATCTTGTGAAATTTCAGGTCTGAACTGTTACGCAATTTACATATATATTATGCCCATGCTTAGTTTATATTACATTTTATAATTTTGAATAACGAGTGAGTAGCCTCAAGAATGGCTAGCCCTTTTTATTCAAGTTCCCAGGTTCAGATTATAACATATAATTCGAGCTAATTGTTTAATCTATGTTGCTATCTGGGAAAGCTTGGAGCTTTGTGAATGATGGAACCTCTGCTTTTTATTTGATGGTGAGGTGGGCATTTTTTGTTTCTGTCAATGGTTTGCATAAAAGATTGTGCTACTTATTGATGCAGGACATAAATGAAGAATGGATTTCAGACAAGACTCGCTTTTGTTATGATGGTTTGAAGAGGCAGAGACTGAATGATCCCATGATTCGTGGATCTGATGGGCGATTTAAAGCTGTCAGCTGGCGCGATGCCCTTGCTGTGGTTGCAGAAATTGCCCACCAAATTAAATCAGAAGAAATTGTTGGAATTGCAGGCCGGCTTTCTGATGCTGAATCAATGATGGCACTGAAAGATCTCATTAACAGGATGGGATCTGATAATGTGTGGTGTGAAGGAATTGGGGTAGATACTAATGCTGATTTGCGATCAGGGTATATTATGAATACTGGCATTGCTGGTCTTGAGAAAGCAGATGTTTTCCTGTTGGTTGGCACCCAGGTATTTATTTGTCCATTAAATGCAATATTTAATCTCCCTTGATTGTAAAAGCTTGTGTGATTGTGTTGTTTCTGGTATCAATTATGTTTTCTTATATTTGTAGCCACGGGTAGAAGCTGCTATGGTAAATGCAAGAATACGAAAGACTGTCAAAGCAACACACGCCAAAGTTGGCTACGTTGGGCCTCCAACTGATTTCAATTATGATCACAAGCATCTTGGTACTGATCCTCAAACACTCGTTGACATTGCTGAGGGTCGTCACCCATTTTCCAAGACTCTCTCAAGTGCTAAAAACCCCTGTATCATTGTTGGTGGTGGGGTTTTTGAGAGGAAGGACCAGGATGCGATTTTTGCCGCTGTTGAAGCCATTGCTAAAATTGGAAATGTTGTCAGGGCTGATTGGAATGGCCTTAATGTGTTGCTTCTCCATGCTGCTCAGGCTGCTGCACTTGATCTTGGACTTGTTCCGCGGTCTGAAAAAGGCCTTGAATCTGCTAAATTTGTCTACTTGATGGGTGCTGATGATGTGAACATGGACAAGATTCCTAATGATGCTTTTGTTGTCTATCAAGGTCACCATGGGGACAAGGGTGTTTATCGTGCAAGCGTCATTTTACCGGCTGCTGCATTCAGTGAGAAGGAAGGTACATATGAAAACACTGAAGGATGTGTTCAACAAACGTTACCTGCAGTGCCTACTGTCGGTGATGCGAGGGATGATTGGAAGATAATTCGTGCCCTCTCTGAGGTGGCTGGATTGCGGTTGCCTTATGATACAGTCAGTGCCATCCGTGCCCGAATCAAGACCGTTGCACCAAATCTTGTGCACATGGACGAGAGAGAACCTGCTGTATATTCATCTTTGCCTAAGCCTAATGTCACCAAGAAAGTCAGTACAACACCATTTGGGGCAGCAGTTGAGAATTTCTACATGACAGATGCAATAACCCGGGCATCAAAGATAATGGCGCAATGTAGTGCTATGCTTTTGAAGAAGTGAAGTTTAAATATGGTTTTTGTCCAATTGGAACATGTTTTTTTGTTTCCTTGTCATGTAAGCCACTGGTTGGCCAAAGCTTCTCGGATGTTGGAAGTATCTAATAAAATTATTTTAGGCCTTTGTCCTTCTATGCAAATGTAAGAGTACCATATTGTAAAACTCTTGTGTAGATTTGGGTTCTGTCCCGCTGATTGTGAAAGCTTGCTCCAGCACACACCCATAGGGTGATGGAAGTTTGCATGCCACTTTTTAGATTAGATAACACAAGTGAACTTGTACCAACATATTAAATAAGCTACTTGTTTTGTAATTTAACCAATCTTTAGATAGATAACACAAGTTTCTTAAGTCTTGTAACCAAGTGACGTGAAACCTCATGTGAATGAGGTGTTGCAAGTTTGATTCGTTTTCTTAAGTTATTTGTAATTACCTCTTTAATTAGAAAGAAGGGTTAAGGGTGAAGAATGCACATGTTTTACCTAAAAGGTCACCTAGCACCAAATAATTTAAGGGCAAAGGTGCAAAAATATGACTAAACTTTACCCTAAGTTGCATTTCTATGACTAAAGTTTCGTAAAGAGCAAAAATATCACTAAACTTGGGATCGAGGTGCAAAACTATGATTTCCGTCAACTATGACGGTGTTAACCGTTAGTCTTCGACTTGTAGAATGCTGAGTGTGCAATAATGACCATGTGACATGCTGAATAGACTCTTTATTGGTGTTATGTGGAATAAGGGGTAAATGTATTTAAAATAATGCAAAAAAACATGATTATTTTATTCTAACAACAGACCCATATTTGCACTCAAAGTACATTTACTTTAAATACATTTACCCCTTATTCCACATAACACCAATAAAGAGTCTATTCAGCATGCCACATGGTCATTATTGCACACTTAGCATCCTACAAGTCGAAGACTAACGGTCAACACCGTCATAGTTGATTTGGAAATCATAGTTTTGCACCTCGATCCCAAGTTTGGTGGTATTTTTGCTCCTTGCAAAATTTTAGTCATAGAAATGCAACTTAGGGTAAAATTTAGTCATATTTTTGCACCTTTACCCATAATTTAAATTAATAAGCACACATTAGTTTTTATATTGGATTAAAAAATACATATATAATAAATCCATGTGTATTTTTGAACTCAGTATGAAAAATTATGTGTATTTTGAGACATGTATTTTTTTGACTCTTAACCCTATGAAAAAACGGGCCAAAGGGATGAGAGAGGAGTTTTCAGCCATTCATTGAACCAAAAGGATTTTGCAAAGAGAGTGCGTCAATGAAACGGGGAAGGGAATCTTGTTAAACAACACAATACCCGTCAAGTTGCTGAACAAAATATGCAACATGATTACCAAGAAAAAGGGAAGATTTTTGGACCATACAACTTTGACATGAACAGATATATTCATGTACCTTTGACCATACAAAGATGATCTTATTTCAGTTACAAACATACACACAAAACCTTGGCAGTAACTGGGAACATACTACACTCCATAACTGATTGAGAGTAACAAGGAGTTACTTCTGCACCTTTGAACAAGCAGAGATACCTGATTGACCATATGAGCTTTCCCAATTTCTTCCATCAAAATGCTTAATTTCAACACTCTTGAGTGTGCCAGGGTCAACACACTTGTATGAAACAGCAACTCCATCTGGATTTGAACGTGGATAATAGAATGAGGTTATTCCACACACTTTGCAGAATGTATGCTTTGCAGTGTGAGTACCAAATGTGTAAGTTGTGATAAACTTCTTTGAATCCCCCAAAAGCTCGAATCTCTCGGCCGGCACGATAAAGTGTGTGTTGCCTCTCATGTAGCAGTCAGAACAGTTACATTCCCATGCTACAACACTAGAAGAAGCAACTGCTTTCCACCTCACACTCTTGCAATGGCACCCTCCACTGTGCACCACTGTCTCTGAATCAGAATCCATCCAACCTTGGCTCTCGCAGAGTTATCAAGCTTCAAAAACAAAATGTGATTGAACAATGAACCATTTAGTACATTTTTATCTTCATCCCAGCACATGGATTAGATACTTAGTGTCACAATCTATTATGCCAGAAGCCATGAGATAATAAATAATAAGGGTTAAGGGTTATATAAGCTCCGGAAGTATACATGAAGGATTATATCTACCTCTAAAGTATTTTGCGCATATTTACCCCTTAAGTATACAAGAGGATTGATTATATTCGCTCTTTACCATTAAAATTTTATCAGTAAAATATGATTTTCGTGCATACAAATATGACACTCCATGCATACTTCTAGGCCATATATGACCTTTGATATATATATTTCAAGGGCAAATGTGACCCTTTATGCACATTTTCGGGGGAAATTTGAGAAAAAAAATACTTTAGACAGATATAATCTTCTATGCATGTTTTAGGGGCAGATATAATCTTTAACCTTGATAATAATGCTACTCTAAAAGTTGTATCAAATGATCAAATTATAGATGAAACAAATTTTAAATGCCATTATAAACAGAAAAACATAAGGTACTGTCAAATTTTATATGCTCACTGAAAATCTTGAAGGCCACTGAACCCACTAATAGACATGGACACTTAACCAAAAATTTTAATTTTCCAGCAAAACAGAGCTAATACAGTTAATTGTAGGGGGT
Organism: Mimosa pudica; assembly: GCA_029929735.1. Lineage (NCBI taxonomy): Eukaryota > Viridiplantae > Streptophyta > Magnoliopsida > Fabales > Fabaceae > Mimosa > Mimosa pudica. Next base: position 11,775,147 of record JAKELP010000004.1, on the reverse strand, counting down.
TGTGACTCATGCAGTAAGCTCATCAACACTTGTAGATATTATCATTAAAAATATAAAGTAAGATTGAATGAAATGAGCTAAAAATAAATGTCGATGCAGGCTTTATGATGTTCCTATATTAAGTACTTGGTCAACTTACCGTAAGTGTATTAATGACCCTTCGCAATTGAAGACGGAGAAGCAAGATGTTAACTTGTTGGGTCGCTTCCGTATAAGCTTTTGTCTCCACAATTTCGCTTCACAAAGTCTTCTTCGATTTGTCTTATTACTTCCCATTTTTTTTATTAAGTTAGTTTAGCTTTGGTTATGTAATTGATTGTCTTCACTAATTAAATTCTTTTTTCCTCTACAAATATACTCCATCCAATCTTAAATATAAGAGTGACTCATTTGACTTTTTTTTGTGAAAATTATTCCAACAATTAATGTAATGGAGTATGTCACAAGTAAATAAATGATAGGTTAGTTTATAAGTAGAATAAATTAGTTTTAAACAAAAAATTAAGGTGATTAATTTTTGACAAAAAGGTGATTAATTGTGCATATTTTTTAAATAAAGTTAACAACAAGCTTATAATTAATTAGAAGCAAAGTGAGGGGGCACAATTTTATACTTGTGGGCTACATCTCCCCCTTTATCTTACCTAGGCCTGATAATGAAGTTGCAAACGATGCGCATAAAATGATTACAATTTTATACTTCTAGGTAATACCTTTCCCTTATACTCCCTCCGTTCCTAAATATAAGATCACTTTGGTGAAATGGATAAGTTCCTAAATATAAGATCACTTCCTATTTTATCTCAAATTTTGCCCAAACTACCCTTATACTCCCTCTTTTCATTGAAAACCCTCCTCCTTTTAAAGTTAAGTAATTGAGGATATTTTGGGAAGATCATGTAATTTTATTGTCTTCCTTAATTTCCTCAAATTAATTAAAGTGATCTTATATTTAGGAACGGAGGGAGTATTTCATATCTCATCCAAACCAAATATCAATGTTTAGATAAGGAAGGGACCTTAAAGATATGAAAACAATTACCAATTTCATACTCCAATGTTTTCTTTTTGTCCAGAAAAAAGGGGGACGTGGGGTTTTAAAGGCATGAAAACGATGACAATATATCCTTTGGAGTTACATTTTCTCCTTATGACTCACGTAGGCCAAATATTAATAATGTTCCAGACAAGGACGCGGGACATTGAAGGTAAAAAAATGGTTACATTTTAATGCTTCAACATTACCTTTTCCCCTTATATTTTACCCAAGCCAAATGTTGATTTTCTAGACGGGGACATGGAACCTTAAAGATATGAAAATAGTAATAACAATTTTACACTTCAACGTCATCTTTTCCCCCTTCATTTAACCAAGGCCAAATATTGATATTCGAGATAAGGATGCGGGACCTTTAAGATATAAAAAGATTACAATTTTATACTCCGTAGTTATCTTTTCCTCTTATATCTTACAAAGGCCAAATAGAGTTTTAGACAGACATGCAGACACCCAATTCGAATTAGTTTATATAGTTTATTCGTGAATTCGTAAAACACGATTAATTCATTCTCTGAAAATTCAGTAATAATTAGATCATTAGGATGGGGACGAGGATAACCCGGTAACAAGACGGATCCTTAATTTTTTTTTCTCAAAGTTCATAGACCTGATTAATATGGTTCTGATATTTTCTTTTTTGAACTTTTAAAACCAAAATATATGGGTAAGCTGAACTTTAGGCATGGATGATTGAAAATATTTAATACAAAAATGTAATCAACATTTAGGTCCGTCCCAACAATATAAAATTAAATCTATGGTTAAAAAAATTAGAACTTGCTTCTTCATTTTACTCTCATCCAGCTATAAAAGTTACGTATACAAATACAACTATTACATTTATTATTTAGATATTTGACAATATTATCCAGACACCGCTGGATACTTGATGATATAAAGGAAAAAAGACAATGACTTTCATTAGTAAAGGGCAAAAGAAAACAGTGAATATTATTTTGGATGGGCATGGAAACTTCATGATTGATTATTAGTAAATTGTTACTATAGAACAAGAGAGTGAAAGAAACCTTAAACTCCCCTCAATCACTTGGTACTTAATGGCTAGAAAGTAGACATCACAAGATCACAAAGATGATCCTAACAAAACACATTGGCCACTCATGGTTTCCACAAAAGAGTTGTCTCGGCAACCATTGATGTCACAACATAGGGGTCCATGTTGGAAGCTGGCCTCCTGTCCTCAAAATATCCTTTCCCTTCTTTCTCTGTGTCCCTTCCAACTCTTATTGAAGCACCACGGTTAGCAACACCCTGCCAAACAAAATTACAAGTTAAAATTTGATATTATCATTATAATGTGATTCTTTTGTTTTTGATGATGATAAGGTCATATGTTGGAGTTGCCTACCCATTTAAATGTGTTGATGTCAGCAGTTTCATGTCTTCCCGTCAAACGACGCTCGTTGCCTTCTCCATAGGCTGCAATGTGCTCCTTGTGCCTCTTCCCCAACTTCTCAATTGCTTTCTTGATCACTTCATAGCCTCCTTCTTCCCTCATTGACTTGGTGCTGCAAAAATGTTACATAGTACTTAGTAAAAGTTAAACAGTGAATCATGAAATAATCACACAAAATTAGTAACAAGATTTACCTATAGTTTGTGTGGGCACCAGCTCCGTTCCAATCACCCTTGTTGTGTAAGAAACCAAATCATAGAGACAATAGTCAATATCAAGTTAAAGTTCAATAACAGGTTCTCAAATATAGCATATACATATGTGTGTGTCCAAAAGGAATAGTGTTGAACCTTAATTGGCTTGGGGTCGAAGGAAACAACCACTCCTGCAATCTCAGTGATCCTCTGTAGAACACAAAAAAATAGAGATGTTAGCTTCTTCATTTAACACATTAGACATTGATTTTTCTTTAAATCTGAAAGAAAAAACATGAGTTGATCATGTGTGCAGTCATGTGTCACCTCCAAAATGTAACGTGCAACCCACAGCTCGTCGGCAGCAGAGATCCCAACTGAGGGACCTACTTGGAATTCCCACTGCATCACATAAAACAAAGAAAAAGAAAAAGAACTGAATTAACCATGAAAGAAAAGAGCAAACTTTGTAATGTGAAATTCAGTGTTCGAAGTTCGAAAATTACTTGGCCAGGCATCACTTCTCCATTGATTCCACTTATGTTGATGCCAGCATAAAGACAAGCTTTGTAATGTGAGTCAACAATATCTCGTCCAAAAGCCTTGTCAGCACCAATACCACAATAGTATGGTCCCTGATGAAACCAAAAAGGGTAATAATCTATATACTTTAGGTTAAATATCATTTTGGCCAATAAACTATTTCGAAAATATCAATTTGTCCAACGAATAATAAAAAGTCTCATTCTGATCAATGAACAAAAAAATGGTCCATTTTAGCCAATAAACTAATGAAAAAAAATACTAAAATACCATTCTCCCCACTTCAATGTCACACACAAACACAAGTGGAGAGAAGAGTATTTTAATATTTTTCAGTAGTCAATTGGCCAAAATTGGTCATTTTTTTGTTCATTAGCCAGAATGATATTTAATCCTATACTTGAATCGCAAAACATTATGAGCTAGAGCCTACAAGACTTATCAGGTGAAAGATAGGAAATTTTCACCTGAGGTCCAGGATAGCCACCAAAAGGCCAGCCAAGAGGCCATTGGATGTGTTTCTGTAGCAAGGTGTATTCCTGCTCAATTCCATACCTGTTTCCAAATTATTCAAAGCAATGCATTAAATCTAAGGAATTATAGATGTTTTGGAAAGATTTCCCTTTGGATAAAGAACTTAGCAACAAATATAATACCAGGGTTCTTCAGCAGCAACTTGGGGGTGACTGAATATTTTTGCAGCTGCACATCTTTTGTTCGTGGGAATTGGTTCTCCAGCAGGAGTGTAGGAATCACACATAACCTGATGGTGCAAATTAGGATTGATAATTTGATACCGTTACGATGAGAAAATTCCATGTGAAATATTGCCAGAGAAAAATTTAAAAGAAAGATAGAATGAAAACCCACCAAGATATTATTACCCCTTCTGAATGGATCTCTAAAAATTGCTTGTGGACTGTTGCCAAAATTTGAAACAAAGATATAATCAATGAACTATCTCAAACAAGAAAATTATACTCCCTACAAAATCTTTAATATGAGATCAAGTTGAATTATTTGTGGAAGTTAAGAAAATCTATTAGACCATCCAAATTTAACATCTGTTACAATAATTAGATTAGATGTAAATAATAAATATAAATACTTTCAAAAGGTTGATTTTACATCTTAATGTTTCCCAAAAATAATGTAACTTAATCTATAATTAGTGCCGAGGTAGTTAAAAATCTATAGCGAGGGGAAAAGCTTACTATAAGATGACTTCACTATCTTCTCCAGGAGCTTGGCCTGTGCTGGAACCATCATAGTTCCATTTGGGCAACTTCGAAGGATCGCTGACAGGTCCTGATAGGGTCTGTATTTCATATTTACATTAGTATGCAGCCAAACCAAACAAGTGGCTATTTTTTTTTTTCCTTTTCTTGTATTCTTGCTTTGACTATAAAACTTGTTTATTGTTTTTTGAGTTAACTAATAAATAAGTAGGAAAATTACCCTTGCTTTGCTCCTCATGTCCATGCCAGATCCACCGATCCTATCATATTTGACATATAAAAAAATCAAAGAAAATAAAAAGTAGAGAAAAGTAAAACAAAGAAAAAAAGAACTTGATGCACATAGAAGTCAACAAAAAAGCTAACAGTTAACAAACAATTTGTTAAATGATCATTCTTCTTTTCCAATTATACCGGATTAAAAATTCATCATCACAAAGTATTATAAAAACTAAGCATGATTTCCAGAAGAGTGTCCACCAGTGAGAACTTTGTTTGATATATACACTTAAAAACAGGACAGAACAGAACAACACAATAAGAAGCAGGGGAAATCTTGAAAGAAAATGTTTCGTTTTCTTTAATTTCCTCTCTTCTGAAAAATAAAAGAAAACGAAAAAAAAATCCCTTTATGAAATATATAATCCTTTATGTGCAACCATAAAACTGATGAAGACAAGCACTACAGAGAATGAACGATCCTGCAAGTGCGGGGCCAGAAATTAAAGAAAATAGAACCGAATGAGATAATAATGAAGAGAGCATATCTAGACATATTAATTCATTTGCAAACGAACAAAAAAAGAGATAAGCTGAGTTTGTTTGAACGTGGAGAAAAAAGATTATGAGAGCATGAGAAGAAAGAGACACAAACCATATGTACTCAGCTATGATTTTCTCAGTGGTATCGGAGAGATTAAGGTTGATCAAGTCTGAGAGCAGAGCCATTTTCCAAAACAAAGAAAGAAACTCAAGCTTGAAGGCTGAAGCAGAGAGAGATATTATGTGCTCTTTGGTATACGTGAGAAGTGGGGTGGCTACTGGTTCTGCATTGGTTTTATAGTGCGAGAAAATGAAATCAAACTTTTTTTAAATCAAATGGGAAAAGAATATCAAATTCTTTTATTGTTTTTGGTCAAAAGATCAAATTCTTTTTTGGCCGAGAGTTGAACTAATAGTTCAAGGATTCAATAATACTTCAGAGAAGAGTCAGAACTTACCATGAATAAGTTGTAATTACCATTGCTATAAATATGTTGTATTTTGAACCTTCCCTAAAAAATTAAGGACTTTTCAAATCATGTTGTTCTCGTGGTACTTATTTTAAGGCAGTAAATAACAGGTCTTATCGGACTTTTTCACAAGTACTTCCTCCCACCTTTATGAGTACCATTAGACTAAAATCACACATATATATCAAGAAAACCATAGTTTAGAAAGATAAATAAGTTTTGGAATAAGTGTTTTTTTTTTAAATTTACACTTATATATAATGGTGTATAATAGTATAACTGTATAAGAGAGGGAAATGTAGAATAATAATGATAATAGCTAGAATGATATGTTTAGAAATAATGAGGGAAAAAATGGGTAAAGTCGTTAAATATTTTAACCACCACATGTAGGCTCTTATATTTAGAGACAAATCCTTTCAAAAAAATAGTTTTTATAATAAGGACTACAGAGGGATTTCTTGATAGTTTTCAATTAGCATTAATCACATTTTTGCATGTATGTCCATATTTAATAGGGCAAAGTGCAAATATATACATATGACAAATTATAAGAGACACCTAACATCATGATAATTTTAAAAGTGTAAAAATATATGGTGAAGCAAAATGGAACACTTTTGTTTTTGATGAGAACAAAATGGAGCACTTAACACCGTAGTAAATTGTAAGAGGGACCCGCATAACCATGAGATTGAAAACAAGATGATGTGGGGTGTTGGTACGAATTTTTTGTCATTTTTGCCCCTTAAAACTTGTTGTCATTTATTAGGATGCTCAGGTTTGAGATTGTCATTGACAAATTTTGCCCATTAAAAATTGTCAAATAGACAAAATTGCTCCTCAAAAATGTTTTTTTGTGTTAGGTACACATTGGAAAAATTGACATTAACATATTTCGATCTTAACCCTTAACAAAAATAGTGTTTAGATGATACTCCCTACGGTCCTAATTATAAGTCACTTTTGACTTTTTTTGAAGAGATTAAGGTTGCGAAATAGACTATTAAATCATGACATATTTGATATATTTTTAGATTATACATTAGTTTATAGGTAAAATAAACTAGTTTAAGAGAAAAAATTAGATGAATCAATTTATAATTAACATATTTTGCTTTTTTAGAATTTTCCAAAAAAGTCAAATGCGACTTATAATTAGGACCGGAGGGAGTATTAAGCATAGTGAGCAGGAAGAATATGTGAAAGTAACGTACAATTGATTTTAAATTTTAATATAACACATATTGCTACTCATTTATAAATTCGACCAATTGACCTTGTATGCTAAATTAATATAATAGATAATTTAACTCATATAAATGTTTTGATAATATATTAAGTCGCTTCTAAGATGCTGGGCCCCAACCAATTGGACGATGTCTGCAAAGAATCTCATGTCATTGTTTGTTAATTGACTTTAACCAATTGGGGGGGGGGGGGGGGGATTTTTCTAGCTTCCAGTCAAAAGGAAAAAACAAAGTCTGCGGCTTAATTCTAGCTCTGTACAAAACCTAAATTATTAGTATTAGAATTAGACTTTTTAGGCCTAAAAATCAGAACTAAGATTAAAAAAATTAGAACTGACATTTTCAGAGAGGATTGGGTCGTAATGTGTGGGAAATGGAGGAAAGAGTTAGGGCCTGACCCTTTTCTTTCTCGTTCATAATTTGCTGCTTGAAATGATAAGTTGACGACGAATTTCGTGCTGCGTGCGTGTATACGTATATTTCCAGACCTCGACCATTGACTTTGAAAAAACAATCCAACGTAATGAATATTTATGATATAATTACAGTGTGTTTCTATATTGCATTATTTATATATTATTCATGGCGGTGGGAGGTGGGCGGCATACTTTTTAATCTTTCATTTTTCATAGGGATGGTTTTTCTTATATATATATATATATATATATATATATATATATATATATATATATATATGTTAGTACATACTTTTATTATCGTGCATTAGTAGAATATTACTATTATTATCAAATGATCCAAAGACTAGTAAACGTGTTTATTTTAGAGTCATCATATTTATTGTCTTTTCATTCTTTTCACAACACACACATATTCAATCAATTTTTTTTATAAGATATTCAATCAAAACTTTAATATTTAATATTGTAACAGTACTCAACAATACATGGAAAATATAATTTCTAATAAGATAATACATATATTCAGACAAAAAGTAAAAAAACAGGATGATGGTAAAAAAAAGTATGAGAAATAGATAATACATATACATAAAAAACTATTCTCGGCTTTTTGATGATGATTTTTTTTCTTATCATTAAATTAAGAAGGTTTGGATTGATTAGGCTTGGATGATTTATCATGACACAAGCATCAGTGTTAGTCATCAGTCCCAAAAAAAAGTTCAATCCAAAAATGTATCAAAATTAGCCTAATAAGATTTTAACCCCTGTTACATTATGAGTTATCAGCTAAATTATATTTTTATTTTTTATATATTATTAATTACTAATTGAACTAACAATCTTGTTTATTAAACTGCAAGTATTATGGTTATGAATGTTACAGAAAATATGAGGGAGTCTGGTGGAATATTTTGTGGGGTTGGTGGAATATATGCAGGGAGAAGACCGCACCAGCCATTCAAGCAACAAACATGACAGGTGAAAAATGAAAAGAATAAAGAATAAGGTCATAGTTAAGCAGCGGCAATTGGCAAATGCACATGGAAACAATTAATCTGAATGTGTATTGTCGTAAGTCGTAACCCTTCAAAAGATTCATATAAAAAATCCTATAAAACATTAGCGTGGCATTTTGGTTATTGCTATTATATTATCTTCCTATCACTAGTGCGTCTAAGCTACTGGTTCATCGCATAAATTAAAAAAAGGGGAAAACTCTACAAATAATCCTTCTAAAATTGAAAAATGATAAATCAAACCATTGAATTAGGGAAATCTCAAATAAGTCCTAAGAGATGAATCTAAAATTTTCATATCTTATCAAAACACGTAAACATCCCTAATCATCTGTGTCAGTACTCACAAGTCAAAAACAATATTACATTGATTAAACCTAATGTCGCCTTTAGATTTATCAAATGAATATAATACTCCAACTCACTTTAGGTAAAGTGATGAGTAAGGGTCTATCTCACAATTTGATTTCACAATCTTGTTTATCCTAGGATAGAAATGTCACACAAATTACAAATAAAAGATATGAGAGATGATTTTTAACTACAAACTACAATTAAAACCTAAGAAAACAATTAACAACTACAATTAAACCTAAAAACACTAATTAGCCGAAATGAAGTGAGGAAGAATCAAGTGAATTACCTCCCTCTCCAAGAATACTCTTGCACATTAGGTTTAATTGGCCTTATATGTTTGTATATTTTTGATATAACTTAGCTAAACTCTCCAAGACACTTTAATCAAAGTAACCTAGGAGAATTTAACTAGATCAACCAAACAAAGGCTCTTCCTATGCTTTTACATATACCTAAACAAGATAGGACTAGAAATCTAGCACCTATTTGAGTCATTCACTTCTAGAATCTAACACATACAAATCGCACATATATAGATCTCAAGAAGCTACAAAGAATATGTCTAGGTTTTCATATGTAAATACACAAGAAGAGAGATTTGCAAGCTTAGGTTAAAGTAGGACATTTAAGATCTAAATCTCATAACCTAATGAACCTTACATCAAAGAGAACAAAAGGTACAAAATGAAACAAGCTTGCAAACCTAAGAGATGAAACTACAAACACATATGGCCGAATTGATGATCTTCTTTGTGCAATTTCTCCTTGGAGAAGGAAGGAGCAAGCTTAGCCAAGCCTAAACATGGAGGAATGAGGTGAAAAGTGGGGAGAAATTTCGGCCATGGAGGTGTGTGTGTGGAAAGAAGAGAGAAAATGGAGAGAAGAAGATAGAGATGAGATGGAAAGTGAAGGAATGTGTCAAATGAAGTGGGAGATGTCTTTTTATGATGTGAATTCGGTTTTTAGAGAGCTAGGGGAGTGTTTGGCCGAAAATGTGGTGAGAGGAAATGTGAAGGAATGTGAAATGGAAGTGTAATGTGAGAGGAGGACAAAATAGTAAATGTGAATGGTATATGAGTTGTAGGTTAGGGAAATGAGTGATCCACAAGCTTCCACCTCATCCTTTGTTTTATACTCTTTCTCCTCTTTCCAAAAAGGCCCTTTTTGAAGCTTTAAGACTTGAAATTTGAATTTGGAGCCAAAATTATCCCTTTTGGTAAAGTGCAAATCCCTTTTTCTTTGACGAAAGGGGTAATTTTTGTCTTCTTGTCTTTGCCTTTGATCCAATGCTTCTCTTTGCCCTCCAAGCTCCTCATGGGGTATGTGGGGCCCACTTGGGACCCCCTACACATAAAAATATGATAAACAGTGAAAATGACCAAAATACCCCTAGTTGCTTAAAGTGCAAGTAATTAAGCTAATAATTTCCAATCCTTCACATAGTAGCATGCACATATAAAATCCTCAAAAATGAACAAATATAACAATTAAATCACACTAATTAAGCTCATTTGCACATGCTAAACTATATATAATTTGGTCTAATCATACATGTATGTATGTATATACATGTATGTATGTTCCACTTACCTAGCACACCTTTTTCTATAAAATATACTACCTCCGGTCCTAAATATAGAACCTAATTGACTTTTTTTGGAGAGATTAAGGTTGCAAATAAGTTATTAAATGATGACGTATTTGATATATTTTTAGATTGTCCATTAGTTTATAGGTAAAATAAACTAGTTTAAGGGAAAATTAGGTAAATAAATTTATAATTAACTTATTTTGCTTTTTTAAGGATTTTCTAGAAAAAGTCAATTATGTCTTATATTTAGGATAGGAGGGAGTATTATCTAATTCAACTACGATTAGATTGTTGGTCCCTTAATTATTTTAGGCAATTAGACTTTATTCTGACTCCTTAGATGCTATTCAGCTGATAATGCACGGGTGTGGGGAGGATCATTCTCTGAGAAGTAGTGTAGTGACAGAGATAAGGGATTATGTATTTGAAATAGTGGGACTGCAAATCTCACACTCTTTGAGAGAAGCAACACTATGCGTGGATATTCTTGTAAGGAAAGCCCATGATTTGGATGCTGCACAACTTCTATGGACACGCCCCTGTGATTTCTGCAGGTGGCAAGTGGCAATTGATTTAAATGATGCCCAACGCCTCAATGGCCATGAGCACTATAGATGATTCTGTCAAGTAACACACTCAGCCACTCAGGTTTTTGCCTGCCTTTCCAGTCAAAAAAATAGAGGAAGAAAGGTTATGGGTTCTTATTCAATTCCTCAACCATATAAAGTACTGAGTATCTATTATATTAACAGAGTAGCTTACTTTATTTACATACGCACATATGATCGATAATTGTAGCATTAGTTAGACTTAATATTATATTGATTTTAAAAAATGGTGTCACCCCATGTCTTTAGCACACTAGTCAGATAATTAATTTGGATAACTTTTGGAAATTATTCATGTCAGTTTATAAGTAAAAAGCTGAAATATATGGGCATTGTTAAAAAATACCATGTTTCACCATTATTACCCTCTTATGAAAATCCCTTAATTATTATAGGCAATCAACAAGGTGAGTACTTTACAGAAGTTAGAGGGAATTACAAAGTATGTGTATTTTTTTACTTTAAAAAAATATAACCCCAAATCTGAAGTAGTATTATTATTTATTGCTTAGCTTGAAAAGTAAAACCATCAACAGCGTTGTTATTAGTTATTTAAGTGTAAAGTGTAAACAATTAGTGGTTGAGATTCATAAAGAGTCACCCGATCAAACCAAAGGAAAAAAATCACGAAAGGTCACAATTACACAAAAAGTCTATTGATTCAGTTGATTTTATGGAAGATAAACGAATTAGGAATAAGAAAATGACTTGGCAACGATCGATTACATCACCTTGCACATATTTATTTTATTTACTTGCTTAGAAAGCTCATGATACATATATTTGGAGTATTTATATTAAGCAACATTTCGAGAATTGAAATTTATAATTATAACCACTTGGAATTTATAATTATAACTACTTGCTGAGAGAATTCATGAACAGTGAAGTGTCATGCTGGTTTTGATGAAAATAGTAATGATTATAAAATTTACTGCTTATTCTTCTAATTAATTAAACTCTATACAATAAGCAAACGCATGCTTTATGGTTAATTTTGAATATAAAAGAGCTTAGTGCTACGTCTAATACAACGTCACATAATATATGTTTATTCATAGGTTACATGATATCTCTATCACACAACTTGCAATCGGAAATTTATTATACCAACGATCACAATTAACAATTCCTGATTGACTCTCAAAAATGATTCAATGGGCAATGGCACTGTCTACTTTATATATCCTTTAAATTGCCATTATTGCTATGTGAGAGCTAGCTCCCTCAATTAATCTTAAGAACAAAAGACAAACAATACATTTTGAATAAATTAAGTTAAGTGTGACATTATATATTTAATGCATTTTAACAGAAAAAAACTGTAGCCCAGTAAAGATAACGAAATTTATGTGGTGTTTTTTCCCAACAAGATACGGAAAATAACACCCATAAATAACTCACGGAGATACAATTAGTAGTTAAATTTAATTAATTAGAAGTTTTCAGTCCAAACAATTAAGTAGGAATTATTTTTTTATAAATAAGCACGAAATAGTACTTGCATATTATATGACTATCTTAGAAGGATAATAATTCTTAATCAATTGATCGTTTTGTTATTATAATTCATTAAACTACAAAGTCATACGTTCGCCGCGGCGTGTTTAACGTCACATATTACTTGTTTTATCAGATTCAGATGCTCCATAAAGAGGAATTTTGTAAATACTCTATATTATGATACTATATCATGTATGAACTCCACCGTATAGTGTCTGCAAGTTGGAATCCCAAGTTAACCTTAGCTTATAGTATTAAATTATGCTTCAATTGCATTTAATTATATTACACACTCTGCAATGAATCAACAATTTAAAGATTCAACTTTGTCAATCTAAGGCGTGAGCTACTAGCAGTTGGATATATAATCCTCAACATTATTGGTGGGACTGTCTTTGTGGAGTACAAGAAGAAAGATGAAGAAAAAAGTACACAATGTCTTCAAGGTGCGGGACACACATTCATTTAGGCTTAATTGGCCCTCACCTATCCTTATCTTATTGGGTGCAAATTGGATTAACGGACGAATTTCTAGCAAGATATAATGAAGACCCTTGAGTGTGATTTGCATTTCCGACACTCAAGTAAAGATAACAATAACTTTTACAAAGTTGTTACGGCTTTATCAATGTGTGCACTTAAAGAGAAAGAGATTGAATTGTATAGTAATAGTGTGAATAGAAATTGTCTTTTATTCTTCTTTCCTAGTGGATTGGTGTACGTTATTTATAGACACTGAAGTGGTGTCTTGAAAAGATATTTCTTACAATCACGTCTCTTCAATAAAAAGTCACAACTATATGATGATTCATAAGACATATGAAGAGGTGCCTTTTCACATGTGTTTTCAGCAGCTAAAGATACATGTCTCTTAGAGTTATAACTCCTTACACACCTTTTCATCTAATTAGATGTATTTTTTCACACGTGTCTTTAGAAACTCAAAGGACATGATATTAAGAGTCATGACTCCTTACACATTTTTTCATTTAATTCCTTAATTTCTAAGACACGACCTTTCAATAAAACATATATACCTCTTCATTTTAAAATTTCCCAGCACTAGTTTTTTTTTTTGGAAAAAACTTACCTCAAGTATTTGACCTCAATTACATCCATTACTCAATAAGAATTTGACACATGTCCAACTAACCCCATACACAACTAACACATGGAGGAGAGAGAAAAAAAAGGAGAAAGTGGTGTGAGTTAGTTGGACATGTGTCTAATTTTTATTGGCTTACTGGATATAATTAAGGTCAAGTACTTGAGGTAAGTTTTTTCCTTTTTTTTATCTTTCCCCGCACTAGTTGGCTCAATATATAGATTCAAGGGAGAATTTCAACTAAGGACCAAATTTGGGAATTAATTTCTGTGAAGGACCAAAACATTCTGAAAATTCTGTGGAGGACCGAGGTCCTTAAGTGAAATAAAATGTACATTTGAAAAGACTAAAAGGCCTTAAGTGAAGGAGGCTTTGGTCCTTGTAAGAAATTAAATGGAAGTTTCCTTATCCTCCCTCTCTATCTCCACAATCTCCCTTCTTCTCCTCTCGTCAAATTCCTCCCCACCTTCCTTTTTCATCATTTTTTTGTCTCATGCCCATTTCTTTATTTCTCTAACATCTATAATCTTTTTAACATTAGTAAATTCAGTGTTTTCCTTTTCATTCTACTCAACAATAAATGAAGAGATAACAACAATGAAGGTTTTTTATGTGAAATAAAAAAGGTTTTTTATTCAAGAGTTAAAAGCCCATCAAAGCTTTGGCTGATTAGGAGCTTCATGGGCATGGCATGGGTTTTCAATTTGAGGATGGAGACGAGTAACAAATCGTGGGTGTTCGATTTGTGGGTTGCAGGAGACATCCAGAAATTCCAAGTAAGGGAGCTTCCAAGAGGAAGGGAGTGTGGTCGGTGATGGCGGAGTACACGGCGTTAGTAGTAACGACGGCGGAGCAGCTCTTTCTCTCTGATCCCCTCCCTAGACGGTTTTAAGTTCTCATCTTCCTTCACCTTCCTATATCCCTTCCCATTAGTCTCTCTCCCTCTCTGTGTGCACAAGCGGTGTAGTATATAGCTGTGTAGAAGTATAAACTTCATTTTTATGGATTATAAGCTTCTTTGTATTCATATACTTCTTCAGTTGGACTTGTAGAAGAAATTCCAATCAATTCTCTCCCCTTTCTTTGCTTGTTTTCACTGTCATTGGTTTTCCTTTTGTGAGGCATTATTGTTTTCACTGTTATATACTTCTTCAGTTGGACTTGTAGAAGAAATTCCATCGTCTTGTTATACATCTTTGATCTTACATTAATATCCGAGCAAGAATCAGGGGTCGTTAATTAACATGCTTTATTTACTTCTTCCAAGGGGTTATTTGGGATAATTAGCATGAGTAGGTTTATCTTGTTAAAAATTTATATTTAAACAAGCAAGCATTTAATTGGTCGTATATTGTTACATGAGACTCTCAACAAGTGAAAGGACATTCTCAACAATGAAAGTCCTAGTTTGAACAAGAAAACTTATATTTGAACAAGCAAACATTTAATTGGTCATATATTGTTGTATCAGACCCTCAAGTGAAAGGGCATTCTCAACAACTGAACCACGCGTTTGAACGAGTAAAATGATATTTTAACAAAGCAACCATTTTAAAGGATATTAATCATTAGTCGTTCAAATGGTCATTTCACCTGTTAAAAATTGGGTTTCACTTGTTGAAAATTGTTTCACTTGTTGAAACTTTAATGCATGTTTTTTAAGAACATTAACCATTACTCGTTTAAACGGTCATTTCACCTGTTCAAAACTTGGTTTCACTTGTTGAAAATTGTTTTTCACTTGTTGAAACTCTTGTGCATGTTTTTAGAGGACAATAACCATTACTCGTTGAAATGACTAATTCACCTGTTCAAAACTGAGTTTCACTTGTTGAAACTTGCTTTTCACTTGTTGAAACTCTTGTGCATGTTTTTAGAGGATATTAACCATGACTCATTGAAATGACTAATTCACCTGATCAAAACTGAGTTTCACTTGTTGAAGCTCTGATGCATGTTTTTGAGGATATTAACCATCACTTGTTCAAATGGTCATTTCACTTGTTCAAAATTGGGTTTCGTTTGTTGAAAACCGCTTTTTCACTTATTGAAACTCTAATGCATATTTTTAGAGGACATTAAACATTACTTGTTGAAATGACTAATTCACTTGATCAAAATTGGGTTTCACTTGTTGAAAACCGTTTTCACTTATTGAAGCTATGATTCATGTTTTTAAAAGACATAAATCATCACTCGTTCAAATGACCATTTCACATGTTCAAAAATGAGTTTCGCTTGTTGAAAACTGTTTTTCACTTGTTGAAGCTCTGATGCATTTTTAAGGACATTAGTTGTTACTTTCAAATGGCCTTCTCGTTGATGAATTATCAATATGTTGGATGTTTGTCCATTACATGAAACACAAAGTGTTGCGAAAATATATAAAAAAAATTCCTCTCATTTCTGATATATTACCATATTAATAATAGTTTATACATTCAATACATTTTCAATGGCAATAATGTCAATTATCCACAAAAAACAAATACATCCAAATAATTTTAATTCCTAAGTTTTTCTACCCCCTCCTTCAATTCTTCCAGCTCTAGCAATATTGTGTCTTTTGCAGCATTCTTATTCTGGCTCACTAGCCACCAAACCAAGTAGGCCTTATGTCCATCTTCTATACAACAAGAGGGCACATGGTCAAGTAAAGCAGATTCGAAACCCCAATTAGTTTGGGAACATGAAAATAATTAGCTTTCAACTAACATACAGTCTTTTTTAGCTTTTTTAGCTGATATAAGTATCATATAAGAGAGTATTTAATTTACTTTCCTTTTAACAGGACAGCTTGGAGCAAAAGACTAAAATATATTCATGTCATTCACTCCTATAAGTATCATATAAGAGAGTATCATTATACAGCTAAAGACTATCTTTTCCTTGATTCTTAACAATACAACATGCATGTACACTAGAATATATTCATGCCATACACTCCTATACCACTCACATTGAACAGAAAAAGCAGAGGCAATCTACTTCTCTACTAGTTAAGAAATATCGCACAAATACAATAAAATCTAATGTGTTCTATAGGCTACATGATTGAACCAAACATTTCAGACAAATCTAACAACAACTTCAAACATAATGATAAAAACATTGCATTGACATCTCAAGAGCAGATAAATGATCATACATATATACTAGCCCACAAAATGAATCAATACCTAAGAAATTTTATTGACCATCAAACAGTTCAGAAAAACAGACTACTTTCCTTACAGCAACTTCAAACATAATGATAAAAACATTGCATTGACACAAGAGCAGATAAATGATCACACAAACAATTCAGAATACAATGGGGAAATCAAAAACTATCTGCCTCCAAGTATTCCAAATGAACCTAAACAAAAAAAACAAACCCATTTCCAATAAAAGACACAAAATATAACAGAAATGAAGAAATGCAGAAATGGGTTGTTTGGACAAAGGAAGGCTTGTACGTTTGTACCTATGAGAGGTCGAATTACTGTGGGCTGTACACATGTTGACTTATCACTCCATTCCATTGGGAAATAGGTCTTATTTCCCACTTTATTGTTAAAAAAACTATCAAAACTGAAACCAAAACAACATACTGATGTTGTTCTAATAAAATGCCATAGCAATAGTTCATCCCTGGCCTTCATGTACCCGGCCTTTTTTGGCAATAAAATAAATTCCTTTTCACTTAATTCTCCCATGCATTTGCGCGCACAGAGAGAGAGAGAGAGAGGACCTTTTTTATGAGATGGGGATTTTTGATCAGTATAGCAAAGAGTGCTCCGAGAGGACCTTTTGTGTTCGTGCTTGAGTGACCTTTCCCACCCATGAGTTCTTGATCCTTTCACTCACATAAGGGTAATTGGGTCTTTACCCTTCCTGATTTAATTTCAGTTTGCCCCCAAGGTCCTTAATTAATGTTTCAGAATGTTTTGGTCCTGCTTTTTAGTTAAATCCCAAATTTGGTCCTTAAATAAAATTCTCCCTAGACTCAAATGTTCAAAAGTAGTTCATTGAGAACAAAACAGAGTATAATTATATGAAAGGTAAATAAAAGAGTATATTATGATAAAAAAAAGAGTATAATTATAAGTCTTAAATTGATGACAATCATGACAAGGAATAATAATATATAGACCAATCAAATATCCATACATATAAGAATCAACAGAAAGAATTGAAACAGTATAAGAGTATATTGCATGTAATTTTATTTTTCAACTTTTTAAACTATACGTACAATTTTAGGATTATTATAGGACAATCGGGCAATCCCGCCCTTAGTTATTATATTAATTACTCCAATCATAAAAAATAACACATATTTACCTGATTTGATTAGATTAAATATGATAGTTAAATTAGTTAAAATCACATGAAATTATCACACTAACCATTGATCAATATCTACCTTTCTTCTCATTGTCCATCTCTTATTTGTTTATTATTGAGGAGCATTGTTTAGTAGAGAAAATTTAGATTAATTAAAAAAGTGTCTTATATTTATAGATTTAACTCATCTCCCATTGTAGGTTTAATATTTAGGATTGGAGTGAGTAATTAGAATGATTAAGTTGGGAGAAGCCTATTTTTAAATAGACCAAAGCATTTATGGTAAAAAAAATAGACCAGAGCATTACATTACTGTAACTTCATGCACAGAAGAATTTCACGGATGATGCTTACTACATGCATAACTTGTCATCCATATCACGGATGGTGCTTACTACATGGATAACTTGTCAATGTCATATCTTGCAAGACTTTCATAAAATCACCAAAATAGCTTTTTGTCATGTTCAGCCTTACCTATCTAGATGCAAAGCCTATCGTTATCAGAAGATGTTTTTTCCTTCAGAACTCCAACTGCTACCACTAGATTACTGCAGTGGCTTGATGCGCAGAATAATTCTCTTTGTATGGGACTTTAATGGTCCAAAAAACACACTGTTTTCTGCAAAAATGGCAATTTCTTTTTCCTTTTTCCCTATCCAACAGTTAAGATAATCAAGAACATATTCTATTCACCAATTTGTACTACATAAAATTCCAGGACCATTCATTTTTTATTCTCTCTCTCTCTCTCTATATGTGTTTGTGTGTGTACCGGCGAGGAGGCCAGTCTACAAGAGTTGCGTGTTTATGAACCACATATCACAACAATTATTAAAGTTCATAATAAATTACTGAAAGAGGTTATTAGAGCGGCACATAGTACCCCTCTAAGAATTTGAGTGTAGGTATAGGGCCTAGCCCCTTTATGTAACTGAAAAAAGTTCATAATAATTACCACTTACTGACATTTAATTTAAATCTGCATAACACATGCATGCGATAAAGCTCCAAGCATCTTCTTTTCCTTTTCCTATAAAATCTCCCGAAACAAAGAACGTATTCCATTTCTATATAGTAGCCAATAAGCATGCATGCATCCATGCTCTTTACAAGCTTTATAGGTAAGTTCGTTTGCTTCTAGTTATAATGAGTTAGCATTTCAATGTCCAATCCAATGTCAACAAAAATGATAAGTTGTTGCTAAGCTATTAAAAAATGATGGTCCTTTTTTATATGCATATATAAATATTCTCTATGAATGCAATTTTATTTGAGACATTGTCACATACTAAATACTTCCTTCACTCCTAAATATAAGACATATTTGAGACATTCTCTATGCCCACAAACTTTACTTTCACATTATTTCCTCCACTTTCCATCTTCACCATTTCCCTTTCTATTTCTCCGCTTTCCTTTCCTTAGGGCCTGTTTGTTTGCTTGGAAAGTGAAAATGGGAAAGTGGAATGGTAATTTACATATATATATATACTGGGACCCACAAGTTTTCTCTCTCTATCTCACATTTGTCATGGGCCCCACAAACTTTACTTTCTCATCATTACCTAATTTACCTCTACTTTCCATCTTTACCCCCTTATCTTCAATTCCCACCTCCAATTCCATTTACCAATTCCATGATCCAACCAAACGGACTCTTAGGGTTCGTTTGGTTGACTTGAATTGTGAAAAGGAGTTGAGAAATGGAATTCAAAAAGGTAATTTTCATATATCTCGGGCCCACAAGCTTTCTCCATCTCACACTTTTCCTGGGCCCACAAACTTTTTACATCTCATCATTACCTAATTTACCTCTACTTTCCATCTTTACCCCCTTACCCTCAATTCCCACCTCCAATTCCATTTCCCAATTCCACTCAAACAAACATACTCTTATTCTTATAAGTACAGAATATAAGTGCATTTCTTATTGGATACATTAGGCCGATTTACTCGACCAAAAAAAAATTAGGCCGATTTTTAATGGGCCTCTGTAGGTCTAAATCAGGCCCAATTGTTAATGGGCTTGAATTCATATATTGGGCCTGCAACTGGGCCCAAATCGTTTGATATATCCAATTTCCCGCTCATTCAAAAAAATTTCAAATTACGCTCTGAAATCTGCAGGTCCCACAGTTCCAATTCTTCCAACTGTTCAGACTTCACAGAGAGAGAAATGGGAAACACAGAGGAAGAGAAGAAGCAAGTGATTAAAAAAATCGCAAAAATATTAGATGATGCTCGAACTTCATACGCAACGCACAATCGAAAGCTGAAGGAGCTTTCGATTCTGCGTTCGAAAAGCCATTCTGTTCCGCAATTCTTCTCTGCTTTCTGCGCAGCCCTAATTCCTGTTTTCCATTTCCAGAAGCGCCTTCCTTCCGCCGAACGAGTCGTCCGATTTGTCTCCGTCTTCGCTACTCTCCGTGATAACGGTAACGGTAACGGAAACGATTCCGCTTTCGATGAATTTTTGGACCTTTTTCTTAAGTTTCTTCTTGTTGCTGCCGCCGCCGCCAATAAAACCGCCAGGTCTCGAGCATGTCAGATCGTTTCTGAGGTATGGATGAATTGTGTTGTTTATCTTTTATTAAGAGTTGGATTTATATTTATTTTTTTATATTGTTGCATGTTTTACTCCCATGGAAGTGGACGCTAGATGGTGAATGATTACTTCTAAGTTTAATTTAGCTTTCCTGAATTTTATTTTTGACTATCTGGAGCTTTACTTTCATATCGCACTTACGAATATGAGGGCCAATCTGCTAGGCGACCTGGAAATGTTCAATTTGAAAATCTTAAAACTAGTGCTTATTTGTTAGAAAATCTTTAAAAAGTTAAATAAGTTACTTAAATTTGTTTTATTCCCTTATAACTAGTCTAGTTAATTTATTTGTTAACATATAATTTGATGATATAAAAATGTACAAAATGCGTTATAATTAGGTCGCTTGTTTCATTTCTTTACTTTTAAAAAAGTCAAATAGTTTTTATATTCATATCTAGGAATGAAATAGTATTCAGGAATAGAGGAAGTAATGATGTCAATTTTTTTTTCGATACTTAGGGAAGCATGGTGATTATGAAAAATGATCAGTGTTAACAACATATCAGGAGTAATTAATGAGCATATCTAAGAGATGCCTTCTGCTTGCGCTGTTATCTTGATTTTGGTTTTGTAATTAAGAAAGAATATACCTTTGCAGATCATATTGCGGTTGCCGGACGATGCAGAAGTGAGTGATGAGCTATGGGATGAGGTGATAGAATGCATGAAGTTGAGGGTAAGAGATAAGATCCCACTCATCCGTACATTTGCAGTAAGGGCGCTCTCTCGCTTTGTGAATGACTCTGATAATAGAGACATCCTTGATTTGTTTCTCGAGGTGCTTCCACTTGAGCAAAATGCGGTGAGTATCTTGGGGGGTTTCTTTTCAATAATATGGTCCTATCGATAATTATGTGTAGGATGCCTTGTTTTACCATACTTAATGTTGGAAATTGTGCAGGAAGTACGGAAAATGATCGTGTTATCTTTACCTCCTTCTAGTGTAACCTCTCAAGTGATCATTGATTGTACCATGGATGTGAGTGAAGCTGTACGCAAGGCAGCATACTGTGTTCTTGCTAATAAATTTCCTATTCAAAGCCTACGGTAAGCTTAGCGCAGTGAAGGAAATTAATCCCTTATCCTTCAACCTTGTATTTCTCCAGTTTAAATGTTTTATGTTTATGACAGTCAATTGCGCTACATGTCCTCCCTGCTTACCCCTTGCACAAGTTTTCATCTGTTATCACATATTTGACGTTATTATCAGCATCATTACATTATTATATCCTGTAGTTTATGTAACTTGAGTGGATATTTTATTGTCCCAGTTTCAATCTTTCCTTTTTTCTCTTATTTTTGTCCTTAACATTTTGTTAATTTTGGTTTCTGTAGCATCAAACTGAGGACGTTAATTCTTCGGAGAGGACTAGCTGATCGTTCTAGTGCTGTCTCAAAGGAATGTTTCAAATTGATGAAAGATGAATGGCTTTCAAAGTGCTGCAATTGTGATCCTTATGAACTTCTCAAATATCTTGACGTGGAAAC
Source organism: Mimosa pudica (assembly GCA_029929735.1). Lineage (NCBI taxonomy): Eukaryota > Viridiplantae > Streptophyta > Magnoliopsida > Fabales > Fabaceae > Mimosa > Mimosa pudica. Next base: position 11,753,183 of record JAKELP010000004.1, on the reverse strand, counting down.
CTATGAATCAGTTAGTGAGTCAGTTATTGAGGCGCTTCTGAAAGCTGATTCCTTAAAACTGGAAAATAGCTCTAGTATTCAGCAGTATATAACCCCGAACAGTGATAATACAGAAGGTTAGTTATGTTTCTTTAATTTATTTGTTTTGAACATCATGCTTCTTGAAATTCATATACTTGTTTAGTTGTTTCGCCATAAATTTTTCTTAATTGGTTCAATTATTAAAAAATGTTGTTTGGGAAGTCATGCTGATTTTGATAGTGAATACATTTGCATAAGATATTATGATGTGAATTGAAATCATCTCTAATATGTGAGACTAAAAGCTTTCTCACGAAAACAACAGAAAGTGGTGGGGAGGCCTCTATTTATGTAGTTCCTTAATATTATTCTAGAGTCTGCGTGTGATATATTTAACTGTTAATCTTAGAGGGATCAGTAGTGAAGCTTGTTTAGATGTTGTACTGCTTCATCATTGTTTATATATCTTTTTGTAGGGAGTGGAGTTTGTTGCCCGCCAAATATTAAGCTGATGGAAGCAGAGGTGGCACTTTACTGGAGAATTGTATGCAGGCATTTGCAGTCAGAAGCACATGTGAGTTGGAAGGGGTATATCTGTATCCCTTATTTCTTTACCTTTATTTTTTGTATATGCTGAAAGAAAACAGTGGAGGCATAGTTTGACACCATTTATTAATAAGCAATAAGTTTTTACAATCCAAAATGATTTGGCTTGGTAAAGGAATTAATACACTTCATAATTTTTTTTTAGTTTTTACTGGCACAGACATTAATCTCTTTGCCGAAGTCTAGTCTCCTCTACAAATCATTGTTTCACTTGATTATTTAGTCACCCTCTGCATTATACACATCTCAGTCTGACACGTTTATTGGACACCTAGCATTTCAAATATTGTTGGCATTTTTATCCAGCTAGTTTTGGTAGAATTAGGAGTCGGTCAGATTGTTTCTGTTGAAAAAAATTCTGGCCCAACTCATTCGCTCTCGTTTTGACTTGTTCTAGTTACTGAACTTAAGTAATTTTAACTGCGCTACTAGAGCTGCGATTTACTATTCCTAACCATTAGCGATTTAAACTTGATCTATAATAGGCCAAAGGCTCTGAAGCTGCCTCTACCATGGGAACTGAAGCAGAAGTGTATGCAGCAGAAGCATCAGATAAAAATGACCTTCTGGAAAAAATTCTTCCTGCAACAGTAAATGATTACATAGAGTTAGTCAGAGCTCACAATGATGCTGGTTGGTATAGTTTACGAGCTTGAAGCACTTGCAAGATACATTCTACCCTTCTTTACATTGTGCATTTGTCTGAATTTCGATATTCACAGGACCAAACCATCGCTTCGCATGCAGACAGCTACTTTTGCTTGGTACCATGTTCGATTTTTCTGATGCCACAAATAGAAAGGTTGCTAGTGCATTTCTGCAGGAACTGATGCGCAAGCCTCTTGAGCATGAGAATGATGATGAAGGGAATGTGATAGTTATAGGAGATGGATTAAATTTTGGGGGCGACAATGATTGGGCTGAAGCCATAGCTGGTTTAGCAAAGAAAGTTCATGCTTCTCCTGGTGAGTTTGAAGAAGTTACTCTTGGAATTATAGAAGAGCTTGCTCAACCTTGCAGGGAAAGAACGGCAGATTGTGTGCAGTGGATACACAGCCTCTCTCTTACTGGCCTTTTGCTGAAGAATGTGACGTCATTCCGCTATTTTCCGGGCAAGGCTACTGAACTATTGCAATCACTATTGCTTCCGGGGGTAACCATGTTTTTCTCATTTAGTTTTCTTCCTTTTTTTCTTTTCCATTTGTAGTACATATGATCTTTGAAATAGAGGGTTCCTTGTTTTAGTGTTCTTACGGTTGAATGAAATTGATGAACTAAAACAATATTAAATGATGAGAAGCTAGTTAGCCGGTACTGAACTACGAGTATTTTCTAATTTGAACATTGAACTGCAGGCTAAACATGCTCACTTAGATGTGCAAAGGGTTGCCATCAGATGTCTAGGCCTTTTTGGGCTGTTGGAGTATTTGCCAAGTGAAGAACTTATTAAACAACTGAGGATTTCGTATATTAAAGGACCTGACCCAATTAGCATAGAGGCGTGCAAAGCATTATTTGATATTGGGATGTGGCATGGTCCCCAAGAAGTTGACAGGTTGTTGATGCACGATCATGCGAGCCAAATCCAGTGTGACAAGAATTTTTTCTGTGCTGTGAACTTTTCTGATCCAGAAGGCAATCCAAATGTGGGAGTTCTTGATCTCCTATATGGTGGGTTTGAAAAAGATGACTGGGGCGATCTTTCAACCTGCAATGAAGATGAGTGCGTTCTTGCTGTTCTTGGAGAGGGATTTGCTAAAATACTTCTCCTAAGTCAGTTTTACTCAAGTGTCCCGGCTTCTTTGCATCCAGTGCTTTTATCGAAGCTCATTACCTTGTTTTTCGGTGAAGAAACAGAATCACAGAGGTAGTTTGTGCGCCACAAACTAGTTTTTCTCCCCGCATTCTAATTTTGTTGTTTTCTACTGGCAGCTAATTAACATCGACTCTTTCACTGTTTGGCCAGGCTGAAGCAGTGTTTGTCTGTCTTTTTTGAGCATTATCCATGTCTCTCAGCCAATCACAAGGTCAGCATTCCTGTTATCACGTCAAAATGTGTTTTTTGTTTGCAGTCATTGTTATAATATTGATTTTCATTTGCAAGGCCCTGATTGTTTTCATTTGCATAAGTGCAGAAGTGCACATCCAAAGCTTTCATTCCGGTGATGCGTTCAATGTGGCCAGGAATTTATGGCAACTCTGGACGTTCTAGTTTTGTGGTATCTCAAATGCGTAAACGTGCAGTTCAAGCTTCACGATTTATGCTGCAGATGATGCAGCTTCCTTTATACTCTGAAGAAACTCAACCAGATAGCGAAAATAATAGTACAGAAATTCCTTTCGAGTGTGATGAGGAGGGGCTCGCTATACGCATAGCCATTGAGGTAACCCTCAGACAATTCTAAATTTGTTTGAAATTTGCTAAAGCTTCCTCTTCATTTATTTTCTCGATAAACCCCGGTGTTACTGTGATTTCCCTTACCTTTCTAGGACTAAATTGGTAGATTCAAATTAGTAAGCTAATGTGTAATTCTGTAAAACGGTCTTTAGTCTTTAGTCCTTAGATTAATATACGTTGAAATGGATTTCTGCATCGTGTAATTGCTGAGAGCTTTATCTCTTTCTATTGAGCTTCTCGGTTTCTAGTTCTTACCCTTTACTTTCTTTGTTGAGGTGGCAAGCTTTCACTCGAAGAAGACGGCTGCTGAGAAGTCATATGTGTCGGCATTGGCTAGAACACTTGTTATGCTTCGCTTCAGGATATCAGAACAAGGGCCACTAAAGTTCATGAGGATGCTTTTAAGTCGAGTGGTTGAAAATGCATTGTCAGAGAAGGACCTTGTAAAAGAGTTGAACCGTATGGCGGAACGTCTCATGAGTCTAGATAAACAACCAGAAGAAGAATTACCGCAAGACGACGTTAATCTCATTTTGGGTAATACTCATGTTTTCTCTTGTCCCAACGCTTTACTTCACCTTTGTTTAATCCAAACTAAAACAGTGACGCAGTAAGAAGTAACCATTTCCTATTAGCATGCTGGTTCTGATCTTAATCCTCCACGTATAACATCTATATTCCTTCAAAATTTTTTTAGTCTTTCTAAATGAAGCTAAGCTTTATACTTACCACTTAAATTTTGGTATCACTCACTCATGTCCATGTAACAGGAAACCTTTGATTAATACTCCCTCCGGTCCTATATATAAGACGTAATTGACTTTTTTAGAAAATCCTATAAAAAAGCAAAATAAGTTAATTATAAATTGATTTACCTAAATTTTTGCCTTAGATTAATTTATTTTACCTATAAACTAATGTATAATCTAAAAATATATCAAACATGTCATGATTTAATAGTCTATTTCGCAACTTTAATCTCTCCAAAAAAAGTCAATTAGGTCTTATATTTAGGACCGAAGGTAGTATATTTTTGTTGAGTTTATAATATTTATATGTACGCATATATAGGAAGAGTAGTGAGAGAGTAGAAATTAATATGTTGATGGAGTTTAATGTAGTTAATTAAAGTAGTATTGCAAATAACTCCCATATTTATGATAAATTTAATAGCTTTTTTTTTCATCATTGCATGAAATCATTTAGAAACGTGTATTTAATGAGTGGAAGGAATACCCTTCTAGTATATACTCTTATTTCTTCTGAACTGGTGACGTGCTTGATATACTGAAGGGAAATTGGAAGTTGAGTTCAACCTAGATCTTGTGGGGCCTATTGCAATGCCAGAAACACCAGCCCCGTGCCCAACAACTAAACCAACACGTTCTAGAAGAAAAGTGAGGATTGAAGAAGACTCTTCGGACGACGACGAAGAAGTTTCACCTGCTTCTGAAGTTCCCACTACCGCCCATCACGCGGCCGCATACAGTCGGTCGCAGAGAGCAAGCAAAACTGCGGCGCTGACCAAGATGACTGCCTCAGTAATAGAAGAACATGAAATTGAAGACCAATCGGATGAAGAGTCTGATGTGACATCTGAAGAAGATTCTGATGAATCCATTCATTAAGATATAGGTGTTATTTCCTGAAGGTAAATTTCCTTGTCTATTCCTTAATTCTAGAAACCTTTTTGTAAGTTGTAACATATTATAGCATGATCATTTAGATTGCAGATATTGTACTGTAGAGTGCATTAGTGTTCAAGTTTGTATAAATTCGCTCTGACAAGTTGTCTGCTTCACAACTTGTGTATGTAAAAAGGAAAAAACTTACCTCAAGTACTTGACCTCAATTACATCCATTACCCAATAAGAATTTGACACATGTCCAACAAACCCCATACACAACTGACACATGAAGGAGAGAGAAAAGGAGGAGAAAGTGGTGTGAGTTAGTTGGACATGTGTCAAATTCTTATTGGCTTAATGGATGTAATTTAGGTCAAGTACTTGAAGTAAGTACTTGAAGTAAGTATTTTCCCTGTAAAAATTGTTGCACTGGGTGGGTTGAAAATCTAAGGGGTGGTTCGCTATTATTACTGTTTGCCCACCCCATTCCTCATTGGAACCCTTTTAATGTGTTATTTTATGTGACATGTCAATCATAATTGGATGAAGTAACGGTGAGAAGAAGCCAACAATTTGGTGATTGTTTGAGTAATACTACCTCCGGTCCTAAATATAAGGTCTAATTGACTTTTTTTTGAGAGGTTAAGGTTGCAAAATAGGCTATTAAATTATGACATATTTGATATATTTTTAGATTATACATTAGTTTATAGGTAAAATAAACTAATCTAAGGGAAAAAATTAGGTAAATCAATTTATAATTAACTTATTTTGCTTTTTTATAGAATTTTCTAAAAAAGTCAATTAGGTCTTATATTTAGGACTGGAGGGAGTATTTTTTTTTTTGTTAAACACGGCTTTGTAATCCAGTGCAATCCCGTGCTTATTAGCAACACACGTGTTAATCTTCATAGGGTGAGTTCACTTACTAGCAAAACCAACTACACATTGGTTGTTTGAGTAATACTCCCTCCGGTCCTAAATATAAGACCTAGTTTACTTTTTTGAAAAATCCTAAAAAAGCGAAATATAAGTCAATTATAAATTGATTTACCTAATTTTCCCCCTTAAACTAGTTTATTTAACCTATAAACTAATGAATAATCTAAAAATATATCAAATATGTCATAATTTAATAACATATTTTGTAACCTTAACATCTCGAAAAAAAGTCATCTAGGTCTTATATTTAGGACCGGAGAGAGTAATTTATATATATTGATAATTTTCCTAGATATCAATGGGATTCATTAAAAAAATCAATGGGATAATTCTAAACATACGTTGCTTGGTCTTGGGCATTTTTATAAATTAAGATGTCAATCTATATACCATCTAATGCTTTTTATATACATATAAAAGTATGTTGTGTCTAAATTTTAGTATTAGCTGCTTGATCTTTGGATTTGTGGAGAAAACAAAACCAGGGATTGGAGTAATCGACCATCGACAAGGGAGAAAGTGGCAGCAATATGATGCTATCTTCTGCTATCTTCTTTCTTACAGACAGATAACAGCTATTGGTATGTAGGAATTTGCATATGCTTCTGGTAAGTGGTAGGTCAGGTAAATTAAGTATTTGTTGAAAATGAATTGCAAATAGAAGATTCTGTTTAAATAAAAAGCAAAATGATCACGGTTAATGGCATGACTGAAACCCGAAGTATATGAAGTGCAAATTGGCAAATACGTTATTTCTGGGAAAGCGGTTGGAGAAAACAAAAAAGTTAAAAATGTTATGAAAATAAGAAAATGTGAAGAAGATGAAGAAGGAAAAGATGAAGAAAGAAGAGAGAAAGGAAGAGATAAATAGTAGAGAAATATTCTCATTACATATAGCATTTGTGTCTTGAACCACTTGTGGTATACCTCTATTTATAGGCTAATACCCAAGTAAGAGTTACAATATCATAAACATAGGAGTTAATCTACATTATGACATAAGGTGTAACCTTTAGAAATAATGGACATTGATGAACAAAAGGAATCCTACAAGATAAGGGGTTATGAACATCCAAAGGCCACAACTTTTATAACAAAAAAGATGTTTCTATAAGGAAAAAAAGTTGTCCATTTGGCGTGCGCAACATCTACTCACACTAGAATGTTGAAAACTAGTTATCAAAATCAATGTTAAATGTTTCAGATAAAAAAAATCAATATTAAATGGAGAGGTAGCTATAAATGAATGAATACTTAAGAAAAATACGCCACTTACTTTATGTTGTTGTACAACGTGGACGATTTGAGCTTCACTTACCTATAATCATTTGAATCATTCTTATGTGGTTGACAATTTGTTATCTGCAAGAAAACTCTATTAATTTAACCAAATTAATCAAGTTGGTAAAATACTGAAAGTCTGAGACATTAACTTAACAATTTGATTAATAATACGAGGAATCATAATTATATGGAGTTTTGGCTTAAATCCAAAAGTTATGACATGATTATGCTGCATTGAACTTCTAAAGTGAACTGCCAAACCACATCCTTCTTGTGAGGCCGAATCTCCAAAGATAACTTCGCACTTAGTGCTCACCAAGTATAGTTTATCATTGTTAATTTGTATTGTTATTGAACCTAGATAATTGAATTAGCTGGTTGCAGTTGTTCTAGTTTAACCATGAGTCTTGAGTGCGAGATATGAGAATGTAGTATTTTATGGTTAATGGCGCTAAGTTCTTATCTTGCCTCAATTCGATTAATTTGGGAACGCTAATGTGTCTAAAAAGTGGTCGGCCTAGGATATCATTTACTAAAACACTTGTATTGTTCTTGGTTTCTAACAATATGGACTATTAATCCTTATCTAAGATGGACGGTTAAAGCCAATAATTTGCCATTTTTTTAATTTGAACATGTGTCTTTTCTGATTAAGTCTTTTTCGCCTTTTCTCATGTTTTCTAATTGTGTAATTGATATAAAAAGTCAAAAAATAAAAGCAAGTAAAACAAAACAAAAACCACGAGATGAATAAAGAAGAACGCAATCTAAAAAAGGACATTGTCCCTTCGGGGACATCTGATAAAATTGGAACGATACAGAGAAGATTAGCATGGCCCCTGCGCAAGGATGACACTCACAAATCGAGAAATGGTCCAAATTTTTGAAAAAAAAAAAAGGACACCGACCAGACACTAAAACCATCAAGCCTACATGTTTGCTTGCGTCCAAATTGAAAACTTACGCTGCCCTTATCTACTGCTAATTTTTGTCCATTCCTGTCGTATATGTGAGACTTGGCCAAGTTCCAAAAAGGAAGCCTTTATTGATTTTTATTCTCTTAGTTTAATTTGACCCAGCTTATTCACAAAAATTACTTTATTAGTAAAAGTAGTACAAAAATTCTAATATAAAACTTAGTACAAAAAATCAATACCGATTCATCTGTAAAAATTACAAAAAAAGGGCTTATAAGGCGTGAATTTGTTTTCAAGTTATATGAAATAAAATCAGTTAATAGTGGGTATGTTTACCTGTACAGGTCTTGTGTGATAGCAGAATTTTTTTTTTGTATAAAACTTAAAATGCAATATTTATTCTTTCTAGAAAGGCTAATTTTCAGTAAAAAAAAAATCATCGCTTTCAATTGTATTTCAATAACTAACTGTCAATAGATTTTTGCTTTGAAGTATCTTTATTCTTTCATTGTCATATCATCATACTGACATTAAACCTTGGATAATTTAAAATATGATAGAAGTGCGAAGCACTATCAACAATGTGACATTGTGACGAGTTAAAATATAATGAAATTGGTGAAAAAGTAGTAAATTTCGGCGAGGTTCTCAAATTAAAGTCAATGATGAACAGTTTAGAACAGAACTTCTACGAATTTCAGTAATATTTATTTTCTGTCCTATATGTCACAAATAGATGATATAAAAATAGTAAGGAACACATAAAATTCAAAGACAGACCACGGTAGGGCCCAAAAGGGTAGATTACCAATATTATTTTAGTCATTTTCAAAGTTTTTCTCCACTCATGTTTCAAGACGTGTCACACATTGAGCAGAGGAAAAATATTATGTGAACAAGTTTATTTTATAAAACAAGAGAAATATCAATTTCAAAATAGTATGACATTTTCAAAAATATTATTGTAAATGAATAAGGCTTGATTAAAAAAAAATAGTATGACACTTTCGGAAGGCAAAATGCACGCACGCTTCACCATCAATATAAAAGTTGAAAATCAAGTATTTTTTTTAAAATTTTGTGCCAGAGAAGATGAGTTGCAATCAATCTCTACTTGTTTTTGATAAATTTTTTTATAAAGGTGACCTCTTTCGTGGGTGACTATGTACATATTTGTTTTACTGACTTCTGAAAATCAAATATAGTCTTGATGATTGAGAGGGCATGAATCTGATGTGTTGTGAATTATTAAATTCAGAATCAAACTTGGTTAGCTTGCGTTGCAAAGTTGAAGATTTAGGATTTGTGCTTGATTTTGGTAATAATTTAATTTAATGTGGGTTCACTGAAAAATTAAATGTTATAATGGACCAGATATAATTTTTTTGGACAGAAGATATAAGTTTTCCCAATATTTTTGCCAAAAATTATCACCTAACTAATAGTATTTTGATATGATAATATTAAGTTAAAGTTGATTACTAATTTTTGTTATATTTAATTTGAAATCATTTTCATTATATATATAAAATTGGCAATCACAACTTTTGTTAAATCTTATTAATATTATCATGAATCCGAACAATTGAGTACTGTACTTTTAGGTTAGTTATTTAATTTTGCAACACAAGTGTCTCTTCTATAATTTGACTTCAATAAATCTATTTGGATTCAAGATAACTGTACGTCTGTACCCTTTTTTTAATAAGAAAGATAGCTATACTTGGTATATATTAAATTTCACTTTTTATCCCTCAAATTTATAAAATCAATAGACAAAACAATTTTCAAATTTAAAATATTAGAATGAAGCTTAATACAAAGATAAAGAACCAAAATGTATATAGCATTTTACTCACAACTATTCTTTAAGGAAAGATAGATATGATTTTTCTCGCCATTATTCTGATAGATAAGGTTTCACATCAAATAGATACTCCGGATTATTTGTTATCGAAAACATAAGCTTTTTTAATTGTATGAAAGCTCCATAAAATAAAATGAAAAACAAGGACTTAAAAGGACGAGGAATATGAATTGAACCTAGGCCTCCCTGAATGATCTTTTGAAAGTCACTGCTCATCGAATTGAGAACCAAATACAGTGTGCCATTACCACGTGTTGTCCAAAAGTTTGACTTCCAAGAATTAAATCCTACAATAATTTTATCTAATTTTATCTCATTCGTAATAAATTAATAACTGATAATTAAAATGTAAAAGTGAAAATCACTATCACTACTCACCAATACTACCTCTCTAATAATACATGTCATGATAACACATGAGCGGAATGAACATATGATCGGATTTTTAATAAAAATCCTGGATATCACACCTTTAACTAAATAAGGGTTAATTACATCAACATACGTTCTATAAGTAGTTCTATCTCTATGACAAATAGATGGAGGGTGATTATAGACCGCTCATTTCTATCTAACCTGTGGACTAATCCAGTCATCCTCTCAGCTGTCTCAATGTTCTCTCTACATGCAATTATATCGCTTCCTAGAACTGAATTTGTTTTTTTATCAGACAATTGAGCATGCTGTGATCCTTACTACTTTTTGTGAGAATTTTCTTATGGATTAATAGTCATTTTAGCCAATAAATATTTACACAATTCTATTAATTTATCTATCTCTATGGCAAAAAAAATTTAGCTATTAAATAATAAATGATATCAAATTGACCAATAAACGATAAAAAAATATCATATTGCCAATATCATCAATTTCCCTCTAACAATATTTGTAACTTGCCTCTGCAAAAGTTTGACACTGTTAGAGATAAATTGATAATCTCGATCAATATGAAATTTTTTTTGTCAATTTAATATTATTTATTGTTTGTTGACCAAATTGTTATTTGTATAATCATTTGTTGACCAAAATTATTATTACTTTTTTCTTATTAATACATTGTTTTCTTGGACACCATATATATAACACTTTTTTCCTTATCAAAAGTGGTAAAATGCTCTGAAAGAGTGAAGAGTGGGAGCGGCCTTTAAGATAAGTGTTATTGTCCTTTTATCTTTTGGATAAGCATAAGTCTTGCTTCTCAATTAATCTAAAGGTGTTTAATTTTGGCAAGAAACATTTTTAGCAGTTTTCCCCACTTCTTGTCCAACCCCTTCCAAGTTTTTAATTTTTCGCCTTGTTATTGGCATTTTTCTTGGACCAGACAATTTAAAGAAAACAAATTGATCCACTTTACGGCACCACACTATATACTACACAAGCCTACGATCGATAGGGACACCTCACAGCCCACATAAGAACACACACGACACGTCATTCACACGTGTCCACCTCGAACCACACGTCACCCCCTCTCTCTAACCATTATATAATGCTTCCTCTATTTCTTCCTTCAATTATTCAATCTCACTTTTCTTGTTGTATAATTACCATCATAATCTTTGGCAAAAAAATTGCCATCATAATCATCATATTCTTCTTCGCCAATCATCTCCACACAACACACGGATACACTTTGGATTTCTCTACTTCTTTAGTTTCATTGCCTTTGTCTTTTATCGAGCTCGTTTGTTTTTAACAATGGTAGCTTTGGTTTCTCAAGAAAATGCTGTTGCTTTGGTTTCTCGCACTGGCAGGCAATTGCAACGTTACAGAAAAGGCCGTCGTCAAGTTGTTGGGTTAGTCTCTTTCTCAAATTCTTAATATCTCTACACTCAATCTTCAATTCCACTTTCAGTTCCATGCTTTAACCAGAGAAAGACATATTTAGTTTCTTTTTGTAAAACACAACATCTTTGGTTTCTTTACCATTTTGTTAATATACATATAAAAAAAGAACACGTAAGAAAATGAAGGAATGAGTCGAATGATTATATATATAGCTAATGTGTATTATTTACTATGTAATCTTGCAGGTGTATACCGTACAGATATAAATTTGGGCGAGAAGATTGTTTGAAGGAGTCAGAAGAGTTAGAGTTAGAAGTTCTAGTGATCAGTTCACAAAAGGGAAACGGAATGCTATTTCCAAAGGTAAGGGAAATATGAGTCAATAAAAGAGGCGCAACAAAATAGTAGTAGTTTTTATTGTATGATTTAAAAATATTGACTTTCGTTGACCAAAATCAGGGAGGCTGGGAACTAGACGAATCCAAAAAGGAGGCAGCTTTGAGAGAGACCATAGAAGAAGCTGGTGTGCGAGGCATTGTTGAGGTAACCCACTTGCTCTAAACTAATCATTTGTGTGATATTATCCATTAAGGGCCCCTTTGGTACAAGAGGAAGGGAGGGTGGAAAATCCACTTGCTCCAATCTAAACATGGGTGGAAAAATGTTTGTAACTCAAATTAATTAATAAAAATCTAAGAAGTGGGGTGAAAAGTCCTGTATTTATTACTCTTTAATTTACATTTTATCTTTCTTATTGTAACCCCACTCTGTCATTTTTTAAAATTCAATTTGTAAAACTTTTCTTCCTTCCCTCCTCTTCAAATCATCACTTGTACCAAACAAATTAAAGTATTAACAAACTGAAATGCTTTTTGGCTTTGTCATGATGTTTGGAGCAGGGTAAATTGGGAAAATGGAGTTTCAAGAGCAAAACTCATGATTCATTCTATGAAGGTTACATGTTCCCTCTTCTTGTTCAAGAACAACTCGATTTCTGGCCAGAGCAAAACTTCCGTGAAAGAATATGGGTATGAACTAGGAACACTTTATTTCAGTGGAAAATGAATAAATGCAATTACTAATGGGAATTAGACAAATTTTTATTAGTTTTTTCTTGAGACATTGCAATAGTTCTCTCTAATTTCAATTATAAATTTTTATGAACTAATGTGAATGAGACAAAATTTGAATGGATTTGTTGTGCTTTTTTGTAGATGAGTGTGGCAGAGGCAAGGCAAGTTTGTAGGCATTGGTGGATGAAAGATGCATTAGACAGACTCGTGAATCGTCTAATGGCTCCAAGACAATTCAAATCTGAATTGTAAATAAGTTGGTGGAAGAACAGATTGAGCTGCCTTTTTTGGCTTTTGTTTCCAAGGGAAATAACTGCGGCATCTAGTAGGGGAGAGAATTGTCAATTCAATTTGTATAACAAACATGGAATTTTAAATTCAATGTACCTGTGGCCAAGTTACTGTTAATCAAGACACTTGCTTTATTCTTTCTTGAGTTTTAAGTTCCAAAATGTGTGCATGAAAAGAAAACCCAAAAATTGTTGACGGCATTGTAATTGACATGTATGAAGTGGTTGGACTTTTTTTTAATCATGGACGATATACCGGCTCGCTCACATACTATGATGTCGCAAAAGCATTGAAAAATTAGTTGGAATTTAGACACCTTTTAAACTCATTGGTTTCGTTATACTTATACATCACAAAACTTCTTTTACAACTTGAGGGGCCTCTCAGGGTCGTTCTACATGCAACTAAAAGTTGAAAATATTAAGACAATAAAAACCGTGAAACTTGATTTAGGGCATCAACAGATCAAATTTTCGTGGATAAACATTTAAAAATGCTTTCTTCCAAATCATACAAAATTTTGAGGATGTTGGAGGTGCTATTCAACCAGCTCTTCAGTTCTCTTAGTTATTGCTTTGTTTAATCATATTGTGTATATAATATGTTTAGTTCAAAAGTCAATTTTTTACAAGCCAGACACAACTACTCTTCAGTAGGTCAAGTAGTGGAAAAAGGTGAGTGATGGCGATAGGGGTTTTCTGGATGGTTTATCGCACGCACATACTCCCTACAAAAATATTTTTCTGTTATTTTTTTGTTCAAAATACATACCTCAAAATTAGACCCTTATCTTATTTGCTTATTGTACATCAAAATACCACATGACACTCACAGGCGGTATATTAGCTTTTAGGAGAAATTGCTCTCTGCTTCTCAAATAAAGATATTGAAAATAACTTGAAGTACTAAATATAGCCATTTAGTTTTCAGTCTTAATTAATTTTAGGCTAAAAGATACTTTTAGTCCTTTATATTTGCATCGAGTTTTAATTTAGTCATTTATGTTTGAAAAGTACACTCTTAGTCTGTTAACATCGTTAGTTTCGTTTAAATTTAAAGGATTATTTCATAATTAAATTAGGGAGAAATGATTAATTTTGAAAATATAAGATTAATCACACTAAAATATTTTAATCTAAGCATTTTTTCAATATTTAATAACCATTTAAAATATTAAGTTAACAATTTTCGATATGTGAAACAAACCATGTTGACAAGAAATGACTAAAAGTGTACTTTCTACACATAAAAGACTAAATTGAAATTTGATGCAAACATAAGAGATCAAAAATATATTTTATCCTTAATTTTATAAAATAGCAGTAGTTTATTTGTTAATTAATCTTAATTAATAGTACTTCTGTAATGATGGGTTTGAAGAAGTTCTGATTAAATAAAAGTGAAGGCCCAACCATCATTGTCAAGTACTATGGGCTTTATGTACTTTTGTTTTCATAAGGCCTTAGGTTATAGGCCTCCTTTTCAGACTCACAAGCAATTTGTTTGCTTTCTAGCCTCTACTTCTAGCCTACCCCGCATCTTTTTGTCTTTAATAATGCTCCTCATACTGTAAAAGACTATTTTAACATGCTATTTTTTACTGAATTGAGATGTATTATTGAGACCAATTTTTTTAAAAAAATTATTCAACATATCTTGAAATTTAATTACTTTTCAATTGTATTTATATTTGATATTTATAATTTTTACAAATGTAGCTAGCTACATAGAAAACGATAAATTGATACAATAAACATATATAATGAGGAGAAACTGAGAAAGAATCGGCCTTACATGACCGGAGTAGTATCATTGTGCTGTGCATATTGGAGGAATTGTGCCTTTTCATTTTTAAATAAGGAATGAGTCAGCTGGATCTTTTTTATACAAGCAAAAGAAAATTAACTGACTAGTTAGTCAGCGACCACTAAATGTTTACAATCATTATAAGCTTTGTACAATCATTCTGCAAATCAGAAAGCATATTATCAAGTGAACAAGAAATTAAATATGAGCATTGGATTTACACCTTTGAATTTCGTATATGTAGATAAAATTATTTTGACCTTTTAGGCTCACATTTTTTTAAAATTAGAAAGCAAATTAATGCCTGGCAAAAACAAATAAAGCATATTAATTAATGAGTAACTTTGATATTGCCCAAACATAGTGTGGGCTGGCCTATGAGATGTGGGGGACAATAAGGCCAACATAAAGCGCAACATACATATTACAAAGACAAGGCATCATAAATTCATCAAGCCAAAACCGAAAGTAACACTTTCTTCTGTCTATCTCTCACTGTTCTTTTGACCCACAAGCTCACAATTCTGTCTATCCCTCACTGTGCTGTTGAATATGGCTAATCATCCACATGTAATAATAGACCAACAGAAAAAAAAATGTGATAAGAGAAAATGAAGCATCAAATTTGACCACATACAAGTCTGATCTTTATATGATATCTTGTGAGGCCATAATCTCTGCGCATTAAAATCCATTCTCTTCTCCTTCAACATGTGTACCTTTATCATATTCCCATCACGTAACCATGGCCTTTTAAATTTCCAATAGTTTTCAGAAACAGTATAAAGTAAAGTTTTTTCTTTTGTACATTTTCTGATGATTTGGATGCATAATGTTGACAAAGATGAAGAAAACAATGAGGCTTTGATTAATCATCAAATGAGAATAAATAAACCCTATTAAGGGTGACCAAAAAAACTTTCAACAACTTCTTCACCTGCCGGGTTATACTGCATATATCTGACCTTTCCCTAGAGTCCACTTGATAGAAGTCTTGTGTATTAGGCTTCCCTTTGAATAGTAAACAACAAAACCGTAAACCATATATAGGACTCAAGAGGTGAAGTTAAAATATCTTCATAAGTTATAAGGTTTATTCATCACGTTTAAGTAAGGCCAGGGTTGATTAGAGTTAAACCCAAATGGGCTAATAAAACTTTTGCATAAACTTGTTGCTTCATTAATGAAGCTGTTTTTCTTCATATTTCTTCTTAGTTTCTAGTCAGAAGCTCACTAGATCTCACGCACGCACGCACGCACGCACATGATGATCCATTGAGGTACAGGTTTGGAGGGGAAGGGGGGGGGACCATATATAACTTTCAAGAATGGAAGAAAATAGTAGGATTCAGCAGTGAAAAAGATGGTTTGTGGCTTAAACTTCAGCTATAAGCATTCCCGTGACCAAATGCTTTTGTTTCTAGTAAAAGATTTGGAGCCCTCACATTTCTTGATGTTCAAGCTAAGTTCACATGAGAGAAAGACCCAAAGAAACCAAGTTGAAGGGTGAATCAGTTGAATTGTGATTTTCTCTCTGATATTGAAACAATAAGTCTGCACATAAATAAAATAAGGCCATATAAGTGATGATGTAAGGTTGGTTGAGTAGGACTGGAAAATCAACAATTTGTTAGAGTTCTTAAAGGTGACTAAGGTGGCATGGAGAGTAGGCGTAGTGCGCTACCACAGTTGTATTTTTCTGTCCTCTTCCCAAAAGTGTATCAAAGTCTCTCACCATTTTGCTTGCTTTATTAGTCCATATATAGATTCCTTGTTCTAATTATTGAGCTGATGATAAGTGTTTCGTATTTATAAATACTTTTTTTTTTCAAATTAAGGCTCTGCTGAGTTGTGTAGATTCATGAACTTTGCATGGCATAGCCAAATATATTCTGATCTATCACTTGATGGAGTTTGTGCATTTTGAGGTCTTTGGACTCTACATTTACAGTCTGGGCAAAATTTGCTTGGACAATTTATAAACTTTTCTAGGCAAATTATTGGAAAAAAGTTTATGTGTATAAAATTTGGTGTGTGTGTGTGTGTGTATATATATATATATATATATATATATTAGGATTGATTTTCCATCAAAATAGTTTAAAGCAAGCCTTCAATTCAGACATGTGAGACTTAATATATATTCTACTTGATAGGCTTCATTACCATAATCTTCTATTTTCATTTTCTTTCTCCTCGAATCCCTAGCTATTACTTTTTCTTCCTTTTGTTTTTGTAACAATCTTCATATGTATGTTTCCTCATTTCTTTTTTTGGATCGAGTGACTCATTAATATTATATTTGGTGTATAATAAACTCAGTAGATATAGTGGGTCAATCTTTCTAGTATAATTATGGGCTCTTCAAATCACTTTGGATTTAAGGCTAATTAATCATCTTTACACATAGAGCTTAAAGGGTTTTTGATTTTCTTAACAAGTTTGTTTCTCAATACTTGAACTTGTGTTCTTCATCTTATTGGGTGAAATTGTTTACCACCTCAACCAACAACTTGTTGACTAAACTTGTATTTCTATCAAAGTTTTCACTAATTTGATATGAGTTAGTAAAAATGTTTGTGTGATATTAAATCATCTTTTAACTACTCACTCACTTAATGTATTCTAATAATATGGAAAAAAATTTATCATAGGATTCGCGTTCCATGTCCTATCCACCGCCCAAAAAAAGGAGATGATAAGTTTGGGCCAATGTGGCATGCCTCTGCTCTTAAACCAGAACTTTTGATGTTTTCATTTAACTTGCATAAAAGTTTTTTGCCTCTCTTTTCATGCCTTATAAAAGTTGTTTTGATATGGTCTCAAAAAAATTAAAATTAAGAAAAAGCTGTTTTACCACTCTCAAGAACCTTAATCATCCAAAGGTAGGTCGTAAAGTCTCTTTCTCAGAATAATATATATTCAATGGCCAATATGATCAGATGTCATAAGGTTAGAAAGAGATGGATATCTCTAGATTTGCATTACATTGTGGAGCATGCTGCAAAGAGAACAGATACAGCAGAGGTTTACTATTGGTTGCCTTCTTACTTTTCTAAGTTTATCTTAATCGCCAAGGTTTTAAGTTTTCCATTCAGTTATAAAATTCTATTTTATAATTCATATATACCGCATGGAAATATATCAACAACATTAAGCTTTATTCCTTGTCCTTGCACTGCCATCATCACTTCTGGTTCAAAATAATACACACGCTCACTAGAGTATGTACTTTTGCCTTTTTTTTTTCAAAAGAAGTACAGTAATTAGTTCTTGAAAGTAACATTTACCTAAAACTACTCCATATGTAATTGGAGTCATACTGTACTAATACTCCTATTATAAAGTCAATAAATCTCTTACTGTAATTTTATACATCACAAAGATTATAATTTCAAAATGTTACCTAAAAGCAAATCCTAAACCACTGAATCAAGTATATTCGATTTAGTCGGTTGCCAATAGGCAACGGACTACTGGACAATATTTAACAAAAAAAAAGTATTTTAAATATGATTCTTGTATTAATGTTTTATAGGGAATTGGATTGAATGAGGCAATTAATTTCAAATTAAATAAGTCCTATATATCAAATGAAAAGCCATAAGTGACATGTCATTAATTAGCACCTGTTTAAATATCAGTTGTCTTCATTAATACTCCCTCCGGTCCCTAATGTAAGAGCTAGCAGTCAAAAAACGCTTCTTAAGAAAACATGTGAATGTTAGTTGAGTGTCTGGAGTTAATGCTTCTTTTCCAAAATTGCCCATATTTATTATGGTACTTTTAAGAGAGAGAAATACATAAGCTGATAAGCATAAATAAATATGAAAGAGAGTTAGGGGTAAAGTAGGAAAAAATGCACTAAATGAGGAGAGAATATGGGGTGAGCTCTTACATTAGGGACCAAAACCATTCAAATTTTGGGCTCTTACATTAGGGACCGGAGGGAGTACCTTAATGCAATTTTTGCTGGAATAAAAAGTAACGATAAAATCGGACTACCAACAAACAGTGGCTGAAAAAACAAGCAGGGGCTGTTAATAAGTCGTATTGAAACAGGATTTTTCCAGTTAAATACGATAGTTATTAGTCAAAAAAAAAAGTTAAATACGATAGTTCGGGTTCAATTACATGTGGATACGAAAACATCTTCAAGAAAATACTACCCATAATTGGATTTAGATAATATATACTGTAGTATTATTTTAGAGTATTTGAATGAACACGCACATAAATAACCATTGAACTCCAAACTGAATTCAAAAACCATCATTATACAAAAAGAAAGGAATTGAGACCCCACAATAATGTACATGTAAGTTACTTTTTTTTAATGATCTATAGCCATGGGATTTGTTATATAAGGCACCCCCTTAAACAAGTTCAGAGGTCCTTCTCCCCAATATCCCTCCATGAAATTTGCTTCCAACCTCACCATCCCACTCTCCTCTCTCTCCTACTCCCCTCCATTTTCATAGTTAATTAGTTCCCATCTACCCTACACATAATCACACTCTCAATAACACATAAACCTAATTAAATGGCCCAAAGTACAATCCCTTCATTCCTCATGATTATTATTCTTACTATACTCTTCTTTCTATCAAACTCTTTAGTAGTTTCAGCGTCCACAGACTCATTCCTCTATGGTGGTTGCACCCAACAACAATTTACTCCCAGCTCAGCCTATGAGTCAAACCTTGACTCACTACTAACATCACTAGTCAACTCAGCCACTTTCTACTCCTCCTACAACAACTTCACCATCATTGCCTCCAACGCCCCCGACGTTGTCTACGGCCTCTACCAATGCCGCGGCGACCTCTCCATGCCGGACTGCGCCGCGTGTGTTGCACGCGCCGTCACACGTGCCAGCACCTTATGTGAGCAACGTTGTGGGAGCGCCGTACAACTTGAAGGTTGTTACGTTAAATATGACAATGCAACTTTTCTAGGCGTGGAGGATAAAACGGTAGTTTTAAAGAAATGTGGGCCCTCTGTTGGGTATAACTCAGATGCTATGGCTAGTAGGGATGCGGTTTTGAGTGGGCTTGCGGGCTCGGGCGGCCCATTTAGGATTGGTGGGTCGGGTAAGGTTAGGGGGATGGCCCAGTGTGTGGGGGATTTGAGCTCTGGGGAGTGTCAAGATTGTTTGGGGGAGGCGATCGGACGGCTGAGAAATGATTGTGGGACTGCGGATTATGGGGATATGTTCTTAGCTAAGTGTTATGCGAGGTATTCTACTGGTGGGTCCCACGGGTTCTCCAAGGCCCATGGTAAGGCCCATTTCATCATGCTTCAACTCCAAGTCTTCTTCTTGTTCTTCCC
The DNA here is from genome assembly GCA_029929735.1 of Mimosa pudica. Lineage (NCBI taxonomy): Eukaryota > Viridiplantae > Streptophyta > Magnoliopsida > Fabales > Fabaceae > Mimosa > Mimosa pudica. The sequence continues at coordinate 11,733,231 of JAKELP010000004.1, read as the reverse complement.
ATTCCTCTTGGTTTGATCCACCAAAACTTATTGTGGGTGTGGTGTGAAATATGATGTGAGGATGGAGTTATTATGCTTTTGTATTGGTGTAAAAATAAAAGATACAAAAGTAAAATCTGTATAGAATTTTGAGTGTAACAACACCAAAAGCAAATGAACTGCTTGTGTCAGTTTTTTTTTTAAAAAATAGGGCAGCAACATTAATAACTTGATGTTATATTTAACATTCGTGATCTTTTACTTATCGAAAAACTATTAGAGCAGACTTTGAGCAATCATCCGAATATTATCGATTTTTTCTTTCATTTCGTTGTATTTTATGAAGAAAATGGACTCTTGCCATAGTAATCGTTTGAGCGATTTATAAAGATAGATGATTATGTTAACTTGGTGCAGAGAAATCAAATGGGGAAGGAGAGAAGACATTTGCCATAATCATAGGATTGTTAGCAGGAGTTGCCATACTTATCATCTTTCTTGCTTTCTTGAGGAAACTTTGTGAAGATCGTGGTAATTTCTAATCCCTCATTTTTCAATTTCTCTTCCTTTTTGATGCTATGAGATTTCTAATAGGATTGAGCCCCTTGATTTCTTAAAATTGATAAACTTTTTATGCCACTAAATTATGATACTACAGGCTCTTCCCTCTGTTTTTTAGACCAAGAGAGTGTGAAAATAGTACAATATTAATATTATATTAAAATGGCATTTTTTGTTTTGTTGGTTTGATAATTTCCGATGCAGGTAAGTGATATAAAGCAGTAATCAAATATTGTCAACCTGCCAGATTATCAGCCTATCTCCTCCATTAGCTTGCTTTTGGTTGCTCCCTTAATTTTTTTCTATTTTTTTTGCCAGAGCTTCCTTTTTTTTTTCTATTACTTGAGACAATTTGTTTTTTTACACTTTTTTTAAAAAAAGATTTCATAGGGAGATTAAAGAGATCATGGAGACACTTATTGCAATGGTTGCAAGAGGGGGAGGGGGATAATATCAAAAGATTCTATAATTTGCCATCCCACTTTGTCAAAGTGGAGTGTTATCTTTGTGTATTATATATATTTTTATTCTTTAATTGTAAAGCTGAATGAAGCTTTGAAAGGCATAATATTCTCTCTTTATCGTGTATCATTGGTATATGCACCCCCCTTTTCATCTTTTTGGGACACTGAATTTTCATTTGATTCTCCTTTTGCTTTACAAATACTACTGCTTTATCTAATGCTTCTTTTTGTTTTTTTTAATTAATTTTCTTGTGTTTTTTTTGTTTAACAGTGTTCATTATTGATCTTTTTTTTTTAATTACAAGTGTTCATTATTGATCTTCGGTACACCTAATTGCTATGTTTTGAATTAATAGTTATTTTCAAAAAGAGAAAAGCATGCAATTTCATTATCCACCATTGATGAATTTAAAGAAAGCAATTTCTGATTATATCAGAAATTTATATATATTTTATTTGAGTAAAATAGAATTTGTAAAATTTGTATTAGACTAAAATTTTTTGAAGTAATAATAATACATAGTCGGTCAAAAAAAAGGAGTATTCAACTATTCATGTGCACTAGCATCTATTTAACCAAGAAGTAATCAATCCAAGCCAGAAGTAATCAAATCCAAGCCTCAAGGAAAGATCGAAATCACATTTGAAAATCATCCTATAAAAATCCAAACCAATCTAAATTCAAGTTAGTTAATAATATAAAATATTAGGCACTTTTCAAAAGTTATTGTATACATGTACGAAATGTATATACTAAGGTAGTAGTTTTTAAACACACACACAACACAACACAACACAACACACGCGCCTATCAAATTTTCTCGTACATTATCAGGATTGCCTTTGGATTATAAGCCTTCGTCTTCACTGTGAATACTTTCCCCTTGCACAATCATCATGATTACTTAAACGGGGATTTGCAGTTTAGTCCCTGATGAGGGAAATTAATACTGGAAGGTCTCAATACATTCCAAAATAATTATAAAGTCCCAGGGGCCCTTTCCTGCAATTGTTTGCTTAACTTCAATGACCATTTTGCCCTCATTAAAGATGGTTGTCATCTCACTGGTCCCTATAGGGGGACTATGCTTTCATCTTATGAGGGCAAAATGGTCATTGAAGATAAGCAAACAATTGCAGGAAAGGACCCCTGGGACTTTATAATTATTTTGGAATGTATTGGGACCTTCCAGTATTAATTTCCCTTACCAGGGACTAAACTGCAAATTTCCCTTACTTAAAAGTCTTGAACTACATAGTTATTTAGATTTTCTTTTTAGCCAAGAGGAGGTGTGCTGGTTGGTCAAGAAAAAAGAGGTGTGCTGTGAAAATGATAATTTTGTTTTGAGATGGTCAAATATAAGTACCTAAAGAAACCTCATTAACCTAGTGGTTGGCGTGTGGGTAACAAATATTCTGATCCCTTAAATAAGTGGTTGAAAGTTCGATCCTCAACTCTTATAAATGGAATAAACTCACAGGCCAACTGTATTCCCTATATGAGACTTCAGATTAGTAAGAGATCAGTCCCATTAACAACATGCAAGGATACTTTTGGTTTAACAAAAAAAAAAGAAACCTCATTACCCATCCTAATAGGTTGGTGTAAGTGACAAGTACTCTCGTCTTTTAAACAAGTGATTGAGGTTCAATCTCCAACTCTTACTAATGGTGCAAACTCATATGTCAGTTGTATATAAAAGAAAAATTGGTAAAAATGTGTCTTCCCTCTATTTTAATACCATACTTAAATTTGTCTCTTTATTTTACATTACTAACATCTTTTTTCAATCTTTTAACACTAATATAGTGAAGCCATGTAATAGTTGCTCTTCCTTTTTTGTTATTTCGAAAAGCAAAACATAATATGTTAGTATTTGTGAATATTTTGTTGATATTTTTTTGTTCTAGCGTCAGCAATTTTTTTTTTGTTAACGATAATTAACTAATAATCTCAACGTCAAAACACTAAAAAATATTATAATCAATTAACCAAAATAAACTCGTGTAGCATTAATTAGAACACTTTTGCTATGATTCTAATTGTCATTCTACCGTCATTTATTTTCAACTAATCTTAAATCCTACCTAACTAACTTATCTTTCATAGAACAAGCTCCGGAATGTCTTTAGTGCAGGGTATGCGCAACAGAATAACACGATGTATGGAAAGCATCAACATACTTTTTTTTTGGTAATACAAGCATCAACATAATTTTTGCCGCCGACACTAATGTAACTTCGTTGTGTGTCGTCCAATCAAACTATGAATTTAAATCGGCATTGATTGTTAGTGCTTAGTGGATAACAAAGCGAAACAGGACATTCTAATTGACTCCACTTATGATTCCATATGTTCATCACAATCATGGGACTGTTTCTTGTTTTACTTTTGTTTACCTTTTCTCCTTTCCTCTTTTTCTGTCTTTTATGGAACCTTGCTTGGCGTCCAGATGGATGCCATTCCGTGCTTCACAATTAAGCAATCACTCATTTTTTATGTTTCAATATAATTATATTGTTATCACTACGTTAATTATTATTCTCCCCCCAAAACTGCAAACTGACAACCCAGGCAATTAAGTATTCTCTTTTCCAAGAGAGAAAATGATCCCTTTTGTGTTTTGGATGACGTGAAAAAAGTTTCTTCTTTGCTAAAATTATGCGAAAAATGTTAACATAATGGAAGCTTTGACATTTTTTTATAGTAATTCAGACAAATTTTCTTCCTTTCGTCCTTCATCTTCCCATAGTAACTAGTATCAGCAAGGTTTTAATTGGAAGGGGCAAAAATGTATTTTTAACTCTGAAAATAATATAAAAAAGGTTCCATAAAACTATAAGTTAACATCGAGCACCGATTGCATCATTTTTACACCGGGTAACAAAGTTAGATATTATTTAGGGCGAAGGCCCAAAAATGATACATAACTATTGGCCAAGGAACAAAAGTAATACATAACTATTCCGAGGTACATCAATGATACCTAACTTTTACTTGGGATCAAAAATGATATTTTCACTAATATGACAATAAAATTGGACATGAAAAGTCCAAAATGCCCTAATAAATAAAATAAAGGGCGAAGACTCAAAAATGATACATAACTATTGGCCAAGGAACAAAAGTAATACATAACTATTCTGAGGTACATGAAAAGTCCAAAATGCCCTAATAAATAAAATAAAATAAAACATAGAGTTAGTCCCTATAGTTTTAAAGCTAAGGTTTTAGTCCCTATAGTTTCCTCCATTTAATAGAGTTAGTCCCTATAATTTTAAAAGGACCAACATATGGCATTAAAAGAGTTAAATATGATTACGGCGTGACACTAATTCTGTTAGTTTTTGTCATGTGGCTTATGACTGGAGAGTATGAGTTGGAAATAATTTTTTAAGGTGGATAAATGATTTTATTTATTAAGGAATATATTAAAAAAATAGAAGTCATCTCTGTCACAAACCAAACTGGACGGAGAGGAGGAATTAGGGGAAGACGAAGAAGACATAGCTGGAGTAGTGGAAGGGGTGGGGGCAGCGGCAGCGGGCCTTCTCGCTGGGGTGGGAGAAGGGGAATTTGGTCTAGTCGTGGCTGCGGCTTCACCTTGGGCTTCACCGTTCTCTGTCACCATATGTCGCTGCCGGTTTATAAGAGAGGAAGAGAAAAGATGATGGGATGAAAGAGAGAGAGAGAGAGAGTAAGAGATGTGGTGAAAAGATCTTTATTAGGAAGAGCAAACTGACCAGATTGATATCAAAAGCCAAGCCACCAAGAAGTAACATTTTTTATATTAAAGTTCTCAATTTGAGCACCAAACTTACAGCAGAACCACACCAGTTGGCTTAACCCTATGTTTTATTTTATTTTATTTATTAGGGCATTTTGGACTTTTCATGTACCTCAGAATAGTTATGTATTACTTTTGTTCCTTGACCAATAGTTATGTATCATTTTTGGGCTTTTGCCCTTTATTTTATTTATTAGGGCATTTTGGACTTTTCATATCCAATTTTATTGTCATATTAGTGAAAATATCATTTTTGATCCCAAGTAAAAGTTAGGTATCATTGATGTACCTCAGAATAGTTATGTATTACTTTTATTCCTTGGCCAATAGTTATGTATCATTTTTGGGCCTTCGCCCTATTATTTATGCAGCGCAAAATAGTCATTTATTAGTTTTGCCCAAACTAAAATTATTAATTATCAGATAAGCACTTTTGCCCAATTTATTTTGTTGAAGCTATAAACCTACAATAGAAGGTGCTAATATACAAACATCGGTCTGGAATTTGTAAATTAAGCCTCTTGGTAATACATGAACATTTATTTTATGTTTAATTGATTCCTTATTGTTTTATGTTTAAATTAAGAGGTTTGTTCTGTTTCCTTCTATCACCCTCTTGTGGGTGACAACGTCGTGAAGTATAGATTTATACTTCGTAGTGACGTATCTTTTATGGAGCTCCTTGCAGATTATGAGTCTGCTTTAACCATGTCTATTGGCTGTCACCTCTTCAATCGATTCTACCATCTACTACAGATTGCTCTATCTCAAATGGAGTTGGTTGACGCTAGTTGTTTCTGATTCCAATTTTATTATGCTTGCTTATTCTCTAACTTTCTCTGGTTTTGTGTTTCAGCATGTACTTTCTCTGCTTTCTCTTATATAGCTATATAAGAGAGTCTCAGTTTGTAATCATTTTAATTTTAATGAAATTGTCTTTTTATCCAAAAAAAATTAAGAGGTTTGTTCATGATTGAATAATGATTATTAATGGCACCGCCACTGCAATTTAACCACGTCAGTGGCATCATGACAGGAATATAACAGAAACAATATGCGGATTTAACGTCAAACTCTACGAAAATCACCCTGCTTTAGTTGATTATTTTGGCTGAAATTCCAGTGATATGCAAGGAAATTATGAGATCATTTTAAAATGCATGATAACAATATTTATGAAAGTGTACATATTTACTTAACTTTGAAACTATGTGCCATGATACCAACACATTGGTCCAGCGATGAACCACAAAGCCAAAAATTAAATAAACATGATATAGACTATAGAGACACTTAACGTCAGAGACACTAATTGGCAAAAAAAAACATCAGAGACACTTAGTGTCACTTTAGTGTCAGTTACTATGGAAAAAACTGAGACATGGAAATTTTGAGAATTTCAAAACAAAGAGTGAAAGTTCGTGCATTATCTTTGTATCACATTTTTTGTTGGCGTATAGTACTGAAAAGGAGTTAGAAAATACTGAGCCATTTTTTTAATAAAAGGCAAAATGATATCAAATAATGTCTAGCTACTACAAAGATTTACCAATATCCACATAGTTGATCTATATGTTGATTATTGCAAAAGAGATTCTGACAAAAAAAAAGATTATTGCAAAAGAGAAACAAAAGTTCTGCACATAGTTGATCTTGGGCAAATGAGTTTCAACAAAGAGATCAGGGATTGAAGTGAGAAGGTGGTGAAGAGGAATAAACCCTCCTTGTTTGGCGCAGAGAAGATTTTAAAGAGAAGTTTCCTCATGCAGAATGGGTGTGAGAATAGAGAAGATGTATGAGAATTTAGAAGTAGAGGTAAAATAAGAAGACAGAAAAGTGAGAGAATAGAGAGGCAAAATAAGAAGAGAGAATTTAGAAAGAAGAGATCAAGAGAGGAAGACAACAACTCAATATCATATTATTCAATTCATAAAAGTCTACATAGCAAATAGTTGAGGGACTATATATAGGCCTCAACCTAAACCCTAAACCCTAATGATAGAATACTTAAGAATATAAATCATACTTAAAGCTAATTGATAACAACTAATTCAAAATTAAAATAGAACAATCTAGAAATACTAATTGATAATAATCAAATCCTAATATGATAATCTTCAAATCTCTTTGGAAACTTTCTGATTCTTTTGTAATTCCCATCATTTCCTCTCTCTTGTTTGACAATCTCATATAGAGGTATACTTCTCCATTTGAATTTTAGAGTGAAGTTTTCTCTATCAAATTTGTAAAGCTCAAGCCGAAATATACATCTCATTTTCAACCTCTTTTTAAGTGGTAATAGTAGTTGAGCATCTTCATCCCTTCTTTCTTCTTGACGAGTAGGATCAGAATCTTGAAAATTGTTACTTCTCAGTTTCAATCTCTTTTTATATGGTAATAGTCGTTGAGCATCTTCATACTCTCTTTGAGGAGGATCATACTCTCTTTTTTCTTGAGGAGGAGGAGGAGGAGGTACATCAACATAACCAAGCTGAAACTCAGACCCAATCAGCTCGAGATTTTTAGAAGCGTCAACAACATGAGTACTACGCCTTCCTCTTCTATTTTGTTTGTCCATGCTTGGTATTGGCCTTCCTCTTCTATTTTGTTTGCGCTGCCTTCCTCTTCTATTTTGTTTGCCCATGCTTGGTACTGAGACAATTTTATTAGTAATAAGTGTCAAGTGGTCTATTTATATGCTTATTATACATATGAATTTAAATTACATTTAAAATAAATAATAAAAAAATTCCTAAAAAATCTAATATAGCAAATATCTTGCTAATTTACTTACAGAAAAATAAATATTTGCTTAAATACCAAAAGTAATCCGTGCTTCTGTTATAAAAAAAGTAATCTGTGCTACAACAAAAACAAACAAAGAAATATTTGTTCAAACACAAAAAGACCCAAGAAAATATTTGCTTATAACTCAAAAAGTGTTTTAGCAATGCGAAATCAAAAAATCACTCACAACCCCAAAATCAAACCAACTATGATACCAATTGTTGTTTAAAACGAAAGAAAAAACGGAAACGAGTGAGAGATGCGGAGAGAACAACAAAAAGAGTCAGAATTTAATACAGAATTTCACGTCTCGTCATGACTATTATTCCTCTATCCCCATTATATTATAGTTGTAGATTTAATGAAATTTGTCTTTGGATACTTAGTCCACTGCTATTGGAGTGACTAATGAAAATAGGGGTAGACCTGTTTTTTTATGGAGGAATTAAGGGGACAAACAAGTCATTTTAGCTAAATTCACATTCAAATGTATACCCTACTTATTATTATGGAGGTTATGATAATCAAGGCAAACATAACAGAGGAATGGTTGCTCAGGGTGTATATGGTAATACTAACTCTTATATTTTAGAGGAACTAGCATATGAAGTGTATTTCTGCTCCAGGTGTGTAAAATGTGGACAAATACAATGCAAGTACTCATATATAACATAGAGGATATCTTCAGTCCATTCATCAGTGTTCATGAATAATGGAAATATTAATTAACATGTTAGAGTTATTCGATTAATGGGTCTAAGAAAAATAGAGGTTATGCTAATGAAAATAGGGGTAGACCTGTTTTTTTATGGAGGAATTAAGGGGACAAGCAAGTCATTTTACCTAAATTCACATTCAAATGTGTACCATGCTTATTATTATGGAGGTTATGCTAATCAAGGCAAACATAACAGAGGAATGGTTGCTCAGGGTGTATATGGAAATACTAACTCTTATATGTTAGAGGAACTAGCATATGAAGTGTATTTCTGCTCCAGGTGTGCAAAATGTGGACAAATACAACAATGCAAGTGCTCATATATAATAGGGTAAAGGTGCAAAAATGGGTTCAAACTATTACGCCAGGAGCACATAGGGGTAACAAGTATTTCCGGGCTCAATTATGGGACTGAAGAATAAATATTGGTGCAATATAGGGAACGCCGTTTATGTTGACCGACGTTGACCGTTAAACGATGACGTGGCGAGGAAAATGATTTTTTGCTGACGTGGCACACTTGTGTGGCATTTTTTGCTGATGTGGAATTCTTATGTGGCAATTTTTTTTGCCGACGTGGCGCGCTTATGTGGCACTTTTTCTGACGTGGCACGCTTATGTGGCGTGCCACGTCAGCAACAAAATCATTTCCCCCCCCCCCCCGCGTCAGCTTTTAACGGTCAACGTCGGTCAACATAAACGGCGTTCCCTATATTGCACTAATATTAATTCTTCAGTCCCAGAATTGAGCCCGGAAAGACATGTTACCCCTATGTGCTCCTGGCGTAATAGTTTGAACCTATTTTTGCACCTTTACCCTATATAATATAGAAGTATCTTCAGCCCATTCATCAGTGTTCATAAATAATGGAAATACAAATTAACATGTTAGAGTTATTCGATTAATGGGTCCAAGAAGAAAAGAGGAAAAATGAAAAAAAGAAGAAGAAAAAAGAACAATAGGAGAAAAAAGAAGAGAAGAAATATTTGTATATCTGAAGTCTTTGAGACTCGAGAAAAAGTACAAGCTTAGGCAGATATGAAGACTCCTCAGACTCTAAAAAAAGAATACAAGCTCAAGCAAAGAAAGAAGAAGAAGAAGAAAAGGAATATTTATAGATCTCAAATGGACTCAAGAAAAAGAACAAGCCCAAACAAAGAAAAAAAAAACAAAAAAAAAGTGAAAAAAAATAGTAGGGTGATATAAGAGAATTAAGAATTTTTAGGTCCTACCATATGAGAGAAAAAATTCCGGATTTTTTTTCACCTTTAAAAAAAATCCGGATTAAATACATCAAAAGAATTAAGTGTTTCAAAAAAATGGTACAACCATAGTAACAACAAAATGAATTAAAAACAGTTTAGCAAGCAAAATGGTTTTTCTTTACAGGCGCCACATTTTTCTTGTGGTTTTCCGATTATTTCTTTGCATTAATTGAATGGGCCCGATTATAGCACCTTGTAGTTATATAATTATATCTTCGCCAAGTAAAATTATATTGTCTTTTAAAAATATACCAATAAATTAGGTCAACACATACAATCAGATAGACATATATAATTAATTAGGGATATAATAATACACACACATACACACCGGTTCCGATTCTCTCTCATCTTTCTCTCCTTATCCCTCATAATCACTCATTTTGTCTATTGAAATTCATCTAAGAGTTCATAATTTGCCACTTGTACCATTAAAAATAAAAAAAATGTATTATAATATAAAATAAATCAAGAAATTTTATTTTTTTTTTAATTTTGAAAATTTTTAACATAAAAAATTTCAATTAACAAAACGAAAATAGGAGAGAAATGGAGAGATAACGAAAAAGAGCCAAAAATTAATGAAGAATTTCACTTCGTTCTCCATTTATTTGATTGCCGTTCCGACATCACCAAATACTATCATTGTAAATTTAATTTAAAGTTTATCTTTAACACTGTTATCAGAGTGATTAAATATGAAAATAGGGGTGGACCCGCTTTTTCTGCTATTGCCATTAAAGGGAGAAGCAAGTCACTTTATCCAAATTCACATTCATGTGCATACACAACTTATTATTATGGAGGTTATGTTAACTGAGTCAACCATAAAAGAGGGATAACTATTCAAGGTGTTTACGAATATACTGCTCTTATATATATGTATGGAGTGTATCTCCTATTTCTTTTCTAACCGTGCAAAATGATGGACAACTACAAAAGTACCCATATGTAACACAAATGGTATATTCAGCTCATTCATCAGTGGTAATGAATAAAGGAAATATGAATTAATATGGTATTAGAGTCATTTGATGGATGAGACCAAGGAAAAAGAAGAAAAACTGAAAAAAAATGAAAAGAAAGAAGAAGAAAAAAAAGGAAAAAAATGTTTATACCTGAGGCCCTTCAGACGTAAGAGAGAGTACAAGCTCAGGTAGATCTGAAGGTCTGTGAGACTCTTAAAAAGAAGAGTACAAGCCTAGGCAAATAATGAAGAAGGAAAAAAAAGAAAAAAATAAATATTTGTAGAGACATTCTTGCATAAACAACCCGGGGCACCACGTCAATTGTGGTCTAACCAATCACAGGTAACCTTTAAAATATTTTAAAATATTTTAATTTGACTTGACATCCTAAAAAAACTCAACTAACCTTTAAAATATTTTTATTTACACTATAAAATAAAAAACATTGAAAACATGATATTTAAATTTTTTAGTGATTAGTTCTTATTTTTAGGGTGCCACGTCAAATTAAAAATTACACGTAAGTCATGAATTAATTAGTAATACTGCATAAAATAGATAAATTAATTAGTAAAATATGGGTAATGGACCTAATCTGCCCCCGAAGTAACCACCAAGGAGCGCTGAGCACCCTGAACTAACAATAGGCCCGGATCTGCACTCCAAGTAACCAAGGTGTTTAAAAAATACCCCGGTTTGACGGTCAATGACGTTTGACCGTTAGTATGCTTATGTGGCAGCCACGCGGTTAAATTTTTTGCCACCTGTCGCCACGTAGGATGTGTTTATGTGGGGCCCACATATAATATAAAAATATACCCCACCTCACCTTCTCTCTCCTTCCCCTTCTCCTTCACTCCAATCCCTCCGTCCCCACTCTCCCTCCCTGCAACCTCCACCTCCGCCGCCCTCCTCCCTCACATCCAAAGCTTGCCTAAGCCACCACCGCCGCCACCAACTTCACTTGCTTCCATTTCAGCCAGTACCAAACCCCATCACATTCATACCACAATCTCCAAGCTCCAAGCTTGACGACCTTCCCGCCATCATTCTGATGAGGAGGATGATGAATTGGGTTCTCTTCATCATTCTGGTCATTCCTCTCCTTTGCATCATGATGCTAATTATATGGGTCATCATCATCAAGATCCTTCCTCTATGCATATGAGGTATGAATGTGGTTGATTTCAGCGTGAAGAGCAAGCTGGGCTGCCAAGTCCACACCCTCGCCAGCTCTCCTTCCTCGCCGGCGTCGACATCCCTCTCGGTGCCGCCCCGACGGCGTCGGGTCTGCCTTTTCTCTTTTCAACACTCCTCCCTTCAATTCCTTATCTCCCCAATTCATTTAGCAGCTAAAGTTTCAAACTTTAATCAATTTCTTAACTCCCTAATACATTTTTGAGCTAAAGTTTCAAACTTTAATCAATTTCTTGGATGCCTCATTTTGCTACCCCCATGTTTATGTCATCAACCACATATACCCCATGTTTCTTGGCGTCGGAGTTTTTGAAGTTGCCTTCGATCTTGCCTTGGAGGCGGAGGCCCTTGATGCTGAGGCCGCCCATGGACCATGGGAGGGGGCTATGAAGTGGTTGGGGGCAAGGGCAAAGGTGTGGAGGAGAAGGGGCGGCGCTGAAGGTGGGGCTGTGGAGGTGAAGGGGGTGGCGGGGCTGTGGGTGTGGCGGCGGGGGGGGGGGAGGTTGGAGCGTGTTTGGATGTGTGGAAGAGGAGGGAGGGAATTGTTTTTTATTATATGTGGGCCCCACATAAACATATCCTGCGTGGCGACAGGTGGCAAAAGTTTAACCACGTGGCGGCCACATAGGCATACTAACGGTCAAACGTTGTTGACCGTCCAATCGGGGTAGTTTTTAAACACATTGGTTACTTGGAGTGCAGATACGGGCCTGTTGTTAGTTCAGGGTGCTCAGCGCTCCTCGGTGGTTACTTGAGGGGCAGATTAGGTCCATTACCCTAGTAATATATATTATCAAACAAAATGTTATCTATAAGTAGGACATTCGCACTTCAGCTTGTCAACCGCATTAGTTGGTTTTGCTGTTGTGTTTGGTCCGAAAAATGTGTTAAAAAAAATGTTATCTATACATATTAATATGCTACTGATCATTACTATTATTATTATTTTTATTATATACGGACATTCAATATATTTCGTAAGTCATGAGTAATTAGGGATAATATAAAATTCAGATTCTATGAGTATATCCAAGACCCAGGTTAGATAGAAATTAGCCCATTAAACTGAACTACTTCTAATGATTAATTTTTCTCTGGATACTCATATTGATTCTTGAATTATCTTGGACCAGTGTCTTCTTATCACCGTCCATTCATTAAATAAGATCCCAGAACATTCTCGATAAATTTGATAACTCCTATAAATGCCTGAATCAAATATACATCTTATTTAGTGTTTGAGCTTATTATTCATCCTCCCTGGCAAGTCAACCATTTTGAGCTTTTTAGCAGGATTTAGCTATGGCTGATAGCTTATTGGGCTCTCCTTTCAGAAGATTTTTCTGGAGCACTCCCATTTCCAGAGAATGGTATAGATCAACGGCTCTCATGGATTGGCTCGAATCTCCTTCCGCTCACATCTTCAAAATTAACGTTCTAGGTAACTAACTACCAAACCATATCAATCTACATATATACCTTTCAATTTTACCCAATTTGTTACTTAAGCTTCAATTGGAAAAATTAAGGATCACTTAGTATATTATTTTCCTTAAAAATACTTTATTTTACTTGTAAACTATAGTTTATAGTATTCTATAATCTAATTACATGTAAAATATTCATGACTTAATGCTTTTGGTGTTAATTTCAAAAAGATCATATTGATCTTATATTGGGGGATATATAAGACACAATTGACTTCTTTTCGGGAAGAAATTAAAGAAGTTAAATGAATACTAAGTGATCTTAATGGTATTATCAGATTATATTAGCTTAGAAGTCAAATAAACTAATTTAGCTTATAATTTCAAGAAAGTCAATTTACGAGTTATTTAGTTTTCTTACTATTTTTTGAATAGAAGTCTTATTTGTATTTAGAATAAGAAGGATTACAATCTAGGTGGGTTTTGTATGGATTGAACAGAATTAATTGTGATTGTTTTTTTAATTTGAGATAGAGTTTACCAAAGATGAGATAAATGTGGAGATTGAAGATGGGAATATTTTTGCACAACAAAGGTGAAGGTGACTCCACTATACTCCAAACTTCGAGTTGTTCAACCACGGCATCCATTCAGGGCCGACTCTCTTGAGTTAGCTCTATCCTCTATCTCGAGTTATTCAACCACATATTATATTTTTAAAATTTGTCATTTTTACACCATTTAATTGTGAAATAATTATCTAGAATGAAGTGAAAAAACCAAAGAAAATATTTGCTCATACACCATTTTGCTCAATCCACAAAAAAGAGCAAATAAAATAACTTCTTTAATTCAAAAAGTGTTTCAACAATGTGAAAGCAAAAAGATTGAACCTGCTCTAATACCAATTGTTGGATAAAAAGAAAGGAAAAACGGAAATTGGAGAGACATGAGGAGATAACGAAAATTAGCCAAAAATTTAATGCAGAATTTCACTTCATTCTCTATTTATTCCATCATGATTGCCGTTTCGGCATCCCAAAAATACTATCACTACAAATTTAATGCAGAATTTGTCTTTGGATACTCAGTCCACTGTTATTGGAGTGATTGAATGTGAACATAGGGGTGTACCCGCTTTTTCTGCTATTGCCATTAAAGGGAGAACCAAGTCATTTTACCCAAATTCACATTCAAGCACATACACAACTCATTATTATGGAGGTTATATTAACTGAGTCAACCATAAAAAGAGGGATAACTATTCAAGATGTTTACGAATATACTGGCTCTTATATGTATGGAGTGTATCCCTTATTTCTTCTCTATATGTGCAAAATGATGGACAACAACAGCAATACCCATATGTAACACAAAGGGTATGTTCAGCTCATTCATCAGTAATCATGAATAAAGGAAATATGAATTAACATACTCCCTCCGGTCCTAAATATAGGACCTTTTTAGAGACTCAATCTTTGTCCTAAATATAAGACATTTTTATCAATTTTGTGACTTTTCCCAAAATTGCCCCTTATTCAATCTTCTAATTACAAAGCATCAATAGCTTTTTTCAACCTCACATTTCTCAATTTACTTTGACAACGCGCAATGCATCGATCTCGTCTTCTCTTCCATCGGCGCACCGCCTCCACCTGCGACGTACGACTGTCGGCATGTTATTTCAATGTTTAGGAAGTGCTTCTTTAGGAAGATGAAATATAGAAGTGCTTCTTTAGGAAGATGAAATATGGAAGTGCTTCGTTCTTTGATTCCTCAATTTCATTGTCAGATCTGAAATGAAATGCTTTTTTTCTTGAGCGATAAAGAGAAAGAAATGAGAAGATATTATTGTTTTTTTTCTTGAGTAGTAGAGAAGAAATCAAAGTGTTGAAGAAAGATGATAACTGAAATCGAACAAATGAGAGATCTGAAAGTGAAGTAGAGAGGCACGTTGAGATCTGAGCTACAAACGTGATGAGCACAGTGAAGTCGAGAGGCATAGCGCATACCCAAAACTAATTGAATTTGAAAGGAGGGTATTATTGGAAACACATATAAAATTAACTAAAAAACTGTTATACTTAATCTCCCCAAATTAGCTAAGTAGGTCTTATATTTAGGACCAGAGGGAGTAGTATTAAAGTCATTTGATCGATGAGACCAAGAACAAAGAAGAAAAACTGAAAGAAAAAATGAAAAGAAAGAAGAAGAAAAAAAAAATGTTTGTATACCTGAGGCCCTTTAGACTTGAGAAAAAGTACAAGCCTACGCAAATAAAAAAGAAGGAAAAAGAAGAAGAAAATAAATATTTGTAGCCATGAGACTTATGAGACTCAAGAAAGAGTATAAGTCGAGTCAAAGAAACAAATAAAAACAACATAAAATTAATAGGAGGGTGAATATATGAGAAAAACTTAAGTCTCACCTCGAAAAAATGAAGTTAGATTGAAGATACATCACAATGAATTATCTTTTGTGATGTATTGACTCCAAATTCTAACATAGTTGTGAAACATGAAAAGCACCGGGTAACACTACCACTAAGCTCAAACAATTGGCCAAACGTCACTATGGAAACCTCTCGGTGAAAAATGAGAGCCAGGTTGTTGCTCTTCAAGGGTGAACACAAAACTAACACAATTGATTTAATGGTCATTCATAGAGATGGAGAAGTATGGATTCTGGGAAAAAAGGTAGGAACACTTCCTGGAGTTGCAGTTTTGTCCATTGCAAATTGCATTACATGTAGTATAGAATTGAAAAATTTGTCTTCCAAAATAATGAAAATCCATGTGTAGCACCTGCATTTTTAATAATCGATGTTGAATTCATTCATTCATTATGTTTGTGTTTTCCCCCCTCTTTCTAACAATAATAGGGTAAAATGGATAAACCCAATATCTATTAAGCAAGATCATAAACCCAAACATTGCAAATTGAAATAATTCATCCAAAAAATTATGTCCGAGTTCAAAAAATCAGATATATCATATGTTATAAAAAGAATTGTTTCAAAAAAAAATGCTACAACCATACTAACAACAAAATGAATTAAAAAGCAGTTTAGCGGGAAAAGCCCAAACTGATTCTCGTACATGATATGGTCATCAAAGCCCAACATAATACAATTGAGCAAATCCAAGACCCAATTTAGATAGAAATTAGCCCATTAAATTAAACTACTTCTAATCTTGGACCAGCGTGTTCTTATCACTGTGCCATTCATTCCCAAGAACATTCTGGATAATTTCGATGACTCCTATAAATACCTGAATTAACTGAACATCTCATTCAGCGTTTGAGCTTATAACTTAACTTCACTGGCAAGTCAACCATCTTGAGCTTTTGTTGCAGGAATTAGCTATGGCCGATAGCTTATTGGGCTCTCCTTTCAGGAGATTCTTCTGGAGCCCTCCCATTTTCAGAGAATGGTCTGGATCAACGGCTCTCATGGATTGGCTCGAATCTCCTTCCGCTCACATCTTCAAAATTAATGTTCCAGGTAACTAACTACCAAATCATATCAATCTACATAGTACCTTCAACTGTATCCAATTTGTTACTTAGCCTTCAATTGGAAAAATTAAGGATCATTTAGTATATTCTTTTTCTTGAAATTAGTTTATTTTACATTCAAACTATAATCTTTTAATCTAATTATATGCGAAATATATTATGATGTACTGGTTTTAGTGTTTACTTAATTTACAAAAAATAGTTAGATAGTATATAAGACACATTTGACTTCTATTGGAAAGAAATTAAATTAAGGAAGCTAAATGAGTTAGGAGTATTAGATTAGTTGTTAACTTTTAAGTCGAACAAACCCACTTAGCTTTTAATTCCAAGAAAATCTCTTTAGAAGTGATTTATTTAGCTTTCTTTATATTTTTTTAAAAACAGTCTTATTTATATTTAGAATTAGAGGGATTATAATCTAGGTGGGATTTTGTGTGGATTGAACAAAATTAATAGTGATTTTTTTTAATTTGAGATAGGGTTTACCAAAGATGAGATAAAGGTGGAGATAGAAGATGGGAATATTTTGCACATAAAAGGTGAAGGTGCAAAAGAGGAGCATCAAGCAAAAGACTCAGTTTGGCATGTAGCTGAGAGGGGAACTGTGAAGGGTGATTTTTATCGTGCAATTGAATTGCCAGAGAATGTCAAGTTTGATCAGATTAAGGCACAGGTTGAAACTGGAGTTCTCACTATAATTGTTCCTAAAGATGCTCCCAAATTGCCTAAAAAGCGCACTGTTAATGTCACTAGCAAGCTTTGAGCATCATGGTTTTGAGTGAATGTTCATGATTTGGATAATCTTAATCTTATCATGTAATAATCGGTTTGCATGTTGTAATTAAATTTAAAAGTGAATGTATGATTACCAATAAAAGACTTTAGTCTTCAAATAGTATTGTGTCTTCAACTACTTCTTAATTCATATATGTACTTATCATCACTTGGCTCATAAATAAATACTTGAATTATTTCGAGGAGAACTAACGAGGTGGACTTGGCATCAATTTAGCGGTACATCTAGAGACAATGTATGAAAAACATTATATAGTTGGTTGAATTTATAGGAATATTTACTAGACAACAAACCATATCAACAGATACACCTACGTTCTTGATGATCAAAACTTGAGGGATCACTTTACAGTTCTGGAGTGCTTGATAAGCCAGTTAATGACTACATCAATGTTTGTGGAATCCTTACATGAGATCATGTAACAGCAGACCTCTCTGTCCTTGATTGACTCAAGTCCTCTATTCAAGATGAAAAACAAATGAACTTTTTAGATAGATATATATCTAAATATATTTGCAATAGATGGAAACAGAACATATTAATAATGTATAGGACAAGTTCTCTAACTCACAATTGATCCACCAAGGCTTGTTGAGATAGTGCTTCTGACTTGTCAATTTTGTTGCCAAGAACAAGCAGAGGAATCTCACTCAAAGAATATTTCATCAGGAGGTCATGTAACTCACTTTTTGATATCGGAATGGTGTCCCTATCAGCAGCATCTACCACATACCTGCATTTCAATTCTAGTTGAAGAAAAAAAAAACCACAAACTTGTGAAACAAAATCATTATAAAGCTTGACTATTGATATTTTTTTTAGTGTTTAAGTTTATGAAGGATAATTTTTAAAGATTGGAAGTACACTATAGCAGATACACCACGACAGTAACGTTCCCACATTGTTCTGAATCTCCTCTGCCCTCCTAGGTCCCAAATCTTTATAGTCACGTTTCCTCTTTTGACTTTTCTCATGTTGAACCCAATCTGAATTTCATAACAAGGGAAAAAGTTTATATTATGCAATCTTTTACTATGGAAGGAGAATTTACTCAAAAGAAAGAAATACATACAGTGGGAATCATGTCCTCTTTGTAACCTCCTGTCTGGTGAACATGATCAAAACCATTAATTGATGACAAAATATGTCATTAATCAGCAAGAATCAAAAGAAAATAAGGATTTTCGTTGACTTACAACAATTGCATTGACAAGTGACGTCTTCCCTGCATTCTGAAGGCCTACGAGGGACAGTTCCATTTCCTGCTTATAATATAAGCTGACACAAAAATGTTGACAAATTATGGGCTTATTTTGTTTTTTTTTTTAAATAAAAAATCAGTTGTTTTTCGTGATAATTTTAGTTGGATATTCTAGAATAATGTTAGCTTTTTATAAAAGACCTTTTCTCTCGCTGAGGTGGCAACATGCTTTTTCACTTTTTACGTGGGAGCTGGAGGAGAATTATTGAGGAATGCTATGCCTAAAAATAATTGAACAGCCCGAAAGCAACTTTGAAAACATTAAAGTTTGGTTAGATGCTTCTATATATATTATGATGCCAAACTTACTCACTCAAGGGATTGGAGGAACCAATAACTACTTGAGCTATCAGAACCTAATCCATGAAAACACTAACATACACTGTTAGTTCTAGATGATAATTAAGGGTGAATATATAGTAGAGAAGATGTTATTCAAAGGAACTTGAATGGATATATGATCATCATGCAGAAATTGATGTATAATGAACTTTACAACCTACGAAAAGGATTTGATATGATCCTGTCGGTCAGAACAGAAACTTTTTTCGTCACATCGCGTAGTGCTGATGTGTGTGTTTCACTTACAAGCTAGCATGGTACATAGAAAAAAGCAGTCAAGGAAGTGGGAATAGTTTTTCATTCGATAACATGGGCTTTTCATGCAAAAGAAAAAAGAAAAATGGGAAATCAAAGAGACGATAAGCAAGAAATGGCTTACCTGCGTAGCCAGTTGAGAAAAGATTCCCACAGACCCATTGCACTAAAAAGGAAACGAGTTTTAGCCTTTGAGAACAGATTATATGAATCTAAAAAAAGAAGATAATGGTAATACAAGAAAGTCTTGACAAAAATGAAATATTTGAAAACTAAAGAAGGTAGAGGATGAGGAGAGAAAACAAGAAACTTAGCCGATGATAATGGAAGTGAAGTTTGATTTGTGTATCACTTTGCCGACTGAACATTGATCCCATATTGTCACTATCTTCTGCTCTTTTGTTGCCACAACCGCCACATTATGTGTATTATTTTCCACATACGTCGTTATAAATTTCGTTATAAATTTATAATCATTTCTTTGTTTTTAAGAGCAAAGACTCTAATGTATTGACATCAAAGGGTACTATAATTGTCACTCTCATGAGAAAGAAGGAACAACGCTACTTTTTTGACCATAAGAAACAACACTATTCAAGAATACAATAAATAGTTATCATAATTTAAAATGGTGCAAAATTGTCTTTTTTTGTGAAATGAGTTAAACTATCATTTAGTGGAAAATTTTTGCACCATTTTAACAACAAAAACAGTTTTGCACCATTTTATATTTGCCACGTGTGTTTATGCCTCGAAGTTTTATTATTGTGTTAGAGACATATCTCACAGTTTACTAGAGCTATTTTTGCACATTTACTTTTTATTTTAATAGAATTTTTTTTATTTTTCTTCAACATTTTTAATCTTTGATAGATTGAACATAAAACTTCAAACCTTATCATACTATGAATCTTGGATTCCAATTGCCAAACCATGAATGGTAATAAAATTAACAAAATATATACTTATACATCTTATACCCTATACATGTCCGATCCTAGCCCCAATAAACTAAAAGACCATGCCGAATCCTTATATTGCTGGACTGTTATTCAATATCTCGCACCATAGACCATACATTCCAAATCAACAGTTTAGGAGAGAAAAAGTTTAGAACATAATCGACTGAAATAAAATAATTAATATTAATATTAATAATATTAAAATCCAAACACCATTTTATTACCCGAGAGCTCAATCATAGAATATACCAAAATTATCCAAAAGTATTCAAAATCTAAACGAAAATAACGACTAATGCAAGAAAATGACATGTAATTATTTTTACAATGTCCCTCTTAGAGCCATGGAAAGTAGGAAAAAAAGGAGTCTACCTCTAACGTATAACAACATTGCACCCGTATAAAATATTTCTCCACGTCCATTCTATCATCCATCAAAAAGTAAATAACCTAAAATTAATGACAACAAAAAAATTCCTTTTTTCAACATTCGGTATAAAAACTCATAAGTAAGACAAAAAAAAGAGATAAATTCTCGTGTGAACCCGGTTTACCACATCATTTGTGGTCTGACCAATCACAAGTAGACACATATGGTCTTACGTGAAATTTTTAATCTAAAGTGACACCTAAAATAGGAACTAACCTTCTGGCAAAAAATAAAAATAGGAATTAACCGATAAAAAAATTAAATCTTATGTTTTTAATGGTTTTCTTATTTTACAATGTAAATAAAAATGTTTTTCTGAGTTACTTCAGAGTCAAACCATAATTGATGTGCTGCACTGGGTTCAAACAAGAATTTTTCCAAAAAAAAAATATAAAAAATCATAAGATTTTATTTTTGTCTTCCTGGCTTAACCAACAAGGAATTAAATTGAACAAAAACTAGACTAGATAGATTCTGATACGCGTACTTGACCAATCAATTATCAATCCAAACAAAAACTGGACTGCATTACATTACACCAACGTTGTACTGTTATTTCCAAAAGGAAACAAGGCAGCAACTTCAAAGTAGAAATAAAACTTCCTTCCTGTCTTCGACGATTTATTCGGAGCCACAAGATACCAAAAATTACACCCTGTCTCTCTCTCTCTCTCTCTCTATATCATACCATCATGACTCACAAGCCTTGAAACTTGTCGATTTCTTCTTCTTCTAAGAGTTCTTCGTCCGAGGAACAAGGGAAGACCACCCACAATACGCTGTTTTAAAAAATTTCACCACAACCCACAATGTCTTTTTTTTACCCTTGAGATTTTTCCATCAAAATTTCTTGACCCCACGTTGAATTTTGGGTAAAGTTTTGATTTTTTCACATCGGAGTTGAAAAAAATTCGTTTTTTTGGCAGTCAACGCAAGCGGGGTTCAGATTTTGATTTTGGGTGTGGTGGGTATGATTTAGAATTTAATTTGTGTTGATTTTTTTTTTGTGTTTTTTTCTTGCATGTTTTTGTGAAGATCTGATCTTTGGTGGTTTTTTTTGTATTAGGGGGATATTAATCAACCACATCAAGATGGTGAAGGATACAGAATACTATGATGTGTTGGGGGTTAGTCCCACGGCAACTGAGGCTGAGATTAAAAAGGCTTATTATATAAAGGTGAGAGATTCTGTCTTGTTGATCCTATATTTTGCTATGAATGGTCTGATTTTATTGTTTTTTTTATGTATATGTTGGATTATTTAGAGTTGCGTGATTTGCACTTTTGCAGTATATATATAAAAGTATGACTAGGTTGTATGTTTTGTTTGATGTTTGACTCTCTTATGTTATTGATTTCTATTTGCTCATGTCTTGGCAGGCAAGACAAGTGCATCCAGATAAAAACCCAAATGACCCTCTTGCAGCACAGAAATTTCAGGCAAGACTGCTATGTTTTATTTCAAACCTGTAGCTTTCAAGAATTTGTGCAGTGAATGCTTTCCATGGTTGGAAATATGTTGTCATGAGTTTGAGTGATAAGAAACATGTTGCTTCTGGCTTGGTGGGTTGGTTAATTGGATTGTGAAAAAAAAAATATTCTTATGGAGGGATCAAAATATTAGTTGAAATTTTGAAACTCTATTGAAAAGTGCTTGATGAAAGCATTTTGTTTCGCCACCGTTAGATTGCCTTTTTCTATTATTTTTTATATTGCATTATTCATAATGATACTGGATTTGCCTTTGGTTGTACGACACATCAACTTCTATCATTGGTAAAGTAGTCCGAGTTAATAATTGAGCGTTAGACGTAATATAACATTAAATCATGGACTTGTTGTCTAGAGTTTGGAGTGCCATCTGATTTGTATTTTCTTGTAACCTTGTGATAATAGAAAGGTTATGGAGCATTTATTGTTCCATCAACAAGTTTTCCTGCCACGATTGACCACCTAGATTTAGTGAAGTCAATCAAATGTGTAAATGTTACATAGTTTCATGTTAGAAATGTACCTGTTGCATCTTTCGCATATTTTTAGTTTTTCTAGAAAGGCTTCAGTCTCTTAGCAAATTCTTCAATTAAGATCTAGAGGTTATGCTGAAATATTTTTGTAAAAGAAATTGTTGGATCTTTAAACCTAAAGTCAGTCTGTTTGTGGAAAGGAGGACTCCGTCATTTCATTTGATAACATGACTCTTTTAAGTCCCATAAAAGCTTTTTGGTTGCAAGCAGAACTTAAACAGAATAACCTAATTGTTGTGATGTGAATAAATTTTTTGTCCCCTGTTGTTTCCTATTGCCAAATTGTGCAGCTTAGATAAGTGCAAGTATGGCTTGAACTTCTATATTCTTCAATGCTGAATTCATCGTATTTTCTCTTTATTTAATGTTTGGCTGTTTATACTATTCTTCCATCAATTTGTAGCTTGGATTGTCATATTATTAAGCAACCTCTATTGCCACTAATGAATTTCTGATGTTACACTGGTTTTAGGTTTTGGGTGAGGCTTACCAAGTTTTGAGTGACCCAAATCAAAGACAAGCTTATGATACTCATGGAAAATCTGGAATCTCAACGTTAGTTATTATTTTTATTGTAATCTGATTCTCGACATATGATTGAACTATTGAATATCAATAGTTATGAAGTGTGCCGAAATTGTGGTCTTCAGCTGATTCTAACTATTTATTCCTCTCCTTGCAGCGATGCCATTATTGATCCAGCAGCAATCTTTGCGATGCTTTTTGGCAGTGAGCTTTTTGAGGAGTACATTGGCCAATTAGCCATGGCATCAATGGCATCGATGGATATCTTTGGTGAAGGGGAACAATTTGATGCAAAAAAGTTGCAAGAGAAAATGAGGGTACATATTTATACTCTTTCTCGTCATTTGAAAGCATGAATTTTTCGGTCATGACCTGCATTTTTCATTTTTTCGATTAGGAATCTATATGGCTGTTAAAATATTACATATTTCATTGTCCTATTGTGTTATCAGAGGTTAATTTATCACCCTCTAGCTTGACTATTCGTAAACAATCAGAAATAATGGTTGAGACAATTTTTACTCTTGTGTCGATCACATAGCTGACCCCATCTATTGGGGTAAGGCTTCATTGTTGTTGTTGACCAGCAGACTTTCAACCTGATCAGATATCTCACAATTGCTTCCCACTAGTCTTGCACATTTAAACCTCATGCTGTATGCCTGTACATGGTTAGTCGTCGTATCATTGGTCGATCAGTTTAGCAACTTGTGATCCATTTTTATTCAACCAATTTTACTTAACACCCTCTGAGCAGGAAGCCTCTAGTATTGTCCTTTAGAATTCTTGCTGGGTATTGTGGTGGCTAACTTGGGAGATTTTATTATTCTGTTTGATAGGCTGAAGATAAAAATATTTCATGCTTTGTTATAGTTGTAGGGATAGATATACTTGCATGGTTGAGTAGAATTTATTGTGTAGTTTAGTTATTATCTTGAATTGTGAGAAATCGCACCTAAACTATCTCTATTAACTGCTATTGGAATTTCAGCATCATGTAAGCAGGAGCTAATTTGTTGTTTAATTTTGAAAGCATTTTTTTGTTTCATTGTTCTTTGGTTATTGTTTAATTCATCTTTCAATTGGTGTATTTTATTTTTTAATATTCACCTGGTGTTCTGATAGTTTCCTTCTTCAGGTTGTTCAGAAAGAGAGAGAAGAGAAGCTTGCAGAGACACTTAAAAATAGACTGAACCAATATGTCCAAGGAAACAAATCAGAATTCATCGATCACGCAAAAGATGAAGTGTCACGACTATCCAATGCAGGTACTATGGCCTAATGGGTATTTTTAAAATTACAGGAAATTCAATAAGTTAACTACTGACATGGCTTTGAGTGACACGTCCATAATTCAAGGTTTCTGCATATTATAATGGTCTTGTTTTGGCAAATATAAAAACTCAGGCTGTAACAAATGATTGAAATTAAATCAAATTTTGTTCCCAAAGAAGCCTTTATTTTGAAACATTGATCTCACATGATATGGGAAAGTCTCAACTTTCACATAAATATCAAGTGTTTGAATACATTTGTTGGAGAGTATCTTCCAGAATCCTTTGCTGATGTACTGAAGTCTTTGCTGAATAATTCTTCTGTTCTTCCTACAGCTTATGGGGTTGATATGTTGAGTACCATTGGATACATATACTCAAGGATGGCAGCAAAAGAGTTAGGGAAGAAAGCAATTTATTTAGGCGTGCCTTTCATTGCTGAATGGTTTAGAAACAAAGGACACTTCATCAAATCCCAAGTTACAGCAGCTACAGGTCAGCAAGTTGTAGTGGCTTTAACACTTCAAGAATTTTTTTTTGGTCAAGAGTAACACTCCAAGAATTTACTAGTTGTGTTATGATAATTTATTGACTTTCAGTCTTTTGATTTGCCTTCATATTATGCCATTATTTTTCAAATCTATAATTTTCTTCCCTTGAATTTGCAGCTTCCAATATGTGTGTGTGTGTGTTTTGGTGTGATTATTGTTACTACTATTCACGCAAATTGCTTTCTTCATGGTTTAGTTTGCAATATCAATCTGAATTTCACCTCCTGCTTTTAAAATTTATAGGGATTGAGCTGTCATTGACATCATTTTTTCAGATTATTCATTTGCGTCTAGAAAATTTGTCTTAGATGGCAATGTAGACTCAAAATCATGACACATAAATAGCTGGATGAAATGCATAATTTAAAAGGTCAAATGCTAATGTTTAAGAAGCATGCACTAGAAGCTGATAAATTAATTCTTTTATGGTGGTTTAGGGGCGATTGCTCTGATCCAGCTGCAGGAGGATATGAAGAAGCAGCTAAGTGCGGAAGGGAATTACACTGAAGAAGAACTTGAAGAATACATGCAATCCCACAAGAAATTAATGATCGACTCATTATGGAAGCTTAATGTAGCTGACATTGAGGCAACTCTATCTCGTGTTTGTCAAATGGTTGTTTTCACTATTCCATCATCACAATTTTACCTGGCATAATACAGGGTTGAATCCTGAGTTTGATTTAGATGATCTGTGTTGTACTTTAGGTTCTCCAAGACAATAGTGTCAAAAGAGAAGAACTCCGTGCACGAGCTAAGGGTTTGAAAACTCTTGGTAAAATCTTTCAGGTATTTGTTTTCCTAATTCATTGTCTCTGATTCAGTTGCCTGCTGGTGAATTATTTCTATTTCAATTTGGATGTAGGATTAAGCTGCTTATGATTATAAAATAATCCTGTAAATACTTTTAAAATGTAGGGGGTTAAGTCAGTTGATGCAAATGAGAGTGAAAATGCATCTGATAAGCCAGGAATACATAAATTGAATGGTAGGGAATCAAACGATGACATTTGTTCTCCTGGTACATCTCAAAAGAGTTCAAATCCTGAGTTTTCATCTCACACTGTCCCTGTGCCTCAGGTACATTCATTCTCATTTACTTGTTTTGCCATTCTTCCTAAAAATTAGGGGAAATTTAGGAGACCTTTGCTTTTGTCAAAACATCTTTTGTATATGTAATTCGCCTTTTATTTTAGTATAGTCGATAGTTGATATTGATGGCAAAGATTGGTTTGCATCAAGATGCCTAAAGCATAGGACAGTTCCAGTTTGTTATATTTGAAATTCACATATGTGAATGGTTAGTTTTGATAAGAGGACTTGAATTTGTGTACATATTAAAGAAAGTTCACTGTTTTTTACTGAATATAAAATTACTATGTGATAATCTTTTATAAGTATTTTGTGCGCTTGAAAATCCAAGACACTAACCTGATTTATATGATTTTTTCCAAATACATCTGGACAATGATATGATTTTTTTCCAAATTCATATCAATGGTAGGCTCGCTTGCCATGGTGTCTGAGGTCATGAATTTGAATTAGCCTCTCTGCATAAAAAAGCAAGGATGAGGTTGTTTAGTATATTTCTTCCCCAACACTCACCAAATGAGAACTCGAACTGAGTTGACCTTTTTTACATCTAAATTAGTGATGGTGCAATCTTTGTATCATTCTGATTTTTACCGTTTTGCTTTATGTGAATGGATATGCAGAGTCCCTATGTGGAGGCCCCCCAATTTTCAGGCTCTTACATGGACTATAACTTCCCTATGCCAACAGCACCCCCAGGTGCCCAGAGACCAATCAACAGGGATTGATATATGGGATTTTGATGCCCCTTGTGTTTGTGTGTGTATTTATATCTTGGCCAGTATGGCACCTTCATGTATATTTTGGTTCTCAATCTAATTCATCATATTTGGTTTTATAGTTGTATTGTGGATTTTTAGGATTGGGAACGGATGGCCTTGCTTTCTTCCACCTTCAGGCCGAGGTGGCCTTGGTTATTAGGACGTCCCTTTTATGAAGATGCTATGATATTTGTATTCTCCAATGTATTTCTTATGGCACTAAGATTATGTACAAGAGCTATAACTAGTGAATTTGAAGTGAATGTTGATCCTTTGCAAAATAGAAGTATCATTTTATCTTGTGAACCGTTATGAAATACATTTCTGTTGGATCACGACTTTTTTATCTGTTTTTGACCACTAATTAGAGAATGAAATGAAGTTCAGGTTTGTAAGTCATCAATATTAAGTTGTTCTAATAAGTACATATACCTTGTTATAGTAAATTAGTAAGTTATACAATTGAATGAACTCTAAATTACAAGTCTCTTGTAGGCCAGAGTTAGGCCCAGAATTGTGAAGAAGATTAAGACCTATTTCAAAATGACTGTTATAGAATTGTAATGAAGATCTCAGAGTAAGGCCAAGGCCTATTGGTGTTCATGGTGGTTAAGAATCAGTAGTACAATACATTTTTAAAATTGGAAGTAACACTTTGCTTTTCATATGAAGTCATATTGTGAAGTCATATTGCTTTTCAAAATGACCTTTTTTATGAAGTCATATTTTGGTGATGGGTAAAAATCACGAGTAATTTTCTGGTAAGCAAGAAGAGACCTTGTTCAACTAAACAATTCATCAACCATTCAATATTGTGAGGCTAACATTTTTAGTGTTTTGCGCTTTTTCTGTGGCAAAATACTAAGATGTAAAAAAACTAAATGCAATCTAGAAAACATGCTTTTATATAACAATATTATTCCTTTCTTAATATTTTGCAACACAAAATAGTTCTTATATAATAAATGATAAAAAGTAGAGAGAAGAGAATATGAACAACAGAATATGAATTCTTCCCATCAGCTTTTTTATTTGCGGTAAGGTTAGCTATCAGCTTTAATCAAGAATAAGTCTGCACCAACTAGAAATTATATCCAACCAAATAAAAAGACGAAGTAGTTTCAATAAGGTAGCCAAGACAATCCAAACAACAGAGTCTGCAACAATAAAGCAACCAATATACATCCTGTTCTTCTAAACCTGCCTAACTCCTGCACATGAAATCCAAGAGCCTCGTACAATTCTTGTCTTTAATTTTAATATTTTTTTTAAAAAAAGATTAATTTGATTCCCATTTTGATAAAAAATTTTAGGAAATATTTCGGTTTAGGTTCATAAATGATTCAAGGTTAAAACTTCTAACTTTGGCCAGAAAAAAAGGTTAAAACTTCTAACTGATTCACTTGAGCTTGTCCATCTAGGTTATGGATTATGATGAGGAAGCCCCTTCTTTTTGTCCATATAAATGAGTTTTGTCCAACTTTATTTAGCTGTAGATTAATTTGTCTCCTCAAACGTCTCAACTAGAATTACAACTAGGGGTAAGGGTCAAATCTAGCACTCTACTATTGCCAAAAGGTCACCCAACATAAACAAGAATTCGATGGCTCAAATGTAGCACACATGTTTTCAAAAATGGCTCAAATCTAGCATTTCCGTCAACTGTAACGGGTTTGACCGTTAAGTTTGACCTGACCATGCCATGTCACACGCCACGTCACTCAATTTTGCCACGTCACCGGCCACGTCACCCAATAATGGATAGTGAGTGGGCCCATTGGGTGACATGGCAGGCCACGTGGCAGAACTGAGTGACGTGGCGGGTGACGTGGCATGGTCAAGTCAAACTTAACGGTCAAACCCGTTAAAGTTGACGGAAATGCTATATTTGAGACATTTTTGAAAGCATGTGTACTACATTTGAACCATCGAATTCTTGTTTATGTTGGGTGAAATTTTGGCAATAGTAAAGTGCTAGATTTGACCCTTAACCCTTACAACTAAATGATACTCCTATTAATTCAACACCCGTTAAGATGGTGAAATGTCCAACCCTTTTTCAGTTGAATAAACGGACATGGCTAATTTGGTTCAATATATGGTAATTTGCAAAAAAAAAAATCTCTTAAAATCAAATTCTTCTCTCTCACATAACAAACCAATGATTTGTATCCTATAGTTAGAGATTGGGTAAGAAAGAACTTAAGATTGATTAAGATACATTAATATTTCCATCAGATATGTGGATTGTAGTTGGACGGTAATTTTTTTAACTACATTGGAGGGTAACTTTTGAAAAAAAAATATTTTCTTAATCCTAGTAATTAAAGTAGTTAGAAGCATGTATTTATCCAAAAAAAAAAAAGTAGAAGCATGTGATATTCGATGCCGAAGCGTTATATAGACAAAAATACAACAAACATTATTAGGAAGATTCAAGAAGGATTGTTTATATGACACAATGATGACAGGTGGATCGGATAGTTTGGTTCAAGTTGTAGGGGAATAGTAAATAAAACGTTAAAAACCAAGGGGCTTCTCATATGGAATAAAAAAAGATTTAAAATTTTCAAACTTCTCTAGTTCACATTAGTCAATTTTGACGTGATGAATCTTTCCATCGAGAGTTTAACTCCAACTAATTTTATCGTGTACTTGACTATTTTCTTTTCCAATGATCAATATATCCTCCCACTTTACACGCGAGAGATTAATACTCTGTTGATTTGTCCACACTTCAAATGATGAGACAACTACATATGGAGATTTAATGTTTCTCTTTACATAATGTTAATAATCAAATTCTTGACAATTAGTTAAGAGTGAATGGGTTCTTACTACTCAACCACACAGATCCTAGGTTAACGTGTAGTTAACTCTTCTCATGTCACTTTATCGCCCATCAGCAACAATTAAAATAACAAGAATAAGAGAATAACCAAAAGTAGCCGAGAAACAGGAATATTCCATAGCAAGACTTTAATAATTGTTTATTTTCAAATTATATAAAAATATCATGCCATCATGTGCTCCTTGCTTTCCACAAATTTTGCGTCAGGGAGAGAGCTCAAGTCTCTGGCTGGAGCTAACAAGACAACAAGATCTGTGAGCTATGATTGGCTCCACATTCATAAATTGTTGGTCAAGATTCTTGTATCAATTATTTTCACGACGGTGACGGCTTAACTCCAGCTTGAGTCCGTTATTTTATATTGCTGCAAATTATGGTTGCCTTTTTAGATATATCTACAAGCACTATATCTAGGTTGCAAGCAACAAAATAATTTAGATCATTAGAACATGTGTTCGTAATGAAAGGAATGCAGGTAATAATAATAGTAAATTAGTAATACCTTTAAAAAGATGGTATGGTTGTGTCTCTAGAACTCAAATATAGCTTCGTTGATTGAGTTGGATTAACCCACAATTGCTTGGTGATTTTGTTTAAGTTTTGGAAACTCAAATCATTATTATGTGTTTAGTTTTGTTACTGGTAAAAAGTGTACAGTTTACAACGTATTATAATGTGAACTGAGCTATGAATGATATATAATGTGAACTGTTTATAATGTACAGAAATACCACTTACTTTTTCTCAAAAAGCTTGAGGGGCGAAAGGTTTAGTTTGGTGTTCACAGCCCACGTTTAAAGGAACTATTTTTTTATTAATAAAAAATTGATAAAATGTATTATACTCCCTCCGTTCCTAAATATAGGACCTAGATGACTTTTTTGAAAAATCCTAAAAAAAGCAAAAAATAAGTTAATTATAAATTGATTTACCTAATTTTTTCTCTTAAACTAGTTTATTTTACCTCTAAGCTAATGTATAATCTAAAAAGATATCAAATATGTCATCATTTAATAACCTATTTCGCAACCTTAATCTTTCCAAAAAAAAGTTATCTAGGTCTTATATTTAGGAACGGAGGGAGTAGTTTTATTGTTTTTGATAGAAGATCTAAATTTAAAAACGATTTTGTACTTCTATATCCAACTCATACGGTAAATGTTGGGTAGACATGCTATGTACTCTCTCCGGTTCTAAATATAAGACTAGTTGACTTTTTTTGGAAAATCCTAAAAAAACAAAATAAGTTAATTGTAAATTAATTTACCTAATTTTTCCTCTTAAACTAGTTTATTTTACCTATAAACTAATGACTTATATAAAAATATATTAAATAAGTCATGATTTAATAACTTATTTCGCAACCTTAATCTCTCCAAAAAAAAAGTCAATTAGGTCTTATATTTTGGACCGGAGGTAGTATAACCTTATTATCTATGATGATAATATACAAGTTTTTCTTTAAATTGGAGATTTAAGATTTAGTCTTACTAATTTTAGGCCGACGACATTACTTATCATTCAGAGTAACAAACAAACAACATATAAAACCATTGGGGAAAAAACTAAGCAAGATGTACATACTGAATTTCGAACAATGTAATGCATCAAATCCCATAGAGCCGTATAGATATATAAAACGAAATAATAAGCATGACAACACAGGTATATAAAATCATTTCAAACGAATATGCTATAATTTTTGAATTTCTTGGGGATTTGAGAGAAATAACTATATATTGAAGTAGAAGAGTTTGAAAAATCACACCATATCAGAGGAGTTGGATAGTCAAGATATTTGGAACGCTTCTCCTTCTCCTTCTCCTTCAATCAAACTTAAAACAAGTAAACAACAAGCATAAATTGAAAACGATACTGTACTAGAATAATAGAGAATATAATTTAGGCCAGCTATGAAGCCTATATTTGATTTCCTACTCGTACAATAATATTGAATTGTTATAATGTATAATGACTTTTAGGTCCAAAAAGGTAATTTAGTAACATGTGGGTTCAAAAGTTTTTGCCACAAAATACTATAGACTTAAAATGACTATACAGACTTAAAATGACTATACAGACTTACAGAGGTAGTGGGGTTCGACTTATTACGAGTTATATATCCATAATCTGAATTAATTGGCTGATAGTTATGTCATATGCAAGAAAATATATTAAAAAAAGCTATTCCCCTTATTGTCATTGTCATTGTCATTGTTCCATATTGAATTTTTTATAATTTCAAACTCAATTTTTAATTAAATGGCTTGGAGTTACCAACTTCGTTTTGTTTGTATATTTCTCTATTAAATGTTTCTAGTTGTTAGTTAGTTAAAGGGTTAATAAAACTTTTTGTCTTTGAACTTAAATTCTAGTCAATTTTGACTTCGATTCTTGAATTTCAAAATCAGTGATAGAACAAAGTCAAAATTAATTGAAAATTTAGAGATCAAAAGTTATACAAACTCTTAAATACATATACGTAGATCAAATCAATCGTAGCAATACATTCCCACTCTAGCATGAACTATGTCTTTATTTTGAAAACGTACAAACATCCACCTATACAAGCAAAAAATGCCCTTCGGTTTTAAAATGAATTGAAAAGGGACACAAAGTTCAAATAGGTGTGATGTGTTTTTGTAAAGTTTTTTGAAAGTGATGTTAAAATGAAGAGATAGATACGTAGCGATGACATGTTTTAGCTATGGTTGATGAGTCATGATTGTGTATTTATATTTCTTGTTCCATGAGCAGTGTGTCGGTGACTCTATTGCCCAAAATCGCGAGTCTATTTTATGGAAGCAGCGTCCAATCGGAATTCCTCACTCTATTTCTGAAAAAGGCATATCCCTCTAACCTAACCACATTCCAGTTTACCCTCACCACGAGTTGATTTCTGTTTCTGTTTCTTTTTGTTATAATCTTAAAACATGATTTTTTATTAATATAGTAAAAAATAAAAATTTTGGGTGAACTGAATTTAGCGTCTCCCCAAAACCACAACATAATCGCGAGCTCATATGCTTACTAACAATTGTTTATGCCAGTTAAGCTTTAGCGTGGGTTAGAAGCCATGGTAATTTGATTAGAAAATTTTTTATTGAATCCCAAAACAATTAATTAGCACATAAGAAAAATTTAAATCTCATGTTTTTTTTACAAGCTGGGAAAGATGTATGTTTTTATTTTTTTAAATGGTGTCAAATCATTCCCACCTAGTTGGGATAAACCTTTGTTATTGTTTGTTAAATGGTGTCAAATCATATTGAAAATTTCGCATAAGAACTTATGAAATTTAGTTGTGATTAGTTAGACTAGACCACATATGAAGTGGTGCATCAGATTAATGGCGGAATTTTTCATTGAATCAACCTACTGTGATTTTAAATTAGGCATGTTCGTTATTTACTCAAAGTTAGGGCAAATAATAATTTTTTCTTGCTCATTTTACATTTTGTTTGTAAACGTAGTTGACTCTATATGTCTCATTATAAATAGTTTTTTTTATACATTATAAATAGTTTTTACTAGAGTGAAACTCATTTTTTGAATTATCTTAATGCCACCCAGCTTCTATTAATTCTATATTTTAGAGAATAAAAGTGTAAATTCTTGAAATTTGGAAACTAGTTAAAATTTTGAAATATTAAAGTTAAGTGGATTGAGATGCAATGGATTTAATCTTAAAGTGAGAATTTCAATTAAAGTTAAGACTACTTAGTTGCACAAATTAACATTAAGGATTAAGATACAATGAACTCAAAACTCTGGACATTAATAAAAGGTTAACTTTAAAAAGAAAAACAACTTGCTATACATGCACGCATTGAACTGGCAAACGAGAATTGATCTCTAAATGACTTAAGAAGTTTTAGAACTGCTTTATAATACTCAGTCAACGATGAACTTATTTGACTTGCTTAATCAGATTCGGATTGGAATGAAGACCAAGCCAATATATATTATATACTTAATCACGTGTGGTAATTAGAAAAATAAATCGTGTTTCAAACTTAAAGCTAAGCGTGTTTTTGCCACAAATTGGAAAAAAGGAAAATATGCAGCTTCCTTCCAAAATTAGAAAGTAAAAATAAAAAAATGAGAGCAAGTTAATTAGTGTCAATTTAGTCGATTTATAATATTACTCTAATTTTACGAATCAATGTAAGAGTTTAAGAATCAATCACTGTCTGACAAATTGGTTTCATTTATGAGGTGATGCTAACAACTGTAGACAATGCATGACAATACCTGGAACACGTGACCCACCCTCTAAAACTCGATCAATTATCAGGCCTTATTCAAGCCAGAATATTCTTTTTTTTTTTTCAGAAGAGCCTTTCCTATTCATTTGTATA
Source organism: Mimosa pudica (assembly GCA_029929735.1). Classification (NCBI taxonomy): domain Eukaryota; kingdom Viridiplantae; phylum Streptophyta; class Magnoliopsida; order Fabales; family Fabaceae; genus Mimosa; species Mimosa pudica. The sequence continues at coordinate 11,699,069 of JAKELP010000004.1, read as the reverse complement.
GTACTCTAAAACTCAATTAGTATAGTACTCATTTGTATGATAAATAAAAAATTACATAAATTGAAAATGAGTTATAGTGATCTTGATTTTTTTTAAACAAATTATTATAAGTTTCACATTCTCTGTCAATGTAATTATTACTAAGGTTGATTCTCCGTATTCCAAAGTATCCTAAAAAAGGTTGGCTTTCCATCAATCTTTTAAGTTCTATGAGTACTTTGATCTAACAAATTGATTTAGATCACATTATTTATGATGGCGAGTCTTGAATTATTAGGTATTAATGGACATAAATGTAGTTTGATCACCATTTATTTTACGGTACTAGTATCCAATTGTATTTAGTTTAACATGACATTTTTTTGGTCAGACATTGAAGATGATTGATACTACTAGTAAATAACAGAGACATTGAAGATGATTGATACTAGTATAACAGAAGCATGTATTGTGGATTTACCCTTCACAATTTATTTAAATTTACCTTTTATCCCAATTCCCAAAAACTTCTATTTTCTTTTTCAAAACTAAAATTTTCCATTCGATCCTTTGATGAGTAGGTATTTTTTTCCTTCGCCTAAAATATGGTGGCAAAAAAGGATGGTACTTATTTTCTTTTTTTGGCCAAGTTGGATGGTACTTATTTTCAGTGCAACATTATTCCATAATTTTCATCTCCTCCTCCTCTTCTTCTTTCACTTATTAATCTTTAGCTCGAAGTGCCTTTTCCTTTTGTCTTTCTTTCACTTTAACTTTCACTTTCTTTTACACCCGCAAGCGCAAATGAAACAAAAGGGAATTAGAAAAGAAGCGAAAGCAATTATTCTGCCTATAACAATTCTCACATTCACCTAATATTACTTAATAATAGGTCATCACAAGTTATGTCGAATTAAGCCACTCAAATTTTAAAATAGGTAGAAATATTAATCCAACTCCGAGAGAGAGCGGGTAGGCAGGATAAAAAATAAATAATTTATAAATAATGGATCACAATGTGAAATATACCAAATAGCCTTTGCATGAATTGCATAAGAAAAAGAATTAGGGATTACTGCAATATTTTATCTTTTGATTTTGTCCTCATTTTGATTTTGCTCTTCAAGGTTTCAATTAACAGGTTTTGGTCTCCCAATTTTCATTTTTTAAAATATTAGCTCATATAGGTTAATAAAGTTATTGATCATATTGCCCCTAAAATAGAGATGTAATAAGTTAGGTTGAATTAGGCCTTTCACCGAATAAGTATGAGCGAAAAAACATATAAAATATAATAACCTGCATGTAGTTTTTTTTTCCAGCTTGAACTCGAGGCTTGAAAAATCTAAAGATTCTTGAAGCCTTTTTGAATCATGCCTCTGAATATATTTAAAAATTAAAAGCATATATCTCACCAATTCCATACATCACAATTTAGACCTAAATGCTTCGAGGCATTTGTCTATTTATGTCATAGAAAAAGTACTATGACCTAAAAGCTATATTTTTTATGCGAATAAAATGAAAGAAAAATCACAACAAAGAAATACAAACAAGCTAGCAAGACTGTGTAGTAAAAAAAACAAGCAAGACTGTATCCTATATCAGATGGCAACAAATATAATGCATGAGGCCTCATGATTTAATAAATCCTGCACATTTTATCTCTTATCTTTATCATAGAAAATGTGATGACATTTTCCTCTTGAGTTTATAATATTTCATTTTAGTATAATTGAAATGAAATTTCAAGTTATAGTAATTATTACATTTCATCAAATAAAGAAAAGTAATTGAACTAGTACTTCATCTCAAGCTTCAAGGGTTTTTGGCAAAGAGATAAAAAAGTCAACGATTCAAGAATGGAAGGATTTGAATGAAAAGTGAAATTTAGAGTGCTAAGTTTAAAATATTATTATATTTTAATTAAATAATGTTGACTAGGTTATAGTTTTAACTAAATAACGACATAATTTGTTGCATAAAGACGACTGTATTTAATAAAATTAAATAAAAGCAAAATAATTAATGTCGATATTTGTTATAATAATTGACTTTGATCTTGATTGTTAGAAATTAAGGCTACTATAATTAAAATATGCCTCATAGTTGTTTGAACTTTAATGCCCTGCCTAATTGAAACAAAGTAATAAAAGTTTTAGTCAATTGGGAATCAGATACATTTTCTCACACGCTGCACAAAATATGAGAAAAAATGTCATGAGTTATTAATGATATTATTCATCATTTATAATCAGAGCATTATAAAATACAAATTATAAACTTTAATGTTTAGTACTCCCCGAACAAAAAATAAAAATATACTCATATCTTTGTCCTAAAAACCTGAAATTCAAATTTCTTTGATTTAGTTAGGGTACAGGCGGAAAAAAATATTTCTAAAATACAATTTACTTTTAATTATTTGAGTAAAGTTTGCATTAAATTTCAATTTAGTGCCTTTTATTTTTTTAAAAAAAAAACAAATTGAAACGGTGAATACATGATTGACTGAATGCCGATGAGTTATGATCAAATTAAACCATTTAGTAAATACCAAATATTTTAAAACAATAGTCATTTTTATTGGTATCTAATTATAAATAACTCTTTAAAATATCCTCTTTAAGTATATAATGGATACTCTAATCTAATTTTCACAAATAGCTCAAATAATGTTTTTATAAATCACACCCAGTAATTCGGTGATTATTATCAACCCATTATTTTGGACTCTACACACTCATGTCATGCATAAAAATATTTATTGATATTGAATTATTGATAATGATGCATATACTGTGTATAACAGTATAACCTTAATTTTTGGGGAAAAATTTATTAGTATAAGCTAGAAAGCAGTAATTGAGGTGATGAATGTGGGAAGGGAAGGGATTTGAAAATTGAGAATTGAGAAATAATAAATAAATAAATAAATAGTATATTATATAGGGGTAGTGGGGAATGGTATGGTAGATCTAATTTGAAAATACCCAAAGGAAAGGAAAGGAAAGGAAAGGAGGAGAGGTATAGAATACAAATCAGAGAAGAAGGAAGAAGGAGAGAGATTGAAAGTGGAATGTGACGGTGAGCCAGAAACTACGAGGAAGAAAGAGATCGAAAGAGAGATAGAGAGAGAGAGACGCAGCATCATCCTCCGTCGGAGACTCAATCCTCAACCCAATCTCTCCCATATCCTCTTTCATCTCAATTTTTCCTTTTCCTTTTCCTTTTCCTTTCTTCCCCTTGTCACTTTCTCTCTCATTACTCCTTTCTTTTCCCACACACATTCACATTCACGTTCACATTCACATTCACGTTCACATTCCTCTCCTTCCTTTCCCATTTATTTCGTCTTCTCTCTTCCGTTTAAATTATTAATCTCTCAATTTGAAACCCTTTCTCATAATCATTGAAATGGAGAACGAGAAGAAAGCTTCGGCTATTTCCGATGTGGGAGCATGGGGCATGAACGTCGTCAGCTCCGTCGGAATCATCATGGCCAACAAACAGCTCATGTCCAATAATGGCTACGCTTTCAGTTTCGGTCAGTCCTCTTTTAAGGATCTCTAATTAATCATTGGATCTACTCTATTCTTCACGCCTGATCTACATTTAATTATGTGATTTCTGTTTGATTGTACGAGGTTTATGATTTTCTTATTGACGTTGTGGTTTTCTTCTCTGGTTTGATGTTTCAGCGACTACATTGACTGGCTTTCACTTTGCTGTAACGGCTATTGTGGGGCTGGTGTCAAATGCTACTGGTATTTCTGCCTCAAAGCATGTGCCTTTGTGGGAGCTTCTTTGGTTCTCTATAGTTGCTAATATGTCTATCACTGGCATGAACTTCAGTCTCATGCTTAATTCTGTCGGATTTTATCAGGTAATGTTTTTTTTTATAATGGGAATGAGGTGTTTATTATTGTAATCTTGATTGTTTTTTATAGTTGTTAGATGTTTCACTTCATGTGATCTGGATAGTGAACCGTTACAGATCTTATGTAACATACAATGGGTGATATGTAACATACAATGGGTGATTGATATCATAGAAGCCTTTAACAATTGGTGCTTTGTTTTGATTGATCTACATCTTTCACTGATCTGCTGGTGCAAGTCTTAGATTTCTGTTAACCAAACAAGAGATGCATTTTGTTAGTTGTCATAAGTATAGTCAATGCAAGCTTTTCCAAAAAAACCGGATCAAAGGTATAGTGTTTTAAGAGATGTGTAGACATGAGATAATAAATGACTCGTTTTGATTTTTCAAAATAGTTCTTTTGTCTGGTAAATCTCTAGGAACAAGTAGAAGCTGTTTTTCATTTGAACGTTGTACTTGAACACTAGCCGCCCCCACATAGTAGTGGGATAAGACTTTGTTGTTGTTGTACTTGAACAACGCAGCTTGAGTTATGGAAATTGTTATTGAATTAATGAATTGAAATTTAAATCGTCGTTATTTTTCAAAAGAAAACACTATCTATCATAAAGTCCAAATTCTACTGTACAATATATTGAATATATTTTCCTCAATTAGGATCTTACTATAAAAAACGCCATCCTGAAGTGCAAATAGTGAAAGAGGCTATTGGTATCTAGAATTCTCCTGAAAATTGTTGTGAGGCTCTTGTTTCCATCACCATGCTTCCCACCTTTAACCCTTGTGTTCCAAGTTCTATTTTCTAAAACTGATCACCTTCTGTTTCTAGTTTTCACTGCCTCCATCTGTTTTTGAAGTTCTTTTTTCGTATGTACAGATATCTAAGTTGAGCATGATTCCAGTGGTTTGTATAATGGAATGGATCATTCACAGCAAGCACTACTCGAAGGAAGTGAAGTTATCAGTTCTGGTCGTAGTTATTGGTGTTGGTGTTTGCACTGTAACTGATGTAAAAGTTAATCTCAAAGGTTTCTTGTGTGCCTGTTTAGCAGTTCTATCAACATCTTTACAGCAAATTGTAAGTAATAACTCTACTCAACTATGCTGGCAATTTGACATTTATTGCCATTACCATCTATTTTCCCACGCCATTTGTAATTTATATTTTCTTGAAATTAGTGTGTGATATATGAAACTTCATTAAATTGAGAGAGTTTTAGCTGAACTTCATTGTGGTTCTTCATCAGATTTTATAAAGACATTTTTTCCCATTTTCTCATGACATGAACATATACTTCATTGTTAACTGAGTGTAGAGAAAGTATTAAGAAAATCCAATTCTCACATTACATGCTGCATATGCAATATTTATTACTGATTCTTTTATCCCCATGGTTGTGACAGACAATAGGCTCTTTGCAAAAGAAATATTCAATTGGATCTTTTGAATTGCTGAGTAAGACAGCTCCTATTCAAGCCATCTCTCTTCTCATTTTTGGTCCATTTATTGATTACTTGCTCAACGGAAAATCGATAACCAACTATCCGATGTCCTCTGGTGCAATTGTAAGTAGTTGATCTCTCTCCTTACTGACACAATTCTCTGCCATATACTGAACGTTTCTCTTGTTCAGATTGTGTCAAAAATGATTTATTTATACGATGTTGTAAAATATTCGCAGATGTTTATTCTCCTTTCATGCTCACTTGCTGTGTTTTGCAATATGAGCCAATACCTCTGCATCGGCCGCTTCTCTGCCACCTCCTTCCAGGTTTTGGGTCACATGAAAACTGTATGCGTCTTGACATTGGGGTGGCTGCTATTCGATTCAGAGCTAACTTTCAAGAATATCATGGGTATGATTATTGCAGTTGTTGGCATGGTAGTTTACAGTTGGGCTGTAGAGGCTGAAAAGCAGGCAAATGCCAAGGCCATGTCCAATGTTAAAAACAGCCTGACAGAGGAAGAAATCAGACTATTAAAAGAGGAGGTAGAGAAGAGGCCTTTGAAGGACCTTGAACTTGGTGAGAATAAAGCGTAGGAATCAATCAGGTTTTGGTGGTATGATTTGTTAGAAAGGGATTGCAGGCAAAGTTAATGTGTTCTATTTAATTTGTTCCTTGTCTTAGCTTACTCGGCAGGTTTCATTTATCTGCTTACACATCCATTTAGAAATTGGGTCTCAGTGCTTTAGCAATTTTCATCATTATAATCTTTGATATTTATTATCTTGAGGTTATTTATTTGTATTTGGCTTTTGTCAAGAAATTGCGAGGTGAATATCGTGGGTCCATTAAGATGAAAAAACTGTTCGTTGATGATGACAATTATCAATCGCCTCTTTACAATCTTTTGGCTTCATGACATTATTGGCCATGCTGTTGGGTGCTCTGTAGAGTAATAACTAGACACATTTGTTTATGGTCGATATATAACCTATAGTTTATACTCATCCTAAATATAAGTTTCATTTACTTAATTTTGATTAGATTAAAGACGTCAGTTAAAATCACATGAAATTACTAATGCATCCTCACTATTTACCTTTTTCCTCACCCCCTCTCTTATTCAATATTAATGAGCATTAGTAAGGATATTTTAGGGAAAAGTTACGAACAATTTAAATAGGTCTTATATTTAGGAGTGGAGGAGTATTAATATAAATTGCATGCAAACAGACCTATATGGAAAATCATCCCTTTAAACAGGTCTTATATTGTGAGTTGTGGCATTATGGTTCGGTTCTTGCGTGTGGGAAAATCATGGAAGATGGAATGAGATTTTGGGAGCTGCTTTTGTAAATGGAGTTGAAAAATTGGCTAAAGATGGATTTTAAAAGGTTTATGAAGGTATTTAACCGGAGATTCTTGTAAAAAAACCGGTATTGTAAAAGCGGACCAGAAGGCGAGCTGGAAAAGGTTTCGGGTCATGGTTCAACCCGGTTGAACCGCTCAGAATATGGTTAAACTGACGGTCAAACGGATAAATGTTGAACTGAAATGTAAAACGGTCAATGGTTAGACTCCAGTTCTTACAACTATGAAAGAAACCACAAAAAGTGAACGAGTGGTGGGAAGGGGAATAGGAGATGAAAAGATCACAAGGATGACCACATATCCTTAGATTTTGTATTAAAAATTCCGTACTGTCTATGATTCATAGCATTAAGTTATTTTTAATTCCTCGAAAGGAGAAGTTTTCCATTTGGCAGACTTGTGGGTAAGAGCATTTTGCCATCATTTATACCATTGTGGGATTGATTTTTTATTTTTTTGCCAATATCGTGGGATTGGTTTCGTTGGAAAGAATAAAATTCAACCTATATTTTTATATAGTTGACAAAATAATTGACCGCCTTTATGTTTCAACTTGCGATCTCGTAACATGATTTACTACTTCTATATTTTCACTATTTAGAAAGCAACTTGTTTCTCTAAACCATATTAACAACTTCAATAACACAAATAAATATATCTCATTTTACTAGTTTTGTTTTGTAATTACTTAAAAGATAACTCGTTTCTCTAAAACTACATTAATTACTTCAGAATTGTGAATAACTACTTGTATAACGGGAATGACTAGAACTGATTTTACAAGTTCGTGACCCTCTGACCCCTTTTTATCTTTCTATCCTTTTGATCAGTGCCAAATAGGCAAATACTCATATAGCTTCATTTTCCTAAAGATCAAAAGATTTTAATACATTTACGGATTTACCACAGCAAATCTATTCAACATGGAGAAAACTCTACATATTGCAGTATTGAACCCACATATCTACGAATTTACATAAATGTCAAAAAATGGAAAAAAAAAAAAGGACCAGTGACGATGAATTTACTTCCAGTTCAGCTGATTCCAGCCATCAGAAACTCAGATTTCTGTAAATTTGGACTCTGAATAATGGCATCAAATGGAGACGATGATATGGATTCACTATTCGAAGGCATGGTCCTTTTCAATCCAATCCAAATTCAAGAAGAACCTAAACCTTCTGATAACAACACTCTTCAACACGATCTTCCTTCAACGTCACCTTCACCTTCACCTTCTTCGCTTCCTCTTGATGAAAATCTCTTCTCCGACCTCACACTTGTCACTGAACCTGAGCTTCAGATTCAATCGCAGTCTTCTCGATCATCTAAAAGCGCTAATTCGTCTGTAGTTGCTGATGATGCTGGTGGTGCTTCTTCTGCTTCGGCGATTTCAACGAGGCAAAGCTCCAGAAAGAAAAAACGAGCAGGTTTGAGAATAGGATATGGTAGAGATTTACATTCTGATGATCTATTTCATGATCTCAAACATGCTGTTCCGATTTCTAGTAGTTATATTGATCCTGAAGAAACTCCTCATGTGTTGCAAAAAGCTGACGTGGACGATCTTACGTTGAATTTTGTAAAGATTGCCACGGATGATGTTGTTATCTCACCTGAAATTGAGTTTTCTATTGATAGTTCTAAATCTGAGATTAGTTCTAATCAAGAGGAAGATGAAACTTCTTATGATAATTCTAAATCTGAGATTAGTTCTAATCAGAAGGAAGAGGAATCTTCTCCTGATAATTTCAAACCTGAGGTTAGTACAAATCAGAAGGAAGAGGAGTTTTCTGATGATAATTGCAACACTGAGATTAGTTCGAAGCTGAATGAGGAAGAATCTTCTCACGATTCTTTGTGTGAGTCAGAGTTTCGGCAAATTAAGGCTCGGATAGATGAGAAGCTTAATGATGCTCGTCAAATGGTAGCTTCTGTTTCTGCTGTACGAAAGGATTCAATAAGGAATAGAAGGAAAGCTGTTGAGAATGTGAATCTTGCTTCTGTGAAGTATATGGAACTTGAGAAGCAGTTGGAAGAGGCGTGTGAAGCTGAAGATTTTGAAAGAGCTGAGAGGGTTAGTCAAGACCTTTCAGCTGCTGAGAAGGAGAAACATGCTTGTATGAATTCATTGAGGGAGGCGGATGCGTTGATTGATTCTGTGGATTTTCAGATGCATCAGGCACTTGAATCACAAATTGCTGCTGAGGAAGAATGTGCAATCTTATTGGAGCAGTTTGCAATGGTTAGTATAAAGTATCAAGGACGTCCGGAAGGATGTAGCGTTTTATTCTTTTTACAATGTTGTTGCTTTAGCGCCTTTCTATTTTCAAAAATTAATCTGCAATTATCATCACCATTGTTGTTGTTACAGACAAAAATGTACTTCACCCTGTTTAGTATAAGTTTAAAATCTACCAGGAAACTGTTTATTAGCTTTGGTGGAATGTAAACTGATTCTAGAGTCTGGAAGCTAGAACGTCTACTGAGAACTCGTAGCATATCTCCTAATTTATGAGACTTCTAAACTTTTCTAGATTTAGCAGATCATGAATGTGTCTTATTGTAGTTGACATTTGAAAAGATTGCAAGAGAGGAGAGTACACTAGGGCTTGGTTAGGTGTTCTTGTAGAATTTGTTTATTACATTTCTTTGTTTTGGATCCTGTACTGGAGCAGAGAAAAATTAGAGTTTAAAGATAGTAAGAAAAGTTCACTTGCACTTGTTTAGTTGCCTATTTGCTGTTGGCCCGTAAGTGAAGTGGACACGGGTCTTGGTAATTTGGTGTCCTTGATTATTTGTTTGGTAATGGCTGAACATTACTGTAGCAGGAAAATAGTAGTGGCATTTTTCCCTTAGAGCTTACCTCTTTCTTTAGCTTTGTTTAGCCAGCCTATTAAGAACCCTCGGTAGCCATTGGCATGCCACCTATGTGAATTGCCATATTTCACATGAATATACCTCTCTTTATTGGCACCTTATTTATCTGAAAATATGTACTTTTTGCATCATGAGCAATCTTCCTTGTGGCCTGTAAATTTAGCATCCATGTGATAGCAGGTTGGATGGTTTTCCCCCCTTTCCTGAAGCAATAGATTGGATTGCATAGTATTTTCTTTTGCCCTAGACCCCTATGCAGACAGTTATTTGATAATAATACAGCTTTACATCAGAATATACAATCTATCAATTAAGAACTGCACTTTAGTTTAAGAACTTTTAATAATCGTTGTTTGATTTTGGCACTCATCTATCAGTCCTGATTTTAGTTACGGATTGAAATAATTATCAGATCTCATTCTAGCATAATTTCAAAAACCTATTGGTAGATAACTATGGAATTTGACTAAATAATCATGAGGAAAATCCTTGGAAATGTTTGTAACTTAAGTATGACTTGTATTGCATTTTACAAATAGCAGTGGTGGTGGCATTAAGAAACTTTCGCTAACGGGTTCCTAGGTTTTTTTCATGTCTCCAAACAGTGAAGCCTAAACAGTTCAATTTGAAAAACGTACCATATATGTGTCTAACACTTATATTTTCTGTTGGAAATATATTGAGGATATAACAAGTATAATTTTCTATTTCAAGTTAAACTGCTTTAACTCTGTTATTTAATGTACATATGAATTTTCAAAAGTATTGGGAATGAATTATCAATTAAGATTTTGCGTATATGACAACTTGTTTTTGGATATTATCCTCTTACATATTGCTCTAGTAATCTACTCAGACAATTTTTTTTTTGTAGAATAGAGAGCGTAGCGATATTTATGTTAAATGCATTGTGTGTTTTCTAGTGGCCCTCTAATGCCTATAATTCCTTTCCCCCCTTAGAATGCAGCAAATAATGCAGACCTCACCCTGAAAAAAGCATCATCAATGCATTCAATAGAAATGGACGAATGGCTTTCTTCATCTGAATCCTTGGAGGTCAGAAAGATGGAACTAGAGATTGAATCACAGTTTATATCTGAAGCTCGGATGGAGTTGAATAACACTATTGAGCATTCAATCCTGGATGATAAAAGAGAGAAAGAGAATCTTTGTAAAAGAAAGGAAATCTTAATGGATGAGCTAGAAAAGCTTCTTGCTCTAGTGAAACAAAAAGAAATGGAAATCGCAGAAAATGACTTTCAAATGGAAGCTGTAGATAAGAAAATATCTAATGTGGTCTCTGGATTTCAGGAAACTCAGTCAGGCATTGATGTTAAGTATGATAACTTGCAATCTCTCCTTGCTCAAGTGAGCTTAGAGACTGAAACTTTGTCACTAAAGAAGCAGCAAATTGACGACTTTCTCAGTCAGGAAGAAAGCATTGGATCAAAGCTAAGGGAACTTGCTAGGACATCTGAGGAAGAAGCAAAAGGATATCATGAAGTAGTTGGTGCAAGAAAAAGTCTTATGTCATCTATATTGAAATCCAGAGAGGAAAAAGTGACGCTTGCTAACAATGAAGAAAAGCTGTCTGAAGATGTCAACTCACTCCAAGAGGACGTTTCTGCTGCTCGAGCATCCTTGCAGGTTATTTCTTATACTAACTTCTCGTGTTTTTTTTCATATGTTTATGTGGCTTAAGTGTGAGGAATAGTCAGTAATATCACTGCGTCATACTAGACACCACCTCTCGCTGCTATGTGATAAACTATTCTCTAGTATTACTGCACAAGCTTAGTTGCATGATTATTTTTTAGCTTGAAATGTGACATCTGTCTCTCATGTAAATCAATTCGTTGATATTTTTTATACATGCTGTTTAACAATTTACCCTTGCTGACCACTTTGTGGCTTGTTCATGTGAAGTCTGATGACGTTTGATTTCCTTCTGATATAAATATTGATAGCCATTTTGTTCAAATATTAATGTGTTTATAGGAACTATCTTCAAGAAAATCAAGCATTCAGCAAGACATAGCATCTTTAAAGCAGAGGATTATTTTCATAGATAAAAGAGTCCCAGAACTTGAAGCTGAGAAGAGAGTTGCTAGTGCTACTAGAAATTTTAAGGAGGCTGCACGGATAGCTGCCGAGGCCAAGTCACTAAGTGTTGAAAAAGAGGGCATCCAGACAAACATGGGCGCAAACACTTCAAATCTAGAGAAAGTTGAGGAAGAAATCAAAGATACTCTCAAACAATTGCAGGAGACCGAGGAAATGATTCTATTGAAGGAAAAGGAATTGGCAGTGGCCAGATTCCAGAGGCTACTTTTGACAGCCGGTACCGCCAGAGCAGAAAAAGCTGCTGCATTGGAGATGGGTGATATAGAAGAAGCTAATCTCCTACTTGCAGAAGCTGAAGCTGCAGATTGTGAAGCTGAGAAACTTAAATCCACATACGATATCAAGACAGAAGATTTGACAAATTTACAAAACCATTTCATTTCAATTGATCTCGTGTCCCAATCTGGCGCAAAACAGTTGGCAGAGCTAGCTGCATCACCTCACTGAATTGTTTGGTTGACTGTTCAGATTACAGGGATTTTGTGATATAGTTCATGTATAATTTCATTGAAGAAGACAAGAATTCTGATGGGTACATTGTGCTAGAAGTCCTGATTCATGTTCAGGCCCAAGTCTTCCATTGGAAGACTGCCAAGTCTGAGGATTGTACCCAGGTGTGCCTGAGTTCCGAGCTGCTATGCCCCACCAGTGAAAGAACAGAGTTCAACCACAAAACATGACAGTTTTATTTATAAGGGCCCAAGTTTTGTTTATGTGGAGGAGAATATTTGATGTTGAGTTTGATGGGCTGCATGGACAGGTCATGTAATATTAAGGGCCCACATGCACTATCTGATGATCGTGGCAGCAAGCATCAAAGTGTGGTTTTCTCTCTTTTTAAGGGGCTTTATATCTTGGTTGTGTGAAACATTCATCATAATGCCTTGTGTTTTGAAGTCTGAGAAATTTGATCCTCTCTGACTCTAAAGCAACATTGGGCAGCGAACTTTTTTTATTTTTCTCAAGGAAGAGTAAAGAACAGAGCGGCTTTCTTGTTTGCAGTACGTATCCGGACAAGTTCATACGCTTCCAGTGATTCACTGTGAACTGCTACAGCTTTTATTTGAGCATGATTCAATATGCGTGCTCTGTTCAAAAGCTTTTAATTTAGCACGCTGAATAATAAATAGTGGGAAAAATAATTCAATGAGAAAAATATTTGTTTTCTATTTTACTTTATAAAGGCAAGGAAGATAAATATTAGCATTAATGTAACTTTCTGACTCTCAAGTTAGCCCTCCTTTGGTTTTGATATCTCAAGCTTCAATCTATTCATTTAATTTAAAACAAAATTGGAGCAATTTGCCCGTTGAGAGCATACGTCCTGAATTTTATGATTTATAAATTTTTTTTGAATTACTTCCCCCGGTGTCCCACACCCTTCGGGTGCAGACTAATCCGGAGTCGTCAGCCGGGATTCCCGTAAACGGGGTGACTGACTTCCCGGGGTTCGAACTTGGCACCTTTGGGCTAAATGGCGGGATCCACACTTTGGGGACCCTCTTCAAACCATCAAGCTACGCCCCCGGGCTATGATTTATAATTTGATACAGCAAATCAAAATAGTGACAAAATTATGGGTTTAAGGAGTTTGAGGTTGTATTAACGTAAAATAGTGCTTCCTTTTTTGGTCCTTATGTAGTATTCTTCTGGTACTAAATATAAGATTTAGTTGACTTTTTTAGAAAATCCTAAAAAAGCAAAATAAGTCAATTATAAATTGATTTACCTCATTTTTTTCTTAAACTAGTTTATTTAACATATAAACTAATGATTAATCTAAAAATATATCAATTATGACATAATTTAATAACATATTTTGTAATCTTAACATCTCCAAAAAATCCAATTAGGTCTTATATTTAGGACCGAGGGGAGCATAACCTATATGAGGAGTTGGTCTAATCCAAAACTTCTTTTCCAAATGATATATTGGTGCTCCTTAGCAAATTTTAATAGGAGGTGGGAATCCGGGAAGATGATTTAGACATACTAAAAAAATACATCTTATATGAGAGTAACGATTAGGCCTGGTAAAGAAATATGGGAAAATGCCATTTAAATCTCTCCGAATATATAAAAGGACAATTCAGGAACTCAAACTTCCAAAAGGACCATGAAAGAACTAGGACCTAGTTGACATTTTAAAATTGTGTGAAAAGACAAAATTGCCCTAATCATAAAACAGAAATTACTAATCACCCTTACACCCACCATTTTCAATAGGGTGGTTAGTAATTTCTATTTTATGATTAGGGCAATTTTGTCTTTTCACACAATTTTAAAATGTCAACTAGGTCCTAGTTCCTTCATGGTCCTTTTGGAAGTTTGAGTTCCTGAATTGTCCTTTTGTATATTCAGAGGGATTTAAATGGCATTTTCCCAAAAAATATTGTCAAAAAAAAAGCAATATTGTTATTTGTTTTAAGATTGATTTTAATTTTGTGTGGAACGCGGTTAGTTTGTGGGCCAATTGATTTATGCAAATAAAGCCGAAATAAGGGCGGCGAAGTGCAGTTGTACTTGTTATGGCGTAAATTATATTGGAGGCTCCAAAATCCATACTCACTGAAGTTATCTGCTTAACGTGAAAGAAAATTAACATTTCATAATTATTTTCTTAATCATTTATCCAGTGAGTGTTTATCAGGTGATTTGATTGACACTGAAGTACGGAGAGAGTTGTCATGCATATTTATGGTATCAAATTCATTAAGATCAGTGTGCATAATTAAGTAACTAGTACAAGATATATTCCTTAAAATTGAAGTGAATTCAATGCGAGTAATGGTTGTAGATTTCTTTAGGCTTGTTCCAGGCTAAAAAAAATTTATTAAATTATAAAATTTAATTGATTGATAGCATGAACTGGATTCGATTTCTTTTAAAAAAATTAGCATGAACTGGTTGAGTTATCAAAATAACCTTCTAAAATTATTTTAACATTATTAGCAAGAATTAATAGAACGATATTTTTAAAAACAATAGCTTAATTTTTCTCAAGTCTCAAATCAAATACTAAGAGCCAGGTCAACAAGCTATACATCACATCAGTATGAGTGTACCAGTGTCCATATCAGTTGTGATCAATTGATCATATGATGCATGCCTACTGAGAAATGTGATGTCATTTTTTTCGTTCAAAACATCCACATATTATAAATGATTTTATACAAATTATTTAAATTGATCAATATTCGTCAAGATTTTCCAAATAAAAATATGACTATTTTGATATCTTTGAGTCTTAACAAGTAACTGTTTCTTCATCAAAGATCTCGTTTGTTTTTATGTGGGTTTTAAAATGTAAAAAATTTGTCTAAAAACATCTAATCCATAGAACAAGACAATCCATTAATATTAACAAAAACATATGACGGCCATTTTCATATAGTATATGCAATGGACACCGAATCCATAATGATTATCATTACAACAAGTGGGGTTAAATCATCAAAAATACTGATAACTAATTTCATAACAATGAAATGGGGCTTGAAATGGAATAAAAAAAACATAACAAATCTTAAGAGTAAAATACAATTGTTTTTTAGACAAAAAGAAAAAAAGGTGGGGAAATAAATAAAGTAAAAGAAGAGGAAAGAAATAAAGAGATAAAAGGAAAGCAAGTGTGTCTTGTCTGTCCTCCTTGGTTCTCACTTTAATTCTTGTTTCTCTTCCTCTCTCCATCTCTATCTCAATCTCAATCTCAATCTTCACTTCATCCATCAACCTCCGCTAAACCAATCTCTTTTGTCTTTCTCTGTCCTCTAAAATGAAATCAACATCTCAAATATTCATGCCTTATTATTATTATTAATAAATAAACATTCTTCTTCTTCATATAATGTAACCTTTTCCTCCTCCTTCTCTAATATTGTCAGCTTCTTGTTCTTCTAGAGAGATGAACAAGTGAAGAAGTGTGTGGGAGAAAGAGAGAGAATGATGATGATGATGTTGTTGTTGTTATTGTTCTAAATTATTACTTGTTGTACTCATTAACACTGACATTGGAAACTGGAAAAACAGTCACAACTACTACCATTACCACCTCATTTTCTGTATCAGTGTGTTAAAAAAAGAAGCTTTTTTGGTACTTGTCAATACTACTCATATGGGGTCAGAGCAAAATAGATTTCCTCAACATGAAAGGGTATTATTCTTCTCTCTCTTTTAAGTACATCATGATTTGTGTTGAAAGTTTCAGTGTGGATTGTTGTAGGGGTTAGATCTGAGGTACTTGAAGTGAAACCTAAGCCCAATTTTGTTTTTTTCTGATTGGATTTCATGTTCTGTGTTTTCTTCTGCTTGTTTATACTCTTTGATGCATGTGGGTGTCTCAGATCTCACTTTTAGTGCCTATAATTCTGTTTGTACATGGGAATCACTGTTTTTTTATGTGCTGGTTCATCTTCTTGTTTCACTTTTATCAGGTGAGGTTGTTTTGCTTCCTTCTTTGTTTTAATTCAAGTAAAGGTTAAATTTTGGATGGATCTGATGGTTGAATTTTCAGCTTCTGTAATTTTACTTGAAGTGCTGTCTACTGTGATTTGTGGTTTTGGCCAAATTAATCTTCTCTCTGTTTTTTCCTTCTATGGTTAAATCAAATTGTCAAGTTGAGCTGACTAGATCGGTAGTCTTTGTTTTACATTTGTCAAGTTTCTGAAAATGGTATATAAGCCCATTTGAAAAGAGGGAAAATGATCCAAATGAGGCATTAATACACCCTAAATATAGTGATTAGAACAGTTTTGGTTCAATCAACTGCAAAATTTTCCACAATTTTGTCCCTATGTCTTGTCAAAACACTGTCAAATTTGATCTGTGCTATGTTATATCTGTTGGATCATTTGATGTCAATACTTATATACTGGTTCATAGTATGGTTTTGTTCTGTTTGCACTCTTTTTGTTATCCCATCTTAAGATGCTTTTGAGCAGTTTAATACTAACAAGCTATTCAATATTGCAAAAGAAATCCTCACAACATATTGTTGCTTTTCATTTCACATCTATTTGTAAATGGTCACCTTTTGAATGAATGTGTGATACTTGTGTTGACAGAGAAAGAGATGGGGAGGATGTTGGAGTGCATTCTCTTGTTTCAGTTCACAGAAAGGTGGGAAGCGAATTGTGCCGGCTTCTCGAATGCCGGAGAGCAATGGGCAGGCTGCGCAGCCAAATGGTCCTCCAGCAGTGAGGCTGACAAATCAAGGCACAACAATAGCTCCATCTCTTCTTGCTCCACCTTCTTCACCTACATCATTCACACATTCAGCTGTTCCTTCAACTGCTCAGTCACCTAGCTGTTTCTTGTCACTGTCTGCAAACTCACCTGGAGGTCCTTCATCTAATATGTTTGCCACTGGACCATATGCTCATGAAACACAATTAGTCTCTCCTCCTGTGTTTTCAACTTTCACTACTGAGCCATCCACTGCTCCCCTCACTCCCCCACCTGAGTTAGCTCACTTGACAACTCCCTCTTCCCCAGATGTACCATATGCTCATTTTCTTTCCTCTTCAGTCGATCTTAGGAACGGTGATAAGACTAACTACATCAGTACAAATGATCTTCAAGCTACATATTTGCTGTATCCTGGAAGTCCTGCCAGTGCTGGTAGCCTTTTATCTCCGAAGTCAAGGAATTCTGGTGACGGTTTATCGTCTTCTTTCCCCGAACGGGATTTCCCTCCACAATGGGATCCACTGTCTCCCAAAAATGGGATGTATCAAAGTCCTGGATCACGGAGACTTTCTGGTCAAGATACTAATGGTGTCGCAATGGCATCTCAAGACTCAAATTTCTTCTGCCCTGCTACGTATGCGCAATTTTATTTGGACCAAAATCCTCCATTTCCTCATAGTGGTGGGAGGCTTAGTGTTTCCAAGGATTCGGATGTTCAGCCTACCGGTGGAAATGGACATCAGAATGTTCATTCCAGAAGTCCAAAGCAAGACGTGGAAGAAATAGAAGCTTACCGAGCCTCGTTTGGTTTTAGTGCTGATGAAATCATCACCACCCCTCAATATGTGGAGATTTCTGATGTAATGGATGACTCTTTTACTATGACTCCCTTCGCCTCTTCTAAGTCAACTATGGAAGAAAGCACAGAGTCTCCATTGATGAAAGGATTCAAATCTCATGAGACACATGTCGCTCCACAAAGTCGTCTCAGATTAGAATCAGGCTATGCTGCCATGGAAAGGCACAATCAATATCCAGTATGCCAAGGATATGAAGGTACATTGTGATCTATTTATTTCATAATTTATTAAAACAATGAAGAACTTAATTATCAATTAATTTGCATAAAATTCATACAAAACTAGATTCACTTGAATAACTGCTGTGGTACTTTTGGAGGTTATATTTGTGTTAGGCATGATGATCATCTGTGTATATTTTATTTTAAGTACAATAGATCACAAATAGCTTAAAAGTTGGTTGGTTATTTTGTTCAAGACTAATCATAATGAAGTAGAATTCTTGAGCCTCAGCTTCATTGCATTTTTCTTACATCCCAATAAGTAAATATTCCTTTCATGCATGTCTCAGATAGTAAATCCCAAAGGCATAGCAACAACAGCTGTTCCGGAGCTAGTACGCCGGGAAACACCACTGATGTGTTCTCTAGAATGGGATCGGCCCGAAAACACGAAATGGGGCTGTCTTGCTCTGATGCAGAGATTGACTACAGAAGGGGCAGAAGCTTAAGAGAAAGAAGGGGAAATGGGATATGGCATGACTAGGATTTAGTGTATCAATGAAGAAACAGATCAATGGTTGTTTGTATTAATTTAAGGCTTCTTTTCACTTTTAAAAATGTAGAGTAAATGAAACTCTTCTCTTGGGGTTCTCTAATAGATGGACTGTTCTAACCTGGATCTAACTAATGCACTGATCAGGTGTTTGTCAAGAACATGTTCTGATCAATGAATGTAGTCCCGTATCCAGTTGCAATTGACAAGTCCAGTTTCATGTTTTGCGTGAATGAAGTTTGAATTTATTCAAACCATATTGGTATACCTAGTTTGGTTTTGATCATATGATGTATTTATATGCTCATATGGGATATATATAGTCCCAGTTGCGAGAACACCAACACTTTTGACATATTGAGTACGGGCTGTTTTTGTGGTTGTATGAGTTGTACAAAATATGATAGTATAGATTTGAGCATATGAGCAATTTGCACCAAGTTTGCGAGGTAGATTCTTATAATCATGCGTTCTGTCAAGTGCTCTCTGTTGCCAAAAGTAATTTTCTTTAATAGAAACTGTAATTCATTGCATCAATCTACAAAACATTACAAATAAGATTCACCCCTTATTAATCAGGTGGAGATTGATAAAGATATGATACTCGCGATTTATATTTTATAGAATGGGACAGTTTTGTAAAATACTCCCTCCGATCGATAATATAAGAGCTCAAATTTTGAATAATTTTGGTTCAAAATATAAAAGTTCACCATATAGTATATCTTTATTTAATGCATTTTTCACTACTTTGTCTTTAACTCTCTTTCATATTAATTAAGGGAAAATCTCAAATAAGTCCCTTCGAATACCCAAAAGGACAAGTGAGGAACCTAAGCTTCCAAAAGGATCATGAAGGAACCAGCACAAATCTGTCATTTTAAAATTTTGCGAAAAGACAAAATTGCCCCAATCCTAAAACACAAATTCCTACCCCACCCTAACACTCACCCTCTTCTCGCAATTTGTGTTTTAGGATGAGGACAATTTTGTCTTTTCGCAAAATTTTAAAATGACAGATAGGTGCTGGTTCCTTCATAGTCCTTTTGAAAGTTTAGATTCCTCACTTGTCCTTTTGGGTATTCGGAGGGACTTATTTGGGATTTTCCCTTAATTAATGCTTATGTATTTCTTTCTTAATAGTGTCATTGAGCAATATTGGAAAAAAATTAACTCTAGACATTCAATTAATTTTCACATATTTTCTTAATAAATGTGTTTTGGCACTGTACTATTATATCACAGGGGTGTAAATAGTTGTAGGCTTATAGCTAAAGCATTTATGTCATTGTGTAAATTAGAAACGGTCAATCTCTATGCATGGGAGTGCTAATTCCATCTTTAGTTCAAAAGAAGAGTTCTAATACCATCCACAATGTTCTTAAAAGTATGGTTACTATAACAGCCCCCATTCAAAGGTCAATAGCCTCCATATAATCAACAAATAAAACGACATTTCTAAAACTTTTAGCACTAACAGTTACTTAGCGGAATCCATATTCATATCAGCTCCCAAAAGGCCAAAAGTATTTTCTAATAATGTGTCTTCTTTCCTATCTCCAAATTATGTGCCTGGTTAAACGTAAAACTAATGTTTGACTTGAGTTTCATGCTGCCTGGGGACGCACAAATACTTAAGATTGCCGAAAATATTGACATTTACGAACTGGTCTGATTGCCTCACCACTGTTTGATTAGATTGCTTATTTTTTTTCTCAAATTCAAAGGAAAACAAATAAAGAAAACGTTGGGAATTCCACCACCTACAACCCCATTAGAACAAATCCAAGTTTTCGTGTGGTTTTTGTTTGGTTGATTGGAGGGAAGGAGACCCAATTTTTAGTGACAAATATACCTTTTATTCTTTTCTAATATTTATATTAGAACTAGAGTTAGGGAACAAATTTGACCCAGAAGTGTCAAAGAAACGTCGTATTCACCCAAGAAATATTGTGTTCAATATAACCAACCAAACGTAGTACATTCTCCTTTGTTAACTAAACCCATGAGGCTACAAGCCTTTTTACGGTTATATTACTACGTTTGGATATTTCCAAAGCTATATTGAGCCACAAATTACTTCCAAGGAGAATGAGAATTTTAACAGTTCTAAGTTAGATTTGTATCTTAACCCATAAAACTATTATATGTTAATTTCTAACTCTACTAAAAATGCTCTCTCGCCTTATGTACACAAATATTGTGGGCATGTATAACTAAAAATATTCATTGCTTATTAGAAATTGACCACTCCCTTCGGTCCATAATATAAGAGTCCAAAATTTAAATAGTTTTGGTACAAAATATAAGAGATTACTCTTATATTCTCTCATAATTTAATGTATTTTCCTATTTTGTCTCTAACCCTCTTTCATATTTATTAACGTTTATGTATTTCTCTATCTAAATAATAAATATGGGCAATAGTAAAAAAAAAATTAATTTCAAACACTTGTAAGTGCCTGTTTGGATACATTCCAAAAGATGTTCTGGCTCCCAAACCTAGGTTTCACACAAAGACATCCAAACACTCAATTTGTTTGGATAAGTTATTTTGAGAAGAAAAGCTAGTTTGGGGTTCCAAAAGCTATTTTGAGAAAAACTACATTTTTCTCATTTTCCAGCTGAAAGTTTTGATCTCTCGTTTAGGAACACACTTATTTCAAATAAAAGAAATATGAAAAGTTATTCATCCTAATTATTTTTTAGAAAAATTATATTCTACTCAAAAGTTATTCTTAAAAGCTATTCTCAAAAAGTTTAATCCAAACACTCTCATTTCATCAAAAGTTATTTTTCAGAAAAACTATTCTACTTAAAAGTTATTCTCCAAAAGCTATTTTCCCATAAGCTATTCTCAGGAGCTGAATCCAAACAAACCCAAATTTTGTTTGTTTTTTTAAAAAAATTGTGTTTTGTCAGCTAAACTCTTGTATTATGGAACAAAGAGGTAGTATTTCTTTGTAAGGATGATAAAAAAAAGTTTTTAAGTTGGTGATAATACAGACAAGAAGGACTGCTTCAATTCTTGAAGTCTTCGACCTCAACAATAATGAAACCATTTAATTCATATTAGCACGCAAGTTGACGAGCTTACAATAGGTCCAAACACAGATGGAGAGTACATTTTGCCTCCACCTAATCACTATGTTTTTCTCATTTCCATTTATTTTATCCAAACATACAAATCGGATCTCTGACACTAAACCCGAAGGTGGAGCACAGTAGTGTTAAACAAACCTTCACGGAATGAAAGAGCACAGAGCTCTGACATATATACTCACACGATCAATATGATATACAATACGGAATCACAGAATCCCAAGTTGTGGCCAAAGGCCTAATAAGTAAAGTAAAACAGTAAAAGTCTCTCGTTAGTTCAAAAGAAAAAAAGGGTAAAAAGTAATAATCTACACTATCTGGTACATATCTTCTGCTTTGTCCTTGCAACAGGTTTAATCATATGCCATTCAGAGTGACGACAACCCTGCGTGAGGTGGGATAATCCCGATGCTCACAAAGCCATATGCCCTTGTACAAGATAATAAAAATAGCAATCATTACTCTTTTTTAGTTAGTATAATTAAAATAGAACTACAATATCATCCAACAACTGTTGTTTAATGGTAAATATATATCATAAGCAACAATGTAAGATGTGATCAAAGGACATTTAATGGCATGATATGAAACTTAATAGTCTCATTAGGTCTGTAAATGCATTAATTTAGAATATTTATATTTATAGTTTTTCTCTAAACTAATTTGACTAACTCAAACATAAACATGTGATCTAATGACACATGGTATATCAAAAGGATTGTATAATATGTGCTACAACTAAGTAATTTATTTACTTCACTAATCTTCCCAAATTAATCAACTTGCATTAAAGATTTGAGGGAGTACTTTGTATGTAATACTTTCACTTTAAAAACCTAAGTACAGAGTGACAGATATTTCATACTACTTTTCTCAATAACTTCTAGACCCAGAGCAACTCAATTAAATAGCTGCTACAGCCCACAAAATTCATCACACACCATTTATTGCTCTTACATCAATCAATATGATTAGGTCCCAATTTTCAATCTCTATCATATGAGAGGGAGAGGGTGAGGGAGAGGGGAACTCAGATAAAGTTCATTGAAAGCTTTTTGGAGGACCAAATCATGTGACTTTTAATTTATTAAAGATAATCAGATAATATATAACGTTTGAGATAACCACCATATCAAAACGATATCCAAGTTTTGTCCTTATTCGAATTATTGGCACATGGCAAAGCACCGCAGCATACAGCACAAGGTGGCAATCACCATGTGCCACAGCTGTGGTGACGCAGAGACTATATAAAGTAAAGGCCAGTGCCAATGGCAGCGGCACATGGCTTGTACAATGTTAAGAAGTCTGCTTTCATTTATGTACATTATATGGCTTCCTCAATGATATTGGGCTCTCAGCCCAGCTCAGTGGTGAATTTCACAGCCCATTTTCATCTCCCTTAGTATTTTGTACATCCCCATCTTTTTCTTTATACTCTCCCTTAGTAGTGCAAATATTGGTTTTTACATCCCACCAATAGCTGCCACCAGTCCTGTTATTTTCACTTTCTAAAGACTCCTACAGTTTGGTTGTGTGTAGATAAAGGGTAGAAGATACTTTGGGAGAAAGAAAGAGATGAGACAGAGAGTAAACATGTGGTATCCACCAACGTGGATCCGGGGGGAGCTACTAAACTTTATTATATTTGACCAAGATTATAATATGAGGAAATTCTAGCCCTTTAGAGTGTTTGATTGGATTATAGTATTTCTAAATTTTCAGAAGCAAACAACAACAAAGTCAACAAAATCTTATTCCATTAAGTGGGGAACACTCGATAAAAAATAGTGAAACAAATTTAATATCATCACAAGTATAAATATAACTAGTTCTATTTCCATTATCATTTTATACTAAAAAAAGAAATGTCCATAATCATAATATATTAATAAAATTATATTTCCAGCTTCTCTACCAGATAATTATGCTTATCTTTGCCATGCTAAGTAAATTAGTAAAGGAATGTTTTTTGGAAAAGCTATCCATAACAAAACTATAGATTGAACAACCCAATAGTTGAAGATGCACAAGATAATAAATCAAAACAGGTCAGCATCTCGGCACTATTATAGACCTTCGAGCTCGAACAACAATTCATAGGTTCATAAAAATTCTAAGTATTAATGAGAAATCACTTTAAAGTAGCTAAATCCAACTTAAACCGTGACAAAACGTCCTAAGTTACATGTTAACAATATTTTTTTGAACAATTCATTGCAAAATTATTTAGGTTACCTGCCATGTCCCCATATTTAGCTTTCCATTTGTGATTGGTATCCTGAACATTCAAAAATAACAGTAAATGATACCTCAGTGATAGTTTTTCAGAATAGTTAATATATTTGAACAAGTTTTTCTCACGTGAGTGTAGAACCAAACATTGATGATTTGATATGTGCTGGCATGTCATCTGGGCCTGCAAATTTCAAGGTTATAGAAGATTTCCACATAAGTTATATGGATTCACAATGTCCCAGCATGCCAATTCAGTTCACCATTATGACAGTAGCATGTAATTAAATGCACAATAACAGCAGCAGGTTAAAAATTTGAACATAATGGTAAAATTAAATATCAGTACTAACCTTCTAAAGTGTGCTTCCAAGGTGCAGATGGCCCCTACATAAGACATGGAAATACATATTACTATGTTCTCTAATACAAGAGAGTGTATATTGTTACATTGAAATAAAAACAGAGGACAAGCCAACCTCAGGAACCACAATATTGAGGAACCGTTCTGTATCATCACGAACATCAGAGTCATAATTCTCATTAATGGTGAGAGAAGCACTAGTGTGTTGCACTGCATTTCTCATCAAAAACTAAAAGATCAGTCTGTGCAACCCATAAACACACAAGAATGAAAGAAACAAATCCTATATGTACTCACAGAAAAGATGTGCTAAACCACACTTGAATCCAGACAAGTCCTGCTCAATTTCCTTTACAATCTGTTACAATAAAGAAACCAATGATCATCTGTTTAATTAAAAACCAATCCCTGCATAATGTCAACACATAAAAGCATAGAAATCAGAAGCAAACAAACTCATAGAGCCAGGCAGTGCAATAATCCCATTCACATTTTCCATCTAAGCCTATAACAGCTTCTTATCATGTACCTCAGTCCTTTTTTCTTGTATACATGAATATTTACATTTACAATCTCTTTAATAATAATTGTCTTTCATTTAAAAAATAATAATAAGCCCATTGACAGCAACACATCAACAACAACAACAACAACAACAACAACAAAGCCTTATCCCAACTGGGTGGGATCGGCTACATGTATCACACTAAGCCATTGTGTTCGATCAATTGTCACGCAATGCATAAAAATTATAGATCACCTAAACTCTATAAACAAGACAATTATAAACTGATAATGCTGAAACAAGTAGAAAAATAACAACTTTCAGATATTGCAAATGCCATTTTTGCAGCAAAAATAACAGAAAGTTTCAATTTTTAGTGACTCCCATGAATCCAATCCAATGAAGCATGATAAAGTTTATTGCTTTAGGGACAAATAATCACAAGACTAATAAACAATTGTAATAATTAGGGTTTTTATAAAAGGGGATATTGTATTGAAAGGAGATTAGGTGGAGACCTTAGAAGTGATGAGATGGCAGCCACGTTTTTGAGGAGTGAGAGTGATAGTTTTCTGGGCCCACTTGGGAGTGGTGGCTTCGGCCATGGAGGGATCTTTGAAGTGGGTTTGGTTTGTGTGCTGTGACTTAACGCGAAGAAGAGGAAGCTTAGTTGCAAAGCACAGTGATGAAGCTTGAATCGGCATGGTTCTACTAATTTCAGAAAATCCCAATTCATTGTCTTTTAAATTTTAAAATCATTTTAATTACCTCTTTTTCTAGGATTTTTAAATAATTTATATGTTATATTTTTGTCTTTTCCCCATTAATTTTCCTTCCACAATTTATTTAAATGATTCTCCATCATTTCTTTATTTCTTTTAATGTTACTATTAAGGATTACTAATATAGAGTTGTTTATTGTTTCATTCTACATAGATATGTTTTATATGCTTTGGATTTTCATTTTGCATTTTATAGAAAAAACTAATACAATTTGTAGGGATATATTATAGGTCTACATTACGAAGGAACTTACTACTTAATTCTGAGTAATGATTATTCTCATTCTGGAAGCAAATTTATGGATCAACACAGAACCATCAATTGTACAAAAAATCAATCACAAACAATTGGTACAATTAAAATTGTTAAAGAACCATTTCGTTTTCTTCCCCATTTTTCTGTTTGTTGTTTGTTTTTTCTTTTGATTACAAACCCATTTTCTTTGACTGCCACGAGAATAATCTTCCAAACCAATGGTTAGCGTTTACCCTTTTATTTTTTCACAGGTTTTGGTACAGGGATTTAAAGATTTTTCAATTATTAGAGTTTCACAGCCTCACACGTTTGAGAGCAACTTGAAGGTGGAGTTTAGTGCCATTAAATTATAAGATGTCATTTACATCATTGAATTTGTATAATAAGGGGAAAACTTTTTCATAAGCACCGATATTTCTTCAATTTTTTATTTTGTGCTTCAGCATTTGTTATTTTGTCGTACAGTCGTTATCTCTTGTGTGTAGTGGTAGGTGTCGTAACAGAACGAATTTGTGAGGACTAATAGTCTAATAGTATATAAAGTTATAGACACATCGTCTAAAGTTAAAAACCTAACGATAAGAGAAAGCACATACATTGTGCCAGGTTAAAAATCAAGCACTGATAGTATTAACACATCAAAGTTAAAAACCTAATAATAGCAGAAAATACATTGTACAAATTTAAAATAATTTTCCTTCGATAGATAAGCATATTTTCCTGCAATGAGTATCTCTGATAATTTAATGTATGACGTATTGAAGGAGTTTGTTTTTTCTTAATTATATGTGATATATTTCTATATTTTTTTTCAGCTTTAATTTACATTCTTAAGGTGTTTTAAAAAAATATATCATTATATCAAAATATATCGATATATTTCAGTTTTAATTTAGATATGATATCATATCACTACACGAACATTTGAGATCTCATCCCATTAAATAAATAAGTCATACATTCATATAACTTTAAAATGAATGACACACTTCATTTATTAGTGCACTAATAAATTTAATAGTGCATTCTAGAGTGCAGTGATAAATTTATTAGTGCGCTCTAGAAGTTTAATTAGGCGATCTTTGTCGAACATAATTAAGAAACTTGGTGGTGTATTAGAGGACAAGCCCTTCTATAAGAGACATGTTATCCTTCGTTGACTCCCCATTTCGCTAAGTTAATTGGTGTCATTATAGAAGTGCTTAATTAAAACGTTGCATTGTTTTCCTTCTCACAGTAGCAAACAGTGCGGTGATTTGTAACTTCAACATCTATTTGATCGAGTTTGATAAAATAAGCTAGGTGCGGTTAGGTTAGATCTGATAATTAGTTAGTCATGTATGCAAAATTTGGCTTGAATCTACATCTGGCGTTATATAGATATTATATCATATAAATTGATGCTATCTTATGTTTGGTTATATGTAACCTTGGCGGGAGTTCCTTAAAATACTACTTTGCCAAATTTGTCCTTAGAAGCATGTGTCCTCGCTCCTAAATTTGTCAAAATCACTAAAAAATCTCAAATTGCAAATTTATTTTATCTATTATTAAGTTCTGCAATGTCTTGGGCAATGACATGTCGCATTAATTGGAGTCCAACTTGAAAAATAATCAATAATATGTTTGTGGACAATCCATATTGTCATCAGCTCTCTTGTTTAACCTGAGATATGAATCCTATGTGGAGTAGCTCTTAAACAGACGAGATTGAGGAGGTGACCAGGAAAGAAGGGTTCTTCGCTGCCAACCAAAATCATGTAATGAATTTCTATCAAAGCAATTGAGGTCGCCACAATATGAAGTGCGATTCAATTTTGACTTTCAAAGAAAACTTCTTATTGATTATGATGCATTGAAAAAAAAAAGTCATAAGTTTGCTTCTTTTAATCAACTGTGGCGCCTTGGTAGAGAAAGCTATTGTGGAAAAAGATAATAGTGAAAAGTATCTCTAATGATATCTTGAGACTAAGTGATGCTTCTGTCATGAGTCGTTAAGTCTCTGTTGAATTAAATTAAATAGCATTATTAGCCATTATAATATATAATACCTTTCACCAAGCAATCTTCACCCTCATTGGATAGGAGAAACAATTTTAGCCATTTGACAATATCATCAATGGGAAGATGAGTCGGTGGACTAACCAAAAATTTCCAAACTAAAAGCCTACAAGTAGAGAAGGAATAAGGGAAAATGTCATTTAAATCAAAAAGACAAAAGGCATTGAAATTACTAACCACCCTGGTTAGTAATTTATGTTTTATGATTAGGGCAATTTTGTCTTTTTACACAATTTTAAAATGTCAACTAGGTCTTAGTTCCTTCATGGTCCTTTTAGAAGTTTGAGATTGTCCTTTTGTATTTTTTGTATTTTCGGAGGGATTTAAATGGCATTTTCCCGAAGAATAAAGTCTGTGTCATTTATTTGTCATTGAAATTTGAGAGGGGGGGGGAGTGATCGATAATATTTGGTTAGTTCTTCATAATATAACTAGATTCTCCTCTTGTAAATTCACAGGCATTTGTCAGGATAAATCCATTTAGTTCAGAATATTAAACGTAAAAAAGAGGAAAGAGTACACATATTTTGTGGTCACGTGCAGTAATTTTAACGAAAGATTATTGAACTATGCATGTCTTTCATGTATATATGTGTGACACATGCATTATTAAGTTTCAAATATTCTCACACATGCATGTACACACACATATGCACAACATATATAGGCATAGCCATGATTTGACACGAGCAAGAATATTAAAAACCGGAGCTTTATGATAGTGGGACGTATCCCTAATATAAGGATATGCTGCTAGGCATGGGACAAATGACAGACACATAGAGGGGGGGACACCGGAGGTAGCACGTGTCGACATTTACAGCATTGCAACAGATTTCTCAATCATCCTATCTCCAAAAGCTTCTTTCTTTCGATCTCAAAAAAAAAAAAAGCTTCTTTCTGGCCTCCTCTAGTCATCTTTCTATATACCCTAGGCCGTCCAAATTATTCCCCCCACCTCTGTTTTGTTTAACTCGAGAACTTGACGAGGTTCCATTTTCTTTTTTATTTAAACCTGGCCAAGTAACTTCATCAAGTTTCGCTATTGTGAGATTCAAGTGAGATTATTTGTTCTATAAATGTTTCGGGTCACATTTGACTAGTTTTAATGTGGCGTCTATATCTAAATCTTGAGTACTTTTCTCTGTCAAAAAATCTTAAATACTTTCTTGTCAAATAACATAACATTCAAAACCTCCTCGATAATGGGTTACATTATCTCATTTGTTCATTTGTTGGGATCAACGCCTTATAAGGCTCGACCGAAATATACCTTTCATCATCTCTACTGTCGTAATCTGTCGTAATCTGTCATCTGTGTGCCTTTTTTCTTTTAGACACAGCTATCTAGTTTGACCGTGTACTTTCACTAGAGTGGTAGTTTTTATTCTAAAGCCCTACTTACAAATATATAAATATACACATGGTTAAAAGTGCAGATTTAGTATCCAACAATTATGCAAAGCATATCAAATATAAATAACAATTTTGAGGTGAACATTTAATATACCTACAAAAAAGGTGTACATTTAATATTAATCAAATAAAATGGTGCAAATATAGAATTCCGTTAATGAGTTGTTAGAACTGTTGGAATTTACATATCCTTTTATGGGCCCAACCTCATTTTTTAAAAAGTTCTAAACCGCTCTATGTATAAATGTTTTTGTATGACTAAAAACGATATAAATACTTCGTGGAAGAGTGTTAATTAGGTCATTTGGAGTGACATTAGGTACTTTGTGATTGACCCTTAATTATATATACTTGACTGGCCCTTAATTGAAAATAAATGAAGTTAAATTTCTAATTAGTTTGTGTGGCTTATATTCGTGATATCCTAGGATTTCAAGTGTTGCTATTTCTTCTGGCCTGATGAAAAATTTGGGAGTAGAGCTAACAATGTTATTTTGGAGCTTTTGAATGATATTGATCACCTACTTGTACCGTGAAAATAACATGTTGAGAAGGGTAGGAGATCATGGTTAGAGGTTCCATGAAGAGACTGAAGCAATTCACCTGAAGTGAAAATGATGAAACATAGACAGCGATTGAAGGATGCTAAAGTTGATAGATGAAAGCTGATAAATGAATATAACTCTTCTACTCCCAAATTTGATGAAGTACTTAATTAAGTGTCAATCACAAAGTACCTAAGGCCCTCCAAGAGACCTATTCTATGGCATGCTACAAAGTACTTTTATTGTTTTTTGTCATTCCAAAATATTCACCCGTAGAGCCTCTTAGAACCATTTAAAAGGTGTGAAGTGGGGCCCACAAAATTATATGTAATTTTTAACGTTTCTAACAATTAGTCAATGAAATTCCTATATTTGCACCCTTTTTATTTCATTAATACCAAATTTTCACCTCAAAATTCTTATTTATGTTTGATGCGCTTTGCATAATCATTTAGATACTAACTATGCACTCACACTTTTACCCTATACACATGGTCAAAGTTTGAGATCTTAAAATTCAGAATCTATTTCAGTGATGATACCAACGAGGTATGGCAATAATTCATTAATTAAGCCTGTACTTGCGGTAAAAGTTTTCATACACATATTTAGTATTTGCTTATAAAAGGAGCATGATCATTTTTTGTCATAAATGCATAAACAGCATAGTTATATGTTCACTGAGGGAAATTGAAATCAACTAAACTGATCAACTCAGTTCGTCGACCGGTCCTATGGAAGTTAGGGAGTCGGATGATTATGCTCTTTCCTGGTCAATTACTTTATTTTCTCTGTTTTTTTTTTGTCTTTCATTTGAGATTATCTTATTGTAATCATGTTTCAATTCTCTTTTCTAGCCGGTAATAGAAGCATATTTTCTGCTTAAAAAAGGGAAGTTAGTTGAGGGAGTATTTAATTATAGAAACACGTTTTTTTATTAAAACAGTAAGTCAGTAATTTCTTAAAAATTGGTTAAAGTATACATTCAATACTCCACACAATAGTTGATATTGCTTTTTTAAATATGAAAAAGGCGTTTTCTATTGTTTATGTCACCGTGGTTGAGATGCATATATAATATCAGAGTTGAAGAACTAAGAACCTTTTTTTAGAGAATAAGTTAATTGACCAATTATGCATTTTAGTCTTAAAAAATTATTATTGCTTATCACAAAAACACTACCATGTATGTAATAAAAAAAACACTACCATGTAAGAGGTATTTGATTAGGGCTTGTTTTGTACAACTTATATATAGAGCCACAGTTTTGAGCAAAAAATAGCATAACATAAGTTTAGACCAAACATATAGTTTCATAAAATTTACCAAATAAACACTTAGGTCATTGTAATTAATGAAGTCTTTATTAAATGACTTTTTCACTTGTTCTTGTTTATTTTTCTTTTTCATGTTCGCATCATTTTCATTGTACACGGATCATCTTCATTGATGGAATGCAACTATGCAAGTGATGTATAATAATTAGCAAGGTAAAAAAACACATGTGATAGTTAGAATTATATGGACAAGGATAACTTGTTAGCGAATAAAATTGTTATTTGTGTGGATTTTCACACGCGTGCGCACAATAATACAGTACAGCGATTGTTAAGATTAGAGGGCTAAAAGAAAGAGAAACAGACATGACATTATGAATGAGAAATGATGGCATTACAATCAAGAATAAACATTATGGCATAGTGGGCAGGTATCAAATCAAAGCTCGTACATAAATGATAATCACTTGCCAACAACATAAACGATTTATGTTCACAAGAATATAATTCATATTTTTTTAAAAATGCAAATTTTTAATAAACAATTATCAATTATGGATATCCCATGACTATTCTCATGAGTTCTATTTAAATCTCATGATTAGTCCTAGTCTTGTTGAACCAAGTGAAATTTAACTCCATTGATTTCAGGAAAACGAAGAAAAGAAAAGCAAGCTCTCTGTGACCTACTATATTGTTAGTGGGGTGGTAAAGAGAGGCTAAGATAGACCGATAGAAACAGATAAAGAGTGGAGAGTGGAGACACATACCGCATGTTTCAGATTCTTTACGACTCTTATTGATCATAATCCACTTGTTTAATTATTTAATATTATTGTGTGTGTGTATAAGCAATTAACAAACTTTTTCAAACACACAAAAAAGAAGAAAGCGATTATAACGACATCGACCTCTTATTTTGTCGTCTACCCCTTCCATTGCGTTGACGTCTGTTCTTATCCTCTCTCCTCGTCCACTTATTTTCATATCACAAAGCAACCCATAACCAAAAATTAACTATTATTGGTATATTTCAATTTATTGCAGAATTATATATGCTGGGGATATCTGATCATATCTCGGGAGATGATAGAATAGAATGGTAAATAGTCCCACGAATGTTTTTGACAAACACTGATCAGAATCTAAACGTTTTAAACAAATATGTAAAAAGTGAATCCGATCCCTTTTCAAACAACGGAAAGATTCTTGTTATGGTGATGCTTCACGCACGATGTTCAAAAAGGAAGAACAAAACTTAGATGCCTGAAAGTGATAAGCTCAAGTAAAAGCAACTTCAGTTACAAACACCTTTATATGTTCATTTAACCTGTAATTTTACAGCAGCAATGCTAGGCATTTGACTAGTTGACTTCCCCTTATTGCTAAAATCTTGAAAGCTATACTATGCTTTATCTTCTGATCTGTACAATGCTTGGATTAACGCAAACCATGTTTAATTTCTAGCATTATATACAGTAAAACTAGTAACTAGCTAGGACACTGCTAAAAATTATCTATACTTTATCTGAATTTGTATAATCCCATTCCTATTCCTATAAGATGACACATATGCAGTTATAGACTGTTGATTATTTATGGACCATGATGATGATTTCCGAGCATTAACCTATCTAAACAGTATATGAACAGAACTCCATACCTATCCACATTCATCATTATATCATTAAGATCGTCATCTTCTGCTTTTATATTTAAAATGGGGCCCTGTGGGGTATGCCTTTTCTTCTCCTGGCATTATGGTGGTTGTAAATTGGAGGTGTTGCAGGAGAGATGCTACCATTGTTGCCTTCTTCTTCTTCATAAGCCATTGACCTGTCCTTGCCATGGCCATAAAAAATGGATGGATCATCCACAATCAAGCGGTTAAAAACATGGCTTCTTCTAATCTTCTTAGGAGTTGAGGATTCATCAGACTCTAACATGTCCTTGTTGTTCTTATCCCTCAAAGCAAATGTGAGTTCAGAACGACCCCGCTTCATTGCTCCAAGCTAACACACACACAAAAACATAAAAATAAATCTCATGTGATTTTAGGAAGCAAGGAAAAGAAACAACTGAAGATTAAAGAAAAATTAATCACCTTACAACCCAGTGAACAGAATCTGAAGGAATCAAGGAGGCTTCTACCACAAATCTCACAAGTATTAGTAACACCTTTTCCAGGTCGAGGCTGAGGTCTCTCATTGAGGAACACAATTTTGGCACTATTGATAATGTAAGTCTGAACACATGAAATGTCAATATACTTCTGAATCTCATTCACTCTCACCACGTTATGGTATGAAGACCTCCTTATCTACACAAATAGCTAAGTCGGCCAATCAATTGAACAATCATAGACATAAAAAATAACATCAAATTTCAAAAAATATCAAAACCCTTCCAATTAGTGGTGTAAAATTGTTAAAACAAACCTGAACAACACGGTGATCTTTGTGATGAATGAGGCAATAAGAACAAAGGGCGTTTCCCACACAATCCAAGCAGAACATATTACACTCACTCTTGTTAGAATCACCATGGCTTGGGCAGGTAACAAAGTAATCAGCTTTTAGCATTGGTTTCAGCCATGGAGGTCCCATGTTACACTTATCAAAGTTACCTATTGGACTCACCTGAATCAAAACCACCATACAATATTAACATTCAGCAATAACATCAATCACATAAATTTGATACATAGAAATCCGAAGGCCAAATAGAACACAACAAGATAAGAAATAATACCATTACTGCTATTAGTCAAACACTAGGAAAAGTTGTTCCTTGATGTGGATTATCAATAAATCCAGAATTTCTGAATCAAATTATTATAAACCAATCTGAAAACAGGGGAAAAACAGAACAAAAAATCACCATTAGAATGAGCAGAAACTAGAAATAACATTTGAAAAATATTAAGGAGATAGGAAATCAAAGCAAGGATATTGGGATGCTCACTTTAGTGATCGGTTGGAGATGGCGGCTAGAGAGAGAGAGAGGGGAGATATGGTCAGAGACTTCAGAGGTAGAAGAAAGAGAGTGGAAGAATAAGAAGATATAGCAATGACATAGCTAAAAAGGAAATTTTATGAGGCGGTCACTATAATTGCCGATTTCAATCTTTTAAAATTATTATCATTATTATACAAAAAAATATTATATCTTTATTAATGGGACAGGTTAAAGGTTAAAGGGAAAATGTCATTTAAATCCCTCCAAATATACAAAAGGACATTTCAGGGACTCAAACTTCCAAAAGGACCATGAAGGAACTAGGACCTAGTTGACATTTTAAAATTGTGTGAAAAGACAAAATTGCCCTAATCATAAAACAGAAATTACTAACCACCCTATTGAAAATGGTGGGTGTAAGGGTGGTTAGTAATTTCTGTTTTATGATTAGGGCAATTTTGTCTTTTCACACAATTTTAAAATGTCAACTAGGTCCTAGTTCCTTCATGGTACTTTTGGAGGTTTGAGTTCCTGAATTGTCCTTTTGTATATTCGGAGGGATTTAAATGGCATTTTCCCCAGGTTAAATGTGGCGTGGCCCAGGGAGAAATTAGTGGGATTGTTATTTATGCCTTTGGCATTATTTTCCTAATTTTCCTAGGATATACTCCTTTATACTTTAGCAAATTTCAAGGGCATTTGGCGGTACCGAATGAAAGTTGGTGTGATTCCTTCATTATTGTGACATGTTATAGAAATTTACTTTTTAATAGTAAATTAAGTAAATGTTTCCTATTTGAAGAAAATCAATTTTAGGAATTATTCTATAGTTTGATTAGTATGTCTTGAAGCACCAGTTGTCGAATTTGGATCATCTAGACTAGTCTTCAATCTTGGAACTCAAGCCACGCGGACTACAGTTACTGGTAAAATTCGGGTATGTACATGTGTTTGAGTTTGTGTTTTATATATTCTATAATCTATAACTTTAAACTTTCCTGGAAAATTTGTACATCATCGTAAATATATAACCGGCAAGTCAATACACTCTCTAACAACCTTCATCCTTCTTGATAAAAAAAAAACCTTCATCCTAAATTACCCTTCAAACTACCAATTTTTTTATACTATCATTCTATTTAAGATAACTATGTTAGAAGAGCAATTTATTTAATATGGTTACTAACGCATTTAAAAATAATTTTACTCAAATAATTGCTGAATAGAGTAAACTAATTCTACTTGAGGCTCAAACTAGAAACAACTAGTTAAACTGAAACAATCAAAAGTCAATTGATCAAAGTATTCAATGATTATAACCTCATTTCAAGTCTATAGCAATGCTACTAGTAATTCCAGTTTTTTTTAGTTATTAAATTTGTTTTTTATCATTCATGAGAGTTAGTAAAATTAAGTCTTTATTGAAATTATCAATGGAAGTTTTATCTTCAGAGTGTCGCTTTAGAACATGTCCCCATGTTCATAACGTTCCTGTAGGGATGCTTTAACTTATCGTAACTCTATCTTTTACTCAGTTTGGCTATGACTCTACATTTGCGCACGTTTTTTATCTTGAAAGTTTGTAAAACTATTTATGAAGTCTGGTTATAACACTCATGTTGACGTTTTAACCTACTAAAACACCCTTGTTAAGTCTGATCAGAATAGGACTCTGCTAGTATTTCCCAACTATACGAGTGATATTGTTTAGGTAAATGTTTGAAATTGATTTCCACATATTTTGTTAAATTAATTTAAAGCCTTTTGCATCACATATTTCATAAAAATGAATTTCAGAGAGGTGGCATTGACAAAAAACAAGCATGTTGAGCCAGAAGTTACTTTTTATTTTTTTTATCAGAAGAGTTTACTTTTTATAGATTAAAGGATAAATTATAAATTTAATTCGATAATAAACTTTGAAAATTTCAGAAAAATCGCAGATTATGTTTAATAATCATACTTCATTTGTCATATACGAGTTGGATATATGTTAGCTATTCACTACAAGTGACGAGCTAATGCTAATGTGCAACTAATTCTAAGATGCTGCTCTCTGGAAAGCCAGTGGCAACTAATTCTAAATGTATGGTCACATTTCTAATCAAAAAAAGAAAATGTATGGTCACTTTAAAGATTTAATTTAGTTTTAATTATAATATCTCCTTCCAATTATTTTCAAATCTTGCCCAAATTATTTTTACGAATATTTTTAAATAATGAACAAGCAAGTGAGGGAGGTGATGATAAAGGTATATGGTGAGAGTGCATTGAAAATATCATATAATTCAAATTAACTTAATAATACCCTTAATTAATCAAATTAGATAAAGTGAGCTAGAGAGTATAGTTCATTAATTAGTTGTTGGGAAAAAAGAATTATTCATAATGGATTTGCAATTTTCAAATCACTATCTTGGTATCACATGACTTGGGGAAGGGTGTAATTTGAACAACCCTATCAATGACAGAAAATTTTAACATAAATCATAAATCATTGACAATTGCTGGGAAAAAAATCATTGATAATTGATTTGCAATTTTCAAATCACTCAAGCATTTAATTCAAAATTTTCTTTGATTTTATTTTATTCCACTTTCCCAATAAAATTGAGCCGACTTAAAATAATATTAACTGAAAAATTTAGAAATATTAAAGACAATTTAGAAATTAAGTAATATTTTGGATTTTTGGCCGTCATCTTTCACTAATACAATACAAAAAACACTGATAATTTCTGAGAAAAAAGGATCATTAATAATTGATTTGCAATTTTCAAATCACCGAAGCATTTAAATAAAATTTTTTCTTTAATTCGATTTAGTTGTTCTTTCCCAAAAAATTGAGCTGATTCAAGACAATTTTACAGAAAAAACTGACCAACATTAAACAAATTTATAAAATAGGTAATAATTCGGCCATCATCTTTCTTTTCTTTTTATAAAAAAACAAAATGACATTACTTAAAAAGATTACATAGTTCTAATAACAATCAGAAAAATGAAAAGGAAAATCATTAAAATCATGTCGGCAAGCAAATTTAAAGGGCCGAGCAAAAAAACCACATCTTTGTCAAAGACATGTGAGATCGTAGGAGCCGAGCAGTGGAAGTCAATACTACATTTACGGACTTTCCATATGGTAAGGCGCTCCTTGGTATAAGTCAGACTGATGTATCCAATGTAGAGCAAACAATTCATAGCAAAAAGATGACCAGGAATGGTAGAACGCTCCCAAGTGAAAGTTTGAAGAAGTGATCATTCAAAACAAAATAAGATGCGACAGAAGAAAGAGAGTTGAAGTTTCCACCTCTTGACCAGAACATCCATTGGTTTGCTTATGAGAAATTAGGGGTGGTCGAGACTTGATCACCGACCAATGCATTGCATTGACCTTCTCCATAAAAGCTAGTTTAGATAAAACTACTATTGATTGATTGAGAATCCTAATAATGTCTTGTGGTGAGGAATGTGATCTCCATGAGCAGCTTGATTACGTTTCTTCCAAATGTCATTTTAGAATGAAATAATGCTCTTCACTAAGACCTCATCATCTTTACTTGAGACAATGAATTGTTTAAGTCAATAGATCATTTAATCAAATGACAGAGAAAAATTGTAATGAATGGAATCTGCATCAAAACATCCAAAGGGACACGAGGAGTTAACCTGAAAATGATGTGCCTGCAAGACATACGAAGGAAGGATAACTTTGTGGAGTTCAACCTCTCAGCCATCATTTCTCACTAATAAGTAATAGGGAAAATGCCATTTAAATCCCTCCGAATATACAAAAGGACAATTCAGGAACTCAAACTTCCAAAAGGACCATGAAAGAACTAGGACCTAGTTGACATTATAAAATTGTGTGAAAAGACAAAATTACCCTAATCATAAAACAGAAATTACTAACCACTCTTACACCCACCATTTTCAATAGGGTGGTTAGTAATTTCTGTTTTATGATTAGGGCAATTTTGTCTTTTCACAAAATTTTAAAATGTCAACTAGGTCCTAGTCTTTCATGGTCCTTTTAGAAGTTTGAGTTCCTGAATTGTTCTTTTGTATATTCAGAGGGATTTAAATGACATTTTTCTAATAGTAACACATATTTTTCTTAAAAGAAAATATATTGAGACAATTTATTAGAGTTCCCATAAAATGAGATCCACTAATTGTTATATAAGACCAATAAATTATTATTGTTAACTCTAACAATTGTAATTTACAAGTAACAGAACCTCATGTTAATTATTTTTCTTTCCATGTCACCTCTAATTAATTCTCCTTCATGTATTTCCATTCCAAGTTCTGAACCGCCCTAGGGTTCGTGGGTGAACAGTATAGAATGTAGGCGGTGCAATTTCTCTCTCTTATACCAATCACCTTTATCCCTTCATTCCCATTTTCCCTCCTTCTGGACTGAATCCTAGTCCCGACGCATTTTACACCAGTAAGTCTCTCTCATCGATAATCAACTCCTTAATTACCAATTTTCTTTAATTATGTTCTTATCTTAGGGTTTAGGGTTTTGCCGAATTCGAACAATCTTCATTAACTCGTTTAACATTTTTGATGTTAGGGTTTTTCTGGTATGGCGAATCTAGGAGGTGGTGCTGAAGCACATGCTAGATTTAAGCAATATGAGTATAGAGCAAATTCCAGTTTAGTCCTCACAACTGATAGTAGACCTAGGGATACTCATGAGCCTACTGGTGAGCCTGAATCACTGTGGGGTAAGATTGACCCTAAGAGTTTTGGTGATAGGGCCTATAGAGGTAGGCCTCCTGAGCTTGATGAGAAATTGGAGAAGGCAAAGAAGAGGAAGAAGAAGGAACGTGACCCTCTTGCTGAGCCTCCTCCTAATGTGCAGAGTAGTAAGAGGAGGAGGCTTCAGGAAGAGAGTGTTTTGAGTTCTACGGAGGAGGGTGTTTATCAGCCTAAGACGAAGGAGACGAGGGCGGCTTATGAGGCTATGCTGAGTGTGATTCAGCAGCAGTTGGGTGGGCAGCCGTTGAGTATTGTTAGTGGTGCGGCGGATGAGATTTTGTCTGTGTTGAAGAATGAGACTGTGAAGAATCCGGAGAAGAAGAAGGAGATTGAGAAGCTTTTGAATCCGATTCCTGGTCATGTGTTTGATCAGCTTGTGTCGATTGGGAGGCTGATTACGGATTATCAGGAGGGGGGTGATGTTCCGGGGTCTGGTGTTGCGAATGGGGAGGATGGGTTGGATGATGATGTTGGTGTTGCGGTTGAGTTTGAGGAGAATGAGGAGGAGGAAGAGGAGAGTGATCTTGATATGGTGCAAGAGGAGGAAGAGGATGAGGATGATGTTGCGGAACCAAATGGCTCTGGGGCTATGCAAATGGGTGGTGGTATAGATGATGATGATATGCAGGATGCCAACGAGGGGATGAGCCTCAATGTTCAGGACATTGATGCTTATTGGCTTCAAAGGAAAATATCCCAAGCTTTTGAGCAGCAGATTGATCCGCAGCAATGCCAGAAGCTTGCTGAAGAGGTGCTTAAGATACTGGCTGAAGGTGATGATAGGGAGGTTGAAACCAAGCTGTTAGTCCATCTTCAGTTTGACAAATTCAGCCTTGTCAAGTTCCTACTGCGCAACCGGCTGAAGATTGTGTGGTGTACTCGTTTGGCCAGGGCAGAAGACCAGGATGAGAGGAAGAAAATTGAAGAGGAAATGGTAGGATTAGGTCCTGAGTTGGCCTCAATAGTGGAGCAGTTGCATGCTACGAGGGCTTCTGCAAAGGAGAGGCAAAAGAATTTGGAAAAAAGTATAAGAGAAGAAGCTCGCAGGTTGAAGGATGAGAGTACTGGAGATGGGGACATAGGTAGGAGGGCGCTTGCTGATAGGGATGCTGAGAGCGGTTGGTTAAAAGGTCAGCGCCAACTGCTTGATTTGGATAGCCTTGCTTTCGAACAAGGTGGTTTTTTCATGGCAAAGAAGAAGTGTGACCTTCCAGATGGGTCTTATAGGCATCTCAGCAAGGGGTATGAAGAAATTCATGTACCAGCATTGAAATCTAAGCCAATTGATTCCAATGAGAAGTTTATAAAGATATCTGCCATGCCTGATTGGGCACAGCCAGCATTCAAAGGAATGACTCAGTTGAACAGGGTACAGAGTAAAGTTTATGAGACGGCCCTCTTTAAACCTGACAATCTTCTTCTCTGCGCTCCAACAGGGGCTGGGAAGACTAATGTTGCTGTTCTCACTATACTTCAGCAGATTGCACTGCACGGAAATTCTGACGGTTCATTTAACCACGGTGATTACAAGATTGTTTATGTTGCACCTATGAAAGCCCTTGTTGCAGAAGTGGTTGGAAACTTGTCTAATCGCCTGCAGGATTATGATGTCAAAGTTAGAGAGCTCAGTGGAGACCAGACATTGACCCGCCAACAGATTGAAGAAACCCAAATTATTGTCACAACTCCTGAAAAGTGGGATATAATTACTCGGAAGTCTGGTGACCGCACTTACACGCAACTTGTAAAACTTCTTATCATTGATGAAATTCATCTTCTTCATGATAATCGAGGACCTGTTCTTGAAAGTATTGTTGCTAGAACTGTAAGGCAGATTGAAACTACAAAGGAACATATTCGATTGGTGGGATTATCTGCCACTCTTCCCAATTATGAAGATGTGGCGTTGTTTTTACGAGTTGATCTCAAGAAAGGGTTGTTTTATTTTGATAATAGTTACAGACCCGTTCCACTTTCTCAACAGTACATTGGAATTACAGTTAAGAAGCCTCTTCAGAGATTCCAGTTGATGAATGATATCTGTTATGAGAAAGTTATGGGTGTAGCTGGAAAGCATCAGGTTCTCATATTTGTCCATTCGAGGAAAGAAACTGCCAAAACAGCTCGTGCTATACGAGATACTGCACTTGCAAATGATACACTTGGTAGGTTTCTTAAAGAAGATAGTGCTAGCAGAGAAATTCTCCATACTCATACCGATCTTGTGAAGAGCAATGATCTTAAGGATCTTCTCCCATATGGTTTTGCAATTCATCATGCTGGTATGACTAGGACTGACCGCCAGCTTGTTGAGGATCTCTTTGCTGATGGACATGTACAAGTTTTAGTTTCCACTGCCACTCTTGCCTGGGGTGTAAATCTCCCTGCTCACACGGTAATTATTAAAGGGACACAGATCTATAATCCAGAAAAGGGTGCCTGGACTGAACTCAGTCCTCTTGATGTGATGCAGATGCTGGGTCGTGCTGGGAGGCCCCAGTATGACTCATATGGAGAGGGAATAATTATTACCGGCCACGGTGAATTGCAATATTACCTATCCCTTATGAACCAGCAACTCCCTATTGAAAGCCAGTTTGTATCAAAGCTGGCTGATCAGTTGAATGCAGAAATTGTTCTTGGTAGCGTTCAAAATGCCAGAGAAGCATGTAATTGGATTGGTTACACTTATTTGTATGTGCGTATGATACGGAATCCTACACTCTATGGTTTGGCTCCTGATATTCTCAAAAGAGATATAACTCTGGAAGAAAGGAGGGCTGACCTGGTAAGTTCTACCTTACTCTTCCGTTATTATTGTTCACAAGTATGTGTATGAGACAGATTTGTTTTCCATTGATTGGTTTGTCTTGGGTATTTACATTTTATTTTTGACTTTATGTAGCTTCCTAATCTCTTAACTTCCATGTTTAGTGCAGTGCCATTAATTGATAGAATGAAATGTTATTTTACTTAAAATTGCTGGCAACTAAGATGCTTGAATTCGTTTATTCTAGAGCTAAATATGCTCATTAGTATGTGCTTATATTGTTATTTTTGACTTTATGTGGCTTCCTAATCTCCTTACTTCCATGGTTAGTGCAATGCCATTAACTTTTAGAATAATGAATCTATATTTCAAAGCCATCATGCATGTTGAATAACATCATATGGCCTACTTAAAATGTTCTGGTAAGACTTATTTTTTTCCCGTAAGATTTTAGTTTTCTGTAAAATGTTCTTGTAAGACTTATTATTTTCTCTAAGATTTTAGTTTCCTGTAAATTGATATGTGATGTTGGAGATTTAGGGGACCTTTTGGATTCTAAAATTAGTTGCATGTAGATTTCCTTATACTTAAGATGGTGTGCACTAGCTGTTTGGGAAGGGGGTAAAAGAAGTCAGTAGAATATCTCCTCAAGTGAGCTGATCATGGCCCAGGACAGTCATGACTTGGAGATATATTCCAGGGGAACTTAATTACTAGATTTGCTTTGGATCATATAATTCCTACGATTCAAATTTTGTGATTTTAATAACCAGTTTGCTTCACACACGCTCCTCTTACTCGCAGGGTATTTGTTAATAATGTTCATTAAATTATTTTTCATCTTTATGACTTATGATGGCTGATTGATAGTGATTCATCTTATTGAATTTTCGCAGATTCATTCAGCTGCAACCATCTTGGATAAAAATAACTTGGTCAAGTATGATAGGAAAAGTGGGTATTTCCAGGTCACAGACTTGGGTCGCATTGCAAGTTACTATTACATTACTCATGGAACAATATCTACATATAATGAGCATTTGAAGCCTACAATGGGTGACATAGAACTTTGTAGGCTGTTTTCGTTGAGTGAAGAATTCAAATATGTATCTGTAAGGCAGGATGAGAAGATGGAACTGGCAAAATTGTTGGATCGTGTTCCCATTCCTATCAAGGAAAGCCTGGAAGAGCCTAGTGCCAAGATTAATGTTCTGCTGCAGGCATACATTTCTCAGTTGAAGCTTGAAGGACTCTCTCTGACATCTGATATGGTTTTTATAACCCAGGTAAAATTGTGTTCCCTTAGTAATTAGTTTAATTGAAAATTTGAGTTGATGCAATGTTTCTTAACTCAGTAAATTATGCATGTGCTCTTTTTTATTCTTGTGTTGTGCTTTCTTTCAGAGTGCTGGACGACTCATGAGAGCACTTTTTGAGATTGTTTTGAAACGAGGTTGGGCACAGTTAACTGAGAAGGCTTTGAACTTGTGCAAGATGGTAAACAAGAGGATGTGGAGTGTTCAAACACCTCTTCGTCAATTTAACGGAATCCCTAATGATATATTGATGAAGTTGGAGAAAAAAGATTTATCTTGGGAAAGATATTATGACTTGTCATCACAGGAAATTGGTGAGCTCATTCGAGCACCTAAGATGGGAAAGACTCTTCATAAATTTATCCATCAATTTCCAAAATTGAATCTTGCAGCACATGTTCAGCCAATTACTCGCACAGTTTTGCGGGTTGAGCTCACGATAACTCCAGATTTCATGTGGGAGGACAGAATTCATGGCTATGTTGAGCCATTCTGGGTGATTGTGGAGGATAATGATGGAGAATATATTCTTCATCATGAGTATTTTATGTTGAAGAAACAATACATTGATGAGGACCACACCCTCAATTTCACAGTGCCAATTTATGAACCACTTCCTCCTCAGTACTTTATTCGTGTTGTCTCGGATAGATGGCTCGGTTCACAAACTGTTCTACCCATTTCTTTTAGGCACCTCATCTTGCCTGAAAAGTATCCACCACCAACTGAGTTATTGGATCTGCAGCCACTGCCAGTATCTGCCCTGAGAAATTCATCATATGAAGCCATCTATCGGGATTTTAAGCATTTTAATCCTGTCCAGACACAAGTCTTCACGGTTCTGTATAATTCTGATGACAATGTCTTAGTTGCTGCTCCAACAGGGAGTGGGAAGACTATTTGTGCTGAATTTGCTATTTTGAGGAATCTTCAGAAGGGTCCTGGTAATGTTGTGCGTGCTGTTTATATCGCACCAATTGAAGCTCTTGCAATGGAGCGTTTTCGTGATTGGGAGAAAAAATTTGGAAAGAAGGGTCTTGGATTGCAGGTGGCTGCACTGACGGGAGAAACAGCAACTGACTTGAAGCTTCTTGAGAAAAGTCAAATTGTTATCAGTACCCCTGAGAAATGGGATGCTTTATCCCGCCGCTGGAAACAAAGAAAACATATTCAGCAAGTTAGTCTCTTCATAGTTGATGAGCTCCACTTGATTGGGGGTCAGGGAGGTCCCATTTTGGAGGTGATTGTCTCCAGGATGAGATATATTGCCAGTCAAGTTGAGAACAAAATCCGTATTGTTGCCTTGTCAACGTCTCTGGCAAATGCAAAAGATTTGGGAGAATGGATTGGAGCGACATCTCATGGTCTTTTTAACTTCCCCCCTGGTGTTCGTCCTGTGCCTTTGGAAATACATATTCAAGGTATAGATATTGCCAATTTTGAGGCAAGGATGCAGGCGATGACAAAACCAACTTATACTGCAATAGCTCAACATGCTAAGAATGGGAAACCTGCTCTTGTATTTGTACCTACTAGGAAGCATGTGCGGCCTACGGCTGTGGATTTGATGACTTACTCTGTTGCAGACAGTGGGGAGAAGAAGCCCTTCTTGTTGGGGCCTGCAGGTGAGGTTGAAACTTTACTTAGCAAGATGGATGATGAAATGTTGAAAGTCACCATACGACACGGAGTGGGATACTTGCATGAGGGCTTGAGTGACAAAGATCGCAACATTGTAACAGTGCTATTTGAAACTGGGGTTATTCAGGTCTGTGTTTTGAACAGTTCGTTGTGTTGGGGAGTGACTTTGTCAGCCCATTTGGTAGTTGTGATGGGCACACAATTTTATGATGGGCGAGAAAATGCACAGTCAGATTACCCGGTTACTGATCTTCTGCAAATGATGGGTCATGCCAGTAGGCCTCTGATTGACAACTCAGGGAAATGTGTCATCCTATGTCATGCACCTCGAAAAGAGTACTACAAGAAGTTCTTGTATGAAGCATTCCCTGTTGAAAGCCATCTTCATCACTTCTTGCATGATAACTTGAATGCTGAAATAGTTT
This sequence comes from Mimosa pudica, assembly GCA_029929735.1. Lineage (NCBI taxonomy): Eukaryota > Viridiplantae > Streptophyta > Magnoliopsida > Fabales > Fabaceae > Mimosa > Mimosa pudica. Next base: position 11,654,201 of record JAKELP010000004.1, on the reverse strand, counting down.
CTGGGATTATTGAGAACAAGCAAGATGCTGTTGATTATCTTACTTGGACTTTCATGTACAGGAGGCTCACGCAAAATCCCAACTATTACAATTTACAAGGAGTAAGTCATAGGCATCTTTCTGATCACCTCTCAGAACTTGTGGAAAATACATTGAGTGACTTGGAAGCGAGCAAATGTGTTTCAATTGAGGATGACATGGACCTTTCTCCCCTCAATCTTGGGATGATAGCATCATATTATTACATCAGTTACACAACTATTGAACGGTTTTCTTCCTCTCTGACATCTAAAACGAGGATGAAGGGCCTGCTGGAGGTTCTATCCTCTGCCTCAGAGTATGCTCATATTCCAATACGTCCTGGGGAGGAAGAGGTGGTTCGTAGGTTAATTAATCACCAAAGGTTCTCTTTTGAAAACCCTAAAGTTACAGACCCTCACGTCAAAGCCAATGCTTTGCTTCAGGCCCACTTCTCCAGGCAATCTATAGGTGGGAATCTTGCATTGGACCAGCGAGAAGTGCTTCTTTCTGCAAATAGACTCCTCCAAGCTACGGTTGATGTGATCTCAAGCAATGGTTGGCTGAACCTTGCTCTTCTTGCCATGGAAGTCAGTCAAATGGTGACACAGGGATTGTGGAATACTGATTCCATGCTTCTACAGCTTCCTCACTTCACAAAGGAGCTTGCTAAGAGATGCCTGGAAAACCCTGGGAATAAAATCGAATCTGTGTTTGATTTACTGGAGATGGAGCATGAGGAGAGGTGTGAACTATTGCAGATGGACGATGAACAGCTGAAGGATATTGCAGTTTTTTGCAATCGGTTCCCTAATATTGATATGTCATATGAGGTACTGGATAGTGACTCAGTGCGGGCAGGGGAGGATGTAACAGTCCTAGTGACTCTTGAACGTGATTATGAGGGAAACGATGAACTAGGACGTGTTTTTTCTCCCAGGTATCCCAAACGGAAGGATGAAGGATGGTGGCTTGTAGTTGGTGATACTAAGAATAACTTGTTGCTTGCCATTAAAAGGGTTTCCCTTCAACGGAAGTTAAAAGCAAAACTGGATTTTGCTGCTCCCTCTGAAGCTGGAAAGAAATCCTATACTATTTATTTGATGTGTGATTCTTACATGGGCTGTGATCAGGAATATAACTTCACTCTTGATGTCAAGGAAGCTGCAGATGGCGATGAGTAGTGGCTAAGAATGAGAGTTGTATACCTGTACTAGTTTTTTTTTGCCTAACTTCTGGTTCAATAGCTGGTCTATTTCGAACTCCTGCTTGATGATTCTCAAGCTCTCCATTGGTGGATTTATTTTTAACTTGCTTGAGAATTCACCATTTGCTGATGAGTAGATGCAACTTCAAATACTGGATTGCCAGTTTTTTAATATTTTGATGACTGGTATATATCCACGCGTTTGCTTCCGGTTAAAAGGCCATATTAAATCTATTTACGTTCTGTAAGTTAGGATGTAACTTGAAATAAAAATTTAAGTTGTCACTTAAGTGACGCCAATACTCTGGTTACAACTTACAATTTTCTTGCGGTCTCGTTTCTGTATAGCTCGTGTACTGTCGATCCTGAGCAATTAATAGAGAAAATCCTTCAAAAATATCATGTCAATTCTAAAATCCTGTTGAGTTTAAAAACACTTCAAATCCTACAAAGCTGATGTTAGTATATGTTAAGGTTTATTAGGGATAAAGGTCGGAATTTATGGTAGGGTTAAAAGCCTATAGATTATTTTTAAGGCTCAATTAAGTTTACAAACAAAATGAAAGTGTCAATCTGCCTAATAAAAAAAGGGTCAAAATAAAATGACTTATTTTGTCCAGATTAACCCTTTAATTTGTTTGTAGGCCAGTATGAGTCATTTTAATGTTTATAGGCCAAATTGAGTCATTAGAAATAGTTTATACACCAAAATGATATTTAACAAAGTTATAGCATAATTAAAAGCTAGAGGGCTATAAGATTAATTTTCTTTCCAAATTAAATCATTTATTCATAATGATAATATTCATATTTACATAATAATAAAAACACATAAATAATAAAAAATGCAATTCATTTCAAACTCATCAACGGGTTAGCCCTGGGAAAATTCTCCCAACCTTGATCCATAAAATTTCCAATCAAATTTGGATTATTTTCAAATCCCTGGTTTACCTAGTTTTTGGCCCATGATTACAACATACAACTTACACCCCTGTTAAGGAATAAGGATTAAAGGACACGGAAATTCTCTTGTGGACCACAAGGAAAAAAAATCACACTCCAAGCTAAATCAGATACGAAAAAAAGCCACAAGGAACTCTCAGGTCCAGGAACCTGGCTTATAATTTACCAAAAGAATTCAAAACTTTTGACATTGAAACGCACCCAAATGTATCATATCTAAATCTTTAAAGCCATCAACCTCTAGGCCTAACATAAAGACAAAAAGGGCAAGGACAATTATGCCACGTTGTTTGCAGAAGATTGAGACATCGTGGTTAGAACTTCTGTAACAGAAGACATCACACTGAGGGCTGCTTTCAAAACATCCTGAGGGCATCCAGGCTTTACAATCGTACGAACCTGAAGAGGCAAAGAGAAAACAGTGAGAAGCACGTTGAGTGTTAAAGGCATAGCAAAGACAAAGTTCAAGGGCATTAGATGTCTCTGTTGATTCCGTCAAACAGTTCATTATTTTTGCAATCGTTTAGATAAAAACTGTTAAAGATAAAAATTTATAACAACCTGCTCAAGGTACTCCTGAAGTTTCTTAATGCGGCCCATGTAATCCATATCTTCAACGCACAGAGTGATAGCCTTGGCATCTGCACCAGGACCATCAAACTGGAGTGGACCTGGATTTCTATAGATATCATCCATAAGAAATCTTGATGCGTTCTGCAACAACAGCCTGCAACCAAGATCATAAATCAGAACAAGCCCACTGATGAAATTAAACCAAGAGCAGATATTCATAAAGTATAAACTGACAAGAAACTCGCACTTAACTAATTTTACCATACATGAACATAAAGCATAATAACAATGAAACTTACTCGTATGCTTTGCCTCTCAATTCAACATTAGCTGGATGAATAGCAGGTTTTCCAATTGATACGGCTCCAGGATTTGGAGACCAACGCTTCACCGTCATCATAGCCTGAAGAGCATTATATGAAAGACAGAAAAAGTAAACACTCTCCACCACAAAAAACAATTCTATGTAATCCAATAAATCTTGGATTATCGCAGAGTCAGTGAACTATGGATCAGACACTAGCAATAATAAGACAAGAATCAAAACATACTGTGATGGGAGCAGCCCCACAACGCCACTTGTTTACAGGATTCTTCAGGTTAGTTACAGTTGCCATGTAGCCATTCAAACCAGCTGCTAGTATATGATAACAGATGTGTCCAAGAACCTGCAATAATATAAAAAGATGGTAAACAAAGAACAATTCAATGCCAGAATAAGCCAAATGCTCCTAATGAAGGGAAAGGTGCTCAACATACATAGGCATAGTCACAATCAAATTTTGATGGCAGAGATCCTCGGGCTTGGTAACCAAAAAAGTGACAGATGGCATTAAACTTTTTCCCCTTATATGTGCCTTCTTTCTGCAAAAGGAACATAAACTTATGTTTCTGACTAGTAATATAAAATATCCAAGCAGAAGTGGCTTTTCCCATCACATGTAAAAACATGAAGAATAACACTAGAATGAAATAACATATTCTGTAAAATTTGTTCCATGCATCATAAACACTCTTGACAATGATGTCAAGGCAATACGACCCAGACACAAACATCTACCATCCATCGTGAATATACTTAATTTTTCATAAGTAGTAAAAAGAAGGAAATTCAAAAATAGCTCAAACTGAAACTGATAAAACAAGCCCAGGCCTACATCCAACATGATTTAGCTCTGGAATTATTCAGTATTTATCTCTTGTTACCATATGTTAACAAGATTATGCTACCACAATAAAATTCTGCATTCTGATAAGGAGAAAAATAATTTGATAATAAACCAGACACAAAAACTGTAGAAGTGCCAGAAAAAAGGTTGAGAAACCAGTTAACTCATGTAAAGAGAACTATTGACAGAGGACGGAGAACAGATCAAGAAACTATACCACACGCTTGTTTATCTCTCCCTCCACAAGATATGCCAGTAGTTTTTCCGTCTCAATCTGCATGTCATTTTGTTCAAACAAAGCAACTTAAAGACTAGCAATGATAGAAGCAATAAACAAGAATGACAAGAAATCCAACCATATTTACCTGGGACAATTGTGCAGAATCATCTGATTCTGGATATAGGAGCAGCTACAGAATTATAGGTCATAGTTAGATTTACCTTCTCACTTCTCATTAAAGCAATTAATTAACAGAGTGTTCAACACCAAAAATTCGAGTCAACCTGTCTCCTAATGAAGGGTGGCATAAATTCAAATAAAGCAGATGCCCATGGTGAAAGCTGAGAAGATATGTTGTCAACAGCAACACCTTGTCTGAGTAAACTGTGAATTTCCTAAAATTAAAGAAGATATTGGCAAAAACTGATTAAAAGGGTTCATACTCTATGACGAGGAGAAAATCTGTAATTTTCACTTCCAAAAGAAAATAAAACAGCCACTGATTCTTCAAATTGTCTCCAAAACTCTAGAGAGCATAGACAGATAACTATAAAGAAACATTCATTAATATTTTTTTCGTAAAAAATTCATAATGAATCATACGATCCATGTAGCCGACCCCACCCAGTGAGATGAGGCTTTTCTGTTGTTGTTCATAATGTGTAATCCTTTGTCAGTTTGGGTGTTGTGCTGTGAATTTACCTTTAGGAGTGCATACACTTCAGGAATGCTCTCTATTAGCCCTTCTGGCAGTAGGATGACTCCATGATACTTGTCTGAACCAAAAACATAAGCATGAGATAATGCATACGAGAAAATAAAAAACTGAAGAGATTAACCAGATAACACGAACCATGCTCCGCCCTAGCCTGAACAGCATCAGCTATTTGTTTTGTAATATCAAAAAGGGTAAGTTTTGAAGCAGCAACCTCCTCACCAAGAATCACCTGCATGAAACATGCAAAATAAGATTTTACGATCCAAAACTAGTTCGACACTAGACTTAAACGATGCATCATAACAATTCTTACCATGTTTGGATGGGACTGTAGGGTGCACTCCAGGGCGACATGAGATGCCTTGCGGCCCATGAGACGAATGAAATAATAATACTGGAAAAGGAAAAGGAAAATTATGTCAGAAATGTACAAAGAATCAGTATATATGTTCTTAAACACACTAAGCAATGTTTCCCCTAACACAGGTTCAAACACTACAAACAAAGAAACGAGGCCTATGATTTGTTACCTTCTCAGCAGAGAGAGCATCAGTGCAGACATTACTAATGAGCTGAGAATTCACCTGAAACAGAAGAAAAGGAAAAATTTTACAGGGTTTCCATTACTCGTTATTTTATAGAATGAAAGAATGATCTAGTTTATTCCAATGGGCAATTATTATTGAAATTTTGTCTTCCTTTCTTGTTCAAGAAGGATGCGGAAGTGATAGAGCCTTCATGAAAAATGAAGTTCTATCATCGACATGGTGAGCAACAGTAGACAACTTAAACACACAATGGTTTGATTAATATTAAAAAATGATCCATTGTTTTACATGCCTCTCTCTAATTAATTCCCAATTAGGCAATTTAAATTAACAAAAAAAACACAAGCTTCAATGTCTGTGTTTTCAATGTTTGTATTTAAATATTTAAAAAAAATGGCATAAAAAGAGAGGACATCACATGATGCAGAGTCAAATCTACCACATTTCAAATGAAAGCAATTACTTCCAAAAGTAACAAAAAAATACAGCATATTATCATCAGAGAGGCTAAATTCTTGAGTTTTATTCGCATTTAAATACTTCAGAATTATTTCTTAACTTTAAATCTAACCATGATTGGTGAAATACCTTGCATATTGTATCAAAACCAACAGTAGTTTCTAGAAACTGGTTTTTAAGATCTCCATTCAAAGTTACAGGAGCCCCAACCACCTGCAATTTCCATTTTACATAATCAATAAATGCAGAAATTGTGCTATCAAGTCCAATCACACTCTATGAAGAACAGAAAGAACCTTTAAATTAATTAATTACATAGATAAAATCCAAGTAGCTCCAAAAATATATGTGAATAAAGGGTCAACCCAGTTCTAGTCTCCACTTGGCGAGAGTGTTGGGAAAGGAAACATACTAGGTAGTCTTACCTCTTCTTCATGTAAAGAGACTTGTTCAAAATCACGACCTCAGACCCAATATCCAGAAATTATATGTGAAGAAAATGAAAAATTCAGAACTACCGCACACCTTAGTTGGGCATTTTGCTACAGCAAATGTTTCTGCAAGCTGAGCAGCATCTGTATTTGAGGTCACCCCTAAAAAAATTAAATATTAAAATGATTAGCAACTTCTGTTAAGGATGGAATCGCAACTGAGCATGAAACTTCAAAAAAAAAACATCTGTTACCCCCAATAATGACAAGTCCATCAAGTTTCAAATTTTTGCATGTAGCGAGTGCAGCATTAACTTGTTCTGTTGTTCTAATTTGATCTTTTGTTCGTCCCAGCAAATCATAACCACCTTAAAGAACCACAACATACAACAGTAAGGATATCATAGTTTTTCGACTAAATATTGAACAACAAAATTGACTTCAGTTTACCACCACCTACCTTGGTTTTTGTATGTTGAAAGAATCTCATCAGTAATCTCAAGAGTTTTCTGGGCAAATAGCCCATCTGAACCACCTGCAGAGGGAGAGGAGTGCATGATAACTCAGAAAAAAATTTCACCAGTGAACATCCAAGTTTATCTTATAGCATCCACCATTCAGGTCTAGTGATAAATCTATAATATGTTAAGTATAGAGAAAAGTAATATTATGAATAAGAACCAACCAAAATCCTGAAATCAGATCCAAGGTTTTGAAAAATATTACAACTATAAGAAACTCATTTTTCAACCCATAGGCCTTTCTACAGTAGCCTTTAATTTTAATTCAAGCGATACAATTATTTTCCTACACGAAGTTGGACCATATACTACAGGTTCAGTGAAACAAGCTTCATCCATAAACCCTCATCAAAGCCAGAAATAAATTTTTCATAACAAGAGTGCAAAAACAAAAATTTGAAACAATGGGGAAAATAACAATTAAAATGAAGAAGCAGTGAAGACGAACAAGTGAAAACATACAATACAACATTTTATCTAAGAAACAAAAATTCAAAATAACTTAAACATAGCACTTCCAATCAAGACCAAATATAGAACTTACCCAGAAATCCAATTAAGACATTGTTGGGATTGTGAATTTTGAGAGCGTTATAAAGACCCCAAATGACATTGTGTCCTCCAGGAGATTGTCTCCCACAAAAAACAATCCCCACTCTGTAATAAAATAAAACATAAGATGAACAAGATTAGCATATGAGCATATTCAAATAAGCATACATTGAATAACTGGAAAACACAATAGCAATGTCAAAACCATGAAAAAGCAACCACAAGAAGTATGAGAATGATGAGCAGATTTTGACCTAATAGGTGGATGCTCGGTTATAATCTGAGCATCAGGAACTTTTGCAGTGGCCCTGAGAAAGTGCGCCAAAGGCTGTCCATAAGTGTGAGGGAAATAGCGGCTAATAGTGTGGGCGTCAACTGGGTCAGCAGTTGTAGTAGCATCACCAAATTCAACCCTCACAGTAGTTCCCTGTATAATAAAATCAAATCAGTCCCATTTACATTAACCTTTAGCCACAAAGGGTAGCTTCTTATTCACTTCCACAAACAAGAGCAACACATCCAATACGTATACACAACCAACTGAAACTAAAATCTGCCTTACATTGCCGGACTCACTAACGGTGCTCATCGTTTTGATAGTTAAAAAGTACTCATCATCTTTAGGTACAATGTTTCATTAAACAATTATCTTCGCCATTATCACCGATTCGGGCAATTTAAGGATGGAATGTATCATTGGTTGGAGAGAGCAGAGCAAGATGAGAGAGATAAAAAAGATGAGTGATGTTTTTTTTTTAATTTAAAAAAAAAAACAAGAATGAATGAATGATAAAGATGATTTTTTTTTTTAATTTCTTGTTAAACACCGAACACAAGTTCTCATCCTAATAGTGCTTATAGCCCACTTAAGATGAATTTTTGGTGGATGGCCAAGATGCAATTTTGTTTAGTAAAAAGGTGTTTCTAAAGTCTACAAGCGCTTGTTACCTATCAAAAGGATGAGCAGCGTAAGTGGATCTTAGTATCTTACATTGCCTAGCATTACTCACTAACAAAAACAGAGAATGAAATAGAGCAGAGTAGTCATAAAACGCAGAGGTGAATAAGAAAATAAAGAATCGAGTAAAAAAGATAACATACACCAACGCAAAGTGTACAAAAGCGATGAGTGCATGCAAGAGAAGAATATAGGGAACGAAATCAAAGACAAAAAAACCTACTTTTTGAAAGGAAAACCATAAATCAATAAAAATAAAATGCGATGTGATGAAATCGTATATTCTGGAGAAGGAAGAGAAAAGAAAAGGCGTGAAGATAAAATAGAGAGAGAGAGAGAGAGAGAAGTAATTAGGGGAGATTGGGATTGTGAGACGGCGTAAAAGAGAAAAGAGACCTGAAGGCAAGGAGGGAGAAGAGGTTGGTAGAGGGATCTGAGTTTCTGAAGATCGGAGAGTTCTCTGGGAATACCGTAATCCGAATCCATGAAGACGAAGACGAAGACGAAGACGAAGATGAAGATGATGAAGTGAGTGAGTAAGAGGTACTATACTAGTGTTAGTTGGCTTGACCTTCTTCTGTGAATCAATCACTGCTCTCTCTGTTCTCTCTATTTACTATTTATATGAATATGAATATGAATATGAATATGAATGAAATGAAATCTTTATTTATTCTGCTTGTTTTTTTTTGTTAGGCCTACACGCGGAAAACGACCCAAAAGCAGCAAGATTGATGCCGCAAACCAAACCAAACCAAACCAAACCAAACCAAACCTTGACCTAACCAAACCTGAGCCCACGGCTTAATACGCCTCCCTTTTATTGTTCCTACAACTTTCAAGACACCCAACCAAGGTTGCCCCACCTAATAATAAGTGTTCACCTACAACTTTTTAAAAAGACAACAACAAAAAATTGTTCACTTACAAGGATATAACTCTAATATTTATAACGTTCAGATAAAAAAAATATTTATAAATTTGAACTTCTTTTTTTTTAATCAGAATGTAACGTTTAACTTCAAATAATCAAATTTGAGTGTTCACTTATAAATTATAACCTTCTTTATAGAAACATCAAATTTTGAGTTTGGGTTTAATTTTGATAAAAAAAAAAAGGTTTAGGTTTAATAGACGTGAAAATTTTATTGTGCGTATTCTTTATATTTGGAGTGGAGGTATGTGTCCTGGTTTTAATTAAGGCTACACATAAACCCAAAGACAAAGTAGTCTTACACAGACTCGACACGGCCCGATGGAATTTGGTCATAAGGCGAATTGGAGTGGAACCATGACAATTAGGACAAGACCAACCCAACCCCGTCAAAAATATTATTATTTTTTATAAAAAAATTAATAATATCAACCCTATCATGTGGCCTGAGGGACACGTCCTACCCGATTTTGTTCTCGGGTCACATAGGACCAGGTCGAGTATCGGGCCGAAAATGTTAGCCTAAAACTTTATAGGATAGGACTTAGGACATATATGTAATTCGATTCTACACGTGATTTATACAACCCTAATTTTAATGAGTTTGTGGGACAACTCAACTCGCCATCTATTTTATATATATAAATTACTTTTAGCGTATTCCACGCACACGTTAGATTAACCTCATTTAATTTGTGTTATTAAAAAAACTTTCCCTGTATCCTTTATATTTAGTATTTATTATAACTTTTTTGCAATAAATATTTATCATAATATATGCACATAAAGTCAATAAATACATTATTTTGATCAGGAGTAAACTTATATACAGTACAATTAGAACCGGTAATATAGGTCTGGCCCGTCGGGTCGGCCCGTTTTCATGCAAACCCGAGGAGGGGCGGGCCTGCTGTTTTGGTGGAAAAATAGGGGAGCGGGCCTGTTAGGGCCGGCCCTTTAGGGCCTAGGGCCCGTGCGGGCCGGCCCGTATTTTAGGCCCGTTTCCAAGTTTTATTTTTTTAAAAAAAATTACATATGATTCTTTATTTAATTTATGATTTTTTTTTCTTTTTTATACATGCTTGAAGGACAATTAATTTTTTTTTCTCTTTTCTTAGATGATGGAGGAGATAGTGCATATGATGGTAAAGAAGAATTGCAAAGACTTGATATTTTGTTAGTGGAGAGGAGTCAATTCATAGTGAAGCACAATCAAATGTCGTTGATGACAGTGATGATGATGTGCACTCTTAGATGACTCGTTGAATGTTATTATTTAATGTTTATTTAGATTTATATTTGAAGACTTTGTTATTTATTTTGACTGTCAGATTATGTGTATCACTATCAGTGTTACAGTGTATGTTGTAATGTTATCGCTTATCAGACTATGTTATGACTTATAACTATGTTCAATGTGAGTTTGTGATGTTATTAGATGATTTTGTTTTGCTAAAACCATAAAATTTACAGGGCGAACAATGTGGAAAGAGGAAAAATGGGTTTATTAAAAGGATTTTTTTTTTAAAAAAAGAAGAAAGTGGGTCAGGCCCTACGGGCCAGGCCCGGCCCGATGGCATGAGGGGCGGGCTTCGCAAATAGGGGAGTAAAAGGGGGATCGGGCCTAAGTGGGCCTGACCCGTTTAGGCCCGGCCCGATGCGGGTCGACCCGAATTCCCAGCTCTAAATACAATAACATGAATGTTCCTTCATTTTCCCGCAAATTGGTGTTGACCTGGGAATGACCATTCCAATTTACTGTGAAGCTCTTTTTGGACAAAGTCAAGTTGGAAACTTCAAATCTTGTTTGAATGATATTTGACGTATATGTTTTAAAGATTTTTTTGGGTAATTAGTTTCAAGGGATAGAATCCAAAATTGTGGGTTTTACTTCCCCATCTCGGTCTTCAAATTCAAAGTTTACAGTTTCCAGATGTTGTGGTGAAATTCATCCGGCACATTCATGAGAATATGCTTGGGTGTTGGGTCCATGTTTCAGACGGGGGATCTCAGCATGCCGTGGGGCCCACCAGACTATGCTGGCTTGGTTTTGCAGCATCTTAGTGTGTTGTTTTGTTTTTTTTTTTTTTGTTTTACATTTTTTTGTACATAGGAGTTGGGACTATTGCATCTTTGTTTCATGTAACAGATTTAATTTTAAAAGGTAACAAAAAGTTATTAATGATTACTATTAATAACTGTAAGAATTTTCATTAACGAGTGGTAACAACTCTTTATAACCTATTTGAATTTAAGTATCTTATTTAGCTCCCTTTATACTTTTATTACTTCCAATATTATATTGTAATGATCTGGTTGAGAAAGCAGACACACTTTTTCTAATTAGCTTCAAGCCAATCCTGCCAATGGCCAAGCCCCAAAGAAAAAAACTACGGCAGCTGTATTAAGTTGAAAACTTTCTTTATCAAAAAATTTTTGAAAACTTTTTGTAAAGAATATAATATAGGAGTAGCGTATAATTTTTTTTAACTGATACAGAAATATTTTTGCACCACAAGGACAGCTTCAAATAAAAGGATACTCTCGTGATCTTATTCTATTATTACAATTTCTCTTTTATGTTTAGATTTTTTTAACAATAAAAAACCTGAAACATAAAAAAAAAAGTAAACAACTTATATAGAGTCCTGTGTTATCCCCTTCCTAAGGAAAAAATAGTAGACTCTTTATTGTGTTTAGATTAAAAATCAAATGCATACTGTGAGAAGGTTAGTCTTATAAAATACTCCCTCCGTTCCTAAATATAAGATCACTTTAGGGAGGAGAGCTTGTTACTAAATATAAGATCATTTTCTAATTTGACTCAAGTTTTCCCCAAATTGCCCCTATACTCCCTTTACCCAAAAAATAGTGGTTTTAAGAAGGTGATATTTTTAAAACTTAAGTGAGGGGTATTTTAGAAATTTCATGTAATCCTAACTAATTGGAATGTCTTCCTTAATCTCTCCAAATTTGTTAAAGTTATATTATATTTAGGAACGGAGGGAGTATTACTATTTTGATATTTTTGATATTTTTAATATGTAGATACTAAATAGATATGTTTTAGCAATAATTTAATAAAGTGCTTCATATCAACCATTTATATTTCGATGATTGATATAAGATTGTGGTAAGAGATAAGAAAAAGAACTATCAAATAAACCTAAAAAACTCAAAGAAGCACGTAGTCTCTACCTGGATACCACCTGATGCTTTCCAAAATTACATAAAATAAAGGGAATTATCATATAAAACGCAGGCAATGACGTATGTAGGGGTAGGAGGTAATGGCCAGGTTGCGAACGGTCAAGAGCAAGACCTCCTAGAGACCTCGACTTTACATGAAAGGTTAATATATTAGCAATCTTTACATCTGGTATGCCCCGGTTTTGATTTGTTTAAAAGAAATTGATGAATTTTTTAAAGGAAAACTTTATTTGAAAAAAAATAGTAATCCTTTATTATTCTAAATATAATTACTTTTATATCTTTATATCTAATGTGATTATGTTTAATATGTTACTTAAATTAATTATATCTTTACTAATACGGTCCATCCATTTCCCTTGATTCCATTCCCTCTATCTGTATTATACGTTATTGTTTGGTTGAGATAGTTAAAAATTATCTTTATTTCACACAGAATAAAATTATTTGTAACAAAATATAGACTTATAAGAAAACAAAATTTATGGCGTTCAGATCTGATTAAGATTTTGTTAATAAGCATCCATTCCCTTACCAGTTACCACAAACACTTTTAGCAATTACAAAAGGGCGTTGATTACATAGATTTAGAAGCTTTCTAGGAATGAGTCCCACAATTTTATATATTACTCCTCGCTTACCTTACAAATTCCAACGACACGGATGAGAATTGTGTTTGAATAGTTGATATAAGTTACCTACGAAAGTGCTTGGACAGCATGTTGAAAACTGTCCATGTTCAGCTGTTCACTATGACTGTTTGGTGAGATCAATTTTAAGGGCGTGGGATGAAAAAATTTAAATGATTTTTTTTTTTTTGGGAGGGGAGAGGTGCGACTTGAAAGTTGAAACTTCAAATTACACCTTTTAGGCTTTTAATATATTTTTGGTGAAATTTCATTATATCACCTCTTCATTTTTTTTCAAGAAAGACAAAAATATTGGTCTAAACCACCTACCCAATTCAAATGATGTGCGATTTACTACACTTTCCTTCTTAATATAAGATTTATTTAGAAAATTAATATGTATCTAAGATATAAGACTAAATTATAATTTTTATCAATCTTTTCCAAAATTACTTCTATCGTTGGTCTACCATCTATAATCAATCAATCAATCAAGGGTGTGAACACTTACAAATTACTTATAAAACTATGATGAGGTAGTGATTTTGAGAGTATTAGTTAAGTAGTGATTCTGTTTGCCATTTAAATTTTTGTTGAAACCAATGTCACAATGAAAAGTATGAAATTATAGCAATATCACCCTAAAATTAGTAGAGGTATTAATAGACTCCCCACCAAAACCTAGGTATGGATAAATATGGATAACTTTTGCCACAAAAAAATTCTACCATGATCAATTTTTAATTTCCACATAAACATTAGTACATTATCTGTACTTAGACATTGTCCTCGGAAAACCTTCAAGGCAAAACCACTATCACAAATATTGACGACATAAATTGTATTCATTCCAAAACTGTTTTCAATTGAAAGTAACGAAATTTTATTTAGAATGTATAAAATGCTAGTATTTTTTTTAAACAATCACCCAATATCAGCAATCACGAAGCAATTACATATTCATAATCATCATTTATAAAATGACCATATAAGATTTAGTCCTTAAAGTTTAACTCAATTTCAGTTTTAGTCTCTCAATCTCTCTTTGAACAATCAGTCAATTTTGTTCTCAATCCCTATACTTTTAATTTGCCATTTATATCCATTATTCCTTCATTTTTCAAGTTTTTTAGAAGTTTAATAGTCAAGACCGAAATTGACTGAAAGTTTAGAGAACAAGATTGAAAAAAAAATTATCAAATAAACAAGATCGAAATTGACTGTAAGTTTAAAAATTAGAACCACCATTTATGAAGTTAAAAGACTAAAACTAAAATTGACTGAAAATTGAAGGACGAAAAATTGCATCAAACTTTTGTAAAATTATAAAACTCAATGTCCATTAGACCAAATGAGCTTTCAAAATTACGAGGTGCATTACATGTGCATGAGCAACGTTTTTTTATATACAATATAGACTAAAGTATACCTTTAGTCCCTTATTTTTGCATCAAATTTCAATTTAGTCCTTTATATTTGAAAAGTACATTTTTGGTTCTTCAAATCGAACACCGTCATTCAACTTAACGGAAACCACTGACTCATCAAATTTTAGTGATGACTGTACAATTAAAAGCTGACTAAACACAAATATATTATTATTAAAAAAAAATAAAATCAATCAGATATTTTTTTTATCAGGAAAAAAATCTGATTGATTTTATATCTGATTGAAAATCAATCAGAAATAAATCAATCAGATATTCAAAACCATGAAAATAAACATGACCTTCCTCTTCCTTCATCGTCCACACTTCACACTGTTTTCTCCTCCGACATCGTCTTCTCCACACTGTACTCTGTTTTAATTTGTCACACAAGCAAGTAAAAAAAGTTTACTTTTGGGGTCATTGTTCTCTTACAGTCATCGTTTTATTTTTTGCAGATGAAGCAGAAACAAAAAATTAGAGAGAGAACAAATGGTTTTTGTATATAAAATCCACAAAATGTAGAGCAAAACAATAAGAGGCAAAAGAGTCTTGGTTACCAGAGAGAAGATGAAGATTTGAGATGAATAAGAGATGCAAAAGAGATTTACTTACCAGATGAAAATTTGTGATGAGTGAATTGTATAAATGCTGTCACACTGAAAAACCCTAGTAGAAACATTATATTAAAGGATTATTATTTGGGATGATTTTATTTTTCATGATTGATTTTATTTCTTTACCTTAAATAATATATTTGTGCTTATTAGTCAGCTTTTAATTGTACAGTAATCACTAAAATTTGATGAGTCAGCTGTTTCTGTTAAGTTGAGTGACGGTGTTAGATTTAAAGGATTAAAAGTGTACTTTTCAAAGATAAAGGACTAAACTGAAACTTGATGCAAACATAAGGGACTAAAGGTATACTTTAGCCTACAATATAAATATAAACCGGCAATTACGCAGAATAAAGAGACATGTAATCCTAATCAGTTCCGTATAAAAATACCAGTTCTTTGATAACGAACATGCTACTGATAGTAGGTACCATCCTATGGGAGGCCTAAGCTCTTTTTGTTGGTATTTCTCACTGTTTGAACGGGTTGTGATTCCATGCTCATCACGTATGTTACTCATCACATTCTTATCACCACAAATACACACAAAAATATAAGCACATCCCATAACCTCTCTCCAGTGGGGCCCACCATGTGCTTATTTATTTGTGTGTATTTGTGGTGATGAGAAGGTGATAAATGAACATGTAATTAAAATCCCTGTTTGAACCATGAAGTTGTTTAAGAGCGGGACAACAAGAAATTTCCATGCTTTTGGGGTTTCTATCGTATAATTGTATAATTGCGCTTTTCAGCTATGGCCCACAAATTATAAGATTCTACAATTCACGAACAACCACACTCAACCGATTCTAAAACAAGGGAAATTAAGCTGTTACAGACTCACACCAAGTACTCTCTCCGTTCCTTATTATAAGCACCAACTACCCATTTCTATCATATAGTTGGGTCTTAAAATTCATGTTAAGTTTTCCACTTTTTCCAACTTCACCCTTCATTAAATAATGTGTTTAACATTTTCAATTTTGAATCTCCATTAATAAAAGGGTAAAGTGGGAAAAACATTTAATGGAGCTGTTAGTAACTTATATTATGAACAGTAAATTATATGTAGTTTGTGACTTATTATAAGGACCAGAGGGAGTATGTAACAATAGCTAGAGAAACATAAGACATCTCCTCAAACTAATTCCAGACTAATCTCAAGATTCAAATACTTGTGGAACTGCTATTTCAAATCTAGATAATCATCTGTTACCAAATTAACAAGGAGTAATGGATTATATTGCAGGAGACTAACAACTATTAGTGTCATGATGAATGGCTAAAATACTTAGCATCAAAAGAGCTACTCCAATCTTAGATATGTCTAATTGATTTTTTTGAGAATTCTTGGAAAAGTAAATAGGCTACACCCGATCAACTTTTTTTAGATTGAAGGAAGCAAAATAAACCACTTAATTTAAAAGAAATGTTGCATGCATTAAATTATAAGTTATTTAGATAAAATAAATTAGTTTTGAGGGAATAAAATAAATGTGAAAAATTTGAAGTGGTTTATTTTACATAATTTCTGAAAAATCAACCTAATCTCATAATTAGGAGACCAAGGAGTGTTTTTCAATTGATTTTCCAATTTTTTTTAAACTAGTTAATTCAACTTATGATCTATTAATACATAAAATTCGTTTTAATGAAGTCTTATATTAAGAAAAGTATATAATTATAGGAAGCCCATACCTCCGGCCCAAAACAAAAACGAGAGTTCAAGCCCCACGATAACTCGGTAGAAATCATTCAATCAAATGACATCAATGAACCAGAATTTATCAGATTGAACTGCATTAGCTTTTGTTCCCAAACAGGCATTAAAATAAGCTCATTAGCGGGAGTAACAACACATAGGGATCGTATTAAGGATGTCCTGAGAGATTTTTTTTACTAAACACGAGTAGAGATCAAACGTTCTGAAAAAATATGGAACATTGCAATTTTTCAACAGGCATTTCAGCCCCACACCCAAGTTCCAACATTGTTAATCATTGGATCAAATTCCCAATTCTCATGAACAGCAGCTACACCAGCATAACCTATCCCCCAACCTCAAACCAGCAAGGCAGAAGACATGCAAGTAACAGCCCCATATTATACGGCAATACAAAGAGTAGAAAGAGGGGGCAGAAATCAATAAGGATATAGCTACAAATGGATTTTTGAGAAAATAAAAAGTTAGATTTTGGAACTAATTGACATCGCCAACCTAGAGGGCGTGTAAATCGTTAGAACACTCATACTTGTTCAAACAACATAACTGTTGAACAAATGCAAGCTAAGAGTCAGTTACAAAAAGGGACAAGGCAATCTAATGCTTATTTACTCAATTACTCGAGTGTTGACATTATGATATGGCCAGGAGACACTGGGATGAATTTACCGATAAAACATAAGAATCCCTTGCATCTTTGCCGGTTGTGCACTAGCCACAGTAAGAAAAATTACAAACTAAAGGACAGAGCGCAGGTAAAACACATAGAATGAGTAATTGTATATCAATCAGGGTTACATTGGTGACTAGTTTCTGAAGACAGGTTCTGACTAAATGAGTTTTGCATTGGGTTGCTACAAGTAATTCTTGTGCTACCATGTTGGCATGATTATTCCTTGCAGGTCACAGGCAAAGTATTACGGGCTTACTTTCCCATAAATGCATAGATTTTCCATCTAAACACCCCCCCCAAAAAAAAAAAAAAAGTATAGGCTATGAAAATAAATACCAAGACAAACGTATAAAACAACTGCCACATTGTACTGGAGGCCTGTAACATCTTAAGCCCTATTTTTTCCCTTGGGAAACCAAAATAAAAGGACCCAGCCCAGGCTGTCAAAGACATCAACAGTTCCAGTTTCAGCTGTCATCCTCAACACTGTGTATGATCTGAACATAATATTAAGACGAGCATCAAATGGATCATGTTGAGTGGAAACATATTTGTCTTCCTCACTATCAGACCGGTGTTAGTTTCTGAATTTCTATCTGTAACTTCAAAAGAAAACTATGAAAGCGCACTCTCCAACAGTGAACAAAGTACAACTGAAAGTCCTGAACATAGTCCTTTTTCTTTGGTTCACTCCAATGTCTTGAATAAAAAACATTACACTTTCGGATTACATAGATTCCAACTCAGCCTGTGTATGTTTAGCAGTCCAATTACCAAGAACAACAAATTCCCTATCACATGGAGCAGGTAAGGCTGAAAGGCATAGTGAAAATCAGCTCAGATTCTGCCACTGTCAGAGGCATGGGGGGCCACTAGGGGCCCTAGCCACCGCCCCTTACTTTTTGATAAATTTTAAATATTAAATTCTACATCTTTGCCAGAGAATGCATTTTGAAAGAGCAAAGCAGAGTTATATAACAGCTAAGCTTGCAGTTTAGTCAGCTCAAAAGCCATCCCATGCTATAAAATTAGTTCTCCATGTGATGATGGACCTCCTTGTTTGAAAAAAAAAAATCAACCAAAGGATTACTAGCAAAGCTGGTCACATGCTTAAGGAGACCAAGAAGCTCAATCCATTAATACCCACATTAGCATATACATAAGTTCAAATGCAATAAATCTTGTATACATAGAAACCAGCAAAGAACAAGCAATCAAGCTATTACCCAAAGCACATAACTAAAAGTTTCATACAGCTACCCATCTACTTAATAACTTCAACAGACAGGAAAACATAATAATCCATTATATGTTCAACATACTCATAAATGACATTAAAAGGCCAACCCAATTGGATCCCCAATAGGTAAGGGTGTTGGGGAAGGGAATATACTAGACAATCTTACAGGATGATTCAAACCCATCACCTCAGACCCCACCTCAAGCGATCTTACAATTGAGCCAAGCCAGTCCTTCAAAATACTCATAAAAGACATAATACTAAAAAACCATAACCAGAAGATACAATTCAAATACTGTGAACATTTAAAATTAAAGCACATAAAAACTAACTCTTCTCTTCTCTTTCTCGATTCCATTGCTCAATCCTAGCTCGCCGTTCCTCACTCCCATCTCTCACAGGACTCACACTCTTCCTTGGACTCCTATGTCTTCTCCTACCACCTCCATTCTCATACCTATCACCTCTATTTCCACGATAATCATCACGACCACGATGACTCCTTTCACGCCTATCATTCTCCCTCCTACGCCTAGGGCTCAAACTCCTACTCCTACTTCTGCTTCTACTCCTTCCTCGGAATTCACGAAACCTCCCAAACAGCTTCCTCCTCAAATCCCTCCCAATCAATTTCACATGCATGAAATTACAATTTCCTCCTCGATTACAACTATTCTCCTCAAATTGACGACACGACGCTTCTCTAAAATCCGTCACAGGCGAAAACTCAACAATAATCGGCCTACCATTATAAAATCTCCCTTGTAAAGCCTGTAAGGCCTTCGTGGCCTGATCTTCCTCTTTAAATTGAACATAAACATTCCCTATCATATGATCCGTTAAATTATCGCACACATTAAGGTTCTGAATCTCACCGAATTTGCTGAGTTCTTCGAAGATGTCTTCGTAGAATTCCTCGAATTGTTCTTGCATCTTGCGAGGATCGATGGATTGGGGTTGGGATTGAGGATCGAGGCCTGGCGTGATCATCATGTCGGGACGTTGGTACATGTTGGCTAAGAGGAGGGTTGGGGAGATGGTTGGGCGATTGTGGAGACGCGCGCATCGATCGCCGTGGCGGCACGCGCCGATCTTGAAGTAGAATGGGCAGTTGACGCGGTCTTTCTCTGTGCCGAAGATTGAAGCTAAGTGTTCAGCCATGGATGGCGATTTTCATAGCAGTGAGATCTCTGAAGTGGAGAGGATGGTTTTTTTTTTTTTTTTGCTAGGGTTTTATAACAGTGAAGTGGGTAGAGAAGAAGGCCTCAGAATATTGATGAAAGTGTTGTCTCAGTTTATTGGATGGATTTATTTGTTTATTTTTTTTTAAAAAAAGTTGGAAAAATACCGTAGGAAATAGAAAAGGGACAGGTCAGATGAGAGTTATGTGTGACTCGATTTTATCAACAATTTATTTTGATTTTTAGTTGATTGTTTAAATGATTTTCTGTTTTTAAACTATCTCTATTTTTGTACATTTTCTTTATATTATGATCTTTATTATCTTTATGAAAATGAAACATACTACTCGCTCTGTTCCTAAATATAAGATTATTTTACCTAATTTGATTATATTAATGAAGTAATTAAATTAGTGATTTACACATGATATTACCAGTTTATCCTAACTATATATACCTTTATCTTCACTCTCCATATCTTCCTTGTTATTTTAGATAAGCATGATGGGGTCAATTTGGGAAAAATTAGAAAGCGATCTTATAGTTAGGAACAAATTGAATTTAAAAAGTGATTTTATATTAGTAACGGAGAGTACCATACAGCTAGAACTAATATATTAAGTTAAACTTCCTCCAATTTTTTTTTTTATAAAACTTCCTCCAATTTTATAATAATGATCATTGACAGTTTTTTGAATTAATAAGTAAAGCTAAAATAACTTGCACTATTCATGTAAAAAAAACTTGGTAGTATATTTTCAAAAATTTCATAATCAGCATTGATAAAGTTTAATTTAATAATAGCATCAGTTTATAGATCAATGCGGTTTTACTCAACATCAATACATCATTATTACTTACTTATTCAATGAGCAAAGGAATTAATTGGTCGTTGTTCATTACTTGACATCTTTTTTATCTCACTGGCAAATAATACGGTAGCAGATTTTTTAACTTTTTAGCCACAAGAGCAGTTAATACTAGCTTGTGTTTCTCATATTGTGAATCAAGTTCCGCAAGAAGATTGTTCTAGTCTTCCTAATGTTAGTTAGTTTATATTTGTAATTTCCTTAATGTATAAAAAAAAGTTTATAATTAGATAAGACTGTTTGGTTAAAAAATATTAAAGCAAATAATATTTTTATAAAAAATAATAGACAATAAGTTCTTTTGGAACTTAAATTTTCTTCATGCAATAATGAACATATATCATATAAACAGAGATATGGCATATTAAGGAAAGTAAGACAAACGAAGTTTGTTTGTTTTTTTTTACTTGTAAAACGAAGTTTACATCTAAAGACTAAAAAGTGAGGAAAATTACCCAAATAATTCCGAAGTACAACTAGAATTATTCTCTGAGAGAGGCATCGAATTTATTATCACGTAACTTTATTTTTTGTACCAACAAGCTTCTATGTAACTCCAACTGCCCCAAATTAAATAATAGTACCAATAGCAGGCCTTACAGTTAGTCCTCACACTTTCTTACTTACATCTTTAACAAAATTTGTTTTCACGCTACATAAAAACTCATTAAATCACAATCTGACAATACTTTACTTAGTTATTACTTGTAAACTTCTAAATAAATACATTGGAGTATTATATTATATTGAATGAATTTAAGAATTTAGTTGATGAAGACATAAATAACGACAGACATGAGTTAGAATCTGCCATCTCACTCAAATGTTCATGTTTATCATTAACTGTACACACACTTATTATTAAGGAGGACAAAATAACATTGTACTGTGCAAGAAGGGTTTCTAAATACGTTGTCATCTTCGTCTCTGGGCTCTTCTTCTCATCCTCTGCAACATAAAAATGATCCTCTTTCCAATTCCACGCGATCCCTTTTTGTTCATCCTCCTTTCCCTTCATCTTCTTCTTAATCATCTTCTCTGTAACTAGAACTTGCTCTTCTTTTTTCAACCTCTTGTTTTTGTACTTGTTTATTCTCTTAATCTCCTATTATGCTAGTATTACCACGTTAGTGATCACATCATTTCAACCTCTAAAACCCTTCTCTGTGTGTCTTCTTTTCACCCCACCTACTTACTTTTACCCTTTCTTCCTCCCCATCTCATCAAAATCATTACTTTTAGGGTTTTGTTTTGTTTTTATTTTTCCCTGTATCCAAGTTTTATTTTTTATATAATATATATTCTTTCTCTAATAAGTAATACCTTTCTATCTAGTAGTACCCACCTTTTAGTCTTCTTCATTTTGTTCATTCCACTACACTTCTCTTTGATCTCTTCTTCTTTTCTTCCACATTTTCTTTGTTTTTAGCATGTGGTTACGTGTTCATACACTCCTTCTTTACCTTTCTGCTTAGGGAATCTGTGTCCTTTGAAAAAATCAATTTTTTTTGTGTGTATTTATTTACTGCTTCCATTTGTGTTGTGATTGATGGCATACCATCAGATCCAGGGTCATACACCCACACATGGATCCAATAATTCCCCTTTTGGGGATACCACTTATACTAAGGTGTTTGTTGGAGGACTGGCTTGGGAGACTCAGAGTGAAACCATGCGCCGTTACTTTGAGCAGTTTGGTGACATTCTTGAAGCTGTTGTGATCACGGATAGGAATACTGGCCGATCCAAAGGATATGGCTTTGTGAGTACTATTCATATTCAGTGCCCCTCAATTATTTCTCATGCATTTAGTTTAGAGTTACTCATCATTGCATGTGTTAGTTTATTTGAATTGAATTGTTTAGCATGCTGTGGTTAGTGCATTTCACTTTGGAATGACTTGATTTCTATGCTCACTTGCATGGAGGGTATAGGTGACTTTCCGGGATCCTGAGGCTGCTAGAAGAGCTTGTGCTGATCCAACACCTATCATTGATGGAAGGAGGGCTAATTGTAACTTGGCTTCTCTTGGACGACCCTGGCCTCCTATCCCATATGGTATACTCCCATAATAAAAAATGCTTCATTTTATGCCATATGTTGTGATTGTTTAGTATGGTGATGCACATTGATTTCATTGACTTGCTCTCACTTTCTATTTGTACTGTCCTTGTATTTGGCTATTTTGTCTGTTTGCTTAAGTAGTTACAATATCCGGAAAAACATTGTTATTTTTCTAGTATTTATTTATATTGTCAGTTGATTATGTGAGTATTCCAAAACACACACACACACATACACATCAGTTACTTTTAAGTTTTATCTTCTTTTTTTTATAGGACGAGTTAGGCCAGCTCCTGCTTATGTTGGAAATGTGCAACCAGCTCGAGGTGCCTATGTTGGAGGTTATGGCTATCAGCAACCACCTTCTTACAGCTATCAACAAGGAATGGTTTATCCTCATCATTATGGGTTAGTAGCACATTCGTTCATTTCATTTGATGTCTTTGCTTATTTGTTTGATGTCTTCATTACTTAACCATCATACTTTGTTGTTATCTTCACTTAGACACAAGACTGGCTACTATATGATGGTGACCACTTAGGTTCACTAATTACATATCTCTGCAAAAACTTGTTTATGGAGCAATCTGTCACAAACCAATTATAGCATGTTGACATAGCATCATTATGGTGTTTGCGCTATTAATCTATCATTATTAGTAGAGAGGAAAATCTGGAGACATTAGGTATTCACTTTTCGATTGTCACTTGAATGCCTCAGCTGAAATAATTGTTTATAAACCTTATCTTCATCTGGGTTGCTCCTACCTACATTTGTTATGTGCATCAGAATGCATCGCACCAGGATCTATTCGATATCATGTTTTTTCGTCGTTTTTTTGGCAGGTATGCAGCATATGGACCTGAATATGTATACCCACAGGTTTTTCTTTCTCCCCCTTTTAGTTTTACTAGCATTAGGAAGGATATTTATGTTGTTTTTGTGTTGGTGACTTTCCTGCTGTTGACGTTTTTTTTTCTTATAGGGTATGTACAACCCATATATGGGCCAGCAGTATGTTCAGATATATGGAGTGCCCGGTGCAGTGAATAATGCTATTTATCCTTATGGGCAGTTAGGTCAAGCCGTTCCCAATAGTCATGGCTACACAGGAATGCAGGGCTATGCAGTAACTGGTCACCACATTGTACCTTATGGTGGTGCCAATGTTAATGCCCTGACCACTTCATCGATGCCTACCATTCAAGTGCCATATCCCAGCGGTATACTTGCCTGACTCGAACACTTGTTATGCAAAATAGTTCTTATGTTTCTGTTGCTATTAGAATCTGGATATTACTTTCATGTTGCCCAATTTAACTCATGCTCTTTTGATTACTTGTTTGCTCATTGAATGCATGCTTGATGGATTCTTTTGAGGAATATAAGCTCTTAGATCTGATAATTAAGCCTCACTTTTAACACTTGGGCTGATTCTAATATGTTTAAACTAGTGATAATAGTTGAAGAATTTAGGGCTTTAAGCCATTGTAATGTCATCCAATGGGTGGATGATCAAATTAAAGAATTGCTAAGGATGATAGTCTTATGATAGAGGCAAATTAGAGTTTTCAGGTAGTTGAGCTCTTTAGACGTTTGAAATATTGAATGATATTTGTTTACTTGTCAAGAAATAGGCATTCAAATATTCTTTCCCCATCTTTTTTATCATTGATTAGTTAGTAACAGTTCATAAGTCAAGTGCTATGCAGATAAATGTGATATTAAACATTGTTTTTTCCTGGAATTGCTGCACCAATTCCAGGACAACCCCAATTTATTGTCCCTGCGCCTTCTCAGTTTATGCAAGGAACTGGTCCTGACCAAGCAGCCGGGTGATGGGGCGATTAAGGTGGGTTCTTTATCTACATCGTTGTAGCTGTCTTCACTTTTGGGGTGAACCTATGTTATATAATTGTAATAAAGTGATTAGTAGGCATTTAAATAGTGTACAGTTTATATGGCAGTTTTATTATGTCCATACATTTAGTTAGGAGAAGTTAGGCTCATAAGTCAATTGCCTAAGCATGCACAGATCAGATTTTACTAGAATTATTCGGATTGCTTTGCTTTCCTTTTCTCTCGACCTCTCTCTTTGTCTCTTATCACCTTCTTTTCCCCCTTTATACTTTTCTTCATCTCCTACTTTCCTTTCAATACCTCTTATCTATTTCTTCATTCTGTACAAACATGCATGATGTTTGGGTTGTTATTTGTTGTAGGTATCCTTTGTTTGCAGCAGGACTAAGAGCAGTGAATCTGCTACATGTGTGGCGGGCTTCCAATCTAGCCTTGCAAGTTATATATATTGCATTCTAGAGGTATAGTTCGTTTGTTTTCTGTCTTTTAAATTAAAGGAAAACTTGTATGCATTGGTATTTTGGGGGAAAAGATTATAAAATAGGTGGTGGGAGTTGCATCATATGTTAATTCCAAGTATTGAATGTTTGATACTTAGAGTTCAAGATCTTCTTAAGTGGATTAATGTTCTTTTGTTCAAAGATTTACTAAATCTCAATTTGCAGGTTATATTTAGTCATGCTCACTCTCAAGTTGGGTCAGACGTGCTCCATATGGCGGAGAAGGAAATGGGAAGATGCAGGAGACTGCATTTCCATTTGAACAATTATGTAATGTATTTATTACCCCCATGCTACTTGCACTCAGGAAGAGTGCAATAGTATTGGATCAATGGTTGTTGGAATGGGTTTCCAACAGCTGTGTAGAAATGTGATTTTTTTAGTGTCCTGTTTTGAGTTTGTATATAGTTAGTTGTCAATGTTTAATTGTATACTGGTGTAAAATAATTAAAGAATTAAAAAAAAACCCTTTGTAATTCATTAATTTGTCTGCTTGATTTACATGTTTCTGTTGAATTACGAGTTGTTGATTTTTAACTCAAAATTTGTTATGGAATCATCTATATAGGGTGTGTTTGGGAACCGTTTATGGACCCTAATAAGCTGGTTGGAGCTACATAAGCAGTTTTTGGGTTTTTGTTCATGTTTGAGTCCTGTTTATTTCCGACCAGCTTATTTGGATAAACCAGTTTGAGAAACTGGTATTTGAGAAACTCCAATTTGGAGCTTTTGGTGGCACCAACCAGCTTATTTGAGATGGTTTAGGTGCATCTTTTTTAGCATATGTTTGGGTATTGTACTCTCTCATAGGAATTTTTTTCACATACGAATAAAATTGGTTGAATGCATTTAATTTGTCCTAAAATTTAAGTAATTTTCAATACTATAAGTTTGAGGTGAAATATACATACGACTTTTAGTATATGGAAGGATAGATTTGAAATCTTATACAAAATGGAAGTTTGATAGATGAAAATAATTGTCATCAAAATCATGAAGTGGCTTATAAAATGGACCAAGAAAAATTAGTAGTTGGTGACTTATAATAACGATAATTGAATTACACAACTAATTAATGTAATTCAATCATCCAAATGTAATGTAGATAGACATGACCTCTAATTTATATGCATTTTAATGTATTGAAGTTTTCTTATTTTCAATTATTGAAAACCTTATGCAATTTAATCTATTAAATTTTTTAATTTTAAATTATTAAAAATATATGAATATTTTAATTGTGTATTATTCAATAAATATCATGTTCCTATCTAAACTGGTTTCTCAAAATCACCATCCAAACATGTTTGTAAAAGTTAGTTTGAAAAAAACACTTCTACAACTATGGATCCAAACATAAATCATTTCTCGCAAACCAACATTTACCCAAACCAACATTTAAAAAACCATATTGAAAAAAACTATTTCTCCACCACTTTTCCCAAACACACACATAGTAAACCCCAAAAACTTGTAAATAAAAGTGAGATAATGTAGGAGTAGGTCATGGTCGTTGCTAAAATCCTAACGATTTCATCTTTCCTTTATGAGGATTCGTGGTTAGAAAAGAACCATCATGACCAGAAAAAACATTTAGTAGTGTTTGTTCGAAGAACCAACCCAAAGTATCCACAGCTCTTACCTCTTATCGACACTAAATCAATTTGGTTTTCAAAAAACCTTTATGAGTAGATCTCACATGAACAAATATACCAACAAAACTACATAGAATGAAGATTGGGTAGAAGAAATTTCTACTATTTTCGAAACTCTCAGACCAATTTATTTCAGCATAGACATGCCACCAAAACTTTTGAAAACAAAAGAAATGTAAACTCAAATCGATGAAAAATATGGATTGTTAGAAGTATTAGGATCATTTAATGTGTTAGATCTTGTAATTGGTGGTTAGTGGTCTTATTGCTTATATAAAGGATCATAACCTAAATGTTTTAGTGTTTAAGATTTAGAAAGTCTACAATAAGAGATAGAGTTAATTTGGTCTCTCACTCAAGATCCCAATGTTAGAAATTTGTTTTGTAAACTCATCACCTCAAGTGAGGGATGGTCACTAACACTTTAAATTATCATTATTTATATTTTCAATTCAAATCAAAATTAATTTATTCTGCTTATAAATTAACATAAATTTTAATTACATATGATAAATGTTACTCCCTCAGTTCCTAACAATACGCACACTTTGACTTTTTTATTTGAAAAAGTTAAAGTTACAAACTTTATGATTTTAAATTTTTTAAATTATTTTTTTTACTCAGAACTAGCTTATTTTTTTTATAACAAGGAAGGAAAAAACTAGTTTATTCTAATTATGAACTAACATATATTGTAATTACATTTGTCATATTTTTTATAAAAAAAATTACATTTGTCATATGTTATAATTTAGTGGTATAATTTGTATCCTTAACTTTCACAATAAAAGTCAAAATTGGCTTATAATTAGGAACAAAGGAGTATAATTTAATTATGGACCTTACTTAGGTCAAGTTACTTTCTCCAAGTTCTCAAGTTCTTTTAATATTGGAATGACACTTGTCCTTTTATAACAACTATCCATTCAATCTAATGGTCTATATTAAAAGAACTTGAGAACCTGGAGAAATTAATGTAAGTTTTTTCCTTTAATGATATAAGAGTAATTTGTTTCCTTGACCCTAAAATAATACTCCTATTTTCGATAAAAAAACCCTAAAACAATATTAAAACGCACAGTATAAATGTTAAACACGCGCCAAAATATACAAAAGGCATAAAAAAAAAGAAACAAAATAACATAGCCACAACACAAGTTGTGAAAATATTTGTCTCATGATGGCGACGAATTTGGCGCCGGAAAATCCAGAAATAACGCCTCCGGCGAAACCACCTCCACCTGAGCCACCGCTCACAGATTCCCGAGACGGTGGCCGCACGGCCTCCGCCTCAGCTCCCGCCCCTCCCGATGCTAACGTCATCCATGTTCCCAGCCACTCCAGTTAAGCTTCGCAAAAATCCTAAATTTAATTTTCATTTTCTATAATTCTGTCAAGAAATTACTCATGTATTTATGATTTTGATTTTTATAGGGTGGTTTACATGGAATGGCATAGACGAATGCGAAATTAGGCATCTGCCTGAGTTTTTCGATTCCGCTTCGCCTTCGAAGAACCCTAGGGTTTATAAGTATTACAGGAATTTCATTGTGAAGCATTTTAGGGATAATCCTAATAGGAAGGTTACCTTCACTGAAGTTAGGAAAGTTCTTGTTGGGGATGTTGGTTCAATACGTAGGGTTTTTGATTTCTTGGAGACATGGGGGTTTATTAATTATCAACCTAATTCTGCTTTGGGAAAACCCTTGAAGTGGGAAGACAAGGAGACAAAAGCTGAAGCTGGATCTAATTCTAATGATCCATCAACTCCAATGAAAGAGAATTTAAGGAGATTATGCAGTGGTTGTAAAGCTGTTTGTACCATTGCTTGCTTTGTGTGTGATAAGGTGGTGCCCAATTGTGATTTTAAGTTTTTTACTTTTTATTGCCATGCTCATTCTCTTGGATTTTGAATGCGAGTTTCTGTTGTGCGTGTGTAATGCAGCTGGAAAACACATCTTAATCATCATAGAAAGATATGATATGAGTAATCGGGTCTTTGAACTGATGCTGCTATGTCAACTTCAATATTGAATGGGTTATGTATGTCCAATGATTAGTACTCACTGTTCCTAAATACAAGACCATTTTACCTAATTTGATTAGATTAAGGATGGTAGTTAAGTTAGTTATTATCAAATGATATTACCTATTCTCCTTCTCTTGTTTGTTTATTATTGATAAGGTTTATCAGGGTTGATTTGGGAAAAGGTTTGGAACAATTAGAAAGTGATCTCATATTTAGGAGCAAATTGAAATTTGATAGTGGCTTTATATTTAGGAATGGAGGAAGTATCTACTATCTTTGCTCCTTAAAATAGGATCTAGTCTGTATATACAAACTACTTCATATGCTTAGGACTTGTAGTACAATGTTGCGTTTTTTGTTGTTGTTGATGTTGCATTGGACATGTAGTGGAAAAAATTGCATGTGTACATACAGAACGGTCAGCAGAAATGCATGTTGTGCAATCAGACATTGATAAACTTCTCAGATGGCACATGTCTCCAAGGTTGTCAGCTCTTTGATTAGGCAGTCAAAAATTATCATAAACTGTAGATGATGTTTCTAATCCATTTTTGTTTTATTAAGTCTCTGAGGATAACTGTCTACAGTATCACTGCTATGTTGATGCCTCCATGGTTGATAGTTCTTTATTTGGGCTCTAGCAAGGGACAACCATTAATTATTCACGTTTTCTTTATTTCTTCACAGTATAGTTTGACTCTCTGTGCGAGATGCTTTGTACGCGGCAATTGTCGAGTTGGTATGAACTCTTCAGATTTCAGGCGAGTAGAGATCAGTGAAGAGCCCAGGACAGATTGGACCGATAGGGAGACATTGCGTCTTCTGGAGTCCATTATGCATTATGGTGATGACTGGAGGAGGGTTGCTCAGTATGTTGGTGGTCGGACTGAGAAGGACTGCATTGCCCACTTTATCAGGCTTCCATTTGGGGAGGAATTTCTAAATCATCAATATTCTGGTGCGAGTGATGATGATGGTAATCAATTAAAGGAACCTATTGATGCTGATAGTGGACTGGAAAGTATTGATGCAACAGAATCAAGTAAAACAATGAGCCTAACACCTCTTGCAGATGCAAGCAACCCTATAATGGCGCAGGTACTTTTTCCGGTGCAGGTCAAAGTTACATTTCAGAAGTAATTGCTTTGTGTGTAAAACATGATGACTGAGATTCAGATAGGACCTATAATATGTTGGCATGGAACTGTGGACTTGTTTTGTCAAATTATTAGATTCAGAAAGAGTTGGACATTTGTTAAGTCTTCTTATGTATCATTTCTATTTGTGGGGGCTCTACTTGGGATAATCTCAAAGTACTAATTCATATATCCGTTAAGAGCTGTATTAATTTCTTAGTTTTACCGAAAGGCTGAAATTTGAAAGAGTTCTGTGACAATGAAGACTAATTTTAATTCCTTATATTTATGAAGAAGAATTGCTTTATCTTTGATAACCGTAGTGCATTTAAAAATCTTGCAGGCTGCTTTCCTGTCTGCTTTAGTGGGGCCAGACGTTGCACAGGCTGCTGCTCAAGCTGCAGTGAGAACTCTGTCTGAGGTTCACAAAACAACTAGAATAAAATTTCAGTCATTTTCAAGGAATATGTTATTGCAAGGTGAGAATGATAGATATCTAGGCTGAAGATGATGATGTTGGAAATAATGGTACTGCCATCAGTATGTATGAGATTTATCTGGAATATAATTTTTCAATTAACAGTAGGCATGTTTATAAAATGTTATATAGCTGATCTTTTCCAAACCTTCACATTGTACACTGAATCATGTGGTTGCGTTATGTGCTGCATTTCTCAAGTAGGAACTTAATCCTGCAAAATAGTTATCGAAATTGGTGGGTTATTGTTGTGCAGATGCTGATAAGGCAGTTAATGGAGGCAGCACATCTGATTCGTTTGAACAGTCTCGGTTGCAGGCAAAAGCACAGCTTGAGAAGGAGGATTCTGATTTGGAAAAAGCAATTTCTGTTATTATTGATGTTCAGGTTCGTTTTACGCCTGCATTTTTTATTAATGCATGTCTGAGTCTGTGAAGACTGGTACATGATAGTTTATTGTTTTTGTATGTGCAAGTTAAGAATTCTCCACTAAGCATTTGATATTCTGCAGATGAAGAATATACATGACAAGATTGTTCGTTTTGAAGATTTAGACCTGCTCTTTGAGAAAGAATGCCAACAGGTGGAGCAAATGAAAAATATGCTGTACGTGGATAACCTTACTCATCTATATAATAGACGACCAATTGCGAAAAGTGGAGCCCACATGGAAGATGTCAACGTGAAGAAAGGTTGATGACTAGTCCTAGTTTCTTACCCATTTTAGGTTTTTCCTCAATCAACCTTACTGTTTAGTTTTGCTCGGGGTGATGCATTCATCCGATTATATCCACTGTATTATATAGATGTTACTGCCAAAATGGATCTGAATAGTCTGGAGATGTCTCTTGATTACATTGACCTATTATTTGGATGTCCGTTATATGAAATTGCAGGAGATAGTATTAGAATGTGACTGACATAGTGACTAACCTTTTCGTATTTGACTCGAAGCAGAGTAATGCAAGTGGTATCATGAAGCGTAAAAATTGATTATACAGTTTCTTCCATGAAAACAACAGGTATTCTTGTATTAGCACCTTATGC
Source organism: Mimosa pudica (assembly GCA_029929735.1). Classification (NCBI taxonomy): domain Eukaryota; kingdom Viridiplantae; phylum Streptophyta; class Magnoliopsida; order Fabales; family Fabaceae; genus Mimosa; species Mimosa pudica. Next base: position 11,622,585 of record JAKELP010000004.1, on the reverse strand, counting down.
TGAGATAGACAGTTGAGAAATTAAGGTCTGAGAGAAGACAAATGTTTTTTAAAGTTGAGACTAACACATGAAATTATAAGTTTAAGGTACAAGACCAAAATTGATTGAAAGTTCAAGGACCATAACTACTATTGATTTAAAGCTCAGGGACTAAGATCAAAATTGACCGGAAGTTGCAAAACTACCTTTCAGTGATCAAAACCAAAATTTAGTTAAATGCAGAACCAAAAGCTGTATCAACACATCATATTAGAAGTTAACAATTTTTTTGTGGAATAGCACGTGTAAATCATATTGAGTATTTTACCTAAGTTTACCAAATTCTTAATCAGGACTTGACATCCATATTTCAAAAATGAATTTAATCAGCTCGTATATTAAAATTTTTTTGTCTCTGTTGATAAAACTGAAAATGAAAATTGAAAGATCCTATTTTGAGTCAGGATAGTTCACTTTCCTCTAGTTTTCAGCCTTCAACTTCTGTTCATACACGGCCCTTTTATTTCTTCTTTCTTTATTATTTTTTGTTTTCATGCTTTCACCTATAGTATATTCCCTCAACATATGGGGACTAAAACTGGGTTGCCTCACATGCTTTCACCTGATCATGGACATCGGCTGGGCCAGAGAAGGATCAACTACAAGTGTATAAAAGTATCAAAGAGGGTATATAACTTATAAGAACCTCCAAGCTTATTTTATTTCCTTGTTTTCTACAACAGGAAAATGCAACTAAAAGAAGTACAATCTAAAGCTTAATTCCTTGCCCTCTTCAACAGAAAACGCAAGGAAAAGAACCCAAGGGCTAAAGTCTGCCAGAACCAACCCTTTGCATTTGCGGGGTCCACCTTTTTAGCCAGGTTCCAAGCATACAAGGCCTCAAAAACATGTGCAGCTACGGCTAGATGGAAAACCAGCTTGGCACACCACATTGACCGAAACATAAAAAGTTGTAGGGATCTTAGATGTGACACAAATCCTACATCAGGTAAGTACACAGCACAGAAAAATGCGATCATTCCAATGACAGCAAATAGCCATGCGTAGATTGTTGGCCCATCCAGAGATTTTCTTTTCCTCTCTTGCCAGTAAGATATGGTTGAAGCCATCCCCTCTTGAGGAGTCACCATAGGAACATAACCAAGTTCCTCCTTGGCTTTAAGGTAAGAGAAATAATGGGTAACCCCCACCTGTCAGAGCACAAGAAAAAAGAGCAAGCACTGTACAACTTAAATAATTTGCAAATCAAGACAATGTTTACAGGAGAAAAGCGTTCTGAGAAAATGAGAAGACTACAACTCTCATCTATAAGCAAGAACCATTGGAGACTGACCTTGTGTACTTCAGAGGGAAGGATAAATGGCTGAGGAAGCCACTGCCTATTCAGCCATGGGTATAAGATTGTATAAAGTCCCCAGAAAAACTTTGCAAGCAAAAGAGCGTGATCTACAGCCAAAGAAGTCTTTGGTAGATCATAGTCCAAGATTCTCATAAGAGGTTGAATGAATTCAAAAGTATTGACCGGAGACCCTGTACAAAGAAGTGTCAACTGATGTTTCTTAAAATTTAGGCAAACTGTCAATAGAACTTAAGTAAAGAAATCATTACCATCAGATATAAAGTATGCCTGGCCCGCAGCGATAGGATGTTTTCCTTTTCTAGGATCATCATCCAAAAGTCCCATACTTGCCATTATAAGAGCAAGCACAAGATTATCCACATAAACCCAGTCTGACTTAACACTATGGTCACCAATTCTGAACAGCAACAGACCCAACTTTGCCATGGCTATGATCCTTGGAAGGTGCCTTTCTTCGCCTGGGCCATAAATTGCGGCTGGACGCACAGAACATGTGTATAAATTCCCATTCCCATTCCTTCACAAAATTGAAAAATCACGCAACTCAATCAACAATATAGCAATCATCATCAGTTCGAAGGAATTTAACACAAGGAACAAAATAATCATCCAACGCTTTGATTTGTAAAGACCAGATCAAATTATGACTGCTGCAGCATCAAAATCCATGACCATATTTTTTCATTCATTTCTTTAAATTATTAAGGTACAAGTGATCCTGCTACATTCTAACACAAGTTGTAAGCAGACACAATAAGATAGCAGATTGCAAAAACTTACTTAAGAGGACGGCCATTGTTCTTTAGAACCAACTGTTCAGCAATTGATTTACTGCGTCCATATGGATCAGCATGTTCATCAATAGGGAAATAAGGCAAACTCTCGTTTCCAATGATAATCTCCTTACCACCAAACACAACATTGTATGTGCTAACATAGACCAGCCTTTTCACTCCATGGAGAAGGCAAGCATCCAAAACATGGCATGTCCCATTGATATTGACATCATCAACACGACCAAATTGGAGCATCTCTTTCCCTGACATTCCAAAAGAGGCCAGGTGGAAAACACAATCCGCCCCACGCAGGGCTCTCTCAACATCTTCTTTTCGAGTAACATCCCCTAATAGTCCAAAATTTCAAAATTTTTCATATAAAGATCAATTATATTCTATTAAATACAAAAAAAAAACTTACATTAAGACATTTACATTCCAACACAAGTGTCACAACTTACAATTAACAGAAACTATGCTATTTGACAAACAAACCGAAATACAGCATAAATTGCAGTATCAAATTTTTAATACTTTTTAATGAACATCCAATCTCTCCGTTCCTAAATATAAGAGTTAGTTGACTTTTTCTGGAGAATCTTAAGCAAGCAGAATGAACTACTTAATCATAACATATCTCGCATATTATTAAATCACATGTTAGCTTATAAGTTGAATAAACTAGTTTAGAGAAAAATTCAGGAAAATCAATTTTTAATTGCTTCACTTAACTTTCTAAGGATTCTCCATAAAAGTCAATTAACTCTTACATTTAGGAACAGAGCAATATACAGACACACAACATTATAAAAAACAAGCCAATGATACAAGTGCGATCATCCTAACAGAAAGAGAAATCATGAATTAGGAGTGAGTTGAAGTGCATGAGTGAAAAGATAGGTGAAATAGGAATAATAATGAAATTAGGGAATGATAAGCAAAAAAAAAAAAAAAGAAGGAAGAGGAACCTTTAATGGAAAGAACTCCTTTGTGAATGAGAATGTTGGACCAAGGAGAAGAGGATTGGAGATCAAAGGCTCGAACCTGGCGAGCCCCTCTACGAAGAAGGTCAAGGCATAAAGCTGATCCCACAAATCCGAGGCCACCTGTCACTACGAACGTCTTCTCTTCTATTCCTTCGTTCTCGCTTAGGTGCATTTTTAATTTCTTCTCTTCCCTTTTTCCTCCTTCACATTCAGAGCTCGTCAACGCATCAATCAACAGTATTCACCCAAATTCTTCACCTCTGCTCTAAACCTGTGGTTACTATAATTGATTATTAACAAAAACTTCCAGTGCTTTTTGCTTTGTATGGAAGAAAGAACTTGTAAGTGAAAATTATCAATAAATTGAAGAAAAATGTAGTAAAATAGGAAAATTATTTTTATAAAAAAATTAGCAAAAATAGTAGAGATATTTCATAAACATTATTAGCTCTTCGTGCAATTTATTTATAATTATTACTAATCACAATAATTATAGTGTAACCTTAAACTAAAAAAAAATCCTTGGCAACTTCGTAATAGAAAGAATTAATTAAATAAAATCTCAAAACACAAATCTCATGATTATAAAAAAGAGCATAATACTCATTAACATTTCGTCTACCTTCAACCTTGACTTGTCACGTCACCCAATTATCATAATCAGGGCGCACTAACTTTCAGATTAATATTTTTCAAATAGTATAACCTTCTTTTCTTTTTTGTCAAAAAGTAATATAACTTTTTTGAACAACCATGAGTGGTAATTATCGTTTTAGATAGATGATTTATTTTAATTAATTTTAACACTCGAATTCGGAAATAGTCTTCCGCCATAATCACTAGAAGTGTTTTTTTATTCGAAAATATTAATTATTTAGCAATAAAAAATAATAAATAAAAAATGTATTGTTTGCGGAAGTATCAAACAATATACATCTTTACATAATTCTATAATACTATGTCTATAAATCTGTAAGTCTATATCTGTATCAAAAAAAAATCTGTAAGTCTATATGAAAAGATATTAATTAAATATTATTAATTCTATAATTCTATCTCTATAAATCTGCGTATAATTAATAGTAAAACGAATAAATAAATAAACAACAAAATAATTGGTATAACTAAATTTTTGGGTGTTATGGTGGGTTTAGGGTGGGGTAGGAATTTGTGTTTTAGAATGGGGGCAATTTTGTCTTTTCGCAAAATTTTAAAATGACAGATAGGTGTTGATTCCTTCATGGTCCTTTTGGGTATTCAGAGGGATTTATTTGAGATTTTCCCTAAATAGTAATAGACATCATTAATCAATAATCACTTTAATTCTCAATTAATAATCAATTTGGAAAGAATCAATAATCACTCATTTAAATCTGTAGATATAAATACTCAATCATCACTTATTAATTCTCAATCAATAATCAATAAATGAATAAAGGAAAAAAAGTGATAGCCAACAATAAACAAAAGAAGATGAAGATATAAAACCTAATAATAAAGCCAATAAAAGTGGTAGACAACAATAAACAAAAAAGATGAAGAAACAAAATTAAATACTCCCTCCGGTCCTAAATATAAGACCTAATTGACTATTTTGAAAAATCTTAAAAAAAAAAAGCAAAATAAGTTAATTATAAATTGATTTACCTAATTTTTTTCCCTTAAACTAGTTTATTTTACTTATAAATTAATGGATAATCTAAAAATATATCAAATATGTCATCATTTAATAGACTATTTTGCAACCTTAACCTCTTCAAAAAAAAAGTTATCTAGGTCCTATATTTAGGACCGGAGGTAGTATTAAATAATTAAATCATTGCTGAGGTGATTACTCTCGGTGAGGGTAAAATCAAAATATGGTGGGGCCTCTGTCAAAGAAAGAAGCAAAAATCTTCCCTGAAGATACATTAAAGGATAAATAAATTTTCATAAAAAGATAAATAAATAAATGAAGCTTAAATAAAACAATAAAGAAGGACTATGTTTGCTCAGCCTGGACACGCGGACAACAAATGAAGGCAATAAGCACAAACTATGGGGTCCACGAACTCGGCAGAAGACAAATCTTTTTGTGATTTACTGTTCATTCTACAGTACACAGTGATATTTGACATGAGGTGACGTTAATTTGTGAGAGAAGATAGAGCAAATGCACAGTGCTAAGAACAGTAAGTTGAATAGTGTTAAAAAAAAGCACTACATTCAGTTTTTAGTTATAGTATAGATATCGATTCTTAATTGAGTTAATTCATGTCTAGCGGGTCAAATAATACTCCCTCCCTCTTGTACTAAATATAAGACTCAGTTGACTTTTTTTTTGGAGATGTTAAGGTTACACAATATGTTATTAAATCATGACATATTTGATATATTTTTTATTAGTCATTAGTTTATAGGTCAAATAAACTAGTTTAAGGGTAAATCAATTTATAATTGTCTTATTTTGATTTTTTAGGATTCTACAAAGAAGTCAACTAGGTAACAGGAGGGAGTATATGATTATTATTAATTAAAATGTGATTTACTTTAAATTATATGTTAATTTATAGATAAAATAAAATTTGTTTGAAAAAGATAACTTTTAGATAATCTTGAAATTATACATTTTTCTTTTTTAACTTTAAGAATAAAAGAGATCTTATAATTAGGAAACGAGTATTGTCTGTTCCTTATATAGATTAATTCTGAATTTTGGCCCAAATTTGATATTCCTTTTGTATTGGATATTATGAAGTTTTTGGATGAATGGTTTCACCTGGAAAATGTTAAAAAATGAGTAAATATGATCTCACTGTTACGAGTTTAAGTGCACGTTAAACATTAATTGGAGAAATTGCTGTGTCTTGATTATTTTGAGGAAACTAGAGACAAATTTGTAACTTCACCAAGTTAGTTTTTAGTGGAAAATACATTTCCATATTAAATATCAATCTCAAAAAAAAAGTATGCCTCCTTCTTCAATTTGCCACCTTTCATTTGATTTATATAATGAGGTGTCAATACGCAAAGGCAAGAGGGATGATTTATCGCCTAAACATCCTAAAAAGCTCAAAGCATATGGAGACACGTCACTATCTCCTCCTTCTTCACATTGGGAATTTGGGAGCTTGTTTTGTCCAAAAGTATGCTTTGGTTAATTCTTCTATTAAAATTACTTACTCAGGTAGTCAAGTAACTCTAGTTACCATCTTATTCATCTCAATGAAGTTGAAATAGTGTACTAGTGTTCTCTTCTACCATACTATCCGTTCTTAAATGTAACATTTATTAAGAGGTACAAAATAAACATTACGGGGTTTTCAATGCATGATATTCTGGATCACTGCATCACGAGGTCCGATGATCTTAGAATTCTTTTTTAGTGCAAGATTCATTTGTTTTGTGGTGAAGATGGATTTTCTTTTGGGCTGGGAAGGCCGTATGTTTGTATGAATTTTGTAATGGATCTTACTTTGAAGAACATATGGTGTTACATAGTTAATACTACTATGGAATAAATTCTTTTGGTTAAGAACAAGCGGTATTTAGTCCAATGGAAGGAAAATAGTCCCTCAACATAATGATGTATAAAGGCTCACATCTCCAGTCTCCACTGAAAGATTACTCACATTTAGTGTCTATTAATGTATAAACAGGACTGATGAGTGCGTAGTTTTCTCAAAACCTGAAGATCATAGGTGCATCTGCATAAGCTTACAAGTTTCGGTATAAGGGTCATGGTTTGCTTGTCTTACGCGGCAGATCGGTTATTGGAATGGATCAATATGGACCGAAAAAAAAAAATAAACACAAAAATAAAGTGAGTGAAATAAGGTGAGAAGGGCCCAAAATATTTTAGAGGTAGGATGAATGATAAGTCACTGTTTAGAATCATTACACATATACCTTTTGAGATAAGAAACTTCTCTCACAGTTTATTTTGTACGGGTGTGTTTGGCAACACTCAAAAGCAAGGTGGCACATGATTTTTTTTGCTTATTTTTACTTTTAACTTATTTTTGGTCACTCATTGTTAGCATAATTTTATGTCACAGTAACACGTGTGCTTAATCATTGGGTTTATGCAGCTCTAACCAGAAGAACAATACTATTAGGCCAGACATTGTTGACTGCATTAAAACTGAACTGGATTTGAATAATCCCTATGTCAAGCAATTCCGCCATGCAGCTCAGATGGTTTCATCGCAAGAAAAATCAGAACTCAAAATGGTATTGCTTGCAAATAGACAGCATGATGGTCGTATGTATAATTTACCGACAACATCTGAAGTTGCTGCTCTTATTGTTGGTGATATTGATGAAGTCTTTAGTGTCAGGGATATTGTCATTGAAAAAGATTCTGGTGACCTCCAACGTATAAATGAGTTGCATCCCGCTTACTTGCCTCTTCAATATCCACTGCTGTTTCCCTACGGTGAAGATGGTTATAGGGATAATATCATGCACCGTGAAGAAACATTGATTACAACTATTTCGAAGAAGCGAGTTAGCATAAGAGAATTTATTGCTTACAAGCTAATGTATAGACAACATGACAAATCACCTCTCCTGCATGTTGGCCGGTTACTACAACAATTTATTGTAGACGCCTACACTATGATTGAATCTCAGAGACTACTATGGATTCGAACACATCAACAAGACCTGAGGGCAGATCTGTACAAGGGATTATCTGATGCTTTGATGAATGGTGAAACAAATGCATCCGCCACTGGAAAAAGAGTTGTCTTACCCTCCTCATTCACAGGCGGTGCAAGATACATGATGGGCAATTATCAGGATGCAATGGCCATATGCCAAACAATGGGGTACCCTGATCTGTTTATTACCTTCACTTGCAATCCAGCTTGGCCAGAGATAGCTAGGTTCTGTGCTAAACTAAATATAGATCCATGTGGTTGCCCGCAAATGGTTTCACGTATCTTCTTCTTGAAGCTACGATCTTTGATGAAAGTGCTGAAAACAAAAAAACTTTTTGGGACAATTCGAGCAGGTATTTTTAGTACTTTTTTATTGTTCTTTGTCAGATTTTTATCCTATAATTCACATGCACATATTATTCACATCCACATATTATTTCATCTTCATGTTCTACGTTCTTGCTTGCATATATCAGATGTATACACTATAGAGTTCCAGAAGAGGGGCCTTCCGCATGCACACATTCTGTTATGGCTTGATAAAGCTCATCAGATAAATGACCCTGCACAGATTGATGGCATCATATCAGCAGAAATACCTGATCAAGGTGAGGATTCACATTTATAGAAGTTAGTAGGGAAGTACATGCTACATGGTCCATGTGGTAGCAATTTCCCTAATGCTTTTTGCATGCAAGATAAAAAATGCTCAAAGTACTTTCCAAGGAAATTTGTTGATGCTACTTCTGTCGATGACAATGGATATCCTACATATAAGCATCGGAATGATGGTAGAACAATTACAGTAAAAAATGTTGAATTTGACAATCGTTGGGTTGTTCCTTATAATCCTTCCTTACTGAAGATGTTTGAGGCTCACATCAACATAGAAAAGTGTAATCAATCAAGTGCCATCAAGTATTTATTTAAGTACATTAGTAAGGGCAATGACAGAGTTGTTGTGGGATTATTTGATAGTACCAACGATGGATCTAATATGAATGACCTCAATGAAGTACAACAATATCTGAATTGTAGGTACATTTTAGCTTGTGAGGCATCATGGCGTATTTTTGGACTTCCTATTCATCACAGATTACCGTCGGTTGAGAGACTTAGTTTCCATCTTCCAAATCAGCAATTCATTATCTATCAAGCCTCAGAAGATGTGTCCAGCCTTCTAGAAAGACCAAGAGTGTGTGAATCGCAATTTCTTGCCTGGATGAAAACCAATCAAGAAGATACAGATGCTGCAAAATTGACATATTCTAAATTTCCAAATAAGTATGTGTGGCAGAAAAGTAGTCGTCAATGGAAGAAAAGAGAGAGGATTTTCAGTTGGTAGAATGGCTCATATTTCGCCTGCTGCAGGAGAACTCTATTACATGCGGATTCTTTTGAATCATGTGAGAGGTCCAAAATCATATGATGATATAAAAACTGTTGATGGAGTTGTTCATGATAGTTTTAGAGATGCATGCTTTGCACGTGGTCTTCTTGATGATGACAAAGAATATATATCTGCAATCAAAGAAGCAGCTACTTGGGCAACAGGTCCTGCACTAAGAAAGCTATTTGTTCAGATGTTATTATGTGGATCCTTGCATCGACCACACATAGTTTGGGCAGCAACAACAGAACTGCTATCCGAGGACATGTTATATATTCCAAGGAACCACCCTTCATCCTCAGGTAATACTTGCAATATCTAATGATTCCTTGAATTCTTCTAGCAGAATAGCAATGCTTAACGTATACTTTTTACTGATTTTCACAACAGATATCAGCATCACACCAGACCAGAAACAACAAGCTGCACTAAAAGAAATCAGCAAACTGCTTCACTGTAGTGGCAAGACTTTAGCGGACTTTACTGAAATGCCAAAGCTTATTGAGGCTGAACACTTTGATTACTCAAATCACCTGATATTGCAAGAATTGAATTATGACAGAAAATTACTACGACAGCAAACGACAGAGTTGGTTCAGGCTTTAAACCATGATCAACTGAATGCATATAGTGCAATCATGGATGCTGCAGTCAAAAGGTCTGGTGGCTTCTACTTTGTGTACGGCTATGGTGGAACTGGAAAAACATACTTATGGAATGCATTGGCTTCTTCTTTGAGAGCTAAGGGAGATATTGTATTAACATTTGCTTCTAGCGGTATAGCTGCAACATTGTTGCCCGGAGGTAGAACAGCACACTCGAGATTTGCAATTCCAATTTTTATCAATGAGTATTCTGTTTGTAACATTTCACATAACTCACCATTAGCGAATCTGCTCAGAGTAACTACACTGATCATTTGGGACGAAGCACCAATGATTCAGCGTCATTGTGTGGAGGCATTTAATCGTTCCATGCAAGATATCACACTTTGTGGGCTCCCTTTTGGCGGAAAATGTGTAGTCATGGGTGGTGATTTCAGGCATATACTTCCAGTTATGCCTAAAGCTTCAAGAGCTGTCATAGTTAACTCTTGCATCAACTCATCCCAATTGTGGAATCATTGCAAAGTCTTTGAGCTGACTGTGAATATGCGACTGACTTCATCAAATGAACCTCAATTAAATGCATCCATTGAAAAGTTCTCACAATGGTTGTTGAAGATTGGAGATGGACAGATTGGTTCTACCATAAATGGAGTGTCCAACATAGACATTCCTAAAGAACTACTGCTGCAATGTGATCAAGATCCAGTTGATAGTATTGTGAAGTGGACATATGACAGCTTAATTTCAAATTATACCACAAACACATACTTTAATGATCGTGCAATTCTGGCACCAACCATACAGATGGTGGCCCAGATTAATGATCATATGTGTGGACTTCTACCAGGTGAATTGCATGAGTTCCTTAGTTGTGATAATGTTTGCAAGGCATCAACAACATCAGATACCATAGAAAATTTATACACCACTGAGTTTTTAAACACTATTTCTGCCTCTGGTCTGCCACCACACAAATTGCTTATTAAAGTTGGAGCTCCTATAATGTTGCTTCGTAATGTTGACCAACAGGCAGGTCTTTGCAATGGCACTAGATTGAGAGTAACCAGAATTGGTAAAAAGGTGATCGAGGCAATCCCTTTGAGTGGCTCTGTTACAAATGAAAAAGTTCTCATCCATAGAATGGATATGAACCCTTCAGAGACTACATTACCATTTAGAATGCAGAGGAGGCAATACCCGATAATCCTTTCATTTGCAATGACCATTAACAAAAGCCAAGGACAATCTCTGAAAAAGGTAGGTCTTTATTTGGCAAAACCAGTTTTCACCCATGGTCAATTATATGTGGCTCTTTCAAGAGTTAGAAGTGTAGATGGACTTAAAATAGTGTTGGGGCTGGATCAAGAAGAAGAGAACACTACTACAGCCAACGTTGTGTATCATGAGGTTTTTTCCAATGTTCGTTGTGCATCTTAAAAGTGGCCACCTACTATTGCTGTTGTGTTAGTTTATGGTAATTTTTGGATGAACTAGAAAGTATTTTGTTGCTCTGTGTATATTAGTTTGCAGCAAGCTCTTACCACAATATGCCTGTTTAGCAAATTATGCCACTAACATTGGCTTAGCTTTTGGTTAAACAGGATACCTTCAATGGTCCTGTTTTGTTCTGTTCATCTATGCACGTTTTTGGGGTCTTCAAAGTATTTTGCTTTTGTCTGTATACCAGTTTGCAGTAAGGACAAATTGTAGTAGTCCTTTTTGGATTGATATTTCCAAAATTGGCTTAGTTTTTGGTTAATCAATATAGGTACAATGGTCTTGTTTTGGCTCATTAATGTTTGCAAGACAGCATAGCATCTTAGACATTGGTAAGCCAAATTAGTAACCTTCACTGCACCTATTGAACATGGTGATTCTTTTGTGTATGTCTGTACTGCTGTTATTTAGCAGTGTAATTATAAAACGGCAGTATTGGTAGTATTACATGATGTCTTCATTCCATTTTCTGCTCTGTTTTCTGTATGCAAGCAAAACTTATCTACAAGGTATAAAGCTACATATAATATGTCAATCCTTTTGTGCTTCCTCACATTATTAGTCTTATTATCCAGATTACATTTGATCAATGTCAATGAAAACAAACAAATTGATAGAGTTTTTCAAGATAACGCCATCCGTGCAACGCACGGGAGCAAAATCTTGTTTGTGAGAGAAGATAGAGCAAATGCACAGTGCTAAGAACAGTAAGTTGAATAGTGTTAAAAAAAAGCACTACATTCAGTTTTTAGTTATAGTATAGATATTGATTCTTAATTGAGTTAATTCCTGTCTAGCGGGTCAAATAATACTCCCTCCCTCTTGTACTAAATATAAGACTCAGTTGACTTTTTTTTTGGAGATGTTAAGGTTACACAATATGTTATTGAATCATGACATATTTGATATATTTTTTATTAGTCATTAGTTTATAGGTCAAATAAACTAGTTTAAGGGTAAAAATTAGGTAAATCAATTTATAATTGTCTTATTTTGCTTTTTTAGGATTCTCCAAAAAAGTCAACTAGGTGACCGGAGGGAGTATATGATTATTATTGATTAAAATGTGATTTACTTTAAATTATATGTTAATTTATAGTTAAAATAAAATTTGTTTGAAAAAGATAACTTTTAGATAATCTTGAAATTATACATTTTTCTTTTTTAACTTTAAGAATAAAAGAGATCTTATAATTAGGAAACGAGTATTGTCCGTTCCTTATATAGATTAATTCTGAATTTTGGCCCAAATTTGATATTCCTTTTGTATTGGATATTATGAAGTTTTTGGATGAATGGTTTCACCTGGAAAATGTTAAAAAATGAGTAAATATGATCTCACTGTTACGAGTTTAAGTGCACGTTAAACATTAATTGGAGAAATTGCTGTGTCTTGATTATTTTGAGGAAACTAGAGACAAATTTGTAACTTCACCAAGTTAGTTTTTAGTGGAAAATACATTTCCATATTAAATATCAATCTCAAAAAAAAAGTATGCCTCCTTCTTCAATTTGCCACCTTTCATTTGATTTATATAATGAGGTGTCAATACGCAAAGGCAAGAGGGATGATTTATCGCCTAAACATCCTAAAAAGCTCAAAGCATATGGAGACACGTCACTATCTCCTCCTTCTTCACATTGGGAATTTGGGAGCTTGTTTTGTCCAAAAGTATGCTTTGGTTAATTCTTCTATTAAAATTACTTACTCAGGTAGTCAAGTAACTCTAGTTACCATCTTATTCATCTCAATGAAGTTGAAATAGTGTACTAGTGTTCTCTTCTACCATACTATCCGTTCTTAAATGTAACATTTATTAAGAGGTACAAAATAAACATTACGGGGTTTTCAATGCATGATATTCTGGATCACTGCATCACGAGGTCCGATGATCTTAGAATTCTTTTTTAGTGCAAGATTCATTTGTTTTGTGGTGAAGATGGATTTTCTTTTGGGCTGGGAAGGCCGTATGTTTGTATGAATTTTGTAATGGATCTTACTTTGAAGAACATATGGTGTTACATAGTTAATACTACTATGGAATAAATTCTTTTGGTTAAGAACAAGCGGTATTTAGTCCAATGGAAGGAAAATAGTCCCTCAACATAATGATGTATAAAGGCTCACATCTCCAGTCTCCACTGAAAGATTACTCACATTTAGTGTCTATTAATGTATAAACAGGACTGATGAGTGCGTAGTTTTCTCAAAACCTGAAGATCATAGGTGCATCTGCATAAGCTTACAAGTTTCGGTATAAGGGTCATGGTTTGCTTGTCTTACGCGGCAGATCGGTTATTGGAATGGATCAATATGGACCGAAAAAAAAAATAAAAACAAAAATAAAGTGAGTGAAATAAGGTGAGAAGGGCCCAAAATATTTTAGAGGTAGGATGAATGATAAGTCACTGTTTAGAATCATTACACATATACCTTTTGAGATAAGAAACTTCTCTCACAGTTTATTTTGTACGGGTGTGTTTGGCAACACTCAAAAGCAAGGTGGCACATGATTTTTTTTTGCTTATTTTTACTTTTAACTTATTTTTACTTTAAAACATGTTTGGTAGCAAAGTAAAATTGAATTGCTTTTGAGTTAAAAGCAAGGTGGGAGGAGAAGTATAATTTTCTTGCTTTTTCTTACTTCTTGCTTTTTGCTTCTAACTTATTCTCTCTCTCTCTCTCTCTATATATATATATATATATATATATATATATAGACACTCTCTTTGATCCTAAATATAAGACCTATTTACCTAATTTTATTAGATTAAGGATGTTGGTTAAGTTAGTTAAAATAACATGATATCCAATATACACCACATCTACCTTTTGTCTCCACCATTTCTCTCTTATTGTCTAATAATAGGGAGCATTGAGAAGGATAATTTGGAAAAATTGATAAGAATTAAAAGTAGGTCTTATATTTAGGACAGAAAGGAGTATGTGTGTGTGTATAATTCTTAATTTATATGTATTTTATTTTGAATTAGCATTTTCAAAATTTTATTAATGTATTTTCTATTATAACAATATTTGCATATGTTTTAATCTAATCTTGTTTTTTTTCAAATACATATCCAAACATCTTTCTAAAAGTCAAATTGAAAAAAGTCACTCATACCAACAACACATCCAAACATAATCACAATATACAATCGGACTTTTTTCCAATCTTACTTCTAAAAAAGTCAAATTGAAAAAAAGTTACTTTTCCACCGGCAATCCAAACACACCCTACAACATCAAAAATATTTATGATAAAATGTTCCAAACATCCACAAAATAAGAAATTTGGGGATTAAGAGTCATGATTATTGAGACTTTCCGTCAATGCATTGATTTCTCAAATTTGTGGTATTTAACTTTCTAATGGGAAGGATGACACCAAGCACATCATGACACGATGGAGACATTGCTCCCATTCTCTAAATATTTACTCTAGCAACCAAACAGGCCATTAAGATCTCAAGTTGAAAAAAAACTAAGTGAAGAAAGAAAGAAAGTAAGGAATAAACTATATTGGGCTTTAATTTCCGTAAGAGGAGTAATGAGTGTAAGGCTGCAAATAATACTCTGTATTGATCACAATCTTTTGTATGAAGTACCTGTATTCTTTTTCTTCTTCTAGAGCTAAAAAGTATAAGTAATTACTTTTTATAACTATAGAGTAACAGCATATTGTTATAAACCATCCCGGAAAAAAACAGAAAAATTTTAAAATTGGTTATGGGGTTAGAGGAGAGAGCGTGTGTGTGTGTGAAGAAAAAGGCTAGAAGAAGTTGAAGGAATGAAAAGAGAAGGAAGCATAAGAGGCACAAGTATAAGCCTCAAGAAGATCGTTCTGAGTGGACCAGAAATCAGCCTTGAGACCTCCTCTCCTTACTGCCTTCAAAATTTTGTTCTTGTGTGCATATCCTGTTACCACCACCTTCTGCTTCTTCCCATCCACTTCCACTTTCTCTATTCCTGCAACTTATCATTATTCCATCATAACATATACTTCATTTGTATGAAATCTCAAATCTTACATTAATTGAACTAATTCAGATATAAATTATCAAGATAAAAAAATTAAATATTGCGAAAAAAATTAATTTGATGTGACACCTTTCAAATATTCTCATTTAGACAATTTACAAGTCAACTAAATTAATTTGAGGGAAAATCATATAAATATGAGATAAAATGGATTGCATTTAACATTAAATCCAACTCCCATACATATTGTTTTACATGGGGCAGTACAGTGATGTTAAACAACTTAGATCTCATAGAACTAGTCATGGTAGTTGACCAAAAAATCAAAATAGATTAGTCAATAGCGGACCTTTTAATTTTGAGAGGCATTTCCTTAGTCTTTTCTCATGGATCCCTACCATCTCTACCTTCAACTCCACGCTCTGCAAATACAAATCATTACATCATTACGACGAATGATGACTAATGATGAAATATATATTCAGTACAAATGTATGAACATATATATCACTCGACAATAATCTTAACTAGATTGAAAGATAATGTACTTACCTCCATGAAAACTTCAAAGTTTAGAGACAGATAACAGCGATGATGAGCAGCGATAAAGTGAAAGAAGCAATGATGATTGAGTTATGACTTATGACTTATGACTTATGAGACACACAATTATATATACACAAATTAAAGTGTGTCTTGGGTTTTGAATTGAAGTAGTATATAGTTGGAGAGTGAGATACAGACCACAAAATTAAACCTCGTGCTTTTTTCAAATGATTAACGACATTACTGAGAAAGAAGAGTTTGTGTTCAGAATTTGAGGCTAGCTCCTACTCCGAGGCCTCAAGTCTCTGCGCAAATGGCAAAGCAATTAATTATAGGATGAAGAGTTTGAAATGATTGGGTTTGACGAGTCCAACTTAGCTTTTCTTCTTTATCTTGGGACAGTTCTGGACCTTACTTTTGTGTTTATATATAATAATGCTTATAAACCAAGTAAGGATTCAAGCCAAGGGGACAATATGTATTATTCCTTCTTTACACGTCAATCATATTATCTCATCACAACTATATATTTCATCGATATCGTTTTCACATGCAAATATATCAACGAATCAAAAGAAAAGGAAGCTTACAATAAGGAAAAGAGGAAAGAGAATAGAAACGTTGCAAATATATGGCTAGTGAAGACAAGATCATGAACCAAGCAGCAAGTTTGGGATATTTCGGCCTGCACACACATATCTAGAGTCTCAGCTTTAATTTCACTTTTTCTAATATGCTCTTTGCTTTCGTTCCCATTTTGTTGTCCACAAATTACAAAATAAAAACATACAATATAATGGAGGGGTGTGTGTATGTGTGTTAATGCTAAAAATAGCTAAGGTTACTTGGGATCCACATAACCCAATATCACTTTAACTTTTGAATCGTACTCTCCTTGATCTGAATCTCGAATTTTCAGATTCTCCCTTCTCCCACTTTTCTTTTCGTTATTTTTTGGTTTTAATTTTCTGTTTCAGAACTCGTGAGTATAGAGAGCTATATTAGATAGTCAGTCCAATGCATAACTAGAATCGTAGAAAAATGTACACGTAAGATATCTGCAAATTTAAATGATCCAATTGGCACAATAAATAACTAACAAAAACTGATCAATCCAACAACTGTAATAAAACAAATTTGTTCAAAATATTAAATAATTTATTCGGAAAAAATGAGCTGATGATGAAACATAAACAAATTATCGTATGAGCTTATTTTCTTATTAAACAGGGATAAAATGAATACCCTCTTGATTCTCTTCCTTCCATTTTCTCCTCCCCCAAGTCTAATTTTCTCAGAACCCCAACCAAACCCAGGCTAAATATCTAATTGTTGCCTAGTATAATTTGGTATTGATCTGGGTTATTGACTATATATCATAATTGTAGAAGTCTTTGCACTGAATCTTAATTAATTTAAATGTATAATGGAGGACATAAATTAATAATGTCGTGTCATCATATTTTTTGGCAACAAACAGAACCATATATATATATATATATATATATATATATATATATATATATATATATATATATATATATATATATATATATCTCATAAAACCAGAACACAGAAGTCGCATAACCAGCAACAATTGCATCTCACAGCAAAACAACACCTAAAACAAAACAGCCTACGACATAGTACATCAGTCAACAGAAACATATATAGAAAGAAAAAAACAAAACCAGCCTACTTCCTAACCATAGAAATTAATGATCCCTAGCCAGGATTTCCAACAGCGGAGAGGAGGTGATCAACCCACTCTTTCGAACAATTACATCGAGCCTTAGAAAAAACAATGTCGTGTCATCATCAGTCTTTTTTATTGGTGAGATTTGGACAGATCAATTTAATAAAGTTCGGTTGAAATAGAATTTAGTTTATTTTTCTGTTCAGTGTTTGTCTGTTTCCCCTTGTTAGGTATTTGCCCTTTTTGATCTTTGTCATGTGTCTATGTGTTTTCAGTAGACCGGATATTACGGTGGTCCAATTAGAAAAGTCTGCTGAATGAATGGAAGGGCCTAGGATCATCTATACATAATAAATACTCCTTAAATACTCCTCTCCGGCTTTTTTATAGAAGGAGAAGGTTTTTTAAGTACTACCTTATCAATTTATAAGCTCATCATTCATTTATTATGTTATATGTTGACTTTAATTATTTTCATGTGATATATTTGTAAATTAGATGAGAATATGCAAAATCAGAGTTATTTTTTTTTTGTAAATTAGATGAGAATATGGAAGATAAGAGTTATTGATTTTCTTATATGTTGTTGAATTTAATTAGAGTTACAATTTTTTCAAGAACATATGGGTACTAATGTTTTTTCAACAAAAAAAAATTAATACCATTTTGATTGTTGGGAACTCGGGGCCAGTAAATTTAAAAACCTTTTAGACCAAAGTCACCAAACGGAAATCAATTGACTAGGAGGCCAGTTGAAATTTTCTCTAAGTCTTTTAAGCACTTTTTCTTTTCAATTAATGAAAACTAAAAAAGATGTTCATGGAAAAAGCGCAATAAATAAAGATGTTTAATAAAATATTATTTTCATTTTTATCAATTTTTTAATTTATGCTCTATTATGTACTTCTTTAAACGAAAGGAATAGACAAAGAATAAATCATGTCAAGTCAAATCATTTTGTTTTGGTAGAAAATGATATTGGGAATAAATTAAAATAATGAAAAAAGACTATAATAATGAGTCAACATCAGAAACA
Source organism: Mimosa pudica (assembly GCA_029929735.1). NCBI lineage: Eukaryota > Viridiplantae > Streptophyta > Magnoliopsida > Fabales > Fabaceae > Mimosa > Mimosa pudica. The sequence goes on along the minus strand of JAKELP010000004.1, from coordinate 11,604,065 downwards.
GGAGCAATACCACTTGGCCACTTAAAAACATATTAGTATATTATATAATCCTTCCTATCTTATAAAAGATTTATTAGTTCATATTATACGAATTACTAGTCAAAATAAAAAAAAATTTATTCTTGTTATTTTTTCATTTATTACTAAACTATGTTTGATACAATTATAAAGAGGAGAGAGACACGGAGGAAAATATATAATAAGTGATACTTTTACTCCCCTTAGTACTTACTATTAAATAAAAGTATTATAAGACATTAACTAATAAAATGTCACATGGTAATAAAAATGATTAAATGTATTAGATTTGTCTAAAATTTCAAGTGATTTTAAATATTACTCATACTAAGTTGATTTCTAACTTTTGGGGGAAAATTGAATACTAACTACACAAAATTCAAATGTTATGTTATTTATTATTGTCTCCTAACACTTTATGAAATATGGACGTTTATCCAGAAACATGTTTAATGCTTCTTAAAAACCAATAAGCACTTTACAAAAGGACAACATAAGCTTGTTAGTGCGTGTTTTTTTTGTTACCCAAGGTTGTGTCAAGTGAGACTAATCTCTCGCTGTTGTGAAGTCTCATATAGGGGGTGATAGCTGACATGTAAATTTGTTTGTGCGTGTTTTGTGATAAGATCAAGCGGAATACTTTATAAGGGTGAAATATAAACAGATTATATTTTATTAATTTTATATGCATGGAATAAATTAACTGCCAATTCTTCTTAATTTGTGTGATTTTTATGAAATTTTATATGCATGGAATAAATTTTATGAAATCACTCTTATAACATGGGTAGGAACTAGGAGGAGGGAGCATGCCCACAAAGTCACAAGTACAAATTGATAAATTCGAGGACCCATACGTCTTGGATATTGGTAAGGGCATATTAACGCAGGCCCACACTGTAGACGACACGTGACCTCCATGTGATGCTTACGTTTTTCGTTCAAACACCAATCATATTGCTCGTGATGGTCATTATAATTTTGCTATTTAAACAACCAATACAACTCCGATCCCACCTAAAAAAATTAGCAGAAAGATGTAGGGAAGAAAGAAAACGCCAAGAAAAAGCTCCATCGAAACCATTTCAAATCTAAATCTGAGTTTATAATAACATGGTAACTTTAAAATATTAAAATCGTACAGGAAATTTTTATCAAAAAAAAATCGTACAGGAAATTTATTATATTTTTAAAGGCATGTGAGATTTGATATTATAAGTTTATAACATCATTCATCTATAAATTTTGTTTTAAAGAACAAATTTTAATTTGTAAATAAAACATATTGACAAAGAAAACAAAATTGAATGAATTTTTTATATTTATTTTCCATAAGAAATAATAATCCATCAAATCTCTATTCGCACGATGTGACAAGGTTTACTACTGAATTTAATTGAAGTTGATTTTTTTTTAAAAAATGAATTATTTTTTATTGTTTTACCTGCCTTGTTCAATTAGAATTGACAATTATTTTCAACTTACCTTTATATTATGTAGGGTCTATAAATTTTTAAATTGATGCAAGTGACATTGAATAAATAGCACCAGCAATTTAGTAACATGTTGCATCTCTAAAGAAACAAAATAACGGCAACTTAGTTTATTCGTATTTATATGTGAATGATTGCTTCCGCGAATTTGGAATCGATTAAAAATTGGACCCATAAAATTAAGACGTATGCATAGCAAGGGGCTCTAAATAATACTCGTCAATCATATTGAGTTTGGCTCTAAATAATTCGTAGAATATGCAATCACTCATGAACGAACAAACTAGTGCTACAATAATCACCAAATTTGGGTCATAAAAAGTGACCAAATCAGATCCAAAAAGAAATCAGAACATTACACATCACTTTTTTTATTTTTTTTAAAAGTCAAGGAAGTAAATTAAACTATTAATTAACTTATAACATATATCACATAGTATATAATTAGTTATAGATTAATCTTTAAAAGGATTAAACTAATTTTAAGAAAAAATATAATTAAAGTCAATTTAAAATTATTCATTTTATATATTTAATTTTTCAAAAAAAACTCAAAATGATCATATAATTTTAATTGTGACTATAGTAAATAAAAATGAAAGTTCAACTAATAAGCAGAAGTAATCTGGAAAGGTCAAAAAAAAAAAAGCAGAAGTAATCTGGGGAGCCACGTGGCACATGGAGGAGCATATGTAATTGTCTGGTGGGCCCATTAAAAAATTAAAAAATCAGATTTAAGAATCCCTCAACTCAACTGTCTCTCTCTTGCTGGTTGCTTGTCTGTTTCCAAATTACTCCATTTGATATTAGCAGCAATCATTCGGCCCGCACAGTTCATTCGAGCCCATCCGAATTCCTCATTTTGCCCTCACTTGTAGTCTTGTATCATTAACCTGCTACCAAACAAGTAGTACTTTCAAGACCAAGTTGCTTTTGAAAATTTTGAGAAAGTGAAAGGTTAAATTAGTCCATTTAGATATATGCCAATCATGGAAGGCGACAGGAAAATAAAATCCCACATAAAATGGCATCATTGTCCATTAATTTTTCCTTAAACCATAACTTTTTGAAAATTTATATTTATAATTGAAATATCTTCATATGATGATGATATCCATGGGCCATGGCCATACATAAGGCTACAAATATAAGTATATCTGAGAAATATGCAGTTGACCTCAAAATTTTTGCGTGTAATTAATAATGGTGTGTGATATTATATAGTCCCTTTTTTATTTTTGAAATTTTATTTTTCTATACATTTTATGTCATTAAACTCTACACTCCAGCTAACCTTTAAGTTTTAATTTGGCCAAAATTAATATTCAATCTGATGTAAATATAAGACAATATTAATCGAATTTGATCATATTAATAATGTCAGTTGACATGACATGTTATTCCCAATATACATCAACCATATTCATAGACTCTCCTCCCTTCTTCTACTTGATTATTGTAGAGTGGCATTAATAAAGATAATTTTGAAAAAAAAAATAGACAAAATACAATTAGCTAGGTGTCATATTTAAGACCAACAACATCATATCAAACATGTTCTTTATTTGGTAGGAGTAAAATTTATGGCATCAATTAAATTTTGCTAATCTCATTTTATGTGACATATCGTGTTCTATGTGCTTTTTTAATTTTACTTTGTTGTCTCATGCTCCATAATTCCATTGTTTTCTAGCTGTTTTAGTCCATCGCATTCAAATCTCTCATGAAAAAATTAATCCACAGGCAATCCACGAGAGTTGTCAATCAAGATTCTTGAGTTGTCTCTTGGCTTTTCATTGGATCCAATTGTAATTGATTTCTTTTTTTTTTTTGATATAATTGTAATTGATTTCTTTATAAGGGATTAGGTTGTGATTTTCTCGTTTTTTTTTCTACTCATTATTTCAATTGTAAATGGTTTAAATGAAAGTACCTTAATTTTTTTTGGAACCTGGTTAAAAAAACTAAGAAACGTGAAGACGATATAAGATTCACATGAATGATCTTTCATCCACCTCACCTCAACTAAGAAACGTGAAGACGATATAAAGTACGATATAAGAATCGGCTCTTTGATTTTTCATGCAAACCTTTATCTTGAACTTGCAATACGTGTTCACCAAACTCTCAACCACTCTATGTTTACTTTATGCGTACTTTATATACTCCTCCTATCCATAACAGAATTTATCTTTCTTTTTAAATTTAAAATAATGCAAAATGTAAGCCCAACTTTCATGGTATTTATACCATTGTATTAATTAGTTACACTAAAACATTTTTTCTTATCTCAATTTTGTATATATAATTTGAGCTCATAAATAATTAATCCATTTGTAATTGGATACATCGATCATTGATTCTTTTATTTGTGTGTGTATATATGTATATATACATACAGCAAGCTGTACAAATTTAACATATTTAATACTCACTCCGGTCCTAAATATAAGACCTAATTGACTTTTTCTAGAAAATCCTTAAAAAAGCAAAATAAGTTAATTATAAATTGATTAACCTAATTTTTTCCCTTAAACTAGTTTATTTTACCTATAAACTAATAAATAATCTAAAAATATATCAAATATGTCATCATTTAATAACCTATTTCGCAACCTTAATCTCTTCAAAAAAAGTCAATTAGATCCTATATTTAGGACTGGAGGTAGTATTAGAAGTTAGAACTGTCTTTTAATTAATATTTTTATTTACTTGAAGTGATTGAGATAGACTTATATCACGTGCTAACTTAGTACGCGCGCCCGCGCCATATTGATTATACTAAATTACTAACTTTGTTCAGTAATCTGAAGATTCTATTAACCAAGTAACTAAAGTGGAAGCAAATTTAAGTATCAATGGCTTTTATATTGTTTCATATTCTCAAATATGCTAGTTTCAAATTTCAAGACATAGTAGTATCTGTTTTGACGATATTCCCATAAATGGATGCCATTTATTGGACGTGTTAGGATTAAAATAATACGGCATTAAATGGAAGGTAAAATATAGTAAAAGGAAAAAAAAGCACTCTATTGGTTCCTAAATATAAGACCACTTTACTTAATTTAATTGGATTAAAAATATTAATTAAGTTACTTATTAGCATATAATTTTATAAATTCATCCCCATTAACCATATGCTTATTGCAGCTCTCCCCATCTTATTTGTTTATTATAGAAAAATATTGTTAAGGTTTATTTTGAAAAAAATGAGAAAAATTAGAAAATGATCATATATATATTTAAGAATAAATTAAAATTTAAAAGTGGTGTTATATTTATAGGAACAAAGGAAGTACTAATTCTTACCACTCTAGTAATTTTCATAAGGTTATAATACAAAACCTCATTCCCACACTAAAAAAAATACTTAATTCAGTAAAGATTATTTGATTTAATGAGTTTTTTTGTTCAATTTTACCATAAGTACTAGTAATAAATTAAATGTGTGTTTAAACATAATTCTATATATCGTGTTATCTCACATACCACCTAAAAAAGAGAAGAGTATAACATTCACCCTTGTTTTTCTCCTTATGGAGACAAATAACTAGATGCCGGGAACAATATTGTCGCTAAATGATTAGAATAAAAGTACCAATGGACCGAACCGATTACATAGTTAATATGGGTTAAAGTATACTTTTGGTCCCTTATGTTTGCATTAAGTTTCAATTTAGTCCTTTATGTTTGGAAAGTACACTTTTAGTCCTTTTTTGTTAACACTGTTAGTTTAACTTAAAGGAAAATATTAACTTAACAATTTTAAATAGTTATTAAATACTGAAAAAATGTTTAGATTAAAATATATTTGAGTGTAAATATTCTTATATTTTCAAAATTTATCATTTTTGGTCCAATTTCATTATAAAATAATCATTTAAAATTGTTAAGTTAGCATTTTCCGTTAAGTTAAACTAACAGTGTTAATAAAAAAGGACTAAAAGTGTACTTTCCAAACATAAAGGACTAAATTGAAACTTGATGCAAACATAAGGGATCAAAAATATACTTTAGTCTTAATATGAATAATAGTATTAAAAGATGCTCCAAAATCTACACTTTCCAAGTACACTGTACACACTTTCTAGTAAACACTTTCCATGTACACACTTTGTAGTATTATAAGTAGGACATGAACACTAAAAAATGCAATAATTTAGAATTGAAACTGACGGTGATTTACGCGAGAGTCGAGGAAGGTATGTAATGTAATATAGTACACACATACATACATATATACTCCCTCGTCTGATGATCTTGCCAGACTCATTAGTCACTTGTTTATGATCTGGACCTCTTTTTGTCTTTATTCTCAGATTCCATCCATCCCTTCACCATCATTGGTAGGCAATAGCCACTTCATATTCATTCATGCTCCTTCCTTCATCATGAATAATCTTCATCCCTTCTAATCTCTAAACTTAATAACAACTATAGTCATATGAATATTTAAATCTCTTTTTATTACTTCAATCTTCCATTCCATACCTTCACTTTGTTCTCTCTTTTATTCTCTTTTCAGAGGAGCTTGCAGTATAAGTGATTGGTTTTCTCAGGTATGCTCCTTTTTCTTTAGCTGAAGTTTATAAATATGAGCACAGAATTCATGGTTTTGCTTATGATATCTTGATGTTATTCCAAGAGGTTAACTTGTATTTTGTTCCGGTGTTGGATGATAGAACGTGAGTTGTTGATTATGTTTTTTGTATTTTCATGGCAGGTTAATTAGTTTTAAACTTTAGAATTCATTTGTGATTGAAAATGAAGGGAGCTGTGCTAGTGGCTATTGCTGCTTCTGTTGGTAATTTTCTGCAAGGATGGGATAATGCTACTATTGCTGGTACAGCTTTATTTTTTAGTTTTTCTTCAATATTTTTGTCTTTCGAATTCCATTTACTACTAATTATGTTTAAAAAGGTAGCTTAGCCAGTAGTTTAGAATTGTAGTACTAATATAAGCTACTTTGGAATCAAAGGAGCAGCCTCGTGTACTGCACAGCTGAAAAGTTTCTCCAAAGATATAGCTATGCGTCTATCTACTATGACAGTGCTAAGCCTTCACCTGAATTTTTTGTTTTCTCCCTTTTCATATATAATTGAAATAATTGTATATCAAAACCAATCCCATCATAATTACAACTAGTTACTTATTCTTAACATTAGACATGTCCAATTCATAAGTAACGATTTCTCTTGTTCAAATATTGCCGGTGTTAAAATCAGCGGTAGCAGTGTTTCCTTTTTTATTTTGGTGACTAATGAAAGTTCCTTCAAAATATATGCAATAAATAAGTGAGCTATGTTCTGAGCATCACTCGTTTAGGAGAACTAGCTTTTGCCAAGGGATCAATTATGTTGCTGCTGAAAATTGGAATGGTCTGAAAGCAATTAAGTTTAGATCTTGCACGTCAGGTGTAGGATTAAAGTGGTTTATTGAATTTGTATTTCATACAAAAGTACATGATCTAGCATGAGAACAATTTCGTTCTCTGCTCATTAATTAGATATTTATATTTTTCGTTGTTTTTAGGTGCCATTGTTTACATTAAGAAGGATCTTGCTTTGCAATCATCTGTTGAAGGACTTGTGGTAGCCATGTCCCTCATTGGAGCAACATTGATTACAACTTGCTCTGGCTCCATATCAGATTGGCTTGGTCGACGTCCAATGTTGATAATATCATCAACTCTTTACTTTTTAGGTGGTTTGGTTATGTTATGGTCCCCAAATGTGTTTGTATTATGCATAGCAAGGCTACTAGATGGTTTTGGGATTGGTCTAGCTGTTACTCTTGTGCCAGTCTACATATCTGAGACTGCTCCTTCTGATATAAGGGGGTCCTTAAATACACTTCCACAATTCAGTGGTTCAGGAGGCATGTTTATATCATATTGCATGGTTTTTGGCATGTCATTGTTAGACTCTCCTAGCTGGAGATTGATGCTCGGGGTTCTTTCTATTCCCTCCCTCTTCTATTTTGTATTAACAGTATTTTTCTTGCCTGAGTCTCCTCGGTGGCTTGTGAGTAAAGGAAAGATGCTTGAGGCCAAGAAAGTTCTCCAAAGGCTACGGGGCGTGGAGGATGTTTCAGGTTTGTTTGTACTTGTACATATGGCCATAAATGGTTTTGTATAGTTCTGGGAGAAGCTTAGTTACTTCATTTTGTATAGATTGTAAACTTGTACCTTGTAGTCAATGTATGACATTCTGTAATCATTTTAGTTAATAGCCATCATTATTGATCGGATGATGTATGCATTCTTAAAGATTTAATTTATTTGCTTCTTTTGATTTGTAACTCATCAAGTAAGACAGCACTTTCTGCTTTTATGGAACTATAAATTCTCAACACAATAGCTATTCTTATACGTGCAAGATTTCAAACATGAAGTACATGAATGTGGTAATGTCGCTGTACAGTTTGTGATCAATACAATTGCAAGGTTGCATTTGATGTTCAATTTCATTGCCTACCCATATTTTTTGGCACACATACTTCTTTTAAATTATGATTTCTTAAAGGGATTGATCAGATAATGTGCAATCATAATTTATTGGCAGGTGAGATGGCATTGCTGGTGGAAGGGCTTGGTATTGGAGGTGATACAAGCATAGAAGAGTATATTATAGGCCCTGCTGATGATGCAACCAATGGCCTGGAACCAACATCAGAGAAAGATAAAGTTCGGTTATATGGATCTCAAGCAGGTCTTTCTTGGATTGCAAAACCTGTCATGGGAAACAGTTCTCTTGGTCTAGCATCTCGTCAGGGAAGCCTTGTCAACCAAACCAAGTCATTCATTGACCCTCTTGTGACTCTCTTTGGCAGTGTACACGAGAAATTCCCTGAGACAGGAAGCGCAGTTTTCCCAAATTTTGGAAGCATGTTCAGCACAGCTGGGCCTCCAATCAAAGATGACCAATGGGATGAGGAGAGCCTTCAAAGAGAAGGTGAAGACTATGCCTCAGATGCTGCTGCTGGGGACTCTGATGACAATTTGCATAGCCCTCTAATCTCGCGTCAGACGACAAGTATGGAAAAGGAGATGCCCCCTCCATCTCATGGCAGCATCCTGAGCAGCATGAGGCGTCATAGTAGTCTCATGCAAGGATCAAGTGAGGCAGTTGGTAGTACAGGCATTGGTGGTGGCTGGCAGCTTGCATGGAAATGGACTGAGAAAGAAGGTGAAGATGGGAAGAAAGAAGGAGGATTTAAAAGGATTTATTTGCACCAAGAGGGAGCGCCCGCATCTCGGCGTGGATCCCTTGTATCAGTTCCTGGTGGGGATGCTTTTGGTGATGGTGAACTTGTCCATGCTGCTGCATTAGTTAGTCAGCCTGCTCTTTACTCCAGGGAACTTCTTGATCAGCAGCCTGTTGGGCCTGCTATGGTTCACCCATCTAAGACTGCTTCAGCCGGACCGACATGGAAAGCGCTGCTAGAACCAGGAGTAAAGCATGCATTGGTTGTTGGAATTGGAATTCAAATACTTCAGCAGGTAATACATGGTTACAGAAAGTATGAGGTTATAATCCATAATCATGTTATTTAGAACTTGGAAGAATGTTTATTCAGGTTTGCTTAATCCAAGGTAAAAAAAGGGTTTGCATAATAATAAAATAACACTCTTCCATTTCAAATTTCTCCTTTGCATTTTATGTGCACATTATATTTTCTATTGGATTGTGCCATACGATGGCTGACTAACATATAGTTCTAAATAAATATATTAATGCAGTTTTCAGGAATAAATGGGGTTCTATATTACACTCCCCAGATCCTTGAAGAGGCAGGCGTTGAAGTTCTTCTTGAAGATTTAGGCCTTGGCTCAACATCTGCATCATTTCTTATTAGTGCTCTCACAACCTTGTTGATGCTTCCCTGTATTGGTTTGGCCATGAGGCTCATGGATATATCAGGCAGAAGGTAGGCTCTTACTTTCCTTCCGATCTGCCTTCTTATTTTTCTTGGAAAAGCTTGTGATAGAACCCAACAAATTAGCATTAGCTTATTAGGAAGATAGAGCCTGTTGACTAGCCCCTTAGGCACCCCATACCACTCTATCTCGTACTCAACAAAATGCTAAGGGAATCCTACCTTTCACAACTGGCATCAATGTGGTAGAAAAGATCCACTCCCAAAGGACAAACTTGTGAGGAAGCTGGAATCTTTAGACTCAATAAGATCCTATTAGATGCATTCAAAAAATGAGGCTTTCCTTTAGTGTGCCTTTTATACTTGATTTGTGATTTGTTTGTAATAATATCTCCTTGGTTGATGCAGGCAATTACTTCTCTGCACAATTCCTGTGCTGATAGTGTCACTCATTATTTTGGTGATTGGAAACATAGTAACCTTAGGCACTCTGGTGCATGCAGTAATATCAACTGCATGCGTTGTAATATATTTCTGCTGCTTTGTGATGGCCTATGGACCAATTCCAAACATACTTTGCTCAGAGATTTTCCCAACACGTGTCCGTGGGCTCTGTATTGCCATATGTGCTTTGGTGTTCTGGATTGGAGACATCATTGTCACTTACACACTGCCTGTGATGCTTACTTCCATTGGACTCGCTGGTGTCTTTGGAATTTATGCTGTTGTGTGCTGTATGTCATGGATATTTGTGTACTTGAAAGTTCCAGAAACCAAGGGCATGCCCCTTGAAGTCATCACTGAGTTCTTTGCTGTGGGTGCAAGACAAACTGCTTCTACCAAGAATGAGTGATACATTATTTAGGTGTTCTATAATATTGTGTTGTTAGTAGCTAATGTTAAAAGTCGTATATCTTGTTTTAGAACATTTTTGCTGGTCGGCAGCATCCCCTAATGGACGAGATATAACTTTGTGTATTATTCTTTAAAATGAAATTTTGCATTTTAGTTTTTTTTAGATATAGAACTCTGAATCTCTCGAGCCAAAATACCTTTCAGCTAAAGACTTGTAACTCAAAATGTCTAATATCATGGTGTTAAATAACTGCAAATATCACTGATAAGAAAATATATATACCTCAACATATAATTTTTCTTCGCGTTTCGGCCAATCAACTTTTTCTTAAACTGTTGGCCAACGAAACTAAAATAAGATCTTTATGTTTTGTTTTAAACGCGGTCATACGAATAAGTTCGAAATTTGAGTAGACATTTACCTGTGTTAGTGATTCATTTACCTGTAAATATATCAACATAAGCATATAAGATTATGGGAATAAAATCAAAGGAAAATGACACTAGGATCTCGTCAAAAATAAATAGTACTAGTATCAAACAAGTCTCATAATATACTTTTTTTTTATACAAAGTCTCATAATATACTAATCATAAGTGATGAGGATAGAACAAGTGCACATGTTGTTCCTTTAGTAACATAAGTTTTTTTGAACTAAGTAACATGAGTTATAATCCGCATAAAGATAAGATTTGACAATACGGAAGACATACAATCATATTATAGTATTTACAGTCCTCGCCTATACAACTAGCAACTTTTGAGGCCAAACATCAACAGGGCAAAATTTTTAAGCAAGTTCAAATCTATGCTATGCGGAAAGTCACTGCAACGGTGCCACCCTCAACCTCAGAGAGGCTTTACCTTAAGCATTTCTAGCAGATGAGCGGTAAGCTGACTAGAGACCTGATTTTTCCTCAGATGTTGATTGGCTCTCAACTTTATCTGAGTCACTCACCTGATTGTTAATGGAAGCCTTTTCTACTTGGCCATTTGGTTTAACGTGGGTCTTCAATGGCCTCTCAAAATCTTGACCATTGGTAGGATGATCTATCATTAACCTGTTGAATGTTTGCTCCTGAAAAAATCGAAGAAAAAAATTTAGTCATACAGCAAAGGAGGCAGAGAAACACCTTAAGAAATAAGAAAACGATATGTGATTTAACGACCTAATCAGACAAAAAGCCTGTCAATTTTCATATATCAAGAACTTGTCACAACCAAAATAAAAAACGATATGCATAACATATCACATGCTCAGTCCATACAAAAAGAATTAATTTTGAGAGAGAACCAAAACCTGATTAACTTTTTGGCATAGCAGGTTAACAGAAGTCACCATCCTGGCATCATAATTTATTTAGTAATGGGGTAATTAAAATGAGCATCCAATACACGTAGAATTGCTGTTGGACATGGAAAAATGAAAACCAAATCTTTTGTAGCCAGAAATCTAAACCCAAAAAACAACTGCATAAAGAATACTCAGCATATTCACAGCCAACAACTTCATAAATATTTAAAACTATCCAGCTCCTGGAGCATGTATCGAAATCAAGTGAATGCTTACGTGTTCAAGGGCTTCAAGCTTTCTGTGGAGGGCTTCATGCTCTTCTTGAATACGTGAAGGAACTCCATGTTTTTGATAGACATTGGTTTGCGCCATGTTCTCATCGATATCAGCAGCAGTAGTTGCAAAAGGATGATTAGCAGGTATCCACCTAATAGAGTCAGGATCAACATCAGGAGGAAGAGAATCTCCTTCTTTAAGGAACATAGTAGGTCGCTTCCAGCTATAGGCCCTCGATCTCCTCCTCTGGTGGACGGCTTGCTGCTCTTCAGTAAGAGTCACTGGAGCCAACCGGTAACGCTTACCACACATCTCAACAGTCGACTGACTTTTGCTAACTTTCACTAACGGATTATTGAAAGGGTCTTCATACTTTAGAGGCTTTGATCTGAATATTTTTGAATTTTCAAACATCCATCAATATAATGACAAACAATACTCCTCCAATCTATAGTACTCCCTCTGTGATATAGAGACGTATCATTCTGTTCCTAAATGTAAGAGTTAGTTGACTTTTTTGGAGAATCCTAAGAAAGCAAAATGACTAAACTAGTTTATTTGACTTATAAACTAACATATGATCTAAGAATATACAAAATATGTTATGATTAAGTGACTCATTTCGCTTTCTTAGGATTCTCCAAAAAAGTCAACTAACTCTTATAGTTAGTAACGGATGGAGTACCTATTTAGAATCTAATTCTAACTTTTGTCAACTTCTTCCCAAATTAACCCTATAATTGCTCCCCCAACAATAATCAAGTAACAAATGAGATGTTTTAGAAAAATCACGACATATGAACTAAATTAATTAACATCCTTAATTCATTCAGTCTAAGTGGTTAAATTGGTCCTATATTCAAAAGGAGTAATATGAATGTTTAAAAAAGTAGAAAGATAAAAGGGCAATAGAATAGAATCATACATGCCTCTTGAATCATATCTAAGCTGACCACGTCTAACAAGATCAGCAACAGAGCCAGGGCGCTTATACCTCGACTTCCTCACAACAAATGCTCTAACGGCCATAACCACAACAACAACAACAACAACAGCAACACACAGCAAAATCCCAAACTTGCTCGGACTTGAATCCCTCTATTCAAAAATAAACAAAAAATAAATAAATTGACAATCAAATAAATGTAGCCACCAACTACTACACAAGGCTCAGAATTAACATACCAGAATAGGAAGTGGAGATCTAACAAGTTCACGAATTTTGGCAAAGCAAGTATTATGATTATGAGTAATATAATAATGTAGCTTTCTAGTGGAAATGGCAGTAGCTTTTACTGATAATTTAGGTTTTAGCCAAAGATGTTGACGGCTTTCGTCGCAGCATATGGAAATGTGGTTTCTCTGACGAGATTGGGAAATACGGTGGCCGGAGCTCTTGGACTGTGTTTGGATTGAAGAAATTAAATTAATAATAATAGTAATATTCATGATGATAAGAAAGTGTGAGAAAGTGAGATTGGTTACCTCAACAGAAATCCATTCCAACCTTAAGCCCCAAATTGTTGCACTTGCAGATCCCATTTCTGAGAGAGCTTGGGTTCACCAAGTTGCTTCTCTAATCTCTACATTCATTCATGTTTTTTTTTCAAGTAAAATCGTTCTTCCAAGTTTCAACGTAATTTTAACTCTCTAGTTCATTAATCAAGTGGGAAATTGGCCGTTTTAACTTTTATCGTGTATTTTTACTATGTTATTGTGATTAGAGGAATAAAGTAAAAGAGACACGTCGCAAATGGTTTAATTTATTTGAAGATTGAACACTATTTATTTAAAAAATCCACCCACCTTTTCTCTCTCCTCTCTTCTTCTCTCCTTTAATAATGTGTGGATTTTTTATTATTAAATGTGGGGCCCACACATTCATAAATAATTAAAGTGAGGTCCTAATTTTTTCAATTTTTGGGACTTTTCTAGTATTATGTCCCTTACCAAGGACTTGTATTTAATTTTCCCTTTTTTTTTCTAATGGAAAATCACAATGATGCCAATTATTCACATAAAAGTTCTAAATAATATTGCTGATAAATATGATAAATAAAACGTTCTAAAGAAAGCTAAAATTGGGTTGAAGTCTGAAAAGACTTGAGTGATATTAAATGGTTTTGTCGATTAGTTATTATTGAGTTGTTAATATTGACTCTTAGAGTTGTTATTTTTTTTGGTTAATCACCATACGATTTAATCCGGATTCGAGGGTGTAGTTGTTATTTTCAAAAGCAGATTAACAACCCCATGATAGGTAATTTAATACCATCATCCAAGTCTCTTTAGAATTTATATTAGATTAAAACATATATCACATGTTTCCTTGTAGTTGATTTTCTTTATTGATGTAGGCTAGCTTGCGATATTTTCTTAATGGAAGTAATTAGAGTAAACATGCAATGTTATTGGTATGAGTGGGAATAAATAAGACTTCAAACATGGGTCTACGACATAACCTTTAGAAAGTTTAATCTATCTAAATTATTTAGTAAATAGATCAGACTCATATACATGTCTAACAGGTCATTTAATTAAATAGGCTATGCTTTTTTTTACAAGGTCTAGCATATAGTTCTACATACTTGGCCTATTTAATTATTTTATAATTTCTATTATAATATTATATAAAATATATAAATAAATTATAACATTATGAACTTATTCTTGTGTGTAAGCTTCACATCTCATAATCTATATCCAAATTTCAACCATTTCACTTATCTGTTCACCTCATTTTATTCCATACCTTTCAAATAGTTATGATATATTGCTAATTCACTAATTTTATCTATAGTTTTCTCAAGCAATATAATTGTTACAACAAAAAAACTGATTCCAATTGTGGTGGTATAATATATTATAATTAAAAAAATTATTTATTGTACTTTTTACCATAAAAATAATTTTAAATAACATGGTTTTATAGATATAATTTTTTTCGAGATATACATATTTATTTTTTAACAGGTTTATAGAATATCAATAACCCTTTTAAATAGGAGTAGTTCTTTAGGTAGCTTTAGGTTATGAATGCCTAGGCGCCTAAAATTATGATTACAAAACACTCAGCTCATGCGGCTAAGCTTACTTAGTTAACCCTAGCGAGGAAGAAGAAGCGGCCATGGCGTCGTCCAAGCAGAAGATGAAAATCAAGAGTGTGGGCGACGTGAGAGCCCTGGGACTTGAGCTTCTGTCGTCCCGCGCTCACATCAACAACCTCCCTATTCTTGTTTCCGTGGTGGCCCCCACGTCGCCTCCTAACCATGTCCTCGAATCCCTCATCTCTCTACAATCTTTCTTCCTTTCCATTCTCCCTGACCTCCCTTCATCTACCAATTTGTCCACCAATGAAATTAACCCCCAAATCAAGTACTCCCTTTGGCTTCGCTCCAACTTCGATCACTTCATTAACTCTCTTCTTCAACTTTTCATCTCTCCACAATACGACAAAATATTTAAGGTACGCAGGATGTTAGTTTACTTAGTTATTAAGATATGATATTACCAATTTATCCTCACTTTGACACTATATATATATATATGTTTATCAGCTCTTCATCTTTTGTTTGTTATTATAAATAAATATTATTAGGGCTAATTTGGGAAAATGTTGGGTAAAATTAGGAAATGATATTATATTTATATTTAGGAGCAAATTGAAATTTGAAATTGATCTTATATTTAGTAACGGAAGGATTACTCCCTCCTTTCTGTAATATAAGAGTTCAGCCGTCAAAAAACGCCTCTTAAAAAAACTTGTTAAGAGACTAGCCATCAAAAACTCTTCTTAAGAACTTGTACAAGTTAATTGGATGTCTGGAGTTAATGCGTGTTTTCCAACATTACTCATATTTATTATGATACTTTTAAGAGGAGGGAGAAATAAATAAGCATTAGTAAATATGAAAGAGAGTTGGTTGTAAAGTAGGAAAAATGCATTAAATGAGTAGAGAATGTTAGATGAGCTTATATATTTGGGATAACCTTACAGGAGGCCGTGTTGGATTATATAATGGAATTTGTAAGGGTGGGAAATGGCGGGAAGTTTTCCTCCTCCATATACCATAAGCTTCTTCACAGCATTGTAAGTTATTGATTCCCTTGTGCATATGTATAGCTTTGTTAGTTTTTCTTTGTTAGTTTAGGCTCATTTTTTTCCTCAATTTCAGGTTCACTCTTCTGGTGCTGTTGTTGTTTTGGTGGAATTGCTCGCATCAAAGTATTTCAGATATATAGACGTCCGGTAGAACCATGTTGCAATTATTTACTTTGTCAATTTTTCATTTTTTTTCAATAATATAAAAAATTACGAGAAGGTTGGACCGTTCTGCTGAATTATGATTCTGATTGATGCAGTTATTTTACATATATAAGCGTGGGAAGATTTGCTAGGACACTGGAAGGAGAATTTATATCAGGTACTTTTCTTGTCTTGCCTCTTTTAGACATGTCACTCTCCCACAAAGCCTAGCAAATCATCTGTTCATCATTCTAGTCTAATCAGGCGGTCCCTGCACTTGTACCAGTCCCTAGAATAGAGAAAGAGGGTTTGTTTTATTCATATTCATAAGTCACATCATTAAATTTTTATATGAATTCACAATTGGACTCTTCATTTTGTCATTATGTTAACATAGCTCAAGTTGGAAAATTTTTAACTTTTTAGTAAAAGGCTTAAGTTTAAGATTGTTTTCATCTGTGTAACATAAAATAAAAGTGACATATTATTAGGATTGTCAGAGAATTATTTAACAATTTATTATATCTCAGTGATCTCCACATGATAGTTTATTTGTTTGTCCTTATTAGATTCTAACATTTCAAAAGAAGATGGCATTAATGAGAGTCCTTTGAGACCAAGGTCAGTTTGGTCCATATTGTTCCTTTGCTTCTGCATACTTTTTATCTTTTCCATTTCTTAAATTAATTGATGTGGATTATAATGTAGTTTGTAGTGATGTAACATAGTAAGGGATGCTCTTTTAATTAATGTAATTCCGTTGTGGATGTGATTTGTTTGATTCTACCGTCAGTCACCTTTCCTTCTGGTATCTTGGAGAATTGAGCTTTCTGACCATTTTGTATAAAATTCATTAAATTTCCTTGTCTCTATAAATTACAAATACTCACTTAGACACAGGTGCGGTAAACTTCATGTAAGATATAACTCCCTGCAATCCTAAACATAGGGCTTTAAAAAGGGGGAATTGAGTATAAAAGACAGAGGGAGGTGGGGGGGGGGGAGTAAAAATAAACGAGAGGGCCTTTGAAGAAGTGCAAGCTAGGCAGACTGGAATCCTGTTATGAGTAAATGATGCTCCCTGCTATCAAGAATTATGTTTCTCTATTCTTCCCTGTCTTCTGTACTATTTCGGTTTTGTTCCATTTCATCTTCTGGAATCCCCTTTTCTATCTCCTTGTTCTCTCTCTCTCTCTTAGTTACATCTTATTTGTTCTATAGAAATTACAAATATCGATCAACATGACTTTTCATACTGGTGATAATTTGCAATTTTGGATCTTTACTAAAATAATGCTATTTTGCACAAATTTCCCTAATTAATAGGTTAGATTGGAAACTGAACTAACCAGGTATTGATTTATTTCTATTGGTAATGTTGGTATGTACCATTTCAGTTTGGAGCGTGTCATTCGCAATCTATATTGCATTATATCTCATGTCTACCCTGTTGAAAGCTTGGAAAAACCATCAAGTATTGAGATGTGGAATGAGTCAGGTAATTTCCGAGTATTTTTGTTATCACCACTTTTTCCCCTTAGCCATGCATGACTTGCAATGCAATTTTATTGACCTGTGATGGATCACCCCTGAGGTGATATGTGGGCCCGTTGGGTTGGATGTTTGCATGGCGTGTTTAATGTGCCACCCTTCTTGAAAATTGTACTGATATCAAAACTTTTGGCCATAAAAATATTGAAACTATGTTTGCTATTCACCAATCAATTTCTGGTAACCTCAAAGCACTTGCTCCTTAGTTCTTATAATCACACTTTATTTATGCATATTCTTATATTTTTCTGCATTGTATGGTATTGGGTTCCATCGCATCATATGATATAATTGTCAATATTTTGGGAGATTCATCACCCCACAGTACTATTTTAAGTGATGTGAAATCAATGTAACTTATTTATTTGATACCATCCAAGTCATTCTCTGAGTTTAGCTCAGTGTAAGTGTATGAAGTTCACACCTCCCTCCTATCATGGGCTGGGTCTGTATCTACTCACTTTCATTTATATTTGATGGGCATATTACATTTACTTGCACTAAGTACATCCATGTGCCAGTCAACTCATTTTGTGAGATGTGTTAATTTTGGCATTTAGTTCTTATGTTTTTATTCGTTCTCTTGGTTTTTATTTAATTCTTAGTTTGCTTTTCAATTGTCTCTCTCTCTCCGTCTACTTATGTGAGTAGGTGGGAGGGTGTGTATAGAATACTATTTTCTTCTTTAACAGATATTTAAGTTTACTTGTATGTTAACTAGCAGGTTTTCTATCGAAACAATATGATCATGAACAACTTTCGGAAGAGGTGGACTTAGATGATAATCAACTGAAGACCGAGAAGAATGATAATAACGTAAATTTTTTCATGATTTTTGTTCCTTCAAAGTTCAATGCTATGTTCTTTTATATTGTTTGATGCAACCTTTGATAGTGTTACTTCATGTGATTTGTATAGGGAACTTCTGTGGATGCTATTGCCAAAAAGATGAAATCCAAATTTACCAAAGCTTGGATTTTGTATCTTAGATTGCCACTTCCACTTGATGTGTACAAGGAGGTAATTTTCATGGTTCTTTAACTTCTGTTCTTATGCTTTTGAATGTGCATTTGTATTCTTGTGTTTTAAAATGTTAGATTATAAGGTTAAGGAGCAAAGGTGCTTATGCACTTTACTCGCATGGGTATATTTGCCCTTTAACCCTAAAATATGATTACTTCCTTCGTTCCTAAATATAAGATTACTTTCTCTAATTCGATTAGAATAAGGGTGTTAATTAAGTTCGTTATTAGCACATGATATTATCAATTCACCCTAACCATATACTTTTATCCCTACTCTCTCTCTCTCTCTTTTCTTTGTTAATTATAGATAAGCATTATAAGGGTTAATTTGGGAAAAAGTTGAGAACAATTAGAAAGTGGTCTTATATTTAGGAACAAATTGAATTGTGAAAATGGTCTTATATTTAGGAACGGAGGGAGTATTTCATATGTAATATTAAAATGCTTGTACATGATGGCCTTTGTTGTTCTATATATTTTCCATGTCATGAGAATATTACCAAGCTGAAACCCCGGGCTCAATTATTTGGTCTGTATTTTTACGCGCTTAAGTTTGAGCCCTAGTAGAATCATTAATAGTGATTCTCGTTTGTTCCTGAATTAAGGATGTTAGGAAATCCTAAAGCATTTGGTCCGTTTTTTTAATCATTACCATTGGATGCTAGCTTTCTTTCTCTCCTAGTGATACTGTGATTCTGTTACTCCCTTTCTGAAGTTGATGCATTAAGCTTGCCCTTGTTTTATTAAGAGCAACGTGGTTTTCTCATTATCAGGTTCTTGTTAACCTTCAAGCAGTTATTCCTCATATGACAAAACCTAATGTGTTATGGTAAGTGTTTGTGATTCATAAAATGTAACATGTATTTTTCTTGGCGAATAAATTTAAATTTTTATGTTTGTTGATGTTGACTTGTTAATGTTAATTCATTTTTTTGCAGTGATTTCTTAACACGATCCTATGATGCTGGGGGTGTTATTTGTGTTATGGCTCTTAGTGGTCTTTATGTTCTGATGACCCAGCATGGATTGGAATACCCGAATTTCTATGAAAAACTCTACGCTCTCTTAGTTCCATCCATCTTTATGGCTAAGTATCGAGCTAAATTTTTCCAGGTGAAAGCTCAGTTAACTGCTTATCAATTACAAGTTCAAGAAAGTAGTAGGATGAAAAGGCAGATTTGGATATCCACAGAATAACCCCCCCCCCCCCCCCGGGGGCTATAATTTGGAAGACATAGTGCATCATTTGCTAGATCAGGCTTGCTTGAGTAATTTAGTCCAATTATATATTTTTCTATTTTGGTGTAGTTTTTGGATATTATTATATACAAAGAAATCTTTTATTGTGAACAAAACGAATAGCAAGGCAAACAAACAGATGTTCAGGCATTCTCTTAAGCAACAATACAAATAGCAAAACCGAAAATTGATTCAAAACTGAAAGCCGAAACCATGCTTCTCAACAGTGTTGCACTGTTGGTGCATGACCCACAGGTATCTCAAAAACAGTCTGGGTGCATGTCTCATAAGTACCTCAAAAGTGGCCAATGAGTGAGCATGGTGAGAGCACCATATAGAACACTTTGCCAAACCTCGGACAAAGGCAAAGCTTGGCCTTTAATAACTGATGGAAAAATTAAAATATTGGAACCAGAATGAGGGATGATGAGATGATATTCAATAAGTGTGTAAGTTTATGTTAATCTTGTATGCTTCTAATGGCAATATAATTTGGTATCTGCAGCTTCTTGATTCTTGCCTTAAATCAGCTTTTCTGCCAGCTTATTTAGCGGCTTCATTTGTGAAGAGATTGAGCAGGCTTTTGCTTTCAGTTTCTCCTTCAGGAGCATTGGTTGTCATTGCCTTGATTCATAATCTCTTGCGGAGACATCCTTCAATTAACTGCTTGGTTCATCGGGTGAAACATAGTACCCTTATTTTTTCAATTTATTTTCTTGCATTTATTATTTTTTTCTTCTGGATTTTGTGCTTGCTTATTAAAATGGAACCAGTTTTGGTGCTCATCAAAAAGGGGGCACTCCTCTCTGAATCGTCTAGATCTAATCTTGATGGTCCAAATCTAATGTTTTAAAATTTACGATTTTTAAATGACAATTATTTTAGTGGGTAGAAAATATTGAATAAATATAATCTTGTAACTACCATTTTGTCGAAAAGATATAGTTTTCATTCAAAAATTGTAAAATTTAAAATATTAGTTTTGAATATCCAGATTAGATCTGGACGACTTAGAGTGGAGTAGTGCGGTAGTGCCATACGCTAATTGTTCTTATGAGCACCAAAACTGGTTCCTATTCAAACCGATACAGATGATCACATGAAAAGTTCATGGGACTTGGATTCTGTGTCTTTTGGGCTCAAATATTTTTTGTTGTGTGATCAAGAATACAGTTCAATTAAGTGAAGTTAGAACAACTTTAATTTCTTCACATGACTTTAGGGGTAGTTTGGATTGTCCTTTGATCTTCTATCTTTGAGGTATCTTGTTTGTGTCTCATTCTGGAAGTGCACTCCTCTTGGCAGCTAGTGTGATTACATCTGTCAGTAAAAATAACTTCTTTCTGTCTGTTCTGTTGGACATGATTTCTTCTCTGAGCAGGAGGATAGTGATGATGTAGCAGAAGGTGAATATAAAACAAATAAAGACATTTCTGATAAAATTGATGACTCCAAGACCGGTGCTATGCCCTGCCAGAAACCACACATTGACCCCTTTAACAATGGGGAAACTGATCCCATGAAGTCTAGGGCAATGAGTACGCATCTTCTCTTGTTTCATCATATTCTACTACCTGGCATTAGCATATTGGATTGCTTGGTTAAAATAACTGAATGAAACAGCTGTGGTATATGCATCTTGCATATTTCAGCTAGTTTTTCCAAATTATGATTTTTTTTTATTTTATTGGATTGGTACATTATTTATATTTTGCCAGCTCCTGTTGGGCACTGTTATTATACTGCTCTAATTATATTTATACTACTTTATATCATCAAACTTCAGTACATGCAAACATTACTTGAACTTCACTTCTTATTTCTTGTTTTTTAGAAAGTTATCCAAAGTGTTTTGGGATCATAACTGTAAAACTTGTTGTTGATAGCTTCTCTGTCTCAATTCACTATCTCAGACGTGTCATTTTATTTATTGAGAAAAATTATGCAAGCTTCTTTGAAGGACTTAAGATTAGGCAGAAAGATTCAATCAGCCATGGGCCTGATTATTTGAAACTGTAACCATTTAAGTACGGGAACTTATTACTGTCAAGTGTGAATATATCAATTTTCAGTACTTAAATATATCTTCTACGATTTATGCAACCTTTGATATTTAATATATTTGATATTTTTTCAAAAAAAAAAAAAACTTCTCTGCTTAAGGTGGTGCAATTACTGTATTAGTCCTAAACTTCAGCTAATGAGACTTCTTAAAGCAGGGAGTTCTCTTTGGGAGATAGATACCATTCTTCAGCACTACTGTCCTCCTGTTTCAAGGTAAGTCTGTTGATGTTGACTGTCTTGCTTTTCCCTTTTCTCGTTTCCTGTCGTGTTTTGAATTGGATAAACTACTCTGTTTTGCTGTTAGGTTGCCTTTGTCTCTTGGGACTGATTTGACAAGGAGGGACAAAACAAGTGAAATGAAGGTTGAGGATTTCGTTTCAGGTTCATATGCTACAGTATTTGGAGAGGAGGTGATATTCTATGCTTATTCTTCTTCTTCGTGGGACAATTGCACCTAGGTCTCAAATAAGGGATTTAATATCAGATTGGTTCAGTAACAACTCATTCACTTGTTAACAAAGGCTATTTCAGCTGTTAATAGACTTCAGTAACAACTCCTTGGTACCTCTATGAAATTAAATCTCTTACTTGAGACTAGTGTGCAATTGTCTCATTCTTTTATTCCATCAGTAATCCCACATATATTGTTTGCACTACAAAGAACCGAGGATGATAATTTGCGTATTAATTATTACTTTGCAGATAAGGCGAAGGGTAAAGCAAGTTCCACTAGCATTCTACAAAGCAACTCCTTCCTCTTTGTTTTCAGAGACTGATTCTGCTGGTTGGACTTTCAAGTTGGAAGCAGAAGCAGAAGCAGAGGCAGACCAGGAAATTAATGAAAGGGATGTCTCAGAACATTTGTACAGCCCTGCTAAACGGCAACGAAGAGATGGGCCGTGACACATGTATCTATCTCATTAACAAAATCTGTGCCCATGTTAAGTAGCGTTACCATTCTCTAGAAAACTAGGGACGTGGTTTCTTGGTGGGGACGGGTTTGTGATCTAAAATAACTAGAGGTGTTGGTCACGGTCAATTTTGTTTAGTTATTTATTAGAATTTTGATGAAAGATGAAGAGGAAAGATTAGTTCTAGGTAATATTTGGTCGTAATTAATGGAACATTTTTTAACAAAAACTAATGAAACTTTTGTTGGGGATAATTTACTTTACATGGAATTTTGTCCCTTTTTTCTTGAGATTCCGATTCTTGAATTGATTTGTATTTTTCAGTTTTCATAAGATATAGTTTGGGAAGGCTAATTTACTAATCTTATATATGGTTTTCTCAAGCATTGTTACAACAAGCAAGTTAATTCCAGTTGTGGTAATATAGAATATTATAATCTCAAAAAGACTAATTTAATGTACTTTCTACCAAAAAATAATTTTAAAGAATATAGTTTTAGAGATATAAAGTTTTTTGAGATATACATATTTTTAATAGGTTTAAAGTCTTAAAAAATTCAAGCCTAATTAAGAGTCGACATTTTAAATTCTATCAATATCCTAATTAGAGTGGGTATAGGTGACTTTCCAGGATACTGAACATTCTACATAGCTTGTGCTGATCCAACCTTTTATATATTTCCATTTGGTGCCTGTTAATTTTGCAAGAATTCCATGTCACACTTATATGTGAGTTCCTTTTATACCTGTATATAATAGAGGACGAGTAAGGCTAGCTCTTGCTCATGTTGGATAAAATACAACTTGGGTGAATAAAAGTTGAATTATAAAACTAAAACGATGGTTTATGGACAGTTTGTTTCAATATTAATGTTTGATACTAATCATCCTGAAACATCGATACAGGAACGTAAGCTTGCACATTTACCCTTTCAATACTGGTAATGTTTATACCTCCTTTTTCTTTTTTTTTTTTTGCTTTTGCATATTGAATTTCACCTTTGACAAAATTGTTTCTCTAATTTAATTTTTTATAATGCCAGTTTAGAGTTGTATCAATAAGAGATAATTTGTTCAGTCTTAGTTTCTTAAGACTCAATTTTTGTAATTTTTTTCACACCAACAACCTGCATTTCATTTAAAGTTAATGAGAGAAAATGTCTCGGCTAGATCTATTGTCCTTAAATTTCATATTGTCGTTGTTCCATCAGAAAGTTTGGAAGAGAATGACATAAGAGCATTGCTTGTCTCATTTTTTTAAAATCATTCCAATAGAAAACTTCAAGTGGCCACAGACTTGTTGATTCAGTAAAAGAAATGGTCTATCCTAATATTTGTTTTAATGTCCTTAGTTGTATTATTTTCCTAAATTAAATTGAAAAGCTTGAATTTGTATTATATGGTACTGGCAGGCAGAGGAGTTGATTTCAATTGAAATTGCATTGTAGACTGTGAAAAAGAAGAATGTTAATCATTTTTCTAGGAACCCTTTATTAACAATTTAATATTTAATTTTTTGGCATCTTTACCGTCATCCAAATATATGTTATAAATTGTGGTTTTACATCCTGTTCTAAATAGAAGTTTACCTGATTTAAGGTTCTTGTTTTTCATGTTTCTCTTTTTCACTGTCATTACTTGTTTTGACAAAAAAATATCCTTCAACGCAGTAGTATAAAAATACTCAAATATGTGAAATGTTTTTTTAAAAAAATAAAAACACACGTTTTAATTGAACAAAACTGACAAGCTGAAAAACAACAACTTACTTGCAGGGCTAACTTTATTAAATTCTTGCTTAATAATAAGGGGAATTACTTTGATAAAAAAAAATAAGGGGAATTACAGATAAGGGACGATTGAAATTCAAAACCATTTTAACTAGATAGATAATAGGATTAACTAGTGGAGTAGCGGCACTAACTACTCAAAATCCCTTTTCTGCGATTTTAAAATTCAGCTGTCAATTATTTGGTATTTCCCCTAATAATAAGGCGAGGAGATAAAACCTATGTAAATCCATCAGTGAATAGAGATGAAGAGGAAGCCTGGGCTCAACCTGGGCTTCAAGAGGGACCTTCTTATTCCCAGCTAGTTTCCACTTGAACCCATGAACCAAATTCGCCAAACTTGACTGAATCACCTTAAGCCCAAGAAGGTAGCCCGGGCACATTCTTCTTCCAGCACCAAATGGCAACAACTCAAAGTCATGACCCTTCACATCAATATCCTTAGTTGGGCCATCAATGAACCTCTCGGGCTCAAATTCATTGGGCTTGGCCCAAATCGTAGGGTCCCTCCCAATGGCCCACACACTTAAAAACACTTGGGTGCCTTTAGGAATATCATAGCCATCAATTTTACAGTGCTCTCGGGCTTCCCTTGGAGGTAGTGTTGGTAACACAGGGTGTAGCCTCATTGTTTCTTTAACGATTGCTTTAATGTAAGGCAGGTTGACCAAGTCTTGTTCGTCAACCCATCTGTTTTTCCCTACCACATTGTCTAGTTCTTGTTGTGCTTGCTTCAGGACTAGTGGGTTTTTGAGAAGCTCCGACATGGCCCATTCCACTGTTATAGAAGAACTTTGTGTCCCGCCTATGAGAAGATCCTGAGGCAATATATGTGCATGTTTAAAAAAACATTAGAAAGAAAGATGACTTTGGTTGACAAATCTGACCTTCTAAGCTATGTGTGCATTTATCAATTACAATAATATATTTGCTCTGCGCACTAAGCTAAAGTATAAGCTACCTTCTATATTTCATGATAAATGATTTATATCCTCCCTTCATAAGGGTACACTCCCACTTGTTTTAATTATTAATTATAAGGCACTTTAACTTTTCTTAAAGAAAATTAAAATAAAATATTAATCATTTTCAAATATCTATAATTATCATTTTCTTCTTAAACTAATTTATCATACTCATAAACTCTCTCCCTCTCTCCCTCTCTCTCCCTCTCTCCCTCTCTCCCTCTCCCTCTCTCTCTCTCTCTCTCTAATTAGTGATCTAATTTATTTCTCTAACTTATAAAAAAGGTCAAAAGCCGGGTCTTATATTTAATATGAAGGGGAGTATAAAATATATTAAAGCATTAGACAACATAGGCACACTTCTCCCCCGCTGGGGGACTCATACACCCACTTTGTTTCAACCTAGTATGTAACAAAATTTTTGCTTGTTATATATATACACACACTCACTCCCACTCTGTTTTAAAATACACTCACACTCACTCACTCTTGTTATATATATATATATATATATATATATATATATATATATATATATATATATATATATATATATATATATATATATATATATAGACACAGACTCACTCTTTTATCTAGCTATAAGGCCACTGCATGAACAAAAGAATGGTACAAGGTAACTAATAAGTGGGCCTACCTGAGTAATTGCTTTGACATTATGCCTTTGAAGCTTGACCTCAAGAGTTTGATCATCTGCAGCCTGCAAAAGGATATCCACCATATCTTTGCCAACATAATTCATAGTCCCTTTTCTTTTCTCATCATGTTCAGTCAACACACGTTCCAAAAACCTCTCAAATAACTTGCTTACATGCTTCATTCTCTTCACATAACCCTGTAAATCCAAAAACCCAAGCCAAGGAATGAAATCCCCAATATTCATAAACCCACCATTCAGTAAAAAAAACTCATCCAGCATCCACTTAAACTCATCAGGTGTCATAAAAGCATCATCTGTTCTCTTAACGTATGTCTTCCCCAAAACCATGCGACTTATGATGCTAAGATTGAAAACATTAAGGTAGTCTTTTAATAATATAGTTTCCCCCGAAGAATTGTGCAGTTGGTTTGCCAAAACTCTAATCTCTTCCCTTCTTATATATTCATAAGACTCCAACCTTTTGGGAGAGAAGAGCTCAGTGAAACATAGTTTACGAACTTGAGTCAAATATGGGGAATATGGGGCCCAAAATATGTTGGAATGATCAAAACTTGTGTACTTCCCGGCGGCGGTTCTCGGCCGTGAGGCTAAGGAGCCGTCGTGAGTTTTGAGGAAGGCTTCGGCCATTTTCACGGAGGAGCCCACGACGATGGCGGTGGAGCCCAGCCGGAGGTGAATGATGGGCCCATATTTTTGGGATAGAGCATGGAGGGACTTGTGGGGGTGTGGGCCTATGAGATTGAGGTTTCCTATTATGGGCCATGCTCTTGGGCCTGGTGGCAGATTGGGCCGCGGCCGGCGGCGGAGATGGCGGAGGATGAGGATGACGAGGAAGACGGCGAGGGTTGAGAGCCATGCCTCGGTCAATGGTATTTCCATCTTCTTGGTGGTGGGTTTGTGTTTTTAGAACTAGTGGGAAGTTTGCATTGATTAGCAGGTAGGAGAATACTTACATGATTTATAGGGTTGAAGTCCGATATATGTAAATAATGTTCATTGGTGAAGTAAAGACTTATTAATTAACTACTTGTCCTTTTATACGGAAATAAAAAAAGAAAGTTAAACTACTAAATTATAATATATGTTATATATAACTAAATTATAAATTAATTTATAAGTTGAATAAATTATTTTTGAGGAAAAATATGATTATAAATAATTTAAAGTAATTACTTTTGCATTCTTAATTTTTTTGTCAAAAAGTCAAAGTGGCCATATTTAGGACTGGAAAGAGTATATTTAGGTTGACTATGCAGTCGTATGAGAACACTTAAAAAATTTTGTTACGAGCAATATTGCCATGAAAGTTATTTCAAGAGTATAGTTGAGTGTTAAATTGGTACTCTTTCCATTCTTATATATATGCAGCATATTTAGGAGAAGTGTTTGTTCTTAAATATAAAATATTTTTTATTTTTTTTTCAAATTTTCCCTAAATTATTCGTATTAGTTCTCTTTAAGGATATCTAAATGAGGTGGAATGTGAGGATAAATGTAAGTGATTGAGAATTTTTTGTAAGTGACTCAACATTAACATAATATATAAAATTAAATCAGGTAACTAAATCTTATGTTTTAAAATAGAGGGACTACAATTTTAAACTTTATTCATTAAAATCTTATTGACCAATTTTATATTGACGTAGGGCATTACTGTTATGTTTGAGAAATTTTTATGGTGATTGTGAACTCATAACATCCAAAATAGAACAGCTGTCAGATGAAATCTTTCGGAATAATACTTTGAGAGGAGGAAAAGAGTAGCTTAAAAGGTCTGAGCTGGGGCGATTGCAGGATTAATGATGATTAAAACCAAAATTATACACACATATTTATTGTTCATGGAATTAAAAAATATGAAGTGATTCGTGCAGCTAATGAAGTGAAATTGCAATAATAGATCTATGAAGTTGCATGAGGATCACATGTTATTGAATATACTCTAGTACATGATTTGTTGAATCGAGCATGGGAGGTGGGGATTTTTCTTAGGGGATTTGCAGTTTAGTCCTTGGTAAGGGAAATTAATACTGGAAGGTCCCAATACATTCCAAAATAATTATAAAGTCCCAGGGGCCTTTTCCTGCAATTGTTTATTTAATTTCAATGACCATTTTGCCCTCATTATAGATGATTGTCATCTCACTAGTCCCTACAGGGGGACTATGCTTTCATCTTATGAGGGCAAAATGGTCATTGAAGATAAACAAACAATTGCAGGAAAGGGCCCCTGGGACTTTATAATTATTTTGGAATGTATTGGGACCTTCCAGTATTAATTTCCCTTACCAGGGACTAAACTGCAAATTTCCCTTTTTCTTATTTGTTGTTGATGTTATGGAAGAGACCGAAATCGAATGATTTATCTCATCGGTTTCTGAACTACATTTTGTCAGTTGTCACTTCACTAGAAAGAAGCAGACTCAGCAACATTTGTCTTTTATGGCCAAACACAGTGTATCACATGGTCTTGGTTTTCACATGCTTCCGATTCCGAAGTAGTTTAGGCGACAAAGGAGTGACCTGAAGATTTGTCTTTTACCTTTATTATTTTTTTTTTAGGCAACAGAGGAGTCCTTTTTTTGAACTGAAGATTTGTCTTTTAGCTTTGTTTTAAAAATAATTAAATTTGAAAATATAATTATTTTTTCAAACAAAGCTAAATTTTAAAATATAAGAATTATTATTCTAAGTAATTAATTTTGATACCTATCTTGTTAGCATATAAATAAAAAATCATAGTTTAAACTACAAGAGTCAACACTTTCCGTTAAGTAAAACTAATATTAAAAAAAATAATTAAATATACACTTTTCAAAGTTACCGTGCATGACATCACAATAGAAGATTCAAGTTCGTTGCTAATATATTGGAGCAAGCCCACCTTCCTTGTTGACTATGAGGATTTTAATGACATTCTTTCAATCCATGAAAAATCAGGTGGTAATATTAGTGATAAGGAAGAATATTAATTTTCAAAATCTTATTTCCTCTACTGAATATATTGATTTGAGTTTTAATGATACCGTTTTATTTACATAGTATAATACTCCCTCCAATATGTAATATAAGAGCATAAAATTTAAATGTTTAAGGTCTAGCCTATTTCTACTCTTAATTCTACATGCATTCATGTAATTTATATTTTAATTTAAAATGGGACATTTTGGTTGTGGTTGGAAACTCAGGGTGAAGCCATGTGCTGATACTTCAAACAATGTGGTGACATTCTATTGTAATCACTCATATAAACACAAGTCGTTTTAAAGCCTGTGATTTTGTGAGTATTTCATTTGTTTCTAATGTTTTAATATATTCTATTTCACCTTAGAATAACTTAAATTTTATCAATATCCTAAATAGCGTGGGTATAGGTGACTTTCTAGGATACTGAGGATTCTACATGCAAGAGCTTGCGCTGATCCAACCTTTGATGTATTTCCATTTGGTGCCTGTTAATTATGCAAGAATTCCATATATATATATATATATATATATATATATATATATATATATATATATATATATATATATATATATAGAGTGTGCCAGCTCTTGCTCATATTGGATAATGTGCAACTTGGGTGAATAAAAGTTGAATTATAAAACTAAAACGATGGTTTATGGAATCATCCTGCTGAAACATCGATACAGGATCGTAAGCTTGCACATTTACCCTTTCAATACAGGTAATGTTTATACCTCCTTTTTTTTTTTTTTGCTTTTGCATATTAAATTTCGCCTTTAACAAAATTGTTTCTCTAATTTAATTTTTTATAATGCTAGTTTAGAGCTCTATCAATAAGAGATAATTTGCTCAGTCTTAGTTTCTTAAGATTCAATTTTTGTAATTTTTTTCTCACTAATAACCTTCATTTCATTTAAAGTTAATGAGAGAAAATGTCTCAGCTAGATCTATTTTCCTAAAATTTCATGTTGTCCTTGTTCCATCAGAAAGTTGGGAAGAGAATGACATTAGAGCATTGCTTATGTCTCATTTTTTTTAAAATCATTCCAATAGAAAACTTCAAGTGGCCACAAACTTGTTGATTCAGTAGAAGAAATGGTCAATCCTAATATTTGTTTTAACGTCCTTAGTTGTATTAATCCCTTAAATTGAATCGAAAAGTTTGAATTTGTATTATATGATACTGGCAGGCAGAGGAGTTGATTTCAATTGAAATTGGATTGTAGACTCTGAAAAAGAAGAATGTCAATCATTTTTCTATGAACCCTTATTAACAATTTAATATTTAATTTAATTTTTTGGCATCTTTACCGTCATCCAAATTTTTAAGTTATGAATGGTGGT
The DNA here is from genome assembly GCA_029929735.1 of Mimosa pudica. NCBI lineage: Eukaryota > Viridiplantae > Streptophyta > Magnoliopsida > Fabales > Fabaceae > Mimosa > Mimosa pudica. Next base: position 11,573,462 of record JAKELP010000004.1, on the reverse strand, counting down.
TTTACATCTTGTTGTAAATAGAAGTTTACCTGATTTAAGGTTCTTGTTTTTCATGTTTCTCTTTTTCACTGTCATTACTTGTTTTGACAAAAAAAAATCCTTCAACGCAATGGTATAAAGATACTCAAATACGTGAAATAATTTTTTTAACAAAATAAAACACACAATTTAATTGAATAAATCTCACAAGCTGAAAAACAACAACTTACTTGTAGGGCAAACTTTATTGAATTCTTGCTTAATAATAAGGGGAAATTATAGATAAGGGACAATTGAAATTCAAGATCATTTTAACTAGATAAATAATAGGACTAACTAGTGGAGTAGCGATACTATCTACTCAAAATCTCTTTTCTGCGATTTTAAAATTCAGCTGTCATTTATTTAAGATTTCACCAATTATAATAAGGTGAGGAGATACGTATGTAATCCATTTAGGGCAGTGAATAGAGATGAAGAGGAAGCCTGGGCTCAACCTGGGCTTCAAGAGGGACCTTCTTAGCAATGGAAAGCCCATTAGCCTCATCCATATTCAATTCATGCTCATTCATATTCCCAGCTAGTTTCCACTTGAACCCATGAACCAAATTCGCCAAACTTGACTGAATCACCTTAAGCCCAAGAAGGTAGCCCGGGCACATTCTTCTTCCAGCACCAAATGGCAACAACTCAAAGTCATGACCCTTCACATCAATATCCTTAGTTAGGCCATCAATGAACCTTTCGGGCTCAAACTCATTGGGCTTGGCCCAAAGCGTTGGGTTCCTCCCAATGGCCCATACATTTATAGCCACTTGGGTGCCTTTAGGAATGTCATAGCCATCAATTTTACAGTTCTCTCGGGCTTCCCTTGGAAGTAGTGTTGGTAACACAGGGTGTAGCCTCATTGTTTCTTTAACAATTGCTTTAATGTAAGGCAGGTTGACCAAGTCTTGTTCGTCAACCCATCTGTTTTTGCCTACCACATTGTCTAGTTCTTGTTGTGCTTGCTTCAGGACTTGTGGGTTTTTAAGAAGCTCCGACATGGCCCATTCCACTGTTATAGAAGAACTTTGTGTCCCGCCTATGAGAAGATCCTGAGGCAATATATGTGAGTGTATAAGAAAACATTAGTAAGAAAGATGACCTTGGTTGACAACTCTGACCTTCTAAGCTATCTGCATTGATCAATTACAATAATATATTTGCTCTGCGCACTAAGCTAAAATATAAGCTACCTTCTATATTTCATGATAAATAATTTATATCCTTTCTTCATGCCCACTTGTCTTAATTATTAATTAGGGTTAAAGTGTAAAAATGTCCTTGTAATTGGTACAAATGTGCAAAAATACCCATGTACAATTTTTTGGAGCAAAATTGTCCATCAAATTTCAAAATTGGGGCAAAAGTGTCCATCATAGTTAATTTTTTGACTTTTTCACTAATCATCTTTTATTATGTCATCACTCACCAAAACACGTGAGTGATGAAGCGGTAAAGAATTGTGAGTGAAAAAGTAAAAAAAAAAGTAACGGTGATGACACTTTTGCTCCAGTTTTAAAATTTAATGGGTGGTTTTACTCCAATAAATTTTACATGGGTATTTTTGCGCCTTTGTGACAATTATATGCGAATTTTTATACTTAAGCAATATAAATTAAATTATAAGGCACTTTAGATTTTTTAAAGAAATTAAAAATATAAAATTAATCATTTTTAAATATCTATAATTATCTTTTTCCTCCCAAACTAATTTATCATACTCGTAAATTATATATATCATAATATGTGATATATGTTATAAATTAATGATCTAATTTGTTTATCGAACTTTAAAAAAAAGGGAAAAAGCCGAGTCTGATATTTAATAGGGAAAAATAATTTGAAGTCCGTCACAAGAGACTTAATATTAGAAAAGTTCCATAAACTCTCCAAATTAAAGTAGGGTCCCAAGGGACCTCACTTTAATATATTCTAAATGTGAAAAAACTATTTTGCCCCTCCACCGATTATTGTGTATTACTCTATTAAGAAACGACATGTGTAACAACCCCCTGGGCAAAACATGACAAGTTCATGGGCACATGTAACAATCCCTTGGGCAGGTGTAACAAGTTCACAGCCAATATATAATATTCTAAGTTAATGGGAAGAGATTGACAACTTGCTCTTGGGCAGGTATAACAACCCCCTAGGCAAAAATGACAAGTTAATGGGCACACATAACAACCCCTTAAGCAGGTATAACAAGTTCATGACCAATAATACTATAAGTTAATGAGCAGGGATTGACAACCTCTTGGGCACATGTAACAACCCCCTGGACACAAAATGACAAGTGTATGGGCACACGTAATAACCCCTTGAGACCCTACTTTAATAGGCTGAGGGGTAAAACAATTTTTTCACATTTAGACTATATTTAAGTGAGTCCCTTATGACCCTACTTTAATTTGAATTAGTTTATGGGACTTTTTTATAATTAAATCCCTTGTGGGGGATTTCAAATTAATTTTCCCTATTTGATACGAAGGGGGGTATAAAAATAATATTTTTTAAAATTACATTAGAGTATTAGCTAGACAACTTAGACACACTTCTCCCGCGTTGGGGGAACTCACACACCCACCCCGTTTCAACCTGGTACCTAACCAAATTTTTGTTTGTTTATTGATGACTACATGAACAAAAGAATAGTACAAGTTAATTCTAACCTAGTTGACTTTTTTTTTAGAGATTAAGGTTACGAAATAGGTTATTAAATGATGACATATATGATATATTTTTGGATAATCCATTATTTTATAGGTAAAATAAAATACTTTAAGAAAAAATTAGGTAAATCAATTTATAATTAACTTATTTTTTTTTTTAAGATTTTCTAAAAAAATCAACTAGATTTTATATTTAGTACGGGAGGGAGTAACTAATAAATGGCCTACCTGAGTAATTGCTTTGACATTATGCCTTTGAAGCTGGACCTCAAGAGTTGGATCATCTGCAGCCTGCAAAAGGATATCCACCATATCTTTGCCAACATAATTCATAATCCCTTTTCTTTTCTCATCATGTTCAGTCAACACATGTTCCAAAAACCTCTCAAATATCTTGCTCACATGCTTCATCCTCTTCACATAACCCTGTAAATCCAAAAACCCAAGCCAAGGAATTAAATCCCCAATATTCATAAATCCACCGTTCAGTAACAAAAACTCATCCAGCATCCACTTAAACTCATCCGGGGTCATAACAGCATCATCTGTTCTCTTAACATATGTCTTCCCCAAAACCATGCGACTTATGATGTTAAGATTGAAAACATTAAGGTACTCTTTTAATAATATGGTTTCCCCCGAAGAATTGTGCAGTTGATTTGCCAAAACTCTAATCTCTTCCCTTCTTATATACTCATAAGACTCCAACCTTTTGGGAGAGAAGAGCTCAGTGAAACATAATTTACGAACTTGAGTCAAATAAGGGGAATATGGGGCCCAAAAAATGTTGGAATGATCAAAACTTGTGTACTTTCCGGCGGCGGTTCTTGGCCGTGAGGCGAAGGAGCCGTCGTGAGTTTTGAGAAAGGCTTCGGCCATTTTCACGGAGGAGCCCACGACGATGGCGGTGGAGCCCAGCCGGAGGTGAATGATGGGCCCGTATTTTTGAGATAGAGCATGGAGGGACTTGTGGGGGTGTGGGCCTATGAGATTGAGGTTTCCTATTATGGGCCATGCTCTTGGGCCTGGTGGTAGATTGGGCCTCGACCGCCGGAGGAGACGGCCGACGAAGAGGATGACGATGAGGACGGTGAAGGTTGAGAGCCATGCCTCGGTCAATGGTATTTCCATCTTCTTGGTGGTGGGTTTGTGTTTTTAGAACTAGTGGGAAGTTGCATTGAGCAGGGAGGAGAATAGTTACATAATTTATATAGGGTTTAAGTCCCATATATGTAAATAATGTTCATCCGTGAAGAAAAGGACGTGTACGGAGACTTAACTATTTGTAGTTTTATATGGAAATCAAGGAAGAAAATTACACCACTAAATTATAATATATGTTATATATATAATTAAATTATAAATTAGTTTATAAGTTGAATAAATTATTTTTTAGGAAAAAGATGATTATAAATAATTAATTCTGAATTCTTAAATTTTTGTCATAAAGCCAAAGTGACTATATTTAGGACTGGAGAGATTATATTTCGATTGACTATGCAGTCATATAAGTACACTTAAAATGTTTGTTGCGAGCAATATTGCCATGAAAATTATTGAAAGAGCGTTGTTGAGTGTTAAAATGGTACTCTTTTCATTCTTATACATGTGACATGTTTAAGAGGAGTGTTTGTTCTTACTTCTTAAATATAAAATATTTTTATTTTATGTTTTCAAATTTTCCTTAAATTATTCATATTAGTTCTCTTCATTGATATCTAAATAAGGAGGAATGTGAGGATAAGTGATGATTAAATCTTTTGAAATAATACTTTCAGAGGAGGAAAAGAGTAGCTTAAAAGGTCTGAGCTGGGCGATTGCAAGAATAATGATGATTAAAACCAAAATTATACGCACATATTTTATTGTTCATGGAATTAAAAAATATGAAGTGATACGTGCAGCCAATGAAGTGGAATGGTCTGCAGAATTAGATATATGGAGTTGCATGAGTGTTAAAAATATTAGGATCATATTAAATGAGTTGTATCTTGTAAGTGGTTAGTGACTCTATTGCCTATATAAAGGGTCCTAACCTAAACATTTTAGAGTGTGAGATTTATGAGAGTCTACACCAAGAGAGAGAGTTAACTTGATCTCTCTCCTCATTACCCTAGTGTTAGGGATTTGTTTTGTAAATCCATTTCCTCAATGAGGAGTGGTCATCACCTCTATGAGGGATGTTTTGATCTAGTCCAAGTGGATTAGAATATTGTTGTTGTTTTCATATTCTTCTTCATCATCTATCAATATAAAAATTTGTTTAATTCTTCATCTTATTCTCTTTCCCTATCGATTTGTCAACAATGAAGATCACATCTTATTGAATACTCTAAACTCTAGTACGTGATTCGTGGAATCTAGCATGGGAGGCTGAGATTGAATGATTTTTCCCATCGGTTACTTATGAACAACCTTTTGTCAGTTGTCACTTTTCACTACGAAAGAAGCAGATTAAGGAATATTTGTCTTTTATGGTCAAACACAATGTATCACATGGCCCTTGTTTTCACATAATTCCGAAAGTAGTTTAGGTGATTGACAAAGAAGTACTATCTTATTATGAACAGAAGATTTGTCTTTAGCTTTGTTTTAACGGTTTTTTTAATTATCTGTTGATCCGACGCCTATTTACAACAGACTAATCCGTATTCGAGGAGTAGGAGTGTTGCTCACAGTTTTTTTTTTAATTCTTTTTATATAAAAATGTTTCATTTGTCTTTTATGGCCAAACACAATTTATCACATGGCCCTGGTTTTCACGTAATTCCGAAAGTAGTTTAGGCGATCGACAAAGGAGTACTATCTTTTGAACTGAAGATTTGTCTTTAGCTTTATTTTAACGGTTTTTTAATTATCGTTTGATTCGACGCCTATTTACAACCGACTAATCCGTACTCAAGGAGTAGGAGTGTTGCTCACAGTTTTTTTTAATTCTTTATAAATAAAAATGTTTCATTTGCAAGACACTCGATTAAAATTTGTGCGCTAAAATATACTTTTGTTTCTTCATCTTATATCAAATATTTTTTTAGTATTCTAACTTTAAAAAAATGAGCTTTTGATCATTACTTCGTTTAGTTTTGTTTAACAAAAAATGTTAATACATCAAATCAGAAGCGTACTTTTATGAATACATGTTGATAAAATAGCCAAATTTCAAAATATAAGAATTATTATTCTAAATAATTAAATTTTATACTTATCTTGTTAGCATGTAAGTATAAAATCATAGTTTAATTAAAGTTCAAAAGTCAATACTTTCCGCTGCGCACTTTTCAAAGTTACATAATCAAGAGAAGATTTGAGCTAAAAATAAAAGACAAAATAAAAGTATACTTTAACAAAAATTGTTTATGCAGTGAACTCAAGAAAATATTCTTTTATGGGAGACTAAATTGAAAGTGACTCAAGGAAATATATTGGTTTAACCGTTAATAAACTTTCACTGAATTTTGATTTTTGTTTGTAAACTATAAAATTAGTGGTTTTGGTCCTTGACTTTTTGTCAATTTAGGTTTTAGTTTTTGACTTTGTGTTTTTTTTTGTCAGGCATTGATCCCATGAACTTTGAAAAATGGAAACTCAGGGATCAATAATTATACAAAACACAATTTAGGGACATGTTACCAATTTAAAGTTCAAGATCAAAAATCAAAATCGATTGAAAGTTCAAAAACAAAAACCATCTATTTCAAAATTTCATGATTGAAACCTAAGTTGACTTAAAGTTTAAGGACAAAAGATGGTATCAACCTTTAATTCTTCAAAAAAATATTTTAACTTCACCTTTTTTCAATATATTAACAAAACGTTGTACTTTAGTATGCAACCTTTATGACAAACAATCAGTATAGGCATTAAAAAAGTAATAGTAATGGGTAGGGGTAAATTTGTCTGAAATGTCCTTTTGAAGTGGTTAATTAGTTTAGTGTGTTTTTCTTAAAACACCCATATCATTTTCTCTTATTTTCCCCCCTCATCTCTTATTAGATCATTGTTATAGAAGTATATAGATTATTTAAAAAAGTCTAACGTATACCTCTATTCCCTTATATTTGCATCAAGTTTCAATTCAATCTTTCATGTTTGTAAAGTACACTTTTAGTCTTGTTATAAAAAAAAGTATAATTTTAGTCTTTTTTTGTTTACACCGTTAGTTTTATTTAACGAAAAATTTTAATTTCACAATTTTGAATGGTCAATCTAAGATTAAAATATAAAAAAACATAAATTAAAATATCTTATTGTACTTATTCTTATATTTTTAAAATATGCCGTTTTTTTTTTGCCCCATTTAATTATAAAATAATTTTTGAATTTAAATTAAATAAACGGTGTTAACGAAAAAGGAGGAAAAATGTATTTTTCAAAGATAAAATATTAAATTAAAATTGATGCAAACATAAGGGCAAAAGTATAGCGTAGCCTTTAAAAAAAGGTTAACAGAAACTAAAATTTGATCATATATTTAAGATAAAAATAACTCCCTAATGAATTCTATATTTAGGATTAGAGTGAGTAGCAAAATACACGGTTTTCTTCTGTCAAAATACTGTGAACCATTAAAAAATGACATTAACATTTAACATTCTAATAGTAAAAAATCAAATTTATTATATATAAAAGCTTTCATGATGAAGGAACAAAATAATTCCTCAAACAAAATTTCAGAGATAATTTGCACCTTAATTAACTTCCAAATTATCTCTAAAACCTTTATTATTTACTAATCTTAAATGCATCTTCTTAATTTTTGCAATTGATTCCCTCTGGCTCTAAATATAAGATCCTTTGACTTTTTTGTTGAATTTAATGAAACAAATTAGAGACTAAATTATAACATATGACTCATATAATTAGATTATAGATAAGTTTATATATAGAATAAATTAGTCCATTTTCTGTGTAATTTTGGGCCTAAGCCGATAAAGGAGAAAATTAATTAAAAAGCAGGTTCTGATTCAGCCCGTTCTCTGTGGAATTTTGGGCCAGACCCAAACCCGTTGGGCCCATTTTTATTACCCACTCTAGTCCCCACTAGTCTCTCTTGTAGCAACCTGGATTCATACATATGGTCATGCTTGCTTACAATGGTAAAAAAAAAAAAAAAATCTTCCCTCAAACCAAATAAAGCAATAGGTCGTCCCTCCATCCACCGTCACATTAACTGAGAAATTCCTTTTAAAAAAAAAAGCATCTCAAAAAAGGCCATAAATAAAGTACTTGTAAAATATAACTACCCAAAGAGGGAAACAATAAAAACCTAACAAAGTCGCAAGAGATTCTCTGCCATAACATTAAGCCTGTCTGAGAGGAGGCAGATTCTTCAGAATTATATGCCTCCCAAGCATCCTCATAATGTAAGTCAAATAACAAAAGGCGCGATTCTTATCAAAATGTTTTAACTCTGGACTTCTATAACATCATGCACTAAATATAACATTCTAAATCAAGTACATAATTTTCAAAATCGAGGAGTCAAGTTTATGATTTATCAAATCTCATCAATAAACTCCAACAGATCTTCAACCTCTTGTCTTAAAGCTGTAATTTTCTGCTGATGTGGTGCAATTCGATTTTCAATTTCCCGGCCACCTAACTTTTTCTCATAGCAGTCTACAACAGTTGAGTGTTTGGCCATTAGCCTCTCTTGCAACTCCCTCTCCTTTGCAATCAGTTCCTCGACCTGCAGGCAATACAATAAATTAGATGCCATGAATCAGGCGGGAAAGGATCCGTAAAAAGAAAGCATTCCCAACAAAACCTTAGGTAATATGTGAGCTGCTTGTGGAGAAGACTGCAAAAATGTTAGCAGAGTCTTCAATTCTTTAGATAACTCTTTCAGAGAGCTATCCACTGATTTTCGGGTTGTTTTACAAGCTTGAACATCTCCTGTCCTAGAAAGGTCTCGTAAAGATGCTTCTAGCTTGTCATTTGTTGTCAAGCAACGGTTAACGATGTGACACAGCTGCTGGATACTTGTTTGCACCTGAATAGTGAAATACCAAGCCCAAAATATAAGCACTACACTTTAATGCTACTATCAGATTTCCCAAGGTACGATAAATTCATAATTTGATTACCTCTTCCCACTGGAGCTTTGCTAAATAAGTAGGAGATGACTTAGAGATAGACAAGTCAACATGCGTGTAGACAACACAGGTAACAAATAGAAAGAAGAACCCAGCAATCAACATAAGAGGCTCCCTAAGCATAGAAAGACAGTTGAACTTGTAATAAACCTGCAATGATATTAATGAAATTCAGCAAGCTGTAAGCCTAACGACAATGTATGCACACCATACGTTTAGCTATTCCTTTAACCCGTTATTCAGCTTTGAAATTGCAAGTATATTTGCAGCTACTAAATTTAAGTTTTTTTTTTAATCGCACTCAAATTTGATTGTTCTATTACATGTTAATGTGTTCATCTTTGGCATTCACATGAACTGTCAATTTAATTTAAGATTAGTTTTTTATTTAACCTCCATCCAATAATTACAGTCTTAAAAAACTAAAATGATAAAAAATTTATCATGAGATTCAAATCTGCCCCCCCCCCTCCCGAAAAAGAAAAGGAAAAGGATAAAAAGATACCCTTGCATTTTGGGTATTTCAGCTGCTCAGCTCACTTATACTAAGTACCACTTTAAATTACATAAAAATTGTGCATCAGTAATACCTGAAAATTAACATTATGTTCAGGCACGACGTCGTTTTTCTCCAGCACAACAACAGGCCTACCAGCAATATCCAAGTGGGAAATTTTTGTCTGGAAGTAATCAAATAAAGGGGTTTAAAGACCAAACAGAGGGGATAACTAAATGATGGCATGATATATCGATCTGACAATACCTCCTCCCTTTGTTTCACAGGAAATGGAACAGATGCAGAGATTTCGCTAGAACCCTCAGGCAAAACAACCTGTTATTTAAAATAACCACTCAGACTAATGAAGATTGAGATAATTATTCACGAGGTCCACATGAGCAATGCTTCTAAGATAATATACCACTGTAAGTCATTCTGGGTCACTTAAAAATGAAAAACCATGTGAAGTACCAGATATACACAGTAGTTTTAGAGATGAACACATTACTTAGATAAAAACGAGAAAGGTGCAATAAAATGGAATAAATCAATAAATATGAAGCTTATTGGTTAGATTCATATTCATATCAATGCAATATAATCATAGACCAAGTTAAAATTTCATACATAGAAAAGTGAAAATTCATTTTCTCCCTGCATTACATTCTTGCTAAAAAACTGTTGATCGAATGTGAAATTGTACAATAATAGACTCTACACTGCAAGATCTTTTTTCAACCCAAAAATTGAAATGATATATTCTCAGGATAAAGTCATCATTTACCTTCATGAGGAGATTATCAATCACCAAGTCTTTCATAGGTGAACCAAAAGTGAAATTAAGGGCCCGTTTCCCATCAACCGAAAATAAGAAGTCTTCAAGTGGCAAACCATATCCAATGGTAAAAGTCGTCTTCCAACCGCCAAACATTGGGTATCTAGGTTCAATCTCCAATTCCGTCTAATATTATTAGGAAATAATCAGCACAGAGAAATTATAAAAAACAATTAATAAACAAATAAACAATTAGAATATTCACCTTTTTTGAGTCACCCCATAAACTGGAAGTTGAAATATTGCCAATTTCATCTCTATAGTACACAGAATGAGCTCTTGGTGGCAACCTTGCAACAAGGCGCCTGAAAGCTGATGCACCTCTCACATAAGGCCGGGCCTGATAGTCAAGCCTGAAGCAGAAATTATACATTATTACGTGTCCAAGTAACATAATAACCAGCCAATTCAAAGCCAAAGAAACAAGGTCACCTAGAAAATTCTCCTTTGCTTTGAGCACCACCATGAACAAGATTATAATGCTCTGTAACCTGTATATTGCCCCAGTGGGAAATCTCAACTTCCCGGATTAGCTCTTTGGCAACAGCAAAGGGATGATTACTCTCAAAATGTATGACTATTGGTAAGTATGAGAATGGGGGGAGATTCTCATAAGGTCCATATTTTATTTCAGAACCATGTAGTTTTGTATTTTCTAGTTTTGTATAAGACTCTATTCTTGCATCAGGCAATTTGACACTGAGTGATTGGACCTTGACATCATATGGAGAAAGATACTGGGCACTTTCTTGGAAAAGCAAGAGCTGAATATCAGATTGAGTAATTTTCTCAGGAATTGGTTGCAATGAATGGGTAAAAACAGCCAACACATCCAACAATAAGCTGTCACCTTTCCCAAGCTCCTTGGGTAAAGATACAGAATAAACCGTCAAGGAAGGAGGCATGCCTTCAGGGTGAACAACTTCAACAGGTAAATTCCCCCCAGGAGATGCTTTGGCTTTTCCTTTCCCTCCATTAACTGTCACTGTCAAGTATGCCAAGTGATTTGCCTGATTATCAGGAAAGGTCAACAAAACCTTGGACACAGGATCAGATCCTGTATTCTCCACCTGCAAAAGCATTGAAAAAAAAATCCAGAAGTAAAAGTTGAGAAAACATAAGTGTCAGATTAAACTAATTACATTTCGTAGGTAGTGATTTTCACAGCAGTTTTACTTCCAAACTTAAAGTTTGACTGAAGCCTGATTTTTACAGATAAAGGACAAGACACAATGTTTGTTTATTCAACAAAGTTACCCACTGTGGCTTAGATTGAATTCCTCCCATAAGCTTACTTACCTTCCTTTCTGGCATAGTTTAAGATACTTGTTTGCAACTTAAGTTATTGTGTTTTGAGGGATAGGTACCAATAATATCCAGAAAATCTAGATAGAAACCAAGATACTACATACATAAATGAAAAAAAAATCATAAATTCAATACTAGTATAGAATGGCACCTTTAGCGTTGTGGTGACGCGCACAATCTGTGAGGTCAAGTCAATCTACATACGAGAGGAAAAAATTAGTCATTGACAGATATCAACTATGATCACAAGCTTTAGAATTGCTAAAAGACAATAAATGATTAACAGGAAAAAAAAGTGAAGGACATATTGCACAAAATGAAGACTCAATAAGTCAAATAGCTCATAAAATTGCACCATATGCCTCTAAGATTTTAACTCCAATCTATCATTACTCGATCCACAACTATATGAAAAAAATGCACAGATAAACAATGTTATAAATATAATCAATTGGATCAAACATGATAGTACAAAACAAGTACTGATAAACAGACAAAATACTTCATATATTGATCAAATTCACATTCGCAACATCGAAATCAGGAAAAATAAGCTAGCAAAATTAAAAAAAAAATGCAAACCCTAAATAGGTAATGAGATGGAGAGATTTGAGAAGTGAAAATGACTTACGCGACGGTCGACTTTGGCGAGGATGAGATCGGAGAGTACAGGTAGGGAGAGAGTGAGGAGTGCGAGCAGAAACAGAACAAACGAAGAAGATCTAGCCATTGACAATCTAGCCATTGACATTGCCATTCTCTTCGATTCGATCAGTATCTTATTCTCTCATTCACTATGTGAGTTAGTGTGCCAAGTCGACTCAATGGCTAAATTCTTAACTCTTAACTTCTAAGCCCTATTGAGGTCAAAAAAAAAAAACTCCTAGGCCCTATCTCTATGTCACTGAATTCAATAGTCGGCCACATTTTTTTTTTTGGATAATTAATTAGAGGTCCCTCACAAGAGAGTTAATACTGGAAAAATCCCAAAAGTTGAAAATATTAACGTAGGGTCCCAAGGGACCTCACATTAATATATTTGAAAAGTGAAACCCCTATCCTTAAAATAAATTTTCCTCCTCTCTCACCCACCCCCTCCCCCCTCCAGCCGCCCCCCACCCTCCACCCCCCTCTCCAGCCGCCCCCCACCCCCACCCTCCCCCCTCCAGCAGCCCACCCACCCCTTCCCACTCACGCCCCCACCCCCACCCCCCTCCCACCCACGCCCCCCACCCCCTCCCCCTCACACCCGCCCCCCTCCCACTCACGACCCCCCACCCCCACCCCCTCCCCCTCCCCCTTCCACCCTCCCCCCTCCCACTCACGGCCCCCCTCCCCCTCCCACCCCCTCTCCCTCCCACTCACGCCCCCCACCCCCCTCCCACTCACGGCCCCCCACCCCCCCTCCCACCTCACGCCGCCACCCTCCCCCTCCAACCTCCAGCCGCCCCCCTGCCCCCACCCTCCCCCCTCCAGCCCGCCCCCCCACCCCTACCCTCCTCCCTCCACGCCCCCAACCCCACTCCAGCTCGCGAGGAGGAGTGGGGGTGGGGGGGCGTGGAGGGAGGAGGGTAGGGGTGGGGGGGAGGGCTGGAGGGGGGAGGGTGGGGGCGGGGGGCGGCTGGAGGAGGAGGGTGGCTGCGTGAGGTGGGAGAGGGGGGGGCCGTGAGTGGGAGGGGGGAGGGTGGGAGGGGGAGGGGGTGGGAGGCGTGAGTGGGAGGGGGAGGGGGTGGGTGGAGGGGGGAGGAAAATTTATTTTAAGGATAGGGGCAAAATTGTCTTTTCACTTTTCAAATATATTAATGTGAGGTCCCTTGGGACCCTACATTAATATTTTCAACTTTTGGGATTTTTCCAGTATTAACTCCCTTGTGAGGGACCTCTAATTAATTATCCCATTTTTTTTTATCAGAAATAGTAGACGACATATTGAATTGGGAAAATGACATATAAAGCCTGCACAATTGGGACTTGGACAATTGAGGTGGGTAAATTGTGGAAAGCTTAAGTTGGGTCATTTGAACTTAAAACAAATTACCACATTTGAGGAAAAGACTAAAGTGTCCTTTACTAATCTAATATATTACAACACAACCAAACATGAATCTCACACTAAACAAAAAGAAAAATCACGATGATGAAGTATGTGGTCTATAATAATTCATGATCAAAAGAAAAGCTAATGGTGTCTTTTAGGGTATGAAATAGACAAATTATGTATGTGTATTGTATAATCCTAAAACCTTGTCTGGAATTTATTGGTGGAAGAAGAAGTTCAGGTAGACATAGATGTAATGAAGTAGATGTTCATTCACTGTTGCATTGATTAGGTTTTGGAAATTAAAATGCATGTTTCTATGGTTAAAATGCATGCGACAGTGGTAAATATGCATGTTATTGTGGTTATTCGGCATGTTACAGGGAAGCAAAAACTACTCTCTTCAAGTTTATTTGGTCATGGTGTCTTTTAGGGTATGAAATAGAAAAATTATGTATGTGTATTGTATAACCCTAAAACCTTGTCTGGAATTTATTTGTTTGAGGAGAAGATGGTGGCTAGGGTTTGAGGAGAAGATGATGGCTGCAGAGAGAAGAAGGATGAAGAGTTTTTAATTTTAAGGGCACTTTAGTCTTTTCCCCAAATCTGGTTATTTGTTTTAAGTTCAAACGACCCAACTTAGACTTTCCACAATTTACCCACCTCAATTGTCCAAGTCCCAATTGGGCAGGCTTTATATGTCATTTTCCCTATTGAATTTACATATAAATGTATTTTTGTAAATTTTTTTACTAATTTATTTAACTTATAAACTCATAGTATAACATCTAATACTCCATTGGCTCCTAAATATACGATCTATTTAACTTCTATGGAGAATCCTCAGAAAGTCAAATGGACCTCTTAATTATAACATATTTTATATATTATTAGTCTATTATATAATGTGTTAGCTTATAAGTCAAATAAATTAGTTTATAGAAAATAATTAGGAAAATGAATTTTTAATTATCTTATTCAGTTTTCTTATGATTCTCTGAAAAGTCAACTAGGTTTTATATTTATAACCTGAGGAAATAACTTTTATCTCTCATGTTGAAGAGTTAAATAAGTTAGTCATTGATTTGTTTGAATTTTTTCTTTAAATCAACCTATTTGATTTAATAGCTACTTTATTATGTCTTAAATATAAGACCTATTTATTTGATTTGATTAGATTAAGAAAGTTAGTTAAGTTAGTTTAAACTATATGATATTATTAAAATATACTTACTATCTAACTTTGTTCACATAATCCTTTCATTGTTCATATATATATTTGGGGTAAATTGAGATAAATTAGAAAGAGGTTCTTTTTCAGCAAAATTAGAAAAAGATAAACTCAACTACCCAAACAAGTCATATAGTTAGGAGTGGAGGGGAGAGAGTAAAATACTACCTCCGGTCCTAAATATAGGACCTAATTGACTTTTTTGTGGAGAGATTAAGGTTGCGAAACAAGTTATTAAATGATGACATATTTGATATATTTTTAGATTATCCATTAGTTTATAGGTAAAATATACTAGTTTATGGGAAAAAATTAGGTAAATCAATTTATAATTAACTTATTTTGTTTTTTTAAGGATTTTATAGAAAAAGTCAATTAGGTCTTATATTTAGGACCGGAGGGAGTATAATCTAATGGGTCATACTTACCTCCAGTGCAATAGGACCAGTACAACCAATTCACTACTCATTTGATGACACGTGGACCTAACTCACTAACAGCGTTTAACAACGTCTTCCTCCCACCCTTGTCTCTCTTCCTCTTTCCTTATTTCTCTCTCCACCCTTCTTTAACTGAAAAGCGTAGCTTTCACCCATCCCCAAACGCTGTTAATTGTTCCTACCTTCATCAGCGGCTTCACAACTCGTATCGTCTCCTCCAGATTTCAAAATCAATTACGAGTCGATCGCCCCTGGTTTCCATCCAATATTGTCTCAATATGAAGGATTTTTTTTGAACTGACTCAATATGAAGGATTGAAAACCCATGTTTTTACTTTTATTATTATATGCAGGAGGTATGAAAGCTTGGTCAAAATAAATTTGTGAAGTCAAATCTAATATTCATCATGTAATTCTTGACCAGTTTCGTAATCCATATTTGGGTATTCATGGGGTTGGAGAGCGAGGGAGTAGCTAAGGATGAAGAAGAAGAGCAGCTAAGGGAGAGAAAGGGAATAAAGAAAGATTGTAGTATGTATTAAATATTAATGCATGTGAGAATGAGGGGTGGTGGGCGTTTATAGGGGAAAAGAAGAGAGAGTAGGGGGTGGGGTGGGTGCGTGTGGGAGAGATGAGATGGTGGTGTTAGCTTCTGCAAATTGTGAAACAATGATGGAGAAAGATGGGTAATGGACTAACGGCGTTAAATGAATTGTTTTTTAAGGGGACGTGTGGCATCAAATAAGGAGTGCACTGGTTGAACTGGTTATATTGCACTTGAGGTAAGTTTTTTCCTAATCTAATAACATATCATATATTATAATTAAGTAACTAATTCATTTGCCTTAATTTAACATTTAGTCATACCCTCTGCAATCTTCAAAAAAGAAATAAAGTCACGTAGCCTATATATCAAGGTGATATAAGGTTTAAAATATTAATTGTTTAAAAATAAAAATTAATCACTCCCCTAATTGCATTGATTGTGGGTTAATTTAAAAATACATGAATAACAATCTTTAATTTTTGAATTACCAAGCATCAATCTTAAAATTAAAATTTAAGATAAGATAAATTATAGGTTTTCATTTTTTTTTTTTGCTTTCTTTGGCACATAATTTCCCACTTTCTTAGTCCCTCCTTATGTTGTTACTATTTAAAAACAATAAAGGTATTTTTAGGGAAATATAAAATAGGTAGTAAACATTAGTTATGCATTTTCATATTCCATCAAGTAAAGAGAGTGAGTAGGGGAGTCTAGAGGAATCATGAAGGAGCTTTTGTTCAAGCTTTTCAGGGGTGTGTTAGTAGGGGTTCTGTGATCACGGCAGAGGTTTGGGGAATACTTTGGGCCATGAAGGAAGCTTAGAAACATAATGTTCTTAAATTTATTATAGAATGTGACTGCAGTGAGGCTATCAAACTGATTTATTCTGATGTTTCTATTCGTCCCTGGACTTTGAAGTGTTGAGGGAAGTTAAACTAATGCTTGAAAGAGCATGGGAGGTTGAGTTTTCAATTTGTTCCAGAGATGAGAACGTTGTTGATGACTTGTTGTCTTCATATGCTATGGCTATGCAGATGGATTTCTTGAGTTTGGTGGCACCCTCCAGTATGCATCCGAGAGGCATTACAAGATGATTTGAATTGTATTTCTGATGTACACTTTTTTTTTTCTTGGTGGTTTTGTCTGGGCAATAGGACTAATCAAGTTTAGACTAAGTAACTGTTGCAGCAATTATAGCATTGTGACCGTCAACTATACATGTTCCCCTGTTTCAAATATATACCTCGTGACTTAGAAAATATGGAAATTGGATAAAAAAAACATGCTGAATTGTGAATAAGCTAGACACACAATAGGCCAAAATTTATATGTAATAGATGATGATTAGGTATGAAAAGATAAACACACACAAGGGCCCATTTTTTTAAACCTAAAGTACCTTAAGTGCTTATTAAACTTGGCTAACAAATGAATTGATGCCCACACCAAAAAGAAAAATAAAAATTGGATTTGTCCTTTGAAGTTATTGCAGGACAATAATTGTAAGGGTTACAATTGCCAAGCACTTTCGTGCTTCAAAAGTTAATGGTGTTAAATTGGGATTAGTATCGGCTAAAGAATTACAAACGAGAGATTTGAAGGTATTACATATTGATTGATTATGATATAATGATTTGCATGCTATCACCATACTCCACCATTTCTCTTTTTTTTCTTAAATATGTGAATGTATGTAAATTGAGGTCAAAGCTAGTTTCGCATCCCTATCTATTACTCTATTGGTACTTGCACATCTCACAAGACAAAATTTCTTTAATATATCTGTTTTGTACAACACAGTCATTTACAACAAGTAAATCCAAAGAAGCACAAATCTAATTTGATATAGATTGGAAAATTTGTATTTAGAGATCCACTGAGGTGAATATGGCGGCAGATCCTTCTTGTTGCTCATAACGATGTTGTTGAAAGTGTCGATGTTCTTCAGCAGTTTGCATGAGAGGTGACCGAGGTGTCTCGATAGGATTAGGTCCCAAGTTTTCAGCTGCAGTTTTGCCTTTGGAATTTTTCCTTTTGAGGGCATTCTTGTGCCATTGCTTGAGGGCTTTTGATGTTTGCTCATCAAATATTGACCTCTTCATTGTTGATCCCATTTGTGACACTAGTGCATATAATGGAAGTGTCACGTAGCTGCACACTACTTGAGCTCCTACTCTGCATAACCACACGTGCCCAATTAATTTCTCATCATTTCTTAAAGGGTGGTTTAAAATTTAAAAATATGGTTTCTGTTAAGTGAAACAATAAGAGTGAACTATCAAAGAGAAAAAAATACACACACGAATTTGTTGAAAAAAAGAGAGCTAGCTAGAAATAGATCATATTTTCCAACAAAAAGTTTTTGATTGGTTTAATGTTCTTCCAACATTCAAATCTTAAACTTAACTTAAATCACTTATTTAACAAAAAAATCACACTAATTACTATATACTACATAGTTTATAATGATTTCCCTCGCTTACCCCAAGGCAATTCTGGTTACAACAAGGCGGATGTCCTCGTGAAAGCATGAATTCATTCCAAACTCATACTGCACAGCCAACAAACATCAGTTTTTAGCAGAACACATGTTACAAAATTTTGAAGCTTTACAATACGATGCTTGTAAAATATTTTTCTAAATGAGAATGAAATAAAACAAAAACGAGGAGAAGAGTGATAATGCATAGAGGCGAAAAACAGATGGTTAATATTTATTTCCCCGTCTAGAATTATAGATAATTGACCAAAGGACCTATTTGGTATGAAGGAGGGGAGGGGAGGGAAATTTTCTATGATTTGAATTTATAAAAATCTTTCAGGTCAAAGAAGGTTTATAAAAATATGAAAACTGATGCTAAAAGTTCTAATTTAGGGAGTATATTTATTACACTTTTATTTTATATCTTGTATTTCTTAAAATATCTAACCTCATTTTTTTTTCGATTTTTAAAATTTAACTACAAAATTTACATTTCTCTACACCTTCCTCCCATCCAAATCGCTCGTATCAAACAAGCCCATGTATATATTATGCAAATTACTATATATTGAGCAAGAACAGAGTGAGAAAAAGTTGATTACCCATATCCAGAGCACGTAAGTTAGCTCGAACGCATTCTGGAGATATAAAACCAAATGGTGCATACACACCATATATATGCATCAGTATATAAATGAAGAGAAACACAAAGTAGGCAAGTAAGTAATATTGATATACCTGAAAGAGGACATAATGGATGAGATAAAGAATAAAGGGAGGCCATTCAAACCAAAAGTATCGGTCAGAGACTTGCACTACAGGCATCCCCTGAACAAATTCATGTCTATCTTTTATGTCAAGTGCCATTCGAGTTATAATTGCTTGAAGCTTTGCTCCAACCGTCAATATCACCTTCAAATAATTCCATTATTTATTATTCTGCTCCAATGTAAGATCATACAGGCAGGGTTCTGAACAAACGTACTTACTATCAAAGGAAGACAAGAGACTATGAAAGAAGCATGCCACCCTGAAAAGATGTAATACCATAGCAATTATGAACTAGCTAGTATTTGTACATATATTCCATTAATATGTAAACACACATAGTTATATTTAAATCAATAAGGACAAACCGTGGACATTCACAAGCAAGTAGAACACCACGGAGGCCCAAAGTATTGGACTGTCACGATAGAAAATACAAGCAAGAATTAGAAGAAACTTACAATTACATAATGATTTTTTTTTTGTAAATAACAGAAAACATTCACCTGATTCCCACAACTACTTTGAAGTCGTCTTCTAATGATCTTTTGATGTATTTTTGAAAGTCAAAGTTGCTTCCGGGTTTTAGATGCACCTAAAATAATATGGGTATGCAGAATTTGTTATTTGCAAATTAATAAAACAAGAACATAAAAGTGATATCGATTGGCTATAAATCTGCAAGAGCAATGGGCAGTAAAACTGAAAATTACTAACCGACACAAATCCATGTCGCATGGTCAAGTAGTCCACCTTACGAACAGATCTGAAAAATTGTCGGAAAAAGCATACCTACAACAAAATTGATTATATATAAACGAAATTCAGTGGAATCACAATAACCATTTTATATACATGTATTAAATATAGTGGAAATATATATGTTCTTACAAAATAGAAGGAAACAGGTGTTTTAGTCCAGAAACTATTATGATCCTTCACGAATGACACCTCGTGGGTAAGTCTGAATCTATTTGGATCTGAACTTCCAAAATTCCAAGTAGCTTATTTAAGTAGGTATAAATAACACTCATTGTAAACATATAGTCAAACCGTATTAATATTTTGTACGGCTAAAGAATACTTTTGATCTCTTATGTTTGCATCAAGTTTCAATTTAGTCCTTTATGTTTGGAAAGTACACTTTTAGTCCTTTTTTGTTAACACCGTTAATTTAACCTAACGGAAAATGCTAACTTAACAATTTTAAATGATTCTTTTATAATGAAATTGGACCAAAAATGATAAATTTTGAAAATATAAGAATATTTACACTCAAATATTTTAATTTGAACATTTTTTCAGTATTTAATAATCATTTAAAACTGTTAAGTTAGCATTTTCCGTTAAGTTAAACTACGGTGTTAACAAAAAAGAACTAAAAGTGTACTTTCCAAACATAAAGGACTAAATTGAAACTTGATGCAAACATAAGGGACCAAAAATATACTTTAGTCTATTTTCTATTTTCTACCGTTCATGGCTTCTTGGTCACTCATATGTTCTCGCTCCCATTCCTTCCACCCACGAATCTATAGCATCACAAAGAAATATATAATTGCAATATAACTAAAAAATGACTAAAATGTTGGTTTCAGGAGAGACTATGAAGACCATATGGAAACCTTTAATCTCCCAAGGGTCATGGTTATTGCACTGTAGAACACGTGGAAGACAGCCAAGAAGAAGATAAAAATGTGTAGTTGATGTAAGCCGCTGACGGATATGAGAGGGATGTGCCCCTATTAGATAGCAACAACAACAAAAAAACATTATAAAGGTAGAATTGAATTAAATGAATTGCTTTGAACGTGGTTTTTATACCAAATCGTTAATTTGTTGTGGCACGTCATTTCTTATTTTTCATTCCAATAAAAAGACAAATATGTTCAAGAAAAATTTATATAATAAGAATTTTTGATATAGTCTAGTTCACTATTAATTAAATCTTATATTGAGAACATGATACAAAGACAAGAGTAAATATACAAGAAGCATGTGATATATTACCGGTTCGCAGTCGGCTTGAATATCACCGGACAAAAACCTACGATTAAAGTATAACAACCTGCGATGATGTTCAATACCGCCACCTTCAACAATCTCTTCACCAGTCTCAGTTGACCTTAACTCACAGGGTAGCATTGTATATCCATACTTAGTGGGAATACATATGTTTGCAATGTAGCTTTGACCAAACGTTAACAGTAAAGAAATAAATCCCAAAATCATCAATTCTGCAATTCAGTACACACACAATGAAAAAATATTAATTTGTTGGGAAAAATAAAAAAAGTAAATAACAAATTAAATTAAAACATATAATTTGGTCAAAGCTAGGTACATGCATACCGGCTTTGATTTTTTCCAGAGCTGCTAGCAAAGCTGCTTTCTTCTTTCTTTGAAACACCTGATGAAGATAGCATGAAAATAAATGATGAACATGAAAGGGAAAAAGAATGATATTAAGCATGCAAATGTATGGATATACATTAAATTAATACCACGTACGTGAGCAAATGTATGTATGACTTTCTCCAAGATAATGGAAATGAGAACGATGATGGCACAAACTAAAGAGACAGCCCATGTTGGCGTCTGATCTAATTGCCTCACCGAACCTCCTCCTTCGCCTCCGGACATTTATTATGTTTTTGTTACGTCTTTTGTTGAGATTCAGGAAATCATTATGTTAAGGATATGATTTAATTAACTTCATCACACACTAGTTATAATCTGGGCAATGACGATGAACGACAAAAAATTACAAGCTCTGACATCAGCTTTTTTTCTTTTCCCTTTCCCTTTCCTTTTCCCATCATTTCCATGAATTCAACTCCGAAAATGTATGGTGAGGAACAACTGGCGCTCCTGTTTCCATTTCATCGATCCCCTTCTTTCGATTACTCACACCATGCATTATAATTGTTAGTTACAGTAGTATTAAATATTTTTGGATGTGTACGTACTATGCATAATTGTTATTATAACATTTTTCGACTATTGGACGATTCTTTCTCATCATGACCACTGTATTTTTTGTCTTAATTTAAATTTAAATGATGATTCAGATTTATTTGACATTAAGAAAATAACTCAGATTTATTTTAATGTTCCGAATTCAATTTAATATATATCTTAATGTTTTTAATAGTTTATCATTGTAATGGATATGGAATAAAAATAATGCTAAACTTAATACTAACACTTCTTAAATAATAACTAAATTTATCATTAATAGAGTTGTTAATCCAAAATTTGAAAATTCGGACTATCCTTGTCAAAACTTGGATGAGCTAAATAACGTTATACATTTGATTGAACTTATACGAAAATTTGGTAATCATTATTTGTGGTACTAGGCCACATGTATGGCAATAATTTTTGGAATCAAAGTTAAACTTAATACTGTTTCTTAAATAACTAAATTTATCAATATTTGTTAATTCAAAGTTTTATAGTCCATATCAAAAATTGGATGACCTGATATAATCTGCACTGAGTGAAAACCCTTCACATACTCCCTCCGGTTCTAAATATAAGACTTAATTGACTTTTTTGAAAAATCCTAAAAAAAGCAAAATAAGTTAATTATAAATTGATTTACCTAATTTATTTCCTTAAACTAGTTTATTTTACTTATAAACTAATGGATAATCTAAAAATATATCAAATATGTCATGATTTAATAGACTATTTTGCAACCTTAACCTCTAAAAAAAAGTCATCTAGGTCCTATATTTAGGACCGGAGGTAGTATTTGATTGTGCCAATAAAAGAACTTGGTAATCATTATTTGTGAATTGTGATATTTGGCCACAGGTAGGACGTGGATATTTGGAAATAAAGGTATCATAAAGCGTTGGGCACAAAACTATTTTTTTTCTAGGCTTATAGTTCAACTTCTCACAAAACAATTGATGAATAGTTGTCATTTACAATAGACACGACCCTTTAATCATATACAGTACAAGATAAGATCCAATTACATGTTTACAACAATGGGTTCTCCGTTAGATCCAGTCCATTGGTATAAGTTCGGTAATATTGATGTTGATTGCCTAGATCACGTTTTATTCACTAATGCTTAATGATTAATATGTAAGATATGGAAAAATAAATAAAACGTGTTCACGTCATCATGTGAGTAATCAGTTCTTATTATTCTTATAATTAAATCGAATGATAATTTATTTATTATTTAATTTTTTGCATTCAGAAAAATTTCCCATGTGGCTATTAAACAAAAAATTCCCATAACCACCGTTGACTTTCAAGCTCATGATCAATGCGTGCGTACCCGGTGTGAAGGGAAAATGATGCTGTGAAATGAGAAAGTGGGATTGGATTTGGGGATTTAATATAGGAAGATCTGTCTCTGTTGATGCCTAATAAAGGAAGATAGCTTAGCACCACGAAGTATTACAACTTTGACTTCAATTTTAGTTATATAATCAATAAACTTCACAGAATTTGATTCTAACTATTCTAGATTTTTAAGTACTATTATTTTATGATTAAATATTAAATTTTGTTGGAAACATATACTTTTTTATTAGAAACATGCAAACATTATACATATATTTTTAGAGAATTTAAATTTGTTCACTTTTTCCTTTATTAATCCACTAATATGAACACATATATGGAAATTGGGAGGTTAATTAAATTTAATCAACAGCGGACGACGCACCACTTATTTATCTTATTATTGTGATACATGTCTACTGCTGAACTTAATTTTACATACATTGCACGATTACTGCCTCAGCTCGCATAAAAAATCACACATGAAAAAGGCCTTTTTATTAATTTTTATTTTTATTCTTTCCTTGTTGCTAAGAACTTAAGCCTGTAATGGATGGCTGATATTAAGAGATAGTTGCGTCTTATCATTAAACCTTAAAGGCTGTACCCCACAATCACTTTCGACAATCACAGTCTTCTTTGTCAAGAAAGTTCACATTTTATGGCTAATGCCCTAAAGCCAAAGTATGCTTACTCAAAAGTTCATATCTCAAAAGTTCATATTAAATGCTAACTCAAATTTTTTGTGTCCCATTGAAGTGCTGTGGTCAAAGTAATATAAATAGACCAACGTTACATTTCTTGACCTCTAGTTTTATTGATCGTTTCTTAGACCTCAACTTTAAAACCATTCAGATCAATGGTTGGTATGTAATGTAAGCATGTTTTTACATGATGTAACTTATGAAAATGAACACGTTGACACCTCAAAGATTAAGAATCGGGAAGAGTCAGAAATAAATATATTCAAAATTATTGTTTCAATTTGGCATTTATTGTACCTTGAACAATACAACGTGTGAGTAAGTGTTCAAACACATATTTGCATTTCCTGAATGTGAGATTTGTGTGGAAATAGACTAGAGGAAGGGTTGGATCCTATTTGATGTGTAATGGAATCAGGTTAATTATACCAGATCATTTTGGGATCTAAAACTGAACTCAACAGATGTTTGACTTGCTTCTGTTTGTAACCTCTTTAGCTGCCTTTCTGGTACATCTTCTTCTGGTGATCTGTGGGATTCAACCCTCTTTCTACCACTGCCACTGGACCGTTCTTTCTTCTCGTCGATCAGCGAAATAAATCTTCGTACATGTCCTGAAACTGACCTTCCATTGGGAGTATCTGGTTGAAGAGGAGGGGAAGAATGGCGTAATTGCAGCATAATCTGCAAAAAATATATTGAAAGAGCAACAATGCAAGCAATGCCACATATAACAAAAAGACCCCAGAAGCTTTTAAAGCGAAGCCGATCAGAATCGATTTCAGTGTCATCTGTACTGCAGGATCTTCCTACAAGCCACTTATCATAAATCCGCTGCAGCTCACCACTTTCAGAAAGTTGTAAAACTGCAGTGGACAAGTCAGTGGCCAGCGGCGAGTCCCGTGGAAATGCCTACAAATACGCGACACAACACCAATAATTAGATGTTTAACCATATTAGACATAAAATTCATTATAATGAACCAAAACCAAAAATAGAATGCTGCATATAAGTGTCATTTGAGGGTGATGGTGTCACCAGCCTAGTCATTTAAGACCTTTGAAAGACATAAAGAGTTTAGTTACAAATGCATGCAACAAATTGTAGTTTTCATGCGGATTTGTGAATGAAATCATTAACAACTCAGGATTATTAGTAAGTCAGATGTATAACTACTAACTAGAGGTATTAGAAAATCCAGATAGTGACTGAAAGCATGAATATAGTTTACATGTTTTATCTAAGAAGATACTCACAAATCCCCAGCCGCTTCTGGTGAACTCCTGACCTACTATTCTGAAGCTGCATTGAGTTGACAAGAAAATTTCAACATAAGGTCGCTCGTCGACTATAGCAGCAACACCGCCATTGTTGGGGCCAAGCTGGAGAGCCTTGGCGTATTCTTCGGGAGATCCAAGGGGAACAAGCCTGGATGGGGATATGCCAATATCGTCAACCAAATATTGTGCTGTGAATGAACCAACTTGATACCCTATAGGTTCATTACCAGCTTTCAAGCTGTCTATTCCATTAATATTAGAAGATAGTTGCTGTACTGTGAGGATTGATGTTAAACTTGCTGTGTAGCTGGAGTTGATTATCAAAACCACAAATAGCCATATGATTACCACTATGCGACCAAGAGTACTCATAGTATTCTCTCCTGCAGAAGAAATGGAGTCAAATTGAATAAAACTGATTCATTAGGCCCTTCCATGAAAGAAAGTAACTAGACTAACACTTACTGTGGGCAAAGAATAGAGTTGACAAGCTAAACCTGCAGATGCATCAGAGAACAAATTAGATTATCCAGTTCAAGCCTGTAAGATAATGAATCAACAGCCTTACTACAATTCCCTCATACCACACATCAGAAAATTATGGCATGTCAAATCCCTGGCAACTAGAATGTTTACCTCCTTGCATTTTAATCCAGAGTGTTAAAGCCATGACAACCCCTTAAACTATAAGAGTCAAATATATGCCTGCCTATTATGGTATAAAAAATGTGCATGCCTATTTGATATACATGAACAAAGCTGAAGTCATATCCTATTAAAATCTTCATTCACGGATATATATTTTATTAAAATAAAAAACTCTTGGTTATGCTAGCAAAAAAAACACAAGATTACATCATAAAGAACTGACCATAAAATGGTTATAATTTGCTGTCTAGGCGTACCCCTGAACTCATCATTTATTCTATGCTCCAGAACCCATACAACTATCCCAACGAAAAAGAAGAAACAAGTGGTGACGATCCACATTAAAGGAGTAAATGGCCGCAGAAAAGACCATCCGCCAGAGTTTACTTTCTTAAAAGGCGCCACCACGACAAGTCCAGATTCTGCATATGGCTGTGTAAAATCTACAACCTTTGTCCGGTTTGTGACAATGGCAATATCACCAACAGCACCATCAAAGTCCTGTACAAAGAAAATGAAAGTATTAGACAATTGAATAAAAAGGCATAAAAATTTAGCACAAGTGATCAAACAAAGCTGTGATGAAGTACAACTAATTACCCCTGTGGTGATCAACCTGACAAGTTCATCATAGTGTGGGTTTTGACTGCCATTTCCATACGGGACAAATCGATATGGAACGGCGTAAGGCAACAAGTTTACAGCTGCTGTGAATATATCAATGCAGAAACCTTTAAACATATCAGTTCCTTTAACAGGTGACACGAACTGACGGAAACTGAACCGCATAGGCACAGCAATTCTCAACTGCTTTCCATTATTCGGAAAGACCCATCCTCGGGGTTTCGCCAGTGTTTCTCCAGGCCATATCACAGCATGAAGTTGCTGATTTGCACTAGAGCGATTAGGAGGCTTGGCATACAATGTCTCAGGAGGTATAACAGACAGACCAGAATAGTTTGACCAATAACCAACCTGACGAATCCCAGTTCCCACCACATTGATAATATCATAAGCAGGACGAACAAGAGATCTATCCGAATCAAATTTTACAGGACCAGTTAAACCAACAAAGTTGCTTTGCAAAATGTTATTCAACAGAAGCGTGCCATTGTCAAACAAGCTCATTGCCTCAAGGTTAAGACTACCTTGGTCAGCATCATGTATCCTAGAATCATTAGAAAATGATATAACCCCTCCCTGGTTAAAGAATGCATCAATAGCATATGCAAGCAGCCAAACAGTATCATATGCATGAAGACCATAAGAATGTAACCCCAAAGAACCTCCAGTTAACTTATTCCACCTAGACACAAATTCCTTTTTCCTATCCGAATCGGGACTATGTTGGCGTAAAACAAGAACCCCTTGAAGAACACTCATAGTATCTGAAGGTAGAGAAGTAGAATCCAAAACATTAGACAACCAATCTGAGGCTATCCAGACATAACCATTCCCAGTCATCCCAAGATACTGAGCAACATTAAAAACCATTAATCCTGAATCAGGATTCACATGAAGAACAATGACCCTAGACTGCATTAAAGCCACCTTAACAAGCAAATCAGTGATCTCACTCTTGTCAACACCAGCTCCTGATCTAATTCCTGCCTTATAAGATATCCTACAACGTCTAGCTGATAATTGATCATCCAAAGCTGCCACCCCATTTCTTCCATAATCATCATCTATAAAAATAGCTATCACCTCTTTCCAACCATAATAGTCAACAATCTCAGCAACAGCAGCCATTTGATACAAATCACTCATAGTAGTTCTCACAAAAAAAGGAAACTGTAAATTAGTTAAGGTGGGGTCCGTAGCTGCAAATGACAACAAAGGGACTTGAAGTTCATTTGCAACATGAGATATTATATGTGCAACAACAGAAGATTGTGGTCCAATGATTGCTACCACATCAGTCTCCATAAACTGCAAAGCTGCAATTTTTAACATAAACTTAACACTAAAAATGTGAAACAAATCAACAGCATGGAAAAAAAAAGATTTTTTTTACCTTGAACCATGCCCAAAAAACCACTGCAGTTGGAATTTTGTTCAGTGAGGACAAGTTTAGTGTTTGGGAGAACACTAGCATTGGCGTTGACATCTTTGACAGCTTCTTCTAATGCTATTTTAGAGACTTTTCCGATGGTGGAATCAAAGGTGAAGAGGGAGCCAATATGAACAGAGGCTGGTCTTGAGGATTTAGCAGAGGAGGCAGGTGGGGTCACTGTGAGAAGTACGAGGAGGCAAGAAAAAGAGGTGAGGATGTTCATGGTGAAGTGGAGAGTTGAGGAAGAAGATTATGTGGGTGTTATATTATTATATGTGGGAGCATCTGAAAGTGAGAGATGAAGGATGGAAGAAGCAGAGGAAGCTTTCAAAAATGAAAAGGTGGAAGAATCACGTGGCAACATATTCAAGTGTACATATTCAAGTCAATGAGCCATCTTCAATTAGCTCCAGTCTTAAGTATAAGATCTAGATAACTTTTTTTGAAAGATTAAAGTTGCGAAATAGGTTATTAAATCATGACATATTTGATATCTTTTAGATATCAAATATGTACACTTGAATATACTACCTCCCCCACTTATATTATATAATAACTTATTTTTTGCGTTTTTTAGGATTTTTCAAAAAAGTTATCTAGGTCCTATATTTAGGACCGGAGGGAGTATAAAAGAAAAGAAACCATCCCTAATCTCCTTCATTGCTGATCTTCTGCTTCAGTATGTCCTGTAAATATAGAATATAAGTGGGGGAGGTGATTAACTATTAAGAAAACTAGTCTCTAAAATAAAAGATCCATTTATATTTTTTCTCTAGGAGTATCAATTATTTTTATTAATATTCTTCGATAATAAACGGGACAATTTTTGACAAAATAAAAAAACGGGACAATTGCATCTATTTTCCGGATAAGAGACTTAATTCAAAAGAGGTTCCAAGGAGTTGTTAGTGATTACCATTAAAAAGTGGTAACAACTCTTTGGTATATTTGGGACATATGTGCAATTGTCTCATAATAAATAAACAAAATATGGATGATATGAATAATAGCACACAGGTTGTTTAGGTAATTTAACTTCGATCTTCTTCACTTTTTTTGTGAAATTTAAGGAAGTAAATTAGATGGCTAAATTTTGACATTAGCCTCATATAATTAGAATATATGTCAGTTTATAAATAGAATAATTTTTTTAAAAAAATATAATTATGGACAATTTAAAATGATTGATTTACATCTTTAATTTCTATAAAAAAAGTTAAAGATAATTTATAATTAGGACCGGAAGGAATATCATTCTATTTTAACTAATTCAATTAACATGTTTGATATAGTTTAACGTAGAAAATAAGTCTTATATTTAGGAGAGTGGACCACAATTTTTCCACTAGATTGTTTGGACAAAACCTATACATGGTCTCATCTACAACAAGTAAGCATGCAACACGTGAACATTTTTATCCTACTAAACACCCTGTTAAAATTAGCGAACGGGGGAAGAAAACGTTTATCTCCCATTTCTATTTTCTTTCTTTTTGGCCAAATTTCTATTTTCTTTCTTGATATTGTTTGTTAGTCAAGATAAAATAAATAAATTTATAAATCAGGTAGTTTGATGAAATTACAAGCAAGTTGGGATACGGAACCTAAAAATTCCTCTTATCATAAAAGTAATAACAATAATGCAGTGTGACTAGAAAAACAAATGCATCTGTTTTTGCCATGTCATTAGTCACAACTGACATTGGTTCAAGAGGGGATAATTTTCTTTTAATTTATATGATTAATTAATTGAAAAGATTAAATAGGTATAAAGTATTGGTAGTGCTGAGTTCTCTGCAGAATAAATAATCTTTTAATTTGCAGCTTTGGTTGCGAATAAACACTTTATGGTTTATGTGCTTTAGTTTGGCTCTCAAAGGCTGATTAGATGAAGAAAAGAATTTTCACAGGTGGAAACTTTTCTTTTGTATATTTTTTTTGAGCCAAAGCATCAAGTTTCTTATGTTCGAAGGATATAATTATTTTTTTAAAAAAATAAGAAATCCGATCACAATAATAAATATAAAATAAAAAATTCGATTTAATTTTTTGTTTTTATTATTAATCTATTTAAACTTTAAATAAGACTACATCTGTGTGTCATAAGTATTTCTATCTGCAGTATTACAAGTTATTAAAATAAAGGAAATAACATATATATAAATGATAAATAAATTGAAATTACTCTTTATTACCAAAGAAGTAAACATAAGCCCTTTTATAAAAAATAATTATTTCCAGTGTATTTATTTGTAACTTACATATAAAAAACATGTAAGAATAGAGGACGAAGGACGTGGTCGCTTTCCAGTTTCTACAGCCACCATAAGAAATAAAAGGTAATGAAATTATTCGGGCATCCTTTTCTGATGATTTTGCATTTTTGGCAGCTTTCGTCTTCCGCGACATGTGTCACGGACTTGGTTTTAATACCAATTTGTCACGTGCGGCACTAGCAAACTTCTCGCTCTAGAATGCTAGTCAGCCTTACTCTTAACTTTCAAAAGAAGTTAAGTAATATGAAGGAACTTTGATTTACAAGGAAAGCAACTTTCTATTAATTTCTCTCAAAGGTCTTTACAAAGTTCTCTAACTTTGGTTCGTTGAAAATGAGAGGTGGTGAGGCCTATTTATACTAATTCCACCTCCTCAATGGACGGCTAAGATCTATTTGATCTAACGGTTACAATTGATTCTCTAGAATATTCTACCAATCTCTCTAACTATTTACAATATTCTAAACTATTTTAGAATATTCCTGAATACTCCAGGATTCTCCATAAAGCTCTACAAGCTTCCACAGAGTTCCAGAAGCTTCCAGGATCTTCCAGATGCTTCCACTTTTTTCTAGAAAATTCTAGAAGATTCCAGAGTGTTCTAGAGCATTCTAGAATGTTCCAGAATGATCTAGACTGTTCCGGATTATTCCGGATTGTTCTGGACATCTCCGGAAATTTATTATTTTAGTAATTTTACTTTAATTATGAGTGGTTCGTGACATTCTCCCTCACTCAATATGGCGACGTCCTCGGCGCATCTCTCCGGTATGCCTCGATCAAGTCCTTGTAATCCCATAATGTAAGTTCATGTTCCCAGCTTGCCTCACTGTCGGGAGCTCCTTTCCACTTGACTAAATACTCCACATAACTTGGATGACTCCCGCGTCGTGGGATTACTCGGTGTGCCAAAATTTCTTCAACTTCACGTTCTGGTACAGTAGTGATGGCAGTTGGCGCTCTCTTTGACTCGCCTCTACTTGGATCATCCTCATCCTCGTGGAATGGCTTTAAGAGACTCACATGAAAAACAGGATGCATCTCCAAGTGTGAAGGCAAGGTTAAGCGGTAGGCTAGCTTACCAATTCGTTTCTCAATTGGAAACGGTCCCTCGTAACGCCTTACTAGCCCTTTATGAACTTTGGCAAACCGCTGACTCTGATGGGGAAGGAGTTTCACCATGACCAGGTCTCCTTCCTCAAATTCAAGATGCCTTCTCTTCGCATCGGCCCACTTCTTCATCTTCTTTGCTGCCTTGACCAAGTAAGCTTTCGCCAAGTCAGACTTCTCATGCCACCCTTTGGCAAACTTGAATGCGGCAGGACTTGGGCCTTGATAACCAACGGCTAGAGTATGTGGGGTTAATGGCTGTTGTCCGGTAGTTAACTCAAATGGACTCGACCCCGTAGACTCGCTCTTTTGCAAGTTGTAGGAGAACTGAGCGATGTCTAGATACTTAGCCCAATCTTGTTGACTGGCACTCACATAGTGCCTCAAGTAGAGCTCCAATAGTGCATTCACCCTCTCCGTCTGACCATCTGTCTGTGGGTGAAAACTTGTTGAAAAGTTGAGCTCAGATCCCATGATCTTAAAGAGCTTCATCCAAAATCTTCCCGTGAAGCGAGTGTCCCTGTCACTCACTATAGTCTTCGGAATGCCCCAATACTTCACCACATACTTGAAAAATAATCGTGCAGCATCCTCGGCAGAGAACTTAGTTTGCACGGGAATGAATACTCCGTACTTACTAAATCTGTCCACCACGACCATAATGTTGCTGCATCCCTCGGATTTCGGCAAACAAGTGATGAAGTCCATGGAAATACTCTCCCATGGTCTCTCCGGAATTGGTAGTGGTTCAAGCAAACCAGCCGTGGGGCGTTGCTCTATCTTGTCTTGTTGGCACACAAGACAAGTCTTCACATATAGTTCCACATCGTCCAGCATCTGGGGCCAATAGTATGCTCGCTCAATGAGTGCCAAAGTTCGCCTAACTCCTGGGTGACCAGCCCACCTTGAGTCGTGGCACTCCTTAATGATCTCCTTCCTTAAGCCTTGCCACTTAGGCACATATACTCGATTTCCCTTGGTGATGAGCATCCCATCCTCAAGCCAAAACCGGCGCGTCCTCCCTTGACTTGCCAATTCCATCAAACTTTTGGCTTGTGAGTCTTGCTCAAGTCCCTCCTTAAGACGTTCTACCATAGGAAAATTTGGGCTTGTGATGGCAGCAAGTTCGGCCTTTCTACTCAACGCATCGGCCACAACATTGCCTTTCCCTGGCTTATACTCCATCACAAAGTCAAACTCGGCTAAGAAAGCTTGCCACCTTATCTGCTTTGGTGTAAGCTTCTTTTGCTTAAGGAAGTAGCTCGTGGCAACATTATCAGTCTTCACCACGAACTTGGTTCCCAACAAGTAATGCCTCCAAACTCTCAAGCAATGGACCACGGCCGTCATCTCCTTTTCCTGGACCGTGTACCTTCGTTCCACATCATTTAGCTTACGACTCTCGTAAGCTACTGGATGACCCTCTTGCATTAGGACTCCTCCTAAGGCAAAGTCCGAAGCATCAGTCTGCACCTCATATGGTTTGGTGTGGTCGGGCAAGGCCAACACCGGCTCCTGGATCACGGCCTCCTTAAGATTCTCAAAGGCTTGTTGACAACCCTTGTCCCAATTCCAAGCCTTGTTCTTCTTCAATAAATTGGTGAGGGGTGTGGCTAATGAAGAGTAACCTCGTATGAACTTCCGATAATAGTTAGCCAAACCAAGGAAAGAACGAAGTTCGGTTACCTTCTTTGGCGGTTCCCACTCTTGTATAGCTCGTACCTTAGACCCATCCATTCGTAGTTTTCCTTCTCCCACAATGTGCCCAAGGAAGGTGACTTCTCGTTGAGCAAAGGCACACTTCTCCTTCTTGACATATAGCTCATTCTCTCTTAACACTTGGAAGACTTGCCTCAAGTGTTGGACATGATCCTCCAATGTATTGCTATATATGACAATGTCATCCAAGTACACCACCACGAACTTGTCCAAGAAGGGTTGTAGGACTCGGTTCATGAGAGTGCAAAAGGTAGCTGGAGCATTTGTGAGTCCAAAGGGCATAACCAGAAATTCAAAAGAACCGTACCTCGTCACACATGTGGTCTTCGGTTCATCCCCTTCGGCTATCCTTACTTGATAGTACCCTGATCTTAGATCCAACTTAGAGAACCATCGAGCTTGACCAAGCTGATCAAAGAGATCTGCAATGAGTGGAATCGGGTACTTGTTTTTCACAGTGATCTTGTTAAGCGCCCGATAGTCAATGCACAATCGAAGCGACCCATCATGCTTCTTCTGAAACAATACAGGCGCTCCATAGGGTGCTTTTGATGGACGTATGTATCCCATGTCCACCAACTCCTTCAACTGCCTCCTTAACTCCTCAAGTTCCGGAGGCGCCATGCGGTATGGCACTGCCGCTGGCGGGGTTGCACCAGGTACCAACTCGATCTTGTGATCCACCTCCCTCTTAGGTGGTAACTTCTTAGGCAACTCGGGTGGCATCACATCCTTGAACTCTTCAAGGACACGTTCAATGCTCCTAGGAGCATCTTCCATGGCCGGGGCATCTACCTCCTCCTTCAAGGCTGCGAGGTAGGTCGGCTGCTTCTTTGAGATTCCCTTGGAAAGCTGCATAGATGAAATCTGATTCTCTTGAAGTCGGGCTTCACGCTCTAGAGGTACTAGACGCATGTTGCCTTCCTCCAAGATGCACATAGTGTTTGCAAAAGGGATGGGAACTGCCTTAACTTTGTCGATGAACTCCATACCTAAAACAATTGGATGGTCATCCATGGTGACTACTGAGAAGTCCATGAGACCGCTCCAATCTCCTAGGTTCACCTTCACTTCTCTTGCAACTCCAAAGGTGGCCTTCGGCTCCGAGTTGACAGCCTTAAGCCATCCTTGCTTCTTCTCATAAGGGATCCCCATCTTCTTTGCCTCTTCTACTCGCAGAAAATTGTTGGAAGCTCCCGTGTCCACAAGTGCTTTCACGGTACTTCCTCCAATCTTAGTCTCCACAAACAAGCGCCCCTTTTCTCCGAATTTGGGCACCTCAACTTTAGCCTTGATGGCGTTAAGAAGTTGTAAGGATCCCACCCTCCTTTCTTCTTGCTCTTGCTCCTCTCTCTCAATTAGGGCAGAGAGCTTGGCCTTCTTTGGGCAATCCCTTGCCCTATGTGGTCCTTCGCAAAGGAAACACTTAAGTGGTGGGTGTTCCCCACTCTTGTACTCCTTAGCACCCTTGGGCTTATAGTTTGATTCCTTGCCTCGGTGGTACTCTCCTCCACTCTTTCCTTTGCCGCTCTTATCTTTTGGCTTAGACTTCTCCGGCTTCTTGAATTCGATAAGAGACTCGGCAATGGAAATAGCGGTGGTTAAATCTTGAGCACCCCGTCTTTGTATCTCCAACTTAGCCCAAGTTTGTAAACCATCCATAAAAGTAAAGAAAGCTTCTTTATCAGGATAGTCAGGGATTTCGAGAAGTACCTCTGTGAATTCCTTCACGTAGTCCCGGATGCCTCCCTTATGTTGAAGACGCCTTAGCTTTGCTCTAGCTTCTTCTTCAACATTGTTTGGATAGAACTGCCTCTTGAGTTCTCTCTTGAAATCATCCCATGTACTCATGGTGCATGTGCCCTTCTCAATATCCCCTTGTCTCCTCCTCCACCATACCATTGCGATGTCCTCGAGGTAGAGACTTGCCATATCTATCTTCAAGGCGTCATCATTGATGATGAGCGCCCTAAAGTGTTGCTCCATACTCCACAGGAAATTATCAAGTTCCTTCGCGTTCCTTGATCCTTTAAAGGATTTGGGTCGTGGAACATCAACCCTAGAGGGAGTAGTCCTTACCTCAGACGTTGATGGAACATCATGTGCAAGTGCCTTCTTGCACAACGCGAGCTCCTCCTTGACCTCACTGAGTTCCACACGAAGCGAAGAAACTTCAGCCCTATGAGACTCCTCCATGGAATCTACCCGATCCTGACATTGGGCGAGTACTTTGTTGATGGCGGTTAGCACCTCCTCACGGAACTCCTCCATGTTCCGTCCAACCTCCTCAAACCTTTCCTCCCCATCAACTATGGCCAACTCCACCTTGGCTAGCCGTGTCTCGAATCCTTCCATGGGTTCCCTCGAACGAGATCTCTGGCTCTTTTGTTTCTTCTCGACTACCTTCTCCACCTGAGAAGTGTTGCTCCCGGTTTCCATTTCCCTCTTTGTTCCAACGAACCTTTAACCTTGCGCTCTGATACCAACTGTCACGGACTTGGTTTTAATACCAATTTGTCACGTGCGGCACTAGCAAACTTCTCGCTCTAGAATGCTAGTCAGCCTTACTCTTAACTTTCAAAAGAAGTTAAGTAATATGAAGGAACTTTGATTTACAAGGAAAGGAACTTTCTATTAATTTCTCTCAAAGGTCTTTACAAAGTTCTCTAACTTTGGTTCGTTGAAAATGAGAGGTGGTGAGGCCTATTTATACTAATTCCACCTCCTCAATGGACGGCTAAGATCTATTTGATCTAACGGTTACAATTGATTCTCTAGAATATTCTACCAATCTCTCTAACTATTTACAATATTCTAAACTATTTTAGAATATTCCTGAATACTCCAGGATTCTCCATAAAGCTCTACAAGCTTCCACAGAGTTCCAGAAGCTTCCAGGATCTTCCAGATGCTTCCACTTTTTTCTAGAAAATTCTAGAAGATTCCAGAATGTTCTAGAGCATTCTAGAATGTTCCAGAATGATCTAGACTGTTCCGGATTATTCCGGATTGTTCTGGACATCTCCGGAAATTTATTATTTTAGTAATTTTACTTTAATTATGAGTGGTTCGTGACACATGTCTTTGATCAATTAATCATGATATCATATAGTATCTCCACAACATGGAAAAGAAGAATAAAATCAAAAATAAAAAACGGTGCAATTTGCAAAATGAAACAATTTTTTTTTTGGCCAACTTGCAAATGAAACAAATACTCATTGGTTACCAACTCCATCAGTGCATCATAATATTCTTTTCTTTTCTCAGCGAAATTTATGACCACATGGAGAAGATCATAATAAGTCGATAACATCATATATCTGAAAGCTACAAACGCAGCAGCATCAAAGACAAATAGCAACTCAGTTAAAGAAAAAGACAACTAGCAACCGAAAGACTATCACAATACAGGCCTTAAAAGACCAAAAATACAACACACACACACACGCATTAGTCATAACTCATAAGTGATTACTCTATACCATTGAAAAAAAAATACTCCCTCCGGTCCTAAATATAAGACCTAATTGACTTTTTCTAAAAAATCCTTAAAAAAGAAAAATAAGTTAATTATAAATTGATTTACCTAATTTTTTTCCTTAAACTAGTTTATTTTACCTATAAACTAATGGATAATCTAAAAATATATCAAATATGTCATCATTCAATAAGCTATTTCGCAACCTTAATCTCTCCAAAAAAAATCAATTAGGTCCTATATTTAGGACCGGAAGTAGTAGTATTTATGTAGTGCCCGACGGAAAGTTAATGTTAAAAATA
The DNA here is from genome assembly GCA_029929735.1 of Mimosa pudica. Taxonomy (NCBI): domain Eukaryota; kingdom Viridiplantae; phylum Streptophyta; class Magnoliopsida; order Fabales; family Fabaceae; genus Mimosa; species Mimosa pudica. Next base: position 11,536,638 of record JAKELP010000004.1, on the reverse strand, counting down.
CAATATGTACTCTTTATTTTGATAAGATCACTATTATAAGATATTTTTATTATTTTAGATTTTAGAAATTTCAAAATTGATACCAAGATTATTAAGTTCTAATTGATAAACATTTTTCGCAGTAAAGAAAAGAAGGATAAATGAGCAATTTTTTATTTTGTGAAAGACCAAATATTAAGAAGAATGTACAATAGAAGCTAGATCAACTGTAAAACTTTGCATCTATAATTCAAAATTTTCAAGAACATTATTAACTTTAATAGGAGTATTTACAATTATTAATACTATTTCCCCCATAATATATTATCATTTCTCCATCACAACAATTACCAGGCTTGTTGGACGCTCTACTATCCACACAGGCTAACAAAATTGTACTGGATTGAAGCCCAACCAACACTCTCTGGCCCACTCACCGCCAAGATTTACTTTGGGCTATCTATAATTAGACCCATTATCACTATAAAATACTCCATCGGTCCTAAATATAAGACTTAATTGACTTTTTTGAAAAATCCTAAAAAAGAAAAATAAGTTAATTATAAATTGATTTACCTAATTTTTTCCCTTAAACTAGTTTATTTTACTTGTAAACTAATGGATAATCTAAAAATATATCAAATATGTCATGATTTAATAGACTATTTTGCAACTTTAACCTCTCCAAAAAAAAGTCATCTAGGTACCGGAGGTAGTAATTAACAAGCATGAATGTTTCATACTTCATGAAATTCAAGAAATGAACTGCAATTTATCCATGTGACTTTTTTGCTGAGAAAAGTTGGTTCATTTGATAAAGAGTTGACTCAGCTAAAAATAGGGTTGTGAATTCAAATAAAATTGATTAAAAATCTTGTAAGTGGGATATCTGTAAATAACTTTTATAAAGGAATGTCTTGACTTTGTTTCCCTCAAAATTTAACTCAATAAATAATGCAACATTTTTATAATTTTATTGATATAGTGATATTGATTAACAACACCAATATAAAAAATCAACAGCTACATTAAGATTTAGGCAAGAGATTTAATATCAAATAAGTTCAAATGGCTTGTTAATATCTAATCTTTTATTTAGTACTCTAGTATAATTTACCCCATAAGAGAAAATAAGATCAAGTCTTATTTCCAGCTCAATTTGCATTTAAAAGGGAAAATAAAAAAAAAATCACTTGAATTTCTGACTTTCGCAAAAAGATTTTGATTATTTAAGTAATTATCTTGAATTTTTGACTAAATGAGTCATCACATTTATTATTCAAAATAATCTAAAAATTTTGGAGAATGAAATGAAATTCTTTTAAATTTCGACTATTGGATTAAACAATTTTAACTAAATGAAAATGATCTGAGTGCTTAACATAAGCTTATGTAATTTAAGAAATCAAGTGTCTTTTTCTTAATTTATCCTAAAAATGTGAGATTAATAGTGTGGATGTGTGGGTTAATGATACATAAATTTATTTGAGCGCATGTGTTGTGTGTGTGAAGGAACGCACTCAATCATCAAATCAATCATATCTACCTCTGGAGTCAGGAATCAGAATCCGAGGCCTTTGTCTTAAACGCAAAACCCCCAGGAGCCACAAGAGCCGTCGATCCAGACGCCAAGCCATCCAACGGCCAGGACACACGCACACCACCCGCATGAACATTGACCCTCCACGTGTCAAACAATGAGTGGAGAATCAGAGATGTACAACCGCATCCTCTAATCCATCGTCCAATCTTGTCTTTCCAACAGCTTTTTGCGTCTCTCTCTCATCCAACAACAACATAAGTACATAACACATAAAACATAAACATCCTCTTTAGCTTTTCTTCCATTTCTATTTCACATATATATATTTCCTTAACAAAAGCTAAGCATAACAACACTTATCTCCTTCCTTCATCTCTATCTTGTGAGATTTTCTCTCTAATTTTAGCAACTTATATACAATACTGTTCTTTTTTTCTTTTACCTGATTGTTACATTAAATTGTCTGAGGTTAGGTTAGGTTAGGTTTCGTTTCATCCCATGTTAGTTTTCCCACGATCGATCTAGCTTTTCACGTACTTGGAATTGGAATTTCCGTCACATCCTTTCTCTTTTCTTAATTTTAATCCTTCCTTTACGTCCTCCAATTCTTGATTTTTCCTCTCCTGCTTATTTATTATCCCCAATTTGATGCTAATCATTGAATTGAGTTGGCACTTGACACCAAAAATTAGGCCTTTTTAAGGGGTAAAGCCAGAAATTTGTGATTTTTTTGTTGTGATCATATTATTTGGAAGCAAAGGGGTTAGTTTTTGGAGGGTGAAATTTTAGTTTGGTGTGTGGGATGTGGAAAGGTGCAATTTTTTTTTGAGTTGTGAATAGTGAATTGATGGTTTCGATGAGAATATGGCTGCGGGAATGGATTTTTCTCCGCCTTTTGCCATATTAGAAGGTGCTCAAGGTAGTTATAGTAACAAAGGCAATGCTTGCATCATGGAGGATGAGAAATCAAATGATTTGAACAAAGTGAAACAGACCACAACTGGTAGACCCCCAAGGAATCTTTCCCTTTTGAGACATAGCATCAGCTCTATTAGGTTGCAAGCTGCCACAGATTTGGTAAGTTCATTATCTTTGGTATGTTGATCTTTTATTTCTTTTCTTGCTGGTTATGATTTTCAGCGAAATTTGTAGCTTGTTTGTGTTTACTGTGGTTGAATTTGGTGGTGCAAGTTGTCTAATTTATCTGTTCTTGCTTTGTTTGTTAGAGTTCTGATTCAGAGGTTGTTGGGAGTAAATCGTCTTCTGACGAGAAGGCGGAATATCAACCTATTTATCGGTCAGGAAGTTGTGCTGAAATTGGACCTAAACAGTACATGGAAGATGAACACATCTGTGTTGATAATCTTATTGAGCAACTAGGTTCAGTGTCAGAAATTCCTTCTCATGGAGCTTTCTATGGGGTTAGTTTTTATTCGTGATTTACTTCATTTAAGCTAGCCATTGAATGATCAAATGGATTGGAGTGTGGATATGCTCAAGTGATCGAGTTTGTATAACAGGCTATTGTTTCATGTCTAATTCTGAATGTTCACTTGGACAGTTTACAGATTTCTATTTATTGTTTAGGTGTTTGATGGTCATGGTGGGACTGATGCAGCTACATATATAAGAAATAACATCCTCAAATTTATTGTTGAAGATCCTCATTTTCCAACTTACCTAGAGAAGGCAATTAAAAGTGCCTTTCTGAAAGCTGATTATGCATTTGCAGATGTTAGTTCGCTTGACATCTCTTCTGGCACCACTGCTTTAACTGCGTTTTTATTTGGGAGGTAATTGAGGTTTAACTCTTGTTATTTATTTAGCTTAGATACTGATGTAGTTGATGGAGACTCATGAAAGAAGCTTACAGCTAGCTAATAAAGCTATGATTTTTGACAGGAGCCTGATAGTTGCGAATGCCGGGGATTGTCGAGCCGTGCTAGGGAGGCGAGGGAGAGCAGTAGAGATGTCAAAAGACCACAAACCAAATATCAGCTCAGAAAGGATAAGGATTGAGAAACTTGGTGGAGTGGTGTATGATGGATACCTGAATGGTCAACTATCTGTTGCACGTGCCTTAGGAGACTGGCACATGAAGGGTCCAAAGGGTTCTGCTTGCCCTTTAAGTGCTGAGCCAGAGTTGCAGGAAGTCCTCTTGACCGAGGACGATGAGTTCTTGATTATGGGATGTGATGGCCTCTGGGATGTTATGAGCAATCAATGTGCTGTGACCATGGCAAGGAGAGAGTTGATGCTGCATAATGATCCAGAAAGGTGCTCAAGAGAGCTTGTCAGAGAAGCTCTTAAGCGTAACACTTGTGATAATTTAACTGTCATAGTAGTGTGTTTCTCCCCAGATCCTCCTCCTCGGATTGAGCCGCCTCCTTCTCGAGTTAGGCGGAGTATTTCATTGGAAGGGCTCAATTTACTCAAGGGTGTATTAGATAGTAATCCATGAACACTTCAATTATTATTCATGTCACTGATCATCATCTGCTGCTGCTGCAGCACCCTTTGGCTACATTTCAGCAGAATGTTCTTTTAATTTGATATTTACTAAGTCTTGTACATGTTGGATATCCTTTTTTTAATGATAGTATGCCTTCTACTCTGTTACTTCCCATTTGCAATTGCCTTCTTCCTATCACTCAGAATGAACAACGCTTTCCACTGAAAAGTAGAAGGCAATACTGGCTGAGAATTCACGGGATGAGTTGCTCAGGAATAAGAAGGCTATCAGTCGAATTAATGGTGATGCAATCCGTTTATCAAATAACTTTTACCGCCTACCTAAAAGTTATTCAAGGTCACTTTAAATTTACATAGTACCCAAATTGGTCCTTGAGAATTGTGATATCTGGATATTAACAACCATTAGACGAGAAACATTCATATTTTTCAATGCTTAGCAATGCATAAACTCAAAAGGTTTGTTCTTCCAAGTATGCCGTTGATCCCAAAATCAAAGATACAATATGTCCAGAAATGTAAGTATGAACCAGACATTAACTTAAGTATGAAAATCAGAGTTGGATCTGTGAAGAAAATGAAAACTAAGTGGTCAGTTTAATTGCAACTTGACCGGACATTAACTTAAGTATGTTTCTGTGAAATCTAATTGTGGAACGGCAAGTTTTCCACTGATTCAAATCCAGGGTTTTAGAGCTCTCCATCATCTCCATCAACGAACTCAGCCTGATGTGAGGCACTGCATCACAGGAGGAAAATAATCCAAAGCCACAGTTATGCTAAGGCTTACCCAATCATTCAAATTAAGGGTTTTTAACTCTTAAAAAATGCAATAATTCTCAAAACACAATTAACAGTTTTTTATAAGAATTAACAGTTTTGCAATGCAAGCAAGAAGCAAACTTCTATGCGTTCACAACCTACAATCAATTAATGGAACCAACACAGGAAGATTATCTCACAGTAGTACGTGCACCAAGGTGCATTCTGAATCTAATGCTGTGATCTTAAATTACAGGAAAACAATTCTCAATTCAGTATATAAAATTTATCTCCCCACCAATGCCATGATCCAGCTTAATAAAATGACGTTCTATCATTGTCACTTAAATTACCTTATATGACTGCAGTGCTTGCTCAAATCTTCACAAAGAACCTTGCTAACATCTCCCACTTTGACAGATCCTTCCTTTATCAATTCGGCCAACTGCAAGACTTGATGTGGTTGGACACAACTCATCTTAGCTCATTAACATATGATGGCCATGAAAAGATAACCATTTTAACTAAATGTATTAAAGTTTACCTCATCTTCTGTCTGTTCCAGTAATCTGGTCACAGCACACAAAATTAGCATACACGGGCAATATGAAAAAAATTAATTGTTTCAAATGTTGGAGCCCACAGGCACCGCATAATACAAAGAACCCCTAGTCATAAAAAACCAGAAGAATTAAATTTTGAAACTAGTTATGACCCACTTTCCGCAATAAGAAGATATATCTTTGGAATATGCCCGAGCTTCTTGTTTATCTGTCATGAGATGAACAGTTAAAATTGTTCAGAAAACTATAAAAATTGATGAAACATCCAAATTATTCAGATGCTAGAGCTCTGGGAACAAAGAGTGAAACATAAAGAAAAAGAAGAATATTGAAGTCTTCAGCACCGGAAGCAGATATTTGAAATTTTGCACTAGGCATTTCAATAATGGTAGAATAAAAATTAAAATCTTTCACACGCAATAGGCTATATAGGGTGAAACTTTGAAACTCAGAACTAGACATTTTAATTAATTCAAAAATTAACGCGCCAATGTCTGAACAACACAACATTGTTATAGTTTTTAGTAAGAAAGGAAATAGACTGCCTTAATTGATTATCGTAGTATATATTCCTCTCCCCTATGAGATAAATGTTGAAGTAATATGGAACTCATTTCTACTTAGATACAAGCACAGGAAAACTATATCTCTTGCCATCTTTCATAATATTACAATCTATTATTTCTTTTGAGCATTACAAAGCAAATAAGTACTCAAACGAAGAGGACTATTTTTTTTTTTTTTTTGCGGAAAAAGCACTCAGTATCTGGCCTCTTTGAGAATCGACTAGTCTAGAGTTACCCCCGAGATTAAGGGGACTTCCCAGGGATCGAGCTCACACACCTTTGGCAAATGGCGGGGAAGGCACTTTACCAACCCACTTCAAACCATCTGAGCAACGCCCTGTAGGCAGAGGATTAATTATGTTCATAACAAGAGTTTATGCTGAACTACTGCATTCAGTCTATTCCACCAAACTTTCATATATCTATATTATGAAAAAAGACCCATCAACCTATAGCTCTCATCATATGAACAGAAGCACAGAAGAAACAACTGCAATAAATTTTATCCCATCTTTTCAAAATTATAGTAGAATAAATTGCTTGAGAGCATACTTGTTATGTTATCCCAGTTTTGAACTTTGAACCACTCATATTTATTTGAATCCATCTGCAAAAATAAAAGTAGAAAGTTAGCAATACTTTAATATGGTAATACGCTGGTTATGTAATAAGAATTCTACTAATCAATGTATTATTATTGTTACATAATATACCCATTCCAGAACATTTAAATAAGTACTAAATAAGACTTCTATTGATCAGAGGCAGAAGGAAAAACAAAAGTATTCAAATGTGGCATTGCCAATTCTGCTATTGCTCCGCATGTATTTCAGATTAATAACTAGAAACTATTACAATACGAGTATTATATTTAATATGTAATGAGAATAGGAAAGCTAACAAAATAAATCAAATTATACATTACAAGAAATTATAAAAATGAACACATAAAAAAACAGATTCTCCTATTGTAAGGTTGGGGGGGAACTGGACAGTGAGTTGGTGATTTAATAACTACCTTCTTCAATGTGTAATCTTGCATCTTTTCGCAAAGCTCATCAAGGAGTTCAACCACCCTTAGCTCACTAACTCTGTCATATCAAAGAGATGCACCGTTATTAGCCTTTAAACACTACCCTGAACCAAGATTATTAAAAGCTTTTCTTTTTTAACTTAAAGTGGTCAACATACACAGATGTAATGTAATTACAAGTTTGAAGAAATCACCAATAGTTTCAGATGTCAAAGTGAATACTGAAATGAAAAGATATGGAGCCTTGAGTATGCAATTCTTTACATATCAAACATAACTCGATTTGAAACTGTGCAGTCAATATCAAAGTTGAGACAATGACTATGTCAAAACCTGAAACCAAGCCATACCTGTAATCAATAACTTTTCCTACACGCTGGCCCTTGGAGTCTAACCGGTGCCTCATATCTAAATGATTCCGAGGTCTTTCCTATATGATTACAATGTCAATGTTAGCATCACTAATGAATAGTGCCAATCCTAGCTCTCAAAGTTATGCTCCCTCTGTTCATAAATATATATAGTGCCTAATCAAGGAGGCTTAAATATAAGAAATGTTATTAGTTTTTTTCCTCACATTTTCTCTAAATTAAAGGAGCGTGGTTACACATTATAATAACATGATTGTGATTGTGACTAACATCTTAATCCAATCAAATTAGATAATTAGATAAATAGTTTATATAGTATTTAGGACTTACATTAGAAAGTCCACGCTCAAGCTCCTCCTGCAAAGTATAAAAGCATAGGGAGAAATTTTCAGATCTAATTGTAAAAAGCGAGTCTTCAAATGCGTTAGCCTGGAATGCAGAGAAATTGAAACGAAGATTTGAAGTGAAGAAGAAAAAAGTTACCGCCACAGCTTTACAGGCGAGACATTTGTCGTCGATGCTATGAGCTAACGGTGAGAGTGCTATGAAGATGAAGAATGCGAAGAGATGATACATTCTCATTCTCATTCTCATTCGCATCACCTTCTTCGTCTTCCCTTCGCCGCCTCCTTGATCCTTTCTGCCAATTTATTTGCTTATTATTGTTATTTTGGGAAGCTCATGTGAATGTATCATCATATTTTACATGAGAATAAAATGAGATAAAATGAAAAATAAAATTGCCTTACATTTAAACTACGCTTATGTTTTGCGTTAGAGGTAGTGATAAATGTAAAAGGTACACATTTGACATATACTACTAGTATTTGTTTTGAGTTGAATTATTTGGTATACTATTTGTAAGTAATGTCATTTAAATTTTTCAGAGGGAAAATATTAATCTTCTAATATAAAGTTATACTGTTGATGAGTTTCCTTGCCAATAATTCTTAGTAAGTTTACATAATTATTATAATAACTCTACAATATAAAGAAGTTTTAAATTGAATAGCACAACAATCAAGATAGCTTAAAAATCCAATGAACTTATTTATAGATATGTTTTCCTTGTTTGTTTACAATGATAACTATATTTTTATTTCTAAAATACTTTTTAAATGCGTAATTGAAAACTCAAAATATAATAACAAGCTATTGTAACTTCAAATGTTAGGAGAAAAAAGTTATTCTATTTTTCCGGATTAGTCATTAGTGCCAAATAAAACAGAGAATATAGTGCTATCTGCTATGCACACTTAATACAAGTTTATGGGCATTGTTACATCAAGTCCTTAACCCTTGAACAGTCTAAACTAAAAAAATTGCAATTAAAGCTTGGTATGCTCCTGACTTTCAACCCAGTAGTAAACATCAATGGCAATATTTTTAATTAGTCTATACCAGTGTTTCCCCCAAAATCCCACATCCCCTCGTGCATCACCCGAAAAAATAGAGAAATAATTTGTCTTTAAAATAATACATGCCATACAATACAAACGTTCATCTTAACTTCTAGCTATACACACAAAAATTTGGCTACCATGCACAACCAACTCAATAAAAACAACAAAGAAACGCAAGATGAAATGGCATGCTAGAATGCACTCCAACCATCAGAATCTTTCTTTGGTGAATGAGTTTCTGAAGAAACCTTAAATGGGCCAGAGGAGCCGAATGGATCAGAATCATCAAAAGAGAATGCACTGTGACCAAAATCCTTGGTGCTACTTATTGAATCAAACCTGGCATGTCCATCACGACTAAAACCAAAGTCTTTGCTGCTATTGATGGAATCAAACCGTGTCAGCCTCTCAGGATTATACCCAAAATCCCTACTGCTATTAACAGAATCAAACCTAGTGAACTTGTCTTGACTGTAGTCGAAGTCTCGGCTGGTACTCATGGAATCAAATCTTGCAAACCCCTCTGGTTGTGGAGAATATCCGCCGTCATGGACGCTGAAAGAATCAAACCTTGACATGTCAAAGAAATGATCTCCTGCCTCGCTATACCTTGGAGAATTGCTAAACCTTGGAGAATTGCTGAACCTAGGAGAATTGCCGAACTTGGAAAGTGGAGTTGCTGGCACAGATTCATCAAAAGTAAATGTGCTCTTTGTCTGAAATGGGCCGTCAGTATATGAAGATCCTGTCCTGACTGGGTTTATGCCAAACTCACCCGATTTAAAGAAATCACTCTGCTTATCGAAGTCAGAGTCCTGCAAAATATAAATCAAACAATGATTCTCTATTAGTTTAACATCCATCATGACTTCAGTCCAATGTGCCCAGGATTTTGATGTGGCAGAGATATGTATCACCAAAAATTTAAAGCAACTTGATCATTAATAGTCGAATTTAAAAAAGTCTTCGTAATAACGCTTCAGAAGCCAAATGCATAGGGATTTCGTTGAACAATAAATACTACTTGATGTACTTCAAGATGCAAAGACTTTGGTTAAGTGAATAACTAAACTCTCGGGCCATTAAAAAAATCCTGATTTCTATCCATGTAAGATACATATTGTTGAGAAAAATTGATTAAGCAAAACAGCAAAATAAGGGAAGGGCAAACATGTTATTGAAACATTAAAGTACAGGGAGCTTATTTCTCAACCATTTAAGAGGGCAACTTATAAAATTTTTCTAAAAATCTCAACACCTCGTATCAAGATTGATCCATCCTCACTTCTCAGGCTAATTTAAATTGCGAAGAAATTTTATTTGTAAAAATGCAGCACCTAAAAAACAATATAATAGCAATATCTGTTAAAAAATAGTGTATTTCAGGCTTACCTTTGCATTGAAACCCCATACTGAATCCACATCATCATTGTTGTCAAAGGCGCCCCATGTCGAATCATCAAAGTTTCTGTTGTCCACAAAACAGGATGGAAAAAGAAATAAATAACCTCTTTTAAGATGGTCCTCAGCCGACCACCCCCTAATGACCCAAAAGGAGGAGGGAGATTTCAAAGAAAATAAGAATAGAGAATTACCTGTGTGACTCAGTATCTGCTTCAGAGCCTTTTCCAAAATGAACGTTTGAGAATTCTTGAGTAGGGCTCCCTGAAATAGTCCTTCCAGTGGGACTATCGTGAGAGCTTCTTGCTAAATCATCTTCGCTGTGTGAATATGCAGATTCATTCTCATGAGCATAATCACCATTGACAGCAGAGTTTCTTTTTCTTTCATCCACATGCACAGATGAACCATGAACTGAGTCATCATCATAAAAATCTTGTTCTTCATGAACAAATCCAGGTTTGGGTTTTGAACCAACACTCTTCGCTTCAAAAGTGAAATCGTTGGCAAATCCTACAATTAGATAAAACAACTATTAACAGAAATTATTTGATGAGAAAAAAGGGTTGCTGGAAAGTTTGAACAAACAATGCAAACCTTCATCTTCAAACTTATCCCAATCTTCATCCCACTGAGCTGCTCCCTCTGGAACTCCAGGTTGCCAACCTTATGGTTCATTAGGTTCAAAATGATGGGGGAGAAAATTCAATCAGAATCATAAAACAAGGTGATTATGTCAATTAGTTACAGTTTAAACAGTCATCCATGACAACAGCTGGCAATACTCTCCCCAGTTCCACTGAAGAGAAGCTACATACAGTATAATATTGTGATCAAATATGCATACTAGATAGCAATACATTTTCCTCGGCCAATTCTCTTACAACAAACTGTGACCAATAATTCTATTCACAACAATTTTGGTTATTCAGAACCAATTTTCCCTCCCCTCCCCTCAAACACAGCCTTACACAACAAGTTAAAGATAAGATTAAGAATAATTGTGTCAGATAAAGAGAAAAAGTATGGCGAGAAAGATATAATCTGAACAGGCGACAAAAGTGAGTGCTTCATTTGTCATTAACCAATTGAGTAAACATGTAGAGAGAGGAAATGATCATTGATAGAAAGATCATATGAGAGAATAAATTTACCAGTAGGAAGTTCAACCATTGCGATGGACTTCACTTCTATCCCATGTTTCTTGCATCGTTCAGTTAAAACTCTCATTAACTCCCCCAAATCTGATTGTACGCGATCAGCTCGAACCTAAAGAAGTAGCTAAACATCAGTAAGGAAAAAATAGAGACATAAATCTTATGATAAAGATGAAATTTCACCTGAAGAATGCCATCTGAACTGCCACCTTGTTCCATTTTGATAATTGCTTGCTGCAACTCTGTCTTCCTTTCCTAAAGGTATGGTAACCAGCGTTTAAGTGATGTGTGGAAATAAACAATTCATCATCGTAACAGCTAAGTCATTATGCCCCCTGCTTGTTCTCAGTCAATTTGAGATTAACTTGGTCTAGTCAACAAATTCAAGGTGCCCCGTTAAAATTAGATCAGAATAACATTTCGAGTTATTCTCCTCACACAGGCATGTAGCTTTGGATTATTCTTGGAAAAAGACCAACACAAAAGCTCATTAACTAAATGATGAAGCATACAAGCACCTATCCTTGCGGCAAATATTTGAGATATGGGCAAACTGTTTCAAGTTAAACAATAACTATCCAGCAACAGTTACCGCAAAAATATTAATCTTGCTTTTACCTGTATATCGCGAAATTTAGCCTCTTCAATAGTCATTTTAGATGCTATTTCTGCTACTTGTTTGTATTTTTCTTCATATTTCTTGGATAATGACTCTGCCTGCAGTAAAACATCAAAAATCAGAATATGAGCCTACTACTTTAAAATCTTACACATTATAATTATAATTAAAAGAAAAGGAAAATACCTCGCGCTTATCTGCAGATGCTCTTTCTGTGATCTCATTTAATCGATTGTCACATCTGCTTTTATATAGAACCTGATATTCAAAGTATCCAAAAGTAAATAAATAAACAAAGTGATTGCACCAATCAAAAGATGCTGCTGATCGCCAAGTACAAGTACAAACTATACAAGATCACCTTCAATGAACTAGCTTAGATCTCTGATATTGGCACATGTGGGGTAAAAATATAGATTAAAAAATTGCTATCAAGCCCTCGCCTATAGCTATAGATTGAAAGCAAGAATTTTTCTGAGAAACATCAGAGATCTAAGCAAAAAACAACCCTAAATAAGGCATATTAATAGCATTTTCCAGATCACTTTCACCCAACAGATTATTCTGAATTGAATAGTGAAAAGTTCTCCATGATCCATATAGAACCATGAAAGGAAATGGTACCCATAAAGCAGAATTCTGACAAAAGCAAAAACAATGTATATTTGCTGCAGAACAAAAAGGACATATGCAGGGAGAGTTGTACAAGCAATAGTAGGCCATTGTTGGAGTTTATAAGTCCTTATTAAGATATCAATTTCAATTGTAAAGTCTTCCTGAAGAATGCGATTTCAAGCAATGCAATTTAGTTAGAGTCCAGATTCATTCAGAATTAAATATCTAGTCCTAGTTGAAATGGGCTCCTCTTACTCCTCCATGCTACCGTATTTTTCATATATTCACACCAATTTCACGGCATAAGTCCCATAAAATCCTAAAGTATAGCCATTACAATCCACAAATTTTATTCCGCTTAAACGCAATTTCAATGCTTAAATGCTTTCAGCTTCAGTTTCATAACTAATTATGGTGTTCCCTAAAAGTTATCTAGTCTTCCTAACCACAAATTAATCGGAGACCGTAAAATCCTTACTCGAATCTCAAATCCAGCAAGATATCATCATCTCCTAATATAATCCAAAAACCAAATGTCTAACACAGTAAAATTGTGCAAGCAAAATTACAAGTTTTATGTTCCAGTAATTCTTCTACAGCACATGAGAGCAGAGGGATCATTGATGAAGTAATTTTTAGCCTATCCCAGCTAGCATGCAGCTACAACTTTATGCAGAGGAAAGTTTGCCTTGAAACAGACCACCAGTTTGGCCTTGACAGCCACTTCATTAAGTAAAAATTCATAGCACATTATACAGATTAAGTGTTAAGAATGCCATATCATAAAAGAAATAGTAAAGAAACTACTAACCAATTCCTGCATTTTGTCACGGTAGAAAGCAATCTTCTCTTTAGAATCCAGGATTACATTCTCAGTAACTTCATCCTACAGAAACAAGAGTCATAGATATACATATGTACGCATACAAATGAATACACATGCCAAAAAAAACTCGCAACAGATGAAAAACACCAGTTATATATTGAACAAACTCAAAACAAATCTCCGAACATGGTTTGCACTTGTGGTAGCAACAGAATTCAGGTGGCTTAAGTATATTCAAATTCCATAACTTTTTTTTCTTTTTCATTTTCTCCATTAACAATGCTAAGGTTAACGTTGTAAATTGATTAAAAAATAAGAAAGCAGAAAGCAAAGGAAAAAACCTTTTTCACTCCAGCTGTTGCCTCATTAGGCTTTGAGTTTACTTTATCCTGCTTCCCACTATCAGTTAGGTTCAAAAAGGAGTCATCCAAAACAGGTGCACCAGACTTTTGTTGATTCGGTTGCTTTGCGTCATCATTAATTCTGGAAGGAGCTCCTGGAACTGGTGATGCTGCAACTGCTGATGGTGCCACTGGCCGGGCACCTGGCATCCCTGGTTGTTGCTGGAAACCTTGTCACAAATAAATAGCAAAAGAGAAATTCAAGAAATTGATCATAAGATAAAGATAAGTAAAAGAAATTCAAGGGAGTTATTGTAAGAAATACCTGAACCAGTACCCCAAGCCGCATTTCCATATGCCATTTTTGGATGGCCTGTCATAGACAGTAACGCCTCATCATATAATACATTATTTGGAAGAGAAGGTGGCAGAGAGCGACCTTCCCTATATCGCTCCATCAAATAGAGAGCATAGCAAAACTCCCTTAAAGAAAGCATACTATCATTATCCTGATCAGATAAGTCCCACACTTTCTTTAAGACATCTGCAAAGGTAAAATAGGCATTACATATCAGAGGAATTTAAAAAACAATAATACATCTGAGAAACCTGTCCAACAGAAGTTCCATATTACATAAACATAAACAGAAACAGATAGAACAAAAACAACTTATAAGCCTTAGGCACCAATCATAAACAACTGATAAATAAAACCCCCATCTAAATAGCGCAACATTTTGTTCGAGAAGACTTTGATTTCTATCGGTGGACAGTCAATTGAACTTCTTCAACGAGGTTAACATTCAAGACAATTAATATTGGGCATATCTTTGGTTGCCACCATCAATTGGAAGACATATATACAGCCAAGTATTTTTCTTCTTAGCTACAGTAAATTAAGCGCCAGTTATGTTATTATTTACCGATTCATTAAACCAAATAAGAAAAAATCTATCTATAAGGAAGAAAAAGTGTTTACCTATAGGTAATCTCCAACTTAAAAATAGACTACGGGCCTGCTCCCCGGTGATTTTTCCATCCCTGTCGGTGTCTACTTCCATAAACACCTTTGTATACTTCTGTACATCAGAAGGTTTCATTTTGGGCCAAGAAACCTGTGAATTGTCAGAACTAACATTTCCAAGTCCAACAGGTGTTCCCGATGACGTGAGTGTGGAAGCTGCTGCAGGAATCTGTTGATTTGGGTTTGCTGAAGGTTGCACGCGTTGAAACTGACCATTCATAATTTGGGGTGAATCAAGTGCGCTCTGCTTACTAGCAGGTGGGGCACCACTGGAAACTGGAACAATGGCTGATGATGTAGGAACACTGCTAGCAGAGTAGCTCTGCCGGGTAGGTTCTTGTTTTGGTGTGGATGTAACAGCAGAGAATAAATCATTACCAAAAGCTGGATTAGATGAGAAGCCATTCCCAGATACAGATAATGCATTATTGTTATTACTTGCTGTCTGGGAAACTATTGAGACTGGAGCTTGTGAAGTTGCTGCAGGTAAGGGCATCGATGGAGATAACCCACCAGGCCTCATTGTAATTCCACCAGGCCTTGCATTATTCCAATTATTCACCATGCTTGGGTTTGATAGATTTTGACCAGCCATGTTTACCCCTCTAGAAAGATCCGGACCAGCCAAACCTTGTTGTGGACGCGCAACACCACCAGCAGGCATGGGTTGAGGTGGTCTCATTGTCATACTTTGCTGGGAAGGAGCATACATCTGGTTCGGCATAGGAGCCGACAACCCTTGTCCCGCATACGAATAACCCTGAGATGTCAAAGGTCTGCTAGCAACTGCCTGCGGTCCAGAAGCAACAGCCATAGCATTCGGCTGCGGTTGAGGTACAGCATTAAGATTAATCTGAGGTGCAGGGATTTTAGCCGCAGCAGGGCCATATAACGCAGCCTGAACAATATCCGGCTTTAAATCGCGCTTACTCTGCGCTACTGTAACTAACTTTAGAGCATTAAAAAACTCTTGCCGCCCAAGAAATCCAGTTTTAGCTTGATCAGCATACATCCATATCTGTAGCCCACATAACAAATCTCACTCACATATCAACCACACCAATAAACACCATCTCAAAATCAAGTCTTCAATCAATAATAACTCTTCCAATAAAACAGAAATATAACAAAAACAGGACAACGCTCTAACACTAAAATGCACATAGCATACCTATATTTAACCCTATGGACAGAAACATGAAATATAACAAAAAGATAATTAACTCAAAATTGAAATTAAAGAGAGTAATTTTGACCTGGGCAAGGACTTGTTTGGGCAAATTGGATCCTTGAAAGAAAGAGACAGCTTCAGCACCACTGATTCTTCCATCACCATCTAAATCTGCTCTTCTAAAATATGCCTCAAACTGATCCATATTAGGCCTTGCCATCTTAAAATAATATCAACAGATAATCTTCGCAATCTCTCAGATTAGATCGTAATGTAACCACAGGTTTTAAAGTCGATCCGATTTGAAAAATTGAGGAATGAATATGTGTGAATTTGGGGATTATAAAGTATGAGGATGTAAAGAAAGCGTGATGATGTAAAGCGATTTTTGATTCAGATGTGGGATGGATTATTGGATTGGATGTCGTCGTCTCGGCTCTTGAACCGACCGGAAGGAACGAAATGAAGTGAATAAACGGACATCGAATACAAATGCAATTACCAATTGCAATTATTTAACAAGGTCGTTAATGATGTCATTATTTATCTAATCCTTTTATTACAGTGTTTGGAGTTTGGACCAGAGAAAATAAAATTCTTTTGCAGTGCTGTTTCCCATTTCTGATATTGATTTCACTGAAAATTAGTCTAGTCAGGTGTTTGCTGTTTAATTAAATTTAATGCATTTTGTGTGTAGCAAATACTCTACTAATTTCAAACATTTATTGTATGCATTTATTAACCAATGAACATTTTTCATGTGAGCTTTTGAAATTTACAATGAATTCATTTATAATTTTCCCCACCTTAGTTATGCTTTATTGGAGATATATCTTATAGGAATGGTCTCTGAAAATACTATGAAATCGTTAAAAAAAGAAAATTACGATATTTTTATGGAGCATTCCTATGCGATATATCTCTAAGTTTTTTTTTTCAATCAAACCCAAATAGTTTAATTTAAGTGTTCATTCTGTGATTTTAAACATAACGCTTTATCATTCTCTGCTGACACTTCTTATGATAACTTTCGCGCTCGTTTTATAAGGAAAAAAAATAAAAAGAGAGGTTTCACTTTCCTAATTGTAATTGGTGACTACTCACCAATTTCTGATAGTTTTTATATCAAAACTAGTAACTCTGTGGCGCCTTTTTAACTATATTTTTTTTTTTGAAGTGTCTAACCATTTTGGCCGTCCTTACTTCGTCTTGAAAATGTCGGTAGCTCATCTTTCTCAGTTTATTTTGTGCAATTATGGATTGTTGGCACACTTGATGCATTATTAGATGTGAAATGAACAGACACGCAAGCAACTGGATGTGTCCAGCTCACTTCATTGAAGCCGGTTCTTTAAAAAAAATAAATCACTTGGACATTAGTGTTCTTCTGATACATGGAATACTCCTTGGATGGTGTAATTACCCATTTCTACAACTCTTCTGTGTGTGCCTGGTAAAAAAGAGCTCTTCTCCCTCTGATTAAAAAAAAAAACCATCCAATTCTTCTCGGTCAACTGGGTGGAATGTGGATTTCAACGAATGGATTGCTTCAGTTGAAAAGTATCAATGATTGCGCTGTTATAAAATGTAGTTGGGAGTTGTTTACTAGTAAAAAATGTTGTTGGGATGTATAGTTAGTTTAATAGAAGCTTGTGCTTCCTATATGGTAGAGGCAATGGCCAATGGCTATGTTTCATGGACTGTTACCGTGTCTAGAAGCTAGCTTTAACACGTCGAATCATATTGTTTTTCATTAGCTCAAACAGTTAAACTTGAAATTCAATGTCCGGAATGGGAATGTTTGAGTTTAGAGGACAAAATAATGGGCATGGCAAGCTTCTTGGCCATATTGTCTTTGAATGGACAGTAAACATAATTGAGCTAATGATTAGTGTGCAAGGGCATCTCTACAAGAGATGTGCTCTCTAGAGTAGAGCTGATAATATACGCTACCCAACGGGCTTAAGAAGTCCGTGAAAACAAATCAAGCCTAAAAGCCCATTTTAAACAAAATTGAGCTAATGATTGGTATGCAAGAGCATCTCTAAAAGCATCGTTAGCATCATTTTTGCTTTCTTCTTCAGTGGTTTTCTGTTGTCGCTGCTTTCGTCGTGGGTGACGTCGTTGTTTACGTCTTCATTGTCGTTGTTTTCGTCGATATCAAGACGCCATTGTTTCAATAATTGTGGTGAAGTTGGTTTTTCCATCGTTTTTGATAGCTTCATATTTTTTTACGTTGTCGGGATGTCGTCATTTCCTTTGACGACGGTGATAATGCCACTTCTGCCGTTTTTAGTCGGTGATGACATTGTTCACGGCATTATTAGTAAATTTGTGGTTTTTGTCATCGTCTGTGATGTTCATGTTTTTTGTCATCGTCAGAATGTTGTTATTTCTATCATTGTTAGTAACTTCGTAGTTTTTGTAGTCGATAGTGATGTCGTTGTTTTCATTGTAGTTGGCAAACTCATTTACTACAAGCCCTAATATAGGGACGCGTGGGCATGACTGGTTAGCCTATATTGGCTTGGGCTTTAATAGTCGTTTAAATTGTGCCTTAATATGTGCCCTAAAAACGAGTTTAAGCTTAACAGGCTCAAGCTAGCCTACATGCTCAAGCTAGCCTACATGCATAAGCCCATATTACCACCCCTATTTTTTTTTTATCATAATATTACCACCCCTATTCAAGAGCAAGTTGATCAACCCCTTCTTTGTTTGAATTATTGGCTAAGGATCTCTAAGATGCTAGAAAGAAGTTTGTTTTCCATTGTTTTAATGGTTTTAATGCTTTTAGTTTGGCTAGTTTAGGTTGATTCTATTTATTTTTGTGACTCATGTTGTAATATATGTAAGATGGATATTGTATTTGTTTATTATGCAATGAGATGAGAGAATTTTTCGGTAATTTCCCTTTGCCCTTTGAGTTTGTTCGACAATTACGAGAATCAAAATTCTTTTTAAGCATGATTTAGATAGTTTCAGATATAGCATTGAAAAAAAAAATGAATAGAACTTGTTGGATTGACTCACTAAAATAAGCTCAATAATATTTAGAGTGTCCAAAAGAAGTCTAAGCTAAAAATGCCACACATGTCATGTAGAGCTAAAGGCCTTAACAAGCCCTTCTAATTTTTAAATCGCGGTAGTTTATGTGTGTTTTGTTGTAAAGTTTCTTTATCTATGTATTGAGTCTATAGTGATTTTGCCCTGAGCTTGAAAACATTAAACACGGTCACAATTAAGTCATGCACGCATGTGAAGTGTGATTCACTTTAAAAATACGCACGCCGAATCGGTTGACAATTGATGCAATTTTAACACACGACCAATACACCACTCGGAAGGAGCAAAGACGAAGGGTGGGAGGGGAACATTTCCTTATCTCAAAATGCTGATACGATTGCATATATGTGAACATTCAACATATAACAATTGTGTGTATACTCACACTTATAAAATACAGATTGCATGTCACAATAAATGGAAACTTATGTCGTTTTAATGGAAATTCTGTATTCATGGGATTAGATATGTGTACATTTGAAAGGGACAGCATTTGTCTATGTGGGCAACTCTCATACTCCTCGAGTTTGAATTAGTCAGTTGCTAATAGACGTCGGATTATAGGGCGGTGTTTAACAAAAAAAAAGATATGTTTGCACTCAAAAAACTGATCAATCGTATGGTTGTATCTCCATCAATTCACTCAAAGAAATATTAATGGTTTTCAATTCATTCAATTTCAACAAAGTGAACATAAAACACGCCCAGCCTTATGTATGTGGTATATATATATAAACTCCCAGCCTTGTAATTTGCGATATTTCCTTTATTGATGAAAAGGTGGCAGGGAGTGTTCAGTGTTACTTAAGCTCCTTTCGCGTTCTTCCCTTTCCAATTTTTTCCTTTAAGTAGGGGCACTGATGTGAGTTAACGAAATTTCAATATCTCAGTTCTCTTCAACCAATAAAAATAGTAAAAAAAAATTCACATCAAACCATACAGACACGAAATCACATCAAACATCTTTTACAAAGTTATCGTGATAAAACGCAAGGTAATGAAAAATTTACCGCCGTGGAGGAGCTTATATCACTAATTAACTCTCACGCATTCATGCATGGAGTTTTTTTTTCACGCGAAGTGGGCCATTAGACGTAAAACATTAGGATCTACATTCAGGGCTCATCCCAATTCCACTCATCCTTTCCTCATCCACCCAAAACACACAATTCCTGATAAAAAAAAAAAAACTAAAACACAAAAAGGTGGGCCCCAGAAATTATCTCCCTTCTCTCTTTCTCCTTCTCTTTCTCCCTCACTCCTCTCACTTTCCAACCTTCACACCAACCACCACTGTCGCCGGCCTCTCTTCCACCTCAACCGCCACCACCACCAACGCTGACGCCGCCCAAACCAACGGCCCCCGACTTCTCCTCCACCTCTTCAACAACCATCCTCAAGCCCATCGACGTCTCCTCCGCCTTTTCAACCACCGTCCTCACCGTCGGCCGACGTCTCCGCCGTCCTCACGTTCGCCGACGTCTCCTCCGACCAACCTCTCAAGCTTCTCTCTTCGACGCCACCTCCGCCGGAGTGAAGGTTGATGACGTGGAGGGCAGAGGAGACGTTGACCGACGTGAGTTGATGACGTGGAGGTAGGAGGAGAGGTGAGAGGAGTGGACGAGGTTGGTTTGGGCGGCGGCAGCGTCGGTGGTGGTGGCGGTTGAGGTGGAAGAGAGGCTGGCGACGGTGGTGGTTGGTGTGGACTGTGGAGGTTGGAGGGTGAGAGAAGTGAGGGAGAAAGAGAAGGAGAAAGGAGACGAGGGAGATCTGGGGCCCACCTTTGTGTGTTTTAGTTGAAACACTGCGTTTTGGTGGATGAGGAAGGGATGAGTGAAATTAGGATGAGCCCTGAATGTAGATCCAAAACAGTAACTTCCCGCCTGAAAAGTCATTCCCACGGCTCCAAACTCTTGAATGCAAAACTTGCAAAGAAGCACTCGCATTTTTCTTAATCGCTCCAACACATGCATTAAATTCCAAGCAAACGATGCTAAACCAATAAAAGAATGGTGATCATAACAAAGAAAAATTTTATCACTAGTATGTGTAGCATGAACTCATTATGGACAAGGACATAGTTTAATCACTTAGTATGAGCTGGGTAAAAGTAAAACGCCACACACATAATTAGTTTTTTTTTGCATTAGTTTATTTTTCTTACTAAAAGTATATAACCTATCTCTCATTCTCTTATAAACACAAACATAATTAAATAAATATTAACAATATTTATAAAAAAATCAAGACTACCATCGAAAAAGGCACTAACACTAACAGTAACGTGATTAAAAATATCTGATAAAAATATTAAAAGTTTCAACAATCATACATAACTCGCATACAGTATTCTGCTAAATATTAAAAATCAAATTGATCATTGAATATCAAATGTCATGTTCCCTTTATACTGGCGCTGATGTACGTTATTTACTTTTATAGTATTGAGTAATAAAGCAATAATAACTCGATAAATAGAAAAGCAGTCAGTTAAAAAAATAAAAAAAATTTGTTTAATTTGCGTCAAATGACCACTGCTATAATTTTTTATTTACTTTTATAGTTTTATGCTATTATAGCTTGATTAACAACTAAATGAAAACGGTCTATTGATAATAGCAGTGGTCAGTGAATAATTTGCATATAAGAAAAAATGCGCATGAGACAAAAAAATTCATCCCCATTAAATTAACTGCGAAATTTTCTCACTGTCTGTCTGACAAAAAACGAAAAAATTACACTGTGACTTTTTTTTGACCATATCTGTGACTTAAATATCAATATTATGACACATTATTTCCTATTTTGGCCCTCAAAATTGGCGCTTCACTACCGCGAAATTAAAATCCCGCCAAAATCCCTAGTTCATTTCATTTCGCGGGCAATTGAATTTCAATTTCCCTTTTAAACCCCTCACTTCATTTCAAGCCCTAGTCACCTCATTTTCTCACTTCCCATTCCGCTTTTCTCTGCAATTTTCTTCTCTGATCTACCGACTCACCTTCCTGGTAAGCGATTCCTCACATTTTTCTCACTCTTCACTCCTTTTCTTCACTCTTTGTCATTTCATCTTCTATATTCCGATTCAGCTCTGTGTTATTACTGATTCAGCTAGCTATTTCTCTGCAGCTTTCAACATGAGACCAAAGGCTGATTCCAAGAAAGCTGATGCCAAGTAAGTGCCATTTTCTCCTTCATTTTGTTCGAACACTATTTTAAGACGAGGAAGAAGGTCAAAATCGTCAGATCTAGGAAATTAAGTTCTGCATTATCTCTGTTCAGCTTGTTTAGACGTTGATCTTTCGTATTCGTAAGTATTGCGTTTATTTGCTATGTTAGGCTTGCTGTGAACAAGAGAGGAGCTGCCGCCACTAAGGCTGGTAGGAAACCTAGCAAAGGAAAGGCGGCGAAGGATCCTAACAAGCCCAAGAGACCAGCCAGTGCCTTCTTCGTTTTCATGTAACTATTTTCTAAACTCTCATGTTACAGTTTTAAACTGATTTAGTTCTGGCTAGAGATTTTACCGTTTAAGAAGTAGTTAGTAGAATTTTTTTGCCTGTCAGAATATTGTCAGTTATTTAATTATAAATTGCATCTAAATCTGAAGGATGCTTGAAGCATGTGCTTGTGAACTTTGTTATTTTACTCATGATCATAAGTTCTGCGTTTGTAGGGAGAAGTTTAGGGAACAGTTTAGCAAGGATAATCCTGGAAACAAAGCTGTATCTGCTGTAAGTTCTTGATATTTAATCCTGTGTATTATTTTGTTTTTTGGCGTTAATTTACTGCCGAATCTGTTGTTGAGGTGTACTATTACTAATTATATACGCCTATCAAACTTTACAATGCTTAAATTGTCAGGTTGGCAAAGCTGCTGGTGCTAAATGGAAGAGCATGTCTGATGCTGTACGCGTTTTGTGTTTTTATTTGTGATTTTATTTTTATTGTGTTGTGATCTGTCCTTTGTTCTGACTCTGAAATACTGTTTTAGGATAAAGCACCTTATGTAGCCATAGCAGAGAAGCGTAAGGCTGACTATGAGCAGGAAATGAAGGCCTATAACAAGAAGCAGGTGAATTATGCTGAATAGTGTTTTACGTTCCATCAGTGTAAATTACATTTGCATCTAATATTGATCATGTTTCGTTGTCTTTGTTAGGCGGCAGGTCCAGACGCTGCAGATGAAGAATCTGAGAAGTCAATGTCCGAAGTCAATGATGCTGACGGAGGTGATGGAGATGACAGCGAAGAGGTTAGCTTAAATTTCAAAGTTAGCTCTGCGATGGAAGCTTTTAAAATTATTTTCTAATATATTTTTATTTGTCTGTTTTGCAGGAGGAAGATGACGAGTAGTAGATGGATTAGAGCCAAAATATTAGCTGTTATGGACACTTTGGTTTTTAGATGATAAGCCTATCTTTAGCTTCCAAAAACATTCCTACTCCTTTAATTACACTTTCGAAAAGTTAATAGTATAGAAGGTAGCTAAGTCCTAATTGTAGTCTCTAATCTTAAGCTGGGTGGCTCTGGCTTGCTGTAGAGCTTTAAATTTGATCATGCTTATCTTGCTCAAACCTGGTTTCATTTTTATTAATAGGCTTATGTTGGAGCATTATTATGGTGCAACCCCTTGAATGATGCCGCACATTTGTCTTTGCTATTTGATATGCTATAATTACCCTTACAATCCAAATTGATTTGCTCTTTTATTTTTGTCGCGATATGTCTTCGTAACGTTACCTCATTTTGCTTTATATTGATCCCAATTAAACGTTTGAATGATTATTCGCTTGAATCTGTATGGGGCCATGTCATGTTCACTCATTATCTGACCATGAAATTCTCGTTATGCTGCACTGACTGAGGCTGTGCATGTTCGATTTTTCTGAACCATCATTTTTTTGCGTACTTGTTAAAGGAGTTACCGCAGATATTGCCTTGAATCCCCTGCTTCGATTCCCAATTTTATTGCACCGTTATTTGTCAGATCACACTGTATTGACTGTTGGGATGTTGATGGATTATGTTTATGGGGAAAGAAAGTCATTTCGAAGTTAGTACTGTTTCTGAATGTTCGATTTTTCTTTTCTTTTTGATCAAGAGAATGTTGGATTTTTCTGAACCATCGTTTGTAGTACTATCCTATTCTCGATTATAGCTTCTAGTTATCACTTAATACAATTGTTTTTTCCGGACTAAACTCATCACTCATCAGCGATATGAAGTTATTGGTTTATTAATGCAATTTGGATTTAAAATTAACTTAATCTTAGTCACTGTAGAAGTTCAAATTGCTTTAACATGCAGATTAAGACAAGTATTTGAAGTCAGTCCCTAATTCTATCCCATGAATAGGATGTTAGATGTGTTCACTGGAAAAAAAATGAAGTTACTCCCCTACATTTTTTTGATCATGAGATCCCCTACAGTTTTACTTATGAGATTTTATTGAGTTTTGTTTTTTTTTTAAATTAACAATGCAAATTGTTGATTTAGATTATAGTATTTTTTCTCAAAAATCAATTCACTCTAATTATAAACTATTGTATAAAGTAATTATGTGTTTAAATTAATTGGTTGATTTTACTTGATTAAAAAAGTCAAAAATCTTACTCCATTTGATATTGGATATAAGATCTATTTGGGAGATGGATTTAATACTAGATATAAGACATCTCTAATATTTATCAATTTTTCCCCAAATTATTTTTATTCATGCTCTCCAATAATAGATACATAAGAGAGGGATAGTGGGGTATAGATATCTGATTATGGTATATTAGTAATATCATATTATTATAACTAATTTAACTAACATTTTTAATTAATCAAATTAGAAAAATATGTCTTATATTCATGATTGGAGAAAGTATATATTTTTGGAGTGTAATGGAGTAGAAAGTCTTGTCCATTGTTGGGTGAACTCTTTTGGCGGTGTTCATTTTTTTCATTTCATTCTAGGAATAGGAATTGACTTTAACTATTTGGCATTACAACTAGTCATAGTTAGGGATAGTCCATTTTGACTATTGGGGGCCTCTCACCTGGATTATTAAAGCTTTAGACTTGGATTATTAAAGCTTTAGACTAACCTCATTATTTTAAAATCAGACTTAAGTCTAAACCTTTTTTTGTTCTATTTTGCTTAACATGCAAGACTCAGACTAGAAAAAAGTCTGTTAACCTATCAATTGACCTACTAAGTAGCTAAATTATATTTTTTAAATAAGAAATTATATTATTATAATTAATTGATATTATTTGTAACTAATTCTTAATATTAAATTACAAGTATCTCACTATGCACTCTATTATATTTTTTTGGTTACTTCTCATTCTCTAAATATCTTCATTCAAAAATATCACCACCATTACCTTTCTAAATGTCCTATACTTTAATTCATTAGACCTTTTAATATGCTAATAGACAGGTTTGGGTCTAAAAATGACCTCTAATTGGCCATAAGTCAAGCTCAGACCCCATTTCATCAACACATGTCAGACCAATTATGGTACAAGTCTGGATCGTTCCACCATTGGTTAGAGCGTTGATTAGAGCGTAGTCGTGGTGAATTTCAATTTTTGGTTCTTTTGAAAATTTAAATCCTAATATGAGAATTTGTTAGAATAAGACACTAGTGAGAGCGTTGCTGTTGGAAGAGTGGCCAGCAACGTAGCTAACATAGGGGCCCCTATAGAATAACAGTGGAGAGAGGGTTATTTTTGGCAATTGATGTTGAGCCTTAAGAAAAATACCAATGTAATTTGAATATTTGTTGTTATCAATAAAATTCATATTTTTGTTTGAATTGAACAAGTATAGTACTTCGGTCAAAAAAAAAAAAACAAGTATAGTACTGCGAGTCTGCGACAATGCGAGGGTACAAGGAGCTAATAAATAGAGATATTCAGGGAGGAAAAATTAAATACAAATATGATGAAGGAATGAATTAATAAATTAAATATAGGGTAATTTACATCATTTGGACACTATGCCCGTGTTTATTGAGTAATATGCTAGGAATACGCTCCTCCATATAACTTTTTTCTTTGGCCAAAACGCTCCCCCATATAACTTGACACCTATAATAAAATTGGGGTATATAATCCCTAATTAATACTCCCTCCGTTTCCTAATGTAAGAGCTAGCCGTCAAAAAAACGCTTCTTAAGAAAACATGTGAATGTTGGTTGGGTGTTTGGAGTTAATGTTTCTTTTCCAAAATTGCCCATATTTATTATGGTACTTTTAAGAGAGAGAAATACATAAGCATTAATAAATATGAAAGAGAGTTAGGGGTAAAGTAGGAAAAAATGTATTAAATGAGGAGAGAATATGGGGTGAGCTCTTACATTAGGGACCAAAACCATTCAAATTTTGGGCTCTTACATTAGGGACCGGAGGGAGTATTTAGTATGGAGTATACTACCTTTACCTTCTTTGGTCACATACTAAATATACTTCACATTCATCAAAAAAAATAATTATACTTCACATTTATCTGAAAATAAACGGAATGGACAAAAGATAAAAATAATTTTTTTAATAAACATTTCACTAATTGGTCAAAAAAAAAAATAAACATTTCACTTATCCTTCAGGGTATTATGTCCCCCAATTTCCTCCGTAAAAAAACGCAGGGTAATCTGCTTTCTGCCTTTCCGTGGGCAGAAGAAAGGGCACTAGAAAAGAAAGAAAAGAAACACAACTTTGAAAAACCAAAGCCAAAAGCTTTCTTTGGCTTGAGGCAGTGCTTAGCATTTACGCAGCCAATAGATAGAGAGCTCATGGATTGCTGACGTGTCAATATAATGTGTTTTGGAGGAGAAGGACAGGATTTTCTGCACCATACCATTTAATGATGCTCCCTGCTGCTTAGAATCTCAACCCTTCAATGAAACGAATAAAGTAAAGTTTAGTAGTTGTGATTCATTGATTCCACAGGCAAACATTATGTACTCATTATCGCGGTTATTTACTTATTTATTGGCGTATACATAATATCTTTCCCTTCACACCATTATCACTCTCAATCATTACAATATATTCATATTATCATGGTCATGTCATAAAAAAGGGAAGATAAAAATGGAACTATTATTTTTTGTGGCATACATAGTGGAACTTACAATCAAGTCTAAAAATGTAATAAGAAAATTACCAAACTTATATCAAATTCATTAAATCTATTGCACTGAATTATCCAATCAAATCTGATAAAAAAAAAAAAGAATTCTCCAATCACACACACACACACACTTGTATAGTACTAATATTTCAAAAATTAAACTCATCTAATTGGATAAGTTCAAGGCTTGAGGCAGTAGATACAAACAATTTAATCGAAATATTTTCACTTTATATTTGCAGTTTCTTTTTACATATCTTTTGAAGCGGTTAAAAGATGAAAATCGGTGGCTTTTCCTGAGGAATAAAATGAGTTATTAGTTTCGTGGCTATATTTTATAGATATAGATGCATAGTTTTGTAGTTTGCAAAAGGAATCTAATGCCTCCAACATTTCATAATCAAATGAGACTTTTATTCTCAAAACATTTGATTCACAAAAATAAATTATCTATTTTATAATTTTTTTTTGATAGAATATCAAACCAAACTACTTAGTCACAACAATTGAGTTAACATCATGAACATTATTTTGCAATTTTTTACTTTAATCTATTTTGCAACTTTTTAACCTAATCTTATCAATGACTATAGCTAATTTTTCTAATTCTTGTTTAAGTTTTAAAATTTAATTATTTCAAGTAAAACAATAATTAATTTTCTTTTGACTACATATAACATACATAAACATCGTCCACATAATATATATATGGACAATCATTATTTCATTGGCTAGTATAGTCGCCCAGGCCAATAAATAAAATAAAATAAAAATAGTAAGGGTTTATACTTTATAGTAGTTGATAAATAAGATATCACGATTTTATAAGTTATTAAAGTGATTTAACCTGGGGTGTGTGGTTGAGTGGCAATGACTCATTCACTCTTAACCAATTGTCTGGGGTTCAATCCCTGGCGCGGGGTATAGAGAAACATTAAATCTCCCAGACCAGCTGTCCCACCCTTTGAGATGCCTACAAATCAGCGGGGATTAGTCTCTCACTTGTCGAGTGAGGGGATAATCGGATAAAAAAAAGTGATTTCAAATTTGCACTTTCAGCCCTTCTCTCATTCATCTTCTTCATTTTTTTTAACAAAGCAAGCATTAAGTGATTAAGCTTAAGTTAAGGTCGAGTAATATCATCTGATTGACAATAAAAAATCAATCAAGCCTAACATTAACAATTCAATGATTGATTGCCTGTAATTGCCATGTATATTTGTGCAACTTTGTGTTTCAAAATAATAGTCTGAACAATACCATAATTAAAACATATTCACGAAAACCACACAATAATTCACCTCCCTTCTCTTAAAAATAAAAAAAAAAGAAAGAAAAAAGAACTCTTCTACTAGGAAATATTGGAATGGATATTTTTGCGGATCTCTGATTGAATAATGAGTGTAAAAATTTACGCATGAGAGTTAAAATCCCGCCTAAACCCCTACTAGTTGATTTCATTTCGCGTGCAATTGAATTTCAATTTCCTTTGAATAGGCTTAATATCTCCGTCTCTCGCCCTTTCAAGCCCTAGCAACCTCTTCTCTCTCCTTCCACATTCCTATCCATCCTCCAATTCATCCTCTCTCTACGTAATTCCCTCTCCTTTCTCAACGCTTTTCGCTCGTAATTCCGTTTTTTCTGCGTTTTTTTCCCCAAACGGAGCTGATTCGTTTTTTCACCTGCAGTTTTCGACATGAAAGGAAAATCATCCAAGACCGAATCCAAGAGAGCTGATGCCAAGTGAGTTTTACTTTTATCTTGCCGTTAATTTATTTTCTGTTATTTAAATCTATATAGATGCGGAATCGTTCGAACGTTAGGTTAAGATGTAGAAAAAGAAAGAGTAAAGTTCGTCAGATCTGAGATCTTGAATTTTGATGTCGATATTTCGTGTTTGTTTTGTTTACTGTGATTTGCGATTGTTGTAGGCTTTCTGTGAAGAAAGGCGCCGCCGCCACAAAGGCTAGGAAGCCTAGCAAGGGAAAGGCGGCGAAAGACCCTAACAAACCTAAGAGACCAGCCAGTGCCTTCTTTGTTTTCATGTAACTCTTATTTTTTTTTTAATCTCACACAGTTTTATTTCCGTTTTTCTCTCTGGTCAAAGCTTTTGCCATTTCAAAAGGTATCTGTGGATTTTTGACTTGCCTGTTATACGTAATGATTGACTTATCATGTGTGTTAGAAGCAGCGGATTCTTTATAATACTTATTGGCGCTTAGGTTTATTTTTCCAAGGCTGATCTTGATTTTTTTTATTTTGTTATTTTTGTGAATATTATTACTATTATAGGGAGGAGTTTAGGAAGCAGTTTAATAAGGAAAATCCTGACAACAAAGCAGTGTCTGCTGTAAGTTTTTGTCATTCTGTATATGATTTATAGGACATTAGTGATTGATTTTTGCTTATGCCTTTTTCAAAACTTATATTGTCTGATATGTCAGGTTGGAAAAGCTGCTGGAGCAAAATGGAAGTCCATGTCTGAAGCTGTATGTGTTTCTCGTTGTCATTAAATATTAATTTTAATTAATTTATGAATTATGAATATATGAATGTGCTGTGAGTTGTTCTTCATTTTAAAACAAGTTTGAATTATTTTAGGAGAAGGCACCTTATGTAGCTAAAGCTGAGAAACGAAAGGTTGACTATGAGAAGGATATGAAAGCCTATAACAAGAAACAGGTGCGTATTTATACATACATGTTTCTGTACGAGTATGATTGTTTGACTTTTTTGACAATACTTAACATGTTTCCTTGGGTATGATTGTTAGGCGGAAGGTACGAATGCTGCAGATGATGAGGAATCTGATAAATCAGTTTCTGAGGTGAATGATGAAGACGAAGGAGACGATGAGGGCAGTGACGAGGTTTGCTTAAATTCTTGACAGTACTATTATAAGATTTGAGCATCACACTTGTAAAATTAAATCTGATTGGCGGTCATGTTCATGTGTGCAGGAGGATGATGACGAGTAGAAATGGATTCTAGCTGTTCTAAACACTGGTCTTTTGATGTTAAACCTATTTGCTTCTTCCATTTAATAGTCCTGCTCTTTTAATTGTAATGTTGCTGATTCTGAAAGTTCATAGTATAGTAGGGATTTAAGGTCTACTTGTACTTTCTAGTCTTTAGCTGAGTGGCAATGGCCTTTTGTAGAGCATTTAGTTTGAATATGCTTATCATGCTGGAACTTGGTTACTTTTGTACTAATATAATTGGGCCGATCATTCGCTGCACGTGTTAGCTTCAGTTATTCTGTGATGTTTATAGCTTGTGGGTAGATGCAAGAATATGTTCCGTATTACGTATTCTTTGTATGTATACAGTAGTTGATGCCGTGTTTTCTTTTCTCCTGTGTTCCAATTTTCTTATATCCATGGTTTTGAGTTGTATGTCTTTGTTATCAATACAAACATGTGCTGGAAATTGTCTTTGTTTGGATCAATATGTCTTTTTTGTATGCTTGAGCTGGTTTCTGCTGGTGCTGGTGTTCAATGATTTTCTGCTTGTTCTTTGTATGGCTTTGCTCGTGCTTCTTTTAAGAATGGTGGTTTTGGTTTTTTATTGAAGAAAAGGATGGCTACAAATCATAATTGTAATTTTTCAAGCATTTTGAATATTAAATTGTTTTAAAACCTGAGAGGCTCGAGTTTTTAATATCATGCAGTCAACTGTTTTTAATTTGAAGCTCTGGATGGTTGTAGTCTTGAGATTAAAATGACATTTTTTGTAACATGGTCTTAGTTGTCTTTGTATTCTTAGATGGTAGGATGATTATACAGATATCTATTCTTTGCACTCCTGCTGGTATGCGTATGTCCCAGTGAATTGAGATTAAAATGTCATTTATTTGTAATATGGTCTTAGTTGTCTTTTGTAATATGCTTCTATATCGTTGATGTATTTGAACTTTTCTTTACATTTGACTCATTGTCTATTTCTTATTAAACTCTACTTGATATTTGATGCTTTATATCATGATTCTCAACGTAAAGGCTTGAGTTGCTGATATATTTCAATTCCCTGAGTTTCTGTTTTTATCTGTTCTTTTCTTTTTCGAAAATCTGTGTAATTTTTGAATATTTGAAGTTTGGAGTTTTTCAATAAAAGAACTTTTTTTTTCCCATTTAAGATTGAGAATGGAATTTCGTAAACTGCAATGTTTTTTATAGAATAGAAGTTTATGTTAGGATTTGGAAGAATTAACGGCTTGACCTTATAAGGTCAAACTTGTAGCCTCCTCCCAATAAGGATATGTCGTACTATTAGAATTTAATTAGAAAATATTCATTGACAATATTTTACATCCGGAAAACACATACAAATTAAAAACTTGTTTTTACCGTCAACAACCTTTTAGAATTTAATTAAGCTCTTGTTTTTGGCTTAAATCAAGATTTCAAATTTCTAAATTGTATCATAAAAAAAGTAGGAAAGGGATTTTTGTGTTTGGTGGAGGGAGGATGAATAAATGAGAAGGTATGGGAAAATTAATTCAAGATATTTGAATGCCTATTTTTTCTTCTTTTCTTTTTCATATGTCTTTCTCAATGTCTTGGCTTGGGTTAGGTTATCTTTCAACTACATTAATAGCCGACTGATCCAAGCCACCTACATGCCTGATTCACAAACTTAATCCCACAATACTAAGTATGGCTTTCTCTTCAAGCCTACATAATTTGGTATTGCCGACATCAAATTTCTACATAGCCGTTGGAAACCTATTCCAGCCACCATGTATTCAGTACTACTGCCACACTTGGGAGAGATAGTAGAATGGGGTAGAAATACATTTTATAAATGTCCAAAAGGAAATGTAGCTTCCTGCATCTTCCCATTTCTTTCCCCATATGGAGCATCTCCAATCCAACTTGACGATGCATGAGTATAACGAAATTTAGCACGCACATTACGATTAAGTCAGAGCTAAAATCTTTTCCTTCCTTTCATTAAATGCATAAACTTTTGAAATTTTATATCTTCTTATCATTCAAGTTATGCTAAAGTGATTTTTAAAAAATTAAAAGAACTTCTAAATCTAATGAAATCAGCTAGTAGATTAAAATTGAATTGGATATACATATCCAATTATTGAGGTGATTTTAACTACTTAAGAGTACATTTGGTGTAATTCACACCAAACTACAATTTTAAAAATGGCATAACTTCAACCTCACGCGTTTAATCACAAATGTTTGGTCATCGTCTTTTCTTTAGCATTTGTCATTCTATTCTTCTTGTTAGGTATGACAAAAAAAGTGAAAATAAAAACAGTTCGGGTTCTTTTTGCAAAAAATATTTGTAATTGCACCTTAAAATACTTTAAAACGTCGGTTACACACTGAAAAACAATTTAGATTACCCGTACTACCTTCACCATTGAATATGAGATGGAGCTAGCATATTTTAAACCGATCATAATGTATAATGAACTCATTCATTTCATCGTTTTTACCTTGATTTATCGGCAAGAAATAGTATTTACCTTGATTTATGCCTTTATTGAAGCTGATAAATTGAGCACAACTATTAAAAAACAAGTGGTCACAAGTCGTTAGTATGATTTAATAAAATATGTTTTTAAAATATTTTCAAGTTGCGCATAAAATGATTGGCACAGTGATAGAATGTTTCATAAAATGTAAAAATTCATCAGCAAACTTTCCCTAGAGAGAGTACACACCAGTTGTTCCATTCTATAATTTAAAGGCGTGGAGGATTAGACCGAAGAGCAAAATAGCCACTTCCACTTATTTTCTTGACATTTATAAACTCAGAAAGTCAGAAAATTAATTATTTTTATCACAATGAGGAGCAATTTATACCACTAGTAAAGAACTAAACCATTATCACAACGTCAAAACCAAAGGGATAAATTCTAAAAAGCGAAGTAAAGAGCCAACGCATACATTACAAGTAATTTATTCAGATGACACCGTCCAAAAAGTTGAGCACATAGTAATAACATATACGCAAGACATAACTGTTCTTTGCCAATACAAGAGACATGAATTTTAAACCAATATTTCTATTTTACCTATGCATTATTATCATATAACATTAGTTCAGGGAGTGAGTCCTAACTGGTATAAAAACATTGAATATTGAGGCTTTGAGATGACCCAAACTCGCATATGCAACATCACTAGTGTTTGTTACCGTCTTAGTTCATCAGCTTTTCTCCCAACCTTAAATGCTTGGCCTCATGTTCAGATGAGAAGCTATCTTTTGTCCAAGAGAACGGTCAGCCTGCGTGTCAATGACATCAAAGCACATAACGTGAGCACACTTAAGAACAGTGTATATTCATTTGACATTAAGAATTATACTCGTAGAAAAGATGATCTCACCTGAGACCAGTATGATATCCAAATGCTGCGGATCTCGTGGGTGACACGTGGGTCAGACAAAGCCTCAACCCATCGACGGGTAAATCTATCTTGCCTGAAGTCAAAAAAATCACCAAAGAGAGTGCAATATTAGCATTAGACATCAACAACATTTCATTCATTTATAATGAAAGCTATCAGCTATGATAGTCACCTGTCAGGTGCCCACGATCGGTATCTCTCTCCAGGTTGCTTGAAGTTGTTCTCCTTCTCAATTATGCACTGTAAATTAAGCAATTAAAGTCATTCCCATATTCTAATTCTTCAACTGCTTATTTTCAAACATGATCAATTGATTTTAAAACATTTAACCCCCCACTTTTGCATCAACTCGTAAAGTGCCTCATCAAATCGAGGCCCAATTTCTCATACCAGCTAACAACTCAAAACATCTCTTTATTAGTATTTCATCAGGTTTTACACTGACTCCGCTATAAATCTGTTTTTACACTTCATATATCAGGAAGACAAGAATTGTGAATATATGTTTCTAATAGTGCTTATATGATTCTGTAGCTTCTTTCACAAACAATGAAAAAGTTATTGAAATATTCCACATTCCAAAAAAACCTATGGCAGGTGGACTAACTAACCCATGGCTGTTCCACTTTCTTTTATCCAATAAAATCCATGAGTATTGAGAACTAACCTTATCACGTTTTCCAGTAAGAACAGGAGGAGGAATAGGATGCCTTTCTGCATGTCTAACAGGATCGTACCTTGAAGGGAAGTAATCAATCTGTAAATAAGCAGCAATGCAGTACAGTCATTAGAAGAAAATACAACAGAAGTATATAAGCTGCAGTATGACAACATGAACTAAGGCCTGAAATGCACATAACTGTATAATAGAATCGCATTAGGTTGATGATAACTTCAAAACGGCAATTAGATCATCCCAAAAAAATAATAAAAGAAAGGAAAATGATTTACCTCTTCATCCCTATGCATGAAATTCATGAAGCCATCATAATGGTTATTGTGATGAGCACATTTAGGAGCATTGGCAGGAAGTTGCAAATAGTTTGGTCCAAGCCTGTGTCTCTGTGTATCAGCATAGGAGAATATCCTAGTTTGGAGCAACTTATCATCTGAGTAGTATACTCCAGGTACCACAATGGCAGGGCAAAAAGCAAGCTGTTCATTCTCAGCAAAGAAGTTATCAATATTTTTATTCAAGACCAGGCGACCAACAGGCTGCAGAGGCAAAATGTCCTCAGGCCAAGTCTTGGTTACATCAAGTGGATCAAAGTCAAATCTGTCTTCATGATCAGGATCTATTGTCTGGATGAAGAGTTTCCACTCGGGATAGTTTCCAGCTGCAATTGAATCATAAAGATCTTGAGTTGCATGACTGTGGTTAGATCCTCCAACTTTTACAGCCTCGTCCTCCAAAAGAGACTTAACACCGCAAGTGGGTTTCCAGTGAAATTTCACATAGTGTGCTTTCCCAGCCTTGTTGATTAAGGTATATGTGTTGACACCGGAACCATCCATATGCCTATAATCTTGTGGAATACCTATATCATCAAATAAGAAGGTGAACATGTGAAGGCTTTCTGGATGGTGGGAGAAGAAGTCAAGAATCCTCCAGTTCTCTTGGATGTGGGACTTGGGATTTGGTTTGAGTGAATGGACCATATCTGGAAACTTCATTCCATCACGGATGAAGAAGACAGGAAAGTTGTTTCCCACGAGGTCAAAGTTACCCTGCGTTCACAAGGTAGTAATAAAAATTACACATAGAAAAAAAATGAACCACCTATAACTATATTATCTTCTCTGTAAACCGCCACTCAGCAGCTAAGCATTTTTCATCCCCCAAAAAGAGAACTTCTTTAAACGTGAGACAGAAAAGTTGATGTAATGCTGACACAATAACCTATGAACACCATCAGTAGATAATTTTTAATTCTCTAACCCGAAATCATTACCTCCCGAGTGTAAAACTTCACAGCAAAGCCACGAGGATCCCTCAGAGTTTCAGGGCTACCACGCTCATGGATAACAGTAGAGAAACGGACGATAACAGGTGTCTGAACTCCTGGTGCTCGGAGGAAATCAGCACATGTCAAGTGAGAAATGTCATGTGTGACTTCAAAGAAACCCTTTGCACTGGCTCCCCTTGCATGGACAACACGTTCTGGAATGCGTTCCCTATCAAAGTTTGCAAGCTTCTCTACCAGATGGTAATCCTCCAGGAGAATTGGACCTGTGAAATGGGATGTATAAGAAAAAACTTGACATCACTGCTACACAACCAAATTCGACGTTTAAGATGTTTATTGAATGTAAATATATGTGTGTGTGCGCGCAACCCATTGTCTAGTTTCACCCTTCAATCAACCTGTTTCTCCCTACTTAGACTGAATTACCAAGTTATTCCTCCTCTAAAATCAGCTTAGTAGTTAGTAGTACCTAAGACACTACTTTCTCTTCACACTAGTAACATTCATCACCATAAATAAAGGAAATAGACCAGTCAATAATGTATGAAAAACATACTAATTCATAATACACAAGCTGATAAACCATCTGTATAACAAAAACCGAATACTTAAAAAGTTATAGTCACCAAAGCTGTAGACTAATAATGAAAATCTAGTGAACTACACATGGACAATTTTTTGTTAAAAGATGTGATAAGTCAACGAGCTGGACTAATGGTACTCCCTCATTCGCAATAAGCTATTTTAACATACATTTCTGAACAATCAAGACTTGAATCATGTCATAACTAAACATCCAACCAACGATAACACTCTTTTTGACTTTGACCAGATCAAATCGTCTCAACAATCAAAAAGTTCACCTAAAAATCACGGATAAAACCCCACAGCCTAATTTATATTTTATCAGGTATATAAAAAAATGAAATTTACAAAAGAAAGCAATACCTCTGGATCCAACAGTCAAAGAAGAGTTATTATTATAGACTGGAGCACCAGAATTGGTAGTCCAGAAAGGAGAATTGAAGGCGCTTGATGGACGGTGCTGCAGGAAATCACAAAAGCAAGAAAACTAGTCAGCACATATCACATAATCATAATCCTAAAAATAATAAAAATTAAAAATACAAACTTTCAGATACTCAAGTTTCCATAATCATAGGAATAATGAAAACAGAGAAGGCGATCGATGATGTTGTTGAATCAGCACAAACAGGAGAATGAAAAAAATAAAGAAAAAAAATTAAAATTACGAAATATGTGTGTTGAGCGAATGGGAAGGAAGTTGAGGTACCTTGTACGGATCCATGAATAGTTTGGTGTAGCGACTCGAGAAGAGAGGGAAGAATATGAACTATAAGTCCTTCAAATGAACACCACAGGACTCCACACATGCACCATCTACCAATTTATAATCTTTTAAACTTATTTCTAAATTATGTCCAAAAAAAACTTATTTCTAAATACATAATATAATTATTTATTATTATTGATTAATTGTTTTGTGATATTACGTGGCGATTCCTCAGCTTCCCGATATAACTCATGAACAACATCTCGTTTTAGTTTTGGGTCCCTCCAACAAAATCCCTACAGTTAACTAATCTAAAAATATAAATATAGAAATATAAAATATATTCAAATTAATTAACCTATTTTATTTTTTTAAAAAAAAGACCTTACTTACGTCATGTTCTTTTCTCCAGGTTCTCAAGTTCTTTTAATATGGGAGTGACATGTGTCCTTTTATAACAATCATCCATTCAATCTAATGGCATATATTGAAAGAACTTGAGAACCAGGAGAAAGGAACATGATGTAAGTTTTTCCCATTGAGTTTTATATTAAATGTTTGGGAAGTATAAAAGAGAGTTAAGAGTAAAGTTGATGAGAAAATCTTAGTTTGAACTCTTATATTTTAGCTAAAACACTTCATATTTTGAACTCTTATATTAAGGGTATGGGAATAGATTTCATGAAAATTGAATTGAGATATCAATTCTTTTTTTAATCTATTTATCAAATATTTGACGCTACTAACAATTGATTAATATATGTTCGTAGGAATATAGGCCGTAAAATGTGAAACCTCACTACTTCCAAGTTATTTATCAAGGTTGCATATCTAGGGCATATACTTGAAACCACTAGATGAGTTAAAACAACTCATAATCAATTGATTTAAACTAGGTGAATATAAGTTTTTCTTACTCCTTTTTTTTCTTACCTGAATAATGCATCTTAAAGAGTTATCTAAATCAAATTAAAATATTTACGAGGAACTTGCTTATAATTGATTTCGATATAAATCACTTGAATGAGCAAAGTATGGTAACTTAAGAAACTCGTACACGCTATTACCTTGCTTGTTTTTTAACTGGAACTTAGTAATAGATATATGTGTATGCGTGCGCAGAAATGTAAATTATTTTAAAGTCTTTAAATAAAAAGAGCGCCTTTATAGGTATAGAAAGGCATTATCATTTTCAAGTTTTAAATGTGAAAAGAATCTGATTTTGCATCATTGACTCTTTTTAAATGGTTGTAATATTTTGTTAATTAATTAATTAATAATATTTTCCCTGCTTGTTTTCTTTTTTCTTCGTTATCCGAGAGCAGAAAGCTTGTTGTCAAACGAAGATATATGGCGAAAACGTAATAGTGGCCACTCGAAGTTATCGTCGATATATTGCAAGAAGTTAAAATTCTAGCATGTTTAGCATTTTCTGAAATTTCGTATGGCATAAAATAGAGTTGGATTAAGTAGAAGAAAATTGATAAAATATTTGAAGACGTCAAGAGTTCATGTATCCTTATCCCGTTTTGTTGGTTTCCGATAAACTCCTGAGAGCCACTTGTTAAAAAAGCCATGACATGGACCACTGCTAAGATGACACGTAATCAAAAGTCTAGAATCGTGTGGTCCGGCCAAAAAAAGTATCAGTGGCTAACATGCCAAGAAGATAATTTCGCTGCTAAATATAAATAAATAATATCATAATTTATTCTATCTTCTCTATTTGGCTCTGACAACATTTTAAAGTATAACCATTATCATTCATGATTGTAATGGTGATAATGGTGATACTGATGAAGAATACAGCTAATCAGCTATTCTTTTTTTATCACGAGAATACGTCATTTCTTGAGTTGCGTGTAGTGCCTAGAAATTAATATAAAATAATTCGACAACCTTATCAATAAAATTTGTATTATCCGATGGCCATATTTAAAAAAAAAAACTCCCTACCAAACCCAATATTAGATGAGACCAAGTGAGGTCAGATCCAAATTTTGGCCAACCTTAATCAGCAATAGGCCTAGTTTAATTCGAGCAAAACCTGACCCCTAGTATGTCCCTAAATTGGGGACGAGGTCCCACGATAAAAAGGAGCAAAAGAAAAGGCATCCTGTACAGTTTGTACCTAACAAAAATGTAAAAAAGAACAAATGGTCTCACTTTGACAAACTTAAAAGCCTCGGGTGGGGGAGGTAAGTGGGGACTGGGAGATGCTTCTCTTTTCTACAAAGTTGTTAGACGGCGGATCCTAAATATAAGATCAATTTAGAGGGATAGATTTAGTTCTAAATATAAGTACTCCCTCCGGTCCTAATTATAAGTCGTCTTTGACTTTTTTGGAAAATCCTAAATAAGCAAAATAAGTCAATCTTAAATTGATTTAACTATTTTTTCTCTTAAACTAGTTTGTTTAACCTATAAAGTAATGACTAATATAAAAATTTATCAAATATGTCATAATTTAATAACATATTTTGTAACCTTAACATCTCCAAAAGAAGTCAAAGACGACTTATAATTAGGACCGGAGGGAGTATGTACCAATAGTTCTTAATTTTTTTTTAGGTAAAGAATAGTTCTTAATTTTTTCAACTTCACATACTTAGCAATTTGATAAGGCACTGCCTTAATAGGGATTAGGGAATAAAGCAGACGAAGTTCAACGCAAACCTGTAGCTAACAAGATGCATATCCTCTCTCAACCTATTAACAAATCAATATTCCCAATGATTTGTCCTTCAAAAAAAAATATTCCTAATGCCTTTTTTACTTCTCCCTAATGCCTAATAATTTATGAACAATATGATGTGGAAGTGATTCACTTCAATCTTCAACTCAATATAATAAACAACACTCAACTCCAGTACTACAACGTCTAATTTTTAATACGGTACAATATATTCAATGAGAATATATCGCGTGAGACTATATTAATTGGAGGATAACAACATTTTACATTTACATGATATATTGATATTCGATATTAAAACAAGTGACTCAAATAAATCCCAAATCTTAATTTAATTTATTTTGAGACAATTTCAAAGCCAAAATTGCGTCAATTGCAATATACTCCCTCTAGCTAGTTCCAAATAGAAGAGTACTCAAGATATTTACTTTAATTTTAAATATAAAATCTCTAACAACTTTATTGAGTTGATTAATATTTTATTTTTTAATTTTTACCCAAAGCGTCCATATATATTGTTTGCACGGAACCTTCAATATAGTCCCAAATCCCAAATACATGATTAGAGAAGATGTTACAATTTTTCTTAAAATTCGCAACTTAATTACGTACCTCTAATAATAACTCTAACGCTAATTCATGTTATTAAGGACTCTTGGAGGTAAAATTTAATTTTGTTTCTCATAGTATTACACTTTCAGACAGAACTAGTGCCAAACAAGGTTTTCTACCGCACCATTAATAGAAATTACAAACCAAGTAACATAATTCTAGACCAAGGGACCTATGAGTAGAATTAATCTATCCACAAGTGAGCAGATAATTACGACAAGATGAGCAATTCCTATTTGTTTGTCTATCTCTTACCCACAAATGGAATTCTACCTCACATAAATAACATGTTCATCAAGCGGAGGAGGGGAGAAGAGACGATTACAGACCAATCACCTCCGCACAGGTGGGACAACACCCCTACCGGGTGGTGCACCACGACCAGCAGCCTGAGCCTGCACAAGCAAAAAATCAGATACATAACAAAATCTATGAGAAGACTGTGCGCAAATGTAAAATAAAATA
Source organism: Mimosa pudica (assembly GCA_029929735.1). Classification (NCBI taxonomy): domain Eukaryota; kingdom Viridiplantae; phylum Streptophyta; class Magnoliopsida; order Fabales; family Fabaceae; genus Mimosa; species Mimosa pudica. The sequence continues at coordinate 11,496,191 of JAKELP010000004.1, read as the reverse complement.
TGCTGAGTGCAGAGTTAAAAGACACATCTCGTGTATATGGACAAATGGAATGTTCTAATAAAGTTAGAGGAAAGAGTGTAAAACCTTCGCTCGCATAGCAACTGCTCTGCCCCTACCAACTCCAAGTGATGCACCCTTGCCCTTCACCACATTCAAGAGGAAAACATTAGACTAAGAATACATACAACTAGAGAAATACTTCACCAATGAATGATATGAAGGTACCTTGATTCTAGCATCCAAACGTTTGAACATGGGTGCGTTCTTTAGCATGTCTGGTATGACCATAAACCTGTTAAAATTATTTAGTCATATCTTCTCAGAGCACTACAATTACCATACAGAGATCATAAAACCTTCTTTGGAATATAAATTTCATTTAATCCTAAGTACACAAGGTAAAGCACATACCTGACTTTGCTGCCTCGAATAAATACATGTTCAAGTTGGGATGTTTTTCCATCCTGTGGAAGATGTGAATGCGGCCATTATCAGCAAACAATATTAAGTTCAGCAAACATGAAGATTATCGATTTAAACACAGTCAATAGTACAACCAACTTAAGAGTTAGGAGGCTTAATAAAATAATAAATCATATTCAGATTAAGTGAATGCTCAGTTGTTCAGCAATGCTGCAGTTCAAACTGTCAATAAGATCAGCACACAATCTTTTAATTTGTTGAGATTACAAGAATCTGAAGTTCACAAAATTTATCAAACACAAAATTTGAGAAGGCACGTTGTTAATTCATTGATTTCTTGTACTTGAGCCTCAATAAATGAAACTAACATGTTCTGCTTGCTCTTAAATTGTGTACATGCTCATTACTCAAATTGATGCAAACTAAAATAATGATATGCATAGACAAACGTTCTATTACTCAAATCCAGTGATTCTGACATAACAACTTATATATTGCCAGAAATCTTATAGCTACTTGTACAAGCATACAAAACTGAGGAGACTATGGAGATGAGACCTACTTCTATTAGCTATGTCCTAGGAAATGGGGAGTGGAAACATCAACATTTGGACTTCCATCTAGCAATCGTGAAGTAGTCCAAGCTACCCCAATGACCATGTACATGATCAAACTTGGCTCTTTTCCAGATTGAACTTTTTGCCATGATTGGTTTGAGGTAAACTGGACAAGTTCTAGCTAGTAAAATAAAAACACTAACCCGTATGATCTAAATCCAGCAAGGGACAGAATTAAACACATAAATTAAATCATTCCATGCAAAGAACATCTCCTGCGAAAAAAAGTATCAACCAAATTTTCATGCTTGAAAACAAAAGCTGAAATTACTCAGTTGCCTCTATTTACCCACTTATATATAATTAATATGGAAATCATAACAGAAGCTGAAATTACTCAGATGCCTCTATTTACCCACTTGTATATAATTAATATGGAAATCATTACAGAAGCTGAAATTACTCAGATGCCTCTGGGATTGCCCACTTATATACAATTAACATGGAAATCATAACAGCAGGGCTACAGCCAGATAGACCGGAGTTATAAATTAGATTAAGCAGAACGGACTGCCAGAAGCAACAGCAACTACCCATGACACAGCTAAAGTTAAAGGCTTCCTAAGCCATATACAAACAGGTGTAAAATTCATTGAAATAGGACAGCCTAGCAAGAAATGAATGGGAAAAAAGAGCTATATTCATCAATAACTTGGGTGGTGAAGGTTGTTAGTCTTATAAACTCGGTGCACTTTCCTATACCATGTAATGAGAGACAATGGTCATAATTATTACACTGGAAACAGCTTGTTCAAATAACCCCTTCGGTCCTAAATATAAGACATAGTTGATTTTTTTTTTGGAGAGATTAAGGTTGCGAAATAGGTTATTAAATTATGACATATTTCGTATATTTGTAGATCATCCATTAGTTTATAGGTCAAACAAACTAGTTTAAGGGTAAAAAATTAGATAAATCAATTTATAATTAACTTATTTTGCTTTTCTAGGCTAGGTCCTATATTTATATTTAGGACCGGGGGAATAATAAACACGGTGCCTGAAGGAGTTTTTTTATTGATGGCATCTAGTGGCATTCAGCAAAACATGAATTTTACTACTTATATCAAAATTAACTGATAAAAAATATAACAAACATACATGTGTGACCAATGAGCATAAAGAATAATAATGGAAAGTACCTTGGCGGTGTAGGTAATGTTCTCGAGTTGACAATTCCAGTTATCTTCACACTCAATCATACTTCCTCTGTACAGTTCTCCACTCTTCAGCTCCACGGTGACCACGTGGCCGGAAGCCTCGTGAAGAAGCTTCACTGGAATTCCCAAGCTCCTACTCATCGCTTCCTTTTAACTGCTCTGCGCAACGCAACATTAACGCATCACATTTTAATGCACATATTTGACGATTATTGTAATGAAATTTGGAAGGTGGAGAATGTTACCGTGAACGCCGAAGATGCCGAGACGACGAGGAAAGTTGGAGGCGGCGGCAAAGCAAAGAGGCGAAGCGTTAGGGTTTTAGATTTGGTGATGGTCAGATAGCAGACGCTGTGACTGAGGGGACAACACAAATAATTCTTCACAACTTTTATTTAGTTCTTTTTTTTTTTTATCAGAATATTTAGTTCTGGTTTATGTGTATTTTTATCCTAATGAATTAATGATATGTTTTAAATTTTAATTTTTTGAACAACATTAAAATCTATGCAAAGATAAATGATTAATTGTGAGCTGATTTTGATTTCTTTATAAAAACTGAACACAAATAAATGAGAACATAGTTGTCTATCGTTGAGCAAAACTAATTTTTGATTAGGATATAAAATTGAATGAAAGTAGAAGGTTGTGTAGTTGGTAAATATATTTGACTAATAACTATGTGTTGTGTATTCAAATTATGCCGTGAGGACTTTATTGTGAGGCAATTTGTAAGTGACTTTGCAAGCATTTTTGGACCTAGAGGAATGCACTGGCTATCGTGAACATAAATCACAAATGATTTTTCCTTGTAGTTAAAAAAAATTGAATAAAAGTATAAGTATTAACAAATGGTTTTTCCTTTTATTTATTTCGAATTTCATCAAATTGATCGCAATATTTATTGAAGGGCTAAGGTCCGAAAAATATGCACAAAGGGTAATATTTAACTAGAAATGATTTTTCCTTCGAAAATTTGTAAAGTGGATCATATTAGCCATTTTCCATTAAAAATCTTATTTTATCCTTTAAATAGTTGACATCAAACATTAATATTTCATCGGTTAATGATAGATATGGTATAGTTTATATACTTTTGAGGCAATTTGGTCTAAGAACTACATTTAAGGTAAATATAATCCACATACATACTTTTTGAATAAAATATAAATATGGCCCTTAACCCTTTAGTGAATGTTTTAATTCTACTACTTTTTTCTTGTCAAACTATCTTTACTTATGTAACATCCCAAATTTTAAATTAGAGATAATAAATAATTTTAAAAGGTCTTGAGGTTTAATTTAGGAAATTTAAAGTTTTAGAAAGGAATTTTAAGATATTATGGGCAATTCAAGAATATTAAATCTGATTTAGTTTGGAATTTGAAGAAATATAGTTAAAAGAATTAATTAGGGATAGAAACTTCCATGAAAAGTAAATTGGAACTTGGACCATGTTATGATGGAAAGAAAGAGATAGTAATATATACAAACTTTTTGGGCTAGAAATGTAATTAAGAATAAACAATAGGGCAACTAATTACAATTTTCTCAAAAAAAAAACAACAACAAAAACACTCCTCCCTCTCTCAAAAACAAACGGCGCCCTCCCCCCAAAACCCTCGACCTTTCTCCTCCCTTCCTCTCTGGAATCCGGCGGCCCAAGGCGCGGCGACGCCGGCCAGCCTCACGAAGTCATCTTCCTCTTCTCTTCCTCTGTTCCTCTCCTCCCATCTCTGCCTCTCGATTTTTTTCATTTCTCTCTCATTGTTTTCGAGTTTTCTCCACCAGCTACCCTTCGTTTTCGGCGTTCTCTTTCACCTCCGACGAGCCCAGCGGCGGACAACGTGGGGAAAAGGTAAGTCTTTTCCTTTTCTCTCATTCCTCAAGTTATGGTCTTCCTTTGAAAGTCGATTTCCTCACTTCCTTTCCCTTTTGATTTTTCTGTTCGGTTTTCACATTTGAATGGCCGATTTCCGGCGAGACTCGACGGTGATATACGGCGGTGATGGCCGTCGTCCAGACCTGCGAGCTCGGCCTTCAACATTAGGTGGGTTTACTCCTTTGATTCCATCATATTCTCCATCTTTAGCGCGTTTTGAGAGGGGTTTTGAATCTGGTGTTTGCGATTTTAATCTATAAATTGTTTGAGATGAGATTAAACTGTGATTTCTAGTATTCTTGCAAAGGGTTTTGTTGTTGCTGCCCTGTTTTGGCTGAAATGATTTGTGTTTTGGGGTCTCAATGGGTGACTCAAATTTGCTTAAGAAAGGGTGAATGATATTACAATTTTGGCATGAATGATACATGCTTATGGATGAGTTCAAGCTGATTTTCTATTTTGGGTTCTATGATATTTCAAGATATAAAGTGGACTTCAATTTGTAATTATTCAAAAGAGAAATGTGAGTTTTAACTAAGCTAGGGGTTCACAAGAATTTCATGTACCCTCTGATTTGATTGTGGCTGGGATGTATGTTTATATGACATGAAAATTAATGCATGTGTTTAAATAATAATCATGGCTGAATCTTTGGGAAAGTTTTGAGGTATATAGTGATTCATTATGTTCAAGCATGAGTTGATTGATTAATTTGGGTTCTTGTGATTTAACTATATGAATGATATTGATAAAGAGAACGGCGTTATGTTGGATGTTAGTTTGTTAATTTCTGGTTTTTGTTCATAGCTTTGCACTTGGTTAAATTGATTTAATGTAGATGCATGTATATGAAGTTTCATGTTTTATTCTCCTTTCTTTTAGGGCTGAACTGATTCTTGGCTTGGAGAATACTTAAACTATTGTTTATGCATGTTGGAACTAATTTAATTATTGTTTTAATGTAACTAAATGATGTACATGATATTTTGGAAGATCTAGAGATGTTATCTAAATATGAGAATGTGCTAATTTTGATGTTTCTTGACTGCTTGGGCACTTCATTTGAAAATGGAAGATCTATAGCAAATCTTTACTTGATTGGTGTTTTATACAAGTATAGAAGTGTATGATGTGTGTGCATGATCTAAAATTTGATTATAAAGACTTGAGTAATAAATGCAAACTACAACTGTAGGAATCTAACTGTTTTAATAAACATACCTATATAAATACATTGTTTTGAGGAATTATTCTTGAATAATGAATTGGAGTGTGCTTTCCATGCTATGCATTACTTTAGAGTAATTGTGCTAGTATGACATCACTAAGTTGATACTTTTCCTAGATTTCAACATTCTACACTAATGGAAACAAAATAATGATTTTGTGTTAGATATGACTTGTTGATGTGTATTTGAGATGAGTTGATTGCAATTTTGCAAAGTGGGAAGTTTTGGATTCTACGTAACAAGGTATTGATTTGGTGAAGGTGTGATTGGTTATGGTTGTTTTTGGTGAATCTGTTTGTGTTAATTCTTATAGCGTTTTAATGGAAATGTATGCTTGTTATTCTTTGGCGTTTGGTTCATTAAGTTGAATTTGGCTATTGGCTTTGGCTTCGATTGATTGAAAATGGTTACCCTACAATAAAATATATAAGAGATTGGGTAGTAATTGAGATCGAGAGTGACGATGAGTAACATAAATAAGGATAGTTGCTCACTTTCTTTATTATTTGGAATGGAACTAGGAGAATATACTTGGAAGGAAAAATCTAAGAGGAATGTTAAGGAAAGGCAGCGGTATGCTAAGGGCGACAGGTAATCACACTTAACCTTGCTATAACATTGAGGGTTACGTTAGTTAGGGATTTTGTAAAATCTCTTATATATATATATATATATATATATATATATATATATATATATATATATATATATATATATATATATTATCTTTGAAAGATTATTTTTATACAAAACAGGCTATCGGGTGCCTTTCAAACACGATTATTTTTGTATAAAACATTTTTATACATTATATGTATTATCCTGTTCTGGTGGTGGTCATTGATCTGGAATGTCATGAAATGTGTATAGCATATCTTTTGGGTAGTGGTTTGAGAAATGGTGATAATAGAGAAAGGAGAGTTATGTTGTGGAAAATCTGAGATATTGAAGTGTTGAGGTATTGTAGGGAATTGCAAGAATGCATGATATTGATATTGTGATATTGAACGGAACTTTGGATGAGATATATAGGGATTTGGTGAGCATTGCATGACACTGCTATTTATGTACCATCGCGCGATGATAACTGTCGATTGGCCAATCGACAGTTATTTGTACTGATGATCCTTTTCGGATTGATTAAAACGGGGATCATAGGTCAACTTATTGAGAGAAAGTGACCTACGGTTGTTTGGCAGTGGAGAGCCCAACCGTTCCCGTTCTGTAATGGAAACAGAATTGGGGTTCCCTCTCTGGAGATTGCCAGAGAGGGAAATTATCCCCTTGTAACAGTCTGTTACTAATTCCCTAATTAATTCAATAATACCTTCACTAACTATGATAGAAAAATGATTTCCATTATATCAATAAATCTATCATAGTTAGAAAAAGAATTTCCTAATAATATTCACTATCCATGATAGAAAAGAATTTTCTGATATAACCTGAACACTATCATGGATAATTAATAGCTAACCATGTTAGAAAAGAATCACCTAACATGGTTAGAAAAAGAAGCGACCTATTACAATTCTCCAATTTACCATTAATATCAATACAAATAAAATATGCGGAAGCGAATGCAGACCTATACATTTTGGCAATATACATGTCTAAATAATCTAAACAAACTTTGAAACTTAATTCCCTTTCATGACGCTCGCGCCTGTGCATGATCACCTGCAAAAATGTAAGTAATCGTGGGGTGAGACAACTTGTCTCAGTAATCTACTACTTAACTCACTATAACAGTGAGATGTGCGGTAGTAAGGGCGTCTAAAGGGTACCACATTTTAAAATCACTAATATCTATATATATAAGGCCAAGTCTTCTTCTATTTATCACTTTGGTCTCTCTGTCACTTCCTAAATATCACTTAAAATCCCTCATTCAATTTCCACAAATCCAACCTCTCGGCTCACATCCATGTACAACCCTGTTGCTCTACTCATGCCATCCCGGAGGCACTACGCTCGAGCCCTATATGTATTCCAAATGAGTTGACACTGTGCCCCTCTCAAAAGTGAGGGGGCCATTTCCCTCCCTGGTAAACCCATGAGAGGAAAACCCCAATCTGTCTCCAATCAGAAAGGGAGCAGTCCCTGTCTCCAATCAAAAGACTGCTGGTCACAGTCTCCAATCTGTTGACCATTGATCACAGTCTCCAATCTGTTGACCCGTACAAATAACCGTTGATTGGCCTATCGAACGGTTATCATCGCGCGATGGTACATATTTCTCAGTGTCATGCAATGCACCCAATTCCTTTCAAAATCTGAATCTCATTCAAAATCTCAATCACCATTTCCTTAAATATATCAATAATCACCTGTGATATTTTCCTGCAATACCTCTTTCAAATTTCTTCAACCATAACCTACAATTTTTCTAACTCAAATCACTATTCCTCAACTTAAATTTCCAAAGCCTCAAACCCTTTATCTCTCACCTTCTCTTATCTATATTAACTCTCAATGTCACTGCCAGAACACTATACCTACATACCTTCCAAACCATTACAGCTCAATAACAACCACCAGCCAGAATAATATATATATAGTGTCACAAATTTCTTTATATGAAAAAAGTCGTGTTTGAAAGGCACCCGATAGTCTATTTTGTATAAAAGTAAGTTTTAAAGATTTTATATTTATATAGAGGGTTAGAAAGGATTTTCAAATCCCACCTAACATCACCTTCAATGTTATAGCGAGGTAAGAGTGATTACCTGTCGCCCTGAGCACTCTATTGCCTTTTCGCTTTACTTTACTATGCCTTGAGAACCATATTTATATCGCATCCTTTCATATTATTACAGCATGCAATAATAGGGAGTTAAGAATCATTCTAAGTTATAGATTAACCAGCGTCTCTCTCAAATTCTAATAATATTACTACCCAATCTTCCCCTTTTTCTTAGTTCAAATGCTCTAACCGTTTCCAAATCCTAAAGTGCATGAATTTCACAATTATCGATTTTAATTCAAAGAACTCACATCAATCAAATATAATCACATCATCAAAATCAACAAATAAGCACACTTACTTACAATTAGACATTCCATACACATATGTTAACCTTTTAATTTTGGCAATCACAAGGTCATTAACTTTTAGTAGTCAAACAAACAATAGCAATGATTATCAAATATAATATAAAAGAGAACCACCACGTTCCATCTATAGTTTCACGATCCATCTCCAATTAAACCACACATGTTTTAAAAGCATGAATTTATTGACTTATGCACCAACATTCTAATTCTTTAATCACTATCATCTCACATCTATGCATATCTCACTCTAACCCAAAACCACTTCAACAATTAAGCACACAAATGTACTACCACCTTAAAGATGCCAATTAAACACCTTCCCGCCACAAGCCAGTGTTCAATCAAAACAGAATATAATTCACCATGCACAGAAAACCTGAAGATCTAAAAAAAAGTTCACTACTTTCAAATCCAAACCATTATTCAGCCATCTATTACAATCCGCCACCATGCACATCAACCATTCACAAATTCTTCATATACCAACAATCCCGAAAATTGAGACAGAACTAAGGTAGAAAAGGCTATAAGACCAACCAGAACAAGCAATCATAACCAGAAAGGGGAAACATACAACGAAAAGTTTCTTAAAGTTTCCAAACATGCTGAATTATAATCCTATTCTAATATACCTTCATTAGTAATCAATTAATTGCCCACTTGGACCAGAATTCGAAGAAACAGTACCTATCCTCAGTTGATACAGATAAAACAAGAAAGATTCTAGAAGGAATGACCGTTCCATGATCTAATAAACTCAAAAGCAGAGTAACAGAATTGCATCATAACAAATGCCTTAAATTCTTCTGCATAACAAAATATACAACCGTAGATACCATTTTAATCATTTAGTTCAATAGAAAGTACCCCAACGCAATACAGAGAGCTTTAATTCATCTTCACCTAACTAAGACCAATGATCTCTAAAACTTTCTCAAACTTCTCTAAGTTAATTAAACCTTAAAACCCTTCAAGTTCACCCAAAGTCTTAACAAAATACTATATATCCAACAAATCCTTCACTTTATTCTTTACCCAAATGCACATAGCAGCAAAAGAAGAAAGAAAAACGACTCCAATTTCAAGGTATACATTGAGCATGCAAGAACATACAACCATCAATTATATCCAAAAATTCTTCCTTCCTCTCAAGACAAGCAAAGCCAAACCATGACCAAAAAAATAGATAAGAAGGGGAAAAATAATTTATGAAAATTCTGAACCTCTCCACAATCAATATGTAAGCTTGAAAGTAAATTCAATCTTCCACATAAGCATATTTATTCCCACTCCAAGTGCCTAGTCCAGAAATATCCAACAAACCATATGTGAAATACCAAAATCATTTGGCCAACACAATGATGTTAGAATCTTAAGTTTTGATGAAGACTAAAATATAAAGGATTAGATCAAGTGCCTAGGAAGCAATAGGATTAACATAGGATCCCAAGTAAGAGTGCTTCTGGATGAAGTTTTACTTCCGGATAAAACAGGACTTGCGCACGCTGATGAATGCTTTCATCCCCAGCGTCAGCAAGTAAATCAATAGGGTTTTTAACTTAGTCCATGAACATTAAGTACACAAATCTTAAGGCTAAGCTATGATTCAACCGGAAGGGGAAGTACTTCCTATTAAACTTAGACTGGCGCAGAGCGATAGAATTGATATCACCCCAAGCGTCAGTGAGTCTACTTCGCCAAGTGAAAGCACTTCCTGTTAGATTTAGACTGGCGCAGACTGATAGAGTAGAATGACCCCAAGCGTCAGTGAATCAGCCTCGTCAAGTGAAATTACTTCCTGTTGGATTTAAATTGACACAGGCTGATAAAAGAAACATATCCCTAAGCGTCAGTAAGTTCACTACGTCAAGTAAAAGTGCTTCCGATAGCTTAGTGACTAGCGCTGAGTGTTGGAATGAAATACACTAAGCGAGAGTGAGTTATAGTGAACAAAAATCCTTCATCCAGTGGTTTTACTTCCGGATGTAAGAATGCTTCCGGATACATCATAGACCAAATCAGAACACAGTCTAAGTAAACTACTCCTCATAGCGAACAAGCTTCCCACAACATGTATAATTCTTATATATATATATTGCTATGTTGGACTAACCAGTATGTGCAGAACATGGTCACGCTTCCGGATGCAAATGAGCTTCCGGATGGAAAGACTCTTGACATTGGGACTCAGAGCTTAACACTTGCAGAGCAAGATTACCACTTGCGGATGAATGATGATCATCCGTCAGCAAGAGTGCAAGAGTAAACTTCACATACTCAGAAGTCAGAATGCTTTTGTCAGAGCAGAGGTGTCAGGGCTACTTTTCAGAGATAAAGCAAGTCAACCCTGCTATGCATTGATGAAGCATTAAATGGGCAAACGGTAACAAGGGAAAAACGGACATATTCAAACGGCTAGCCCACCTACCAAGAGCTCAGAATGCTTGTAGACTATATAAGGGAACTCAACTTCATTTATGAAGTATTGAATTATTTTTGAATATTCTTGAGTGAAGTTAGAGCAAGAAAACGAAGAACATTCTCAAGCATTCAAAGCTGCCCAGAAAAGCGAAGAGCATTTAACACATCAAGAGTTTATTTTCACCTACTTATTCTGTACTCTTTGTTGTTAAGTCTCTTCTTGTCACAAGAGCATTTATTGTACTTAAGTGTGTATCACAATCTGTTCTTTAAGAGAACTTAGTCAAAAATCCTTTAAGTGTAAAGGTTAACCCCTTGCTTGGTGTAAGGGGGAGTTAGTCAGAAAGGTTACAAGTGAGCCTGAGTGAAAACTTGTTGTAAGGTTGCAAGTAAACCTGTGAAAACTTGCGGTTGTAAGGTTTTCAGGTGAACCCGATTTAAAACCTGAGGCTTAGTGGAACTCGACCTGGGAGGTTGAGGAACTGGACGTAGGTCAGGTAGACCGAACCAGTATAACTCGTGCGTTATTTTATTTGAGCATTTAATTTTTGAAGCACAATTCACCCCCCCTCTTGTGCATCCATTACTTACATTTGGTATCAGAGCAAGGTCCTTCTTACTCGATTCCAACGAATCTGAAGGAAAAGATCCAGTAATGGACACAGACTATTCTCTACCTGATGTCTCCGTTCAACCCAACAAGCCCCCAGGCTTCGATGGGTACAACTACTCATTCTGGAAGTTCAGAATGGAGACTTATATCATGTCAAGTGATATCAGACTCTGGGATGTAATAGAACGAGGGGATCAAACTCCGCTGGATGAGGATGGATTTGCAAAAGCGCGAGCCAAATACACTCCTGAGGACTATGCTCTAGTCCAACTCAACTATAGGGCGATGCACTACATCCAGTGTGCTCTCACCTACAAAGAGTTTCACAGGATCAGCCACCACAAAAATGCAAAAGATATGTGGGAGGCTCTTGAGGCTGCACATTCCGGAACAGGGGGAGTAAAGGCAAGACATGTTGAAATGCTGGTAGAAGAATTTCACAAATTCTCCATGCTGAGTCCCACCTAGCCTATCAGAGACCTGGAGCTCAGGTTCACCCATCTCATCAACAATCTGGCCTCGCTGGGTAAGGATATCCCTGAGAGAGAGCAAGTGAGCAAAATTCTAAAGATCTTGAGGGGTGACTGGATCACCAAAGTAACTATTCTGCAAGAAGTGCAAGGAGAATCAACCAGCTCCATCACCGCACTTTTTGGCTCCCTTGCTGAATATGAGCCTACCCTGCTGGCTATGAGAGCTCCTCAAACCTCATCCAAAAGTAAGAATCTTGCTCTCGTTGCTCCCAGCAAAGAGATCAATGACGATGATGAGGATGACGAGGATGAGATGGATGATGAGGAGATGGCTATGATGGTGAGGAAGTTTAGGAAATTCTTCAGAAAGAAGGGAGGCTATCAGAAAGGTGATTCCAGCCAGAAGAAGGGATACAAGAAAGAGAAGGTCCCTGTGTGCTTTGAATGCAATAAACCTGGTCACTTCAAGGCTGAGTGTCCCAGCCTGCAGAGGTCAAAAGGCAAGGACAAAAGAAAGGCTCTTGTTTCCTCCATTTGGGTGAATAGCTCAGATGAGGAAGCAAGTGATGATGAAGAAACTGCCAACCTCTGTCTGGTAGCTAGAGAAGAGGATGAAGAAGCATCTTCAGATCTGGACCTCACCAACGAAGATCATGAGGTAACTCTTCCTGAACTACAAGAGGCTTATAATGAGGTTCATGAAGAATTCTCTAGACTATGTAAAGCTTATAAGGTGTTAAAAACCAAAAAGGAATCACTTGAGTCCAAGGTGGACTCATTAAGTGAGGAACTAGCGGAAGCTAGAAAACTTCCTATAGTGAATGGCGAGGGCTCTCCCCGAACAGAACCCAACGCCCCAACACCTGAGAGCTGCCCTAATTGCAGCAAAATCTCAGAAGAAAATAACAAGCTGCAAAATGCCCTGCAGAAGTTTACCAATGGTTCAGAAATGCTGAATATACTTTTAATGAACCAAAGGGCATATAGGGATAGAACTGGCTTGGGATATACCCCTAGAAAGAAAAAATGGGAAGAACCAAAAGTAAAGCCTTACTTAAAGTTCTTCCATAAAGCCACCAGTCATAGCTCCTCACCTTTTAGCTTCTGTAACTACTGCAACAGGAAAGGACACTCCATGTCCACCTGTAATGCTAAGAAGCATGGAGCTAACAGCTCTTACAAATGGGTGCCCAAAGGAACCAAGGCTACACAGGATCCTCCTCCTGCAAAGGATACCAAGAAAGGACAAGGATCCCGAGCCTGGAATCATCCCACAGGGAAAACCCAAGAGCCTAGAGCCAGCACTAGGCCAAAGGCTCCAAATGTTCATAAGCCCAAGGTTAAGCCCAAAGCTAGACCAAGAGCACTAAACACTACTAACAAGGGACCCAAGAAAGGTTGGGTACCTAAAGTTGCTTGATTGTTTCAGGTGTGTCTCAAGGCATCCAAGAACAAAAAATGGTACATCGATAGCGGATGCTCGAGACATATGACTGGAGACAGAGACAAGTTCAAATCTCTGGCGATCAAAGATGGAGCCACAGTGACCTTTGGAGGAAATCAAAGTGGCAAGATCACTGGAGTTGGAGAAGTCGGACCAGTCAAAGATGTATATCTAGTGGACGGTCTATGTCACAACCTGCTAAGCGTAAGTCAAAGCACGGACAAAGGTAACTGGGTAATATTTGATTCAAATGAGTGCTTAATAGTTGATAAGCAGGATCTAATTTTAGACAAGGCCAACTTAAAGTATAAACTTAAGGCCAATAGAAATGGGAATCTATATACCTTAGATTTATGTCAACAGCTAGAAGAGAAATGTTTAATATCTAGTGACGAGAATAGCTGGCTTTGGCATAAGAGGTTAGCTCATGTCAATTTTACTCAATTGGATATGCTAATTAAAAATGAGCTAGCTATAGGTATTCCCTCTTTTAAAGTTAAGCATGATTTTATCTGTGAATCCTGCCAACGAGGAAAGCAAACTAAGTCCTCGTTTAAAACCAAGAAGAGAGTCTCCACCAGCAGGCCCTTGGAACTAATCCACATGGATTTGGTTGGACCAGCAAGAGTAAAGAGCTTGGGTGGAAACCTATATGCTCTAGTGGTGGTGGATGACTATTCAAGGTTCACTTGGACTATGTTTCTTGCCTCTAAGCAAGATACTTTTGATGCTTTTGTTGTCCTGGCTAAGAAAGTGCAGAATGAGAGAGAGCTCAAAATCACAGCCATAAGGACAGACCATGGAGGAGAGTTTGAGAACCATAGCTTCTCTGAGCTATGTGAGCAAAACGGCATTGAACATAACTTCTCAGCTCCTAGGACTCCTCAGCAAAATGGAGTGGTCGAAAGGAAGAACAGGGTTCTGACAGAGATGGCTAGAAGCATGCTCAACGAGAAAGAGGTTTCTCAAGTGTTCTGGGCAGACGCTATGAGCACTGCTTGCTATATCTCCAACAGAGCCTATGTTCGCAAGGGCTTGGATAAGACTCCATACGAGCTATACAAAGGGAGGAAGCCCAACATCAGCCACCTCAGAATATTCGGATCAAAATGCTACGTGCATAATAATGGAAAGGTAAATTTGGGTAAGTTTGATCCAAAGGCTGATGTAGGCATATTCATAGGATATTCCCTTAGGAGTAAAGCATATAGGATATACAACATGAGAACTAAAACTGTAGAAGAATCCATGCATGTTGTATTTGATGAAACTCCTACATGGGGACAATCCACAGAAGATGATGAAGCACTTAATCTTCCAAAACTACCATCATCTTCCTCACCACCAAAAGAAACACCAACAAGCAATCCCAAAGAAGAAGGTGAACCCAGTGATGAACCTAGAGTGCAACCCATGCCTGAGGAGGCACAGTTGCCAATAGCTAGGAGACATCACAGGGATCATCCTCTTGATCAAGTGCTTGGTGATGTTTCTTCTGGTGTCAGAACTAGAAGACAAGTTCAAAATGAAGTTGAGTTCGGAGCATTCCTATCTCAAATCGAACCAACTTCAGTTGAACAAGCTCTTGAGGACTGCGACTGGATTATTGCCATGCAGGAAGAGCTAAATCAATTTGAGAGAAGTCAAGTGTGGAAACTAGTCCCAAGGCCGTCTCATCAATCCATAGTAGGGACCAAGTGGGTCTTCAAGAACAAACTGGATGAGACAGGTCAAATCACCAGAAACAAAGCCAGACTAGTAGCTAAAGGATACAACCAAGAAGAAGGCATTGACTATGAAGAAACTTTTGCTCCAGTCGCTAGACTTGAAGCAATAAGGATTCTTCTAGCCTTTGCATCCATGAAAGGTTTTAGATTATATCAAATGGATGTAAAGAGTGCATTTCTTAATGGTTATATTAAAGAAGAGGTATATGTAGAACAACCTCCTGGCTTTGAGGACCATAAGCACCCCAAACATGTGTATAGATTAAAGAAAGCTCTATATGGCCTGAAACAAGCTCCTCGAGCTTGGTATGAGAGACTCAGCAGCTTTCTGCTGGGAAAGGGTTTCTCAAGGGGCAAATCAGATAATACACTGTTTATCCTTCACAAAGAAAGAAATATGCTAATTGTCCAAATTTATGTTGATGATATTATATTTGGGGCAACTAACGAAAAGCTTTGTGAAGATTTCTCTAAGACTATGCAGGGTGAATTTGAGATGTCAATGATGGGAGAACTAACGTTCTTCCTAGGCCTGCAAATTAGACAAAAGAAGAACGGAATTTTCATCTCCCAAACCAAGTACTGCAGAGAACTACTCAAAAAGTTTGGGATGGATGAATGCAAGGAGTATGATACTCCCATGAGCACCACAGCTGCACTCGACGCTGACGCAAAAGGTAAAAGTGTCAGCCTGCCCATGTACAGGGGAATGATAGGTTCCCACCTATACTTAACGGCGAGCAGGCCTGATATTCAACTTAGTGTAGGCATGTGCGCTAGGTTTCAAGCCAACCCCAAGGAGTCACACTTAACATGCGTGAAACGCATTCTGAGATACCTTGAGGGGACACAAGAACTGGGTCTTTGGTATCCCAGAGGTAACCAAGAGTTCTTGTGGGCTTATTCTGACTCTGACCATGCAGGTTATAAAACAGATAGAAAGAGCACCAGTGGACAATGCGCCTTCCTTGGTGGTTGTCTGGTGTCTTGGGCTAGCAAGAAGCAAACCTGCGTGTCCTTGTCATCCACTGAGGCAGAATACATTGCTGCTGCAAGTTGTTGTGCTCAAGTGCTATGGCTGAAGAACCAGTTGAGAGATCTTGGCTTGGAGTTCCCTGAGGCACCCATCCTCTGTGATAACACAAGCACAATTAGCCTCGCCAAGAATCCAGTTCAGCACACAAGGACTAAGCACATTGACGTCCGACATCACTTCATCAGAGACCATGTTCAAAAGAAGGATGTCAAGGTGCAGTTTGTTCCCACACAACAACAGCTTGCGGACATCTTCACTAAGCCTCTGGGGACTGACCAGTTTATTTTCATTAGAGGTGATTTGGGAATGGTAAACCCAAATGAAGTGTAAATTATTTTTTTTTATATACTTGATTATTTATCACTTACAACAATACTAACTTAGGCATCGGAGTGCCAATATATGTTTTTGCAGATATTCAATGTTAAATCTTAAGTAAGTGCAACCGGAAGCAAAACCACTTCCGGATGATTACTCACTGACGCTGGATGATCAAACCAAGAGAGCGCCAGCACAAGTCCAAAAAGACACGTCACTTCAGAAAACGCTTCAACTTCCAAATAAGACGTTTCGACTTCTCTGAAGCGACACGTGTCATCAGGTATATCGCTCCAACTTAAGTGTTTACGCTACCCAATGTGTGATAATGTGAAGAAGCATGACCTTTTTGCCCTTAATGACTTTACCTATAAAAAGGACATCTCTTTTCACTTCACTTTTCATCTTCATCTATATTCTTCATCCTCTTCATATAAACTTTTCATCAACCCCACAAAAATGGCCGAACCCTCTGAAACAAACCCAATTTCGAGGAAACCCTCCTCATCTAAGAAACACAAGTCCAAATCTGGGAAATCAAGTCATCAACATTCTGGAAAATCTGGGCATCCTGAAGATCATCAAGAACACCATGAAGTTTCTGGGCAAATTGCACTAGGGCAGGATGAAAATATTCAAGGTCAGCCTGAAACTTCTGGTAGAATGGCAGAACTGTTAGTGGGTTCTAAGCAAGAGAAGCTTGATAAGAAGAGGAAGTCCATCCCTAAGGAGGAGGCTGCAGCGATTAAATCTGCCGGAAATGCATGGTACATGTACTAGCCTCTGTTAGGGCTTTTGCTGAAGAAGTAATGGAAGGATCTCTCCACCCCTGTCCCTCACCCTCTTTGATGATGCCAAAAGGGGGAGAGATGTATTGATATATTGACCTTCTGCGCTTGGGTTCCTGGGAGTTCCATCCACCCCATTGACCACTAGCCTTGCTATCCTGGGAGTTCCTTGATGAAGAAGAGCTTCAGCGGATGGTTGACTAGAATGTTCATGAGGCCGAGCTAGGAAGAAGAAACAAAAACCCTAAAACCCCAGTCCCAATTTTATTTTATTTACTTAGAAATGTTTCCTTCTTCATGCATACTTTCATATCTGCCTAATATATGCTCTTTACCTGTAAATGTTATCTGATTATATGCTCTGACTTGTAACTTATGCTTATCAATAATATTTGTCTAAGTTACTTGTTCTTAACTATTGCTTTTATTCTTCAGCTAATCCTTTCATATGAACTTAATCGATAAAACTAAGTTTGTCATCATCAAAAAGGGGGAGAATGTTAGAATCTTAAGTTTTGATGAAGACTAAAATATAAAGGATTAGATCAAGTGCCTAGGAAGCAATAGGATTAACATAGGATCCCAAGTAAGAGTGCTTCCGGATGAAGTTTTACTTCCGGATAAAACAGGACTTGCGCACGCGGATGAATGCTTTCATCCCCAGCGTCAGCAAGTAAATCAATAGGGTTTTTAACTTAGTCCATGAACATTAAGTACACAAATCTTAAGGCTAAGCTATGATTCAACCGGAAGGGGAAGTACTTCCTGTTAAACTTAGACTGGCGCAGAGCGATAGAATTGATATCACCCCAAGCGTCAGTGAGTCTACTTCGCCAAGTGAAAGCACTTCCTGTTAGATTTAGACTGGCGCAGACTGATAGAGTAGAATGACCCCAAGCGTCAGTGAATCAGCCTCGTCAAGTGAAATTACTTCCTGTTGGATTTAAATTGACACAGGCTGATAAAAGAAACATATCCCTAAGCGTCAGTAAGTTCACTACGTCAAGTAAAAGTGCTTCCGATAGCTTAGTGACTAGCGCTGAGTGTTGGAATGAAATACACTAAGCGAGAGTGAGTTATAGTGAACAAAAATCCTTCATCCAGTGGTTTTACTTCCGGATGTAAGAATGCTTCCGGATACATCATAGACCAAATCAGAACACAGTCTAAGTAAACTACTCCCCATAGCGAACAAGCTTCCCACAGCATGTATAATTCTTATATATATATATTGCTATGTTGGACTAACCAGTATGTGCAGAACATGGTCACGCTTCCGGATGCAAATGAGCTTCCGGATGGAAAGACTCTTGACATTGGGACTCAGAGCTTAACACTTGCAGAGCAAGATTACCACTTGCGGATGAATGATGATCATCCGTCAGCAAGAGTGCAAGAGTAAACTTCACATACTCAGAAGTCAGAATGCTTTTGTCAGAGCAGAGGTGTCAGGGCTACTTTTCAGAGATAAAGCAAGTCAACCCTGCTATGCATTGATGAAGCATTAAATGGGCAAACGGTAACAAGGGAAAAACGGACATATTCAAACGGCTAGCCCACCTACCAAGAGCTCAGAATGCTTGAAGACT
The DNA here is from genome assembly GCA_029929735.1 of Mimosa pudica. Taxonomy (NCBI): domain Eukaryota; kingdom Viridiplantae; phylum Streptophyta; class Magnoliopsida; order Fabales; family Fabaceae; genus Mimosa; species Mimosa pudica. The sequence continues at coordinate 11,477,414 of JAKELP010000004.1, read as the reverse complement.
ATATAAGGGAACTCAACTTCATTTATGAAGTATTGAATTATTTTTGAATATTCTTGAGTGAAGTTAGAGCAAGAAAACGAAGAACATTCTCAAGCATTCAAAGCTGCCCAGAAAAGCGAAGAGCATTTAACACATCAAGAGTTTATTTTCACCTACTTATTCTGTACTCTTTGTTGTTAAGTCTCTTCTTGTCACAAGAGCATTTATTGTACTTAAGTGTGTATCACAATCTGTTCTTTAAGAGAACTTAGTCAAAAATCCTTTAAGTGTAAAGGTTAACCCCTTGCTTGGTGTAAGGGGGAGTTAGTCAGAAAGGTTACAAGTGAGCCTGAGTGAAAACTTGTTGTAAGGTTGCAAGTAAACCTGTGAAAACTTGCGGTTGTAAGGTTTTCAGGTGAACCCGATTTAAAACCTGAGGCTTAGTGGAACTCGACCTGGGAGGTTGAGGAACTGGACGTAGGTCAGGTAGACCGAACCAGTATAACTCGTGCGTTATTTTATTTGAGCATTTAATTTTTGAAGCACAATTCACCCCCCCCTCTTGTGCATCCATTACTTACATTTGAAAGGCAAGATTTTCACAAAACAAATCACTATTAAAGTTTACTATATTATAGCACCACATGCTAATGTCATACACGAATATTCATAAACAAAAATTAAACTCAAACAAAGAAGACAAGCCAGCCAAACAACCCACCATTACTCAACAAATTATACACTCTCAATGCCTAATCAAAATGAACAAACAACCAAGGAAAATAGAACAGAAAAAGCAACATGAACCGTCTCATTCCAAGCAAAATCAGACTTGCAACTTAGTATGAATTGACTCCTACACATGTCTATTAGATTTTCATATAAACTCAGAAGCATCTCAAGACAATACACAAGCCCCAACTCACTGTCTCTCTCATATATTGCACAAAACAAAGATAAATGGCACAATCAGTTATAGAAGGCTCACCCAAACCAAAGATGGCCTTGTGTGGAGGATTTGCACCGAGCTCCACCGTTTTCTCGCCGGAAAACTCCACTGAAACCGACAAAACAAAGTAGAAATCGAAGAACACAAATGGGAAAGGGTTAGGGTTTAGACTTGGAGTGATGAAATGGGTAGGAATTTAGGAATAGACTTACCTAAGCTCAAAGGTGAACCAACACCAAAACGACGGCCTTCTCGCCGTCTATAGCTCGCCGGAGAACGCAAGAGAACAAAGATAAACATATAGAGGTCGAAACAGTGAAGGAAGGTTTTGAGAGGGAGGAGAGAACGAATGGAGACCCTGTCATCTTCCTCCGCCGTCGCCGTCGTCCGTCACGGCGTCACCCTCCCCTTGGATGACCGGCGAGCATGGAGAGGGAGGAGCAGAGACGTGAGATTAGGGAGGAGAGGAGATATGTGGTGTGTGTGTCGTGTGTTTTGACGGGAGGAGTAAGAAGGAAAGGAAAATGAGATTTAGGTATACAAATGACCATTTTGCCCTTCTACTTTATTTGTTTACTATTCCTTTTTAAATCCCTACATTAAAACAAGTTATAAAAGTAACCTATACACCAACTTATGTATTTTTCTCCAACCAATAATTTAATCTCTAACTATTCCTCCCTTAATTTCTAAAGAAATTGGCATATTGATCTCTATATATATATATATATATATATATATATATATATATATATATATATATATCTTTGTTTGTGTGTGTGTGTGAATGTTCACTTTGGAACTCCCTAACCTGATAAATAAATTCTAAAATTAAACCTAAAATCACCACTAATCCTTAATTAAAATTTGGGATGTTACACCCCTCATTATAGAGAGGGACACAGTGTCAAATCATATAGTGAAGATTAGATGCTTGAATGCCCCGTGGTGACACAATGCATTTATAGGTGAGTGTGAGAGTTGTGGTGGTAGTAACATTAGATTGGAGACTGAGGAGGTGATATTTAGTTATGTGGAATTGACGGAGGGACTTGAGTAAGGAATGAAAGAGGATCTGGTTATATATATTATTATTGATTTTAAAACTGTGATACCCTTTAGACGCCCTCACTACCGCACATCTCACTGTTATAGTGAGTTAAGCGGTGATTACTGGGACAAATTGTCTCATCCCACGATTACTGACATTTTTGCAGGTATTCATGCACAGGCGCAAGCATCAGGAAAGGGAATTAGGTTTCAAAGGTTATTTAGATTAGTTAGTTGTGTATATTGCCAATTTTTATAGGTCTGCATTCGTTTCCACATGTATATAGCTATTTATTGTTAAATATCAACTAGTTTTGTATATTAACCATGTTAGGCAAATCCTTTCTAACATGGTTAGCAATAAATTATCCATGATAGCAGCTGTGCTGTATTAGTTTATTCTTTTCTATCATGGATAATATTTCAATCATTAGGATATTCTTTTGCTAACTATGATAAGATATTGATATTATGGAAATCCTTTTCTATCATAGTTAGTCAGGGTATTATTGAATTAATTAGGGAATTAGTAATACAATGTTACAACTTATTTTTTATGAATAAATCTAATTTCACTTCTTTTAATGCTAACACCAAGTAATACTGCTCTTTGCTAAATTAATGGGGTGGAGTTGGACAAACTAAAGAAATCATTTGGTCAATTAAACTTATATTATGTTTTGTTTTCAACCCTTAACTTTTAAAGGTACGTTTTTGGTTTTTTCACCCTAAATTCATTATTTTTAAATCATGGTTTTTTATGACAATATTTTCTTTAAAGAAAAAAGAACTATATTTTATATGTTTGCATTTATTTTACATCCATTGGGGTAAATGAGCTAAAAACAAATTTTTTTCATATTAATGTGACTAGAATGGATATTTGTATCAAGTTGAATCATTAGAAATGTACTTCAATCTGAAAAGTAATTTACAGTCTTTACATATGATATGGCTAAAACTGTGTGATGGCCGGGTTTTGAAGACAACCTTGGGCATATCAAAAGTGAAATATATTCAATTATCCAAACCATTTTATTATTTAGGGTAACAAATATATGCAATCGAACAAATGTAAAGGAACCAATAACAAAGTTAGCTGATTAAAAAAATTAAAAGAATTAGTAATTCCCACAAATGTATCCGCATGTGATTAACAGCTTCTACAAACACATGCTCCTCCTACTTTACTTTATGACCAATCCGTTTTCACTAGTTTAAATTTAAATTTAAATGTAATAATAGATAATCCTTTATATGCCTTTTCTTTTCTACCTTCTTTATTGCTTTTAACATTATCTTATGATATACTTTAAAATTTAATCATGATCTCATTTGGTTTTTTCAAAAAAATAAAATAAAATAATTGCTCCTACAAAACCATATGTCCCATATTCGTATGAATGAGCAGAATAAGAACATTTACAACAAAAATCTGTCGTTAGGTAAAATCCATCGAGGAGTTAAGAAATCACATAAATGCAAATTCATGAACCACTAGAATAACGAGATTTTCAAAAAAAATTTAGGTCGCTGAGGATGAATATTAACGACAAAATTTCATCATTTCAATGGTTTATGCATGTGTAGACGCTTGCATTTGCAAGAGTTGTTAATCCTCTTATTCTTAATTATTATCAATGGCCTAAGATTCGATCCAAATCTAATTAATTTACTTGTCTGTGCAGCTATGGGCACTTGCATTCGTTTGGTTACATAGATATATTTGTCTTTCAACTAAATGATGAAAATGTCTGGATGGACGGATCGGTGGTCACATATTCTAATTGTGTTTATTGATTGATACCCTTATTTTTTTTTACCAAGATTAAACTAGTCAAGTTTCAACATATCCATTGACAAATCAGACTCAAACAAGGGAATGGTAACACGCTTTGACGACTTCCGCTGCTACCTCTGTCTGAATTATGATGAATTAGCATAAGTTAATGTGTCTAGTCATACAACAATGTCATAATTATTCGAAATCTGAATTTTATAAACTCAAGTCAAATCAACTACATGTTACCTTAGGGCCCGTTTGGTTCAACCCCAATATGCTCTGTAATGGTGTGCAATGCAATGTAATGGTAATGTAATGTAATATTGATTACAAGGATTGTGTTTAGTTTGTTTTAAAAGGGGTGCTGCAATTATTATTTTATTTAAAACTATAATATAACACAAATACCATATTACCCTTCACTTCATTTGTAAAAATAGAAATAGAAACAGAATGATTTGTATTGCTATTTACATGCTTCCCCCTTCGTCCTTACCCTTGCCTGATTGCCGTTTGTCAATTTGAGACACCCCATTTCTTTTAGAGATTTGTCTTGTTCTTACGGTTTAATTGATCAATCAATATGATTTCGTGCCTAGTCGCTAGAGAGTTCGTGCAAGCTGTTTCCTTCAATTGCTGCAAATTGAAATCAAACGAACCCTACACTTTGACTATGAAGATATCTTAGATGTTAAAGCTTTGATTATATGCGTTTTCTTTCATTGAATTTATGCGACTGGACTGATTTCAAATTTCGTTTTGATTGGGTATATATATTTTGATGAAGATTGATTTTTTTACCCCATTCAATTTCTAAGAAGGATGAGCTATTGATCTTTTTTTGTTCGAGAATGAGCTATAGATCTGGAAAATATGTTTTGGGGTAATTTGTTTGATGAGGACAAATGTTGTCTTTTTGTTAAATTGATGAGGATAAAATTGACAAAACACATCATATTACATGGTTGCAATGAGGATTCATAGGGGGACCCCTATGAAAGAACATTACCAAAAAATATGCAATCTTGTTTACAATTGTAATCAAGATTACCATTACCAAGTCTAACCAAACAAACCAAATATGGTAATGTAATCAAAATTACCATTGCATGTGTGCAATGTTTTTGAACCAAACGGGCCCTTAGTTTTTGCAATAACAATAAAAAAGAGTTAATAACACAAAAATATGCCAAAAAAATGTAGGCCATCGACAACATAAATGATGTAGCATTTGCGTCAGACTTATAATGCAATGCACTAGCAAAAGGTGTCTAATATACACACGAGTTTCAATTTTAAATACTTACATGTAAGAAATTTTCACTTCATCCCTTGCATTTTTCAATATTTTTATTTAAAAATGATTAGTCTAACATATAAAATAATATTCACTTTGATCATAAACATATGACATATTGACCAAACGTAATTAGATTACCAATGTTAGTTAAATTAGTTGGTATATAACATGATCTGTCCAAAACAATAATAGTATAATCGTCCTTAAGATTTCATTTTTTTTCCTTATTTGATTATTGATAATTGATAAATGAGTATCAACGGGGCGATTCTAAAAATTAGAAATGGGCTATATACTTGAAACAATGACAAAATCCTCAAATATCTTATGCATTAAGAACTGTGAGAATATATAATGGAGCACAAACATTTTTTTCGAAAATAACATAGGAAAAACACAAAAGCTATCAATTATAAAATCCCAAATAGGCTATACAGAGTTGTCAATGTCACTTCTCATCATTTAATCACATTCACTTGTAGAAAAGTCAAAATCTTTTAAATACTAAAGTTTTTCATTTTCTCATAGAAAAATCGCAAGTAAATTACACTCTCTCCTGTCTCTAATATAAGAGCTAAAATTTGAATGGTTTTGATCACAAATATAAGACTTCATCTCACATTCTCTTCCCATTTAATGCATTTTTTCCTACTTTACCCTCAACTATCTTTCATATTTATTAATGCTTATGTATTTATTTCTCTTAAAAGTATTATAATAAATATGGATAATATTGAAAAAGAAACATTAACTTCAAACACCCAACTAACCCAACTTATAATTACATGTTTTCTTAATAAGCTTTTTCTGGCTTCTGTCTCTTATATTAGCGATCTGAGGGTAGTATAATTAGGAAATTTATTTCTCACTTGCAGCTGGTTTCTGTCTATAAATAAAAAATATTACTTGGTTGATGCTGGTTATCCAACTCTTACTAGTTACCTTGGTCCGTACCGATGTGAGCGTTATCATCTCCCTGATTTTCGTGCATCATGAACGCTTGCAAATGATAATGAGACTTTCAATTACTTGCATTCAAGTCTGAGGTCCACAATAGAAAGAGCTTTTGGAATTTGGAAAAATAAGTTTCAAATTTTACTCAAAATGCGAAGCTAAGATTTTCCAACACAAGTTAAAATTGTCTGCGCAACGATGGTCATACATAACTTCATTAGAAGAACATCAATTTCTGACCGTGACTTTTTAGCTGATAGTGATGCTGATGGTGATGGCAACGATGATGGTGATGAAGAATTCTCAGCTCCACCTTTCACAACTTCATCTGATATGACAAGTATTCGTGATTTTATAAGGGATCAAATTGTTTTTTATTCATGAGATCATTAGTCATACATTGTATAAGTATTTTGGTGGAGAAAGTCGTTTCTGAACAATGAAATGTAATGATTATTATCCCATGGAAAAATATATTTTGGTAATTTGTAGCGTCTTCTCTTAAATAGTATTAAATACAATCTTAACAATTAAATAATTATAAGCCTTTATTTAACCTCCTCCAAATTATTCTACCAATTAAAAATTTATTTATTGTGCTTATTGTATTTTTTATGTTTTTATTGTAATTTTTGTAGTATTTTTTAATATTTTTACTAATAATGATAAATTTAATCATTTAAATATTTAGAATAAATTTTTGGGCAAAATTGTCCTTTTTAGTAATTTGACATTCAAAAAGTTATTCTACTAACAATTTATTCAAACACTCTCATTTTATCAAAATTTATTTTCCAGAAAAGCTATTCTACTCAAAAGCTATTTTCAAAAAGCTCTATTATGCAGAAATTAATCCAAACATGCCCAGTATCATCTCAAAATTTACATTGAACTCAGTCTTCTTTTGTAAAAAACAAAGAAAGAATATGTAAATAAACTAAGTTGCATCGAGACCGTTGAACGTGGGAAATTTGGCAGGAAAGAAAAGTTTGGCCATGTTCATCACATTATATACATCAATCGGTACATGAAAGCCAATGAATTCCTGTGTTCATAGCATGGGCGATCTATTTTGTGTCTTAATTTTTTGCTTCGCCATCAACATCTTGTTCTGTGTTTTTTCGCCACTTGGCGTCGGTGCTAATGGTGAACCTAAAGATCTGCCTCAGCAATCCATTACGCCAATCAATTACGATCTTTATCATTCCAGGTAACTCTTTTTTAATCCTCAAATCTTTTTTTTAAAAAAAAATGATTTTGTTTTTATGGGTTGATTTGGAAGTTCATAATTTCACAACTTTAATTTTTTTTTTCCTTTTTGGCTTACGCAACTTAAAATCTTAGAAGTGAAAAGAACAAACTTAAAATCTTATGTAAATCACGGAGATCGGTGCTAGATTTTCATTTCTTTTCCCTCTTTTGGGTTTAAGGTTTCTTTTTATGTAACTTGCAATTTATAGCTTGAGAAATTAAGGTTGAATTTAGTTCAGTATTTAGTATTCCTTCCCGTGAGACGGGCCGTCAAAACAAATTTGTTAAGAAAAGTGTAAAAGTTAGCTGATGTTTGCATTTATATTGTCATATTTATTATGATAGAATTAATGAATATGAAAGAGGGTCGGAGTCAAAGTATGAAAAGCACGTTAAATGAAGATATTAAGTAAGGTGAGAACTTATATTTTGTACCATAATCATTCAAAATTTGAGCTCTTATATTACGGACTAGAGAGAGTAATAAATGTGGTGAAGGATGCTCTCTTGATTTTTTTCTATTTGCAACTGAGTTCCTGTCGTGTGGCCTCATTTAAATTTTTATCAATCTCATTCAGTATCCTGAATTATGTCATTCCATGGTAGCTGCCAAGTATGAAGAACAATATCCTTCAGTTTTTTTTTTTTTTTGTATCATTCACACTCACTTTGGTAGGTGTACTTGTTTGTTGAGCACTTGCAATGAGAGGTGTAGACATGTTGCTAGAATGAGAATTTTTTTCTTTGGGGGTATGAGGTGAGGGTGGTGTTTATGTGGAATAAAAAATATAAAAAGTTATGGCATTTGATTCGAGAGGCATCAAGTCAATTAAGATTTGAGGATGGATGGTGATGCTCATTAATGTCATTGGTTGTTATTTCATTTGTAACGTTAATACATGTTGCGTAGTAATAAGCTAGTCTATTACCATCTCATTGAATTAAATTTTCATAGGGCGCACATCTTCTTCCGTATCTGTATTTTTTGAGTTCTTATTCAGTTTGAAAGCCTTGTGGATTCTTCCTATTATCTATGCATGTTACTTTGGTATCTGGTCGAAGCTAATTCCAGAACCCTTTCATAACTTTTTGAAAAGATTATATATTTGTTATTAAATGAGGCACAAGATGGACGGTCTTTAAAAAAACAATCAAAATCATACTTAATCTTCTAACTCTAAACTTTGCTAAAATGTGTAGAAAATTATTGTAACAATAATAAAAAGGTTGCATGGAGCCAATATCTGAAGAAAGTTTGAGAATATATTAATAACGAAAAAGAAAAAAGAATACAGTCCAAAGCCTGAGATGAGCTACATATGATATTAACAATGTCACTCCTTATGGCTGTTTACTTTATATTATGTAAATTAATGTTCATTCATTTCATTATCCCTTTGGTGCCATCTTGCAGTGGCGATTTGGTGAAAGAGATCAAGGCTTTGGTCCACCGTCACCCAGATAAACTCAATGTGGGTTGCTGTGATGTATTTAGACTGTTTTATGATGTTTACTTGTTAATATGCACATTCTGATCCTGATGTTCTGAAACAGATAAAGACGATAAAAGCTAAAAATAAGGGCTATAATGCTGAGGTCATGGTGGTTACTTATTGCCAAGGCAAGAGAGAGAATCATGATCGCTCAAAATTTCGAATCCTTTTGGTATGTTTTCTACATTAATAATTTTATTAGTAGGAAAACAGAGAGAGAGAGAGAGGGAGGATTGATGATGTAATGTTTAATCTTATAGAGATAAGACAAAGTGCCATGCTTCAAAAACTGTAATTTGACATGTAGTGGATAGTCATCTCAAATTGGTTATTCTGGTGTTTTTGACAGATGATTCCTTGTCTTCCAGAGTTTTGGGCAGCATGGACGGGAGCTGATTACTACAGAACTTTCTTTAAGGATTTTGTCAATCCTCAGTGGAGAACAACATCTATCCAATATGGATCAAGCTTCCTTAAATAGTACACTTGACAAGCTTGTAATAAAGGCAAGTCAAATTATTTTCAGAAATGTGTTTGATTACTTTTAGATGCAAATTAAGATTACATGTTACTGGGATTATTTTTAAAACTTGGTTGTGCAACCTCCTTACCTTGGAGAGATTGACGTGTAGTAATAGCAATAGAATGGTTAGATGTGATTTCAAACTTCAAAGTCCCTAAATGTGTGCCTTGTTGGGACTGTACAAATACAATATGGGACGATAAATTTTGGCAGAAAACTCTTCTAGCTGCATTTTGCATTTTCTTACGTTGCACTTGGATGTTTACATCAAACCTGATTATGTTCAGAAGCACTCTTACTGTGGCTGCTAATTAGTTTACTTAACCTCTGAAAGTAATTACCATTACCATTATTATATGGCGTTCAGATAATGTTCATTTGAAACCTCATGTATATTTTAATGCTAATGTTGATCCTCCAGCCTTCATAATACCCGTTCTTTCAAATTTTTCTTTCATAGACTAAAAGGTAGATTGGATTTACAAATGTATTTCTTGCCGCATCATGTTTAATGTTCTACAATACATAGTGAGTATGACTTAGATTTAGGTATCTTTGATCTAAATAGTGAAGTCATAGACTTGGCAATATTTTTATCTTCGGTAATCATGCCCTGTTATTATTTTTTTTTGTTTCCTAAGGGTATCCCCACCTGCGTGCTAAGTAGGACTAATCCCTAGCTATTCTGAAGTCCCATATAGGGGATTAATAATACTTATGCATTCTCACGTTTAACTTTTATTTGCAACTCATTTTTTTATAGATTTTCCTGGTTACATTCATTTTATCACAAAGCTAATGAAGGAAGAAAGTGTCTTATCTAGATCTATCTGTCATTAAATTATATGTTATTTTTGTGCCATTAAAAAGTTCGGTAGAGAACGGCAGCTTGGAATTGCTGATGTCTTATTTTTTTGACAGATTATTCCAATGGAAAACTTGAATGGCCGCAAACTTGTTGAATCAGGAGATCTCTGTGAGAGAAGAAATGGTCTGACATTTGTTTTTAGCATCCTTAGTTGTATTAATTCGCTAGATTAAATTGAAAAGCTTGAATTTGTACTATATGGCAGGCAGAGGAGTTGATCTCAATCGAAATTGGAGTGTGGATTGGGGCAAAAAGGAGAAGGTTAACAATTTTTCTCTGAACTCCTCAGCAAAGTTTTATTATTTAATTAATTTTAGGATATCTTTACCGTGTTTTTTCACTCAAATCGTGCAAATTTATAGTTTATGAATTGTGGCATCACATCTTGTGGTAAATAGAAGTTTACCTGATTAAGGTTCTGATTTTCCCGTATGTCTCTCACTGCCCTTACTTTAATTAATAGGATTACGATCCATATGAGGAAAATCCTGGAGCAGCTCCTTTTAGCGAGCCTGAAACTCAAATCCTTCGGAAGCTTGCCATATCATTTGATCCGCACATGTGGATCAATGTGCACTCCGGAATGGAGGTAATTCTTTGTTCAATTCTGTCACCCATTTCAAAAATTTAAATCAGTTTTTGCTTTCTGCTATTATCCATAATTATGCTTGACTGAGGATTAGCACATTGTTATCCGAGGAGGAACAGTATATGAAACTGCATTGCTGTCAATAGTTTATTGTTGTTTTTAATTATTTTACGTCAGCCTTCTATTTTGAAAGCTTCACTACCTTCAATAACATAAATTTTAATTTTAATTTTAATTTTGCTGAAATATATGAAGCAAGAGTCTGGCTGAATATATGTATGTGCACGAAGCACAGAATTCTTATCCCTCTTTTAGAGGTCGAATATTTGTGACTTAAATATGCCACAACGCATGTTTACTGACCCAAAATACATAAAACTTCTTGAAAAATAGATAACTCTTTAACTACTTCCTTGTTCTTGACCCATCTGTTTCTCCTTTCTAAGATAGATTACTTTAATTTTGTGCCCATGATAGGACAAGAACTGAATTAAAAGTTCTACTTAATGCTATAGAGTGGCCGTGGTAATGGTTAAGTTTAATAGGACATGTTCTTGCTTCTCTCATTGTGTACATCTGTGCATGTATGGTTAGGTTACAGTGATTATATTTCAGTTATTTCTTTCTTCACATTGTCAGCTCACATAATTCTTCTCCCTATTCAGGCTCTTTTTATGCCATACGATCACAAAAATACAACTCCTAATGGATTGCTATCGCAACAGATGAAAATATTGCTTGAAGAAATAAACAATCTTCATTGCCAAAAACGTTGCACAATTGGATCCGGTGGTGGTTCTGTTGGGCTAGTTTTGTTTTAGTGGAATAATATTTGATTAGTACGAAAATTTTGTTTGATTAAAAGATTTTGGTTTACATATCTGTTTCATTTGTTTTCTATCCTTGGTTCACACTCATTTGGTGAATAGAGGAAAAATGAATAATGTAGTTTCCTTTATTTATGTAAATAAAATTCTGTGCTATTGTCCTTCTGAAACCCGGGGCTTGATTGCTGTTGAAAACTTGGTGTCTATAATCATTGGGTGCATAAGAGGTCTTAGCTCAAAATATCAATTAAATATTGATAGGCTGCTTGATTGATGTCTGAAATTGAGCCTTAGGCCTTGGACAAGAATTTGAGGTGGAGGATGTTACAACTATTTTTAGGTTTGCAATCTCTTTTCTAGTTATGGGTTGCACATTCATAGCAGTGGGAGTTAGTTAGTCCTTTATATGTTGTTGTATTGGAGTTACTCCACTCAGGGTCGTTATAGTTAGTTAATGAAGTTTTTCAGATTCTGGAACTAATTTTCTTTTGACAGCATTTGATCTCCCTGACCTCCACCACAATGACAGGTATTTGGCTCATGGAACAGCAACAGATTTTATGTATGATATTGTGAGGGTTCCCATGGCGTTTACATTTGAGGTTTGTCAGTAACAATCATTCCTCCAATTATGTTAGTAAATCATTGTCAGTGCCCTTACGTTTTTAACTTCTTGGAATGGCAGATATATGGAGACGGCACAGCCTCATCAAAAGACTGTTTTAAAATGTTTAACCCTACTGACGCCCCTAACTTCAGCGTAAGTTACATGGCATGCAAAGTTATTTGAAATGATCGATTTACTGTGATTTTTTGCACTTCAATTGTAAGATTTGTTATTGATCGAAGCTAACATGAATGGAGAAGAAGAATGGAACATAATAGTTTAGAATATGTAAAAAATGAATGGCAAAAAAAATAAAAGCCAAACTCTAATTCTTTATATTGTCAATTTGAATTTCAGAAAGTCCTAAATGATTGGTCAGCAGCATTCTTTACAATTTTCAAATTGGGGCCTTCCCGGCTTGGTGAAATCCATCCAAATGCAACAGCCTCGAAGTTGGATAAATGGGTATCCATAGATGACTATCTAGATGGGTATTTAGTGGAGAGGAGAAATAGGTATGAGAAGAAGCAGGAGGTGATCGATCTTGGAATGCAAGAGATAAGAACATACTTTAGGCTCTTTTTGTTATCTTCAGTTCTGCTAATGTTCATGTTCTGCTCTAGAATTTCAAAAGGCAAGTACATTAGACCAATTGTTTCTGCCGTGCCCCTCTAACCATCATTTTTATGTTTGGCACTGCTTGATTTGTACATCCAATTTTGAAAAACCGTTATTTATTCAATCAAACAACGCTTGTGTTTATTATCGGCCCCAAGCTCGGGTAAATGACAACGGTGTCGCACGATCTATATAGACCTTGTATAGTGAGATAAAACTTTGTTGTTGTCGTTATTTATTCAATTGTCAGGTTTACTATGAAACTCCACCGTTATCCATAATCTGATTTTCTTAGTAACTCCAACTCAGGAATTGGTCTACTTAGTATTAGAAGTATTAGCTTAAAAAATAATAACGGATAAATTGGTTTAATGTCAAGCTTTAGTTGTGATTGCTAGTCGAGCAAATATATATGAAATTTAGAATTAATGACGTGTTATGTTTATTCATGGATTGGATGTTTCAATCCATGATCCTCAACCAATACAAAATATTATACTCCATCAAAACACTTGAGGACTTTGTTCTTAATTCCTATCAAGAATAACTGTTCCAATTTAATATGCAAATTTTATTTACAGTGTGATAAATTGATTGAGAGAGGTACACTGCATCCTAATTTGTAGCAGATTCCGTCTCTCGGCATTATGATAGGACTCAATACTTAAGCACCGTTATTTGTTAATCAGGAATTAATAGAGTTCTAGTGTGCCTTCATTACAGGTATGAGCCATGTACCTGCCCTGTACATCAAAAAGGAACAAAAAGGGATTTCAGGCAAAGATATGACGAAAAAATTCATAATATTTTGTACCTCATTACTAACTAAATGCAGCACAGTCAAGACAATAGATACTATTTCAAAATTATTATCTTTCTACCTGATTAAACCTGTATTGCATTGTCAGGCTTACTGAACTTAGAAGACTTTGGTACGGCTAAATTGTTAACTGCAAAGACTAACACACCCTGATAGATTTTTACAATTTGAAGTTCAATAAACCCAATACTCTAGGATTAAATTGTTAATTCAATAATTTCCTATTCATATTGTTTCCAAACTCAACACTCCATGCGAAGGGTGAGATGGACAAAGAAACAGACAGAGAGAGGTCAGAATTCTAATTTCTCAAAATTATCTGGCCACGGGGCTACTGCTACTTCCCATGGCAGCCAATTGCACAATCATAACTAACTATAACAGCAATAACATGTATCTGTTGGGAAAGAAGACAACCAATAATTTGATTTAGAAAACGTGCTTTGAGTTTGAGTTGACAAAATGACTAAGGTGGATAAGAATGACTTGAGCATTGAATAGAGACATGCAGAAGATCTGCATGAAAGAGAAAACACTTGATAATGAGGCTCACAAGGACAAAGTTCTTATTATTCAAGGACTGCAACATTAATTTACTAGAATAAAAGACAACATGTTACACTTTCTCTATAACGTGTAAATTCATGGTGAGAATGTGAATCATCATGCAGATGTCAAATGTCCAGAAGAATGATTCCCTTAAGCTAACACCCTATTAACTACATGCACAGTATATAGCTGCAAGCAGAGAGGAGGAAAGTCAGCTCTAACCTCAGAATGATTTAATATAGCAGAACAAGTGAGAAAGATTCACTAATACTTTGGCCGTATGTATATGTTTCATAGTTATGATTTCAGTGTTTGCTTCATGTATTTAAGAGCAGACCGCAGCATTCCTCTAGCTTTTCTATCTGGATTGCACCCTGATATTATCATTTCTTCATACACAGCAGGAACCTAAAACCCAATCAATGCAACATATTAGTGAAATGATGTTGGTCAGACAATGGGGCACAAAGATGCCATTTCTTGTCTTTAATGAAAAATCACCCTCATCCACATCACAATAATATGTCATAAAAGATGCTCAAGTGTTGATAGAAAGGGCAAAAGGTTATATTCAACGCAGATTATATAAGTTGAAACTTCGAAGTTTTTTGATCTGGTTTAAAAAGTTTACCAGTAGGTTGGCAATCATAGGGATTACAAACACTATCTTTATCCACGAAATGTATACGGATGCCAGACGTAAAATTAACAAGGGAAATATTCATTGATGATATGCCAGAAGAAACAAACTAGTAATAATTACATAGAAGAGAGGCTAACAGGTCATGCCACGATGTACCTTGTCAAACTTGTCAACACGAATCAAAGCTTTCATAAGTGTAGTATATGTAACCACATCAGGTCGCAAGTTCTGCAGTTCATATAAACCAAAAGAATGAGTAGAATAACAAGAAAGATCACATGAACAAGCCAGAACAATGCAACTTTGAATGCCTAAAGGGCACTTCAGGCTAAAATCAACATACATTTTCTTTCATATACTGTAGTACAGCAAAGGCTTCAGCATCCCTTCTATCTTCGCCAAATGCATTAATTAAAGAATTGAGAGCTAAAAGACTGGGTGCCAAACCCTCTGCCGTCATAACCCTGAATGCATTAACTGCTAGTTCAGACAAACCCTGCATATAATCGAATTGTTACGTTGTATGCAACATGCACAGAGAATAGAGAAATGAACTAGTAAAACATTCAAGAGAAAACCATTATTAACGGCTATGTAGTTTCCTTTAATCTTTAATTTTGGCACGTACATGTATTTTTCTCCTCATTAAATCCTCCAATTTCACTATGGTAGCGCAATTAACTTTTTTGTATAGAGGCTAACAATGCTAGTACAGCAAAGTTATAGGAGCTAATGGTACTAGAAGAGTCAAATTAAAAGATTTAATATACATGCACCTCAATAATGGTTTTCCCAAACATTCAATATCTATGATAACATACCCTTTGAGCATAGGCGTTGATTAAGGCATTATACATGGTTGCAGTTGGTTTGAATCCTGAAGATTTCATGACTTTTATGCAGTCTATTGCGTCATTATATCTTCCTGACTTCCCATATATATCAACAAGAGTAGTGTATGTTACTACATTGGGCAGAATTCCCTGACTCTGCATTCTATCTAGTAATTTACCAACTTGGTCCCATCTTTCCTGTTGCCCCATTGAATTAATCATGATGTTATAAGTCATGACACAGGGCATGTAACCACATTCCTGCATTTCCTGGAACAGCAACTCCGCCTTATCATGGCGCCCCATTTTACAATGACAATCTATCAGCGTATTCCATGTAACAATGTCGGGTTGAATCCCCTGCGACGTCATCTGATCAAGCGTTGCCATTGCGTGATCCAGACAATTATATTTCCCAAAAGTATCAATCATCACATTATAGAAATGCCTATCAGGTTGCACTCCACTCTCCTTCATCTCTTTCAGGACTTGAAATGATTTTTGCCACTCCCCTTTGTCGCGATAACCAGCTAAAATCCTACTATAAACAAACGAACTAGGCTCCAAATTGCTGGCTTTCATTTCTTTCAATACAATCCTAGCACTCTCCCATCTTCCTGCATGAACATACGCATCAATCAAAAGACTATAAGTCCGCTCATCAGGCCGAATCCCACCTTTCTCCATCTCACACACAATGAATTCAGCATCTCTCAAGCAACCATTTTTCACATACCCTTTTAAAAGCGCATTATAAGCGCGTGTTCTAGGTTCCAAACCACCCTCCTTAATCTCCTCAAATATCGCTTCAGCCTCCTCAGTCCTACCCTTATTCCCCAATGCCAATATAACAGCATTAAGAGTTGCAGATTTTGCACTCAATCCATTCCCCTGAGCCATAGCTAAAAAATGCAAAGCCAAATTAGGATCACCAGCCTTTGAAAAACCCATGATTATATCATTCAAAAGATGTGCATCAAGCTCAACACAATCACTCTCCATCTCCCTATAAAGCTTCTGCAAAATAGGTGAATCAATTTGGTTACACCTTATTAAAGACTGAATTATGGAACTATAATTCACAGAATCAGGTGGGTATCCATCATTACGCATCCTAGACATCAAATTTAGAGCCTTTTCAAAGTCCCCATTACGTGCACAGGCAGAAATCAAAGCATTATAAGTCAAAGGGGTCAAAGATTGGGTCTGAGAGAGCAAAAAAGCCTCATAAAGTTTCTCACTTTTGCCAAGAGCATGAATGAGAATCGAATAAAGAAGCTCATAAGAAAAACAAAGCCTGTGCTTGTGAAGCCAAGACACAAGAGCACAGGCTAAGCCAATGGAAGACGAAGATGAGCACAGAGACTTCAGAAGTGAACGCCAAAGCTGAGCTGGCACCGCCCTGTAAGACTGAGCTAGTTGGAACTCGGTGGGGTCCAGTGAAGTGGGAGAAGCTGCGGAAGTGGGACCCACTGGTTCGGAAGGTGACGTGGAGAGGAAACGAAGGAGGGGTGTGAAGTCGTAACGGCGATTGTGGATGGAATAGAGTTCATTTGGGTGGTCTTCTTCGGTAGCTTTTGACGGCGAGAAGGAGAGTTCGTTGGAGATGGTGGCGGCGTTTGGAGAGAGGGAGTTAACGGCGGAGAGGCGAGTGTGGCGGTGGATAGGAAAATAGTAATTGAGGTGGAATGTAGAGAAGGGAGCAGTGAGATTTTGAGGTAAAACTAGCATTTCGTTATTATGAGATGGAGATGGAGATGATACAGTGACTTATAGTGTGAAGTTTGTGAATTTTGCGAATGGCTGTGAATTGTGATACGAGTTATGTTATGGTGGAGTTTGGGGATGTGTGTTGAGGAATGAGGAGGGAGCAAGGTGAGATATTTGCAGAATGCAGAGGCAACCCCGAGAGCTATGTGGCACTTCGCGCGGTTTAATGTTTGTTGCTCACATAAAAAGTAAAAACACATCAAAATCCCTCTGAATATCCAAAAGGACAATTCAGGAACCTAAACTTCCAAAAGGACCATGAAGGAACTAGGACCTAGTTGACATTTTAAAATATTGCAAAAAGACTAAAATGCCCCTTTTTCAAAACATTCTTTTCCTCTTTCTCTTTTACCTTCAATCACATTTTCTCCATGGTTCTCACAAAGCTTCACCTCCCCCACTCCTCCATCTTCACCATCTCCCACCTGCCATCCCCACCACTTCGTATTCGCAGGCCACTGCTTCCCCGTAGGCCAAGCCCCCTCTCTCAATTTTCTAGGTTTTAACACTCCTCATCCCCAAACCCTATTGGTCCTCTTCCAAAATTTTTGCAGAAATTCAGCAGTTGTTATATTCAAGTGCAATGACAGGTGAATTCATGAGCTATATTGAAGCTTATTTAACCCTTCAAATGCAAATGCAACGCCTTGAATTTTTTTCGTTTTAAATGTTTTTGGGGTAGGAAGGAAGTATTGTAGTTGCTTTTCTTTTGGGGTAGTTGAATTCTAGATTTAGGGTTTAAAGTCTTTTCTTTTCTGCAGAATTAGGTTTCTTGGCTAATCTTTGTGCTTTGGGTTGGATACTCATTTTTGTTGGGACAACTATGATTAGTATGTATGCTGAATGTGGGGACTTGGTTTTTGCTAGGAAGGTGTTTGAAGAAATGTGACAACCAAATGCTGTTACAAGGAATGCTACCAAATGTTGTTACAAGGAATGCTATTGTTAGGTTTTAGGTTTGGAGATTTGGAGCTTGAGTTTGCAAGAAGGGTGTTTTCTGAAATGCCCATTAAAGATGATGTTTCTTGGAGCACTATGATAGTTGGGTTAAAATGGCTCATGAAGGTGACTCAAGGGAATTTAAACAGTTGTGTTGTTATTCCATATTGGAGGCCATTTTTAAGATATTCAAGATGTCTACACCAGCTATATGTCTGCATCGACTCATATGTTTTTGGGAATTTGGTTGCTTAAGACGATGTCTATTTTGTAATTATTATGATAGGAAATTGTGTATGACATTTTTTGATTTGGTGATAATGAAACATTAAGTGACATAAGGACCTTATATTTACTTGTCATTGACTATGTACAGATTCATTCATGTTAATTGAAATATTGCAATTGTTAATATGTATGATTCAGTTTTTAAAAGGTATACTGTAGTGGTTAATCAAGCTTACAGGTGAGATTAACCCTTGAGACCTCCAATTGAACAATTGTGCACTTGTATGTTGTGGTAGTTAGTTGAAATGTTACAATTGTTAATAACTATGTTGTCGTTGTTAATAGGTATGTTGTTCTGGGTTAATTGAACAAAATTTGTACTTGAATGTTGTAGTAGTTAATGGATATGATCTTTTTGTTAATATGTATGTTGTCGTGGTTAATGAGTGTGTGATCCATTAACATGTGAACTTCAATGTTAATTGAAATGTTACAATTGTTAATAACTATGATTATGTTGTTAATAGTTATGATGTCGTGGTTAATTGCAATGTTACACTTGTTAATAGGTATGTTGCCGGTGTTAATAGAATGATGTGGTGATTAATTGAAATGTTCTAATTGTTAATAGGTATGATGTCATGGTTAATTGAAATGGTCCAATTGTTAATAGGTATGATGATGTGGTTAATTGAAATGTTTCAATTAACCACAATATCATAGCTATTAACAATGACAACATAAGTATTAACAACAACAACATTACAATTAACCACGACACATAGCGATTAACTACAATTAATGTTATATTTGCACGATTAACGACAAAACTTCCGGCTTTAACAATCAATATTTGCTTCTCAATTAATGTTATATTTGTGTTTTGGGGCACATGTATGATTGGAAAATTGTATATTGCTTACATTTTCATTGTGCCTATTAACATTTACACATGACCTATTAACATTTACACCGGACCCATTAACATTTACACAGGACCCATTAACATTTGAACTTGAACGATTAACGACAGAACTTCAGGCTTTAACAATCAATATTTACTTCTCAATTAATGTTATATTTGTGTTTTGGGGCACATGTATGATTGAAAAATTGTATATTGCTTACATTTTCATTGTGCCTATTAACATTTACACAGGACCCATTTACATTTACACATGACCCATTAACACATTGGTATTAAAGCATTTACACCGTCCATATTAACAGTTGAACATAGTTAATTAACGACAGAACTATGTACTTTAACAATGAGACATAAGTATTAACTTATGCGTTAACAGCATGACATTGGTGTTAGCATTTACGCTGCACCTGTCTTGCAGGTTAACGATAGAACTTACGGTTTAACGGTGGGGACATAAGTATTAACTTCTGCGTTAACAACTTAACTTATGAACTTTCTCATTAACAATGGAACTTCAAGATTAACATTATGATTTCCGGGATTAACATTACGAGCATCCGTATTAACCTCCTCGGGCACATGACATTGGTGTGAACAATTTACACAACACCTGTTAACAAATGAACTTTCTTTATAAACATCAAAACGTAGGTATCTACGGCACACTTCACCGACATCTTGCTGTTGCTATTTTTTACATAAGTGTACTCAAACTTGTTTCCAACACTGTACTTGTATAATGTCTTCCTGAATTCATCTGCATCAGCAAATATCTGCATTGGAGCCGTGAACAACTTCCTCCACTTCATTGAGGTTAGCTCGGAGTTTGGAGTCGGTGTTCGGGACGGTTCACCACATTTCAATCTATTATGGTTGCCACCGACATGTTGTGTTAAGCCGCCTACAACATATTCCATTGAAATGAGTTCCACAATACTTTCCACAGCCCTTTGAATCAACTCTGACCTTGTTTGTGATGATCTTGAACATTTGTGAACAATACATTAACACTCTAAGTTAGTTTATTAGCAGCAACATTGAGGTTAACAACACCAACATAAGTAATAACAATTCGAGCAAACATAGCACAAAAACTTACATGTCTACATTCATTATGGGAGATGTGCTATCATTTTTTATTGGTGCAATATAGATGTGACCAATCCTTTCATTGTGAGCAAACAAGTTCACAACCTCCTCGTCATCATCAAGGTCTATCAACACCTTCTCATCAAACATAATGGTATATTTGATATCACAATTATTACAATCCACCCCAAGCCATGATGCAATCATCTCCCTCAAACTTTCAAGTTTTATACCCTCTTTGATGTTTCTCATCTTTACATTGCCTCCAATGTATTGAGCTATTCCTTCAGAGTTACTTTTGAAATGACCTCCAACATGGAAATAACAACACAACTGTTTAAATTCCTTTGATCCACCTTCATGTGCCATTTTAACCTGTACAATGCGAATAACAACTGTAACATACTTAGTAACAAATGCAACATAGCGTTTAACATTTTCAACATAGCTATTAACAAGACAATGTCAGATATACAACATAACAGCATCTACAACACTAAGGATAGGACAAAATAACACAACAAGTTTTTCTTAGTTCCTCACATGAATTTCACATAAAGTTACTGTTTAAGGTTAACACAAGTTTTACATTTGACCATATATATGAAACAATGACCAAACCCACTTGAAGAGAGTGGTATTTTCTCTACTTATCTTGTATTACTTTCCCTTTCAATCATTAAGAACTTTGTTCCACAACCCCACAAAGAAGATGGAAGAAAGAAAACATACTAACCTAAAATACACCTCCTCTTGCGTCACCACCATATCCACGTCATCGCTGTCACCATTAGAGGCCGCCGTTTCCGTCACCGTTACCTAATGCCGTCAGATTCAACGTTTGGAGCAGCACCCATGGGTCTCTCGTTTTCCACTTGGGGGGGTGTTCCACTTGGGAAGCTCACTTTAAACAATCAAAGGGTTATGTTGCTTTTCTTTTTGAAAGGACACTATTGTCTTTTCACACAAATTTGAAATGTCAACTAGGTCCTAGTTCCTTCATGGTCCTTTTGGAAGTTTGAGTTCCTGAATTGTCCTTTTGTATATTCGGAGGGATTTAAATGGCAATTTCCCTTAAAATTTTATGTTTTTTTTTAGTTTAAATATTTCTCCTCCTCCTCCTCACAAATGAATATATTCCCTCTCATCTTTATTATAAGTCACCAACTACCTTTAAATTTTGGTCCTTAATATAAGTCATTAACCACCGCATTAAATGCTTTTTTCCAACTTTACCCTTGTTATTAATGGAGATTCAAAATTGATAATGAGAAACACATCATTTAATGAAGGGTGAAGTTGGAAAAAGTGAGAAATTTAACATGAATTCTATAACCCAACTGTCATTCCTTGGTATGTGAGAAATGAGTAGTTGGCGACTTATAATTAGGACCAGAGAGAGTAGCTAGTTGGTTAACTTGTTAAGTTGATTTAAAATTAAGGAAGCACTCTCATTGGAATAGGGGATAACCTTACCTATATGGGCGGCACTACTATCTCTCGAGTTAAGATTAATCGGTTGCCAATAGACGTCGGGTGGATTGCGGGTGATGTTTAATAAAAAACACTCCCCTCTCCTAAATAAGACCTACTTATTTAATATATTAAGGATGTTAATTAAATTAACTGATGAGTTGGTTATAATAATGTCATATACAAATGCAGTCTAATTACACCTATATCCACTCTTTGACTTTTTTCTTTTGTTTACGATTGAGGAGGATATCTTATATGTAAGAGGGGTAACTTCTAGAACTAGATTTCATTTGCGACAAATGAAAAACTTCAATCTTTGAGAGCAAATTTTGTAAAAAAAATCATATGTAGAGAAAAAGGTTAATATAACTACTCTTGAATTTTTAATCAATTTTGTTGGTAGCGCCTAAATTCTGAAATTGGTCATTTTTTTCCTCAAACTTTTAGTCAATTTTGTTTCCATCCCTATAAAGGCCAAAACTATCAATTTTTTGCTAACCTTTTCATCGACCACAATCATTTCTAAATTTACATATCAAATGTGTGAGAGCTTTTCTCCGAACAATCCACTTTCTAACCACACGAGCAACAATGACCCACATATGTTTATCATTTTTAACATCACCAATTATATCACGACGATTATTAAATTTGTTGGCGCAAAATAATGAACAAAAGACCAAGTAAAAACTCTAGGGAAAATTAATTGGAGGTCCCGTGTAAGTAACATAATTAATGTGAGGTGCCACGAGTTGTAATTACAACTTCTAGAGCCAACAACAACAACAACTTATTGGCCTCACAATAATTATATTTCTTAAATGGGACTAGGATTAGGAGTGGTTTGAGGGTTTAGTAAGAACTGCCTAATAGAATAAATAAAGAGTGTGATTAAAGCCCACTCATCTGTTCAGAGCTGGGCTTCTAGCGTTGAGCCCAATTGCGTTGGTCGGACCCTCTAGACCCGGCTTCTTCACCGAACCGATTTAGCGAGCTGGAGCCAATTTTACTGGTAGTGTAACGGTGTAGCCGGACGAGCTGAAGCTTCGACGGAGTCTCGGAGATATTCATTAGTCACTATTCACTGTTCACTATTCAGTCGTACGAGGCTCCTCTTCCTCTTCCTCATGCATGCTTTCAGAGCAAGAATTATTGCTCTCCGCTCAACCGCCGACTCTTTCTGCAAATCCAAGTGGCATCACTATGTATTTATCTATTTATCTCTTTTCTCTCATTCGCGCTTTCTTCTCAATTTATACTCTTCATTCTCTTCTTATCTTTCCAGGCAGATGAACTTGCTGCAGACCGCTCTGTTCACCGAAGTCTCTGCACCACACCAAGTAATTACTCATATGTTGGATGAATTTATACTTTTCGTGATTTTTTCTTACCGTTGATTATTTTTATTTTGTGTTATTGATTTTGGACTAAAATGCAGGTCCTGATTTTGCGGAATCTGGAGGAGGATCAAGTGCGATGCAAATGCAAATTGTGAATGCGCTACGCATGGGAGAGAGAAAGATGGCTTCTAACCTTCTTTTAGAATTTGGTCACGGAAGCCAATCATTAAGAGCTGATGATTTTGATGATATTTTTTTGTACTGTGCATGTACACCTGATCCATTGGTATGCTGAAAAACACATGGTATTTTTCATTGACTGTCAATTTATATTGCATGTAACATATTCATGATTTTTCATCACAAGTTTTCTGTGCTGGCCAAATAATTAGTTGCTCTCGCTGAAATTTTTTGCGAGAGTTGGAATTACAAAAGTATGAAGGGAGAAGAGGCTTATAGAAATTAGGGCTTTATAAATATTCAACAAAAAAGCTATGCTGATAGGGAAAATGCTGTTATGGAAAATGGTTTAACCGTTAAGTGCGTTTTTTATGATGTGTTATTGACTAATTTGAACAGTACTCTGTGAAAACAGATCATACTTGTGTTATTCAGTTGCTAGTAGGAAAGTACCACTGTATGTTTGTTTGTGCTAGAATATAAGGGAGCGAAAGGTTCACTTACATTTTGAACTTAGTACATGGTGGAATATTCTGATTATATGTTCATTCCTGTCATTTATTTGCTGTAGTTTGTAATGGAGATTTGGAGATTAATGGAGGAAAAAGAAATTATTTTCAATCGTAAATGCTCAGCTCTTATGATGCAAGCTCTCTGTAGAGGTGGTTACTTAGAGGAGGTAATATTAAATTTGTAAACTTGAAATATATAATCTCTAGTGCACATTCACTTTATCCTTTATGTAATCCCGTATCAGGGAACTACACGTTATTTATGTCGTTGTCGTACTTATGATCTGTGGCAATTCTCCTTTTTCAGCTGACTGTTGGTTTTTCAATTCTTGCTTAAGTATCCTTCAATTGGTATTAGAGCTGGATTAATACTAAGAGCTACCTCTAGGAATGAGCACCCTGGCCAACCTTTGGGGTAGGCGGTAAAGTTCTAAGGTACTCAATTCAATGGGCAGCTTTTGAACTTCATGTTGTACCTTCCTCATTGGTTGATCAGGTTGCTCATTCTGCAGGTAGCCATTTCTATGTAGATAGGTCCGGTTCTAATGGACATTTTATGTAATCCTTTTGTTCTTTGTCCAGGCCTTTAATATGATGATCTTCCTCAGAGAAACCCAGCACCTCTATCCATTTATTTCTTTATACAATAGTTTCTTAAAAGGATGCACAAAAGTCAAGAATATGACTTACGCAAGCAAATGTTTGGACTTGATGGAAAAGCACATGGTTGGAAACAATGAAGTTACATACAGACTGCTTCTCAAGGTTTGTACATAGAAAATTTTCCATTATTTATTTTGAAGAGGATTGATTGCTATTTTTTTTTTTCTGCTGCCAGTAATTTATCTTTGACTATTCTGAACAATATTTGTTTAATTTCTAGTTGACTTGATTTTTTATGATAAGTGGTTGATTTATCTAATCCTGTTTCTCAGTTTGCAGTTTTGAAGAAAAACTTGTCTGCAGTTTTTCAAATTTGGAAGGAGTATGTTAAGTACTATAGTGTTAGCATCTTTGCTCTGCGCGAATTTATATGGTCCTTTAGCAGGTTGGGAGATTTAACATCAGCATTTAAGGTTTTGCAACTGATGGTTTCCTTAGCCAATAAAGGGGACATTCATATTGGAAGTAGATATGACGGAAAATTTTTCACCAAACAAAAAAGTAGAAGTGATCTTAATGAGAAGTTGCATTCTATTAGATTGGACATCCCTATCCCTTTAAAAACAGAGCCAGGTTCAATCACATTGGATATGAAGGAGAACATACAAGTCGATTCTTTTATATGCCCTCCTTTTGAACACTCATCAGATGTTGATTCTACAAGTATTGAAGCTAAGAGTGTTGGAATGTGTCAGCTAAATGTGAAAAAATATCCAGCACAAATTATGAGGGTTTTGCGGTGGTCCTTTAGTCATGTAATACATGGATATGGACGTGCTCTAAATTATTACCGTGCACAGCAGCTTATTCTACAGGTAGGCATGTCAATTACGTTTGTTATTGTCTGTGCTGAGTAATATAGTTGTTGTATTAAACAATTATTCTCCCTAACTTTGTAATCATGTCATATTTTGTAAATATGGCTTTCAAATACTTATTTTATGTCTCAATGAAGCGCCTGGAAACAATATTGCTTTGTCAATTCACATTTTATTTGCTTGCCTATATCACATATGATACTTTCCCGTGCTTACTATAAATAGCATAGGACCATTTTATTGACTGCCAACTTTATTCAATCTGTTTCATATAAAGCATTTTGTTTTCTGTCCAGATGCAAAATCTTGGGTTGCAGCCATCCAGCTATACATATGATGGATTTATTAAAGCTTCTGTATCTCAAAGAGGTTTCAGTGAGGGTTTGGAAGTGGTATGTTTTAACGGTCTGCTTGTTGCACCATTACATCCAGTGATTTTCTGTTTTATCATTTGCTTGCTGGAGTAAGGTGGTGGTGAAATTTCAGACGGAAAATTTGGTTAACTAATTTGACCTCTAGTCATTGCTTACCAGCACCTTAGTATTTTAGAATTGAGAGTTTTAATTTGACACAAGTGTCACTTTGTGGTTTTATACTTGTGAAACCAATTCATAACAATACTATCTGTTTTACTAAGATTTTTTCATGATATATTCTTCTTTTATTTCCAGTTGAAAGTTATGCGGCAGAAAAAATTGAAGCCCTATGATTCAACTCTAGTAACACTTTCAATCAGTTGCAGTAAGGAACTTGAACTAGATTTGGCAGAGGCTTTGCTAGATCAGGTTTCTAAATTCCAACATCCAGGCCCTTTCAATGATCTTCTTGCATCATGTGACAAAATGGTGAGTTCAAGTATAAAACTTTGAATCACAAATGTAATTGTATGCTTTCTGTTAGCATTGCTAAAATTTAGTTTACTGGAAATTCAAGCACTGTCCTTTAGCTAACTTAGTGTTTTTATTAAAGTTTTTGCTGGTGGCTATTGTTAACTTTGATTCTTTACCTTTATTTAAACCATACTCTCAACCAATGGGGATTTAGTCTAGTCTCAAGGGGGTGGCTAATTAAGATTTGTATCCCTATTGGGATAGGTGCTACATTTGGTGCCGGAAAATTCCTCGAACAATATTGCTTCCAATAGGAAGATACCCATGCCTATAAAAACACTACGCTTAGTATAATTGTTAAGTATAAAAAATGAATATTCTTTTATCACTATTATATGGTGGATTAGGTTTGGCTGAAAAGTATTTGAGGGTTATGTAGTGCCGGGAGCATAAATGATTATTTCATTGTTATAACGATATACGCCCTCCGTCCGTATATATAAGATAAATTTTTTGAAAGGTTTTGTCTCTAAATATTAAACACATGTCAAATTTGTCAAAGCATTTAATGAGTTTTTATCCAACTTTACCCATCATTATTCTCTTTCATTACATTTTCTTTCATGCCCATTTATAACGCTATTATGATATTATCACATTTCTCTCTCTCATATGTTCAATCATAAATAGGGGCAGACTTGACAAAACAATATTATTTGAGACACATTTATTTCTCTTTACCATTTCCTTAATCTGTGCTTTTACCCAAATATATCTTATATATTTAGATGGAGGGAGTACATTTTTATCCCCTAATTATATAAATATGGAAAATGTGTTGTATCTTATAGTGTGGCTTTCATTCATATTCCATTGAGGACTCTCTAAAGGTTTCTGTTTTATCCTTCCAATCAAATTTACAGGACAAACCTGAACGTGCCGTGCAGGTCTTAGCCAAGATGAAACAGAGGAATATTGCACCTGATATCAGGACATATGCATTATTGTTTAGATTGTTTACTAATGTAAATCCCCCGTATGAGAAGGGCAATTTGATATCACAGGTAGAAGTTGTTAAAAGAATCCAGGCTATAGAAAGGGATATGGTCAAAAATGGCATTAATCACAACTACTATTCATTGAAAAGCTTGGTAAATTCCAATTCCGAGTTTTCATTTTCTGTTCAAATTAAGGATTGTGCAAGTTTATGAAGCTTTCCTTTTGGCATGGAATTATATAGAACTAATATTAATTCTTGAAGGTTATTGATTTGGTGAATACTATAAATATTTTGGGATGAATTGGAGGTGACAAAGTGTACAGTAGTCCTGATTATACAATATAAATTTTCTTTAGTCCTTTTATGTGTTAACATCGTGCTAAATTTGCTCCCTGTTTTTTACAATCATAGCTTTTCTCCACAAACAAAACTATAGGGGAAAATAAGGGAACATATTTGAAAAAGATCTTATTATGATGCTATTAGATGTAGTGTCTTAAAAGTTGCCTTGGTTAAAGAAAAGGACAGTTATAATAGTACATTTCTTGGTTTTTAATGGCTTGGCCATGTCCTCTTTTATTTTCTTCCAGTTGAGGGCCCTTGGAGAAGAAGGCATGATAAGAGAGATGATGCAGTACTTACAATTGGCTGAGAATATTTTCATTCGTAAAGACTATTCTTTGGGAACAGCTATTTACAACATAGTGTTACAATATCTTGTCATTGCCCGAGAAGTATGTGATTTCTACGTTGTATTTTCTCTATTCAATGGCATTTACTGAAGTAGGTACCTCGTTATGCTTGTGTTGCTGGAAACTGATGTTTCAAATATGTATACAGAATCACATGGCAATTGGAATTTTCAAGATGATGAAGCTATGTGGCTACCATCTTAGTAATGCAACATATAATATAATGATCGATTGTTGTAGCATTCAAGGATGTTTCAAATCTGCTTATTTGTTGGTTTCAAATATGATACGTGAAGGGTTTCATTTACGCACTCCAACGTATACTGCTCTCATTAAGGTTCTTCCTGTTGTTACTCCTCTGCCACTGCACACAATTTATCTTAGATAGTGAGCAATACAGAGTTTTATTTTTAAAGTAATGATGTCAATCTACAATTGACAATCGTACTTATTTGATGTTCTCTTATTTCTCCAATATACATATGTATTAAATGGATGGTGTTCTTACTGGTCCAGTCATCCTAGGTTATTTTCTCCTGAGAAAGTTTTAAAATCCAATATATCTGCAAAAGATAGGTTTTTATAATTGCAAGGTCCTTAAAGGTTGCTTATAATTGATGCATGTCTCCTTTTTGTTGTATTACTACCCATGTGCATGTATTGATGTATTGTTAATGAGTTTCCATGGAACCAACAATGACAATAGAACTATATCCCACTAGGTAGATGTTATGTGGAGTGTAGAAAATAAGAGAAAGGTTAAGAAAGATTAAGAAAGGAGATAAGAATTGAGAGAAAGAAGTAGAGAAGGATGAAGAGAAGAGAAGAGAGAAGAGAGAGATAGAGAGAAGGTAAAAAGGCCTTAGGCCATTACATTATGCCAAAGCATCACAAATCACAACAACCTATTACAAGTGAGAGTAAGGGTCTTATTTATAGACGTAGAATGTAAACTAGACTAACAACTCTATCGTAACTAACTCCTAACTAACACTTTCCTTTATTTATTATTACATAACAATACCCCCCTCCCAAAACATCCTTGCCCTCAAGGATCAAGTAAGATAAAAACATACAAACCTAAACCTAAAACCAAACTAAAAACAAGCAATTCAATGTTGGTAAAAACAAATCTCCTAAACATTGTAGAAATATGTGACTTGGATCTTTAAATTGATATCTTCATATTAACTTTAGTTTGATGCACATGCTTCTCCTTTTGTCCATTCTGCCCTTGACCAAATCAGCACCAGAGTTAAGCATTTTCATTAAATTTCCTCTAAACCAAATATGAAGCAAACATCTTGTAGGAGCATTTTCTTGAAATAAAAGCTCTATATTTCCATAGCCCAAGACACCATTGTACATCTTGATTGCTCCCAACTGTGCCTTTGACTGCCTTTTATCCAGCCACATTAAACTCAAACCAAGAACGTTTGGCTCTAAAACTTCCATAACTCCACCAGCAATATCTTCAAGAAAATCAGACCCTTCTTGAGTGTTGGTTGAACCAACCCCACCACTTTCTTGCAATGCAAAAGCTTTTTCTTGAACTTCTTGAGTCAGCATTAGAGAAGAACCATTAATTTCTTGAATGATCGGAGCTTCTTGAACTCCTTCATAGTTATCTTGATTAGACTCACCAACTTCTTGATTGTTGGAGGATTTCTCATGAACTTCATTTTCTTGGGCTTTAAAGGCTGAAAGAAACGACTTCATATTGGCCACAGACATTGAATTCTTTGACCCAAAATTAGATTTATGTTGAAAAGACCGTAACCCATTCTCAGAAAATTGCATTTTACTGCCTCGACACCTGTCCAAACTGAAGGACACCTCCACATATGTTTTCTTACGTGTCGCCTTCCAAGATTCTTCAACACACACATGCCGATCATATACTTTAGCTAAACTTCTTGCTTCATTTAATGATCTTGGCCTCGAAATTCGAACGTTCCATGCATAATTGTCTTGTAAACCCTCTACATAGGCTTGAACAGCACGGGTTTCTGAAAGATGTAGTTTTCATTGTAATATATCAAATTTATTGTTGTATTCTTCCAAAGAATCTCCATGTCTTAACTTCTTTAATTCTTCTATTGGAGACTCGTATGGATTACAAAATCTAAGTTTTAACGCCTCTTTATACTTTGACCAAGTAATTCTACGCCCATTAACCTCTTCCATCAACGCTAAATGCCAAAGATATGCCTTCTCATCTAGTTGACGGCTTGCCATGAAAATTTTCCGATTCTCTGGGGTCTCATCCAAGTCAAAATACTTATCACATTCGAGGAGCCATCCATCCACATCTGTTCGCGAGAATCTTGGGAATTCAAATTTATAAAATCTAGTGTTGTGACGATAATCTTGAGGAGGCCGTTGATGTTCACCCGTTTCTTGACCACCATTATTGTTAAATTCTTTATTATTGAACCAATTGTCTAATCTGGTAGTCAATTGCTGAACTGAATCTTCCAACCTCCTTAACCTTTCTTCATGTGTTTCATCCATTTCTGGCAATCTTGAAATTGAATGGTGACGCCTGGTTTTAACTTTGGGCATTCAAAAAGTATTGGAATTCAGGGTTTATATCTCTGGGAATGTTCAAAACTTCAAGAATTTATGGGTTTAAGGTCTGGGTATTCTCAAATGTGATGGTTTTAGATGAATCTTGAGTTTCTTGATAGCTAAATAAGGTCCAAGAAAAGTTCCGCTCTGATACCAATGTTATGTGGAGTGTAGAAAATAAGAGAAAGGTTAAGAAAGATTAAGAAAGGAGATAAGAATTGAGAGAAAGAAGTAGAGAAGGATGAAGAGAAGAGAAGAGAGAAGAGAGAGATAGAGAGAAGGTAAAAAGGCCTTAGGCCATTACATTATGCCAAAGCATCACAAATCACAACAACCTATTACAAGTGAGAGTAAGGGTCTTATTTATAGACGTAGA
Organism: Mimosa pudica; assembly: GCA_029929735.1. Classification (NCBI taxonomy): domain Eukaryota; kingdom Viridiplantae; phylum Streptophyta; class Magnoliopsida; order Fabales; family Fabaceae; genus Mimosa; species Mimosa pudica. The sequence goes on along the minus strand of JAKELP010000004.1, from coordinate 11,446,366 downwards.
ATGTAAACTAGACTAACAACTCTATCGTAACTAACTCCTAACTAACAATTTCCTTTATTTATTATTACATAACAGTAGATTTGGCTATATAAATTGCACGACACAATTGTCTTTTATCAAAAACAATGAATTTCCATGGAATCATTCTTACAATTTACACTGTTCAACTTTGTAGCCCTTTTGTCTACTTGACAGTGGGATTGTTTTTATCAGGTTCTGTTGGAAGGTGAAAACTTCAATGAAGCCCTGAATATTTTGAATCATATGAGATCAGATGGCGTGGAACTTGATGTGCTAATGTTCAATACAATTCTTAGAAAAGCGTGCGTGAAGGTACTTCATATCACACATTGTTATCTTTATGCATATGAATTATACATAAGAGAAATCTGCTCTAAGTGTCTATAGCATAACATATAGAGACTGCTCATGTTAATTGATAATGAATTTCATTACATTTCATCCTGGGTAGCAATCATATTCTCAGTTTGTTTTGTTTGTAAGACCATGGTGTTTCAGAGGTAGAGTGGCTGCGTCTTTATTATGCCCCATTCATGGAGAAAACACACTGACTTCTCACATGACATTTTTTTTAATTTGAAAAATGGAAAGAAATGAAAATCCTAAAAACCTTTTCCATTAATTAGGGAAGAATTGATGTAATTGAGCTTATTGTGGAGCGTATGCACCAAGAAAAAACTCTGCCCGACCAAACAACTTGCAGCTCTGTTTTCTGTGCATATGTGAACGCTGGTTTTCACAACACAGCTATTCAAGCACTTCAGATTTTAAGTATGCGCATGCTTACTGGCCATGTTGACATTGATGAAGAGAAAAGAAAATTAGTGAATGAATTCATCCTTGATGAAGGTTCCGATGTCGAGTCAAAGATGCTCAAATTTTTTGAGGATTCTGAAGAGAAAATCGCTGTTGCCCTCTTGAATTTACGGTGGTGTGCCATAGCTGGGTTTCCCATGTGTTGGTCAGCTGATCAAAGCCTTTGGGCTAAAAGACTCAATATAGTTTAGCAGGGTGCCATTGTGTCCAGATTCTCTAATTCAAGTTTGGGTAATGATGTGCCCAATCCTCCTCATGGTGCTGTTCTTGTTCTGTTTGGAGTGGTGTTTTTACGAGCTTCATGTTTGATTCTTCAATTGGAGTGGGATTAAGCCTCCAAAATATTGTCAATTAGCAACATGCACATACAAATTCTTGTGACCAAGGGCATTTTCAGCCTGGGAATCGGATTTTGTGCAAGATGAAAATGCTGGGGTTGCAAAAGGTTGTGTAGGTTCAATATTTTGGGAAGCACATAAAGACATGTTTTGCCTGGCGTCGCCTCTGATGTCAACTCAATTTTACTTGGAATCCATGCCTAAACATTTCGCTGGATGAATAAATCATCATGGTCTATGACTATTTGGTGATTTGGTCAGCTCCATGGAAAGGTAATCCTTTCCATTGTATCATATAATGTAGAATATTTACTGTATTTCTCTATTTATCACTTAATAATGACTATTTATTTGTTATTAATTTTTATTTAGCGATCAGGCCCTAAGTGGTTTTATGCTTAGATTTCTATGGATTAATGTATGGTTAACTATATACTCCTCCTGGTCCTTAATATAGGATGTATTTAAACCCTATTAGATCATTTTTTTATATATCTCCATTGATTTTTTTTTATTTCAAAGTCAATCAAGGAAAGCCTGTAAAATATTCGTATCTGTGCTCATTATGCTCAAATGTAGATATAGAATTATCCGTTTACATTGGTTATGCATACACTATATATTTTTTTATGGATAAATTTTATATAGTAAACTTCCCCTTATCTTCATTGAAAAAATCTGTGCTATAAATTGTTCATCAATTTTTGATTAAAATCAAAAATATTGATTTGGTAAAATAATAATCTTAAATATTGGTATTAATTGTATGAGAAGGATTAGGAAACCCTAATGGATGAATGTTTCTAAACTCAATCCTTGAGGAATGTTCCTCCGTTCTTAAATATAAGATCGTTTTTTTTAATTTGATGAAATTAAAGATGTTACTTAAATTAATTATTAGCACATGATATTATCATTTTCATTTAATTATATTCATTTATCCCCCCTCTTCATCTCTTGCTTGCTTATTATAGATAAGCATTATTAGAGTTGATTTGGGGGAAAATGTTAAGAAAAATTAGAAAGTGACTTAACACTTGGGAACAAATTGAAATTTAAAAGTGTTCTTATATTTAGGAACAGAGATATTACTACATTTCATCATACAAGCAATAATTAATCAAGTCTGTATTTCTATATAAAAAAAGCTCTCTATCGAATCCAAAATTTCAAGCATGACACATCCCTAACTAAAATAGATGGCCACCTATTCAAGGCTACAACAAATACAACATTTTCCTAATTTCCTCCATAAACTGAGCCTTTAATAAACAAATTTATAGGTGCAGAATCTAAAAGGCATCATGGGGCTGGAGCAATAATTTATATTGATTGGCTGCATCAAGAGTAAAGATGCTCAAACGTTCTCACCAGGTGGCAATTCTGCCATCTTGGGAGGAGTACCAAGAACTCGTTCCATGTCATAACGAACTTCTATATTGCGGATGCTGTAACCCACCACCATCAACCATGAGAGCATTTTTGCAAGTTCTGGCGCGCTTGCCTCAGTCACGCTTGTCTGCAATCAGAAATAAAGAAGGTTATACCTATATCAATTACAATAACAGTGAGAAATATGGAATTTCTGTTCAAACCCACCACAAACTCAGTGTCAAATAGAACAACTTAAGTACTTAAACTCTAAGGGAATACAATTGTGGCCTTTCATATCCAGATGGGATTTGGTGCTGATTGATACTGCATACTCACCAGTGAAATAAGCAGGATCGGTTCAAATTTAATTTGGAATGTCAATGATTATTTAAATGATTAATTTTAAAATTAAGACACCCTTTCAATATCGTCAGCAAGAACATTATACCTACATTTCACACTTTACTTTTGTTAAGAAAATAAAATATTAAAATTTCTTACAAAAAGCTGAACCATTGAATTTCAATCTAGACAGTTCAAATCTCAGATGACTATCCCATGTTCATGTTCATTTTTGAGATGACCATGGGATCCAATCACCTCATTTTGTGACTAAATATCACTGGCTGGTATGACCGTACCACTAGACAAGTAATATTTCTTTAGTATGTTGTGGTATTCAATTCATAATTAGACAACGCGTGCTTCAAATTCAATTATTTAAAGCCAGGATTTGGAAAAACCCTCCGATTAATTTAAAGTCTAAAATAGAAAGTGTTGCTAAAATAGGAGTTCAAGTGAAACATTTATTCTTAAGCAACTTGATAACACCAAAGAAAGTTCATGATAACACCAAAGAATATTCAAAAACAGATGCAATTGCAAACCTTCATTTGGCTAGGATCTGAAACAGAAAGCAAGCGCTTTATAAATGTGTTCATTGCAAGAACAACGTCCTCCCCAGCAGTGCTGGTCAACTCCTATACAGAATAAAATGATGCATCGTTATGGCACATTATGAACTTATTTCAATTACCGAGCTTCTAAATTGCCCAGGATAGAAGAAACATAGATAAGAGAGTATTTCAATCTTCAGTAAATAAGAAATCAGTTAATTAATTGATAAAGTAGAAAATTAGGACAAGTCTTGATGGGCTCCTTATAAAATTTAGTGAATGGTAAAACAGGGCCAACGTGCTTACAATTTCAACCTCAAACCACCTAATTGCAAACTTGTAAATCACTAATACCATTTTTCTGATAAGAAGAATAGCAAAAGTTACCTTCAAATTCTGAGGCTCCAGAGATTTTAAATATTCCAACAATTCATTTTGTGCACTACTTGATTGTCTACCAACTAATCGATTCAGCTCATCAATTTCGGCTTCAAGTATCTCAATGTACTTTTTGGCATCTATTCTCTCAGGACCAGAAACATTGTTCCACCGTATTACTTCACCTGAAACATTCTTCTGTGTTCCAGGTGCATAATCTGGCATATCCTGCATTGGGTAGAAAGTGTAAATAGAAAGAAGGTAAAAACTAAAACATCAAAGTGTTAATAATCTTGTACATGGTGGCCAGAACAATCTTCATTTAGCATCTAATTTTTCAACACAATATTTTAGTTCTAATTTTCTGTGATTGACCAAAAATATTGATGATGCAAATGAAGTTTCCTCTCATCAGTACAGTGCGGTGAAAATCTGCAAATTCCTTCTACACCTCTTTCCTCTTGTATGTCCTAATGGCTTCACATCATCATATGAAGTCAAAATTAAGAAACAAAATGAAGATGTTTCCAATTGGATGACATTTCTACTAAAAAATCCAAAGACTTTTAAATTCAACTTATTGTAAATAAAATCTCACACATTTGAAAATTCAATATCCTCGTATTCTCTCTCACAATATACAATGGTATAAAAACTGGTAACTGAAAAGGGAGGCCATAAAAATAACTTCACCTTTTTATCCGTAACTTCAGGAAGAGCAACCTGTTCTAAACTTTCTTGCAGCTCCAAACGATATTGGGCATTGCTGAACATGTACCCAGTCATCATGACACTGTACATGAGCTGCGCAAGATTCTCTGCCACCTAAACGAAAGCCAAATAATTCACCAATGTGAAGAAGACGAAGGTTTAAACACCCAGAAAATATATAATTTAAAAGGAAAAAGAAAAAAAAAAGTTTACACAGGTTAAATAGAGAATAGAAAATAAAAACAATTAACAAGGTAAGAAAATAAAGCGACAGGATCCCATAGACATACATAAACAAGAAAATATAACCAAGCAAACAAGTATATGAATTTATAAAGAACTTACGGTGGTAACTGTTACAGCAAAAAATTGAGGGGGAAGTGTTCCAATCATATTTGCCACTGTTTGCCGCATAGCATCCACCACCTAAAAGCAAATAAGTAATTTCAACATCAAGCTTCAAGCATGCTTCCATGAATGTCATAAAAAATCACTATATTTGTGCCTAATGGCATCACCATACCTGTTGGGGTGCTCTTTTCAAAAATAAATCCATAAATTCTGGCTGCACATTCTTAACATACTCCAGTAAGATATCTCTCCTGCTCTTTGACTGGTGAAATCCAGGAGTGTAATCAAGCACACAATCAAACAACTCTTCAAATGAAATCATAGAAACACTTTCTATGATTTACTATTACCATAATTATTATCTACCACTATCAATCACAATGGACATTGTACATGGGAAGGCTTCCCAAAATTTAAATCCATTAACAAGTTATTGATAGAAAGGATAACATATTTAGAATGCAAAATAATGAGATGAGTAAATAATGCTGAAGGCAGAGAATATGCCCAAACTTAAACACCGAAGTCAGATTAGATGAATAAAGCTATAGACAATACAAATAACCCTCCCTCCCAACAAAGCAATTTTTTTTATATAGCTCTCCACTCATCTGAAATAAGTGCCACACAAAAGACACTAATTTTAGAATTATTATTATTATTATTTCCCAATAAACACAAAAGTCTTAATTTAATTAGTAACCAATGCTTGCATGAAGAGCTAGAAAATGCAACATTTAAGGAATGAGAAGTACCAGAGTGCCATTAGGGGGTTTGGAATCGCCTGAATTATTATTGGAAGCTTCGTGTTGGGAGGAATCGTATGCTTTAACTCTCAAACACAATCCTCCTTTATGCTTTAAGTAGTTTGTGGGGAACTCAATTGAAGATAAGGAGCGAGTTCGAAAGGATAGAAGAATTGTTGAAGATAAGTGAGGCACGAAGGAGGGTTTCACTGTCACAGAATACATCACTCTCGCCAACAAAAAACACAATTGACTGTCTTCGATTCGAAGCAAACTCTAATTCTAATCTTGTTGTTCCACATACAAGACAAGCCAGTGAAGTGATTCACCATGACTTGCACTTTTCTTTTTTCTTTTTGGGCTTTCAGGAATGCCATTCTTATAGGCCCAACAAGATTTTATAGGCCCAAGAAAATGATAATATTTTTCGGGGAAATTAATACTGGAATGTCCCAACATATTCCAAAATAATTATCAAGTCCCATGGGCATTTTCTGCAATTATTTGCTTATCGTCAATGACCATTTTGCCCTCATAAGATGAAAGCATAGTCCCCCTATAGGGACCAGTGAGATGGCAACCATCTTTAATGAGGGTAAAATGGTCATTGAAGATAAGCAAACAATTGCAGGAAAGGGCCTCTGGGACTTGATAATTATTTTGGAATGTGTTGGAACCTTCCAAGATTAATTTCCCTTATCAGGGACTACAATGCAAATTCCCCATATTTCTATTAGTATTGTAGGAGTATTACCACAATTCTTGTCACTATAAAAACTTTCGGGGAAGAAAGCAATGGATTGATTGTTCAGTGGCCAAGGATTGAAAAATGAGCGTCGGTTTGACCACCACGTCATGAGTTTGATCCTAGAGAGTGACACATTGTTGTGTCTCCATCGCGGCGCTTGGGGAGACATCTCTTAGCTAAGTGAAGCTGTGAGTAATCTACATGTGTGGACAGACAAAAAGGCTTGTTGGTCATGCTCCAAAGCCCACAAGAACAGGCCCTAGTAGATCATGAGTTAGATGTCATGTCCTTGGATTGGGTTGAGCCCAAACCCCTTCCTAAAATTTTGTTATTAAAAAATAAAAGAAAGCAATTGATTGTGCTCTTTGGAACTTCACCATTTATTTTAAAGTTTTGCTTGAATAACACAGATTTTCTTATTTAATTTTCATTTATTACAATTTCCTCACACAAACCTGACAAACCTATGCCAAAAAAAGTACCCGACAAATGTTATTGACACGTCCCATTCAAAAATTACTACTCACTGGTTTTTTATAAAAAAAAATAAAAGAAGCTAAATAGACGTATTTATCATGATATTTGTTGCATGCACATACTACTTATAAACAAGGTATATTATTCATAAAAACTCTATTATTTGACGTGCACACACTCCAAAAGTGATATACTTAGCATCTTAATCTTTCAGTCCAAAATAAATCTTTCAAAAAAAAATTCAACTTGATCTTATATTTAAACTAAGAAATTAAATAGAGATGAAAAGAATGAATAAATGATCGGTGCACAAAATCAGCTTACAAATCAAGTATCATTTGAGGAATTCTCTACCATTCTAATAATGATGATAATTAATGACAAAATACAAAATATGGAGCACAAAAATCAGCTCGTTATTGCGTGGGAGGCAAGTCTTGTGGTGGAATTTCAGATTGAGGTAACGTGGTTGAACCAAAGTCCAAATCAGGGAAGACACCAGGTGGCCTCTCTCGAGGCTGAATAGAAAGTAACTGAGTTGAATCACCCACCACATCAGCCCAACCATAATGAGGTTCAGCCCTTCATGCCAAAAATATCATTTGGTTTATATACTTTTATATGTGCTTATTTCCTTCCAATACAAAATGATTAATTTTTTACTATACACTAGGAAAGTAGTGGTCTTACTCATAATATGTTTCCTCGTCCACCACTATATCCCAGCTTTCACCGGTTGTACTATTTCCATATTTATGGACTTTCCTGAAACAAGAGCCTCTAGTTAGTTGAATAGTATGGTGCAGTGAGTGATTCTTCTTACGGTCATTTCATCCTTTCGTATAAGTCATGCTTAATAAATTAGAGTGTTTGACATGTTAGTCTAAGTCAGCGAGAAGCTGTTATCAGAAGTGAATTTAGCTAAACAATCAGCTACAACATAATTTCATTCGCACCCGTTTCCAAAGTGTTCTTCTCCCCAAGTTCTTGACCAACCTGACAAAAGGAAGGAAACCACGTTACATTATTTGCCAAAAACAATTTACACTCCATTAAAACCAAATATGACAATGATCAGCTGCATAGAAGATTGAAAAGAGAGAGAAGTCAGCCAGAATACACTTGGTGGTATACTTAAAACAAAGCATTATATACGAAGGCAAAGGCCCAGATCAAAGCTGTAATAAGTAATAGAGGAAGCCTAATGTATGGTGAACAGGCCAACAATGCCATCATTGCTTTCTGCCCATTTCAATAGATTAACGGCAAAACTGAATATATGTCTCCCTAAACTCATAGGTTTAGCCATTGAGTTTGAACTGAACTAATTAAGGTCCTGGTGATTAACTTAATTAATCAATGGTTCTCAAAACAAGAAAAAAACAATAGTGATAATTATGAGAACATACGTTCATTAGCGGGAGAAACATGCCATGTTTCCCCATGTCGTGTACCTAAGCCTTTAAAGAACCTCTCCTCCCACTTGTCCCCCCATTTTGTGCCAAGCTCAGTTTCAGCCCATTTATCAGTCCTGAGAAATCATAAAAATTATGAATTATAAATTAGAAGAATGATACATAAATAAGATTGACAATTAAATCTGATACAAAAGCGATCCGACGGAAAAAATGGAGTGGGCACCCCCTTTACTCCTAAATCTATCAGCAAGAAAGTTCCAATTGGATAGAAAAATTATATGATCACAAGAAATCGTCAAGCTGAACTTATTAAAGAAAATTCACGAGAAAGGATAATTAATAGAACCATTTGAGAACAGATCCTCTTCCATCATAATCTTCTCCCCACTTTTCCCACCATGACTGGTCATTCAATCTGCCATATTTATGTGCGCCTTTCTCAGTCCAGCCTTTAGCATCATATTTCTCCCACCTACTCAAATTGAAAGGTCAGTCTTAAGTGCATCCGTTTCATAAATGATTTATAGAGAACACATATATTTGATGTCATGTTATATCAGCTCACCATTTCTCATGCCATCCAGCATTTTCACTTCCTGATTTTGCTTGTTTTTGAGCACTTCTCTCTATTCTTGCTATGTTGCTGCAATAATAAGCGTGCAAGACTGGTTTAGATGACAGATTGCCTTCATTGCAAGATTCAAACAGTTAGAAATTAAAAAATGACCTCCATTCATCTTGATTTAGATTTTCTTGCCATGTTTCCCACCATGAATCCCCCTCAGCATTTTTACCGGATTTCTCCACACCTGCAAAAATATATGAAACTAATGAAATGCGCCTGAAGGTTTGTGAAAATTCAGTAGATAAGCCATACTAATTTTTCACAAGTACATGAACGGACCAGCGTAACCCACTTGCAAATTCAATAAATTGAGTGTATTGTATGACATGGCAAATAAGCAAATTTTGACATCATGCTTAACTGTTTCAAGCAGCCATTACTTCGATAGAAGTTTGTTTCAAAAAATGCATATGAGCAGAACATTGGAAGTCATGGTAACTAAACTTAGGAAAAACTCCCTGCAGGGAACGACGCAACCAACTAGAGATCATGGTAAACAAATTGAGATCCTATAACTTCAGGTGAAGCAGGATAACTGAAGAAGAACACTTCTAGAAAGGCGAAGGAACAGCCAAGTGATTAACTTCTATACTGTATCTCCTTCGACCAAAATAAACATACACAAAATATCTCAAGATTTATGATGAATAAAACTTAAGGGGACCCAAGCAATATTCGGATCTCCTCGAAATCACCTTTAAGAAAAGGTCACATGAGTGTCGCTTCTTCCAGAAGTAATTCTGGACTCCCTCCAAAAACAATCAGAGTTCCTAACATTTTCAGAATAAATTCCATATAGTTTAATATCAAGCAGCTCTAGCAAAGACAGAGAAAATAGTGTACCTAGCTCCTTATATCCAGTCCAGTCACTCTTCTCCCACCACTGTCAATTAGATCAAGAAAGCCAATTAAATGAATCCACCTGGTATGTGATGCTTGATAAGGTTATGGGCAATAAAACATATTAAGAATGAGTTCACCTGAAAGGTGTTTGATGGGGTTGGAGAAAAATACCAAACTACTTCCCTTCGACACACTTGATGTCACACAATATATGTGAACAGAAATCTTATGTTAATGATATTTCTAGTATCTAGCTTTAACAAAAAAAAAATGAAACGCATGAAATTTAGACAAAGGAATTAATTTACCGTAATATGAAATACGATCTTAAAGATATCAAAAAATGAAAATTCCTTGGGTTAAAGCTCAAAATAAAATGCGATTGCTATGTTTCTCTCGAAGCTGAACATAGTATGCTGAAGTACTTGAGAAAAAGAGCTTGCTTATAAATTGCAAAACAATTATATGATGGCTGAATCCAGCGGATATTTCAATTTTATAAAACTGGCCCAAAGGAACTGAGTATTGAAGACTATTACTGCTCTATCAAACACATGCAAATCCTTTGTACGTGATTGTGCTAGTAATTTGAAGATCAGGAAAGAAAATCCAAAGTATGCTGATAAGGCAGAGGTGCTGACTAGTGATTTATTTTCCTCATATCATTACTGTAACTATGACAAATCATCTCAACAAAATCAGCAGCTACCTCTTTAATCTACAGGTAGTAAGTCAATATTGCAATTCTTTTGTAATCCTGCGATCCCAATCAATTAACGAACATAATTGACATGTGTCAAGTTAGATAATCTTTAGTGACCATGCATTGAGAAAAATGAAGAGAAATCATGACAAAGCTATCATTCAACCTTAAGAAAAGCTGCTTCTGCAAAGTTAGTTCATGATCGGTCATACACTCATACTAGTAATTTCACATTTAAAAATTATAAAATTATAAATATAAATAAATACCGTTTCTTTCCATTCTGAGGAACCATCAAAGGATTGACCTCCCATCCTTGTCCATCTACATCTATATCCATTTTCACCTAATTCTTCTCCACTTTCTCTAAACCAGGTACTCCCATCTTCATTAATGCCAGACTCATTTACATTTTCATTCAACAAGTCGATACCCCAGTCCTTTTCATTTGCTATACCAGTGTCTGTGAAAACATCAAATAACAAAGAAAATAGTTTTGGAGACACTGTAAATGGCCAATTGAAAACACTGTCTTCTCTTTAATCATTACACAGAATGAATATGACACTGTCATATAAAAAAAAGGTCAACCCAGTTCTAGTCTCCACTTGGTGAGGATGTTGGGGAAGGGAATATATTAGGCAGTCATACCCCTACTTGATGCAAATAAGTTTATTCGAACTCACGACCTCAGACCCAACGGCAAGCGAGCTTACCGTTGAGCTAAGTCAGCCATTCGAATATGACACTGCTATAATTTGGCAAAAATATCAATCATTAAAATACCTCTTTTTGGAGGAGTATCACGCGATTGTGGACCTGAATTTCTTGGGTTACAGCGAGGATAGAACTTTTCTTGCTTCGCCAGTGATCTGTGGCCAGCATGATATTAAGAGTGATAAACATTTAAAATTAATTTCATAAGAAGGAAATTGTAAAAGATACAAAAATGAAGCCATTATTATGCCATGCTATAACGTATTTCCCAAGATAAAGCATTTTTAGGCTTTGTTAGTCCATATGTTCTTAGTGCAGGTCCAGGCAGAAAAGATTCAGTAAGTTATAATATCTCTCGAATTTCCTTTCTAAAATAGCATAGCAATTAGAGCATTCAACCCAACTTCATATTTTCATTTAAATTAGGTCATTTTATTTAATAATCACAAATTATACCCTCCTTTCTGTCCTTAATATAAGATCAAGTTAACTTATTTGGGAAAAATTAAGGAAGCAAAATAAATTACTTAAAAGTTATAGATTTATCCTTTTCTCCAAACTAATTTACTTGACTTATACTACATTTTCTTATAATTTAGTAGTATATTTACTTTCATTCACAGTGTAGATGCATGAAAAAATTGCTTCAACCTTTTACGAGCCATGAGACAGTCCTCACTATTTATTTTTAATACCAAGAAAAACAAATTAATTTCTAACATTTCTACCGGTTCTAATCATGCTGAAAACATAAAAATAGTAAAAAAAATGCAGACTATATCAACGCAACATTTCCTATCACATTACTGTCGTAAAAATTTCAAAAAATAAAATTCAAACCAATCCTGGCCTTTTGAACTCACAAAGACAAAAAGTAGCAAAAATCGCACCAGGCCTTTTACAGTCAACAATAGTAGCTTCCTAGTCTCCAAAGCAAAGATATAATCATAATAATCATACAAATGTATAGTTAAAACTGTGATAATAGAAAATTAGAGACATACAGTGGTGAAGCAAAAGGCATTGCACGATACGGTTGAACACGAACTCTGTGAGGAACATTGGAAGTATCGAACCGCCATTCTTCAATCCTCTCACCGGCGTTACTAGGCCGAGAGATTCTGCGAATCGGAGCGAAGGAATCGGGACAACAACAACGAATTTGAGAGAGAGAAAGCTTCCTTCGCTTGAATGCATGATGATGAGAATCAGCACGCATAAGCTGAAAATGAAATTGCGTAGAATAGCCTCTGAAAGTGGAAGCCGTCGCCGCCATTGAACAGAAATGGCATTGACAAGCATAGAAAGGTAAGAGAAAGCTGTGACTGTGAAAGACACAACGTGGAAATGGAAATGGAAATGGAAGTGGAATTTGTTTTCCTTTCTTTTTATTTTTTAGTGTTTGGGAGGGGAAATAGGGAGGGGGGAAAGGGAGGGGAAATCGGAATCTATGTTTGGGGACATGGAAAAGCGGTGGCTGGATTCGGGGGGAGGGGAGGGGAGGGGAGGGGAAGTGAGATCCATTGGGGAAAGGAGGAATCCGATATTTATTGCGTTTTGGTATACACGTGAGCTCAGGGCGGTCCCACTGTTTTCTGCTATACACTTCTGCTTCGCAGATTGGATTTGCCACGTGTCATCTACTTTCCTCCCCTCCTCAATCAATTTTCAACACCTTCAATTGTTTTCTACGCATAATTCCTTTATTTTTGAATTTGTCCTCATATTCCCAAGCTGCCAACATTTGAATTATGATCATTGGTACGAATGGTAGTATAGGTTCACAAATCACAGGTAACATTGCTAGTTGCTAACTCCAAGTGACTATCATTACATACATGTACTCCTCCGGTCATCATTATAAGTCACCAACTATTCATTTCTCACATACAAATAACTATGAGGAGTATCAAGAAATGGTAGTTGAAACTAAAAATTCATGTTAAATTTGTTGTTTTCTACAACTTTACCCTTCATTAAATGATGTGTTTCACAATTTCGATTTTGAATCTTCATTAATACATCGGTATAGTGGGAAAAACATTTAATGCGACGGTTGGTGTTTTATATATATCAAAAACCAAAAATTGTAGGTAGTTGGTGACTTATATGTCAAAACTGGCCAGCCCGGCCCTTAAGAGTCAGGGTTAAACGGGGCAAGCCCATCAGGGTTTTTGTCCAAAAAAACCTCTATTTTCTAAAGCCCATCGGGGCAAACACATGTAATTACAATATAAGTTAATTTATAAATTCAATAAGCTAATTTTGATAAAAAAAATATGATTCTAGACAATTTAAAGTGATCGATTTCACAACTTTAATTTTTTAAAAAAAGTTAAAGTAGTCTTGTGTTTAAAGACCGAAAGGGGTAATCTAATAACTTCAAGCAGCCCATCAGTTAAACACATACAGCACTGAGCAGCGATGTGGGAAGGTCCTTTCGCTTCTGACCCAAAATGCTTTGCAAATCGAAACCACTTTGCAAATCGAAACCACAATTTACACAATTTAAAGTTTTGTTGTACATTATTTTTACCTTTTTAATTAACTTCACAATATTTTTTCTCAAATTACATGCATTACCATATTGGAGACGATTCATTTCAAGACATTGTCCATGGGTGCATTTACCGACAAGAATTCGAACCTTAAGTTTACATTGTTAGGGGTGCTAGCTCATTTTACTATACATAACCGGATAACCCTATTAGTTGCAATTTTTCGTATCTTATTACACTCAGCTAGGGTACCATTTCAAACTCGAGACCTCACAATACACAAGGCAGCTGGAACGTTCGTTTTAGTGATTACGTTAGTCCAGATTCTCATCACTACTGTTAATTAAGATTGTCGGATAGATTATGAAACGCACGCCGGGGTAATGAGAAGAGAGTACACGTACGAATAAATGGATACAGACACACTCGGGCACATGTACAAGAGAATATTCGAATCAAGGGATGATGGGACCATAAGCTGATGCGTGCACATACGGAAAAACGAAGTACTAGTATAGTATTTTAGAGTGTTTGTAGTCCATAAACATTTCGCATGGAGAGGGGAAAAATGCAAAATCAAAGATCGTATAGTTGAAACATGATAGGGGAGGAAAAGTGGAGTGGATAGAATGAGATGGAAAGTGCTAGGACTCTTATCTATCCACTGGAATGCCACGTCAAAGGGACCTACGTGCGTGGAAGAAGCTTTTGTTATTTGGACACCTGTTGACCATTCAAACGTGGTAGTGGATATACTTCTGACTCTTAAGGACGTGTCTTCATGGATTCGTGGTCGTCACCTATGTCACGTGGCACCATAATTCATTGCTCTTTGACGAGGAAACCAAGCCATTAACCTCAATCCACCTGCTCCCTCCTCCTCCTCATTGGATAAGCTTCTCTTCTCTCAAACCCTGCCCTACTCTCCAAAGTCCACCCCTACATCAAAAATCCAAAGTCCACCCCTAAATCTATTCAAATTATGCAATTTAATCGTATATTTAGGAATATCCAGAAAGATAGAGTAACACATAAAGGTTTAAGAGTCATTTTTACGACTGAAGAATTCATAGAGAAAGCATTTTTTTACCCATATCTAACTTAGAAGTATTAACCATTTATCGTTAAAATATTGGCCGTCAAAATCTTTGACCAAAGTCTTAAATGTGCAACTTTTTTGTTAAATAAGCACATTTTTAAAAATATTTTGAGAAAGAAAGAGAGAAAAGAGATATCGTGTCATCCTTTCTGCCAGGCTCATTTGCTGTCTGCAGTTAACCTGCCGGTCTTTAAAGCCCAATCATTACCGGGCCATGAGTCATAGCCTTTACCGGGACATGAGGTGAGCTGGGACTGGGATGGCCTACTTGCCAGCTGGATCCATCACAATGGGCTAAGGAAAAAATTGAAACTCCATTTCGCATTTTCTCCCATTAAAAATCTTAATACTACCAAGTACCAACAAAGTGTTGGTCTAGGTGGTGGAAGGGGACCTCGTCCCTTAAACCTATTGTTTTGAGTTCAGTTCTTTCCGATAGAACAAAGATATGGTTAGGAGGAACCCCGCTTCTAACATCTAATAATAGTGCCCAGAAAAATTATTGCCTCGCCATTGGAACAGGAGAATGTATACTCTGGCGTTAAAAAAAAAATTATTTGATACCCAATGAGCATTTTGAATGGTTAATTAGTTTTCTAGTGTGATCAAAAATAAGTTTCCATCGGCCAACTGCGCAGTGGGAGCTCATATGAAAACAGCTCATATCAAATACTATACGCATGAAAGAAGATGGATTGAATTCCTTGAGATTGCATGTTAGAGTATTGATGTATGACATTGTCAAATAAAATTACATTTAATGTTAGACTACTCGATAAGCATAAATGCACATAGTATATTATCTATCTCCCGCCAATAAAATAAAAATAAAGAATTAATACAAGAAGCCACATTCGAAATATACTCTTGTCTTGTGTGAGGTCGGATGGTTCATAGATCATTCATAGATAACAGTGAAATTCAAAAGTACACCATTTTTTATCAGAATAAAAATACACATTTATTACCTAATGAAATACTATATCTTTTTGTTTTAATAAAAAAAAAGAAATATACCTTTTTGTAAATGAATAGTTGATCACTACTTGATCGTTAAATTCAGCGAGTGTATCAAATTTGCTCCTATGTCATTAATTATATTAAATCTTTAAAACACAATAGACTCGGGTTAATTTGGATTCAGGACCTAAAATCCTATATTAGGTGGGGTTCATACCAGTTATTCCCAATATATACCACATACCAAACAATAAAAAATACCCATTCCCAACCCTTCACCCCATTCCTTGCTACCAAACATATGAATTGATATAGCTGTCTACTCAAACTAAGAAATCTGGGTTAAACTGGATAAGCGTGGATTCAAAGGGTCAATGGTCGTGACCAGGCGGGGTCAATTTGAGTCAGTCCCAAATTGGGAGGTGTTCACTGCAGATTGATCACGTGATGGCTTTGAAGTCTTTAGACTTTCTGCAGCGTGGCCCGCATTTATCTACTGGAAGTCTGTAACGACTTGTATAATTAATCTCGTTAGCTTTGTAAGGTAGAAAAGTATTCCATTTTCTAAAGCAATTTTGAGAAGAGGAAAATTAAAGAACGAGTCAAAGTTTATATTTATCACTGAAGCTTGTAAAAAATATCATATTCATTTTTTACCATTAAAATATTAATGTTAAATAACTTTTTGACAATAAATGGAAATATAATATTCCTTTCGCACTTCTAAAGTAAAATAGACCAAAAAATACTTCTACAACAAATATAAAGCATTGGTGTAATAAATAATTAGATTAGATAAGTGTATATAGATTTCTTTGGACCGACATTTAAGATAGACCTCGAATCAACCACATCCAACTATCAGATCTCAACCGCTTATTTTATGTACTGACTTCGAATATAATGAAAGATAGCACTAGCAATGAACTTTTTTAATTAAAAAAATCTTTGCTGGCATATATATGATTAATATAATAAGTTAAATAACTACATGAATCATATACTACTATATATATGGCATATCAACATTTTTAATTAATCTATAATCTTTGTTCAGATCCACCGCTTTCTCTTTGCGCACGAGCCCGTGCATCGTTTCAGATTTGTTTGGTGGATAAACAAATAACTAAACTAATCATCACAGTGGTTGCCCAATTGAACAAACTCATCAACATAGTGGCGTGCGGAATATAAAATCAATTTTTTTATTTAATCTCGTTCAACGAAACACACCTAACTGCTGGTATAAAAAAATAATAAACACACCAAGGAGTAACACCTTTTTGAAAGCATTTGTTTATGCATAAAGCTATGTGTGTTAACATTTCAGATGAGATAGTACAAAATGAATGGCACAAAGATCAAGAAGGAACATCCATTGCAAACACATGGAGTACTGTATATTAAATATCAACTAATACTGCTATTATCTCCTAAGCGGAATTATATTCTTATTCATTTAGTTGATATTATGACGTGGCTGCTGGGAGTGAGTTCATCACGGTGGATTTGGTGCGGCCTAAATTGAGCGACCTCGACTTAATTGGAGAATATTAACCATATGATCATGATCCAACAGCAATGAAATAAATGGTAAAAAAACAATGAAATAAAGGTTTCGATTCCAAAAAAAGCCTTTGGTTTTATATTATTATTAATTATTAATATTAATTTATTACTATTACTATTACTATTACTACTACTGTTGTTGTTGTTCTTATTATTATTATTATTATTATTATTATTATTATTATTATTATTATTGTTGTTGTTATATTCCTCGATCCAGCTTTAAGCCTTAAATCGAAGGAATTTAAACCCATTCAACAATGTGGCTTATAGTTTAGATAATGTACTTAGACAGGTTCCATGATGGCATGATCCATAGGTTGTGAGTGTGCGTGGCATGCAAAGCTTGATATGATCACCAGATAAGAAAAGAATTCAATTTTTATAATTAATTAATACTAGTATATATATATATATATAGCTTAGCTTTTGAAAATAATAAAAGAGGTAAAAATACTGAGTAAAAGGGGAAATAATAATAAATGAAGAATAAGGTGAAGAAGTAAAGAGTAATATTATAAAAAAAAAGAAGTAAAGAGTAAAGATACGTGGGACGAGAGAGAGTCATTTCCATGCATCCACTATCATTTTTATCCAGCAAACAAGAATTGATTCGCTTTCTTCGGCGTGTGTCCTTCCCAATCCTCGTCAATCCTATGTGGGGAACCCCACAGATTTTCACAAATCTTCTACCGCAAATTAAAGAGAGAAAAAGAAAGTATAGATGATAACAACCCACTCATCTTTATCAAAATATCTAATGTCTAAATTAACAAATTTCCTGTAAAAACTACTAAAATAACATATATATTCCAGCACAATAATTTGGATGAGTTCTTAACTCACAAATGGCGCAGATTACCTTTATTAATAACTGGAATAGTAGCTGTGATTTCTGAAATTGATATATTACGTGGGACCTCACCTAATTAAATACTGATAACTCGCACGCGGCCAATTACTGTAAATCACTACTGTATAGTGTATACGAAACACTACATACTTTTAATTTGCCTGGCTTTCCAACAATTATCGTTAATAGGTTATGACGATGCTAAAAGTTATATAGTGGTATAAAATAAATCAGTTATTCGGTTTCAAATAGGTAAATTTAAAATACCATGGTGAATGGTCAAATTCAGAGTAAGTGTATAAGCCCTTTCATTATGATAAAAAAAATAATAAGCCCTTTCATTAAAAAAAAGAGTAAATATGTTATTAAAAAAAAGAGTAAATAAATAAGCAAGCTACAGCTGGCTGTAACGTTCGTTTATAAAAAAAAATCAGTAAATTAAATCACCACATTCAGTCCAAAAAAAAAATTACCACTATACTCGATTAAAAAAGGTTCAGTATTTTACCACTATGCTAGTAGTGGCCTAGTACTACTGTTGATTGTTTTTTTCAAACAGTACTACACCGTTGATAACGTAGCATGATTGTTAAAATTTTGTCGTTTTATATTGATATTTCTTTTTCATGTAAGATATTTATAGTGATATTTAATTAATTTCGAATATCGAAAAATTACAGTTGATGTTTTTTTTTTTGGGCCAAAGAAATGACAGTTGATGTTTGTAGAATGAAAAATGACATATAGATATACTTTCACACCATAACGTGATATCAATGAAGTCTGGAGAAACCTAATTCAAGTTAGATTTTGATATGATCTAATTTACATAACCTTGAATATCACGCCATAAATGATTATATATTATGCCGAAATTTCTAGCACACTTATAGATATTGTCTATATATAAGTCTCCACATTCCTAAATATAAGACATAGATAAATATTTAATAAACCTTACAAAACAATTAAACATGTATAATGTATTTTGTTATGTATTACTGTATTAAAATTAGTTTATAATTTAGAGAAAAAATATATGACATATTTTTAAATATACGTTGAAAACTTGATCAAAACTACAAACAACAACAGCTTTGCTCTAAATGTGACGACAAACACACTCATAAGGAACACCTTTATTTTTGTAACATAAAATAAGCAAGATGAACATGTACTTGGAGTTTGAATGATTTTCATGTACTTACTATTACATATAAATGAAGTTGTTGCTCCTACTATTAAAGTTGCATTGTCATGCATGTATTTATGGATTGATATTTTAGAATACCTCATTTTCCCCTTCATTATCTTCTCTTCCTCATATGTCAATTATAATCTGTAATTATGTGAGAGTAACATTTGCTCTAACACTAGCATGATCCATGGTTACTAACATTCACGGATTGATATTGAATGTAGATGAAATGCCATTTACGATCATTAGTTTTCAGTTGTTAATCTTTTTTATCATATATATGTAAAAATTCTCCGAGTTTTGGGGAAGCATGGTTAACAAAATTAAATGAAAACTCAAAATTTTCAATTTTCATCGTTTAATTTCTTGTTGGAGTTGATATCTTCATCTAGAAGCTAAGCATTGATGTTTTTTTTGAGTGGATCCTAAGCATTGATGTTGATCTCATAAAAGACTACCCAATCTTGATCACAAAATGCAAGTTACTAACAACTATCATGACATGACATACACATGTTGTATATCAAAATCTCTGATCCTCATTCAGATGGAGTGACATTCCCAGTCCAGTCCAAAGGAAAAGCCCGGCATTCATCCTGGATCAAAAGCACACGAAGTTCAAATTGTTCAAGTATTAACAAACGAGAAGAATCTCCAGAAAGCAAACAACAAACTAACCACTATGAGCAAGATTATCAGAACCATTTCCTCCTATCCCTGAAGATTTGAGTTATTTAATTCAGTTTTGCTAAGTCCATCAGTAAGTTCAACGACCATATTAGTTGATCGTGGAACATGGAGAATGTGCGCACGAGATGCGGAACCACCAATTAGCCTAATATCATCTAATAAATACACAAGTACCCAAGAGCTATTAGCCTAATATCATCTAATATCAAATACGGAGAGCAAATATACTTGAACTCACTCACCAAGAACATATAGAGAGCATTATTCTCACTTTTGCTATTCTTGTATCCATTTTCTTAAACACAATTTCTTCCAATTTCCATACTTGTAAAATCATTTTCCATTACACAATACTGTTGATTCATCTTGGGTTGTTGGTGATCCAAATTATTTTTTCCTATAAAAGCATCAAGAGACCAAGTCATATTAAAATACACTTTATTTCCCTTGTTGCCGTTTTTTGGTCACTACACATGTATTGCATGATAGAGTACATATATATTAAAATTTTGTCTCTCAAATTGTTATAAGTAAGTCACAGAAAACAGTTTTAAACCCATAAATGTAAGAGATAAGATGAGAAGAAACCTTTAGATACACTAAGTCAAACAAATCAGTTTTAAACCCATCGATGTAAGAGTCAACTTCAACGAACTCTTACATTTATGGATTTTTATTGAAAATTAAAGTGTACGCTTTTTTTTATTAGAAAAAAGTACGTTTTACTACATAAGCTTTAATTTTATTTAAGCCCCCCCTATTATAAACAATCAGTAACTTATCAATAATTAATTATAAGATTAAGTTGTTTTTTTTTAGAAATTACAACAACAATAACAACAAAATTTTATTCTATTAGATGGGATCAGCTACATGGATTGTATGACTCAATTAATGTTGATTCATATTCATGAGATTCAATAAGGTTTTATGTCATTGTCAAGGTTTAATATAACCCTCATGCTTTGCTAGAGTTTGAGGCCAACTATATATAGGCGAAGTTGTACAATAATATTCTTATAATTATATGTAACATATTTTATATGGAAAATTAAATAACATGCTATATGTAGCCTATATAATGTCTATTGGAGAAATTAAATATGCAAAATTAAATCACTTCAAACTATTCATATTTAACATCTCCCTCAAAATAATTTATTTTAGTTATAAACTATCCAACTATATAATTGAAGTATATAACACCAAAAAAAAAATCTGTGCGTTGCCCAGGCATCAGAGCGGCTATAATATGAACAGCACGGGATTCGCATGTTACAAAATATACAAATCATCAAAACTTAAAATTTTCAAAAACTGAAAAAGAGGAGGAGGAGGAGGAAGGTAGATACTAGTTGAATGTTGAAAAGAGCGCCAGAAATAGTTAAAAAAAGACACCTAATTTGAATTGCAAGTGGAATGCAGTAATTGACTAATTGTAATTTGTATTTAGACTAGCAATGCACTATTATACTATTAATTAATTAATTAATCAATACTCTCTCCGATCCTTAATATAAGAGGCAAAATTTGAATAATTTTTGTTCAAAATATAAGAGCTCAACTCACATTATCTCCTCATTTAATGTGTTTTTCCTAATTTACTCATAATTCTCTTTTATATTTATTAATACTAATATATTTCTCTCTCAAGTATTATAATAAATATGGAAAATATTGAGAAAGAAGCATCAATTTCACACAACCAACTAACATTTACATGCTTTTTAAAAAAAAAAATTTTTGGCGGCTCGCTCTTATACTAGAAACTGGAGGTAGTAGTTAATTAATCTGCAGTAGAACGAAGTTAGCCAAAGAAAAGTCATCTAATCATCTAATCGAGAAGGATTTGGGAGAGAGAGAGAGTATTGAATGTGAACATCCTCATGAATTGCCAATTCCACAATCACCTGCTTTTCTGGCCGCCACCGTCTTGCCAAAATGGCAATACTCATACTCGCTCATTTATTTTTTCAGTTCAAAAAATATTCGCTCATTTATTTATTATTATTTTATAAAGAAAAAGTCCATTTATTCTACTTTCTATAAATTATTTTTATTTTTGAATTATTTTTATGTTAATTAATATTATATTGAGTATTTTCAATAACCTACCAAAACAATCCCGTTTTTTATGGGCCATGGAAGGGGAGGCTATTTTTAGAATGAGAAGACATAAATTAAGAGGAAAAGTGAAATAATAGAGAGAGATGATAGTAGAGAGTCTCAAAAAGAAAGCCATGCCCTTTGCAAAATGGGTTTCACATCATCTTGATTGGCGTTGGCTTTTCCTCCTCTCTCCTCTCCTCCTCTTCCTCCTCCTCTTCTCTTCCTTCCCCTTCACTTCCTTCACCTCCTTCCGCCACTTTCTAATCTCCCATGACTTCCAATCCAATTCCAACCCCATTTCCAATTCCACCACCGATGGAATCCATTTTCCATCGAAAGGTAATGACTTTATTGTACGGTCCAGAATTGCCGTGTGTTTGGTTGGTGGGGCTAGGAGGTTTGAACTCACGGGGCCTTCAATTATTGACAACATTCTGAGAAAATATCCTAACTCCGACCTCTTTTTACATAGTCCTCTTGATAAAAATGCCTTCAAGTTCTCTCTTTTGAAGAATGCCCCCAGGGTTGCTTCTGTTCGTATTTTCCAGCCTCGGCTTATGACCGAGACCCAATCTGAGACTCGTGTTTTAACGGCCATGAACTCTCCTAACGCCATACAGGTACGTTTTAAAATTTCTTCATTTTTATTGTTCAAACATGTTTTGTGTTTTTTTTGTTCCGAGTCTTGCGGATCCGTTTTATAATTTTCGATTTCATTGAATTCTATCATGTATTTTTAATGGATTTCTTTTTTTTTTTATGGAAAAGTTCGTTTTTTAATGGGAAAGTTCGGTTTTTTAATCTCATACCAAATCCGTGGTCTGCTGAAATTCGGGAAGGAAAACTACTTTC
Source organism: Mimosa pudica (assembly GCA_029929735.1). Classification (NCBI taxonomy): domain Eukaryota; kingdom Viridiplantae; phylum Streptophyta; class Magnoliopsida; order Fabales; family Fabaceae; genus Mimosa; species Mimosa pudica. The sequence continues at coordinate 11,423,376 of JAKELP010000004.1, read as the reverse complement.
ATTGATTTCGCATATATAAGCTGCCACTTTAATTTAAATTTTGTTGAAAAAAATCATATCTTTTTAACTTTTTCCTTTTTTTCCCTCTTTAATTGTAGTAGTTTATATTTGTTTATTTATTTTAAATTTTAAATCATTTGGAATTTGAAAGTGGCGTGATTGTTGTGATTACTCGAACGAAATTAGCATAATACGTGTGATTCCTTCTTCACCTGCAAAATCATTCTCACCAAACCAATCCCCAGCTAGAATTTGATGTTGGAAATTTCAAATACCACAATAAAAAAAGAAAAAGAAGCTTCCTTAATGATAAAGCATAGCATTCCGTACTTTGAAGGAAGATATGTTTCAAATAAAATAAAATAATCCAATTTTCTTTGTCATTGCAGGGACTACTTCAATATTTCAATCTGGTAGAAGGATGTCTAACAATGATAAAAACCTACGAATCCAAGAACAATTTCAAATACGACTGGATAGTCCGTACAAGAGTAGATAGCTACTGGAAGCATCCCTTAAAACCCGAACACTTCATCCCCAACACATACATCGTACCAGAGGGATCATCGTACGGAGGCCTCAACGATCGACTAGGAATCGGAGACCAAAACACATCAAACATAGCCCTTTCACGTCTATCCTTAATACCCACATTAGACTCCCTCGGATTCCAAAACCTCAATTCAGAAACCGCCTTCAAAGCCCAACTCACATCACACAACATATCCTACATTACAAAAAGCCTTCCCTTTTGTGTTGTATCGGATCGTCGGTATGATTTTCCGCCTTCGGAGTTTGGTGTTCCGGTGGCGGCAATATCGAGCCTTGGACCGTTAAGTGGGGCCAAGTGTAGGCCGTGTAAGGCCGCGTGTAAAGGGGAGTGTGCGGAGAGAGCCATGGGAGTTTTGAATAAAGGGTGGAGTTGGACGAGGTATGATAATGGGAGTGTTAGGCTTTGTGATGCTTCTAATGAATGGGAGGATGGGTGGGAGAAGTTGTTTGATAAGTTTGCTGGGAAGAAGTTTGCTGATGTGAGGAAAAAGATTAAGGGGTTGACTATGGAAGATTGCATTAGAGATTTTGAACTTCTCAAAAAACGGGCTGGTACGTGGAATGTGCCGCCGGCGAGGGATATTTGTTCCATGGGGTTGGCCCACAGATGAGAAGTATAATATAGGGGGTTTTCTTTTTTTCTTTTTCTTTTTGTGAGATTGTTTATCATGTTAAATATTGGTAATCAATTACTTGCATCTAGAAAATTATTAGTGGAAAATTAGTGGCTAACTAACAAACTACCAACTGTATACATCAATTGGTTGTGTGTTGTTGAGTTTCATCTTTTGTGACCAGCTGCGATTTTGAAGGTAGTTCTCCTATATTCATGCTAACTGGATTAGTTAATTTCATGAATGAAACTTATAGTAGCTGTGATATAGCATGGTTTTTAGTGCTAAATTGAGCTTAGACGGTCTAATCGGTTGGATGCTTTTTCCGATTTCAACAAATTTATTATTGAGAAGGTGGTTGGACCGGGTTCAACAACCTTGTTTTCCGATTTCAAGTAAATTATATGAACTATATTGGAGAAATTTTGAATTAAATTTTGCATCACCTGCCCGACCAAATGGGTTTGCTGAATAAACCATTTGAACATTTGAACTTTGACCCGCTCTTCTTTCCTTGACATCGAAACTGGATTTCCAAAAACATTGTGATTTAGTGATGAAAGTGAGATGCATTTTTATTTTGGTAGCCTCTCAATACGCTAAAATAGTTAATATTGATTGATTGGGTGGACAGGGTGGGCCTGGTGGATGGTTTAAAGGACACTGTAATGGCGCAGTGGGATAATCTTGTTTCATTGGAGGATCAGTTTTTTATTCATCTGTTTATTTAATAAACTAAATAGGAGTAGTCAGTTTCGGTCTTACAAATTGGGGGGAGAAAATTGGTAGAAGTATTTGTTTTTGAGGGGAGAAACGACGCATGGCCAATGAGAAAAAGAACAGGAAAACGACGAAAGAAGTGTGAACTAATTCGTTTTGGGATCCAGAAAGCAGGATATGCAGGTTAAGGGTAGACCAATGTTGACTTGTTAAAATTTGGCTGGATGGGGTCTGTGAGATGTAATTTTTCGTTTCCAATAATTGCATTCCAAGCTCGGAATTAACACCACTGAAAGTTTATTTTCTGGAATGGGGAATCACTTATTGAGGACATCTAAATTTCAAAATAATTTTAACCAATTGAATAGCAAGACTAACTAGTGAGGTAGATACATTTACTACTCAAAATCATATTTTAAAATTTAAATGTTAATTGTTGGGCCTACTCATTTAGCCGTATTTTAAAATAAATTATCTATATGAATATCAATTATACACCTTATAAACTAACACATAATCTCTAACAATATATTAATTATATTATGATTAACTATTTTTTCTCTTTAACCTTTGCAAAAAAGTTAATTATGTCTTATATTTAAGATTAAAATGAGGGAATAGATCTAATACTTCCCATCAACATTAAAAATAAAATTGTTTTTTATGAGGTAATCAGCAATTAGGTTAGTTTTTTATTAGGCGAACTACATTTAGTCATTTACACTCCAATTTTTATTGATAAGTGACGGTGAGATGGGCCAGGGGCAGCTCACAAGTCACAACCAGCAACTAAAGTTGGCGGGCACATGGCACCTATGCCTATGCTTGACATGATACGGGCATGATTACTAGTAACTACCATCGATTATGAATACTAATTATTGCCGATAATTAAGCTAATAAAAGGTAAAACAGGATTAAGGATTTTGGTGAGGTTTAGGGTGCCCTATTGTATTTGTGGGTGCAGCTGTTCAGGTATGTGAAGTTATTATTTCATATGTGTGTGTAGGCGCTTGTGCGTGTATAAGGATTAAATGTTACTCCCTCCGATCCTAAATATAAGACCTAATTTACTTTTTTTTGAGACGTTAAGATTGCGAAATAGACTATTAAATCATTACATATTTGATATATTTTTAGATTATACATTAGTTTATAGGTAAAATAAACTAATTTAAGGGAAAAAATTAGGTAAATCAATTTATAATTAACTTATTTTATTTTTTTATAGGATTTTCTAAAAAAGTCAATTAGGTCTTATATTTAGGACCGGAGGGAGTATTATTTAACTTGAACAGGTGCAAGGCGTATCACATTTCCTTTTGAAGTATTTTTTGGTTCAATTTTGCTCCATAAATGTGCAATTCGTACTATATTAATTCTTAATTATTAAAATATTAACCGTTAATGTCAACTATTTATTAATAGTCTACATGAAAATTTTTAATGGTAAATGACTAATATAATACTCCTTGGACATTATAAATGTAAAGTTGGACAATTAATACTTTTAGTGGCAAACGTACATGATACATCTCACACTCTCCTGGGATAGATATGATTTTTAATTCTATATAATCTGATTTGTTGGTCAATTGTCTTAGAGAAAAATTTATATTTAATGATTGAAGAGGGTATTTTAAAGAAAGAGGATTATAAATCCCCAAACATCTATGAAATATTGGTCAATTAATTTTTTTATCAGGAATTGGTTAAGCTAAGTAAATTGGATTAATGAATACGTTTAAACTATCCCTTTTTATAGAAACCCACTCATTCAATAACCGGTTGATAAACAATTAAATAACGCACTATTGACTTTTACAGGCAGGACGTGAGGAAATATGAAACAAGGTAGTAGTACTATGTAGAAAATGCGTGGAAATATGGAATCATGAAAGAGGAATAAATATGAAATATGGTAGGAGGTAGCACTCTTAACATGAGAACTGTGGCATGATAATGATTGACTAGAAGTGAAGGCTCATCCCCATCACTCTCATCCTTAGGTAGTTGCCAGTTGGTTGAGCCGTCGTTCCCTCTCTCAACCCTTCTTTTTAACTACTTACTTGCCACTCAATACTTACTAATTACTCATTATTATTCAATAGTATTGATCTCTTAAACTATCTCGCCAACAACCAACACCAGCTACAAAAGTAACTACAAATATGAATTCAGAGATGATGGGAGTCGGTAGAGACTTTGTCATAACTTTGTAAAAACTCTAGCACCATTATTATGGTAAAAAAAAAAGTAAGTCTTATACAAGTTAGAAAGCAGGAGGATTTTTTTGACCATAATGATGCTAACGTTTTTGGCAAGTTTATTATTATTATTAATAATAAAATAAAATGAGAGTCGGTATTTGGCAGTCTTCTGCCAATGGAAAAGACTATTTTTCGAGTCATGTATTAATGGCACGAAATTAAGCAATTAGATGATTTATGTAACATTGCTACTATAAATTACGAAGAAATTAAATATAAGCTAGAGAAATACTCCCTCCGTTCCTAAATATAGGACCTAGATGACTTTTTTGAAAAATCCTAAAAAAAGTAAAAAATAAGTTAATTATAAATTGATTTACCTAATTTTTTCTCTTAAACTAGTTTATTTAACCTATAAGCTAATGGATAATCTAAAAAGATATCAAATATGTCATCATTTAATAACCTATTTCGCAACCTTAATCTTTCCAAAAAAAAAGTTATCTAGGTCTTATATTTAGGAACGGAGGGAGTAGAAAACAGAGTGAAGAGTTAGTCTCATATATGAGCTATTTATAGACGTAACTTCATTATCATCCACGTTTAACAGCATACTGCATTTGTAAACGCGGTAAATAATGAAGAAACAGTTTTTCTTATTTTAATACATACCGGCGGTCCCAAACGCGGGCATGTTAAAATATTAAAAAACGTCGTCGCGTTTTAGGAACGCCGACATGTTAAAATATAATAAAAAACATCCCCGTGCTCTTGTAAGCGCGGGTATGTTAAAAAATAATATTTACTTTGCCTCGTTTATGAACGCCGGAAAATAGCGAGTTTCACCTATGAATACCAGTCTTCCCTCTCTCTATACTCGCCCCTTTCCTCTCCTCTCTTCCATCTTCTTTCTTCTTTTTTCTCTACTCCTTTTCAAATCTTTTGTCTTCAGTTTTAAAAAATAAAGCTTTATATATTCTTCTTATGTTGTAGTTTTCCTTATTTATTTTTTCAAATTTGCTTATATTTCCATTTTTCCAATATGTTTTATTTCTTTTTACTTATAAATCCTTTTTCATTATTGTTATTTTTTGCTCCTGTTATTTTTTTATTTTTAATTTTATTTGATATAGGAAGTGTTTTTTAATTATATCTTTTTAATGATAATCTTTTAGTTACTTTTTAATTATTCTGGAATAGTTTTGTTAACATATAATAATTGATTTATTATAATAAAAAAATCAATTTCTTTTATAGCTCAATATTATGATTTAGTTTTTTCTCATTTCTTTCAATAATTTTCGCATTAATTTTAACCGAATAATGGTTAAAATTAATGTTGTTTTTTTTAATGTTTAGAATAACTTCGCCGCGTTTCACAAGGCGGGTAAAATATGAATAAAATAATACAAAATGGCCGCGTGTATAAACACGGGTAAAATACGAATAAAATAATGAATACAATACTATAAATTGGTCGCGTTTATTAATGCTAGCAAAATACGAATAAAATAAAGAATAAATTAGTATAAATCGGCCGCGTGTATAAACGCTGGCAAAATATAAATAAAATAATGTAACGTGGTCAAGTTTGTAAACGCCGCCAAGTTTTAGTTTATTTTAAAAATGGACCCCTTACTCGCGCTTGTAAACGCGGGAAGGAAAAAGTTTCAAACAACCCGCCAATTATGGCCGGCGATCCAAAACGTCGGTGAGTTTCGTCGGTAAACTTGCACGCGTTTTAGAACATGCTACCGCGTTTTTGAACGTCCCGACGTTTCATTTGTCTGCGTTTGCCATAAACGCTATAGAGTCTTAGTCGCGTTTACAAACACGGGTAAGTAGCGAAAATCACCCGCCGGCAAGTGCCATATCTTTTGTAGTGACTCTAGCACCATTATTATGGCAAAAAAAAGTAAGTCTTATACAAATTAGAAAGCAGGAGGATTTTTTTGACAATGATGCTGACGTTTTTGGCAAATTTATTATTAATAAAATAAAATGAGAGTCAGTATTTGGCAGTCTTCTGCCAATGAAAAAGACTATTTTTAGAGTCATGCATTAACGGCACGAAATTAAGCAATTATCAGGACTGCTCGATAATAAAATTTTCCATGATATGGGAAGATTTTGCATATTTTGACTGTTGTTTTTCTACAGGTTTATTGAGCTAGATTAGATTATTCAATCATTTGTTAAGCTCAAGTAGGGATAATGTTTGTCAAACGCACACTTCTTTTAGAAGGGCTAAAACTCGACATTATGTTAAGGTTAAATTCTATCCCATCATGATTAACGCCCTGTGGGATAAATTGCAATTGTTTTTAATTAACCAGAAAGATTCATTGATTCTTCAATATAATGGTCTAAAAGTTTTACAAGGACGTCTCCAAATTTTTTAAGTCCTTAAATGTTAAATGTCTTCAACTAACTTTGGTCACAATCTAGAATATAGAATTTGGAGGCTTTCACAAATTCATTCTTGTCCATGCCTGCTTTCTTTGGGTTTCAACTTCGAATTCAACTTTTTAGGCTGCAGTTAGATCCCTTCACGTTACCTCCTCTTTAATATTTATCACGTTTAAATTACCTTTTCACCCTTCTTTCTTTCTTACTACCTCCGGTCCTAAATATAGGACCTAATTGACTTTTTTTGGAGAGATTAAGATTGCAAAATTGGTTATTAAATGATGACATATTTGATGTATTTTTAGATTATCCATTAGTTTATAGGTAAAATAAACTAATTTAAAGGAAAAAAATTAGGTAAATCAATTTATAATTAACTTATTTTGCTTTTTTAAGGATTTTCTAGAAAAAGTCAATTAGGTCTTATATTTAGGACCGGAGGGAGTATTATTTAGTTTTTTTATCAAGAAGCATAAAAATTTTATTGAACTAGAAAATTACAATACAAAATAGATCTGCAAAAAAAATACATAGAAAACATAAAATGATAAACATGGATAGGCCAGGAGTGAGCTGCCGCCGTCGCAAAAACCCTATCAACTTCTTCATCTTTCCTTCATGAGAATTTGTGAGTAGAAAAGAACCGTCACCGGCAGAAAAGTCATTGAGTAGTGGTTGTTTAAAGAACTATCCCAAAGATCCACACCTCTTATCGGCAATAAACCAATCAAATTGGTTTTTAAAGAAGCTCCATGAGTAGATCTCATAGAAACAAACATACCCACAAAATTAATACATAAAATGTAGATTGAGTAGAAGAAATTTCTCTTGTTATCGAAACTCCTGAACCAATTTATTTGAAAATGAAAGAAACATATGAGCAGACCAATGAAAGTGACGGATGTCTCCTTCCCCGGCATGAACCGGAGAAGGAGAATCCGATGAAAAAAAAATACATTTAGTTTAGATAAAATACACTTGTTATTACTTATACTTATATTTAGTTTTGATTTCGGTTCATATGTGTATAATGTTATCATTATTAAATGCATTAGCTTAAATTTGTAAAACACTATTAACTTCTAAGCAAAGGCTAATCAAGCTAATATAATAACGATAGAAGACCATAATGAAAGGGATAGATGAGCAAAATTAATGATTCAGTTAGGAGATTACACACCACATTTACCTACTCCCTCCGGTCCTTATTATAAGTCACCAACTACCAATTTTTCTTGGTTCTTTTTATAAGTCACTTCATGGTTTCCAATGTGCATTAATTATTTTTTTCCATATATACTCATATTTAATAGGGGTAGTAGGAGACTAGGAGTAGAGAGTGATAGTTAATAATTTAGGAAATAAGTGTAATTATTAGGGGTAATATTGGAAAGTACTTGAATTGTAAAACAAATTAAATGTATTTAATCAATTTTATTGGTATGTGAGAAAGTTAATTAGGTGACTTATAATAAGGACCAGAGGGAGTATTTCAAAATTGAATCAAAATATCAGTGCTAATAAATGCAATTTCCCTTTAATGTGATGATACTCAGATTTACTAGACCAGTTTCGATAAAAAAAAAAAGATTAACTAGACCAGCCCCTTACTTGCTGAGATGACCTAATTTATGTTCCAAAAATTTATTAGAAAATTTTTAAATCCCTTATTTTTAGGACAATACTCCCTCTTGTCTCTAATATAAGAGCTAGCCGCCAAAAAAACGCTTCTTAAGAAAACATGTGAATGTTAGTTGAGTGTCTGGAGTTAATGTTTCTTTTCCAATATTGCCCATATTTATTATGATACTTTTAAGAGAGAGAAATACATAAACATTAATAAATATGAAAGAAAGTTAGGGGTAAAATAGGAAAAAATGCATTAAATGAGGAGAGAATGTGAGATGAGCTCTTATATTAGGACCAAAACTATTCAAATTTTGGGCTCTTATATTAGGGATCAGAGAGAGTATTAACTAGCTATCGAGACAAACATTTATGAAACCAAACACATCATTTTATTAATTTCACATGCAATGATTTCAAGCGTTAACTAGAAACATATTTTGAGATGCCGAATTCAGATGGAGGTTTTTAAACTTCTGAAGAAGTGGTTGAGTATGGGGACAAGGGAAGTGCACTTATTCTTGTATTAAAATTAAATGTTGTTTATATTTGAAATATCTAAGATGTTGGAAAAATGCCGAAATGGTCCCATATATTTATGTGCGATGTGATTGCCCCTTAGTATCACCTGCACCAGCACTACAAAAAGAAAAGAAAGTTAAAGCTGATCCCCACAAACCACAAGCCCTTTAATTTTTAACAAATAAGAATCAGAACACAGTTCTCTGATTCTTTCGAGCTGTGTCCATTGTTAGTTGGCCAGCCAATAAAAGTAAGTGAGTAACCCCTTTCTTTCTTAAAACCTAAAATAGAAATTGAAACAAGAGAATCGATATTAAAGTTTTCCTAATTCCGTTCTCTATCGTCAGACTCATAATAAGTTTAGATATTAGTGTAAATTTTAGAACAAAATTTCAAAAAATTAAAATAATAAATGAATTAAATATTATTTTGAAAAACATATATAGATCATGAAGTGAATGATTAATATTGTATATTGAATTTATTTTCTTGTTCTTAGTATAATTTTCATCTATTAAATATATCATATTCCGCTTCTTTTTCTTTTGATAAATATTCCGCTTCTTCTTCTAATTATGTTAAATGAAGATAATAAGGAAACAACAAAAAATATTTTTATTTTCAAATCAAATGTTTAACTTCAACCCACACGATTTTTAAACATGTTTTTGCCATATGGATATATTTTCCATAGGAAACAGTTTTGTTACTTCTCATTTAGAACATCGATTCATCTAAAGCAATACAATTTTCGTTAATTAATTGCGTTGCAACCAAATAAGTTCATAAACTATATCCTTCTCGAATTCTGCGTTAAAAAACGACCCTAACGTCCCAAAACGCCAGTGTTTTTTTTTTTTTTGAACTGAAATTTTAATAAGTTAATATAGAGGGTGCATATTCAGCTATACAAAGTTGGTTTTAAATAGTACTGATGTAAATCCAAAACCAATTGGGCCATACTCTTTATAGTTTGTCGGTGGGCACCTTCTTCATTTTGTGGATAAGATACATGCTCCGAACTAGCGGGAGTATGAAGTTTGTTCGTTAATAGCACCATGAAGTTCAAATAATTATTATTGTGAAAATATTAAAAATTAATTAGATTCATTACCTATTTTTTCATTTATAGGGTTATTATGAGATAAGTAACATAAATTTGAGACACAAAGTTGATTGAGGCATTGAGCCAATCCAAATTAACTTATTATTCCTAGTAAAAATTAACTCACTCAACAGACTGGCTTATAACCAAAGGACTTCTGAGTTCGAATTTCACCAATATTCACGTCGAGTGCTTTAGCCTTATGAGTCCATCCCCTCAAGTCCCAACTCAACTAATATTTTTTTTAAAAAAGAAAGGGCTCATTAGTTAGCCTTTTTATAAAATAAAGAAGTAACCGAGCAAGAAAAAACAAATGTGCAACATACATGATTTTAATGTACAAAGAGCTAATATTGATAATATGAAGTAAAAGATCGAGGTTGCTAAATGAGAGATGTGAGTACGTGAGAGACTATTGGATGTAAGATTGACCAGTGATATCTAAGTCACGGTCACCGGTGGACGGCGGAGAATGGTGGTTGAGAGGAAGGCGAGTTTGTTCCACAGGCCCATCTGCACTTTGTGTTTCACTCGCCAACTCAACTATTTTTTTTAAAAAAAAAGAAAGGGCTCATTAGTTAGCCTTTATATAACTTAGAGAAGTAACCGAGCAAGAAAAAACAAAAGTGTAACATACATGATATTAATGTACAAAAAGCTAATATTGATAATATGAAGTAAAAGATCGAAGTTGCTAAATGAGAGATGTGAGTATGTGAGAGACTATTGGATGTAAGATTGACCAGTGATATCTAAATCACGGTCACCGGTGGACGGCGGAGAATGGTGGTTGAGAGGAAGACGAGTTTGTTCCACAGGCCCATCTGCACTTTGTGTTTCACTCGCAGGCGCTTTCTTCTTCACCATCTCTTCTTTCCCTTCTTCTTTCTTCTCTGTGCCGTACAACCCTCCTCCATATGCTTCACGTGTCACTGCTTCCATCTTCGATATCTGAGGTCCATCCCCTAGCTTCTTCTTCTCTTCTTCCTTCCTTACTAATCCCTGTTCCATCTTATTCACTTTCTTCTTCTGCCTGTATAATGGGAGTGCCTTTACCTTGTATTTATATGTCATCCTCTGTGTATTTGTTTTTATCGGTGTCTTTCTGTGTATACGTGGCTGCATATTTGGAGGACACGTCAGCATGGCATGGAACACGTGTTTCTTTTTGGAGTTGGATTGGTGGACCCCATGGTGCTGGTTTATCTTTTATCTCGGGCTCTTTATGACCGATGACCAGTAGGTACAGGTACTTGCGCATAATCGATGAAACTTGAAAGGAAGGGAAAGCGAGAATTAGAAAGTGAAAGGGTGAAGATGGAAAGTAGAGATAATGATGGGAAAGTAAAGTTTGTGGGTCCCATGAAAAATGTGAGATAGAGAGAGAAAGTTTGTGGGCCTAGAGATATATTTAAATTACTGAAAAACCTCTCACTTTCACTTTCCTCACTTATTTTCTTGGCACCAAACGGACCCTTATGGCTTGTTTGGTTGCCTAGGGAAAGTGATGAAGAATTAGAAAGTAAGGAAAGTATAGGTTTTTGTGTAATTTACATATATCTCGGGGCCCACAAGCTTTCTCTCTTCATCTCACACTTTTTCTGGGCCCACAAACTTTACCTTACCATCATTACTTAATTTATCTCTACTTTTTGTTTTCACCTTTCACTTTCCATTTCTTCAATTGTACAGCCAAAGGGACGCTAGATGTGAAAAGAGCTAGAGTGTCCCCATGAAACATAATTGCCCATAGAAAAGAGAAAAACGTTCTAGCCCCAACTGAAAATAATAACTGTGGCACATGGCCCGTAACACAACACTGCCGGTTTTGATTCAGTTTGATAATTATAACTGGTTTGTTTGGCCCATGAAGATATTTGGAATTACGACTGGTTTGATGAAATCCCACAATATTTCTTAAACATGACTTGGTAACATCTGAGAAACAAATAAATTCAATATTGTCTTTATTACTTATGTAACCATCACTTTACATTTTTTTAGTCATATCCTTCTCATTTAGTGATATTTATTAACAAGATTCTAGATCGATGAGCATTACCAGTCCATGTTTATCCACAAACAGTATCTCAATTAAACCTAATAATGTCATCAAGGATCCTATTGATGCACTTCTCGTTTACTAATTTGATCATGTCTTCGTTTTTGTTTGATAAAATGAGGTTTTTTTTTGCGTGAGCTGTATTTGCAAGTCAATATTTTGTATGTTGGCTATATATTTTCCACCTTCTTGCGCAAACAAATGAAGGAACCATGGGCCTAGGAGTTGCCAACTTCTGGGATAAATTTAGGAACAACAAAAAACTTTTGGGATGAAATGAAATTATTAACCCGAGAGTTCCGAGTTTAATTCCCTGAACCAGTTAAAAGAGAAGAAAACCAAACAAGACTACCTGTCTGTTAAGTTCTTTAATAAACATGCATTTTGATTTACTTTCTGCTAAAAGATAATAGTTTGATTACTCTTATTCTCTTGAATAGTTCAGTAGTTTTTTTTTGGTTGATTTCCCAAGGGTATTCCTGCCCACAGGTCAAGTGAGAATAATTCCTCGCTGTTCTAAAGTCCCATATAGGGGTAGATAGCTGATCTGTGAATCAGCTCCATTCACAAGGGCTAGGGATCGAACCACCAACCACTTGTTTAAGGGACGAAATTACTTACCACTCAACCCGCCAAGTTTGAACAGTACAATGGTTTTAGCCACCGAAAAAGGGAAAAGAACTTGAGCCTATAAGCTGTTAACCCAAGCAAAACATGAAAAATGAAAAATGCTAGGCATTCTGAAGACAAACTGCCACGTTCTTCTGGCCTATCCATTATACCTACCTACGACATCTCCAACAACAAACAAGCTGTAAACTCTCCAGGAGAAAAAAACAGGAGGGAAATCTAATTTACATGAGCTGATGCAATGTTCTTTTACTTTGTTCTGCTCAAGTATGGTAGAAAATTGGATTGATTTAGTTTGTACATGTATCTGCTAACCATATGGTCATAAAACAAACACGGCTGAGTTAAAGTATATACATATTATACAACATATAATTCAGCTTTGCCGTCAATGAATAGACTCATGAACTCTTCACCATCTACAGTTTCTTTCTCAATGAGAAGCTGAGCAAGCTTGTGAAGGATGTCAATGTGAGTTGTGATGATTTGTGTTGCCCTTGAATAGGCTCTCTCTACCAGCTCCCTCACCTCTGCATCCACAACATCTGCTGTAGCCATTGAGTAATCTTTCTGGGATGACATCTGGGCGCATAAAACAAGTGGATATGCCATCGAAAAATTAGTGCCCAACTCGAAGTTAGATGATAAATTAGATCTAAATTGTCTATGTGTCAAACTTAAAAATTAGAAATACCACCTGTTGGCCCAAGAATGGATTTCCCCCGGAGGATCCGATGGCTACTTGGCCGATCTTTTTGCTGAACCCGAACCTCTCGACCATTTGCCTTGCAACCCTTGAAACTTGCATGAAGTCATTTGATGCTCCTGTTGTAACGTTCTCAGTTCCAAATATTACCTCCTCAGCAACCCTGCATTGGCACAAAAAAGAGCAATATCCAGCCAAATTTTAAAAATTGTAACATTTACAGAAAGATCCATCAGTAACGAGTGTGCATAGTCCACTGACCTTCCACCAAGAGCAACTGCCATTTGATTTTCCAAGTAGCTTCTACTGTACAGCCCAGACTCGAGCCTCTCTTCGCTGGGAGCGAAAAATGTGAGCCCACCAGCTTGGCCACGAGGAATAATGGATATTTTGGCTACAGGGTCATACTCAGGCATCAAAGCACCCACTAGGGCGTGGCCAGCCTCTGAAAATTAAAAACCAAAATATGGCTAAGGAATTGAGAATAAGAAGCCATAAAGCTTCATGCATATTGAACATATATACCATGATAAGCTACTAATTTTTTCTTCTCATCTGAGACCACGGCATTTTTCTTCTCTGGTCCAGCAATGATCCTTTCAAGTGCATCAGATATCTCATCTTTGCTTATTTCCTTGAGGTCACGCCGAGCTGCAAGAATGGCTGCCTCATTCATCAGATTCTGCAGATCAGCCCCTGTGAAACCTGGTGTTCTTCTGGCAATTTTTTCAAAGTCAACATCCTTTGCAAGTGCCTTTCCTCTAGAATGCACCTGAAAAAGAGAAGGATGATTAACTTAGGTATATAAATGAGTATAGCATACTCATTAGACACGAACAATCAAATGTAAATTTCTAACTAGGCCTTGTATATCACTTTCACGCTCAAACTTGGGACCGCATAACAAAAAGCTAATCATGTCATTTAAACTACATCACTCTACTATACTATAGATGAACATCAACACTAGCACTTAATTCATAACATATCATCAAAGATTCCAACATTGTAACAAGAGAGTTATAGTCTTAGTAAACATGTATAGTAGTTAACAAGATATTCAGTCAATTAAGTTATATCGTTACTTCTAGTGATTTCCAGCTCTGCTTCTACATATTTGACTAAGTGAATCAACAACATTCAATTCTCCAGTGTATCATATTGTATTAAAAGGAACTCACCTGAAGGATTCTAACTCTACCAGCAACATCAGGTCTGTCCACAGTGACTTGCCTATCAAACCTTCCAGGCCTAAGCAATGCAGAATCAAGAACATCTGGTCTGTTTGTTGCAGCCAAAACTATAACACCAGAATTACCAGAAAACCCATCCATCTCAGTCAACAACTGATTAATTGTTTGCTCCCTCTCATCATTGCCACCTCCAAGACCAGCCCCTCTCTGCCTTCCCACAGCATCAATCTCATCAATAAACACAATGCAAGGTGCCTTAGACTTGGCCTTCTCAAACAAATCTCTCACTCTAGAAGCACCAACACCAACAAACAATTCCACAAACTCTGAAGCTGCACATGAAAAGAATGGCACCCCAGCCTCACCAGCCACTGCTCTAGCCAAAAGGGTCTTTCCAGTTCCAGGTGGGCCCACCAAAAGACACCCTTTAGGAATCTTAGCTCCAAGGGCAGTGTACTTATCAGGATTTTTCAAAAAATCAACCACCTCTTGCAACTCCAACTTTGCCTGGTCAGCTCCAGCAACATCAGCAAAAGTCACACCAGTTTCAGGAACTTCCTGAAACTTAGACTTTGACCTCCCAAAATCCATGGGCCCACCAAGCCCACCAGGCCCACCAGGCCCCCCTTGAGCCCTTCTAAACAGCAAAAACAACCCAGCAAAAGCAAGAAAAGGAAACAACAAATTGCCAATAAAATTAAACAACCCATTTCCAGTATCACCCTCAGACACAGAAATATCAACACCATTCATAGCCAAAATATCAATAAGGTCAGGATCATTGGGAACAATAACGGTGGCTCGACGGCCGTCAACCGCCGTTAACTGAAGGGCAGAACCTTCTTTACTAAACCTCACTCTCTCAACCTTACCCTTCTTAACGGCGTTTAAAAACTCGCTGTAACGCCAGTTACTACCTTCAGGGAGATCAGAAGAGGCCTGAGATTGAGGTTTTGGGGCATTGAGAAGAAGATTTTGCCCAAAAGGTGAAGAATTTGAAGGGTTTGGCTTTGTGGGTTGTGCTTCAATTACAGGAGAAGATGGTGGAGGATTGAAATTGTCAGCATCAATGGCTAGAGCATGAGGGGTAATAGTGGAAAAGAGTAAAGCAGCTAAAGAAGCTTGAGTGGGTAAGGATTTAAAGTTTGGATTTTTAGAATCATGCTTTTTGTTTAAACTACTTTGGGTGATTAAAAATCTAACAGAGGATTTTGTGGTTTTTGGGGTGGGAGGAGATAGTAGTACATGGCTACCAAGAAAAGGAGAAGAAAGGAGAGAACTTGTTGTGAAAGCCATGGTTATGAATGTTGAGCTGAGTTTTTAGTTTTATGAAGCTCTCTCAGAGAAATATCCTTCTATCTAGAAGTGGACTCTTTTGGGTATACGCCACAAATGATTGGGACTAAAACAAATATATATAGGAATAATGTAAATATGAATAATATAATGTGGACTTGTGGAGGACGAGGATTAAAGCTTCTCACGGCTCCTTACTGGTAGCTTGTATGAACAAGTACGTAGTTTGGGAGCGACAAGTGAGAGATGCAAGATTGTGTTTGATTTGTGCTTGTGAAGAAAGAATCAGGCTTGGATGGGTGAATCGGTGCCATGAATTTGGGTGGTGTTCTATATCTTCTACGTGGCATACATTGGATCCATTTGTTTTAAGCTGCTTCTAAATATTCACAAAATATCAATATTACTTAGTTTCAGGCCCCCTTCACTGGGCCGAACTGAATGAAACAATCTATTTTGTTGCAGTAGGCAAAGAAATTTGAACGGTTACTTCAGCCCAAAAACATTTTCATTGCTCAAAATTAGATTTTTTTTGCCTGAAACCTCCGGTATCCGACACTCTTTGAGTACCGACTAATTCAGAGTTTGCTCGTGTGCGCACGTCAAGTATTGAATCCAGGACCTTGAAGGTGGGGGGAGATGTCTTATCTCTCCTTTTGTAACTATCAGGTGACTGGTCCCTGGGCTTAAAACTAGAATTGTTTGGTTTGAGTGGTAGAATGGTTATTTGAGGCACTTAATCAAAAGGCTATTGAGTTTTTTTCCCTTTTTCTCCTCCATTCTTACACATAAGACTTGATAGACTTCTTTTTTCCAGTGAAACAAAATGAGTCAAGTAATTATAACATATTTTATATATTAGATCGTATTATGTTATAGGCAAATTTACAAAAATGCTCATGTAATTGTCACAAAGGTGCACCCAGCATCATGTAAATTGTTTGGAGCAAAATTACCTATGAAATTTCAAAAGTGGGGTAAAATGCTCATGGTTGTTGATTCAAGATAACTGCAGTTAAATAAGTAATTAAATGTCATGTGGGTTATTTAACATAAATTATCTTGAATTAACGGTCATGGACATGTTGCCTCACTTATGAAATCTCGTGTGTAGGTTTGCTCTAAAAAAATTTACGTGGTGTTTGGGTGCACCTTGATGACAATTACTTGCATATCTGCACATTTACCTTATGTTATATGTTCGTTTCTAAGGATTTTCTAAAAAGAGTCAAATTGGTCTCATATTAATAGGAGTTTATAGCAATATACACACACATGGTAAATATGCAAAAATATCTATGTGATTGTCACCAAGTGCACCTAACACCATGTAAGTTTTTTTGGGAGTAAAAGTAACTAGGGCAATGACCCTATTTTACCCTTCAAGTAACCACTCTGAACCATTGGACACCCTAAACTAATACTGGGTATAATTTTACCCCTAAAGTAACCAAAGTGGTCCAATTTTACCCCTGAAGTAACCAAAGTGGTCCAATTTCACCCTCTGATGAATGTAATGTTGACACGTGTGTGTCAACATTACATTCGTCAGAGGATGTAATTGGACTACTTTGGTTACTTCAAGGGTAAAATTGTACCGAGTGTTAGTTTAGGGTGCCCAGTGGTCCAGGGTGGTTACTTGAAGGGTAAAATAAGGTCCATTGCCCAAGTAACTATGAAATGTCAAAACTAGGTCAAAATATCATGGTTATTTTTGCCCCAGTTTTGGTGCACCTTTAGCACAATTATATGGGTATTTTTACATCTTAAGCTATAAGCTATAGTTATCATATTTAGTAGGAGTAGTATCACCATCAAGCTCTTTTAGCTCACCAGTTTTTGAGAGTTATTTCGTCTGAGTACTAATTTGGACCCAACAAAAGGTATTGTAAAATGTTTATAAATGTGATACTGAGAAGCAAAGGGAGCAAATTTCTAGTGGATAGGTAGCGGATAGGAGTGTGCATACCGGGTAAGTCTTTCAATCTAAGCTCTGGTCCACTATCAATCTATGGTTGGGCTGGACTCAACGTGGTCCACCGGACTCTCTGGACTGACCCAGTTGTCGATGGACTTAATTTGGTCTTTCACTGAGGTACGATTACCTCACAAGTACAACCAAAATTCCAAAACAATAGAACCTCCTTCTAATCATATAAAGTTATAAGATTATTTTAACATTCAGACTAGACAAAACCGAGTATTATGATCACATGGTAAGAACTAGTTCATCCCAACCAAATCAATCAAGTGTAATTCAACATGGACCGCTTGGTTTTTTAACAGTTTGGATTTGGATTGAACTAGTACATAATAACTTATATATAAGTTAATACATAATATAAAAATATAATTTTGGTTTAAAATATAAGATCTCACTCTTACATTCTTCTCTCATTTAATGTGTTTTACCTACTTTATCCCTAACTATTTTTCATATTTTACTTTCACATTCTCTTAATGACATCATGATGAGTAGGGCTGCACAAAAGCCCGGTGGTCCGTTTGTCCCGTCACGGCCCGACCCGGTCATATACGAAAAATGGTCCGTCACGATGTGGCCCGGAACCAACCCTATTAGGACATGACTGACCCGACTATCGGGTAGGACAGGACCAGGGCATATGCTCCATGACCAATTGGGCGGCCCGGCCCGATTATTTATCAATATTTTTATAATTTTTTATTAATTATTTTTTATAAAAATGTTTTATTAATTTTCTATTAAATGTTTTTTTTCTTTGCTTGTTTCTATTATAATAACTTCCTATATAGTTAATATTTATTAATATCTCTATAGTAAGTTATTAGGTTATGTTAACAATTGTATTTGCATTTTATTAATCTTCAGTTAACCATCTTAATTTAAAATTCACTCAACTATCTCTTTAATTTTCAATTTAGAGTAGCTAGTGCTATATTCAAAGTGATTTTTTTTGTCGAGAGCTATATTCAAAGTGATCACTAACTCCTTTTTGTAGTAGCTATATGTGACTCATTATATTTATCATTGCATTAATGCTTTTTAATTATTATTGATGAATGATGATCAAATTTTTCCTTTGTTCTTTCTAAAATTGGGGTTGAGTATTCTCTCATTTTGTGTTTGGTATGACCAACATGGTCCGTCATGTGGCCCTGCGGTCATGTCCGGCCCGATCTTGGTGTCGGGCTAAACAGGACATGACCGGGTCTCGGGCCAAAATTTTTGGCCCGACAATTATTTAGGACATGACCAGGGCATATAGGTGGCCCGGTTATGTCCATCATTTGTGCAGCCCTAATGATGAGTAAGGGAAAAATTGGGGAAAATGTAACTTCAGTCACCCAACTAACTATTACATATTTTTTTAAGAAGTTGTTTTGATGACCGAGCTCTTATATTGTAGTTGGAGGGAGTATTACTTTTGGTCTTTAAACTTTAAAATCTGAAGGTTACACATTACATTTTTTTAAAAAATATTATGAGTCAAAACAGAATTGTCTGAAAGTTTAAGTTTAAGGATTAAAATCAAATTTGAGTAAGAGTTTAAAAAAACTTTTTTTTTCGAATAGAGTTTAATGATTTTTTTTTGGCCAAAGTAGAGTTTAATGATTAAAACCCTCCTTTTTGGATTTCCTTTTCTTGATAAAGCTCATGTGGATTCAAAAATCTAAATCATTTAAATCCCATGATCCATATTTATTTCAAACATTATTAGTATTAATTCGCAATCAATTCACTCTCATGGGATTCTAGTGCGTTACTCTCTTAATGCAAAGAGATCCACTTGTGCTATGCATGGGGAAGAACGCTTAAACCGACCAGCTTTCCAAAACCAAGAGATCGTAACGTATCCATTGAATGTGAGTCGCAATTTCAAGTCCAACATAACTCTCGAAAACTCTTCCAATCTCAGCCTCACGATGCCTCTGCCACGTGTCCGGCAGGTAACACCGACCTTTCAGAATATTAAACCTTATCATCATTATCAAGGCCAAATCATGTAAAAAAAAAAGCCAAATCACAAGATCCCAAAGTACACTCATCCACGTGTCTGCCCTCTGATTGGTCCTTCCATATGAATGTGTCACCGTCATCTTTCCTCACCCTACTAGACGAATAAATAGATTACTTGATTCCTACACCAACAAATACGTTACATGTTTTGAGCCGACCATCATGGTGTCCAAATATGGCAGCGAGTACAAGTGGAGGCACGTGAACACTAACTATACCATCAAGAGTAGTAGTTAAAGTGATGATAGTATCAAATTCTTCCTGAACTAGATAGATTAATCGACACGTCGGTTACACAATTATACATTTTTAATATTTTTAAATCATATCAAGAGCGTTTAATCCGTGTATGGGGAACTATAAATACCCCCACTTGGACCCCTAAGAGTCATCAACAACATATTCAACATATATCTACAGATACAACCCGCTTACTTAGAACAAATCTTCAAGCTTAATTGATTGATTGAATTCTCAAGCATGGCAGATCATCAGGATAAGCAGCAGCAAAACACTAGTGAGGTGGAGACTCAGGATCGTGGGCTTTTTGATTTCATGAAGAAAGATGAACACAACAAGGCTGATCATCCTGATCAAGAACATGACAAGAAGCCTAGTTTGATAGAGAAACTGCATCGCTCCAACAGCTCTAGCTCCGTAAGTATATATTACTAGTGAAACAATTGCATGTTTCCGTTTAGTTTATATGATTATGTAATTGGTTGATTATATATATGGGTTTGTATATTATGTGTGCAGTCATCCAGTGAAGAGGAGTATGTAGCGGAAGATGGAGAGAAGAGAAGGAGGAAGAAGGATAAGAAGAAGAAAGAGGAAGCTACTACAGGAGTGACAGTTGAAGGAGAGGAAAAGAAGGGTTTTATGGAGAAGATAAAGGAGAAGCTGCCAGGTCAGCATAAGAAGACCGAAGGGGAGGTCCCACCACCACCTACTCATACTGAGCCAGTACCATGTGGAGAAGATGGTGGGGAGAAGAAGGGTATTTTGGAGAAGATTAAGGAGAAACTTCCAGGTCATCACCCCAAGACCACAGATGATCATCAACACTAAGATCATTAAAGGAGCAGAGGACTCTGTTATGTTCTTTACATCATTTGTCATCTTCATTGTGTGTGCTTTATTTATTTTGCTAGACTATCTTGTAGTGTTGTTTTAATATAATAAACTTGTGTTTTAGAAATACAAACTTTATATGTATCTCTTTGACTATGTATGGAGTTTGTTTATATTTTACCTTTTTTCGTTTGTTTGCTTAAGAGAAAATGTAAGAGGTCCATGTATTTTATATGGATAGACTATTATGTGTCTCTTCATTGCTTGGGCTGTCTCCTTATGCCTTTTGTTTGTTTTATAAGCATGTCAGGATTTTAAAATCAATAGTATATATTTCTCTTCATACTGGTGCTGCTTTGACTTGCACATGTTGAATTCTGTCTATGATGCAAACGGTGGAGTATAATTTGTTAAATAAAGATGCCACAGAGAATATTAGGAGAAAAAAGTTAAATGAGAGGAGAAAAGATAAATAATGGATAAAATTTAATCAATTACAATTAATTTTTAGACAAACAACAATGAAGTTTATATTTAGTGACAATATAATACATTTTGCATTCATACAGATTTCTATGAGCCCAGTATCAAGACATGCTATGGAAAAAAAAAAGCAACATCTATTTTTTAATTTTAACTCAGTGTGACCCATTTAGTGAAGGCTCTTGACTCTTATAGTCCAACTATGAAAACTAGCTCAAACACCTTAAATTGTGTGCTGCTATGTCTTGCTTGAGTTGAAATCTGTGCCCTTAATTATAAGGCCATTACTCAATTATTTTCTTGTATATATGTAAATAATGCTAAGTAGCCGCAAGTTGAAAATGAATGCTAGTGTTTTTCCAAACGACACTACATCATAATCTCCAAATCAAGTTTTCAAAAGCTAATTTCTTATTAATAATATAAATTTTTTTTTTGATAATCAACTCTTAACCATTTATAGTAACTCCAAAATGGTCAGGCAATGTAATTCAAAGCACAAACTTGTTAATCATTCTTCATCAGTTTCCAGCTTACATTGAGGCTACTGTTAAAAATATCAGTTTGAATGACTAGTAAGCTCAATTAAAACATCTTATATTATCTTACTTCTATTGCAAAACCTTTCACGCGGGCATGAACATTACATTCCCTCTTTTTTGTTTTTGGTAAAGAATGAGACCTCGAGCGGAGGTCAAAGAGGGTGGTCATAATCAACTAATCATACAAGTTCAAGATCACAAAGGAGCAGAAATCACCACAAGGAAAAATCACCCGGCACTTTAAATAAATCATCAGAAGCATATAAATAAATAACTTAGTGGTAACTAAAGCAGGCAAGAAGCCTACGTAGATTAATGGTGGTGTAAAGCCAAAGTAATGAATAATCAAAGAGGTCGAGTGTGCCTTCCACTTGCCCTGCCACAAAGACGTGCGTTCTTAGGAATAGGAAACTCGTCCCGGATGGAATTTGAGGATGTATACACCCTTAAATATAATTGTTGTCCCAAGTATTGTCTTGCCCAAAACTCCGACCTCAAGTTCCACATCCCCACATTGTCCAGCGCTACATATATAGCCGTCCACGAATAAGGATATACCTGTTTCACCAAACCATATCAATCATAAAACATGTTATATTATGAAACACACACACATAACATTTCACTCCCATATAAATGTATTCACCTGTGTGGTGCAACGTGAAACTGCATCTCGAAGATTATACTGGTTTCTGCTTGCAGGGGTCCACTCTCCTCCATCCATACTACAATCACGTTCACAAAAACACCATTTTACACATATTCTAAGTATGCGTGTGTGTAAAGGTTCATATTCACATCAAATTCCTTGTATCCATTTTATAAAGTTCTCCAACCGTACGTAGTCATCATGTACACTTTATTTCATGTCAAATAATAGCTCAAAGACATGTTTGAAAAAATAAAACACACGATGACCATATGTGATTGGGGAACTTGACAAAAATAATATAATGAGTTTGACGTAAATATTAATTCCCATGTATATATAGTATGTGAGAGTTAGATTGATGCCTACCCAACCACGAAGAAAGAGTAGCCATTGAGATGATAGGATTGAATAATGTTCTCGTTGTTTAGGAACACAATCTCTATGAAAGTTCTGTAGTCTACTTGCAACACGGATGTGTCCAAATATATGCCTCCGCCGGTGGGCCTATCGGATATGCTTCCCGGGCGGAACACGCCGGAGATTTTGAAGTAGTCGGCGAGCTTGAGGGGAGTGTCCGGTGCAACATAGGAGACACTGTTAATGGCATATCTTTGCTTACGGTTGACTTGACCAGCTGAGCTCTGAAGGATAATGGTCCTAGTGGTGTTAATGAGGCCATAATGGTATGACCCCTGAGGGTTGGGCCTGGGCCCACTTGCTGTCAGGTTGGTCCTGATGGAGCGGGCCTGGTTGAGGGACCAATCGACCTGGATAGTGGGCCCACCTGGGATTGGGCCTGTCACTGGCCCAGCAGAGTTGCTGTAGTGAAGGACGCCAGTGGTGGTGAGGACCTTGGAGGTAAAGCGCGTGGAAACCACGATGTAATAGTCGCGTGGGGATTGGTCAGCCGTGACCGAGACGGAATAAGATTGACCGACGTGAACGTCAAGAGAGGAATAAGTAGTTTGAAGAGTGTGTGTTCCTTCTACTTCGATCAGCTTCATTTTGTGGTTTTGGATTCTAAAGTTGAGTGAATGTTGAAGCCCCACATTGGATATTCTAAGCCTGTAAGTTTTTCCTGTTTGTTCAAAATAATGATTAAAATGGAGTATATACTTTACTTAGAGGCACCGTTTTTAAAATAGGTTCTACAAGAGCTTATAAATTCTGATAAAAAAAGAATAACTTATAAATCACTACTCCGGTTTCAAATATAAAGGCATTGAGTTGATTTTTTTATCTTATATGCAAGGTATGCTTTCCGTTTATTATGTGTGATAATTTTTTCTTTTAACTATACAATGATGTGTGTGTGTATAAATTTTTTAGGTGAACACAATTTGTCAAGTCAATTATGGTATCTCCAATCAAAAGTAAATACGTAAGGTTTGACATGAATATTTTTTAATATGAGTAGCACCTTAAAACAATTATTCTTCAAATAAAAAAGTTAGTGTGGGTTTTCTTAACTTTGTGAGCTAAAAAAAATATGGGTTACTTAGATTAAAATATCCACATTAGACCTTAAGTGTGTTCAATCAGATTCACATAAAAATTTCTGATATATATGCAATCTATATGCAGAGCAGTTTATTTAAATTCTTGGATCATCCAAAATAAATCAATTGGTAATTATATTTAGTAGTATACTGTACATTACCTTGTTCAACATTGAAATATGCTCCGCCATTAGTACCCCGGCCATTGATTAGGATTCCGTCAGGGAATGGCAGCTTCTTCCCACGATCTAGACGGGCTTTCAAGGTCTGTTCATAAACACAACAAAAAACTGAAAATTCACACATATTGTACCAACTAAATGGGACAAAATGCCAATGACCAAAAACTCTTTAATCTTTGGGAGGGAAATTGAACGGGATTAGTTAAATTTTTTTTTTTAAAAAAAGTGATTGCAAATGGTGAATGATTGCGTAATAGTTGGCGCGCAACATGTAACAAAAGGGATGTGTCACTACTCACATGGCAATTTCCAGTACTTACGTAGAATTATGTCGTCCTTACTCTCAATAATCCATGTGGGGTAGCAAGAAGTTGGAAAGGCGAGAGTTTGTTGGGGAACGAGATTCACGGGACTCTACTCACAATAATTAAGGTTCTAATATTAATGACTGCCTCGAAAAAAGTCTAAACCAAACTTTTCAACCCGGCAATATGAAAGATTAAATAATTAATTCTTTTGCCACTTCCACTTAATTTGTAATATGAGGTCTTTATTATAGTAAGCAAAGTCCCACATTGAAAAGATTTGAGTTGGATTAAGGGTATATAATGATGGGTTGAGTACCATCACATTGGCTTAAACTTTTGTGATGAATTGACTCTCCCTCATTATGTGTCATTGATCCAAAAACTCTAAATTTTAAAATGGTATCAGAGCCATTCGATCGATGGGACCCAGAGAAAAGAGAAAAAAAAAGAAAGAAAGAAAAGAAAAAAAAACGAGAAATATTTGTAGACCTGAGTGACTAAAAAAGTACAAGCCCAGGCAGACCTGAGGCCCTGAGACTCTAAAAAACAAAGAGTACAAGCCCAGGCATAGAAAAAAAACAATGAGAAAAAAGGTAAAAAAATTAGTAGGGTGAATATTAGAGTAAGCAAAGTCCCACATTGAAAAGATTTGAGTTGGATTAAGGGTATATAATGATGGGTTGAGTACCATCACATTGGCTTAAATTTTTGTGATGATTGACTCTCCCTCATTATGTGTCATTGATCCAAAAACTCTAAATCATAACAGTCTTCTACTATTTTAAAAAAAAAAAGACATTCAAATTTTTAGCTCTTACTTTCTTTAGAATGCTTGTATTGTACTCAAATTATTGGCACAAAAGAAAAAACACTTGCGTGTTAATTTACAGAGGCTAAGTTCATCAAGATTTATTGATCTAAAACTGCGGTTCTTTAATTGCATGGGGACAAAACTATAGTACATATGAATGGAGTGAAAGTTCACAACTAATAGTAAGAAACTACAGGGGAAAAAGGCAACGCAGAGTGAGTTGTCACGAACTGTTTGGTAATTTTTGCACAATCATTATATGCTTCCGACGGGTGGCGTTTGCGACTATTTGTACACATTGAACCGACACACATAAGCTACCATAATGCAAATCGATTACATTCATAAGTCACAATCACACTCATGCATTTCACTTGGGCCATCTAAAAAAAAGAACTAGGTGAAAAAAAAGCAAATTCTCTAGCCAAATACACATTGAACTAAAATCATTTGACAGTGTATGAACTGTGAAATGCTACTACAGTTATACTTATTTAATTGATTTGATTAAATTAAAGATGTTCATGATATATATGTTTTTAACTAATAAGAAATGTAAGAATCTACTTACCGTGTGATTGGATTTGTACCAATCGCCGATGAGGACGGTGTAGTCGCCGGCGGGATCCGGGAAAGGAACCGGAATTCTAGGCCTGCTTAGAATCCTGATGCCTCCAAAACCACCGGCTGCTTTGTGAAAGGCAAGAGATGGGAAGTAATAGAAGCTCCCAATCTGATCCTTCACTTGCAAAATGTATGTAAAGTTCTTCCCTATTGGTATTGGACATGTTGTTCCCTGCATTCCATCCTCAAACGAGTTCCTTCTATTTTGTACCCCATTCCTGTTTTTTCCATTATCAATTCTCACATTAATTCAAGTAATCCCCATTCTATTAGTGAGTATTTAGTGGAGAGATAATAATATTATTGTACACTGTGTTACTTTAAGTGACCAATCAACTACAAAACAGAATATTTGTACTTACTATTTTTTCACATAAAATTAAAGTGACAGAATTATTTAATAATTATGATCTATTAGCCAGATCTGGATGGATCCATGTCCACACATGGGATGTCTTATTGTGTTTAGTGGTAATCATGTGACTCGACAAACATTCAGAGAATAAGAATTCAGAGGGAAGTGCATGAACCTCACACAATGCTCAACACTAATCTAATAAATCACTTGTAACAAAATAATAGCTATGGATCAAAAAAGAAGGGTACCAGGAGAGAAGAAAAGGCTCGTCCAAGCTGTTGAAGACATTGATAATAAGATTTTCATTAGTGACAGAGTGAATATCCGGACCTGGGAACTGACCATTGATGAGTATCCCCTGCAACAAAATAAACAGACATATCTTGTAAGTGATGGATCAAGCAAAAGAGAAACTTTAGAAAGAGACATATAAATAGTGTAAATGATATGTAATAATATATACATACCCTTTGACGAACACCAAGAGGATAGATATCACCATAGGTGACATTCCAGTTGAAGAATCTGTAGGGATCTTCAGCCCCTGCAATGGCAATCAGGAACAAGAACACAAAGGCCACGCCATTATTGAACGCCATTATTAGTTCACTCTATCTATATGTGGGTAATATGCTTTGCTTTGGAAGTGAACAAAAGGAGAGACTAATAAAGGGGAAGGTAGATCATGAGTGAGGGATGAGAGGGAATAGGAATGGCACACTTCACATAGCACTTGTAGTGACGCATGACATAAGGCGGTGAAGATTGAATAATAAAGTTCATTATTTTTTTACTTTTTTTTTCCATTATAATAGAGAAGACATATATTTGTAATTTGTCGGTGGAGGGGTCCTCCACATTGACCTTTTGTTACTCTTTCAAAATGAATTGAATGAACCCTTCTCAGTATAGTCACATGCCTTAATTTGTTTTCGCGCTTTTTATGTTCAATCTCACTTCACTAGCTAATTGTGTAGTTTAAAGTTGAGTTTCTCCCGCCTAATAATGGTCATGTATAGTAAACTTGGCCAGTTGGCCCTACTCTTTCTCCAGCACGGCTAAACAAAATTATTATGGAACCACTTCAAAAGTTTCTCTTTAAGCAAGGTCATTCAGATGAGAGAAATAATAATTGAATTGTTACAGTAGTTTGTGTAGGGGGTAATAACCAAAATATCTTATAAATTTTAAAATCTCAAATAGGTGGTTTTTAAAATTTAAGAGGTGTTTTTTATATCATTTCCCATTTACACAATCGGTATAGTTGTAAAAAATAGTTTCTTAATAAATAAAAGTTCATTGGCAAAAATCTTTAGTTTCGTGCTTGTAATAACTTTCCCACATGTGATGTAAAATATAAGGCATAATTGTTTTGTCAACTTTAATTTATGAAAATGATCCATTCCTGTGTCGGACAGTAGAAAAATTCATTATTGCCTTTGAAATAGGGATGCATAAGCCAAAGGGTTATGGCTATAGTACCACACAAAGAATATAATCTGTCCTTGATGTCTAATGCAACAAGTTTGAAAGATGAATTATGACGTCTGACACGTTTGGCATTGGTAAGAAGTTTAGTTTTTATAATCAACCTACCAGAAGAATATTCAATCATGAATATAGCCCATTTCATCCATTAAAAACTTAAAATGGCCATTACGATGATAGCTAATTTGTTGCGCTCGTCAATGGATAGAGGAGCCAGTGTGAGTTAAGCGACTCTACCATAAATAATAATCAATTGCCGTCGAATGAGATGAAAAAGTAAGCAATGGCACCATGCAAGCTAGAATGAAGTTTTGGAAGAGGGTGGCTAGAGTGGTACATGAGGAGTAAAGGAATTAAATAATGCTGGTAGAATTCTTTAATATGAATTAGATGACTTCTCGCACATTCTAGTGGGTACTGATTTTGATCGAGCTTAGAAATGTTGAGTGCGCATATGAATGGATTTTGTCAGAACCACATATAATGAGCACTAGCCACAGGCACATGTACTCAACTAAACTATTGCCTATAGTTCCCTATGTACCAAAATTTCATCCCACTCTCACGTGCAATATCAACTTATATTAATTATCAACTTATATTATATTAATTTATTAATGCACCTGATTGTAAGATACGGTACACAGGGGGCAGATAAAACCTGGGATTAGAGTTAGAAACTTTTTGGGGGTTACTAATACCACTAAATTGAGAGTTTTATTCGAACATCCACAAAGAGGCAGTCAACCAACAATGAGGTTAAGTGGCAGACAGAATGACCCAATGTAAACTGGGTTTCAAAATTTAACGGTTTGAATGAGACTGCTACACTTAGATAGTTTTAACGTTGAAATTATGACATAAACAATTTTATAATACTCGTTAGATTTTAGGGCGAAAGCCCAAAAATGATACATAACTATTAGCCAAGAAACAAAAATAGTACATGATTATTTCAAGGTACAAAAATGATACTAACTTTTACCATGTGATAAAAAATGATATTTTCATTAGTATGACAATAATATTAGACATGAAATGTCCAAAATGCCCTTATAATTAAATAAACATTTACCAGGCGACGATTAATTTATGAGGGCGTTTTGGACTTTTCATGTCTAATATTATTGTTATATTAATGAAAATATCATTTTTGATCACATGATAAAAGTTGAGTATCATTTTTGTACCTTGAAATAGTTATATATTTTTTTTGTTCCTTAACCAATAGTTATGTATCATTTTTGGGCCTTAGCCCTAGACTTTATAAGCCTTTAACCCATATTTTGTTCTCCAACCAGTGCCACTAGCCCGTGGAGCGGTGGAGGCCTCTATCAAATCACATAATTCATCCCATGGAGATATGCAACTCACATAACATCTCCACGATATTTCCCTGTAAAATAGGATTAATTTTTTGATACTAAAATATGATTACTTTTTTAGCAAATACATTGCTTGAAAAGATATACAAGATTACTAAAAAAAATATTCTAAAAAATTGATTTTTCTAATTTTTTCTCTAATCTATTTTATTCAACACATAACCTAACATGTAAACTAATTAACATATCCTGACAAAAAAAACTAATTAACATATAATCAATTATAATTAAAAGGTTCATTTTACTTCATTAATTTCTCTAAAAAAAGTCAACTTTCTCTAAAATTTAGAAATCGAGGGAGTAGAATATTAATGACCCATCAATAATGCATTTTACGTCGCAGCAATTATTTTTTACATAGTTGCCGGATTATAACAAGATTGTGATGGTTGCCAATTCCAAGTTCCCACCACCGAAAACCCTATCAGCAGCAACTGCATGGACTGGGACATGGAGATACATGTGTGTGTTATGTCATTAATATTTAGAATAAAATAGTTAGTTGATTAATTCAATTAATTAAATAGATCAGGTGATTAGAGTTTTGAGATTATTATTATGTTTTATTATTAGGGTCAGAGGTATACAACCTGATATAGGTTCTATATTTTGTAGTCTTACATTATGAATATGAATATGATTTGAATATTTTGTTTGTGACGTCCCATGATCGGTGTCTCTTCTAAATCTCCCTTCTCTTTAAACCTTCTTTTCTATGCTTCTTCTTATAACCATGTGAATTTATGTTCCTCTTCCCCTCTACTCTAATTTCTTCGTTACAAAATATGAATCTTGTAATAATACACATACATAAAAAGACATGCATTACGACGTGACTTTAAAGTAAGTTGTCATTTTGCATGATACTAAGTAGCATCTCATTTTGTCATCGTCAAGTAAATTGAACGGTTATGTGTCATAATCACATGCTGTGCAAAGCATCTAATCTGATAAAGAATACATCCAGGATCATGTAAAAAGATGATCTAGGCTTAAAGGCCCTATATCTATCAACAAAAACATCCATCAAGCCCCCTCCTTTCATTTTCATTGACTGCCCCCGCATCGTCAGCCTAACTATACAACCTTAATCTTTCACAACTTTCATTCATTCAATTTAAAGTATATTGATTGATGGCCAATGCGGATGAGAAAAATGTTGCCCAAAGGATTATTAACGCAGTTTAAAAAATTAAAAGTGCACGTACATAATACATGAACTATTGAGCATACAGTCAAGTGATCAACGATGAGAAAATCCCACGAATATATTCTGCCATTTTTTTATATATTCCCTTAGTCAAATAATGAATATACTTCCACCTTAAACTTCTGATAATCCAAAGGATGAACTATATACTGCGAACGACAAAAAATATCTATGCTCTATCAAACAGAGGCCTATGTAAAATCCAATTTCTATTACACATAATCCTCATTTCCTAATTCCTAGCTACGCTCAATGAAATGTATTTTGAATCCCCTGCCCAAAGTGATCATAGTTATGCTCATCTGAACACCCCTCTTACATTACCTTCTCAATAAGCAGTAGTGAAGGTTCTTCCATGCTTCACAATTATGCTTCTCAATTTGGATTTCCCAACACAAGGAACGAGAGGGAATGGAAGGGATCACAAGCAAAGTCCGATTGCTGGCCCAGCTGTAACTCGTGATATCAGCTTCATGGTTATAAAAGTAGGTCCAGGACTATGTGATACGATATCATAATAAATGAATAAGTAGTTCTAAAAGCAAATGAAACGGAATAAGAACCTAGTCATTAGAGTTAATTGTGCCTATAAATAGATATAACCCCCTGTATTGTAACTCAGATTATGACTGAATGGATTAGTCTGTGGCCAGTTCCCTCCCCTCAAATCGCTCTTTTCCTCTGCTATATCCTTCTTTCTCACCCTACCCCTTTCTATCTCATTCCTGATTATAAAGAGCTATCACTATGTCGATTATAAACAGAATCAGCATATATAAGTTAGGAATCCCATTTTCAACAGATTGCACCACCTTTGACCATTGAAATAATGGGCTCAAATTCCTGAGAGAGGCAGTTAATTAATGTTACAGGCTATATAGGCCAAAAACTTTATAAAACTACAAACGAGGAAAAGCTCCCCTCCCGCTCTCCCTCAACTTTTAAGGCAATCTTACTCTGCTTGCAATATGAATCAGGTTCCAAATATAATAAAAATAAAGATAAGACCCTTCTTGGCTACCACGATTCAATCAAAGAAATATTTTAATATTGAGGTAAGAATCTATAATTGCATAGCTAGAATGATAAATCCTAAGGGTAAAGAATTTTTACACTGATCTAATTGCGTAAATTCATAACAGAATCCAAGTTACATATGGACTGAAAAATCCACACCAGCAAGGAATATGATTATCAGACAGAATTCCTCATAAAAACTTCAAACTTATGAAACAAAAATCAACAGCTAGATACCACCAAGTACAGAATATCGGGACCTATCTTTTAACATGATGAGAAGCATTGTTTGGCCAACAATTTCCAAATCATTCACCATAATTAGCAACAAACACAGAAATGATACACCTCAGCTTCAAGAACGAACAATACTTTATCGTCTATCAGAAATTCCAAAATTCATTTGAGTTAAAAGTCAAAACAATATTGTGAAGATCTAAATCCAAAAAGTTTTTAAATTTTCTTCAAATACTTGATTACAAGTCACAATGATCCGACACTTTTTATAACTCTGACAGGCAAGATTAAACAGTCAACATAGGGATTCTTAGAAAGCTTTGAACCAGGATACAGAATGCTAAAGTCCTCTGACATGGACAATAGATGGTCGCCCAAGGTGAAACCTAATCTA
The DNA here is from genome assembly GCA_029929735.1 of Mimosa pudica. NCBI lineage: Eukaryota > Viridiplantae > Streptophyta > Magnoliopsida > Fabales > Fabaceae > Mimosa > Mimosa pudica. Next base: position 11,391,467 of record JAKELP010000004.1, on the reverse strand, counting down.
ACCCAAATAGGGCAACCACACTTAAACTACAAGAACCTCATCAATTAGACGACAATTATGCCCAAGAGCTTAGCACCAGAGAACACCAGACATACTTCTTCTAGCCCTATCTAGTTGATTTTTTTAGAAAATACTAAAAAGCAAAATAAGTTAGTTATAAATTGATTTACCTAATTTTCTCTCTTATACTAGTTTATTTGACCTATAAACAAATCGATAATCTAAAAATATTTCAAATACTACTATGTCATAAATTTATAACCAATTTCGCAACCTTAATCTCTAAAAAAAGTCAACTAGTCAGATTCGTTCATTGGAAATACAATTCTGACAGATTCTTAGCTCAACTACACTACACTATAGAGGGGTCAATGAATTCTAATTAACGTAACAACAAAACAACGAAGCATGGGGCAGGTAATTTCAGAATATCATTACACCTCATCACATTAATTCACAACACATAAAAACAGTGCCTATATTCTGATCAAACTACTGAAGTTGTATATTGATCACAAAACAAAAATTAAAACCTGGAAGCTACGATTAACTAATCTTCTTCTCCAAAAACACCTAGGTTAAATAAACTAGTTTAAGGGAAAAATTATGTGAATCAATTTTTAAGTGATCACTTATTTTACTTTTTTAGTATTTTCCAAAAAAGTCAAATAGGTCTTATATTTAGGACCGGAGGTAGTATCAAATATGTTATAATTTAATAATTTTCGTAACCTTAATCTCTCTCAAAAAAAGTCAATTAGGTCTTATTTGAGTCTTTTTTATTTAAAAAAAAAACCTGATTCGTTCATTGGAAATAAAATTGTGACAGATTTTTAGCTCAACTACACTATGGAGAGGTCAATGGATTCTAATTAACGTAGCAACAAAACAGTGAAGCATGCAAACAGTGTCTATATTCCGATTGAACAAATGAAGTTGTATATTGATCACAAAACAAAAATTAAAACCTGGAAGCTACGATGAACTAATCTTCTTCTCCGAAAAGACGACGAAGGCGACAAGCAAAAAGGCCGGAGGAGTCAAGAGAAGCTTCGTGAAGAAGCGAATTCTTTATGCAATTCATGCGATCAGAGAGAGAGTCATGATCCTCCTGAAGCCTGTAATTATCGTCCTGGAGAGCGTGGATTCGGTACTTTTGGCCCAGAGATCGGCAACTGAGGAGGAAAATGCCGGTCATGGCGGCCAATTGAATGAAATTGTGCCTGTGTTTCTTGGCGTTGTGAACTAAGCCGGCGAGTATCTTGGTTTTCCGATGGTCGGCGCCGCCGGAGCTCTGTGGAGTTGAAGAGTATGCCATGGAGCTCATCCCTCAAAGGTTCACAAAAAAATCGCCTCTTATATCATCCTAATAAAATTATTTACTTTTTTATTACAAAATTTTAAGAAAGGGATTGGTTCACCCACAATCTAAGCCATGTGCCGTAGCTTGAACTGAGATATTTTTTTATCCATGATAAAGGTATCTACTCACTAGACAAGTGAGAGACTAATCCTCTCTGATTTGTAGCACATGAACTAAGATATTTTTTATGGTAGGCAACATGAGCTAAAATTATTAATTTATTTCCTGATTAAAAAAGAAATAGTGTCACCAATAATTCCACACAATACAAATGATATTTAAAAGGCTATATTTAACACAAATGATATCGAAAGCTCATTTATTAATATATGTATTCTTTTTATTATCAAAATTTAATATAGGGCAATGACCCTATTTTGCCTATCAAGTAACCATCATGAACCAATGGGCACCCTAAACTAACACCGAGGACAAGTTTACCCTTGAAGTAACCAAAATGGTCCAATTTTACCCTATAACGAATGTAATGTTGACACGTGTCATCCACTTGAAGGGCAAAATAGGGGTGTTACCCTTTAATATATGTATTCGGTGATAATTGGATTAGGGTTTACTTGAGAAAATGATCCTTTTTCGGTCATGAATGTTTAGATACAATGACTAGAAATACACTTTGTTTGAACATTGCTAAAATAAAGATTATAAGTAGAGATAAAGAATAAAAGAATAGTTTAAACATTCTTTTATTCTTTAACAATTCATTTGTAAGTTATATTGGATTTTCCCTTTAATTTGTATGCTCATATTTTTTTGTTCTCAATGTGGTCAGATGGGGTTACTCTTTCGCTGTGATGAAATCTCATGTAAAGAGTAGATAATTGACATGTGAATTTGTTTCATTTATAAGAGTTACGGATAAAACCTCCAACCACTTACTGAAAGGGCACAAGAATCTCACCACTCAAGTCAATCATCTAGGTTAATAGTATGCATTTTGTTCAAAGATATAATGGGTCCTTTTAGGATAATCAAATGGGGTCACTTAAACGATAATTAATCACATTTAGCACCCAAAGAAATATCAAATTGCATAGAAGTCTCAAGAGACTTGGGTGATATTAAATAATTTGACATTGAGCTATCAATACTCAATACTATCCTCTTAAATTGTCAATACAGCTATTGAAAAATTTAATTACCATTGACAAGTCATGCGACTGGTATTAACAATAAAATGATAAGTCATTTCATATCACTCAAGTCTCTTAGGATTTTAACTTAATTTCACAATTCTTTAGGATCTGAATGTGAATAATTATCTTATAAGTGTTTTTTCCTGCATCATGGTGTGTAATTATAATTCCTAAAAACACTTTATATTCTTAACAACGCAGCAATATTAGAGGCAATTTGATTCCAATATTGACAACAATACAACTGAAATAAAGACCCAAGTGGAATAAATGCAATCCTCCACATTTCACTCTAGCAAGCTGCCATCTACCACAACGATCGTACATGGCGGGAGTGTTTTGTTATTCTTGAACGATGAATAAAATAAAAACAAGAGAAAGTGTAGTTAGTTATACGAAATTCTGTGGATTTGTAGCGTTTCTCATCTAAGTCGTTTAGATCTTGGAAAATGACAATAAAATACCTTTTCAAATTTTAGAATATAGGTGACATGTAATCAAGAATAGATATACTCAACTAAGTTAATACATATAGGTGATTTGTAAAAACATTTCACATCAAGTTATTTGAATGTTGAAAACATAACAATAAAATACCTTTTTCAAATTTTAGAATATCATAGAGGTGATTAATTATATTCAGCTAGTTAATACCTATGCTTAATTAGTTAAATTTAAAAGGGATAATTAATTAGAGGTCCCTCACAAGGGAGTTAATACTGGAAAAATCCCAAAAGTTGAAAATATTAATGTAGGGTCCCAAGGGACCTCACATTAATATATTTGAAAAGTGAAAAGACAATTTTGCCCCTAGCCTTAAAAAAAATTTACCTCCTCCCCCCACCCACCCCCTCCCCCCTCCTCCTCCCTCACCCACCCCCCCTCCCCCCTCCAGCCGCCCCCCACCCTCCCCCCTCCCCTCCAGCCGCCCCCCCACCCCTCCCCCTCCCCTCCCCTCCCCTCCAGTCGCCCCCCCACCCTCCCCCCGAGAGCCGCCCCCTCACCCCTCCCCCCTCCCCTCCAGCCCTCCCCCTACCCCCACCCTCCCCCCTCGAGCCCGCCCCCCCACCCCTACCCTTCTCCCTCCACGCCCCCCACCCCCACTCCAGCTCGCGAGGAGGAGTGGGGGGCGTGGAGGGAGGAGGGTAGGGGTGGGGGGCAGGCTCGAGGGGGGAGGGTGGGGGTAGGGGGCGGGCTGGAGGGGAGGGGGGAGGGGTGGGGGGCGGCTCTCGGGGGGAGGGGTGGGGGGCGGCTGGAGGGGAGGGGGGAGGGTGGGGGGCGGCTGGAGGGGGGAGGGGGTGGGTGAGGGAGGAGGAGGGGGGAGAGGGTGGGTGGGGGGAGGAGGTAAATTTTTTTAAGGCTAGGGGCAAAATTGTCTTTTCACTTTTCAAATATATTAATGTGAGGTCCCTTGGGACCCTACATTAATATTTTCAACTTTTGGGATTTTTCCAGTATTAACTCCCTTGTGAGGGACCTCTAATTAAATTTCCCAATTTAAAATGAAGAGGCACTTTCCAACCTAGATTTTTCTGATCAAAGATATAAATAACACCACCTTGATGAACATTCTAATGTCAAGGCATATCAAAACTAATTATACAAATCAATTCGTAACCTCAATAAAAATTCTAAATTCCTTCGGTTTCGCATAGTAACGATAGCTATATATGATCAATGACATATAATGTTAGAAGAGTTAATCCATCACAAAATTTTTAAGTCAATGTGATGAGACTCAAATCATCATTATGTACCTTCAATCAAAATCTTATTCTTTCTATGTGGGACCTATGTTATCTCTAATATCCACCCTACTATCTCTCTCTCTCTCTCTCTCTCTTCAGTCTTTTCTTTCTTTAATATTTCTCTTCTTTTTCTTTTTTCATTTTTTTCATTTTTTTCTTTTTCATTTTTCATTTTTTTCTTTTTCATTTTCATTTTTTTTCTTTTTCATTTTTCATTTTTTTCTTTTTCATCCTCTTAGTAAGACATATGCTATCTCTAATAAGCCTAACCTCCAATCACCCTATAAAAGAAAATAATAAATATTGTGGCATTGCCTAAGGCTAGATGCTTGAATTATTGTGATTTGATCCACCAGTTGGTGTTGAAGCAGTATCAACTTGAAGCCGAGGGGGCAGCAACCATGCCATCCAATTATCGCGCCTTCTCACCTTGTCACCCTGTAACAAAAAATGTCATTTTTAACTAATATATAAAACAAACATTTTTATCATTAAAGTACATGATTAAGAATAGTTGCCCCCAAAATAACCGCTGAAAATTTGAGTTGTTACCTGTACTTCTAAGATAGTAGAAGTCTTTAGTGAATCCATTACCAATGAAATTTCGGACGTCAAACTTCTGATCTGCAAAAAAAAAAGATATCATTGGATAAGATAAATGTGTGATGAAGGAACAATGAGAAAAAAAACAAATCGATATAAATTGTAACTATCCATCTAGCTATGATAACTTTGACATGGAAACAAATCTTGGGAAAAGCTTTCCAGTTTAATCAAGCATGATTGACTTACTCTGTTAAAGGTTGCTATCAAACTAATCTGAACCCAACCTTCTTCGTCCATGTGTATCCGTAAAAAATAATCTTCCAATAGATTAGCATCACTGTCAAGGGTGAACAGAGAGTTTGAGTGTGACATTATTATGATAAATTATAAATTAACAAGCAAAAAATATAACCCAAACCTGAAGTAATATTCAATTTGTCTCACAATTTTTTCAGACAAGGAAGGTTCAGCAGGGGGAGGGGGATGATTAAGGAATGTCATACCCCCAAAGGGTTCCGATGGTAGCGTTGGAAAATAACAATACCCTGAAAGACAAAGAAAACAATTATCCGTTGTATATTAGTTTGTACAAATGTCATAGATAAAAAGGAACACAAAACTCACCTGGAAAACCCAAATGATTTGGAAAGGGTGCCAAGGGCTGAGGAGGAGTCACAAATGTAGCATTATAAGGCGGCAGTGACCTCATCACCCCTCCAGAAGGCATTCTCGGTTGATTTACATGAGGATCCCTATTGTTTCCATAATTTCCACGATCATGATCTCGTCTTCCCTTGTAGTAATTATAATAAAAACCATCATCGTGTGGACGGGGCACCAACCCGCCCCTGCGAGAGGAATTTCGATGGTCGATAAGAGGCATACAACCCCCAGATGAGGGCATTGGATCCCATCTACTCTGATATTGTGGAATTGGTACCATAGTATTAGGCGACAGGGGAGAATTAGGGAAGTTGTTCTGAGTAGGACCAGCTCCAACATTTTCGCTTCCTCCGCACTTCATCATCGAACTGTGTATGTTATTTGTGCTTTGGTTGGTTGGGAAATTAGGTTTTACATTACTAGCAGCTTGTTTGTGTGAGGGTGAGTTGTGTGAAGTGGCAGTTCCCTACAAAATCATACAGTCAATCGATGCAAATAAATAAGTTACACTTTCTATAAATATAACACACACTTCTTAATATCCACATTGTTAAAAGAAAGAACAAAAAAATAAGGGCAAGAATTGTAGTTGAACCTGAGAATTGTTGAAATTGTTGAGTGATCCATTAATGAAAGCCTTGGAAGGCAATTCGGCGCGCGATTTAGCTAAATTCATACTGGATTTATACATCGAAGGCCAGGAGACAAAACCCATCAGATTGCCAATAGTGACATCACCATTAGGATGCGTATAACAGAAAGGCCCATTATTGGAGTGACCTGCATTACTGTTATTAATAGTGTCACAGCTATCTACGACGGTCATATTGAAATTCTCTAGTGATGGAGAAGTTGAAGCCGCTGATGAGGGTGAGAATGGCGGCGGTGGAGGATGGTCGGCAATAGAGGAAGACACCAATGGGGATGAAGGCAGATATTGGTGAATGACAGAAGGTGTTTCAGAGTCATCGCCCCTTACTATTTGAGCCCAAGATAAAGTTAAGTTTCTGCGTAAGAAATCAGGGTTATTGGTTTCACCAGGAGAACTGTGTGAGTTTGTGGTAACCATCGCTACTTATGGTTTTCAGAGCTTTTCCTCTATACAGCTCTGCAAAGATTGATTGATCAATATATAAAAATCGTTAGAAGAAAGAAGGGTTAAATGAAATCAATTGAACTTAGGGAAAATTAAATACAAGTCCCTTGTAAAGGGACATAATATTGAAAAAGTCCCCTTAATTGTTGAAATTAAAGTGAAGTCTCAAGGGACTTCACTTTAATAAATTCTAAAAACATGGGACCCACAAATACTAATAAAAAATTCCCCTCCCCCACCCCTTCTCTCTCCTCTACCCTCCTTCTGCCCCCACTACTCCCCCACCCACCAAAATCACTGATGCCCTCTCTCCCTAACCATTATAGCACACTGAACTTTTTAATGATGTTAATAATCAAACCCAATTAGCATTTAATAATCACCCTCATCCTCCAACACTGCTCAAAGTCCATGAGGAAATGAGGAAAGAACCAGGTTCCCCCGGAGCTACAGTGATATCTCACCCAAAGACCAAAGCAATAGGTCAGCATTACATGCATTCCTTCCTTCATTCTTTTTTGTTTTCTTTTGTGGGTTTCCGCTCTTTCTTTTTTTTTAATTATTATTATGATCTGCGTGGATTTAGGCTATAGGAATTGGTGGTGTATATGTGGTCAGAGGGAGAATGGAGACGAGGAGTGACAAAGCAGTGGGGAGTCCATACGGCAGAAGCTATAACTTTTATGATTATTTAGTTATTTTGACGGTGGATTTTGCTTTAATGGGTTGCCAGATTTCTGTATCCCAACGGCGGAAGGAGGGTGAGAGAGCGGCTGATGAGTTTGGTGGGTGGGGGAGCGGTGGGGGCAGAAGGAGGGGAAAGGAGAGAGAAAGGGTGGGGAGGGGATTTTTTTATTAGTATTTGTGGGTCCCACATTTTTAGAATTTATTAAAGTGAAGTCCTTTGGGACTTCACTTTAATTTCAACAATTAGGGGGACTTTTTCAATATTATGTCTCTTACAAGGGATTTGTATTTAATTTTCCCTTTAACTTATAAGAATAAAAGAATTCACTTCAAAAAAAAATATAAGAATAAATGAAATCAATTTAAAAAAAAGAATAAAAGAATAAAAAGTTAGGTTTGTGTAAATGAAATTGACGAGAATGTTGGATGATGAGGATGGATCTTGCCCTGTACCTCTCTACTCGAAATTCAACAATCCTTGGCCTTTCTACTACGGAGAGCTAAAAAATTAAAAAAACAAATTATTTCTCATTTAGGTCCGTTTGGTTGCATTGGAAAGTGGAGAGGGAAAGTGAAAGTGTGGGAAAGTAATGATTTTATGGTAATTTACGTATATCCTGGGGCCCACAAGTTTTCTTTCTCCATCTCACACTTTTTCTAGGCCCCACAATTTTTACTTTCTCATCATTACCTAATTTACATCTACTTTCCATCTTTACCCTTATACTCATTTCCATTTCCATTATCCACTTTCTGGTCAACCAAATGGGCCCTTACAAGTTCCTTCTAATTAAACTAAGGTTGCACAAAAAATAGAATGCAAAATTAATCATTTTAAAATAGTTTTCTATTATGAATACCTACAAAAATTAAGAAAAAACCCTCTCTTATTTTCAAGTTCACTAATAGTTTGCTACCATTAACTTTTTAGCACTCTCTTATTTATAAGTTCACTAACAGTTCGTTACCATTGCGTTTTTAGGTTCGCTACAATTACATTTTTATATGCGTTTGTTAGATTATGCAATTCACACAACTTTGACATTATTTTAAGTTATCAAGTGTCAAACTAACACTACATACATCATCCTATAAGGGATGGAGAAGTATAAAAGAAAAGGGAAAAGATTTAATGCATGAATTAATTCAAACACAACATGTTCATCATACTTGCAAAATATTAAAGTATGCATGCTCTTTAATCAAATTATCAACAAGCATACAATTTAATTAGCCAAGGGTTGCTTTCTTAACTGGCCCAAGAAAAAATTAGGACTCAAAAATTGATGTAATTAGAAATAAATAGGAACTCTTATTAAAGGGAATTGGAATAGAGATTTCAATAAGAAAAGCATTTTGAATGCGGGTGATGAAATAGAATTATCATGGGATACCAGTAATTATTGATGTGCTTAGAAATAGGATCTGTTACTAAAGGGAATTGCAATAGAGACTTTGATCACTTAAGCATGTAGAGATAGAGAGAGAGAGAGAGAGAGAGAGAGAGAGAGAGAGAGGAATACCTGAATTGAAGACGATTGAACAGTCGGAGTGGAGAGGACGATTAATGAAAAATCAAAAGGTAGAAGTCCGAGAGTGTGAGATGGTGTGAGGGGACTTTTTTTTTTGGCCAACGATGGTGTGAGGGGAAGAGACTATGAGAGGATTCCCTAAATCGATGGAGTATTGAACGGATGGAGTATTGAACGGCTAGTATAGTTCTTTTGAAATATTAAAATATTCAGTCTCTTTTTTTTTAATTTTTTAAAAATATTTTCCATTATTTTTATGAAGTTATCTAGTCCTAATTTTTCTCTCTCTTTTTACCGGAAGTCCTAATTTTTCTCTGACAGATTGAAATGAGTTGAGTTGATCCACTTTTTCAGTATTATTAAAAAGTTTTCTCTTTTTTAAAATATTTTCCATTATTATCATTAAGTTTTCTTTTTTTTCTTCTCTTTATTCTTGCTTCTCGATATCGTTTATCAACTGCCACAACATCAAAACTTTTTTTGATTAGAAACATCAAAACTTATTTACCCATTTATTTTTTCTTTCTCCGTCATAAACGAAAATGGGCATTTGCTCTCATAATATTTATTTACTTTTTATTTGATTAATTAAATTAAATCTATTCTGACCTGGTATCTTTTTATGATTAATCTCCTCACCTCTACTTATTTTTGTTATCTATCATTAATTATAATATTGCCTTGAACTTAATATAATAAATGTAGAAATTCATTATTATTTATTATTACTCTTCTTTTGGATAATCCAATTCCTTATTATTACTTTTTGTTTTGCAAGGGAGGGGACTCCTTATTATTACTTGTTAGTATAAATTTGTCCATCTAATGCACGTTTTTCTTTTCCCGTCCTTATAACTGTTATATATCTATATTAATATCCTTTTTTCGTTCAAACATAAATTAATATCCATATTTATATTTTTTATAACATATTTATATTTATTTATTAAATTTATGTGTACACAGATACTTATATGTATATAATTGTATAATTACTTTAATTGCTGCTGAAAGAAAATAATTACTTTAATTGCTATCTACCTTCACCTCTCCTGTTGACACACACAAAACCTATTGCCCTTGCCCTGTTTGTTAGAATTTAATTGGTATTAACAGAAGTGTAAGTGGAAGTGAAATTTAGTCTTTAAGACTTAGGAATTTGTTTGTTAGGTTGGAGATAAACACGAAATCATTGATATAAATATTCTTTTTTTTTGTCTGATTGATATAAATATTCTGAAACATAAATAAAATAAATATAAATTTATCAAAAAGACTTTTTTGACCCTAATTAAAAGCAAATAAAAATATATGAAGAGAATTTTCATAACAAAATCATTCTCTCTCTAAATCTTCCTCTTCCCTCCTAGAGAGAGAAACATCAAATAAATAAAAAAGAATTTTCATAACAAAGCGTACCCTAGACCCTAGATTTTTGCATCAAGAATTAAAAAAACTTGCTATAATGCTTTTAATTCAGTGGGAATTTTCTAGATTATATTTTGATATATAATCAATATATTTTAATATTTTGGGATTAAATGTATAAAAAAACTTTCTCGATAAAAAACTAGCTAAAATGCTTTCAATTCCACAAGATTTTTCTAGATTATATTTTAATATATAATCATTATATTTTAATATTCTGGGATTCTATGTAACTGGTTTTTCAATCTATCTATTGTTCATTCTGATAAAAAAAATCTATCTAATGTTCAGAACGTGTTTTATACCATACAATCAAATCTCTCTTGTTGTGGAAAAACTGTAAGATGAAAAGAGGAAAAAGTTTGTAAGTGTTTTGTAGGAACGGAGAAATTATAATAAGATGATTTTGATGTTTCTTATTTTTATTTTTTTCACTTTGGAAATGATAAAATTTACAAACAAAAAAATTGATTTATTCAAATATGATGTAAAGATGAGATAAAAAAAATATGAGATGGAACATTAAATTCAAGAAGAATAAGTCTCAACAATATTTTTTTTTTTGATAAAAAGTCTCAACAATATTTTATGGTAAAAATTTTGAGATCAAAGATAATTAGGGTTTTATTATATAGATTTGGGGAATTCAAATAAAAAAGTGTATGCACTTTTTCATTATTTTTATAATTGAATATTATTTTCTTCTACTTTTATTCTTCCTTCTCTGTACTATTCATCAAGTGCCACAACATCACAACTTCTTTACCCATTTTTTTTCTCCGTTACCAATGAAAATGGGCATTTGCTCTCATAATATTTATTTACTTTATTTGACTAATTAAATTAAATCTATTTTGACCTCGCATATTTTTATTGTTAATCTCCTCACCTAAATACATGTGTATTTCTGCTGGTAAAAGATTCAACTCATTTTTCATGTAGGCTAAAGTATACATTTGGTCCCTTATGTATGCATCAAGTTTCAATTTAGTCCTTTATGTTTGGAAAGTACACTTTTAGTCCTTTTTTGTTAACACCGTTAGTTTAACTTAACGGAAAATGCTAATTTAACAATTTTTAATGGTTATTAAATACTGAAAAATGTTCAGATTAAAATATTTGAGTGTAAATATTCTTATATTAACAAAATTTATCATTTTTGATCCAATTTCATTATAAAATAATCATTTAAAATTGTCAAGTTAACATTTTCCGTTAAGTTAAACTAACGGTGTTAACAAAAAATGACTAAAAGTGTACTTTCCATACATAAAGGACTAAATTGAAACTTGATGCAAACATAAGAGATCAAATGCATACTTTAGCCTTTTCATGTATAAGTGAACTTTTACTAATAGTTGAGTGTTAGATTTGAATTTTAACCCTTTTCATATCTGTGGTGATGATGTGGTGAAGATGATGATGATTGGCAAGTGACATGGCCTAACATGGTAATGTGGCATAATCATTTCAAAATTAACGGTTAAACCCATTAAAATTGACGGAATTATTACATTTGAAACATTTTGTAATTAATGAGTACCAGATTTGAGACCCAAATTGTTTTCTAGGTTGGGTGAACTTTTGCTAATAATTGAGTGTTTAAGTTAAATCTTAACCCCTAGGATTTTAAACAATTACATTTTCTTATAAGAAAACAATTAACAAACCCACATATGCATCTTTATGGCGCAATCTATTTGTTTCATATTTATTGTAGTGATGAACTTTATCCTTGTGCTTCATTTTGGGATGTACAGGTTGATGAACCTGACTTGTAACGCAAGAAATCTCATCCAAAGCTTATTTATTTCTGAGAAACTTGGAGAAACATGCATGAGATGATCCATCTATTGCCGTACAACTGCAAATGCACTTGATGCTCCAGTGAAATATTGGGTGGGTGATATAATAGTTTCCTTGGAAGATCCGAAGTGCCTCAATCTGTATACTCCAGAAACAACATCATTGGGTATTTCCCATTCTATGGTTGCTAGTCCATTTAACTGCAATGTGCTATTATCTAACTTCCACTTGAAAAACAAGCTTAAGTCATCATCATCATAAGCACTAATCCACCTTTTCCCCTCAAGTCTTTCCACTACTGTAAATGTACCTTCTGTTAATAAATCATTCCTTGGATTCCCACTAAAGAAAGTTGCACTCACACTTTCTCCTTCAGTAAAATAGCCTCTTCTTGGAATGACCATGTCTTCCTTTATGTCCCCAAATCTTTTCTTGTCTGGTATTGAATCTCCAAAGGGTTGAGGTAATAAGCTGATTTGTACAGATGATAGATCTGGTGGTGTAGGACCTTGGTCTGGGATTTTCTCTCCTTTTGCCATTGCTTGTGCTAGTTTCTTAAATTCTTGTATATATGCTGATAATGTGTGAGGTCCATATAACGTTGAAGCAGCCTACAAATTTTGACTTGTTTTATTATGAACTTATCACCAGTCATGTATAAATTATTTTCCTTGTAGCTCAATGAAGTTAGTTATATACCTCATAACGTTGCTGTTCATATTCTTCAAAAGTTGCAATATATTGTGAATAAGTATTAGTGAGGCCTGCAATAATTACATGAGTTTCATTATTGAACTCCCCATTTCCGTTGCTAATTAAGGTTTCCAAGACTGTCTCTCTCAGCCTCCTGCCAGCCATTGTTGTGAACTCTGCAAGTGCTCAAAACTACAGATTAACTACTCGTGCTCAAGCCTTCTTCTTTGGTTAAGCATACAAATTCAAAGTCTCAAAAAGTGAAACAGCTCTGAAATGATTAATTCCCTTAATTAAAGAAGATGGTGGGAAAGGAGGAAGAAAAGGTTATTGGAAATAAACACCAAAGTGAAAAAGGACCTCATATCAGCACCAACAATTTCAACCTTGCTTGTTGTGTTGTTATAGGTGACGTTCATTTTGTTACTTAGGTTTAAATAATCAACTACATCTCCTATCATCAACAGGTTTTGTAGGCATTATTGGCTACGTACAACATACAATTTTTTTTTGACTTATTCCATTGCCGGGGTCAATTGAAGTAAAAAAAAATGTATGTTGTAAGTAGACAAGAATGCTAACAGAACTTATTGTTGGGAGAGTGATAGGAGATGTTCTTGATGCTTTCAATTCAAGTGTCAAAATGACTGCTACTTTTTCAATGGTCATGAACTATTCCCTTCCTGTGTGACTTACAAGCCTAAGATTGAGATTGTTAATGCTAATATGAGATCCTTTTTCACTTTGGTGTTTGTTTCCAATGACCTTTTCTCCCTCATTTTTCACCATCTTCTTCAGTCAAGGGAATTAATCCTTTCAAAGTTGATTCACTTGTTAAAACTCTTTCATGTGATCTTGCTCAATCACCTCCAGGAACACAGAGAATGATCAGTTTTCCCAGCCTTAGAATTTGGATTGGAACAATAGCCGGCTGCATGCATAAGAACATACCACTTAGTAACTTCATCATTTTGCATTAAAATGTTTTAATTGACAGTTGTGCAATATTGGACTTACCGCCCATGCATAAGGAACAAACATTTCACCCGTGCTCATCAAAACTGGCTTTGGCTTTTGGCATTCCACTTGATATTGACTTGGCTGCATTTTTAGCACATCTCTTAAGCTCTTCCAAAGTGGATTAATCTGACAGAGAATGATGGTTGTTAATAGATACCCAAATCATCATGATCTCATTTTTATAAACAAGGGATACATGTAGGTCCTAATTTAGATGGTCATGAGTAGAAGCTTTTAGAAAAATTGCACTCTAAAAACTAGTTGTTGAACTAGTTGTTGAAGTTGGGGAACCTATTATAGCCTTATAAGACATCTCTTTCAAAACTTAGAACCTCAGTGTCACCTTGTTGAAATCACAGGAACAAATATGGTAATGAGATCACAACTTAGATGCAAAATGAGAAACATTACCTCAGTGTCACCTTGTTGAAATCCAAATACACCAGGGCCATCTGTTGTGCCAGCAGCAAAACCAGCACCCACAGCAGCAGGACAAGTTTTAACAATCTTGTTGCCTTCCAGCTCAACCTCAATATTAGTGAAGTTTATGTACATGTGACGATAATCAATGTTCCCACTCAATTTCTCTGAAGCAAAAGTAAAGAGATCCATTGCAGTTTTGAACTGCCTCTCACCTATGATCTTGGCGCTTAATATTTCATCAGGGTAACTGTTACACAAAACAAATTGTGAGCACCATTATGTGTACAATCATCCAATGTATTCCTAACACAATAAAGCTGGCCATTAAATTATTACCCTGGTCCTCTGCCAATACAAAGCTGGTCATTGCCATGGCATGAAGAGCGATTAAAATCACAAGGTTTTCCACTGTCAATGCAAAATGCTCCAAGCACATTTGGTGTCACATCTCCAACATTTGATTGACAAAATGCTCCCACAAATATATCTCCTTCCTTCTTCCTCACTTTTGACGCTTGACTACTTTGCTTCCCACAAGCCTGTCCTCCACTCGCTTTAATAGTCTTTGCTTTCTCCACCAACTTCTCAATATCTATACCATACATGTACATATACCCAAAAGATCAATCAAGTTAACAATTGAATAGAAACAGTGAAGTGGATGAAGCTGATAAGAACATGTACATACCAGGTGGTGGTGAAGTAGAGTTGGTGTTGGAGGAGGAAGCAAACCAATCTTCGAATAGCCTAGAAGCTGCACCTTTGTTGTCTCCACTTATGAGCTTATTGTTTCTGCTCATAGAAGTGCCATGAGTGGCAAACCAATTAAACGCTCCAAAACTTTTCCCAGTTGAAGCATCAATGAACTTTATTAATGTCATTTCTGTATCAACATTGTTAGAGTATCTAGCTCTTTCCTCTTCTGAATTTAACAAATACGCACTTGGGCTCCTATTTATTCCAGCTCCCTTCACTTCTCCTGCTCAGAACCCATCAATTCAGCCTCATGTAAATATGTGTCTCTTTGTATGTGCATGCACAAACATATATAAAATATATGATCACGTACCTTTGTGGATGAAGATGGAAGCAGGCTTGAGATTATTGTGCGCCTGAATGATGCTTTGTTCTATTGCGTTTACAATGACATCAAAGGATTGTTTTACAAATCCTAAGGAAGTGGCAGAGTAAAGAAGATATTGCAGATAACCACCAGGTCCAGCATGTGAATGAATTCCACTAATAGCTACGTTATCTTGGGTATACAAATTTCCAAATCTAAAACAAAACAAACCAAATTACATAATTATATGAAAGGATATCAGTAAGAAAGAATGGTTTGATTAGAGATTGTATACCTTGATTTGAGTCTTTGAAGTACTTTAATAGTGATAAGCTGGGAAGCCATACATGCATCAAGATTAACAAAAACAAATCGTTGACTTTGACTCTGACCATGGTCAGCCACAATGAAAGTTCTTGCTCTTAGTCTGAAATGAATACCAGCTGAATTCTGGTCCAGATTTCCATAACCCATCATGTTGACGTCAGCAGCAGGACCACTCATGTCATAGCTTCCAACTCCAATTAAGAAATCACCACCAATATCATCACCATCTATGCCTTGAATCCAAGTCCAGGCACATAATAATAACCACAAAGCAAAAATTTGTGTCTTTTGTTGCATTTTGTGGATCTTTCTCACTACTCTTGCGTTATTCAATTTAGTCTTTGTTGTATAAATATGTGTGCATGGTGTGGTAAGAATTTCTTGGATTCTGATGATGGAATTGACGTGAACATCATCCAATGCTTTATTTCTTAGTTTACAGCGTATGAATGTAGCAAAGTGACAGGCAAGGTTATTATTTGTCTGTCTATAGCCCTTGTAAATATGTGTACTCTGCCGCCATATGGGCCTCTAGTTCCTTTCTACTAACCAAAAAATAAAGAATAAATAAAAATTAACGTGATTTATATTTCATCCATTACATAACTGAGTTTCACGTACTTACTTGATTTTGGTAAAAACCGATGTTAGGCCATCTAAACACACCAACACATTGATTTGCTAGTTCTTGGTGGTTTGTTGGGATCTCATGATTAGTGTCCCATGCTTCTTCCGAATTTAATTTGTTCTGTCCAGAAAATTTGAGAACAGTGCATCAGCGTAAACTCACAGTCACATAGAAAGTATTCAATTAGGCAAAAGGGAAAATGTAGAGAGAAAAATTTAAATTAAAGATTCAGTTTTTATTACTTTCTTTATTCATCTCATAATTAATAAGTAACCTTTGTAAAAATACTGCTAATGCAGCTTGTAAAAATAGGCAAAAACACTTTTGATTTAGGAGAGAGATGGTCTTAAAAGTTGAAACTACTCCACTTAATAACAATCTATATTTCCATTCTCTCATTTTTCTCTCAAATCACAGCCATGCACAGGGTTTTCACATTTTCATCACGATTTCTATCTCACGTATGCATAATGCATATATTTGCTTTTGCCAAAAACGTCTCTTTTTACGTCTCGAGTCAACCGTACGTTTTTCTAAACTCTAAATACCAAAGAAAGCCAAACCGAGTATGATTCTTCTTACTACGCCCACAAAAGGAAAACGTTATCCTTATACAAAGTTTTGACGTTTAAATATCATCACACTTAATTGATGAACCCACGTACTCAAAACTCTACCTTTGGTTGAAACCCTTGCGTCTAGGCGTCATGTGTGCATTATGTCAATTAATCAAATAAGAAATTCATTAACCAACTATCAGTTTCACAACAAAACTAAAATACTTTCTATCACAAAAAAAATACTTTTAAAGAGTGATTTATCTCAAACACTAGTTGTGATTCTAACCAATTAGATCTCATATCCATATCTATAAAACGCAATCTAATATTGGAGGAAGTACAAGTACTACAATAAAAGAGTTGAATATGGATCAATGATATATACTATAATGTTGAAAAGCGTCTCATCACATTAGTTTATTAACTCTGAGACTAAAAAAAATGAGTATAAGCACCTGACTCAAAAATGAGTACAAGTATAGGAATAGAAGGAAATGAAAAAAATAAAGAAAAGAAAGGAAAAAATATAACTATGTGCTGAGTAACGTCAAACTGGCTTAAGTTTGTGATGAATGATCATATTCTAACATCCAACGCATCATTCAGATAAAATAATGCTTCGATCTATTAACCAAAAGAAAAGCTTGGATCTGCAAGAGAGTGCAATGATCACACCACACACACAAGAAAACAAATAAGCTGCGTGGTGGAGGTCTATTCACCAAACAAAAAAAAAAGTTTGGGTGAACGGGTCGGACTCCACAAGTTCACTAGATAGATCAAGTGGAACATATGTGTCCAATTCAAAGAACACTTACAAAGTATTTACTTATAAAAGTATTTGCAGATTGCTCACCTTGCACATCAACAATAAAAGTGAAGAGTGATCCTGTTTATCTCACAAGCTAAGCCCGCAACACTCTAATTAGACAAAACAATTTTGAAAGAAATTGAATGGATAGAGTTAGAGAAGGGCAAACCCATTGCCTCGTGTCCCCTTAACCAACAAAATTTGAAAAAAAAAAATAATTGTGACCAGAAAGATATTACAAAAACACCCTCAAACCAAATCCAAAAGTAATACTGAGACGACAGGTAAAGTACACAAAGTTACTTGTAAAAACTCAGAAGTAGAGGAAGAGGAAGAAGAAAGTGGCGATGTTGCGTTTTGAAGAGCAAAGCGAGGGTGCAGCTACATATATCCAAATTTAACACAGAAACAGTACTTTTTGAACTTAAAGCTTATAATCAGTTTTTTCTGAACAAAAAGCGATCATAACAAGGTTATATGTGTTTAAAGGCAGCCAAAGGCATTTATCAGACATATCATATCAGATCCTATTTTCAAAATCAAAGTTCATCGCACATAACGTGAGAAAGTATATATATGTTCATATCAGTAGGCGACATATAGAAAGTGAAAGGAATAGGGTTTTACAAAGAGAAGCTAACAAAGCTCCATTGGCAGTATGACCACCTCCCAATATATACATATATGATTCATAGAATGAAACAAAGGAGGTGGACAGAATGCCAAGAAACTCTGCTAACCAAACCTTTGTTAAACTCGTCACACCATAAGTGCAACTCAACTCAAAAACCCAAGATGGGGGTATGTATATATGGGCGTTCTTGTTAGGAGAGATGGGAAAGGTGGGCGCCCGTCATTTCATTAATATATTATGTGTCACTATAAAATCATGAAATTTACTATCAGTTTGAACCATGCTCCCATCCTTATTAAATCTTAATTATGACCTCAATTGATTTTAATGATAAATATATATGACTTGATTTAAATGTACCCCAAAACTATTCCGATTCATATTCTTCCAATAATCAAGTTCAAAAGAATGATTGGAGAAAGTGATGACATCTAATTTATAAAAGCATTTTTTAAAACAAATATGTTTTATTAACTACTTAAACCAATATCCTTACAATAATAACAAGATAGATATATCTCACAATATGAAGTCGACTATATCAATGACAAGACACCATATTTTGGATAAATCATTAATCAAAAGGTACCACTCAATGACTCTATGCATTAAGAGTTCTCTTTAATTTTCATCTATTCTTTAGATCAAAACTAGTGGACACTACTTGATCAATCATCTTCATTAATGTAACTAATAACCTTCTCTAGTATAAAATTATGATTTTAAATGTCAATGTCAACATCTTCAACTTAACTTATATTCATGCACATTGTTATTTCTTTAAAGTACGATATTCACTGTCATATAATATATAATATTATTGGTGTTACAGTTGTACAATAAAACTTCCATTTTACATTATTATGGTTTAATTTGAATCACAAACAACACTGGTCTTAATCCAATTAAACTTTTTTGACCAAAAAAGAAAAAAAAAATCCAATTAAACTTAGGATATTTATATTTATTTAGAGAGATATAGGGAAAGGGGGGAGAGAGGGAGATATGAAGGGAGTATTATCAACGATACGGCTCTTACTTGCTCTAGCTGGACACTGCTGAGAATAAGAGGAAGCAGGCTCAAAAAGGATTCGATGGGGATGTGGGGTCACATCTATCATTGTTCTATATGTTGTGTTGTTGGAAGGAGTACGTACAGAGGAAGTGCAGTGTAGTTTTTTTTTTTTTTTGACCATATCAGTGTAGTGCAATAATGGAGAGAGGCTATGATTTGGGACGATGGAACGTAGAGAAAGCTTATCTCTGTCCGGTGCATTGCAATAATTCTAATGTTTATCAAATACAGCTAAGCAGCAATGATGAAAGAGAAGAATAATATTTAGTCTCACTGGCCATTATCGTGATTCATCATAATTTATCGGTTTTCTCTTACTTGCCAAACCCCTGACCTTTTCAGCAAAACTGAAACCACAGACCCCAAATTCAAGTTTGTTTTGAATATGAAATAAATTACTAGTATTGATGAGATGATCATAGAAACAAGCTGTTTTTTTGGACTGAATAGAAACAACCTGTTTAAGCTAATGAACTGAAAATGTTATTTGATGCACTAGATGGTGCATATTCCATGCCTACGTTGAAACTTTACCATTATTCATTATATAAACCATTTTGACCTTTTTGGGAATGATGCAAAATTAATCACTTTCATATGTTTATAGTTATTTTTTTCCTGTAAAACTAGTTTAATTTATTTTACTTATAAACTATCAAATATCTAATTACATGTGATATATGTTATAATTTAGCAGTCTGATTTGTTTCCTTAACTTTCACAAAAAAAATCAAAGTGCTTTTTGTATTTAGGATTGGAGGGAGTAATTTAACTATATTTAATTTAATTGAATCAACTAAATAGATACTATATAATTAGAGGAAATATAAAACTAGATATTATTTTGGCAAAAAATAATAGTGGATATATAGTGGACATCATTAATTACTCCCTCTATTACTAAATATAGGACATAAATAACAATTTTTAAGAAATTCAAGGAAAGCTAAAAAGAAGTTTTATAAATTACCTTACTTGATTTTTTCACTAAATTACTTTATTTGATCTTTAAGCTAATATAAAATATACTAATTGAAACACAAAATGTATTTTGATTAAGTGCCTCATTTTTCTTCATTATTCTATAAAAAATCAAATAAATATTATATCTAGAAATAGAAGAAGAAGTACTCCCTTCAGCCAAATTAAGTTATGATAAGTATGTTATAACACATAGCAAAGACATGTCATAATCAGATAAAGGGGGAGAAGTACTAGTACTCCCTTCAATCTTACTTATAGGATCACTTTGAATTTTTTTATTGGTTAATCACCACTCGGTTTAATCCGGACTCAAGGGGTAGGAGTGTTGCCCACATAGGCAAGGTTGTTCCCTCTCCCAATGAGAGTGCTTCCAGGGATTTGAACACGCGTTCTCATCCTTACGAGGGTTGTAGCTCACTTATTATCAGCTCAACCAACTACCCATTGGTCACTTTGAATTTTTTTTGGATAAATTAAGAATGTAAAATAAATCACTTCAAATTGTTTATATTTATCTCTTTTTCTCAAATATAATTTATTCAACTTATAAATCAATCTATAATTTAATTGCATATGATATATTTTATAATTTAGTGGTATAATATACTTATTTAATTTACAAAAAAAGTTAAAAGTGATGATTATTTCAGATGTATCAAAAAAAAAAAGTTAAAAGTGATGATAGGAGCTTAAGGGAGTACTCCCTCTGTCCCATAATATAAAGTAAAGTTTTTTCAATAGTTTTGTCTCAAAATATAAGATGACGTTTAGGTTTGTTAGCATAATAAATGTATTTTTTGCAATATTCCCCCTACTAAATGCATTACTATCTTAAAAAGTATGTCACCTTTATTTTTGAAAGGAGAGAGAGATGTCACACTAATCAAAACACATCATATTCCCCACATATTCTCATTTATCCTTTCTAAAAATTTTTGGAGAGAATTGTTTGTTTTCTACATAACCATTGTTTTTAACTAACTTTAACAACTCTTAGAAACTTGTTATTAGGTTAATTACCATATATTATGGGATGAATGAGAGTATAAGATAAAAAATGACGGGATGGTTGATAGACTAAGTGAATATTATTTTAGCAAGGCGTGGATAACATGGGAATGGCAGAGAATAATGGAGGGCATGTGATTGCCTGAAGGAATGTTGTGTTTGACACAAATAGCCACTAAGAAATGTGTTTGACCCCATGGTCAAGAGCATGGTATCGTCTCTCTCTCCTTCACATTCGGCTTTATACACTCTGCTTTTCAAATTTCAATCTTCAAATGATGACTTCCCGAATTTTCTGATGATTATTTGGCTTTATATTCTCTATTCTTCGCTTCTTTCAATCAACTGTTTGACTTTTTCCTCGTTTCCGGGTAACATTATATCCCAATATTTAAATTACAGTTGTCATATTGAATTTACTGCCTTTATTTATTTTCATTTCGGAAAAGCTCCCTTGTTTATTTGATTTTTTAAGTCTGAGTAGACTTAAGCTATATAGGAAGTCTCACGTTGTCTAAGGTTGGGCTTAAAACGTAATATATCACAAACTGAATGAATCAAAAACTTTTTGCAGCTTTAAAAAAGATGGTGCTATTTTCGGCCCATTTGTATTCTTCTTGTTTTAGGCTTTGTTCCCCGTAAATAGTAATCCCTTATTCAATGGTTTCTTATTTGGGCTGGGAAATGCTGCATAATGCAGACAAGCAGGGGCTGATACAGTTTAATATTGGGTTCTAATAGGGGAAGTAGATGGAGTTCATGTTCTTAATTTACTTGCTTGTATTTATTTTGTCTGCATATTCTAACAAATTTCCTCGGATGCTAGCTAAAACAGGTTCATCCAATCCAGCTAGGGAGAGGCAGGGGATTCCAGAGTGTGTCCAGATAAACTTCTTGCATCAAACTAGAGCACTGCATCATTCACATCATTCATATAGTTTACTCAATTAGAATTCACTAAATCACACCATCAATACAAAAGAGAACAATATTTTGTAAGAGGAGAGGGTGATTTCAAGAAGAGAAAATTGTGACACTAATTTATTAAGTATCATATAAGTTTTCATTCTCATCTTTTTATACACAGTTTTTATTCTCATCTAAATGTTATGATTTGATATATATATATATTCTAAAACACCGACTATAAATGACAAGTGCTCAAGTTTCATGTAATAATTTCTCAATTGGGTGATCAACGTCTAGATAAGTTGATGGTATGTTTTAAATTGTGATTTTTTAAGTTGTATAATTGTTGTGTTATGGAGTATATAATAAAAAATCTTGTAACTTAAAATAAAAAAATTGTGACTAAATAAAAGACATACCCTATTCATAAAAAAAAGACATACACTAGCACATTGAAGTTATCAACCGGTTAAATACTCTAACTTTGTTAGAATCGGTTTCCCTACTTATAAAAAAAATGAGTATGTTTCATAAAAAAAAATGAGTATGTTTCATAAAAAAAAATGAGTATGGACAGTCAGACAAATCTAGACCATCTAGATCACATTTGAAAGGTTTAGATTATATTTTATTAAAAATATTTTAAAAGATACATAATTCAATCAAAATCTGGACAATTTAAATGAAATCTACATCGTCTAAGTTTAATAATTTTCTCTTTACTCATATTTTTTATGAGTAGAAAACTGGCTTTTTTTTTCATTTATAAGAGAATTTTCTTATCACTAAATCACAACGCCTTAATACAAATAACCATAGACATTAGACAACACAGAACTAGCATAAAACGTTGGCCAAAAAAAAAAAAAGAACTAGCATAAAACAAAGAGAGCCCCTACGACATTCGACCAATAAAAAACATAACTGAGGGGGACATTTTGAAAGAAAAATCTATCAATTCACAAGAAAAATTACTCAGAATGACATATTAAGCCCCAGCAAGGTCTAAATCCATGCTCCTCCAGTCCTCCCTATAATTTTTTTTATCAACTTAAGAAAATTTCGTTGATATTTTCAATGATTTCCCCTACATCCCTACTTTCAATCATTCAACCCTCGGATTGATTTCGTAAGAGCAAAAACTTTTTTTAATATAATAAAAAATTGACGTTATGAGATGATCGTCTGGCATAATGACAGACGACCTGTATTCGTTTTTTCTCATAATTTACTTTCTAGGTCATCGTTTAACAAGTTTCAGAAATAAAACTAAAATTTATAAGAGAGCCCAAAGGAAACGTTACAAGCCCACAAAACTCGTAAGAAAAGAAGGTAGGATTCTTAAATATTGTTTTTTTATACAACTAATCAGTGTCTTTTTTCTCTTATAACCAATTATTTGAGCAACTAATTTAGTTCCGATGTTACGATTTCCTCTTCTAACACAAACATTTCCTGTAAAATTCGAACCCAGTTTCATCCACTAACTATAGATAGAATAAAAAGGGTCAACTCACTTCAATCACTTGATGAGGGTGTTAAAGAAGGGAATATACTCCCTCCGGTTCTAATATAAGACCTAATTGACTTTTTCTAGAAAATCCTTAAAAAAGCAAAATAAGAAGTTAATTATAAATTGATTTACCTAATTTTTTCCCTTAAACTAGTTTATTTTACCTATAAACTAATGGATAATCTAAAAATATATCAAATATGTCATCATTTAATAACCTATTTCGCAGCCTTAATCTCTTATAAAAAAATTAATTAGGTCCTATATTTAGGACCTGAGTACTAAAGTGTATTATCTCGGTCTTATTTCTAACTTTAATACAGAGAGACTAATCTGCCAAGTAAGCCCTTCACTAACTATTGCTAGAATACTTGAATATAATCCACATGAGAAGAAGAAATATCAAAGCCACGTCAGAGGATAACATCCAAACCAACCAATGAGAGTCATCTGTGTGGGATAGCCATACCTCCCATAATCCAAACCACCCATTCATGCATATATCTCAACCACACACCCCATTCAATCACTTCATTCCCACATTCACATATCCTATATTTCCTCACTTCCCTATTCCCACCCACACTAACACCATCTCACAACTCGTCACTATGGCCACCGTTACCTCCTCCGCCGTCGCCGTCCCATCATTCAGCGGCCTCAGGGCCAATGCCGCCGTCAAAGTTAACGGAAAGGCAATGGTTTCAGCACCCCAGAAGGCAAACACAGGCGTGAGGGCTTCACTGAAGGAGGTGGGAGCCGCCGTGATAGCCACCGCAGCAAGCGCCGTGATAGCCAGCAACGCCATGGCCATTGAGGTGTTATTGGGAGGAGATGATGGGTCGTTGGCTTTTGTTCCAAACGACTTCTCCGTTAGCTCTGGAGAGAAGATTGTGTTCAAGAACAATGCTGGGTTCCCTCACAATATTGTGTTTGATGAGGATGAGATTCCTGGTGGGGTTGATGCTGGCAAGATTTCTATGTCCGAGGAGGATCTTCTCAATGCTCCTGGTGAGACTTATGCTGTGACTTTGACGGAGAAAGGGACTTACAGTTTTTACTGTGCTCCTCACCAAGGAGCTGGTATGGTGGGAAAGGTTACTGTTAACTAATAAGGGCTTAGATTGAAGTCTTGTTACTTATGTATTTTTGTGCCTTGGTTTTGTATAATTGGTGTATGAGATGAACCAATATTTGTGTTGTAATTCACTTGCTCTCTCTCACTTGTGTATTTTATTTTTAGCATAACAAGTTAATTTAAGGAATGTAACCTGATATTTTAGGATTAGCATTGCAATTAAATGGTAGTCTTAGATAACCGTATGAGGCTGAGGCTTGTAAACTGTTACTGGTATATTAAATATTAAATAAAAAGTGGGGGGGCATTCCGAGAATCGAACTCGGGACCTCTCGCACCCAAAGCGAGAATCATACCACTAGACCAAATGCCCTGTTGTGACAAAGGCAACTTCGATATGGGGCTGACTTCGAATCAATTCCCGCGAGATTTTTTATTGGTAAGTGGCGATCATGTTTAGCTTTACTCACTTTTGTTACTTGTTGAATGATGAATTGGACTAAGCCTGCCTATAAGTATATTTCTTTAATTATATATCTGTTGTTCTTTCTCTCTGTTATTTCCTTCCCATTGTTGTTACCTTGAAAATTTAAATAATCGTTTTTTCTTCTGAAAAATTGAGGGACATGTAATTTACGCAATGGGTTGATATCCTAAGTAAATTGGTCACATAATTTCATTATCCAGACCAACACATTCCTGAGCATGTTTGAGCCACAAAAAACAGTACACCATGTACAATTCTTATCAATAATGCACTGCCTCCCGTTTTTCCCCTCTATCACAAGTAGTGCGAGTGTTGAGTTCATACTAGAACTTAAGATAGCTACGATGGCCTCTTTCTTCCTTCATTTAGTTCCATCATTTAGTTGGCAGGTGATAGGGTCACAATGCCCAAAAGTGAGAGCAGTGGTGCACAGTGGTGGCTGATGTTACTACTTTCGTCGCTAAAGTAGTCAATTAAACTAGGTCCAACTAAAAATGTGACATAGTGGCAACCTAGGCCACCACTACAAGCGCCATGATAGCTAGCAATGCCATGGCTCTCAAGTTCTGGTTTTCATTCCCGATGAATTCTCAAACAGCTTTGGCGAGAAGATTGTGTTCAAAGAACAACTTCAGCGTCACTTTGACAGACGAGACCTACACCCTCTGCTGTGCCTCTCTCCAAGAAACTATCAAGGTGAGCAAAGTCACCGTTAATTAATTTGTAGCAATGGTATATGATATGTGAATCTAGGACGCTTCCCCCTAGTTTAAGAAAAAAAATTAGATATTAGAGCTAGTGGCAATTACAGAGGTAGGGACAGGTTCATTAGTAATCTTGTGTTGTGGGATGAATGATTCAAGAATGGAAGATTATGCGTACCATAACAAAGAATGATGAATTCATTAACTTGTAATGAAGGTGTAGTATACAACACAAACCCACTAATCATTTTCATTACTATACACTGTACAAAATGCACAACTCGCATTTCATTGCCTATAGATCTGATTGCATTCCGTTCTATAAGCGTTCTATAAACTGAAAAATAGCTCAAAATTCGGGGCAGGTAAGGCACCTGTAATATGGTCCAATCCAGTCCTTTAGATGCTTTTGAGTTTTGATCCTCGAAGCCTATTATGTAGTGAGGACATCAGGAAGGGTAGTTCGGCTGCCAAGAACCTTCCCACCCACATCTGGAAAAATTTCATGTCCAGGTATGGAACATACCTTGCCATTCACATCTACATATATTGGATATTTCAAAAGGTGCCCCTGTAATGGACCGAACTCGTTAGCTATATATTTCTTCCAGTTCTCACTCGCTATCATGTTCACTTTCTTCACACAATCCAAACTTTTAGGCTCCTTGAAGCAATCATCAACCATCCCTAGATGTTCTGCCCATAAAGACATTCTATACCCGTAAACCTGCGCACACACGCGCACACACAATTTTCAATTTTTTTTTTTCACAAAATGTGATCCTCTTATTTTCAAAAGCTGGAAGTTAACTGGGAATGTGCATGGTATCTTTGTACAAACCTGGCCATAAGGATGTCTCCCTTTGTTTTCCCACGTGTGATGGGGTTGATATGCGCCCATTGCTATCTCTGTATCTCTAGAACCGGCCAATGATCTTTGATTGATATTGGCCGAACCAAGCAAGACATACTCATCATCCACAATCATACCCTTGGAGTGCACGTAAATCATGAATCGTTGGGACCTTTGTGAAGCTGAAACCTGATCGTCCACAATCATCTTTGTTTCTGTTTAATATTCTTTTGTATTTTTTTAAAAGAGTAAAGACAGGGTTGAGTGATTAGATTACCATATCAGAGTTAACTGGAGCTGAATCACTTGAACCTAAAATGTCATCAGCTGGACAGTTATCCCGATTTCCCAGACTGTAGAAATTAAGGTAATCTATTGGGCGTCTGTTGCTGATGCGCATGGATTTCAACTCTTGTGCTATCATTTCATACATCATTTGCATTGTTTGTGCCTGATAGAATAAATTTTCAGTATTGAGCATTCACAAAGTAACAATTGATTTATAAGCATCCTAGCAACAAATTTCACACTATATTACCTGCCAAAAAAGAATCTCTTGAACTGCGGAAGAAGTAGGGACGCCCTCAGGCCACATTGGTATAACAACATAAACAGCAAATCTCTCATTGGCTCTGATTTTGCTGACAATCTTCAATGCCAACTCAATAGGAATTAAATTGTCAGCACCTGATCAATATACTCACTATTAGGTAAGCACAAATTGTCTTAGAAAAGATGGGAAAAAAATCCTACTTTTCCACCCCAAAAAACCATGCTCTAAAAAATCCCACAATAAAATAAGCAGTGTAGAAATACAAGTAGCAGAACAAAGGTAATGCGCAATTTGCATCCTAGCTTCAAAATTATTTTTCAATATTAAAGTCAAAGTTGAACAAAATTGTCATTGACATAAGTCGAAATCAATATTCTACCGAACCTGCTTCTTTGTAAGATGGCCATGCAAAAGACGAGCCAACAAAATATTGATTCTCAATGTAAATAAAATGTTGAGCAGATCTGATAGCTTTTATGTATGCTGTTTGTATACTTTGGTCAATGACCAAATTTTTTGCACATACAAGGTTCTGCGACAATAAACAGAATAGAAATTAGTTCAAAACGAAATTTCAGTTCCATATGTAATTAATACATAGTCAAAGACCAAATTTGATGACATCATTTCATTGTATTTAATTAACCTGAGCCTCAGCTTCATACACATCTTTGGGAAATCCTTTCAATGAGCCTGAATCTATTGATCGAAAAACCTGTGAAACAAATGAATTCATGTTAACGAATCCTAGTTCGAAGAAGGAGAAATGTAAAAATTTACTTCAAACGTTGAAAACTGGTTAACCTGAACATGCCAGTTTTCAGGATCATCTTCCTTTGAAACCCATAGTTTTGGATCATCATTTGGAATAGATGCAGAAGGACTAAGAATCCAAGAGATGCGTTCTAGCTTTAACAAATGATCATCATGCCAACGAGATACGTGTTTAAATTTTTGACCCAAATCACGCCACTTGGTGGCTTTTTTCCAGCGTTGTTCAAAATTAGTGAGTATATCATATGCGGCAGGCCCCTCAATTCTGCAATGTAAATCATGCCATGGTTGCCTTGGACCCTTCATCCCAACCTATTATTTAAATGAAAGGAAAAAAGAAATTCCACTTGATAGTTGGCACTTGGCACTAGCATTCTCAACAAAAATTGATCAAAAATTTAAATATGGAAGAATGCTTATGAATTTAGATGTGGAATTATATTATTAGCATCCTAAAGTTACACCAGGAACTTAATACCATTATTCGATCAAAAGTTTATACAGACTATCAAGTGCAATAATAACGGAAGCCAAAACAATGAACATATGAATATTGAAACAAGCGGCCAAAAACATCATTAGTTTACAATACAATAGATGGATATAATAGCCAATTATCAATCACTCAATCTGATATAGCTAATCAAATTAATATCTTTAAGGGAAATGAGCCAGATCATGATTGAAAATATATCATATCTGTGTAACTTTAGGTGTCACACGATGAAACAATACTAAACACAGCTCCTTCATTCAAAGCTTGCACATTCACAATAATCCCTGCCACAGATTTTGCGATACATGATCAAAGCGCAGCACTCAACACAGAAAACGGTCACATAATTAGAGCAACAATGGTCAATAGCCTGTCATTCAAGAGGCTACCTTTCACTTAAGAATTATCCTCTAGAGCTCCTCATAACCAACTGATTCACTCTTCTTACTCTCTTCCCGAAAACTAAGTCACTGATTTGAATTTCTCAATCTTCCCTATTTCAAGTTTCAACCATCAAATCTTTCGAGTTTTGACTCCAAACACTCATCTATATTATATAATCTAATGGAAATAAACAACTTACTACCAATGCAAACACTTGAGGGGAGACGATATACTTACAGGAAATGAAGGGTTGTGAAAATCATCCTTATATATAGTGCCAAGATCTCGGAAAATTCGATGTTCAGGTGTATCATACCGGCCATCACACAGGTCAAGACCACCTATAAAGGCAGTTATCTTGCGGTTGTTGCCTGGTGCTTGAGTATCCACAATCACACATTTCTGATGATGAGTGAAGAGGGTTCCAACAACCTGAAATTCACATAAACAAATTAATTATAAAGTCTTAAAACTTAAATCCACGTAATGTAACAAACATTAAAATATAGTACTGATACTGCGACACTGGCAGGGTACAGGATAAAGAAAACAAGGATGAACTTTCTGAGACAAACAAGACAAGAAATGTAAAAAGCTACTAAAGCATGCCTGCTGTTTGATAAAGCTAAGCTTATTGCTGGCATATCGAGGTGACAGCACGCAAAAAACCGAAGAGTGTTTAAAAAACTTTCGGGTTTCTTCATCATGAGTACGCATTACACCATCCTGCACGCACATCTTTAACATGTAAGGTCGTGGAAAGCAAAACAAGCTCCATAATGATTCAAATCAATTGGAAATTAAACTGCCCTTTTTTCCCACAAGAAATTTAACTGCTAAATGTCCCTCAAACCATCATTTAA
Source organism: Mimosa pudica (assembly GCA_029929735.1). Lineage (NCBI taxonomy): Eukaryota > Viridiplantae > Streptophyta > Magnoliopsida > Fabales > Fabaceae > Mimosa > Mimosa pudica. The sequence goes on along the minus strand of JAKELP010000004.1, from coordinate 11,361,604 downwards.
TCTGATCAAGAAGCTAGCATGTGCAAAACCCCACCAAAAACACACAAGGTCAACAATACCTGAAATCTTATTTAAATTATGAACAAGATTCAATACGCTAAAAATGTATAATTCTAGACTTAATACCATACATTGCACATGCCGAATTTAAATACTAAAAGTTTTAAATACCATATCGGCAACTAACATCAACCTGCTCTAGCAGAACATGAAGTACTAGATACAATTGTGACTGGAAGAATAAATAAATCCAAGAATCATAATACTACCTTCAAATCTATATTTTAAATTGAACCACCTTTAAAAGAACATTAATTGAATTCAAATTTAATTGAGAATCACAAGGACTTCGAAAATAAATACGTTTACTTTGTCAAAAACAGAAAAATGCTATTAAAACAAACGTAAACCAAACATCAAAAGAAATTTTTTTTCAGAAAAGTAAAACTTTCAAGAAAAAATGAAAAATCGACCACCCTAGAAAGCCTTAATCCCAGCTACGTGGCATCCGCTACATGGATCATACGACGTCATTTCGATCGATCAGTAGTCATGTTTGGAGATAAATCATTGATTAAACTTAAACTGAACATTAAAAAAGAAATTATTCTGAAAAGTAAGACTACCGTTTTCAAGAAAAACTTGTTGTGAGAAGTCTTATCATCCCAAACCAACAACAAAACCCTTGCACCTTCTCCAGACTTATACTTCAACAACTCACCCAAACTCAAATCACCACCATTAGGCAAATGCCTAGTAGGCTCCCTCACCAACTTCACCTTATGAAAAATCGACCACCCCACAATATACACCAAATGATGCGCCTCCAATATCGCATGACATATATCCTCCCAACACTTCCCATGCTCATACAAAACACCATCCTCCATCTCAATCCTCGGCAACATATCATCCATAACATGCGCATCTTGATACAACGTCACCGAACCTCCGTGTCGGACCGGAAAATAGGTATCACTCACATTAAAACGTCCGAATTTCGACGAATTTAAGGATATTCCATGAGTGTAAAGTGAGTTATCCTCACATTTTGTGAATTTCATCTCTAGGCGGATTGCACAGTCAGGTTTTGGCGGTTTACCGTAGGAGCAGAGGATCGGAAACCAGTCGGAGATGGCCTCGCCGGAGAGGATTCTCTCGGCGGAGACGGTGGCGACGCCGACGAGGTCGGCGCCGAAGACGTCGTTATCTTTGACGTGAAACTCGACACGTGCGACGGGATGAGCGAGAGGGATTTTGAAACGTTCGTTCCAGATTGGATGCTGTGAGTTTGAGATGACACGTCTCCGAGCCACGGTGGCCTTCGCGAGGCAGACTTTCACGTAGGGATCGCTGGTGATGATTTTTGTGTGGTTGTGGATTCTCCGGTTGACGGAGATCGGAGATGTGCAGGAATTGAAGAGAGAGAAACATTGCCTCATGCGTTCTGATAGTAAGTCCATGTTTGGCAATGAACGTGCTTCTATGATTTTTAAATCCAGGTCGCCGTGAAGGTAAACCATGTTTTCTGATTTTTCTCCCATTTCAACGGCGGCCGGCGATTTTACCGATGGGATATTTTAATTTCCCGACGACGGCAAAACCGAAGGCCGTAATATATAGATATGTGTGTTTATGTGTCTGTATTTATATATACAGAAATTCTTGATTCTGTTTTGTTTTGTTTGTTTTGACTTTTGCATGAACACGTGTTCTGGTTAAAACGTGAAACTAAGTTAACTAACTGTTTTGAAGTGAGGTTTTGGTGGTGGTGATTTGGGGCTTATTAATTAAGGAGTGTTAATGATGTGTTATTGAGCTTGGGTTGGTAATGGGCAATTAATAAATCTTGTGAAGTGTTAAAAAGAGAGGTTGATGGGAAAGTGATATGGGAGAATGGAGGGAGAGAAAGTTGGCGAGAATCTTCTCGTTCACGTGGTTACTTGATGAACCCATTTCGTACACCCACGTTCACGTTCATGTTTAGCCCGCGAACTTTTCTTTCCTTTGACATAACGGTTATGGCGGCAAACTGATCAAATGATTTCAACGATGTTAATTAGACAAAAATAAAATTTGCTAAGCGTTTACTTTATGAGATAGGTATTTAGTTAAATTATATTGATGATGTTGGTTAAATTATATTCAATGTAACTTTTGAAATGCATTTGAATCATTTTTTAGTTGTTCCATTATGTTTTTGATTGAATATTGTTGCAGGTTTCTGATAACAAAATGATGTTGAAGGGGTACAAGTAAAAATAATTTTAGGCAAAGAAATAAAAGTAATAATTTTTAAAAAAAACTAATTCAAATCATTTTGGATCATCAAGATTTGAATTTCGGTGGTCTATATGTAATATTTTTAAATTGGGATTTTAAAATTAATATGTTTTTTTTGACAAAATAAGACATCAATTCATTCTAAATTTTGTAATTGGAAAAATAATTGTTTTTAAAATTAGAATTGAAAAATTCTAAATCTAGACCACTAAGATCTAAAGTGCCCGACCTGCAGAGCTGAACCCAAAAATACATAAAAAAAAAGCAAGCTAGATTGTAAAAAATTCAGTCCGAATTAAAATGGGTTAAAAGCGGGCTAACCTACTTTTAAAGTGGGTCGGGTCGGGTTGACCTGAAATATCAACTTTACATGTAAAGCTTATATTTATGTCGGGTTCAATCCGAAAAAACATAGAAGAAAATAAGTTGGGTTGAAAAATATTAAGCCCGGACTAAAATGGGCTAAAAGCGGGCTAACTTGAATTAAAAATGAGTTGGGTCAGGTTGACCCATCAAATCCTGTTAACCCGAACTGATTTTTTCTAGATAGAGTATCTGGTTTCCCTACTAATGAAAAATATGAATAAAAAGAGCTAGTCATAGTCATACTAGAGCTTTTGATCTCACTAGTACAATGTACAATCTAGATTTGATTTGGATTAATTGTCTATTTTTTATAGATACACAATAATCTTGACCACCCAAATGAGATTTAAAAGTTTAGATATGACTAGTTCACCCACACATATTTTTTATAAGAAGGAAAACTGGATCCAATTTGCTTATAAGTGACACAAATGTAGCCAAAAAAATGGGGAAATGAGGTAATAAAGGCTTTAACCCTTTCCAGTTTCCATATAATTAAACACAGTGATAGCAAGCGAATGAAGGGATGTTACAAGCATGGGGCTTCAGATCGTTCCTGAGTCGTACAAGACATCGAAAACGCTAATGACCACAAAAAACAATAATTATGTTCGTATTTTTATCCATATGAACCCCAATTAGGCTGAGATTATCCAGTATCCTGAAGATTATGCGACAGCACATGAACCTATACATTATCAAGGCTACATTATCAAGGCGTAGACTTCAACAGCTAGTTTCTTTGTCAAACACAGTTGAGGAGATGTTGGGACAAATGATAGCCACTACATCTGCAATCACATGAACCACCTCACAGCCTAGGCAATGAAGAAGCCAGGTAGGGTGTCTTCCAAATTGAGAGAATAATACTCCTACGACTAATAATCTTTACAATTATGGCTCCAGGCAATTTCCGTTCATGTCGCTTGAAATGGGGGGAGCCCTCCATATGAAAGTGCTTTGAATAAAAGCAATCATCTGCAAACAAAAACATAAAATTCATTTATTAAGAAAGAAATCAGAGACAAGGAAGTAAGGCTAACGATCGGCCAAAATAAGGAATAGAAAATCATGTGACCATAATTCAAAGTTTATTCGGATAATTGCACTTAGTCTCAAATAAGAGAATTAATTTTAAATAGGTCCCAAGGAGTTGTTACCACTATTGCAGTTATTAACAGTAGTCATTATCAACTCAACTCTTTGAAATTAAGTCTCTTATTTCAGACCTAGATATTATTATCACAAGTTTAATTAATGTGGAGCCTAACTTTTTTCCAAAGATGACTATTTCTTGTAAAAGTCATAGATGGAGGCCAGTTAAGATAGATTTGACCAATGCACTCCTTCCTCTTAAATATGAACGAAATGAAAATATGGGTCCTATTTAGTATTTAGTGTTGAACCAAAATTTCATATGGATGAGGCTGATTTAAATTTTAAATAACTTTTGTTTAGAAAGATGAAATTAGCTTTCTCATTAAATGGCTGTAATAAAGTGAACTTTATTTTTAATTTTGAATCCATTAAAATATAAATTTATTAAAAACATTAAAATAAATACAAATAAATCAGGACGATTAAAATAATTTAAATTGTATAGATTAAGATGAAAACCATGTTCTTATTCATCTTTATGATAAACATTCAATATGAATCCATCAAAATATTTCTAAAGGAGGAGATTCAGCCCATATTCTCGGTAATAGGCCTAAAAATAGAAAATCCTATATTCTCGCCATCAGCCCATGATCGATCAACCATGATACATAAATCATAAATGTTGTCCCCCCCAATACATGAAAAAAGAATATCAAGTATTTCATGTAGAGCAATAGCCTTACCGATGCAAATCCAATGCACATTATACTGAAACCAGGAAAGTTGAAAGGTGCCCTTTCAGACAGGAACAGAGCTGCAAAATGAGGAGGAATTACTCTATTAATATACTATTTCAACGGCAATTGAATCCCATTAGAACACAATGAAGACATTTCACTAGCCTGTTAAAGGAGAGAAAGCCAAAGGAGAAACAACATGCGCAAATGAACACACGCCTGAAACACAACCTTGGGCCTTTCCCTGAAGAAAACCAAGTAGATCAGAGTGGCGAAAAACAAACAAAATAAATGCCAAGCTAACTACTGCAAACACAGAAATTATTTAAAACATGCGCTAAAAAGCAAAAGTCCATTTATTCATCTTAATTAAAAAGAGCTCATGGTTTGTTAGTTTAATGGACCAACCTGCTCACAGGGACGAACATGTTTAGATACAAGGCTGCGCATCTACAAATTGCAACATGGATGAGACAAATTCAACTTTTGAACAAATAGTTTGTTCAGAGAAAAAAAATAATTATTCAATGAAAGGATAATATAAAAATTATAAATCGAGTCACAAACTTACACAAGGATGTGCAAAAACAATCAACACAGAGAACATTGCTGCAACATAAGGAACCTATTGGTATTTAAAATGTTAGCCGCTGCACGAAATTAAGGAAAAAATTGTTTTTGACAATGACTGCAAAAATACATACCCAGGAAGCCCATGCAATGCTGTAAACGAACATCTGCATCACAGTCCACATATTATTAATGGATCACCTGACAAATATGTTGATTTCATATGATTGAACAGAATATTTGTTTGGCAAAAAAATGCTCACGTGTAGAAAGCTGAAAAAAAGTCCTATTGAAAGCAGCCTTGCCTCTCCCAAAGTTGGAACTAGAATGGGCATAAGAAGAAGCTGTGGCAATGTTCATTATTTAGTTTCACAGCAAAATCGTCAAGGACACCGCAAGAAATATAAGTAAATGGTTAAAGATGGCTCAAAAAAGAACCTGTGAGACAGTCCCAGCAATTCCGCCAATGACCATTAAATCAGCAAACTCATTCTTGTCAAAATGAAACCGAGCCTTCAAGTAATACTGCACAAAAGAAAAAAGAAAATTATCCCCACTAATCTTTTTTTAGCCAACTTAAAAGAACAAGAAGAAAGAAAATCAGAAAGTACCATCAACGAACCATGAAGGCCAACGTCAGCAAGGTTTGTGAAAAATGCCACAATAGCTGCTTGCGTAACAATCAAGCTGTAATTCATTCAGAATTGTAAACTTATCATACACGGTACAAAGATTCCCGTTTCTTACTCAATAACATGCATGCAAGTGATACAATTGACTTTCCTTTTCAGAAGTTAAGGAAATTAAATGAGCTATTTAATTTTATCTTGTGTTTTACTCACTTCAGTCTTAAATATAAGATCTCTTACACTTTTTTTGGGGAGTTAAGGAACTAAAATAGATCACTGAATCATACATATGTCACGTGTAATTAGATTATATCTTAGTTTATAGGCAAAATAAACTAGTTTTATGGAAAAAAATATAATTTTAAACAAATTAAAGTGATTAATTTTGCATTTTAATTTCTCCAAAAAATTCGAAGTGGTCTTATAATTAGAACAAGGGACTTTTAAATTATATGTTATCTTATAAGTCTAAAAGACAAGTTAAGATAAAATATTCAGAAAAAATAAATTTATGACTAACTTATTAAACTGTCATATGAATGTTTTTTAAAAAAGTCAACTTCATATGTAGGTAAAAACTGAAGGAACTGAGTTCAAAAGAATGAAACAAGAGCGCAAAAGGAAGGAAGAGATAGAGAAGAGAGTAAGGCAATGAAAATGGCACACCTACTACCCAACAATGAGGTTAAATCCTTGAGTGAAGGAAGAGTTTTAAAGGGATCGATTTTGACAGGCTTGAGCTTTGTTTGTGAAGTAAGTGGAGTAGAAATATTAAGATTGCGATCAATATTTGAATCTGGAAGAAACACTCTCAAGTACACCGCTCCAATCATGGCCACGAGAGTAGAAACCTTACATAGGAAAAAATAATATGAGTATGTTTAAAAATGAAAATTAGGATGGCACTAACATAGAGAGAAAAGCAATGATTAATGAATGACCTGAAAAGTGCGAGCAGTGGAAAGAAATCGAGCCGATAAAGTGCCACACACGAAGGCAGCTGAACCAACACCCGTAATAACTCCAAATGCAGAAGCTCGATGCCCTTCGCTCACATTATCCGCCTGAAATTCCACTATTCATTATTACAATTTACAAACAAATACAAAATCTCTTACAATTACAAAATCTTTACACACAAGTAAACATGGAATGTAAAGTTAGTTGAGGAAGTTACTTTATGTATATTAATTTATGAATTAGTTTAAAGCAAAAGTTCATACAGAATAATTTATAAATAGTTTAAGTAGTCTTCCTGCAACTTAAAAAAAAAAACTCAACTACTACTCCATCAAGTTCTAAATATTAAATATCTTTGACTTGTTTGTGTAAGATAGAGAAGTTAATTAAACCATTAAATCATAACACATTGTCGTATGGAACTGGATTAAAGATTAGCTGATAAATAAAATGAATTAATGTTAAGGAAATTTATTTTAAATTTATCAATACAAAATTATTTTTTTAAAAATTTATTGACTTAAAATAACTAATTTTGTATCCTTAAATTTTTCAAAAAAAATAAATAAAATGATCATATATACCGGAGAGTATTTAGAAAAGAAGGGATAAGATTCAGTGAAGGATGAGAGTAGGCGAGTATACCACATAAGCTAAGGCGAGGCAAGGGACACTTCCTTCACAAATCATGGAAACGAGGGTCTTGAAGATGTAGTAAGCATAGACGAATTTCTTTGTCCTACTGTAAGCTAATATGCCTGAAAAGTACCAAAAATGATGAAGCATGTGCATGTGTTAGTTGGAGAGAATAGAGAAAGGAGATTGAAAGAAATGGTGTACCTAGAGGAATAATGGTGAGGGTCATGGGGATTGTGAGAATGGCCTTTCTGCCATATACATCAGAGAAATTACCCAACAGAGGCATCATCACGAGCGTTCCCAGTCCTATGAGCTGCTCCAATTGAATCACACAAATAAACAACATAAAAGTTGTACTACCTCCGGTCCTATAGGACCTAATTGACTTTTTTTTTTGAGAGATTAAGGTTGCGAAATAGGTTATTAAAAGATGACATATTTGATATTTTTTTTAGATTATCCATTAGTTTGGAGGTAAAATAAACTAGTTTAAAGGAAAAAAAATTACGTAAATCAATTTATAATTAACGTATTTTGCATTTTTAAAGATTTTCTTGAAAAAATCAATTAGGTCTTATATTTAGGACCGGAGGGAGTATTATGTATGGGAAATTCGATTAAAACCAGGGGGAATCATTGGAATTCATTCCAACGAATGGGCATGAGAAAGAACATGCATGTAGACTGTAGTGTGGGTTTAGCCAGAGAAAAAAACATTATAGTGAAACTCCATTCAAATTTTACTATACTTATTTAAAGAAAAAAAACAGAGAATAGGTTAGTTGGGTTTGAGATTCAAAGAAATCCCCACATGGGCAAGATTCCAAATATAAAAACCTGAATGAAAGTGGGAGAGTGCGTGTATGTTGTACTGGGCCGGACCTAGGATATTAATTTATTTCAAAGTCTATTGGGTTTAAAGCCCATTGGTTGTAAAAAGGCCAACATTAGTTGAACAAGGTGGGAAGGATTAGGAAGAAAGGTCTAAAGGCGAAAGAGAAAGGAAACGTGTAGGGAGTAGTGAGTGAGTGAGCCACCCTTTTTCTATTGTTAGTTGGCCGTTGAAGAAAATAGTGTAAAAAAAAAGAGGTCAAAACTAAAAATGAAATTGGACCGAAATTTCTTTGTTACAAGACAAATGACAAGGGACGTAATTCCTGCTTCGAATGGGATGGCCTGCCCTTTTCTTTTGAGAAACTTAAAACAAAGGATTTGTAGAAAATAACTAGATTGACAATTTAATTTCCCCAAGTGCAAAAATAAATTAACTTTCTAATATATAACGAATGTGCGATAATTTATTTATATATCTTATACAATAAATTATTATTTTCATTGTTTTTTTTTGTTGAACCAAAAACCATATTTTCATTTTCTTTGAAGAAAACCACTTCTAACTCGTGCAACCTTTTTCAAAACAAAGGGTTGGCTATTCTAATGATGACTTAAATAGTTATTACTAAATAGAAATTCAAATTCAAGAGCTACCACATCACTTTCATTATCTCTAAATGTCATCATCGTTACTAATTTTACTTAAAATCAATATATGTGTGTTATAGATAAAGATTTCTTTTAAGTTAAACAAAAAGTTAAGTTGCTGGGATGATTGTGAAAAAAAAAAATAAGTGTCATGTATGCTTAGTGTATGTGTCATTATTCTCTCTTTCGCTTGAAAGCCACTTTAGTTATACATGCTCCAACTAGCATTCATTACTTTGTTGTTGATCTGGAAATTAATTAAACGCGGGGTTCCATAGAAATACCTGTTAGCTAGTTGTTTGAACTATATCTCTTAGTTTCAAGCAAATTTTAGCAACAATACGCACGATTTTATAGGAAATATGCATCATGGATTAATGACAAATGTATTAAGGATATCCATGTGGTTTCATGATATATAGCTTATTATTAAGAAGAAAAGGTTGACAACATGCAAGAAGAAGAACAGAGTGTGATTAGGTAGAAGAAGAAACTGACCGCTTGCTGAAAACCAGTGAGGTAAATGGCGAGAGAGCACTCGTCTTGACCGGGGCAAAGGGCGGCCATGGTGACGTCAGTTATGGCCGGAATCACCATGAAAGACGAGAAGTTATGAAGAAACACCATCATCAACAAGTGACTCAACCCTCCTATTTTTAATCTCTCCATACCTATTATTATATGCTCTTACTTTACCTCACTACTCTCAGCTAGCTATAAGCTACTTCGGTGTTTCTCTCTATGTCCCTTAGCTTTACCAATATTATTATAGCAAGCTTACAATGAAAGCCATATCTATCTCTTTTAAATGTGATGTTATGTCCTCTGGCTTCACTTCAAGTATATATATAATTCACTTTACTTCAAAGCACCAATATGTTAATCATATGTGACGTGGGACTCTGACCTTTGGACTCCCTCTGCTCCAATTATATGTGACACCAAGCGTATTTTGTTGTGTTTCCATTGCTTTGCGTGATTTATTATTGCCCAATATTATTATCTCCCACTGCGTATATTAGTTAATTAATTATTAAATTCTAATTACACTATTACACAGGTGTTTCTTTTGTACACAGCACGCCTCCCAATCATCACTGACCGTCTGATTACTTGGCGCCAAGTAGTGGCCCCACTATACACTCAAATGATCAAGCGGTTCTGTGTTTTCATTTTCAATTATGAGAGGGGAATTAGAATTGAAAGGAGTGTGGTGTTGTTGATTGAGGGGAATGGAGTAAAAGGGGGGAATTAGAAAAATGACAAATAAGCAAAAGGAAAGGGATGGATGCGTGGCGTTTAAGTATGCGGGAGGAAATGAGGAGTATGAAGGTACTCTTGAGGGGAGATGCGTGTAAGTTAAACGTAGGAAGCTAGTTAACCATGCATAAGCCAACTTTTGCATCTTCCTCCTTCTCCACGTACTGGCCCTACCCCTGCCCTTTTCTCTTATTCCCTTCGTCATTTGTGTATTTGTGTGTAGATTGTGCCATTGAAATTATCTTATACGGTGCCTCGGTTATATAGTACTCCAAAATCAATTTTAATATTATAATTGGAGTTGAAAAAAACACACTTTTGGGGTATTTTGATCATATTCATCACGTCAACTCAATAGGATCTTGAAATTTTAACCATCTAGTTTACTTTTTCTCCACTGATGATAATCCAGCTTTCTCACACCCCTTGCCTATTTATTCACTCACTCTTCTCAATAAATAAAGATATTCTGGGAAAATAAAACATATTTTTTACATGTATGTTTGTAATCCTCAATCAGGTCCAACCAGTTTATTAATATAATTCAGTAGTTATTTGTAGCTTAAATTATATGTAAGATTTGACTGTAGAGAGTGTGTGCCTGAAAATATTATTATATAGACTAAAGTATTTTTGGTCTTTTAACTTTCATCAAAGTTATATTTTAATTCCTTAACTTTGTAAAATGTACATTTTACTCCTTTTAAACTAACACTGTTAACTTATCTAACAGAAAATACTTACTTATCAACATTAAAATGATTGATGAAGATCAGAATTTTATTTATTTTCTTATTTTTAATATTTTACAACTTAATAGTAGTAAGTCAACATATTGATGTTTTCCTTACACTATCTTAAATTTATACTGCCAACATTTTCTGTTAAGGAATTTAACAGTGTTAATTCAAAATGGCCAAAAACGCACTTTTAAAAGTTCAAGGACTAGAACCTGATTTTGTCAAATGTGAAAGGAATAAAAACATGATTTTATATATGCTTAGAAAAATAGATAGAAAATTATTGTAATTGATACCATCTTCCACTAAGACATAGTCATGATCTTACTTTATGCAAAATATGGGCATAAGGTCATTATTAATGAAAAAGTTTATTTCTAAGATGAATCGTGAGATGGAGGAAGAATGGGGAGCATGTAAGATCACATTGAAGGGAAATTTGTACTAAAAATAAACTTGGACAATCCCTTTTTCTCCTTCTTCAGTATCTCAGAGCATTCTATCTTTTAGGTACATTAACGACCCAGACTAATTTAAGTCACTGGTTATAGGCACCCCGATGGGAAAATAGTTGACCATTAATTTTTCACACATGTTGAACTAACAGAAATCTTGTAAACGCAAGAGAATGCATAAGAGGGGGGTGAATTGTGCTTATCCTTTTTTTTTGCCAATGAATTGTGCTTATCCAAAAACTTAAACAAGTAAAGATTTAACACACAAGATTTTATACTGGTTCGGCCAACCACTTGCCTACGTCCAGTTCTCCAACTCCTCGTTGGGTTCCACTAATATCAGGTTTTACAAACAGGTTCACCTGAGAACCTTTACAGAGATGAAGATACACTCTCTAACACTCCCCCTTAGTACTTGTAAGGAACTAACCATGTTCTAAGCCCCAAACTCTAGAACAACCTCAAAACAGAAGAGGATTTAAATCAGAATAAATGTTCACTATGATGAACTGATTTTGATAATAAACACTTAAGCTTGAGTGATCGCACAAGTGACTTGAATGCTCTTTAAGATTTTCAACAGAGAGTAGGTGCTTAGTTGGTTTAGAGCAATAAATTCTTCGGCCTATTTATAGTCTTCATGGGAGGATATAGCCGTTAGAAGCATGTATGTTGAAGAAGACTTGTATCCATTGAGCACAATTAATGCAATGTACTAAGACTTTCCCATGTTGCTTGAAGAAGATGATGAACATTAAATGCAGCTTCAAGCTTTATCAGTAGACTTTACCTATTTTTGGGAGAGAAGTTGCCTTGAGTGCATATATGCCGGAAGAATGTGTCTAACGTCTTCTGAAAAGGCATTCTGAGCATGAAAGTGTACTTTTGTACTTGATTTGCTTTCTGGTCATAACTTCGATCAGAGAGTGATTACTCCTCTTCGATTGCTTGCTGCATGCACACTTAGAGCACAAGTTAAGAGCAAAACAATATCAATTAATCGATGCTTCAATTACTACCAACTTTGCTTATTGATTCGATTACTCCATGTGATCGAAGGTGTTCTTTTCACTTCTTAAATCAGTTTGACTTGGACTACTTTGATTAATGATAGAAGTTGTTTTGATCGATACTTCGATCACTGTCTCAACTTAGAAAATATTTATTCTTGACTATTGATCGCTTCTTCTAAAGGTGAACGTTATGTCTAAGAGTCTAGTGATTGATTTGCCACTTGTGAAATAGTGTCTAAATTATCGCCAATCGTTTTGTCATGTAATTGCTTATCCAAAAAGAACTTAGCTGATGATCATTCTATCTTATCATAATGATTGCATTGTCCTAGTTCAGTGATCGCATTGTCTTAGTTCTATATTAGTTCAGTGATTGCATTATCTTAATTCTATATCAGTTCAGTGATCGCATTGTCTTAGTCTATATCAGTTATCATCAAAACTTAAGATTCTAACATATATAAGGGAGACCCATCTAATACATCAAGCATACATGCCTACTCTTCATATATGCCCTTATATCACATGCCACAAATGTTGAGTTCAAGAGATCATTGATACAGTTTTCAAAATATTTTCGTTGAAAGGTGAAAGTGCGGGGATATGAAATAAATGTATAGTCTTTTCGTTAATATAGGGTAGGGAGGTAAGCTTGTTTATAATACAAGACATTTCCCTTATGACTCTCCGTAATTAAAAACAAGGAATAGATCAAGTGTATGGAAATAAAGATATATGATTAAAGTTGTTTGATAATAATACGTAATTTTATTTAACTTAAATTAAAATATTAATCTAACTAAATTAGATAAATATTTCATATATTTAGGAACAAAGAGATTATTTTGTTTGGTAATATTCCATGACATTATTTGATTATATATTAGAATGGAAATTAAAAAAACTAGGGACAAAAATGCTAATTTTCCAATATTATATCTTAGTGATTATACTTTAATTGTTGGTGTTCATTTTTCAAATGCTTAACTTAAGAATATTTATTAGCAATAATATTCCCAACTCCATTTAGATCACTTTAATAGCCGCTAAAGCCCGCTATACTATTCCATTTCATTGCTCGGTATTTTGATTAAATTATTGATAAGATGGTCTTCATATAAATGAGGGTATAATTATAGCTCGCATATACCATAAAAGTCGGATATTTATTTGATGTATCCTCATCTATCAAACAACTCGTTAATAGATTGCATACTATCACTTTCTTTAAAGCATTTCCAAAACCAGTACCAGCTTTTAAAGCATCTTAAAAATATCTCTAAACCACCCGAAGATCATTTTTGTTTATTATATACTTATAATCAAATGAAATAATTTGTAAACTTTTGAAATCGTCAACACATAATTAAGGAACCAACTTGCACCATCATCATGACCGGCAGAACCCACCACACAACATAAATAATGATTTAACAAATGAAGACAAACCATAGGATAAACTAACACAATACAATGTGTATGTGTGTGTGCGTACAAATTGAAATTATGGGAGAATTAAGATTAGTGGAAGCGAGGATTTGATCGAAGAGGTGGAGGAGGAGGCACATTTCGTTTCTTCCACAGATTAATTTCAGGCTTTGGTTTCAAAACAATAATAGGCTCAGAGAATGACATAATGTTCTCATCATCATCATCATCGGGCCCCACCAAATGAGCCTTCTTCCAATCAAAATCAGCCAAAGCGCCACGTCGACTTTCAAACCGTTTCATCTGTCTCAGCTCCGGCGCCGCCACGGCTTCTCCGCCATGAGCCGCCGTAGAACGATGAGATGGCTCCCTCCCTCTGCGCCGGAATATTCTTTGAAACGTTGACGTTTGCTTCTTATTCTTCCTAACCTCTGATACATTATTTCTAAGAAGTGGCCTCGTGGGGAGTGTTGTAGTGATACGTTTGGATTTGACTTTCTTAATTATGAGTTGTTGATGCTTCTTTTTATTTTGCTTGATCTGTCCGATGCAAGAGACAGTTGGTGAAGTGGGTTCAAGAGATTTAGTGCTTCCATTAAGCTTTGATCTTCTTCTTCTTCTTGCTTCTTCTGGAATCATCATTATTGATGATGATCCCTTGGGACCATCATGATGATGTTTATGATATTTGTGGACAGCTTGGTTTTGGTGATTATTCTGAAATGTCAGTACTCTTGTTACTTCTTTCGGCACTAGTAGTATCTTCCATATCTTCTTCTTTAGCTCTTCTTGTTTTGCCATATACTAATTTCTTAATTTGTTTCTCACTTGGAATTGGTTCCTTATTTGTTGGGATTGTCTTGACATATATATATGGAACAATTTACAACATCGAAAGAACCATTATATTGATCAAGTTCTTTCTTGTTTTTTTAATTATCGTTTGAATTTGTCATGGATGATTTGACACGGAGGAGTTTTGGTCAGATATAAAGTAGATGTACTTGTAGGACTGGTGTAAACCGGAAAAACGTCTTTATTAGACCAATTAAATAGCTCTATAAATGACTGAAACTGGCATAGAACGGATATTATACACAGCATAGTTTTTTTTAAATAGTATTTTTTACATTTTCTTTTGACCAGCTAAATAAATTTTGAGATAATTCCACCTGGATCATAAATAAAAGACTTAATTTAAAGAGGTCATGAGGAGTAGTTACAACTTTTTGATGAAGTCTATTGCAATTATTAATAGTATTTTTTTTTGTCAAACATTAATAATATTATTCATTAACAATTTCTTAGGACCTCTTTGAACTTGTTTTTCATTTAGGACCAATGTGCAATCATCTCATAAATTTTTAATTCAATATATATGGCCAAAATAAGTGAACACACATGAAAGCATGTAAAATATAAATTTCCAAAGCCAAAATAATAGATGTAAAAATATGACAAATAAAACTAGATGGGTTTAATAGTACTACTATCTACACTTATAATTAACATATACTAAATTATGGTTTAAATAGTACACTCCCATGTAAAATTTAATGACATGTCATATAAAATACTCCCTCCGGTCCCTAATGTAAGAGCCCAAAATTTGAATGGTTTTGGTCCCTAATGTAAGAGCTCACCCCATATTCTCTCCTCATTTAATGCATTTTATTCTACTTTATCCCTAACTCTCTTTCATATTTATTAATGTTTATGTATTTCTCTCTCTTAAAAGTACCATAATAAATATGAGCAATTTTGAAAAAGAAGCATTAACTCTAGACACTCAACTAACATTCACATGTTTTCTTAAGAAGCGTTTTTTTGACGGCTAGCTCTTACATTAGGGGCCGGAGGGAGTAATATAACCAAATAAAGCCTTTTTCTCTATAATATCAGGGAAGCATATGAAATTAATTAAACCATTTCTCGCTTTTATACAAATAAATATAACATGTACATTTCCCAGATCAAAAACCTATTTACTACTATTACTATATATTGATATATTCACATCACACGAACGGTTCAGCTCAAATAAAAAAATATCACGTGAATAATTGAACACGCCAACCATTAATTCAATCCTCTCAAGTGACTTTTTCATCATATATATATATATATATATATATATATATATATATATATATATATATATATATATATATATATATATATATATATATATGCATTAATTCAATCCGCTCAAACGACTTTTTCTATCAGCTCAAATTAATGTCACTTCTCATACTATACATAAGTATATAACAAAACCAATGTCTCTTCTAATCTCATGGTGGATTGCCCACTTGCTCTTCGTTTCTTTTATGACTTGAAAGTTGAAAGTGATTACCCACCAAATCAAGGCCAAACTATTTATATACTCCATATGGTCATAAATTTAAGCCACAACTTACTCTTTTTATATTGTTATATATGTATTAGCTTATAAGACAAATAAAGTAATTTAGAGAAAATTTTTAAAAATTACTCCATTCGATCCTTAACATAAGAATTCACTTTATTTAATGTGTTTTCTCTTACTTTACCTTTAACACTCTTTCATATTCATTAATGTTTTTATCTCTCTTAATTGTATTCATAATAAATAGTATCGGTAAAATTGAAAAAAAAATAACTTCAGAAATCCAATTAACTTTTATATATTTACTTAAGAAGCGTGTTTTGGATATTGAACTCTTAGAGTATATTATAAATCCGATGGAATAATTTATAATTTATTTATTTATCTTCAATAGAATTTTTTTTTAAAAAAAGGCAATTGAATCTAATGTTTAGAAATTGAGGGAGTATTTTAAGTGGCACCAACATGAGGATTGAATGGGTGGGAATAGGGCGCATTCAAGAGACTTTTAGACCCTTTTTTTTACCAATAAGAGACTTTATGCCTGAAACTTGGGAGTTTTACATTATTGAGGGTGTATGCCTTTGCCACAATCAAATTTATAAAGTACTACTCTTAGAACTAATTAAATAAATAGTATTGGTTATCATTTATTTTTATGCTTGAATATTATATTTTACGGCTCCAAAGTCTAAACTTAAAAATTATGTTAACTAAAGACCATGTCCAATTATTATCTAATTATTATTCTCAACCATTGAAGTTTTAAGAAATTGACATATTCAAATACGGAATAGCTCAAAGATGTGCACAAGTTTACTAATATTTTTTGACAAACATAGGCCAACACTAAAAAGTACATTGTTGAACTCAATCCTTCAGTCCAAAAAAAAAAAGAACTCAATCCTTGGTTTAAATGGAAAATATCATGCAAGAAAGCATAGAGAAAAAAATGGTCAAAGAGTAAAATTACATAACAAAATTTTTTACGCACTATAGTTAAAACTTAAAACATGTTCTAAGAATAAAATTGTACTAAAATTAACCTTAAAAATTAAAATAGGGTAAAGGTGTAAAAATGGGTCCAAACAATTACGCCAGGAGCACATAGGGGTAAGAAGTATTTTCGGGTTCAATTCTGGGTCTGAAGAATAAATATTGGTGCAATATAGGGTACGCCGTTAATGTTGACCGACGTTGACCGTTAAACGCTGAAGTGGCGAGGGAAATAAGATTTTATGCTGACGTGTCATGCTTATGTGGCAATATTTTCTGAGTGTGTGGGGCCCACATAATTTAAATTTTTTATTAATTTAAATTATGTGGGCCCCACACACTCAGAAAAATATTGCCACATAAGCATGTCACGTCAGCAAAAAATCTTATTTCCCCTGCCACGTCAGCGTTTAACTGTCAACGTCGGTCAACATTAACGGCGTACCTTATATTGCACCCATATTTATTCTTCAGACCCAGAATTGAACCCGAAAATACTTCTTTCCCCCTATGTGCTCCTGGCGTAATTGTTTGAACCCATTTTTTTGCACCTTTACCCATTAAAATACATAGTTTTAGGAAAAACAAGTATTTCACTTCACCGAAGGTAGAGTTTTTGCTTCTGCCTCTGGTTCTGTTTTGGACATCTTCAGAGACGGTGGTGAATTGAATTCGTTGGCTCTGACTCTTCAGGAGTAAGTTTCTCTCTACTACTATTCAATAATTTGAAAAGTTGCGTTTCTTGTTTTATCTGTAGTCTCATTTTCAATGCTGTGAAGCATTTGCTTGTTGGATTGTTGAAAGCACACCATGTGTTTGTGAAAATTCCCAAATGATGCCCACTTCAGCTCTTTTTTGTATTGTGAGAGCAAATATTGGATTCATTTAAGTCTGCATTTTTTTACTAGTCTCTTTCTTAAATCCATGCTTGTTGGATTGAGCTTAAAGTATGTACTATGTAGTTCCTTGTTTGGTGTTATCCATTTTGCTTGATGTTACAGCTGTTTATGATATAGGAGTAGTTTTTTGTTTGGTCTATGAAGTCACGTTTTTCAATCTTGGGAAATATGTTTAGGTGAATATTCCATAGCTCTCCCCATGGATCTGCAGGACTTTCTTCTTCGAGCTCGAGTCTTGAAACTTTACAGGCAAGCTTTGAGAATTGCTCGGCGAGCCCCCTCTCCTGCTAGAGGTGTGTGATGTTTGAGTATTACTTTTGTTTGAATAGTATTGTTTTGAGTTTGTAGTGGAAGTTTAACTTGTTGGCTTGTACATTGGGTGCTTTTTCTGGGACTGTTTATGGTTTTGTTTGCATCTTGTACAATTAATTGAGACGTTTGAATAATTATTTTACCAGTTCACTTCACATTTTTCATAGTAATGCAAATGGTGCTGCTTTCAATTCATAGCCAAGCGCAGTCTAAGGGCCCGTTTGGAAGCAGGAAAGTTTTGCTCTGAATCTGAAAGTAGTGAAATGATTTCAGTTTACCAAGAAAGCATTTCAGGGGCGGCTGTTTGGTTGGCTAATGGAAGAATATGAAAGTGAAGCACATAAATGACAGTAATGCCCATTCCTATTGTAACATTCCCAAAAAGCCCCTTATTGAAAAAAGAAACCCCAAGTGCAACACATATCTTTTGCTACGAAAGTTGTCTCCGGCAAAGGAGGTGGCGTAGTGAGGAACAAGGCGGCCAACTGGAGAATGAAAATAGAAACTTGGAGACCAAATTCTGGAAGACGAAGTTGGGGAGGTTTACAGGTTTGGGGTTCATTTGTGGAAGAAATTTGGGTGTTGGGTTGAAACTCTAGAAACTCTAAAGGAGAGATTTTTATTGGGTGTTCTCAGATCTTCTCAGATTGTTCTTGCCCAAACAATTTTCTAGCAATGGCGGTGGTGATATGTAGTTGTTGGATGTAATTTATGTCAAATGGAGTTTACGTGGAACGACCTCCATTTTTTCCCATAGCTGTCATGGTAAAATCGATTTTGTCAGCTTAAAATCGATTTTGCCATCTTAAAATCGAGTTTGCCATTGGAAAATCGAGTTTAGCATCAACAATGACAGCTACAAATAAAGTGTACTCATGTTTAACCTTTTCAACTCACGTCATCCCCAAACCTTTTCCAACATTTTCCCAACATTTAGCGATAGTGGTGGTGATATGGAGTTGTTGGATGTAATTTATGTCAAATGGAGTTTACCTGGAACGACCTCCATCTTTTCCCATAGTTGTCATGGTAAAATCGATTTTATCGGCTTAAAATCGATTTTGCCATCTTAAAATCGAGTTTGCCATTGTAAAATCGAGTTTAGCATCAACAATGACAGTTACAAATAAAGTGTACTCATGTTTAACCTTTTCAACTCACGTCATCCCCAAACCTTTTCCAACATTTTTCCAACATCTAGCGATAGTGGTGGTGATATGGAGTTGTTGGATGTAATTTATGTCAAATGGAGTTTACCTGGAACAATCTCCATCTTTCCCATAACAGTTATAGTAAAATCGATTTTGTCAGCTTAAAATCGATTTTGCCATCTTAAAATCGAGTTTGCCATTGTAAAATCGAGTTTAGCATCAACAATGACAACTACAAATAAAGTGTACTCATGTTTAACCTTTTCAACTCACGTCATCCCCAAACCTTTTCCAACATTTTTCCAACATCTAGCGATAGTGGTGGTGATATGGAGTTGTTGGATGTAATTTATGTCAAATAGAGTTTACCTGGAACAACCTCCATCTTTCCCATAACAGTCATGGTAAAATCGATTTTGTCAGCTTAAAATCGATTTTGCGATCTTAAAATCGAGTTTGCCATTGTAAAATCGAGTTTAGCATCAACAATGACAGCTACAAATAAAGTGTACATATGTTTAACCTTTTCAACTCACGTCATCCCCAAACTTTTTCCAACATTATTGCAGTTAAAAAGAAGGACCTGGGCAAGAACTTCACACAAGACCCATGTAGATTTTAACTATATATGTATAGTTTGGAAAGCAATTATTGTTAACCCAACAACTTTTAAAGTGAAAACTCATTCATTTAATCAAAACTCACACATCACAAGCACTCAACACTTTAAATTGAACACAAAAACAGGGTCACAAATGTAGGAGAGGAATGCAATCATGTTTGAGCATCACCATCAATACCCAGAGAAACAAAAAAGACTCCACCAATATGCAACTACGTTGACCACTTTTACTTTCGTCTTCTTACTCGGTACACTGTGCAGCTCACAAATATGCCATCAACCCCACTCACACCTTCGCCAATGATAACCCAAAGCTTCTCACTCGTTTTTTGCTTGCCCGTATATGATCCCAAGCTCCCAGTTGTGTTTTTGATGTAATCCTTGAGCTTAATTGAAGGACAATTTGGTACTTAGGACATGGGCCCATACTCAATTTTGGTGGGAAGCCAAATTTGTATTTCTATTTTTAATTTTGGAGGGAAACTGAAAATAGAAACTTTCTAATTCAGAGCAAAGGTTTCTGGCTTCCAAACGGCGTGTGAATGTGAATTACTTTCACTTTCAGATTCTGAGTCTTAGTTTCCTGCTTCCAAACGGGCCCTAAGTTTTTTAAATAGGATGAATCGTCAGAACTCATGCCTTGAGTCTAAGTTATTTGATTCTCTATTTCAGATAATTTGTGAAATGTATCTTGACAGTATTAAGAACCTTATGAAGAGAATTTGATCGTGCAATCTTGACAGAGTATTAAGAACCTTAAGTTACATGTGTTCTTTTCTTTAACGGATGCAATGGACTGTGCAGCTGAATTAAGCAAGACCATTAGACAAGAGATGGAAAATAACAGAAACTGCAATGACAAGCAGAGGATCCGTTATTTGGTTAGTGATGGACTGGAAAGATTGAAACGACTGGATGAAATGCTTGACATGCAAGGTCGCTGATGGACTGGTATGTAAGAACAAATCTCTAAATTTGAGCCATCTTCAAAGTTCATTTAACATGCACTGCATTTCAAGGTCATAAGGGAACAAAAATAAAGGAAAAAGAAAACGAGCTGAATATTGATTTATTGCATTTGCATCCATGACAAATGACAATTACTATTTCTATTTGTACTTTGTGCCACTCGCAGTTTATAGCCTGTTATCTTAATGCTTGTTGCCCCAATGATGCAGGGACTTGACTCCACTTGACTTGAAAAATTTAACCAACAAAGGTTACGGAATTCTAGAAGAGATGAGTGGACAACTCAGGTTGCAAGCAATTCTTTTGGATATGTTTTGATGATCAATAATGTGACTAGTTTCATGTTTCCCACCATTTTTTGTATGTCCCGACCAAAGTGGTCCCTGAGCTACTTGTTTTGCTATTCTCTGTGAGCTCCATGTAGATGTAAAAGCGGTTTCCTATCTTTGGAAGATACACAAATCTTTAGCAAGTCTAGGAGACTGTGACCATCGCTTGTATTGGAAATGTGCTATGTATAATTGTTAAATTCTTCCATTTAAATGTTCACTTCATTACCCTACTATCAACTATTGGTAACAACTGCAGGTTACTAGTGAACATTAAATTGCTTCAACAATTCTATTCTAATTATATTTATTGCACAATTTAGATTATCGATCCATGTTACTTTTGAAAAGTTTCAAAATTTTAACATTTTTTTGTGTGTATGCATATTCAATTTCATAACTTTAATCATGGACTTCTTACATATAAAATATCAATCTGAAAATCCAAGCAAGCGTTTAAACTACTTCCATAATCATCTTAATTGATTATAGTCCATGTTCTGCAAAGCAATTTGTCATTGTCTGTCTCTCAATAAAAAATTAAAAACTAACAAAAAAAATCCCTCGTTATACAGTGATCTTCGATATACAAGATTTAACTGGAATAGTGGGATTTGATTCTCAATAAAAACTAACAAAGCAATTTGTCATTGTCTGTCTCTCAATAAAAAGTAACAAAAACTTTTATATGAAGAGAACACATCTAAGAAGCAAGTATATCAAATCGTTCTGACAAAATTTGTAAGATGAGGTCTTGCAAAGAATAAAAGTACTTCTTTCTATATGGAGCGTGAGGCAAATCCCCTATCAACCATTCTATCCACCAACTCCTCATGCTTCTTCAATTGTCCTGCCTTCCTCAGCTCGTTCAGAACCATCTCATAAATCCCTTGACTGGGTTTTATGCCCTTCTCTTCAACCATCTCTCTCAGCAACTTATACGCATTGTTCCAATGTCCCATTCCACAATACATTGTAATCAACAAACTGTAAGTATTCACATTAGGCTCCACATCATTCTCTTCCATTTCCTTCTTCATTTTCAATACCATATCAGTAGACCTCGCTTGGGTGAACATGCCAATTAATATATTGTAGGTCAAAGTATTAGGCACACACTTGAGTTCCTTCATCTTAGCATACAACCTATGAGCTCCATTTACATCATTCAACTTAGCCACGCATCTGAATATAAGATTAAAAGTAGAAGCATTAGGAGCACACCCTTTCTTCACCATTGAATTCAAAACCTTCATAGCTTCCTCAAGATTATCATCTTTACAATGTGTCTCAATGACGAAATTATAGGTGATAATATCAGGATCACATCCAAATTTCTTCATCTGATTATAAACCTGCAATACCTTCTCAGTCCTTCCAGCTTTAACATGAACGCGCATGAGGTTATTGAAAGTAATAGAATTTGGTTCACAACCCGCATCAATCATCTCAGAGAAAACATCATGAGCACGAGTAATTTGCCCACACCGACATAATGAATCAATCACAATGCTATAAGTATAAACATTAGGCTTAATTCCAGCCATCTTCATCTCCCCGAACACACGCTCCGCCTCTGAAATCTTACCTGCTCTACACCAACCACGAACCAGATTGGTATACACAATCACATCAGGCTCAAATCTATGCTTCAAGCTATCAAAAAATGACTGAGCTTCACTTGCCCTTCTCTTCTTACACAAAATACTAATAACAATCGAGAAGGCAATCTTGTCAGGTGTAACTCCATAATCCTCCATGCGATTAAAAGTATGTACAGCCTCTGCAGCCAATCCAGCTCTCACATAACGGCGAACTAGCGAACAGAAGGGCTCAACGGTAATTTCAATGCCTCGGGATTTCATCAAATCGATGAGACTCCATGCAAGATCAAAGTGTCTGAGTTTTCCAGTAAGGTCAATCATCTCAATGTATGGTTCAGGTGATGTGGAGAAATTTTCTGAGGTGGTGGCCCAATTGAAGAAAGCAAGTGATTGAAGGAAAGGGATCCCGTGGCGGACTACGCCACATTTTTCAAGGACACGGAGGACAACAGTGGGGGAAGGAGGTTGGTGAGAGGAGATTTGAGAGAAGTTGAGGGAGAGATCAGGGATTGTGAAAAGAGGGGAAGGTGGGATGGTGTTAGGATTTGGGTTTTTGCGGTAATGGTCTTTGATTAAGGAATGGAATTTTTCAGCAATGAGGGTTTCTTCAGGGGATAATGGAGTGTTTTGAGGTGTTTCATCAATGTCTTGTTGAAGAGTAGTAAATTCTGAAACTATAGCTGAAGAGGAGGAGGAAGAAAAGTAGTATTTCGAGGTGCGAGTGAGAGAGTGGCATAAGCGTAATCTGGTATTGAGGAAAGCCATGGATGAAGGCAAGGAAGAAGAGTGTTTAGCTCAATTGCAAAGTTTTTTAGTCATCTCTCCTGCTTTCAAGTTATTGTGGGGCAAAGGAGCTGAAAAATCAAAATCAAAATCAAAATCAAAATCAAAATCAAAATCAAATCAAAACCCAATTATGCTATGTTAGGTCATGAATAGGAACATAACAGGCTTGTTCAACAATTGAAAATTATCATAGTCTTGTAGGAATTGTTTCTAAACTATGGGTCTCTAAAATTAACTAATTCATTCACATGTTTGTTTAGCTTATCTCCATAGAAATTAAAGGTCAATAACCAGAGAAGCAAACTCAGAAAGTCTAACTCACATGACTTACAACAACACTTGAGCCTTGGGATAATTCAATACAGCCCCTAGAAGAGAATCCATTATAACATACATGAAACAAGAAGATTCCACAAGTACTAACAAGGGGTTGTCTATAATATTCCTAATCATTTTTAAAATGCCATTCAACTTCCGGGGTTTCAGGGAATGAACAAGAAATAACAAGAGAGAGGAGAGTAACAATAAGGAAGACTTGAAATCTGACAAAGATCAAGTTTTTGTTAAACTTTAACACTAGCTAGCAGTGACTGAATCATTTCAAAATCCCCCGAAATACAGCACAAAAGGAAGAGAAGGAAACGCTTACTCAAATGAAGTATGTAGGGAATTACAAATGGAGACTCCTCTGCTTACAAAACGCGCACGCACGCAGTTGGAGAAGTAGAACTCATAACTTGAGTAGGCTTACTCCATGTCCCTACACATACATAACTTGGTCGGAAACATAGGTTAAGGTTATGACTTATTATGACTTTGGGCTTTTTGACCAATATACTAAAACTCTTCCAATATCTCTTTCATACTCAATTTTACCGTCTTTTTAGGGAAAATTGAAAAAAAAAAAAGACACTTGAATTTGAGTTGACCAAAATGGGTCTCCAATTCCAACTTGGACAAATGAGGATGGTCCCCAATTTGTCCTAAATGAAATTTGTGACTTTGTGACAAAAGTAGTGAATGACGATTTTAGAGTAGTTATCAGCGATACTTGAGTAGTTATTGAGAATGACAGTTAATAGCGGTACAAGGGTAGTTAACTGGGATACATGTATAGTTATCCGTTAAATACTCAAGTATCGCTGATAACTACTCTAGAATCGTCATTCACTATTTTTTTTTGTCACAAAGTTACAAATTTCATTTAGGACAAATTGAGACTTTCCTTATTTGTCCAAGTTGGAATTGATGACCCTGTCCAACTCAAATTCAAGTGTCATTTTTTTTTGTCATTTTCCAGTGTGGTCCATGCAATGTTTTTCTTATTCTCTCTAAGGTGTTCACGAATTTAAATGAATGGGATGTTTTTGGTATAAAATCTCTTTGCACCAAATCTATTCTATTTCCTGAGTGGCTTCTCAGTTTTTTCCTAATGCAATGGAGTTCTGGCAGCTTGCGTCTTCTTTGTTTTTATTCCTCAATCCTCGACAAGAATAAAGAAGCAGCTTCAAGGTGTAATAAGGATAGAATAGTATTTGTTTTTATGATTTTAGTCATAAGGTGATTTCTCATTTATATGATGTGGATGTTTTTGGTATAAAATCCATTGGTGCCAAATCTATATTCTCTTCCGTACTGGCTTTTAAGATTTTCCCATTAGCATTACTGCAAGTTGGGTTTTATATGATTTTCTTCCGAGACAGGAATAACAGAAGCATCTAAAAATGTAGTAAGGATTAAAAAAAATTTCGATTGATTTTAGATATTAGAAAAGACCTGAAATTCCAAATTAGCAGTATCATATTCGAATTCCTAGTGCCTTTATTCATTTTAGGCAATGATAACTGAAATGGAGCCAATCGTGAAACGGCAAGTCTAACACTAAATATGGTCGTCATAATAAGAAAGATGGCCTCTCAGCCAATTGCACGGAGCTGGTTCAAAATCTCATTGAAGTCTGCAGGGGGTTGACATGAAAAATGCAACTGCTCTCCTGTATGTGGATGCTGAAATCTGTAAAAATAACATTCTACTCATTTTCACAACAAATTTAATGATAAATTTACAACCATTTGTTTGTTAGATGGCTTTGTTATCCTCTTACCCGAGAGTCAAAGCATGAAGACAAGGCCTATCTAGTCTGGAAATCATTTGTACAATTTTGCCACGCAAGATAATAGGTGCTTTGGGCTGAAGTAGAGATAAAGCCATGCTCTTCGTCCCTCCATACACCTCATCACCCAGCAGAGGTACTCCTAGATATTTAGAGTGTGCACGTATCTAGAATAATCAAATGATACCATCAAAAATTATTCATGAGTTACATACTTACATACTCAAATGATGTCTACAGCTACCAAGCAATGATTTTTTTGAAGAAAGTAACCAGAACTTTTTCCTTAAAAAGATGCAACCCAACATTATTTTTATATTTTATCCTACTGACGCGATGATACCATAAACCATTGACATCTCATTTTCAAGCTATATACCATGAAATACCTGATGAGTTCGCCCAGTTTCTAACTTCCATTCAAGCAATGCACAAGCACCCTTTGCAAGTACTTCAATTACTCTGTACCTGATACAATACAAGTAAGTAACCAACTTTCAATGAAAAACATGGGATTAACGCCATTATCAACACTTAATAGACTGCACAAAGGTAAGATTTTTGCCCATTCCATTCATTACTTATCCCTAACTAAAAAGAAAGAAAAATCCCAAAAATAAAATATTGTAAAGGCCATCTAATATAATTAAGGTAAGTGCTAATTTGCCAAGTTAAACCAGCTCCAGTAGAGATACAACTACTACATTAACCTCAAATATAAGAAGAAAATCAAATTCCATATTGTTCTCACATGCTATACAAGCATTTAGTTACTACTTAATATATGAAGCCGTCATTTGCCCATAGTCAAATATAACAAGAAGCAGCCAATATAAAGCGTATTACTTGACTTCGTGAATCACCTACTAGCAGCATAACGGGCTACTCTAGAATTAACTGATCCAGCTACAGCAGCCATTCGGATTCGGTTATTGGGATCACGACTGACTGGAACCTCAACACGTCCAGCTGTTGGAGAGGGAACCCCCACAGTGAGACTGATATACACCCTCTTGATAGTACGTTGCTTAAATTGCTCTGATAAATGGCCGTGGGAATGTTCATCCTGCCATCATAGCATATAAAAAGGGGTACAAAAACAATGTGTTAATCCATCATAGTACTAGAAAGCAAGTCTTCCATTTTTTTTGCCACCGGTAGGAGGCCGCCTTTAATTTTCTCAAGATGGAATTTATACCTTCGCCACAACAAGCAGTCCACTAGTGCCTTTGTCCAACCTATGCACAATCCCTGGGCGGACAGATGCTCCACACATGCCAGAATCTGATGGTAAACCTTCACTGGAACTTGGACGAATTGAGTAGCTATCAAAATCATCATCAGAATCTTCAGTTTCTGAAAAAGGTTCCTTGTTTGAAAATTCAACATTTGGAAGGTTGCAATGGTGAAGAATGCCATTAACAAGAGTACCAGATGCATTTCCAGGAGCAGGATGTACAACCTACTTAGAAGAATAAATCATGCCAATAATTACCCATCAGGCATCAACAAAACCTTCTATATAATGCTTCACGCCTGTAAATGGTTTAGAGCTATAGGATTGGAATTACCATGTGCGCAGGTTTATTAATTACTAGCACGTGCTCATCTTCATAAATAATATCCAACTCTATGTCTTCAGGCTCAGCTCTCAACTGTTGCAACTCTGAAATCGTGCAATTGATCTTATCCCCAGCCTTGACATTGAAAGAAACCTGCTCAAACAACCATTTAACACAGGACAATTCCCTTAGCCAGGAAACTCTTACTGAAACAAAGATACTGGAGATTTTTAACAGGTGCAGTGCAATAAAGTTCTTTCATTGATTTAATCCATAAAATTATCGACCAACCACTAAAGCGTCAAAACACAAACAGGGGCATGCTCAAACAATACCCGACGAATTGATATTCAGACATAATGCACATATGTAATCCCTCATGTACTAAATATAAGAGCTAGTTGACCTTTTAAGAAAATCCTAAGAACGCCAAGTAAACCTCTTAATTATTTGTATATTATTAGATCATTTGTCAAAAAAAAAATAGCTTGGAGAAAAACTTAGAAAAATCAATTTTTAATTAACTCATTTACTTTTCTTACGATTCTCCAAAAATATTAACTAGGTCTTATATTTAGCCCGGAGTAACAATAGTGAATTGTTTAAGAATATAAGCGCAACGATGAACCAAACACAAACAGTATGAGAAACATATTCAGTTTATGAATCTCATTTAAGCATTACATCAGAGATACCTCATTGGAATTAGAAGCCATAAAAAAATCTCAGTTTCATGAACTAATTAGTTTCCATAATTCCTATCATTAAACTTCACAACTGAAGTGGGCTGATTTTAACTACAAGTCTACTTCACTCATCCTATATATATATAGCCACCTTTCCCCGAAATGCAGGGAAAATAAAATGGTCAGGTTTACAAAAGTCAAAGTCAAAGTCAAAGCCTAACCTTTCGAGTGACATTGAAGTTTGGAGGTTTACCTTATGAACAGGACGGCCATTGACATGAACAAGGCCAGCTTTAATGCTAGACTGAACACGAGCCCTACTTATACCACTGATACGCGAGGAAATCCAAGAATCAAGCCGAAGCTTTGCTGAACCGGAATCCACGGTCTCCTCCAATTGCAAACCGGCGAAATTAGCAAGAACCGGACCGTGCTCGCCATCTCCCTCGAAACTACAACGGCTTCTAATGGTTCTCGCGACGCCGAGAGAAAACTTAGGATTCCAAAGCCTAATGGAGAAGAGAGAGTTAGTAGTAGGAAGTGGTTTTGCTGTTAAAGTCTGAAGCTGAAGCATCTTCTTCTTCAATTCTCTGGTACTTCCTTCGTTGGATAAAAACGACCACATATGTACCGCGTTTTGGCGCCTATTTGCAAAACGACCATAAATGTTTTTGTTTCCTTAACTGTTTTTTTTTTCACAGTCTCTATAAGAACACTTTCTCTATTTTGATTAGATTAAGGATGTTAGTTAAGTTAGTTTATAAAACATAATACTAATATTATCAATTTATCCTAATATGTAGATAAGCATTATTAGGGTTAGTTTGGGTAAAAGTTGAAAAAATTAGAAAATGATCTTATATTTAGAAACAAAATTGAAATTTAAAAGTGATCTTATATTCATTACCAAAAAAAATGATTCACTTGGTCCTAAATATAAGACCTAGTTGACTTTTTTGGAAAATACTAAAAAAGCAAAATAAGTTAATTATAAATTTATTTACTTAATTTTTCCCTTAAAACTAGTTTATTTTACCTATAAACTAATGGATAATATAAAAATATATCAAATACATTATGATTTAATAAATTATTTCACAACTTTAATCTTTGTAAAAAAAAGTCAACTAGTTCTTATATTTAGGACCGGAGCTAGTATGTTAATTGGACTTTGATAAACGTTTCATGTGAAGTATATGTTTTCATTTGATAAAAAAAAGGAGTACATGATTTTAATTCCTAATTTCAATCAACAGCCCTTCTCTGATTCCTTAATGGATAATTTAGACCATTGAGAGTACCTACTGATTTCTAATTGTGTGTTTGGCATTCGCAAAATTATGACTATAAAGTATATCATTCGCAAAATTATGACTATAAAGTATATAAGCCAAGGGCTATAGAGGTTGATAAATTTTTCAAACTGGTCACATTTAGATGAAGTTAAAAAAGATACTCCCTCCGGTCCTAAATATAGAACTTAATTGACTTTTTCTGAAAAATTCTTAAAAACAAAATAAGTTAATTATAAATTGATTTACCTAATTTTTTCTCTTAAACTAGTTTATTTTACCTATAAATTAATGGATAATCTAAAAATATATCAAATATGTCATCATTTAATAACCTATTTCACAACTTTAATCTTTCCAAAAAAAAAGTCAATCAGGTCCTATATCGGAGGTAGTACCTATATCGGAGGTAGTATTAAGAAAACAAAATGAACTCTTGAGAAATAAAGATCCAAGTGACTCTATTTTATTTAAGAGCACTTCAAGAATACTCATATTCTATTAATGTAGCTAGTTCCATTGAAATACAATCCTTGTGGATTTTAATTCACACTTAAGATTTGATTGGGCCACTAGCTAAACTACATCAATCCTCACAGGTCTTTTATGTTAGGCCATGCTTCAGTCATAAAACAGCAGCAAGAACCAAAAAAAAAAAGTAGCCAGAAGCCCAACCTACATATATAAGAATAATAATTACGCAAATAGTAGATTATTTCAGAGATCCTAAAAGAAAGAAGAAATGCCAATCAATACAGAAGATTAGCTTTGATCAGTAGATAGAGATAATTATTGGGGTCTCATGTTCAACCCAAGGGATAAGATCAAAGGCATGAAGATCACGAAGAACTAGCAGACCGAACGTACACACTTTGGGTGCACCTCATAGCCACATTCAAGACACTGATATGCCCAATTTGAGCCTTGTTCATCACACTCACAGCAAATAAAAGGTCCTCCTCCATTCCCATCAGACACCAAATTCAGAAGGTGATGATGCCCATCATGAAACACAATCCTTGGAAGACCCTGAGCCTCTTCTTCAAGCTGTTTCTCTAGAAGCTCAACTTTTGAATCAGTAAAAGGATACGCATTCTCTTGGTACAAGTTTACCAAGTTTCTTCCATTTCTTGTTATTGTCTTACCATTAGGACCCAATATCACCAAACTTGGTATTGCCTGTACATCAAAATGCCTAGCAAGCTCCTTAATCTCTGGCTCCCCATAAGGCAATGCAAGCCAAGGCATGCCACTAAAGTATGAGTCAAAGCAAGATTGGTCACGATCACTTGAAACCAAAACAATCTCAAAATCTTCTCCATTTCCAGCTTCACTCACAGTATTCTTGATCTTATGGTAGATTGATATCAGTTTTGGAGTGAAATTCACACATGGCAAGCACCATTGTGCAGCAAAGTAAAGTCCTATGGTTTTCCCCACTAATGAAGAAACAGGCACTTGTTTGATATCATTAGGCTGAGAAGGGCCCACCAAAACATGGTCCCTTTTATTATTTGTCAGCAAATTCAACAATGTCTGGTTCTCATGCCTCTCTCTTTCTTCATTCTTCAGCTGTTCCACCCTCTCCTTAGTGAAAGGATAGGCTTGAACTCCATAACGGCAAACAAGTTCAACAGCATCATCTAAATCTGCACCATCATCTTTGTTACCATTAGGCTGCAATATAACTAAACGTGGAATGCCTTCAACATTGAACTTTTTGTTCAGGGCCTTCTTAGTGTCAAGATCAGAAAATGGGACGGCAAGCCATGA
This sequence comes from Mimosa pudica, assembly GCA_029929735.1. Classification (NCBI taxonomy): domain Eukaryota; kingdom Viridiplantae; phylum Streptophyta; class Magnoliopsida; order Fabales; family Fabaceae; genus Mimosa; species Mimosa pudica. The sequence goes on along the minus strand of JAKELP010000004.1, from coordinate 11,330,479 downwards.
CATCTGCCCATAAAAATTTTCGAAGGCAGCCAAGTCTTCATCAGAGGAGACGTAGACAACCTCAAAACCTGGGACCTTGTTCTTGAGCTCCTCGTATAATCCAACTAGAATTTCAGTGAATCTCTTGCAAGGTGGGTACCAGTTAGCACCAAACAGGAGACCAACCACTTTTCCTTCAATGTCACAAACTTTGACCTGCACCCACAAATATTACATCTACCTACCCAATTAGCACTAGAATAGGTTGCTAATATGAGCTGTGATGTGTAACGAACATTCATTATTGAAATGGGGCACACAATTCATTCAAATCAATATAAAAAACGATAGAGTACTAGAGAATGGATATAAAAGTGGAGGTACTAAAGAATAGATGGTGAGATCAGAGATGGGTGTTGATTCTTATCCATAACTATGTAAGTGATATATAGGAAAAGGGTGGGGCACCTAGATGGGGCCACGTGTACAAGTAGCAACGTTAATGCGAGACTAAAAGGAGTGGTTTATGGTTGACACTTGTCCTTTCGATAGAGATGCTTGGCTGTCTACGACACTCACACCGTGGAATCTTACGTATAATTGATAGAGACTCTTACATAACACATGTGCCTCTCCCGTTACTAGTTAAGTTTCCATTCTTTTTTTTTTTTTGCTAGAAGTTTCCATTCTGATTAACTCTTCAAAGCTAGGAAAATAGATTTAGCAGCCCAAAAGCGAGCATAAGAATATAGAATATGATTTCACTATTCAACATGGATCTTGGTTCTCTATCATCACGTATACACTACTGGTTTTCGATACAGGAATTGAAAAGCTGCAATAAAAATAGATCCTTTCAATTTTACCTGTGTCGGTGGGAACCACCACTGGAAACCACAGCTAAGTTTAAGGAAGGCAAGTCAATAATCATATTCGGAAGTTTCATCTATCATAGATTTAGAAAGTCAAACAACTGTCCAAAGTGAATGCTTTTTCTGATAATTCCCCAATTTTTTGGGAAAAGAGGAAAAAAAGGGCTCTTATCCATGGCCCAGTTCTCAGTGGAAGAACACTCCTCACTCCTCAGCTCACAGCTTCATATTTAAAACAATGTCATAATTGTGGCACCGCTGATTTACATTAAATAAAAATCCTTTTTTTTTTTACTAAAACCTTAACTAAGAAGCTAAGCCAGAAATAGCTCTTTGAATCGGCTTAGACTTGTGACTAACCAGTTACAGGTGTCAGCAATCGGCAGGTTTGGTTCGTACAAAGGATCACACAAGTTCTTTTTGGAGAGAGAGAGAGTTTGTGTGTCTGAAACATGGATATTAAAAATGGGCAAGACAGGCCTAAAATCTGGCTAAACCCGGTCTAACCTATAAAAGGAATTATTGGAATTTTATACACTTAAAAGATTGACATAAAATCATTTTTAAAGTTAACCATGAATCCACTGCCAAAGACAAGAAACAAAACACTGAGCTGAAGTCACACACTCACACCCAATAAACCAAAAAAGCAACTTATAAATATTAATTAATTAATCACAATCTATAAACAAAATCAAAACTTTCCCTTTTCTTTTATATATACCAATAACCAAGAATTGTTATTCATCAATTCCAGAGAACTTTTCTGTTCTCGCCCGGCAAAGTACAAAAAGTAAGAAACTAATTATAGTTAAATTATATGCATAAAAAATAAATAAACACGTAAGAATAACTAACACAAGAACAGATAACTGTCAAAAAAAATTCAGAAATTAGCTGGATAGATAGAGAAATAGAGAACCTGAGACCCAGTGGGAGAAAGCAGAAAATCACGATCTTTAGAAACAAGAAGAGACGAAAATCTAGAGATAGAAGACATGTTTCCCAAGTGTCCATTGCCCAAAACACTTCTTGGTCCATCCTTCTTCGTCTCTGTCCTCATCTCTCTCTCTCTCTTGATATTTCTCTCTCTATCAATGACTCTGTGTATGTGTTTGTATGGGGCAAGAGTTTCTTAGCTCTATATGATGTGAAGAAAGCAACATGAGAAGCGAATTGATGTGTTTTTTTTGGAGGAAGAACCATATTCTTTCCACGTCATTACAATCTTGTTCGTTCTATATCGTGCATCACACGTTGCAATTATCGGCGGGTCCAAGGTAGGGATTGTCTACATCGCATGCATTTTAGAGATGGTGACTTAGGGAGACATGGACAGTGGAGATCTCCTGAAAGGAATGTGGTTGGTGATGAACGGTGAGAATAAGGGTCCGTGGTGTAATAATTGATGGTTGATTATGATGATGGGTACAATGGGGACACCTGTTAAATTACTTTCTCAGTTTTTGAAGTTTCCTCGTTTTTTTCTGTCATCACCTTTCTCCTCCCAACAGTGAAAGCCTTTATCTTCCACTGTAACGTGGCAAGTCCACACTCGTACCAAGGAACAATTTTTTTTTATTAATCACCGCCCGGTTTAATCCGGACTCGAGGGGTAGGAGTGTTGTCCACATAGACAAGGTTGTCCCCTCTCCCAATAAGAGTGCTTCCCGGGATTCGAACAGGAGTTCTCATCCTTACGGGGTTGTAGCCCACTTACCAGCTCAATCAACTACCCATTGGTCAAGGAACAATCCTTTTGAAAAAAGAAAAGGCTGTTAATTAGTAGGTTGAAGGCCAACTTACACAATACTTTCATGTTGTGGCTAGTCAAAAGAAAACAACATAATTTCTTGCTTACAAAATGACTAGGGTGAATGATATCAGACTCTCTCAGGATTTGGCTAGCTAATCAACTAGCTCATCACTTTAAGAGTATTTATTTTAAAGATAGCTCCCCTTTATGGAGGATTTAGTTTCAAAATTGACTTATATGAATCTTCCTTGTATAACTGAAATTGATCAACACAACTTGTTGAAGTCGATCAAACTTGAAGAGCTCAATAAAGCAGCAGGGTTTAGATTTTCAGGAAGTAGTGCACCTGGACGAGATGACTACCATGAAAACTTGTAAATGATACTCCCTCAAATCCCTAATATAAGAGTTAGCAGCCAAAAAAAGCACTTCTTAAGAAAACATATGTCCTGATAAAAAAACATGTGAATGTTAGTTGAGTGTCTGAAGTTAATGCTTCTTTTCCAATATTGTCCATATTTATTATGATGCTTTTAAGAAAGAGAAATACATAAGCATTAATAAATATGAAAGAGCGTTAGGGGTAAAGTAGAAAAACATTAAATGAGGAGAGAATGTGAGATGAACTCTTAGTATATTAGAGACCAAAACCATTCAAAGTTTGACTTTTATATTAGGGACTGGAGGGAGTATCAATTAAGTACTCCCTCCAGTCTTTATTATAAGTCACCAACTACCTCTAATGTTTGGTCCTTAATATAAGTCACTAACTGCCGCATTAAATGCTTTTTCCAACTTTACCCTTATTATTAATGGAGATTCAAAATTGATAATGAGAAACACATCATTTAATGAAGGGTGAAGTTGGGAAATTTAACATGAATTTTATAACCCAACCACCATTCTTTGGTATGTGAAAAATAGGTAGTTGGTGACTTATAATTAGAATTAGAGAGAATATTTAGTTAGAAAATTAAAGTTTAAGTCATTATTATCATTATGGATATAAGAAGTATTTTTAAAATTTTAAGCGAGCGAGTGGAGGTTTTTTTTTCTTAGAAGAGTGGAGGTTTAATTCACCCTTATATGTACCATGAAACAAATTGCAGGGATGGTTCCCCCACTATTATTCCATGATAAATATATTTAAACTATGGTAATTGTAAATTCATGCACCTACCGCTTGAGGAAGGAATAATCTTTTATTGATAGTAGTGAATGGAATAAGCCAACTATAAACTTGACACATGGACAAATCATATACTCACAAGGTTTGAAGGTACGTAATGGAGCCTCTGCGGGACGTGAGATCCATTGTCCTTGATGATGGAATCGAACATTAGTTGATATCAATGACGAAAAATATAGGAAAAATTAAATACAAATCCTCTGGAAAAGTTTCAAAAACTTGAAAAATTAAAGTAGACTCTCTTAAACCTCATTTTAATTATTTCTAAAAATGTGGGCCCCAGATTTAATATTAAAAAATTCTCCCCATACACATCTCTCTCTCCTCTCTCCTCTCCCCACCTTCTATGTCCGCTAACATATATCAACTCTAAGGGCCTGCTTGTAATGGGAGAGGAAAGAAAATGGGGAGGGAAAAGGGGCAAGGGAAAACATTTTCCCCTGCTTGGTAGGAGAGAAAATGGGAGAGGAAAGAAAATGGAAGAGGAAAATAGTGTGGGACTCAGCCCCATTTCCCCCCCAACTTTTTCCTCCCAAAATGGGGGGATTTTGGGACAAATTTTTTGTTCCCACTCACTGCCCTTCATAGCCCGCTTGTTTCTCCCGCCCTTCTCACAAAACCTTCTTCTTCTTCTTCTATACTCTTTCCTTTCACAGTGCCCAACCCCTCACATCTCAGAAAGCTCTTTTCTTCCTCTTCTCTTGTCTTCCACAGTGCGCAGCTTCTTCACAATATCTTCTTTTCTTCCCCGTTTGCTTGCTATTTTCCTTCTTCCACTCAACTCCTCTATGTGTTTTTTTTCTTCTTCCACTGATATCTAAAAACCCCACCAAGCAAACACTGAACATAATTATGACATCGTTGAGTGCTCCGTTTGCTTATATTTACCCATTAAAAATAAAGGGGTCTGTTAAAAAAAATGAAACAAAAATAAGGGAATGTAGGGTATTTTAGTCATTCTTATATTTACCCATTTTCTTTCCTCCATGTTATCTCTCCTCCATCCAAGCAAGAAAGGGGATTATATTTTCTTCTCTATTTTCTTTCCTCCCTGTTTTCTTTCCTTTCACTTTCTTTCCTCTCTCATTTCCCTCTCATCCAAGCAGAGCCTAAACGTTGGAGATTTACTTTTACAAATGTTAAAGATCAAATTATAGCAGCTCTAAAAAGGATCGGAAGAATTATCATCAATGAAGAATAAAATTTTCTAATTAATGCGAGTGACTTGTTGGAATATGTATGTTAAAGTGGGAATGTGTTTTCCCTGAAAAATTCATGCCCTTTGTAATTTAATGAATTTATATGAGATGTATTAGAAGGAGCTACAACTAAAAAAGTCATGTTTTTATATCACATCTGAAGATTCAATTTCATGTGATTTTTTATTTAAACTATTCGGAAGTTGGGAGCTGATTCATCGACCGAATTTTTTATTTAACCTAAAATTGATTATATCACATTCTGAAGATTATTTAGTAAAATATATATATATTTTAGAAATTAAGAATACAAATTAATTACTTCTCAAATATGCATTTAATTTCTATCAATTACTTTTCTCAAAATTGAAGTATATACTAATAAATTAACGTGTAATATAATAACGAGTGACAAATGTTAAATTAATATGTCATTTGTCTTGCTTCCTTAATTAGTCTTCATAAAAATATCAACTTGACTTTATATCCCTTTTAAGGCTTTTTGACTTTTCTAAGAAATTAATGATATAAAATTAATCACTTTAATTTGTTTATAGCTATATTTTTTCAAAATTAATTTATTTTACTTATAAAATCAAGTTATATTCTAATTTTATTTAGAGTTATAATTTATTTCTTTAACTTTCATAAAAAAAATAAAAGGTAATATAACTAAAGAAAGGGAAGACTACAATCATAATTATTAAGATAAGTCCTATACATCGAATAAATCAAGGATGAACTAAAGGTATATATATGAGTTGAGTCTCTACCACATTGGCTTAAACTTTTGTGGCACAATGACAAGACTCATATCATATGCTTTTATATTCTAATTCTAAATCTCAACACTAATTGTATTATGAAGTAAACTTTTTTGTAGAGGTTAAAGAAGTGAATTAGTTCTCTAACTTATAACATGTATATTCTATATGTAATTTAGATTCTAGCCTAGATTACAAATAAAACAAACTATATAAATATAAATAATTTAAAACTTTTATTTTACATTCTTAAATTCTAAAAAGAATTAGGCAACCTAATTTTATAATTGGCACCGGAAAGAAACAGTACATGACAACGGGAAGCGAAAATAATCCGTGCTTTGTAGAGAAATATCCCTGGTTTATTACTCTTAATAAATACTTAAGATCAGCGAAAATATTAAATACGATCACATGGTTTCTTTGAAAAAAAATAAATACTTAGAAAAATGAATAAATTATACTATTAGGTGGGAAATGATTAATGAATGTGTTGTAGTTTTCACACAGTACATTTCATCATTCATGGGCCATTACCAATTGTTCGTGAGGAATTAATAATTTAAAACAATAATAGTACTACCTCCGGTCCCTAATGTAAGAGCCCAAAATTGGAATGGTTTTGGTCCCTAATGTAAGAGCTCACCCCACATTCTCTCCTCATTTAATGCATTTTTTCCTACTTTACCCCTAACTCTCTTTCATATTTATTAATGGTTATGTATTTCTCTCTCTTAAAAGTGCCCTAATAAATATGGGCAATTTTGAAAAAGAAGCATTAACTCCAGACATCCAACTAACATTCACATGTTTTCTTAATAAGCGTTTTTTTGGCGGCTAGCTCTTACATTAGGGACCGGGAGTAGTAATTTTAAACAATAAACTATGACTTTAGAAAATAAAAGTGAGATCCAATGGAGAACTGAAAGATTCGCAATTTGAGGTCTTTATTTTCTTGTCAATGTGAAAAGCAACCAGAATTGAAAGCACCAAAGAGAACGCATGGCCATAAGAAATTAAGTGTCTAAGCTGGTTATAGTAAAATGCTGCATTGAACATGACGAGTGGGGAAATATTGCAGAGTGCATCGGATTCTTGGTGATGGGAATACGGTGGGGAAGGGTGTAGGTTGGGGGACAATGGACAGAGTGGAAGAGAAACAAGATGTGTACGGAAGGGACACGTATTGGGAAAGGAAAGGACAGGTGTCGCCCGATGCGTGAGTTGTGGGAGTTGTGGGAGTTCAATTATGGGAACCTTTGGTTGAGGGCCACCGAATGAAAGTTGAAACTCCTCCCTTTTTTTAGGAGCTCCGAACAAGCTTCGATATATTGAATGATGTAAACTTAAAATTAATTCAATTTTTTTTATTTGATCATATGCTGATCTTGTTAAACTATTTCAGATCAATGAGGAAATTATTTTACCTCTTAAACGCAAGGTGTCGACTGTCGAGTTAGAAAATAATTTTTCTATCAAGAGCTCAGATTTTCTTTCTTCAATGAAAGGTTGTGGCTTTATCTCAATAGAATAAAGGGGACGGCACTGGTCCTTTTTTTTCACCACCTCTTCATGTTTTATACTCCCCTCCGGTCCTAAATATAGGACTTAGATGACTTTTTTTAGGGAGATTAAGGAAGAATTAATTTTAGATGTCTTTCCAATAATACCCCTCCTTAATCAGAGTAAGGCAATTTCATTATTAACGTCGTCTATCGGAGTGGTCGTGGATGCACGCTTAGATTTTCGCATGTGTTCGGAGTTGCATGTTTGATTCCAGTCAGGGTCAAATGTGTGTTTTTTTTAATTTTATCAATTAAAATTTAAATGAAAGACTAATGATGCAAACTGGCCCTGGGGTAGTTCGAACACGCGTCATGTGCATTCCTTTATAAACCTTCGACCACTCTAGCAACAGCCTTCTTCACAGTTTGTTTCTGGGTTACTCTAATATAAAAAGGAAAACTGAACACGAGTAGTACTTATGGCCGCAAGGGGTTTCGAACCCGGATGCATGTGGTTTCGCATGAAGCCGTCAACCAATGAGGATGATTTCCTTTTTCACAATTGTGTAACATACAGTATTAAGGAGTTGTTAAGAAGAAGAAGGGTAATTTAGGAAAAAGGTAACCAAAAATGTAATTAGGTCTTATATTTAGGACCAAAATAAAGTCTCTATCTAGGTCTTATATTTAGGACCGGAGGGAGTAATAAAATTGTTTCTTTAAAAAAGAAGGTTAAGAAGCTTAGATAAGTTTCTATTATCTAATTTCTTCAAAACTAGTTTTTTTTAATTTAAAACTAGTACTCCCTTCTGTCCTAGATATAAGACCTAATTAACCTTTTCTAAAAAATCCTTAAAAAAGTAAAATAAGTTAATTATAAATTGGGTTACCTAAATTTTTCCCTTAAACTAATTTATTTTACCTCTAAACTAATAGATAATTAAAAATATATCAAATATGTCATCATTTAATAACATCATTTAACATTCTGAAATAAATATAAATTTTTAATGTAAAACTTCTAAACAAGCATATTCAATAGCTTTAACATAATTTTTTTCTCAAATATATATGTAGTTTTGTTGTAATATGTTGAAAACATCAAAAAGCACGATTTGACTACAGTTAATGTAAGTATCAAGGTATATGTGGACTACAGTTAATTGTTTATGTGTAGATTAGTGTCTTTGTTTTTTTCAGCATATTTAGGTGAATTATTTAGGCCTTGTTTCTTAAAAACCTCTTTGATTCATGCTTAAACTTCGACTTCGGATCCAAAACAATTCAATACGGATAAACCGGAGGATAGTTAAGGTGATAGTCGGAGTTATCTGGGTTTCACAACAGAGCAAACAGAAGTGAGTGCCGTAAAGAAGGTACTTAAGTGGTGGAGCCTGGGGAGGTACGAGACACGTGGAAGATGTTAAGCAGAGGTAGAAGTTAAAAAAACTTTTAAAAGGAAATAAAGGAGGCAAGGCCAGCTCTTTTGATTGACGTGAGAGACTAGTAAGTCAACCGTTAAGGGACGCGTGTCCCTTTGGTAGCATCTAGTTCTTTGACTTAAGGCACTTCTACTTCGTCCTTTGCTGCTGTCTGTACTGACTAAATGCTCTGTACGTACTCTAATGTACCATCAACCCTCCTTATTATTAAAATTTGAAGGGCATTGTTGTCTAATTGATGCTTTTATTTTAGTTCAGGTCTTCAGGACATGAGCCCAATAATCGTGTGGAAAGACGGAAGGTGCTGTCCAGTTCACAATTTACGGAATCGAAGCATGAAAAAAATAAGGATTAAGGAGAATTAATTAGAGGTCTCCATGACTTGGTGAATATCACATGTTATTTCATCAAAGTAGGAAAAATGAAACACAAAGTTAAAAAAAAGTTACAAAAACGTCTGTAAAAAAATCCAATTACCAATTCAAGTTTAACAAAGGTATGAGGGATGAGCTGCGTTCGCCATTGCTATCACCTTAATCATTCCTTTATCCGAATTGATAGGTAGAAAAAAGCTGTTACCAGCAACAAAGTCATCATAATAAGTGATTGTTTAAAAAATCATCCTAAATAATTCATACCTCTTATCGTTAATAAACCAACAAAATTAGCTTTTGAACATATTCAATTAACATATCTCAAAGAAACAAAACAACCCACGAATACCAACACAATAGATTTCAGTTTGAATAGATGAAATTGAGATGATGAAAATATAATTGGAAATAAGTGTAAGGGGTAAAAGATGGAAAGTAGAGGAAATGATTAAAGTAAAGTTTGTGGAGCCTAGGAAAAATGTGAAATTGAGAGAGAACTTATAGACCCAGGGATATATGAAAATTACCATATACTCTTTCCATTTCATTTCTCTCTCTCGGTCACTTTGAAGCAAATGGGCCCTAAGATTGAGTAGAAAAATTCTCATTATTTTATGAACCTCTAAACCAACCTATTAATTCATTCAGACTCAATTTTGAAGCTATATTTTACAATCTATTTGAATTTAATTTTAACTATCATTTATTGTTTTTCTTGGCATCGTCTTTTATTTTGCATATCAATCTTACAATTTAATCCCTCGGGCACGTAATATGATTAGAGAATGTAAATAATGAGAGAATGTAAGATGAGTTTTTATATCTTGGACTAAAACTATTATTCAAAATTTGGAGCTCTTATATTTTGGATCGGGTAATGTATTATGGTTTGACAGAACTAATGTCACATCATTTTCATAAAACATTTAATCTCACAACATCATGCTCGGCAAAATGTTAAAAACGTGATTGGTGTGTTATTTAGGCATGGCCTTGGCTCACTCAATGTCCAAAGCATTTAAGCGCTCATATTATTGACTGAACACAGTACTGTAGTCAGCAAAAGTAAGCATGTTACGATTTAGTTTATGTTGGAATACCTTTACATCACTTGTTAGCCTCTCTTATGCTTTAAGAGGCAGAAATTTCCAAACACGTTTATTTTGCGCAAAGCAAAATTGGTTCTCTATAGCTAATAAAAACGATTGCTCAATCAGTTCATGGATAAGCATATGTCATCATGCCATTTTTGTTTAATTCAAATTCGTGAATTGGTCGATTAAATTTTCTCAAAATTGTACGCTTCGATGCCATACATGCATACATATACGATATAACCAAATCTTATAATCCTCTGAAAAGTCATTACAAAAAACTCGCTATTTAACCGCGTTGCTTAGCAATGGTTTTGAAAAAAGTTGCAAGAAACTATTGCAAAAATAGCGAAGTTCGTATTAACATGTAACACAACCACGGTTTTGTGAGTTATCAACTGATGAATAATCTGGAGCCGCTCAAAAACGTGTGAGCTTGAACCGGTGAGTAATCGCCTCGAGAGAGGGTGGTTTATGTGAAATGGTGGGAGTATGAGTGAGTTGAAATTCTGAGCATTTGAGACAAAATGCACGTCACGTGGCATGACTCAAAAACAATCACAATGGTCATAAAGCTACCTGAGATTTTCAGACTTTAATTTGCAGATATTGAAGAGAGAGGCCTTCAAATTATTGATTTTGTTGTTTTCTTTTATCCTTGACGAAGAAGAATAGAAAAGAAAACTCCATTATTGTAGTGTGCACAATAATTGTTGCATACGGATTAGGTTTAGAATGCAAAGCTGATGTGTCACACAACCTAGTTTTAGTTCACCAACCTGGAAAGAAAAAGATGAAAAGGCAAGTACTTCAATGACCGATGATGTATAGTTAATTGGGAAATTTAATTAGAGGTCCCTTATAAGGGAGTTAATACTGGAAAAATCCCAAAAGTTGAAAATATTAATGTAGGGTCCCAAGGGACCTCACATTAATATATTTGAAAAGTGAAAAGACAATTTTGCCCCTAGCCTTAAAAAAAATTTACATCCTTCCCCCACCCACCCCCCTCCCCCCTCCTCCTCCCTCCAGCCGCCCTCACCCTCCCCCTCCCCTCCAGCCGCCCCCACCCCTCCCCCTCCCCTCCAGCCCGCCCCCCCACCCTCCCCCTCCCCTCCAGCCGCCCCCACCCTCCCCCCTCCCCTCCAGCCGCCCCCCCACCCCTCCCCCTCCCCTCCAGCCCGCCCCCCCACCCCCACCCTCCCCCCTCGAGCCCGCCCCCCCACCCCTACCCTCCTCCCTCCACGCCCACCACCCCCACTCTAGCTCGCGAGCTGGAGTGGGGGGTGGGGGGCCGACTTGGGAGGGGGGAGGGGGTGGGGGGCCGACTTGGGAGGGGGGAGGGGGTGGGGGTGGGGGGCCGACTTGGGAGGGGGAGGGTGTGGGGGTGGGGGGCCGAAGTGGGAGGGGGAGGGGTTGGGGGTGGGGGGCCGAGGGGGTGGGGGAGGGTGGGGGCTGAGGAGGGAGGCTGAGGGTGGAGGAGGCTAGGGGTGGGGGGGCAGGGGAGGAGGAGGCTGGGGTTGGGGTGGGGGAGATGGAGGGAGGAGGGAGGGGGGTGGGGGAGGGGGGTGGGGTAATTTTTTTTTAAGGTTAGGGGTAAAACTGTCTTTTCACTTTTCAAATATATTAATGTGAGGTCCCTTGGGACCCTACATTAATATTTTCAACTTTTGGGATTTTTCCAGTATTAACTCCCTTGTGAGGGACCTCAAATTAATTATCTCTAGTTAATTTTAATTTAATAGAAAGAGAAGCAAATCAAATAAGTCACCTCCAAAACGATTTACTTAAATACCTCTAAACTAATTTATTTAAACTTTTTCTCCACTATACTAATAATAACATATACTCCCTCCGGTCCTAAATATAGGACTTAGTTGACTTTTTTGGAGAGATTAAGGTTGCGAAATAAGCTATTAAATTATGACATATTTGATATATCCTTAGATTATCCATTAGTTTATAAGTAAAATAAACTAGTCTAAGGGAATAAAATTGGGTAAATCAATTTATAAGTAACTTATTTTGCTTTTTACGGATTTTCCCAAAAAGTCAATCAGGTCTTATATTTAGGCGGAGGGAGTATTTAAAAATACACGTGTTATTATTTGATGATTTATTTAACTTTTATAATCTAAAAAAATATTTACAGGGAAGTAGGAGTGAAAATAGTGCAGGTCTGATCTGGTCATAAATATACATGACTTGTGGTGTAGTTGATCGACTTGAGTCTGACTTATGGTCTATAAAAGGCCTTTTTTTCAAATATGAATCTGGCCTATTCATAGACTATAGGCCTGACATGACACTTGTTAAAAGGTTTGCTAAAATAAACAATAGTATGTTACACATCGTCAATACAAAAAACACAAATCAAATACAAAATAACAAAAACTTAAAAGACAAAGCAAATTTAATTAATAAAGCTAATAATATGATATAACTAACAAGAATAAAGATATCATTTCCATAATCATTTAAAATTAAATTAAACAACCTAATCAAACCATGAACCACAAACGGTATCATAGTAGAGCCCCAAGAGATAGAAAAACATTTAGTGTCAATGAAAAATGAGAACACATAGATGAGAGTGGAGGCACTGCTGAGACTGAGTGAAAAACTTTAGATGCATACGTGTGTAATTAATTTTATTCCAAGCTAAGGATATAGATATAATATTATTAAAATATACACACACACATATATAAGAGGCTTAAATCGGCCTATTAATCCTAATATGCCTTTTTTAAAAAGACACGAACCCGACTTATTTAGTTAGTTAAATAGGCTTTAGAAAAACTTGGGCTTGCGGCTATCAACGTTGAGCCTGAACAACCATGTAATAGACCGAGTCTAAAGCCTTTTTAAGGGTCTGACTTGTTTCCACGCTTTCTAGCAGTTTTGAAAGAGTGAGCATTAAGTAACTAGCTATGATTGGGCCCCACTGTTTGTGGGTGAAACTGGGCAGAGGCCTATATAGGGGAGTGAGTGAAACTCTTGCATTTCATTGTTCATTCGAGTCGTATCTTCAACCAATCCAACAGGCCTTTGGGTTTCCTTTGGGTTTCCAAGCTCTCTTACGGTTCCGGGATCATGCAAACTTTTTAACACAAACTTTACCAATTCCATTCGGCTTTGGCTTACTCCTCTCACATATAGATGGAAACTAAATACACTAATAATTAATTTATTAAAATTAAAAAATCTGTGATAATTATTTCTAGAAAAACAAGTGAGAACTTTTTTAAAGTTAAGTGATCAATTTAAGCGTTAGCCACTTTTTCCATGAGAGGCTAGTTTATTACTCTATAACCTAATTACCTAATTTGATTACATAAATGATATTAATTAGAGTTGGTTAAGGCAACATGATATTACTAATATAACCTATTCATCTAATTTTACCCCCACTTCTCCTCTCTTATTTGTCTATTATTGGAGAACATTGATAAAGATAATTTGGTGAAAATTTGGTAAAAAATCATAAATAAGTCTATATAGGACTAAACTCATCTACTCAAATATATATTATATTTAGGATTGAGGTAGTGTTGAAAAACAATACGCCAAGAAAAACAATATTTTACAGATGGGGAAATGATTTGAGATCTTTTACTTGGGATGAACCAATACATTCTTGCGCACGCATGTAAAATTGAAGGGAGTATATATTTGTTTCATGGCCGAGCTTAATTCAGACTTCAGATTTGTAAAACATGTGACGTTACATGATCTTGATCGAAAGAACTGTTTACTAAACATTTAATCACAAAAAATCTGATAAATGAACACGCTCGAATCTGTTTTGTTTCTATGGCTTTTTTAAATACTTTTAAAACAGGGGAATTGAAGGCGGCAGAAATAATTTTAAGCTGCAACATCGCAGCGTGCACTGAAACAAACAAGCAAAAAGAACATTATGCACACCACATTTAAAAAATAAAAAAGAATAAAGAAAAGCAAGTTGAGACTTTCGCGGTGGCAACTGGTACGTTGCATGCCATTTTCTGCTTCTCTTCTGCTTTCTCAACTCCAATTCAATCAAGTAGTTTTTGTTGGAGAAATCAACAATTTCATGTGGGTGTGTCAAATAGAGAAGTCCCACATTGCTTGAGAGTGAAAACTTTAATTCATTTTATTGTCATAATGCTGGTAACGTTAGTAACCGGTAATTGGTGGTCATTAAGTGTGTGCCCAACGTCTCTGAAGTCTTTGCCTATAAAAGGCAGTATCTGGCAAGAGGTCAAATACACCGTCTTTCCTCTTTTGTCTTCACACTCTGCTGTGTTCTATTTTCTTTCGTTGTTCTGTTTTCTTGCTTCTGCAGGAGGGATCTGTTTAATCCTGGGGAGTGTCGCTTCCTTCTTGGCCGGTGGTCGCGAAATAACTCTATAGGAAAGTGTCCCTGAGGACACGACTCAGATTTGTCGCCTATCACACTGTCGCCTACCAGATAGTCAACTACAAGTTTGTCGCCTATCAGATTGTCAGCTACAAGTTTGTCGCCTATCACTCTGTCGCCTATCAGATTGTCACCTACAAGATTGTTGTCTATCACACTGATTGTCGACTATTGTCATTTTGTATTGTTTAACAACAGTTTTTATGCAAATGCAAACTCAAGTTGAACTCTTCTTTCATATTTAATCATTGTACAGTATTGTAACGTAACCTCACACCAAGACGACCATACATGTTTTCATGTATGCAAATCTCTGTTCAATTAGAAATTTGTTGCCCGACAAAAAAATATCAACTCAAGCAGGAAATATTGAAAATCTCATTGGAAACGGAAAAAAGGTAATGATGAGATCGATCAGAGAAACATAATCATCGGACATCTAAAAAAATGCCTTTTTTGCACTATAAACTATTAAAGTTTGGAAGGTCCAGTAGCAAATCAAGCATGTCTACTTAATGTTACAAAGCAAATGCGTGCAATAAGACGGGTGTGAAACATTGATGAAGTGAATGCGGCGTGAACATGAAGAAGACGACAAGGAGTTAGAGACGTGTGGGAGAAGGGTATCTAAAAATAGGGATGCAAATTGAGATACACAATTGTGTTCAAAATGGTCAAACAAGTTGATATATTTGTAGTGATGAGCAAATTAGTGTGACAGAAGAAAAACAAACGTATTGGTGGTGGCACACGGACAGCTAGCTAGCAGCCCCGGCAACTACGACGTCGTATGAATTTGACGTGACTGATTGATAAACCTTAGCTTGAACAATGTTACTCATTAAAGTGGCTGAAAATGAAAGCATCCTTTTCTCATTTTGATTCTGTCTTCTTTGTGAACTCTACTTGCACTTACATATAGAGCATATATTTCATTATTCATGGTACAGTATATAATTTGTTTGTCTCTTTGTTTGGCGATCCACCACCACCCTTTACATATGATGTAGACGACGTTATAATTTCCTCTTCTCAAGTTTCCTTTTCCCTCTTCTTCTTTCATTCCCTTTGAGAAACACTGGATTATCATATCCCACCATGAAACGATATGCCACTGGAAAAATGAGTATTTATATAAAAAAAAAGGTGGGAAGAGAGGCTTGGCCCAACAGGGAAAAACATTTATGCCCACAATTTTACGGAATCATGTACGGCTAGGGGTTTTCGTTACTTTATGATGTCGCTTTACTCTTTTTCTAACCAATCCTAATTATATGTCCATTTTATTTTCTTTAAGAAATTACGGATATAAATTGATCACTTTATATTTTTTAAAGCTATATTTTCTTCAAAATTAATTTATTCTACTTATAAACAAATAAACCTATAAATTAGTTATCTAGTTTCATTCCTTAACTTCCCAAAAAAAAGTTGGAGGGATCTCTCATGTTATTTACGATGACAGAAGGGAATACAAGTTGTCCCTCACTAGTTAAAACTCAAAACCACCATTATTGCATATTGGCATAATCATATTCGGTGATTTGTCAAGAAAAAAAATACATGTGTTAACTCTTTGAAATTAAAATGATAATACGATGATATGGAGAAGCATTAAATCTCTCAAGCCAGCTGTCCCACCCTTTGAGGTGCCTACAAATCAGCGGGGGATTAGTCTCTCACTTGTCGAGTGAGGGGATACCTTGATCATGTATAAAAAAATGATAATACGATAAATCAAAAACTCGCTTATTACAAATATTGCCCCTATCTACGTAGGTTTGGCTGAATAACGACGGAAAGCCGCGGAGGAAAACTTTGACGTACGTACATCCCAAAATATCAACCAATCAATCGATCAGTCTAAAAAAGAAAAAAAAATCTAAATATATTGCCATCGAGAGATTTTTTTTTTGGTTGCCCACGCCATAAAGCATTTAGCCATACTCTATATATAGATAGCAAAATGTGTGTGTGTGTGTGTGTTGAAGCTTATAGCTATGATTATATACAAAGGAGTGAAGATGGTTTTTCTATAATCTTTCTATAACTTTACTTCTTACAAAAAATATATGCGGCAGTATTTCTTTAAATAAAAGAAATTTCTCTGAATTAAAAAACGATGCATGGAATTTTTTACGGGGAGATCGAACAGTCATGATGGGATGTTAAAGTTTCATGCAGAAAGATTCATTGCCAGTGGTTAATATTTTTTTGGACCCAGCAAAAAAAATCTTTTGGACCTAGACTTGATAACGTTTGATAACATATTATTAACAATATTCAATTCAGTTGTTACAGAATGAAAAGACGGGACTTCGAAGGGATTTCTAGACAAAAAATCATGAAAAAGAGGTAAAGAAAGAAATGCACTTTGTTACAATTGTGTTTTTTTTTTGCCAAAGAAAATTGAGGTATATAAACTTTACCAAAATATCACTACTGGAAATAAGGTCTTTCACGACCACAATATTGGGCTTTTCACGACCAGAAATAGGTGGTCGTGGAATCCTGCGTCGTAAAAAAGTGTGTTTTTCACGACCACATATTTGTGGTCGTGATAGATAGGACCTATCACGACCACAGTCTTGTAACTGTGGTCGTGAAAGCCTCTTAGGAGGCACCTAATTTAGGTGCCTCCTAAGAGGCTTTCACGACCACACTTTAATAAAGTGTGGTCGTGAAAGCCTCCAAGGAGGCTTTTCACGACCACCCTTGACCAATTGTGGTCGTGATAGGTTATACCTATCACGACCACAATTGGTAAATCGTGGTCGTGAAAGCCTCCCAGGAGGCTTTCACGACCACAATTGCGTGATAGGTATAACCTATCACGACCACAATTGGTAAATCGTGGTCGTGAAAGCCTCCCAGGAGGCTTTCACGACCACAATTGCCTTAATTGTGGTCGTGATAGGTCTCCCCTATCACGACTTGGTCGTTGAAAGGTTGCTCTTTTTTTTTATATATTTAGGGACTGCATTGTTTAGCCATCTGCACCCTTGCAGATCAATTTACAAACCACTTTCAATACAGCACCATAAATCATATATACAATACAGAATACTAGCTCAATTGCAAAAACGTATCATGCATAAATATTACCTTACTTAGACAACAAAATACAAAAGGCATAATCTAAGTTTTATATCTTTGCCTTACTACTATAAATTCAAAATTCAGCTACAACAATCTAAGCCTATACAATTTCTGACTCACATAGTGATTAAAAATTCTGCAAGTGCGTTTCGTACAAAGTCAATATCCTCATCTTGTTTAAACGAGTCAGTACTAAGTCCATAAAGTCCCTCCAAAAGCTGCAACATAATTAAACAATATTAAAAAAGACAAGGAAAGTACCACTTACAATTAGAAATCACTATTTTCTTGGAGATATATGTTAGAAGTGTGCATACCTTTTGGAATTTCCTCCCTTGCTTAATTTGATCTTGATATACAATATCCAGCATGTATTTGCAGACATAATATCCGCACTCTACAGAGCCCCGCTGTCTTGGACACTGATAAATCACAGACAATATCAGCAATATCATGGTAGTTCGGGTATGGCTAAAAGCAATATAAATGAAAATGAATATAAAAATTGCTTTTACCTTTACGTTTATAACATTAATCGAAGTCTGACTAGCTGTGTAATAATCAGTATCTTGAGCATCATGCCATTTTAAAATTCCTCTTCAAAAGAGACAAAATCATAACAATAATGTTATATATAGTATAAAGATATATTATTATCAACCATAAAAGTAAAAAAAAAGAGAGAAACTTACTTGTGGAAGACTTTTCTGTGATCGTCGCTAATAAATCCCTCTAAAGAGTCAAACCAAAAAATCCTGAACTCTTTCGGGCAAAGTATAGCCAGAGTCCAATGTCCACTGAAAGATATAAGTGAAAATAAATGTTAATTAAACTAAGACATATAATATCCTGAACTCTTTCTGCTTTTACATGTTCCACGGTAGTTCCCAATTCCCCATGCCAAATCCACTTCCTATATCGGCGATTGATCCCCTCACAAATAAGGTCATTCCTTATAGAGTCAAGGCTCTTGCGATCAACATTCACACACTTCACACAAGGGCACGGGTACTTTCCATTCTTACTCGCCACATTTCTTTTGGCAAATTCAATAAACTCTTCCACCCCGTTTTGATATTCTTCACTAGTTCGCAAAGCATCCATCCAAGCACGATCCATTGGAGTAATGTGTATAATATGTATATACACTTGTCTTCATTAAAAAGAATAGAAGACAATTGAACCAATTAGAGGACTATCTATGGCAACCTAAAACAGTCTTAATCAACAACCAAAAACAGCCTCTCCAGGAAACTAGAGCCTATTTGCATGCAATTTTTACTACCCCTTCCAGCAAAGAAAACAAGCTTTTTCCAGCAATTATTGCTAAATAGAGCAGCCCAAAACACTCTTAAAATGTCCAGAATAGTCAACCAAACAGTGTACCAAATTAAGTGCAAATCAGAATTTACCACAAATACACAAACCAAAAGCTAGCTGAATTTGATATTCAACAATAGAAGCAATATTTAAGCCAGCAAATGAACCAAATATAATCACAATAATCAAAATAACAATTAACAATCTATTACCAAAACCAAATAAAATCAGTAATTCCATTGAGCTTATAAAATCAGTCAAACAATTTCAATGCTTAAAATGTCTTACAGTGCGCACAAACTATATTAAAAAGCAAATACAAAAAATAAAAAAACACAGAAAATACAATGAGAGAAAAATAAAAAAACAAAAAATAAAAAAAAACTCACCTTAAAGGAGTGTGGCGGCGGCTGAGGCCGTGGTTGGAGCGGTGGTTGGAGAGAGGGCGAGAGGCGAGAGGGAGGAGAGAATGTGTTGTTGTTGCTGCTGTTGTTGTTGATGATGGTGGTGGTGGGGCCCAGTGGAGGTTGTGGAAGAAGGTGGGTGAGGGAGGAAGAGGGCGGAGGGAGGAGGGAGGGCGAGGAGGGAGGAGGGCCGGTGAGGAAGGAAGAGGGCGGAGGGAGGAGGGAGGGCGAGGAGGGAGGAGGGCGGAGGGCGGCGGCGAGAGGAAGGAGAGGGAGGAGAGGGAGGAGAGAATGTTGAGAGTGACTTGGTGAGATTATGCAGATAAGAGTGAATGTTGAGAGTGAATGTTGGAGGGAAATGAAAAGGCTTTTGGCGCGCATTGGAAAAAAATTTCCCACCTTCCACGACCACATATTGGTAAATATGGTCATGGAAGGGGCACCTTCCACGACCACACTTGGATAAGTGTGGTCGTGGAAGGTGCCTAGCCTTCCACGACCACAGTGTGGTACACTGTGGTCGTGGAAGGCTAGGCACCTTCCACGACCACACTTACTTAAGTGTGGTCGTGAAAGGTGCCCCTTCCACGACCACATTATTACCACATTATTAAATGTGGTCGTGAAAAGTCTCCGCTGGACAGTTATTTACATGTTATGCCACCGCGTTTTTTTTTAACGACCAACATTGGCTTTTTAGTCGTTTAATATGGTCGTGAAAAGCCTATTTTCTAGTAGTGTATAAACGAAGATATCAAAAGAATGAAAAAAAAGTACACCACTATATTGATCCGTTGCATACAAGATTTGCATTCTATATTCATTTAATTTATGGCAAAAAAAATATTCATTTAATTTAAATTAAAGGTCACCATTCATCTTATCGTCACAGTAGTGAGGGAAAAATTAGACATGAAAACTTGAAAGGTCATGTCACATTCGAATTCCATGGATAAGGAAAAGGCGATGCATAAAGCTGCGATTATTACACAATTTTTACTGACATAATGAAACACGATAAGATTATGAATGAGCCATTTTCTACATGAAAACTTTTGAATTTGAAATCGCTTGCAAATATACCTTTTAATATCTAACTTAAATAATCCACACGGATTTAGAACCGGGAAATGGTTATGCTGTAAAAGGCTGAGATTTTCGAACACGTTTTTTTTTCTCTTAGCAAGCTCTCATTGGAGCTTTTGGAGTCGTCCGTGGTATTCACCTTAATATTCCCCACCTTCTAAGCGAAATCGAAACAAATAGGACTTAAGAGTGCCTAAATTAGAACCAAAAACTAAAACCATTGAGCGGAGCCAAATTGAAATTTATTTTTTCAAAAGAGTTGACTTTGATGGTTATGAAAAATTAGATTAATTAAGAAAAATCCAAATATAAATCACATATCACATGTCTATATAATTTACACTGAATATGTTCTCAGTATTTAATTATTTATTATAGATGATATAGCAAGATGTTGGGAAAATAATACTCCAATTAAACTCAAAATTCGACTATTTCAATTGTAATCCACCAATTATAATAAAAATACTTAAATAAATTCGGTTTTGTTGGATATTTGAAATTATCATTATTTGAATTTTAGAAAATAAATATAATAATCGAACCATCGCACCTAGAATTAGAACTAGGTCACTTAAAAAGAACTAGGTCACTTAAAAAGATATAAAAACTGTAAAATTAATTAGAGTGGCGTAGGAAAACAACACCAAAAATAATGAATTAAGTGGATTATTACCCAAATTTTATATTTAAAGCTACCAACGACTAGGTCAAGTGTATAAAATAAGAAGGTACAATACTAAGACATACTAGGCAATTTGACATTGCTAAATATATCCCTGAAGATGTCCAAGTTTGTGCTTAAAAAAAGAGTAGGAGGGGAAGCCTCAACCCTCGCCTTGAATGGCAACTAAATGATAGGATCCACATTATTTGATTGGTTAGTTGTTGATATGTATAAAGGACCGTCTGATTAATTGAAGAGTTGCGTACTTGCTGTCGATGGAAGCATTCTCAGCGGTGATAATGTCGTGTCTGCTTATGTTATTTAAAAGGCAAGGAACTCTTCCCTTTATTTTATTATCAAGATTAATAAAATAAATTGAACAGTGACTTGAGATAAGATAAGAACATCGAACAACAACTTTAATATAGCCTCTTTTAATACTAAAAATGGATCATGGCGGTCTATGTGAAGGAATGTCTTTGTTATAATTATATTTAGAGAAGAAAAGTACAGCCAAAACAGAAAATATGTTCCAAATTCTCTACTTCCACGTGGCAGAATATCTGCGGAACAATATTATACAGTAACAGTACAAAGCAACATTTGTTTAGGCGTTGTTTGATATTCAACATCTGTTTCGTGTTTATTGAAGATATGGTTAATTATTGCCAAAAAATGATTAACTATCACAGATGTGGAGGCAAACCAACGTTAATAAAATATCCATCGAGTCTAATGCTAATTCTTAATTGGGACATGTCATTCCATTAAGTATTGATCATATCACCAGACGCCTTTATTGGGGTACACATCATATTTCTTTTAATTAAAAAATATTAATCACGACACACCAAGAGTACATCAGGTGGGAAAGTCTATTCCCACCAACTGAGACCCAGTGACTAGTGTATATTATTTTGAATTTTTTCACTAAATTATATGGTGGGATAAACATAATGCCTTATGCTATTATTAAAATAAAGCTACTTTATCGAAGAATTATTAATATAAGTAACTTCTTTTTTCATACTACAAGTCACTGTATGAAGTATACTTTTTTATTTTATTTCTATTTACTGATGACGTATATTGGATGTAAAAGTAGAAAAAACATGAGTCAAATACTCAAATTTGGAATGAAGACAAGATAGGAAACCTGTTATTTAAATAAAAACTAAGATGTGTTTAACATTAATCCTTATTAATTAATTATATTGCAACAGTTGCAACTTGCAAGTGATTTTATGTTTTAGATTGTACGGTTGATTATTGAATTTTCATTTTGATAAGAGCTAATTTTTCATGATAAGTAGGGTTAAGTTAATACTAAGGTATACTATTTATAAGGGGGCATATAACAGCACACTATCAACCGTGTATCATTCTTTTAGAAGCATTTTTTAACTAATTTTCTTTGCTCTTCCGTCTAACATATTATCTTAATAAAACATTTATAAATTCACTTTTACAATTTATGGAAATTCAACCTATAAGAGTTTTAAGAAAATAACAATATAACGAGGTCTTTGAATTATCAAGAGACATGTTTATTTTTGTAATTAATTCACTTACAAGGGAACTGTTTTGTGGTTTCCTTAAAAATTCCCCCACCCCGCTTTCCTTTATATCTCTCGCACCAAACAAGCCTTTAACGAATGCATGTGACAACTTTTTTTAAAACAAAATTGTTAAATATTCTCCACACATGTCAATGGATATATCACATTATTTTCGTTATAAAGAATATTATAGATTTTTTTCACGAAAAAACTTTCTGGAGATTATTCTACTCTCCATTTTAGAAAATATCTAAGCAGTCTCAGCGATAATATTTGCCATGCATTAACCTATAGTGGTTTGGTTTTCACCGACTTACCAACAATGATACACTTCCCCCTCCCTGAGAATGAATGATTGTTTTTTCCCTCACTAACAGACAACTTTTCCCATATAACTCCTTAATTTTGGAAAAGCAGTACACAGGAAACCCATGGCATTTGGTTATGTTTCACTACAAGACAAATTTGGTATTGATAAATTTAATACAAATTTAAGGTACACGTTTGCGATGAAAAAGACCACTTGATAGCATCAGATATCTGCCAATTTAGAAGTTAAAGTCTTTCCAAACAAACAATTAATCTTAACTGTTAAATAATTAGGGTTGGCCATCATTATTCTTAACCGTAACAAACAAATTTGCTTATATTTGTATGATAAACTTCTTTATAGACTTCCGTATACACATAGTACACGAGTGTCTAACCTAGCGTGGTTGGTATAGTGGTTACCTCACTTCACCGCTTAACCAGAGGTCTCGAGTTCGAGTTCTGGGAATGCAGTCTGCCCCTTGGCCAGCACTTTACCCTTAAGTGGAGGCCCCGGTGTGGATCTGGATTAGTCTGAGCTCGTTGAGTTCCCCGTGACATTGGGGCTGGCCCAGGATACCGAATTATAAACTCAAAAAAAAAGTACACAAGTGCCTATAATAAACTTTTCTGACCTCCTCTTTTAATTTGCTTTCTTTTTCTTTGCCTATTGACAATTATTTTAATACTTTTTCTTTTCCCTTTCTTTTCATGATATTGTTAGAACTATGTAATTATTTTAATTGATTTCATTTTGCCTTTTTATAAAAAAAAGTACACGAATGGCTAATTGGAAGCAAAATTAGGGCTTAACCTAATAACATCATTACATCAAAGTGATTTGTGATTCTCTAGTTTTCATTAAACTGGGATTTAAAGAAGAACAAGATTAAAGCGAGAAGCCGCAAGCATCGCATGCTCTGAGCCAGACACGGAGGTGGCTGAGGCAGCCAAGTAGGTGGCTAAAGTTTCCATCAAGCCATCCGTCAAAATAGCTCACCTACCTTCACGCAATAAATGAACTTCCCCACATTAAGATCATAAACTCTCAATTATTTTCCCAAATTCATGCACCATCTTCTCCGTTTTGTTTTTAAAAAAAACAATTGACTCTAGCCATGACCTTGGACAGTTGTACCACAACTACATGACGAGACAATTAGGGAATGTTATTGGGGATGCGTGAAGGTGTGAACAGAGTAAATCTTCTTTCATAAGATTCATGTAATTCATGTAAATAACTAAATATGGTGATATTGGAACCAGGCTTATGTGGACAGGCAGATACTAAAATTAATGAAGACTGAAGAGGAAGATGGTCAAAAGTGAGAATTGAATGATGGTAATGAATGATGGTAAATGAACAGAAAAGGGAAACATAGCAGCTGGCATCAAGTTGGTTGCTTTGTTCTGTTCAGTAAAATCAAAATGACACAAACCAGATTCTGACTCCTTTCCTTTCCTTCCATGGGAAATCGTCCCCTCCACTTTACCATTTCCCAATTTTACATGTACACGCCTTCGCGTGAACACCTCTCTCTCTCTCTCTCTCTAGTTCAATTTTATTTTCCTTTTTCATACATGGAAATTATATTCCAAAACTCTCCAGATTTTAAGCTAACTTATTTTTTTTTGCCCCTTCATCAACACCACCAACAACAATATCACTCTACTCAGAAACTCAACTTCTTCATAATTCATAAAAATTGGAAACTTTTATAAATGCTGAAAACGCCCAAAATGTCAAAAAATAAAAATAAAAAATCAGAACATAGATCTTCCGCCGTCAAACCCCATAATCAGCAAACCAATGTGACATGACAAGCCCAGATTACACAAAATCAGATCCCCCACTCCACATACAGATATAATGAATCCCACACAACCCAGATGAGAAAGCTAAGAAATTTGGGATCAAACTAACACGGATTATCACAAGGCTTAAGAATCTGAGGGTCCAGTTTAGTCCTACAAACAGGACAAACAGGATGCTTAGAAAGCCAAGCATCAGCACATTCAACATGGAAGCCATGGTTACAACCTGGGACAACACGAGCAGGTTGTTCATCCTCGATCTCATCCAAACAAACAGCGCATTCACTTCCCATAATAAGTTCCTTCCCCATCACCTTAGGCATCTTCTCTAACTCCGAAGCTGACAAGCCCATCGGATGAGATGGCTTGGTAGGTAATGATATTTGAGGGCCGTGCGTGGTGGCGTACCATAGGAGACACATGTAGACTATGAAAACGGAGCTCATGCCTAGGCAGGGTAAAAAAAGAGCCAAAAGAACCGTATCAATCATTGTGTTATGTATATATGAAGTTTGAGATTTTCTTCCGATTTGAGAAGAGAAAGTGGAAAAAGGTGAGGTGGGGAAATTAATGTGGCGGCGGCGGTTGGTAGAGGAGGGAAGGAGAAGCGGATGGGAGAGTATTGGAGAGGAAACGCATGGCGGCGGAGTATGGTAATAACTGGAAAAAGGTTACAGAGAAATATATATATGAGAGAGAGATATATATCTGTGATATGAGAGAGAGGTTTTCTTTGGGAGTCGGTGATGACTGATGTGGGGTGGTTTTGGCGGGTAACAGAGAAGAGTAATCGGAAGAGGAAGAGAGTTATGTGCGTATGATATGTTGAGCGTTCGGCTTTTTGTGATTGAAACTCTTTCGTGCTTTGTGAGCTTTTTCTAGTTTCGAACCGATATGGAGCGATTTTGGCAAACAATACAATAAATATCCTTTTTTTTGTCTGAAAACAATATCTTTTTTTTTAAAAAAAATAAAACAGTATCTTTTTTTTTTAAAAAAAACCTTTAGGTTTAGTATCTTTTTTTATTGTGATCAGCTTTATTATTTTTTATTCCATAATAAAAAGAATCTATCTAACTTCTCTCTCTGTTCCTTAATATAAGATTATTTTTGAAATTCAATTTATTTCTAATTATAAGATCACTTTCCAATTTTTCCAATAATTTCCCAAATTAACCCTATAATACTTTTTCTATTCACATTAACCCTATAATACTTTTTTTTACGTGTTTTAACTTTATAATACTTATCTATAATAACAAACAAAAGATTGAGAGTAGGGATAAAAGTATATAGTTGAAGTAAATTGGTAATATCATGTGTAAATGAAGGAATTTATTGTCTCGCTCATGAGTGTTCCCGAAGTCTAGACATTCAACCAATAAGAACAAACAAAGACCGCGACAAAACATGGAGCAAAAAATCCAAATGATTCAGCTCACGCAGAACTGGGTTACTAGAACCCGAATCAGATTCGCATAGCGAATCACCCTATCAAGAAAAACGTGTGAGAGAGGAAAGTTGGAGAGAGAGAGAGAACTAGTTTTCTCAAAGACGACTTCTCCACACATGAGAGCCTCTCACCACCATCGTTAATGTTAATGATACTCTTGTCCCTATTTATAATGGAATTGATAAAACCTTTTTATTTTATTTGATAAATAGAATTTTATTCAATTAAATAATTGATTTATTAAATAAAATTCTATATTTAATTCCATAATATTTAATGTGCCCATAAAAGGACGTACATTTTCCAACAATAAATAATTAATTTAACTAACTTCGTTTATCCACTTAAATTAGGGAAAATGATCTTTAGAAAATTATCATATATGATTTTATTGTTATTACAATCATAGAATACTTTATTTAACGCAATCACCTTTAATTGGATCATTTCTTCTCAACATTCATAATGAAAGTTTTTCCATTTGAAATTTTGATTAAACTTTTGCTTTTTTTAGAGTACCTATAAATTCTGTTAAAGGCTCACAATCAAATTATTTCATAATTCAAATACCAATCTGATTTACACGTGTTTTGTTAAATTTTCATGGTCTGCTACTTATTTCTTATTCATTTTTGTGGGGATATAATGACTAATCCGATAGTTTATAACAGTCTCCACAATTATAGATGATTTATTATAATTATGCAGTTACTTTTTATCAAAATTATGCCGTTACTCTTTGAGTTCATCATTATATTACTCTTTGGTTCATCATTATATTTTCAATTCCACTATTTTTCGTCCAACCACCCCCTAAATATCTCTATTTTTATATCGATCACAAAAAAGGGCTTTTAATTTTTGAATGTATTTATTTTATTATATATAATAAAAGTGGTGGCAACATTTTCATTGGACCACTTATGACAATATGATTGGATCACGTAGCTACCTAATTATTTAAAATTAATAAAACCAATTCAACTCGAAATAGTTTCCATTTTTCGAAATCCTTTTTTTATTAATTTTTATTCTTTTTGCCCTTTCATCAACAGCACCAACAACAATATCACTCTACTCAGAAACTCAACTTTTTTCTGATAAAAAAAAAGGAAACTCAACTTTCATAATTCATAAAAAATGGAAACTTTAATAAATGCTGAAAACGCCTAAAATGTCAAAAAATAAAAATAAAAAAATGATCAGAACATATTACACAAAATCAGATCCCACATACAGATATACCACTTACAGTTTAATTAATCCCACACAACCCAGATACACAACCCAGATGATAGATTGTTGACAAATTGATGTGGAAGGGAATAAGATGAAGAATGAAAAAAATCTTTTTATTGATGATGAAGAAAAATACAAAAACAACAACAATATATCTAATCCTCTTGAAATAAATTAAAGCATCCCTTACACGAGGTGATGATCATCCTTAATGAATTTACAAAACAAATCTTAACACTAGGGTAATGAGGAGAGAGACAAAGTTAACTCTTCCTTTTTGTGTAGACTCCCAATCACAATATCTAACAAATTTAAATATCATAATATTTCTAACATAAATCTAACAAATTTGAGATCCAACTAACAAGGATTATCACAAGGCTTAAGAATTTGAGGGTCCAGTTTATTCCTACAAACAGGACAAACAAGATGCTTAGAAAGCCAAGCATCAGCACATTCAACATGGAAGCCATGGTTACAACCTGGGATAACACGAGCAGCTTGTTCATCCTCGATCTCATCTAAACAAACAGCGCATTCACTTCCCATAACAAGTTCTTTTCCCATCACCTTAGGCATCTTCTCTAACTCCGACGCTGACAAACCCATCCGTTGACATGGCTTGGTGGGCGCAGATATATGAGGGCAGCGCGTACTGGCGTACCATGCTAGACACATGTAGACTATGAAAACGGCGCCCATGCCTAGGCATGGTAAGAAGAGAGCCAAAAGAACCGTATCAATCATTGTGTTATATAATTTCTTCCGATATGAGAAGAGATCAGTGAAGCGGATGAGAGAGTATTAGAGAGGAAACACATGGCGGCGGTGTATGGTAATTGATAAAAGGTTGCAGAGAAATATATATATTTATGGGGTTTCTGCTTTTCTTTGGGAGGCGGTGATGAGTGATGTGGTTTTGGCGGGTTACAGAGAAGAGTAATCGGAAGAGAAATCGGAAGATGAAGAGGAAGAGAATTATGTGCTTATGTTATGTTGAGCGTTCGGCTTTTTGTGATATGAAAGTATGAAACTCTTTCATGCTTTGTGAGCTTTTTCTAGTTTCGAACCGATATGGAGAGATTTTCGCAAGGACTAACAAAACAGTGTCTTTTTTTAAAAAAAGGTTAGGTTTAGTATCATATTTTATTATGATCAGGTATTCAGGTTTAGTATTTTTATATTCCATAAAAAAGTATCTATCTATCTTCTCTCTCTCTCTTCCTAAATATAAGCTTATTTTTAAAATTCAATTTTATTCCATTTTTTTATGAAAAAAATTCAATTTATTCCTAATTATAAAATTACTTTCTAAATTTTCCCAATAATTTCTCAAATTAACACTATAATACTTATTTATAATAACAAGCAAAATATGGAGAGTGGGGATAAAGATATATATTTGGAATAAATTGTTAATATCATGTGTAAATAACTAATTTAACTTAGTTCGTTAATCTACTCAAATTAGGGAAAATAATATTTAGAAAATTCTCATATATGATTTTACTGTTATTAAAATCATAGAATAATTTACTCAACGCCATCACCTTTAAATCTTTATTTGACATTATACTCCTCAGTAGTCATAATAAAAGTTTTTCCATTTGAAATTTTGATTCAACTTTTGCTTTTTTTTTCAGAGTAAACATAAATTCAGTTAAAGGTTCACAATCAAATTATTTCATAATTCAAAATTCAAATACCCATTTGGTTAGCAAGTGTTTTGTTATATTTTCATGTTTTGCTACTTATTTCCTATTTAGTTTCGCGCGGTTACTCTTTTTTTTCTTCAGAAATGCAGTTACTCTTTGATTTATCATTATATTACTCTTTGGTCCATCATTATATTTTCAATTCCACTATTTTCTCCAACTACCCCCTAAATATCTCTAATTTTTTAAGGATCCCCAAAAAAATAGGCTTTAAAATTTTTGAATCTTTTTATTTTTTTTTTTTGGTAAGGGAAGGGGCAAACGCCCAATTACATTAACTCAACTACATAACTCATATTTTTTGATCAAAAAAAAACTACATAACTCATATTAAGGCTACTCAAGACTCGTGGTCCTCCTACTCCAGCTTGATCATCTTGCAACATGCGAATAATCTCCTCTGGCAGCAATCTCCAGTATATGACTTCTTCTCTTTGGTGTCCACACAAGGAGGCTAATTTGTCTGCACACTTGTTTCCTTCTCTTAACATATGTAATATCCTAACCTCCCAATCTCTTTCCAGCCAATTGTTTAGTCTAATCCATGGTTCTGTGCGAAATTCCTTATGTTTTCCTGCATTCACTAGTTGTACCAACTGTAAAGCATCACTCTCAGCTTCCATTTTCCTTAAACCCAAATTCCAGCATGCTTCCAAACCCAATAAGAGTCCCCATGCTTCTGTTGTTAGTGCATCGTCAGTTCTGACTTTACATGAGAAACCTTGAACCCATTCTCCTTGCTCCCCACTTATTACTCCCCCACATCCTGCATGTCCATTAGATGTAACCGTTCCATCAGTGTTCACCTTGAACCATCGAGTATTTGGTTTCTGCCAAGCAATCAAGCTGACTTCCTCAGTTACCTCCCCACATGTACCATTATCCCATCTATTCAAATAATTGTCAACTTGCTTTCTCACTACTTGTTCAGCATTTGTAGGAAGATCATTCCCCCTTCCTTCACGTTTCTATTCCTCCATATCCATAATTGCCAACAACTAGTAGAAAACAATTCAGGCCAGAACTTGTCCTCCTCTTCCTCATCTCTGAAAAGTGTGTTTTCTGCTATCCATTCCCAACAATTAGATCCAAAAAAATTTTCTCTTCTCTCGTTTGGCACCAACTTTCTCCAAAACATTGTAGCAACCGGACAATCCCTCAATGCATGTAAGATGTCTTCCAACTGTTGACCGCATATTGAACACAATTCACTACTACCATCCCATCTCTGTGTGAAACTATTAGTCGGCAACTTTTTGTGTAGACATCTCCACACAAAGGTTCTAACCCGTTCTGGCACCTTCAACTTCCACACTCTCTTCCAAACTGCCGTATGCTGATTATGTGATGTTGATGATTGTCCTTTGTAGGCACTAGCTGTTGTAAAACCTCCATGATTTGTCAATTTCCATGTGATTCCTTAAAAACCATTTCTATCATGGTATCTCTCTACATATTGGCTAAAATCATCCCACCTCATAACCATTCCCTTCCAAAGTCGTGAATCACTTTGCTTTGCTGCCGGTTGCCCACATAAATCCCACTCTCTTCCATACTTTCCCAAAAGAACTTGAACCCAAAGGCTTGTAGGATTGGTATTAAGTCACCAAAGAATTTTGCTAAGGAATGCATCATTCATTCTTTCCAAAGACTTAATACTCACTCCACCCACCTCTTTAGGTTGACACAGCCTCTCCCATGCTATTGCGTGCCATCTTTTTATTGTATATACTAAAAATGGTGGCAACATTTCTACTGGATCACTTGCCACAATATGATTGGATCATTTGTTTACCTAATTATTTATAAGAAAAAATAATTCAATTAGAATCAATTTTCATTTTTCCAAATTCCTTTTATTATTATTTTTTATTTCGATTGGATTAAGTTTTAAAATTTAAAAATTATTGAATCAATATTTTTTATTGTTGCGGGAAAATTGAGTTTAGATCTAGTTGGAAAGCGAATTAATAGAACAAGATGTATTCGAATTTTAAATTTTAAAATTAGTAATAGGTGGGGAAGTATCTGAGAGATGTAGTTGACAAAATTAACATTTTGCAACAAAAATAGATTAACAAATTCTGATAACTTATTGGGTAGGATAAGGGTAATTTGGTGATTTCACCACAGTTCATTGTGCATTGCTGCTCAATAATAGTTGAAAAACTAAATAGGTTAAAAAATTGTTTACCATATAAAACTAGTTTATTTAACGTATAAACTAATGTTATATAAAAACATATAAAATAATATTTCTTTAAATAATAAATAAAATATATTATACCTAAAAGGCTCAATTTTTTAGGAGATCTTAGTGGCTCGTTTAACTTCTTTAATTTCTTCAAAAACAAATTGGGGGCATTTTAATTTACTGCTCAAAGGGTAGCTGACATACCGCTAAATAACCCAACCTTAGATATATTCCAGCTACTTTAAATCCTCGTTTAAATAAATTATTTATAAATTGATTTATCTTTTTTTAAAAACTAGTCTATTTGTTAGTACATTATAAGTTGATATATAAATAATAAATAAAATACATTATTATAATGAAATAATTTATTTAACTTCCTTAATTATTTAAAATAATAAAATCTCATAACATCCACGTGTCAGCATTATACTCCACATGTCGGTATTGCATTCGTCAGAGGGTAGATTGGACCACTTTAGTTACTTTAAAGGTAAAATTGTATCTAATGTTAGTTTAAGGTGCTCAGTGGTCCATGATAATTATTTGAAGGGCAAAATAGAGTCACTATTCTTTAAAAAGAACCAAGGAAGTACTAATATTTTTGGAAAGTGGTTTACTTTATTGTTATTTTATCTCAGAATTTTACTTCATTGTTTAAAGGTCGTTACATATAGGGAAATTTAATTACAGGTCCCCCACAAGAGAGTTAATACTGGAAAAGTCCCAAAAGTTGAAAATATTAATGTAGGGTCCCAAGGGACCTCACATTAATATATTTGAAATGTGAAAAGACAGTTTTGCCCCTAGCCTTAAAAAAAATTTACTTCCTCCCTCACCCACCCCCTCCCCCCTCCTCCTACCTCCCCCACCCTCTCCCCCCTCCCAGCGCCCCCCCACCCTCCCTCCCACCCCCACCAGCCTCCCCCCCTCCAGCCCCACCCTCCCCAGCGCCCCCCTCCCCAGCCCCCCCTCCCCCACCCTCTCCCCCCCTCCAGCCCCACCCTCCCCAGCGCCCCCCCTCCCCACCCTCCACAGCCCCCCTCCCCCACCCCACCCTCCCCAGCCCCCCCTCCCCCACCCCACCCTCCCCAGCGCCCCCCCTCCCCCACCCCACCCTCCCCGTCCGCCTCCCTCCCCCTCCAGTTCCCCCCCACCCTCCTCCCTCCACGCCCCCACCCCCCACTCCTCCTCGCGACCCTCACGACCCTGGAGGGGGAGGGTGGGGTAGGGGAGGAGGGCGCTGGGGTGGGTGGGGTGGGGGGAGGGGGGCGCTGGGGAGGGTGGGGTGGGGGAGGGGGGGCTGGGGAGGGTGGGGTGGGGGGAGGGGGGGCGCTGGGGAGGGGGGGCTGGGGAGGGTGGGGTGGGGGAGGGGGGGCGCTGGTGAGGGTGGGGCTGGAGGGGGGAGGCTGGTGGGGGTGGGAGGGAGGGTGGGGGGGCGCTGGGAGGGGGGAGAGGGTGGGGGAGGGCGGAGGAGGGGGGAGGGGGTGGGTGAGGGAGGAAATAAATTTTTTTTAAGGCTAGGGGCAAAACTGTCTTTTCACATTTCAAATATATTAATGTGAGGTCCCTTGGGACCCTACATTAATATTTTCAACTTTTGGGACTTTTTCAGTATTAACTCCCTTGTGGGGGACCTGTAATTAAATTTCCCTTACATATACATACCCCAACCATTAGATGTTCCAGCTGCTTTTAAACCTTGATTAATTTAAATATTACTACCTTTTTTTTTTGGTCAGTAAATATTACTACTTTTGATTGCCGTCTTGCCAGATATTTTAGGAGAGGAATTGAAAATGTTAATTGTGGTTGGGGTTTTATAATTGATGCTAATATTTAATTGATTTTTAGTTGTTTGTGATGTATGACTCAGGAAGGACCACGTACGGAGAAAGTTAGCATTAGGCCCCCACTGACGGGCCCATGTTGAGGATTTGAGGTATCTGATATTTTTCTGTGGACAAAGGGGTGGGATCAGCTTCATCTTCATCCTGAGTACTGACCCTTTTTGTTTCTTTCTTCATGATTTTGAATGTTTTGGTATTTTGTAATAATTGTTGGCATGCAAATCCGCTGAACTAATAATTATTACATCTTCTTTTTAAATAAAAGAAGGATATTTTATCCTTTGCAGTAATAATACAACCTGAAAAATTTATCCAAAAAAAAAATACAACCGTACATGACAAAATTATTGATGCCATTTTTTATTTAATGCGAAAAATGAAAATATATTGTTACAAAAACAATCTATACAATCATAAAAAAATCTATATACAACATTGATTAAATATAGTTTGTTTTCAGACCAAAAAAAAAAGTTTGTTTGAATGAGTTCATATATATAAATTTATAACTTTGTTTAACCATTTTAAGTGTATACACACCAAAACATGACACAAAATGTTTTCAAAATAATAAGTCTTATTTATTAATAAAAATAATAACTTTTATGCATTCTCTACCTCAGCCTGTTTTAAAACCTGTTTATTAACATCAAATGATCAGGCCGTCTGGATTGCCTTATTCGCGATTCGCGAAGTGAAATTTGTAGATGTTCCTGGCCTTCAGAAGTACTCCCTCATGCCTTTTTTGTAAGTGTTTTATATATGTACTCCTTCCAATCCTAATTATAAGTCAACTTTAATTTTTTTTAAAAAAGTTTAAGTTACAAAATTTACCATTTTAAATTGTTTAAAATTATTTTTTCCCTTAAAACTAGTTTATTCTAACTATAAACTAACATATAATGTAACTACATTTGTTATATGTTACTCCCTCTGGTTCTAAATATAAGACATAATTGACTTTTTTGAAAAATCCTTAAAAAAGCAAAATAAGTTAATTATATATTGGTTTACCTAATTTTTTCCCTTAAACTAGTTTATTTTACTTATAAACTAATGGATAATCTAAAAATACATCAAATATGTCATGATTTGATAGACTATTTTGCAACCTTAACCTCTCCAAAAAAAAGTTATCTAGGTCCTATATTTAGGACCGGAGGTAGTATAATTTAGTAGTCTAACTTACTTCTCTAATTTTTTTTTTAAAAAGTCAAAGTATGTTTATAATTAAGAACGGAGGTAGTACGTATTACTATATTTTTTTTCTACCACATATGTACTTGCTTCTCATTGATAAGAGGAGAAAACAAAGAAAAACGAAGTACTATAGTAATAAAAAAATATTTGTGTCATGTAAAAGCACCGGTTTAAGATATCTTCAGTTAATTTAGGTGGCACTAGAAGCTTCATTTTATTATGAAAATATAAAGAAAGAAGAAAGATGAAGAGGACAAGAAATAATATGATAAAACTATAAGAGCTTGAGATAGAACATTTTTCATTCACAAGAAATGTTACAAAAGGAGATAGTCATGACTACAAAGAAAAAAAATATAAGTTTAATGACAAATTACCACAAGAAACCCACAAGTCTTCCATTGGACTTTATAGTAATAGAAATCTTAAGATTGTGGAGTTATGTTATTCACTTGTATAACAATATTCATAACACGTAGAGTATTACTATTACATCTATAGTATAGAGCAGTCATTTTTAACACATTATAAAAAAAACGTTTGGTCACTTAATTAGGCAAAGCAAACAGGGTGTCAAATGGACCCCATTAATACGTGGCTCTTATGCAGACAATTATCAAAATCTTGAGGGCAATCTTTTTTTTTGATCAAAAAATCTTGAGGGCAATCGGACTCGTCTGTGAATGCAATAAATACTTCAATAAACAGTGAACACAATCATCCATCGTGTCCATGTCATCATTCCCCCCTTTGTAGGCCCCCCTCAACTCCCCCCATCGCCATTCACAGGTGGCAACCTCTTCATCATTTTTCAATTAAATGCTACGACATTGATGGACGTAATAATGCTTTAGTGTCTAGTGCAAAATGAGGATATGTATCACAAGAAAATATACATAAAAGAGACAATATTGTCATGTTAATAATACAAATTGCAGGGTCCATGGGGACATGATTTAATTCTGGTTAGCCAATAGATTGTGCAGAAATAAAGCATTGATAGGGAACTATCACAACTAGGATGGCTAATAAGGAGAAGACCAGAAGATGAATTTACTGTGGCATAGGAAGCTTCGGTATGTGCGGGATGAGTCAGCTCTGAATCAGTTTCGACTCATACTCATATATGTAAGTGGGTGGGTGTGTTTTTACTCGTTACATTCCTAAATATAAGATCACTTTCCCTAATTTAAGTAGATTAAGAAAATTAGTTAAGCTAGTTATTTACACATATTATCAATTTATCTCAACTATATACTTTTATCTTCGCTCTTCCTCTCTTACTTGTTATTATTGATCAGCATTATTATGGTTAATTTGAGAAAAAGTTAGGAAAAGTTAGAAAGTGGCGTTATATTTTGGAACAAATTGAATTTCAAAAGTGATTATATATTTAGGAACAAATGGAGTATATATAGATACTCCTATATTATCGAAGTTCATAAGTATGCTCCTTTACCTAGGGCCTTGTAGCCCAGTGGTATGATATCTCCCCTTTAGGTGGGAGGTTGCGGGTTCGATCCCGCTTGTAATCTCAAGCCGTTAGTATTTGCCCATCTGAATAAAAAAAAAGTATGTTCCCTTACTCCTGTTCTAAATAAAGTTAGTTGTAAAATTTTTTTATGTATAACATATAAAAGTGGGTAAAATTGAGATAGAGGCACAATAATAATTCCAACTTATATTTATTGATTAATTGATATATCAATAGTGTAAAAATGTTGACTACCTCTAATAATAGGAATTAAAGAGAGTAAGATGCAATTGACTTTTAAAAAAATTAAGTAATCAAAATAAATTATTTAATTATAACATATTTTGAGTATCATTTAAATTTTAACTACTTTGAAATAAAATAAAATAATTTTAATAAAAATTCAGTCAAATCTATTATTATATATGATATAAGTACTTTATTTAGCTATCCAAGTAATTTCTAAATAAATTAATTGAATCATTTTTGGACGAAGAATATGCATGTACTCTACGTGTTAATAATGGAAGTGGATTGTATACTAGCTTTACATTTGTTAGACCAGGAAGGAAAACATGTCAATGCTTACTCTAATTTTATTAGATAGATTATCTCTATTCTAGGTAGATAATAGCAAATTGAATTACAACATGTCTACAGAGAGGGCAATAAGTGCGCTGATTTTCTGGCTTCATATG
Source organism: Mimosa pudica (assembly GCA_029929735.1). NCBI lineage: Eukaryota > Viridiplantae > Streptophyta > Magnoliopsida > Fabales > Fabaceae > Mimosa > Mimosa pudica. Next base: position 11,293,818 of record JAKELP010000004.1, on the reverse strand, counting down.
CACTCCAGCTTGATGTGGGAAAACACCTTCTACAACACTCACCTGATGGTCTACGACGACTTTTAGATGAAGATGAGTATGGTGTTGATCAAGATCGTCTTGTAGTTGTCACTTATATTTTTAGATCTTCCCTTTTTAAACGAAAAATAATGGGTGTGTATCCCCTTCACTTTTAAATTTCCCCTGTTTCCCCATTTCCACTACCCTCATTGGTCAGTTCTTCTTATGACGTCTTCTTAATGCTGTTTCCCCAGACCTTTTATGCCATCAGGATAATTCCAGCCTTCCCTACTTCCTCCCCCACTCATTATATCACACTATTTCTTTTAATAATTGTATCACATTCCAAAAGCTTCTCTTGTTTAAATTATTGGATTTCTTTTAATAATTGTATCACATTCCAAAAGCTTCTCTTGTTTAAATTTATTGGAGTCTAACATATACTCCCAGTCCCTAATATAAAAGCCCAAAATTTGAATGATTTTAGTCTCTAATATAAGAGCCCGTCTCACATTCTCTCTTCATTTAATGTGTTTTTTTCTATTTTGCCCCTAACTCTCTTTCATATTTATTAATGCTTATGTGTTTCTCTCTCTCAAAAGTATCATAATAAGTATGAGCAATATTGGGAAAGAAGTATTAACTCCAGACACTCAACTAACATTCACATGTTCTCTTAAGAAACGTTTTTTTGGCGGCTAGCTCTTATATTAGAGACCGGAGGGAGTAGTTATAACACTTTCATGTAAATAATTATATCAAATCAAACAATTAATGTTGTCTGCAGGTGTTTTTTTTTTTTTTTGAATCTATCCGATAACATAATTTACTTCGGCCGACAAATAAAGAAGATGCCATTCGGTATAGTTTTTTCTAGGATGGTTCCAATTCTTGTGTCTTGCACTTATATAAGAAACAGTACAGCTTTATGGTTCCAAAGCATCGATGCTCTTGTCCAGTATTATATCTGATTTGATGGACATAGCAGTATAATCTTACAGAATAGAATTGACGGCCTAACTATTCCTTGTTGCAAGTTGCAACACAACATTTATATATACACCACGCTTTGAACATCTGCGATTGTTAGACGACGAGTGTATGTGTGCGTATAAATTTATATTCTATGAACATTTCTTTAAAGTATATATAGGTCCGCAAATTTCATTTCAATCAATAATGTTGGATATAGGAGTATATAATATGTTATTCTAGTATGGCTGCAGATATATGTCTTGGTTTCCCTTTTTTTCTTGCTCTGTTGTTTCAACTTTCAACGGTTTAGAGTTAACACATATTGACCCTTGGATCTATCTACCCCATTTTCCCCACTTGTTTTGACGAATTATTCACCTGCATATTTACAAACTTTTTATTTTTCCTTCATTATATATTAGTCATTTCGCGGCTTTCTCTGCTCAACATTCCCCCCACTTGATAATTCTCACCAATAGCATGCAACTTTTAATTAAATGGGTCCAGTTTGAAACTCAAGTATTTATTTGAAAATGCGCCCACAAAACAATGTATGTAATGCTGTACCCATTTTAATGGTTAACGCGAATACGACATCAACCATCCGTTTAATTCGAATCTCCTAAGAATTACTCCCTCGGTTGTTCCGTACTACAAGGGTTCAAGTGTTCAACTGTAAAAAATATGTTTATTAAAAAACATGTAAAAATTCGTTGCATATCTAAAATTATTTTTTTTCTTCTAATTTTGCCCTTATTTATTATAATACTATTAAGAAAGAGAAATATGTAAGCATTAATAAATATGAAATGAAGTTTAAGGTCAAAGTGGAAAAAAAATTAAATGATGACATAATGTAAAATTGAATTCTTGTATTTTGGACAAAAATTATCATTAACTTTTAAGCTCTTATATTTCAATTAAGAGGGAGTAATACTTACACAATTAAAGGTATTGAATTTCCGATTAAATATAAATATATCGGGAATCAAATATGCCGTGTGCATATATGAAAACCATGGGCATATAAAGTGAACCAGAGCTGGCAAATGTAGATTGTTTTCTTGGGAGTTACTCAATGCATGATTTTTGTTTTTTGGTTAGGTTTTTTTAATGAGTGAAACTCGTGATAAATCTGTTGTAGACTTTCAAAGCTTTTTTCTCACTCAAATTGATTGCTTTACTCCTCAACTGCCAAAAAGCTTATCTCTCTCACACAAGGTTACTTGGATTCCAGCTCAAAAGATTTGAGTTGCTTTGACTTAGAAAGAGTGGTTTATGTTAAAAGTCATTTTTCCACCATCAAAATGATCTTAATTATATTACTCAGTCCAAGCTAAGGCATATTTCGGGACACATGATATATTCTGTTTCACATGATGATGAACTTTGATCTCCTGCTTGACTTGTGCTTATAATTTTCCACCAGATACGATATTGGTCAACCATCAACAGTAGTATTTTATTTTTTCAGGTATCATTCCACATCAGCCACTCTCTTTGATTGTACATGTACAATTTACATAACAAATTGACATATATATTAAAAAATAGTAAAGTTAATAGTTTGTCATGTATGAGGTTGGTTCCTCTCTATGAAAGCAAAGCACGCATTCCATGAAAAAATTACAATTCACCAGAGAAATAAAAGAATATAATATTCATCATCAAAATAGATTTTCTTCCAGTTTCTACGTTTATTATCAGAATTAGAGTCATACTTTTTTGCCTTAAAAAACCATTATGATTATCTCAAGATCGAGTTTACTCCTTATAATGACTTAATTGATGGTAAAAATTGAGCAGGTAAAAGGGAAAAATAAGAGGAAAATCAAACATGGCTGGAATTAATAATATGATTTAAGACGGTAGAAGAAGAAGAAATGTAAAAATTGAAGAATTTTTCTAAGACACAACCAGAAAAAGGGTCATTAGGCGAGTCTTAGATGTTGCACCAAAACAAAACACGACAATGTTATTTTTTTTTTTGAAAAATCATGAATCTTGTCGCGCATAATAATGCTCCAGGCGCGCAAGCAACATTTTTTAAAAAACATAATATTATTATTTTCTTGTATTATGTGTATGTCTGTTGCGCCTTGTGGCGTGACACACATATACAAGTACTATATGCATGTCACGCAGCAGAAGAAAATAAAAAAAAATTCCAATGCCAACGTTTTTAATATTGTGTAGTGCTCTCGGTCGTGACATCAAAATAAACTTCACTCCTTCTAAAATTTTCCCCCTCTTTATTATTTCCTCCTCCCTCTTCACTTTCTTTTCTTCCAGCCGTCTCTACTTTCTTATTTTCTTCCTTTCCACTCTTCATTTTTGTGATTTAACTGATTGTCTTTAATTTTTCTTTTGTAGGTTAATTGTTTAAACACTATAATTTCTATCATCCACAATTTTATTTTCCTTTCAGGTACACACTTTATTATCATATAATACTTGTTTTTCATCATTTATTATAATTTCAGCTCTGTTATGAATATTGAGATTATATGGATGTCCATACCTCCACAAATCATTATCACTATATTTCTCATATTCATTTTTCATATTATTAATATTTCAAATATTGATTGGTCTTCAGGACCATACCATTGTGTTATTAACTATAACTTCTTAGTCATATAGTCTTATCATCAAAATCTTATATTTTTATATCACCAAATGTTGGTGTCCTTAATTCACAATATGGTCATTCTCATGTGTGATTATAGCAAAATATGCTAATCAGTCTTCAGGACTTTTTTTTAACGTATTTCTCCCACAAATTAATCATATCAAATGAAATAACAATAATAATGTCATCAAATGAAATATATGCAATATGAAAATAACCTTATATATATGAAATAACAAGATAATTAATTTACATAAATAATGAAATAAATATCAACATTAAATTATAACTGGAAATAAACATCAATGACCCTTCGGGGGTTATCAATTTTTCTTATGTCTTACAACAATGACCCTTCTGGGGTTATCAATATTTTTTATGCTTTGATTACAACAATGACCCTTCGGGGGTTATTAATATTTTTTTTATTTGTATCATAATCATAAATTGATACATACTTATTCATATGTCATCTAGTCATTATGTAATTTTTTTCATATGACTTCTGGTCATATACTTATTCTTATGGCATCTCATTATTTTGTAAAATTTTCTTTCTTTTCTATATGACTTCTTGTCATATTTTCACATTTTCTCATAATATTTGTCTTTAAGACCACATCAAATATCTTAAGACCACATCAAATATCTTCCCAAGATATAAAGCTATTTTATGTCACTTGATGCTTAAGTCATTTTTCACTCAAGTCATTTCTCATTGGCCTTCAAAGCTAGATAATAAAACTTTGAACATCAAAGCATCAATTTTTCACTCCTCTTTTTCATGCCCCCTTTTTTAAATGAAAAACCGTAATATGGTCTTATACCAACAAAGTTTATGGTCTTATACCAACAAACTATATGAAAGCGATGAAACTTTAAGTCATCTAATAAAACAAATTTGGGAGTGTCATGACTTCAAGCCATTGGATAAAATGACATTATAATATATCATGGATTTTTATCCCATAATGATTGAATATATGAATAATAACAAATTATAATAGTATAAGAGTAAATAATATAACAAATTATAACTAGAATAATATGAGTCCAAATATAAAAGTAATAAACATAAATAACAAAATAATAAATGACAAAATAAAGGGAAATAATGAATGACATAATATAAACAAAATAAAATATATAATATAAAATGAAAAATAAAAATAAATAAAATTGTGAATATTAAATGGCATAATATTATAATAATACTATATGATATTATATATATAACTTATATTATATATATGAATTACAGGCGGTGAACCGGCCAATCGAATTCATATATATAAATGCAAAACATTAAAATTAAATATGTACAACGGGAATTTTCGTGAGAAATTAAAGGGCGTATGAATTACAGGCGGTGAACCAACCATTCGAATTCATTGTGACAGCCTCTCTAACCCTCCGAAAGGGGTAAGGATATGATGCGAGAAATAAAATAAATAAATAAACATAAATAGTAATACATATATAATATAATAATAATAATAAATGGCATAATAAAAATAAATGACATTATATTTATAAGAGTATATGTGTGTGTATTATCACGTGTGTTAGTAATATATAAGAGTATATAAGTAATATAATATATGAGTAGTATATGTGTGTATGATCAACAACACTAAAACAAATGTAAAGAACATACCTTAATTTTGGAGCAAACTCGTGCTGATAACGTGTTATAAAACCATGGAAGTATAGAAGAATATTGAGATGAAAAGAATAAGAAGATGATGACAAGAGAGATTTGAGAGAAAGAGGAGAATATTTTATTCATCTATGGGTACATCATATGTAGTGCAATGTCTCTTATTTATAGGCCACCAACCTCAACTAAGTTACAAGAAAGTAAATGACAAATTTAATCCTCATAAAATGTCAATATTGTAACCCTTGAATTATGACAATAACAACTCTTCAAGACACTTCATTAGAGAGGTTATTGAGAAAAGGAAAAGTCAAGAGTTTGTGGAGGTATGGACATCCATATAATCACAATATTCATAACACTCCCCCTTGGATGTCCATAACAAATATTATTGTGCCTCATTAAAACCTTATTAAGAAAAATCCATTGGGATAAAAACTCAGTGAAGGAAAAAGAGTACACAATAATTATCAATGTTGTCTCGTTAAAAACCTTACCAGGAAAACCCAGTGAGACAAAACCTTGGTTAAGGAAAAAAGAGTACAACATGATACTATCTCCACTTGAAAATAGAATCACTTTCAATTTCTCGCATAATAAGGTCAATTTTACTCCCCCTCATGACAACATCGCTTTTGTCTCCATTAAGTAATCTATAGTGTTCCTTACAAAGCTATTTAAAAATATCTTCATTTGACTAAATCATATTATCATCACAAATCATGTAAAAATGTATTCCTCTAACATATCTCCATGATATATACTTTTCATCCACATATTTATCCAAAGTCATTGTCAATTTGTGAACCTGCAACATCTAAATTCATCTACAAATTGTGATATGTAAGAGCAATAAAACTATGAGTCCTCTATATGTAACTCAAATATTTTCTAAATGACAAAATATTTTGTTTGATTTCTAATATATGCTTCTGGCATTTTTTTCGATAATTCAAGAATTTCATGTAAATTCCATCATCAAGTGGGATATATACAAGTATTGATGCACTTTTTCTTTTCATATATTGCCAGACTTATAATATTTGTAGCATACTTGTATCCACCACAAAATAATACTCCTATGTCTTATGACAATCTTTATAAGCTTTGTTATAAGCTATAATTCACACAAGTATTTATATCCCATAATAACTTTATATATTTCTGAATTTGGAACTTCCGGGCTTTCAGCCCATAATTTTCATATTTTGAAACATATTCAAATGTTCACTTCTTTCTATTTTCTTAATGAGGCACAATAATATATTTTTTTATGAACATCCAAGGGGAAGTGTTATGAAAATAAAGAAAATATAAAGAATATGAAGAAAGATGAGATGAAGATAAAGAAGTAAGAGAGAAAACAAGACATGAATAAAAGAAATGATTCTCATTTACATAGCTTCCATAGTACATCCAATCATTTGTGGAATACCTCTATTTATAGGCTAATACCAAAGCAAATGTTACAATGTCATAAACATAGGAATTAATTTACATTATGACATAGGTTGTAACCTTAAGAAATAATTGTCATTGATGGAAAAGGAATTCTAGAGGGTTAAGAAGTTATGAACATCCAAAGGCCACATTTTTATAACAAGCTCTATTATTTCATCATTTTATACTATTTGTCTTCATTATTCTTCCATCTACTCTCCCTAATTAAAATTCTCTCAACCCTTCTCCATTATTTTTCCAACTCTTTCTTGACAATAATATTTTACAAACAAACTTAGTAGCTTATATCGCACAAGTGAGGCAACATAAGCTATTGCATTTTTTTTAAAAAAAAATAGAAGGATGTTGTGCCATTGGTCAAGCGACATATTTTATTAAAGAATAATGGATGCATAAAAAATATGTTGTGCACACTGTAGCGCGATATAATGGCACAACATTCTCTTTTCTCAATTAAAAGAATCGCGCAAGTAAAATTGCAGGTCAAGCCTCTTGTTGCTCAACTGTGGCGCCACATCCTTTTTTTGTAGTGAGACAATAGTATGTTAAGAGAATAAATACGTTATAATATACTTCCCTTTCCTCCACACACACACAACTTATCTATCTAATTTAATTAACTTATATATGTTAATTATAATAATATGATATCACAAAAATATCTTAACCACTTATCTCTATTCCTACCATTCCTCTCCTACTTATTTATTGTTGAGAAACATGAGTAAGGATAATTTAGGAAAATATGGTAAAAATCAAAAAGTAAAAAGTATCTTATATTTATGAAAACAAGTTTGTCTTTCCGAATAAGTCCTATATATTTAACAAAAGAAGGAGTTTTTATGGGATGAATCATCAATAAATGTTGGGCCATTAGTATGAAAACCATAAATAACTATGTGAGGTGATATGTTTAAGGGTTAAGCATCGGTTTTGCTTCTTAAGTTTTGACTTAGAGGTAATTTTAAATTGGAAGTATTTTTGGTATAATTTTAAAGCTATTTTTTCTTTTATTGTAATAAGATTAACAATATCATTGCCAATTTTTAATATGTGGGTTTTCTGGTCTGTATCGTGCAATATATTAATATATTATGAAACTTTCTAGCTAAGACAATTCAAAAAAAGAAAAAAAACTTCTATAACAAATCAGTCCCTGATGACAACACTTCGAATAAAATAATCTTTAACCTGAATTTAAATATCAAGGCTTATGAGAGGAATGGTTTGTTAGAATCTTAAGTTTTGATGAAGACTAAAATATAAAAGATTAGACCAAGTGCTTAGAAAGCAATAGGATAACATAGGATCCCAAGTAAGAGTGCAACCGGATGTGAATTTACTTCCGGATAGACTAGGACTTGCACACGCGGATGAATGTTTCATCCCCCAGCGACAGCGAGTAAACTCACTAGGGAAATAACTTGGTCCATGAGCATTAGGTACACAAAACCTTGAGACTAAGGTATGATTCAACCGGAAGTGAAATTACTTCCTGTTAGATTTAGACTGGCGAAGGTTGATAAAATAGATATAACCCCAAGCGTCAGTGAAAATGCAACGTCAAGAGAAATTGCTTCCTGTTAGATTTTGACTGGCGCAGACTGATAGAATAGAATAACCCCAAGCGTCAGTGAATCAGCCTCGTCAAGTGAAATTGCTTCCTGTTAGATTTAGACTGGCACAGGCTGATAGAAGAAATATAACCCTAAGCGTCACTAAGTTCACCACGTCAAGTAAAAGTGCTTCCGATAGCTTAGTGACTAGAGCTGACTGTTGGATTGAAGGACACTGAGCGAGAGTGAGTGATAGTGAACTAAATCCTTCATCCAGTTGATTTACTTCCGGATGTAGAAGTGCTTCCGAATACACCTTAGACTTAGGGAACACCCACTGCATGTGACTATGTGCTTATATTGCTAAACTAACGTTCAAGTGCAGCACACTAAGTAAGGTTGCTTCCGGATGAGAAGTTGCTTCCGCAAGCAATCAGAATGTCAGAACGTTCAGAGATGCAGTGTCAGAATGCTTTTGTCAGAGCAGAGGTGTCAGGACTACTTTTCAGAGATAAAGCAAGTCAACCCTGCTAAGCATTAATGAAGATGTACTTCTCAACGGTAACATGAGATTAACGGCTATATTCAAACGGTCATATTCAACCTGCCACCCAAGCCTATGAAGCCAAGTATAAAAGGAACATTCACATTCAGAAGAGAAGAGAAGAGAACAGAGCATATTATCTGATATATCATATTCTTCATTCTACACATCTTCTACTCTCAGATCTAGATTTGTAATATTATTAGAGAGTAATTCAGTTGTACTTAAGTGAGTAACATTATCTACTCTTCTAGAGAGTCATTTGTACTTAAGTGTTTACCACAATCAGTTCATAGAGTGAACATATAACCAAATCCTCTAATTAATAGAGGCTGTTCTAAAGCTTGTGCTTGAAGAACAGAATTGCTATTCTATAATAGTAAGGGGGAGTATTTAGAGGTTCTCTAAATCTCCATAGGTTGCAAGTTAGCCCGCAAAACTTGTAGTTGTAAGGTTGCAGGTGATCCCGTTGTAAAACCTGTGGTTGTAAAGGTTTGCAGGTGAGCCCGTTGTAAAACCTGTGGGTTGTTAGGTGAACCCGTGTTCGTAAAACCTAAAGTGTAAAGGCTTTCTTGTGCCTGGTTCAAACAAGAAGTTTAGTGGATTGAAAATCTCAGGTGGAGCCTGGGGACTGGATGTAGGTCTGGAAGTGACCGAACCAGGATAAACTTGCTTGTGCATATTTTGCTTATTTAAATCTCACACCAAGCACCACACCACTACATACTCACTTGTGCTTGGGATGATTCATCGTCACTCTCATCAAGTACAAGGAGTAAAGTTTTAAAAAGGGAAAATCAATAAGTTTTTATTCTGCCACCCAATTCACCCCCCCTCTTGGGTGACAGCCACACATTTCATTTGGTATCAGAGCAAGGTCACTTGTTTAAAGGATTCAACGATCTCAAGTGCAAAGACCTAGGCTGACTTGGGTTACAAAATGTGATTTGAAGGTTTTGACCATACTATCCCACCCGTGTTAGAAAATGCTGATTTTTACTCATGGAAGGGAAGGATGAAAAGTTTTATACTATCCACGGATTTCAAAATGTGGGATGTCTTTGAAAAGGACTCTGATTTCAAACCAAAAGTAAATTGGACTGAAGAGGAGAAAAATTTATTTTACTTAAACCTTAGAGCAATGCAAATTTTGCACAAAAGTTTATCTGACAATGATTTCCAGAAAATTAAACATTGCTCTAGGGCTAGAGATATTTGGAAAATTCTTGATGCTATGTATGCTTCTAATCAATCTCTTGAAATTAAAGCTGTCCAAAGCTCATTTTGTGCTCCCTGTGAATCTATCCTTGATGAGCTACTGGATGGTGACATAGAGGAAGCTAGCACCAGTGAAGAGAGTATCGATCTCTGCCTAGAAGATTCAGAAACTGAAGAAAATGAGGTATCTAAACTTGAACCTTCTGAATTGCAAGACATTTATGATGAGTTACATATTGAATTCTGTAAACTTGCAAAAGAAGTTCTAGGCTTAAGAAAAAGGAATAGGGAACTTGAGGAACTTATTCTTTCTTCTACAACCAAGGAGTCCAAAGTTCCATCCTTGAAGGAAGAGTTTCCAAAAGACTCTGAAATTTCAAAAGTAAATAAAGATAGAGTCCTTGAAAAGAAAACTGACCAAGATAATGATAGGAAATCCCATTCTGAATATCATTCCATTATCTGTCATTATTGTGGTAGATCAGGTCATATTTCTCACACATGTAGTCTTAAGAAAAATTTACATGTGAGAAATAAATTTGTATGGATCCCTAAAGGACAAGTAAGGTCCAGCGCTAACCATGTAGGACCCAAGTACAAATGGGTACCAAAACTCCCTTCCAGTGCCTTACTTGTGCAGGAAAGATCAAGAGTTCCTCTTGCCCCAAAGAAAAGAACTCGTGGTGATATCACTGCTGCAACCATCTGGTTCAATCATAAGAAGCAGTGCGCCACCATTAGGAACAAAGGTTCTATCTCAAGGATGAGCTATCACAGAGTTCCACTCAACTATCCTGAGAAGAACATGAGAGAGAGGATGTCTCAATCAACATGGAGAAAGCCTATGAATCCTGTCTCTCCTAAGAAAGTGCTTCAGGCCAAAGATAAGTATAGAAGATCTCCTTGGGTAAGCAAGGGATCACTTAAGGTTGAAGCATGCAATAGTAAGATCTCCTATACAAATGTTAGATGGACTTATTGAGATTTTACATCAAGCATCATAAGCATGAACATTATATGGCTTATAAGAAATTTCACACAATGTTCATAATCTACATGCTATCTATGACTATCATTATCAGAAACCGTGTATAACCATGTGCATATAGTCATAGTTGATTCGCAATGCCATATTCATAGTGAATAATTCTTAGGTGCATGAGAATCACATACTTCTTACAAACTGACCAGTCAGATCCAAGTTTGGAGACTGAAAAATGGGAAAAAGAATCATTTGGTATTTTGTAGGAAAGAAGATCCAAAGGAACAACAATATTCAAGATCATACCTGATCTGAGCAATGTGTCAAATCTGAATGAGCTGTTGGTCATACTAGGCTTCGAGTGCTACTACTCCTGAAATTGAAAAGATCAAACAAGCTACTACTTGACGCAAATGCAGCTTTGATTATGAAAGCTTGAGCAATATGGATGCACAAGAGAGAACATCAACAAGGATGCTCATGAGAAGAAATGGCTGTTCTGAACTTGATCTTGAGAAAATTTCGCCAATCTCATATGAGTATTTCTTTCCATTACTCATTTTATACATCTTAATGGATAGTCCTTCTTGTCAGACCTGGATTAGGAACTTTTAAATTCACTTTGGCAAAATTTGTAAGAGTAGTGAGATCACATTAAGCATATTTGAAAGGACTTGAGATGAGATTTGAAAACTACTGTGATCATATGCTGAGAATTTGGTTGATTTGTAAACCTGATTTATTCTTAAAACTAAACTATTCTCTTGACTGTAAGGCTTTTAGAACTTCATTGTGTTGACAATTTACATATCTTCATAATCTAGCATGAACATTCTTAAGGTATATTTATCGAATTATGCATGTTTATGAAACTCTGAAAATATGCAATCTATTCTATACTCCCTGTACTATCACACTGGTATTTATCCAAAAGAGTATGAGTAAAGTTCATGACTTGAGAGTGAAACTATGTGAAATTGTGAACAAAATTTTCAAAATCTGTTTTCACTTTATTAATGCTCTTGTTTACCAAACTATCACTGAGGGTTGATCAATTTATCCTTATTAAGAGACATTTGGGAATGTCTAGATGAAGTTTAATCTTCAGAGAACATCTGTACTTAATTATTAAAACTTGCCAACTGTGCTAACTTAGGTATCGAAGTGCCAACCTTAAGTTTTTGCAGGTTCCTCAATGATAAATCTTAAGTAAGTACAACCGGAAGCAAAACTACTTCCGGATGCTCTCGTACTGGCGCTGAATGACTACTCAAGGCAACCAAGAGCGCCTGTATAACCGGAAGCAAAACCACTTCCGGATGATTATTTGCTGGGACTGAGTGTTGAAATAAAGCAAGCCAGAGCGCCAGTACCAAACAAAGGGACACGTCACTTCAGAAAACGTTTCAACTTCCTCTATGAGACGTTGTGCCTTCTCTGACTAATTGAAGCAACACGTGTCATCAGGTGTGTCGTTCCAACTTAAAATCTTACGTTACCCAATGTGTGAAAATTTGAAAGAAGTTGCCCATTTAACCCTCAGAAGTTTTACCTATAAATAGATGTCATTTTTCACTTTCACTTTTTACTTGCATAAAATTCACTTTAACCATTCTCTCTGAAATTTTCTTCATCTTCATCTGTGTTCTTCGCATTTTTCGAACACTCTTTCACATTTTATCTCTTCTCATAAATTATACCACACAAAAATGGCCGGATCTCATGAATCCAACCCAGTTACACAGAAAGCCTCTTCATCCAAGCAACACAAGTCGAAATCTGGGAAATCAAGTCACAAACATTCTGGCAAATCTGGGCATCGTGATGAACATCACGATGAACATCATGAACACCATGAAGGTTCTGGGCAAACACTGGGGCAGGATGAAAATGTTCAGGGTCAGCCTGAAACGTCTGGTAGAGTGGCAGAACAGCCAGTGGCTTCTGAGAATGAGCAAGCAAGAGAAGCCCAGGGAAAAGGAAAGAAGAAGAAGGTGCAATTTGCTGAAGAGCCTTCTTCCAAGAGGCAAAGGGTTGGAGAAGACGACCCTACAGTGTACAGAGAGGGGGCTTTGGAGCCAATTGCTGCCAAATTTGAGACGTCCGTCCCCTACTTCAACCATGGGCTGTTCATCGATCTGGACAAGATTGATGAACTAGGGTTTCCCCATCTGCGCCCTTACTTGGAGAAGTATATGCCTTGGCTGGGCATCAACCAGGACTACAACGTCAACGTCCTGCGAGTCTTCTCCCAATCCCTCTCTAGCAAGGCTAAGTACAAGAAGGTGGATGGGAAAGAGCAAGTCCACAAACTTTCCTTCACAGCCACTGTAAGGGGGAGGACTTTCAGGTTCACTTGGAGGACCTTGAATGAGATGATGGGAATCACAGAAGAAAGTATGAATGAATGGATCTACCCTGAGTCTCACAAGTACAGCAAGGAGGAACTCGAGGCGTTGTATGGCACCAACAACAAGAAAGTATCCAAGATGTCTGACTCTAACAGGCTCTTGTACTACGCCTACTCCCGGATGATGACTCATAAGGGAGGCAATTTCAACGAGTTCACACTGCTGGACAACCCTTGGTTCCCCAGACTCCTCTCCCGCAAGCCAATCAACTCCGGCCAGTTGATCTGCCTTGAGCTTCAGCGCTGGATAAATAATGACAAGTCTGGCTACCTTCCCTATCCCACTATCATTTCCCTCCTCCTTGAGAAGCACGTGATCAAGGCCACATCTGCCGTGGAGGAAGAAAATGTAAAGTGTAAGCCTGTGGGAGCAACCAACATTGGGAAGATGGGCATCAAGTACATCAAGCCTGCTAAGCCCACTCGCTCAGGATCACAGGCCGAGAGCGCCTCTCAGACTTCAGTCCCCTCTACATTTGGTGCAGGGGATCAAGAAGTGGACTCCCATGCTGGGCCAAGCCGTGCTGCAAGAGTGCCAGCCTCTGTTAGGGCCTTTGCCGAGGAAGTAAAGGAAGAGCTTCTATTTAGGCTGCCTGAATCCTTGGTGGGTCCTCTCCGTGCTGAGTGTGACGCTGGTTTCCAGCACCAAGGGGAGCGGATCCAGCGGCTCGAGGACAAAGTGGGTCAGATCGAGAATCACCTTGCCAGGGTGGATGCAAAGTTAGATCTCATCCTCCAACACCTACAAATTCCCCAACCACCACAAGGTAACCTACCACCTCCTCCTCCTCCTCCTCAAAACCCACCTCCTCCTCCTCCTAATCACCCTCAGCTTCCCCCTCCTCCTCCACCTAACACTCAACAACCTCAATCACCACCACAAAATGACCAGCAACCCCCACCATCACCAAACAATGACCACCAATCCCAATCTTCCCCTACCCATGACCAGCAAACCCAAGACTCACCTCACCACTCTCCACGCCAATCCCCACTAAATTCTCCATCTCCACCTCCTTCACCCATTCTCTCACGACCTGGCGCTCCTACACGCTCTCCACTCCGTCTCTCCAACCCTACCCATCCAAGCACTAGCCCCAGAGGATCTGACACAACCATTCACCCCCTCAGCCAATTCTATAGAGAGTATCCCCGCCTTCAACCATTCACTGATGACCATCTACCATTTACCACAGCCTCCAACTACAAGGAATACTCCTCTACTCATCCTTTTGAGGGTCTCTTTGTCACCCCCAATTGGTTCCCCAACCCTACCTCATCCGACCCTACCTCATCACCAGAAAGCACCCAATCTACCCCCTCCCCAGAAACCTCACCCCAAAAATCTCCACCCTCCTCGTCCTCAAGTCCATCCCTGGCCCTCACCCTCTTTGATGATGACAAAAGGGGGAGAGATGTATTGACCACTCTGCGCTTGTCAATGAACACAAGGGATGTCCTCAGCCAGCCATCCCTCTGGATTGAGGAAGATATAACAGCAGCACTTCGCCGTGCTATGGAGTCTCAAAGGCTGGGTGGTGCAGAAAGCCTTATAAGGGGAGAGGTCATCCGGTTCATGCAGCAGAAGAAAGCAGCTGAGCAAGGACCACAATGGGATATGGTTGTCTTTGAGCCAGAAAGTACCTAATCTTCACAGCCTGAGTCGTCTTCATCAGAGCCTTCTCCAACTAAGTCAAGCAAAAACATTGTTGAGGAGATTATGATGAAGTACGGGCTGAAGAGACCCAACCATCCTCCCATTGTGATAGCCAAGCCTGTTCCTGCATCCACTGGGCAAGAGTCTGAGATCCCTTCATCTGAGCAATCTTCTGATCCTCCTTCCTCGTCTGAGCCAACAGCCAGATTCAGTGAGCCCAGAAAGAAGGCCGTTGCTAGGAAACGTGCCAGGAAGATAATTGCCACCACTGAATCTGATGAGAGTGAGGAAGAGACTCCATCTGACCTACCTGAGCAAGGAACTTCATCTGCCCAGGTTGAGCAAGAAACTCCAGTGATTCAAGCAGTTCCAATTCTGAAGGAAGTCAAGTTGGAAATTGAAGACATGACTCCTGAGGAATTTGAGAAGTTTGGATTCACAGATAAGCTATCCTTTGGTCAGATGGCGTGCCTCGATGCTGACAGAGCTAGTGCCATGCCCACTCCTCCAATTAGCAAGAGCAAAGGGAAGAGTAAAGAAAAAGGGAAAAGGAAAGCCCAAGAAGTTGAGGAGGACCCCAACTTCCCTGTATGGAACGTGAAAATCCGGGCTGTTCACTATCCCAATGGAGAGGTCTCCTACTTCGACGATGCTACTGGGTTCCCTGGGTATGAAGAAGTGGAGAACCTGAAAAGGGCATTCGAGGAGTCTATTGAATCAGAGAGGCTCAGAAGGGAAAGAGATGAAGAAGAGCTTCAGCAGATCATTGCCCAGATAAACCAGAATGAGCGTGAGGCCAAGCTAGCCCAACTACAAAAAGAAAATGAAGAGAGGCAAAAAGAGAGGGAGAGGAAAAAGAAACACAAACTCTGAACCCCAAATCCAAACAATTTTTTTTTAACTTAGAAAGTTTTCTTTGTGTTTTGTTTTCATGCATACTTTCATACTTGCTTAGTGTTATTTACTTGTATATGTTCTTTACTTGTAGATGTTATTTGATTATGTATTCTGACTTGTAACTTCTGCTTATCAAATAATATCTGTCTAAGTTACTTGCTCTTATCTATTGCTTTTATTCTTTTGCTAATCCTTCCTTATAAACTTAATCGATAAAACTAGGTTTGTCATCATCAAAAAGGGGGAGAATGTTAGAATCTTAAGTTTTGATGAAGACTAAAATATAAAAGATTAGACCAAGTGCTTAGAAAGCAATAGGATAACATAGGATCCCAAGTAAGAGTGCAACCGGATGTGGATTTACTTCCGGATAGACTAGGACTTGCACACGCGGATGAATGTTTCATCCCCCAGCGACAGCGAGTAAACTCACTAGGGAAATAACTTGGTCCATGAGCATTAGGTACACAAAACCTTGAGACTAAGGTATGATTCAACCGGAAGTGAAATTACTTCCTGTTAGATTTAGACTGGCGAAGGTTGATAAAATAGATATAACCCCAAGCGTCAGTGAAAATGCAACGTCAAGAGAAATTGCTTCCTGTTAGATTTTGACTGGCGCAGACTGATAGAATAGAATAACCCCAAGCGTCAGTGAATCAGCCTCGTCAAGTGAAATTGCTTCCTGTTAGATTTAGACTGGCACAGGCTGATAGAAGAAATATAACCCTAAGCGTCAGTAAGTTCACCACGTCAAGTAAAAGTGCTTCTGATAGCTTAGTGACTAGAGCTGACTGTTGGATTGAAAGACACTGAGCGAGAGTGAGTGATAGTGAACTAAATCCTTCATCCAGTTGATTTACTTCCGGATGTAGAAGTGCTTCCGGATACACCTTAGATTTAGGGAACACCCACTGCATGTGACTATGTGCTTATATTGTTAAACTAACGTTCAAGTGCAGCACACTAAGTAAGGTTGCTTCCGGATGAGAAGTTGCTTCCGCAAGCAATCAGAATGTCAGAACGTTCAGAGATGCAGTGTCAGAATGCTTTTGTCAGAGCAGAGGTGTCAGGACTACTTTTCAGAGATAAAGCAAGTCAACCCTGCTAAGCATTAATGAAGATGTACTTCTCAACGGTAACATGGGATTAACGGCTATATTCAAACGGTCATATTCAACCTGCCACCCAAGCCTATGGAGCCAAGTATAAAAGGAACATTCACATTCAGAAGAGAAGAGAAGAGAACAGAGCATATTATCTGATATATCATATTCTTCATTCTACACATCTTCTACTCTCAGATCTAGATTTGTAATATTATTAGAGAGTAATTCAGTTGTACTTAAGTGAGTAACATTATCTACTCTTCTAGAGAGTCATTTGTACTTAAGTGTTTACCACAATCAGTTCATAGAGTGAACATATAACCAAATCCTCTAATTAATAGAGGCTGTTCTAAAGCTTGTGCTTGAAGAACAGAATTGCTATTCTATAATAGTAAGGGGGAGTATTTAGAGGTTCTCTAAATCTCCATAGGTTGCAAGTTAGCCCGCAAAACTTGTAGTTGTAAGGTTGCAGGTGATCCCGTTGTAAAACCTGTGGTTGTAAAGGTTTGCAGGTGAGCCCGTTGTAAAACCTGTGGGTTGTTAGGTGAACCCGTGTTCGTAAAACCTAAAGTGTAAAGGCTTTCTTGTGCCTGGTTCAAACAAGAAGTTTAGTGGATTGAAAATCTCAGGTGGAGCCTGGGGACTGGATGTAGGTCTGGAAGTGATCGAACCAGGATAAACTTGCTTGTGCATATTTTGCTTATTTAAATCTCACACCAAGCACCACACCACTACATACTCACTTGTGCTTGGGATGATTCATCGTCACTCTCATCAAGTACAAGGAGTAAAGTTTTAAAAAGGGAAAATCAATAAGTTTTTATTCTGCCACCCAATTCACCCCCCCTCTTGGGTGACAGCCACGCATTTCATGGTTGACAAGTACTCCCTCCGGTCCTATTTATAAGTCGTCAACCGCCACTAAATTTTGGTACTTAATATAAGTCACCAACTAACATTAACTAACTCATTTATTATAACTTTTCTAATATACCTTTAGCATTGGAAAATGGACATTGGAAGATGAGAAGAGAGAGAAGATGAAAAAGTCACATGTATACTTATAAAGATGAAAGAGATAGTGGGTCATAGTAATAAAGATGATAGGGGCAAAAATGGAAAAGACAAAAAAAATAAGACCAATTTAATGACTCAACTTCCATTAACCTTCATTCCTTGATATGTGCAATTTGGGCGGTTGACGCCTTATAAATAGGACCGGAGGGAGTACTGTTTCAACCTTGAGGCCCACATTCCTATAAAGTAACCCGATCTTTGTGATGTGTGTAATGGTGTGTTCATACTTTACCATGTCCTTAGCAAATTACAAATACCTAACAAAATCTATAAATGAAAAACTAAAAAAGTTAAATTGATCTATGAAAAAAAGACTTGAGGAGAGAGACAATGTCCTTAAAAATGATATAAATACTATATTTAAGGAGCTCATACCACAAAATCAATTCTATGCTTACCCACGTTATAAATAATGATGAGACTCTCCTCTGTGAAAGTTAAGTGACAAATCCAAAACAAACTTAATTATAGACAACTTAAAATGAAGAGATGATCCTTCATGGAAGAGGGATATCAAGTAAATGTAAGAGAGAACCCTCAAAATAGCCAAGTACTGTATTATATTGCTATAATAAATGATATGATGAAACTTCCACGTATCGACTAGAATGTTCCGTCCAGGGTACAGATAACAACTTAACAGCGAAGAGATGCATTTTATATTTGCAAGAAACCAGAAGGAGCCAAGAAGCAAAAACATCGTAGTTTATACGCAACATTATTCTCCTACTCGTTGATGGCCTCTTCCTTCATAATTTATTTAGTAAATTACTATAAATGTATGAAAAATCTTTATCGCCGTCTTGTTTGTGAAGGTTTAATCTACTCATCCTGGATTTGCGTGTTTCTTAACATAAATGACTTTGTTTTATTTTTTTTATATTATTATAGCTTCCAAATTTTGATATTGTAGTAAATTTTTCCATGGTAGTTTCCAGAACATAGCTTATTGCTCGTCTTTATCTTTTATATTATGGTACTTTTTTTAAATCTGAAAAGTTAGCAACCTATTTTTGATGCCAATGTTTGTTGGTTTATTTAGGAGATTTTTTCTTTCAAATGAAAAATATGTTGCAAATAAGAAGGAGTGGAATAATAGAATTCTGTGCATTGGGACCAGCATTTGCAAAAGTCAGGTTATTATGGATTACAATTTACGAATTGAAGTCAGAGAAAAACTATTTGCACCCCTAGTTCTAAACTTCTAATTATATGACATATTTAGAAAGATGACTTTGATCTCAACTCTCAAGTACTCCCTGATATTACTCTATAATTTTCTCACTCCTTGTTAATGCTTTTTAAATAATTAAAAAACAAGTGATAGATGGTGAAAAAAAAGATAGATCAATGAAGGGAGTGAGCTATAATGTAGTATTTGACGATATTCTGTTTTGAAATAAAAGCCTCAAATTGTTGTTTGTCCATAAAAGCAAGCAAAACTTTCCTGAAACTTTAACGCATTACGTTTGGGAGCGATTAAAAATAATAATAAAATCCTACGTTTTATAAGGAAAAAACTCTTCCTATATATGATTGAACCTATTTTTATATGTTTAAGCATGTGCAATTGAGCTTAATTAGTGTGATTTAATTGTTATATTTGATCATTATTGGTGATATATTATTGCACATGCTTTCATGTTTGAAATTGGGAATATTAGCCTTATTACTTGCATTTTAAGAAACCAAGGGTATTTTGGTCATTTTTGACTATGTGGTGTATTTTATTTGTAGGGGGTCCCACGTGGGCCCCACACACCCTTGGGAGTGCTTAGGTGGCAAGGAGGAGGTTAGGTGGCAAAGGCAAAGGCATAAGACAAAAATTACCCCTTTTGTCAAAAACAAGGGATTTGCTCATTACCAAAAGGGGTAAAATTGGCTCCAAATTCAAATTTAAACTTGTGGAGCTTCAAAGAGGGCAAAATTGGACTTGAATGAAAGCTCTTGAAGAGGAGAATAAGAGGAGATAGCATTGACACAACTTGGTGGTCTTCACACATTTTACCTCACTTTCCCAAAATACCCTTCCTTTCCCTTACCACCTTAATTTGGCCAACACTCACACATATACTTAAAAATCCCTTCTTGGCCGACTTGACACTCATTTTGACAGCTCATTAGGACCCTAATCCAACCCATTAACTCACCTAAATACATCTCATAAATATCTTGTAGCTTCATTAACCATTCATTCACCAACTTCACTTTCTCTCTCTTCTCTCATTTTTCTCTCAACTTCCTTCTTCATCTCCTTCATCTCACCTCACGAAATTCCTCCTTCCTCCATGAAAATCCACGTTTTCCACCTTCCTTCCACCATCTCCATGTGCAACTAAGCTTCCTCTCCTCTCCTCTCCTCTCCAAGGAAAAGTGCTTCAAGTACACAAATTTGGCTTCATGACTTTGTAATTTTCTCTTTTAGGTTTCAAGCTAGTTTTACATTTTTGCCTATGTATGTCCTAGATCTAGGCTTGTATAGGTTAGAATACCTTCATTTTAGGTGTTCTACATAATTGTAGCTTGAAAACCTCTCTTTTGTGTTAGGAACATGAAAACCTAGGCTTATATTTTGTAGTTCCATGTATGTACATGTGTGCGATTTGTTTCCTTGTGTATGTGTGGAATGAATTTGTTTCCTAAGTGCTAGATTTAGCATTTAGTGTTGCTTTTGGTATGTTCTTGACTTAAAAGAGCTTTAGGCTTAGTTAAGTTAGTTAAATGCTTGTAGATTTCTTTGATTAAAGAAGTCTTAAGTATTTAACTAGTTTAATTAAGTGTGACAAGGTTATGAAGCCTAATTAACCTAAGGCACTAAGTACTTGGAGAGGGAGGTAGTTCCTAAACTTGATATTCTCACTCTTACATTCGGTTATTGTGTGATTTTAGTTGTTAAATTTTAGTTTTAGTTAAATCAAAATCAACCTTCTTGTTTGCTTAATTTGTGTGACTTTTAGCCCTAGAATTTGCTAGATAAAACCTAAATTGTGGAAAAGACCTAATACTCACCACTAGTCACTTGGTGGATTTGAGTTTAGAAAATCTTTGATTGACCTTTAGGGCGACATTTAGGTCAAATCAAGTGGCGCCGTTGCCAATTTAGGTTGATCTTTGCTAGTTTAAAGGCTTTAGTAGTCACATTTTAATTTGTTGTTGTTACTTGTGGTAATTGGCTTAAGTGTGCATTTTGTGACAATTGTTGAAATCTTGTGTTTGCAACACTTTTAGCTGAATCTTTGACTTGTTTGGAGGTATATAGGCTGCTCTAGATAGCCAAAATATTGCTAGAAAGCTTGCTGGACATTTTGTTCAAGTGCTGGAAATTTGCTCTGGAAATCCTGTTTTGACTGCTTCACTGTTTTAGAAACTGGGTAAAATCTAGAACGTCTTTTTGGAAACTGTTTTACCTGGTAAAACTACAGGTTGTGAGCTTTAATTGGATATATAATTTGCCAGAAAACTCGTTTTCTACTGTCCAGGGCGAATTTTTGAAATTACCCTGGTTTTCTGGAATTTTCCTGCGGAACTGCTGCCTTTGGAGCCAATCTGTTTGATCTTATCCTGCACTGTTTTGAATGATCTTTGGCTCCTTTTGACCAGTTTTTGATAAGCTTTTGAATGATATATTGTGCTGAATTTTCGGTGCAGTATTCGATTTTCTGGAGGTTAAAAACTTGCTGTAATTGTGCATTTTCCTGCTCAACTTTGAACCAAAACTGTTTGCATTTTAGTTATCTGTTTTGAGCAGTGTTTGGTTTGTTTGAAAGCTAGTTATTTGCACTTTCTATCTGCCTGGTTATTCTGGAAAATTTGGTTAGAAATTACTGTCAAAAAGGTGCCCTAGTTACCTTTATTTTCTAACCGGATAATTGTGGTATTGCACTGTTTTTTGTGGATCTTGCTGGACTGTTTTGCAGGGCTATTCTCACTGCTTGCAGGGCTTCATTAAGCTCTTTTGGACACTATTTTGGTGCCCTGTGGTTAGCTGGATTGTGCCATTTCTTTGGCGAATTTTCCTTTACTTTTTGGAGAAGATTGTGAAGTGAATTGCAAGGACTTTCTTGGTCATTTATCTTGCATATTCTGGACTGCGTGGTATCTTTTTGCTGGCTGGTTGTGTATGTGATTTGTTTTGCAGGGCATTTAAGAGGGACTATTTGACTGGAAGTGTGCTCCAACTTTGAGCAACTTGTGCATTCATATGGCATGTATTCATTGCATATATTTTCACACATCATTCATCAAGAACATGGGTTGTTTTGGTGACAAAGTTGTACTTGTCATGTGCATATAGGAAGGAAACATGGATTGGAATGACACATATCATGATTTTGCGCAACATCCTTCCATGCATTCTCAATCTTCTCCTAATGCTTATCATGCATCATATCATGATTCTTATGGATTACCTCATAACATACCTTCACATTCATATAGGTCTTGTCAAGAGGATGAGTTCTTAGGGTGTCCTCCACCTCAACCTTACCATCATGATTATGAATATCTCCCATCCTATTCCACATATTCTCCTTCCATTTCTTATGATGAACCACATCCTCCATTTAACCTCTCATTTCACCCTCATCATAATTTTCCCAACTACCATTATGAGGAACCACTCCATCCATGTCCACCTCATAATTATGTTGAACCATATCCTTCATTTCCACATCATGAACCACTTCCTCCATTTCCCCCTCATGATGATGATAGACCATATAACTCATTTCCCCCTCATGAACCATCATTTCCTATATATCACCCACCCTATGAACCACCACCCCATTCCTCTATACTATATGAAGCTCCTCAAGCTTCTTCTTCTTTTAGTAGGAGTGAGGATATGATAGCCAAGTTGAAGGTCATGTTAGATACGATGGATAGAATGGACGCCTCTCTTGATTCATTGGCCAATTCATTTAGTAAAGAGACGGTTGATGCACTCCCATTGATCCATGAGGCCGATCCTAGGGTACATGATACACCAATTTTGGTAGAAGTTGAGACTCCACACCCTTCACCCACATCTATACCTCATTTCCCCATAGATGAATCTTGTTCTTTAAGTGATGATGAGGTTGATGAGGAAATAGTTGTGGAATCACCTAGCATCCTTGAGTCTAATGTTGTTTTGCCTAGTGATTCTCCTAGTTGTGATTTGGATACTCATATTGTTTGTGAGGATTCCACTCCTTTGCATGCCCCTTTGCATGAGACTAGGCATGACATTGTTGATGATGTTAGTGTTGATATTTCTAATCTTATTTGTGAATTTGATGAGTTGAGCATGTGTGTGGTTTGCTATGCATGGCGTCGTTATAAAAGTGTTGGATCTAATTCTTTGAGTGCCAACGGTGGGACAAAAGATAATGTGAATCCTAAACCTAAAAAGAATGCATGCTTTCATGAGTTTGATGTGCCATTACTTGAAGATTCTTTGATCATGTCTAATTCTTTGATTGATGATGCATTAACTCTTGATAAGCACATACCTATTGATTCACTTGAGCTTGATACTTTGCCTTATCATGATCACATGTTTCTACATGATGTCAAGCATGTTCCTACACCATCTTTGCCGAACCATACATGTGCATTAACTCATGAATTTTTAGAATTTTTTGATGATGATGTTTCTAGTCATTTGGTTGTTGACATGGAATCCAAAGAAACACTTGAATTAGTTACAACCAATGGCGATGATGTTGTCTTGAGTGATGCTCCAATGGATGAGGTCGACAATAGGGTTGCATTGAATGATGAAAAGCACCCTAATTCCCAAGGTTTTTATGAAGAACTTCTACTTGATCAAGATGGTTTAAAGGGGAGCTCTAGCCTCTCACAAGTTAGTGGAAGTTCAAATCCAAAAGGGAAGCAAGTTGACGCAAGCATACTTCTCCATTTAAATGAGGGCTTCATGACAATGAAAGTGGATGATCAATTGTTCAAATTCAATGTCTACGAAGCTATGAAGCATCCATTTGAGAGGTATTCCTTGCTTGGTTTGAACTTTATTGATGGCTTGATGGATGAGTGGGTAAGCCAACATGTTAGAGCTTTGAGTATGCATGGGAATAATCTTGTTCCTTCAAGATTGCCAATTATTGATTCTTGCTCTTTTGTATATGATAATGTTTGCATGATTGATCATTTGGATGAAAGTGTTAAGCTTGAGAGCATGTCTCATGATTTTCCTAAGCATACATTCCTTGATTCTGTTGATGCTACCCCTAACCATTTCCCTATTCCTTGTCATGATACCACCATTTCTATGCCCTATTTGCATGTCTACAACCCCTTGCACAAGGGAAGTTTGTTTCATGTTGTAGGCACTTTTCAGATGCACAAGGAATATTGGGAGTTCATTAAGGCCGCAAGGGAACTTACTAGGAAGCTCCAAGCCAGATGCGATGTTTTTGGTAAAAGCATAATGAAGAAGCTTCCAATTGGCCAAATTCACCAAATTCATGGCCACAAGTTCCTATTCTTCAAGGATAATTTCAAGCCTCCATAAGAGGTTGTCTCTTTCCTTTCCTCACTTATTCTCTTATTGCAAATTCTTAAGTGTGGGGGAAAGTGTTAGTATTAGAAAAAATTAGAATTGTGTTTGTGTGTTTAGGATTGTGTTTAGGTTTATTTTCTAGTATTATGTTTTAGGGTGTTTAGAAAACAAAGAAAAAAAGAAAAAAAACTTGTGTTAGGTTGTGTTTAGTGTAGTTTTGTGAATAATACATGATGGCCATTTGCATGCGTGGACTGCCCGGCGTTATTAGTTGCTGCCTTGCCTATGTTTTATGCCTTCCTACTTGATTTGATTGGTCCCATTGAGGACAATGCATGCTTTAAGTGTGGGGGGTGTATTATGTGCTTAAAAGTGGTCTAATTCAAAGCTTTCACACTTGATTTGTGGACTTATTTGGCATGATTGTGTAGGAAGTTTAACTTGATCATGGCTCTTGAAAGTAAATGGAATTGTCCTCTAGTGTGTAAGTAGAATTTTTGGAATGATTACTTAGGGCATTACTTGGGGCATTTTTAAGGTATAAAGAGGGTGTAAGTTTCTCATTTAACTTTTCTTAGGGAGGAAGTGACTAATTAGAGTAAGCCATTAAAGTGAGAAGCCTCCAACCGAATTGAGTGGGCCAATAGTTATTTCACCTCCTAGAACTTGTCCTAGTTCTTGTTCAAGATCACAATGCATGGTACAATTAAAGAGGAAAGGGGCATTTCTTTCTAAACCCTCATGACCCAAACACTAAGCCAACCAAATATTATCCTTTGATTTAACCCCTTTGGGCCATTCACTTTTCTTTTCTACCACCTTGACCAATGTGTGAATAAGTGACTATAGCATATGCTTGCATTTATATTAGTATTGTATTGTTATATCTTGTGAAAAACATGCTATATATGAGAAACAATAAAGAGGTCGAGAGCCCTAGAGTGAAAAAAAAAAGAAAAAAAGAAAAGAGAGGTGGCCAAAGGCCAAGAAAAAGAGAAAAAAAAATAATAAGGCCAAAGGCCTAAAAAGAAAAAAAAATGAAAGCACAAAGTGCTTATGATGCTAAAGGCATAGAAAAAAATAAAGAGAGATAAGCACAAAGTGCTTGAAAAATAGAGTGAGGTTTTTAGCATGCTTTGTTGGAATTGGATTCATTGTATTGCAAGTATATGTGGTGATTACTTGTTCATGTCATTGGTCATTGACTACTTACCATCATTCACCATTCATATTAGCCTTCCATCTAAACCCTAAAGTCCCCTAGATTTAATTGTGCCATGCATAATAATGGGTGGAGAACTTAGAACTACTACAAGCTTATGGAGAGGTTAAGTGCATTGAGCCAAAGAGTGATCACAAGTCCTTAGTTAGGCATTTTTCCTAACTTGAGTGAATGAGTGTAAACACTTTATCCGGTGAGGAAAAATCTCAATTGGCACTTCTCCTTAATTCTAGTTGCTTGCTAAACTTGCATTCACTTTGTATTCTTAGATTTGGCCCATGTGATGTTTTAGGGAAAGGTTAAAAAAACTCAACTTGTATTCTATGTCAATTCCATGTGCCTTCACTATGCTTAATGATTGAGTTAGTTTTTTTTACATGACTTTGCCCGGAGTGCAAAGATTAAGTGTGCGGGATTTGATTGAACCTATTTTTATATGTTTAAGCATGTGCAATTGAGCTTAATTAGTGTGATTTAATTGTTATATTTGATCATTATTGGTGATATATTATTGCACATGCTTTCATGTTTGAAATTGGGAATATTAGCCTTATTACTTGCATTTTAAGAAACCAAGAGTATTTTGGTCATTTTTGACTATGTGGTGTATTTTATTTGTAGGGGGGTCCCACGTGGGCCCCACACACCCTTGGGAGTGCTTAGGTGGCAAGGAGGAGGTTAGGTGGCAAAGGCAAAGGCATAAGACAAAAATTACCCTTTTTGTCAAAAACAAGGGATTTGCTCATTACCAAAAGGGGTAAAATTGGCTCCAAATTCAAATTTAAACTTGTGGAGCTTCAAAGAGGGCAAAATTGGACTTGAATGAAAGCTCTTGAAGAGGAGAATAAGAGGAGATAGCATTGACACAACTTGGAGGTCTTCACACATTTTACCTCACTTTCCCAAAATACCCTTCCTTTCCCTTACCACCTTAATTTGGCCAACACTCACACATATACTTAAAAATCCCTTCTTGGCCGACTTGACACTCATTTTGACAGCTCATTAGGACCCTAATCCAACCCATTAACTCACCTAAATACATCTCATAAATATCTTGTAGCTTCATTAACCATTCATTCACCAACTTCACTTTCTCTCTTCTCTCATTTTTCTCTCAACTTCCTTCTTCATCTCCTTCATCTCACCTCACGAAATTCCTCCTTCCTCCATGAAAATCCACGTTTTCCACCTTCCTTCCACCATCTCCATGTGCAACTAAGCTTCCTCTCCTCTCCTCTCCAAGGAAAAGTGCTTCAAGTACACAAATTTGGCTTCATGACTTTGTAATTTTCTCTTTTAGGTTTCAAGCTAGTTTTACATTTTTGCCTATGTATGTCCTAGATCTAGGCTTGTATAGGTTAGAATACCTTCATTTTAGGTGTTCTACATAATTGTAGCTTGAAAACCTCTCTTTTGTGTTAGGAACATGAAAACCTAGGCTTATATTTTGTAGTTCCATGTATGTACATGTGTGCGATTTGTTTCCTTGTGTATGTGTGGAATGAATTTGTTTCCTAAGTGCTAGATTTAGCATTTAGTGTTGCTTTTGGTATGTTCTTGACTTAAAAGAGCTTTAGGCTTAGTTAAGTTAGTTAAATGCTTGTAGATTTCTTTGATTAAAGAAGTCTTAAGTATTTAACTAGTTTAATTAAGTGTGACAAGGTTATGAAGCCTAATTAACCTAAGGCACTAAGTACTTGGAGAGGGAGGTAGTTCCTAAACTTGATATTCTCACTCTTACATTCGGTTATTGTGTGATTTTAGTTGTTAAATTTTAGTTTTAGTTAAATCAAAATCAACCTTCTTGTTTGCTTAATTTGCGTGACTTTTAGCCCTAGAATTTGCTAGATAAAACCTAAATTGTGGAAAAGACCTAATACTCACCACTAGTCACTTGGTGGATTTGAGTTTAGAAAATCTTTGATTGACCTTTAGGGCGACATTTAGGTCAAATCAATATATGATAAATTCTTCAGAACTAAACTTGACAGGTCATTTATGGTTTGATTAGTCACAAATAAACACGCTGATAAAAAAAATCACAAATAAACACATAATGTTAGACTTAAATATTTTTATAAAAGTGGGTACACTAAAAAACTAGCAGATAGATAGTTTTTTTTATCTCAACTTCTAAATTTAAGAAAACATAGAAAATGAGATTATTTTTTTCTCAACAAATCAATTTTGTAGGGAACCCGATCATATTAAAATATGTATGCAAGATATTAAACATTCACTTGTGACTGACTGATCATATCACAAACGACAAAACTAACTAGATTCACCAAAAATTTCCCTCTCCAAACACATTCACAACAACATAAAAACAACTCACTCAAATCCAGATAAGCCATAGACTTCTCTTTTAAATAACAGCTCACAATTTGCTAACAAGTGCTCAAACAAAAAAAACCCTCCATCATAATGTAGGGCCCAATGAAAACAAAAAAATGATTGGGCCCGGCCCATAATGGGAGTATAAAAGGCAAAAAGTGTGCCGATGAAAAAAATTAGGGCGTAATAGAAGACACGAAGCCGTAGAAGAGGGCTGTTTCTTTCATTATTGTGCAGCAAAATCTATCGTTACCATTCACGGTACGGCCTCAGATCCAATCTTATCACAATCTTTTTATCTTTCTCTCTCGCTTTTCTTTTCTTGTTGTGTATTTGTTTTTGAGGAGATTATTATTATTATTATTATTATTATTATTATTTTTTGTTTTGGTTTATTAGATGGATCGGTACCAAAAAGTTGAGAAGCCAAGGGCAGAGACTCCTATTGATGAAAATGAGATTCGTATTACCAGCCAGGGAAGGATGCGTAATTATATTACCTATGCCATGAGCTTGATTCAGGTATTTATTTATTTATTGAATTATTGATCATTTATTTTATCAGCTGAGTTTAGCTGCTTATGAGGTTAGAGAATGGTTGTATTTCGATATTGTTTAGCTATGCATTGTGCTTATGATTATGATTAATCTGAATGTGTATGAATTAAAGTTCATTTGGAATATTGTTTCAGTAATATATTTATCATAAAACCATTGGTCATTTGGTTTCGGTTGCATAGTTGATACTCACTCCTGTCCTAAATATAAGACCGACTCTTTTTAGAGATTAAGGTTGCAAAATAGGTTATTAAATTATGATATAGTATTTGTATATAGTTTTAGATTATCCATTAGTTTATAGGTCAAATAAACTAGCTTAAGGTAAGAATATTAGGTAAAACAATTTATAAATTGACTTATTTTGCTTTCTTAGGTCCAAAGAAGTAAATTAGGTCTTACGCTTAGGATGAGAGAAAGTAAGATTTCTAAGACACTGGAGCGGAAATAATGGGACTACCTTATGTTTCCTCTTTTGGGTTTTGGAGATGTTAGTGTTACTATGATTTCGTGATCTCTGATGATTTTGGGAATACTGTTCTTGTTTATTTGTTTGCAGGAGAAAGGTTCAGATGAAATTGTTTTTAAGGCGATGGGGAGGGCTATCAACAAAACTGTGACAATTGTCGAATTGATCAAGGTTTGCCTGGCTTTATCGCTTGCGAAATGCACAATTATGGTGTGAAGATTTGTTGTTTATTTGAAGTTTTTTTGTGTGGCAATGTAGAGGAGAATTGTGGGTCTTCATCAAAATACAGCAATTGGATCCACTGACATCACTGATACATGGGAGCCACTGGAGGAAGGCTTGCTTCCGTAATTTCTATTTCTTACTTTTGTTTTGAAGTGTATACTACTTGCTGTAATGAGCAACTTAGAAGTCGTGGTGGCATATGCTATTAACATATGCTCAAATTTTGCTTTTTTTCGTTGACTTTCTTTCAGATTGGAGACAACAAGACACGTGTCAATGATTACAATAACCCTTTCCAAGAAAGAACTTGATACTTCCTCTGTGGGGTGAGTCTTTGCATTATCTTATTTCATTACACCAAAAAGTTTTCTTCTCTTAGGTCTCTAATAAGTTTCATTCATGTGATCACAACTTACTTCTAGTGCTACTGTATCTTTCTCTTCTAATATTTGATTGGGCTGTTCTGTGAAACTGAATGTTGCTGATATGTTTTTGATAATACTATTAATGATCGATAGTGTTTTCTTTTTTCTTTTTAAACGTTGAACTATGTATTTTTAATGGACTAGAGTTGAAACCTTTGTGTCAAATTCATTTTTGTAAAAATGGTGAAAATTTATTTAAGAAATACACATTAAGTGTTGTGATATTTCTTGGCTTATAAATTATGCACTAAATGTGGTTATCAAGGGATGCACATTTATCTGTTTTCAAGTCAATGTAAATATTAATCTTTTTAGTGAATGATTCTTTTCACTTGTGACTGTTGGTTTATTGGTCTGGGGCTCATGGCTTATCAAGCTTAAGGTATCTGTTTTTTGAAGTGCTTGTGACAGCCATGTAGTATTATGTGGGCTGGGCCTTTATTTCCGTACCTGTGTTAGTTTAA
This sequence comes from Mimosa pudica, assembly GCA_029929735.1. NCBI lineage: Eukaryota > Viridiplantae > Streptophyta > Magnoliopsida > Fabales > Fabaceae > Mimosa > Mimosa pudica. The sequence continues at coordinate 11,263,435 of JAKELP010000004.1, read as the reverse complement.
TCTAGTGTATGCAAGGTGCCTCTAAGGCGGCCACCTTGCATCCACAAGAAAAACTCTGAAGGTACATTCCCCAGTAAATAATCTCAGTGGAGCCTCCTTGCCTTAATTAGAGATCATTGAGCCATGCCCGTGATCACATGATTTCATTGACAGTAGCTAGATTATGCCTAATTTTTTCCTGAAATTTCAATTTTTTATTTGGCAATTGAGAAAAGGGTCAAGTCATTTCTAGTCCCCACTTGGTGAGGGTGCTAGGGAAGACAATGTACTAGACAACTTTTTTCTGCCATGCGAAGAGGCTAATTCAAACCTGTGACGTCAAACCTTATAGCAAACAAGTTTAGGGTTAAAGATCAAATTTACCCTGGAAGTTTTATGTAAGGATCAAATTTGCCCCTAAAGTTATTTTGGGATCACATTTGCCCCTGAAGTATGCAAAATGGATCAATTTTGCCCTCACATCCTACATGTATGGCCACATCATCTTTGATGTAAAAAACTATGCCACGTCACCGTCTCTCCCACTCCCTCCACCACCCTCTCTCTCCTCCCCCCTCTCCCTCCACCACCCTCTTGCTGAAAAAGGTGTCACAGCCATCATTCTCACCACTCCACTTAACCTCAACCTCCCTCTTGTTTCCATAATCATCAGAACATCCAATGCTCCTTCTTCCAATTCCCCTCCGTCGAATCTGGCATTCCAGAAGGCTGCCTGTGAACATTCCGACTTCCTCTCCTCCACGTCCTTAGTTCCAAGCTTCTTCATTGCAACAAGCTTGCTTCAAGATCCATTTGAACAATTCTTGCTTTACTCCCCTCCCCTTCCAAATCAAACCTTTTCTTCTTTAATTTCCCTCCACCACCACCGCCTCTTCTCTCTCATTCTCTCCCAACACCATGACTGACACAGTACACCCCTCTTCAAAACCCACCGACACCAATCCGGCACCGCCACCCATCTTCGTCACTGATACACATGATGAAATGGAAAGTGAGGCAGGGAAGGTGAGGAAGTGGGAAGGGAGAGAGACGAGTTTGGAATTAAAGAGAGGGGGCGAGGAGGGACAGAGAGGGTGGTGGAGGGAGAGAGAATGATGGTGACGTGGCATAGTTTTTGACATGGAGGATGATGTGGCCATACATGCAGGTGTGGGGGCAAAATTGATCCATTTTGCATATTTCAGGGGCAAATGTGATCCCAAAATAACTTTAGGGGCAAATTTGATCCTTGCCTAAAACTTCCGGGGCAAATTTGATCTTTAACCCACAAGTTTACCATTGAGGCAAACCGGTGCTTCTTTTGACAATTGAGAAAATGTAATGAAAAAGCTAAATGATTAGAATTATTTAGAAGAATATTTCCTGTATGTTTCAAACAGCTTTCTCATGTCTGATGTCCTATCTTCATAGAGGATCTTATTGCCATCACTGAATGTATTGTTTTAAGTTTTTATTGTTCTGTACTGTATTGGATTACACTGTTTTAGGCAGTAATAATTGTTTCTAATGATGCTTAGAATATGTCAACTTGTAATTGAAAATTAAAAATCCAGAATTATATGATGTGGAAACAGCAGAAATTTTGGCCTTGTTGATTTCTTTTGATTGCATCAGTTCAGCTAGTTTCAAGAAATCAAAACAGATTCAGTTATGAGTTATGAGGATTCATTAGACTCATTTTTTTCATGCTCTCAGGTATCAGCCTCCATTGCCACCGGACCAGGTGAAGCCATCAGTTGATTTTGATTATGAAGGAGGTAAGAGGACTGCACGACAGGGGATGTTTATGCTCCTGATTTTTTTAAAAAAAATTGTGATTCTACGTTTTATTTTATTTCACCAGAGGCTTCACCCAGTGGACGTGTTCGAGGACGTGGTGGTAGAGGAAGGGGAAGGGCCAGGGGTATGAACATTTTATAAAACTTTTTGATTGTGGGGTGCAACCTATGAATGATATCTTGAGTGTTGACAAAATAATAGAACGGTATTTGAGGCTGTGAATCTTTCCTCTTTCAGCAAATGGTTTTATACCAAATGATTATGAGGATGGAGGTTGGGATCGCAATAGGGGAAGGGGCAGGGGTAGAGGAAGAGGACGTGGCGGCTTCCGTGGTCGTGGAAGGGGTGGCTACAATGATTCCCCGGTTGATTTTCAGCAAGATGGAGGATACATCCAAGATGCACCTTACCAAGGCCGTGGTATGTTTTCTTAGTTCTTTCCCTTCCTTACAGCTCTTCTTATTTCTGTGCATATACATGTGTCAGTCAGAGACTAATATATCAGAATTCTTTTTCTTGAGATGGTTAAGATGCTTGTGATTCATATGCACTTTGGTTAATTGTAATGATGTAACATTCAAGAATAGCTCAACGTGTTTCCTTTTTTCTGGTCAGACTGAGAAAATTGGTCTGACAAATTACAAACTAATTTTATTGGTTGAGCTTTACTTGCGAGCTTTCATGTCTAAGTTGCTATTGTTTGCTTTTTGTAGGCCGAGGCCGTGGCCGGGGAGGATATCGTGGAAGGGGTCGTGGCTTCAGATCCAATGGACCGATCCAGGCAGCTGCTTGAGGCAATCAATGGACGACCTTAGTGAAGTTTGCCTGATCTGGTTTGAAGTCATCTTACATTTTATATCCCATGGGTCTGGAACTGTAGGCATTTTCTTAAGTTTTTGTAGACTAGTTCAGAAACTACTATCATAAAAGTTTTTTTCATAGTTTCTGTAGTCTAGTTTGAAACTGCTGCCTCACCAAGGTAGCTTTCATGTTGAAGAGGTAGGTCAGATATTTGAGCAGTTGTTCTGTTTTTCTCCAGACACCCATTCTTTTATTAATTTCCCACAGATTGGTCCAAGTAATTTATTCCCGGCAGGATGTTTTTCTTTTGTTTTTAATGTGATCAAAATTGCGTTGTTCTGTGGATTACTTAGTTTGATTCATTAGTCACCTTATTGGTTCTGGCAATAAGTGGTCTGTGAATGATCAACGGATCTGATCTACACCTTGAAAGATGTCTCTTGCAAATATATTTCTTTTGGTTTAATACAGAACCGTTAGTTTTATTGTATTTTTGCTATATTGGGTCCTTTAAGTTGACCAAACAATAATGGTCCGGTAAATGACGGTACATGTTTTTTAACATCTTACTCTTTGTTGCCTGAAAATTCTCTAATAAAATGGTTCTGATAATTATGTTCGTTGGGGCAATGTATAAGGTTTGAAATTGTGGGGAAATATTGGGGGAATGACGATTAATTTGTGAGAGAAGTTTTAGAGTAATGAAAGCAAATAAGAATTACAGAATCTATACAATTCAGTGTGTTTTACGTTTAATGTGTTTGGGCTATGGAGAAACAGTTCTACGAATTATAATAAAAATGAATATTTGCAAGATTTCTCTGGAACAGGTTGCGCGGGAAAAGTATTGTTCAATACTCGTATATACAAGCTTTTATGGGAATTACGGAAGGCGCAATGCGGATTGCTAAAGACAAAAAAAATGATGATGCTTAAAACTAAGCATGGTTTTGACGAGTAATTTTTTTTAAATAGTAGTTGCTATTCTCTAAAGCTGTATTTATTAATAATTTTAAAAGGGAGTGTAACCTTTTTTATTATTATCATATTATGATTGGGAAGAACCGAAATGTATGGAGAAAAAAGAAGAAATAAATCTCTATAAGAGTGTAAACAAAGATCTTAAACTCATGTAAAAGATAAAGTTAAAGCTCTAATAAGTAGAAGAATGAGTGAGAGAGGAGGCTGAGAGCATCTCACTCATGACTCAACTGTGCTCACTAGCCAAACACTTGTAAGTGCAGTGACAGTGACTATGGCAACTTAGGTCACATAAACATCCCTTATACTAATCCTTTTCCTTTGGGGGGAAACCGGGAAATACTTGGGTATGCTCATAAATAAATCTAAACAGAAGAAAGGAAACCTTTGTTATTTTTAAGATTTTTCTATTAAATTCTCGTGGTATCCCCACACTATAGCCGATAATTAATCCTTCATCCAATCTAACACAAATTTAAACTCTATGTAACAGTTTATAACTAGCAAATGAGTTAATACATGTATAAGGCAAGAATATCCTTGAATTAGTACAAGTGAATAAGTGAGTTCATCCACCAAGTTCGTCTAAAACATTATCTCTCTATTCCTAAATAAAAGATCGCTTCCAAAATTCATTACTAAATATAAAATCATTTTTTTAACGACAATTAGCATGTTTGGCTTGACTTATCTTGAGAATTAAGCTAGCTAATTTTGGATTTTCAAGGCCAAAAACCCAAAATAAGTTGGTTTATTTCTCAAAATAAGTCGAGCCAAACACACTAATTATCTGACGAGATCTTTTGATCAATAATATATCACTAAACATGGCAATTGACCGAACACAGTGGCAACATGTGATCCATGTAGCCGACCCCACCTAGTTGGGATAAGACTTTGTTGTTGTTGTTGTTGATAATCTTATATTTAGTAATTGAGAGAGTAATAATAAGGTAATAACAAACTCTTACAAGTCAACTTGAAAGATATGGTAAAAAAAAGTCAACTTGAAAAATTAATATTTTGCAAAAAGAAAAAACTATAAAAAAACATGAAAGAGCTTTTGTTTTGGCGCAGCAGCAGCTATATTCAATTTGGATATTTTTCAGGCTGACTTGTTGAGAAAGAAAAGAATGATAATAGCAATACTCCTCATTTCATTTCACTGATTCTAATGAAAAAAAGACCCAAAGCTGTTGCTGAAAGTCTGAAACCTTGAAACCCTAAATTCCCTCTCTTCACCTCACTCGATCTCAACTCGTCAGTTCCTCTCACTTCAATTCCTTCCACCGATTCACTTCATTACTCATCCCTAACTTCGCAATACATTTTTTTTTGTTCCAGGCGTAACGCGATTCCGTACACATTTCCCAAAAAAAAAATGACTCAAGATGTTGAGATGAAAGATCACACAACAACTTCGATTTCTGTGACTTCAGCTCCTCCATCTACTTTCCAGCGTACGATTCTTCTTATCAGATCACTTCAATGCGATTTTACAAAATTCATTTGATTTGATTTGGTTTGATTTTTGTTTTGTTTTTTCAGAATTAAGGGAAATAGCGTCACTTATTGAGAGTGGTTCGTACGCTAAGGAAGTTCGAAGAATTGCTCGTGCAATTCGCCTTACAATTGCTTTGAGGCGAAAATTGACAGCTTCTACGATTTTGTCTTTCATTGATTTTGTTGCTTCTCCTGGTTCTGCTCATGTCAGATTGTGTGCCTATCTTCCTGAGGTCAATAATATGCACATCTCTTTTACTCTCTTGGATTCAGTGTTAATGCATATAGATAATATTTTAGCAATCTGTTGTTTTATTTTGGTGTATTCACATGACATTTAGTATCCCTGAAACTTAGTTTTGTTAGATGAGTAGTAGAAATCAACTGCCTTTTCCAGTGATATGTATTTGCTGTAACTTCCAAAACTCTATTCTTGTAGTAATTTTGTATGTTCTGAATGAACGTATTAAATGGTTTTGTTGGTTGTTAAGATTTAGTATCCTTGCAAAGTAAAGGTCTGGATATTGCACTTAGTTTTGTTAGATTGTAGAAAAGAACAACCTTTCACGATGCATCTTATGAGGTACATAGTGACTCCGGTTGATGTTAGTGTTTTTTTGAGTAATATGTATGTGCCTTGCCTTTGGTAATGGCCAATTAGCTTCCAGGACTTTATTCTAATAGTCATTTTGTATGTTATGAATGTATCAATGGTTTTGTTGGGTGTCAGGATATTGTTATTTTGTTTTAGCATAAGCAAATGATTTGATTTTTGTATCTCTTGCAAATGTGTTGAAATAGAAGAAATTCTTTGCTACTAGATTTGAGAATAAGAAGTTTTGGAAGACCTATTGGCAGATTATTATTGTATTATTTTTTCTCTTTCCCCCTCTGGCTGGTAAATGGTATACTGTTTGCTTCTATTTTTTAATTGATACAATGTTTTTCAATTTATGACATTCTTGTTATGGTTTGTATAGGAAAATTGTAATGGGATGGAAGTAGATAGCGTTCAATCCTCCGCTAAGAATTTATTACCGGAGATGGAGATGTATTGTTATTTACTCATACTGCTTTTTCTGATCGATCAGAAGAGATATAAGGAGGTTGGATTCCATTTTCCCTCGTGCTCATTTTTTAATAGAAATTAATCACTACTGCTAATTAAATGCTGAAGTTGCTTTATTTATTTTTATTTATTAGGCTAAAGCTTGTTCCTCAGACAGCATTGATCGAGTGAAGAACCTTAACAGAAGAACCGTTGATGTTATTGCATCCAGATTGTACTTCTATTATTCATATATTCATGAACTAACAGGAGATCTTGCAGAAGTTCGGGGGTGAGTCGAGTGCTTGTGTGTGTGTGTGTGTGTATACCCAACAAATGAAATGCTGAGTTAGATGGCTTGAATTTTTGAATTTAGATTTAGTAAGAGGCAGTAAGATTTCATCCTACGCTCTAAATTGTGAGAAGTAAAATTTGCCATTTTATTAATTCTTATGATTTGCACATGGGCAATTGGGTGGATTCATGGTGTTCTGTCGAATTTTCCTCTTGCTAAATCCCAGCCTGATTTGTTTTGGAAGGACATGTTATATAAAGTTGAATCATATATATCTTAATCCAGACTAAATTATATTTTCATTTTCAGTGACCTTCTTGCATTGCACCGGATAGCTACCAGTCGCCATGATGAGCTTGGTCAGGTTTGTTTCAGATATAAATTGGTTCTTGCACAAGGCTTCAGATCTTGTACTAATATGACGATGAAATGCAGGAAACACTTCTTAATTTGTTGCTCCGTAACTACCTCCATTATAACCTAGTTGATCAGGCGGAGAAGTTGAGATCTAAGGCCCCACAATTTGAAGCACATTCAAACCAGCAGGTATGGTGGTTCTGTCATTCTGTGTATCGGTTAAGGATTTCTTATCTGTCATTTAGGCAATCTCAATCTTTCAATATATGTTCTGGGAACTCTTTTGTGACTATTCTGTGTGGTCAAATTTTTTAATGATTGATTTCATGTGTTCATCTAGTCTAAAGTATCACTTTTTGAAGTTTTTGATTTTTTTATTTATATTTCATTAAGTTTTTTACCTGGTTGTACTTTGTTTCAAGTTCTGTCGGTATCTCTTCTACCTCGGGAAAATTCGGACAATTCAGTTGGAGTACACTGATGCAAAAGAGTCTCTCCTGCAAGCTGCTCGAAAAGCTCCAGTTGCGGCTCTTGGTTTTCGAATTCAGTGTAATAAGTGGTCTATAATAGTGCGTTTACTGTTGGGAGAAATTCCTGAGAGGACCATCTTCACGCAGAAAGGAATGGAGAAAGCCTTGAGGCCTTACTTTGAGCTCACAAATGTGAGTCATGTTTAACTGAAGTTGGCTTTTACATCATCTATGTGCTTCTTATGTGTTGGTTTAACCTCTTTCCAATGAGTCAATATTTTATATTGAGAAATCTATTTACTGCTGTGAAATGTAACTGATGTTAGGTTGTAAGATTTCTGCTACCTTTGCTTTGTTGGGTTTGCCTGTGATAGTTTCATTTTAATTCTTGGGTTTATGAAATGGCTGAAATATCTTCCAAAAATCATCTGTCTTCTGGCAGTCAATGCACATAATAATTAGTCTGAAGTTTAATAAGCAATTATTTATCGTTTTTTTATTTACCTTGAGTTTGTTAAAACAACTTGTTGGATTAAGCAAATTAATCAATCACGAGAAGCTAGAACGATTTGTCTCTGTCATCATGAGAAGCTGGGGGAAGCTGTCTCTGTTATCAAATTGTAGAGAAATTCTGTTGATGAGGAAATTAGTTCGTCTTTTTTTAAAAACTATGTATCTCACTGCTTGAAACTTAAATCTACAGATAAACTCTGTTTCATTTATTAGGCTGAGCAAAATACTTCGATAGAGTTCAGTGTTTTACTATCTGGTTTTTCAATCAAAATAAAACATGGAATAACTTTGTTGAATGTTGAACAATTCTATGCTTCTGGCCTCATAGATGCACGCACGTCCAGGTGCAGTTTTTTTTTATAAATCACTAGCATACATTTGAGAAATTTTACTTTATCTAATCAAGCAATAATATTATAAATATTTGTGTATAATTTTCATGTATAGTGATTTTTTCTGTCATGGTTTATTCAGTAAAACCTAACATGAAGTAGTTAATTTTTTTTTGGCTCGTGGAGGGGGTTGCTAAAAGCAATGTACATGCTTTGGACTTGCCATGCAGCTTTCATATATTCTTCTATTTGATAAAGGCAACAGCCTTTTGATATGAACTCTCTAGAGAAGGGTTCCTTTAGTTAATGATGGTCTTTATGAAATACTCAAATTCATAACTATCATGTGGAATTTCAGGCTGTTCGAATTGGAGACCTGGAGCTATTTAGGAATGTTGCAGATAAGTTTGCTGCTACTTTCCGTGCTGATGGAACTCATAATTTGATCGTTCGATTGCGCCATAATGTCATCAGGACTGGATTACGAAATATCAGCATTTCTTATTCCCGGATCTCGCTCGCTGATGTGGCGCAAAAGTTAAGGCTTAACTCTTCAACCCCCAGTGCAGATGCTGAGAGCATTGTAGCCAAGGCCATCAGAGACGGTGCAATTGATGCTACATTGGAGCATGGTAATGGTTGGATGGTATCTAAGGAAACTGGAGATATATACTCCACTACAGAGCCTCAAGTGGCTTTTGATTCTCGTATTGCCTTCTGTCTTAACCTGCACAATGAAGCCATCCGAGCTCTGCGTTTCCCCCAAAAAACAAATGATGGGAAGGAAAGTGCTGAGAAGCGGAGAGAAAGGCAGCAGCAGGAGCAAGAACTGGCTAAGCACATTGAAGAGGATGATGATGATGATTTCTGATAATAGTCGTGTTTGATTCTTTTCAGTTGAGGTTATGGTCTTCATTGCTAACCCTGCACATGTCTCTCTTTTGGATGATCGTCCACAACCATTTCTATTAACATGGAAGGTGGAATTCTTTCCTTGATTGATTACGCATGTTTATTATCATACTGATGAAAATTTCACTGTTTGCTTCTATCCATTGTGATAAATTATGGTCTTATTTCCCTTTGCTCTGGTGGGAGATTGAAGTTCTATGAAACTTGATTCAGTTTGCTTTAGTGCTGTAGCATTATTGAGATTTAAGGGAGATTGAAGATCTCTGAAACTAGACTCAGTTTGCTTTAGTGCTATGGCATTATTGAGATTTAAATATTATCAAGGGGGCATATTGTGAACAAGGATGCGTGATGTTGAGAACGAGTTTCACAAGAGCATTTTTGTCTTAAAAAAATTGAAGCAGAGTTTAGATCTATCCCCCTGGTTATTAATTTAGAATTGTTTGATTGCTGTAAGTTTAATTCAGTGCGATCTATTGGCTAGCATGTTAGTTCATGGATCAAGGTAACCTGCTTGTTTCAAGTGGAACATTGATACCTACATAAATGGAAAATAAAAGGTGCTATAGGTGCTTGAAATATTAGTTTGCGTTTTCCTTGTTTTTAAGTCATCATGTCACTGGACCAAACATTTAGGACTTAGGTGAGAAGCATGACGAGCTCTTTATGAATACAATGCATTATCGTCATCGTTATCATCGACGAGACATTAGAAGTAGCGGTGTCAAGGTCAATGATTGAGGGGCATTCATGAATGGATTTTATTTATCGTAGTTATCATTATCGGTGACATCTGAATCTTTCAGTTTGGACATGGATTAATAAAAGTAGGTGGATTGTCTTGTGTGTTAAAAAACGTCTCAATATTTCAATTATACTCTTATTAATTAAAAATCAGTAATCTCTGTTATCTGCACTACTTCATGAATCATGATTACATGAGTAAATATGAAACAGTTTAATTTGGAGCGCGTTTTAATTTTCGATTACGCTTCCTATAATGCGAGGGCCTACATGGAGTAGTTGATTTGAATTAATTATACCATGTTAAACAGTTGATTTTAAAAATCATAGGATAGAGTTAACATGATATTTGGTTCTTCAAATTTGTAGTCATGGTTTTGGTCCATCAAATTTCAAGCACGAGGTTTTATTTAACCCTTCAATGAAACCAAAAACAAAGGATGACTTTTTAATTTGAGTGACAAATGAAATGGGGATGAACTTGATAGACCAAAAATTGTATTATTCAGGAAGGATAAAAGTAATATACTACTACTTTTCAACAAATAGAATATCAGGTAAAAAACCCATCGTCCGTGGGTTCAATGACGAAGGGATTGAAAAATGAGCGTCGGGTTGACCACCACGTTGCGAGTTTGATCCTAAGGATTGACACTTTGTTGTGTCTCCATTGCGGCGCTTGGGGAGATATCTTCGTAGCTAAGTGAAGTTGGGAGTAACCTACCTGTGTGGACAGATAGAAAGGGCTTGCCGGTCATGCTCCATAACCCACAGGGACATGCCCCAGTGGATCTTGAGTTAGGTGTCCTCCTGCCCTTAGATTGGGTTGAGCCCAAACCCCTTTCTTAAATTTTGTTATAAAAAAAAGAATATCAAGTAAAAAAAATAGAATAATGACACGAGAGGAGACTGAGTGTGGTGCATGAATGAGAGAACATGTCATTTGCTCATGACTTTTTTTAAGACACGTATCCTATTTGCCAATGTGTACAGTTCACCCATGAAGCAGCATTCAAACTTCATCACAATATAAGGTACCATATTTTCCAATACACTCAACACCCAGATCTATTTGCCAATGGATTTAACGATACATCAAACATCATTCTTCCAATAAATTGTTTGAGCTCACCTAATAGTATTTGTTTTATAATACAAAGCATATCCAGCAAGGTACTGTGAATCCTCATTCCTCAACGATCAGACAGGAGAAAGATACGATATTTATATAAAGGTTTTATCCTTGTCTTATCTTTCTCCTTACCCATTCTCTTCAATTATTAACACTTGAGAGGATCTTGATCCTCCAATAAGCACCTTGGTACAAACTATAATTATTAAAACCCGAAGCCGTGTTTCTTGACGGTGCTATATACCTTAAAGCATACCATGGCTAGTGCAGTGTAGACGAATGGAGATTTGGATGAGAAGAAAAAATATGTTACTCTGTATTTAATCAATAAAGACAAATGAATGCCCAACATCTTCTGCCACGTGCAACTTGTGTAAACGGTGATCATTTGCCAGCCTGGCTCTCTGCCTAATCTCAGATCTATAATCCAACGACGATCCCATAGCTGCCACCTCAGACCACATCAAAACCTTGTGGCAGCATATAATAACCCGTGACAAAATCTATATTCTATAACCAAAAACTGGGCATCTCACACGTTAGTAACACATTAAAAAATACTTTGCTATCATATGGGGCCAAGTACTCCCATGTGACCGTATGGTACTACGATCTATATACTATTTATTCTGTTACATTACTTGAATACTTGCTACTTATTGGCTGTCATTAAAATTAATTATCAATTGGCCTACAAACCAATAGCACTGATAGCCATAGAACCAAAAACATTTTTTTAAAAAGAAAATGATTAGAAAAAAAAACAGTGGGACCAAATGGGCTTGTGGGATTTCGATACATTCACGGCTCTAATGTTGGGAAGGACATGTGGGTTTGGAGGGGGTGTGATAGAAGAGAACGTGGGAATAATTGAATGAAGGTCAGAAGTGTGTACAGTTATAGCAGAGATAATTTAATTTTAATCAATTAAAATTGTCTTTGAGCTCTCTCTTGTTGCAGGACTCACATGTGCTCCTGGCTGCCCTTAGTGAATCTAATCTCTTATTTAAGGAAGTCACGTCTCATACTTGGAAATGACAATACATGTAAATACAAGCTGTACTTTCTCCCTCAGAAAGGTGTCATACCATCGAGCACAGCAAGCAAATGGAGAAATCAATTCTTCTTCTGATCAGCCTTGTGGCATTATGGTACTTCACTGTTACTGCTTCAGCTTTCACAGCTTCTGGATGGACACAAGGACATGCCACCTTTTATGGAGGTAGTGATGCCTCAGGAACAATGGGTACGTAATTCAACTTGTTTTTGTGTGACAATATATTGATATGATGAATTGTTGAAAGATGAAATATATGAATGTGGCTAAGAGTTTTTTTTTTTATTATTTCAGGAGGAGCTTGTGGATATGGAAATTTGTATTCACAAGGGTATGGAACAAGAAGTGCAGCTTTAAGCACGGCTTTATTCAATGATGGAGCTTCTTGTGGGGAATGCTACAAAATCATATGTGACTATAAGACAGACCCAAGATGGTGCATTAAAGGAAGATCAATAACTATAACTGCCACTAACTTCTGCCCTCCCAATTTCGCTCTTCCAAATAACAATGGAGGTTGGTGTAACCCACCTCTTAAGCACTTTGACATGGCTCAACCAGCTTGGGAAAAGATCGGTATCTACAGAGGAGGCATCATCCCAGTCTTGTTCCAAAGGTCACTATAATAATAATAATAATTATTACTACCTCCGGTCCTAAATATAGGACCTAATTGACTTTCTTTTGAAGATATGGTTGCGAAATAGGTTATTAAATGATGATATATTTGATATATTTTTAGATTATATATTAGTTTAGAGGTAAATTAAACTAGTTTAAGGGAAAAAATTAGGTAAATCAATTTATAATTAACTTATTTTGCTTTTTAAAGGATTTTCTAGAAAAAGTCAATTAGGTCTTATATTTAGGATCGGAGGGAGTATTACTATTATTCTAAACATTTGTTTTATATCTTTGAGAAATGGAACTAATAATGATTGATATGGTTGCAGGGTTCCATGTAAGAAGCATGGAGGTGTGAGGTTTTCTGTGAATGGAAGAGATTACTTTGAGTTGGTTTTGATCAGTAATGTAGCTGGGGCTGGATCCATAACTTCTGTCTCCATTAAAGGCTCAAAGACTGGATGGATGGCTATGTCTAGAAATTGGGGAGCTAATTGGCAATCCAATGCATATTTGAATGGTCAATCTTTGTCATTTAAGGTCACAACCAGTGATGGAGAAATGAGAATGTTCCCAGATGTTGTTCCTGCTTCTTGGAGTTTTGGCCAGACATTTTCTAGCCGCGTCCAGTTTTAAAAGCTTGATTACACTTCTTGAAGTTCTATAATATATATATGGACTTCTTTTTCTGAGTTCTAGGTTCTGCATTTTCATGAACAGAACGGCAGAGGCGTGCTTATATATATTAATGTATTGGAGAGCAGCCCGCCACCCTTTCTCTGTGTTTTTTGTGATCTGGGTTGGTTGGTGGGTTCAAACTTCAAAACCTGTCAACTCTTGAATCTTCACTATATGATTTTATGGGTTATGTGTACTGATAATAATAAGAAGGAAGCTTGCATGAAGCAAGCTTCTTTCATAAGTATAGCATATATTAATGTAATATGAATACTCAATGTTATTCAAAAGCTTCTACGTTTTACTTTCTGTTGAGTTGGAGGGAAAAAGGTGAAATGAATATAGTACACTATATGGCCTTTATTAATTTTGTGGGTGCTTGACAGCTTTACCAGGTTTTTATTTGAGCTGGATAGCGTTAGACATGTGTAAACTTTTTTTTATGAAAATAGGATGATGACAATAGGTGGCTTGCTTATAGCAAAGCCTTATCCAGACACACTACCCATTCTGATGAGTTCTGACTGATTCTGAGAAAGTGGAACTTGAGCCTTCAACTGCTGTGTTCAGGCTCATGTTAATATCTTCTCAATCAATCTCATGTATTGACTTCAGAAATTATTATTTACTGTGACTAGATATTGTCCTTCTAAGGAAAATATTAATTAAACAGCAGTAGTTTGTCTGGTAGATCATAACTCATAAGGTAACTTAGTGCTGAAACTGAAGCTCTCAGCCTAATTTCTATATTAAATCATAAGTCCTGGGTAGTTTAGTCAACTCATTTGTTTTTGAGCACACCTATAGACCAAGTTCCTTCAACAAAATTTTGATATTTAAAGGTTGTAAAATTTTCAATGGCCGGTAAATGCCATTTCCCTTATACAATTATGAGCATTATTCCTCTGCGCTTTTCTTGTGAAAGACAACTGTGCTCTCCATTTAGCATTTTTATTATTGCATCAATTTTCAAGACTGGAAATTCAATACTTTTACAAAAATACCATAATAATATTGCTATTAGTTTAAAATATTAATCATGGGAATTTAATTCATTGGTGATGATACATTTAGAGGAAATGGAGAAAAAGGTAAATGAGGATATTTTTCCTCAATTTTTGGGCTTCTAAACATCAATCTTCCTTTTTTTTAAGAACAGGGTCGTATTTATCCACAATTTCAAGGCATGCCAACTAACCTTGAACCCATTATCTTTAATTTATTAAATCCATTATCAAGTACTCCCTCTGTTCCTAAATATAAGATCACTTTTGAAATTGAACTTGTTCCTAATTATATGATCACTTTCTTACTTTTTCCAACTTTTCCTAAATTAACCCTACAATGCTTATCTATAACAACAAACAAAAGAGGGAGAGTGAGGATAAAAGTATATAGTTGGGATAAATTGATAATATCAAGTGTAAATTGGGGAAAGTGATCTTATATTTAGGAATAGAGGGAGTATCGTAGTATTTTTGCTAATTGAAGGTGGCATGCTTTAGAGTTGAAAAATTGACCCTTTAGCGCTTAAACCTATGGTTGGAGGTGGACATAGGCCAGCTGGCCCATTAGGGGATTACATCTTGCAATCCTTATTACATCTATCGGTCGGACCACAAATAGCGTGATGCACGCAAGAATTTCTTTAGATATATATTAAGGCGTTAATTCCCCATTAAAAAAAATTAAGGCTTTAATTGCTTTGGGCTATGGAGTAGGCAAGAGCCCAAAAAGAATCTCAAAGAAACTGAAAGCCTTGACCAAGCCCAAAGCCCAATTGAAAGGTGGAGTTATTTAGAATTGGGGTCAGTGGTCACACAATATAATATAATAGGAGTAAGTCACAAACTGAAACTCCATTGAGAGCTAGAACTGAATTACTAATACTAGCTGTGGGTGTTCCGTGTTCGTAACTCGGACGTTGGTGTTATTTAACAGATACATGTCGAGGGAGGAAGAGAGTTTGGAGGAAACTAAGGTTTCAGACAGCGAAGAGCTTATCGACGAAGAATGTCGCCTCCTTCTTCTTCCCGATGTCTCCTCTCTCCCCCAATCTCCTCCCTCCGCCGTCCAATCCAACTTTGTCTCTTACTTCGCTTTAGGTATTACTCATACTATTTCTTTTATCCAATCAATTACTTTACTTTTTCGCCTACAATGTCTTTTTTAATGTGCAGATCTTATGAAGCCTGGACATGATCACTACGTTTTCCGCCACGCCAACGGGTACAAATACAATTCTATCTTTCATACTATCTATCTATCAATCTTCTTGCGTTTGGACTATATTTATGCCATTTGAATTTTATTTTATTTATTTATTTATTTATTTTGGTGTGACCTAAATTAAAGCTTGTGTGTCATCGGCTTGGCTCCTTCTCACGTTGCTTTCAAGGATGGAGGTGGAATCACAGCCGTTGATTTTAATGTTGGCAAGTCTGATCGCAGTGCCTTTAAGGTCTCCGGAAAACGTAAGAAGGTACTGCCTCCTTTCCTAACTATAACATTTTTTTCCTAATTTAATTAGATTAAGGATGTTAGTCAACTTAATTATTAAAACATTATACTACCCCGGTCCTAAATATAAGACCTAATTGACTTTTTTTTTGGAGAGGTTAAGGTTGCGAAATAGACTATTAAATCATGACATATTTGATATATTTTTAGATTATACATTAGTTCATAGGTAAAAAAAACTAGTCTAATGGACAAAAATTAGGTAAATCAATTTATAATTAACTTATTTTTTTTTTATAGGATTTTTTTTTAAAAAGTCAATTAGATCTTATATTTAGGACCGGAGGGAGTATTACTAATTTACCCTAACCATACCTTTATTCTCACTCTCTCTCTCTCTCTTTTGCTTGTTTATTATATATATAAATATAATTAGGCTTTATTTGGGAAAAATTGAGAAAAATTAGAAAATTGTTTATATTTAAGAACAAATTGATATACTTGTTAGATTTTTGTAAGTGTCCTTTTATAATATATTGTCAAGATGTAAATCATACAATCTCTCATTACTTTTGTATCATTAAAAGAAACATACTCTTGTGCAGAATGCTCAACACTTTGAGTCTAACACGGCTCTGTGTAAAGTTTCTACCAATAATGATTCTTACATAGTGAGGTAAATTTCTTTATTGCAAATTGTATATGTTCGTAATCTAGGATTTACTACATAACTCATTTACATTTAGTTTCCCCCTATTTTGCAATTATTTTACAGTATTTAAGCATTTGAGTTGGCCTTTGTTGTCCTTTTAAAGGTGCTGTGTCAAAGGCTCTCTTTTGGAAGTAAATCAGCAACTAATCAAGCAGCCAAATTTGCTTAATACTTCGGTAAGTTAGAAGAAGTGCATTCCTATCCAAGTCTTTGTTGTTTTTTTTTTATGAATAGTGTTTGTTGTTTGTAGAAAATTAAAAACTTATCCAGGTGGGTTCTGTCGTACTGAACCAGCATAGCTAAACTTTCAGACTTTCTCATTGCAGAATAGGAATCTTTCTAAGCAGTTTATCTTGAATTATTTACTTTAGCTATTCAAAGCAAAACTTTTTTATGCTTTTTACTTATTCTACAATGTGAACAAATAATGGCATTATGTATAAATATAAAGTCACCGCTTATCTGTATTTGCATCTGTTATGTCTTCATCATTATATAGGGCAACTAAGCTGCACATTTATTTTTCATTGCTATTTTAGTTTTCTTATCATTTTTAAACAACACGTAGGCAGATAGAGAAGGATATATTGCTATTATAATGCCAAAACCTGCTGATTGGCTCAAAATGAAAACTTCACTCGTGGAACATCAGGAGTACAAGAAATTGAGGCAAGTCTCTTGAAACCCTTATTTGTCTCCATGATGGAACCTTAAAATTCAGAAGAAGTCTTGTGCGCAAGCGCTTGCTCTCGATTTGTTTATTTGAACCCTGAATTGATGGGGCACCAAATGCATGCCACAAGCTGGATGATACCGGAGGAGATGGGCTGGTGATTTTTGACACCTCAAAAGAGCCTTTATGTTGGCTTTGTTATTGTATTTTTTTCTCTAATTTTAAAGGACTATTCTTTGCTTGATTTCAATTTGTTGTAAATTGAGCTGTAGCTTTTGGTAAACTTTTATAGTTTTATCTTGTTGAGCAGCAGCTTATAGGAGAGCACAGTGATAGAAAACCACTTGTGCATTGAATTTGTTATCGACAAATTATTAAGTAGATCCTCAAGAGAGAAACACTCATTTTCATTAACAGTTTTGATTTCATGAGTGACAATGTAATTTATAAAATTTGTTGCCTTTGTTTCGGGAGCCCCTTTCTCTTTGCTCCAACCCAAGTTTTGAATTTTAAATGAAGTAAATGGGTTACAGACACAATTACAGAAACGCAGGAGACAGAGAAATATATCAACAGATTTTTAACTTAACTGTGATGAATATCAGACCATTAATATTAGAATCTAGAACACGATGTATTTGGCGCATGCCATGTTTTTCTGATTGCATTTTTGATTGGTTCACGTGGAACTTCCTTCTCTCTGGTTGTGTACCTTCCAGATTTTAATTGTCGATGCAATTCCAGAGTATGGTATAAATAACAAGACATAATTATAGGGGAAAATGAAAAAATTGATTTGATCTATCATTCATTAACATATAGAACTTCAAATATCAAAACCAACCATTAAATGTTATGACTACCTTATCTGCTTCATCCATCCATGTGGTCAAAGGATCAAGCACTTGAGTAGACAAGCATCTATCAAACTCTACTAAATGTCATGAATATGTACACTCTGGTTGATCACTAGTATTAAATGGAGGTTGACTCATGCAGGCTTCTGCTACCTCCTTCAGCCTTGAAATGTAAGGCAAGGAGAGAAAGCTAGCTAGAAAGGTATGTGGAATCATGATCCAACTACTGTTTCCCCATGATTTCTTCAAGAACACGTTTTCGAGATCTATTTATCGTGAGAAAGCACAAATAGATATGTTCTTCAAGCTCTTCTAACTGATCCAGAAAGTTAGACTCATGATCATGAAACTCCCTCAAAACTTGCTTCAGTATTTCAAACTTCCCATTCTTAACACACATTTCCGCAACTGCTTGCCTATGATCCACTTCTTCTTCTAACCTCTTAACCATCCTGCTCATTGTGTTGAAGTCATTGATGAGCATATAAATCCCTTTAGCTGCAACATCAAGCTGTTCACATTGTCTTTCATCAAAACCTGTTCTACTTCTAGCCCCCTTGATTCTTCTCCTGAACAAACCTACCAAGCCAATCACTACACAAGGAGCTGCCACTGTTCCTACTAAGCTATGCAAGGCAAAAATTAGTAAACCTATCAGAATAGCCCCGTGCAAGATGACAAGACTAATTCCTCCAACTTTCTTACATATTTTCTTGAATCTCCTTCTTCTTCGAATTTTCCGATCTTCTGATTTTAGTCTATCCAGAAGCCTCCCGTATGCATTGTGAATGCCTTGAAACCGAGAGGAGCTGATAACGGAGAAAGGGTTCTTTTGGCATGCAAAGGAGGCAAGATCTCTGTAGATAGCCTTGTGGGTTTGATCTGTGTCTGGACAATCAATAACAAACTTGCTCAACTTAAGGACTCTTGTAATTTTCTTGTATGATACGCGGATACCATGGATTGCTTCAAGGATCATGTCACAATAATGGCATGCCTCCAAGCTAGCTTCAAAGTACTCCAACAAGAGATGGTGCACCTTCAAGCTCTGAGTCATATTCGTGACAGTTTCTTGCTGGGGTTCTAGCAAATGTTCTGTGAGATGCAAAGAAAAAGGAAGAGATGAAGATGGAGAAGGTGTCATGTTGGTGATGCTATTGCCTGCGTTTATCAGCTGCCCCTGCGCTTTGTTGCATATTTCCATGTAAGATTTTGTTCTGAAAGCTTCCTGGTATTCTTCATTCACGTCTGGCTTCCTGCAAAAGCTTTCTTCTTCGCTCTCTTTCCTTAATCTACCTGGATATGACATGTATGTAATGAAAACAGAACAATTGTAATATTGAGTTGTAGAGAAATAATTGAATTAACTCACCAGTTCTTGGCATGGAAGATATGATGAACTTGAGCCACCTTGTATTTCTCATTTTGATATATATATGATCGAAACATGTATGTAGAAGAAAATAAGGATATTTTTCTTCTTCAAAGATTTTGAAGGGATGTCTTGGAAGTTAATCAATATATTTATACTAAGGTTGTGTGTGGGGCATGCTTGTTTGTAATAATAGAGAGAGAGAGGATTTGATTGGTGGAGAAGTAGAGAAGAGAAAGCTAAGGAATCTAGTTGGCAAGAACCACCGCCACAAAAATGGTTTGGCTTTTGCTCACACGCTGCTTTCTCTTACGTGGACATATTACTCGGCACTAATTAACCTGACTTCCAACTTTCTCTCTCTTGCTAGCAACTAGATATGCTTCTCCATTCCTTTTCAATATTGAATATTTAATGATAATTTGAAACTTATCCTCTATCAAAAGGAATACAAGTACCTTGCAAATGCATTGCATGATATAAATAACTTTAGTTTGAGTTGCGTTTGACACTGAATATATGAAATTTGAAGAAAATAAACATAACTAGACATTATTAGGCGCCTGAAGGTCGGGTGTAATGAAATGTAGTATATCATTATTTCTTAAGTGCTAACATTTGAAAGTATGGAGTAATTTTTGTTGCTTCTAGGAAATGTTGAATAAAAAAAGAGATGAAGAATTACATATGTAATAGGTAGGCAAAAAAAAGTTAAAGCTAATTTACTTGGAATTAAAAAATCGAATTGTGTTATGGCAAAAAAATAATAATAATCGAATTGTGTTAAAGTTTGCAGGGACATGAATGTGATTAAATCAATCATCAAATTGTATTTGTAGAAGTTGTTCGTGTCGCTTATTAAATACTACCTCCGGTCCTAAATATAAGACCTGATTGACTTTTTCTTGGAGAAGTTAAAGTTGCGAAATAGGCTATTAAATCATGACATATTTGATATATTTTTAGATTATACATTAGTTTATAGATAAAATAAACTAAACTTAGGGAAATAATTACGTAAATCAATTTATAATTAACTTATTTTGTTTTTTATAGGATTTTTTAAAAACGTCAATTAGGTCTTATATTTAGGACCGGATGGAGTATTTAATAATATTAAGTTTTGAACTAACAACAGTCACGTCTACCACTATTATTCCATTGAATCTCATTAGGATTTCTATAATTTCAGAACACTTTGAATATTTTCAAGAGATTTTTTCTCTTACTTACGCATGCGTGTCTTTGGCCAAACAGAGCGTGTAAATTTTATGGGAAACAAATCTAGAAGGGCAATGGCCCTATTTTATACCCAAAGTAACCACCCTGGACCACCCACCACCATAAACTAACAGGTGGTACAATATTACACCCAAAGTAACCAAAGTGGTCCAATAATACCCTCAACTGACGGTCTTCAACGTTTGACCGTTAGTTGGATGATATAGCGCCCACGTGTTATATTGTTTCCACGCGGCACCTGTGCAAATGCCACCTGGATGCCCACGTGTTATATTTCCCATGTTTTTTCCCTTGTGTTGATGGCAGAGAGACCTAGGGTTTGCACAGGTGTCATTTGCACAAGGGAAAAAATATGGGATATATAACACGTGGGCATCCAGGTGGCATTTGCACAGGTGCCGCGTGGAAAAAATATAACACGTGGGCGCCATATCATCCAACATAACGGTCAAACGTTGAAGACCGTCTGTTGAGGGTATTTTTGGACCACTTTGGTTACTTTGAGTGTAATATTTTTACCACCTGTTAGTTTATGGTGGTGGATGGTTCAGGGTGGTTACTTGTATAAAATAGGGCCATTGCCCAATCTAGAATGTGGGAATGTGGGGGTTTTTTTTTTCTATGAAAGAGGTGTGGTTCCTAGGGAGACTACTGTTAGTGTTATATATCTCCTGAGATAATGATACTTAACGAACGCGTTGGAGTATATATGTATTGCTATTTTGATAAAAAAAAAATGTATTGCTATAACAAGGAAGGTTGCCAATGAAGATATTAAGGTGATGTCCTAATTAAAAAAAAAGACTTTTTTTTACCCTAATTAAAAATAATAAATAAAAATATCATATCCTAGATTTTTAATGTTTTATTATATAGATTTGGGAAAGGGTAAAAATGTCCATTAAATTAATTATTTGCGATAAAGTTGTCTAAAGATTTTCACTTCTTTAGAACTCAAATGAGTTCTCAGCTTTTATTAGGAAGTGAGTTCCACCATTTGTGGAGAATTGATAATTCCATAGAAGCGGGATCAATTGTAACAAACAAGCTTATTTTTAACTCCCGCCTCACTTCCACTTCTATGGCTTTAATTCTCTCCTAATAAACGAGCCGTATATATTTATATTATTGGTTAGGGTATTGATAGGATAGAGTATTTTAATTACCATATATATGTTAATATTTTTAATGAAATTCTCAACCACAACCTTTGGTTTGTTGGTATCATATTCTATTTGTAACATCTAAATAAAATAGGAATAAATATTTATGAATTAATAAATCAACAAACTAGATCATTTAATATGTGTTAGCCTTATTTTTTTTTTGATCAATATGTGTTAGCCTTATAGGGAAATAATATGTGTGTGTGTGTGTTAATTAATGAATTAATAAATTAACAAACAAACTAGAGTATCATTTTGAATTAAATTATATTAATTTTATATAATAAAAGTATTAAGATTTTCATTTAAAAGAAAGTTAGGGTTAACATTCATCATCATCAAAGCCTTATTCCAACTAAGTGGGGTCGGCTACATAGATTACACTGCGCCAATGCATATGTCCATGCTCAATAGATTCGACATATTTTTACGTTGACTTCCACAGCCTAACATAACCCAACTCCTTTATCCAGGCATGGGACCGACTATAAATATAGGCGGAGTATTTCGGAAAATAAGATAGATAAAATGTGCTTGGATTCTTGCTTTTATCCCTTTTATCCCTCACTATATATATAAAATAGATAAAATAATGGGCGAAAAAAAAGCAACAGCTATATAAATTTACGGGGGAAAATAAGTGGGCCATTAACGGTATTTTTTTTTTTGCTTGAAACCCTAATATTTCACTTTTCCGTTATCACAAACATTTTCTTCTCCTTATAGCCGCTGCTCAAACAGTCTTCCCCTAAATTGAAATTCATTGTTCTCTCAACGTCTCTTCACTTCTTCACTTGGAATTCTCACAACATTCTCCCACCTATCTCTATCAATCTCGTTCCTTCATCTCCACAACATCACCATCATCTTTTCATCACTTTCCCACTTCTTCACTGACGTCGGTTTGGAATTCCGGCGAGCCAGTGACGATTGACGGCGAGAAGGGTAATACTCTACCATTTCATTCATCCCTTATTCTAGTTATTTCTTTGTTCTTCACGTTATTTCCTCGCTTCAACTCCAAGCTCTCACTCTCCTTCATTTTTCTTTGACTTCCTCTTCGTCTTTCTCAGCCCCAGCAACATATTCCGGCGAGAAAAAATCGGCGGAAATAAGCTTGGCTCTGCATACAAACTATAAAGCATTTCAGGTGACTTCCTCTTTCTATTCCCACTTCTTTTTTGCGTTTGGCTGAGACTGAGTGAAATCAGATTCGGTTTTGGGTTTGATATAGGGAGTTCGGGTTAGAAATCTTGATTAACTAAATAAATAAAGTGTTGAAGAATAATTCAAGCTGCATTAGTTTTTAATTATTGTTTGATTAATTATTTGTTTAATAATTTAGGAAATCCGTTGGTGGTTATTCTCCTAAGGCACTCATTTAGGATTTGGTTACTTGACTTGTTCATTTTTGTTGGCATTTTCTATTTGGCCGTTTCATTATCTAACGGTTTCCTTGTTTTTATACAGGATTGTTGATATATCGTGTGTTTTATGTACTGCCACTTACACGCATGAATAATAAGAAGAGTTTTTTCTTGGCTTCGGTTGCATTTTGAGATAACTATTGCTGCATTCATTCTTTATTTTATTTTCAATTTTCATCTCATTCTCCAACATAAAGAAACTATTTAGAATTTCATTGTGCCTATGTATGTTTGGGATTCTGAGTATGTTATGCACTGAAATTTCTGAAACTTGTCTCTGTTTCACTCTACTGATTTCGGTATAGTCAAAATAAAAATGTTAAGGTGTGCAGTGGCTGTTTCTATATTGGTTTGTTAGCTAAATTCGTTGCTCTTCCTTTGTGGAGGGAAAATGCTGTGTGGAATTATTTTGGTTACTGCAATGTTGTATGTTATTTAGAATATTCAAAATCATTCTTACACCAACAAGATATGAATGTGAGTAACTTGAATTATGAGTAAATAGTGTTTTGGGCATGCTAAAATTAATTTAGATTGTTTGACTCATGTGTTTGTTAAGTCCTGCATATTTTACTGAGAAATCGAAATGAATTTGTTAATGAATAAAGATTTTGTTTATTTTGGGGTTAATTCCTTCTGACATATATTTGAGAATTTTTATTTTCTTCTCTAGCCAAACAGATTTAAAGTAAGAGAAAATGTGGCGAGTTAATTTAAATGCTATGCTTGAGTTATAATTTACAATGAGCTTAATCAAATTGTATTGTGTTCGAAGAGTTGCATGTTTCTTATTTTCATTTAGCATATACTTTTGTTTTAGGGATGAAAGAAATTGTAATCATGGAATCTGTGTGGAATTATGATGGCTGAAATAATGTTGTTCATGAGCATTTTCAAATATTTTCTTTGCATCTTCATTGCAATAACTAAAATAAATTATGAAAGGATACTAGTTCTTGTTTTAATGGGGTATGACTATGTTTTGTGTATGAATTTGAAATGGTACGAGGTAAGCTTAACTATTGTAGGGTGATTAGAAACTTTTTGCCCTTTTGTTAGTATGACTGAATGGATTTTTACTTGGTTTAAAATGATTAATTTTACATTTATTTTTTTAAAATGTCAAAGTTATGTGAAATGCATAACAGAATCTAAAACTATATAGTGAACTCGTAAAAGAGGGACAGGGCATGATCTATCCTCACTATAAATAGGGCGTAATAATTATAAATATTATAAAATGATTAATTTTACATTTATTTTTTTAAATGTCAGCTCTCCACAGCAAAAAACCTATAGATTGTTGGATTTTGAGTAAAGATAGGGCATGATCTATCCTCACTATCCAACATTCCCGTCAATTTCATTGATTTCATTTTCCCTTTCTTTCTTCTAACGCTGTTATATACTCATCAATCAATCTCTGCAGAGTTTCATAAAGAAAAATCTTTGGAAACCATAATTAGCAATGGTTACCACAAACTTAGATACATACTCGTCAATTGGAGCTGGTCCTGCTCAGAATAGCTTCCCCCCGCCACCGCCGCCACCTTTTCCTCTATATCAGATCCCTCCTCCGAGTAGCTATAGTACTATGGTACCAAGGGTTCCGATGCCCTCATTAAGGGGTTTTATGCCTCTTATGAATGGTTATTGGAATTCCTCTATAAGGGGCGGGTTTGTGCCCCGTCCACACGCTGATGGTTCTTATCATAAATACAACAAGGATCCTCATGTAAATAAACCGAGAATGCCTTTTGAATGGGTAATGAGGCCTCTACCACCATCTAATAATGCTACATTAGTGACTCCTCCTCAGCCCCTAGCACCCTTTCCAAACCCTGTGGGGTTTGATGGTGAGTTTTGCTTGCTTCTTTGTGTATGTTGTTTGTATAAATTAAAAAATAATTGATCATTGTTTTCTTTTCTTTCAGAGTGTTGTTATATTCCAATGCTACCATTGGAACCCTTTGGGGGTATGCCATTCCTTATTCACCCCCCGCCCCCTGCAGAACCCAACCTGACCGAGAAAATAGTAAGACAAGTTAATTATTACTTCAGGTACTAAATAAAAAAATAAAAATGATTTTCCATTTGGGTTATATTTTTTTTTTTGCTTGCTAGTTTATAATTTACCGTAATAATGTCAGATTCAAACTTTCTATTCACCATTGATTTCTTTTTTACAGCGACGCTAATCTAGTAAAAGATTATTTTTTAAGGATACACATGGACGAAGAAGGTTGGGTTCAAATTAGTTTGATAGCAACCTTTAATAGAGTAAGTCAATCATGTTTGATTAAAGTGGAAAGCTTTTCAAGAGATTTGTTTCCATGTCAATTACATTTATATCGATTTGTTTATTTTCTTATTGCTCCTAACATCACACATTTATCTTATCTAAGGATATTTTTTTGCAGATTAAAAGTTTGACGTCCGATATTTCAGTGATAGTGGATGCATTAAAGACTTCTACTGTTGTAGAAGTACAGGTAACAACTCAAAATTTCAATGGTTGCTTTGGGTGGCTTTGCTATGGATGTACTTGAATGATAAAAATGTTTTTTTTTATAAATTGGTTAAAACATGACCTTTTTTTTGTTATAGGGTGACAAGGTGAGGAGGCGTGATAACTGGATGGCATGGTTGTTGCCCCCGCGACATCAAGTTGATATTGCTTCGACGCCAGCTAGTGGATTGAATCACAATAGTGTTGCTGATTATGAGAAGATTACATTTGAATCTTCCACAGGTAGCCCAGTTTCAAATGTCTATCAGTCAAGATCTTCCGCCCAACTCCCAAATAGTGATGTGATTGACAATGCCAGTCCCCAACTCCCAAGTGGTGATGCAATTGTTAATGCCGATTGAAATGGAACATAATTCAAGTATCCAGATTTAGGCGATATCACAATGTATTAGAGATAGAGTAGGTCCTATAGAGGAAAAAACAAGAAAAAAATGAAAAATGAAAAAAAAAATAAAAGAAGAAAAATATTAAAGAAAGAAAATAATGAGAGAGAGAAAGAGAGAGAGAAATCAGTAGGGTGAATATTAGAGATATCATAAGTACAAAATTGAATTTGGATTAAATGTATATAATGATGGTTTAAATTCTATTACATTGACTTAATTTTTTGTGTTGGATTAACTCTCCCAACATTATTTGTCGTTAATCTTAATTACAATTTCATTAGTATGATTAGTTTTGATGTCTCTAGGGTTAAGAGGCATGAAGGATATTGTAATTTCTTACTTATTATCTAATGAAATCTGTCTTCATTTTTACAGAAATTGTGCATATTACAAGGTTTAATATTGTACTTATCTAATGAAATTTGACTTATTGTTTTTATAATAATTGTGCACCTTACAAGGTTAATTTGTTTTCTTTTTTTGAATGATATTTATATTTAAATAATTTTTCAAGAAAATTGTAGGAAAAAATACTTTTTAAATTTAACTGATTGAGCATGGGTATTAACTAGTAAAGTCTAATTAATCACATCTATGATATTCTAAAATTTGAAAAAGGTATTTTATTGTTTTTTTTTTCATGATCCAAACAACTTGATGGGAAATATTACAAATCACCCATATGTATTAATCGAGTTGAGTATAACTATTGTTGATTATAAGTCACCTATATTCTAAAATTTGAAAAAGTATTTCATTGTCAATTTTCCAAGATCTAAACGACTTAAATGAGAAATGTTGCAAATCCACAAAATTTAAACATGAGAAAGTGCAGTTAGTTATAAGAAATTGTTTATTCATCTTTCAAGATTTGAACAAAAGAAAAAATTCATCGTTCAAGAATCACAAAACACCCCCAACATGTACGATCGTGGTGTTAGATGGCAGCTTGCAAGTGTAAAATGTGGAGGATTGCATTTATTCCACTTGGGTCTTTATTTCAGCTGTATTGTTGTCAGTATTGGAGTTAAATTGCCCCTAATATTGCTGCGTTGTGAAGAATATAAAGTGTTTTAAATTTTAGGAATTATAATTATACCCCATGATGCAGAAAAAAGATAATTAATCACGTGTAGATCATAAAGAGTAGTGAAATTGAGTTAAAATTCGAAGAGATTTGAGTGATATTGAATGAATTATCATTTTGTTGTCAATGTCAGTCGCATGACTTGTTAGTGATAATGAAATTTTTCAAAATATGCACTAACAACTTAAGAGATGTTTTTTGGTGTGATTAATTACCTTATGAGTGGCTTTTATTATCCTAAGAAGGAACCATTATATCTTAGGACAAAATGCACATTGTTAATCTAGAGGGTTGACGTGAGTGGTAAGTACTCTTATCCTTTAAACAAGTGGTATAGGTTCGATCCATAATTCTTGTGAATGGAGTGAACTCACAATCCAACTGCCTACAACTTACAAGAGACTTCATCACTACGAAGGATTAGTCTCACTCCCACCAGACATTCAAACAGGATACATTAAGAACAAAACAAAAAAATCAGCACAATGTTGGCTTGTTACGATCTCATTCTTACTACTTGTCCTATTTTTTGAATTTATATACTTTCTCTGGTAGGTCTTATTTATAAGTCGCTAATTACCTACAATTTTTTGTCTCTAATATAAGTTACCAATCATCGCATTAAATAGTTTTCCCACTTTATCCTTATTATTAATAGAGATTCAAAATAGAAAATATGAAATACATCATATAATGAAGGGTGAAGTTGGAAAATGCGACAGATTTAACAATTTTAAGACCTGATTATTATTCCTTTGTAAATAAGACCGGGAGAATTAGAAACTATATGTATTGAAGTGATGTTTGCTTTAAGGTATCCGTTGTCGTCCAGCGGTTAGGATATCTGGCTTTCACCCAGGAGACCCGGGTTCGATTCCCGGCAACGGAAAATTCTATTTTTAGTTTTCAAGCAAGGCTTTGTTACCATTTCTACTCCCACCTGAAAAGCTTTTAAATCGCCTGTTTCCAGGAGCCACGTGGCTAGGGAAAACTACATGCATAAATTTATATTCCTCTAACATTTATGCTCTGTGCTTCTTTCCAATCATTGAGCCAAAAGTTTTCAATTCTGCTATATGAGTTGGATTAATTTGCCCCCAAATTCTCCCCCATTTTTCTCATGAACCACAAACATCCTTTACTCAGTGACATGTTCCACAAGTTCACATTTCACCCATTTTTCTCATGAACCACACATCCTTTACTCAGTGACATGTTCCACAAGTTCACATTTCACACCGGTTTCTGCGCTAGTAGTAGTAGTATTAGTAGTGGCGCACTACCATGATGATGATATTATTATGGAGAAGAGAGAAACAATAAATTACCAACAAATATTTGATTTAATTACCGGTGTGAGGCCCTGTTATATTCCTTTAAGTGTTAAGTTCAGCTAATAAATATGAAATGTTATCTCTAATTTTGTTTTGATAATACTCCATCTGGTCTTTTTTATAAGTCACCAACCATCAATTTTTCTTGGGCCTTTTTATAAGTCACTTATGGTTTCTAAAGTGCAAGAATTAATTTTTTTCCATATATACTCATATTTAATAGGGGTAGTAGGAGAGAGTAAAAGTGAAATACTCAAATAAGTATAATTATTGGGGTAGTATTAGAAATTACTTGAATTTCAAGACAAATTTAATGTATTTAACCAATTTTATTGGTATGTGAGAAACATTAGTAGGTACTCCCTCCGGTCCTATTTATAAGTCGCCAACCGCCTAAATTGTACATACCAAGGAATGGAGGTTAATGGAAGTTGGATCATTAAATTGGTCTTATTTTTTTTGTCTTTTCCATTTTTGCCCCTCCCACCTTTATCACTATGGTCCACTACATTTTCTCTCTCTTCATAAATCCTCTATCTATAAAAATGTTTTTTTCATCTTCTCTCTCTTCTCATCTTCCAATGTTCATTTTCCAATGTAAGGGTATATTAGGAAAATTTTAATACATGAGTTAGTTAGTGGTAGTTGGTGACTTATATTAAGAACCAAAATTTAGAGGCGGTTGGCGACTTATAAATAGGAGCGGAGGGAGTAACTTATAATAAGGATAATAAGGATGGAGAGTAAATGTTATCTCTCTCCTTGTGTATTTCACTTGCCAAACTTCATTTTTTAAATAATTAAATGGTTGCTTGATACGAAATCCAATCCTTCCCACAAATTAGATTGCTGAGGAATATAATAATGGCGTAACTCCATACATTTCTTTAATCTCCATAGACACTATACCTGTCACGCTCCACCATAGTTCTTTTTATTCTTCTTATTGGATCATACATTCCCACTTCGGCTCAAATGGTTTTTATCTCTTCCTAATGCCCTGTTACAAGTTACAAAAGGTTAGGTTCTGCCTACAATTTCTGACTCCAAATCATCAACATCTTGGCATTGAGTTTGTTTAATTTCTTCCTAACTAAGAAGAAAACAAACAAAAAACTTCCTCGTTGCTTTGCTTAAATGTTTTCTTTGTCTTTTTTCAAGTTATATCTTGTACTTCTGAACTACTTTCAAACCCGTAAATGGCATATAGATAGAGTGAATTATAATCAATAACTACAATCTTGTATAAAAATTGACATGGAATATAATCTGCACATTAATTTCAAAGAAACAAGAAGCTTGTTGTGCCAAAATTCCCGGATAGGGCAAGATTTATAGTTAGGCATAATGTAGGTAATTAAGATAAAAATACACTTATTAAGTGGGATATAAAAGATATAGTTATATATGTTATATGTATATAACTGGTATTTAATTTATATTTTTATGTCGCTTCCACCAAGAATACCCAACAGAATCAAAATGGCGCACTTTGCGTGGATAGAATACTAGACGCGCATATTGCACACGCATGATATAACTCCACCCACACAAAATATATACTACTCATCATTCTATATGTATATATAGTCATCCTTAATAATCTTGACCAATTGCTTCTTCCACGACAAGAAAAAACCCTATATATACTCATGTTGTCTGTGTTGCTGAGAATGTACCTCATTTACATATATTGAACGCCACCTTCTTAGATATGGGACTCTATTATTCTCTGTGCATGATCTTGTTCTGTTTATTCCTCTCTGTTAATAGAACTCTATCACAGAATATTAATGATCACAATAATCTCAAAACTGATGCATCTTCTGTGTATATCGTTTATATGGGAGCAGCTGATTCCGCCAGCAATGCTTCACTCCGGAATGATCATGCACATCTTCTTACATCTGTGGTCAGAAGGTTATAAACTACACATTTAAATACTCCCTCAGGGTCTTAATTTTAACACCCTTTTATTCATTTCTTATAGAATTTGAAGAGGCAAAATTTATCACTTTATATTGTCTTTACTCTTTAGTTATATTTTTTTTTTCTAGAACTGATATATTTTATCCATAAACTAACATATATTCTACTTACATGTGACACATGTTATGATTTTATTGGTCTAATTTGTTTCCTTAACTATTCAAAAAAGTCAAAGAGATTTCATATTTAAGACAGAAAGAGTGTGTGTATCTTTTTTCATTCTTGATGAAATTCATAAATGGGACTGATTTTGGTGTAATGAATGAATGTAAAGGAATGGGAGCGCATTAGTACACAACTACAAACATGGGTTCTCAGGATTTGCGGCTCGTTTATCTCAAGAGGAGGCAGTATCAATAGCTAAGAAGCCTGGGGTTGTGTCTGTGTTCAAAGATCCAATTCTGAAGCTTCACACAACTCGTTCTTGGGATTTTCTCAGCCAACAAACCCAAGTCAAAATCGACGCTGTTTCTGCTTCTTCTTCCTCTGACACCATCATTGGCATCTTAGACACAGGTCCATAACTATAGTAGTCATTTTAGTTCACCTTATTTGTTCAATTTTATTATTATTTGCATGCCGAATCTAACATATGAAGAAATGGAAATTAAAACATGTAACATGTCTTCTAAAAATGTCTTGAATTTCCTAAATTGAAACTTGTTTAGTAAGTATTAAAAAAAGATGTTTTACTTCTTAACTTTCCTGTTTCTTTCATTCAGCTCTTATCTTACATGTTTCTTTCACTCAACTGAAGTTATAATAGCGATAAAAATGGCAGCTAACTTGATATAGGAAACGAACCAACCATATTATATGACAGGGATATGGCCCGAGGCGGCAAGTTTTAAAGACAATGACATGGGTCCAGTTCCAACTCGTTGGAAAGGTACCTGCATGAAATCCTCAGACTTCAACTCATCTAACTGTAACAGGTAAAATTAAACCTTTTCATTTAACTTGTTTTTTTTTTTAAAAAAAAGAACACACTTGTATTAACAAAGTAATAAAATTTATTTCATACAAATCCCATTCGATGTCAATGGTAACATTGAGAATTAAAACGTAATTGTTAACAAAGAAAAAAATACAATCAATAATTAATTGAAACTTGTTTAATGTTAATTCTTCTACTTTAAACTAACGCAATTGTCTCTAAATAGAAAGAATAAAACATACTCTCTCCATTATTAAGTACAAGAGTTATTTGACTTTTTTTAGAGAATTCTAAGAAAGCGAAATTAGTCATTTAATCATAACATATTTTGTACTCCCTCCGATTCTAAATATAAGACCTAATTGACTTTTTTAGAAAATCCTATAAAAAAGCAAAATAAGTTAATTATAAATTGATTTACCTAATTTTTTCTCTTGGATTAGTTTATTTTACCTATAAATTAATGTATAATCTAAAAAGATATCAAATATGTCATGATTTAATAGTTTATTTCGAAACCTTAACCCCCCAAAAAAAAGTCAATTAGGTCTTATATTTAGGATCAGGACAGTATATTATTAATATTTAGAGAAAAAATTTAGGAAAATTAATTTTTAATTTTGTATAATTCTTCAAAAGAGTTATCTAATTGTTGTACTACCTCCGGTCCTAAATATAGAACCTAGATAATTTTTTTTGGAGAGGTTAAGGTAACAAAATAGTCTATCAAATCATGACATATTTAATATATCTTTAGATTATCCATTAGTTTATAAGTAAAATAAACTAG
The DNA here is from genome assembly GCA_029929735.1 of Mimosa pudica. NCBI lineage: Eukaryota > Viridiplantae > Streptophyta > Magnoliopsida > Fabales > Fabaceae > Mimosa > Mimosa pudica. The sequence continues at coordinate 11,231,247 of JAKELP010000004.1, read as the reverse complement.
TTTAAGGGAAAAAATTAGGTAAATTAATTTATAATTAACTTATTTTACCTTTTTTTAAGATTTTTCAAAAAAGCCAATTAGGTCTTATATTTAGGACCGGAGGGAGTATTTAGGAACCAAGGAAGTATCATGTAAAAACACTACCACAAATAATTTACCAATGAACATTTGATTGAGCTGATAAATGAGCTCACCCGATGAAAAGTCAACAATATATATTCAAATACTAAGAAGTGCTAGAAGGAACGACCCTACTTATTTGCAATCCCTCCTCTCCTAGAGTACATAAATAGGAAGTTGCAATGTTTGAAAAAAAAAATATCATCACAAATTTTCATTAAAGATTACATTAAATCACACATTAAAATATTGTATACTACATCATGTTAAGGTGAACCATACACAATCAATTCATATATAGTTGGACAATTTGAACAGGAAGCTAATAGGAGCAAGGTACTATGGGGATGGCAGCAGCGACGGGGACAACACAGCAAGAGACACCCAGGGCCACGGCACCCACGTGGCATCCACGGCGGCCGGGAACGCCGTGGCCGGAGCCTCATACAACGGTCTGGCCACCGGAAATGCCAGGGGTGGGTCCCCTGCATCCAGGCTGGCAGTATACAGAGTATGCTCCAGCTTTGGCTGCCGGGGCTCCGCCATCCTCGCCGCCTTCGACGACGCCATCGCCGACGGCGTCGACGTCCTTTCTCTCTCATTGGGCGCCCCTTCTTACGCCCGACCCGCTTTGACTTCGGATCCTATTGCCATCGGAGCATTCCATGCAGTTGCTAAAGGTATCACCGTCGTCTGCTCCGCCGGTAACGACGGCCCTGACTCCACCACCGTCTCCAATGATGCCCCTTGGATTTTGACCGTTGCTGCTTCCACCATTGACCGTGACCTTCAGTCTAATTTAGTTTTGTCTAATGATAAAGTTATTAAGGTGCGTAAATGTATATTGCTTGTTTTGTCTAATGATAAAAGTTATTAAGGTGCCTAATTTATTGCGTGTTTTGTCTAAGGATTAAGTTATTATGGTGCATAAATGTATATTGTATGTTTTGTCTAATGATTATATTAAGGTGCCTATATGTATATTGCCTGTTTTGTCTAATGATAGTGATTAAGGTGCCTAAATGTATATTGATGTCTTTTTTTGAATGTGATTTTTTTGAAGGGATCTACTTGGCTTTCCATCATGTGGTTTTATATTCTGAATTAAAAAGTTGAATTGCATTGGTGTATGGTTTGATATAAAGCTCGTTGTTGTAGGGTAGGTTGGTGGTTGGATCATGCATGTTTATGCTTTTTTGAGTATAATTATTTTTCAGGGTGAAGGTATCAACTTCTCTAATCTTTCAAAATCTGCTGTTTATCCATTGATATCTGGCGAATCCGCCAAGGCAGCAAACACAAGGGTAGATGAAGCAAGGTATTGTGTATTTAAGTTAAATGTACTATTTAATTATAGCACACATTATTGTCTTATTATTAGATAATACTCCCTCCGTTCCTAAAGACCTAGATAATTTTTTTTTTTTAAAGATTAAAGTTGCGAAATAGGTTATTAAATCATGATATATTTGATATTTTTTTAGATTATTCATTAGCTTATAGGTAAAATAAACTAGTTTAAAAGAAAAAATTAGGTAAATCAATTTATAATTAACTTATTTTTTGCTTTTTTTAGGATTTTTCAAAAAAGTCATTTAGGTCCTATATTTAGGAATGGAGGGAGTATATTGGTTTATTAGTGAAATAATTTGGTTTGTATGGAAAAAAATAGTAAACATGAATTATTTAAAGCAAATTATTTTGCTTCTTTATACTCTTGAGCTAATGGCCAAATCAGAGAATTTAACAAAGTTTAATGGTATGAAGCATTATGAAGTTTTTTTTTTTTTGGTTGAAAAAAATGTACAGAGGATGCCATCAGGATGCGTTGGATGGGAGCAAAGTTAAAGGGAAGATTGTACTATGTGATGGGAGTGATGATCTGTATTCTACGCGTGAATTGATAAGCATAGTACAAGAAATTGGAGGAATAGGTGTGGTTCACTCTAATGATCAAACCAGATATGTGGCTTCCAACTATGGCAACTTTCCTGCCACCGTTATCAGTTCCAAAGATCATGCCACACTTCTCCAATATCTCAACTCTACCACGTAATATACATATAATTCCCTCAATAACAACTATGTGTATTTCTGTTTATCATCAACTAATTAACTCTATGTATTATATGTTTGTGTGTATTTGAAGCAACCCAATGGGGACAATATTACCAACAGTTTCAGTGATTGATTTTAAACCTGCACCGCAAATAGCATACTTCTCCTCAAGAGGGCCTTCCACACTTTCACCTAATATCATCAAGGTAAGCCTTTTTGAACAAGTCATTTATTATTTGAGGTCACTGTATATATTTGCGAGAAACACTAATGGTGATGGTGATATTTATATGTATGTAGCCTGATATAGCAGCACCTGGTGTGGAAATACTGGCATCATGGACAGGGGATGAAGCGGATGCATCAGCATTCAACCTTATATCAGGAACTTCCATGTCTTGTCCTCATGTTTCTGGTGTTGCTGCCACTGTCAAATCTCGATACCCCACTTGGTCTCCCTCTGCTATCAAATCTGCCATCATGACCTCAGGTCAAACATCACTATCCTTCCACACACGATTAATAAATAATAATTGACCAACATATATACCAAAATCCTACTGTACATAGAAGTCATAGAAGTAAATGGTATCTGAGCACAATGATCACAACTAAGAATTGACCCAATTGAAATCATAGAAAACCACATCTCATGGTCTAATTAGTTTTTTGGGCAGTGCCATAACAACCTTGCATGAGGGTTTTAAATAAGTAATCTTTCCGATCCAAAATATAAGACTCTTTTAACTTTTTTTTTAGAGTTAAGGAAGCAAATTAAACCACTAAATTATAACATTTGTCATATGTAATTAGATTATAAATTATTTATAAGTAGAATAAATAATATTTGAGCAAACTATATAACTATAACAATTTAAAACGATAAATTTTGCATCTTTATTTTCATAAAAAAGTCATAGGGGTTTTATAATTAGGACTAGAGAAAGTGATTAGATGAAGCAATACAGATTGAGCTAAAAGTGAGCAATGAGTTACAATCAGGATATCTTAATTATTTAGATATCCAATACAAGAATATGATATCAAATAATAATTAAGGGCATCTAACATGTATCAATGCTATATTGACGTGTGTATTAAATTATTAATGTCTATGTCAACATGCCTAACTTTCGGTGATATACATGTGCATATCATGTGTGACAGCGATTCAGAAGAACAATATGAAGGGACCGATAACAACAGATTCAGGATCAGAGGCAACACCTTATGATTATGGGGCAGGGGAAGTGTCAACATTGGGCTCATTACAACCAGGTCTTGTTTACGATACAACAATCACTGATTATTTGAACTACCTATGTTACATAGGACTAAATGTCACCTCCATTAAGCTCATAGCCGGCACCATCCCACAAGGTTTTGCTTGTCCCAAGGATTCCACTTCCGATAATGTCTCAAACATTAACTATCCTTCCATAGCCATATCTAACTTTACAGGCAATACCAAAATAACCAGAACTGTCACAAACGTTGGTGAAGATGATGAAACTGTGTATTCCGCCATGTTGGAGGTTCCTAGTGGTGTGGATGTGAAAATAAGTCCGAGTAAGCTTCAATTTAGTAAGAGCATTACAAAACTGAGCTATGAAGTTAGTTTCTCGGCGACGACGCCGGTGAACGGTGATTTGTTAGGCTCCATTACGTGGAGCAATGGTAAATATAATGTTCGAAGTCCTTTTGTGCTGGCCAAGGCCAAGTAGTAAAATTAAAGTTGGCAGCTATATGTACAATACTAAGTAAATGGAGTAATAAATGTGTTTAACCAAAAATGGATATTTACACGGGTAGTATATACTTTGTACGAGTAGTAAAATTAGCATATAACATGTAACTAGCTGGCTAGGCATGTTGCTAAATATATCGATAATTCGATACCATATATGCAGGCTAGCTTATTCGGAGTATTTTTTTTTTCAATTACGCTTGTCTTATCCAGCATTGCCTACCCCAAGAACGTCCATAACTTGCACGCTAAATGTATTCACATATGACCATAAACGTTTATGTTTTTTTTTTTTGGATTTTAGTGACATTTGGATTTGGACCAAATCTGTATTATTGGGATGCATAACAATTTATGGACTTGGAAGCAAGTTTTTTGTTTTTGTTACATTACCTTAATACCTTAATAATGAATTGAAATTTCAAATACCTTTTACCATCATTAACTTTTACTATCTGAACTTGTGGACAAATCATATGGTTAGACAATTTTTTTATACTATTCAAATTAAGAATTACAATCTCCGGTCCTAAATATAAGACGTAATTACTTTTTCTAGAAAATCCTTAAAAAAGCAAAATAAGTTAATTATAAATTGATTTACCTAATTTTTCCCCTTAAACTAGTTTATTTTACCTAAAAACTAATGGATAATCTAAAAATATATCAAATATGTCATCATTTAATAACCTATTTCGCAACCTTAATCTCTCCAAAAAAAGTCAATTAGGTCCTATATTTAGGACCGGAGGTAGTATAAATTTAAGATTTTTTAAAAAAGCAGCCAATACATCCATGCTTGCTACCTATGTGCCCATCGAGCCCTGTCTTTTTGGGCCAAAAGGCCCATAAACCATAAAAATCTAAAGAAAATGTTCTTTTTACCCTTGCTCAACTATAGAACTGAAAAACTCGCAATTTTACTTTGGGAAACTATCAAAGACTGGCCCCTAGCGTGATGCCGAGTAAATAATGAGCAAAGTATTAAATCTTATAATTCATTTTGTATGATTGCTCATCATAAGCTGAAAGGCAATAATCTAGGGGAATGTGTATCACACTGAATTTCTGTTTGGCATTTAATTTGGCAATTTGGTTTACACACTTGGACCTTTTTATGGTGCCTCCTTTGACAGGCAGCTGAATGACTAAATAATCTGAATTGATGGTCCTTTTTGATCTAAAAAAATTGATGAAATAACTTATTTGGAATGAATAATGAATATAATACACGGTACACACTATAAAGCCACTAGCGACTTATTTGGATCACACGTGATAGGATCGGAGAGGATAGTGAAAGTATCAAACGAATTTGTCGATGTATTTGTCGAGAACCATATCAACAAGAATCTCGTAAGTTCTCTCAGTGGGATGGTAGCTATCCCAAAATACATACTTGGACTCATCCGCACAAGTTTGAGGAAGAAGCCTATTACACAATATTGACACCTCCATCATCCCTGTCCCACAACATCCTCTGTCAGCTACGTCAAACCCTGTTGAATAAGAAAAAGAGAGGTCATTATACCATATTTGACATTTAGAAAGAATATTAAGAAAGTCAACAATAAATTACTTATTTACGGATTTATCTGAAATTTTTCACATTACTTGTTTGACTTATGAATTAATATATTATAGAATCATAAATCTATAATTAAATAACTTATTCAACATTCTTAATTTCTTAAAAAAAACAATTGAGTCTTAATTAAGGATAGGGAGGACTATTTTATATCTAGAGACATACCATATTTGGTTGGGTTTTGGATGATATGAAGAAGAGGTTCGTAAACATCAATGTACACAAACTTAGACTGTGGCAGATTGTGATTTAGTGAGTTAAGTTCTGCAGATAGTTTCGCATTGAACAATTGTGACGCCATGTTTGTGTCTGGTGAGCAATCTCTCCCTAATCCTCCAAACATTGTTCTCTGTGATGGCATGCATCCAAGTGGGGGTGCACTGAACACTCCGATTCTTCTTGCTCCTAATCCATACAGTTCCTGATAATTTTGATGGAGAGTTAGCAATACTAATTAATAATAAATAAAACTGCTAGAAGGTTTAGTAATGGAGGAAAGGATAGATCTTAATTAGATTTAGTTTGAACTTATTACCTGAACGAAGGTAGAGGCATGGTGAAGCAAGAAATCAGTGTAAGAGGGAATATCATATTGCATTCGCCTAAGTCCAGTCGCAAAATAAGAGTTTGCAATGTCATTGCTGCTTGCTACAACAAGGACTAGACTTTTTGATAATACATATCTTGTTTTCTCTTCTCCGAAATGTTGTTTAAGCTTCCCTATGTACTCTTTGAATTGGCTCACTTGATCGGATAATGGTATCACCGACTATTTTCACAAAAATAAAGCAACCCGAGTTGAAAGTTAATAAAGCATGTTATAAAAAAATGAAGTTAATAAAGCAAATCAGAAGGGTATATATGTAACTGTTATGACGTTATCTAGCCTAATGAAGAAGGCCCATTAAGCCCAAAGAAGAGATAAGTTTGAAGGAGCCCAAAATGCCAGAAGGTCGACCAAGTCTTTATTGATGGTCAAAGATATTTTGTAACCGTCCATTAAACCATTGTAACCTCCATATTAATTGGAATCGAAACGGAAATACTCATAAGTGAGAAAATTGATTACTCCAACGGGAAGGAAAATTGTAGCCTATATATAGAAACACAATCCATGTAAAGAGGGGATGAAAGACTCTCTGAGCATTCTATTTTCTATTTTACTCTCACGCTAGTCGACTAAAGTTTAGGCGACTAAACTCTTGTATTATCATAGTGGTTCGTCCACCCATTCTGAATAAAGTCATTGTTCTGTGATTTGATATATTTGCGTATCAACAATAACAATTGCTCACTTTCAAATATAATAATAATATTTATATTTTGATGAATTTTCCTCCCTAAATGATGTGGATATATTTTCTAATTTTCCTTTGATTGATGTCATGAAGTCATTCCTTTAAATGCATCATTATAAAACAAAGTAGATATGCTGTGTTACGTTGTAAGTAATATGCAAGTTGAAACGGGGGTGTTGCTGCCTTTAATGGTCGTGTATGCAACTTTTTTATTGAAGGGAAGGTCATGTGTACAACTTTAATGTGTGTGTGTGTGTGTACACACTGTTTTTTTTATAATCATGTGAATATGGTTGGATCTTGTAATCCAAATACACCAAATACCTCTACTAATTAAAACTCTCTTAAATGTGAGGTTGTGAATTCAAATTGTTGTACAAAATGTACAATGGTTGCATCAAGTATTGTAAGAAAATTAAAACTTTGAATATATATATATATATATATATATATATATATATATATATATATATATATATATATATATAATTTAGATGGGGGATTACATATACCAGAATGTTTGGCGTCAAAGGATCAAATCCTGAACCACCAGAAGCAAAGTTGACCCCGGTCAAGAGATCGTTGGGGTGCAAATTTGAGTCTTTATAGGCAGGTACAAATTCCTTAATACCCAGTTCTTGAACTAAAACCAAGAAAGGAAAGAAAAATGAAACGCAAGAGATACGCTGGCACGTAATTAATAATCAAAAAAAGAATGAGTTAAAGGAACGAGTAGTATAGTTATAAGGACCTATGAAGTCAGAAGGGACTTTGCCATTAGAGAATCTTCCAGTTGGTCTGCCTCCATCAAAGTTTCTACCATAGGGAGGAAAGTTAGATTTGGCAGGTGTTGTGAGATCATTGTTACTTCCTGTGTCCATAATTGAGTCCCCAAATATTATGAGAGCTGGCACTGTCTCATTTCCTGGCAGACTAATCAACCCTTCCCCCTTTTCCCACATAATTCCACACCATAAAGTTATCAACACTAACACTATTGTCCTCATCTTTTTCTCCATTTTCATATATATATGTAAATATATATATCTTTCTTTCCCTTTTGGTACGAACCTTTCTCTGCAACACTTCTGAAAAAGCTATGGCACTCCCTTAAAAGCCTGCTTTGTTGGTTTCTTCTTCCCTTCTCTCTTGCATTCATCTGCTTGCTACATTATTGTATTTATACACGTATCGAACCTAACTTTTCTATCCCTTACGCTTAGATAGCTAGCTAGAAACATTTATTACTCACTCTCTCGTAGCTGTCTTGTTTCTTACGTATTTGAGTGAAAGACTGTGCTGTTACATTTGTACCTTCCCCGCTATTTACTGCATTCAACTGCTCCAAGTAGCATAAGTAGGTTGTGTTCATCGCGGAAACATGAAAAGAGTGTATTTCATTACATTCTAAACCAACCATGGTCAGTAGCCACTCATTTAACTTGTGAAAGCATGTGAAAACAACCAATGTGTGTTTTTTCGGCTGTTTTGCTCACTTTTAGGTAATCGATTAAGAATAATATATGTGCACGGTGGGGTGTGTGTATCTTGAACTACATGTCAGCTTATAATAAACTTGTCCAGTGAATACACTTTTTTTTTAAGAAACATTGTATATTTAACAAATAAGGCACAAAACATTTAGCGGTTGGAAATCAGGAAAAAAGACAATAGATATCTAGTTCAAATACATTAACACTTCATAAAAAAAAATATATGGTGACCTGAAGGGATGAGTTTTGGAATTGGCTATGCGCGCTCCTCATTAACCAGTTAACTTTTTTCCCCTTTTTCTTTCTTAACATATATAATCCATCGCTTCCCAAAAAGTCTTATTTGGATCCAATCAAATTGGACTGAGACAGGTTGATTAGATGGATATAAATCTCTTTTCAATTGCAAGATACTGCCCCGGTCCTAAATATAGGACCTAGATGACTTTTTTTTTGAGAGATTAAGGTTGCGAAATATGTTTTTAAAAGATGATATATTTAATATATTTTTAGATAATCCATTAGTTTATAGGTAAAATAAACTAGTTTAAGGGAAACAATTAGGTAAATCAATTTATAATTAACTTATTTTTTGCTTTTTTAGGATTTTCCAATAAAGTCATCTAGGTCTTATATTTAGGACCGGAGGGAGTATTAGATATCTTTCTTTATTGGAAAATATATGTGCGTTTTTTTTGGGGGGGGGGAGACAATAATCATTAAAAAGAATATGTTAGACATCATTATATCAAAAATAAAAGCATGACAAAGGAAAAAACCAATGAAGTCACATTATGTTAGGGCTTGTCTTGTAACGGAGTAACAAAAGAAAATATTCCCATCCCGCAACCTCAGCTAAAGATGAAAATAGGTGTTCAACCACTTGAACTTGACTGTAGTACTCCTCTAGGGATTTTTATAATTAACATTCTCATTCTATATATGATAAGTAATAATTTGGGTTTGTCTATAATCTATTTCATTTTTTTTCATTCTCTATCCCTAACTAAATGTATGTCTCTACTACTCTCTCTCTCATTTTATCGTTGATTTGATCTCCACACATATGGGTATGCCTGGTATACAATTTTTACCCATTTATTATTGATAACCAATACAGTTTAATTTGTATTATTTGAGTAAGTGTTACTTATAAAAAGTTCTAGAGGGAGTACTACTTAATCTCATGCTCTTTCAATTCCGATATGCATTTGGCTTCATATTTAACATAACTTGGTTTTTTAGACAGATATTCATGGATTAATATATAGAAGTTGCAATACTTGTAATCTAAATCTGATTCTAAAACTTTTTTTTATCATTTTTGTATTTGGTATTGCCGAGTTACCCAAAAAACAAATGGTTGTGAATGACACCAACCACGAATTTATGAATGGCTTGACTTAAGAGAGGTAGGTTTGAGCAAAGAAATTAAACCTAACTTCTGGATCTTGTGGGTCACACAGTGGCAACACTATACATCATATTAAATGATCCTCGAGGATTCAAATATATAGACAAAAACTCATTCCTCATACAACATGCATCGATCCATTCACCTTTTTCTATATATATTTTAAAATCGAAACAAAGGGAAAATTTAAAATTTTGAAAGTTGAACTACGAGAGGAGTTGCACCATTCAAATCAATCAAATTAGCTGGCTTAGTGACGTGATGAGAATATTATTTGAAAAATGCCTGTGATTTCTAGCGAAACAAGATCTAAGACGTGTATATATATATATATGTGAGTAAGTGGTAGAAACACGCGCGCCCGCGCGCATAATCCGATAGGATATCAAGTAAAAACATGAATCTCATTAAGTAGCACAAAAGCATGAACAGCAGAAATGGCATTAAATTCACCCGAAATGTACTAAGAAATTCGAAAATTTTGTGGTCCATTGAGTAATCCCAGTCGTAAATTATGGAGTATCTACCATTTCCTGTCACATCGGGTCTTAAAATTCTCAACTACAAATTTGGCTGGTGGAGATGAATAAAAGTTGAAGCATTTAGTGATGCCCTTATAGGTAGAGCGTGATGGCGATATATAAGTTTAAGTGAACCTATTAAAAATATATATAGTTCCCTTTAATTAGTTCAGCTCTTTCATATTTAGTTGTATTTCATGCAAAAGAGAGCGATGTATAAAAGCAGGGCACATGGCAAGAGACTGATAAGTGAAGGTTATTTGAAAGAAGTCGTTGATCGTTGAATTAATCGGTTGGAGAAAGTAAAGAAAGCGAGAGTGAGTGTTAATGTGCAAAATAACTAAACTTGAGTGATTTTGTCCGTTTTTGAGGCTAGCATTTTTATTTTTAAGAAAAAGCTTCCCTATCTAATTAAAATTTTAATGAACTAGAGCACATACATTTAAGTCTTAGCGAGAATGCTCTCATTTATCAATCAATTGATACAATATGTTTGGAGAAAAAAACTAACACAGGAACAGGGACACACACACATTTTACAGGAACAGTCACACATACACAAAGGAGGCAAAAAAACGCCCACGCTACCTCTTTATATGATCGAGTAGATATATATATATATATATATATATATATATATATATATATATATATATATATATATATATATATATATATATATATATATATATATATAGTGCAATGAGTAAAACACGATATGTGGCCTCCAATGCTATAAATATTTCAATGACTTGTAAAAGAGAAAAAATTAAAATAAAGAGAGATGAATTAATAATTATTTAAGGGGCCAAGCTAATTAAGCAAGGAGACGAGCGAGATATGTTTCAAGAACTCGATTGATCAGTATTTTGTAGACTCCTTCTGTAGGATGATAACTATCCCAAAACACATAGTTCTTGACATCGGGACACGTGGGAGCCAAACGATTGCACAACACGGCAACTTCAATAGCACCAGTACCACAACATCCCTTGTCCGCAACTTTATAACCTGAAAATTAATTATATTAAGTTAGTTGATCTTTTTTGACCATAAGTTAGTTGATTAGATATAGGAAATTGAAAGATACGGAGTATTATAATTAAATGATGATATAACATTATATTAATTAATTAAAGGGAGCATATTTATTATAGTACCGTATTTTTGGTAGTTGAGGATGATATCAAGGAGTGAGTCGTAGACATTAACGTAAACGAGTCTGGAATTGGGCATAGTGCGACTGAGAGAATCAATCTCCTTGGAGAGTTTGGAGTTAAATAACCTGGCAGCTACGTTGTACTTATCAGCACATCCTCTTACAATGCCACCAGCCAGAGTTCTTTGTGATGGCACACATCCGATTGGTGGTGCACCCAGCACTGCAATCCTCCTTGCCCCAAGCTCATATATTTGCTTCATTTTTTTTTTCAAATTTCAAAATCAATCAAATATATGCACATATGTGTCTGTTGTTCGAAGTCAAAACTTAAGATGCATAGTATATTGCAAAATGAACTAGATTGGCTTTTCAACCTTCATTTTACTCTCATGGCATCCTATTCCTTGATTACACTGAATAGTTCAAATTCGATGCAAGTATTTCTACTTCTTTTTTTCAACTAAAAAAATTATTTCATACTACTAACTTTACTACGCAAAGTTACCCAAAACTCTTTAGTGGGTACTGCACAAAATCCGAGTCATTAGGAGTAGAACACACCACAAAGGCTCATGTCTAACAATTAACCCTATAATTGCAGGAAATTCTCTACTATTGGATGTTCAACAAAAGCAATATTATAATCCAAGAAAGCTACTTGTTAGGGCTGACGAAGGCAACGCAAGACAACTCTTTCAAAGTATTTTTTTTATGTGTATGTATGGGGCTCATGTCAATGACTCATGACTGAAGAATGATTATACCCCCTAAAAATAAGGTTGTATATATGTCTGGTCTTGAACAAATTTAAAGTACATTCGGGTAATCCATTTTGCAATGAGTATTTTTCAGCACTAATTTCCGTATATTTTCTTTCAACTAATTAGGCATGCCAATTTGGGAGGATATACTTGCTTGGGACATAGGATATATGACTGAAATAATTAAAGACAGAGTATCATATGAAAAACTTAATACTTGCATAATTTTTGGATTTTGAAATCTTCTGACCCGACGGAATTAGACTCGATGGATGTTAACAACAGGAATGAATTCTAATATTCTGAAGTGATGGAAATTTGTGTGAACACCAAAGAAGGGGATATAATATAATTTGCAAGTGATGAAACATGGTGCATGAGAGGCATTAATAATTATCTAGCTATTTTATTTCGCCTTCTTTTACTTATGTTTGTCTTAGAAGACATTATTTCAGAGGTAAGATTTAGAATTTAAATGGTGATCAGGTACTATAAAAAGGACGTATTTGGGGGGAGAAAAGAAGATAAAGCTAAAGGATATAAGGAAGAAGTTGTACCTTCAAGAAATCAGAGGCTCCATTAACCATAAGGTCAGTGTAAGAAGGAATATCATATTGAAGTTGTCTGAATCTTAATATGAAGTAAGTATTGGCTATGTCGTCGCTTCCTGCTACCACTGCATAAAGAGTATTTGCCACTATCTCCTTTGCTCTCTTCTCCCCCACTACTCCCTTCAGCTTCTCTATGTATTCCTTGAACATCTCTACTTGTTGCGACATTGGTATCACTGACTGCACATATTGTTTTTTCCACTTTCACACAATTCATTAACTATTTACACTTTTACATTATAAATTATAAATGTATAAAAACCAATTTAAGGGATGGGAAAACCATTTTGCAGATAATTTTTGTTTTCTTTAATTTCTAATTTGGTACATGTGTTTTTTTAATTTCCTCTTAATTAAATCATATGTATTTTCCAAATTTAAAAAGTTTATGCCTGTAACTTTGCTCTGTCTGTACAGTTAGCCCATTTACATGAGCTAGTTGTGCTAACATAGCAAAGCTAAAGATTATTTAATAAAGAGAAAAACACATAGGTGTTAAATTATAAATTAAGGAAACAATATGAGTACAATTTAAATGGTTTCCCATAGTAAAAAATGGTGTTGTGTTTAATGTGAAGCATACCACTACTTTGGGTGTCATAGGATCATAGCCGGAAGCACCAGAGGCAAAGCAGACCCCAGTTGGAAGATCACTAGGCTTGAGGTTTGGATCCAAATATGCTGGCAAATAATCTTTAATCCCTAGTTCTTCAACTGTCCCCTCATGCAAGCCATTCCATTATTCATCACAAATAAGACTCTCTCACTCATAATTAACTTTATATATATATATATATATATATATATATATATATATATATTATAAAATCAGCTTAATTTCAGGAGCATCAACATCTCAAATTTGACTATGATATAGTCTATATAAATTGATGAGATATATGTCTTTAAGAGAAATTAAACAAGCAATGCAAAGAGATTAGAGAGAGCTAGATGAGTACCTAATAGGTCAGAAGGGACCTTGCCATTGCAAAATCGGCCAGTGGGAACACCTCCCTGAAAGTCTTTTCCATAAGGAGGGAAATTGGCCTTGATGAGAGTTTTGATGCCATTGTTATTTCCGGTGTCCAATATTGAATCTCCAAAAGCTATAACCGCCGGTGGAGCCGTCGTATTAGGTGGAAGTTTGAAAAGTGCTTTGGTTTCCCAGCAGAAAAAACACAACAATACCACCACCAAACGCAGCACTGAGTTGTTCCACCAACATGGCAACCTCACTACTCTCATCAACAACGCCAAATCCATACCTAATAGCTATAACTATAACTAAACACACCTCTACACTTTTTAAGAGACTGGTAATAATAATAACACCCTTTTTAGGTATGTGCTTACTTCAGTGGGAGCTTGCATTTCTCTACACTTCCATTATATAGATCCCCCTCCCTTCATCATTTAATTAACATCTACTAAAAGGACAGCTAACTGCATCCAACCCCTTTGATTATATTTATTACTTACACTTATGTGGTTATAGCTTTTCAAGGGAAATATATATGACACATATATACAGTATGTACGTTAAGTGTTGTAGTTATATACTTCAGGAATATTATTTGTGACTTATATTCAAAGCGGGTACGTAGTTACTAGTGGATCCTAACCTGATTATATATTGGATGATATAATTGATCCGATAGATTAAGCACTATCTGCAAGAACATAATTCAGGTGGCTTACTTTGAAAATTGAAATTGAGAGTGGTAAATAAGAAAAATGACGTTAGTTGGAGGATTATATATAGCCATGAATATGATAGTACAATTCCTGTTGCATCTGGGATCTATTTAATCAAAATGTGTTTATTACCTCCTCCCACTCTCTCTCACACACACATAGACAACCATGTGGCTATACGTGAAAAATGATCTGTATGGATATAATTGTCCAAGTGTCGTACTCCACAAGCGCTGACATATCCATTAAGAAAGAGCAGAGCACTAAGTACGGCCAAGCTTGATGATCACAGTTGGAACAGGAAACAGCAAAAGAAAAATGAGGCTTATGTATGTGATTAATAACAATAGCTGTGATCATTGATAATTATCTCTCTCTCTCTCTCTCTTTGCGTTTATAAGTAAAATATTAATGCGTGGTTTGGTCACGGATGGTTTGTGAAATCTAATCTAACCCTACCTTTTATTTTTGTCGAGATATAATTAAAGTGTGGTTCGAGTATGTTGTTTTCAATAAAGATGCGCAGAACCATGTGTGTCAACATCTGGCTTGGGCAATATGTATGGTTGAGCCACCACCCAAGTTCAAAATAAACGTACAGTAAAGGAAAGTTGAGGTGGGGACCGAAGTCCTTTAGTGCCAGATGGATCGACTACAAGATCGCAGAACTCTCATATAAGTTCGACACTTTTTTTTTGCCAACAAAGATAGGTTAGCTAGACACAACAAATCAAGATTTATTCTGTTTTCATATTAATTCAAGCTTATTTTACATTAATTAATGTTTTGAAAGTATTTAGAATTTGAAGACTACTGAATTGAAACAAGTTGCAGAGGGAAATGGGTTTCGAAACACTCACTTGTTCACTCTTTATGAGATTCTTTTTCCCTTAAAATAGTTTAAATGTGATAATAAAAAATAAGACTCCAGTGGGAAATTGCTTAGAAGTGTTGATGTTAAAAATGGTTAATCAAAGACTTGAGAAAGACAAGATCAACTTTATTATAAAAGTGACTAACTCGCCAGTAATAGTTACAAAAAAGATGACGTAGTCAAGATACAAAAAGACAAGAATTTTTCTAAGACAAATTATATTTGAGTATGAGATAGAGTAGAAAGTGTGATGCGATGCCTTTTCCTTCCATGGGTGCTCTTTTAGATGAAGAATATAATAACATGATAAATGTCGTATTGCAATATGACGGGGTCAGTTATGATGGAGTATAATCGTTGGAGTACTGTTGTCTTATGTCCGTTGGAAATTAAATCGTATTATGGAGGGAGTGATTCTAACTGAGCTTATCGCTTTTGAGATATGCATCTACTCTAATGGCCTTGAGTTGGTCTTATTGTGCGTTTGGGCCTGATATGATTTCTTGGCTACAAGAAGATAAAATAAGATTTGGTGTGTGTGAGAGAGATAAACTAGAAATTGACAAGGAGCGTAGAAATCTGAAATATGTTACATATGTATATCAAAGTGACGAGTAAATGGAAAAGGCACTAATAGCTAAGGTATTTAAACTCAGACAATAAATCGGACCAGCTAAGACAGTGAGCCAAGTGTTATTGGATTAGGTATGAACTAACCCGGGTGTAAGACCGGAAATAATTACAATAATATAATTTAATTATATCATAACATATATTTTAATAATATAATTTAATTATATCATAACTATTCACCAAAATGTTTACGGTAAGTGTACAACTCAAATTTAAGTAGTAAAGTGATAAGAAAGAGTGTCGTTTCAAAGACTAGGTTTTAAGCAAACTCAACGAGTTCATTATGGTTTATATCAACAATGGGCAAAAAAGTAATTGTTTTAGTGAATATTATTTGATTAAATATGACAATTAGCAAAACAAAGCAATTTAGGTAAATAAAACACAATGAGAAAGATTTATGTTTATTTATCCATTTTGTATTTTATGATGTTTGATTAACCCCCTCTGATAATGTCAATTAATGAATGTCAAGTTGATGTTTGAAGTTTTATGGATTTGAATAACTCCCTCAAGCTTACTGTTCGCACTGCAAGTGCACGGGTCGCGCTAAGTAATAAAGTGATAAGAAAGATCGTTCCCACGAGGATTAAGATACAAATCCGGTCAAGTAAGAGACTTAGTGATTAACTTAAGTTGAGCTATCCATAAAATGATTTGATGGTCAAACAAGTAAAAGTTATTTTCTAAAACTAAAATGGTAAAATTATATCAAATATTTTTGTTTTCTTCAAGGATTAATTGACACCTAGGATTATTTATCCCCCTTGTATCTTGTAACCTTTAATCAACTCCTCTCCTAATTGCTTTAATGTTTATATATGTGTTAACCTAGGGTTCTAGAATACTTGTAAACGCTCTGTCGAGTCAAGAACAAGTGTTTAATTCCATTAATTATGTAATCTCTTGTCACAATTAATAAAACTCAATTTCTAAGTTTCAACCCTAATGTGGCTATGTGAGGCTAATAAGTATATGTCTATCTTATTAACAAAACCATTCATTTGTCATGCAAACTTCAAGTTCTCACACTATTTTACTCAAGTTCTACACTTAACCTAGCTCTCTCAAGTCATAAGTCAAATGAACAAATCAACTAAATGGTGATCAATTACGTAGAGGCATGAGGGCTAGAGTAAAATAAACACACATATATATATTAATCATAAAAGGATAGGAGTTCAAAGAGTTACTCCATACAAGGGTTCAAAATAATCCTAGATAAATGGATTTAGCTACTCATAATAAAATATAAACTACAATACCAAAATGAGTAAAGAGTCATAAATGCTCACAAGATAGGAAGAAGAAAATGAAGAGGAAACCAAAATGGAGAAGCTCTAAATGTCTTTAATGCTGTCCACCAAACACCCAAGTTTCAAATCTTCAAACCCCAAGCAAATCACAAGCCAAAGAACCAAGAGGAATGTGTTTTTGGTGCCCTAGAACTCCAAGAAGTCGGCCCCCCTCTGTTTGATTCGAGCTCTCCTTTTATTTGCTTCTGAATTTCTGTTTCAGCCCACTCAAAACGCAGAGTTTTAGTTTTTGTTCGTCGCCTGTTAGTTGCACAACAAATGCTCAACGGACAGATCAGAGGCAGGGAAGAAACATCATTCGTCGTGCCTTTGTTTGGTAACGAAAGTTCAACGAACAACCATGAGAAATTTTCTTTTTTGCTCTTTTGTCCCTTGCTTAGCTTGTCCTATGTTTTTCTTCATAATTCCATGTTTTCTTTAGCCTTTTTCACTTGTCCACCTCTTCCTACAAAAGAGAAAGAGGGTTGATGAACTTCAAAAATCACTTTTACACAAATATAACTCCAAATTTCACTCAATTGCCTATCTTTCAATTTTTCCTTTTTCCTGTGTGTAATTATATCTATCTCAATTATTTACCACCAAAAGTCATGTACATTCAAGGGAAATTGAGATGAAATATGTGAAATTATGGAGTTTATCACTTACCAAACCTTAATTAACATTAATATGCATAATTTCTTACTACACATTATGCAACTAGTCTTTATAATCAACTCACACCAATTTTATAAAACTAGGTTAAGGATTTCATTAACAGGTTCTTAATCCCTTTTTGGAATTTCAAGACAAGTTTAAATCTAACTTATTTCTTTTTAAATTTTGCTCTCTCAAGCCACAATTAATCAAACAAGCTAAGTGTTGTGCATCACTTAGAAAAAATAAAACACGTACAAGTTAAATCCACAACTATAAAAATCATTAATCAACAAAAGAGTGATGTTAAACATCAATCCGTATACGAAACTTCAAAATAAACTTAGAATAAGGAATTTTGCTACACATAGTGAGAGTAAAATAAAAAAACTCAAATCTAAACATGTTCAATAACAAAGCAATACAAGAGAAAGAGAAATAAAAGTAGAAGGATATTACAAAATAGGAATCCACAATCATATTTAGCTTCTCAAATGTCTTGTCTTGAATTCCTTACCCAAAATTACCTCGTACAATAATGATTAAATCTCTAAAATATGCACAATTGAACAACAAATGTGCCACCAAAAATCATACATCAATTTTTATATTTGAGCATTCAAAATATGTATAAATACTCCAAAAATATATTTAAAAGAAAGTAAATCATACTAAAAAGCATGAATTCCGTTATTGTCTTCATTTATGATATTTGTGTCAGGCTTGTGGGATGAGTCTTTTCTTTTTTTTATTGTACCATGGACTATGCCTTGTTTGATTGTTTTTTAAAATAAAAACATGATTTAAATATTAGGATATTACATTTATAATAGTAGTACGGTGAAACTTTTACTTCATTGGGTATTTCCAATCTCAAAATTATAAACTTTTTAACTAGAATTTTATGATTAACATCTCGGCCAAGTTCACATTTCTTTGTAAACAAGATGAGAAGCAATATTTAATATATGTATATACACGTACACGTGGAAATTAAACAACCATAAATAGGAAAGTTGTTGGGAAGAAATTAAGTGAGATTTAATTTCCAGAATATAATGGGTGGCAAGTGGATTATTGGGGAATTGCATGCAACGATTGGTGCTCGAACACACAAAGCAAAAGCATAAGGGCGAGAGACTAAATGACGACAAGAACATGCAGGAGTCCAAATCATTTCAAAGAGTCCAAATCATTTCAAAGAACGCCACAATGCCCCTTTCCTCATTTGCCTTTTCAACTTCCGGGTCAACCGCCACCTTCCCCACATCAAGTTTGAAAGCTCTTGTTTTTCTAAGGGAAAATTAACTTGAGATCTCTCACAAGGGATTTAATACTAGAAAAGTCCTAAAAGTTGAAAATTTAATGTAGGGTCCTAAGGGAGCTCACTTTAATATACTCCCTCTGGTCCCTAATGTAAGAGCTAGCCGTCAAAAAAACGCTTCTTAAGAAAACATGTGAATGTTAGTTGGGTGTCTGGAGTTAATGTTTCTTTTCTAAAAATGCTCATATTTATTATGATACTTTTAAGAGAGAGAAATGCATAAGCATTAATAAATATGAAAGAGAGTTAGGGGTAAAGTAGGAAAAAAATGCATTAAATGAGGAGAGAATATGGGGTGAGCTCTTACATTAGAGACCAAAACCATTCAAATTTTGGGCTCTTACATTAGGGACTGGAGGGAGTACTTGAAAAGTGAAAAGACAATTTTGCCCATCCTCCTTCTTCCCCACTCCTCCATTCTCTCTCTTCTCCCTCCTCCTTCTTCTTCCCCACTCCTCCTCCCCTCCCCCGCCGCCGCCTCCCCCTGCCGTGGCGGCCGCCACCGCCTCCCCTAGCCACGGTGACTGCCGCCGCACCCCCGCCGCCCCGCCGCCGTCTCCCCCGCCTCCCCCGCCGGGTGTGGCCGATGGAGGCGGTGGCCGAGATGTTGCTGCGGCGGCGGGGGAGGGGAGGAGGAGTGGGGAAGAAGGAGGAGGAGGGAGAAGAGAGAGAATGGAGGAGTGGGGAAGAAGAAGGAGGAGGGACAAAACTGTCTTTTCACTTTTCAAGTATATTAAAGTGAGGTCCCTTGGGACCCTACATTAATATTTTCAACTTTTGGGACT
The DNA here is from genome assembly GCA_029929735.1 of Mimosa pudica. NCBI lineage: Eukaryota > Viridiplantae > Streptophyta > Magnoliopsida > Fabales > Fabaceae > Mimosa > Mimosa pudica. Next base: position 11,211,211 of record JAKELP010000004.1, on the reverse strand, counting down.
TTTCTAGTATTAAGTCCCTTGTGAGAGATCTCAAATTAATTTTCCCTTATAAATTATATTTTAGTCTTCATTGTCAATAAACTTGGGTATTTTAAAAATTATTGACAATGAACACTAAAATATTTTTTATTATCGTGGTAATCTACATAATTTCGTATAAATAGATATGGACTTCTCACAATTTTTCTGTATTCTAAATAGTAAATATGTAAACTGAAATTGTTTTTCTTTTTAATTTTTCATACGGTCATTTTTTGGGAGCTTACTTTGTTTTCCCCATTAATAGTGTTTTTCTTGGCTTCAGGTATTGGAAAACACTGCAATTACTGAATAATATAAAGGTAATAGAAACGGGGTGGAGGCTCCATTGGTTAATCATACCGTCTGGTTTAATCCGGACTCGAGGGGTAAGACTAGGAGTATTGCCCACATAGGCAAGGTTGTCCCCTCTCCCAATGAGAGCGCTTCCCGGGATTCGGACACGCGTTCTCATCCTTACAGGGTTGTAGTCCACTTACCAGCTCAACCAATTATTAATTGGTGGGGTGAAGGCTCCATTGAGGGCTCTCTATTTCCCCTCTATTTATATATATATTTTTTTGGCCAATGCCCCTGTATTTATATTTGATGGTTACGTTCTAATTCATCTATCATTTTGATATGACAACTTTATGAAAAAACAATACAAACATACTCCAACTACAAATAATACACCGTCTTGAGCTTGTCATAAAGAAACTGACGTTGCGCAATACTTTAATTGAAAACGTAGATTTTTAATCGTTTATTATATGGCTGTGGTTTGTAGAAGTTTTGATGTCGAGAAAATCCACCAATATAACATAGTATCGATGGACTCAAGCGCGGATCAATCAATTACAAGTACAATTTCGTTCATTTTATTTTCACCCAATTAGCATTATTACAGCATGAGATACAGAGAAAAATATAACTAGTGGTATATAATCAATCCTATGAGAAATGAGAAGCTTTCAAAAGTAGGCAAGAGAGAAAAATGTAATAAATAATAGCTATAGCTACACACTACTCCCTCTCCTTCATATTATGACCACAACCATCGAAACATGTTTTTGATGAAAATATTAAAGTTATTAAATGTGTTAAGAATGTACATCTTTTTCCAATATTATATTTATGAATGGTGAGTCCAATAAGAAAGAAAAATATATGAACATTACTGAATATGAAAGAAAGTTAGGGTAGAATCAGAAAAATACATTAAATGATGAGAAAATGTAAGGTGTACTTTTATATTTTAAATCAAATCAATTAAAATTTGAAGTCATTTATTATATAGATCGGAGGGAGTATATAGAAAAGGCACAGAGCACTTGGGCCAAATAGCTAAAATTAGAAATAATACATCAAAGGTTTGCAGGTTTTTATTATTAATGTTGGTGAACAACGGTCATGGCGCGCCTATAGATCTTAATTTATTAGACATAATTAATGATAATACATGAGCATATGAAACTCTTAACTGTCTCGCCTTTTGATATGAATGTCATCTAAACTGCATATATTCACTGCTGAATGGGATAGATTAGGGCTACAAACAGTTGCATTATTTAAATACAACTAAATACATTTATTAGACAGAATCAATATCATCTAAATACATTTTAAATTATCCATTTAAAATGTGCTACAAACAGTTGCATGGGATATTAAGACTGATCTAGTGGTTTTCTTCCTAATCTACTCCCTCCATCTATAATATAAGAGTCCAAAATTTGAATGACTTTGATCCAAAATATAAAAGTTTACCTTAATTCTCTCTTTATTTAATGCATTTTTTCTTACTTTATTCCTAACTCTTTTTCATATTTATTAATACTTATGTTATTTCTCTCTCCTAATAGTATCATGATAAATATGGGCAATATTAGAAATAAAATATTCTCCAAACACTTAACTAGCTTTCATATGTTTTTTAATAAGTGTGTTTTGGTGTTGAACTCTTATATTATACGGACCGGAGGGAGTATTTAATTTAATATATGTATGAGTTGAGATAGTCATCCAGTTAATGGAATGACTTAATTACTTGTTCCAAAATATCAATTAGATACACACACAGATTTATCTAAAAAGCAGAGTGAAAGATGTGATAAAGCTTTTAATCTTACTTGTAAGTACTTCAAAGTTTTCACCTCACCTAAAAACCAAATAATGACAAAGCAGTGAACTAATAAATATAATGTATATATGCCACCATGCAACTAAATTAACATTATTCTTAAATTCAATTATTATATGTAAATACTGCATGCTTGTAATAACCAAATAATGAGCAAGCAGTGAACTAATAAATATAATGTATATATGCCACCGTGCAACTATAATTAAATTAACATTATTCTTAAATTCAATTATTATATATACATGTAAATATTGCATCCATGTAAAATGCCCCGAGTAACAGAAGAACAGCAGAAGAACAGAAGATTTAAAATAGTAATGATGTAACATATCTCAATTTGCTTTTTTCTCAAAGTTGAACAGCATATGAGACTTCATATAATAACTTGAGACTGACAAATAGAAGGAATGGACATGAATATGAGTATTCTTACCTACACGATACGGGAATTGTCCTAAGGCCTCAATAAAAGACATGAAAAGACTCAATATCTCCTTTGGTTCTACCCAATTCTATACCCCAAATCTAATCTGCTTAATACATACATACATACATACATACATACATACATACATACATACATACATACATACATACATACATACATACATACATACATACATACATACATACATACATACATACATACATACATACATACATACATACATACATACATACATACATGTATATGTGTGTATATGTATATGTATACATATATATGTATGTGTGTGTGTGTATCCAACTCTTTTTAAATTTAAACAGTTCATAAATGTTGATTTGAGATTTCGTGAAGTTTTGTTAATATTCGCAAAAATTAAATAAAAGTAGATTTAAATTGGTATAAGCACAAAAATGCTAACATATTGAGACGATGGAGGCGAAAGACGGAAAGAGACGCGTGGAAGAAAAGCGCCTCTAAACCAATTTAAAATTCTAAAATTTGAAAGGCTATATTTTTGTTATTTTTCCAAAAAAATGACCGCAAGAATATGATTATAACGGATGATTTTTTACACGCAATAGACGAACCACTTCATATTTCAAGAGGGGAAAAAGTATGGAGAATTGAGAAGAATTTGCGGTATTTTGCTTTGGGTAAAAAACAGACGTGCTCCTATAGCTAGTATGAGACCTCTTGTCTACGACGTCGTTCTCGGGCATGTTAATGAAGAAGATTTGTAACCGCCAACAACTTTAGAATGCAAATGTGTAAAGCTAGTCCAAGCAATGTCGGTCGGTCATATTGAAATATTAATGATAAAAAGGAATTCATGATCCACTGAATCATTTTTGAAGGGACACCCGGGCATGTTAATGAATTGAAGAAATAGACGTCTTAATAAAAAATAGTTAATGAATAATTATTTTAAAAAATATATATGTTGACCATTAAATTTCAAAAGTTTCTGCTATATATATGCTTTATCCTTACTACTCATTCATCCATTTTTGTTTTTTTCACGAGAGTTAAGTAAGTAAATTCGATCACTAAATTAGAAAATAAACATATATAATTATATTATAGGTCAGATTATAAGTAGGATAAATTAGTGTTGAGAGAAAAATAACTATAGGAAATTCAAAGCAATTGATTATGTACCATTTAATTTCTCCAATAAAAATATTAAAGTAATCTTATAATTAGAAATGAAAGTAGTATTTGATATAATTTTAGATTTAATTTTTATTTTTAATGTTTTCTAAGAACGTGTTTGAGTTTAAAGAGTATATAAGTTTAGATTAGATATTAAAACTTATGATTAATAGTTAAATTTGAATCAATTCATTATAAAATCATAGGGACAAAAACCAACTATTTGACCATAATCTTGAAAACCAAAATTTAAGGAAACTATAAAATCGATGATATATATACTATGAGTTATTAAAATTTTTATAAAAAACACATTATATTTAATCATTTATAAAAAGTTTAGAGATTAATAGTTAAATTTTTCAATGTGTACGAGTAGATCATAATAAATTTTAAATTATAAATTTAATATACAAAGCAGATTGAAATTTTATATTTTAGATTGAAATAACCTCTAACTAATTTTGGGTTATTCTTAATAGAACATTTTAAGGTCAATCATAATTTATCAAGGGTTTTGTGATATAGTGGTATGATATCTCCCTTAGCTTTAGGTGGGAGGTTAACCTCTAACTAACGTTGCAGGTTTGATCTCGTTTCTAACTGATCAATCTGTTAGTTCTTGTCATTTTAATTAAAAAAAGAGTAAATCATAATTTTTAAAGGTGAAAGTAAAATTTTTTTCCCTCCTGAAAGAGGGTGAAACTAATAAGTCTTAATTCTTCTTCATTCACATAATATTGAGATATATACTTGAGTCCTAGGGATTAGCCGCAGAATATCCATTCATATGATGATTATGGTGAGCATGCAAGCCTTTTTATCCAACTGTCGACTTTTTGTTGAAAAAAAATTGAAAGCACACAATTGTGATTGCAAAATTAAAGTAAGCTATTTATTTCTAATTTATCGCTTTCTCCTCGAACCTTGTCCACTTTTCCCCAAGCTGTTGTTCAACAAGAAAGGTGGCCTTAAATTGCAGCTTTTGAAACCATATTTGATAAAGGGTAACTAATTATAGATCTCTTGCAAACGACATAATATAAGAAAAATTTCATTAATTGGAGAAATTAAAGTAGAATCCCTTGGAACCTTACCAATATAATTTCTGCATATGCAAGCCTCATAGTTAATAATAAAAGATCCTCACCCTACCATTTTCTCTTCTCTTCCCTCCTTCTTCTCCTACGTCCAAACTCACCTCTCAACCCCTCCACCAGAAGTTTGCATATATACATGTGGTGAGTCAAACATTAACACAAACAATTGACTACTTGGTCTTAAAAAATGTCATGTCATCCTTGTGGGTCCTACAATTTCTTAAAGATTCATTTCCCTTCCTCACTTCTATATCATATGAGGTTTGCACACTACTACTACTTCTAGGCAAAATCTTTGAAGATAGTGTCACATAATTAAGATTTATCATTCGAAAATGATATGTCACATCACATGTGCATATGCTTACTTCCGTATGTGGGTAACAAACATCTTGGTAAATTTGCACAAAAATATTGTCCCTAGACAAATTTACACAAAAAAATATTATCCCTTAGTAAATTTGCACCAAGAATATTTTCCCTCAGTAAATTTGCACCTAAAATTAATTTTTTTGTCAGCCGCCTTTGACATATTGCACCTTCACCCATATAAGACCACTATAACTTTTTTAAATAAATTAAGGATACAAAATTAATAACTTTAAATTATTTGTAGTTATTTTTTTTCCTCAGAAGTAATTTATTCCTTTTTATACATATAATTTATTCTACTTATAAACTAACATATTATCTAATTATTACATGTGACATATGTTATAATTTAGCGATCTAATTTACATTCATTAACTTAAAAAAAAAAGTCAAAGAGATCATATATATAAATATGTGTGTGTGTGTGTGTGTGTGATTAGAGGGGGTAATTTTTTAGCCACCAATTCGTTATTAAAACCAAAATTTACTTAATTATCTTAAGGATCAATGAATTAATGGATACGATCGAGCATGTGAAAATTTTTCGTTTGGGAGAAAAGAGTCAGTTTGATTTAGTTTGCTACACATTTAAATATAGCGGAGTAGTACTCTATCTAATATGTGTGTGTGTGTGTGTCTATATCGGAGCACTACAATGTAAAGCACTTCAATATTAACAGTATTAAATATAATGGAGTATATACTCCTCCAATAGTTGAAAAATAGTTAATTAATTTTGGAAATATCAAGAAACCTGATAAATTTAACAATATGATTTAATCTTTCTAATATACCTGTACATAAAGTTAAAATCATTTAGTTTTAGAAGAACTAAAATATGTCAAAGATAAGCTGATGAATAGATGTCTTTTATTCATAATTAAGGCCGACTTCCTAGCTAACTCGTATAACATGAGGAGTATAACATCATTCAATAATTCATGAGGCGTGTACTAGCTTGGTTATCTCTCTTTCATTGTTGATGACGGCAATTTGTGGACCAAAAAAATCGATGCATGATTATCCAGTCATTTTTTCATTTATATTTTTTATCACTGCAAAAGTTTTGAAAAATCTTTAAAGGAGTCACCTACCTTTAGTAGTCCCATGGTGTACTCAGTGACAGTGAATGTTAAATATTCGTCAACAAACAATGATGATATATATATAGAAACAGAACACCAATTAGAGAGACAAATTACCCCCTCCCCTGGGTGATATATCACTATCAAAATTAGCACCCTCGATCTGTAAGTCAATATATGACTCTATGATCTTGGACTTCTTGCTGTAAATAACATATAATCAATTCACATTTGTGATGATGGCTTCTTCTGCAATGTATTATAAGCTATCTAAGTGAAGATTGTATGGGCACTAATATCATCCTTTGATGTTGTGTATGTTCAGAAGAATTGGGAGACACATTCATTAAGGATGAGACGAATAAGCTTTCGGTAAGCAGTCTCCGTTGGATGAAAACTATCCCAAAATACATATTCTGAATCATCGGCACATGTTGGTTGAAGATGATTGCATAACTCAGCAACCTCTATTTCCCCTGTTCCACAACATCCTCTATCCCCTACCTTGAACCCTGCAACACATTGCTTATATTATTCAAACGCTTCCAAATTCCTATATTAATGAAAAGTTAATTATATACTAGGCACCCCATTGTTCCTAATATATATAGGAGCATTTTGGGGCTGGATTCAGTCCTAAAAATAAGGCCTTAACCCATTGCATACTCAATATTTATCATTTTTTCCAAAACCAATTTGAATTACTTATAAATTCATATATACTCCAAATTAGTGTTGAATTACTTATAAATTCATATTTATAACACAATATAAATATGTAGTATTATATAATTTTAAAGAGAAGTATTTTAAGAAGATCATGTCACATTTGTTATAATTATATAAATCATTTGGCTTCATTAAGTTATCTAAATTAGTGTTGATACACAAGTATCGGAGGTAGATGTAATGATCAAAAAAAGCTACGAGCAAATAATGGATTTATTATTACCATAACTTTGGTAGTTGACGATGACATCTAGGAGAGGGTTGTAAACATCAATGTAAACAATTCTGCTACTGGGCAGTTCTTGATTAAGTGAAGACAGCTCTTTTGAGAGTTTGGAGTTAAATAACTCAGCCGCCTCATTATATTTGTCAACACACTTTCTTTCCAATCCTCCAGCTAATGTCCTCTGAGATGGAACACACCCTATTGGCGGGGCACTGAACACTCCAATTCTTCGTGCCCCCACTTCATATAATTCCTTTCAGTTGTTCGTCACACAAATTATTTAGATTCTTCCATACCAATATTACTATATACTATTTATATTGTGAACAATATGATGGCGATCAAGTGTATAATTCACTGGGTTAAGTTGCATTTAATTAATACTCCTAACATTTTGGAAGCATTTTTTTCACTAATATTTTATATATTTCCAATATCTGGAAAATATTTTTAGTAGCACTCAATATATTATAATTTTTGTGGTAATTTATTCTTTAAAATATTTTTCTCAATAATATTTAGAGAACCTTAAATTTTAAAATATTGAATACTAACAAAAATAATATTATAGGTTATGAATGTGAAAAAGTTACTTAAGAATACAGAGTGTTATGGAAGAATACGTTTTTTTTAAATAATAAAAAAAGAATACATATTGGATACTACTTTACCCAATTCATTTAGGTAAGTATGGAGGTACCTTGATTAAGTCAGAAGCAGAAGTGACCATGAGGTCAGTGTAAGCAGGAACATCATATTGGACTTGTCTGACGTGAGAGAGGAAGTAAGTGTTGGAAATATCATTACTTCCTGCTACCAAAACAACGAAGCTGTTTGATATGATGAAATCGCTTCTGTCTTCTCCAACAAGTGCTTTTAGCTTCTCTTTGTATTGTCGGAGCAATTCTACTTGATCTGTCAGCGATATTGCTGTCTGATTCGGTGGGAATATTCAATATATATCAATAATTCAATGACACACACAGGGTCGGGGTACATATTTAGTGATTAATTAAGAAAGGAATATGTGAGATTAATATATATACCGCTAATTTGGAGGTCAAAGGATCATATCCGCAGCCACCTGATGCAAAACAAACTCCTGTGGGCAGATCCTGAGGTTTGAGATTCGGATCCAAATAAGCTGGCAGCAGTTCCTTGATTCCCAATTCTTCCACTGATGCAATTCATGTGTATATTAATATTGTTGCTTGGTTGCAATTCCCAACTACAGATATACTTTTCTTGACTGTTTATTTTAATTTCCAAATTAAAAAGTACTAATTGGTGCCATTTTCGTCATTATACTTCAAGGAATTATGTAATCTAAGAGCAAAATTAAAATTGAAACCCCTCCGATCTTCTGATCTCCATCGGATCTATGTTAATTCTAGTCAACACATAAATCAAACTTGTGCGTGAACCACTTTTGTCTTACATATAACAAGATATGGCATTTTAATAATTTATCACATACCAAGAATAGTTAGATTGTTAAATATGACTTAAATTGATAAATTTTAAAGACTATAGATCCTATTCAAAATTTCACTATCTTTTTGCAATGACAAATCATTTCCACATGTTTTCCCGCTTTCTTTCCTTCCAAATTCCAATAAGCATAAAATAAGATTAAAATTTGAAAACAAAAAGTAATAACCTAAAAATATACTTTTATATAGAAACAATTTGTTTTACCTAAAAATGGAGTTATGTTGATGAAAACTAGATTGGTATGAAGTATGAACTTTCTATTTGTACTCCCAATATAATGCATGAATTTAAGAAAGGTCAGTCCTATATGTCCTATTGCAAATTTAATTGGAATGACTAAAATGCCCCCTCCCAATATCATAATTTTTCTTCATAGCACATTTTGGTCATGTCAATTAAATATACAAAGGAACGGATATAGGTCCATGTCATATGACCATTCTTTCTCAAATAATTCACTGCATCTAACTATCATTTGCATATGTTGAAGGTTTTCTTTTGCATCTTCCCACATATATATGCAGCTCATTCTTTTGACTTCAGGCCAGCAAGAAGTTGGCCTGTCCACCTACCCACTTAATAATTTTTATATCAGGCTGATACAAAAAAATTTTAGAAAAAAGTACAATTTTTAAAATAGAAAATGTTCATATTTTTTTTTAAAAAAAAACTAGAGATATGCATTTATATAGGATTTTTTTCGAGCATTATCGTCTAAACTTGTTGGCTGCTCTACTAGAAAAACATATAGGTGGGGAACAAAAGGGGGCGGGGTATATGATGAGCTAATTGAATAGTACTCCCTCCGGTCCCTAATATAAGAGCCCAAACTTTGAATGATTTTAGTCCCTAATATAAGAGCTCATCTCACATTCTCTCCTCATTTAATGCATTTTTTCCTACTTTACCCCCAATTCTCTTTCATATTTATTGATGCTTATGTGTTTCTCTCTTTTAAAAGTCTTATAATAAATAAGGGCAATATTGGAGAAGAAACATTAACTTCAGACAGTCAACTAACATTCACATGTGTTTTCTTAAGAAGCGTTTTTTTGGCGACTAGCTCTTATATTAGGGACCGAAGGGAGTATATTGTTCCAGTATGGGACTATACGATATTAATTAAAAGTTAATACACGTCGTTGGAACTATAAATAATGTACTCTTCTCACCTTTTTAATTAATAATTGTCCTTCGAAAATTAAACTCGCCTTACGCGAGTGGGTTGCTATACAACTACAAGTTTTAAATCCATATACTAGTAGTACTCTCTCCGTCTCAATATATAAAATATTTTTAGGCAAAATCACATCAGATTAAGGAAGTGATTGAGATATATAAATGTATCTGAAATAGTTTTGTTTTGTTAAGTGTGCCCTTATTTATGATTAAACGTATAAGAGAGAGAGAAATGTGATAATAGTGTTTTACTTCTTCCATAATAATATAAGGCATGATTTGGTTAAGGGTTTTGGAGGGGAGGTCAGGGGAGGGGAGGGATGAAAGGAAAAATATTTTGTTTGGTTGAAACATAAGCATGTAATTCCTTATTTCACAGTTGATATTGTCTGAATTTTATGCTCATCCTCTCGCTCTCTCTCTCTCATTGAGATTTATATTTCTTTAATTTGGAAATGGCGGACGAGTCTAGGACTACTTGCTTGTCTTTCTTGGTTTGAACTATCGTCACTCAACTAACTTTTATATTTTTTTCGAGAAACGTAGAGACTGAGCTCTTAGCTTATATTATGGACCGAAATGAATATTTAGGATGAAAATCTTCCAAAAAAAATACTATATCTTATACATACGGGCGGAGGGAGTAGTCATTGATAATCAGGCGGCACGTAATTAATTAGACACTAATCGCACCTTTTAACTAGCCATCACGTACGTGAACACAACTACCCATATGCACCATTAACAATTATTGTGTGTCACACAACATAGGTTCTATCTAATTAAAGCGAGCCAATTAATTAATTTGCTACTAGATATCACCACCACCCTAATCCACTTACCATAGAAATGAAATTTGTGGATTGAATAAATCAATCTAAATTCAAAGGATCGGGAAAAAAGATCAAAATTGCACACAAGAACCAAACAAGAAAACGAGGTATATGGAGAAGAAAGAGAGAAAAATACCAATGAGATCGGATGGGACCTTGCCGTTGCCAAATCGACCGGTGGGAATACCTCCTTCAAAGTCTTTACCATAAGGCCTATAATTGCATTTAGCCAAAGTGGCAGGGATGTTGTTATTGTTGCCTGTGTCCATTATGGAATCTCCCAGCACCAACACTGCCGTAATTGTAACATTTTCAGGCAGCTTCACCACCCCCTCCACTGTTTTTAACCATAAAAGTACTATCACCATCCCCAATACTACTTCCCCATACATTATTCTATCTCTGCCACCTAGTACAATCGTGATCATATATAATGCCACTTGCTTCTTCCTTTGCTTTCTTCGATCTTTTAATTCTCTATGCGTTGTTCATGTATGATTGTAGATTGCACCGGTGATTCTTGTTGATTTATAGGTATACCACCAAATATTCAAATTCAAAAGCGTAAATCCTATCTCCCATTTTGGGTTCTCTATCTCTCTTCAACGTCATTTATTGCATGTGCATTAAATTAGTTCATCTAACAGCAGCATATAATGCACTGGCACTTATGGAAATTTATAGATGTGATTGCTTGCGTGTGTTCTGACTTCTGAACACATTTAGCCACATCAGCAGGTTTCAGAAGTCAATAACTCCAGCCCATTGCCCATATATCCCAGCTCATTTTTAATTTGTTTACCATGACTTTCGGAGTAGGGAAGAAGATGATCGCGTGAGATCCCTCCATGTTGATCTGGACCAAATGTGAATAAAACATCGTTTTTTTTCTTAATTATTTTCTCATCATATCCAATCTTCTATCTTTTTATATAAGGATATCGAAGTATATTGATCCAGCTAGGCAGAAGAAGAAAACTCGTAGGTAGGTAAATTTTCTATATATAGTCCTGGCTACATGCATTCCGACAAATGGTACTGCCAAATGGCTTGTTCTTGGACAACTCACATGTTTTCTTTACTTTTAGCTAAGTTAAAGCTCCCAAATTTTAGCCCACTCACATCCACTTCTTTGGCCGCTATATATTGATAAGATTTCTCAACTCTCAAGCTAAGGAAGTGGAGATGCACATATAAGTGAGATAGAGAGAGAGTTTTTGGGAATATATTCATGAAGCGTTTAACCTTATAAGGAGGAAAATCGTACTGATTTTTAATGGATGAATGGATTATGGAGTTGTAGAAGGAGGAGAGATTATTGGGAGAGGGGGAGAGGGAAGAGTAATTCAGATTACACAACCTCTCAACGTTAGCCTCTTGAGTGCAAAATGCTTCATTTGTCTTTTAGCACGGTGTATTATTAATAATATATATTATTATCTTATTAATAAAAAAAATTCAACCAAATAAAGTTATAACGAACTTATTTAACCTCAAAGTTATAGAGTCATTTGTGTTTGGGAGAATGACATGCTAAAAGACAAGTGTGAATTCATTCAGATGCGTCCGATCCCTTCATACTTGTTACTTCATTTCTCTAGATCTGGCTCGATATTTTCTGTGAAAGTAGATATGGTGATTGGGCCACGACTAAAAGAGCTTGTAAAGCTCGCTTCAATGGTAGAAGCTTTTTGAGTTTCAACGGCAGTGAAGAGGAGTTGGAGAAACTTGTGAAGATTTTTCATTTTTATTTTAAAGGGTAGTATTATGGTATTTTCAATTAAGAATCTGGTCTCATTTCCGTGGCACACCAAATATACTTCTAATTTTCATTTCCACATTCATACCTATACTCATTCCTATATTCATATTCATTTTCATTTCCAACAAAATCAATTATACTTATCAAGTGGGCTAAAAGTTTTCTAACCTTAGACGATGAACTTCAACTGTCGTCGCATTGTGAGAAATAATATCCAACTTGTAGATCTCTTTTACTGTTTATGTCTTATGGGTAAAAAAGCTCCCAACACTGCCATACTGCACTTGCCTAGCTAATTATGTCTTTTCCTAGCTAGCTAGGATTAAAAAGTCTCTATATACAGACTTCGTTCTATTTTTTGGTTAATCACTCTGGTAATCCGGTGTCCACATAGAAAAGGTTGTCTCCTCTCCCAATAAAAGCGTTTCCCTGTATTTAAACACGCATTTTCGTCCTTACAGAGGTTGTAGCCCACTTACCAACTAAACTATTTATCCATTGGTCATTGATGAACTTCTTTCTATTGCATGGGCAGCATTTACGTATTAGCATATTACTATGCTAGAGACTGTTAAAATGTTAAATAACGACATGCTGCAACGATGCGGAAATATATGGGCTTGGGTGAAAGAAATTGGCCGAAATCTTATTAAATGGGCTCAATGTGAGTTGGTATGTGAATATGGCTTAAAATAAGAATATAAGCAGAAGTGGAGGAAATGTAAAGGCATGGATGAATTTGTGTAAATTTACCCTTTCTGCTGTCTATTCTCCTCTCTTTCTCCGACGGCTTTCTTTAATTTCTATTCTGCTTATAATATCTCTGTGACAATTTTTATTTAGGTCTCTATGAATAACACTCTTTCAGATCTGCATCTATGTTAGTTCTATATTTATAGAATAACATAAATGTTACACTTGCCTTCTGAAAGAGGTTGAATAGCATAGATTCCTTGTTTATAGAATAACATAAATGTTACACTTGCCGTCTCCTTGTTTCTATAAATGTTAAACAATCTGCTCATAATTTTTTGTTGAATATGAATGAATACCATATACTCTTTTAGAAAGAGGGTTGAAAAATTTGCAAGTCTCAAATATATAAATATTTAACTCCAAATTTCACACAATGTATTGTTTTCCATTTGAATCAATTCCTATTTGTATTTGTGTGTTCATCATCTATATATCATAAAAAAGAATGTGTCATAAAAGGAAATTGAGATGAAATGTGTGAAATTATGGAGTTTAATAGGAGTTTGGGTGGGAAAAGTCCACTTGCTGATCAACCATAGGATCCACCATCTTCATAAATAACGAGGGGCCTATTTCTGTTTTTTTGGTGTACATGTAAGTGGGAAGATCATAAGCAATCTTCATTCTTTGTTGCGACTGAATGGCTTGAAGCAGATTGTAAAGTCACTTGAGTGGAAGACTCTTACCTCAAATAAAGAATGAAGGGGGCATGGAGTAGAAGAGCAAAATCACAATTTCATTTTTCTCGTTTATTTTTTTGACATCTTGCACTTGTGCAAGTGAGTAAGCACCCGATTTTTTCATGAAATTGTGTTTAGAATTTGGGTAGTGAATTATTTGTCAAATTGTGTTTAAGATTTAGAATTCAGCTTAAAATCAATTTTAAGCAATCAAAATCAATTTTAGACAAGGATAATGGTGTAATTGTATAGATATGTGTTACATCATACAATTTTTTAGAGAATAGACCACTTGTCATTTCTAATTTTTTGGGCAACAGTCTGTTTGGTTGCAAGAAGGAAAGTGGAGAAATTGAAAGTGAGAGGGGTAAAGATGGAAAGTAGAGGTAAATTAAGTAATGATGAAAAATAAAGTGTGTGGAGCCCAGAAAATATGAGAGATAGAGAGAGAAAAGTTGTGGGTCCCGGGATATATGTATAATACAAAAATGCCCTCAACTTTCTCAACTTTTCAATTCTTTGTCAAATTTTCATACAACCAAACATAGTCAAACAGAGCTATAGACATTAGACACGGAAACTCGTCTTTCCCTCTTTTTTACCCCACATGCCGGAACTCTTGTCAGCGACGTCGTTTTCATGTAATGATGAATGAAGTAATAGATGGGTAACGGCCAACTGTTTCACTGTCCCCAAGCGTGGACGTGACGTTAACCAACTAGGCTATTACAGTTTCTAGCCAAAAGTTGGTGATTTAATTTCATCAAAATTTGATGAATAGTACTCTTAATTCCACGTTATGAAAGGTACTCCGTTTTTTATCAGAAATGAAAGGTATTCCTTACTATCTATTTGTATTTAGTCCATTTGCTTCACTAGAAAGTATGCAATGGAGAAAAAAAAGTGAAAGTAATTTCATTGCATTTCAAAGGTAATATTGCAATTTAGATATATCCGCGGGTCCACAAGTTTTTTCTTTTCATCTCACACTTTTTTTTGGGTTCACAAACTTTATTTCTCATCATTAACTCTACTTTTCGTCCTTTGCCGCTACACTCATTTTCAATTTCATTCATATAATCTCAATTTTATCCATTCAAATGGGTCTAAGAGATCAGTTCTTAAAACACACTTTTAAAAAAACAACTAATAAAAGTTAGTTGGGCTTCTTGAAATTAGTTTTATTTTTACAATTTTGGACTTATTTGCTCTAATAAGAGAGAAAAAGAATGTAGTGGTTACAATTTTCAAGAGTGCTATTTTCCCCTTCTCTATTCTCCTGATAGCCAACAATTCAATTAATGCAATTAAAATTAATTAGGGTCAAAATAGGAAAACTTATATGAAATGATGACACAATTATGGCTTGTTTCTTATATTTTATAGCAAAATTATTCAGATTTTAGCTCTTATATTTAGACTAGCTAGTTGGAGTAATAAATCAAAGTGACAAAATAGTGGAGTTCTGAGAAAAAAGTAACAATAGTGGAGTCATTTTTTAACTGAAAGTGGAGTAATTCATTATTGATTATGAATGAAGTTTAATAAGTTTTCCAATCTCACCTTTATATCATTTATTATG
Source organism: Mimosa pudica (assembly GCA_029929735.1). Lineage (NCBI taxonomy): Eukaryota > Viridiplantae > Streptophyta > Magnoliopsida > Fabales > Fabaceae > Mimosa > Mimosa pudica. The sequence continues at coordinate 11,195,652 of JAKELP010000004.1, read as the reverse complement.
CATTCACACCATTTCCCATCTTTACATTTATTATACAAGTGGAAAGTTAGAAATAAAACATTTATTATCTTGATTTTTATATATTACTACTTTTTATAATTATAACGTAGACGAAAAAGAAATTGGGAAAATTAATTTAAGGTCCCTCACAAGGGAGTTAATACTGGAAAAGTCCCAAAAGTTGAAAATATTAATGTAGGGTCCCAAGGGACCTCACATTAATATATTTGAAAAGTGAAAAGACAGTTTTACCCCTAGCCTTAATAAAAAATTACCTCACCCCTCTCCCCCACCCTCCTCCTCCCTCACCCGCCCCCACCCCTCTCCCTCCTCGGCCCCACCCCCACCCCTCCCTCCCTCCCTCCTTCCTCGGCCCCCCACCCCCCCTCCCTCCCTCCTTCCTCGGCCCCACCCCCCCTCCCTCCCTCCCTCCTTCCTCGGCCCCCCACCCCCTCCCTCCCTCCCTCCTTCCTCGGCCCCCCACCCCCCTCCCTCCCTCCCTCCTTCCGCGGGTGAGGGAGGAGGGGTGAGGGTGGGGTGGGGGGCCGAGGAAGGAGGGAGGGAGGGAGGGGGGGTGGGGCCGAGGAAGGAGGGAGGGAGGGGGGGTGGGGGGCCGAGGAAGGAGGGAGGGAGGGAGGGGTGGGGGTGGGGCCGAGGAGGGAGGGGGTTGGGGGTGGGGGCGGGTGAGGGAGGAGGAGGGTGGGGGAGAGGGGTGGGGTAATTTTTTATTAAGGCTAGGGGCAAAACTGTCTTTTCACTTTTCAAATATATTAATGTGAGATCCCTTGGGACCCTACATTAATATTTTCAACTTTTGGGACTTTTCCAGTATTAACTCCCTTGTGAGGGACCTCAAATTAATTTTCCCAAAGAAATTCTCACGCTCCCTTTTAATAAGTCTATTGAAGAATTTTTTTTGGCCCTTACCGTAAGTCCACATAGAAAATATTAAATGAGTGTTACTATTTTGTTTATAAATGATGGTAAGATTAACAAAAAAAAAATCATTAAAAACTTGATATTTTGATGAACTAACTAACTTTTATTGGAAAATAATTAAGAATTAGGTAAATTGGATTTATAAAAATGAGAAGACTATGTATATAAAATACTATCATCAAATGTATAGTTATGTTTATTCTTCACACTTCTTGTAATACATGAGGGAACCCCAGCTCGCTTTGACAGCTTTTAGCGGTCACTTGGGGTTAGTGACTATAATTAATGTTCGAAATATCTTGAGCAAATGATGATAAACATAAACAGGACACAAAATAGCTAGAGACATTTAAAGCCACACTATCCTATATTGTAACAGTGAAAACTAAATACATGTTATGCACCTTCATGACTCAATGGCTGAAAATTGATTATTTTATTTATTGTAATATTTTAAATTATGCTGATCTGACGTAATTCACGATCATGTAAATGACTTCTCAATGCCTATATATATTATAAGTGATGGCTTGAAGATTATTGTCAGAAGAATTGGTTGATATATCTTTTAAGGAGGGGATGTATAAGCTTTCGGTAAGCAGCTTCAGTAGGATGAAAACTATCCCAAAACACATAGTCTGAATCATTAAGGCATGTCTGTGTAAGATGATTGCATAACTCTGTCACCTCTATTTCGCCTGTTCCACAGCATCCTTTGTCCCCTACTTTGAACCCTGCAATGCACATAGCTTGTACTGATTCACTTATTCGAAAGCTTCTAAAATTTCAACCTTTCTGGCTTAGCTTATTTAATATTTTAAATCTTTCATTATTTGTTTCAAAATTGAAAAAATAAATTACCCTTAATTGAAATCATGAACTACACATCTTCAGAAGTAGACCTGAAAATTTTATCAGCCTTCTAAATTGTGGAAATTTTTAAGAAAACTAATAGACTTACCATTCTAGTTTTCATTATAAGCAAGTTTTTAAAAATGTGTGGTCCTTGTTATAATGCATGCTCTTAAATAAAGTTAAAAGGTTGTTATTATATTTCTTCGGAGAAAGTAGTTAATAGGGCAACCATGTGCTTTTCTTTTATATTTTTTCTGTGAGATTGTTTTATACATACACTCGCAATTAAGATCATAGAGAGAAACTTTGATATATATATTTTATTCCATGCAGCATTTTAAGCAAAATTTATTTTTTAAAAAGAAAACTTCTTAAATTACCATACTTATATGGAAACAAGCAACATGCAATGGAGGGATTATACAGTGCGTACTTCAAAAAGCGACGAGTACGTAATAAATGAGTGATTACCATAATTCTGGTAGTTGACGATGACATCAAGGAGCGGATGGTAAACATCAATGTAAACAATTCTGCTGTTGGGCAATTCGCTATTAAGAGAAGCCAACACCTTAGAGAGTTTGAAATTAAATAACTCTGCCGCCTCATTATATTTGTCAACACACTTTCTTTCTAATCCTCCAGCTAATGTTCTCTGAGATGGAACACACCCTATTGGCGGCGCACTGAATACTCCAACTCTTCTCACCCCAGCTTCATATAAATCCTTTTAATTCATCGTCACCCAAATATAATTAATAAAACTAAAATAATTCACTTAATGTGCTGACTGTATGTGTGTGTGTGTGGACACACACACACACACACACATATATATGCGCGTGGAGAGGTACCTTGACTAAGTCAGAAGCAGAAGTGGCCATAAGATCAGTGTAAGCAGAAATATCGTATTGGAATTCTCTAGCACGAGACAGGTAGTAAGTGTTGGCAATGTCATTACTTCCCGCTACCACGAAAACGAGGCTGTTTGATACGATGAATTCGGTTCTTTCTTCTCCCACTATTGCTTTTAGCTTCTCCTTGTAATTTCGGAGCAAATCTACTTGATCTGGCAATGGTATTGCTGCCTGATTTTTCGTTAGGTGGACATTAAATATTCACCACATAAATAGGAATGAGACAAGCTAAGATACATATATACAAAGCTAGGAGCCTAGGAGTACTAACTAATTAAGAAATGAAAAAACTAAGATTGATAGTATACCGCTAATTTGGGGGTGAGAGGATCGTATCCAGTGCCGCCTGACGCAAAGTTGACGCCTGTGAGCAGATCCTGAGATTTCAGATTGGGATCCAAATACGCTGGAAGCAGTTCCTTGATTCCCAATTCCTCCACTGACACATCATGTGTGTGTTCACAATATTGCTTAGTTGTAAATATTGCAATATTACTAACTTAAATAATTATGAGTGCTATTATGATCTTTTGACTCCAAATTTTTATTAAATTACTTGGCCCAAAATGAAACTTATGAGGTCTAAAAACTTATTGTTTAAAATTAAGAGACCAAAATTGAACAAATAGTGGACTAATTAAAGGGGTCTTTCTACAGCTGATTTGTTTAAAAGGTTGAGATTATTTCAATGTCAAAATATTACTCCCTTCCATCTTGAAGTAAGATTCCTTTGACTTTTTTTAAATCATTAAATTATAACATATGTCACATGTAATTAAATTATATGTTAAATTTATAAGTAAAATAATTATTTTGAAGAATAATTAACTATAAAGAGTTTAAAGTGATTAATTTTGCATAATTCATTTCCTCAAAAAAGTCAAAGGTCTTATAATTAGGACATGAGGGGTATTATATATTTATTGCTAATTGTATAATATTTTTACAATTGTAACATATGTTGACTGAATTGAAAACATTTTCAATTGTAGAGATATTAAAAATAGAGGAAGATAAGAGATTTTATAGTGGTGAGTGGTGACGCCCTTGACCATATGTTATCAACCTCCATTATAATAAAGGATAATAAAGGCTGTTTTGATATTGGTTGAGAATTTATTTAAGTTGATATACATCATTCATTGTCTTATATTGTTCTGTTGTCACAGTAACTCATCAAGCTAAGTGAGCTAATCCTATTGCTATATTGCTTTGATAGCAAGTTAAAAATTGAAATTCTCTCTACAAAACCAACTTTTTGATAGATAATAACATGTCAAAAGATCAAAACAGAGAAAGAATTGAAGATAGTATACCAATGAGATCGGAGGGAACTTTGCCGTTACCAAATCGACCAGTGGGAATGCCTCCTTCAAAGTCTTTGCCATAAGGCTTGTAATTGCATCTTGCTAATGTGGCGAGGTTGTTGTTGTTGTTGCCTGTGTCCATTATGGAATCTCCCAGCACATACACCGCCGTCACCGTCGTATTTACCGGAACCTTCAGTAGCTGCCCCACCGTTTGCCCCCACAACAGTACCATCACCACCCCAATCACTTCACAATACATTCTCACCCTGCCATTTACTCCAACCATAGTGCCACCTGCTTTTTTTGCTTTCTGCTTTTAATTCTTGTGGTGTGTGATGTACCCATATATATAATACTGTGGATTGTACGGTTCTTCCTCAAGATTTTTAGATTTAGTATATATTCACTATTAACTATTCAGAAACAACTCGTACATACATAGCCTCCAGCTAAATCTATAATTTTGGTATTCCCTCGCGCCTACCTTTATTTACAATCTATCTCTCTCTTCCTCTCTCACACACGTATTTTTGTTCGAGCTCATTTATTGCGTGTGCATTTAATGGTTCCATCTAACAAGAGGATGCTAAACTGCTAAAGGTGTATAGCATTGAAACCAGAAACCAATGAACGTTGGAAAACTAAAAATCGATTTTTTTATTGAAGATAATCAAGGTATCTCACTCAATAAATAGGAGTAAGAGATAAATCATCTGCTGATACCGTTGGACTCTCTAAATAAAGCACATAGTCGTTACTTATACTGCATTATTATTGAAACTTTTTCTCGTTTATCTCTATTCACTTACTTCCTGTTTATTTGTGCATTGTCTTTAACTTTTCTTTTAAAAACATTATTAGAACCATATAACATTTTCACTAATTAATATCATTGTCTTGCTATAAAAAAAAGAAACCAATGGTCGTGCTTCATTTAATATCCGTATACACTGTGTGACTTCATTTAATCCCGGGAAGTTCTCTCATTAGGAAAGGAGACAACCTTGCCTACAGGGGCAACACTCCTATTCCTAGAGTTCATATTATTCAGTTACCAATAGACAGATTAATGGGCCGTGATATGATTAAGCAAAATAAATTAGAGTGATATTTTTTAATCGTATATTAGCTTGACCGCATGGAAACATGTGAAATAACAAAATGGCTTGCTTTTTTGTTTATTCCAAATCCAAATCACATTGACGTATTAAAGTGGTGTTGCTGAACTAAGGGACGACCATTATGGCATTAAATGCATCTACTCAGTGCATTTTCCCTTCAACTCAGCTCAACTAAATATTTAAACAACGAAAACAACATAGCGATATACATTCCTCTGTCTGGTATGAAAAATTGCTATCACTCATTCTCAATTCACTATGCATGTTTGGTTCAACCTCATTGCATCCTTACAATGGTAATCCCCATTACATTACCATTCTAGAACTGTTTAGTTGGACTTCAAAATGGTAATACAGATTACATATGCAATCCTGATTACATGATTCATGGTAATCTCTAAAGATAAGGTCTGCCTTATAAATCTTTATTGCCACCATGTAATGAGGGGTGAAATTTCTATTTTACCCCTACTTACACATCTCAAAAGACTCCTTTTACCCTTCAAAAATTGGAGAAACCTGGACATAATCTTCGTAAACTCATAAACCGCCTTATTTCCACTAACCCTTGAGATTCCACTCTTGAATTTCCCGCTAATCTCAGCAAAATCGCTTTGGATTCTAGAAATCACATTCTCTTCATCGACTGAATTCGAATCAGAACGTTGATAAGTGGATTGAGGACCTGAGATCTGAGATTTTGAAGGCTTCGATTCAGGAGGAGGAGTAAGAAACAAAGTGATGCCCCAGAATTGATTATGCTAGTGGTGTAATTGTCCCATGTCAGAAATGTGTCACATCAGACAACTTTTTACATAACAGAGTCCACTTCACTTTTCATTTCTAATTCTTTGCCCAACTTTCTCACAACTAAATGAGCCCTTAAAGTCTGATTTAGTCATCAAAACCAATCACATGCATCTATCTACAATTCACTATTGTAATACATTTCACATGTAAAAGATGTAGCAATCTAATTTAAAAAAACTGACAATTCAAAAAACTTTTTTTGTATTAATTACCGATATAGAGCGCAACTACACCATAATTTTCCATATAAAAACATAAAACTATACATAATCCTTCCCATACCCACTATAAGAGTTAGTCTATATATCTCCACAAATGACTAAAATTATACTACTTCATTGGATGCTAACAAAAATTTCATATGAATAATTAATGTAACTAATTAATTTAATCTTTACAAATTAATTATCTAAGTCTTATTCCAAACATCAAGTAGGGGATATATGGAGTGTACAAATTAAGGTTTGAATGTGTTGTTTTGAAGTTACATTAATCGAGCGGCGCGAGGGTCTCCCACGCATTTAGGGGTATTTCTTAACAAAGATGTAGTAAAGAAGCCAGCTGGGGAAATGGACTCGGTCACGTAATTAGTGATGTGATGGGATAAATGTAATCAAATGTTATACTACCTCAGTTCTTAAATATAAGATCTAGTTGACTTTTTTGAAAAATCCTAAAAAAACAAAATAAGTCAATTATAAATTGATTTACCTAATTTTTTTTTCTTAAACTAGTTTATTTAACCTATAAATTAATGACTAACCTAAAAATATATCATAATTTAATAACATATTTTGTAACCTTAACATCTCCAAAAAAGTCAACTATTTAGGACCGGATGGAGTATATTATACTCATGTGTTCCTATTTGGGATTTAGGTAGATATATAATGTTTTATTTGGTCATATTTATAAGTCATGTATGCTACTATCAAATTTTTAAGTTAGAAAGTAGTTACGTAATTACTTCCTTAAATTCACATTATAAGAGCTAATGTGAGAATTCAACTTGGTCTAAATTATAAGAAATTAAACAACGTCTAAAAGTAAAAAATAATAAATGTTTGTTTTCCATTTTCTCATATATATTAAATGTAAGGGACAAAGAGAGTGTGTATGTAGAGGGGGTATTTGTGTCATTTTGTCAAATTTAAAAATGTCAATTAGTGTATGATACTTTTATTGTTCTTTTGAAATTTCGAATACCTTAATTGTCCTTTTAGATATTCAGAAGACTTTATCTGTCATTTTCCTTTTTTTTCGTTTTTTCAAAATATAGTTTATGGTTTTTAATAATACTCCCTTAATACCTATTTACATAGTTTTATTATATTAATTATGTTAAGTAAATTAGTTACAATAACATTATTATTATATATGCACCTCAACATTTCCCCTCATTCTTACCCTCATCTCATATTTGTTTGCCATTAAACTCATTCTTGAAATATGTCCTATATTTAACTAAACTCATTCTTTGAAATATGTCCTATATTTAAAACGAAAAGGAATAATGTAGTAAAAAGTTAAAGGTTGAATCATCTCTATGTAGTTGTGGTAGTGTGGGAGGATTTTACTTGTAATAATAAGGATAGAAGTGGTATTTAAGAATAAAAAGAATAATGTAGTAAAAAGTTAAAGGTTGAATCATCTCTATGTATTGGTCAAAAAAAAAAATCATCTCTATGTAGTTGTGATAGTGTGGGAGGATTTTACTTGTAATAATAAGGATAGAAGTGGTAACTTAAGTTCTTTTAACATCTGGTCCGCTTCCTGTTATGGATTTCGGTAAATTTAAATAGAAGGCCATAATACAGCTGACACATGACTTAATTAATTTCCTCTTGCAGCTGAAAACAGATGGGTGGTTAACACATGTGGTTCTGCCTCATTTGTCAAAAACTGAGGGAGCCACAAGAGATTTTTCTTTTTCTTTTTGGAGAACGAAAAAAAAATACATGTGTGCTACTCGTGTTGATTGATTAGGAGAGTAGTCACTTCTTTTTTTTCTAAAACGTTGATCCGTCCTTGCTCTTTGGGCCTGGCCTGACGATTTTTCGGCCGAAATGCTTGAAAATAAGATAGATTTTTCTATATTGTACATTTGTACTTAAAAATGGGTGAACATCCGGTTATTTGTTACTCCCTCCGGTCCTAAATATAAGACTTAATTGAATTTTTCTGGAAAATCCTTAAAAAATAAGTTAATTATAAATTAATTTACCTAATTTTTTTTCCCTTAAACTAGTTTATTTTATCTATAAACTAATGGATATTTTAAAAATATATCAAATATATCATCATTTAATAACCTATTTCGCAACATTAATCTCTCCAAAAAAAGGTCAATTAGGTCCTATATTTAGGACCGGAGGTAGTATTTGGTTAGGTTTTTATTAAACACCAAAATAACCAAATAACTGAAAAGGGAAAAAATTGAATAATTGAATAACCAAAACCAAATTAACCAAATAAAATATTAATCATATAAAAATAATATGTTGTATTAAATATAAATATATTATACTATAAATTTGGTTTTAAGAGAATTATTTTTAACAACCGAACTTAAATACAAAATTAAAAAAATTTAATCAAACTGAATTAACCAAAATGAAAAAACGAATTGAGTTTGATTCGGTTTTTTTCTTTCTGTTTTAATTTGCTCACCCCAACTTAAAATCAAATAATAAATAGTATTAAAAAACATATACTTATCTTATCATTAATTACACACACAAAATTATTCACAACTACTTAAAAGATGTAGATGCATATTATCATTAATCACCTATATATCCTCACCGTGTACTGTAGACTTCAATTTTTCTAATGATGTCCCTTTTTTCCTTCAAGATACCTACCTCTTGAGGCAATTAGATCGTAGAGAAAGATTAGAGACTCGTGATAAGTTCGCAAGAAAAGAGGTATGAAGAATAATTAAGCATGTGTTCATGTGCTTGATCGATACTTCAGACTTTATATAATGTTAGAAGTTTTCTGCATGGAAATTACCAACAAATAAAAGAAACCGATCTCTTGAACAAATTGAGATGCGTACATAGCATTGTACGTATTACAAAGTGGTCACGCTTGGCGAATTGCCTCGTAGGCCTTACCTTAATATTATGAATTTTTTTTATATACAAATAAAGGGGTTTGAGTTCGATTTTGCATTTTTGCTTGTATGTTGTCTCATGTGGACCAAGCTTGTGGCAAAGTTTCGGCGTGAACCTCGGGCGTGTTTCACATTCATAATCATTCTTTTGTGCATGAATGAATCCAATTAAATGCCCAATAAGTTGCTTTGAAGAAGTAAAGACTGACTTATTTTATTATTGGGCTCTCAGAACTGGGCTTCGTAAAAGAAGAACAGTAGATGTGCGTGGCTTCAAATTGATCCACGAATGATGATCCTCCCAGTTGAGGTCAACTTGGAACAATTGCACCTAATTCCCAAATAAGAGATTTAATTTCAAAGAGATTCCAAGCAGTGTTTACCATTTGTTAATGAATGTCATTGCATTTGTTAATAGTAGTTATTAACAACTCTTTGAGACTTTTTTAAAATTAAGTCTCTTATTTGGGACCTAGATGCATTTGTTCCGACTTATATTATTTCAATAGTCCTTCGAAGATCAAGTCAAAGGACCAAAATACATCATTTTACATTGTTTATATTAATCTTTTTTTCTAAAACTAATTTATTTTATTTATAAACTAACTCAATCTAATTACTAATATTATATGTTACAATTTAGTTATCTAATTTGATTTTTTAACATAAAAGTTAATTTGATCTTATAATTAGTATTGAATGGAGTTATGTCGAATGACTCATCTACCCTCCACTGTTCATGTTAAATTAGCCTCAATGAGAGGTATCCACATGCACTCTTCTTCTTAGTCTTGGATATCTACTCTACTCGTCGGCATCACAATAGCATAACAACTATTGTGGCTTCTTTTGTTGGAGACTTGGGGTGCATTAAACGAGTATTTTTTTATAAGAAATGCATTAAAAGAGTATTACAGAATACAAACGATTAATTCCTGTTTGATTAGACCTATATTACGTAAAGAGGGTTATATTTTTTAACATTGATTCCATTAATAAATACATATTTTAATTTACATTTTTGGTACAGATGAATATATATGTACTTCAACAGGGTCACCCAGTTCATGTACTTTAGCATATGAGATTAAAAAAAGGATTTTTCATGCTTCCATTCGTTATTGTCGTCCATAAAGCGATTCTTTATTTTTATGTAATTAATTTAATAAAATATAAGTAGTTATTTAATTCTCATATTCTTAAACATCATACTAGACATACCAAATATATCTCTCAACTGTGACAAACTGACAAGGTAATTAATTTGAGGTCTCACTCAACACACCTAAATAGAAAAAGTCCCATGAAATTGCGAAATCAAAATAGGATCTCAAGGAACCTTACGTTAATTATCTTCCAAGTTAAAAAGACATTTTGCCCTTCTTTTATTATTCATAAAAGAATAAGTGTTTGTACAGTAGTGTATAACAACGTTTTGACAACGTGTAACAAGCCATTGTGCGCCAGTCACAAGGGTTTACTTATAACAAGTATTTAGACTATAAATAACATACAACATTCTAACTACATGTAACAAGTTATTGGACATCAATCACAACATCTGGCTAAAATAACATGGAGGGTAAAAATGTCTACATTATTTGGAAGATAATTAAAGTAAGGTAGTTTAAGATCTTTGTTATTCCGTGAGATTTTTTCTATATTATGTGTGTTAGGTGAGACCTCAAATTAATTAACCATCTTACATTTTGCACCGATACAATCAATGTCGAACAGCCTTTCAACTTGGTTAAACATCTAAAAGTTGTCGTAGTTTTTTAGTGATTCCTATGCATTAATATTTCAATAATTAATTGATCACAAACTAAAGGATACATCAATGAAATTGAATGAGTGGATCAACAATATGATAAAAGACAAATTTACATGAATCAAACAATTTTATTGCTGCTTACTGACTTTCAATATCGTCAATTACATATCATGTATATATATTTTTATCCTGAATCGATCAGCACATCTGGCTATACTAGTTCGTGAAAACACAAAGACTTGTATGCCTATTAATATGCACGTATACTAAAAAATAAACAACGAACGTCGTATACATACAAAAAGCATAAAATTAAAGCGGTTAAAAAGGAACACTAAAAACTCTAAAACATAATTTAATCATTTATGCCCGTATGAAGTTTATTTTCTTTAAATTTGAAAGATGCAAATTTACATTTTTGGTACAGATGAATATATATGTACTTCAACAGGGTCACCCAGTTCATGTACTTTAGCATATGAGATTAAAAAAAGGATTTTTCATGCTTCCATTCGTTATTGTCGTCCATAAAGCGATTCTTTATTTTTATGTAATTAATTTAATAAAATATAAGTAGTTATTTAATTCTCATATTCTTAAACATCATACTAGACATACCAAACATATCTCTCAACAGTGACAAACTGACAAGGTAATTAATTTGAGGTCTCACTCAACACACCTAAATAGAAAAAGTCCCATGAAATTGCGAAATCAAAATAGGATCCCAAGGGACCTTACGTTAATTATCTTCCAAGTTAAAAAGACATTTTGCCCTTCTTTTATTATTCATAAAAGAATAAGTGTTTGTACAGTAGTGTAAAACAACGTTTTGACAACGTGTAACAAGCCATTGTGCGCCAGTCACAAGGGTTTACTTATAACAAGTATTTAGACTATAAATAACATACAACATTCTAACTACATGTAACAAGTTATTGGACATCAATCACAACATCTGGCTAAAATAACATGGAGGGTAAAAATGTCTACATTATTTGGAAGATAATTAAAGTAAGGTAGTTTAAGATCTTTGTTATTCCGTGAGATCTTTTCTATATTATGTGTGTTAGGTGAGACCTCAAATTAATTAACCATCTTACATTTTGCACCGATACAATGTCGAACAGCCTTTCAACTTGGTTAAACATCTAAAAGTTGTCGTAGTTTTTTAGTGATTCCTATGCATTAATATTTCAATAATTAATAGATCACAAACTAAAGGATACATCAATGAAATTGAATGAGTGGATCAACAATATGATAAAAGACAAATTTACATGAATCAAACAATTTTATTGCTGCTTACTGACTTTCAATATCGTCAATTACATATCATGTATATATATTTTTATCCTGAATCGATCAGCACATCTGGCTATACTAGTTCGTGAAAACACAAAGACTTGTATGCCTATTAATATGCACGTATACTAAAAAATAAACAACGAACGTCGTATACATACAAAAAGCATAAAATTAAAGCGGTTAAAAAGGAACACTAAAAACTCTAAAACATAATTTAATCATTTATGCCCGTATGAAGTTTATTTTCTTTAAATTTGAAAGATGCAAATTTAACCCTTTTTAATAACGTCCTTTATTTCATTTCACAGAAATGTGATTAAGCAAAATTAAACTGTGATTTCATAGTTAATGCTGGCAAAATTTACTCAAAATTTATTTCTTTTGTCTAATCACTCATTTTTTTATCTAGAATTCAATCATTTTATAAGCATTTAACTATTATAGAATCACCTTTCAAATTTGGTGAGCCAACATTTTCTATTAAGTCAAACAAAAATATTGACAAAAGGAAAATATTGAACATGCATTTCCAAACTTAAAAGACTAAACTTACACTTAAACAAATATAAAAGATCAAATGTATATTTTAGCCATAAAATTATTATATTGTTTTAATCATAGAATAATTCAATGAATACTGCGAGAGTAGTCATCAACATATTTTTGAAGAATGGGAGGGATGAGCTTTCTGTAGGTACCTTCGGTAGGATGGTAAGTGTCCCAAAATACATAATTTTGTATATCAGGACAGGTTGGAGTATATCGGTTGCACAAAAACGCTGCTTCTATTATGCCAGTACCGCAACAACCTCGGTCCGAAACCTTAAATCCTACTCAATAATATTGGATATTAGACGGTTATTTATAAAAAGTATAAAAAATTTGGTTATATAAAGAATTAAAGTATAAAATAAATATATATAATACCATATTTTTGGTAGTTGACAATGACATCAAGGAGAGGATTGTAAATGTCGACATAACGGATAGTACTATTAGGGAGAGCACTTTCTAGCTGTTGTAAGCGTATTTGGAGTTTGGAGTTGAATAACCTAGCAGCCACGTTTTCATTTTCTGCACACTTTCTCTGAATTCCTCCACCTAGTGTTCTCTGAGACGGCACACACCCAATCGGAGGTGCCCCGAACACTCCTATTCTTCTTGACCCCACCTCATATAATCCCTTCACATCATAACACAATCATTGAATAAGATCCCATTCATATACTTCATTGCGCACACATAAAAATAGTATGATAAATTAATGGAATTGGGGCGACACAGGCATGTGGCTCTGTTTGTTTCTCAATTTAAGAGGCAGTTAACAAATTTAGGTATCTAACTAGTATGAGAGTATATGACAAATATGTAAACTAGTTAATTGTAGCAGATGTGAATATGATATATCTAAAATATGCGTATGTGTCAGATGCCTTGCCATTATTGGAATTTGATTGCTACTATTTTTAAGAGTATGATCACAATGAAGATATATAAGAGGGAAAACTATTACATGAAAGACAAATTAAAGTGGATTAGTATCGAACATGAGCAATGAAAAAATTAACCGATGATGAAGTATAATTATAAAGAGGGAGGTTGAACACACACACACACAGCAATAATTATCCAATTGTTGTTAATATTAAATATATTTATTATAAAACATATGTTTTAACTAATTTGAATAAAACTAGAAAATTGCTTTTTAGTATTAGTTTCCCATTATACTCTTTTAATTGTAGCATTGAAGCTATCATTAAATTAAACTCTGTTAACACGTACTACATCCCTCCGTTCATAAGGTAATGTCAAGTTTTTTTTGAATGATTTTAATTTGTTCTAAAATGTAAGGTGATATTTGAGTCTGTCAACAAAATAAATGTGTTCTTTTCAATATTACCCTGCTAAATGCACTAATACTAGTAAACTTTTATTTTTAGAGAGAGTAGAAAGAGATGGCAAACTAATTAAAAATATCATTTTCCCCATATATTCTCTTTCTTCCTTTTAAAATAAGGAATTTTTTTAAAAGAAATTTTTGTCTCCAATATAATCATTACTTTTTAACTAACTTTAATAACCTTATGGGATCCCATTATTCATTTAATTTCACCTTACATTGGGACAGATGAAGTATAATTCAGTAGAATAGTTTAAAAATTATAAATAATAACAAGGTGCAGCTGTTGTTCCAATTACATCCACCCCCCAATTGAAGTTTCGTTTAACACGTTTAATTAATTAATTTGGACAGCTTAAAAAATGATAAAAGTTGATGAATAAAGTGGATCGAGATGTTGTGATATAAGTATATCCATATCCCCCAACTATGTTAGAGTTGGCAATATACCTTGACGATGTCGGAGGCACCGTTGACCATTAAGTCAGTATAAGAAGGAACATCGTAATGGAGTTGCCTCACTCGAGCTCCATAATATGTGTTCGCTATGTCGTCGCTTCCAGCCACCACCACAACCACACTATTCTCCATTATAAACTTTGTTTCTTGCTCTCCCACTATCCCTCTTATCCTCTCTCTATAATCCTTGAACGACTTCACTTGATCCTCCATTGGTATGGCACTCTGAAATTCATAAAGTATATTATCATATTATGATATTTTGACAGACTTTTATGTTGGTTATATTGGATCTTGATATAATACAATCCTTACCTTTATTTACTCCGGTTTGAGATTAATTAAATGAGAGATTAGAAATGGACATATGTACATACTGCTAATTGGGAAGTTTGAGGATCATATCCAGCTGCGGCAGAGGCAAAATTGACTCCAGTGATGAGATCTTGAGTCTTTAGATTTTTATCCATATATGGTGGCAACAGCTCCTTAATCCCCAGTTCCTCCACTGACACGTGTTTGATTAATTAGATCAATTATGGCAGTAAATTAAAAACACCGACTTTAATTTTTTTAACCGAAATTAAAAGCATCGACTCATTTTTGAACTGAATTAAAAAAACACCAACTTGATGATAATAATAAGAAAATCGAAGAAATATATATATCGTGACTTTGACTATTCTTCTTAATTATTATCTCACTTCACGTCCTTGTCATGACCATGATCAAGTGGTATGTTCCGTGTTGAAAATGAAATATTTGAGCACTGTATTAACACGAGCTATAGAAAAAATGAAAATAATCACTTAATAATTAATTAATTGATAGTCAAGAAATAAAACTTGCAAGATGAGAAACATAAAGATATATACCTATAAGATCGGAAGGAACTTTGCCGTTACAGCACCGGCCAGTGGCAACGCCGCCTTTGAAGTCTTTACCATAAGGAAGGTAATTGCACTTAGCCAATGAGACCAAATCGTTATTATTGCCTGTGTCCATGACGGAATCTCCTAACACAAACACCGCCGGAATCTTCAAATTTGGTGGCAATCTCACCAAACCATTCACTTCCTGGCAACATCCTCCTACTAATAATAATAACATCACCACCACCATCATCTTACGCCACAGCGGTGCCGCCGTACAAGCCTCCATTGTTTGCTGCTTTCAAACCAGACGTAATGTTTAAAAGCATGAAACACAGTAAATTGGAATCTCTTGTTGTGTATTGTCCACAATTAAAGATGGTGAGATATATACACTTATAGACATACACTCTGTCGTCCTCGTATACAGAATGGTGTCATTTTAGTCATTTAATGCACTCTTAATTAGACATAATGTTATTTTAATATCATTCCTTCCATTTCATTCAGCTCACGCTTGCATAAAATGAATGGATAGTATAAGAATGGAACTACTCTCCCTAATTATGCACGGTGCATCTAAAACAGCAGTTCTTTTCTTGTTTATTAAATCAAAATTTAATTTGACGATCTATTATATATATATATATATATATATATATATATATATATATATATATATTCAAACTATACATGAAACCCACTCATTATTGGAGCCTTAGTTCAGAGGACGATGAAAAGGGCACGGTATTGAACATTTCAGGTCTTTTAAGTTTGAGATTCACGTGAAAATTTATATAAAACATGTTAGAAAAATGATTCTCTAAATTAAATAGCATGATTTATTCATTTGCAAACAATCTAACTAATAACTTAACATAAACAGAAAGTTTGGACGACCTTAAAAATAATTAGAACAATTTGCATCTGAGTTTCTCTCAGAAGAATATTTGCATGTGTATTAATATTTTTCGGATCAAGTATAAGTAATAAATATAAAAATTTCAAATATCCTTTTCACTTCGTATCACTATTAAAATTATAAATTATCCTTTAGAACTTCTCTTCCTTCATCACAAATTAAAAAAAAAAAACAAAGTCACAAGTCCATTTATTGATATGGGTTCTTTAGTTTCAAAGTGGTACACTTTCACAAAGTAAAAGGTCCCCCTCGGTTCAACACAAGACCCACGAGCCCGAATCAAGCCATCAAGTAAAATAAGGCAGAACAATTTTACAATAATAATATATTGGGACCTCCTTCGGAGAAAAATTCAAAATTTTATACACAGGATCATAGGAAAATTAATCATAACACATACTATATCGGAAAAAAATTGATTAAATAAATATCATAATCGTACATAAAAAATTGTCATACCTATTGTGTTTATATTATTTTAATTTATTCATCACAAAATATTTAAAGACATTTTTATATTACGTGTTTTACTCACATTATTAATCCTTTGTTGTAGCTACGAATCATACGATGATGTCCTTGGTTCTTAGTCATATCTTTTTGGAGAAGATATTTTTTCTCCAAACAAAATCTGTGGGGTGCAGGGTAAAAAACTAAAAAATGCTACTTTCAGTTTGATTGATAGATGACGGCAGTGAGCGGGTGAAAATGAAATCAGAGAAATAATTAAAGGGAGGCTAAAGTAGGTGAAACCCAACAATCGTATTAAACATAAGGCTCTTTAATGTAACTACTAACCACTTCCCATCATCTCAGCTTGCAGCTTCAATTATTATCATCAAACTGTCTCACATTATATTCTTCTGTTGTAATCTATACTTCTAGTTATTTCTCACCAAAAGCTCTAATAACTCCTCAAGCCTAAACCTACTCCTTCCCATCTCAACTAAGATCTCACTACACGAAAAAGTTTCATAGTCACTCAGAATATATCGCGTCAAGAATTAATGCGACTTAAATAAAATGTAGTAGCACAAGATATATCATTCCTATGAGAGGCGAGATATAAAAAAATGTATGTCACACAAGAAATGCCGCGCCAACAAAAAGCGCGACAACAATCACTATTTTAATTTTTTAATATTATAATTCAACATGTATATCACGTCAAGAATTAATGCAACCTAAATAAAATGTAGTAGCACAAGATATATCATTCCCATGAGAGGCGAGACATAAAAAAATGTATGTCACACAAGAAATGTCGTGCGAACAAAAAGCGCGACAACAATCACTATTTTAATTTTTTAATATTATAATTCAACATTTCCTACAAAGCTTTTTAACTTTTTTTATCAAAAACATATGTCATGCTCCCGTGGCACAACATCTGTTTTTAAATATTAAAAATTGATGTCACACCGCACGGATACTGCATTTGTTGAAGGGAACTACGATAAACAAATGGGAGACCCATAAATCGTAGTAGGAGCAATTCTTAACATGACCCCGGAAATTAAGATAGATTCAGAACAAAGCGCTTCTTAGATTAGCTTATCTCGAATAATTTTTTGCTGTACAAAATAAATGTAAGTAGTTCCTTTAAGCCCAAAAATACTTCAAAGTTCTCCCAAAAGTCTAAAAACCGATCAAAGGTTGACATAACTAAGCCCTTCCAATATTATGGATCTTAAGTGGGACTTGAGATTAATTTTCCTTTGTTTTTACTATAAGATGGAAGTGATAACTTGTTTTTTGGTCAGAGATGGAAGTGGAAACTTAAGTCTTATAACACCTGGTCCGCTATCCTTTCATGGTTTTTTGTAAATTAAATAGAAGGCATACGTACAGCTGACACGTGAGTCCATTAATTTCCTTCTTCAGCTGAAAACAGATGGGGTAGTCAACACATGTGGTTCTTTGGTAAAAAAAAAACACATGTGGTTCTGCCTCATTTGTCAAAAACTGAGGGAGCCACAAGAGATTTTTCTTTTTCTTTTTTGGAGTATGGAAAAAACTGAGCAGTACATAAATGTATGCTACTGCTACTCGTGTTGATTGATTAGGAGAGTAGTACCTCTTTTATTTTGAAACGTGGATCTGTCCTTGATCTTTGGGCCTGACGATTTTCCGGCCGAAAGGCTTGATGATAAGATAGATTTTTCTATAGCTTATTCATATTGGTTTTTTGATAATAACCGAATATAACTGAAAAGGGAAAGTTTCAAATATCAGACCATAAACCATAAACTGAATAATTAAATAACTGAAACCGAATTCACCGAAATAATTGAATTTAAATTTAGTACTATTGGTCAAATATATATTTATACTATTTTAAATATGGCTTAAGTATACTATTGATCCTTTATGTTTGTATTAAGTTTCAATTTAGTCCCTTATGTTTGGAAATTACACTTTTAGTCATTTTTTGTAAACACCGTTAGTTTCATTTAAATTTAAAGGATTATTTCATAATTAGATTGGGGACAAAAATGATAATTTTGAAAATATAAGATTAATTACACTAAAATATTTAATCTAAGCATTTTTTTTCAATATTTAATAACCATTTAAAATTGTTAGTTAATGTTTTCCGTTAAGCGAAACTAACGAGGTTACCAAAAAAGGACTTAAAGTGTACTTCTAAAAGATAAATGACTAAAATGAAACTTGATGCATACATAAAGGACCAAAAATATACTTTAGCTTTTAAATAAAATAATAAATACATTTTGAGTTCATTATCATCTACAACACATATTATCATCACGAAAAGTATATAAAAATGTAATATATATACTTTTGAAAGTATATATATTACATTTTGGTATATATATATATATATATCCAATATTAATATATAAAATTAACATGTTATATTAGATATAAATATATCATGTAAATTCTATTTTAGCCGAATTATTTTTTAATAACTAAATTGAAAACAAAAATTTTAAAAATTAACCAAACCGAATTAACCAAATTGAAAAACCGAATTAAGTTCAGTTGGGTTTTCGGTTTGTGTTCCAATTTACTCACCCCAACTTAACATCAAAATAATAAATAGTGTTAAAAAACATATACTTATCATTAATTACACGCACAAAATTATTCACAACTACTCAAAAGATGGAGAATTGGAGATACATATTATCATTAGTCACTTATATATCCTCGTTGTAGACTTCAATTTTTCTAATGGCGCCCCTTTGTTCTTCAAGATACCTACCTCTTGAGGCTATTATTAGATTGTAAAGAAAGATTAAAGACTTACGATAAGTTGGCAAGAAATAAAGATATGAAGTATAATTAGTGTGTTCATGCGTTGATCGATACTTCAGAGTTTATAATGTCTGAAGTTTTTTGCATGGAAATTATCAACCAATAAAAGAAAGGGTAATGGACCTAATCTACCCTCCGAGTAACCACCTAGGAGCACTGGGCACCCTAAACTAACAACAGGTCCATATTTACCGTCAAAGTAACCAAAGTGTTTAAAAAATACCCCGAGTGGACGGTCAATCATATTTGACCTTTAATCTGCCCATGTGGCCGCCACGTGGGTTAAATTTTTGTCACGTAGGATAAAGGTTATGGACCTAATTTACCCTCCAAGTAATCACTCAGGAGCATTGGGCACTCTGAACTAACAATAGATTCATATTTACACTCAAAGTAATCAAAGTGTTTAAAAATACTCACAGTGGATGGTCAATCACGTTTGACCATTAATCTGTCCATTTGGCCGCCACATGGGTTGAATTTTTTCCACGTAAGATATGTAATGTGGAGCCCACATATAATAAATAAACAATTCCCCCTCCTCTCTCTTCATCACTTCCAAACAGCCCCCACCCCTCCCCCCAACACTGCCACCGCCCCACTCCAGAGGGAATTGTTTTTTTATATGTGGGTCCACATGACATATCCTACGTAGCAAAAATTTAACTCACGTGGCGGCCACATGGGCAAATTAACGGTCAAACATGATTGACCGTCCACTCAGAGTATTTTTTAAACACTTTGGTTACTTTGATTATAAATATGGGTCTGTTGTTAGTTCAGGGTGCCCAGTGCTCCTAGGTGGTTACTTGGAGGGTAGTCCATTACCCTAAAAGAAACCAATCTCTTGAACAATTTTTTTTTTGCCAGCTCTTGAACAAATTGAGATGCCTACATATCATTGTACATATGTACAAAGTGGATCACGCTTGAATTGCCTCGTAGGCCGTAGCTTATTATCATGAAAATTTCCTATATACAAATAAAGGGGTTTGAGTTTGATTTTGCTTGTATCTTCATGTCACTAATATTTTGTCTCATGTAGACCAGGCTTGTGGCAAGTTTCGTCGTCAACCTTGGGCATGTTTCACATTCATGATCATTCTGTGTGTATGAATGAATCCAATTAAATGTCCAATAACTTGCATTGCAAAAGTAAACACTGAGTTATTTTACTATTGGGCTCTTAGAACTGGGCTTCATAAATAAAGAACAGTACATGTGTGTGGCTTCAAATTGATCCATGGATGGCGATGATCTCCCACTTGAGGTCAAATTGGACTTTTACTTCATTAGTCCCTTCGAAGATCAACTTAACTTTTTTGAAAGAAATCAAGGAACAAAATAAATCATTTTAAATTATTTATATTAATCATTTTCCCTTAAAATTAATTTATTTTACTCAGGTACCAACCCACAATCTAATTACTAGTATCATATGTTACATTTTAATTACCTAATTTATTTCTTTAACATAAAAATCAATTTAATCTTATAATTAAGATTTGATGGAGTTATGTCGATAATGACTCATCTACCCTCCACTGTTCATGTTAACTTAGCCTCAATGAGAGGCCTGTATCCACATGCACTGTCTTTTAAGTCTTGGATATCTGCTCTACTCATTGGTATCACAGTAGCATCAAAACTTGTTGCTTCATTTGTTTGTTGGAATGCATTAGAAGAGTTTTGTTTTATCAGAAATGCAATGAAAGAGTATTGCAGAATACAAACGATTAATTCCTGTTTGATTGGACCTATATTACGTAAAGAGGGTTATATTTTGTAACATTGATTCCATTATTAAATACATATCATAATTTACATAATTTACATTTTTGGGACAGATGAATATGTACTTCAGCGTATAAAAAAACAGGATTATTCACGCTTCCATTCGTTACTGTTGTCCATAAAAACGATTCTTTTATTTTTTATGTAATTAATTTAATAATATATGTATATATATAATTATTTAATTCCCAACAGTGAAAATCATACATGAGTATTAATTTGAAGTCTCACCTAACACACCTAATATGGAAAAGATCCCATGAAATTGTGAAATTAAAGTAGAATCTCCAGGGACCTTACTTTAATAATTATCTTCCAAGTAAAGAAGACTTTTTTACATTCTTTCATTTTTTATAAGATAACAAGTGTTTGAGCGGTGAATAGTGTTTTGACCATGTGTAACAAGTTATTGTAAGTTAGTCACATGTGTTCACATTTTAACTAATAACAAGTGTTTGGGCCGTGAATAACAACGTTCTGACCACGCGTAACAAATTATTGGATACATACCAATCACAATATCTGGGCTGACAATAATAAGGAGGGCAAAAGTGCCTTTTTTGACTTGAAAGATAATCTAAGTAAAGTTCTTTATCAGCATACTTTAATTTTGTTATTTCGTGGAACTTTTTTTTATATTATTTTGCTTTTTATTGAACTTTTTTTATATTATGTTGTTAAGTGATGCCTCAAATTAATAACTTATCGTACATTTTGCAGCAACACAATGCCAGCCTTACAACGCGGTTAAAAGTCTAAGAGTTGTCGAAGTTCTTTTAATTATCACACAGATATAGATGGAGTTGAATGACTTGCCATCCACTATATGATAAAAGACAGAAGCCATCCACCACTATATGATAAAAGACAGATTTACTTGAAAAATACAATTTTATTGGCTCTTCGATTACTGACTGTCAATCATCAATTACATATGATGTGTATATATATTATCCTGAATCGATCAGCATCTGGCTAGTTCGTGAAAACACAGACTTATATGCCTATGAATGCACGTATACTAAAAAATAAACACCGTAACGTCCAATACATACAAACAGCATAAAGTTAAAGTGGTTAAAAAGTAACAATAAAAACTAAAATATAATACAATCATTTATATTTGTATGAAGTTTTATTTTCTTTAAATTTGAAGCTAAGGATGCACATTTAATTCTTTTTACCAACGTCTTTATTTCATTTAACAGAAATGTGATTAAGCAAAATTATTAAACTGTGATTTCACAGTCATAAAATTTAATTCTTCTGTATAATCAATCATTTTTTATGTAGAATTTCATCATTTTTATCGGCATTTAGCTATAGAATCACCTTTCAACTTTGGTGAGTCAACATTTTCTATGAAATGAAACTAACATATTGATAAAAGGAAAGTATATATTAAACATGCATTTTTCAAATTTAAAAGACTAAACTTAAACTTTAACAAATATAAAAGATCAAATGTATTTTTGAGCCATAGAATTATTATATTGTTTTGAAGATAGAATAATTCAATGAATACTGCGAGCATAGTCATCCACATATTTTTGAAGAATGGGAAGGATGAGCTTTCTATAGGTACCTTCGGTAGGATGGAAAGTGTCCCAAAATACATAATTTTGACTATCAGAACAGGTTGGAGTATATCGGTTGCACAAATATACTTCTTCTATTAGGCCAGTACCACAACAGCCTCGGTCCGGAACCTTAAATCCTACTCAATAATATTGGATATCAGACGGTTATTATTCATAAAAAATATAAAAAAATTGGTTATATATAACGAAAAGTATAAAATAAATATAATACCATATTTTTTGTAGTTGACAATGACATCAAGGAGAGTATTGTAAATGTCGATATAACTGATAGTACTATTAGGGAGGGCACTTTGTTGTTGTTGTAAGCGTAGTTGGAGTTTGGAGTTGAATAACCTAGCAGCCACGTTTTCATTTTCTGCACACTTTCTCTGAATTCCTCCACCTAGTGTTCTCAGAAACGGCAAACACCCAATCGGAGGTGCCCCGAACAGTCCTATTCTTCTTGACCCCACCTCATATAATCCCTTCACATCATAGCATAATCATTGAACAAGATCAAATTCATATACTTCATTGCGCACACATAAAATAGTATGATGATTGAGAAGACACAGGCATGTGGCTCTGTTTGTTTCTCAATTTAAGAGGCAGTCAACAAATTTAGGTGCGCTAACTAGTATCTATGACAAATATATAATTTAGTTAATTGTAGCAGATGTGAATATGATATATCTAAAATATGCTTGTGTCAGATGCCTTGTGATTATTGGAATTTGATTGCTACTATTTTTATGAGTATGATCACAATGAAGATATATAAGAGGGGAAACTATTACATGAAAGACATTAAAGTGGATTGGTATCAAACATGAGCAATAAAAAAACGAACCTATGGGCTAGTTCTAGTTCCTATACTTAGGATCTAATGAAGTACTTCCTCTAGTTCGTGATATAAAAACTCAGCCATCAAAACACTCTTATTAAGAAAATTAAAAATTAGTTGGGTGTCTCGAGTTAATGTACGTTTTTTCCAATATTGCCCATATTTATTATTTATTATGATATACTTTTAAAATAGAGAAATACATAAACATTAATAAATATGAAAGAGAGTTAGAGGTAAAGTAGCACATATATGAAGTATAATAGTTTATAAATTATAAATAAGAAGGTGCAGGTGTTGTTACAGGTATATCCATCCCCCCAATTCAAGTTTCTTTTAACGCGCTTAATTAATTAACTTGGACAGTTTGAAAAATGATAAATAGGATGAATGAAGTGGCTGGAGATGTTGTAATATACATATCCCCCAACTATGTTAGAGTTGGCAATATACCTTGACGATGTCGGAGGCACGGTCGACCATGAAGTCAGTATAAGCAGAAACATTATTGTACTGGAGTTGCCTCACTCGAGCTCCATAATATGTGCTAGCTATGTCATTGGTTCCAGCCACCACCACAACCGCACTATTCTCCATTATGAACTTTGTTTCTTGCTCTCCCACTATCCCTCTAATTCTCTCTCTATAATCCTCGAACCACTTCACTTGATCCTCCATTGGTGTCGCATTCTGAAATTAATATATATAATATATTATCACATCACAAATCCAACAACAACAAATTAAAATGTCATCCAAGTTGGTTACATGAATTCGTTAGTCCATATAATGTGATATTTGACAGGCTTTTATGTTGAATATAACACAATCCTTCCTTTTTTACTTTGGTTTGTGATCGGCTATAAACATCCGGATCAAATAAATGAGAGATAAGAAATACACAGGCATATATACATACTGCTAATTGGGAAGTTTGAGGGTCATATCCAGCTGCGGCGGAGGCAAAATTGACTCCAGTGATGAGATCTTGAGTCTTCAGATTTTTATCCTTATATGGCGGCAACAGCTCCTTAATCCCCAGTTCCTCCACTGATACGTGTATGATTAATTAGATCAATTATGGCAGTAAATTAAAAACACCGAATTTAATTTTTTAACGGAAATTAAAAACACCGATTCTTTTTTGAAATGAAGTTTAAAACACCAACTTGATGATAATAATTAATTAATAATAAGAAAATCAAAGAAATATATCGTGACTTTGACTATTCTTCTTAATTATTACTATCTCACTTCATGTCCCTGTGATAACACATGATCAAGGGTGTGTGAATACTCATTTGAAATTGAAATATATAATTGAGCACTGTATTAACACGAGCTATAGGTAAAATAAAAATAATCACTTAATTAATTATTAGTCAAGAAATAATTAAACTTGCAAGATGATAAACATAAAGATATATAGTTTTTTATATTTTTTTTTGGACCTTACTTACGTCATGTTCTTTTCTCCAGGTTCTCAAGTTCTTTTAATATTATTCTTTTCTCCAGGTTCTCAAGTTCTTTTAATATGAGAGTGACATGTGTCCTTTTATAACAATCATTCATTCAATCTAATGGCCTATATTAAAAGAACTTGAGAACCTGGAGAAAGGAACATGATGTAAGTTTTTCCCTTTTTTTTATAAAAAAAAAATATATAGTTATATACCAATAATATCGGAAGGAACTTTGCCGTTACAACACCGGCCAGTGGCGATGCCGCCTTTGAAGTCTTTACCATAAGGAAGGTAATTGCACTTAGCCCATGAGACCAAATTGTTGTTATTGCCTGTGTCCATGACGGAATCTCCTAACACAAACACTGCCGGAATCTTCAAATTTGGTGGCAATCTCACCAAACCATTCACTTCCCGGCAACATACTCCTACTAATATTAATAGCACCACCACCACCATCATCTTACGACACGAAGGTGCCTCCGTACAAGTCTCCATTGTTTGCTGCATGCATGTAAGACAGTAAATTGGAATCTCTTGTTGTGTATTGCCCACAATTAAAGATGGTGAGATATATGTATATATAGACATACTCACATACACTCGGTCGTACTTGTATATATACTGGTGTCATTTTAGTTATTTAATGCACTCTTAACTAGACATAATTTGATTTTATATCATTCCTTCCATTTCATTCAGCTCACACTTACATAAAATGAATGGACAGTATAAGAATGGAATTATTCTCCCAATTTACGTATCTAAGACAGCAGTTTTGTGCTTGTTTATTGAATCAAATTTAAAGTTTACGATTTATTTTTTTTTTGAAATAATTATTATATTCAAACTATACGTGAAACATAGCACTAATCGGAGCTTTAGTTCTAAGGATGATGAAAAGGGTACGGTATTGGACATTTCCGGTCTTTTTTTGTTGGATAAAGACATTTCCGGTCTTTTATGTTTGCGATTTCACGTAAAAATTTATATAAAAAACATGTTAGAAAGATGATTCTCTAAATTAAAAGCAATGCATGATTTATTCATCCTATAGCTAACTAAACATAAACAAGAAGTTTGGACGACCTTAAAATTAATTAGAACAATTTGCATTAGTTTCTCTTAGAAGAATATTGGGCAATAGACCTATTTTGCCCTTCAAGTAACCACTCTGTACCATTAGGCACCCTAACCTAATACCAGGTACAATTTTACCCTTCAAGTAACCAGAGCGGTCCAATTTTACCTTCTCGCGAATGTAATGTTGACACGTGGACGACACATGTGAACATTACATTCGCCAGAGGGTAAAATTGGACCACTTTGGTTACTTCAAGGGTAAAATGGTACCCGATATTAGTTTAGAGTGCTCAGTGGTCCATGGTAGTTACTTGAAAGGTAAAATAGGGTCATTGCCCAAGAATATTTGCATGTGTATTATTATTTTTCGCATCGAGTATATGTTGAAATTTAAAAAGAGACCGCAGAAAAAGAGGGTAGAAGCCAGAATAATAATGACTCAATTTTACTAATAATAATTAGCCTATTTATAGACTTGTGCACATAAATTAAATTAAATTAAATTTAATTATACTTCCTCTAATCTGAAAAAAAAAAGTAAAACATGTAAAAGTTTGTTGAAAAGTAAGAGGTCCCCCTCAGTTCACTTAGTTTCAAAGTACACTTCAAAAAGTAAGAGGTCCCCCTCAGTTCAACACAAGACTTCTCTTCCTCAGTTCAATATATCCTTTAGAACTATGGGTTCTTTAGTTTCATAGTACACTTCAAAAAGTAAGAGGTCCCCATCAGTGTAACACAAGATCAAGCCATCAAGTAAAATAAGGCAGAACAATTTTACAATAATATATTGGGAACGTCTTGGGCGAAAAATTCAAAATTTTATACATAGGATCATAGAAATATTAATCAAAACACATACTATATTGTAAGAAAATTGATTAAACAAATATCACGAATGTACATAAAATTTGTCATATCTAATGTAGCTACGTTACGTTGTAGTTGGTTCTTAGTCAAATTTTTTTGGAGAAGATATTTTTCTCCAAACAAAATCCTGATTTTACTGTATGGTGCAGGGGAAAATGCTACTTTCAGTGTGCTTACACAAACTGATTTTTAAAGTATGACAAATAATACGGATGGGATCCCTCATAATGGTTGTTAATTCTATTCAAAGTTTTTCTTCATATTCCTTTTGTTATATTTTTTTTATCGAGGATTAAGATATCTCACTCAACAAGTGAGAGACTAATACTCCGCTGATTTGTAGGTACCTCAAAGGGTGTGACAGCTGACATGAGAGATTTAAAGCTTCTTCTTTTGTTATATTTTATAGTCACAAGTTTATCGATCTGGGGTTCTTCAGAGTAGGGGTATGCTTTTGTATAAAAAGTGTTTACAAAAACAATTATAAATTGTCCACCGACAATATAATAAGTTTACATTAACATTTAACAATGTGATTTAAATACCATATGGGATTAGTTTCATCTTACTAAGTTCCCCCTGTCAATAAAAACAAAGGTTGATTGATAGATGACGGCAGTGAGTGAGTGAAATCAAAGAAATAATTAAAACGAGGCTTAGGTGAAACCCAACAATCGTATTAAACATAAGTCTTTTTGATGTAACTACTATATATGTAAGTACTAACCACTAACCTCTTCCTATCATCTCAGCTTGCAGCTTCAATCTTATCATCAAACTGTCTACTTCTAGTTATTTCTCACCAGAAGCTCTAATGACTCTTCGAGCCTAAACCTACTCCTTCCCATCTCAACTAAAATCTCACTAGAAGAAAAAAGTCATATGGTCGAGCAAAATATGCATGCAATTTAAAAGTAATATAAATGGGACTTCAGAACAGCGAAAGATTAGTCTCACTTGACACGCAGGTGAGATATCCTTGGGTAATAAAAAAATGACGTTTTTATGTCTCCATTTAAATTGTACTTTTCAGTAGTAATTTCATGTCATGCTCCTCAGTAACAATCATATTGGATGCAACACATTTGTTATCATGATCCATGCATTGCACAAGGGCATTTTGCTAGTTATTGATAATGTACGGTGACTACTAATATCTTGAAATAGTCGTAGGGCTCACTATTGGTCAGGCGAAGCTAGCCCTTTCCTTATCATGTCATTAAGTAGATGAGATATTTTTAAAATAATATTATAAATTATAAATAAAATAATGTGTGAATGTTCATAATTAAAAAGGACTCTTAGGATTTCCTCCC
Organism: Mimosa pudica; assembly: GCA_029929735.1. Taxonomy (NCBI): domain Eukaryota; kingdom Viridiplantae; phylum Streptophyta; class Magnoliopsida; order Fabales; family Fabaceae; genus Mimosa; species Mimosa pudica. The sequence continues at coordinate 11,167,109 of JAKELP010000004.1, read as the reverse complement.
ATGACTACATTATGATATATAACTCACATATTGAAGGGTTTTAACGTGCATTGTTCTATAACCTCCAATTGTAACATTAAATTACTTAATACTCTTTTTATATGCTTGTAACTCTTGAAGTGCTTATAGGCGTATAAATAAAGAGTATGTACAAAACATTGATACACGCGATTGAATAATATGTCATTTCCTTTCTCTCCAATTTTCTCTCTTGTTTTTCTTATTCATCATCTTCCTATGCTTCTCAATAATCTTCTATCTTTTCATGTTTTCATAACAAATGACATTTAATTAGATAAGATGTTGAGTGAACTGGTCGAAATAGTTTAGTGGGGAGTCATGGGCCCAAAAGAAATAAGTGCAGTGGCAAATCATTACAAGAATTAGTAACGTAACTCAATCATGCACAACGCCGAATACACCAAGTCGCAACAATCATCTCCATATCCACTAAACGGATCAACATGTCAGATAATGAGTCATTTTCAAAATCAATCCATTCGAGTGAGTATGTATAATGGAGGAAAAAGGAGAAAACTAAGTCCATCCAGCAATTTGGTTTCCACCCATTATGTTTATTACTCCCTCCGGTCTTAAATATAAGACCTAATTGAATTTTTTGAAAAATCCTAAAAAAAGCAAAAATAAGTTAATTATAAATTGATTTACCTAATTTTTTTCCCCTTAAACTAGTTTATTTTACTTATAAACTAATGGATAATCTAAAAATATATCAAATATGTCATGATTTAATAAACTATTTTGCAACCTTAACCTCTCTAAAAAAAAGTTATCTAGGTCTTATATTTAGGACCGGAGGTAGTATTATAATGTCTGTATTTCTGGAACTATAAGTTCATTTGTAAAATTTGAAAAACCGTGAAATTCAAAATATCAAAACGATCTAGATGCTGTCACAAAAAAAAAGATGCAGAATCAGCCACTCCCATATCAATTATATATAGAAAAACGATTTCCAATAGGCAATCTTTCCAGTTCTAAGGTTAGAGAAATTGAATATGAAGGATGGTGTGGCTAGAAAAGGGATTAGTTATTTTCGAAATTTTGATGGCATGGATAACTCTTTTTTTTTGTGCAATTCATTCATTAAATTTTTATTTAGTACATGTGCATTTCAATCTTCTAATAAAATCATAAATATTGTCCAGTTACCACTGTTGAATCTAACTTCATATAAGAGCTAAAAGTAGCAAAAAGGTAAAATTAAAGCGTTTAATTAGGATAAAAACACATATAGGTACAAATACTATATATAATTGGATAAAAGCATAAATTCTAATAAGCACCTAAAATGTACACAAAAGTCAGTAACGCCACAAGGATGAAAAGAATCCAAAAGCAAGAACCAGACACGGGATCAGTAACGCCGAAACAAAAGTCAGCCCATTAGCTGGTTTACGATCTTGTTTATAGAATAAAACATATGCAGTAGACCACTGAGTCAACGCCCTTTTTGGAGGGTCACAATTGAATGATTAAGTCAATATATAAGAAAACCACTTTTATCAGCCATAAGGAGAGAAAAATTCGACCGATCCATTGGCTCTAATTCACAACTTTTAAATCGGGAAGCAAATTAACATTCATTTGCACTATATAATTTTAACCAAGCATATTCGGGAAAACAAACATTTGTTGAAGGGAACGGCCATAAACAGAAGGAGGAAGTCCCATAAATTGTAGTAGGAGTAATTCATAAGATGACCACGGAAATTAAGATAGATTCAGAACAAAGAGCTTGTTATACTACCTCCGGTCCTAAATATAAGACCTAATTGATTTTTTTTTGGAGAGATAAGATTGCAAAATAGATTAAATGATGACATTTTTGATATAATTTTAGATTATCCATTAGTTTATAGGTAAAATAAACTAGTTTTAGGGAAAAATTAGGTAAATCAATTTATAATTAACTTATTTTGCTTTTTTAGGATTTTCCAGAAAAAATCAATTAGGTCTTATATTTAGGACTAAAGGGAGTATTAGCTTGTGTCCAGTAATTTTTTGTTGTACAATATAAATGCAAGTAGTACCGTAAAGCAAACAAATACTTCAACGCTCTTCCAAAAGTCTAAAACCCGATCAAAGGTTGACATAACCAAGCCCTTCCATATTCATATCCATATTTTTTTTCTGGTAAAATTCATATTAACATTTCCACTAAAAAAATCATATTCACGTTAACAGCTGCGGTTATCATAATCTACACTGTACCCCACAGCAAAATCTTTTCGACCGTCCAATACCACAAAGCCATACCCATATTCACACAACATCCGTGTCGTTTAAAAGCATTCAAGTTATATTGAACCAAATATAGCTGTACAAGAATGTTTTAGTGTCCATAAAGATGAGAACACTTTGTGCACACCAAGCTAAAAGAAGATAGAAAAACACAACTCAACGTAGTCTGGGAAACAAGCCGAAGAAGTTAATTAATGCTCAAATGGCAAATTCAATCACCAACAATTATTGTGCAAGAACCCAATCGGTAAAATAATTCATTATAAAAAGTTGACTTGTATAGACACCTTATGTACCAAATTTATCCGAACTCAATGAGCACTCACAAGAAATGGGTGCTGGCAAACCCCACACTCAATGGTCTCCGAACCTGAGCTAGGTACTTGGACCTGAAAGAGCCAAACAACAAAGCCCCAGAGGAAGAAGTTGAGGACATCAAGAGTCTGGAATGTTGTGGGGACAAGAAATAAGAACAACAGAATTAGTCAAAGAAATATCCAAACCTGCAGGTGGACTGTGCATGTAGGGCATTCAACTTCCTTCATCCTCCTTCCAGATCCATCAGACTTGGAACCTGTGAATTAGATCAGTCAGATGATTGAGCAAAACTAACTCAAACAATTTCATTGAAACCTGGTTAGACTAGCCAGTCTCAACAACCATTTACAGAACTAGCTTATAAAACACTTAAATTCAAATAACACATTACCTGATGTCCTCCGATTCCTCTCCAGCTCCTCCTATCAAAACAATTGTCATTAATGAATGCTTGCACATGAATTTAAGCTTAACCAAGTCATTAAATAACTAGGTAAATTCATCCAAATTAAACAACAGAAGCAAGGGCTCCTGCCAAATTATTTACCTGAAGTTTCCTCGCTAGATCCTCATGACTTTGTGATACAGGCTTGTTTGCAGCCTCTTTAGCGTTGCTGAGCCTCTGTGTCACTTCAGCCTATACAAAAAAGGAGTGACTAAGGATCTCTATTCAAAACACATAACATAAGTCTTCAAAATGTATATATTACCATCCACATTCAGAACATACACATTTTAAAATCAATGAGGGTAATTGTCCAACAGAAAATGCAAAGTTAAACCAGGAAGCCGGAAAGATAAGCAACCAAAAATTTCCTCTACAGATGATGCATGACATTAGACCCTCAGCAATTACAAATGCTGTAAAGAAATGGAAGAATTCTCTTGAAAGTATTGATAATCAAATGCTAGTGTTACATGTAATAATGACAAAATAAGTCTCACTGCTTGAGATGCAACCAATACAGGATTACATAGCTTAACAAAGTAAAGAAAGGATCAACTAGAACCACAACAACAACAAAGTATTGACCAAAAGATCTAGTTGAATAATTTCGTTAAAGGATGAATTAGTAGTAATCCAACAAAAACATTGGCATACCAAACATTATCCATCGAATCCCCTAATCTATGTAATAAACAAGTAAACATCAACAAAGCCACACATACCAGGCATCGGTCACAAACTCTAACTGGCTGAGCATTCTCATCAGCAGTTAGAGCAATTCTACCATGTGTGCATTTGTCACAGAAAATCTCTCCACAGTTCCTACAGTGATGCTGTTATAATCCAGACAGAAACAATATAAGCAATTAAAAAAAATAAGAATAAAACTTCATTTCAGATAGGAGAGGAGAGGTCAACCCTTCGACAAAAAGCCCCAAAATCAGTGCCACATGCTGTGCATTTTGAAACTGCTTCATCCGGAACCTAAATATAAATATAGCACCTAATAAGTAATTTTCCACACAAGAAAAAACAAATAAATTTGATCTAATATCCGTATAGTTGACCACCACATTTTTCTATTAGATGATGTAATACCAGTCACAAGGAAAAGAAAACATTCATAATATAGTTTTTTTAGACAAAATGGTGTTTAATATAATTCGACGTGCATCTGTTCTTACCCAATGATCTTTCTCTTCATTAGCAGGTTTGATAATATTCATCCAATCGACAATGCCTTTCTTCTTTTCTGTAGGTTGTTCATTATTCTTCAATAATAATTCAACAGGCCTCCTACTTCCACCCATTTCCTTGAACTGCATAAAAAAGGTTAGTATCCATTCAATCATAAAAATTTCCTGCAACTATAAAACAATTTAGGACAACCACATAAGAAACAACACCCCACCAAAAGTAGAAAGATAAACCAGAACTCGCTTAACTACAAGACCTGGCAATGAAAAGATAAGAAACTTGCCAAGAATAATGAATTGCAGATGAAAAGTTGTAATATCATTCTAAAATTCACATTAGAGTGTGTTAAACAAATGACATTAAACATTGTCTATGTATATGGTTCACGTACAGAACTTTAAGAAGGGATAATAAAAGGGAAACAGATTCATGAAAATTAGCACCATGTTCTAAACACAAATATCCATCCAAAACCTGCGAAATGAGAAAGCTAATTAACTAAAATTTTGTGTACGGACCAAAAAGGATCAATAAAGGACAGGAAAAGAATAGATTGGTTTAAGAAACCAAAATACCACAATGAAATTCACATTAATGATAGAGACATTTAACATAGAACTAATCAACAAGAAAGATAAAGAATGCAAGAGCTGATGCAGACAAGGGGCAGAAAATACAATAAATGATATCCAAACACATAACAAATATCCAGCAATGACTTAACATTTAAAGAACAAAAAGTACTTATCAATTTTCAATGTCAAAGCAGGAAGAGGAATCCAAATCAAACCCTTCTTTCACTTACTACTTATAAATTACATTTTCCTTGTTTCCAGGACTTTCCAATCTTACATTTAAAATAGCGTGATATAGCATAAGTATAACAAATATCTAAAAATATTAAGCAGTGTACCATTTCTCACACAAGAACAACAAACTATCTCTCCACCACTGGTTCAATCTCCCTGAACTAAAACAAACTCATCGTATTTTTAAACGATTTACTTTATGCACTACCAATGAAGGCTCTATAACAAACTCTACCTGTATGGTTGCAGCAGTAATTGTATCCAATAGAGTGTTATTGGTGTAGCTATTAGATTGCAATCTGATTCGTCTTGGCTCAATATCAACTGGACTCTTTGACCAAAATGCAAGGGTAGTCGAATCAAATTTCTGCATTACAAGTTTTGAAAAAGAAAATCATATCCAGTAACAAAAACAACATCCAGTCAAATTTTCATGAAGAAACAAAATGCTCACGTCGCATCTCGTGATGTTCTCAAGCGGATAAATTCTCAACGTCCGACCGCTATTTGGATCCAACATACGAATCCCATCCAAACCAATCTAAAAAGTACACAGCACACCAAATCAGTAATTCAGATTATCAGATTACAATATTTGGATAATCAGTACTCCCTCCTCTCCTACTAAATATAACACGTAGTTGACTTTTTCGGAAAATCCTAAAAAAGCAAAATAAGCCAATTATAAATTAATTTACCTAATTTTTCTCTTAGACTAGTTTATTTTACCTATAATCTAAAAAGATATCAAATATGTCATGATTTAGTAACGTATTTCGCAACCTTAATCTCTCAAAAAAAAGTCAACTAGGTCTTATATTTAGGACCGGAGGTAGTAATTCAGATTAAAAAGCTGTAAGCTTTATACCTGACATAGAACATCCAAAGTGGTCTGACCACCACTTTCAGCCAAAATCTTAACACGAAACTTTTGCACCCCACCACCTTTAACATCCTCCTGAGCATCAACCTTAGGCACAGCTTTCACAACCTTATTACTATTCGAAAAACCCGACTCTTTCGTCGCAGCAGAAGCGGGAAAGCTAATAGACCTCCCATAATCATCAAACCCACCCCAAGTGGACGATTTGGGCGCCGTCCCCCTCGCCCCATACGGCTCCGAATCACCGCCTCTATACGCATACACCCCATCCCCATACCCATCCTCACCAAACCCATCGCGCCTCACCTCCGGTCGCTTCCCGTACAAATCCGCACCGCCCCGATTAAAACCCCCATACTTATCATCCCCAAAATCACCTCCATAGTTATATTTCACAGAATTATCATAGAGATGGTCATAATTAGGGTTTACCGAGGATGCAGAGTGGGGATAGAAGGAGGAGGCAGGATTGGGGTTAGGAGGTGAGGAATATGTTGGGGGGGATTGGAGAGGTTGATCGTAGGGAGGGTATTGAGGAGGGTGAGGTTGATTTTGAAAAGGGACGTGGTGGGAATCGAAGGGAGGAGAGAGAGAGTTGAAATTAGGGTTTGATGGGACGGTGGGGTCGGGAATTTGAGGGTAGGGAGGGTAATTGGAGGGGAAGGGAGGGTAATCGGAGGAGGAGAAAGGAGGGGCGGAGGCGAATTGAGCTGGCAGAGAATCGAGGGGGTTAGGGTTAGGATTAGGGTTAGGGTTTGGATTGGGATTGGGGATTTGGGGGAATTGGTAGTATGGATTGTAATCGCCGTGTTGCATGATGATGATTGATTCGGATTTCGAGTTTTGATTTCGGAGCTGAAGATGAAGATGAAGCTTTGATCGGAAGCAGAGTGATGAAGATGAAGATGAAGATGAAGATGACAAGATTCTGCCAAGATAATGGCCACCAGTAAGTTTCCTTCTCTCTCTCCCGCGTCTTCCTTCTTTCTTTTTATTATACTCCCTCCGTTCCTAGATATAGGATCTAGATGACTTTTTTGAAAATTCATAAAAAAAACAAAAAATAAGTTAATTATAAATTGATTTACCTAATTTTTTTCTCTTAAACTAGTTTATTTTACCTATAAGCTAATGGATAATCTAAAAAGATGTCAAATGTGTCATCATTTAATAACCTGTTTCGCAACCTTAATCTTTCCAAAAAAAAGTTATCTAGGTCTTATATTTAGGAACGGAGGGAATATTTTTTTTATCAAATCTTTCTTTTTAATGATATGCCAATAGATAAAAAAAGATGTGCCAATATATATTTATAATGCAGTTGCTATATATTTGCTTTATAGTTAATGGCGATATATTTGCTATGTTATTCTTTTGATTTTTACCCGCTTAAGATTACTAGAACTTTTTTTATTGAAATAAGATTATTAGTACTAGGACTTTATTTAAAGTGGTATATAATTATGTATTACTCCCACTAGTCCTATTATTATGAGACCAACCTTAGGATTTAATTTGGTTCTAATTAATAAAATCACTTTTCTAATTATTTTCAATTTTTCTTTCGATTATGTCTACTAGTACTCTATGCTAGTTACTGACCAGACAAGCTAAGGAGGGTGATAGATGGTAATAATAGGGATGTCCATTGCGTCCCATTCTTGAGATTCTCGCTTTGTTTCGGGGTAGACGGGATAAGGACTTTCCAGTCCCAGATAAGGCTGGAGATAAACCAGGGCGGGAGGAGCGAGACGAGGTCCAAGATAGGCCTTTAGATTCATGTCTCATTCACGTTCCTATGGTTATACTTTTTTTATAGTATTAAATTAGAAATTAGATACTTATTGAGATGGAGGGGAACGACAATTGTGTATTCAATTTGTAGTTTTGAACTTTTGATGATTTCTTGTTCAAGTTTAAAACAAGAAATTATTGATTTCAAGAGAAATGCTTTATGTAATGAATTTCTTAGAAAATTATTGATTTGGTCTCATTAGACTATTGTTGATAAGTTTTTAACCTAAATTAGTTATGTCACTTCCTTTAATATTTTAGCTCTCTTCTTTGACCTAACTTATTAAATTCTTTTTTATAATTGTATATATTTATGCTCGTAGAAGAGGAATCAACATCAATCTCTCCTATTTAACCTCTTCCCGTTCAAAATGGAGCACTGAACTGAACTAAGTTTTCTTTTTTATGTGATTGAGTGCTTGTTTTTTTATCAGATGTTTATATTAGTTCTACTTTTGTGAAAAATGGATGTTGTTTAAGCAATATTTTTGTTTCTGATCAAGAACAAAAAACACTCTTTTTGTATGGGTTACTTGGTTGAAACGCTCTTTATTTTATGGGTTGATATGCCTATTAATTGGTTTTATAGCTAAAGTATTTTTTTGTATATCCAAAGTTAAGAATTAATAATCAAGAAATCTCGCTCTCATTCCCTCGAATTCCTGTTCCCGACGAAAACGAGAACGGAGAAGCATTCTCACCCCTTTCTAAGATTGTGAACATGAACACCAATTCTCATTCCCATTCCTCAGTCTGGACACCCCTAGATGATAATGGTGCATTAGTAATATTATGTGATTTAAAGTAACTTAAATAACATCTTTAAATTCAATTAAATTAGGTGTTGTGATCTTATATTTATGATGAGGGAGAGTATAAGAAAAATATAATTTTACAGTCCTCGGATCCTAAAGATAAGATCTATATATTTAAAATTAAGTGTTGTAATCTTGTATTTAAAATCAGAATAAAATTGTCACTGATTGTTAAATATTTTTTTATATTGAATTATATCTTAATCATATCAATCTATTATGTTATTTTAAATTTAAATTATGGACTTATTATATATGTAATATTATTCAAATATTTATACTTTCACTAGCTACTCATATGTTTTTTAGTTATTTCTTTTTGCCTAGAACAAATCCAGCTATTTAATTATCTAAACACTCTTACTGCAACAAGCCATACCAACAACATATTTACATAAACAATGTTACAAAACGGGGCATTCTAGTTAATTTAAAACTCTAAAGAATTTTGGTGAGAAAATGGCTTCCAGGCCAACACAAAGGTCATCAATTATTCGATGATATGATGACTCATCATATCATCGAGTATGATGAGTAAAAAGTGAATATGGGAAAAGTGAACAGCGTATATGAGAAAAGTGAATTACTCAATACTCATCATATCATCAAGTAATTCGCTTTTCCCATATACGTATCATCGAGTAATTCACTTTTCCCATATACACTATTGGTGGAGAAAGTGTAATTATTCTGATAAAAAAAAGAGAAAGTGTAATTAAAAACTCCTGCCTAAGCAATGGAGAAGTGGTAATGGTGGTGTAAAAAACGGGATGATTGAATAGTCTGATGATTTTATTAATGATGATTTCCCAGATTTATAGTAATCTCGTGAGAGAAAATACAAAACCAAAAAATAGGTCAAACTAGCAACAACCTAACTTGCATAAAATAAATTAATAAATAAATAATAAATCAGAATGGAATACTTCAAACTAACCTAACAATAATACTACTAAAAATAATACTAATAGTAATTTCCCGCAGTGTCTGCCAAAATGCTTTACATAGGTTGCTAGCATTCATGTTAGATGATCCTTACTGATCCACTAGACGTGTAGGTAAACACAACATGCTTCTCTTGGATTCGGATATTCTCACATGTGAAATTGCATATGCTTGCTCGCCAATCAGCACACCTTCGGCCTCTTCTCGTGAATCCCTGCTCTCTGAGGATAAAAGCGAGCTTGCAATCTCTCCATGGCAACCATCGTCCATCTTGCAATCTCTCCATGCAATTTGATTCTTCAAAATTGTTCTAATGGGCAGTCTTTCTAAGGTAGGTTCTGTGAAGAATAGTATCCATGGATGCTTGAGTACTTCATCAGCTGTTATCCTTGTTTGAACATCCCTTGTCAGCATCCTCCCAACAAGATCTCGAGCAGGCTTGGATATTAAATCCCACTTACCCTTTTGGTAATCCAGTTTAACGTTCATAATAGCCTCAAATAGTGCTTCTAACGAATCTCCATCAAATGGAAGAAAGCCAACTAACAGATTATGCAAGATAACTCCAGCACTCCATACATCCACCTTCTCAGAATGGTTGCGAAGCAATATCTCCGGAGCAATATATTCAGGGGTTCCAGCTAAATCACTCAAGTTCTGACCATTACATATTCTCTTTGCCAGCCCAAAATCTGCAAGTTTTATTTCTCCACATGCTGTTAGAAGGATATTATCAGGTTTCACATCTCTGTGCACAACACCCAAATCATGGCAATGCTTGATGGCTAACATCACTTTCTTGATTAGATTAGCAGCCATTTGCTCTGTATAAAACCCCTCCTTACTCATCTTATCACTCAATCGCCCTCCAGAGCACAACTCCATTACAAGATGGTAGCAATCAACTTCTTCATACACTGCTCGCAGCGTCACAATCCCTGGATGTCCAGATAAATGTTGCATTATTTCCACTTCTCTATGAACTGTCTGCTCCTTCTTGCTCAAAGTCTTACACGCATATTCCGCTCCAGTGAACCTGGACCAACACAAACGCACAAATCCAAAATTGCCTTGTCCAATTGTTTCACCAGCAATATAATCATCCCCGATCTTATTCTTCCTCCCCATTTGGGTACGAACATCAATACACCCTATCTTTCTCTTAAGCCCCCTTCCAGTCTCCATCAAATGTGATGTCCTACACAATGATGTTGAGGCAAAGTTAGCAAGTTTCTTCCTAGTAAACATATGTTCTTGAATGACAGAAATATCTACAATTTTACATAATTCTTACATAATTCTTACATACTTTTCATTTGAACTATTATTACTTCGACAATCAAAGGACAATTTTAAAGCGACATAAAGGACAATTATTTTTTTGGAACCAACAGTTAACAATGCAATCCCCATGAAAGAGATGAGAATAAGGCATCTTAATTGCCCCAACATATATATCTTCTAAACAAATTGAACATTTATCTGTTGACTCTTTTGTTTCGGCTCCTTTTTCTCCCTCCTCCTCAATGTTTACACATGTTTCAATAGGTCTATCACATTTGTGGTAGAAAATGTCAACATTCACCACCAGAATCATGCATATTGCAGATGTATCATAGTCTTCTGTCATGGCTTCCACACAACGGTGAATTTTCGGTGTCATGGATTTTCTATTTTCTGCGGGAATATTGAGAATAATGGAAAGAACAACATTTATGGCATACTTTATTGAATAGAATGGGATGTTCGGGAAATCATACGTGGCAGTATCCATATATGTTGATCTATTATTATCACGGTGCTTTTGTGGGAGATGATGATAGTGTTCTTTATAACAGACTCTCATATGGATGGTTTGGTCAGAAGGTGTTGTATCCTCTTACAACACTAAACAGGACTTAAAATTAAAATAGAGGTTTCTAGGTTCCTATAAGAAGAAGATATGAAAGAAAATCATACATACCTCTAGATTAGGTAGAGAAGAAGGAGAGATGAGAGAAGAAATTTGTTTTGAATGATATGTGAGAAGGCTGAACGAAACATCATGGGAGGGAAATTTTTTTTGAACGAAATATCATGGGAGGGAAATGGAATTATATATTGTTATACTTAAAATTAAAATTAATTATATATGATTGGACGCAGTAAAACCAATCCACTCAAAGTTTCCAATTTCATCGGAGACCCAATCCACTCAAAGTTTGTTGTAAAGGTTCGGACAATTAGCTCACTTCAGTTCAAAATCCGGAGTATTCGTTAGCACAAAATTAAAAAATCACCCTCCATGCGATTGGGCTGGGCTGAAAAATAGGCCCAAATAGGTCCACATAAGGCCTTAAACCCGATACCGGGTTAAAATCGGAATTTCAAAAGCGCGTAGAGTGAAAGTCGCTAATTCAGTTTTCTCTGGCTATAAATAAGGATACGTTTCTCAGGTTAACACTTTTCTATAGCTTCGAAATTTTTAGATCTGAGGGTTTTCTTTTCTTCGAAGCGCCGACGAACGAGACCCAAAAATTAGGGTTTCACTTTTTGATAAGATCGCACCGTAAAATCTCTTTCTGAGATCTGAATTCCTCGGCTATTTCTGTAATCGCCGATTGGTTTGTGCGATCGTTACGATTTTTTGTGAAATCAATCGAAGATGTCTAGGTGCTTCCCTTTCCCGCCTCCTGGGTATTTGAGGAATAATGGGGCATGTAGCGAGGATTTGATGATCAAATCGATTAAGGTTTGTTGAGCAGTTTCGCTATTTTGGGTTTTGCTCAACTGCATTTAATATGCGATGAATGAAATTACAAATTAGGGTTATTAGGGTTTCTGCGTTTTAGTGTCGTTGTAAATATTAATAAATTAACTATGGTTTGTATATCCGCTTACAAGTTATTTGGTTTGGGAGGGTAAAATGTAAAAACTAAAAGCTTTGTTTAAATGAGAACTTGCTTGCAGGTTTATCGTGGTATTAATTTGATAATCGTGTTTCTCTTTAGTTAATTAACATGAAATCAATTTACTAAACGCGTTCCGCTTTAGTGTTCTATATCGCGGTCATGGTTTTTAAAACTTTGAAAACGATTTACTCTTGTTAAAGAACTTTAGAAGTTTTTTTAAAAAAATAAATTTATTTTCACATTGTAGTCTCATTTATAAAGCAAAAATGATGGGATTCGTTTCCCTTTTTTATAAAACGTTTTGAATTATTGGGTTTCTTTGTTTAGGAGAAAGTTTTTGAAAATATTGGGACATTGAAGTCCTAGATTCAAAAAAAGTAACAAGGGATTTGTTTCCCTTTGTTCTATTCTGTAAACGATTGTGAATAATGGGACACGTCACCATTCTTGATTTCCCATGTATTTTCCTGATTACTTTAAAGTAAGTATTGCTGCATAGGTGTCCTTTTCAGTGTATTACAATGTATAATAAGGGATTCTCGTACTTGGAACTTTATTGAGTGTGTTTACTATGTGGCATTATGAGAAATCTATGATAGTTGGTTTTGTTAATGCTGCAACTATATTGATTTTGATCCGACATGTATGAGAATGGTTGTCTATTTATTGGGGTGAAAGGGAGGGTTGAGTGTGAATGTATAGCATATTTGCTTCTTTGCTCTGCCCTATCCTCTATTTGAAAGTTTTGTTCTGGTGCTTTAAAGCTCCAGAAGGAAAGGGATGAAACCAAGGAACAACGTAAGAAGGACAAGAAAAAGAGGAAGGAAAAAAGAAAAGAGAGGAAGGAAAGGAAAGAAAAGGAATCAAAAGCAGCGCTTCACACTGATGATAAAGGGAAAGAGTGCAAGGTCGAAAATTTGGAGTCCTCCAAGCTTGAGAAAGTTAAAACAGAGCAGGGCACTGGCTGTTTGCAGAAGGTTGGCAACGAAGAGAATGAGCAAAATGAAAGGAGTGCTATCACAGAGGAGCATGATCAGCCTTTCTCTTCAACTGAACCTTGTTGCTTGTCAGACAGTACTCAAACCAGCAACAAGAGGAAAAGAAGCGAGTCACCGTGTAATAGTGATCATGGTGAATAACCTGGGCTTGAAGATTATTTCAATTTATATTCATGCTTGTTTTCAGTTCTGACCATCAATCTTGACTTGTGAAACAGGAACTGCTTTCAAAATACGAATACCATTGAGAAAACACCAAGAACCAGAAGAATTGCAACAAAATCACCACAGAGGTTCCAGCGAAAGTAACATAATTTCAAGGTCCGTCATTGAAGAACCACATCATCAAGTACCGCGGCAAGACTCTGAATCAAAACTTAACGTACATCAATATTCAATCAGTGCTGGAACGGGTCCAAGCACAAGCAACACAAGGGTTCCTAGTACAAGCACCCAATTGAATGTTCCTAGTGCAAGCACCCAATTGGATGTTCCTAGCACAAGCACCCAAGGGGACTGTCCTAGCACAAGCACCCAAAGGGACTGTCCTAGCACAAGCACCCAAAGGGACTGTCCTAGCACAAGCACTCAAACACATCCAAGTAAAAGAACCAAACATCGCAGCGAGCGTGGAAAGATGGCAGCCCTTTATAAATCGTTGATTGTAGATTGGGATTGGAGCTCTTGTGGGCCCCAGATTAATGGATTCGAGCTAGATGATCAGGATGATTGGCTGTTTGCCTCAAAAAGGCAAAAGCCAACGCCGGCAACTAAAAAAGTGGAAGCTGTTAAAGATTCACCGCAATGTTCTAGTGCAACCCTATGGCCTCCTCGAGCTCAATACTTAGCCGAAGCTGATATCTATGCTTTGCCTTACGTCGTACCATTTTGATTTTGCGATTCTTTTTTTGGCTTCTTTCTGCATAGTCAAATGACAAATTGGACAATCCATTGATCATGGAGCCATGTAGAAGAATTTTTGCAACTAGGAGTGCTACGATTCATTATATCTTCTAGGGAAAGTGCACTTGACGTTGAGTCTCTGACATTCTGTAAATATTAATATTAATGTCATTTTCTTTAAAATTGGCAGCATAGTAATTATATTAAAATGATCAAATGAGATTTAAACATAAGATTTAATATTAATTTTTGCTGACTTTTCTATAATTATCTAAACTGGTCCTATTTCATTGATGAAATGAGATGGGGTGGAATAAGATATAAAAGCTTTCTACAATAGAATAATTGAATTAAACTGATATAACTAATATTTATATAACCAATCTTTAATTGTACCAAACCAAATGCTTTAGAATTCATCAATTAAGAAGCCGTTCTTTCCTTCGAATTCATCAATTAAAAATCCATTTAATTTATAAAAACATAATTTCAACCACAAAATATAGAACTACAGTTTGGAGCTCAATATCCATGATTTCATAGGCTGTATCAATCAAAGTCAAAGTTAAAAGGGCATACGAGAACCTAAAATTGAACAAAGCCTCGTCTACTTTCTTTTGGATATAATCGAAAGTTCCAAACACATGCTACCAGGTAGCCATCCACTCACTTCACAAACATTTTTCTTGTTGGGAAGCTCCTTAAGAGAGTTACACATTTAGCAGAGATAAGAAAAAGAAACTGAAAAACAGTGTCATCAAATGAAGTTAATCGTAGTTACAGATTAAAATCAGAGATTGATCATTTGGACATAGTATCCTAGAATTACAGTCCAAATAAGGCTTCCTGCTCTCCAATTAATTACAATATAGAACATGGTTTCTGGGCCTTCCGCTTCTTTTTCTTTTGCTTTGGTGGTTGAAGGACCACTTTAATGGCCGCGTCAAACACTGCTTTTACATTCTGAAATAGCAGGAAAAAGAAACTCATTAAAGGACTGTCAAAGTATCAATGCACAAATGTTTTGCAAATGAAGAAACCACGAACCTGCTGTGTCTTTGAGCTACACTCGATGTACGCAGGGGAGCCTATCAGCTTTCTCAGTTCTTCTCCCTTCAGACGTAAAGAAAGTAAAAAAAACAAACATAAGCTTCTAAATAAAATAGCAGTTAATAACAAATCTCCATGTAGAAAAGGGTAAAGAGGAAGACCGTCAGTTCACCCTCCCCTGCCTTTAGACAGTATTAAGCATTTAAGTATCTATAAACCAACAATCCCCAGCCAAATGAAAGGCCAAATATAAGGGGGCAGTTCTCACCTGCGCTGTAGTAATAGGCACAGCACCAGGGTGGTCCATAAAAAACTGTCTATCATCCCGAAGATCTGCAGAACAAGGCAATCAATTTTAACATTTTGCTTACTTGATCAGTGACATGATACAAGAAAACCCATTGGGCTAGGAAGGTAACTCATGACATCATTATTTATATATTGACTTAGCAGCCTTAAGCAAATAGTTAGCTGGAAAAAACAGATTTTAAAGCATTTCAAAAGGGCATGCTAAAATTCAAGTACAGCAAGCCAATGAATAGTAGGATCAAGGTCACAAAAGTAACTATTAGCTTAAAGGAGTCAGAAAATGATTACCTAACTTTGTTCCAACTAAAATTATTGGAACACCAGGGGCATAGTGCCTCAGCTCAGGGATCCACTGAATTGACAAATAAAAACATCAATCAGTTAACTCAAAATTTGAAAAGCAAAAATGCATGTACATGATAGTCTAAGTATATCAGTTTCATTTTTGATCAAAAAAAAAGTATATCAGTTTCATTCAAGAAAATAACCTTCTTTGCAATATTTTCATAGCTGGCCTTGCTTATAAGGGAGAAAGCAAGTATAAAGACATCTGCTCCTCGATAGCTCAAGGGCCTTAATCTATTATAATCCTCCTGACCTGTCAAACTTTAAGTTAAATCACAGGAAACAAACAAAACGCTGAAATTGAAAAATAATTACATATAGTGAAAGTAATAGTTCCAATAGTGTTACCAGCAGTATCCCATAACCCAAGATTTACTGTGCTTCCATCGACAACAACATTAGCACTGAAATTGTCAAAAACTGTAGGCACATAGTCCTGTTATCAATGAACAACAAATGACAAGGTTAGCATTACTGAGCTATAACGAGTAGAACAACAAAATTAGAAGAGAGGAGAAGGATACAAGAAAAATAACATCAGCTCCCACTGATTTCATCCCATAAGCATAATATATCATATCATAATAAATATGGAACAGTTCTAGTGCAACAAGATGTTCAGCACATTTGAAAGCTTTCGGTAAATTTGTTTTAGTTATCTTTCTTTTCTGTCTGAGCAGCAGAAAGAGTAAAGATTTCACAAAAACTAACTTCATTGTCTTCATAATCCACTAGTGCTTTACAGTTTAACATTTTGTTACCAAACAATCTTAATGGAATACGGCAAAACTCTCTTCATATCCTTCTACTGAACAAAATCCACACACACAGAACAAAAATACACGCTCCTAATCAAAGCATACATAGAAGAGTAAAGATTTCATGAGGTTTAGAAATTACAAGTAGAAACACGGCATGTCATGAGAACATCACGAGATAAAACTAAATGTGCTTGCCACAATTGGTCCTAAAAATAAAATTACCACAATAATAATGGTCCTTCTTCAGCGAATTTCAATTTTAGTCAACGCTTACTCAAAATTCCTCCAATTGACAAATACAACAACAAGAATCTCATGGCCACACTTCTAAATAGTCCAAACTAATTAAAACAAACAGGATTATCACAAACAAGACCTAAACCACTAGGTTTAAAACAATAACGAAGAAAACGTTAAAGAAGTTAGGAAGTAGAAAAGAACCGTGGGAAAAGTATTGCTGGTGTAGGAAATCAAGAGGCAAGTCTTGCCGACAGCGCCGTCGCCGACGGTGACGCACTTGATGAACCTGGACGCACTCATCGTCAGGGAAGAAGAAGCAGATCTCTCGCTTAAAGAACAACAATGTGTATTTCAGAAGCTAGGTTTTGTTTGAGCTCATTCAGAGGCTTCCATGAAGATGAAACCCTAGGAGTGACAGATCTGAGAGTGGAAAATTGAAAGAAGAAAGAAGAAATTGAGAGTAAAGTGAATTGAAGAAAGAGAATTAGAGAATAGAGAAATGAGGTTTGAAATTTGAAAGAAAGAAAAGAGAGAGAAAGAGGAAATTATTTACCAAAACCCTCGTGAGGCAAAGCAAGCTTGAAGTTTGAGTGTGGAGGCAAGACAAGCGTTTGCCAGCTATATTATGATCCACAAATGTGACCACTTGTTAGTACATTCCACATCCACATTTTCTTCTTCTCTCCCAGCTCAAATGTATGTACTACTACTGGTGTACATTTAAATGAAGGCTAAAGGAGCAAATCTGGCCCCCAAATAACCACCAAAGAGCGCTGAGTACCCTAAACTAACCACAGGCTCGGATCTGTACCCCAAGTAACCAAGATGTTAAAAAACTACCCCAGTTGGACGGTCAACAACGTTTGACCGTTACTTTGCCTGTGTGGATGCCACGTGAGACCGGTTTTGCCGCGTCATCGCCACGTAGGATAAGTGTGTGGGTCCCACATTAAATAAAAAAAACTAAAACTTCCCTCTTCATCAACAAAACAACCCGCCAAACCCCCCCAACACCCACCACCAACCCCCCCACCCCCCCACTCACCTCCCTCCCCAGCCCCCTAGCCCCAACACCCATAGCCCCGCCGCCACCCCCCACCACCACGCCTCTTCATCACCAAAATTCGTCCTCCCCCACCCCCCTCCACCCACTCACCTCCCTCCCCAGCCTCCCATCCCCACCACCACAGCTCCGCCGCCACGCCCCCCCACCACCACACTCCCGCTGCCCCAGATCTGGTGTTGATCTGGTGTTGGCCGATGCAGCCGGCGCCCCCGAGGTGGGGGGCTTTGGGTACACCTCCATGTACCCACTTCTCTTCTTATTCTTCTCTTTCTTTAAACTGGTGTGGAGGGCGGCAGAGCTGTGGAGGTGGGGGCGTGGTGGTGGGGGTGTGGAGACGCGTCGACGGACGAGGTGTTGGGGGTGTGAAGGCGCGGCGGCGGACGCATCGGCGGCGGGCCGTGGTGTTGGAGGTGGGAGGCGCGGTGGCGGACGTGGTGTTGGGGTGTGGAGGCGCGGCGGCGGGGCGTGGTATTGGAGGTGGGAGGCGCGGTGGCGGACGTGGTGTTGGGGTGTTGGTGGTGTTGGGGGTGTGGCGGGCGTGGTGTGGGGTTGCTGTGGTGGAGGTGAGTGGGTGGGGCCGTGGGGGGCTGGGGAGGGAGGTAGTGGGGTGTGTGGTGGGGGGAGGTGGAGGGGTGGGGTTGGTGGTGGGTGTTGGGGGGGTTGGTGGTGGGTGTTGGGGGGTTTGGCGGGGTGTTTTGTTGATGAAGAGGGAGGTTTTAGTTTTTTTTATTTAATGTGGGACCCACACACTTATCCTACGTGGCGATGACGCGGCGCCAAGTGGCAAAACCGGTCTCACGTGGCATCCAGACAGGCAAAGTAACGGTCAAACATTATTGACCGTCCAACCGGGGTAGTTTTTTAACATCTTAGTTACTTGGGGTACAGATCCGGGCCTGTGGTTAGTTTAGGGTACTCAGCTCTACTTGGTGATTACTTGGGGGCCAGATTTGCTCCTTTACCCTTAAATGAAAAGTGAAAAATGAAAAATGACAGATAAATAACTTTGAATGTTCAAAAGGAGAAAAAGGGAATTTAAACTTTCAAAAGGGCTTATAAGGAACACATATTTCCAAAAGAACAATTAAGGGACTAGATAATTGTTAATTGGTATGTTTCAATTGTTAATCGGTATGTTCCAATTGTGAGTTTGAGTTTTTTACTTGTTCTTTTGGACATTCGGAGGTCTTTATTTGTCATTTTATCTTGAAAAAAATATACAAAGTAAATGGTAATTTTTATTCTTGGTAATTACATAGGTTTAGTGAGTGACTCCATGGATAGTTAATCAGTTGCAAGGTGATTCTAAATATCTATATGTCCTGATTTCATTCCTAACCATATGTCCTTCACGGATAAACCTTTGATAAACCTAAAGGATGCTGGATACTGAGGGTTTTAAGAAAAAAACATTTCTTACATTTTTCAATGTTTTTTGTATTGATTGATGTTCAACATTTCTTACATATGTCCTTCAATGTTGTTCAATGTTCAATGTTGTGACAAGTAGTAGCTTTTTGTTGTTTTCCTCAATTTCTTAAATTTTCTCTTTCCAATGTTGCAATTAAACACGCCCTTGATCATTTTTAGGGATAAATTTTGGGTACAACACTTCGTTTAAATGAGTTGTGAATTGTTGGGAAAAAATGGGTTGTAAATTAATAGAACCACACGTAAGATCCTCAACATCAAAATCAAGTGAGCTGAGTTCAATTGATCTATATCTAGTGGAAATCAATTTAACTCTCATAAGTTGTACTCGTGCCAAATTGGACAACTCGACATTTTAACTCAAACCCTCTCGCCACTAAACCCACAGACGATGGATAACCTTACTATATGTTTATTCGTCTTATTAGATGCTTATTTTATGTGGGATGTGGGCCAATAATTATGATGGGCCTTCCCTTCACCAGTCCCGTGGGGACGGTCATAACTAGTACAACTCTCAAAATAAGAATGTAATGCATGTATGCAACCTTATTGGTGAGAAAACTGTGAGGATGATGATGCACTGAACTTCATCATTATTACAAGCAAGAAAGCAAACTAAAGGTTAACTAAAACCATCATGTATGGCAAGATCAAATGATAGCTCATTCTTCCTTACAATATAACAGTTCAACATACTCTGTAAAAAGCCCACACACATACACATATATAACACTTTACCTATATTTGTACTACAAGCATTATTTTATTCATCTTCACAAAAAAAATGTGTGGAATAAAAAGGAAAACTCCAATGTGAGATGAACCCTTATAGGTAGAAAAAAGTACACCAAAGTCTTTGAAATATGGTACAATTATGATCTATTGATGATTCTCGTCTGAGCATAATACCCAGCCCATCAATCATGTTCTCAATTATGATCTAAATTAAGAGGTTTACCAAATGGAGATAGCATATAGCCAAAAAAGCTACAAACATTTCTCCCAAGTCTTTTGTGTATACATTATATAGATATATTGAAAAAAAAAGAACAATTTTCTTATAAGAGGAATGAGAAACAAAATAGTATACTGCTATATACCCGTTGGCTGATTAGTATCATACTTATTACATTGTAAAAGTCTCATATTGCAACAATAAGATCTGAATATACATTGACTATATACGTGTATATGTTCAATTCAATACTTGGTCAGAACTATTATGTTGTTGTAGACTAACCAACTGCTTATAAATACTTCCAGGTTGAGCAATAAGCTTCTCGTGGCTTCCCATTTCAGCCACCTTACCATTTTGTAACACAGCAATATTGTGTGCATTTCGAACTGTTAATAGCCTGTGTGCTACTAAGATTGTTGTCCGTCCTTCCAGAAGTTTATCTAAAGCCTCTTGCACTAACCTCTCTGAAACTGTGTCCAATGCACTTGTAGCTTCATCCAATAAGAGAATTGATGGATCTTTCAATATAGCTCTAGCAATTGCAAGTCTTTGTTTTTGGCCTCCTGATAGTTGCACTCCTCTTTCACCTACCTCTGTGTTGTAACCTTCAGGCATTCTAACTATGAATTCATGAGCATTTGCTGCTTTTGCTGCCTTCATTATCTCAATTTCTGATGCTTCTTCTTTACCATACTTGATGTTTTCATATACTGTAGTAGAGAATAATGCAGGCTCTTGTTGAACCAAACCTATTCTTAGCCTTAAGGACTTCAAGTTGAGGCTTTTTATATCACATCCATCTATTAAGACCTTTCCATAAGTTGGCTCATAAAATCTCATTATTAGTGAGATCACAGTGCTTTTTCCAGAACCACTTTGCCCCACTACTGCAAGACTCTTTCCTGCTTTAACTTTGAGGTTTAAGTTTTCAAAAATGGTGATTTCAGGTCTCATTGGATAGCTAAAGTGTACATTTTTGAACTCTATCTCTCCTTTGATGTCAGTTATCACCTTTGAGTTTGGTTCATTTGGAGGGATTAATGTTCTCCTTCGGAGAATACCAAAAACTGAACCTAGAACTTGTGATCCTTTGACAATGTCTGGGGTAAGAGCTAGTGTTTCAGCTATTGCTAGAGCTGTGATGATTAAAACCATAAAAGACTTCATAATGTCTCCAAAGTGAGATTCTTTGTGCTTGATCAAGATCGATGCATACCAGAGTCCAAGTGCATAAGAGCAGAAAGCAAATAATTGTGTCACGCCATAACCAAAGCCTGAGATGTGGCCCCTTAAAAGTGCTTGCT
Source organism: Mimosa pudica (assembly GCA_029929735.1). NCBI lineage: Eukaryota > Viridiplantae > Streptophyta > Magnoliopsida > Fabales > Fabaceae > Mimosa > Mimosa pudica. The sequence goes on along the minus strand of JAKELP010000004.1, from coordinate 11,145,376 downwards.
TGCTAGGTTTGTTCAATTCAGAGGCAAATTGGAGTGAGATTCTATCTTCTGCACCAAAAGCAGCTACAGTTCTTATATTGGAGATAGCTTCCCGTGCCAAAGAAGTTGCTCTAGAATAGGCTGCACTATAATCTCCCCCAAACCCCTTGAGAAATAGTTGCTGCAAATTTTTGGAAGAAAATTTTCAGTACATATATAAACTAGGGCAAGGGCCTTTTTTTGCCCCAGAAGTAACCACCTAGGAGCATTGAGTGTCCTAAACTAACAACTGGTGCGTTTTTGCCTTAGAAGTATCACATGTGGACCAATTTTCCCCTTACTAACTGACCAACCAATGAGTGTCATCCATGTGTCATAATTACATTCACCAGAGGGTGAAATAGCTACACATGTGTTACTTCCAGGGTAAATATGCTCCCCTTGATAGTTTAGGACACCTAATGCTCCAAAGTAGTTACTTCTAGTGCAAAAAAGGGTCCTTGCCCTATAAACTAAAGCACAAGTTAAAGCATGGTTCATGATAAGGTGTATTACTAACTTCAGTGATAGAAGCTCCAATAAGAAGAGGCAAGCATGCTACAACCACGGCTGTTAGTTTCCAACTCAGTGTAAAGGCAATAGAAAAGGCTGTAACGGTGAGAGCTACATTCTGTACAATAGTAGAGAGCCTGTCAGCCAAAGCACTTCTCACTAATGTTGCATCTGCTGCTAGCATAGCTGTTAGTGATCCAGTGTTGTTCTCATCCAAGTCGAACCATGCAATTTCGTTGGTCAGGATAGCTGCAAAAGTTGGGAGAATCATTATGAGGTCCCAAGGAAGAAATGTGATCACTAAAAGGTCTACAAGTGAACAACATGCAATTACAAGTTTTAGTGTAGAAAATAACTATAAGTCTACGTCATTCACTTGTTATTGGAACCTTTTGGTGATAATAGTAAATTATAGTAATTTTTCTGTTTACAATGTACCTGAAAACATTAATAAGCGTACACGGGCTGTGAGACGCTCTCCCATCAATGTATAGAAGTAATGTTGCAGCAAATAAATAGGTATAGTGATAGCAGCAACTCCGACAAATATTAGAGCTACATGATCAACCTCTTGCTTGATTTTAGAACCATGTGGGGAGTAGAATGCAGTCAAAATATGTGTGATACCAAGAGCAAAGAGAGGAGCTTCCATGCCAGCCAAAATGGCACCAACTGATCCAAGTAATGCATAAGGCCATTCAGGGGCATTTAGTTTTAGTAAGTCTAAGATTGATGGAATGGACTTTTGGTCACTAGGTCGATGGTCATAAGTTTCTCTTGTTGAAATGGACTTCAATTGATCATCTGGGTATATTTGGCTGTTATCTGAAGCTTCCCGAAAACTTGAATGTCTTGAACTTCCTGATCGAGATATCATTGCATTAGAACTTGTCATGGAGTTGTTTGATGAAGCTTGCAAACTCACTAAATGCACATAGTCTCCATTTTTTGACATCAATTCTGAATGAGTTCCACTTTCTACAACCTGACCATTCTTCAACACCACAATTGTATCAACATCACTTATTGTTGATAACCGGTGGGCAACAATGATTGTAGTTCGATTTGACATTAATTTTTCCAGGGCCTGCTGAACTATTAATTCTGATTCTGTATCAAGAGCACTAGTGGCCTCATCTAGAAGTAATATTTTTGGGTTTCTGAGCACTGCTCTTGCTATTGCTATTCTCTGTTTTTGTCCTCCTGAAAGTTGTGTGCCACCCTCCCCAACCTGGATCAAACAACATTAACTATAACAATCTTTACACTAAACATTTTTAGCAAGCCAATGGTAACTTCAATATTCCTTTCCCTACTTAATATCTGAAATAAAATGTTGAATTTTCTTTAAGTTTCAATATAGCAAGTTATTGTTTAATTGCTTGTATTACTATACTAAAAGTAAAACAACTTTCCCATAGTGATAATGGGGACATTACAGGAGTCAGATAACCATCAGGTAAGCCTTCAATAAAAGAATGAGCATTTGCAGATTTCGCTGCTTGTATGATTTGATCCATATTTGCATCTTCTTTTCCAAGTAAAATATTTTCAGATATTGTTGTGGCAAATAGCAAAGGTTCTTGACTGACCAAGCCCATTTGTTTCCTCCACCATTTCAATTGAAGACTCTTTAGGTCATGGCCATCCAATAGTATCTTACCTAAACAAGAGTTTTTGCATTAGTCCTACATCCTACTCCTACATATCGTTGCACAAAACTGACGATTAGGTAACCATTAAACATTAAACAAAGTTTTGTTACCTGAAGTGGGATCATAGAATCTTTGGATCATAGATATGATAGTGCTCTTTCCTGAACCACTAGGACCAACAACTGCAATAGTCTTCCCAGGATTTACTGTGAAGGTCAAATTTTCAAAGACCAAATTTGGTCTTGAGGGGTAAGAAAAGCAGACCTCACGAAATACAATTTTCCCTACAACTTGTGGCAAAACAATCCCATTGTCCAAACTTTTAGACATGTCTGAAACTGATGCAATCATGTTCATGATATTGGCTGCTGCTGCACGCCCTTTAGCAATCGCTGCGAGGTTAGGCGCAGCCTGGCCAAGAGCACTACAGATGAAGAGGTGACATCAAGTTCTAGTTCAGAAAAAGTGTGATTTTGAAATTAATCATGTAAAGTTAATTAGAAAGATGATGACTCACAATCCACTAAAGATGACATTAATGATAGTTGTGAATGCTTTCCCTCCATTTGTTTTATGATGCCTCACAAGTATGCTTGCGTACCAAAGAAGCAATGCCCAAGCACAAAACAATAGTCCATATGTTAAGCCTACCCCAACTCCTTTTGCAAAACCACTCTTCTTTCCTAGCTTCAGACCATTATCAAGTGATTTGGAATATGAGGCAACTGCTTTTTCTTCTCCCACAAATGAGTAAACCGTACGAACTTGAGAAATCACCTGTTCCATCCAAAAAATAGTCCACTCATTATCCAATGCTTAATCAAGAAAAAAGAATTTCCACAGACATGATTATAGCAAAAGGGCAGATTAAAATAACAAAATAACTACAATAAGCCTTATTCCAATAGGTGAGGTTGATTAAATGATTTGTATAATACCATTGTATCATATACACAACCAAATATTTGGATAGACTATTAAACAAAAATCTCATTATGACGTCTATGGACAACCAACTAATATAGACTCGTGGGGTAAAAGTGCTGCCCACATTGGTAGAGTTATCCTCTCTCCTAATGAGAGTGTTTCCCACGATTCGAACTCAAGTCCTTATCCTTACGGGGATTGAAGCTTGATTACCAACTCAAACAACTACATATTGGTTTCTAATGACCTTCTTTGTACATGACCAAACCACCTTAAAAACATTTTCCATCATTTTCTCTTCAACGGGTGCCAAACCTACTCTGCTTCTCATGAGTTCATTTAAAAAATTATATTTCTTGTATGGCCACACCCCATGGCATCAATCTCAACATCCTTGTATATGTTGCCCCAACTATCTGCTCTTGTTTTTTAGAGCACAAAATTCAATTGAAAAGAAATAAATAGCTACCTCTTCTGCCACTTTCCCGGCTTCGGCATAAGCTGCCTCTCCTTTTTCTGATAAGGTAGACATGGTTATAGTATAAGCTCCCCCAGCTACGGCTATTAATGGAACTACAGCCAAGGTGAGCAGTGTAAGCTGCCATACTGATGTAAATCCAATGGCAAATCCAACAATAAATTGTGAAAGGTAACGTATAGTGTGGCCTGTCTGCAGTAAAATCAATAATTAATTGTGATCAACCATGCAACTGTAGCCAATATTTCGGTCCAAACGCTTTGAAAAAAGGTGACAAAGGCATATGCTACTTTACCTTGTCACCTATTGCATCTTGTACCAATATTGCATCACTTGAGATGTGGAAAATTATGTTTGCATCTCTTGCTTCATTGTCAAAGAAATTGATATCTTTTTTTAGAACTGATTGTAAATACTTAAAACGCAAACGAGCTGTTTGCCTCTCCCCTGTTTGCATCCAAAATGCAACCCCTGTGGCATAAAAAGTGATCTTATAGAGTGTTGGTCAACGAGATTAATTTTACAATCCAATATGCTTAATTAGGCCCAAGTTATAGCAATTTACCCATCCATGCTGATGCCAGAACAACCAGTCCAAGATAGACCAGGTACAATGCATTCTGCAATCCAAAAAATTATTTTAAAAGAGAGAGTCATACAGATACATAATAATTAATGATTAATGTTATGTTGTTTTGAGTACGTAATCATTTTTTTTTTCTGAGGAATTTATAAATTAGAAACAAGACCATGCCTTACAGTTGCCACGGGTCACGGTATAATTCAGAATATTGCATGTGCCAATTGTAAAAAGGTATCAGACAAGAAAAAGGATTATATAAATATGTACACACACACACACGTAATGCAGAATTCAGTACACTGTACAAGGTCGGCATGTCACAGGCAATGAAACATAACATAAGGACTAGTTCACACCATTGAACTAATACTGTAGCAATTTATCAGTCATAACTACACACACACACACACTCACACCAGCAACTCCCTGAAAAATCGAAGTGGTAGCTGGATCATAACTATATGCATGGAGCAAACATAGTACTTGACATGAGACCAATGAGATAGACTTAAAGAAGGGATGTAACTTAATTATAACTGCATAATACTCCTTTGTTCTAAATATAAAATATATTTAACTAATCTTGGTATATTAAATAACGATTTAAATTAATTATTTGTTAAAAATGTGTCTGTTCACTAAAAATACCCTCCTAGATCATTTATAATGAAATTACCCGTTGCTGCAAACCCCCTTCACATGTGCAATCATTAGGGTGAGTTTTGACAACAATTAATCCATATGAGAGATAAAGTAGATTGGAGTCTTATATTTTAGATTGAATATAACCCTCTAATTAGCTGTTATGTTAAGTACAGTAATGAGAATATATATCAATGCAGAACCAAGTACAAGGTCCGCATGCCACAGACAATGAAACAGAAGGATTATTTCACAGTTTCACACCATTGAACCAGTACTGTAGCTAGTTGTCAGTGATAAATTAATATAGCAGGAACTCTGACAAAACGAAGTGGTTGATAGATCAATAGTTGACAAGTGACTAATGAGAGAGTACTAAAAGGAGTCTGTTACTTAGTTATGATATAACTGCATAATTTACATGTACATGTATATACCATATAAGTAAAAGGAGTTTGTCACTTAATTATGTACGTGCATACCTCAGAAATGCGTGAGGACAACTTATGAGGATGCTTAGAAAGATGTCCTAAAGAATCAATCATACGACCAAACAAGATGAAGAACACAGGAAGGGCAGCACCATGAACAAATGCACCCAAACTTCCCAAGAACATCAACACATAGTCAACTGTATCAGCAGCAGAAAACAAGCCAAAGAAGGATACACTCTCTGGTTTGCTTGCTTTACAAGATTGTTGGTTTTGTTCTTCTGAATGAGAATGATGAGAAGCAAGCTCCACTTCTTCCATGGCAATAGCAATTCACGTTGAAGTTTCAGTCCTGTATGTGGATACACATATAATACACCCACATAAAGAAAGAAACAAAGAGAGGGAAAGAGATGAAACAGCTAAAAAGGGTCATGTATTAAGAGGCTAATAAATGAAAAGACCTTAACTACTCCCACCAACAGAAAATACGGCTCCATTAATGCCGTTATGGGAAATGCTCAACATCTGAATATTAAAATGGCGAATGTGTGGCACTCAAGCAAAAACGTTAGCTGCTACTCCCTCCAGTCCTAATTATAAGTCGCCAACTACCAATTTTTCTTGGTCGTTTTTATAAGGCACTTTATGATTTCCAATGTGCATTAATTATTTTTTTCACATATACTCATATTTAATAGGGGTACTAGGAGAGAGTGATAGTTAATAGTTTAGGAAATAAGTGTAATAATTAGAGGTAATATTGGAAAGTACTTGAATTGTAAGACAAATTAAATGTATTTAACCAATTTTATTGGTATGTGAGAAAGTTAGTTAAGTGACTTACAATAAGGACCGGAGGGAGTACTAGTGATTCAAAACCATGTAAATTTATATATACTCCTTTATATCCTTATTATAACTCAAATCTCACGGAATGAAAGTTAGGAGTACATCATTAAATAAGTCATATTTTATTTGTCTTCTCTATTTCTACCCCTCTCATCTCTCTCTCTTTCCACCTTTTCAATGCTATTTTATATTGAAAACAAGAGTAGTAAAAAAGATCAATGTAATTAAAAAGTTCTTTTTTTCCATAGATGATGGGTGTATATTGAGAAAAATTTAATAAATGAATAAGTCAATGACAGTTAGTGACTTATATTAAAGACAAAACATTCGGGGCGATTGGTGACTTATAATAAGGACTAGATGGAGTATTTATGTCAACTTCAAGAAAATATACTTATGTCAACTAACTTATTATGCCGATTTTGTTGCTCAAATAGTCCATAATGTCATCATGTGACTTGGGGACTAGTGGGCCCGTCCTTCCCAGACTTAGAGCACAATAATTAATTAGCTAGATTTATCACTGAAAGGTTGAGGGTCGTAGTCACTGATCAATGAAAGAGTGAACAAAACTACACTAAGTTATGAAACCACCATTCCACCGGGAATGATTGAGAGAAGGCACTTTTTCACCGAAAATGATAAACCTGTAGCTAAGGGAAATTACAAATAAGAATAATTATATTGCACTTTATTTCTGGATTTATACATATTGAGTTGTTGCATGCGACTCATGTCAAGAATTCATTGGTGAGCATGGACTCGTGAGCCGGTGGTCCCTGACGTGATGTTGTGTTTAACTTTTAAGTGTGGTGTGGTTCAGAATCTGGGGAAGGGAAACTAAGTATGCGGCTCATTTACTGGACTTCGTGATCGGCTCTTATATTGTTGTCTTATGTTCCTTTATCGACCGGACAACCCACCAAACCAAACTTGAGGTTCAACCTAAAGGGAGTGACAAGATGGCTCTGAAATAGTACTCCCTTAGTCCTAATCCCTTCAACTATTGTTATGAAATTTAAGAAAACAAATTAGACTACTAATTTATATCATACACCACATATAATTAGATTATAGGTAAGTTTATAAGTAGAATACATTAACTTTGCAAAAAAAGAAAAATATAATACATTTAATAGTGGTTAATTTTATATGCTCATTTTCTCCATAAAAATCAAAGTGGTCTTATAACTAGATTAGGACCAGACAGAGTATAATCGTGCCTATTGTTAAATATCCAAGTTTTATTTACACATCATGGTTTAATTTCTTCAACAGATCGTGTGTGTGCGTGGATGGGTTTTCATTCATGTCTTTGGCAAATATAACACGTATATATGGTGGTGTTCTTGTGGATAAGTTTGTGATAGCAAATTGCCCGTGATGCATAGGAATCCCATGAAGGGGACAGCAAAAAAAAAAACCATCTCTTTCAGGTTTGGAATCTTTCATAGGGGCATTTGGATCGCTAGCTAGTATAAACTGTTTATGTGGGAAGGGGTGGACTACATGAATGGCAGACAGCACCATCATATGCTATGTAATAACGAAATATTTGGAAAACTTGTTCATCAAGAGGGACAATAACTCCTTTGAGTGGTTTTTTGGTGTCACTTTACCTATCTCAACCATCCTCAGTAGGCTTCTCTGGAAGTATTTTGGAGTCCTATATACTTCATCTTATCTTAAATATAAGATCCTTATGACCATTTTTTGTGAAAGTTAAAGAAGAAAAGTAAAACATTAAATTATAACATATGCTACATGTATTTAAATAGATTATAAGTTAGTTCATAAGTAGGATAAATTAGTTTTGAAGGAATTAAAAAAATAATTATAAGTTAGGAATTAAAAATAATTAAAAAAATAATTATAAATTAGAATAAATTAGATTATAAGTTAGTTCATAAGTAGAATAAATTAGTTTTAAAGTAATTAATTTTAATTTGTATCCTTGTTTTCTAAAAAAAAGTCAAATTAAAGGATCTTATAATTAGGACTAAAAGTGGTATATGTTGTTTTGTTTCTTTTGTAACATGTCATTGTGAATTTCATATTTTCTTGTATAACTACTACACATTACTTCAACTCCCATGCCTCAATTTATGCTCATGTTGAAAGTTCATGCATTCACTATCATATAACATTATTACTCCTATTGTCTATAAAACATCCCTTTTACCTTATTAAGTGTTTTATCATGGTAAACAAGTTTGGTAGTTTTTCTCCATTTATATCCCTTGTGTGTAATGCTATGATGAATATTTCGAAGAAAAAGACAAATAAAATCCACTAAATATGTAAATAAACAATCAAAGTTGCTAAATTTCCAAAAGGATTACTAAGGTCACAAGCAATGAATTGATATTGTTAAATTGTTAAATTTAATAAAAAGACTGAATTGTTCTCATCTCAAAATAATCACATTTTTACTAGAGGAATGATACGATGTTCTAGTTTAACCTCCACCCTATTATATTTTATCAACACAAAAAGCATTTCATTATTATTAATGTTTGCAAAATAAAAAAAAAAAGTTTCAGTTGAGAGGCCAAATACAGTAGAATGTCAAACCAAAAAGGAACAACATAATACATTAGAATGATATGTCATACACGTACAAATAGACGCTTTTGATTTTTTTTTTTTTGGGAAATTTTATGTCTAGACAATTCAAAAGCAATTTATAATCAAAGAACCCCAAAAGATTTCTGAAACATCGCTGCATTCTCAATAGGAAAGTATTTTAACGTCATTATCTCAATTTTTAAGAAATGATGTAATTTTCAAGGCAAATACGAAAGTGTACAAATTTCCAAGATAAATGAGATGAAGAAATTTTCAAGAAAATAAAACAATTGGAAACAATATTTAAGAGAAAATATTTGTAGGAAAATGTAGCATTTGTGAAAATTTTAAAAATAAGTATGCTTATATTTCCTACACATATAGAGGTATCTACGTGCCTTGAAATATCTGTGTTGTAAATAAGCATCTTGAAAACACATTTATTATTCTCATATATATGTGTGTTGAAAATAAACATATTTATCTTATAAATCGTATCTTCTTCTGTGACTAGAAATTATTGTTTTGGATTAACTTATTGTTTTCAAAATGACATCATTAGTGATGGAAATTCACATATTTGTCTTCAAAAAATTTCATATTTATCATGTAAAATGATAGAAGGGCGTTAAGTCATTTGCCCCAGATTTTATTTCAATTTTTCCTCAGGGAAGGTAGTGAAACTTCAGAATTTTTCAAGAGATCTTCAATTAAAGGGTTAAAGATCTTTAAAGATCTATATGACTAATTTATTGTTGTTCAAGGTGCGAGTAACACAATTGACAATTAAAAAGGGTTGTGAGACTGCAAATTAGTGTGCAATGAAATTAAAAACTACTAAACGTTGGTTAACTTATTTCAAGTGAGAATGACAATTTTTTGTATTACAAAAGTAATGTCGTTTACTTAGAGTTAATGAGGATAGTCATTCCGCTCCCAATTTAAAAGTTCATTGGTCCCACATCCCTTTTCAGTTGTTGATTATACATTTATACTATATGTAAGCCCTTGCACGAGTCAATTGTCCAAAGTACTCCTTTCGTCGTAATATTAGAATTTAAAAATTGCATGATTTTGTTCAAAATATAAGAGTTCACCTTACATTCTCTTTTTATTTAATGCACTTTTTTCTTACTTTGCCCATAATTCTCTATCATATTTATTAATGTTCATATATTTCTCTCTATTAATAGTATCATAATAAATATGGACAATATTGAAAATATAAAGAATTAACTCTAGACACACAACTAATTTTACATTTTTCTTAAAAAATGTGTTTTGATGATTATACCCTTATATTACGGAACGAGGAAGTACTTGAAGTACTTGTTAACTCTTAATTGAATGCTTCTATTGGTAAGGATATGCCTTTATTAGTCAAGTGAGTCACTTAACAAGTTGTCGTGTAGATCATGGATTAGTTATCTTGCCCTTAATTGTGGAACCAATGGATATTTAAATTGGAGATTTGCGAGTGAATTCTACCACTTCTTAAAATTTCTTCAAAAATGGGTTAACGAACAATTTGATCAATTGATTGTTTTCCAACAAGGTGTGTGCAACGCAAATGATAATGAAAGGGGCTGTGGAACCAATGGATTTTTAGATTTGGGTTAGACTGATCGACGCTATTAACTGAGCAAATGACATTACTTTTGTGACACAAGTTGTGGGACCACTGTAAATGAAGTAACACATGTTTAGTAATTTTTAACGGCATTAGCCAATCAGACCCCAACTTAAAAAGTCATTAATTCAACTGCAAATTGTCAATTGTGTTACCTACACCTTGAACAACACTCAATTGACTAATTACTCTTGAATACTAAAAAAAAGGGGCGAAGGGGCAAAACTAGCCACCGTAAATTTCCAAATGGACAACTCTGGCACCCGTAAATTGGATAGTGCAAAACCGTACATTATAAATCAAAATGAGACAAATTTAGCCACGCCGTTAAGTTGAAGCTAACAGACGTTTACGTTGGCGTGGGGCACACCTTCATTAAATCAAAACGTCTGTTAGCTTCAACTTAACGGCGTGACTAAATTTGTCCCATTTTGATTTATAATGTACGCTTTTGCACCATCCAATTTACTGGTGCCAAAGTTGTCCATTTGAAAATTTGCGGTGACTAATTTTTCCCCTTCGCCCAAAAAAAAATGGACATTATTCTTAGGTGAAAAGGTACATTAAGGCTTGAATTCCAAGGACTTGTCCGGTTAAAGTAGAAAGTAGGATCTCATGAAAATGTCCTCTATTATTACCTTTAATTCTCTCCAATGTATCACATAATTGTCTATTGTCTCCACGGTTTCTTTATAAAACAAGCCTCTGTGTGTGTATTGTAAAATCTATCATCCCAGTCCCACCATCTACCTCTCTTTCACTATCCGTAACATCCTTTTTGGTGGAAAGAGGCCCATGCTTCTTTCCTACTTCCAACCCCACTTCTACAAGCTTACATTGCATGGGATGATATAATTATTATATTGTGGATTATATGTATGGAGTCTGTTTAAGTCTAATCACATTATTCTTAACTTGTGAATTGTCTGACTATATAAATTATGCACATATTTATTAAACATTGATAGCGATCTGCCCTTAAAAAGAAACAGTAGCCATTTCAGTAGAATTGTATGTGAACCTTAATTATTTAAAAATGGCTCATCATAATCGAGTGGGGCAGTACTCTAACAAGTTAAACCACTCTACAAACTCGAATGGAGAATATTCCTCTATTCAGTTGGTGTATAAAAGTCGCCAACTTCAATCAAATCAAAATTCAAATTTCTCGTAAATATTCCATTTAAAAAAACAAATAAGTCACACTGAGCTACAAAATTTTAATGATGCAGTTTGGTGTTCCGGTACATTAAAAGGCACACTCAAAGGTGGAGAAGAAAACAAAAGAACGGTGTATATAATAAATGCTTCTAGTTAATTAATTGATAATTCAGTTGCTCTAACCACTTTGAATTTCATGGTTACGTACATATATGGTTCAACATGGTTCAATAAGGATTTATTAGGATTCAACATGCATGGTTTCCAAAACTTGATAGGTATTCTAAAAAAATGGTATACAAGAAGTGATACAGCACAAAATAATGCGCAGATACATTGTATGTCAAACAAGGTAAAGCGATAGATGGGAGATTTATAGAAGAATGTATGTTGGGGGATGAATCACAAAAGAGATTACTTCTTTGAGGCAAGAAGGGAAGTAATTTGTGGAAAGGCATGTTCACATCAAATATGATACGTAGTTGGAAATTTCAACACTACTGAAACCAAACGTCTTTTCATTTACTGGGTTCACCAACATATACACTCAGAGATCCACCTAACCTACAAGGCTCTTAAATTATTGAGTTACTTATGACTGTGAAATGGCCGGGAATAGTACAGAGCCACCTGCAAGAAAAAGAGAGTACTGAGCATAGGTTCTATCTTGAAACAAAAGAATTTGTCCTCCTCTCGATTCAATTCAACGGAGAAATAAAAAGTTGTGAAGAGAAAGAATGAGTAGGTGAGTCAGAGACACTCTTGCGTTGTTTAGTGCTTGTTCTTTTATAAAAGGAAGGCTGCTCCTCCTATGGTATATGGTACACCCTATATAATAGAAGGAGCCATTTAAGTAACCGTGTAAAAACAGAAATTGTTTTTGTTGTAGTGTTTGCAGAGACTTTTTGGCCTTAAACCTAGAATTACACATATGTTTAAAAAAGTAGTTATACTCATTATTTGTTAAAAAAGGCATGTCATTTTCTAAAACATCAACACTATACTTTTAATTATTCCCTTTGAAGCCTATTTATGCTAATTACATATGTTAACCAATTTATTACATTTCATTATTCTATATAAATTAACTAAATAACCACTTTGTTAGGACACAAGAGAGTCATAAATATGTAGTTGGAAATATGACATTCATAATCAAAATATAAGCTCTCCAATGAGCTAATGCATTATGGACTTGATGGATAAAAAGTGTGCGCTAATTCAGTCGGGGTGACATGAGCATAAAATTGGGATATTAAGTATATGAAGAAGATGTTAAAATGAAAATGTAATCATACAAAAAAATTATAAATTGCAAAATCTTCGTTTCATCACGAGAGCAAACGTGACAACTATTGAAGATAAAATATTAACAAAAACTCCACCCCTGATTCATTATGAAGTTTTTTAGGATAATACCATAGGTAAATCCAGGAGACAAGATAAAACTTATTGTTGTTGTTATTATTACTATTATTAGTGATGAGCTCATCGCGATTTATGGATTTCAGTGAGTCAATTAAAATTGACTTACATGATACAAATGGTCAGTGCAAGGGGGGAAAAAGTAAAAGCACCAATGGAACGAGGAAGCTTTATAAAAGAACTGAATTTTTGAAATCTAAAGCCACTCCATAACTCTAGGCCACAGCTTTTAGCACCCAGATGCACAGCTACAAAACAAAGAAGCAAGACAGTGAGATTTTATTCTGCATCATTTCATGACATGATGATATATTGGAAGAACTTTATCTCACTTTAAAGTAGATTCTGTGTTGTAAATATATTGATAAATTTGTCCATTTACAATCTATTATCTGTGAACAACTTCACTCTTCAAATATTCACAAAGAATAATATATGTGTAATTTTTATCGATGTTAAAGTCATATTCATTCCACCCCTAATTCAAAATTAATCATACTTACTATTCAATTAATCAGGTATGATTATCAACAAACTGTAAAATCTAGTCACTTAAAGATCCAGCCCTTCAAATTCGTATTCCCTCGAGTACACTTTATTGAAAGGTTGCTTTTTCTGAATGACGGTTATTATTGGTCCTCACTGTTTTTTGTTTTTGAAATTTTAGCCCAAGATTTAGAAGAAATTATTAGATAAATTCGGTTCCTCACATAGTAATTTGTATCACATATTAAAAGAAGACAAATCAGGACACCCTTAAAAATTTTCTTCCACAAAAAGAAGAATAAGCACTTATTTTTTATGTTTTCTAAATTTTACTAATTGAAAAAAAGAACATACAGTATGCATGTACCCGAGTTTATACTACTTTTGGTCACTAAACTTTCCTTCAATTTTGGCTTTGGTCTCTAAACGTTAAAATAAGTGGTGTTGGCCCTAAAACTTCCAATCAATTTTGGTTTTGGTCTCTGAACTTTAAAGTTGATGGTTTTAGTCTTTAAACTCTCATTCAATTTTGGTATTGATCTTTGAGCTCTATAGAAAACCTTAAAACTCAAGGACCAAGACCATAATTGACTAAAAGTTCAGGGACAAAAATCGCCAATTTTAAAGTTCAGAAATCAAAACTAAAACTAACTGAAAGTTTAAGGACTAACACCACCAAATTTAAAGTTCAGAGACCAAAAGCAAATGAGTGAAAGTTCATAACTAAAAGTTATATTAAACCTATGTACATACTTACATTATGTCAAACACCATGTGTGTGCTTGTGACTTCTAAGTTCTAACATTTGGCAAGTGATGGCTCCTTTTCCATCTGAGTCGGGTTTCTTATCGGGTCATAGAACAAAGCCCAAATCCCGGGTCGACCCGATTGCCCCATTCTGCCTTAACCCGTCTGGTTAGCACTCCCCAAAAAAAAAAAAGTAGCCAGTCACAACGTCTGGCCTCGCACGTGATGATGCCTAACCTAGGAGCCAATTGCCAATTGGGCTACGAAATTCACAAAACTCTTAAAACCAATTTTTTCCCCCTTAATTAATAATTTAATAATTACAAAAATAAAAAAAAAACACTCATCTTCATTGCAAAAAAATAAAAGAAGCTAAAACTAAAAAAGGTTTCACGGAGGACAAACAAACAAGACGAGGTCGTGAAACAAAAAACTTGAGAATAGAGAGAAGAGAGTGCCGAGCTGTAAACAAAGGAAACAAAAACCCACAAAAATTTTGACTCTGAAGAAGAACAACCAATATTCTCGAATTTATCCCTCAAACACTTCTTTCAGCTTCTCTTTGTTAGCTCAGACTCATAGCTAGGGTTTCGATTTGATCCACACAGGTGAACCTTCTATTATTATAAATTATAATTATATTATCCCTTTTTGTTTCTCTTTTATTTCCTCTTTACTTCTCTTATTTTCGATTTGATTTCGTTTCAAGATTTTGATTCCCTCGTTACATGTCTCAGCATTTCAATTGTGTTGAATTTCGCGTGAAGTTTGTTCCTTTTTGCAATTTGACTCATTCCCTGTGTTCAAGTTTTGATTTTTAAGGGTTTCTGCGTTTTTTTATTCAACATACAATTCTAGGGTTTGGTCTAGTTGCGTATGACAATAGCTTCTACCATTTTTTTTTTAAATTTACTTGGTTTTAAAATTAGGTGGTAATGTTATGTTTTGTGGCTGATTTAGTTTTGATATGGAAAAATTTTCCCTTTTTTTTAATTTGGGAATGGGATTAGATTGGCTTGAGGGTTATAATTTTTGTTCTGAATTGGTTTTTCCTGTGAAGTTCTGTTGATTCTGTGATCGTGATTGAAAAGTTTTGCTTTTTAATTTATTTAAACATTGTTCTAGTCCTTTAAGTTACTGTTAATCTTGCTATGATGTTGGCCATTAGAAAAACAAAATTTGCTGTTGATATTATTTACTTTTGCTTACTTTTTTTCTTCTTTTTTTGTCTTGTCTTCTCTCAGAAAGTATCCTTTTACTTGCAATTTGTTCTTGGTAGTAGATAGGTTGGCTTTGTCTCTTTAGTATATCACAGAGTTCATACTTTTTCCACTTCAGAATTAAAAGTTGGAAATTTCAAATTTTGTCCATGTACTAGACTGTATTTTTTGTATGTAATTGGTAACTTTTCTCTTCTGCCACTTATTTTTTATATAGTGAAGTGTCTTTGGTGATTTGTGAAATAGGCAACCTGTGATTTATTTTAGAAATTCAGTTATTTTTTTCCATCCAATCTGAATCCACATAATGAAGCATTAGAATTTTCTTTCCTTTTGTTCAAACTTTGTTGTTATTGTTGTCTGTTAAGATAATTCGAAGCATTTTTATGGTATGAAATGGATTGCGCAGAACTCTGCCAAATCTTAAACCTTTATCTAAGCAATTGACTTAACTTCTATTTGTATGCTTAATTAGATATGTTCCATATCTTTGTGGATAAAAGGTGATAGGTGGTGATGGATTTACATGAAAAGATTACTGTGTTTTTATGTTATGTGAACCCAATTGAATGGTTTTCAAATGCATGTAGATTTCTTTCAGATTAGTTTCAACTTGCCAATACTTACTCACACATATCATTGAAACCGAAACTGAACACTTTGATCATCAACTTCCTTTCATGCCGTTGATCATGAATCACCCAATCAGTGAATGAAATTTCTATATGATCATCATCATCATAGCTTAATAGACATGAAAGAAAGGTGAACTGTCACAGTCAATATCTGTTTTCTGTTGTGGTCTATTGATATGTTAGAGTTAAGCTGGCTTATTATATATTGCCAAGCCTTGTCTTACACTTGCATTATTCTAGTCATTAGTGTATGCCATTGTCAATGATGTGGATTTTCTGTTGTATAATATTCACCAGGGCTGGAGAAAGAGCTAAAGGTTAGCTGACTATGTTTTAGCAGCCAAAACTGAAATAGCTGGAAACAAAAGAAAGTGTGAGCATTGTATTGCACTAATGAGAATTCACAGTAAGTTACCACGGTCGAGGATTATGCTGTCAGTAATCTATTGTTATACATTTATCAATGAATCAAACTTGATGTTCATGAATTTTGTTTAGGTACCAATTAAGTCATAAACTGGTCTGTTTATGATTTAATCTGGCTTAAAATTTCTCTTTCAATTTTTATGCTGTGATAAGGTGACTTTTAAAGTAGCATAATTGAAACAGCTCTTTTATGTCAATTGAGTAACATAAGAAATCTCAAACTTGATGTTATCTATTGATCAATATCATTAAGTCATAATCTAGTCTGATGATTTTAGCTGGCTTAAAGTTTTGTTGGTAAAAAAACTGGCTTATAATTTCTTTGAATTCAATGCGGCAATGGGGTTAATTTTACACTAGCCTAATTGGAACATCTCTATCATGTTAGTTGAGAACCTTAAGAAGTCTTAAACTTGATGTTATTTATTGGCCTATATCATTAAGAATAGGGGGTACTGTTGTTTTTCTATTTTGTTTAGCTTTTTCCTCAATTAGCATACTTTGGACAAATCTGAGTGTCTAAGTTCACTTTAAGCATATTATGTAGCACCCCTGAAATCACGACCAGCAATAAGTGATTGTAATCATGATGTTAATGCTATATCAACTAACCTTGCATTTCTTTATGGTCTAAAAATTATATTATGACAAAGATTATGCTCTTTGGCCATCTTACATTTTAGTGTTTGAATATAGATTTTGAAAATAAATCATCATATGACACCCTGAATGCCTAACCTTGAGAACTTCTGTTTTCTTGTTATAAATTTGAATACACGTGTCTTGAGGGCTTTTGTGCTTGATTTTGAGTGTTTGGTATTTTGCCTTGTGTTTGAATTTGCATGCATACTTTGGGGTTAGATATGGGAAAATATGGATAAATACACTTTTTCCTGATTTTTTGATATGTTGTGGATGCTATCCAAAGTCCAAACATGCTGTGTTATGATTCCAGACTCCACTGAATACTTAAGCTATGCTAGTTACTTTATATAAATGTTTTGCATCTTTAGAGAATTCAAAGTCGATTTACATTGGTGACATTCAAATTGATCATAATCTGGATCTGGCATAGACCTCTCTTATAAGACCTAGGAGTAGACATTATGGAGGGTAGTTCTGTTGATTGTTGATATAATTAATTATTTACATTAGCTAGTTTCTGAGTATCTCAAAGTGAATTAATTGGGAAAGCCTAATATGTTCGTTGTTTGAGAGTTTGAGCCTCATGTTTTTGGAATAAACAAATAATGTGCCACATGCTTCAGTATCAAGGGCTGATCTGGTATGGTGTGTTTTGTGTGCTATGGGAAGGAACCATTAGTTTAAGCTAGAATCTAGATACGACTCCGATTTTGGCTATCTCATTTATTGTCCCTGAATATTGACCCTGGTGAATAAGCCATTGTTTATTCGTGTTCTTGTGTTCATTCTCCATAATATGTGGAAAGCTGCTTATTGTGTCTTGTCCACTGTAATTCTTTCAAATTTTATTTAAGACCCAACCTTTAAAGATGATTAGGTTAACTTGAAGGTTATGTTTTCTTGATGCTGGGTTAGATTATTTTAGCATATTCTTGCATGACTGTGTTAGATCTTATGCTATTTTTCCTGAGTTTCGTGAAGATATATTTTAACTATATCTGGCTTTCTGAAACTGTCAGATATGCTGCCATAGTTGGTCAGCTTGCATCTATAGATTTGAGGACTGAACAATCAGGTTTAGTGATTATTTGCGGTTAGTCTTCATTTATTTTTATTGTCACCGGGGAACTTGATTTGTTGTGTGCTCTGATTACTTGGTCGTGTTCTTTTTGAAATTCACGTCTATATATGCTGCCATAGTTGGTCAGCTTGCATCTATAGATTTGAGGACTGAACAATCAGGTTTAGTGATTATTTGCGGTTGGTCTTCATTTATTTTTATTGTCACTGGGGAACTTGATTTGTTGTGTGCTCTGATTACTTGGTCGTGTTTATGAAATTCACGTCTATATAAATGTAAATTGTTCAGAATATAATTCACCAAAATTCTTATATACTTTGTTATAAATATTTGCAGTGCTTCGGAAGTTTGTTCCAAATTCCATTGACTTTTCTTAATAAAAAAAGGGCCTTGGCATTTCAAACTTATGTCATTATGCTCTGAGGATGGTCATGTGAAGCAGAATGACACTCGAAGATTTCTTCACATTGACTGAGATGAAAGATGGGCTCACAGCTCCGTCTCGAGTTCAGGAGTTGGTGTCTGTAATGCAGAAGGAGAAAGATTGTGTTGTTAAGAATGTTGGCGATGCAATGAGGCAATGGGCTTCTGTTGCAAGCACTATTGCTGCAACAGATAATAAAGAATGCCTTGATCTTTTTATTCAATCAGACGGACATTGGTTCATCAATAGGTGGTTACAGGATGTTCAAAATGCTGGTGACACAAATGAAAGTTGCATTGAAGAGTCAATTACTGCACTGTTACGGGCAGTTGAAAAGTTGCATCTAGACTGTGAGAAGTCTATGTCATCAGGGATTTGGGTTACTGTAAAAAATCTTCTTGGCCATCATAGCTCTAGGGTGCAGGATAGAGCAAAAGTATTGTTTGACAGCTGGAAGGTGGGTGGAAATGGAGAAGCTGATTCTCATGATATGGAGCTTGATAGAGTCGATAATGAAAGCGAGAAGATTGTTAGGGAGGAAGGTCAGCCATCTACTGTGAATGAAACCATTAAAGAAAAAGACCATACAGTAGGAGCCGTTGCTAATGAGGAATCTCCGTTGAGAAGCACAAGCAGTCTACAACCAGAAAGGAATGCTAGTGTACAAACTCAGAATTCTAATAGTCAACCCAGCTCTGGAAGTTTGGATGGTGAAAATGTCAAAGAGAGATCACCAGACACTAATGCGTCTACTTTAACAAAGGAAGAAGCTGCTCCTACAAAAGAAGAATTACCTTCATCCATTGTAAGTGAGACTCTTTCAGCTGGGTCCCATAGCTTTTCTCTTCCTAAGCAAGGTAGTTTTGATGGAAAGTCGGATGTGAAGACTTTAAATGATACAACCAAATCGGAGAAGCAGGAACAAAGTTCCAATGGTCCTTTAGAAAAACTAGGAGTGGCAGAGATTTCTGCGGGGTCTAAAAAACCGGAGCTTGAACCTATTCATATGGATGCTAAAGAAGCTAAAACGTCAGAATCTGTGAATGAACCTGTTGTACACAATAATGTTGAAAACAACAATGAGAGTATAGTATCTCATAATGATGCCGATGGTAGCGTGAAGACACATGCATCAGATAGAAAGAGTGGTGTTGATGATAGTAGAACTCCAAAGTCTAGTAGTCCACAACCTCCCAAGGCTGCAGACAATGATGGTGGCTGTTGTACTGTTGCATTGCAGGAATCATCAGTAAGTGGCAGTAACTTGGGAAAGCCTGAGCTATTTGATGCGTCTTTCTCCAGAACAGAACGTGCTAGTGTCGTGAAGGGAGATAGAGGGCATATCAGTCGTGGAGGCAAGGAAAGTTCAAATGGCCCTGATCCTATTAAACCAAGAAAACATCGTAGAAGCCCTAATATGACTGTCAGGAAGAGTTCTGATATTGATCTCGATTATGGCATTGTTGATGCTTTAGAAGTTGCTCGTCAAGTTGCTCAAGAAGTTGAACGTGAGGTCTGCAGCTCGTCTGAGAAAATCTCAGGAGGAAGTGGGCCACCACATAGTCCAGAATCTGTAGGAAAAGAGGATGCATACACTTGTGTTGAGCCTAGGGAGGTCCAATCCAGACAAAGTTACTCATCCGAGGAAGGGCCTAAGGAGGAGACACATGCTAATAATTTAGATGATGTTGAGGCTGAGGCGGGGTGTGTGCCTGATGTCGAGTCCTCGCATTTGACTGAATCAGCTTTAGATCGTGGAGGGAATTCAGAGAAAAATCTCTGTGCTTTTGATCTCAATGAAGAATTTGGTTCTGATGATATGGATAATTCTGCTAATGTAATGTCTACACCGATTCCCGTTGTATCTGCTTCAAAGCCTCCAGCAACAACTGGGTTGCCTGTGGCCCCTTTGCAGTTTGAGGGGGTGCTTGGATGGAAAGGATCTGCTGCAACCAGTGCCTTCCGTCCTGCATCACCTCGTAAAAATTCTGACAGTGAGAAGAATATTTCCATCAGTGGGAACTCTGATGTCTCCAAGCAAAGGCAAGATTTTCTTGATTTTGATCTGAATGTGGCCGAGAGTGAAGATGGATTGGGAAAGCAAGTCGCTGAATCGTCTGGGCTCCCATCTGGTCAATCTTCAGCAGAACTTAGTCCTATGAGATCAAAGAGGATTATTGAATTGGACCTGAACAGTGTTGGTGATGATGCTGACGCTCAGCCTTCAGATCAGAGAATAGAGGGACAGCTCTTGTTTAGCAGAATTGGCCATTGGAGCCCATCACCTGCTTCGTCAACATCGTCAATGCAACCTTCTGTTAGAAACATTGATTTGAATGACAGGCCATTCCTTCAGACCGACTTGGTGGACCAAGGACTTGGTAGGTCTTCTCATATTTTAAATGCTTGTGGGTATTCTAAATCAGATGCACCGGTGATCTCTCTCTTGGGCACCAAAGTTGCAGTTGGTATGAAAGAAACCAGGCATTCTCCAAATGGCAAAGCTGCAGAATCAGCAATGGACCTAACAATATCAAGAGACGGTGTTTTAGGGATGGGCCCTGCAGCATCTTACAGCCATGCACCTCCATTTGGATACAATGGGTTAACAACAGTGTCTCCCCTGTCCTTTTCATCTGGGATATATGGTTCAGGCGGCTCGGTTCCATACATGGTGGAATCAAGAGGAGCCCCAGTTGTGCCTCAGGTGGTGGGATCATCCCCAACTATCCTGTCATCTTACTCCCAGCCGCCATTCATGGTGAACATGGCTGGACCGCAACTTGGTCTAAACGGGGTTGGGCCTTTACGTCCTAACTTTGACCTGAATACCGGCTCTGCCTTCATGATTGAGGGAGGGAACAGGGAAGCATTGGCTGCAAGACAATTTTTCTTTCCTGGTCAAAACAGGGCTACAGAAGAGCAAGTGAGGAACATACACCAGCCCTCAAGTTCAGGGGTTGCTGGAAAAAGAAAGGAACCAGACAGTGGGTGGGAAAGCTTTCCATTTAGCTACAAACAACCGCAACCTCCATGGAAGTAGCTTCTAATTTTATTTGATATTGTCTATAAGCAGGCCCCATCCATTGATGCTTATATAACTTAAGAACATCGAGTAGGGTTGTCTCTTGGCATCCTTCACCAGGAGAAGAACCAGAACTCAATAATAGATGGAGGAAGGTGGATGTAATATGACTGTGACATTGATTGTCAAAGGGAAATCTAGGATTTTTTTTATCCTTTTCTTTCTTCTCTTTTTCTCGCCCCCCATTGTTTTATCTTTCCTGCAGTTTCATCATAGAAGGGTCAGTGCAAGAACAGTAGGGCTTGGTACATGTAGCTGTAATTTCTCCTTCATATGTCAAAGGAATATATAGGTAAAGTATTCCCTTTTCTTATTGTCAAGTGGTGATGATGCTTCAGTGCATGGCCACATGTGTAGGTGATTAATTATTAGTGAGGGTTGTCGTTATTCAAATTAATAGCCTGTAAAAAGTGAACGGAACAATCCTCCATGCCCATGGGGAATTTCCATATCCAAGTTTTTCTGATTACTTGCCATCTGCTATGCCTCCTAGCTCTGCCCGATTTCTTTTTTGGCTTCTAACCACGTCTATATGTAAGCTTGCAAGTATGATATTCCTTTTGTTAATGGGATCACTCAATCTTAAAAATCATTTTTGTTTTGGAATATACTCCTTCTGGTCCGAAATATAAGACTTACTTAACTTTTTTGGAAAATCCTAAAAAAACATAATAAGTTAATTATAAATTGATTTATCTAATTTTTTCCCTTAGACTAGTTTACTTTACCTATAATCTAATGGATAATTTAAAAATATATCAAATGTGTAATGATTTAATATCCTATTTCGCAACCTTAACCTCTCCAAAAAAAAGTCAACTAGGTCTTATATTTAGAACTGGAGATAGTAAGTACTTGCATACTATCGTACATGCCGGCGGACTTAGGAATCTTATCCCTTTGTTTTTTATTTGATTTGTAGAGCGAAGTATTGACGTCATGACCCAAGCGTGATTTTTATTTTAAATCAACTTTTGAAATAAGGCCTTTGGAATACTTCTTATTGGATATTATTATACTTGAATCGGATCTATTTTGTATATAGAGGATTTTGCGGTGCTAGCTACACCAATATTGACAAATGCTTCTTGTTCTTTAAAGATGTACTTAACTGGCTGTCAATGGAGATTATTGAGTTCTTTTTAAGGAAAAAAGAAGAAGCATGACAATCATAACTGTTGATGCACAATATAGGGGAACTATAGAACATGAATGAATAATCAAAGCTCTTTATTGATAATATGATTGAATACAATAAACGGGGTCACCGGCAACGGTGGTTACAAACTTGGCGTAAATGCCTTGATTACAAAGACTAAACTCAGAATACAGTGATAAAAGAGAGAAGAACACAGAGAAAGAGAGAGAGAATGATTGCAGAGAAATGCTTGTGTGCTCCTCAATGAGTTCGTGATCTTCTTATAGTTGAAACTTTGTCTTGGTGGTTGCGAAATTATAGGCGGCCGTTATGAGCAAGAGACGTTGCACGTGCTCCGAAAAAGGTGGGCGACTACTCCGAAAAAGGTGGGCGACCAAGTCATTCCACCATACTGCCGTTGGTGATATTGTCCTCGACGTCCATAGGACGTCTCTGCTGCCGTTGGTGATGTTGTCCTCGACGCCTTGAGGGCGTCTATCTCGTTATTGGGCCTCTGCTAAGGCCCAAGCCCATTAAGATGTAACGGTGTATAACATTAGCCCCCCACTTCTCAATGCTGATGTCATCAAGTATTGGGAAGTAGCGGTTAACCCACGTCCAACGGCCCAGATTGTCACTTATATTTTCCCTCTTAAATCAACAACCTGGATTGTTTCACTAAAGTAACACCGTAACTTAACGTCGTCAAACAGTTTGCATATACTCGATTTCGACTGTTCATTTTCCATTTCCCTTCGCAGACGTTCTTTCTTCTCCGTTCCTCCAACACTTCGAAAAATCAAGACTTTGTTCATTCGCTTACATCTACGGACCATCCTACTTTCTGCAAAGGTATCTCCTTATCAAAGATCTTATCTTTTTACTATTATCATGAGCAAATTCGTAGTTATGTCGTCGCCTTCTGATTCTAAAAAAACTGCTTCTGACCAAGTTTACATTAGCGAAAATTCCCATTCTAGCGCCTCTTCATCTTCTAGGAACCCAGATAACGTAATAGATTTAGAAGAGACAGAAGTTTCTGGTAGCAATCGTTTAGATATCATTCCCTTTACAGATCCCTCCAAAGGGAAAAAACCATTGCGTAGTAAAAAATCTGCTGCATCTGGTAAATATCTAAAGGTTTATGATAGTCGATATCAAGAATGGGTTGATGCTGGTTCATCGCCCTCAACTAGTTCTGGGAGGAAATCCAACCCCCAAATCATAAACGCCCCATATGCTTGCAAAACTGGGGGCTTACCGACGTCTAGGGCCAACATCCTTAATGATGTCAAAGAAACACATCTTAGGGTCTTAGAAATCTCGAAAATGCCATCACTCTATTATTTTGACCCTAGAGTACCCTTTAGGTTGCCTGAAGTTGGGGATGCTCTTGACTCTTGGTCTAGCGACACCATTTCTTTGAGTTTTGAAAGTTTCCGTTATGTCAACCCTTTTCCTCTTCCAAACATAGCTCTAGATCTATGTGTTTTTTACGAAATCTCTCCCTCTCAACTTTCTCCTCACGCCTGGCGTCTCATCGCCATGGCTGAGTTAATGCACTATGAAATAGGAGTCGACTTAAATATGTTTGATCTATTCGGCTCCTATAAACTCCAAGAAATTAGGATGGACGTCTACTCTTTCATCCAAGCCAAGGAAGGGCTACCAACTTGGACGTATGGGTCATTGCCCAATGATCGTCAATGGGATGCACGATTTGTAATGGTGCCCTTCCAGTCCGTCGCCCAGAAGGATTATGTGTCTCCAATGTGGCGTCGCTTAAGTAAGTCGTTGTCTCGATAATATTTTTCTCATTGCATTTGTCATCTGATTTATAATATCTTAATTATTTTGCAGGTGCGTACGAGTTGAGGATCTCTCCGCACTCCAATAGCGACACCAAAAAGAAAATCAAGCAAATCCTTCAGATTCCAGCAAACCAGCGGAATTTCAAAGTCATGATGGAAAGTAAGTCTCTTGACGCTTATACTCTGTTTGCTTAATTCAAGTGTTTTTACCTTAGTCATCTTACTCTTTCTTCGTTCTGTCAATCAGGAAAGAAGATCATTCCCAAGGCGTCTGAGCAGAAAATAAACAAAGAAGCTCTTCTTAGAGCCAGGGCTGAGCGGCTGGAGAAGCTCAAAGCCAAGAGGGGAGAGTATGATGCTGAGGCAAGAAAAGAAGGACACGACCCCCGTGGCGCCCCTCCCCCAAATCCTGAATCTGTTATAGCTCCCTCTCCTCAACCAAAAAATAAGAAGCCTGTATCTCCTGCGAATAAGGAAGTCGTCTCACTAGGAAAGAGGCCTGCAGAGGTGCCCGCCAAAGAGCCTGTCGCCAAAAAGTCTAGGACTTCTAAGTCCTCAAAATCTGCCAAGGTCAAGGGCGGCAAAGAAGACTCTGGCGAAGTCACTCTATCTTTTCCTCCCAACTCATATGTCAGAAATAAAGAGGGATGTGACAACGTCTATTCTGAATTAAATAAGCTGGAATTCGAGTACGACAAGGCCGCCATAGAATCTCTTGGGAGGAAAGAGGCTTTCAAGAAGGCCGTTCGCCACCAAATGAAGGTATTCTCACTTAATCATTCATTAACTTTGTTCTGTCTTTTTAACATTGAATGTCTCTAATTATTTTCATTCTTTTTATTCTCACTCCCTACAAGTTCTTCTCCACCATGCTGAGGAGAATGAAGATGACACGGCGACGCTCGTCGCCCAAAGGGACGCAGCCTTGGCTGACAGGGACAAAATCTTGGCTGACTTGAAGTCCGCCCTCCACTTTAAAAAACAAGCTAATGAAGACAGAAGGAGGGCGGAAGAGATGATGAATCAATCTGACAGGAAGCAAGAAGAATTGAAGGCTTTCATTAAGAAGCTGAAAGCCGATCATCATAATGACGTCGAAAAACTGAAGGAGTACGTCAATGAGTCTCGTGCTGAGTCATCTGCCAAAGATAAGGAAATCGAGGCTCTCAAGTCGGCCAACAATAAGTGGGAAGTCGCCTATCACCAGTTGGAGAAGGATATGAGTCGGATGTCTGAAAACTATGAGACTCATATCTTAGAAGTCGATGCTCGCTCTCGAATGGAGCTCATGAAAGAATACAAGAGTGGCGAGCACGTCAACTGGAAGCCCGACGACGTCATAGACAATTATTACCAGCTCTTTCCTGAAGATGAACCTGACTCCAATCCATCCCAAGAGGATGATCAGACGATCAATGAGATGAGGGCTCAAGACGTCAACCAGGGCAAGGGCAATCAAGATGACGGCGACCAGGCTGGCAAAGAGCATGGTGGCGGCGACGACAATCTAACCAGCCAGGGGCAACGAGGCGGCGACGCCTAGATCTTTTACTTATAAAAAATTTTCATTTTCATTATGTATAAATTGTACTGTTTCTTTAATGCAAATCTTGTCTTCTATCTTCATACTCAATACTCTTCGCATCACTTCATTTATTTCTTGTCATAACATTATTTCCTCCGTTAAACACCCACACCTCCAATAGGTGTGGGTAACAACCTACCAAGATAAAAAGAATCCATCCATTAATAAAGGAATTTCTTAAATTATACTCATCAAATATCATGTCAAAACATGGTCACTCGTACCTTAATCAAACGTCGGCGACCCTGCCAAGGAATTATCAAACATTAATCTAACGTCGACTATCAATCAATCGAATAACAATCACTCAAAATAATTCAGGTAATATATACCTTTTCCAAATCAACTTCTTATCAGCCTCCCAGGGCGTCATGTTATCATGTCATCACTGCGTCGTCTTACCATCAAGTTATTTTGGTGTCAATTCATCACGTTATCTGGGAAATGACATCTTACAACAAAACATCTCAAGAAATAGGGTTAAGTTGCATCAGATTAACACGACCACAGCTAAACATATCATCAGACACTAGGTCTTCTAGCTGGGTTCGTCGCCTACGGGCGTTTCTCATCATTTGCATTCTTTCTCAAATATTCGTGTCAGTATCATCGTTCTTTAAATCAAATGATCAAATAACTTAGAAATAATACCTCTTGAGATGGATGGCGTTCCAACTCCTTGGGACGTCTTTACCATGGACGTCAGTCAACTTGTAAGCACCAGGACCAGTGATTTCGATCACCTTATAAGGGCCCTCATATGAAGCATTCAACTTTCCATCTTTATGTTCAGGTGTATTAGGAAAGATTTTTCGAAGAACCCAATCTCCTACTTGGAAATGGCGCTCCTTAACACCTTTGTTCCAAAATTTTGTCGCCCTTTGTTGATAGGCGGCAATTCTAATAAGAGCTTGCTCCCTACGTTCATCTAGCAAGTCTAAATCTTGGGCTAAATGTTCATTGTTAGATTCTTCTCTAGTCCATTGTCTCCTTAAAGATGGAATTCCTACCTCTACTGGTATCATAGCTTCAGATCCATAAACTAGAGAGAAAGGCGTTTCACCAGTTGACGTCCTAGACGTCGTTCGGTACGCCCATAAGACGGCGGGCAACTCTTCAGCCCATCTGCCTTTAGCTTTATCTAACCTCTTTTTCAAAGACGTCACTATGGTTTTGTTACTAGCTTCAGCCTGCCCGTTTGATTGTGGATTTCTAGGGGTGGAAAACTTAAGTTTAATATGCCACTTATCACAAAATTTTCTAAATTTTCTTCCTATAAACTGGGATCCATTATCACATACAATTTCCTGGGGCAGACCAAATCTACATACTATATTCTTCCAAACAAAATCAATTACCTGGGTTCTTGTACTTGACTCAGGGCGACGGCTTCTACCCATTTGGTGAAATAATCTGTGGCGACCAACAAGAAGACTAGTCGTCCAGGTGCTGGGGTGAACTTGCCTACAATATCCATTCCCCATTTAAGGAAAGGCCACGAAGGCACTATTACATGCAACTGTTCAGGGGGTTGTCTTGCCACGGTGCAAAATTTTTGGCAGCGTTCACATTTAGTCACCAAACTTACTGCATCTTTCTGCAAAGTCGGCCAAAAATAACCTGCTCTGGTTACCTTCCTTATCAATGATCGACTTCCACTATGGTCTCCACAATCACCTTCATGAATTTCTCTTAGTACATAATTTGCTTCAGACGGAGAGACACATTTCAGCAAAGGTCCACCAGTGAAAGTACGTCTATAAAGATCATCGCCTATAGTAGTGAATCTGGCAGCTCTAACAACTATTCGTCGCGCTTCATTCTTATCTGAAGGTAATTTACCCTGCAACAGATATGAAAGCAAAGGGGATCGCCAGTCCCATGTCAAACTGTTATTCAATACAATTCGGTTATTTACCTCGATCGCCGGTGTTTTCAGATAAAAAAGTGGGATTTGTTTTGTCTCCACAACTTCTATGGAGGATCCAATGTTGGCAAGGGAGTCGGCCTTCCGGTTGTCTTCCCTACCTATTTGGGTGATCTTCATGGCGTCAAACCGCGTGGTCAAATCAGACACTACATCCAGATATTTCTTCATTCTTTGGTCTTTTGCCTGATAAGAACCATTGATTTGTTTTGAAACTAACTGTGAATCACTTTTCACTTCCAGAACTTTTGCGCCCAACTCTGATGCTAGCTTAAGTCCAGCTATGAGGGCTTCATATTCAGCTTCATTATTCGTCGCCTTGAAGCCACATCTTATCGCCTGGACAATTTGTTCACCGTCGGGGGTTTCAAGTGCGATACCTAGTCCACTTCCTTTCAC
The DNA here is from genome assembly GCA_029929735.1 of Mimosa pudica. Classification (NCBI taxonomy): domain Eukaryota; kingdom Viridiplantae; phylum Streptophyta; class Magnoliopsida; order Fabales; family Fabaceae; genus Mimosa; species Mimosa pudica. Next base: position 11,116,884 of record JAKELP010000004.1, on the reverse strand, counting down.
ATTGAAAGATCCATCTACATGGAGGGTCCAGGGCGACAAGTTCACCTGTTTCTTAACAGAAAAAGATTCATTGTTAGCTGTTACCTGGAGGTTGGGGCTAAATTCTGCCAAAAAGTCGGCTAGGATTTGTGATTTGATAGCTGTTCTTGGGGCATAAGAAATATCAAATTCGCTCAGCTCAATTGCCCATTTCACCAATCTTCCAGACAAGTCGGGCTTGTGGAGGACGTTCCGCAAAGGGTAGGTTGTGACGACCACAATTGGGTGGCACTGAAAATACGGCCTCAACTTCTTGGAAGACGCTACTAGAGCCAAAGCAAGTTTTTCCACCATTGAATATCGCGTCTCCGTATCTAACAAAGCTCTGCTAACATAATATACTGGGCTCTGTCGCCTATCTTCTTCCATAACAAGAACTGAACTCACAGCATTAGAGGCAACAGACAAGTATAAATATAAGGTTTCACCTGGACTTGGCTTAGAAAGCAAAGGGGGGGGTCGTGAGATATTCTTTCAAATCCTGAAGCGCCTTTTCAGCGGCGTCATTCCAAACAAACTCCTTGTTCTTTTTCAATATATCGAAAAATGGTTGGCACTTTTCTGAAGACTTAGATATAAATCTAGTTAGAGCAGCTATCTTGCCCGTCAAGCGCTGGACGTCCTTCACACACCTCGGTGACGGGATGTCTAATACAGCTTTGATTTGTGATGGGTTTGCTTCAATCCCTCTCTTTGACACCAAGTACCCTAAAAACTTGCCAGATTGCACCCCGAAAGTGCATTTTTCAGGGTTGAGTTTCATGTTATACTTCCTCAGAAGATCGAACGTCTGCTGCAGGTGATTAATATGATCTTCCGCTTTTAAAGATTTGACTAGCATGTCGTCTATGTAAACTTCCATCGTCTTCCCAATCTGGGTGGAAAACATACGATTGACTAACCTTTGGTATGTTGCACCAGCGTTTTTCAAACCAAAAGGCATTACCTTATAACAATAGGTTCCACGATCTGTGATAAACGAAGTCTTTTCCTGGTCGCTTGGATGCATCAATATCTGATTGTACCCGGTAAAGGCGTCCATAAAACTTAACAGTTCATGTCCTGATGTTGCGTCTACTAGGCTGTCAATGTGTGGTAGTGGAAAGGAATCCTTTGGGCAAGCTTTGTTCAAGTCTGTGAAGTCGATACATACTCTGTGTTTACCGTTTTTCTTTGGGACGACCACAACATTAGCAAGCCAATCTGGATAATTCACTTCTCTAATAGACCAAATTCTCAATAATTTCTGAACCTCCTCATTAACAATTCTGTTCCGCTCTGATGCAAATTTCCGTCTTTTCTGTCTGACCGGCTTGAACGTGGGGTCGACGTTCAATTGGTGTTCAATGATGTCCGGGCTTATACCTGTCATATCATCATAGGACCAAGCAAAACAATCTAAGTTATTTGTTAGAAAAGAAATTAGTTCCCTTCTTACCTCAGGAACTAGGTCCATTCCTATGGACAAGAACTTTTCAGGGTTTTTAGGATCTAAAATTAATTTTTCTAAATTATCGTCTTCCTTCTTTGTCGCCCTATCCATAGGAATGAACGCCTGTAATTGCTATGCCGATGGAGGAGACTGTTCCAAGCCTTTCAATGCTGCTTGGTAACATTCTCTTGCCATCCTTTGATCGCCTTTGATCTCTCTCACACCCCAAGGTGTAGAGAACTTGATCGCTTGGTGTAACGTCGAAGGGACTGCCTTCATCTGATGGATCCAAAGACGTCCTAACAAAGCATTATAAGTGGATGGGCAGTCCATTACCTGAAACTTAACTAAAGTATTACTTCCGGCAGCAAAAGTCATCAATGATATTTCTCCAATCGTCCTGTCTGGCGTTCCATTCCCAAACACCAAGACAATTGGAGCCTTAATTATTTGGGACTCTAATTGTAATTCTTTGACAGTTTGCAAGTAAATAATATTAACGGAACTGCCAGCATCTACTAAAATTCTTTTGGTCAGACAATTAACTATTAGTAAAGATATTACCAGGGCGTCGTCATGCATCTGGACGTTCTGAATATCAGCGTCGTTGAAGGTTATTGGACCTTCAACCACCTGATCATTACTTACATTACCATTAATCCACTCTAATTCTTTTGGCAAAGACCTCGCATGTCACTTTGCGGCAAAGTAAGACATCCCACTTATCGCTGACCCCCCGATGATTGTATTAATCGTTCTGACGGCCTGCGGGGGTTGAGCTGGGGCGTTCTGTCTCTGGTCTCTACCTGCATTGTTAGTAACATTATTCTTAAGAAGGTGTTGTAAGTTACCATGTTTAAGTTGGAAGGCTACTTCTTTTCTGAACCTCCAACAATCCTCTGTTCGATGGCCGACGTCCTTATGGTAGTCACAGTATCTTGTGGTGTCTCTCTCATTGATGGGCGTCGTCATAGGTTTAGGCCATTTCACCCTATCCATCTTTTCAAGTGCACTTACCATTTCAGCTGGTCCAATAGACATGTTGAACTCTTCATATCTAGGAGGGGGTGGGTCCCTTCTCTGTTCCTGCTCATTATTATTGTTAGTATAAGGGTGAAAACGAAAATTTCTACCTCGTTGTCGTTTAGAACGGCGATCTGTGGATCCCAAGTTGCTTTGTTGTTGATTAGCTGGCTTATCTGTGTTCGTGGCAATCACTGAATTAGCGGGGAGACTGGTTGTCGCCAGTCCTTGGTTCATTTTAAGGGCATGGTTTCTACTGGCGTCGTCCTCTTGAAGATTAATATGGGACCACACATATGATTGGACTTCCGGCCAAGTTGTCACCCGTTTCAAAATAAGCTCTTGATAGAGGCCGCATGTGGGCGGCAATGCTCTTTTAAATGCCTGCACAGCGATGTTAGGATCACAATTTGGAATACTTACCATCTCTGCCGTAAACCGTTTCAGAAGATCTCTGTATGATTCGTCCGGCCTCATGACGATTCGATATAGGTCGTCTGACGTCTTAACCATGACTCTGCTGCTTGCAAACTGTTCAACAAAAATGTAAGTTAAATGACTAAATGAAGTTATTTTACCTTGAGGGAGATTGGTCCACCACATCAGGGCGGGGCCAATCAAACTTATCCCGAATCCACGACACATAGCTGCATGTCGTTTGTCGGCTGGGAGGACTGCTGCTAGCATAATTTGTCTGTATTGGGCCAAGTGTTGATCTGGATCCGACTTGCCATCATACTTTGGCATAGTAGGAAAAGCAAATCTCTCAGGCAGATCAGCAAATGCGATGTCGTCTATGAAGGGCGATTCTGAATAACTCCCTAGACGGGCTGCATCGAGTGGCTTTTGAACACCTGGGATCAAGTACATCTTTTTCTTTATCTCAGCGACCTCCTTCTCCATTCGAAGGGCAAAAGAGAGAATTTCATCTTCCCTCTTTTGACCTCCTTGTGGATGATTGTGAGGGATTTTCGCCTGTGACTTCTGAGCAGACTGCTGTTCACCTTGTTCTCGACTATCATAAGACTGGGAATCATCATATCCCTCTTCGTCCTCACGACCTGATTCATCATTAGGAATTTCATTATTGTCAGTATTCTTACTCTTATTACCTTTATCACCGTTTGGATTGCGCTCATAATCATTTGGGTTTGGCACTTGGCGAATCTCCCTTTCAGGTCCGCTCTGCCTTCTTTTGTTTTTCTTGGACTCTAACCCTGCTAGGTGCAACTTTAGTTCATTGTTTTCTTCCTCCAAACGTTTCATCCTCTCAGATTGAATTCCTGCAGATTGTTCGAGACGCTTCATTTGTTCGGACTGAGAGGTTAAGGCTTCTAGGACTTTTTGGAGGTCAGTGGAAGAGCTGGTTGGCTTAGAAACAGTTTTTGGTTGCTGTTTCATCGTAAAGTTTTAATCGCTCACTCAGAGAACGTGAAGCTTTTGAAAATAATGTTGCCGGAGTCCCCACGGTCGGCGCCAAAATGTTGATGCACAATATAGGGGAACTATAGAATATGAATGAATAATCAAAGCTCTTTATTGATAATATGATTGAATACAATAAACGGGGTCACCGGCAACGGTGGTTACAAACTTGGCGTAAGTGCCTTGATCACAAAGACTAAACTCAGAATACAGTGATAAAAGAGAGAAGAACACAGAGAAAGAGAGAGAGAATGATTGCAGAGAATTGCTTGTGTGCTCCTCAATGAGTTCGTGATCTTCTTATAGTTGAAACTTCGTCTTGGTGGTTGCGAAATTATAGGCGGCCGTTATGAGCAAGAGACGTTGCACGTGCTCCGAAAAAGGTGGGCGACTACTCCGAAAAAGGTGGGCGACCAAGTCATTCCACCATACTGCCGTTGGTGATATTGTCCTCGACGTCCATAGGACGTCTCTGCTGCCGTTGGTGATGTTGTCCTCGACGCCTTGAGGGCGTCTATCTCGTTATTGGGTCTCTGCTAAGGCCCAAGCCCATTAAGATGTAACGGTGTATAACAATAACATAAATGTTTTAATCAGTCAATCCTAAGGGGATAAGATCCTAAGGAGAAGTATTTCAACTCTCTGCTAATAAATTTTAGGTCGAAAAGTCTTAAAACTGCATGAATCAAGTTTCTTTTGATGTACAAGCTCATTGTAGAGGCAAGCAAATATGAGAAAAACGAGTTTTAGAAGAAATACGTAGGCAACAAATTAAAGAACATATTACTAGAAGATAAGCTTTATTAGATTTACAAAAAAAAATATAAACTTTATTAGAACTTAAACCGCGACAATCCTAAAATAAATTACAATACTTTATGTATTATTTTCTAAAATATTTACCAGCCAATTAAGAATTTGATATTGACCAACTTGATCAGATCATAAACCAATAGCTATGTGTAATGCAATTCAATTCATATATTTTCAAGTGTCCTTGGTTTCCCAAGAAGGAATATGATTTAAGTGAATGGTTTGTCTATCCTACGTGTCTAAAAAAATGGTGTATATATATACACACACACATACATGAGATTGAATGAATCAAACTACTCTAACATAAAGAGTCAAAGGTTCACAAATTCATTAAAATATTTTACAAAGTGAAAAAAAAAATATTTTCATTAAAATATACACAACTTACTTAACTTATTTGCTTGTTAATAATTAGACATGAAATGAATTTATCCAATAATTTTTGAGAGATTATTGTATGACTTTAGTACAATACGTTTTTTTATAGTATCAAAGGCCTAATGTTTACAAGTATTTTCGTGTTTTTTTTTTCTTTTTATCTCATTGGCTTTATACCATGTTATGTGAAAACGCACAAATTACGCTGCTAAAAGCAGGAATGATGAGTAAAGCCTATCACATAGACTTAGTTAATTGAACCTAACGTTTACAAATATTTTCATATTGACTTATTTGATTGAATCAATTGTTTTTTTGTCTCAGTACACTTTTTATGCATCTGAGTTACCACACGAGTTTATAGAATAAAACATCTGACAAGTTATCAGGAGAACTATAGAGGGTTTCAACCAACAAGTTGAACAGCAGTGAATTGCTAATCCTATTATCGTTCAAAGCGGAACTTGCTGTTTAGTCGGAATCATTCAGCAAAATTCTGTTTTGTTGACAAATCTGGGAGACTCCCGCATAGTGTTAATTGTAAAGATCAAAGAAAATACATTTGAAGAAAGTTGTCTATTAGTGGACCACAATTGAACAACAAATCAAGCTCTTTGTGACAGTTTTTCTGATGTTATTAATTGCGGAGATGTTGTTGATGTTAATTGATTAACAAAATTAGGGGTGTTTCATAAATGTTTTAATCAGTCAATCTAAGGGAATAAGATCCCAAGAAGAAGTATTTTTACAGTGGAGACAATGCAATGAAATCTCCATGACTTGTAAATTTTAAGTCGGAAAGTCTTAAAATTGAATGAACTGGATTTCTCTTGATGTATAAGCTCATTGTAGAGGCAAGACAAATATGAGAAAACGAGTTTTAGAAGGAATAGGTAGGCAAGATATTAAAGAATATATTACTAGAAGATACGCTTTATTAGATTTATAAAAAAAATATAAACTCTATTAGAACATAATCGGCGACACAGCAGTCAATACAGATGAGCACATGCAATATGACACTATCATCAATCTTTTTTTTTTTTTACCATAATAGATTTTTCATTAATTAAAATCAAACTTCATACAGACTCAGAACTATGATGAAAACCAAAGACCAACAGTCTAGACTCTTGTAACATCAACTCATACACCTAAACAAACATTAAAGCAAACATTAACTAGACATTAACCAGACAAATGAGAGTCATCCTCATGCAGGTTAGTGAGAAGAAAGCAAACTAATGGTTCTCCATGATGAAGTGAACATAAAAAGGCTATAGAGGGTGATTGTCCAAAGACATGCTCGCTTGAGCACACCCCTTTGATGCCAACAATGCTGCAAATGCAGCTTCAAATTCCCCTTCGCTAGAAAGGTGGAATAACACTTAGATTTGCAAAGCAAATACCAAGGAAGAACAAATCATGGATAACATTAGCCAACTTCCAAACCAAAATGGTCTAACCCACAAAAGGAGACAAACAAATGCCCAGCCATACAACCACACAATACACATTATTTGATGAAACTTAAAACTAGGACCTAAGGAGGGGAACACAGACTCTAAAGATACTACTAGAGATCCCCCAAAATCTCGGTTGTACCTCCCTAAAGTACTCATGGTGCTTGGGTGGCTGCCAGCCAGCCACCTAAATTCAGATACTGGTTGCCCAGTTTCAGATCCATCGAAACCCAATCACAATTCATCAATTTCCAAGTGGCCTTATGCAGCATAGCCCTCATCTTTGCCTTCAGAGCCTTTTCCAGATATCCAATAAGGACAATATAACAGCAAGCATCTTCTGCAGGGAGCTTGGAATCCATGGACCTGAGATTTGTGTTCATGACTGCATATGTCTTCATCACAACCCCATAACCCAGCAGGGACAGAAGGTGGGAGGAGAAGCTTGGTGGTGTAGATTTGGGTGGGCAGGTTAGTGGCGGAGCAAAGGATAACTTCAGTGGTGGCCTGGGGGAGGAAACTCTCAGTTGGGGAAGGTGGGGGGAGTAGATCGGCGTCAGAGGGTGAGGGGAATGGGTCGGCAGCGGTAGATGGGAGGATGGGGTCGGCGACACAGTGACGGGAGAGAGTCTCAGTGGCGGCGGGTGGAGGGAGTAGACCAGCTGCGGATTGTGGGGGAAGGGGGCCGGCGGCGGAGGGTGGGGTGACACGAGAACTCAGCGGCGGAGGGTGGGGGAAGAAGCTCAACGGCGGAGGGTGTGGGGTGGACGGTGCGAAGGTGCGAAGGTGGAAGGAGAGGTTCGGCGGCGGCGGATGGTGGAGGGAGAGGCTCGGCGGCGGCGGAGGGTTGGCGGAGAGGAACGGCGGTGGCAGATGGTGGGGGGAGAGGCTCGGCAGCACCGAAGGGTGGGGGGAGAGGCACGGCGGCGGCGGAGGGAGGAGGGATAGGCTCGCCGGTGGTGGGTGGAGTGGTGGTCGGTGCGGTGGTGCCGGGGAGAGGAGAGAGATCATGGTGGGGGGAAGGACTCTCCCAGTGGAGAGAAAGAAGCTCTCCCAGTGGAGAGGAAGGGACTCACCCTATTGGTGAGAAAAAGCTCACCCTAATGGTGAGAAATAAACTCCTTCAAACCCTAGCAGAGCAAGGGAGAAGGAGTCTAGGTGAATGGTAGGTATCCCCTCACTTGACACACTATCATCAATCTCGAACCACAGGTAGCACGTGAGTTGGGCAGGCTTATATATTTTGTTTTTGGAGTGTTGAATAATGGATATATGACTCTTATAATATTGGTGTAGTCAATAATGGGAAAAGGAGAGGCCTATTTGGAGTATATGGATCAATAGTCACAAGGCACTACCAAAGATGGGCTTTTAACCCTATGAGACACTCATTGTGTTAATGCATTAAGTAGATTTTGGGGACTTATGCATGCAAAACAATTATTCTTCGTAGGCCAGTCATATCCTACACAAAATAATAGTGTCGGGGAAGAGCCGGCTATATGTTGATGTACTACTCAATACACTTTGAACCATTAGTTATGGAATTTTCATGTATAAATTTGAAAACTATTAATAAGAAACAAAAGAATATTACAATAGGCAATGACACAATGAAGTTACAACTTATTAATATCCTGGAAGTTTTCCTGGTAAAGATCATGTGAACTAATATTGTTTATAATCTCATGTTTTAAGTTATTCTCTATCTAAAAAACACAGAATATTATTATTCTTAAATCTTTATATACGCATGTGTATCTCCATGAAAGTATTATCCATTCAATATAGCAATGTTTATATTGCACGTGCGAGTTCTCACTTTCTCACGCATAATGGGCTTGAAACTGGGAATGCTATTACTAATTAAATATCCAGCTGATGGTGCAATCTATTAAAAGCAAGACTTGGAGGAGGCAGGAAAACTTTCAGAATGATAATAATCCAAAAACAAAATCTCAACATAATATATTTAGTTGCCAAATATACAAGTATTTGATAAATTTGTGATCGCTCTTATGGAGCAATATTACTTCCGTGTTAGTTGGCTACACACACATTTACGTCTCGTTTGCGTATACAATTTTAAATATACCCCTAAACTTTATAGATTGATTACTTTAGCCTCTTAAACTTAATTTTTTGCTATTTATAATCATTGGTTTATAATTTTTCTCACTTTTTTAAAGTTTAAAGACAGATGAGAATTGAACGAAATTAATTAAGGACTAAAATGAAGCTTAAGGACAACCCAAAAATCAAAATTGTTAGAACTTTAAATATCAGGGTTAATATGCAAATCCACCCCTGAAGTATACCTAAATGTGCAAATCTCCCTCTCATATATTTTCAAATGCAATTTTAACCTTGAAATAACAATTCAGAGCAATTTTACCCTTCTGTTAATTAAAAATGTTTATTTTTGTGCAAAATGACTCAAATGGCCTCCTGATTATATTCTCTCTCTTCTTCAACCCTCCCACCCAAACCCCAACCACCACCACCACCCCCCACCACCTCCGCCCCAACCCCCCAACCACCGCCTTTGCCCCAACCATCACGCACACTTTTGTAAACTTGTTGACGTGCCCTTTGGATTTGCTTGCGATATTCCTCGTCAATTTGTGGGGGCGCCATCAATGATAAGTACAGTTTTGGGGTAGATTATAGGACGTTTGGATTTGTTTGTGCGTGGAGAATTTAAAGGAAGCATAGTATTTATAATCATCTACTGAGGAATTCTGATTATGGTTTTTGATTCAATTCAAGAAAAGCATCTGTTCCACTTGTCCCTCACGCGACCCAAAACGAAGGAAAGCATAATATCGATCTTTGACTCATATGTTTCCAATTTACAAAAACTGTACTTATCATTGTTGGGGTGGTTGGGGCGACAGTGGTGGTTGGGGGTTGGAGCGGAGGCGGTGGTGGTGGAGTGGTGGTGGTAGTGGTTGGGTTTTGGGTGTGAGGGTTGAAGAAGAGAAAGAATATAATGACGAGGGCATTTGAGTCATTTTGCACAAAAATAAACATTTTTAATTGACAGAAGGGTAAAATTGCTCTGAATTGTTACTTCAAGGTTAAAATTGCATCTGAAAATATGTCAGGGGCAGATTTGCACCTTTAGATATACTTCGGGGGTGAATTTGCATATTAACCCTATCTAAAATAATACCCTATTTCATTTTACAAAGTCCTTCAAATAATTAATACAATACTTATTCACAAAAGCGCTGATATGATAAATGCTGCATAAAATAATTTCCACTTACACACACACACAAATTCAACGATCTCAATGTAGTAATGAAATTTCCTTTTCCAATTCAAGAACTAAATATGTTAAATTATTTGAACAAAAAAATGTGTTAAATTCATTTTTAAACTAAAAATAACTAGCTCAAACTTTAAGAAGTAAAAAAAAACACTTAAAGTATACTTTTGATCCCTTATATTTGCATCAAGTTTCAATTTAGTTCTTTATGTTTGGAAAGTACATTTTTAGCCTTTTTTTGTTAACATTGCTAGTTCAACTTAACGGAAAATGCTAAATTAACAATTTTAAATGATTATTTTATAATGAAATTGGACAAAAAATGATATTTTTTGAAAATATAAGAGTATTTACACTCAAATATATTAATTTGAACATTTTTTCCAGTATCAATAACTATTACATTTGTTAAGTTAACATTTTACGTTAAATTAAACTAACGGTGTTAATAAAAATGACTAAAACTGTTCTTTTCAAACACAAAGGATTAAATTAAAATCTACTTATCCTCTAAAAGTAGTTCCATCACCTTTTTGAAATTAGACTCAAAACACTCTTCAAAATAGGGTTTTTATACAGTGTTTCACTATATGGATACTCTCTTCTCCTTGGTTGGTCTGCTTGTTAAAAGCACATGGCCCATTAATTATCTCACTGAGAATCCCTCTTCTTTGGGCTTCCTCATTCCTGTCCAAATAGTTTTGCCTTTTTCATTGCCCGACTTGTGATAAACACGTCCACATGGCTCACCTCACAAATTCTGTCCTCCTTTTTCATTGCATATGAAGTAAACGTTTGAAAATTTTGTTCAGACTTAATTATCCCGCCAAAACATATGATTCACAAGAAGAAGACGAGGGAGCTGAAAGCTAAGGCTTCATATGAAAGAAGAGGAAGAAAATGAAAGGCAAAGAAGCGGCCAACAAAAAACCCAGAAGCACATTGTTTGGATTCAATGCATCAGAGACAAAGAAAGGAAACTTGGATTGAAGCACATGTGAGTGAGAGCACAGCTTAAAAATACATGCAGTATAGAAGGCAGGTGAGTACATGTGGATCTTCCCAGGTGAGTACATTCCATCTCGCAGATCCTGCTTCCACGTTCGAAGCTGGCGGGGAACAGTTGAGCATATTATGGAGAGGTAAGGCTTCGGAGAAAGAAAAGTAAAGAATTAGGGAAAGCCATGGAGATTTTGATTGGTGTGTGAGAGTGTTGTATATCAAAACAAGACTCTGCCCTCCCACTGACTCTGTCCTCCCACTCCTCCTACTTTTTTCTCTACATTTTAGCGTTTTACTAGCCACACACATACCCATGTGGAACATATTTTCCACCGCACACCCACACATATAAAAAAGGCCCACCCCCATTTGTTCCTTCTTTTATTTTTTTTTATTTTTAAACATTTTGTGTTTGTGTGATGTCTGATGATAAAGTATCAAACAATGAATATTTCCTGTTTTTGCCTTTTTCTAAGATTTGTGTGGCCAAAATGTTACTCTTTAAGTTGATTCAGATTTTGTTTTACTTATTTCAATTATAAGGGTGCTTTATCTACACCTTCAACATTTACTTTTAAAAAAACTTTTCTATAAGAACACTTTTTAAGACAAAATATAACTTCTAATTTAATTTGATAGGACTTCAGGTGCAAATAATTTATGTGAAATGGAGCAATAATTCTTTGTTTCTATAGGACCAAAACTGTTGTTTCTATAACTTCTCTCAAGGCTTCTTCTCATTCCTATAGGACTAAATTGAAATTTCCTAGACAAAATAGCATGCAAATAATGAAATTTAAGTGCTTGAAATTAATTCTTTGTTTCTAAACATAATATTGGCAACTGTGTCCACCTTCATCAATTATGTGGGTCACTAGTGGTGCTTCTTTTAAATATAATCTAATGTTTTTTCTCTACAAATGAAGGAGAACACAAAAGCCAATCTAATTGAAAAATCTCGGTTGATTCTTTTTAGTTGACCTTCTTCTGATTTGGCTTTAACTTTAACCAAAAAGGAGTAATAAACATTTTCTGTTCCAAAGAAAATAACTGACCTTGAATTAAAAAGGAGAAGAGAAGGAAAGTGGAGTTTGAAATGTTTGCTAAATCCTTAGGATCTATTTTTACCCTTGATTTAGAAGAAGCTACGTGGCCATGTGCTGGCAACGTCCCAAATATTCAGACTTCAGTGTAATATTTGAAAGGAATGGATGTTGTAATTAAATGAAAAAAAATATGGAAAAAGAATGGCAAAATTGCTCTGATCACACATATACTACTTTCTTCACTATTCGATGGCATAATCTGAATATAATTTTAATTTTAGGAAACACAATTTTATATATTGCTGAATTTTCAGATACATTATTTTTAAATATATATATATGTGTGTGTGTGTAGAAATGAGCCATTTTTGGGATTTTTCTTTTGACCTTTTTAAGAAATTAAATATATAAAATTAATTATTCTAGATCACTTTAATTGTTTTGGAAGTTAATAAAACTACTTATACTTCAAAATTATAACATATTTTACTTATTTTTGTGTTATAACTTACGCAGATCAATTTTACTACCACAAAAAAATCAGGAAGATAGCACACGTTTTGAATATCAATATTATTTTAATAGAACAATTTTTTATCCTTAGATACAAGCAGAAAGAAACTTGCAAATGGTGATAAAATAATAAAAAAAATAAGAGCAAATGAAAACTATCTCTCTGAAGCATTATCTCGTGAAAATCTTTTCACAGTGTACGTACGACATGACCTCCAGGCCAACTGAGCTAGCTATCGCACCCATGCAATAGATCCTATCTCTAGCTGGGAAGACTTTTGTCCTCTTGTGAAAATATGAGTATCTTCTCTAAAAAAAAGTGGAAAAGAGGTAATAGGTTACATTGGAATAGGCAAGACAAAAACTAAAGTTTAGTGACTACCCAAGTTAAAATCTAAAGATTGTTAACTTATCTTGGTCATCTTGGTTAACATGTTGACTATCTAGAATAGCATATTTGAATCTCTCTCCTTTATAGGTGACTACCTAGAAATAATAGCATTATTTCTTAATATTGGTACATTAATAATGCCTTTAAGTAATATTTGAGAAGTCTATATAACCAGACACACCAATAATATAATCCATTAAGTTTGGTTATTCGCGCAACATTGATCAATCAAGAGGTCCAATGTTTGTGTTTGAATATATAATGCACTTGAAGAAAGTCATGGTTCACACACTATTTGTTTGGTATTATGCAACTTTTGTGTATATGGCGAAGACAATAGAAATAAAATTAAACTATGAAATGTGAAGTTAGAAGTGCGTAGAAGAAGAAGTTTCTACCCGCGCAACGTGCGGGGGAGCAGTTTCTAGTTTGATACAAAAGTATACTTTAGCCAACAAAACAAAAGAAGCACGCATTATGTATATGTACCCCTTGACTCTTTTCTTAATCCCTATGATTCACCCTCTATCACATATCTGTTTCATTACTACCTACTTCTTTATCTTGGACCAACCTCAGATATAGCTTATGGATCTATTTTAGCTTTGTGTTAGCTGATGAGTCAAGCATCATTAGACACCAGAAATTAGCAGTTTAGCACCACACGCATCCACCCTTATCTTCAATGCTCTTTTTTAATCAGCATCTTTGGACATGCTTCACGCAACAAAGCCCCCAAACTTAAATTAATATACCATAATTAAACTATTATTTTCTGTATATATAAATATGCACACGAACCTACCTGGCCCCTCATGAACATATAATAATAGGCATTGCCTAAACCACCTAAATATCTATCCTATTGATATTTATCCAAAAATACACCGACAATCCCTATACACATTACTTTTCTCATTCTTACAAGCAACGGAAGAATAAAACTTTTTCTTTCTCTATTTTGACTCATGCTTCTCATGTTTTCTTTCTAATTGCATTCAAGTATTAAGAAAAACATTTAACATCAAGCAAGTGTTATAACTTGTCAATAACAAGTGAAAATGTCACTGTTAATAAATAAAAAACATATACTAATACCATTAACATTTAATAATTGACACTTGTTTGATATTAATCGTTTTAATTAAAACTTGGATGTAAACCCTGATTTTCTTTACCGTGTTCACAAAGGAATGTGATGATGGGGGAGTCTGAACCGAATTTGAGACGCCGGCGACTGGACCGCCACGCCGTGCCAGCAGATACCACCCTTGCATGTGGTATGATCACGGTGGAGAATTTGATGAGGATGATGACGTGGAGGGGTTTGATCACGGTCAAATGCATACGTGGCCTTACGTGACACGTCCCACGTCAGCGTAGCCACAAGGGTGAGGCCAACCACAGTGGTTGACACCATCAAAACAAACCAAGTGCTCAAACTACGACCACATACTAGACCATACACTTTTATTCCGGCTATCACTGCCACGTAGATCGTCATCAAGTTTCCAGCCACCATATCGGATACCGCCATATCAACGATTATGATGATGATGATGATGATGATGATGATTATGAAAGGGGTTTGTGTGTGGTGGAGTAACTGTAGAAGCAACGAGCGAGGAAAATCTTGTATATAAGGAAACGTTTTGTAAGGTGTTGGAGTATTTTTTATTATATTACCCAGGAGGGGTTCCCAATTTATGAATTTACAAAAACAGCACCTATCGACTATCGTTGGGTGAAGTGCATCATTATCATGACCTATGCTTATCTCCTTTTCTTTTGTTATACTAACTCCGATCCTAAATATAGGACCTAGATGATTTTATTTTGGAAAGATTAAGATTGCAAAATAGTCTATTAAATCATGACATATTTGATATATTTTAGATTATTTATTAGTTTATAAGTAAAATAAACTAGTTTAAGGGAAAAAATTAGGTAAATCAATTTATAATTAACTTATTTTGCTTTGTTTTAGGATTTTTCAAAAAAGTCAATTAGATCTTATATTTAGGACCGGAGGGAGTATTCTCTTTGGCTTGCTATTTAGCCGAGCTTATCTTCTTCTCTTTTTAATTGTACTAACTATTATTAATATTTTTTGGATCACATAATTTGTGCTATTATGTGTAAGAGAAGCCGATTGTCGGATTTTGTGACTACTTATTTTCGCAATGCAAGTGTTATCACTAAAATTTGATCTTAGTGCCCACAAAATTTGACAAGATGTTACACCTCTATATCAAATATAACTTGATATAATTTACCTTATCTCGACTCCCTCTATAATTGAAAGGGATAGGGGTAGGAATAAAACTATATATATCTTGTCACCTCTCATCCGCCAATATGTTCTAGACCAACAATGTTACTCCACGTGTCTCTAATTTCTCACACGTGGCTCTTCACCAATTATATCTCTTAGTTATATATACTTCCTCCGTTTCTAAATATAAAATCACTACTTTAGGGATCATAGCTTGTTCCTAAATATAAGATCACTTTCTACTTTGACTCAAGTTTTTCCCAAATTACCCCTATACTCTTTTCACCAAAAAAATAATAGCTAGTTTGAAGTTTTTAAAACTTATGTGAGGGATATTTTAGAAATTTCATGTAATCCTAACTCATTGGAATGTCTTCTTCAATTTCTCCAAATTTGCAAAAGTGATCTTATATTTAGGAACGAAGGAGTAATTTGTTTCATCCAATTATAAATATAAGATTAATTTCCTCTTTTAAAGAAATTAAGGATACAAGATTGAGCACTTTAAAATTGATTTTATTTATTTTTCCTCAAATTGATTAATTGTATTGACATATGATGTAATTACGTATTGCAATCATAAAATTTAGTGCCTATTTTATTTCAAAAATCCTTACAAAAAGTCATCTTGATTTTAAATTAGGATTAAAAGAAGTATCTCTCTTTAAATCTTAAATATACGACATCATTTACAAGTGAATTTTGACAATATAATAAAAGTTAAATTTTTAATTTATTATATTTATTATTTTTCTCCAATTAAATTTATTTGCGAACTTATATTTAAGATCAAAGTTAACAACATCAACATATTATTTTCTACATTAGATATTCCCATTACATGTTACTGCAATATACTTCTAATATATCGACTCCTTAAACATGTTATATGTCAACCAAACGTACGAAGAGTGTTACTACGATTTATGATTATATTAGCTCTTTACACATACTTGTAATTTGTCCTTTTTCTTGTGGATTTTTCTTTCTTCTTTTTATTTTAGGTATGAACCCGGTATCATGCATATGCCAATTCATATGTCTTGAGGAACTCGATGAGTCCATACATAACTGGATTTATTTCGTGGGACCCTTTCGAGTGCAACCTCTACTACAAGAGGTTTTCCACTGCTATATGTCTAAACTTAAGATATCATTTATTCTTTTTTTTTATCGAAGATATCATTTATTCTAAATAAACATCCTTACCAACTAATCTAAGTACTCCACATTCAATCACTCAAAAGGTAATAACTGATCGCCATCGACTGTTGGAACTTGGAAGTTGGTACATACTTTCCTTTTTCTATATACGTTTTTCTTAACATTGTCGTACTCCGTTTGTATTTTTTTCTTACTGCTTGTGTTTTATCTGATGGATTTCATAATTCAATCTGCCGACCAATTGAAAAGAAGAAAAACATCTCTCGTCGTAGGGAATGTAGCAGAATTTCCTTATATTTCTCATTCCCTATTAATATCGGGAATTAGGAGACAAGTTAGTGAGATTAGTTACCCTCGCCGGCCATGCGAAGCTCATTTCCGTTTGTTAAATCAGGTTTCTCATGTATACTTTGTGATAAAAAGAAAAAGAAAAAGAAAGCAGCTTGAATGCAATACATAAATTAAACGGCACATGGATCTGGTCAAAATAAGCAATAAATTACACGTGGCAAGGGACCTGACACTTATAACATATCAAACGGTTATTATAGTCCCTCCGGTCCCTAATATAAGAGCCCAAAATATGAATATTTTGTTCCCTAATATAAGAGTTCATCTCACATTCTCTCCTCATTTAATGTGTTTTTTCCTACTTTACCCCTAACTCTCTTTCATATTTATTAATGCTTGTGTATTTCTCTCTTAAAAGTATCATAATAAATATGGGCAATATTGAAAAAGAAGCATTAACTCCAGATACCCAACTAATATTCACATGTTTTCTTAAGAAGCATTCTTTTTTGCCGCTAGCTCTTATATTAGGGACCAGAGGGAGTATTAGATTATCGGTTGTGGACATTTTTTCCATGTTTTTAAAAGTTCAAGAGTACTTTTATTCCAAAAAATTTTATATAGTGTTGAGTGCACCTTAATGACAATTATATGGTGGGCCTTTTGCCCCATTACCCTAAATAAAAAAGAATACATGCATTTGGTTCAAAAGCTAGCAATGAAAAGATTATTTTTTTATCAAGAGTGTGGGTTCTTTCAAGCTAAAACGTGTTAATGATATACACATGACATTAAAAAGAGTTGGCTCTATCCTCTCTTCCCCTCCTCTCAAACTTTTTGGGTGGTGGTGAGATCTCTTCTCTCGTCTTTGTACGAGCTTTTTCATCGGCGTCTCCTTCACCGGTTCATGCCGGGGAAAGAGACGTCTGTCACTTTCATTGGTCTGCTTTTATATTTCTTCCATTTTCAAATAAATTGGTTTAGGAGGTTCGACGACAAGAGGAATTTCTTCTACCAAATCTTCATTTTATGTATTAGTTTTGTGGGTATGTTTGTTTCCGTGAGATCTACTCATGGAGTTTCTTTGAAAACCAAATTGATTGGTTTATTGCCGATAAGAGGTGTGGATCCTTTGGGATGGTTCTTTGAACAATCACTACTCAATGGCGTTTCTACCGGTGACGGTTATTTTCTACCCACAAATTTTCATGAAGGAAAGATGAAGAGGATAGTAGGGTTTTTGCGGTGGCAGCGGCTCCCTCATATCCATATTTACCATTTTAGGGTTTTAATGTATTATCATTTGAATTTTCTTTTTTGCAGACCTATTTTGTATTCTCATTTTCTAGTTTAATAAAAATTTCTGCTTCCTGATAAAAAAAAAAGATATACACATGACATTCATTGATGAAAACTAAATGAGAGTTATGTCGTTATGGTTCAAACACAGACTTTTTTTAATGTTAACGTAGTAAAATAAGTAAATTTATCATATATACGTGATACCTCGTTGTTCTTAAATATAAATATAAATATATAATTAAACTAGTTGGCTTTAATCTTTTGGATAGACTAGGAAGTGAAATGACTCGTTAAATCATAACGTAATTTTTTATTATTATACTCCCTCCATTAGTAAATATAAGATCACTTTAGGGAGGAGAACTTGCTCCTAAATATAATCACTTTCTAATTTGACTCAAGTTTTCCCCAAATTAGGTAATTTGGGTGAAGAGAGTATAGAGGTCTGTACTTCCTTCACCCAAAAAATAGTAGTTTGAAGAAGGTGATGTTTTTAAAACTTAGAGAGGGGTATATTGAAAATTTCATGCAATCTTAATTTATTGAAATGTTTTCCTTAATCTCTTCAAATTCGCTAAAGTGATCTTATATTTAGGAACGAATGTATTTTAACTTATAAGTCAAATAAACTAATTTAAAGAATTTATGTTAATAATCAACTCATGACAAGTAACTTATTATTTAGCTTTAATTTATTAGGATTTTTCAAAAAAAAATGAACAATACGCTTTATTTAGAAATGGAGGGAATGAATATTAGTTTTAAGTCAAACAAATTAATTTTAAAAAAAACAACTGAATAAATTTACATGTGCTAACTAATTACTTTTCTTATAGCTTTATAAAAATTTAAAAAGGTCTTATAGGATTGGTAAGTTTTAGGATAGGGATATTGAAACTTTTATATTTATTTCTTCGATTTAATGTTGTGGTCTATTGCTTTTGATTAATGAGTTGAAAATCAACATTGATTATAACTTTAAAATATGTCAGATAATGATCTTCAAGTTCCGTCTGAAAATTGTCATTATCGTTACGTTAGGTGCATTAACTGAGTTTGGGCAACTATACGAATTTACCAATCGGAAGTTATCATCAGGACCTAATCTTGTATCGTCCAATAAAATTAGCAAGAGATGTCATTGTATTCATTTGCGTCCCGGAGGTGTTAATTTTAATTAAAATTTTAAAAAACAATTACTTTTAAATTTTCACTTTTTTATAACCATTTTTCATATAGAAAAGATAAGTAACATCTTTATAATCATACAAGCTTAAAGTACCAAAGAACTCTAGGAAGCCTATGTAGAATACTAAAACAATATAACATTACACTATTAGACACCAACAATGAAATTTGTTAGGAAAACCCCAAATAAGTCCCTCCGAATACCAAAAGGATAAATAGGAACCTAAACTTTCAAATGGACAATGAAGGAACCAGCACCTATCTGTTTATGATCCATAAAGGGGGGAAATTAACTATGAAATAAATGAGGAAATGATAAAATAGGCAGTTTTTATATGATTGATTAAAAATATATAATTTGGTTTTTGAATAACATAGGAAGTTTAAAGTCAAAAAATGAAAATGACAGAAACCATGATCTAAAATAAAATAGGCAGTTTCTGATAAAAAAATAAAATAGACAGTTATGATTATTGAAACACCTATAATTATTGAATGGTGAGAGAGAAGAGAGTGAGATTGTGTATCGAAGGAGAAATGAGTTGTGTGATAAGTGAGACATTATGATCATTAGATGAGATGAAGGGCTATGATTGTGGAAAGAGAGTGAAAAAAAGGAGGGGTTTCGCGTTGGGTTTCAGGCGAAGAATAATGCGAAGACAAAGTCCAAATTTACAACAACTCCTTCCTGATTTGGAGATTTATATAAGGTAAACTTCGGGGGAGAGGGAGGGATCACGGGGGAAAAATATTTACCATAAAAAAGACCTTAAAATTTTAATATTTAAAAAGACCTTAAAATAGTGCTTAAGAAAACTTAAAATTATTCGAATAACACTCTTGTTATAAAAAAAAATATTTTTCTGATAAAAAACAAAATTATTCTAACATTCTCTCCCTCCACCTTCTCCCTCCCCATCTCTCATTAAAAATCTGATAAAAAATCTATCATTAAATAAAGAGGAAATGACAAAAAATGACACTTAAATTTGAGTTGGACAAAATGGGGTCTCCAATTTCAACTTGAACAAATAAGGGATAGTCCCCAAGTTGTCCTAAATGAAGTTAGTGACTTTGTGTCAAAAAAGTAGTTAATAGCGATACATGAGTAGTGAATTGCGATACTTGAGTAGTTAATGAGAATGGTAGTTAATATCGATACTTGGGTAGTGAATTGCGATACATGAGTAGTTAATGATATCGCTATTAACTACTGTTTTGACACAAAGTCACAAACTTCATTTAGGACAAATTGAGGACTATCTCTTATTTGTCCAAGTTGGAATTGGAGACCCCATTTTGTCCAACTCAAATTCAAGTGTCATTTTTTTGTCATTTTCCCTTAAATAAATATTTAAACATTGAACAAAAAACTAATTAAACCAAAAAAGTAATGGTACTTTTTTTTTGATAAAAAATGTTATGCTACTAGTAGTATTGGACAATCGCAAAAAATCTTAATCTTAACCTATTTATTACAGATAAAATGTTTCATCTATATTCCGTTTTTCCTCATAAAATTAAAGGAAAAGAATAAAATTAAAAAATAAATACATTTTTAAAAATAACCTGATTGTTTGATGTTGCTTTTCCATTTTTCATATTTTGAATTTAATTTTATTCAATGTATTAATGTTAAAGTTAAAACCAAATACAATCTTTTTTATGAGTAAATAAATATTATCTATAACCTTTCATTTTTTTTCCTTTGCCCTGGAGAAGTATTTCTTTGATTTGTATTTTGTTCCTCGTTAAAATTCATGAAATTGTTGAAATAGTTGGAAGGTGTCGATGTGGGGAGATAATGTTGGGTTTTCATCGGGCCTAATTTGATCATTTCAAGAAAGCATACTACATGAGTGCATCAAATGATTCAACGCAAAAACACCTCCTAAACTAGCGGTTCTCTAAATCTCACGACATCAATTGCTTGATTCAAAGCAATTCTCGCAAGACAATCCGCCACTTGATTCGACTCACGATGTCCTAACCATCTTCTAACCAGAAATTGCTTAATCTCAGAAAAAGTTTCCCTTTATATAATCAACCATTTGGATTCAATTCTTTTTTTCTCACAAGGATATCATCTCCCGCATGTCAAGTGGAATTAATTTCTCGCTGTTCTAAAATCCATAGAGGGTAAACAACTTCCTATGAATTTCCTCTATTCACAAAAATAAAATCATTTGTTTTCTTGATTTAATTTGCATCAAACCTTACTTCTCATTATCTTCTCTTAGAACTATGCGGTTGATATCAATGGGGAGTGACATGTCATTTCTTCCCCAAGATATCATCATTAACATTCTCAAACGACTACCTGTGAAAACCCTAATTAGATTTCAATGTGTCTCTAAACAATGGAGAAATATTATCAAAACTCCATCTTTCATCACCGAGTGTGTCCACTACTCAGCTCATCAAAACCCTTCTCCTCTTTTCCTTTATCTTCCTTGCTATCGTCAGTTCAACTTAGGTTTATTTGATTCTCACATGCAATTTCATGAGGTTCAACTCCAACATTTCACTAACAACAACGCAGGCCTTCGTTTCATTAGTTCGAGCTATGGTTTGCTATGTTTTAAACATTGTTTACTTCCCCAAAAACTTCCTTCTTTTTTATTGTGGAATCCTGCAACTAAAGAGGTTAGACATGTGCCTAAAACTTATAATCTTAGTAATGGCAATTACAGTAATAGACCAGGATTTGGGTTTAGTCCAATTGTTAATGATTTCAAAATTGTGACATGTATTACTTCAACTAAGGATATCGTTATTGGAGCAGAAGTGTATTCATTGAGCACAGATTCATGGAAGAAAATAGAATATGGGTTGTATAAGTTTATGCTTCTTTGCTCTACTAAACCTGTTACTATTAATGGAGCTATCTTTTGGCATGCGCGCCACATAGAGAATGAAGGAAAAATCAATGTGATTGCTTCATTTGACATTGCATTTGAAGAATTTACATTGATTCCATTTCCTTTTTCACCCCATGAATTAGGTTTTAAGCTTACTGTGTACGAGGACAAACTTGCCATACTTGATGATAATGACTGTGGATATTCTGCAATTGATTTGTGGGTAATGGAGGAGGGCACATTTTCTTCAAGATATAAATGGGTCTGGACCAAGAAATATACTATTAGCTCTACATGCTACTCAAATCTTAAAACCAATCAAGCCTTTCATAATCCCGAGTCCTATAAATTCATCATTCGATCTGTCAGAGCCATTTGGAGGAATAAACTCATTTGGATTGATCCTTATGTAATGTTAACTCCCAGGAGTGATTACTCAACATTTAGTGTTTATCTTATCAGTCTTGAAACTGATGAATTTCAGGTGGTTTATTTGCCCGTGCGGTACAATGACTGCCATGTTTTTAATCATGTGGAGAGTCATGTGTCATTTGGCGGGAACATCCAACATGGAAAGAAGATCCTTAAGCCTGAAGGTAATATGAAATGCTCTAGAGATGTTATCTAGAATAATGAATGCAATTAAATATCTTATAATACTAGATATTTCTTGCTTTATTATACTCACCTATGGAGTTAATATCAGATTTTTTTTTTGCCAATGCATCAGGTTCATTATTAATTAATAAACATAACTTTTGGTTCTTATACTATCCTTTATTTGGGTTTAGGTTCCCAAATTCACTCAGTTTGTAATAATTAGTGCTTGGTACATTGAGTTTGCTTGTGTCACTAACGGTGTTAAGTTAGTGTTGATTGAGTGAGTTTATGTGGCAACTTACGCTTACTTCGATATCGATAATTTAAATTAAAGGAAAAGATTTCCCAGAACCCCCTCCTTCCACCACGTTGATTCGCCCACGCTGCCCCCACTAAGAAGACTATCAACCCAGATCCCATTCTCATCCCTTTTGCTTGATAAAGCGAGGCCGATGAAGTTAGAGAGGGAAGATAACAAAAGCCAAGTTGCTTTCTTGATGGTAAAACATTGAACTTATTGTCACATCGTTCAATTGATAATGAATATTGGAAGGGACATTTTTTGAAGCTATTTGTATAATATAGGTGGAGGAAGCCATTGAAGAATATAATGAAGATCACTTGGGAAGAGGTCAAATAAAGACTAAAATGGCTGCTTAAACAAAGTGTTGTATCTAATTCCTTTGTGCCTGTTGGATGTTGGATGCTGCAATTTGTGCCCGGTGCTTAGAATTCAAACTCACGACCTACAATTTAGTACTCCCTCCGTTCCTAAATATAAGATCACTTTGGGGATGAGAGCTTGTTCCTAAATATAAGATCACTTTTTAATTTGACTCAAGTTTTATCTAAATTACCCCCCTATATTCCCTTCATCCAAAAAATAGTGGTTTGAAGATGGTGAGAGGATATTAAACTTAAGTGAGGGATATTTTGGAAATTTCATGTAATCCTCACTCATTGAAATGTCTTCCTTAATCTCTCTAAATTTGCTAAAGTGATCTTATATTTAGGAACAGACGGAGTATTTATCAATTAAGGAACCGGATGCTTGTAGTTGACATATGAAGCTCCACCTCGGAATATGAATTTATGGGTGTTTTGGGTTGCAGGTCTATCTCGGTGACTCGGCTTGGTGTAGGGAGGGGTTTTAAAAATTTCTGGGAAATGTTTTTTATGTTTACAATTACCAATATCCAAGTAAGCAAAACCTAAGTTGCCACATAAGCTCATTCAATCAACACTAATTTAACACCATTAGTGACACATGAACAACAGGGTTAGAGACACATAAGCAAACTTAAAGCATCAGAATTAACCACCACAAATTGATTAAACTTAAGGAGCAAAAACACTCATTTTACACTTGAAGGACCAAAACCCAAATGAAAGGAAACTATGAGAACCAAAAGTTATGTTTACTTATTATTAGTTTTAGGTGAAGTTCTTGTAATACATGCATATCGATCAACAATGCAGTTCTATTTAAGATAAACAAATGATCTAATAATAATTTGTCAATCAATTTCCTCAAGATGTAGTGCAACTTAATTTTCCTTTATTTTTTTTGACCAAGTTTTATTTTTCTCGTTTTTTTTCTGAGAATACCTAATTTTTATTGTATCAGCATGGTGGAGAAGGATACTGATGAAGGTGTGTTTGTTTAGTTCAAGGACTATGACTATTGGACAGGATCATAAGAGAAGAAATTAGAGACAGATGCGCTTTAAAGACAAGAGCGAGCTTATTTCAAAATTAACTTTAGGAAATGGCTGCATGTGGCCAGGCCACTTTGGATATTAATTATTTATGTCATTTTTGTCCTGAATTGTCTTAAAGCAAGCATTGAGTATTTTGTTGAATAGTATGAGCAATGAAAGTCTCTTGTAATGGGAGGGTTGTGTTAGGTTCTAACTGCAAGCGTAAAATTTTTTGTT
Organism: Mimosa pudica; assembly: GCA_029929735.1. Classification (NCBI taxonomy): domain Eukaryota; kingdom Viridiplantae; phylum Streptophyta; class Magnoliopsida; order Fabales; family Fabaceae; genus Mimosa; species Mimosa pudica. Next base: position 11,092,464 of record JAKELP010000004.1, on the reverse strand, counting down.
AAATTTCATGAACATGGAGATACATACATGCATAGAAATTTTTTTGTTTAATCCATGTAGTCGACTCAAAATATAGTGGAATGACACTATGTTGTTGTATTATGAGCAATGAAATTGAAGTGTCAAATTAACTTTGCGCGGGAAACACACTTGCCATAGAGTCTGAGGTTATGAGTTCGAATCAGTCTCTCTGTATAAATGTAGTGGCAAGACTACCTATTATATTCTTTTCCCCAACACTCTCACTAAGCAGGGGTCGAACTAGGTTGACCTTTATATTATATGAGCACTAAAATCAAATAATCAACACATGCATTCACATTTTGAAATGCCTCAATGTACCATTCATCCCAATCATGTTTATATATTGAGGTCATGAGGTATGCATAAGGGTGAGCATTGGGCTATATATTTGGTTTGGATTTCAGTAAAAACGATTGAGAAGGTTTCCACTTAACTGACTTAATTGTGTCTTCGACGTTACCGTAATTGAACTGGTCATCAAAATATTATAGGAAATGCTGTGTGTCGTTCCACATGGATTAGTGTTTAAGAAATATGATTATCACTAATTTTATCATCAATTGTATTAAGTAAACACATGTGGATAGGGTTTTTCTCAATAAGAAAATGTTTTAAAGGTATATGGAATGAAAATGGAGTATTTGAACCACAAAAGAGTCAATAATAATAGAGGCCTACGTTACTTGTTAATCCTCTATTCATTTCATTAACTAATAATTCCCTCTCCTTTTAAGCAAATGAATGAAAAATGTGTTGGTCTAGAGTTCTAAAGTATTTGAAAAAAAAAAGTCAAGTCAAAATCAAATAAATACTCGCATTTATTGTACAACTTTTTGTTACAATAGATGCAAGTTTTTCCCCTCAACCACCATATTCATGGCTATGTTATTAACAAATTATCCAATTGAAACTAACTATAAACTTCATGTGCCTTAATCCAAATTTCTAAAATTAAACAAATTAAATATTTTTTCTCTAGTCATACTTCATATGTTTATCTAAAATATGAACAAAAGACCAGGCTCTCTTGAATTGGCTTTATCCTCTCTCCCCTCCTCTCAATCTTTGGGTGGTGGTGAGATCTCTTCTCTCGTCTTTGTACGAGATTTTTCATCGGCGTCTCCTTCCCTAGTTCGTGCCGGGGAAGGAGACGTTTGTCACTTTCATTGTTCTGCTTTTATGTTTCTTTTATATTTCTTTCATTTTCAAATAAATTGATTTAGGAGTTTCGACGACAAAAAGAATTTCTTCTACCCAATCTCTATCTTATGTATCAGTCTCGTGGGTACATTGTTTATGTAAGATATACTTATGGAGCTTCTTTGAAAACCAATTTGATTGGTTTATTGCCCTTAAAAGGTGTGAATCTTTTGGGATGGTTCTTTGAATAACCACTACTCAATGGATTTTTTACCCGTGACGGTTCTTTTCTACCCACAAATTCTCATGAAGGAAAGATGAAGAAAATGGTAGCATTTTTGCGACGGTGGCGGCTCACTTCTATCCATGTTTACTTTTTGAGGTTTTTTATGTATTGGCATTTGAATTTTTTTTCCGCAGACCTATTTTGTATTCTAATTTTCTAATTTAATAAAATCATTTATCTTTTCTGATAAAAAAAAGTCATACTTCATTTAGCAAAGCAGGTATTGATAAAAAAACACTTAAGAAAATAGAGAACAAGATAAAAACCACGTATAAACTTCATTAACAATTGTAAGAGAGTGAGAATACAATGGTTTAATTCATAAATAGGTTTATCACAACCCTATATTAAAGTTTTAGTTACACATAATCAATCATCAATATAAATAAAGGGAAAACCCCCAGTTGTTGTTCCTCTAGCTCGTTCATAAGACGTGTCAAATGCTTGGCAATTTGGGCCCCAGAGCTTTGACACATAGGCTAAAATTGTCCCTGTGGGACCCAGAACTCCCCTTAACATTCTGCATTGTGTTCCTTAGTGGGCCATATTAAGCTTTCATTTTAACTGTGAAAATGTTTTGATTCTCCCGCCCTGGTTTGATTCGCCCGCCCTCTTCGTCTTTTCTTACTCCCTTCCTGTCTGTAGCTAACCCAAATCATGTTCTCTCACTTTGATCGTATCTCTCTTTGATTACTAATTATGTTTTTTTCATATCTCTCTTTGATAAAACCCCCCTTATTCTATACTATTAGGGTCTCATCACTTTAGGCTGTGACTATGTTAGAGAATAATGCATTATTGTAATTATTTATTGTATTATTATTATAGATTCTGTTGTAGATATTACAGCTGTAATAGGACAAGTGTAGTAGGACAGGTGTCACTCATTTGTATAGTTGGTTATAACAGAATAGTGTGTAGAAGATTCTATGAGACTAATATAAATATAATACACCCTGAGGCCTACAACATTAAAGAGGCTCTCATTATTCAGTATATTTCCTTTCTTTCTTGGTATCAGAGCATACCATCAAAATGTCCTCTTCTTCTTCACTTTCTGGAAATGATGACGTCTCCTCACATAGTGTCAGAACATACTCCCTTTTTAGCTCCTCCAGCCAAATGGCAGCGATCAAGCTGGATCGCACCAACTTCCTTGTTTGGGAGTCCATCGTCCTTCCCTTAATTGAAGGGAACAGACTAGATGGACACATTGATGGATCTGTGACAACTCCTCCTCACTTAGCTCCTGATGCTGCAGGACGCAATGTGCCGAATCCGGAATACCTTGAGTGGTACTCTGTTGATCGTTTGTTGATGGGGTGGCTTCGTAACACCATGACGGTTGAAATAGGTGCTCAGCTGACGAACTCTCACTTGCTGGAGCCACAATGGCTAATGAAGATTTAATTCTTCACACCCTCAACGGCTTAGATGGAGATTATAACCTTGTGGTGGTCAAATTACTTGATCAACCAGATGCTAGCTGGATCGATGTTCAATCTGCGGTCCTCACCTTCAATAGTCGTTTGTCTCAGCTAAGTCAGTTTGCTAATCTTAGCATCCAACCTTCCGTTAATCTTGCTAAGAAGGATAACAACACCTCTGAGGGAGCTACTCGTCCTGAATCTGGAAATGGTCGAGGAAATTGGCGTGGATCTAGAGGCTCACGTGGAGGACGTACACGTAGACGCCGAGGTGGAGCTGGTGGTCGTTTTTCTGGTTCTGGTGGTCGTTCTTCTGGTTCTGGTGGTCGTTCTTCTCTGTTTTGCAGCTATTGTCAAAGATCTGGACATACCTTTGCTACCTGCTACTCTCGCCCTGACTATGGTGATGGTTCCAATAGGTTTACTGACCATTTCTCTCCACAGGCTTATTATGCAAACCCACACAGCGTAGCAGATCCAGCTTGGTATGCAGATAGTGGAGTCATACCATATTACCCCATACTCTGACTGTCTTGATCATGTGCATACTACTGGTAAGTCATATCTTACTACTTGTACTGGAGAGACTAGCCCGATTGTAGGTATTGGTACTGCTTCAATCCCTTGTGACCATTCCAAGGTGGTTCTTAAGGACGTTCTTGTTGTACCAGCAGCGAATAAAAAATTATTAAGTGTTAACAGACTGACTAAAGATAATCCTGTTGTTGTGGAATTTACTAATTCATCTTGTGTTGTGAAGGGTGTGAGAACGGGGAAGCCTCTACTTCAGGGAACACCAAAGGAGGGTCTGTACCCCATAGTGGCAAGTAGGAGACAACAAGACCAGCCAAAGCCTCAAGCTAACGCAGCCACCAGCCCTGCTAATAGTTTTAAATTTTCTCATTTTCTGAAATGGCATTGTGCCTTAGGACATCCCAGTAATAGGATTCTTCAAGAAGTGTTAGCTAAATGTAATCAAAAGCTTATTATGAATGATCATTTTGTATGTGAGGCTTGTCAATATGGAAAAGCAAGACAATTACCTTTTACCAAGTCTTCCTCTCACTCTAAATTTCCACTTGAGTTGATTCACACTGATTTATGGGGTCCTTCCCCACTACAATCTGCTGAAGGACACAGATATTACATACATTTTGTTGATGACTATAGTCGCTATACTTGGCTTTATCCTCTTCGACATAAAAATGAAGCTGTCATTGCATTTAAGAACTTTAAGCAACTTGTTGAGAATCAGTTTGAGGCAAAAATTAAAGCACTACAGTGTGATAATGGGACTGAGTTTAAACCTTTCATTCCACTAGCTCAAGAGGCAGGAATCCAACTTCGGTTCACTTGCCCTTATACTTCTGCACAAAACGGCAGGGCTGAGCGCAAGCATAGGCACATTGTGGAAACAGGACTTACATTATTGGCTCAAGCACACATGCCGTTATCTTACTGGGTTGATGCATTTCAGATGTCTGTTTATCTTATTAATCGCTTGCCTACGAAAGTTCTTGATGGTAGTACACCGCTGCTAAAGTTATGTAACAAAGAACCAGAGTATAAATCACTACAACCATTTGGTTGTGCCTGTTATCCATGTCTGAAGCCTTACAATGTAAACAAGTTTCAATTTCATAGCCAATTGTGTGTATACATGGGCATTGCTTCTAATCAAAAAGGATACAAATGCATGAGTTCAACTGGCAGAATATTTATCTCCCGGCATGTTAAATTTGATCCATTCAAATTTCCTTTTCAACTTGGTTTCCTCCAACGTCGAGCTGCTCTACAAGTTGTAAGTGATTTGTCACTCCCTTTAATTATTACTTATGGAAGTTTATCTGATGCCAACATAGGACTGCCAACACCCAACATTGATGAATGTAGAGATAATTTCAGCTCACAAGTTTCACAGGAGCCCACAAATGATCCTGTTGAGGTGCTATCCGATTCTTTGCAACCAGTCCCTAACAGTTCAACACCATCCCATGATCCTGTTGCAACCAATAGTCATCACATGATAACCAGATCCAAAGCGGGAATAATAAAGCCTAAACATCCGTATGTTGGACTCCTTAAAGCAGAAGATCCAGTCTCCTTGAGGAAGCTCACTGAACCCCAATCTGTTTCTGAGGCACTCTCGAGTCCACATTGGCGGAAAGCTATGGAGATTGAATTTGATGCTTTGCTGCGCAATAAAACTTGGGAACTTGTTCCTTATACCAATCAAAAGTTAATTGATTGCAAGTGGATATTTAAGACAAAGTATAAGGCAGATGGCTCTTTATTGAAGCATAAAGCACGCTTGGTGGCAAAAGGCTTTCAACAAACACCAGGGATAGATTTCAGCGAGACATTCAGTCCAGTTGTTAAACCCACAACAATACGGGTGGTATTAACAATTGTTGTCACATTTAATTGGGAGATCAAGCAGCTTGATGTTAACAATGCATTCTTAAATGGATATCTACAAGAAGTGGTATTTATGAAGCAACCTGCAGGATTTCAAGATCAGACCAGGCCTCGTCATGTATGTAAGTTGATTAAAGCTCTCTATGGCTTGAGACAAGCACCACGTGCGTGGTTTGAAAGGTTGCGTCTTACTCTTTTACAGTGGGGTTTTAGAAATGCAAAAAAGTGACGTCTCTTTGTTCATTCTCCAGTGTCATAAAATTACTGTATTTGTGCTTGTGTATGTGGATGATATATTAATTACTGGAAACAATTCTGCATATATTCAAAGTCTTGTGCATAAGATGAATATGCTGTTTTCACTAAAAGATTTAGGACCACTTTATTATTTCTTGGGGCTGGAAGTGTATAGAGACAGCACTGGTATTTACTTAAGCCAAGCAAAATATACGTTGGACCTGCTAAAGAAGTTCAATATGTATGATTGTGCACCAGTCACTACACCAATGGTTGCAGGTAGAAAAATCTCAGCAAATGATGGTGATCTTTTGGTAAATCCAACTCAATACAGGCAAGCAATTGGCTCACTTCAATATCTCACAACAACCAGACCGGACATAGCTTATTCAGTGAATAAATTGAGTCAATTTTTAGCACAACCCAGGACTGCTCATTTTCAAGCTGTCAAAAGGATATTCAGGTACTTGAAAGGAACATTCAGCATTGGTATTCATGTCAAACCGTTCTCCTTGCTGCAGATAAATGCCTACACTGATGCCGACTGGGCAACTGATATAGATGACAGACGGTCAACGACAGGGATGTGTGTATATATTGGTGATACACTTGTGTCCTGGTCATCCCGTAAGCAAAAGGTAGTGTCTCGTTCTAGCACTGAGTCCGAATACAGATCATTGGCAGATGGTGCTGCTGAAGTTCAATGGTTGAAATCTTTATTTTTTGAACTTGGATTATTTATTCGGAAGCCCTCTACACTGTGGTGTGATAATTTGAGTGCAAGAGCACTAGCTTGTAATCCAGTACAGCATGCTAGAAGTAAGCACATTGAAATTGATGTTCATTTCATCAGAGATCTGGTTCTCTCTGGGCAAATAGCTGTTAAATATATACCATCTAGTTGGCAAGTTTCAGATTGTCTTACAAAGGCTCTCACGCAGTCATCATTTGAAAAATTCAGAGACAAACTCGGGCTAGTCACCATACCCTCTCGTTTGAGGGGGAATGTTAGAGAATAATGCATTATTGTAATTATTTATTGTATTATTATTATAGATTCTGTTGTAGATATTACAACTGTAATAGGACAAGTGTAGTAGGACAGGTGTCACTCATTTGTATAGTTGGTTATAACAGAATAGTGTGTAGAAGATTCTATGAGACTAATATAAATATAATCCACCCTGAGGCCTACAACATTAAGGAGGCTCTCATTATTCAGTATATTTCCTTTCTGACTAGAATCAATTAACTTACTCAAATAGATAGTCAGAAAAAGGAGATAACATATGGTTTTGCTGGAATTTATGTCATTTTTATCTTTTTTTACTAGTTTAGATGTTGCAATAGAAGCTCCTTCCCATGCCTTTTCTTTCTTTTTTATCTTCGCCTTTTCTTTTTTTATCTTCTTTAATACCTTTGACATCATCTACTTCACCAAGTGATTTAGCTTTTATTATTAATCTCATCAAGCCTTTTTCTATAAGAACAACTTAAAAAACACCCATGTCAGTCTCAACAAGATTTCAACGCTATAAACTAGACTTTTTCTGTCATTTTATGGTAGGAGCCGTGATTATCTACTCCTTTTGAGATTATAAATAATTAATAATACAGTCACATTTAATTTGAATAAAACTTGATAGTTGTAACAACTAACAACCACATTAAGCTTGAGAAAAATCAGAAAATCATACAAAATTTGAAAGAGACCAAAATAGGCCAAACGACAATGAATGAAGCTGTTGAGCTTTATATGTATACAAATGATGATGAGATGTGAAGCTTATAACTAAAGATAAGGTGGTAATGTTATAACTAAATTATGTACTTTTTATTTTTATATTTTATATTAGGATTTAAATTACAAAAAAAGGCCATGCTATATGTTTATTATACTTTACGAGAAAAGGCCTGATGATATGTTTACCTGTATAGGCTCAATCATAAGATGCTTAAAATTGTAATTTTTCACTTATTTAAATAGTTTTGTCAGTCCAATTAAAAGAAACTTAACTTTTTTAAAAAACAAATTCGCAATTTCTACGATTTTTATAATAATATAAACGGCAAAAGACCTGCCCAAAATGGAGGACGCATCGTAGAAAATTGCAAAGCATTACCCCCAATACTCCAAAATCATCCATATTTTCGATGAAAAAAATCATCCATATTTTCGATAAAAAAAATCATCCATATTTTCAACTATGTATTATTAAGTAGTAATGTATTAATTGTTTTGGAGAGAACTCATATAGGTGAAGTTAGTAAGGTCAATATACATAACATAACCAAAATTTACCACATGGATTATTTTAACACATAGGCAATCGACCTAATAAGTTAAACCACTGTCGCCGTTAGCTATTGTGTGAGAACCAAGGAGAGTGTAGCGAAACTATGAAAATCGACTTGCCATGGAAGATTTTCTCAGACTTTTTTATCACCCAAAATTATACATAGATCTATAACCAGTTGTTTATGGCATTCTTATTTCCGTTCACATGAATTGAAGAAAAATATACTACAGAAGATGCTAACTCAAGTTTTTCTCATTTGGAGAGGGTTTAAAAATATAGGTACGTACAGCACTAATATTTGGTGTGATATCAAATATGAACAAATATCACGTTCACGTGGTTATGACAGAGGGAGGTACTAGCTTATTTCCATTCTCTTCCTGTAGTCATAACAGAAAACGTACAAGCTTCAAATCCACTCCTGACACTTTCTTCTTTAATTTTGTTATTCCCCTCAATTTCAAAGGACCATTTATGCCCCCCCAAAAAAAAGCATTTTCTTCATACTAGAAAGCCAGAGGTGGTATTCTTTTCTCTGTTGAGCGAAACATGAAGAGAATGGCAGCATATTTTAAGTGTTGCTGGAAAAATCCTCTTGACAGAGAAGATAGAGGGAGAGAGGAAAGAAATAATGTGATGTGGCGCCGAGACGGAGGCCGGCACTGCTATGGGACCTATTCTATGGCAGTAGGACAAGGCAATGAGGTTTTGGAAGATCTCAGTCAGGTGGTCTCAGGACATATGGCCACATTCGTCGGAATATACGACGGCCACAATGGAGTTAGCGCTGCTTCATACACTCGGGATCATCTGTATAACAATTTACTAGGTAACTGGGTAAAGTTAGGTGTAAATGCATGCTTTGTAGTTAAAGTATTATTTATTAATGGACAATGGATGATACACGATTATTTATTTTTATTGTTAGTTTGTTATTCAAAGCCATGTCCCATGTCGCGCGTTGTGCTGTCACAGCCACACACATCACTGTTAGTTTGGTTTTCGAAATTTTAGTTCTTAGGCATTATGCTCAGCTATGAGACATGTTTTAGTTTGTTTCCTCTTTGATATTTTCCTTGTTTCAATCCTTATTTATATGCAAAGTGCTTTGAATTGGTAGAACTGCCATATTTGAATTTGATTTTACTCACTTTCCCTGATTTGATTAAACCATGTAATTCTGCAAGATTTCACATTTTTTTTAATGGAAACCAACTTCTTTGTGGGTGGAACGAAGTGTCACATACTTGGGAACTGATTGGCGATTTGTCAAAACCCGGTGGCACTGTTTTGACTATGGCTCTTAATGTGAATACAATCAACATTTTCCTTATTCCCTTTGTTCTTATTCTACACTTAATGAAGTATTGGAATGCTTGTTAAATTGGTGGTAAAGATCTGAGATCGCCATGTTGTTTGATGATATTTTGTTATTTTCATTTTGTTAATTTTAAACTGAGACGTTATGATTTTAGAATTTATTAGTCTGTGGATTGGTCATACTCTGTTTGATTTCCATGTATTATATTAGTTATCACTTGGGCTTGGTTAATTAAACTGATTGTTTTTCTCTCATTACACTTTTTGATCAGCTGAGTCACAACATGGGTTTACAGAGTCTAGCCTCCGACAAGCGATTCAGAGAACTGTAGCAGGATTCAACCAGCAAGTTGAACAACAATGGATCGCTAATCCCGCTATGGCTCAAAGTGGAACTTGCTGTTTGATCGGAATCATTCAGCAAGATTCTATTCTGGTGGCAAATATGGGAGACTCTCGGGTAGTATTAGGTTTGAAGAACGGAGAAGGAATTTGTTTGTCAAATGATCATAATTTAACCACAAATCAAGCGCTCTATGATAGCGTTGATCACGGTGATATTATTGACGTTGATGGAATAAAGAAGATTAGGGGTGTTTTAGAGGTATCAATTTTTTTTATTCATTAATTTAATTGATTGTGTGATTTCATCTTACTATTGCTTGTTTCTCTGTTAGACTACTAGGTCAATTGGAGATTTATTTTTGAAAGATCCCCGGTATTCGCATGAGCAGCAGATCTTTTATGTGAGTTCTGAGCCTGATGTGAGCACTCATGCTATTCCTCCTAATGCATGGTTTCTGATCTTCGGATCGGATGACTTCTGGCGTTGTTTTGACACCAACGAGGAGGTAGTTCATATGGTAGGAAGCTACTCAGATAATCGTCACAGGCGAGAGGTAATTTTCAAAGTGTTGACTTTCAATTAAATTATGGAATGAAATTATTGATCTAAGTTCAATTTGCTCAAGCTGATTCTGTTAAAACAATTTGCTGTCATAAGCTGAATTTAACTGCTGAGTGCTAAACTGTTTGGAGACAAACCTGTTTTATGAGAATGGTTAGTGATGAATGCGTTATTTCCCTGCTTGCGTGCTTGAACCAGGTTTCTTAGTCAATTATAGAGAAAAGGTTGTTGCTAAATATCTACTGAAATTTTTTGCTGCTCATTGCCTTATATTTGATAACCTATGTGTAATTCTGCAATTCTTGTTGTTTTCTCACTGCAATAAGACAAACAAACAGCGCCTGAAGAAAAGAATTTTGTTTCTTTGATAAATTTTCTGCTTAAGTTTTCAAGTTTTTGAAGTGTGATTCCTCGAATCAGCAGCTAAGTGATCACACTGAGGATTTAGTTTTATGTGGATGATCTATCTTTATTTGCTGGAATTATGCTAGATTTTTCACTTGATGGATTTTCAAGTTGTATTCTTTGATTTTCTTTGAGTCTTAGCTTGTTTAAACTCTCACTTGGTTCCTTACTTGCATGGTTGGACTAGGTCTACAAGTCAATTATACAAAAAATTGTGTGCTTGAGCGTTGTTGTCAAAATTATACTATTTGTGCTTTTAGAAGCATAGAGTTCTGGTAGAAGGTTGTTTTCTGAAACGGTTTGTTGTTCTAATGTTACTCTTGTTGTTCTGAAGAAAACAAAGACAAAAATTCTATTTACTTGATAAAATTTTCTGAGTACATTCAAGTTTTTGTGTTTGAATGAAATTACAGAGGGCTGCTGGATCACTAGCTAATTATGCTATACAAAAATCAGCAACGGTGGAACAACGTGTCGAACTACACCTGGGAACGCTCTCCCAACAAGAACGACGGGGAATTCATGGGTGGATTTTTTTTATCTGAACATTTCTGATTGGAAATGCAAAGCTATCAAATAAGACATCCTGGTTTTCGGCCGTCAGAATTGATGCTCTGAATTTGACATGATACATTTGCTTGCCTTACAGGATGAGAGCATAAAACAAACGGCGCAGCTGATGTACCAAACTGCCCTCCTTGAAAGTGGCTTCCTGCTAAATGACCCTAAGGATTTTGCCTCCCGTATTTATGATTCAGTGAAGTCTAGCTTAGACATCAGTCCTGATGCAACAGTTGAGGAGGAAGATGATTCTGCTGAAGCTGAGGCTGAAAGTGATTCAAAAGAAGCTGCTTCTGCTTCTGCTTCTGCTTCTTCAAAGGCCGAAGAAGAAGATGATAATGCCAAGGACGAGCTGTAAATATGCTTGCTGCCAAGGTGGACTAAACGGTAGAATGACAAATTTCTATGACTCCTTCCTTTTACTTTTGAGGTTTTGGTTTAGCGTCTTTAGGTGAATCTTTAGGAGCCCTCTGGCATAAGTTTTGATTCTACTTAAAGCTGGTAAAATGAACAGATTAGCTGTAAAATTGTAGTCACTATTTAATTTAAAGTTATGCCTTGCCTTTTTCATTTTAATGGATAGGCTTTAGCATCTAGATAACATTGTCGATGCGGTCCTTTTCTGATATTGGGATGAAGATGGGATTATGTGTTGTGCCAAGCAGCATATGTGATCACGAGTCCTTCACATGATGCATACGATAATGCTTTATGATTTCCAAAAAGTTTTTTATTTGCTCTTGCAAATAGATCTTGGAAATAGGATTTGTGAGGGTATTGGGCTGGACCAAACTTAAGGCATCAATAGTTATGGGCTGTGGGCTGCACGGCAACTAAAAAGGATGTCCTAGGATTTTTGGGTGTTTATGACTTCATGCTCTGTGAAAACTTTTCGAACTGAAATTTTTGCTTGAGGCCTGCCAGATTTAATTTTTGAAAAATTCATTAACCGAACACTTAATAAGAAAAGTGCACCCTTTTCAATATATTCATCATGTGTCATCGCCCAGCTTTTGAAAAGTAGCATGATGATTAACATTGATAGTATGGTTCATTACGGGGAAAAGGTAAAGAAAATTTTACTGCTAATAATACTTTAGGCAGGGTAAGCATTGATTTGGTTTTATCGAGGTAGATAGAACCAATTGGTTAGAAACGTGAGCAACATGATTGAGGCAGTTTGGCGTGAAATTGTAGCAAAGCTGGGGCGCTGGGCAACCTACGAGTAACTACATCTTTACTAAGATTGGAAGCCAAGCAAAGCAAAAAATTATTTTCTAAAATCCAATTAACCACGCAAACCTACTTTCCCAGTGGGAAATATGTTCTTCAGCTTTCATGAGACATCTTCGGTAATTTTAAAATAAAGACGACATCATTATTGTGATTTAGTTAGTAGAGTGAGGATCGAAGCAATCAGCGAGGTGGAGGACACTCCAATAAAATAGTTGGAATTTTATGGAGTGATCTTTCAAGCATGTCCCACCACCATTCCCCACCTCTCTATAATGTTCTCACGTTCATATAATTATATTTAAATACGTTCCTTGAGTTCTCTAACGTAAGATTTCATTGTTTTTTTTTAAAAAAACAAAAGTTAAAAAAATCTATTTTTATTTTGATTTATTTGATTTTTTCTTTAAACTAATTTGTTTGATTTATAAGTTAACCTATAACATATGTAGTGTACTACATATGTTATGACGAATTAACTTATTTTGTTTCTTAATCTTTTTAATCTTATATTTAAAAATAGAGGGGATACATTTCTATGACCATATCAATAAAGTTTAAACAACAAAAGAGTACATTTGTGGTCGAATATCTTGATAGTGGCAACAAGGAAGGCTCTTTTTTTTTTTAGGTGTAATTTAGCGATTAACATATTGTTACCTTTCCCCTCAGGAAATTACACACACATATATCATATCTCGTTCGTCTAATAAAATTTTATTCATTCCATTGTCGAACAGTAGTTAATAAAATTCGATGTTGTAGAGTGTAAAGAAAAAGATACTAGTATTAAGGGTTTATGCAACAACTGAAAGCTAAATAGAGAGGCGTTCATAGATGACATACACACATTTTGAAAAAAATGAGTTAATGAGAAAGTAGATGCTAAATTTGGCATCAGCCGGTGATTGGGCCTTTTGCCAACTTCTTGTTCACACTATGAATAACTAATATATACATGCTATCAAATATTCTATGTTTATCTTCTTCTGTCTCAATTTCTTTCTTTCGAGTAACAACTTACACCTTTCAATATTATCATTATATGCATTTTCAGCTGTCTTTACTTTTTGGAACTCAGATTTGTCTACTGCGATGTTGATTGATTATGCCTTCATACAAGAGACCTCTGAATTATCACACTTCAAAGTTTCAAATGGCCACCATAGAAATGGAATCCTTTCATTTCAAGGTAAATTTAAGTTTTTTGGAAGCTTTTCCTTCTCCTGCAACATTTTTTAATATGCTAAATTCAATTAATCGTATAAAATCAAGGTAAATATCCAAATTACACATATATGTGGTGTGCGTGTCAACAAGGCTAGAAGTTCACGAAATAAACTATAATTTTAAGTTTATAAAATAGACACACATTTTTATATATAAATTCGTGAATATGATGATAAAAATAATGTAATAATATATTTTAAATTTTTAATATGCAATTAAACAAAATAAATTTGATATTTGTACTTGTTTCCATATGGATATATTAAAAATAGGAAATGTCAATCAGCAATGTCAGGATGGCCGAGTGGTCTAAGGCGCCAGACTCAAGTTCTGGTCTTCGAAAGAGGGCGTGGGTTCAAATCCCACTTCTGACATTTTCTTCTTCGATTTTTTTTTTTCATCTCTCTTTTAAAGCGTGTTTGAAGCCACTGGGGGCCTATTAACCAAAACAAAATCAAACTTCTGGACCATTTAGAAACCCATTGAAAAACATAGCCCTGTTTGGTAATTCGGTGCATGTGATTGTCAGAAAAGTTCAACAGTGAAAAGAGAAATAAAAGATGGCACGCAATTGAATCATTTGGTAACTTAATACTCCGTCCTCTCCCTAATATAATGGCACATCCGCAAAAAAAAAAAAATGTTTCTTAAAAACATGTAAGAGTTAGTTGGTTGTTTGGAGTTCATCTCTTTTTTCCAATATTGACCATACTTATTATTAGGGTGCTCAACGAGCGGGTTCAGGCAGACCGAAGGTATGCCCATACTCGTGCCCGTGTAACATAAACATGCGGGCTAAATATTGATAAATGGGCGGGCCATAAATGGGAGGGTTATAAATGGGCGCAGAATAAATGGGCGGCCCATGTAAGATAAACTCAGAAAAAAATTAAAAAAAATCCAACAAAACCCCCAAAAGAGTAGAGCATGCATTCAATTTTTAATAAACTTTGAATTTTATCTTGTTCTAACTAAGCAATACCAACAAAATAAAATTAGTTACAAGGAGGAAGTGATGTAAAATAAGATTAATACACAAAAAAAAGTTTTAAAAAATAATAAATAGACATATAAACGGGTATGGGCATGCCCGTAGGTATGTCCATACCCGTGTAAAAATGTGACGGGCCCTAAATGGGCGGGCCTAAACGGGGAAAATGCGGGCGGGCTCAACAGGTATGAGCATACTTGAACACCCCTACTTATTATGATATTTTTAAGATAGAGGAATACATAAGCATTAATAAATATGAAAGAGAGTTAGGGGTAAAGTATGAAAAAAACATTAAATGAGGAGAGAATTTGAGATGAACTCTTATATTTTTGTCCAAAATCATTCAAATTTTGGACTTTTTATATTACAGACCGGAGGGAGTAGTAATTAATATAGAGGGAATCAGTGTCCTAACTTTTTTTGTCAATTCGTTTCCACTTTAATAATGTATTAGGAAAAAGATGTTACATTAATTGACTTAATTAATATCTTTAACATGTTATATTTATGACTAGAGGAGTATTATTTTCATTCATAAGTTAATTTAGAAGTAATTTTACTCTTAAATCTATAAGCATTTTTTATTTACATTTTATATTAATAATGTTTGTCAAACTAATTTGTCTAACTTATAAACTGATATACTCTGAAAAAGAGGATACAATATAATATACATAAATATTTTGTGGAGTTTATATAACATATTTTATGATTAAGTAGTTTATTTAAATTACAATTTTTTAAATTAGTCAACTGTATACACACACACCCCTACCCACTCTTAGTTATCATATAACTAAGCTGACCATGGCATATTATTTACATACATACCCACTCTCTATTTGATTATCCATAAATTGACTTTCACATATCAACTCTCTCTAAACAATCAATAGTATATTATACCCACCTTTCTTATCACCATAATATATAATCTTCACATCTCACAAAGTGGAGAATCTAGTATTGTATGATGGCCACATTGTGCATCAAGACAACATCACATGACTCGTCACGTGACCTAAATTGAGAGCATGCTAGTGGTCAAACACAAAACATCAAGTAGCAGGTGGTGATGGTGGATGATGAGACAGAGAAGGCCCTCCATGGGATGCATTATGCAAAATGAGCGACCCAATTATAGATAAATCTCATTTTCAAATCCAATAAATCAACCATCCAATAATTCTATAATAAAGCAGTGAACATAAACGGCCTAACTGTGATACTATGGCGACTTTCCACCGTTCAATATATGCCTATGGGTGCACTACCGTTAACGGATGTGACGTCAATAAAATTAAAAGTGATTCAGAGATGTTGATCGTTGAATCCAAATTGGCCATGCAGTAATCACACTTCATCATCATTTTTGTTTTGCTAAAACCATAAATAATCACATCCAATGTGGAAATGCTTCTCTAGTCATCCAATTTACGTTATATGTTTTTTTCTAATGAAAGCTGAAAGTACTCGATTCTTTTGTTCACTAATCATTCTCGTTACTACTCTTTTGTTACTGAATCATCATTACATATTGTAGACGAGAGCTTAATTTATGTTATCTATTGGTGCGTGTCAAATTTTTCCTATCGTTACCGACAAAAACTATAGCGTACAAGAACGACAACTTGACTCCTACATCATACAAAAACAAATAATTTCACACCAACTACATACTCAATTACTATCTCACCTCATCTCTTCTTGTAGATTTGCATTTTTTTTTTTGGCCAAATCTTGTAGATTTGCATTTAATTAATGGAATCATCATACATTCTTGACCCAATAAAAATGACTCATTACGAATTCTAAGTTTGAGCTTGAGACTTCATCCAAAAAAAATATGATAAGTACACTGTACGCCACAATTGGGACAAGTTGTCATAAACACAATCTAATACTCCATATTCATATAGGTGTACCTATTTTTATAAAAAAAAAACCTACAAGATTATAACTATATCTATATATCTAAAACAACTAGTGGGGATAAAAAAAAGCAATAATAAAATAAATCTAAAAAGAATACCCTCTCTCTCATTTTCACTTTCCTTCACATAGCACTCTGAACATGAATTGTTTATGGGATTTGAGGAAGATGAGATGTCATGTCCAAATTGAGTAGTGAGCATGCCTTGCACTCTTGCAATGTGGTCATCTGTGGGCCCCCACACGCGTCCCAAGGCCCATGCCGCCCAACCGATCAAGATAATGCTTGTGTGGATATGGGCCGGGCCGGGCCCAGTCGAACAAAACAAATATTAAAGAAAATAAAAAATGGAGCAGCTGGGAGATCATCCGGGTTCACACTTTCTCCATTCTACTGTTGTGCATGTGTATATATCTATATGTGATGATGAATTATTGATTGGAAAATAGAATCAAATTCCCCAAAATGCCACCGCCACAGTAACAATGCTGACTATGATATCGGATTGTGACACGTGTGTCCACGTGGAGGCTGATAACATGCTTTGATCAAAAGCAGCAGCACCTACATACACCATGGGGCTGTTTGTGTCTGCCGCCGCCGGCAAGCCCGGAGCCGCCGGTGCCGGTGGGCTATTTGATGCTTTCTGGCTGCAACATAATCAATCACACATTCCTAAGTTATATTCAATGCCATTATTGTAACGGTAATGAAATGAATGAAACCCACCATTGATCAATAATAGGAGTAATAGATAGAAGTATTTCCCTAAAAAGTAAACGAAACCAAGGTTTTAAAACCCGAGCCGGACGTCGAGCCGGAAAACTGAGCGGGTCATGGTTGAAACGGTTGAAACGGTTGGACCGTTCGGTCGAACCGGTGACGTAATAATTTAATGAAAATTAAATATATAAATATTGTTAATACTTAATAACTTAATATAATTAGGATGAAGATATTTTTTTAATCAAGTTCATTTTTTTTCTGTTGATATATTTTTTTTTGCAGTTGTCAATTTCTGGCCGGGTCAAAAGCGGGTCAAAAGAGGTTCAACCCGGGTCAACCCCGGGTCAACAGCGGTCGACCCGGGTCAACTCCGGGTCGAACCGGGTCGCACAGTAAAACGGCCCGATCGAGGGGATCGGGCCGTTTTAGCCACCGGCCGACGGTCCGACCGGTCGGACCGTCCGGCTCGGTCCGGCTTTTAAAAGCTTGAACGAAACCATGTGCACTGTACAATTTATTATTCACTAACTCCAAGTAATATCATATGCTATCAGGAGTACTGTACTAAAAAGAATAAGATACTGGTGTATTAAAAAAAAAGAATAAGATACTGGGTATGATGGGCCCAGGAACATATGCTTAAAATCCAAAAAGAAATACTCCTTGATCGATGCCATAACTAGTAATTAACACAAACAGTGCTGGATTATTGTGTCGCTTAGTGACAAAAAGTTGGGCAGCCGAAAAAGACACAAACCAAAAATCATTAAACACACACAACGTTCACATGGTATTTTCATTTCCCAAAAAAACCTTTCCCCCTAAGATTCCATCAATATAAATTCATTAATCATCAAAAAATAGAATTCCAATTCCACCACATAAAACTATTACATGACACATTTTTAAAGTTAATCTAGATGTTAAATACAAGACATATTTACCATATTTATCAATATGAATTACTATCATATCATATTATCTAACTTTATAGCTAACATATTTAATGGGAACAATAAGACGTGGAAATGAATGGGACGAACCTGGTGTTAGGTGAAGGACAAAAGGTGATAATATAATCAGCACCCGCACATGTGAACGTGCTAGTTTTATCATCATAAGCATAGCTATAAGCGCGTGGGCACGCGCTCTTAAAAATGCGTGAGTATTGCGAGGGCTTACAAGTGTTCGGCGACCCATACGCGCCACTACAACAATACTCAGGATTCCCAAACGCCTCACACGCGCTTTTACACGCGGCCACACCTTCACTCCCATCCGTACTCACAACCTTAAGCTCGTTAGGACACGCGCCGTTAAGATCCGAAACACAACCCGTACTGGTACAGTTAACGCCGTTACCTCCCTGAGGGACGACCATCATGGGGACGTTATAGCCGTCAACTAGGCTGACGTCGAAGAAGTCGAGGCCGCCGGCGCCGTCGAGGGTGAACTCGGCGAGGGTGGCCGGCGGGGTGGCGCCTTTGCCGGCGCATTCTAGCTTGCCGGAGGCGCAGTCGCCGGTGAGGCAGGAGAATTTTCCGGTGGGGTCTTGGGAGCATTGGGTTCTTCCCCAGAAGCGGCCTCCCCATGAGGTTGGTGCTGAGAGGAGTTTGGATTGTTGGGGTTGGAGAGAGAAGCCGGTGGTGGAGAGAGAAGGTATTCCGGCGTTGGAGAGGACTCCTGGCCATATTGTGTAGCTGCATTTGTTCACCATTGTGAATGTTGTTGAATCAACTCCTATGTGAAAAAAGTTGTTTTTTTTAAGGTTTTAGAACGGAAAAGAAAAAAAAGAAAAAAGAAAAGAAAATAAGAATTTGTTTCTTGGATTTGGAAATTATTATTATTGTTACCTGATAGGGATAAGTGAAGGGTTAGTAGAAAGGATAAGAATGGTGTTAGCAGCCCCATGAATGTGGATGTGATTGAATTTTGTGATGGAATAATGAATGTGTTGTAGAAGAAGAAGATAGGACTTAATGTAATGGAGATGGGAAACTAGTTATAGGGAAGTCCTCTTCTTCTTCTTTAGAGTGGTTAAGGGGTGATGTGGTTGGGAGGGTGGGGATTTATAGGGAGGGGAGGAGGAGAGTATTGGACTGATATTATTGTAAACGGGTGGGGCCTGGTGGAGTTTTACCACAATTTTCACTTGGGGGTTTGTGTGTGTGAGACGTTGGAGTTTTAGGGTAATAAAAAGGGTAGGGTCAGTGGAGTAACGGTCGGTAATTCAGTCATTGAATACTTTCTGAATTTGTTTTTTTATAGGAGGGTGATTGATTGGTATGTATACTGTAGTTTCTAACTATAAGATCACTTTCCTAATTTAATTAAATTAAGGATGTATGTTAAGACAGTTATTAGCACATGATATTATCAATCTATTCTAACTATATATTTTTATATCTATTTTCCCACTCTTACTTGTTTGTTATAGACAAGTGTTATTAGGGTTTACTTAGAAAAAGTTGAGAGAAATTAGAAAGTTACTTATAATTAAGAACAAATTGAAATCTGAAAGTGATATTATAATTAGGAATTGAGGGAGTAATTTGTTGACACTAAATATGATAAATTAACATTTGTTTTTTCTCACTATGCTATGCTCGTTTTGGGTTTTTATGTGGTTAAAATTTCCATTTGAGGAGTAAAGAATGGGACTAAAGCAACATAATTATGTGATAAAAGGGAGAGACGTTGGGGGAGGGAATGAGTGGGAAATGGGGGTTAGGTAGTAATTTAGCATTTAAACAGAATTATGTTCAAATGCTTAGGAAGTATAATTAGGAGATTTTATGGGACCTAAACTTAATTATGTTCCTTCTAGCTATTGGAGCTATGATTGATTTTTGCAAATGAGTTTGCTGCCAATGTCATATGGATTTTGTACATTTTTTTTTATTTTCACTCTCCACTACTAAGCAGTTTAAAATTAGTTTATTCATTGTCAACGTGATCATTTTTTTTGTTAAACTAATAATTGTGATGGTGATGGTATTTTTTTATTTCACAGTAACTTTTAAAGCTAACAAAGAAGTGCTACATTTGGCTCTAGACTTACATTTCAGAGGGAAAAAATCAATTTATGTGTATTATTTTCCGTACTTCTTAACTCATAACAAAAACAGGAGGTAAAGTTCGACTACACTTAGTCTATGATACTGTTTGAACTGGTAACCCGATTAGCAGGATTAATTTCATGATATGGCTTATTTAGAACAAACCAAGTCATACGATATGTTGTTGCACACCCTTTGACCGTGAAAGGGGCTTTACCATGTCTTGTTCGATTTTGTTCATCTACTCTGGTTTTTGGTAAATCGACTTTTTTCTTTTTAACGATGGACATGGAGCCCACAACGTTGAAAAGGGAGCAGATATTTTTTTCCTTTTATTGAAAGGTAGTAGATTTTTCGATGATCTTCAATAGAGCCCGCAGCCCTTTTTCTTTTTCTTTTCCTTTCCTTTTCCCACCATCTCTCAAAACATTACGTATAGATAAATTGATTTTTGATTATCTAATAATAATACAAATCAACAATAAATACATAGAGATATTTTATGTGTCAGGGTCAACCTTATAAGCATGCATTCTTATAATTTCCTAACATGTCATCGACTTTTGCAATGCAATAGAACAAGGTTGATAAGCTATTATCATAATTAATAAGAAGCCAGTAGTTGAGAATAGCTTTACCTTCCCGAAATTGTGATACGAAAATTCGTTGCATTGTTGAACTGCTTTGGTACTATGTTTCCATCATACTTTCTGAGCAATTTGGCTTTCCTTTTTTCATTTAAAAGTCACACCAGAAAACAACTACTCCTATACAAATCTCTTTGAAAATCTCCAGCCATTTAAAATATCTACATGAGAAGTAAAAATGAGCTTAAAAATATATATCAGCCATCACATGTGTGTGTGACTTGGATCTTTGAGTGTAGATTTTGGAGGGTTTGATGTGCTGTCAATTCATATGTATATGTGGTAAAATGTATCTATCAGATATTATCAACTGAAGCGTGCACCTAATTAAGTTATCGTTCACAAATTGAGTTATTATAATGATGATTGAAATGATACTCGTACAAGAATTTTTCTCCTGTCAGGCATGATTATTGGTTGATCTCAGGTTTTGTCTTTTTCTTGGTTGACCTAACTGTCAATCAAATAATTGGTTCAAATTTTCTGGTAAGTGAATTACATAAAGGAGGACTTTCAAGGTCATTTACTTAAGTCAATTCACAATCAAGTGAACCTCGATTAATTTTGCTGATATGAATTTAGTTTGAGAAATAAGTCACATTGTGTGTGTGAGAAGAAAACCTAACGTTTGATTTAAGGAAAAAATTTATATCAAGTTGATTATATCATGTTTGTCAAGTTCACCTATAAGATATTGCCATTTGTTCATTTTTTCCATGTAACAAGGAGGTGTTTGTTGTTTCACAAATCTCAAAACATAAAAAATCCAGAAAAAGGAAATAATCAAATAAGGTAAAAAAAGAAAAAAAAAGTAAAATTGTTGTCTCACAAATCTCAAAACATAAAAGATTTAGAAAAAAGAAATAATCAAATAAGGTAAAAAAAAAAGGAAACGGTAATGTACTGATGGTGATGGGTGATTAATGTGACCCTCTCTCCCCGTCTTCATTGCTCCACCATCTCATTCACAGAGACGATGATGGGTGAGGGATAGATTTTGGGTTCAGTGCATGAGGAAGAGAGAGGAGGAAGAAGAAGGTAGGAGGGAGTGATAATGGAAAGACGGAGAGGGTTTATGGTTGAGAAAACTGTGAGAGGAGCAATTACGGAGGTTGAGAGGCGGCCATGGTGGAATGATTGGTGGAGATTATGGGGTTTTAGTGAAGCTGAGAGAGAAGAGAAGGAGATGCAATATTTGGTTTCTGGAGAATGAAGAAGATGGGTGGGATAGTGTGGATGAAGGCCCAATTCCGATTCTGAGAAGCTGATATCGATTCATATTCTGTTATTCTTGGTTGTGGAAAACGTAGGTTTCATAATTTTTTTCTTTATTATTTGGTTTTTGAATTGATTACTGCGAGACAACAAACACCTCCTTGTTGACATGGAAAAACTGAACAAGTGATAATAACTTATAGGTGAATTGGACAAACTTGATATAAGCAATTTGATATAAGTTTTTTCCTTGATTTAATGCATTGAATCTAATTTATTACCACCCGAACGTTATTATCCTTTGAAGTGATTTACTATTTAAGGATTTGGACAGTGATACAAAAGGAATGGGATTTTTTTTCAATAAGGGTTACATACAATACAACTTCTGCCACACACAATCAAAAACAGAGAGAAATAGCTTCATTTAAAAGAACAGAGTAAAGGGATCAAGTACAACGAATATTTACAATCATGTTCTTTTTGGGGGGGGGGGGGGGGGGGGGGAGTCCATAATCACGGGGTCCTTTTCTGCGTGAAAGGCATGTTGATCCGTTCACTTCACATAATATTAGATCATCTAATGATTTGTGATAAGAAACAAAGAAATTCCCTATTCTATTCTACCCAGTATTTTGTCACCCACTCCCCCTCGATCTTTGTGAATGAAGTTTGTTTTAGGGAAAATGACAATAAAATGACAGTTGAATTTGAGTTGGATAAAATGGGGTCTCCAATTTCAACTTGGACAAATAAGGGTGAGTCCTCAATTTGTCCAAATGAAATTTGTGTCAAAAGACATCAAATACCCCTATCTTATATCATCAAATTATCCCCTTCTCTCCTTCATCATCCACAAAAAGCTTCTTGCTTCATCTAACAAAACCAAACCCTAGAACCCAACCTTCCTTTCGATCAAAAAAAAAAAGAACCCAACCTTCCATCTTCTACATGGAACCCAACTTCCTCTGTCTCCTCATTCGAACCCAACCTTCATTCTTCTCCATCGAAATCTCTGTGTTATAGTGTCAGATATTGGAAAGGACGATGGGTTTATTGTTGTTCTTCCCAGCAGATTTTCCCTTCTCAAAACAACTTGAAGTACAAAATTTTCTGTTATTGCTGCTATTTGAGAAGCTTATACTGTTGTGAGTTTGCAGAATTTTATCTCCCGAAGCTAGATCAATGTAAGTGGCCTAAATAAGAAGCTTTCATTGTTTTCTCGCTCATTTTTTATCAAAGAATGGGATTTGGACTGACATATATGTTGTATTAGAGAAATAAAATAGACTTTCAACTACAGTTTTTTCATCTTAGTGGAAAGATCAATGTGAGTGGCCTAAACTAAAAGCTTCCATTGTTTTCTCATTAATTTTTCTCATAAAAGGGAAGTTAGGCTATATCTGATTGTTCTAGCATATCATATACGGTTGTTCATTGTCATTTAGTGTGGTAAGTGTTGTAAATAGGGAAATGATATAATACTATGATATTTCTGGATGTTATGTTATAAGGCTATGACTTATTCAATTTGGGAGGTAATTTATCCCATTATTGGTGCAGCTGGTGGTTTCTCAAACATTGAAATGGATTTTCTTCTTAGCAGCCTTTTTTTCAGCTATTTTGAATTCAGAATTATTAAATTATGATGTCATATGAGGCAAAATGTGATGGCATTCTTTTATGCAGAATTAAAGGATAAGGATCATGTTGAGAACTTTGCACTAGTGGTGAGATTCTTTTTTAAGTTGTCACCTATTAGTTTATATGATTAGAGATTTTGACGCTTGAAATTGGTGAATCTGGAAAGAGTGCAATTTTGATATAACAGGGTTATCAAATGTTCTGATGATATTATCTTATTGACCATAACCCAATATTTGTTTTGTAGCTTCTTTTGCATGGATTAATGAAATGAATTTTATATCGTACAATTAAAGGTTTTATAATTAAACTAACATGGCCTAGGCTAGGGAAGCAAATTTAACAAATAGTTTGGCATGGAAAATAGAGTGTCAATATCGAATAAAATTTAACAAGCTCAAGCAATAAACATATGCTTACACACAGACTGATGGTGATTACATTCTGAATTTTAGAGCACTCATACCCTCTTGATGGATGTGAATCATTAATGCCAAGAAGTAGTTCAAGTTGCATTTCTTTTTTATCAGGATTCAAGTTGCATTTCATTATCATTGCTGTCCTAATTTTGATGGATTTGAATTCTAGGAATTGCATCAGAGTAATATTGGGTTTATGATCTACTTCTGTAGCTTTTTAGTCCTTGGAATTGAGGTTATGATCCGAACTTGTGTTTTTTTTCAGTGTAGCGAAATTTATGAATGGATTAAACTATATATCCAATTTTGTTCAGATCTGTTATTATTTTTGAGATTTTGTGGCTTCTAAATATGGGATGAGGCACTATTCAAGTATTCATTGATAAGCCATGACCTATTCTTCTTACTTATTTGACCATGCAGCTTTCACTGTTGTATCACTAAAGTAGGTTCCCATGCTTAATATTATTGTCTACTACTTTTACCTAGTCCTGAAATATTTTTTTGAGTTTGTTGAACAATTTCTTGATTTTCCTGCCTCCTTTATTACTGTGATATTAATTACAAACAAGACGTAGTTATAGTTAATGTGTATACTCTTTTTGCAGCATGTGGACAAACAATCTCTGATTGGTCTTTACTGCTGGCTTTGTTTAATATATAGACAAGGAGGTATATTAAGAAAAGTCTTTGCAGCTGGTGTTGAAGAAAAGAGTGAAGCTCTTGGAAAAGTTTTGAGTAGAGATTGATTAGTTGTTGCTCCTTATGCAATGCCCTTCCTAGCTGATAAAAAAGAACATGACATTCTTTGCAGGAAGAGGCCCTGAACACGATTGAAGTTTCTCAATATAGAGCCGATGTCTTGAAAGGGTTATTCACTGCCTAAGAATCGCAATTCACTATCCTGCATATTGCTATTTACTATCAAAGTATCGCAATTAGTTGCCACGTTTTCCTAAGGGTGCCCCTTTGATTAACTACTTGACTGAAAAACAAAAGGGTTATTCACTGCCCAAGAATCGCAATTCACTTTCCTACACTCCTAGATTTTATGAATGTTTTTCATTCCTCTTTTGTGTATTTAAGGATGATTGAATAGGTTGATCACTTTAAAGTTACGTAAAGCAAATGTTTTGGATGTTTTTCGTTCCTCTTCTGTGTAATTTATTCACTGCCCAAGTATCGCGAATTACTACCACGCATGATGCTATTTACTACCAGGGTATCGCCATTAACTGCCACGTTTTACCTTGCTTAGCCTCTTTCACTAACTACTTGCCTGGAAAACAAGAGGAAAACAAGGAGATTATTCACTGCCCAAGTATCGCGATTTACTACCATGCATAACGTTATTTACTACCGGAGTATCGCCATTAACTGCCACGTTTTACCTTGGTTAGCCCCTTTCACTAACTACTTGCCTGGAAAACAAGAGGGTTATTCACTGCCCAAGTATCGCTATTTACTACCACGCATAACGCGATTTACTACTGGAGTATCGCCATTAACTGCCATGTTTTACCTTGGTTAGCCCCTTTCACTAACTACTTGCCTGGAAAACAAGAGGGTTATTCACTGCCCAAGTATTGCGATTTACTACCACGCATAACGCGATTTACTACCGGAGTATCGCTATTAACTGCCACGTTTTACCTTGGTTAGCCCCTTTCACTAACTACTTGCCTGGAAAACAAGAGGGTTATTCACTGCCCAAGTATCACGATTTACTACCACGCATAACGCAATTTACTACCGGAGTATCGCCATTAACTGCCACGTTTTATCTTGGTTAGCCCCTTTCACTAACTACTTGCCTGGAAAACAAGAGGGTTATTCACTGCCCAAGTATCGCGAATTACTACCACGCATAACGCTATTTACATGCAGTTAATTGTGATTCCTGGGCACTGAATAACCTTTTGTTTTAATACTTGCAGTGAAAAGGAAGGTTACCAACACAATTAGAAAACATCAATCAACACAAATAATCATATTTAAGCTTTTCATCACACAAAATTTGAGCCTCCGTTTATATGCTCAAGGACTATTCTTTCTTTCTAGATAACTAATAAATAAGTTGTTTACTAGGTTATTACAGCCCAAATTTTCATGCTTTGTACTCTCTCGTTCAGCTCCTTCTGACTGATGTAACCCATTAATGGAGTAAATTGACCCAATGAAAAATGGGTCTCAAAAGCAGCTTTCTTGTTTATTTTCGTCTTCTCAGGTTTTGCCACCTTTACCCTCGAAGCATAAGACTTTTGCTCTTCCTCACTGAGTGATTTCCATGCTGTTGACATTTCTTCGTTGTGCCCATCTAAACTTGTCACTTTAATTCCCTTTTTCTTTAACTTATTGGCTTGTTCTTTTCTGAATAACAAGTAGCCATTATGATCTTGATCTTCCATCTGAAATGACCAGAACAAATCCTCAATATTATGCAACAAGTAAAACAAGGCTTTAACCAGAAAAGGTAAGAACCCACAATAAGATTTGACACCAAAATGAACACAAAACACTGAACTATCCATGAACTAATTTAATGATATACTTCGGGGATGCAAATGTATGATTACAAATTTAGTCTAAAGTTCAAACTAATAGAAAATACCTTATATACCAGAATTAAGGTGTGATAGGCAATGCACTTCAACATTATTCTCTCATTGTGATTAGCATATTACCAACAGGCAGAACATTTATTCTCAGTTACACTGTAGTACAATACAACTTGTTGTGCAAAGCAAAACTGAACTTTAACAAACCAAAACATTAGCTTTCCTTTAAATAAATGCACATCACAACAAGTTCTGTTTAAACTCAGGGAATTTCAACATCTTTTACTTCATATGAAAGTTTTGCAATAATATATACCCCTCCTGCAAGTAGGAGATGGTACATTTTAGCCCTTTCTAAAACATAGCCCACTTTGCTAGCACCCGAGAGTCCACATATTATACTTCTCCTATTATACAATTATCCATAAATAGATTATAGAACTACCAAATGGTGATTTAATTTTGAATCAAAATCATTGTTGTTTTTATTTTCTCTAGCTTTAGTATCATAACATGAATCCGAGTTTCCCACCTAAAATAATCAACATGTAAAGTTTCTATCATGTTGTTGCAAATAAATTTGCTTTGCACACTACAATCATACTAGACAAAAGCTTAAGGTTACAAACAGCTACATCATGGGGCATAGGCCACATAAAGTAGTTGTATACACAAGATGAAAACACACCTGCAAGTTCATATAGGAATCAACCGAAACAAGAAATGAAAACGAAAACCAAAATGAAAATGAAAATTAAATTCCATTAAGTAATTCTTAGGCTTAATCATCAATGTATCCATCAGAGTATTGGATATTGAAAAAGAGACTGAATATGAAATTAAGCCTTAGTTACAAGACCTTGGAGGTGGAAGGTGTGGTCAAATCATTCAGTTCCAGCGTGGAGGTACTGGTGGGTGTATCAAAGCATATAAAAAATAATTATTCAAAGGATTTAAATTAGTAGTGGGAAGATACAGAAACTTAAGAAGTTTCAAAGATCTTTGTATATGACATGTTCCATCTCTAATCTTCAAACTTCCAGCCCTACTCTTTTCTTGATAAACAAACTCAGGGGACCAAGCAACAACAGTACAAAACTTACATCCAACATAACAAGGAAAAATCACAGAAGGAAAAAACGGTAAAAGCATCCACCCAGCAAAAACTACATCCACCATTGTATCAGAAAAAACCTAAATCCAGCATAAAAGGACTTTTAGCTAAAGATGAAGTGTGAGAAGAGTATAAGATTTACCTCATTCTCAAAGATAATGGCGGCAATGGCAGCAAGCGCAGACGGTGGTCTCGAATTCGATGAAAAGATTGTGAAGATTTGGTTGATGAAAAAGGGAAGATTAGGGCTCGAGCTCTACGATGAAGGTTTCGTTTTGTTAGTTGGTTGATGAAGAAGGGGACCATTGAGGCTCAATCTGAAGTTGAACGAAGAAGATGAAGGGTTTAGAAGGGTTTGGAAGTTTTGTGACTGCCTTCTTTGTTTGCAGAACGAAGAAGATGAAGGTTCAATCTGAAGAAGACGAAAAGGGTTCAGAAATTTTGTTTGTTACTGCCTTTTTTTCATTCAAGGGCATAAATGTCATTTACCCAACATTTCATTTGGACAAATAGGGGACTGACCCTTGTTTGTCCAAGTTGCACCCTTATTTGTCCAAGTTGGAATTGGAGACCCCATTTTGTCCAAATGAAATTCAAGTGACATTTTTCTGTCATTTTCCCTTTGTTTTATCTGAATATTCGTGAATAAATGGATGCCTAATATTTCAAATATTACACATTTAATATTTTTAAATAGTTTTGCCAACACTTTGAATTACTTTTTAAACAGAACTGGAGGGAGTACTATGGATATGGTGATTTGGTTTTTGTGGTTATTGTTTCATATTCTATTTGCTACATGTAGGTTACTTCTCTTTGATTTGCTGATCATTCGTCCATATCCAAATCAACCTAATTAAATTGATATGGTAGTGTAGGTCTCCAAAAAACCCAACAAATTTGTTCATTGTTTCCACTTTGAGGCTCATTTTCAGTTTCATTGCTCCCCGTAGACATGCATGTTGTGATATTTAGTTGCAATATAAGTCGTTTGGCTCTCTTGCACTTGCACAATTCTTTTCATTCACGGTACTTCATACATGGAATTTCTGTCTGATTTTGTTTGATTTACATAATTTGTGAGCTCAATAAATCATAACCGTTAATATGCTAAAATAAAAATCAATAATGAGCAAAACAAAAAGCAAAAGTAAAAACGCACGCGTAGGCACACTTGTGTAAAGAAGAAGATGGATGTCCCACTGAAGTAAGGGCGAGTACTATATGAATACTGAAAAGATTTCGTCACAAAGCTCCCTACCTTTTGCATTAATTAAAATCACATCATATCATAATCATAATAATAAATATATAGCATTCCTCAATAAAACTTATGATGCATCTAATAAATTAAGTTGAACAGCTGTCCTCCGATCCTTATTAAACCCAATATGACCTCATCTTATCCCCATCCTATTCACAAATAATAAAGTAGTTAAACCCAACAGCACCTCCTATCTATCCTTCCATCACACCATTTATTTCTAAGAACCATATGTAGTTTATGTACCCTATTTATCTGAACGGATCGCAGTGTGTTAATTTTACTAAAACAAGTTCAATATTATTTATTGCGTGTCACTGTAAATTATTCAGTACCTTTCAGGCTGTTTTAACAGCTAGCTAGATTCAGTTGGATTTTTTGGGATCATTTCCTGCGAGAAAGTGTGGAAGCTGATTAGGTGCTTTCAGTGAACAAAAAGATTCCTGCAAATAATTGATACACGGGAAGAAAGAAACTTGAGTTTCAAGTTTCCAATAAAATACACATACCTATGAGCTGGAAAACTATCCAAGTGATTGTATGTGTGACCGACCTACACACATCTTGAAACCAAATGATCAATGAAATTGAAGAAATATAGCCATAGTTGAAAAATTCGTTACCGTATCCCACTTTCCCCCAACTTCCTCAATTTTTTATATATATATATCTCAGACACCACGCCTGAAATATTAATAGAAGGTGATGAATTAATTATATGCCGGCTCACAGTCCCGTTATATGTATTTAAATGGATTACTTCTTGGTCTAACCTGATCAAGAGCGAAGTGATAATAATTTTAAAGCAATTTAATGTTTGCTGTTGTTATTGAAGTCATTATTGTTATCCTAAATGTATTTTGCAAATGGAAGCTGAAATAAAAGCCAATGGTTGTCAGAGTTTTGGTATCAATAATGTTTGTAACATCAGGGCATGAGCGTCTATCCTTATAATTTTTAAAAAGTGCTCCCTCCGGTCCTAAATATAAGACTTAATTGACTTTTTTAGAAAATCCTATAAAAAACAAAATAAGTTAATTATAAATGGGTTAATATGCAAATCCACCCCTGAAGTATACCAAAAAGTGCAGATCTCCCCCTCACATATTTTGATATGCAATTTTACCCTGGAAGTAACAATTCAATGCAATTTTACCCTTATGTTAATTAAAGGTGTTTATTTTAATGAAAAATGACTCAAATGCCCTCCTCATTATATTCTCTCTTTTCTTCAACCTTCCCACCCCAAACCCCAACCACTACCACCAACACCCCACCACCACCACCTCCGCACAACCCCCAACTACCGCCGTCGCCCAACCACCATCACCACCACCCCAACCCTCCCCCGCCACAACTACCACCGCCCCAATTTCATTATTATTATATTGATTATAGTTCTGCCTATTGTGTTAAGAAAGTGAGATAAGTGAGATTTCTCAACATGATGCTTCCGTATGCTTCTGGCGGCTTTGATTTGGTCAATTTATTCAGGCCTCCTCTTCCCTCCTTAGTCACCCTTTTTTTGTATTCATTATATATTTTTTGGTCGCGTGTTGCAATATAAATTAGCCACTGATTCTTGTTATGTTTTATGAGTGAGTATGTGTGTGGTGGTTTCTAAAATCTGATGGGGCCTACTACCATGAAGCTATGTGGGGGGGAGGTACGGAGGTTTTATCGATTGCTTGTTCTTAGTTAGAGTCTTCGAAATTTTCAATAGTTTTTACCATGTGGGGGAACTGCGTACATATTTATTTGGTTGATTATTTCTCAGATTTTTTGTTCTGTTTCTATCTATGGTAGCCTCTGTATAAAAATTTCGTGCCTCCTCTCTGTATTTATGTTTATTTCTCAGATTTTTTGTTCTGTTTCTATCTATGGTGGTGATTGTGGTGGGGGAGGGTTGAGGCGACCGCGGTGGTTGGGCGACAGCAGTGGTTGGGGGGTTTGGGCAGAGGTGGTGGTGGTGGTGAGGTGGTGGTGGTAGTGGTTGGGGTTTGGGGTGGGAGGGTTGAAGAGAAGAGAGAATATAATAAGGAGGGCATTTGGGTCATTTCGCATTAAAATAAACACCTTTAATTGACAGAAGGGTAAAATTGCATAGAATTGTTACTTCCAGGGTAAAATTGCATCTCAAAATATGTGAGGGGGAGATCTGCATCTTTTGGTATACTTCAGGGGTGAATTTGCATATTAACCCATTATAAATTGATTTACCTAATTTTTTCCCTTAGATTAGTTTATTTTACCTATAAACTAATGTATAATATAAAAATATATCAAATATGTCATGATTTAATAGCCTATTTCGCAACCTTAACCTCTCCACAAAAAAAAGTCAATTAGGTCTTCTATTTAGGACCGGAGGTAGTATGTGATAATTGATTGTTATCACATAATAATCTTTGTTTGGATACACTTTTGTTTGGTTTCTGGAGCCAACAAATTCGTTCTATGAGCAAATCATAAATGAACTTCCAATAATCATGATTGGAGATCACATCAAGATAGTAGAAGAGGCGTGACTATGTAAATGAATGAAATTTATTAGTGACATTGTAAGCATAATATAATGCTATATTCAATTGATGTTGAGTTTTTGTTGTTTCTCCAATCTTGACAAATTTTCTTCCCTCAATGAATCTACCTGCCCTATGTACTACTACTAAAGCGACCTCTTCAATTTGCATTGCTAGCTTGCTATTTTGCATCATAATTAATTAAAGATTCTTCAACTAATCCCTGCATCCCTATACTATTATACGGCCTAGCGAAAGATGCCTAATAATATTTTGCATGTATATTTTGGGTGACCATTTTCATCAACTTGAAACATCGCAAGTTGCCCTGTTGACTTGCAGCTTGCTGGTACTACACTTGCAAATCGCAAGTTGAAATTGGTAGACTAGAACTTCTACTTCATGTATATCCAAATTGGCTACTTTTTGGTTGTGAATAATTATTATATTGATTTTGTATTTTACGTTTACCAAGAGTACTAATATACTATGTCCTTTCAACTTTATCCCCAACGCCTAAAAGATTTATTTCAAAGAGAAAACAATACTATTTGCCCAATCTCTCGTTGAATCCTTCTACAAATCATATCACCTCCAATGATTTAAATAAGGCATGATTAACTTATTTAAAGGGATTGATGAAACTAAATAAGTTAGTTACTTGTAACGTGTTTTTTTAATAAAACTTCTAGCATGTGTTACATGATATATTTTCTGAAAAAATACCGTGTATCACTATAAAGAAAAATGGTAGAATATAAAAAAATCAATGAAATAACAATTCCTTATTATATTCAGGTATACTACCTCCAGTCCTAAATATAAGACCTAGTTGACTTTTTTTTGGAGAGATTAAGTTTGCAAAATAGGTTATTGAATTATGACATATTTGATATAATTTTAGATTATCCATTAGTTTATATGTAAAATAAACTAGTCTAAGGGAAAAAATTAGGTAAATCAATTTACAATTAATTTATTTTGGTTTTTTAGGATTTTTCCAAACAAGTCAACTAGGTTTTATATTTAGAAGTGGAGGGAGTATAACTTACTGTATAAGGCAACCCACGCTAACTCTTCTATTTAGGAGACATACAATACCATCTTTCTATTGAAGACCAGCTGATTCAGTAATTTGAAATTGATCTGGCAAGCTAGAAGCGTATGATTTGCAACTAAGTGCCCCTGCAGAGATTTGGACGCAGCAGCTGATAAATTCTAAAGTGTTACATCCTTATAATTGTGTTCCCTTTATCTCAAGGAACCTGTCATGTTTAATGAATCATCATTCCATCAATTAATATCAACCATGATTTCGACTTTTGTTAGAGAAATATATCGGGTTGGAGAAGGATGAGGTTTCGAAAGCTATTTTAATTTTTAACTCAGAATCAAAGTGTGGGACGAGGAGATGATGAAGGATTAACATCCCACATCGGGGAAAATAACAAGTAAAGATGGAGATGGGTCCTATAAATAAAAAACGAGAAGACTTGAAAAAGCATGATCCTTCAGGCAGAAACGGGATATGAGGAGTGGTTGGATCTCGCTACATATTTGCGAGTTGAGTGTCCGACCCAAAGCCTGGTTACGACAATGTGGGCACTCTCCCTTTCAACTATCTGATCCCTATCTTGAAGGACCCACCCAACCCAATCCATAAAACAAATTTTATTTTGGCCCATAATAGACTATTTTCGCATTATAGTCTGAATATTGTATATGTTGAACAATGCAATTTTTTTTTGATAAAAAAACAATGCAATTTTATCTTCTAACCGTTGCAAGGTTTTAAAACCTGAGCCGGACGTCGAGCCGGAAAACTGAGCAGGTCATGGTTGAAACGGTCGAACCGGTGACGTAATAATTTAATGAAAATTAAATATATAAATATTGTTAATACTTAATAACAACTTAATATAATTAGGATGAAGATATTTTTTTAATCAAGTTCATTTTTTTTAATAAAGTTCATTTTTTTTTCTGTTGATATATTTTTTTTTTGCAGTCTTCAATTTCTGACCGGGCCGGCTCGTTCCGGTTCACGGCCCAACTCCGGCTCCCGGGTCAACAACGACTTAAAAGCGCCCTAAAGCGGGCTGACCAGCGAAGCGGCCCAACAGAGTCAAACGAGTCTTTTTTTCACCGGCCGACGGTCCGACCGGTCGGACCGTCCGGCTCGGCTCGGGTTTCAAAACCTTGAACCGTTGTGTTGATGTATGATTATGTTGCCATATTTTATCCAAAATACACCTATAATCAAAATTAACTCAACCATTGAGTCCTTTCCACGAAATTTCAACTTGTTACATATGATTATACTCCCTCTGGTCCTAAATATAAAATCTAATTGACATTTTTAGAAAATCCTATAAAAAAACAAAATAAGTTAATTATAAATTGATTTACCTAATTTTTTCCATTAGATTAGTTTATTTTACCTATAAACTAATGTATAATCTAAAAATATATCAAATATGTCATGATTTAATAGTTTATTTCGCAACCTTAATCTCCCCAAAAAAAGTCAATTAGGTCTTATATTTAGGACCGAGGGTAGTATAATAATTTGATTTGCAAATAAAACAAACTAGTTGAGTAAAAAGATAAAATTTAGTAATTTTTGTTTGAAAATAAAAAAAAATCAAAATGATCTTCATAATGAGCCTTATCTCTTGAATGAGCCTAAACAAGTAGGATGCAGTATAATGAGCTTTACCCCTTCGCTGCGTCCAAATCTGCAGGGGCACTTAGCTGCAAATCAAGGCTTTACCCCTTGAATGAGCCTAATAACAGGTAGTCAGGTAATATTTCAACGTCTATCAATTAAATATGTTCTCGGTTTCTTATTCTTCTTCTTCAAGTAGGATTTTGTTGATCACCCAGCCAATTTTTGCAACAAAAAACAAACAAAATGTTGAAAAAGAAGTAATTTTTACTCTCGAATTTTAGAGAATGGTTATATTCATATTACAGGAAAAAATATCTAATATTGGTCATTTGGGCCAAATCATGGCTGTGGGCTGTAGCAACTCAAAATTTGAGATGCAAAAGTAAATCTAGACTGAAAGAAATGGCAATCATGACTCAAATATAATTCGGAAAATCCCAATAAATAATGGTTGAATCGAGAAAAGGGATTTTGAGTAGTAAATGTATTATTTCACTAAGTAATCTTAATATTTAACTAACTAAAATGATTTTGAAATTCAACTATCCTTTATTTGGGATTTCCCCAAAATTAATCACTATTCCCAAAATTAATCTTAGTGAATTGAAACACATTAGCTTAAATTTTTGTACATTTTTTTGTTGAACATTATATTATATTCATTTTTAAGTATCAGATGTCACACGTTTACAAACATTTCTCTTTTTCCGTTGTTTTTTTTTCCTTTTTTCTTGTTTTTTCTTTTGTTCTCATTCTCATTGGTCTTATACCATATTAAGATTTACATGTTGGGAGAGTCAATTTGTCACAAAAACTTAAGTCAATTTGATGGAATAAAATTTGATCAATATCAGGATCAACATGAGGTGGATCTTCGTCCGGTGAGTTTTCTTTTGAACAGTTTTTTAATTTAAAATACTGTTACGATAAATTTTACTTGCTAGTATTATGTTGTACTCCCTTCTAAATATAAGACCAGTTTTTCTAATTTTTAAGCTCAATCATCTTCCATCTTCTAGGTTATGTCTCTCTCTTCTTTCGATTGCTGGTACTCACTCATCTACATTTTAACTCTTTGTAACATTTTTACAATTTTGATAGTTATGAGGTCCAATGTTAAATCATTTCAAAAGTTGAATTGCAAAAAGTGTGGGTAAATTCTGGAGTTGATGTGATTCTTGTTTTTTCTTGTGTTTTATTTTATTTCATGTTTATAATTCTTTGGATTTTATGAGTTGGAATATGTGTGTCGCTATATTTCTTGTTGTCTCATTGTTGAAGTCAGGGTTCTGGATATAACTAACCCACTGCAATCAAACAAATGTCCTTAATTTTCATTTTTTGCAGGAGTAGAAATGATATTTTGCAACCGTTTAAAATAATAAAATACTTTGTGCTACTTGCAGTTTAATTTGTTTTTGCAGGGATTCTTCAATTTCTACACTCCTTCCTTATCTTTTTGATTTATCTCTTCTTTCTTTTGTTCATTCTTTTTTATTATTATCATTATCTTTTGTTCTGTTGTTTTTTTTTTGTTTTTCGTTTTTTGTGTTGTGGATTATGGATGCAGGTATAAGTTCTCTTAGTTCTTCTTCCGCGAAAATGAAGACATAATCTCGTTGCCCTCTTTAGGAGTAGTATATTTAGAGAAAGAATTCTCGAGAGAATTACAAGGAAAAAAGTCTGTGACGTCTGAAATACTCCGCCTATATTTATAGCCGGTCCCAAGCCCGGATAATGGAGTAGAGTTGTGTTAGGCTTCGGCAGCCAACGTAAAAGTATGTTGAATCTATTGAGCATGGATACACACATTTTTTTATAACAATACGTAATTACCTGTTAGCTATCACACTCTCATGGGAGGAGACATATAAAAGAAAGAGAAGGAGACCGAAAAGAACTATTAACGAAGTTATTCTACGAGATCATTTGATGAATGATTTATCTCCAAGCATGACTATTGATCAAACACAATGACGTCGTGTGATCCATGTACCCAACTCCACTTAGTTGGAATAAGGCTTTGATGATGATGATGATGAAACTTGAGACATGAAGTTAAGTTAGAATAGAATAACCTAATTCCAATACAAATTTGAATTATGAAATCACCATATTAAAAAATAAAGTTGAGGCATATAAATTTTTGTTATATTTTTTTAACCATCATGGCTCTTTTTTTGTGGTAAGAGTCAACAATTCTAATTTGAGTTATTAGTCAACCCTCACATGTTCTAATTTGAGTTATTAATCAACCCTCACATGGGCACCTCTTTTGATACTACCTCCGGTCCTAAATATAGGACCTAAATGACTTTTTTTTTGAGAGGTTAAGGTTGCAAAATAGTCTATTAAATGATGACATATTTGATATATTTTTAGATTATTCATTAGTTTATAAGTAAAATAAACTAGTTTAAGGGAAAAAATTAGGTAAATCAATTTATAATTAACTTATTTTGCTTTTTTTAGGATTTTCAAAAAAGTCAATTAAGTCTTATATTTAAGACCGGAGGGAGTATAAATTTAAAATTTGTTTTTTTCACAACTTATTTTGTTAGACTAACTCATATCACCGTAATTTCTAACTAAGTTACCATAACATTTTAGTAGTTATGATTTAACCAATTTAGGTACATACATAGATACTTTTTTTTTTACATACATACATAGATACTATATACAAAGAAGACGGTGAGTATAAATAACTTTAACAAACTTTATATTATATTCTCACGTCTCAATAGTTTTCTAAAGAAAAAAAGAAAAATAAAAAGAATGCATGCGCAGTTTCCAGGGTAAACAGAAATATGAAGATTATATTAATATACCCTTGATAATCAAAGATCATTTTATTATTACAGTAACATTTCACCATAAAAATCCCTATTTTTTGTTTTTATCATCATAACACTTTCATTATTGCATGAAAACACATCCCAAGTTCACAACCGCGAACTCTCTTCTCTCACTTCACAATCACCCCTCCTTATTCAAACCAAAACACCTAATTAAGCTCAATTAACACCATCTCAAATTAAAGCTGACCACAATCAGCAATAACAACAGGCTTGGAAGTCCTACCAGAGGACGACCCAACTTTCTCAACAGCCCTAATTACATCCATACCCTCCACCACTTGACCAAACACAACATGCTTTCCATCAAGCCACGCTGTCTTCTCCGTACAAATAAAAAACTGGGACCCATTCGTATTGGGCCCAGCGTTGGCCATGGACAGAATCCCAGGCCCACAATGCTTCTTCACGAAATTCTCGTCGGCGAATTTCTCCCCGTAGATCGATTCCCCGCCGGTGCCATTGCCGGCGGTGAAATCTCCGCCCTGGCACATGAATCCCGGAATCACGCGGTGGAAGGATGATCCTTTGTAGTGTAATGGCTTTCCGCTTCGGCCTTTTCCTCTCTCGCCGGTGCATAGTGCTCGGAAATTCTCCGCCGTGAGCGGCGTCGTGTCGGCGAAGAGCTCCATCACTATCCTTCCCGCCGGCGCGCCGCCGATTGAGATGTCGAAGAAAACCTTAGGGTTTGACATTGAAGATTTTGTGGTGATTTTGGAGTTTGATTAGTAGTAGTGTATGTTATATAGAGGAGTGATTGTAATGAAGGATGGGCTAGATTTTTGACACGATGGTTCTAGACGTGTTGTGAATTGTTGCCTCCAGGACTTACATTTTTTGGCGGCTGAAACACCACGTGTGCAAGGGGTAATTATGTCTTTTGCTTTGTACATTGAAATCATTAAGTTATTCTAGGAAGATTCATGTGAAAATTAAATACAAGTCGCTGGTAAGAGATATAATATTGGAAAAGTCCCAAAAACTTGAAAAATTAAAATAGAGTCTCTTGGGACCCCACTTTAATTATTTCTGAAAGTATGAGCCTTACATTTAATATTAAAAAATGAGGTGGGGAGAGGAGAGAGGAAAGAGAGGTGGGTGTGGGGGAATTTTTTAATATTAAATGTGGGGCCCACACTTTCAGAAATAATTAAAGTGAAGTCTCAAGGGACTCTACTTTAATTTTTCAAGTTTTTGTGACTTCTCCAGTAGTATGTCCCTTACCAGGGACTTGTATTTAATTTTCCCAAGATTTATTTTACATTGAAATCATCAAGTTACCAGAAAAATTCCAATGATTTATGACATACTGAGAGGTAGAGATTCCAGTTAGAGAAATATGTTGTCATTGCTGACTGATTGTTGGTGATCATTATTTGTCTATACAAGTGTTAATAATGTTTTTTTTTATACATAAGTGTTAATGATGTTTTATTACTTGTGCAAACAAAATTACTCTCGATATGTGAAAGAGCATCGACTGATGATTGACATATGTAAAGATAGTTAAAATCAATCTCAATTGAGTCAACTGCCCCTTTTTTCATTTAAAATCTAAAATGTTAATCACTTTATCTCTAAATATAAAGTTGCCTTTGATCAATTTATTCCTAATTATAATGTCACTTTCTAATTGTTCAATAGTAATAAACAAATGAGGTCAGAGGGAGAGTGGGAGATAAAGGAATGTGGTGAGGATGAATTGGTAATATCATATAATAATAACTAATTAATAATGTGTATCTTTAGTTAAAAGAATATGACTATAAAAAATATATGAAATAATAGCTTATATTTAGGAGTAATAGTCAACTCATACTAACTTTTTTACTTGGGAGCCAGACAGTATCATATTTCTGTTGAAAGACCAACTAAGTCTAACATTAATCAGCTACATGCGTATTGTATGCAGCAAATACCCCTGCAGATTTGAACGAAACAGTTGATATGAAATTCAAAAGGAGTGCATCCTTATAATTTTGGTTGCCTTCCTCCTGTCATGCATGTTTAATGGATCATTATTCCATCAAATAATCCACTAGGATTTCGACTTTTGTAAAGAGAAATATCAGCTTGGAGAAGGATTGGGTTCCAAAAACTATTTTCACTCGGATCAAAGTGTGGGACGAGGAGATGATTGATGACTTATATACTTCACATATATCGGCCAAAACTACAACCTTCTCAGTCATTACCGTGTTTAATGAATCATTATTCTATCAACCCTCCATTGTCTTCCTTCACTATTTAATATTTGAGATTTCATTACCATCCAATCAAACCGTTAGTTAACAATTAAGTTTGACTTTCAAACCTTGTTTCAACTAAAGTATACATTTTAATATACTCCCTCCGTTCCTAAATATAATATCACTTTGGGGAAGTGGATAAGTTCCTAAATATAAGATCACTTTCTATTTTGTCTCAATTTTGGTCCAAATTACTCTTATACTTCTTAGCTCCCTCACTTCTCTCTCAAATCCTTATTTGTCTTTTAAATTTAAGTGAGGGGTATTTTGGGAAGATCATGTAATCCTAATTCATTGGAAAGCCTTCCTTAATCTCTCCAAATTAGTCAACGTGATCTTATATTTAGGAACGAAGGTAGTAATAATTAATGAAATACTGGATATGATTTTTAATATAAGATACTCATTCTCTTTTTAAATATAAGATCACTTAGCTATTACATTTCAAATTGTTCCTAAATATAAGATCACTTTCTAATTTGTTTTCAACCTTTTCCTAAATTAAAACTCATAATACTTAATACTCCCTCCGTTCCTAAATATAAGATCACTTTGGGGAAGTGGATAAGTTCCTAAATATAAGATCACTTCTTATTTTATCTCAAGTTTTACCCAAACTACCCTTATACTCCCTCTTTTCATTGAAAACTCCTCCTCCTTTTAATGTTTTAATGTTAAGTAATTGAGGGGATTTTGGGAAGATCTTGTAATTTTATTGTCTTCCTTAATCTCCCCAAATTAACCAAAGTGATCTTATATTTAGGAACGAAGGGAGTAATAAATAAATAAACAAGAGAAAGATGGTGATGATAAATGTATATAAGCAAATTGGTAATATTATATGATAATAACTAATTTAACTAACATACTTAAGCAATCAAATTATTAGATAAAATGAATATTTAGGAAAGGAGGGAATATATAGCTTTGATAAATTGTACAAGTTCTCATTTCTCTTTTCTATCCTTCAGTCCTGGACAACTCTCTAAGATTTTTCCAAAACAACAACCATTACAATTTGAAGCAACAGAAGTTGACTATAGGAAAAAAATAATCCACGAATTGCAAGCTTGACATAATTAATATCCACTTGATCTGGCTGCAACTTGTTGTCTTTCATTGAATTTTTTCCTTAGTCAATTGAAACTTGATAAAGAATAAATCAAAACCTCTCTATTATGGCTAAGGCAGGAGGCACATCTTCAGCACTAAGCGACATAGAATATAATTAAGAGTTTAATTTGATTTGGTCAATGAAAAAATTGCAATAGATGAGCATGTCCATTGTTCAAAATGAAAGACTAAAAGATGACCAATCATTTAGCAACTAAAAGAATAAAAACTTTGGCTTTTCGACATTATTATTATATGCCTTGGTACGCGGATTGCTTGTAACATTGTACAACAACACAAGGCCGGCATAAGCTGCTTCATTGTACTGTCTTTCTCTATCTACACCTGTCTCTTCAATTTTGCAGAACATTGTGAAACACTGAAACTAATGGACTTGGCTTGTCATAGTCGAATTCATCATCTTCGTTTCTGAAGCTTCTTCTTCAGTAGTCAAACCTGGTAAGTATATTTATAAGTCTTCAGTTTTATTGTAGAAGACGTTACACCATAAGATATGTTACATTGATCAGCAACACCTTTTATCAGCACCATAATTTCATGATACACATTCTGCGATCTGTTTGGCTTGTTATTAAGGTTTGTGTTAATGAGTTGTGCGAACTTGTTAATAATATATATGATCCATTTAGTTTACGAGAGACTTAATAATAAAACGCAGACCCTCAGATATAACTCCTAAGTTTTGTGAGGATTTTCCATAAGGCCTGACCAATATTTTTGAGTGCATGAACTCCTAAAACACCCATAAAAATAATTATATCTTATATCACAAGTATTTGTATTGCATGCTCTCAGGGATGTGGTGCTCTACGTGTAGATTTTAATTTAGAGGACTTATTTATTTGTTGAGATAGCTTCACGGAGAGTAAACAAGAACCTTCATATCACAATGAACCAGAAGGATATTGTTAGATTCTTGACCACAAGCATTGATAGCTTCATTCAAGATCGGTTAGTTGACAAAGAAAGAAGGATCCAACACAAAGAACAGTGTGCAGAGAGATTAGCAGCTGAAGATGAAAGCATTGATAAAGATAGTGAAGTTCAGTACTCTGATCAAGCAGTATTAGCAAATCTTGATTGGGGTATAGAAGCGCTTGAAGAAGCTATTGATACATATAACATGGAAACTAAGATTGCACGCTTAGATTATGCAGAGAAGATGTTACAAGTGTGTGCCATGTTAAATCCTGACAGAAAAACTGCTGGAGTTCCAAATTTTTACCTCTCAGCTTGGGCTCACCTTAATTTATCCTACCTATGGAAGTTGAGGAACAATATTCAAAATTCAATTTGCCATGCTCTAGAGATGTTCATCGTTGACCCTTTCTTTGCGCGGATTGACTTCGCCCCGGAGCTTTGGAAAGATCTCTTCCTTCCAAACATGGGTTCCATTGTTGGTTGGTATTCAGAGGAGAGGCATAGGCTTATGATGGAAGTCATACCTGACTCTTCAGATTTGTCTTTTACAGCTGACTTTGATCAGTTCTTCAATGAGTCTTTGATATACACTATGAGGCCTCATCAAGTAGAGAAGCTGCAGAATCTGGAGAAGCTCTATGGGGAGTCATTGGACAAGAACACAAGACTTTATGCTAAGTATTATAAGGATTGTATCAGTCCTGATTCAGCCTCCTCCAGCAAGATGGCTCCAATGTTACCGATCGCCGAGCCACCAATGACACCTATGCATGAGTTGAGCCGCTCCATTCCTGATTATGTAAAATTTGGTCCTATATTGCCCAAGAGTGCTGGGTTTTCTCCTGTTTTAAAATCTAAAGATAATGGCGCCAATGAAAATATCAGGTACTACTTGCTTATCTGCCTCTTGTTTATGTTATGAGTTATGAATGTTCATGTTTTGTATTGAGTTTCATTCTTTTTCCCTGGTTTTCAAACAGAGGGAATGTGACTTCCAGCCATTCACAAAAGGTAGAGAAGTCATCATCTACATGGGGTATTAAGGTGATAAAGACATGTTATTTTTGTGTTATGGTCTGTTTGCTTGTCTCATAATAATCAATCATTTGCAGGAGCGTACCATTGGAGAGTATGAAGACTCAGATGATGACCCCAATGATTCATACATTGATTTAGATAGAAAAACTCAATCTATTGTGTCTCCTAGAGTTAACAATACCAAGGACAAGGATATTGAGCCACAGTTACATCAATCAAATTCAAACAAGAAGAATCAAATATTGTCTCCTCCAGTTTTCTCTCCTTTGGGTTCTCCAAGAGCTTCTCCTCCTAAAACTTCATCTTCAGCTAAAGCGTTACACACTAAAGGAGAACCCAAATCTTTGCGCTTATTGTCTAAGCGTTTTTCAGACTCTAGTATTCCCAACTCCTCACCAGTATCTCCACACATGAGTACTGATCACAGCATAACCTCAGAAGATTCTGATAACGAAATAGTGGTATGTTTTAGGAAGTCAAAATCTCAGTAGGATTTGACTCTTGTTTCTTTAGTTCAATCATGTAACATTTCTCTGCATTATAGGACATGAATAACAGTCTGAGGAAAAACCATTACTCAAAAAAGAGTATCATTCATGATCAAGAAAACCATTCATTCAATGACAAGTAAGAACCACTCTTCCCTTATACCTATACTAATTATTGCATTTTTCTTCCTGACATTTTGAAGTGTATTTGTATTAGCTTTTCGGAAGTGATTTTATGTTATAGGTTGCTCCAACTGACGTGTCTTTTGTATCTGCAGTTCCCTTTATGAGAGCCATGAGGGAAATAGCAGCAGCAGTTTATCACTGAGATCAGAGAAGTATTCCAATCAATCAAGACCACCCAAAGATTTTGTTTGTCCTATCACAGGCCAGATATTTTCTGATCCGGTCACCCTTGAAACAGGTCAGACATATGAAAGAAAAGCAATTCAGGAGTGGCTTAAAACAGGAAATACAACATGTCCCATTACGCGGCAATCCATCTCGGCCAGCATACTACCTAAAACAAACTATGTCTTAAAGAGATTGATAACTTCATGGAAAGAACAACATCCAGAACTAGCTCAAGAGTTCTCAAATTCTATAAATTCTCCCTCTGTGAAAGATATTCAGGTGGTCTCTAATAATATGCATAGACTATCTGACTCACCAACTCATAAGAACGCAAATGATAATATTAGACAAAGGAGCACAAGATTTATGCAGGCCTGTGTTGCATTATCACCAACTAGTGTAATATCTCAAGCTGAGGTTGAAACAATCATAAATTGTTTGAAACCTTATATTTCAAGTCTCTGCACATCAGAAGACCTGCAAGAATGTGAAGATTCTGTATTGGCTATAGCTAAATTATGGAAGGACTCTAAGAATGATCCTCATATTCATTCATTTTTATCAAATCCAACAGTTATAAATGGTTTAGTGGAAATACTTTCAGCTTCTCTGAGTAGAGAAGTTCTGAGAACATCAATTTATATCCTGTCTGAGCTCATTTTTGCAGATGAAAGTGTTGGAGAAATACTCTCCAATGTTGATTCCGATTTTGATTGCTTGGCTACTCTTCTTAAGAATGGTTTAATTGAAGCTGCCATTCTAATTTACCAAATGAGGCCTGCTTATGAACAACTCTCTGCTCATGAACTCATACCTTCCATTGTCCAGCTGATCCAGAACAAAAATGAGGAGCTTGATGATCTTCGGTTCCTTATCGATCCAAGAGATGCAGCTGTAACGATTCTTGAGAAGATTTTATTAGGAGGGAATGAAACTAGCAGGTCCCTTAATGCTTTGACTGTAATTTCAGCAAATGGAATTCCAATATTGGTTAAGTATATGGAAAGGATGGAAGGAAGGAGGTCTGTAGTTTCCATACTTCTGTGCTGTAT
Organism: Mimosa pudica; assembly: GCA_029929735.1. Taxonomy (NCBI): domain Eukaryota; kingdom Viridiplantae; phylum Streptophyta; class Magnoliopsida; order Fabales; family Fabaceae; genus Mimosa; species Mimosa pudica. The sequence goes on along the minus strand of JAKELP010000004.1, from coordinate 11,048,116 downwards.
GCAAGCTGAAAAAAGTTGCAGGTGTTTAATTGCAAACAGAATTGAATTATCTCCTGTTCTTGAATTATTTCATTCCGGAAGTGACAGTGTCAGAGGAATATGTGTGGAATTTCTCTCACAGCTTGTTCAATTGCATAGGTAACCTTGTTGCACAGATTACATTCATTTCTCTTCGAATATTTACTCTCAACTCTGAAGTATTAAGACCAAAGCAACAGTTCTTGTTAAAATGTCTGCAATTCAATTATCTTATCTCTGACATTTTTATGCTCAGAATTTTTCACTCTTATTAACACACCTTTAAGTTATAACAATGTTTTTTGTTCAAACATGTCGTCAATATTATAGAAGTGAACTATGGAGGAACATTATAGTACTATATTTTCAACGGCTAAACATGTAGCTGATTATTTCTGTAATGGTTTAACAGGAGGACATTGTGCAACAAGTTATTGCAGATTATCAAGGATGAGGGAGCATTTAGTACCATGCACACATTTCTTGTGTATCTCCAGATGGCTCCTACGGAGCATCAACTTGCAGTAGCCAGTCTTCTATTTCAAATTGATCTCTTGGTTGACCATTTAACACCATATCTACTACTAAGATGTAATTTTCTTTAGTCAAGGTCAAAATTATCATCTAATCAATTGTGTACAATTGGCTTCTTGTCAAATCTTTAGGTTGAGCCACGCAAGATGAGCATTTTCAGGGAAGAAGCTGTTGAAGTCCTGATAGAATCACTTTGGAGACAGGATTTCTCAAATACTCAGACAAAGGCTTTAGATGCTTTGCTGCTTCTTATTGGGCATCTAACTTCTTCAGGAAAGTCATACACTGAAGCATGGCTGCTTAAGATTGCTGGATTTGACCAACCATATAATTCTCTTATGAATGCTGAGCAGTTGGAAAAACATGACAGTGATTTGGTAGAAACAATGGTTTGAGGCTCTGAATTTAAAATGTATAATTTTGTTGATTGTCTTAACGCTGTTAAATATTTATATTTATGTTTAAATGAATTTTTCTTGAATAGGAGGATGAAGAAAATGCAATGAGTTCTTGGCAGAAAAAGGTAGCTTTTGTTCTTTGCAACCATGAAAAGGGTTCCATATTTAAGGCTTTAGAAGAATGCCTCAAGAGTACTTCCCTAGAGACAGCAAAATCATGCCTTGTTGTTGCCACGTGGCTGACACACATGCTCTCAACCATTCCTGATACTGATATAAGGGAAGTTGCTCGAATATCCTTGCTGGAGGAACTTATAAATGTCCTCCAATCATCCAAGAACCTTGAGGAAATGATCCTAGCTACCCTTGCTTTGAAGAGCTTCATCAGTGATCCAAGTATGTCTTTTAACTTGTGAATTCTGTTTATATGCTCTTTATTGGAACCATGCATAGGAACACTAAAAATGAAAGACTCAATGTTTCAGTTGCTCTTGAAGCACTAGGAGCTTACGCCAAAAGCATCTATAAAACATTGAGAAAGTTGAAGAAATATTCTGTGGTGGCTACCGATATTATGAAAGCGTTACTAAACTTAAAATCCGTTGATGTGGTAAGTGGTATGAGAATTAGCAAATATGGATATGATTTATGGAGAACTACCTTGTTACTCTACAACATAATTATTAAAAAGTTGCACAGCAAGTGTGCAATATGCAATGACAAAATCCAAAGCAGAAAAAAATAACATATTGCCTGCCTCTCAATTGTTTTTGGAATACTGGTTTTTAGATTACTTACGTGAAACTGCACAGTAATTCTCCTCATAGTTTAGTTTCAGTATAATATAGTACACATCATTACCTACCATTTTGTTCTTTAATCTTTAATTTAGGCAGCATTATGGAGTTGTAAGGAAGTTGTTGAATTAGATTTGAGCTCAAATGGAGAGGTGCTTTCTTTGCTCTATGTGAATGGTCGGGTCTTGAGTGGACACTCTGATGGAACAATGAAGGTAGGTTATTGCTTTCATTATAAGTTATGTGCATGCACATCATATGTCTCTGTAACAATTGCACATGATGTTCTTAAATCTTAATAGGTGTGGGATGCTAAGAAGAGAGTTTTAAGATTGATCCAAGAAACTCATGAACACACTAAAGCTGTAACATGTCTCTACTCTTCAGGAGATAAACTGTACAGTGGGTCCTTAGACAAAACCATTCGGGTTAGCTTTGGATTCTTGTCATGTAGAGGTCAATTCAAGTGATCAATATGCACTAAAATGCTTCAGATTCTTTTCATGTATAGGTATGGACGATGAAATATGATGACATTCAATGTGTTCAAGTTCATGATATTAAAGAGGCTGTGTATGAGTTGATAGCAAATGATAAATTGGCTTGCTATGTAACTCAAGCAACTGGAGTTAAGGTAAGCCCTCTTTTTGTTGCCTTGAACAAACTGTAAATCTAGCTCTAGCTAGTCCCTATCAACAAGAACGAATCACTAAAAGCTTGATACTTTGTAGGTTTATAATTGGTCTGAGGCTCCAAAGCTCATTAATTTCAACAAACATGTGAAATGCCTTGCAATGTCTGGGAACAAACTATATTGTGGTTGCTCTGGTTACATTGTTCAGGTATTTTTTAATTATTATTATACTTGTCAGGCTTATTTGTTGCATGATATTTTGGTGTAAAAACTAATTGCAGGAGGTGAACTTATCAAATTATACATCTAGTACAATTTTATCGGGGACAAGAAAATTGCTGGGAAAACAAATCATTCACTCCCTTATGGTTTATGATGATTTTCTTATTGCTGGTGGTTCATTGGTTGATTCAACTGCAGGAAAGGTAAACACCAAAACAGTCCTTTCTCTGTACAAGTAATCTTTTGAGTTCCATAATGATTACCCTATAGTAAAATTCTTATAAAACTTTGTGCTCTCAATCTCTAATGATTAAGTCTAAAGTTTGGTTCTTATATTTGTTACTTATAACTATTGTGTATACTTACTCAACGCCTCTGTGAACCTAATAGATATTGTCCTTGTCATCCAAAGAAGTGGTGGGGTCACTCTCAACAGGTCTAGATATCCACCGTATGGCCATGAACAGTGACTTTCTATTTACAGGCACTAAATGTGGCACTATTGAAGTGTGGTTAAAATATAAGCTAAGTAGGGTTGCTTCCATCAAAATGGCTGGTGGTCACACAAAAATTACATCACTAGCTTCAGATTCAGATGGTGTGATGCTTTTTGTTGGTTCCTCTGATGGCAAGATTCAGGTTGGTTCATATCTGTTTTGATCTGTATTGATGTACATTTTTTTAGGAAAATTAATTTGAGGTCCCCCACAAGGGACTTAATACTAGAAAAGTACCAAAAGTTGGGAAAATTAATGTAGGGTCCCAAGGGACCTCACTTTAATATACTTGAAAAGTGAAAAGATAGTTTTGCCCCTAGCCTATTAACATTTGTCACATGTGCCCAGTAACTTGTCAAGGTGTAACAACTTACTGGGCAGGCTTGACAACTCTTTGTGCAAACCTTGACAAGTTACTGGACACATGTGACAACTAGTTGGACATGTGTAACCAAGGTTGTCAAACTCGTGAGTTTAAGTAAATTCGTGGAGATAAGGTAAACTCGGATCGGTAGACTCGTATCGTAAACTCGTAAGAGTTTACATTTATAAAAAAACATGTATTTCTTTTATATAATTAAATAATTAATACAAAAATAATAATAAATTGACTTCAATTTATTTTAAATACAGAAAGTAGATTTAAATATATCAATATTCATATTATATCAATCTCAATAGATAAATTTCTATGAAATTTATTTTGAAATTCATTGTATTTTGACAATTAAAAATCATTAAAATGAGTTTAATAGCAAGTTAACACAATTTCAGTAAGGTAGAAACGTAAAAACGGTGAATTCACAATGTAAACACGCAAGTTTCTACCAAATTTTCAAAGACTGAAAATTTAGGTGACTCGTGACACGTTTTGTTTACGTAGTGTCGTAAAAACGGTAAAATCGGAGAGTCAACTCGTGAGTTTAACAACAATGTGTGTAACAACTTAATGGTCAGTACTCTTTAAGTTAATGGGCAGGGCAAAATGATAAGGTACTGAGCACGCTTGACAACTCTTTGGGCAAACCTTGATAAGTTACTGGGCACATGTGACAACTAGTTGGGCATGTGTAACAAGTTAATGACCAATACTCTTTAAGTTAATGGGCATGACAAAATGACAAGTTACTGGGCACGCTTGACAACGCTTTAGGCAAACCTTGACAAATTACTGGGCACATTTGTCAAGTGTTAATAGGCTAGAGGCAACACCGTCTTTTCACTTTTCAAGTGTATTAAAGTGAGGTCCCTTGGGACCCTACATTAATTTTCCCAACTTTTGGGACTTTTCTAGTATTAAGTCCTTTGTGGGGACCTCAAATTAATTTTCCTTTTTTTTTTCTCTTTTTTTGTAATATTATCTTGTTTCCAATAATCGTTTTCTTACTGCAGGCTTGGGCTTTGGATTAGAAAGGACAAGTATTATCCATCCTTAATAAGCCTAATGTATACTAATGAGTTCATGAATCAATATTATTCAAGTTTATGGAGTCTGCTGATTCTGAATTCTACTGCAAGCAAATACAAAAGATGTTACAAAATGTTAAAGACTTGAGAAAAAAAACAAAGAGCCAAGATTAGAAGGATTAGTTCTTACATGACTGGAGTTGATAGTTTTCTTTCTCCAATTTGAGTCCTGCTTGTGAAACATGTTAGAATTAATTTTATACAGTTATGTCGATATTCACAAATCACAAGTCATGCAGTTTTAGACAAGCAACCTAGAGGTGGTTTGTTATGCAAAATAAGAACAATAAACAACAGCAGAATCTCATCTCGTTAGGTAAAGTTGAAAAATGAGAATAATGAACAAGTGAAGAAAAATGATTAAAAAATTATAAAATGATCATATTTTTCAAAAAAAATGTCACAAAGAAAGAAAATGTTTTAGTGTAATAAGAATGCATCATTAACACTTTCCCTGTTATTTGCCCAGTTTGACAAGCTTGATGAGATGATAATAAAACAAATTTTTCAAAACGATTAAGAATTGATTAAATTAGTCACTCCATTTTTAGGGTTTAAATTTGCTCTTACTTTATAATGCAGCATTGAAATTCAAACTTGATGTAGAAATATGGATGAAAATCATATTAAGCACCTAGATTTACTCAGGTAGAGGAAATGTTTCATTTAGTCTTATAAGTAACATTATTAAATTTTTTATATAAATGTATAATTTTACTCTTCATTTATTATAGATTTTATAGAGTCATGTTATAATGAATAATAACGACAACTAAAATTGAAAATTTGTTTAAAGTAGAGTTATTAAGATTTTATGAAACATTATAAAAAAAAGAGTTATTAAGATTTTTCAGTTAAAAAAAAAGAGTTATTAAGGTTTAATGAAAAATGTAGAAAATCCTTATAAATAAGACCAGAGGACTAGTATTTAGTATTATTTAGTATGTTTTTTATTTTAACATTTATTACTATATATGAGTACATTCTAATAGGAGACACATTTCTAACTGTGTACTCTTTTTTCAATACATATTATTTCTAATTCTGTTCCAAATATACCATCTATTAATAATTTTTGTCAATTTTCTATCAAATTAGTTCAAATGATATATCTCAAGCCTCAACAATTGACATCTAACTCCTTTGTGAGTGAACTCAGTGACATAAACTTCATCAACTTGATGTTGATGACCTTTTTTATAGTGACATCACATTAAAAGAATTTTCCATTAGATATACTATTTGTTTATCCTCTTCGCTCTTGCATTGGAATGATTAGTTTATGTTTGTATTTCAATGTTTTCTATTCACAAATGTATTATTAGTTGAGTTGGGATTTTGAGCTAGCCTAATTTAAATGGGTTAGGCCGGCCCGAGCCTCTTTTGATTCGAGTTGACCCGCTTTCAACCCGTTTTAATTCAAGTGTAATTTGTTCAACCTAACTTGATTTTTTCTATGTTTTTTCGGGTTCAAACCGACCAAAATACTAACTTTACATGTACAATTAAGATTTTAAATTAGTCCAACCCAACCCACTTTAAAAGCGGGTTAACTTGCTTTTTAGCCCATTTTATTTCGGGTTGACATTTTTACAATCCGATCCGTTTTTTTCTGTATTTGCGAGTCCAACTCGGCAGGTTGGGCCAGAAGTCCCAACTCTAATTATTAATGTCTTTATGTAAATGTGATTTGAATTAATATTATTGTCATTTTATCAAAAAAAAAAGTGAAAATAATTAGAAATTTAATTTATGATTACAAAAGCTGATACCAAATATTAAATATTAATTAACAAAAAAATAATATATTTTTTCTAATTTGTAAAATAAAAAAATAACGATAAAATATAAAAAACATTGGGAAAATTAATTAGAGGTCCCTCACAAGGGAGTTAATACTAGAGAAGTCCTAAAAGTTGAAAATATTAATGTAGGGTCCCAAGGGACCTCACATTAATATATTTGAAAAGTGAAAAGACAGTTTTACCCCTAGCCTTAAAAAAAAATTACTCCTCCCTCCTCCTCCCTCACCCACCCCCCACCTCTTCCTCCTCCCTCCATCGCCCCCCCACCCCTTCCTCCTCCCTCCATTGCCCCCCCCCACCCCCAGCCTCCTCCCCTGCCCCCCCATCCCCAGCCTCCTCACCCGCCCCTCCCACCCCTTCCTCCTCCCTCCATCGCCCCCCACCCCCAGCCTCCTCCTCCCCTGCCCCCCACCCCCAGCCTCCTCACCCGCCTCACCCACCCCCTCCTCCGGCGATGGAGGGAGGAGGAGGGGGTGGGTGGGGCGGGTGAGGAGGCTGGGGGTGGGGGGCGATGAAAGGAGGAGGAAGGGGTGGGGGCGGGTGAGGAGGCTGGGAGTGGGGGCAGGGGAAGAGGAGGCTGGGGGTGGGGGGGCGATAGAGGGAGGAGGAAGGGGTGGGGGGTGGGTGAGGGAGGAGGAGGGAGGGGTAATTTTTTTTAAGGCTAGGGGTAAAACTGTCTTTTTACTTTTCAAATATATTAATGTGAGGTCCCTTGGGACCCTACATTAATATTTTTAACTTTTGGGACTTTTCTAGTATTAACTCCCTAATGAGGGACCTCTAATTAATTTTCCCAAAAACATTCTAAACATTAGGATACCAAGTAAAACATAAGATCTTATTTCTTAGTTTTGAATTGGAAATTGCAGGCACTTGTTTTTTATGTTGACCAAGGTTCCCCCAACCTCGTTCCCAAATTACTTGACTCCTGTTTCGTCGCATGATAAAGTGATCGCTTCGTTTCAACCTTCTCTCTCTCACTGAAACACCCACCATACCATACCATATCACCATGGCTGTAGATAATGTTCCTCCCTTCATCGCTTCTCAGCTTAACTACCTTCTCTCTCACTTCCCTCACACCCTCAAGGTAACTTCTTCAAAATCCTATCTTTCTTATCTTTTCCCAAAAAAAATGCACACTTTATTAACATTCCCGGATTCAAAATCTCAACTTTCTTTTATCTATCCAAGTTTTCAATGCCCACCTCATGTAGCTTTCACTCTTTGCCCTATTTTTCATACCATTTGTGAATTTTGTTTCTCGTAATGTTAGGAAAGATAAAAGATATAACATCCCTTTGATTTTTTTTTAATTTAGATCACTAAATTATAAAATTTCACATGTAAATAGTTGATAGGTTAGTTCATAAGTGGAAGTATGGAGTGGAGGGAATAGTTGTTGAGATAATCAATCACAATGTTAGTTTTATGTGTGTTATTTTAGTAGATGCCCTTTTGGAATCACTATGCATCCTTTATTTTATGTTTCTAAATTCTATGTAATTTGCAGGTTGAACATATGTGGTCTAGTAGCAAGTACTATCCTGGGATGTGTGATCGGTTCACTTTAGCTATTCCCTACTGTTTGGACTTCATTAGATGTAGGGAAACTGAGCCGAGTGTTCTTTTGTTTTCAATCCTATTTGTGTTTGATTTTGTGGTTTTCTTCAAATGTTTGATAGAGTTAATTTGTTTTAGGGGATATTATATACAACTTAGAGAATCCAACAGCTGCACCTGATGTTATTTTTGGGCCAGAAGATGAAGATTTTCACCCATTTCATATGAAGTCTGCTGAAGGGCAACTGGACTTGTGGCTATCGAATAACTGTTTAAGTGATTGGAACTACAAAGATCCTACGCGTATGCTGAATCTTATTCAATTTTTGAGGTGAGAACTTTTGGGCGATTAGCTTTTGTTTGTGGTGATGGTTAAAAGTTTGACCAAATTAATGATATTAAATTGGTTGCTTTGTTTATGTTTCAATAGAGATCAATATGTGTCATATCAAAGGAAGTGTGTTGGAGAAGTTGATGATGATCGATTGAAATTTGAAATCAGTACTATACTCTCGAGGAAGGTAATCATTCAGACCAATGCTCTGATGCTATCGTTCTGAAAATCAAGCTTAAATTATTGCATCCCCTAGTAGATGGATGAAGCACATTCTATATCACATTTCAATGGAGGTCCATTTCCAATATCATCATGGTAGTGCCACTTAATTGCACACCTGGTGGCAGTGTCGAAGCCCTGGGAAATGGGAGGGGCTTGAAGTCAGCCATTTTATATGGTGGAAACATATAGATAATTGTTATGATAATGACATGAGTAGGTCTGTAGGAGTTAAGCTTATTTCAATTGATTTCTCTATGTCTATGATTGAGCGGATATCATTACCAAAAAGTGTAATTTATTTTCAATTTATGCATTTTACACGTTTTTAATGTGTCATCCGTTTTTTAGTTTGAACATCACATATGATTTCATATGGTGTCATCCATTTTCACATATGATTGAACTAATTTATTCTTCTCTCCTACAGGGATTAGAAATGCAGATAAGTGCTGGTTCTGAGAAGGTATATCTTTGCAAAATTTTGGTTTTTACAGCATCATGAGTTCATTTACCTAGAAATTATGAAGTCTTGTAGCTTTTGACAGTGTATTTGATTGGCATGACTTTATTTTTAGTGTAGCCAGAGGAGGTTAAATTTTCTGTTCCCCTAATGGACATGAACATAAATAAGTTGATTCCGGGATGTCCCTGGAGACAAGCTCAAAAAATATTCCTGCAGGTTTCTCTCTTTTGCTATTAATTTCCTAATTTCCTCTTCAAATTTATATTTGCTATCAACTTATTATTTCATGGTATGGTAAACCTAGGTCATATATCCTGTTGGGAGAAAATACATGTCTGCTCCTTCAGCACCTCGCCTGAAGTTAGTATCTACACCTGAATTGAAAGCTTTATTTTCCATTGAGGATGTGAAATTACCCTCTTGGTTAGACGGAATGTGAGTTGTTTGCATCTCTGGTTGCATTCTGTGTTCTTCCATTCTACTGTGCTCATATGGCAAGGTTGGGATAATCCATGTTGAAACTTTTTTTAATTCTGCTTATATAGGTGTCTAGTAGAATATCTGCCCCAACTTGAAGAATTTCTTGAGAAGCAGGTTAGGTTAAAATTTTTCTTGGTAATACAATGTGTTACGTTACTCTACTTCTGCCCTTTTTGCTATAATCACGATAAAATATAATTTTGAACATAGGTCCTGGAGGCTGTTTCATTAATTGATGTTAGAAGGCAATTTATTGAAGCACTAGCTGGTTACTTTGGAAGACCTATAGAAGCTGATCCGGTATTTCCTTGAATTTTGATTGCAACTTTTCCTGAATAGTTTGGTCTGAGTATTAATGACTGGTTTTTTATTTGATCTCTAGATCTTTTGCAGAAAGGCATCCTTTGTTTCTGCGTCTGGAGTTTTCACATTCTTGGTAATATATGATTCTCGTTGCTTGACATCTGTCTGTACATGTGGACAGAAACTTGTACTTAGAATTTGTTTTCAATTTCGTTGCCAATGACTTGTGGAATGGAGATCAGATGAAGGGAAGTAAAAAAAAATGATCGGATGAAGTTTATATTGATTTTTTTGAACGGCTCAATGATGCTAGTGGAAGTGGTATATAATTGTATGGTTGAATTAAGTCTTCCTATTGGTGAAATATGTCCAATGTATGATATTTGATATCTTGAACCGATCAGATGAAGTTTCAAGTTGCCTGACTTGGACCTTTTTGCTTATTGTTGACTCGTATTTTAATGGTTTTGTTTTTGTAGACACATTTTCTAATAACAACGCAGTTTCCAAAGCAACAGCCACCTATTTTGCTTCAAAGTTCTCAGGTAAAACTTGGAAGTTTTTGTCATTGATTTGCTTGAGTATGGTTCAATGTATAATGGCTAGGCGGCGGCGTATTAACAAGCCTCTGTATTGTACATATAGCTCATTTTGCATTATCCAAATGAGAACATGAAGTGCGAATACAGGATTCTCAGTTACTGAATTTAGTATAGTGACATAATTATGCTGTTATATTTTCCCTTTAACTCTACTATATTGTTATAAATGTTGAAAAGTACATATTTCTGAACCTTGATTGATGAACTGCTATGTTTAAGAATAATTGTTGAAGTTTGAATGTGATAATAGCATGTAGAGAGAGGTATATGATGTGAATCTGAGTCATGAACATGGAAATGCTCTGTAAACTGAAGAGTAAAAGACAGGCAGATAATGCCTTTTTCTCTTCTCTCAATAATTAATACTAGGAAAAAATAATGTTTGTGGTCTCATAGTGCTGTACAATATGACGTGTTACTTCAGTATAATCATATGATAGGGGTTTTATATGTTTAATGAGAACACATTATACATGATATGACCTTAGGTTGAAGCTTTTTCCATGTTATTTAAAAAGACAATTTTTTCCTCTCATTTTCAGCATTTCAATTCCTTCATGGCACCCATTAAGTCACGCATTATGACTGACTACCCATGGAGCCCAAGATGGGAAGCATCAATGATGGCCGAGAATATTTTGTGAGTGATTTACATAATTTAATTGTTTTCTTGCATTATTGCTTTGTGTTGCCTTACTTTTTTGCCTGCATGTTTTAGCTTAACCTGATTTGTTCTGTACCAGTGAGTTTCTAGCAGATGAGGCTCTAAACTTCAAGAGGCAGTTGAACGAGGGCCAGCTTCAATAATAGATAGGGACAATTACCATAACATGTTCCTCTCAGTCCTTATATTATGTCAAAATCTTAGCGTGTAGAGAAGTTGATGAAACGCAGTTATGTTTTTTTGTCTTTGTGCTAGGAGGAGGCACATCACATGTGGAAGTACTAATGTATTGTTTTCTTTCAACTCATTTTTTTGGGCCTGTTTTATTCCTAGTTTGTATTACTCTATGCTCTTAAAATATACTAATATTTAGGTGACTTTTTTTATGAAGATTGAGGAAACTAAATGGTGAGTTATATAATGGTAAAATGTTTTTTATCAGTGTTTATTACTAGGTTATATGTTTTATGAATTAAACAGAGTGGTTTGGAGAAAAATCTAGAAAAACCATCACGATTGGTTACCTTGTTAAACAAAGGGATGACTTAAGTCTTATTATACCAGTTGGAGGTAGTATTGTTGACTACTTTGATTTTTCGTGGAAATTAAGTTGGCAAATTAGGCTATTTAATTATAATATATGTCGCATGTGTTCAGATTATGTGTCTGTTTATAAACAGAACAAAGTAATTTCAAGGAAAAAAAGATAACTTTAGATAATTAAGAAGTTATTGGTTTACATAATTTCTTCTCATGCAAATAATGGTGTACGTTCGGGATTTCTTCGGATGATCCATGAAGTAATAAGTGAAAATTGACATGAAAATTGGCTGGAAGTATTTTTTTTCTCTTCCTTTTCATTAAATGTTTTACTCCTGTTGATTAAATTTTTTATAAATTAATTAGATAAATTGATCGTTTAAAGATAGCGTATTTTGTGTAGTTATTCGATTTTATATTAATTTACTAATAAATCAATAGAAAACAATTTAGTTTTATAATGTTTCCCCAAAAAAAAGTCAACATACGGGTAACTTTTAGCGCTAAACTTTTTTTTTTTTACAAATTAGCGCTAAACTTCTTTAAAAAAGAAGAATCTAAAAACTTTGGTCCTTTTACCTTCTCCTACTCGCAGCTTTCCAACTCTTATCAACATCATGCTTTTCGGCTCTTATTATGTACTTGCGTCGCTTTGATCACCAAAACCAGAAAAGGTTTCGTGAGAGGATAACAATAAAATCTAGTTTCCACAAATATCATTTTGGAACTTGGACTTGTCAATGAAAGTTTCTTAGGTTAATTTTCATTTTGGCTCATGAACAATTTAAGAAATATTACTATTAATTTGGCCAATGAACAATAAATAGTCTTAATTTACCTAATAAAGTAAAAACAAAAGCACATTGACCAACACAGTGTGTGTTTGACACCCATTTATGGACCCTAATAAGCTGATTGGAACTAAATAAACAGTTTTTGGGTTTTTGGTCTTGTTTGGGTCCTGTTTATTTCTGTCCAGCTTATTTGGGTAAACCAGTTTATTTTGAGAAACTCCAATTTGGAGCATTTGGTGGCACCAACCAGCTTATTTGAAATGGTTTCTATGCATCTTTTTTAGTGTATGTTTGGGTTTTGTACTCTCTCATAAGAATTTTTCTCACATACGAATAAAATTGGTTAAATGCATTTAATTTGTCCTACAATTCAAGTAATTTTCAATACTACCCCCAATAATTACACTTATTTTCAAAACTATTAATTATTACTCTCTACTACTACCTCTATTAAATATAAGTATATATGGAAAAATAATTAATGCACATTAGAAATCATGAAGTGACTTATAAAATGGACCAAGAAAAATTGGTAGTTAGTAACTCATAATAAGGATGGGAAGGAATAATAGGGTATTGCAACAATTATTTAAAAATGACAATGAGACATTTAACTTTTACCATTCAAGTTCGAGGTAAAGTATACATAGGACTTTTAGTATGTGAAAAGATAGATTTGAAATCTTATACAAAATGCGTAACTATAAGTTTTCAATACAAGTTCGATTGTTTTGTGCATGACGCGCTATACAGAACTTTATCAGAATGAATTTTCGATCTGACACTCATTTTAAAGAAGCTGAAGAAAATTGAAGTTTGATATATGAAAATAATTGTCATCAAAATCATGAAGTGACTTATAAAATGGATCAAGAAAAATTGGTAGTTGGTGACTTATAATAAGGATAATTGAATTACACAACTAATTAATGTAAATTCAATCATCCAAATGTAATGTAGATAGACATGACCTCTAATTTATATACATTTTAATGTATTAAATTTTTCTTATTTTCATTTATTGAAAACCTTATGCAATTTAATCTATTAAATTTTTTAATTTTAAATTATTGAAAATATATGAATATTCTAATTGTGTATTATTCAATAAATATCATATTTCTATCTAAACTGGTTTCTCAAAATCACCATCCAAACATGTTTGTAAAAGTTAGTTTGAAAAAAAAAACACTTCTATAACTACGGATCTAAACATAAATCATTTCTCGCAAATCAATTTTTACCCAAACCAACTTTTAAAAAATCATATTGAAAAAAAATCATTTCTCCACCACTTTTCCCAAACACACCCAGTTATCTGGCCACTAACACCATTTATAAATGTGCCACATCAGGGTCAAGTGGTGTGGCAGGTTATTTTAATAAATGTGCCACTAACACTGTCATGTTCTTCCACAAAGAAACAATCACAGACGGCTTGTGGTGGAGCTGTCATCTTGATTAAAAATCCAATGAAGATGGTGTCGGGTGAGGGGAGAGAGGTTCACCATTTTCAATGAGCAAAATTATTAAACAAATTAAAAAAACCTGCCACACAAGCATTAATAGACCACTTGGCGCTGATGCGACCGATTTATAAACCGTGCTAATGGTTTAATAATTAATGGTGTTGTTCAATGTGATACTAATTTCGTTCATTGGCTAAATTAAGATTATTTATTATTCATTGGTTTGATTGATACATCCTTAATTGTTTGTTACCCAAAATAAATATCAACCCAAGTTTCTTCTCACTTTTCAAGTCATAATCTAATTCATTAGAATTTTTAATACATTTAAAATGAAATTATGTTGGCCTTTTTCTTTATTTTTCTAGCTTTCAACATAAACCCAATTGATTAATTTAAAAGAGATTGAAAAATGCTGAATAAATTATTGGATTATAGCATGTATATATGATGAATATATAGAATAATTGTATGTAACATTATATTGTATATATCAGTACTTTATAATTTGATTACATCACATTCTTTAGTTTTCATAATATCTCCAAATTAGTGGACTAAATCTTGTATAAAGGTTTAATGGTACCATTATATTAACCAATGAACTATTACTGACTATTAGCAAATATGAATTCATGGTTTGTTCAGCAAGTATTCTATCATTTTTTTACTGTAAAAGAAATGAGACAGGAAAGGAAATGGCGGCAGTGAAATTTAAAAAATTAAACATATCTATACCTATAATCTACTAATCCCTGATAAAAAAATACCATCAACAAGATTTTCAGAGATTATGGAAGATAATTGTATAAAAAAATTGTACAAAAAAAAAGAGATTATGGAAGCCAAATATGCTTAATTTAAATATGTAATACACATAATTAAATTTTAGATTATTGTGCAAGTAAGGTACATTGGTTTTTCAAAAAAGTTTTAAGTATAAATATTTTAAAATTGTTTATTTCTTGGTCTCTTTAAAAAGTTAGTTTGATATAAAATACTAACTTCAGTTCTAAACATAAATCCTAATTAAAGAATTGGTCTTGGTACTAAACAAAGAATCTAATTTTAAGTTTTTCCTTATCTTTTTTCAAAATTATTATTGTTGGTTTTTTTTCAACAATAATCAAGTAAAAGATGGAGGATAAAAAAAATATTTGATGAGTCGACCTTAAAAAGACATATCTTATTAATTCAATATGAAACATCCTATTTTAAAAAAAGTTTATTAAATGTGTCCTATGTTTATTAGGGTCGAATTTTGGAGGGTATTAAGCATGGTGGGGAGTATTTAGTGAATGGAAGATTTTTTTCCTTTCGTCAAATTAGAAAGATTCGTCATGTGATGATAATAGAACACTTGAGAATAAAAACAAGCAAATACAGCAGGAGTGCGCACTGGCTTCTTCCTGTCATGCTTGGTGCCCCATTTATCTAATCTGGATCGTATCATCTACTCTACATATATTGATTGTCACGATAATTCTGACAAAATGTAATTATTAACAACGTTTTTTAGTAATACATTGGTTAGATGAAGAGTGATTTATTTACGTTTATTTACAGTATGTTCATGATGATAGAGGTCTAATCTATGGATGTCATTATCATGTAACCCACTTCACCGACGAGTTCAAAAGCAACCACTCACGCTTACTCTTAATTACTTGACATTTAATTTTAACCTTCGTCGGGGAAAACAAAAATGACCATCAATCGGTAAAAGAACTAATGATGATGATCAATATATCATTCAGTGTAATACAATAATTAAAAGTTTAAAACTTAATTTTCCTGATTACAAAGTTTACCTTATTAAAAGTAAAACCAACATAAAACAATGAACAAAACCGGAAAAGGCACTTCATTCATTCATACCTTCAATTTACTAATTTACTAATCCATCTGCTTACATACACCCCTTCCACTTTACAATTTTGGGCACCTTATAAAATAATCTTAATTAAGTCACTCAAAAAAATTATTAATTTCAATTTAATTCTTTCCTATTTAGTGGTAATTTATTAGACAATATGGGGACAAAGTTGGAATACTATTTTATTTAACAAAAGCTTAATAGGCTAATTACTTTTAAAACTTATGTAGAGATATTTGAAAATTATATGTATATTATTATTTTCTATTTAGGGTTTAAATCCTAAAGAACTTTTGCCTTTCACAACAAAAATGATATTTTTGCCAGCTCAACAAAAATGATTTACTTGTCCTTACTCCTTAATCTATATTAAACTTTCAGTTCGACAATGAAACATGTATTACTCTACTTACGGGGTGATAACACTTACTAGTTACTACATCGACTAAAAGTTTATTTGTAATTGATATACATACTCTCACATAGATGCATGCTTTATTTGGGGATAGAGTTAGCTAGATCTTGATCTTAATTCAAATGAATACCATATGTAATGCAAGAGCATAAATTTTGAATAATTTTAGTTTAAAATGTTGGAGCTTATTTCTCTCTCTTAATAATAGGATGATAAATAAAAGCAAAGGTGAAAAAAAGAGTTAACTCTAAATACCTAATTATTTTTTACATATTTTCTTAAAAAACATATTTTATTTTGATGGATTAACTCTTATATTATAGGAGTATTATAGACAATAAGGAGTAATTTACTTTTAATTTTTGTCATATTTTCTCAAGTTACTCTAATGATTAATGAGTCTACATACATAAGGTAGATCGCACTCCCTGAGGTCCAATAATATGAGACTAAAAAATGGAAGAGATGATTCACCTCAATTATGGGCTGTAATTGAATATTAAATTAAATATAACTATAAATTAGAGTAGTTTGGGATCAGGAAAAGAGTAGAAGGCACCGAAATGGATGGAGGGTGCACGTTAGGAGGGTGGGATGGTGAGAAGTGTGGGGCCATTCGTCACAACGGTGAGCTGTGTTTGTTGGGGGTGGTGCCCCGTACTGTCCCTGCCCCACTCCACTCCCTCTTCACACTCCCAAAACAAACAAAAAGAACCCCTCCTCCTAATATAAAACATTAAACTTCATTTACATATGGTTTAATATTTGATACTATAATATCTCATTGGCAAAAAGATATATAATATTCTCCAATCTTAAATATAAGATATAATTTGATTTTTTGAGAAATTAAGGAAACTAAGTAGATTAATTAATTTCAATATATTTGATATTTTTTAGAACACCTATTAGCAAATCAATTTACAAGTGACTTATTTTGTTTTCTTAGTATTGTCCAGAAAGTCAACCATATTTTATATTTAGGACCAAAGAAATATCGGTTAGGTACATTGAAAAGAAGACTAATCACGACAAAATCCTTCAAAATTATTAAATTACATGAAAACTCTAAAAATCTATATGATTTAATTAAAATTTATCTCAAGGTCAAAAAAAAATTAAAATTTATCTCCATCATGATTCATTCAATTTCAAACAAGATGTTCGAGTCTCTAAAGTTTTATTCTAGTTTATAACACTTAGTCACATAGGTTACTATGAATTTGGACTACTTTACCTTTAAAATACCTAAATACTCTATCTTAAAACTAGATTTAATACCACTTTTGATAATCAAACTTTCATTCAATTTTTATTTCCATCACTAGACTATATAATTGGTCTGTTTTTATGGTTAAACTCTCACACTTATACTTTAAAATCATTAGTCTATAATCCATCAACTTTGTGCCCTTTATAATCATCAACTTTGTGCCCTTTATAGGCATTGATCTTGAGCTTTAAAATTTATCTTTCGTCTAAATTTTCAAGGTCATAAACAAATTAAAACTAAAATTGAGTGGAAGTCATTCATCAAACTCCAAACCAACAATTTCATAATCCAAAGACCAACAACAAAATTGAGTGATAGTCTAAGATCCAAAATGAAATATAAACAAAGTTAAGAGCCTAACCATGAAATTAACTAACCCTTTATAAAATTCAATTTTTTTAACCGCTAATTCTGAAACGTTCCCATTTGTCTCTCAGCTCTCTCACATCTCTTGTCCATAAAACTACATCCTCTTCCCTTACCTTCTTCTTCTTCTTCATATAACATTATAACATCATCTCTCTCTCTCTCTCTCTCTCTCTCCATCTTCGTCCGCCATGAGAGAGATCCTTCACATCCAGGGAGGCCAATGCGGCAACCAGATCGGCTCCAAGTTCTGGGAGGTGATCTGCGACGAGCACGGCGTGGACCCCACCGGGAAGTTCATCGCCGGCGACGACTCGGACCACCGGCTGGAGCGCATAAACGTGTACTACAACGAGGCGTCCGGGGGGCGGTACGTGCCACGCGCGGTGCTGATGGATCTGGAGCCGGGGACGATGGACTCCATCAGATCGGGCCCCTTCGGCAAAATCTTCCGCCCCGATAACTTCGTCTTCGGCCAGTCCGGCGCCGGCAATAACTGGGCCAAAGGTCACTACACCGAAGGCGCCGAGCTCATCGACGCCGTCCTCGACGTCGTTCGTAAGGAGGCCGAGAATTGTGATTGCTTGCAAGGTACTCCTCCTACTATTTCTTATTTGCTTTTTACTCCTTTTTCTTATTATTGTTCTTTATAAGTTTCCTTGTTTGTTATATGCTTCATTTAGAGGCAATGGTTTCAATTTAGAGGTAATTAAAATTGATTTTTCTAATTTTTCCTCTAAATTAGTTTATTTGACTTGTAGACTAATATGTAGTACTCCCTCCAGTCCTAAATATAAGACTTAATTGACTTTTTTAAAAAATCCTATAAAAAACCAAAATAAGTTCATTATAAATTGATTTACCTATTTTTTTTCCATTAGATTAGTTTATTTTACCTATAAACTAATGTATAATCTAAAAATATATCAAATATGTCATGATTTGATAGCCTATTTCGCAACCTTAACCTCTTCAAAAAAGTCAATTAGGTCTTATATTTAAGACCGGAGGTAGTATGATCTATTAATATACAAAATATGTTATGGTTAAGTGGTTCGTTTTGCTTTTCTTAGGATTCTCCAAAAAAGCCAACGAGTGTTGTATTTAGGATCGGAGTTGTATATTTGTATATGATAATCGACTTATCAGTTTCTTGTGATGAAGACTTTTTAGTCATCACCATGTGATAGATATTATTCAATTGATTTGCGCGTGAGATTTGTTTTTGTTGTTCTTTGTGTATTCGATTGTGGAAGTTTAGTGGAGTTTACTGATAGAGTGTAATGAGATCTTGCTTTTTAAGTGAGGAAGTATTTTAGGCAAAGCATATTTTTTTCTTTTTGCATCTATGAAAGATTGAATTGTTTAATCTTTTAGTTCAGGACTTCAACTTGGAAAGGTTGATGCACTGAAGTCCTTTTACACTTCCTCCTTTAAATATAAGATCACTTTCAACTTTTAATTTGTTCCCAAGTCCAAGTAACTTTCTAGTTTTTTTCTCAACTTTCTCCTAAATAAAGCTTAATAATGATTATCTATATTAAACATGCAAGAGAGGGAGTGTGTGAATAAAGGTACATGAGTATGGTAGACTAGTAATATCATATGCTAATAACTACCTTAACTAGCACCCTTAATCTAATCAAATTATGAATGTGATATTTTATTTAGATTTAGGAACTGAGGGAGTGTTGATTATTTTAGAACACCTTTTTCTCGTTATTTTCCGAGATCATTTGATATGATGATGGTCTGGCTATTAGTGTTTTGTCTTGAACTGTTTTGCCTCAATTATTGAATGAAACTTTTTAAGTACTACTGCTTCATTTCGCTTTTATATATGCTTTCTTTCCTGCTAAATTATCTTCTGTAGGTCGGTTAAAAGAATGCTAGATCTGGAACTCTTATGCATTAGGACCTTTTTACCCCTTAATTATTTTGCCTCTGAAATCTTTGTTGTCGTGTTCCTTTTTTTGGTCATGGATGTCATTTTCACAGCCTTCGGGTTGCATGTGTTTGTCAAGAGTACAGTGGTAAGGTTGTGCAGATAACATTTGATAGGGCCCCTTATTGTATTGTCTGGGACATGCAGGGACCACGAAGACTTTCTTTAATCTTTTATCCTTTCTGATGCAATGATAATATCAGAAAAAATCTATAATAAATATATCTGCTTTTGTGCCTCCACAATATGGTGTATTGTGTTTGTGATGCCCAAAGCAAAGTCAGATTTATACGGCACCGACGCAATGCATTTATTTCAGCTATTGAATACAAGATTCAACTAAGTCATGAACACATGCTCTGTTAGGACTTAGGAGACCTATAACCAATCCCTAATTATTCCATTGCTAGAAGGTCGCGAATATACTGCGTACTCCTATAAAATAATGCTAGTGAATAAGACATGTAATGCTACTAATACTCAACTTTTATTAAGGATAAATTATTTTTATGCAAAAATAATTTAGAGTTACACTTAAGACTGATCCAAATTATTTTATTAAAATATTGCGAATTTTTTAATTAATATTTAACATGATTGTAAGAAAAATGTTCAACCAAATTACACTTGAATATTGATAAATAATCTGAATCAAATTCATAATTAGCTTTTTTAGTTGTACTATATTAATAAGATGGTGGACTTTTAATTTTTGATTCCTTTTGCTGTAAAGTAACTTAAGCATATAACCGATTTGGCATGCCTTCTTGTTCTATGAATATTACGTGGCAGCAAGTGTCAAGGAAACATCATCTTCATCATCACATATCTCATTTAGGAATTTGAAAATGAAACTTATGTTAACGTAATATCATGTTCAGGTTTTCAAGTCTGTCACTCACTTGGAGGAGGAACAGGATCTGGCATGGGGACACTGTTGATATCAAAGATTAGGGAAGAATATCCCGACAGAATGATGCTCACATTCTCTGTTTTCCCTTCCCCTAAGGTTTCTGATACAGTTGTGGAGCCATACAATGCCACTTTATCCGTGCACCAACTGGTGGAAAATGCAGATGAATGCATGGTTCTTGACAATGAAGCTCTCTATGATATTTGCTTCAGGACCTTAAAGCTTAGCACTCCTAGCTGTGAGTACCATCTTACTTAGTCTCCAGCCCATTTGCTTCTATAGACTCTCCCCTTTATTTTCTGGGCCAATGCTTCAGTATTAGTAATCTCGTTCATTTCTTTACAAATGGTGTTTTGCAGTTGGTGATCTGAACCATCTGATCTCGGCTACAATGAGTGGAGTTACTTGTTGCTTGAGGTTTCCTGGACAGTTGAATTCAGATCTCAGGAAGCTGGCAGTCAATCTGATCCCATTCCCACGTCTTCACTTCTTTATGGTTGGATTTGCCCCTCTCACATCTCGTGGATCTCAGCAATACGTCTCACTTACTGTCCCAGAATTGACTCAGCAAATGTGGGACGCCAAGAACATGATGTGTGCTGCTGATCCACGACATGGCCGATACTTGACAGCATCTGCCATGTTCAGGGGGAAGATGAGCACCAAAGAGGTAGATGAACAAATGATCAACGTGCAAAACAAGAACTCTTCATACTTTGTGGAATGGATTCCCAACAATGTAAAGTCAAGTGTGTGTGACATCCCACCCAAGAACTTGAAGATGTCATCAACTTTCATTGGGAACTCAACATCAATTCAAGAGATGTTTAGGAGGGTGAGTGAGCAATTCACTGCCATGTTCCGGCGCAAAGCCTTTTTGCATTGGTACACCGGTGAGGGAATGGACGAAATGGAGTTCACTGAGGCAGAGAGTAACATGAACGATTTGGTAGCCGAGTACCAGCAATACCAGGATGCAACTGCAGAGGAAGAAGATGATTATGAGGGTGCTGATGAGGACGAGGTTTATGAGGGCTAAGTAACTGGAATTCAACATGGAAATTCCCTAAACTGATAGATTTTATTCTATCAGTATGTGTCTTATTAGTGCTCCCATGTTTACATTCTTTTTCCTTTTTCTTTTTGAAGTTCTCCTTGATTACTCAAGTCAGCTTTTCGTTTGAAGCATTTTACTTTTCTCTGTATGATTTTCTATCCCGTGAGTTAATATCGTGGATTCTGTTTATTATGTGTATGAATGATTTTTATATATCCAGCTCGCAATGCAATAATATATGATGGTTTTCTTGCGAGTACTTGTCATTGAGTCTGAGACCATTCTGCTCGGCTAGTTATAATTTATACACGATTCATACGGATATGTTCTCTTCGTTAACAAGAACATAATATCAATTGAAAGGTAAAAAAAAACAATATCAATTGGTTTTATTGGAAAAGTTCAAAGGTCTCTTAATTGTGAGAGTCAATTCACTTTTTTTAAAAAAAAATTAAGGATGTCAAGTGCACCACTTTAAATTGTTTATATTTTTCTCTTTTTTTTACTTAAAATGAAGCTATTTTGCTTAAAAATTACATATAATCTAATTACTCCGGGGGTCTAAATTTGATTCCTAAATCTTAAAAAAATGTCTAATGGCTCTATAATTAGGATTAACTAAATCACATAACTATTAATTGAAAATATTTATATTGACAACCTTTTATAAGCTACTAATTTGTCTAACTATGACATGAGCTAGTTCACTAAAAAGCTGGAGCTTAGTAGACAAGGAAAGGTCGACTCATTGTGGATCACAAACATAGGAATTTGCTTTCATTCACAATCAATGTCATGAACAATGAGACTTGAAGGGGTTTGTAATAAACAAACCAGTTCCAAACTAAGGGCTAATGCACAATTTACTTCACACAGATATGGGATATCAAAGAATATGATTATACAAAAAAAACCTACACTCTTCTGTTTTTTTTTTAAATACAAAGACAAGCATTAAAGCTTGAATATGTTATCACTGTCTGCTATCACACCAAACTATTAGGAAGAACTTGGCCTTCCGCCACTGTTCAGGAAGAAGCTCACTGAATCTGATGCATTCTTCTCTTTTCATCTGACGTTTGGAGAGAAGCCTTTCAGTTTTGGAACCTTGAAATCGGAAGAGAACAATTTTGGTACCACAGGTTCTGGAACTGCTGGACCCCTTTTCCTCTTCAAGCCTTTGCTATCCTACACCACAAATAAAGAAAAGAAAATTATAACCAAGATCATTGAAACAGAAGAACATATTTCAATTTTTTTTTTATTTTGCCACACGTCAGATAAATATAGGAGAATAAGCTTCAGCCATCAGGCATACCTTTCCAGAGTTTGTTGCAGGATCAATAGCCTTAGGAACATGTAATTCTTTCTTCAAACGACTACTACTCCTGCTTCTGTCATTGCGTCCTAAGCTCGAACCTTTAGGTTTTGATGAGCAAGGATTCAGACTTGGCGTGACTTGAGCGTTCCTGAATTTTCTCAATGCCTCCAATTCTTCTGAAAGCTTGGATAGTTTTTCATTTAAATTCTTTCTTTCCTCTTCCATATTACCTACTTTACTTTCTAACTGAGTCACAGTCTCATCCTTTTCATGCTTTGCTGACTGCAGTTGATCCATCGTTGAAATAAGTTTCTCTATCTTTTCATTTGCCTTTTCCAATTCACTTTCCTTGCTCTTCAAATTATTCATGTATTTACTTTCCAATATTTTATACTGGTTCCATGCAAATTTCTTCTCTGCCAAGAGTGCTGACTCCTTAGAATTATTTCCCATATCAACCTCATGTTCTCGCGTACTAGAACTTTCTTCTCGTGGCATGTTCCTAGTAGACCTCCTAATAGACCTGCTCTCACTGTCTGTGGTTCCTTTCTTTCTCTTGCCAGTATCCTCACATACATTTCCTTGTTCCTGAAATAAAGTTAATGTTTTAGCATTCTGCACAACAACAGGCATACACAAAATCATAAAATGCATGAAATATGCAATGTCGACATACTTCTGCATTGGAAAGCTTCTGATAGAGAAATTCAAACCACGCTTTAAAATCTGTCAACTCATCATCTTGGTTTTCTGCAAGCACAGAAGGATAAAGCCAAGAATACTGTGGTTAAATTGAATCCAAACTGACAAATAGTTTCAAACCCCAACATTCAACCAATCCTAGGTTCAAAATCCCCCATAAACTGCAGTAAAAAATTCACATCCATCGATAATGGAATAGCTAAATATATATTTTTCCCTCCATACTTTGTGAGGACTGAGGAGCAATTCCATGGAAATAGATTCAATGATTTTTCCACGCTAGTCGAAACCAAATATTCGGCACACCAGTCTCCTAGTTTTCTAAGCACCGGAACATCTTAACATGAAATAATTAAGCTTGATACGCATAAACATATTTGTACATATAACAAATAATTATGCATATTATTTAAAACATTAAAAACGTACTAGATTTCGAATTGTACGGGACATATATACTATTCCTCCCTCTAATGCAAACAGTTCAAGACACATTCAAGGGCAAATGGCATTCATGTGTAGGGTTATTTCACAGAACTCAAGACTTTTACCACAAAACCACACAAAGGAAAGACTATATATTTTTATTCTTAAGTAAAGAAAACCTTCACCAGGTTATCTGAACATAGAAAAACAGTGCATTCTTCACTTTTAATTCCACGGAGATTATTATTGTACCGTTCAAAGGCTAAATTTTAATATACATAGAACACAACCAAATCATCAAGAATCAAAAGAATCCCTTTTTCTGCATACCTAATTTATAATTAAGAACAGAAACCTCTCTCTGCTTTAAACTCAGCAACCAATCAGCCTTCGCCACGTCACGTAATCGTACCTTCTCTTCATAAATTGAAATTCCCTTCAACTGCAAAAAGTATCAGACATCAATATAACTAAACCCTAGCCCAAAAAAAATAAAAATTTATCCATAATTGAGAAAATACCTCAGAAATCTGATGCGAATAAAGACGAAGATCCGATTCCCATGCATCGTGAAGCATTTTGATGCGATCTTGAAGAAATTTACGCTCGTTAGCGAGAGAAAGGAGCTGTTGTTGCTGGGATTGAAGGATTTGAACCATACCGTTGAAAATTTTGCCCCAATTTTCGCGCTCACTGGAAAATTTCGAAGCTTTTTGCTTTCCCATAATAATATGATGCAGATTGAGGAAGACGAAGAGTGAAATGTTTCAGTGTTTCTGAGTAGAAACAAAATAAGACCGTTGGAGAAGGCGCAGAGAAAAATGTTGTCAACGAAAAAAAAAAGACAGAGATTGAAGAGGAGTAGGACCGTTATGTTATTTATTTATTTTTTTAGAAAATATATTGCTGCTTTGTATTTTTATTTATTTAGGTAATCGCCTAATTTTTTGATCAAAAAGGTAATCGCCTAATTTTTTGATCAAAAAGGTAATCGCCTAATTGGGTTATAGGATTATGAGTAATTCACTTTTTCAATGGGCCTTAGAATTTAGGAATGGTGATGCCCATTCTCAAAAAGTCCTATTGTTATTGGAAAAAACTTGTTGGCAAAAAAATTTAGGAAACCCCAATGTATGCGGTTTTGGTTTTTCTGGAAAATAAAATGTTTACCATTCTCTCTGTCTTAGGTCCCCTAACTATGTCTTATTAACTACTTAAGGTTAAAGGTCAAAAAAAAAAATTTAACTACTTAAGGTTAGTTAAATTAAAAAGGATAACTTTTCAACTTTACCCTTTTTTATTCAATACAAAGAAAATGAAAAAAAAATAAACAATAGATAAAATTAAAAAATGCAATAAATACTGAAATAATCAAGAAATGAAGCTTGTATTTTGGGACACACTTGTATACAATTATGACACTTATATTTTATGACCGAGGGAGCATTTATTTTTTAAAGATATAATTGATATTTTAAAAGATATAACTAATATTTCTTTTATAAAGATGATGTTCAAATCATCATCTTTATAAAAGAAATATTAGTTATATGAACATCATATTGGTTTTACTTTAAAAACAAAACATAAGAGAGATCTAAAACTAATATGTGTGTGTGGGGGCGCATATGTAATCTTAGTTTTAGGTTTTAAAAAGAGACAATTGCAATTAAATTTCAAATAAGAGACTTAATTTCAATGAGGTCACAAGCAGTTGTTAATGACTACTATAACAACTACAATAATCTTCATTTACAAGTGGTAACAACTCCTTTGAACCTCTTTAAAATTAAATCTTTTATTTAGAACTTAAGTAGAATTGTTGGTTTAAGAAACATGTCTTCTAAAGACTATGGTTGAAGGTTCTGTAGCAAAGAAGTAACAAGGTTTCTTAGTAACAAAAAAGGCAATATAGTAGCAACAAACCTACAATAGCAAAAAAGGCAATAAGCCCAAATGCGTTCCAAGTACCAAAGAAATAGTTTCAAACACCCCTCACGCAAACATTCAGCTAAAAAGGGACCATGAGTAGCAACACAAAAGAAATTTAAAGGGCTTTGGTGAATTCATTCCACGAACACACTTGCCTCATAGTTTCTCCTTTTCGTTCCTGTTTCAGGCTTCATCATCCCACGTCAGCAATATAAGCCCTGATTTCATTCCATTAGTAAGAGATGGATCTGAATGAAATGTTACACTTCTTCCAAGCCAATCAAGGGTAATGGCCGTTGTTGAACCTGCTGCATGCATTTTAAATCCCCCAGTGGATGTCTAAAACTCAGAACCCAACACCACATCAGCAACTGCTAAATCTGTAGGAAAGAACGTCTGAACAATCTCGACCCCATGTGTTTTGATGGCAACATTGGTGCATACTTCTGCCCCCTTTATGATAATGACCAGCCCCATGGTTTATACTATAACTTCCGGTCTTCTCCACTGGGATTTGCAACTCAGCAACCAATTTTTTTGAGATGAAATTGTGGTTAGCTATTGTGTCCATCATTACCACAATCTCCTTCTCACCAATCTTCCCAAGAAATTTGAACTCCATTGAACAGAATCAACGCAAGGATCACAACAGTGTAGCTAGCCTATAAAAGTAACAAAATGAGGAAAGTGATGAGGGTAAGTAAGAGTATAGAGTATATAGTAAAGTGAAATTCTGATGATTACATTTAGAGTAGTGTCCAAAACAAGTACTGACTTTTCATATTAATTAAGTTTGCAAACAATGGCAAACCTTGAAATTATAAATGAGAAAAAAATAGTTGAAGACTGATTTAGGATGCTGAATTTTGTAAAAACTTTCTACATATTGATAAGCAACTAACAGCTGCCAAAATAGCATCCAAGAAAGGAGGGGAAAAAACGATGCAAGCCACAGAAAAACTCGAAAACATCCAAGAGAAAACCATGATTGTTGCATGATGCTCCATATTTCTATTCTTGAGTATTATTATTACTATATATAAACAAAATGAGTGTCAATCAATTTGCTTTGCCTATCAAATATTCATGTATAATTGGAATAATAAAGGCATCAGTTCTTTTTTCTTGGCCAGAAGCGTTGTCAGAGTGTTTTTTTATTTGCCATTAATTCCAAAAAAAAAAACAAAAGAACGCGTAAATCTATCGAACTGAAAATAATCATCGATCTTCTTCTGACCTATCAAGTGCCATAGGATGGTGAAAGTGTTAAAAAAAATCAGAAGAAATCAAGCTAACAAATGAAGCTATAAAATCAGAAGGTAAACAAATGATTTTTTTTAGAAAAAAGTGAAAGACTGCTCTAGGCTTCTAAATTGGAAAATACTGTACATCGTCCTTCGTATATATATTCATAAGCAAGTATAGCTAACTATTATTTAAGAAAGAAAGAAAAACAGTGGAGGACACAGGAAAAGTAGATAATATGAAAGAGAAAACCATAATTGTTGCATGCAAGTTCGTCCTTAATTATTTCTATATATAGGAGTATAAACTACTACAAGTGAGCTAGCTAGCGTTAAATACATAAAAGCGATGGTGAAATTAAAGTGTGTTTGTAATTGTAAACAAGTATATATTGAAGAGAAGGCATGCATGATGAAGGAAAGGAATGGAACTATGAATGAGAAGGCAAACAAGTGTAATTGAAGAGAGAAGGCGTGAAAATAATGGAAATGAAGCGATCATATAGAATCAATTTGATCATCATGAGCAAGATCAATCTATTGGAGCAGTGAACAGAAATGTATGATAGACGCACCTGAAGGAAGAAGCGGGAAATAGAGGAATTGACTTTTATTTTTCAGAGCGAGAGAGACAGTTTGTGATAGAAACGCTTATATAATGTATCTGAGGGGGGAGTTTTTCGAATGAATTCATCGATTTTTTTTTAATTTCAAACATGTTTTGTTAGTATGTTAAATTGTTAATTGGTAAGTTAATAACATCTCAAAGTTTAACTATATGAAAATATAATTAATGATGATTGAAAATGCTAACATATTTTGTAAAACATAATTTGAATATATTTTAATTTTCAAAAGATATAATTGATATTTTCAAAGATATAACTAATATTTCTTTTACAGTATGAGTGTGCGTGTTATGTGCATGAATACTTATTTATATGTTTGTGATCTTGGTTCTTTTTATCAGCTATGTGATCTTGGTTTAAGGATTTCAAAAACATGCATTTTCAAGGCTGTGGTTGAAGGTTGCATAGCAAATAAGTAGAAATGCCTCTCTGTAACAAAAAAAAAAGCCTTTGTAATATAGTAGCAGCAAACAACATTTAGAATAGCAACATTCTACTGCAAAAGCAAAGCAAACTACTAGTAATAAAGTTCCAAGGCATAGCAAGCCCAAATGCGTTCCAAGTAGACATGAGATAGCAATGCATAAAAAACATCCCCTCACACCAAACATTCAGCTAAAAGGGGACTATGAGTAGCAATGCAAAAAAAAAAAAAAAGGTTTTGGTGAATTCATTCCACAGATCCTCTTGCACCATATTTTCTTGCTCCTCTTATTTCTCTTTCACCTTCTTTCTGCAGCCTTCATTATCATCCCCACCCTTCTAGTTGCCACGTCATCCCACACCAGCCTCATAACCCCAAATTCAATTCTTTGAACGAGAGATGGATCTGGATGGAGTTTTTGCCCATCTCCAGAATCATTGATGTTCATGGTCATGACCATATTTCCACCTTCTGCCACACTGAGTAGATATGGGTTAACGCTTTCCAACCACTCAGAACCCAACACCACTTCAGTATTTGTTGCAATAATTGTAGGATAGAACCTCTGAGTAAACTGCAAACCTTGTGCTTTGAGCACAACATTGTTGCATACCCCTGACCCACTATAAGGAGGACCGCCAGCAGTCAATACCCTATAACGATCGGTCTGCGCCACTGGGATTTGCAACTCATTAACCAAATTTTTAGAAATGAAATTGTGGGCAGATGCCGTGCTAATCATTACCACAACCTCCCTCTCACCAATCTTCCCAACAAATTTGAAAGGCATTGAACAGAATCAACACTGATCACAACAATATAGTAGGAGGGACCTAGAGAAGTAACAAAATGTGTTAGAAGTGAAGGAGGAAAACAATGAAGATAGGGACAGAGTATAAAGTATATAGCAAAGTGAGATTCTCATGATTTCAAAAATTCACTCCATAATCGAAAGCAAGCAACAGCAACCATAAACTAGCATCCAACAATGAGAGAAAAACAGTGGAAGCAGCAGCAGAATTATAAAAACATCCAAGAGAAATTTATAGCCCATTGAACAGAGTCAACACTAGGATCACCACAATGCAGCTAACCTATAGAAGTAACAAAATGAGGAAAGCAATGAAGATATCGAAATCACATGGTATATAGTAAAGTGAGATTCTGATTATTACATTAGGAGCGTCCAAAACCAGGACTGGTTTATTTCCTATATATATCCTTTGTTCCAAGTTCCAACACAATGGCAACAAAAAAAAGGAATAAGGAAAAAAACTATATAAGACTACATAAAAAAAAGAATACATAAAAAACCTAAGGAAAAAAATAGTGTAAGACTGATTTAGGCTGCTGAATTTTGTAAAAACGTCTTGCATTTTCATAAGCAACTAACAGCAACTATAAACTAGAATTCAAGAAAGGCAGAAAAGAACAATGCAAGACACAGCAAAACTTGAAAACATCCGAGAGAAAACCATGATTGTTGCATGATCCACCATATTTCTATTTTTACTATATAAAAACCAAGAGAGTGTTAATTTGCTTCGCCACTCAAGACCATACAAGATCAAGAAAATCCTGCAGAATCAGAATAATAAAAGCAGTAATTCTTGTTTCTTTGCCAATAGAAGCGTTGTCAGAGTTTTTTATTAGGCAAAAAGAACGCATTAATCTATCAAACTGAACATTATTATCGATCTTCTTCTAACCTAGTAAGTGCCATAGGATGGTGAAAGTCTTTATTCTATAGAACTGAAAGCTACAAAAGCAGAAGCCAAACAATAACTGCAAACAAATTATCATTATAAAAAAATCTCGCAAACTGCTTTCATTTAGGCTATTAATTTAGAAAAAACGTCCTTAGTATGTTCATAAGCAAGTAACAACAGCCATAAACTGACTACCATTCAAGAAAGAAAGAATAACACTGGAAGATTAAGCAAAATTAGAAATAGCAAAGAGAAAACCATAATAATCGCAAGATCCTCCTTAATTCTAATCTTATTATATATATATAAACTACAAGTGAGCTAGCGAATTACAGGCAACGGCGAAATGAGTGTGTTTCTAATTGTAATTAAGCAGAAACGAGTATATATTCAAGAGAAGCCATTAAAAAACAAACAAGTGAAGCTATGAATCAGAAAACAAACAAGTGAAATTCAAGAGAAGAAATCATTAAAAAGACTAACGCAAACGAAGCTATATAATCAATTTCATCATCATTAATCAGAAATAATATAATGTAAGTAACAGCAGACGATAAGCTAACTAATTAGGATCCAAGAAAGATAGAAAAACATAAAACGAAGCAAAAGAAGAAAATATCAAAGAGAAAACGATAATCATTAATGCAATATCCTCCTAATTCCTAATCTTATCATATATAAACTACTACAAGTGAGCTAGCTAGCGTTAATCACATACAGGCGATGATGAAATTATTAAAGTGTGTTTCTAATTGTAAACAAGTGTAATTCAAGAGAAGTAGGCATGAAATGATAGAATAAATTTCATGAATCATCATCATGAGCAATGTAAGAGGTATTAATTGAGAAGTAAACAGAAATGTATGAGAGACGCACCTGAAGGAAGAAGAGCGAGACAGAGGAACTGATTTTCAAAGAAAGAGAGAAAATGAGAGTGAGAGGGAAAAATTTTGTAACAGAAACGTTTATATAGTGTAGCGAAGCGGGAAATTTTTGTAACAGAAATGTGGCTTTGGAATGAATTCTGTAACTAACAAACACTTATCTATCTTAATTAATCAGTCTATTTTTTAATACTCCTTAATTAGTAAATCAATAACACCTCAAAATTGATATGAAAATATAGTTTATGTTGATTGAAAATGGAATGCAATACTTAATTGGAAAAAACTTACCTCAAATACTTGACCTAAATTACATCCATTACCCAATAAGAATTTGACACATGTCTAACTAACCCCATACACAACTGACACATGGAGGAGAGAGAAAAGGAGGAGAAAGTGGTGTGGGTTAGTTGGACATGTGTCAAATTTTTATTGGCTTAATGGATGTAATGTAGGTCAAGTACTGAGATAAGCTTTTTCCTACTTAATTTTGTTTTTAAAAAATGCAACTCATATAACTACTTTGTGTATTGAAAAATGTATGTAAATAGTTGTTGATTAAAAACGTGACACATGTTATGGTTGAAGAAAAATTATTTTATTGGAAAAAAAACAGAGAAAACTTCAGATTGTAATTTCCAATCTATCTATGACATCATAAGAAAATCAACTATAAATCCAATTCATCTCACATTCTCACTATATGTCTCTCTCTCTCTCTCTCTCTCTCTCTCTCTCTCTCTCTCTATATGTATGTATGTATGTATGTATGTATGTATGTATGTTCATCGGTCCCTACAACTATTACTTTTCTTGTTATATTTGCCTCGTGTATCACACGCTAAATAATGTTCTTTCTTTCTTTTTGTGTTCTACTGTTTCTGTATTGAACTTGATTATAAAGTAAAATAAAGCTGTGTCCATGCTGTATCTTTAATTCTGCATCATGTTCCATGCCGCCGCAGATGTGCGTACGTCTCAAGTTGCCATATGAATTGCCTTGTATATTACTCCTACTAACATGCATGACTACTAAACACTGTTGTGGCGAGAGCTACTATTTAAAAGCAAAAACAAAAACTCTAATGAGAATGATCCAACCAAATTCCTTTTTTCTTTTTATTTTGAAGTAATTTCTGGAATCATCCGGAAGGAGAAGTCCATAAGTCGTTTTCCTTCATTGGAAAGCAATTTTATGGAAGCATTCGGATGCACAAGAGATATGCTTAGACAAAAAAATTATGTGTCCTGTTTTCTTCGACAGAGGTATTGGGTTATGATAAGAAGAGTGAAATGTCGCACAGTGAGAGTCGAATTAATATATTACAAGAATTTTCCAATGAAAATCATTTAATAAAAAAATCATTTTCTCTTTTCTTTTTGATGAATGGAAATTATTTTTTTAGTATTTCTTGAAACTAGATCATAAATAATTATCACTCCTATTATATCATATTATTTGCTTTAAATTTCTGAAGTGTCAAACATTTATGCTTGGACCGGACTGGGCTAAGTAGGAGGAAAGTTAAAGTAGCCTGAGTATTTTCTCAAACAGGGCTGACATGTGTTTTCTATTAAAAAACTATAAAAGAGCCCAAGATTATAAAGATTTTTGGATAACTGAACCATAACAATCTCATTTTTTTCTGATAATAAATTCCCTGACCCAATACTTCATACTAACTAGTACTCCCGTCCTAAATATAGGACCTAGATAACTTTTTTTGGGGAGATTAAGGAAGGCTTAATTTTAGATGTCTTTCCAATAATACCCCTTCTTAATTAGTTTGATTACTTAGTAGCCCTTCCTCCCCTATTATTAAGGAGTTGTTAAGAAGAAGAAGGGTAATTTAGGAAAAAGGTGACCAAAAATGTATCTAGGTTTTATATTTAGGACCAAAATGAAGTCTCTATTTAGGTCCTATATTTAGGACCGGAGGGAGTATATGCCAAGTAATGTTGGATACTTCTTCGTGGTACATCGACCTTCAAATTAAGAGGCCAACATGGTTAATGTTATAGAGTGTGTGTGTGTTACTGTTTACAAATCCTTTCAGTAGAGTTGGACTGCAACAACGACATCCCAAATATTTGTGTTCAGTCCCTATTCACACGTGTTATGGGCTCATGGCAATCACATTCACCCGTTATTTCACAATTCAATTTCGATTATTAGTTAATTGATGTTTTTATATGCATACGGGGTCGTATTTGGCTCTATTAATAATTGTGGTAGATGAAAGAATAAAGGGCAAAGGTGCAAAAATATGACTAAACTTTACCCTAAGTTGCATTTCTATGACCAAAGTTTTGCAATGAGCAAAAATACCACTAAACTTGGGATCGAGGTGCAAAACTATGATTTTCGTCAACTATGACGGTGTTGACTGTTAGTTTTCGACTTGTAGGATGCTGAGTGTGCAATAATGACCATGTGACATGCTGAATAGACTCTTTATTGGTGTTATGTGGAATAAGGGGTAAATGTATTTAAAATAATGCAAAAAATATGATTATTTTATTCTAACAACAGACTCATATTTGCACTCAAAGTACATTTACTTTAAATACATTTACCCCTTATTCCACATAACACCAATAAAAAGTCTATTCAGCATGTCACATGGTCATTATTGTACACTTAACATCCTACAAGTCGAAGACTAACGGTCAACACCGCTATAGTTGACGGAAATCATAGTTTTACACCTCGATCCCAAGTTTGGTGGTATTTTTGCTCCTTGCGAAACTTTAGTCATAGAAATGCAACTTAGGGTAAAATTTAGTCATATTTTTGCACCTTTACCCAAGAATAAAATGTGAATATAAACTGATAAAAACTGAGCCAAATAGGTCCAAAAACCTTGATTGTTTGATTGAGTGGCATACAGTAAAACGTTTCAATATAGTACATCTTTATTCATTCGATATAATGCCAATTGGAATAAGTAAATAGCGTTGATAACCATACCATGCATGTATGCGTCGTTATTTGCAAAGCTTGTGGTTATCAAAATGCACAAAAGTAAAAAAAAAATAATGCCTAATAAATATACCACCTCTACTCCTAAACATTAAGAAAATATAGGAGATTTTTTAATCAGAAAAATATAGGAGATAAATAAGTGTCAGTTCAGTTAATTTGATATAAAATATAAGACATCAATTTATTTGTAAAATATATAATTTATCATGAAGCTAAGTATGGTTAATGAGTGCACATAAAAAAAGGTATTTTCAGTAAAGAATGGTTAATGTATTCACATTTCACATAATTGGAAAATGAAAATCTATTTTAGGATAACATGCATGTGCGTGCATGCACACATTTGTTATTAATAATTAAATTTACTAACATCTTTAAAGTATTTATATATTTTAATTTAGTTCTTACAGTATAATATTGGAAAAATATTACTACTAAATTTATAACTCCATTTTCCCTAAAAATGAAGACAGGGTACATTAAATAAAAAGAAAAGGGAAATGCATTTGATGAAATCTGTGAATTAATACTGGAAGAGGTAGAGATAAAGGAGATGTTGTTGAGAAAGGAGATTAAAAGAGTAACACTAAAGTTTAAAGAAATGAATGATTGATGTGTAACATAATGATATTAGATAGGATCCTTATGTTTACGTAGCGGGTGAGAATGAAAAACATTATTCACATAATCTGACAACCTTATGTTTACGTAGCGGGTGAGAATGAAAAACATTACTCACAAAATCTGACACCCTTCATCATATTATCAACATACACCTACACTTTCCTTTTCCCCTCCGCCTAATATTCCAAATCACATCCCACTATAAATACATCTCTTCCCTCTCCTTCCTCTGTTGTCTCAAGTCATATTTAATTAACAACTTCACCATGGTCATCTCCAAAGTTTTCTACGCGTCCCTCCTCTTCTTCATGATCTGTCTCATTCTGGCCCAATCTCATCAGGTATATATGTCACTACAAAAAAAATGGTGAATTAGCAAAAGAATTTATTATTTAGTGAATTAGCTACATTATATATGCTCGGATTTTTGTGAATTAGCTACCATAATTTAATGCTTTCAAACATGTGCGGAATTTCACCGGCTTTTCTTACAGAATTATGTCATTAATTAATTCACTGCTTTTTTAAGTATAAATTGATATTCACATCTCTTATATGCATCTCCTCTCACTCAATCATATATATTAGAATAGGGTTTCTTACATTATATATTGATTGATCTTCTTAATTCAGTGTTAATTTATTACATGTTATTAATCAGGCAATCAAGACCGTGGTGAAATATGACACCTCATCATCGCTTCCCTCGCTGGAACACACATAGGTTTGCAACAATATAACTCATTTTCAATTTTAATTAATTACTGTTCGTTTCATCAGTTAGCACGGTTCATTAATTTTCTTGCTACTGACCATGATGTGTAATGTGGGTGGCAGATTGTGGGAGTGAGTGTGATAGAAGGTGCAAGTTGTCATCGAGGCCAAATCTGTGCAAGCGTGCGTGTGGCACGTGCTGTCAACGCTGCAACTGCGTCCCTTCTGGAACTTCTGGTCACTACGATGAGTGCCCATGTTATGCCAATATGACCACCCACGGTGGCCGCCGCAAATGCCCTTAATCTTGCTTTTATTTCATTTCTTCAATTATTCAATTAACAATAAATAAGTCAATACATTACATTTCTTATGTTAAATCCTCGTAAATAAATAAATTCTTCGTCACTTATGTGATGTGTGATTTCCCCGTTCCTATTTTTATGTTATACTCTCATGTATTTAATAAGTCCATACATTACATTTATTTTGCAAATTTCTCTTGATTGCTATATTTTCACGGAAGGATCTACTAGTTGGTAAATTGTACATTCTAATGAGCTGGAGACAGATTTACTTAGGTGATCACATCCCAAAAATCAACTCCACTTAAGCTAGCTTCACATAAATTATACATATGGGCGAAGTGTTGTTTTATTATGCCGGGACTTAAATCATGCCATTTAGCCTGAAGAGAAAATGGTTACGTAAAACAACAAAAAATGCAAACGTCGTGACTTGTGATGCCCTTCAACAAGCTAAGCTACTCCTACAAACAATCCGCTGTATCACACTAATTCGTGCGCCTCCGCTTATTTATTATTAGTAGTTTTTTTTTTGATAAAAATTATTAGTAGTTTTTTTAGAAACTACGGAGTACTTATTTACCCAAAACAATTTTTTTGGTAATATAAAAATATAAAAGACGTGGAAAAGATATTCCAGTGATTCATTGCATATAAACTTCCTGATAAACGAAGGAGGTTAATAAAAAATCCAATCATCCCTTCCTCAAATAAAAACTTAAATTTGCTAATGCATCAATACATAAAAAAATTGCAAATGCATGCATCTGCATGTACACATATATTCCCTTCCCTATAAAGAATTTACTTTATCAAAACGCCCTAAATCATAATTGCCATTCCCAGTAATTTTGATTCAATCACCACCCCATCCATGCTCTTTCCAGCCTATTTATGAGACGTTTTCGGTCACTTGGCTTTCTACAATATTGTCTCGAATTTCAACGCCACTAACCCCTAATTTCATACGCGACTAGGCTATATTTTTCTTGTAGTGAATCAGCATGTATATTGAGACCCCTACCCACAGCTCATTATTCATGAGCATTATACTTGATCCAAGGGTAAATTAGTCTTTCACTTAAAACCTCTGACCAATTACATTCCGGCATCTCCTAACAAACATAAGCTTCCCGCTCATCTGATCATCACTGCGCGGGTCTTTGACTTTGGCTGATTCTCTTAATGTCTCCAACTCTTCTGAAAGCCTGCATAGTTTTAATTTTCATCTAGATTCTTTCTTTCTTCTTCAATATTACCCACTTAAATTACTTTCTGGGTTACAGTCCCATCATTTTCATGCCTTGTTGACTGAAGTTGCTACCCCTAAATTATAATATACTTATGACATATGTAATTAGATATTAAGTAAAATAAATTAGTTTTGAATAAAAAAAGATAATTATAGACAATTTTAGGAGATTAATTTTGTATACTTAATTTCTTTCAAAAAGTTAAAGTGGTGTTACACTTAGGACATGAGTGAGTATTTATTTTCAATGTTTTTCCAGAAAAATTTATACTAAAGAGTGCTGATTCCTTAGAAGAATCCCTTGCACGGCGAGATGTTTGGTTTTATTTCCACAAGTGAATGTGGGCCTTCTTTCCAATTCAGGAAAAAAAACAATGATGACCTTTGCCAACTAGTCAATATAACTTTTTGATCATAGTAAAGAATAGAGAGAGAGAGATAGAGCGAGAGAGAGAACGAGCGAGTGACCCACCTCCCTTGGCTGACCCCTAGCTGGTCCGATCTCCCGATGGGGGATCCGGCGGCCAGTGGCTTCCCACCCCCGAGGGCGGATGACTCCTTCCCTAAGTATGTTAAGCGGAAAACAGAGAGAACCAAGAGAGAATCGCGAGCGGCGAGAGAGAATAGTGAGGTGAGAGAGAGCATAGAGCAACCGGTCAACACAGATCTGGGGACCACGGCCGGCGAGGCACTACCGGAAACAAACCAACGGGGCGACCCAAATGATGACGTGATGTTGGACAGCGAGACTCGACCCGGAAGGGAGGACCTGGTCAAAGACATGGTGATGGATGAGGGCGACCTTGGTAACCGTGAGAGGGGCACTGCGCTGTCTGCGGAGCCGGGAAAAACAAAGCGGGAGGAGGGGGATCCAAAAATCCGTACTCAAATCTCCTACAAAGCCAAGCTGATGGCGGAGGAAGTGGAGACCCAGCAGAAGGATATGGCGGATCTGATGAAGGAATGGCTCCAAGAGGAACAACTTTTAGTATCTACTCTGTCGGAAGCACAAAAGCATCTAGTCGATTCCCTTCCCAAGTTGGAGCTGTCGGATGAACGGTTGAGTGAGCTATGCAGGCCATGGAAGGATTCCTTGATCATTACCTTACTGGGGCGCAGAACTAACTTAGCCATGATGCGGGACAGGGTCTCGTGGCTTCTCAAAAGTGATAATTTTGCACTAGTAGATTTGCCAAATGGGTATTTTGTGTTTACTTCTACAGAGAAATCCCTGGGCATGAAGCTTCTATTCGATGGGCCATGGACCATCCAAGGGCATTATCTCGCGGTACAGAGATGGAGCCCCAATTCCAACCCTTATTGTAACCAGGTACGCAAGGTGGCAGTGTGGGTACGTATCCCTACATTGCCGATGCATGTATATTCGGAGGAGTGCCTCATGGAACTTGGGAATCTGATTGGTAAAGCCTTGAAAGTGGACCTGAATACTCTAGCCCGAAGGGAGAACCATACCCATATGGTGGAGCGAGGCCAGTTCGCTAGGGTGAGTGTCGAGATTGATCTGAATAAGAAACTGCAGTCCAGGTTTGTCCTCCGTAATAGAATTTACACAGCGGAATATGAGGGTCTTGAGGCCATCTGTTTTAAGTGTGGGGTTTATGGTCACCCTCGTGAGAAATGCCCGACAGCACAGGTGGAAGTCACTCCATTACCGGGGGGGACCATGCAGCCAACAAGTTCTAACCAGGCAGGGGGGAGCACGGTAAAGGGACATGCTTTGGTCAGCGTGCCTGGCGTTCCTATAGAGGAGGAGTTCGACCCTTGGATGCAAGTTAAGCCCAAATCGAAAGGCAGAGTACTGAAGAGGGAAGCGGACAAACGCCCCAATGTCAAAGGTAGCCAATCAGCTGGACGAGTAGGGCCTGAGAAGGCGAGACCCTCAGGCTCACGCTTTGAGGCCTTACAACAAGGAGTGGAGGGTGAGACGGTGGTTGGGCAGACGCAGCCCACAATGACAAAGACTCCTATGACCATGTGGAGGCCAAAAACACCTATCACAGTCCCGCTTAATTCGGCTTCAACGTCAGGAACCACAGAGGAAGGCCTCCCTTTCATCTTTGGGACAGCGGGAACAGAGGGCTCAATACCTCGGTCAGAAAAGAAACAGAAGGACAAGGAAAAGAAAAAGAAGAAGCAGGATCTGATAGGCACGAAAGGGAAAGCCCATAGCAGAGAAGTTGTGACGGACATGACAGAAGGAGACAGTATGTTGCAAGTTCAAGAAGCCTTCGAGGCTGATCCACAACTTTGGGCTCAATTGCAAAATATCTTGAGAAAAGGGAATAAGGGTGAGAGGGCCGGTAAGCCTAAACCAAAGTCTAGCCCGGTCAAGATTGTGTTTAGTGGACAGAAACGGCCTATTGGGCCTAGAACA
Source organism: Mimosa pudica (assembly GCA_029929735.1). Classification (NCBI taxonomy): domain Eukaryota; kingdom Viridiplantae; phylum Streptophyta; class Magnoliopsida; order Fabales; family Fabaceae; genus Mimosa; species Mimosa pudica. Next base: position 11,008,912 of record JAKELP010000004.1, on the reverse strand, counting down.
AGCTCGATCTCACCTTTGGTAAGAAAGAAGCAAATGGGTAGGCAACATCATGTTGTGTTTGAATCCCCCTCATGCCAAGGAAGTCTCAACTTCGACTTGGCCCACATACCTTGTGATGGTACCCTACCTTATAAAGAGTCAGCTCAATTACCTTCCACGTCACAGCCCCAGGACACTTCTAACCTCCTCCGCCCACCTGAACAACAACTCTGTGTTTCAGCGTGTATGGAAAGGGGAAAACCCGAGGACGGATATGTGTTGGGTGTTGCAACAGTTGATGCAGTTAACGAAGAGAGGTGTGTATCAGAAGGGGTTATGGAACTCTCGGACTCCGGACAGTGAGGCTTGCGGTGTGATTTGTTCTTCCATTTTGGTTAGTTTTTATGAATATCTTAGCCTGGAATTGCCGAGGCGCAGCCTCCAAAACCTTCCCTGGAAGAATTCGCGATGTGTTGGGAGGTAATAATGTGAATATCCTTGTTCTTTGTGAAACAAGGATAAGTGGTGAGAAAGCTAATAAAATCAGCAAGCAGCTGGGTTTTGATTCTTGTTTTAGGGTTGAAGTAACAGGATATGCGGGGGGTATATGGGTCTTGTGGAATGAACGAGATTTGAATATCAACTACGTCAGCTCTTCTACCCAAACCCTTCATGTTCAGGTAAGCTCCCCTACCAAAGTTGCGCCTTTTCGACTCTCATGTATTTATGCTGAACCCAAAGCTCACCTGCGAGAGAGGCTTTAGCTGGAGCTATCGGAGATGAGCCGTTTTATGCATATGCCTTGGTTGGTCATGGGAGATTTCAATGCCTATCTAAATAGTTCTGATAAGAAAGGGGGTGGAAGTCCGAATTTGCGATCCATGAGACTTTTCCGCGACTGTGTCTGCTCGGCACAGCTTGAGGCGGTTGAAGCTAATGGTGAGCACTTATCTTGGGAACGAGGTTTGCTCAAAGAACGTATAGACTGGGCCTTTGTTAACGAGGAATGGATCCACATTTACCCGTTGTCTAAGGTTTGGCATCTTCCTAAATTTGGTTCTGATCACAGACCCCTTCTCTTCAAATCACAGTCTAGTAACGGTTATACCCGGAAAACTCCTCCCTTTAGGTGTCAGGCAGCATGGTTCTTGGAGGCCGACTTTGTAGAGGTGGTGCGTGATTGTTGGAGTAAATCAGGGTGGCTTAATAAAATTGAATCCTTTAAGGATGTAGCTTCTCGGTGGGACAAAGATCGTATTGGTAACGTGGTAAAAAGAAAACAGAAGTTACTCAAACGGCTGGAGGGTATTGAGAGAGTTAGGAGCCGGCGGGATAGTCAGTACCTTGTGCAAACAGAGCAAGAATTGTGGCAGGAATACAACAAATTACTAGCACAGGAAGAACTTATGTGGTACCAGAAGTCTCGCAGTCAGTGGGTCAAATGGGGCGATAGAAATAGTAAGTTTTTCCACTCGGTTGCCTCTTTCCGGAAGTGTAGAAATACTATTGATGGATTGAAGGGTGATGAAGGTAACTGGGTCTTTGATCAAGCTCAGCTGAAGCAACTTGCAATGAGCTACTACAAGATTTTGTTTAGTAGTGATCATGAGGATTCTAGACTTTGTTCTTTAGAGGCTTTTCCACCTTTGACTGAACATGCCAAACAAATACTGGGCCGAGATTGGTCGTTAGAGGAAATTAAAGCTGCCATTTTTGATTTAGGGGCGTTTAAAGCCCCGGGACTGGATGGTATCCAGGCCATTTTTTACCAGGAATATTGGAGCATTGTGGGAGAGTCTATTGTGGCCCTGATGCACGAGCTTTTGAGGGAGCCGGATAGGGTGCACGCATTGAATAATACCAATATTATACTTATTCCCAAATTGACCATCCTGAGGTCATGAGAGACTTCCGCCCCATCTCGTTATGTAATGTGAGTTACAAAATTTTTACTAAGCTTATCAGCAACAGGTTGAAGGGAATTATGGATGGCGTTGTGGGCAAACATCAGAGTAGTTTCATTGCTGGCCGTCAGAGTTGTGATAACATCATTGTTGCTCAAGAAGTCATCCATAGCATGAAAAAGAAGACAGGCCGAGTTGGTTGGATGATGGTTAAGGTGGACCTAGAGAAAGCCTATGACAGATTGGAATGAAGCTTCATCTATGAGACGCTGTGCCTTGTGGGTATTGATGACAAACTGTGTTCAGCCATCATGAGTTGCATTACCACATCCTCCATCCAGGTCCTATGGAACGGGGAGGGATCAAACACTTTCCGGCCGAAGCGAGGCATCCGTCAGGGGGACCCCATCTCTCCGTACATTTTCACTCTGTGTATGGAACGGCTCAACCACGTTGTTCAGGATGCACTATCCGACCACAAATGGAAGCCTATTAGACTTGGAAGAGATGGCCCAAATCTGTCTCATTTGTTTTTTGCGGATGACCTCATTCTAATGGGGGAAGCTTCAAGCGGCCAAGTCGAGTGTATGCTGGATTGTATGGACAGGTTTTGTGCGGCGTCGGGACAGAGGATGAATAAGGCCAAAACCAAGGTGTGCTTCTCCAAGAATGTACATGCTACTAGATCTATTGACTTGAGTTATCAGCTTGGGGTTGGCCTCACTGGAGATCTTGGAAAATATCTTGGCATCCCCCTCACCCACCGACGAGCAACTTCTGTCACCTATGTCCGTTGGTGGAGAAGAGCCAGAAGAAGCTTGCAGGTTGGAAAAGAGGTAGTCTAAGCATGGCAGGCAGAACTACGCTGATCAAATCGGTGTTGGCTGCCCTCCCCTCTTACCACATGCAGACATCTTTACTACCTATGAGCCTAATCTTGGATCTTGAGAGGCTTAGTCGAAAGTTTTTATGGGGGGAAGGAGGAGGAGACCGGAAGCTACACCTTGTCGCCTGGGAGACAATTACCAGTAACAAGAGTGTGGGCGGTCTCAGTTTGAAGAATCTCAGAAGGCAGAACGAAGCTTTCATCCTGAAACTTGGGTGGAACCTTGTGACTAATAGGGACGCGTTATGGGTCCGAGTCCTCAGGGCCAAGTACAAGTGTGGTAGTGACCGTATGCCAAATTTTGTCAAACGGGGTACTGACTCGCCTACCTGGAGAGCCATTTGTAGTTTGAGTCCTAAACTACTTGAGCGAATTGGTACAAAATTAGGGAATGGTCAAGAAGCCTCCTTTTGGTTTGACTGTTGGTCAGCTGTGGGTTGCCCGCTAATAGAGTTTACTTCGGGCTATGAGCAGTTTGCTGACCGTACTACCAAGGTTGTTGACTTCACTACTCCTGAGGGTAGCTGGGATAGTTCCAAGTTGCGTCACTGGTTCCCGGATAATGTTGTTGACCGTATACTATGCTCTCAACCACCGAGTGTTGTAAGAGGAGAGGACCAATATTTCTGGAAACCATCGACAGATGGTCAATTTTCTGTTAACTCAGCTTATAACTCTCTTGTTGCAGGTTTGCAGGTATCAGGTGACCCATTATGGCGTTCTATTTGGAGATGCCCGATCCCGGAGAAAATAAAAAACTTCCTCTGGTTGTTCCACCATGGGAGACTCCATATGGCCTGGCTCCGATACACGAGAGGACTAGAGGCCTCCCCATCGTGCCCCTACCAGTGTGGAGAGGTTGAAGACCAGATGCACGTGGTCCGTGACTGTCCCGGTACCAAGGAACTGTGGAAGTCTCTCATCAAACCTTCACTGTGGCGACCTTTCTTCTTCCTTCAGGGTGGGGAATGGCTTAAGTGGAACCTCACGCATGAAGCAGGGAGAGAATCCACCAAGAAAGTCCCTTGGGTGATGCTGTTCGGTTACATGTGCTGGGACGTTTGGGTAGCTCGATGCAGAAAAGTTTTTCAAGAGGAACGGGATACCACTACTTGTACTGCCACAGCTACGCTCATGAGAGCCTGTTGTGACCTTGCGCTCTCGACCAGCTGCAGGTTTTATAGCCTTGGGATGAACAGGGCGAACATATCAGGTATGCCCAATGGTGAGGTAAGCTACTTGGATGTTATGGGATCTGTTTTTGCTCACGGTAAACGAATTGGTGGAGGAGTTATCCATAACTCTGAAAATAACTGGCGATGGGGATATGCTTTCGAAACGGTGCAGACACCCATAGACATCGCTGACTTGTTTGCTTTGCGTAGAGGATTAGAGATTTGCTGGGACAAAGGCCTTAGACTAGTGGAAGTAAGGAATATTAGTGGGAGTTTACTTTCTACACTCATGAGAGGATGTCACCAACACCATCCGGCCTTTGAAGCTATAGAAGAGACTCGCCAATTACTTACTAGAGATTGGAATGTTCAGTTCATGGATAATACAGGGGACATAGGATGTCTAGCTATGATGCTAACGGGTATGACTGATAATCTAACTGGGGAGGCTGTTATCCTAGATCAACCTCCCTCTCTTCATTCACTAGGGGTCGGTTGATAAGGGATATGAATTCCCGCCATAGGAACTAGAAGACACAGATAGAGAGTGCTTTTCTTTTGATACATGGTCCTGATGGTTTGTATCGGGACTCTTTTGTACAATGTAACTAATCTCATTAGTTAATGAAATACAGTTTATTGTTCAAAAAAACTTTTTGATCATTGAATTTTCAATTAACTTTGATTTTAGTCTTTGAACTTTAAAATCTATGGTTTGGATTTATTAACTTTTGTTCAATTCTAGTCTTTACCTTTAACTTTTAGTCAATTTTTATGTTCACTCATGAACTTAACAAAACACGAAATCATGGACCAATGAAATTTAATAGCACAAAGTTGATGGTCTAAAACTATAAATCTAAGTTTAGAAATTAAAATTAAAATTGACCGAAAGTTCTCATTCTCAACTGATACGTTTTGAACAGACAACATTGGGGCTGAGAATAATACTTTTCATGCCAGCTAGCCTTTCGTATAACAATTGTATATGATTTACATTGCTGCTTTAGTTTTTTGTTTGGGTCAAAATTTCAATTTTCCCCAACGGACCTCAGAAAATAGGAACTAAGAAAGCATTCAGCACAGGCCCAAATGTACGTTGGCCAAAAAATTGGGGGAAAACCCTATATTGACTATTGAGAATGCTTTTATGTAATTTGATATTTAAAATAGAGAAATTTTTCCTCTCTATATTAATTAAAATAAAAACCCTTAGACTGGGTTGGTCATGTTTGGTCATAAATATAAGATCAAATATACTCCCTCTGGTCCCTAATATAAGAGCCCAAAATTTGCATGGTTTTGGTCCCTAATATAAGAGCTCATCTCACATTCTCTCCTCATTTAATACATTTTTTTCCTACTTTGTCCCTAAGTCTTTTTCATATTCATTAATGGTTATGTCTTTCTCTATCTTAAAAGTATCATAATAAATATGGGCAATATTGGAAAATAAACATTAACTTCAGACACCCAACTAACATTCGATCACATGTTTTATTAAGAAGCGTTTTTTTTGGCGGTTAACTCTTATATTAGGGACCGGAGGGAGTACTTTTTTTAGAAGTTAAGGATGATAAATAAATCACTTTGAAATATTTATATTTACAATTTTTCTTAAAGTTAATTTATCTTATTTATAAATTACTTTAGAATCTAATTAATTAAATGTAACATATTTTAATACTTATGTGGTCTATTTGATTTCTATAATATCTAAAAAAAGTCGATTTAATTAAATTCTAAAGTCAATTGAGTAGTCAATGATTACTAATTTTTTTAAGAGTTGCATTAACAACCCAATTGACTGGTATCGACAACTCAATGACAAACCATTTAATATCATCTAACTCTCTTAAAACTTCAATGTGATTTGATGATTATTTAGGCACTACTACAAATTGTCTCTCTACCAGCGCACCTTTACATGCGCTTAGAAGAAACGCATGTATAGAGGGTCCTTTACATGCTCTTTAAGCGCATGTACATGTAAGAATCTATACATGCGCTTAAAGCGCATGTAGAGGCCTTATCTCTACATGCGCTTTAAGCGCATGTATAGAAATGTACATCAATTAAAATTCACTAAAACAATGACTAGAAAAGGATTTAAGTATTTAGAGATAAAATATAAAATGAACTTAGGTGAAGAGCTCAAAATCATATGGAAACACCCTTTACATGCGCTTTAAGCGCATGTAAAGGCACAAACACCCTTTACATGCGCTTTAAGCGCATGTAAAGGCACAAACACCCTTTACATGCGCTTTAAGCGCATGTAAAGGCACTACTGAAGTGCAAAACATGGAGTCATGCATAAGAGGTCCTCCTCACACCTCATAAGGTGTTCCTGCTTGTGGAATTAGTGTTTAAAAGCTCCATTACCACTTTTGGGTGCTATGAAAATGTTCAAACACCCTTTACATGCGCTTTAAGCGCATGTAAAGGCACTAATGAAGTGCAAAACATGGAGTCATGCATAAGAGGTCCTCCTCACACCTCATAAGGTGTTCCTGCTTGTGGAATTAGTGTTTAAAAGCTCCATTACCACTTTTGGGTGCTATGAAAATGTTCAAACACCCTTTACATGCGCTTTAAGCGCATGTAAAGGCACTAATGAAGTGCAAAACATGGAGTCATGCATAAGAGGTCCTCCTCACACCTCATAAGGTGTTCCTGCTTGTGGAATTAGTGTTTAAAAGCTCCATTACCACTTTTGGGTGCTATGAAAATGTTCAAACACCCTTTACATGCGCTTTAAGCGCATGTAAAGGCACTACTGAAGTGCAAAACATGGAGTCATGCATAAGAGGTCCTCCTCACACCTCATAAGGTGTTCCTGCTTGTGGAATTAGTGTTTAAAAGCTCCATTACCACTTTTGGGTGCTATGAAAATGTTCAAACACCCTTTACATGCGCTTTAAGCGCATGTAGAGGTAGAAACACCCTCTACATGTGCTTAAAGCGCATGTAAAGGGTGTTTCTACCTCTACATGCGCTTTAAGCGCATGTAGAGCCTCTACATGCGCTTAAAGCGCATGTAAAGGCTTTCATTGGACCTAAACCCTAATATTATGCTTACTATATAAACCAATTCTCTCTTCTCTCCTTCAATTGAATCAGCCGACATTTTGACATGAGAAAGGATTCTGCGCCTCACTCCCTCGCTCTCAGTCGAAACCTTGCAATCTCCAACCAACCTTGATTTCTCTCATCGTCTTCGAACAAGAAACCTTTCTCATTCACTGTTATCTCACTATTCTTGCATCGATTTAAGGCCTCCATTCTCTGTTCAATCCCTCACTCACATTCGTCATTCGTAGCATCGCCGGAATCTAAAAGTTCCTTGCTCGCCGCTAAGGTAAAATTGTAAACCCTAACTTTCATTTTGTATTTCAAATCATACATGGATTTTCTATTTCTATTGTTTATTCGTGTTTAATAGTTTGCATATTAGGTCTATTCGTGTTTAGTGGTTTGCATATTAGGTCTTTCGTGAATGTAGACTTTTATGGATTTAGATGGCTACTTGTTTCATATAACAAATGTATTGAGTTAAAGTTAGATAACCTCCAGATTTATCAACCTAGGTGAGCTTCTACTCTCCTAATCCTACTTTTTTCTTCTGACACGTGTGAGTTAAGCGAAATCGATTCTGGTTCAGGGATTATAGGATTATTAAACCATTATAGATGAAGATTAACCACTTATTTTGAAGTTTGTTTCTCGTTCTGATTGGGTGTGGGTTTTGAGGGAAAATGATCTGTGGGGGAAACTGGATTTATATTGTTTTGAGCTCACGGATTCCTCTGTTTTGCTGAATGTTATGAGTATATGATTATGAATGAGAAGTTTGAAGTGTATGTGTATTGTTTATGGGCTAAACTATTCTGCTTTTCCCCTATATCACTAGCCAAATGGATTTAGGAAGGAATTAAAGAATTTGTTCAAATTGTGTGGGTGTTAATCTGTTTGTGACTGAATATTTTTATATTGTTTCAAGATTGTAGCTATAATGAAAGTTTTTGTTGTATATGATATTTGGAAACTGTTGGGCTAGAGTCTTGGTGATTGGGGAAGCCGATAATTATGGTTTGAATATCATTGCACTCAAGGTGTTTGTTAAAATGCTTAAAAGAGAATTTTGGTTGCATTGGAATTTTTGAATGTCTCTTTTGAAGCCTACATATGCATAGGTTGTTAAGGACAAAAACTTGATTATAATTATCATTTGAGGTTCTCAAATACTATGTAACGATTTCAAGGTTTTGTTTTAAAGTCTAAGTGGAACTTTCAAAGCTTATCAAAGAGATGTTTTTTTCATACTATTTGATGTTGAATCATTTAATAAGAAAGCTTGTTGTTCTCTTCTTCTTTTATTGGCCAAGCTGATTTTATTATGCATTCTTCATTTCTATGGATGGGGCATTTTAGGGGAATGACTAAGAATTGAAAAAGTGAAGGGTGTTCTTGCATGTTTAATTAATGAACTTCCTAGGACATGAAAACTCTAGTATGGCAGCCATAGTCTTCTTGCATATTGCAGCTCATTATTTTATGGTTGATGATTTTGTTTTAGCTGAAAACTCTAGTATGGCAGCCATAGTCTTCGTGATTTATTTCATTTGTTTAGAATTTCTAGGAAGGATGGAGTTTATTGAAGCTGAATGTAATTTGAATTTCCTTTTGCTGATGGTTTTGATTTAACAGTGACGAATATCATTGTTTAATTTTAGGAGTAAAGATGTGATTGTGAGGCACATATAGAGAGTTGTAGACTTATAGAGTAAATGAATGCATAAACACTTTCAAGTTTAGAGGATTTAGAATGGTATTTTAAATATTCATCATTCGCTTTGAAATTATATATTCAGGTGCCTTTTGCTCTAGGTTTTCCTCAAAATGATTAAAAGGTTTTTGAAATCATCATACTTAGGTGCTTTTACTATTAATTTCAAATCTCATATCTCACAAATGTTTTTGCTGAGTTTTCCTCAAAATTAATTTCAATTATATTATTCAGGTACCTTTTACTATATTCTGTACAACTTGAATGTTTTTTTATCATCTTGAAAGTGTCCATCTGATATATGGTAAAGGTAGTCCACCAAAATAACATTTTGAGCAGGTTCTGTTTTCTAATACATGCTTTCATAGATGACTTTGCATCTTCATCTTCATTAAGAGAGCCATTCCTTGGTTGATTTAAGAAGCTGAGGTCAAAGCAAGCATTTGCTCATCACTTACCTGTGCCTTTACTTTGATCTAGCTATTTAATGACCAATTGTTCTCTTACCTTATCATCCATTGGCCTATTTTTTTCAGTTTCACATTCAAAACCAATTAGTTGTCACATTGAAAATTAATGAGTTAAATTGGCTATTTAAAGGTGTGGGCTGTTTTTTATGTTCACATGTAGCTTTGATAATGCATCAATTTTTAGAATTTGAATTTGAATATCCCTTACAACTTTACTTTATTGTCCCACTTCACAACACTATATGGTTCCATGTCTAAAAGGAGAAAATGATACGAGCCTCAAGATTATTAAAGATGGTTGCAATATCATACATGCTGGCAATATTGAAGTTTCTTTTATGCAGTCTTGGCTATTCATAGTTGATTTTTTTTATATTATTGATGTTGACACTGATGATACCTTTTCTGATCACATGCTGGGACATGCTGCTTAAAGCTATTCAATTTGCTGCATTATTCTTTTTTTGTTTTTCTAATAATGAAGCTTTAGTAGGATGTCTTTCTTTTGTCTGATGAGGTTACATTATTGTGTCTATATGAGAGTTGGCTGTAGAGTTCAGACTATATGAAACTCTTTATCTGATTTCTTACTATTTGAGGTCTCATTGAGTTCAAGGGCATGCTTATTAGGAGTGAATCTTTGTACTGTTTGTTTCAAGTCTTCTATTTTCTGTGTCCTGACCCCAGTGATGAACATATTTAGTGGTTATAAACATTAGTCTTGTTGTGCATGTTTTCATTGAGAGCATGTGTATTTTCTTCTCAGGCTGCTTGTTCTCAGATGCTACTAGTTTCATCATTGTTAACAATATGAACTTGAAATGATATGGAAAAAAAGTAGATGGGCACTCATTTATTAGTAGTTTAACTTCTTCTATATGGTCCCCTATTAGGATTCTGACTATGATTAAATACTGGTAGGAGTCTTCTTTTTACCTTTTCATTCAGTCATTCAATGTGTTTCAGCCCCACCCCTAATTTTGTGCATCACATTATGTTAGGGAGGCTCTTAATGAGAACTTTTTTAGAGAAAAAAACAGAACTTATGGTGTAGAAACAAATATCCCAATAAAGAACTGTGCTTTTGATCTTCATTGTGGTTAATCAATGAGGACTATGGTTAAAGGCTCTTCATTTTTGTTATTGCAGAACCTTTTATTGGTGTGAACATTGGGACAGATCTCTCAGACATGCCACACCCAACACAAGTTGTAGCACTACTTGAAGCCCAGAAAATCCGGCATGTTCGGTTGTATGATGCTGATCAAGCTATGCTTATTGTTTTGATATTGATATATAATTCATTTTTGAATATATTAAGTAATTGACTTTTTTTGGTAAATTCTTTTGATATAATGCTAGTTGGTTCTATGAACTACAGCTAGTATTGGTGGTTATATTGGGAAATAATGTAAATTTATAATAATTTTTTTTTAAAAAAAAAACATTCTATACATGCGCTTAAAGCGCATGTAAAGGGGCCACCTGTACATGCGCTTAAAGCGCATGTAGAGGTATGTACCTCTACATGCGCTTTAAGCGCAGAGGTACATACCTGTACATGCGCTTTAAGCGCATGTATAGCCCCCTCTACATGCGCTTTTTAAAAGCGCATGTAGAGCCTTTACCAGCGCCCCCCTCTACATGCGCTTTAAAAGCGCATGTAGAGACCAAAATAAGCGCATGTAAATGGGGTAATCTGTGGTAGTGAGGACCTCAATGTGATTGATTGCCTTATGTGGACTTGTGTGATTCTCCCTAGTATAAATTGTCTTTGTTTTTTTTAAAAAAAAAATGTACAAGTAGGCAGATTCTGTTTCAAAATTAAACACCAACCACTTAATTTTTAGATTGCACACAAAGCCGAACTCAGTTATAAAAAATATTTTCGGCCTGGCCCCCACAAAACTAGCTGCCTTGCAATACGCATGGAATCATAATTGGTAGTAATTATTAGTGCGATCCATGCATGTCCTCGCTCGTATCCTTATTCATATGAACTGAATAATGCTTGCCACCACAGAACAATACATTATCTTTTTGAACAATACATTATCACATACACAAAAGTTCTACTCTTTTTAGAAAGCATAAAAGCACATCAAAGATCATTATGTATACTTGGTAATTAAATGAGAACATATTAATTGTCATCATTAAATTGTAAAAGAAAAATAAAATGAAACAAAGAAGTATCCAAAATAATTATTCATTATCCTTAATATGATATCTATTTGAGGATTATAGCCTTCATGAAGATGAGGGGCTGTTTTTATAGCTTTAACATACAGCTGATGATGCGAAGAGACTGGGTAACACAAATCCTTGTCACAGATAGAAGGCATGCAAAATGAGCAAGCAGATGCCTTAGCTAAATCAGCTCTTAATCTAGGATTTGGTGTGGAAATTAAATTTTGTCAGAGGACTCTATTAAAACAAGCTTTTGCGAGAGCATGGGATCACGTAGTTGAATTATATATAAAGTTTCTTCGATCAGAAGTTTAATTTTAGCTATTTCTTGTATATTTTTTCCTCCTACCGTATCAAAAAATTTTAATTTGTGCGAATCTTTTTCAAAATTACCCATAATTATTCTCCTTCAACGATAATCAAGTGATGATTGGCAAAAAAAAAGTCAGAGAATGGCTGGAATTTAAGAAGAATTGTCATATTTCATCATGGTGTTCATTCTAGACAAAATAAATAGGGGATGTCCCCAATACTTTAATCTCCGCAGCTAAAAATTCCCTGGTCTATTGTTCTCTCACTTTTCTATATTGTTCACCTTGTATGTTTATAAGTTCGAGAGTTTTCTAGTTCACAAAAATAAATCTTCCAACAGTTGAATATTTCACGGTTTTTTTATCATCTACAAATTAAACTAGATGCTATGTTATGGGGTACAGTTTGAGTAGATACAAATCAAAGGAATGGGGATATCTCTGCGTGAGCTTAAATTAAATTAATTTAAGGATGAGGTCAAATCAGATGCATATACAAATATGTAAGAAAAATGTGATGATGAAAGGAGCCATATCTGTACGCAATCGTAATCAATCAAAATAGATATATACGGCTAAGTGTAGTTCCAACTGGTTTGGCACATATATAGTAGTCGTTGTTATATATAAAGAACCATATATATGTACAGCTTAGCTTTTGTCCCCAATATAACATATTAGTAGACTACAGCTGTGTGAAAGACAACCCCACCAGCTGTCATGAAAACCGAATACGATTCTACCTTCAATTCTCTTCCTCCTCCTTCCTATATTGAAGTTTACGTTGCATAATCCCAAAATTCCACGTCACTATCTCTCTCAGTTATTCTAACTTGGCTGGCACCTACTTCATCCTTCTCTATTTGCCCCCCACTTATATATATTCTCCTCACTTGTTTCTTTTCTTTCCTTGTATGTGTGTATGTATGCATATGTGTGTGTATAAACACACACACCCCCCCCCCCCCCTTAAATAAGGCTACATATATATAGTCCCATCGTTTCACTTCTTGTTTGGCTGTATATATATATGCCCCAGATCGATCGAGAGAGAGCACCAACCTCATAAACTCAAGAGACATGAACATGATGATGGGTGTATATTGTTATATATCATCTAATCAAATGATGAGACTTGCTACTATAACAAGGAAATTCACAGTTGTACAAGACTTGTATTCATATAAATGGTTAATTTGCATGATCCAATAATCAGTAGGCTTGGTTGTGTTTATCTAGTAAAAGTATAGGATAAGTACCGTTGATCTGCTAAGAACCTCTTAATTCAATGACACCCTAGCTACACTCACTCTAAAGAAAAGGTTGTCAATTTTGTCCCTAAATTTAAAAAAAAAATAAAGAAAAAATGTTGATAAACTTTGGTTCTACTTCTGGGCATCTATCATCATAACCAGATATTTTTCTTTTCTTCAATTTAAGTAAAAATGAACTCTACAATAAACACTACACGTTAGTATCCACGTTCCATCACTTTATTACAGCTGTGAAAATGTCGTAACTTAATTCACTAAACAAATCAGTAATTTAGTGATATAGTTTATTTCCATCACTAATCATAATGACAGAAGTTTGTGACATATCATTAATTAACAACGTAAGAAGGTCTATTCCTATTCAATTGAAATATATGTCATTCTTAACGAGTGGCAGAAAGCTCCATCAATAATAACTAGTGATAAATTATTTTTCCAATGGTGTATTTTTCAATGATTGTTAAATGTGCAGAATCCAAGTTGCGTGGTCTCTCTTAATTTAGATAGTTGATGTGTGTGAGTAGAATCTATCCAGCCTAGCAAAACCCCATGTCTGATTTAGAGACGAATGGAGATAAGAGTCGTGAGGTCATGAACTACCACAACTACAAATTACAAATATAGAGTATATATATATAGCATTAGCCTAATGAATTATAACCTTGGATCTATACCAAAACAAATCCTTTGTTCACTTTCAAATTAAATGTTTTCCCACTACACTAGTCATTATCACCACCTCTCAAAAACCCCCACGTTTTGGCACTTAAATGGCAATGATATACCCTTCGTTTGTCCTATAAATTTAACCCTTAGCTTTCTCCTCAATATTTCATTAGCATAACGCGCTTCCAATTAAGAAGAATAGACAATAAGTCTATTCCTGGCTCGAAGCTTCCGTTTAATTTATTGCTCTATCAATGGCTCCTTCTAAACTTCTTGCTGCTTCCCTCCTCATATCCCTTCTCCTCCTTCACCATCACCCTCTGGAGGCGGTACTATAATCCACTGAAAACACACACACAAACACACAATATATCTCCTGAGACTAATATATACATTTGTAAGCTTACGCTAAACATACATGTCTGATATATCCTAATAAAAAACACTTGTTTTAGCAGGCGGAGGGAGAGCCTAAGGAGCAGGGTCCTGTTGTTCAGATGATAGGTACGTAAAGCTCTCTCTCCTCTCATCTCTCTATTACTACCTCCGGTCCTAAATATAAGACCCGGTTGATTTTTTTTTGGAGAGATTAAGGTTGCGAAATAGATTATTAAATTATGACATATTTGATAGATTTTTAGATTATTCATTAGTTTATATGTAAAATAAACTAGTCTAAGTGAAAAAATTAGGTAAATCAATTTATAATTAACTTATTTTTCTTTTTTAGGATTTTCCAAGAAAAAGTCAATTAGGTCTTATATTTAAAACCAGAGGGAGTATTTCATAAATAATGAGCACAAGTGGTTAATTTAATTTGGAGAATCACGCCTCAATAACTAGTTGTTGAGAAAATAACTATATGGTTGAGCTCCAATTAACAGCTCACTTTTGAAACATAATTTTTCCAAAAACTCGTACTCGTTAATTACAGAGTATGTGTCTCATCACATACACACATAAATGATGAATGATATTGATGATGATGATGATGATGATGTGTGTGTGTGTGTGTTAGATTGTAATGGGGCATGTGGAGGGAGGTGCCGATTATCATCAAGGCCTAATTTGTGCAAGAGGGCGTGTGGGACATGCTGTAGGAGATGCAACTGCGTGCCACCGGGGACGGCCGGCAACCAGAAAGTGTGTCCCTGCTACTACAAGATGACCACTCACGGTGGTCGCCGCAAGTGCCCTTGATATTTCATTCACTTCACTACACACACACTAAACCCAAGTACTGCTACTACTAATATACTACCACTCTTTTGTTATATTGCCTCGTGCACGCGCTAAATAATGTTATTATTTCTTTACTTTTGTGTTCTACTGTTTCTGTATTTTTAACTTTGATTATACATATAAATAAAACTATAGTGTTTATACTATATCTTCAGGTCTTCATCATCGTTCTCCATGCTGTAGATTTGTGCCTGAAAATGCCATATGAATTGCTTTGTATATATTATTCATAACTACACATTGTTGTCATTTATGACCAGGTGTGGTAGTGAATCGTTACTTAATTAGCTTAAACGTGTTTTTTTCTTACCTGAAGCTTAAACGTGCATTTCGATGATACAGTGGTTATGCATTTTTTTCATTTGTGATGTAGACCAAAGTTTTCCGTTTACATCTGTTTTTTAAATTGAAAAAGACGTCCGACCCACCCAAATTCCTGTTTTTGCCACTTTTTATATTGTGAAGTAATTTTCTGGAAGCGCCCGGATGGAGGGATCATATGTTCTTTTTCTTCATTGGTAAGTAGTAATTCTATGGAAGCATCCGGATGGACACGAGACATGCTTATAGACAAATAAATCATGTGTCCTGTTTGCTTCAGCTAGGCTTATTTGGATATTTTAATCTATAAAAAACCAGTAAATTAGCCAAGTAATTAGCGACAAAATCTGTTAGAAAATAGGCTATCAATAAAAAATTTAATGAAAAATCTCTCATTTAGTCACGGAATTCTTTCTACATCACGAAATCCATCACTAAATTTTATGGCTGATTGACTGGTTTTTAGCGCTAATGAGAGTACAATAACAGGTAATAATGTGATTTAAAATCATTGGCTCAATAGTACTTAAGAATATAAAATTATAAAAATCTAAGTAAATGATAATTGCTATATTATACTCCATCTGTTCCTATATATAAGATCACTTTTGAATTTTAATTTGTTCCTAAATATAATATTACTTTCTAACTTTTCCTAACTTTTTCCCAAATTAACCATAATAATGTTTAACTATTATAAAAATTAACAAGTAAGAAAAAAAGAGTGAGGATAAATGTATATAAGGGATATATAAATTAGTAATATCACGTGTAAATAACTAACTTAACTAATTTTCTTAATCTACTCAAATTAGAGAAGTGATCTTATATATATTTAGAAACCGAGGGAGTATTACTTCCTTTAAATTTCTGAACTGCCAAATATTTGCGCTCGCCCGGGATGGGCTAAGTAAGAAGAAAATTATGTAGCGAGGAGCCTGATCATTTCCCCAAACAGGCCTGACCTCTCTTTTTGTTTTTAAAAATACAATAAGAGAGCCCAAGAGTATCAAGATTTGTAGATAACTAGAAATTGATGGGCATAAAAAACGACAACTTTCGTTCCTTTCCATTAAAAAAACGACAAATTTATTTACCTTAGAATTTTTACTAGTTTTGATTCGATTACTAGCTAGTTTATGATATATATTTTATGGGAGTAGTATATTACTTTTCGTACTTGATTTTAAAGACAATAGACCCATCCAAGTCAGATAGTAATTATTCAGCTCCTGCAGATTTCAAAGTACAATATTCAAACTTGTTTTTTTATAACTAAAAGTTTAGGTAAGTTGGGTCACAGAGGCTCACTAGAGTTAGGGCAGGTCTCCGAGCTCTTTGAGCGCTTACAAAGGTACTTACAGATCACTCAGATAAATGAGAAAATTGTACTTATTTTTAGAGGAGTATATCGTCCAAACTCACGCATATTCTATTGCCAATTGCAAAGAACAAAGCGCTAACTTTCATTTCAACAGTTTAAACTTGAAGTAGAAATGCAATTCAGTTCTTTTAAACACCATATCATAAGTTATCAATATTCGAAAACTTAGTGGTATATCCGATCCGGTTTAACCTGATCCACTGCCCAGACCAAAAACATATCAAACACTTTGCCAATCTTCTAAAACCATATCATAAATCAGTTATATAAGTTTTTATTACATGTCTCTATCTCACACACACACACACACACACACTTCAATACGTAAATTTGTACAACGACATTTTAAATATTTCGTTCAGTCACTATTCAAGTAGCACTACAAGAAAAACATAGGCTAGTGGCGTATGAAATTAGGGGTTTGTGGCGTTGAATTTCGAGACAATACAGGTATGTCACGTGTGAACCAAACGCCACAAAACATGACGTGACAAGCTGAACGGAACGCCACAAACTCGCCCCATACGTGACATAAAAAATGAGGTGGTTATGTGGCGTATGGACCTGGTCCAAACGCCACATAAGATCTGTTCTCCATTGTATGTGGCGCAGCATTCATACGCCACATAAGTAGGGAAGTTCAATTTTTTATGCACTGGCGGGAAATGTAATTTTTACCCAAAATCAAATTTTAATTTTATTTGTCTGGTTCTAAAATGTAATATGTATAATTTTTTAGTGGTCCTTTATTGGAATTTGGCACTTTATTGTGTTACTATTTAGTCAATGAGTCTTTGTCCCAAATTTAGCTAGCCAAACGTTGAAAGCAACCTACAAAATGAAATAACAAGATTAGCATAATTCATTTAATAATAAACTAAGAACATTAGTTAGTAGAGTAAAGAAAGTGAAAGAAAATGTGTAAATGCAAGTTGACCATTACCTTAAGTGAAGAAATAATGATAGTGGGTAGGAAGAAAGATGGAGATGGTAAAGGAAATAAATGAAAGGAGATGAATATGGAGATTTTAGAAGTGAGTTTATATAGGGGAATTGTTCGTGGCAAACTTGCTTGTCACGTATCAAATTATGCCACGCATGAACACATGTGGCGTATGAATACATTTGGCATTTGAACACTCTGTGGCGCATGAACTGTTTGTGACGTATGATATATGTGACGCATGGATTACAATGTCACGCATAAACATTGTGTGGCGCATGATATATGTGGCGTATGGGACGTTTTGTCACGCATGGAACATAATATGTCACGTATGGGAGCTAACGCATGGAACACAATATTTTGTCACGATATATGGAGCTAACGCATGGGAGCTAACGCATGTCACGTATGGGAGCTATCGCATGTCACGCATGGGAGCTAACGCATGTCACGCATGGGAGCTAACGCATGTCACGTATGGGACGTTTTGTCACGCATGAATTTAGTTTGCTGCGTTTTTAGTACGTGACAAACCATGGAAGAAATGAAAAAATATTTAATTTATTGTGTATGTCACGTTTGGGCAACTCATACGTGACAAAAAATTTCATTTTCCACTTTGTGCCACGTTTGGGCAACTCATACGTGACAAAGAAAATTCATTTTGTCACTCTTGCCCCATGCGCCACATAGCTTGCGTGACTAGCCTACTCTTTTTTTTGTAGTGTAGGCGCGATCACGTTCAGCATGTTAATAAATTCAATTTCGATTTTTAGTTAATTGATGTATTTGTATGCACGCGGATCTTGTTGGTTCTCTTAATAATTGCGGTGAATGAAATAATAAAATGTGAGCATCTATAAACTAATAACAACAAAAAAAGGCGTTCAAAAAACTTGACCATTTGAGCGGTAAGCGTTTCAATATGTTTTCATGCGATAAAATGACAATTGTAATAAGTAAATCGCAGTTGATAACCACACCTTGCGTCGTTAATAGCTAAGATTGTGGTTATCAAAATGCACAAACTTTGCTAAAAAATACTGCTAATATATAGTAAGTAGTAACGCCTAACAAATATGTATGTATACTATTAAAGAAGGGAATGTAGAAGATAAATGAAGAGTAAGTTAAATTACTTTTTTGGGTGAAATATTTATTTTAATCACTTTCATATAAATATAAATAAATAAACATTAAGTTTACAATTTTTTTTTAATTTTTATTTTAGTTATCTAATTCTTACAGTAATACTCTGCGTTCTTAAATATAACTTTTTTATTTGATCTGATTAAACCAAATATGTTAGTTAAGTTAAATAAAAATCATATTATTAAATCATCATCATTGCACCTTTACCATCTAATTTTATCTCCACTCCCCTTCTCCTTGTTGTTTATTATTGAAGTCCATTAATAGAGAGGGAATTTTTGAGAACAATTAAAAAGATCTTTTATATTTAGGACCAATGCAAATCTATCTACCAAAATAAGTTTTATATTTAGGACTAGATAGAGTATGTTGACAAAACATTATTATTTAATTCCTGAAAGATTTCCCCAAAAAAATCTATGGTTTTTCTTGAAAAGTGAAATTCGAGCTCGAACAGAAGACAAGGTAATATTAAATGTAAAGGGAAGGAAAAGACGACTAGACCACATTTAATCAAATCTGTGAATTGATACTTGAAGATGTAGAGAGAGGAAAGGATGTGGATGATAAAGGGGATTAAAAGAGTAGCATTAAAGCATAAACTAATGGATAAATGATGTGTAACGTAACTTTTTTTTTTTTTGTCGAGAGTGTAACGTAATGATATAGCAGCGTTTCATAATTTTAGTACTAGTATACAACGTTTACGTAGCGGGTGAGAATGAAAAACATTACTCACATCTCATCACACTCCCCACATTACTCACATCTCCGCCTAACATCACAAATTTCCCTCGATCTTATAAATACGTCACGTCCCCTCTACTCACCAATCATACCAACGTAGTATAGTCATGGTCATCTCGAAAGCTCTCTTCGCTACCCTCCTCTTCTCCATGCTCTTTCTCATCATAGTCCAATCTGATCCTGTATTATATATTAATAATAACTCATATATGCGTATTATATTCTCCTTTTATCCCTAAATTATACTCCCTCCGTTCCTAAATATAAGACCTAGATAACTTTTTTTTGGAAAGATTAAAGTTGCGAAATAGGTTATTTAATGATGACATATTTGATATCTTTTTAGATTATCCATTAGCTTATAGGTAAAATAAACTAGTTTAAGAGAAAAAATCAGGTAAATCAATTTATAATTAACTTATTTTTTGCTTTTTTAGGATTTTTCAAAAAAGTCAATTAGATCCTATATTTAGGAACGGAGGGAGTATATTACGTACATCTCTAGTCTTTATATTTCATTTGATCTTTTTGAGTCAGAGTATAATGATTACCTGTTATAATCAGGTGATGAAGACCCTGGTTGAAGATGACACCTCATCATCACCTCCCTCGCAAGCACGAAACATAGGTTTGCAACAACTTATTTTTCAATTTTGATTAATTACTGTTTGTTTCATCATTCAGCACTGTTCATTGATTTTCTTGCTCCTTACCATCATGATGTGGAATGTGGGTGGCAGATTGTGGAAGTGAGTGTAATAGAAGGTGCAAGTTGTCGTCGAGGCCAAATCTGTGCAAGCGTGCGTGTGGCACGTGCTGTCAACGCTGCAACTGCGTCCCCTCTGGAACTTATGGTCACTACGAGGAATGCCCCTGCTATGCCAATATGACTACTCATGGTGGCCGCCGCAAATGCCCTTAATTTTAGAGTGCATTTTCTTTAATCAATTCTCATATATGTGTGTGCGTGCGTGTGTCTATATACACATCATATCAGACATATAGTAAAGTTGAATCCTCATAAATTAATAAGTCCATTATCACTTGTATATGTATACAATTCCCCGTGTTTTTATTTAGTTTGTCTGGGCAACATATTTCAATTTTTTTGTCTCTTATATTTAGTGCCACATTAAAATTAAGGTCGGTTACATACTTTGCTAATACTTTTAAAGGATGCAACAAAGGCTTGTCTAATTGATGAAGTTATTGGCTAATAACTACAAAATGGTGAGTTTAAATATTATCAATGTAACGATCTCATTGGTAAAAGATGTGTAAATATCCTATTAAGCGTTTTATTAAACCGGAGACGTGCACTAAGCGTTATTTGATCTGGAGTTATATATGCACTTGACTTCACTTAAATTCCTTAGCTAGCTTTAGACAAGTAATAGGACTATTACACATATGGGTAGATTGTTATTTCATTATGCCACCCAACACAAAAAACATGCTATATATGCTATGGAGCCTAATAAGAAAAAGGATCATTGCACTATCTATGTCCCAAATAAAAGATTTAGTTCGAAAAGTTCCCAAAAAATTATTACCACTTGTTAATGAAAATTATTACAGTTGTTAATAGTAGTCAATAATAACTCCTTGTGATCTATTTGAAATTAAATCTCTTATTTAGCAATTAGTTGCAATTGTCCCATAAGAAAATGGTCATGGAAAACAACAAAATATGGGAAAAAAACATGAGTTGTGATGCCCTTAAGCAGCTAAAATGAATCCACTGCCCAACAGTATTCCGTGCACCTTTGCATATTCACCCAAAAACGCAATTAACTGAATGAATAGTTTACTTTGACAATAGGGCCCAACCAAGGCCCAAAGTACACAACAAATATTTGTACCACTCATCCAACCCCTTATAACTATGACTTATTTTGAACATGATGTCGAAACCAAGGGTACATTGGTCTTTGAGCTAAAGCCCACTGACCAATAATATTTCGGGAACACCGATTAAACGTGAGCCCCTACTCATCCGATCATCCGGAGCGCGACTTTTGAAAATGATCATCACATTATGCTCATGATCGGCGCGTAGATTACACAAGGAAATGGCGCGTAGGGAGAAATATGAGTCAGCGTTGTTCTTCCTTTCTTTGTATTCTGTGCTTTTCCACGGCTCTTCTGCAACAAAGCAAAATTGTGCAGAACAGTAGAAAGTACAACAACATGCCTCCCTCTCCCTGGCCCTGTATTATCCTTCCGTACTGTACTCATCGACTCGATCTGCCACGTGGCACTGGCGTTATTAAACGATGAACAGCGAAGTTCAACAATATCTGCAACTTAGCATTCAAACCTGCACTCAAACAATGGCTTTGATTATTTATTGTTTTGAGAGTGAAATATGGCGTAAACTGCGAGTTCCTATCCGCTCGCTGTTTTGGATCTCTTCGCTGCTTAGGTCTAAACAGATTCCACATTCATAATCTGCTAAATTCTTAATTCAGAAAGTGAATCTTAATAAATTTTAATTCATTTTATTTTAGAAAGGAAATGCTAGCTATTTTCCCTCCTTGATGTTTATTGTCTCAAGATTTCATACTTTCCGAATAATGAGCTAAACAAAGAATTACTCGCTTCTAACCTTATATAAGTCACTAATCTAAATCTCACATGTGAAGGAATAAAAGTTACATAATTTAATGAGTCATATTTTATTTGTATTTTCCATTTTTGCACTCTTATATCTTTCCTTTTATCTTTCTAATGTTCTTTTATATTAGAAACAAGAGTAGGAGGAAAAGTCAATGCAATTTAAAAGTTCTTTTTTCCCATGAATGATGAGGGAATATTGGGGAAAATTTAATAAATGAATTAATTAACGTTAGCTGGTAACTTATATTAAGAACAAAAAAATGAGGGGTGATTTGTGACTTATAATAAGAAATAGAGGTAATAAAACTTAAAAGTAGTAGCACTATTAGTTAGTAATTACTCCTTTCGGTCCTAATTATTATAAGTCATCAACTACCTATTTCTCACATACCAAGGAATGGTAAATGAGTAATAAAATTTATGTTAAATTTCCCACTTTTTCCAACTTCACCCTTCATTAAATGATGTGTCTCTCATTTTCAATTTTGAATCTCCATTAATAACAAGGGTAAAGTGTGAAAAACATTTAATGCGGCGATTAGTGACTTATATTAAGACCAAAAATTAGATGTAGTTGGTGACTTATAATAAATAACGGTGAGTATACTCCAGTTAGTACCTCTGGTGCTTTGATTTTGGCATACTCATTCATCATCAATCAATATTATTGAATGCATGCATTAATTAATCAAGACTCTGGATTTCCACATAATGTTACATAAATTGTGAGCCATAGATATTATTTTTAAGATAGCTACATTTCTGTCGCTACCATTGTATTTGCCTTTATTCTTTTTTCTGTGATGTTCATTTTCATTCTCCCTAGCCTATTTAGCCTATTTCATCTCTCTCGTCCTTTGAGCTTTATCTCACTTTTCCCTGTAAACCTCTCGCTTTTCTCCCACAAACAAAGATAGAATCTGATTCTCTCAACACAAGCTAAAGCATGACCAAGGAACGTACCTTCTCTCTCTTCATCTCCTTTTATATCTTCTACTACCACCTTTTTGTCTCTTCAATAACTCTCTTGTTTACACCTAACTACATTTATTTTCTCATTCCCCAAAATTAACACCTAACACATATTTTTCGCTCTTCTTCTCGCCGGATATTCAGCCACATAATAAAAACAAGTCACTCTCTAATGCTTCTTCTACGCCTGTCTTTGCTCCTTAACTTTGAAGAGTAGTTTTCTATGGAGTTATGAAAGAAGAGTGAGAGTTCTGTGAGCCATCAAAGCCGTTTTCAGTTCATTGTCGTTCTTCACAGAAATGGACAAACATCGAGGAGTGAAGCGTCGAGCTAAACATTCTGGACAACGCAAAGGTATAAACTATTTAATATCTGTTTTTTTTTTCTGAGGAAGCAAATAAAAAAAAAAATATTCTTGTCGTTATATGAGATATGAGTTTGTGGATAACCTTCTCCCTCGTTACTTTATTTGTTTTACTCTTTGGCTTTAATATCTTATTCTTGTACTGAAGGAGTCTTTGAAAGTGCGGTGAAATCAAAGAAGGAAAAAGTTAGAAGCTTGAGTTCTGTGGGAAGAGCCTTGTCAAGTTGTGAACATAACAAAATGGGTTACCATGCCTTCAATAACAATAAAAGATTTAAAATTTCCAAAAGGGTATGTGATTCTACATCACTTATTTCATTTTGTTGAGAGTTTATCAACTATATCATTCATTATGCTATTTGGTTCATATTTAATGGTTTGACAGGTTTTGGATGACGAAAATGGCGTTGGTCATGCCTCTGTTCCACGGAAGCTACGTTCAGGTGTGTCATTTTTTGAAATTCAAGATTAAATTTTGTGTTTTAGTTGAAGGCAAACTCTTAGATTTTGAGATTCCGTAAAGTGCATACTACTTTGTGTAGATAGTTCTTGTAATTGTATCATAAGATATTTTCTCAGTGGATATTTTCTAGATGGCACTATCATTAGTGGTTAGTGTGACCGAATTTGGGGTGGGAGGTAATTTTTGTAAAAGGAAAAAAAAGTAAACTTTGTCTTTCTTATTATTTCATTTACAGCTGTGAAGAAGCGAAATCTTGAATACAGCATACTCATTTCAGAAAAGGTGAGCTATGATGAGCTGAGTCTAATGGAATCTCCTATAAAAGGTGGTGTAATGAAAAGCAAGGGTAGTATGGTATGTTGATGCTTATAGCTGCAAGTTTCTAAGCTTGATCATGTTACTTTTTCTGTGTACTTCTCTCTCACTTTCTCACCTTTTTTTGATATTTGCTTTTGTAGCAACAAGGAGACCCAGACTGGTCCACTAGACAAATAGTATCTGGGCCAATCACAAAAGATGAGGAAGAGGTTGTAGAGACCTTATATTCTCTGGCTGGAATGTTCCTCAACAATGTCTCGAATGTGAGGCATACATTAGAGGGCGATTCTTCACCAGAGAACTCAAATGTGAAGGACTTAGAGAATAGTACTAATGATGCTTTTGAAGGTTCTTCTTATCCTCATCACTAAAATAATTATTCTCTCCCACTATATCCTTATCATGGTTTTTTTGGTCTGAAATCCTTATCATGGTTGACTATTCATGACTTTAACTTATTTGGATTTTCTGTTGTATATTTTAGGCGCGGGAATCGCCCAGGATTCTCATCCTTTAAACGGGGAAAGATCATCCGGAGAAGCCACTATTACATATTCTTCAATTGATAGCATTGATGATAGAAAGCAGCCTGATTTTATTGAGGATGCCGAATTGATGACATCTGATAACTTTACCCCTAAGTTAAATATGGACACCATGCCTATGTTAATTAAGAATGTGAATGGCAATGAAGCTGCATTAGATGACTCTGAGTTGAGTTTGGCAGTTGGGTACGAAGATTTTCCTCTGCATTTCAAACTTTCAATCCTTTGATAATCCCTTTTGTATTTATGATGTATCATCTTATCATGTTACAGATCGAGTATGTCACGACAATCACAAAATTCATTTAATGAAAGGAACCCAGAAATGGTAAGCATTTCAACCTTACTACTTAAACTTATACTACCTCCGGTCTTAAATATAGGACTTAATTGACTTTTTTTTTTGAGAGATTAAGGTTGCGAAATAGGTTATTAAATGATGACATATTTGATATATTTTTAGATTATCCATTAGTTTATAAGTAAAATAAACTAGTTTAAGGGAAAAAATTAGGTAAATTAATTTATAATTCTTTTTTAAGGATTTTCCAGAAAAAACCAATTAGGTCTTATATTTAGGACCGGAGGGAGTACTATTTAACAAGTGGGGGATATTTTTTTCTGTCTTGAGGTTTGAAAAGGGTGATAATGAAGCTTTAGCCCACTAGTAGCGAATTAAAATACCCTCTTCATAAAATAGTTGTCATGTGTATGTTGATAGCTGATACTAACACATTTATTGGATAACATTTCAGACTGAAGCTGTTGAATCTGAACAAGTACATCATATGATGAATGACCAAAATAAGAACGGTATGCTTCCCAAGGGCTCAAAATGTCCTAAATTAATAGTAGTGAATTATCTTATATTTGGCGAGTAAAATATAAAGTGAAGCATGTCACGTTAATTTGATCGATCCCTTAACATCTGTCATTGTTTCTTATCAGGCGGTCCAACATTGTGGCCGGGGTTAGCTCGTGCAGCATCTGCTAGGGGGCAGGCTTCTTGTTTACAGTAATTTTCTCTCAGTCTTGTTCAATTTGACATTGCCGGACGACCTTTTATCATTACTCTTCGATTATTCTTCTTCAGGCCATTAATATCTAATGTATTGTACATTTTAAGGTCTTCTGCTGTTAAGGCTCCAGTTTTGCCCGATGCTAGTGTGAGTGCCTCTAAACAGGATTCAACTCAAGGAGGTTCTTCTTCTGAGGTAAAGATATTCAAATTTGGGATCATTTGTTTATTTTATTATCTTTTTGTTCTTTTGCTTGAATGATCTTTGAAATTGACTTATTGGTGACAAAACTAATCTCGCAGATATCTGAAGTTGTTGTTCATAAAAGGTTATGGAAGAGGTGTGCAGCACATGTTCACATCTGCAAATTCATTCGGAGTCAACAAGTGCCCAATAACAAGGATGCATTGCAGCAAGCCAGTAATTCTAACCAACTGATCACGTCCAAATCAGCCAATGAAGGATCTATGCATGAAGATCTTATGGAAGGACGAAGCTCAAACGGGGCAAGAAGTGGTATAGTCTCAGCACCTGGACCAGGTCATTCTCACACCACAAAGGACTTGCATGACAATAAGAAGAGTAATCTTCAACATTCACGCAGTTATAATGAAGCTCTAACACTTGATATGTATGGTCCTCAAAAGCAAGTAAGCCTATTTGAGATTACCCTTGGTAATGCTGCCACCTCTTGACGCCTTTTTCTCATGTCCTAATGAAACTCCATATTCTGCAGGAGTTGGACTTATTTTCCTTGTCAGCTGGTGGTAATAGGATGAAGGTGAACAATGGGAAAGGGTTTGATAAAAGTGGAGGAAGTAGGTTGGATTCTTTGCCAAAGTTGCAGATGCCTTATTTTCAGCCACTAGCACAGATGCAAGGACTAATGGCATTTCCTGTGCCTCAAAATCAATATGCTTCCTCTTCTTACCTTACTCATAAGATTTCTGCTGCAGGACCTCAGGTCCTAATCTTTCTCTATTGCTATATCTCCAAACTTTCACTTGTAACATACATCAAAGTAATTTTTCCGCATTACACCAACAAGTTCTTCATTTCTAATGCTTTATATATTTGACTGCAGGTTCTACCTCATTATTATGGTAATCCACTATGCGTTGGTCGTGATAGTTTAATGGCCTCTAATAATAAACACCTGCAACAAAGCTTTTGGGCCATGCAAGTAGCCGCCCAAGGGCAAGGTAAATCTGGTGTAAATTGCATTATGAGGCCCCTATATCCCAAATGGGAAAGTGGAGTGCAAGACTTAGTAGTTAATCCAGCCATGATTCCACAATCCTCTGCTCCTGTTCAAGTACTTGGATCGAAGTTTGCTTCAATATCAGAACAACATCAGCAACAACAATACACATTTCCCTCACTTCATCACTACCACAATCCAGGACTAATGGGTTAAATAATTCTATGGTCCCTCTTCCTGCATATGAACAAAGTAAAGGCAGGTTCTCTTATAGTTATGGCACACTATCAATCCAATTGCTTGGTGAAGAGCGAATATGAAAAGGAAAGCCACTTTCAGGGAATAATAGTACAGTTCTATGCCCTTTCCTTGCTTGTTTCTTTAAGTTAGGTTTTAGCTCAGAATTTGTCAACGTCAATTGTCAAGCCAAACACACAAGACATATTGGATGGGGCTCGGTGGGAGGTTTATGCCAACTGGTGTTTCTGGCTTGAACAACAGATTAATGTAGGGGAAACTAGATTGAATAGGAAAAATACATCTAAATACTTAGTGTAAATAGGTCAGGTCTTGTAATTAAGGCCCCTCTATTTGCAAAATAGTCCTAGCTTTGATTGACTATTTTTGTCTTAAGTAATCGTTGAGTGGGCCAAGCTGCTTGAGGGAGTATAGTCATGTACCATCGCTTATTTTGAAGGGGGATGCAAACTGTTATGTCTCCTTGTGTTTCAGCCTAATCTAGATTTTGAGATATATGACAATAAAAATGCTATTACCAACTCAAAACCATGATAATGGAAAGATGACTTCCCATATGAGCCGCTCACACATGCTGAATCAAATTTTAACATATCTCTTTCACCTCATTTTTAAAGCATTTTTTCCGTTCTTAATAAGGAAAAGGGGTACATGGTACATCACATTTTACAATTTCCATATACCATGTATTTAAGTTAAAACCACGAGTGTTATTTAAATGTATATAAGAACTATTTGTATTTAAGTTACTTAAAACAAAAACAGAGAAGTTTCGGGGGCAAATGCAAAATCAAGAGAAATCAAACAAAATTTGTTGCATTTTTATGAACATAAATGTAAATATTGCAGATATCAGATTATGAGATTTGAGCTGCGACTGCTTAATATTACGAAAATTATGAAAGTCCTCAAAATCTCACTGCTCAGGGAGATACTGGGAAACAATGAGGATGTTAATCCCTAGTGTTATGTCATAAATCTGATTCTCTTTTATTTGTTCTTCTCTTCTTTGTTTAGAAATAGGAGCAATATTTTTCTAAAAAAACTTAATATTGCTAGGGATATGAAAACTGTTTTTTTTTTTTGAGAAAATATGTAGGGTGCAAAATAGTAAAAGTGCATCTTAGTACCGGGATGATGTAAGCTATAAATGATGATGTACTTGAAGCCTTGAACGAGAAGACTGAAGTGAAAAGATATAACAATAGAAAAAATGGAAGAACAAAGGAGCATTTTTTTTATTTTTCCTTCATATCTTCGGATAGACCATCTTTCAAGCACATCAACGGCCTTAAATTAATTCAAATAGAGGCAAAGGTTAAAGTATAAAGCAGTATTAGTCAGAAGAAATCACTATTTGTAGTGGGAAGTCCACTATTATATTTCATGGTATTGGATGGGGAAAAATGAATTCATTCATGTAAATAAATTGGAAATCTAATTAATAACCAATAAAAAGTTGGTGGTTCAACGGTAAACATCTTGATTTTAGTTTATTTTTGGAGTAGTGGAGAGTACACACACATGTATATGTATATACTCCCTCAGGTCCTAAATATGAGACCTAATTGACTTTTTTGAAAAATCCTAAAAAAAGCAAAAATAAGTTAATCATAAATTGATTTACCTAATTTTTCCCTTAAACTAGTTTATTTTACTTATAAACTAATGGATAATATAAAAATATATCAAATATGTCATGATTGAATAGACTATTTTGCAACCTTAACCTCTCCAAAAAAAAGTCATCTAGGTACTATATTTAGAACCGGAGGTAAAGGTCAAAAAAAAAAAAAAAGAACCGGAGGTAGTATATGAAAACAAATGGGGAAAAGGAAAAAAATACCTTTAAATTTCAAAATACCAATTACTATTTTTGAGTAAGTGCTAACAACTTCAATATAGGCATAACCACTCAAAATGACCAATTTAGGATTTTGAAATCTAGAAGGTATTTTTTTGTCATTATCCCAAAAAAACATTGGTGTGGAGGTGTCCCTGCCTTTTGGCATCTCACACTATACCTGGAAATATTAATTATCCCGCTTCAGGTAGGTAGGAGTAGTATGCTTAAAGGACGATTGAAGAAGTTGAATAATATAGGTGTAACTAAAAATTTTATGTATATCAATATATTATATATTAGGTTATATATGTCAGAACTAATTAATTTTAAATTATAATAAATGAATTTTTTTAAAAAACATCTTTTATATTTAGGAAAAAAATCATCTCAAGATTACTAGTTCTTATAACTGGCTTACTGCATCTCATGACTTGTATGTCCACTGTGCTTTATATTGTGTGTTTTAAATTGTTTTTGTAAAATATAATACAGAAGTGGGTTTTAAATATCTATTAAATTATTGTATAGTTCCCTATCGCTTAAGCATGGAGCGTCAAAGTCAGACTAAATTTTAAGAGGAAAGGATTTGGAGTTTTGGTGCCGATCACGCATAAAAAATTCAGAAATTAAAACAGCTATAGGTAAAGATATTATGAAGAATCCGAGCATTTTTGGAGTAGTAGCATAATACTATTATATATACTAGAATATGAAGGTGGGAGAATAAGATATATGAATTGGTTTGGGTCTCATTTTTTTTGTCATTAACCCATTCGTTTATACATGCCATGCCCTATTAATGTATTTAATGATCGTTTGTGCTTTATTAGTTTTCCCCCCATCCCAGATTATATATGTGATATTTTCTCTCCTCATACACATAACCTTTTATTATATATGTGTATAAATATATGAACATATGCAGAGATCCAATTTAAACTAACTAACCCATTTGTCTAAACAAATGAACTTCGCATGATATGGAGATGAAAAGCAATGGCTTTATGTATAACGTAACAAACTTTTGAAATCATCATGTATATTCAACACAACTGGAAACAATAGAAGAAGCATAACATATTAAGCCCAAAAAAAGAACAAAGAGAATAGGGAATTATAGAGAAGAAATCGTAATGTGAAATGAATTAAAGTATCGTGATGATATACATGCAAGTATGCAACAATAATATATAAGTGATATCCAAAGAGAAATAAAAGTGAAACATGGTTGGAATATAGCACAATTGATGAAGAATATAATATATGCACGTGATACGACGCTCACACAACATCAGAGTTCCTATGAGGATCCAGAAAGCCATCTTGCGCAGACTTGTTGAAGAACTCAATGCAATCAGAAATGGCCTCATTGTAATGAGAGTGAGATGAATAATAAGAGCTACACGATGTCTTAGGAGGCTCAAACCTATCCGAGTTTCTCTGCTTTGAAGAAGAAGAATTAGTGGCAGACGATGATGAAGGAACAGAGAAGATAAGACGCATGAGGATCTTGCGAAAACGTTGAAATAGCTTCATGGCTGATAAGTTTAACTTGGAAGAAGAAAAGGAAGAAGTACTCGTTGGTTGATGATGATGAGAAAGAACTTCACTTCCTCTTACTTGTATCACGAAGCTCTCTGATTGAGGATTGTGCATTGTATCTGTGTTGTGTTGTGTTGTGTTGCTATGATGATTCTGGTTTGGTTCTCATCAAGGGCAATAAAAAGAGCCAGCCTTTTCTTTTCTAACCCTACGATCTTGTTCCTAAAGTTGTGATGCTACCAAAATATTCCCATGTGCTTATATCATTGGCATGCCCAGCTCTTGTCTTCCCAAAATTCACCCCTTTCTTCACATTCGTTTTCTTTTAATTTATTATTGCATTAAATAACTTATCACTTCAGGAGATTACCTAGTTTTTTTTTGGTGTGAAGAGATTACCTAGTTACATACCTTGCCTTTGATTTGACTAATAATGAATTTTGACAAAAACTCGAGTTTGCGGGATAATACCTTTTATGCCCCATATTTATCATTCCTTCTAAGTTAATTAGTTTATTTAACTTATAAACTCAATTAATGATCTTAAAATATTATATAACAAGATATTTAATGTAGATTTAAAAAAATATATATAACAAGATATCTAATTTGTTTATTCATTTGATTTATTTTATTATCTTAATGTACCCTAATTTGTTGCGTTGCCAAAGGAAACTAAAAATTTGAGAATGAAAGAGCTTACATATATTGATAGATTGGGTTGAGTCTTCAAAACTCAAGAAAAGTTTATACTGCTAGGACATATACTATATATGTAGCTCTATGAGATGGTGAACTTATCTATATAAGGTGGGATTCGATTAGTAAAAGGAGAATATACATACGTGATACGAGGATGAAAGTGAAAGGATTCATCAGTTGTTGTTGGCGTAATCATGGTGTGCGCAAGACATTATGATTGTGTCTCGTACTTGCTTTTCTCTGAACTACGAATGTTGTCAGTGCTTAATTTGTTAATTTAAATTTAAACAAGCCTTTTGTTCCCTTCCCCATATAATATTGTGGGTGAAGGGCTATATCAAATATATGAATGGAATAAAATCATGTCGTATTATTCAAGCAAAAGTGAACTTAATCAACAAAAATCATTGCTTTTTCTGATTTTGCATTCGCCACATTTGTTAATTATTAGTTCTGGGAAACAGTATCATTGGGGATGAAAAGCAAATACTATTATTCATTTAATTTTCTTGACCGTCATATAGCATTCTTGAAAATCAGTCCTTTAATTTAATCAAGCGCGCATCTACATATAATTTAAGTTTTCTTATGCTATCATGCTTATTTTTTTATCAGTGAAATGGGATGTTATATCAGGGGTAGAGATTTTTTCTTGGACAAAATTTAAGGGGGAAATTTGAAACATATCAATAAGAGAAATAGATATAAAAGTGAAATATTATTAATGTTAGTCTCAATTGTAAAGGCCTGCGAAAAATAGTAAAGGTCTGAAAGTCTTTTTAAAAGCCTACTTACAATATAGGTCTTTAAAAGACTTCGGGCCTTTTAAAAGCCTACTTTGAAATTAGGTTTTTAAAAGACTTTAAGCCTTTTAAAAACCCACATATCAAACTTAAAAAACCATAAATATGACACATTGGTCACAAACTTTACACCACCATCTATACATCATTAACACCATCCTTAATGTACCAAAAAATGAGGATTAAAACTAAATTCACTATTAGAACTGTGTTACCCAGATTTTGTATAATCTAAATAACTTTAATAAAATAAATATACTAAGAATCTAATAATGATTATTTAGCATGAAACATGAATAAAACAAGGATTATCAATTTCGCGGTATGAACCTGACTGATATTATCTAGCATGTAAGCTAGATTCGTTAAAGTAAACAATAAAGGATAAATCGGAGATAAAATAAGATATGATAAACAATGAAGGATAATTAAGATATTATGAAATTAGAACTGGAACAGTAAGGCATAAACGAATGATAATTGATAGAACCTGACGAGCTTTATTGAATTGGATAGCTGAATACAAGATGAACAGCTGAATACAATAATGAATCTCTCAATACAAGAAAGTAAAAGGTAATTCCTCTCTTGCTCTCAGATATTTCGTACCCTAAACCCTAGCTTGACCTATCTTATATAGCCTACACAGCTCCACTTATTTCTCCCAGACGTTATGCCAGGTGTCCACCTCGAAGAGCCGTTGAGCTGCCAGATCTCTAGCATGGCCGAGTCTTCAGCCCGAGATCTCCGCCTAAGATCTCGGGCAGTTGCACTGACTGGGCGCACTTCTAACAGTCCAGGCTTCCACCTTCCGAATTTCATGCTCCACTAACTTCCACCTTGAACCCCCAACTCCAACATGTTGCCAATTAGCCTTTTATGTGCCTCTTCATCTTCTCCCACGCTAAGTCATCAGCAGGGCCAGGTCGTCAGCCCTAGCTCTTCGCCTGGAATCTCGGACCATTATGTTGACTTGACTCAGCTTCACCAGACCAGGCTTCCACCTCCCGAATTTTGTGCTCCACTAACACCCATGTCGAAATTCAAGCTTTTGTACGTTACATGTTAGTCGTCTGGGCGTCTTTCCGTTTTCTCATATTGGGCCGAGCCCATATTAATATTTAGCGAGCCCAGGGGAATACAAGAACCATAACAGATTAGGGTACAGATTGTGTAAATGAATGCTGTAACTTTTATTAATATTATTATTTTATTATTAGAAATAATTAGTAGTAATATTGAACGGGCCAGACCTGAAGGCTTTCGAGTCAAACTTTATTAAAATAGGTCTACCTTTTTAGGTAAAAAGACTTGTAAATAAGCTTGAGCCTGACCTTTTTATTAAAAAGGTCAAGCCATGCCAAGCCCTAAATAAGTCGAGTCATAGGTAGCCTTTTACGGTCTGAGTCATTTCCACCCCTAGCGATGATTAAACAAACAATTAAACCTTTAAAATCGGACCCAGGGTCCTTTCTAAATGCAGGCGAGCCCAACAAATTATATGGCCCAAAATTGTAAACATACATTATGCCGAATAAGAAAGAAGCCCATATCATATCTTATAAATACCCCAAATCGTATCAATCTTAAACTCGCACACACCATTCTGAAACTACGCTTCACTTCACTGTACCTTCGTCCTTCCACTTCAACGCGCGTCTCTGCCGCCAAATTCAAACCTTCCTAATTATTAATCCACGTTTCCATCGAAATAAAGACGATGTCGTCAAACACAGAACCTACGAATCAAAACCTAAATTCTAGGATTACCTCCGAAGGTTGCAGTGTTCTCCTCGACATTAACGACGGCGATCGTCTCGTTTTCGCCAGGCTCTCCAGTGCTGCGTACGTTATTTTATTTTTCGTATTTTTTTGTTTAATTAATGAGGTAATATGATTTTTGAGGTATTGATTTGGTTTTGGTTTTGCAGGAAGTTGAAAATTGGGAATAAGCATTGTGGTTTGAAGCCTTTGATTGGATGTAGTTATGGCTCTCTTTTTTTAGTGGAAACTGGGCCTGATGGACCGTTATTGGCTCGGGTTAATCCTACTGCACAAGGTAAAAATTTAATTTACTCTCTGTGTAGACATGGTTTTAAGTTTTTATCCTCTGGGTATGCCTTTTGGTAAAGTTTATTAAACACTAAACCAATCAAAATTAAAATATACTCCTACTTCCTACATATACACCTTAATAGACATTTTTAGGAACCTAAGAAAGCTGAATTGAATTTCCTAAAATTCCTCTCAGAAACTAGTTTATTTGATATAAGTTAATATGGATACTAATACATAAAATATGAATATGCAGCTTCTTTAGCTTCCTTAATTTCTTAAAAGAAAGTCGATTAAGTCTTATAGGAGTATTTAAGAATGGGGAAGTAGTTAATATGTGTGTGGTTTTTTAAGATTATTAAGTTACTGGTTCGTTAATGATCAATATACTCCGTTTTCTTAGATTATACTCGCTTCATTCCTAAATATATAAGATTACTCTAAAATTTCAATTTGTTCCTAATATATGACACTTTCTAATTTTTCCCAATTCCCCCCCCCCCAAATCAACCCTAATATAAACAAGCATGAGAAGGAGGGTGGAGATAAAGGTATATTGCTAGGGTAATTGGCAATAACATGTGTCAATAACTAAATTAACATCCTTAATCTAATTAAATTAGGGAAAGTGATCTTATAATTTAGAATGAAGGGATTACTTTCTCTCTTGCATGTATCTTATTTCTGTATTTACATTTTTAGGCAGTGATACTGACGAGAGAAGGGACAGTCAATCAAATGTTGTGTCCAGGGATAACCGGACATTGATTGACAATAACAAAGCACAAAGCCTCACTGGTGAAGACATTGAAGCTATGAAGAGGTGAGAAAAAAATTTTACTTTCGGCTCTGAGTAATGTAAAAAGAGTTTTTGTGTTTTTTTTGCTTGGAACCGTGTTCTCACATGGCCTTAGTAACATCTACATGGTCACTTTTAAATGTTATACTTGTGAATTCTCTTCCCTCTGCTGTCATATATCTCAGCAAATAATGCTGCAGATTGATTTATTCCACCTTTGTTTCCATGACATTCTTTTAGTTCTTGGAAAAGTCCGAATATTTTCTAGATATTGTTCTTCCTTAGAAGTCTGATCAATGCTTACTTTTTATTGCCTATAACTCTTTTACAGTCAGGGGGCCAGAGGAGATGAAATCATTGAGGCTCTCATTTCCAATAGTGCAACATTTGAAAAGAAAACATCTTTTTCACAGGTATGTTGAAGTATAGAAACATTGCATTGTTAATCTTTTATGGCAAGCTTATATCTGATTCAATTTTTGCAGGAGAAATATAGACTTCGAAAGCAAAAGAAATATGCACCAAAAGTATTACTAAGGCGTCCTGTTGCTCGAAGGTGATCTTTTACATCATCTGTATTTATTAGATATTACCATGTTCATAATCCTTTGCTCCCTGAATTTGGACCTATAACTGTTTCTTGAACCTCAAAGATGTATATAAAAGATTTTTTTTTTTTGTATATTGGGTCTCTAGAATCTGGCAAATAACCAATATTTTTCACTCTTTTCAGTATATGCGAGGCCTACTTTAAGAAGAATCCAGAAAAAATTAGGTGAGGGTTATCTTGTGTTTCACTGTATGTTGGTAGTCAGTTTCATCCTGTTTATATTTTCATTAATTGTCTTAGGGATAATGTTCTTGTTTTGCTTTGTATAATAACCATGGGTTGTAGAGGAAGAAGCCCTCTGATTCGATTAAGTTCAGAATGTAAATAGTTGTTGTTACCCTTATTCTATGTTTAAGACATGATGGGTTCATTTATATGTACCGATGCACATATTATATTGCCAAGTATTTTTTGCAAACTTCTCTCCACATCATCTGGAAGTTATTTGGACATGTACATTTATCTGGTCATTTGAATTCTGGTGCTCTGTCTCTGAATGAAGTATATGTATTAATCCTCCATTTTATTTCTTATATATTATTTTGTAATCATTCAGGTTCCTGCGCGTTGATACATTATCTCTTCTACTCTCCATGGCTAATGTATCTTCCGACTCAGACATTCTTGTCATTGATAGGGTTGGTGGCCTTCTTACTGGTGCTGCAGCAGAACGTTTAGGAGGTGTACTATTTGTTTTAAATAAGTCGGATTTTAAAGTTTGCTCATTTGTTTCTCATAAATTTAATTGAGTGCTACAATAGAAATTAGTGCCAATGATACACAAGCAGACACATTGCTTTTTTTTTTCGATGTTGAGTGCTGAACTTGCAGAAATTTTCGCAGCTAACGCCTTATACTAATAATAGTTTGATAATTACAGGTGCAGGTTTTGTATGCAACTCATATCTAGGTACAGCACCATATCCCATGGATAGTGTGAGGATATTTAACTTCAGCGATGAGACTTGCAAGAGGTACTTGACCCGATTATATTGTTTTAATCTGTCAAGCATATTTCATTAATTTTTTAAGGAATAAGTTACAGATTAGGACACTAAAACGGAAATTATAACTTTCCTTGGGCTATAATGTCTCACTAGGGTATGTAGTGTTGTTTCTTAGTTCTAATATACATAGTTTCTATTTTAGAAATGCAATTATCTTTTTCCTCTAAACCAGCAGTTTTGGAATATAACTTTCCTGTTTATTTCTGTGAAAGTTTCTCCATTCAGACGGGAATAAAAAGAGAAGCTTAAGTATATAAGTTGATTAGTTTTCTCTGCTTATTGTCCATAAATGATGGGTCCTCAGTTTTAGACTTTAATTTATCATAAAATTATCCCAGTCACAGCTAATAAATCTAGACGTGACTGGTTTGCAGCGACATCAGTTGGTCACTTTTTTATGTGTGTTTCCAATCGTTTTGCCTTTTTATTTTCTTGATTGTGATTTTGTTTTCCTTGATCCAGAATTGTCCGGGTTCCCGTTTCTGACTTGCTGTTACAAAAAGAATCACCTGAACAGATTCCACATCATGATGATGCCTGTAACATGGAAACCCAGACAAATGTACCTTCTTGAATCTCTTCCTTTATCTGATTGGTAATTATATCAGACAATCTTATATGTGTACTCTACAGAATCAAGCGTCTACATTGATCGGTGTGGATGAAATCTCTGATCCATCAGGAAATGAAATTTCTGATATTGGTGATGAGAATGTTGAGAATACCAATGTTCCTTCAATAAAAGCGTGCAAATCTATAAAGGCCGGAGAAAAGGCACAACAAGAGACCATTAACTTTTGGAAAGAAAATGGTTTTTCTAGGTAGCTATACTGTTTTCTTACAGTGGTTTCTCGTTAAAAAATTATTTGAGTTAATTTTATTTCTACATCTTTGTACAGCCTAATTATTGCTGCACCAGATTTGGATACCTGGGCATTGGTTAGAGATGTTTTGCCCCTCTTGTCAAATTCGGCTCCCTTTGCTATTTATCATCAATATCTTCAGGTAATTTGGTCGAGTATTCAAACTATATGATATTTATGCGTGACAATCTTGTAGGAACATCCTCTATATGTAACTGAAACTCAGCACAATATAAACAGAACTCTAACCAACTAGGTGCCAATCATATTTAACCAATTGGGGAGGGAACTTGAGTTTGTCTTTTCCTCTGACTAAATATGACACATGATATCAGCTTGCAAGAACGGACCCTTCCTATTATGCCCAAACTAAATATGCAGAAACAAGACACAGAATGATACAAATGCTATTGTTATAACTCTGGTATAGAATGTTGAGCCACACAAATAGTACAAATGACGCATGCGTAGTGAAGCCACTGATGACAGTCTGAGAACACTATCAAAATAGGAATTCTTCCCTACCCTTGTTTCTCAACTTATCTCTTTACATAACCTTGCTCAACTTCTCCCTCATGTCTTTTCAGCATGACTTCTTTGTCTTGCTGCTCTACCTTTTATTTCTATGGCTTTGCTTATATTTCTAAAAAGTGTCATTGATTGGCAAATGAAGATAAATATAACTATCCTGCTAACAGAAGGCTTTCTGGTTTGTTCACTGTTTAAATAACAGCCGCTCGCAACTTGCATGCACAATCTACAACAAGAGAAAATGGCCATTGGCTTGCAAATATCAGAGCCTTGGTTACGTGAATACCAGGTTAAAGTTATTTCCTTCTGTATTGTTAGCACTTAGATTTCATGAAGTGTTTCTTTTTTCTTTTTTAATTTCTGGTTAGGGGGAAGGGTGTAATTGAAAAATCTGTTCTGAATCATAGGAATTTCATTTTCTGGAGTTTTTTTATTTAATTTATGAAAATTCCCTCTTCTATCTTCGATGGATTGACCTCCTTGCTAGTTTCATTTATTGCACAGTTTCCATTAAGTTAATTGACTTTATAATCAAACCATATAATTTTAAGTGTGCTTGTGGTTGACTGGGTTTTTATATGGGTATAGATAATGATGTATTATCATTGGTCATAATTCAATGATTCGTGGTGGCCTAGCTAATTGTTCATATGGTTTGACATTTTCATAATAATGTTGTAGGTCCTTCCATCAAGAACTCATCCTCACATGCAAATGAGCGCATTTGGTGGATATATTCTTAGCGGAACTAAGATATGCCGCAGCTAATTCCAGCCTTCTGGAGCATTTTTGTCACCTCGTGTTTTTTGTCCAGCCAAAGCCTGTTCAACTGTCATCAGATTTTTTATTGCTGCATGCAAGTGCAATCTTATGTTTCCTATAATTTTTTCTTATTATGTTAGGATATAAACTCTTGATCACTAATTCACTACTACCCACAAGGCCACAACCTACTCCACTCTTGCCTTTTGAGATCACATTAGGAGTTTAGGTGGTTAAATTATATTTGTGTATTTTGATAGCATTGTATTTTATAATTATTTCATTTTTTTCCAATGATGAATAATACTATAATCTTCATAGTTTGAAGAATTTTGTTTATGTATTTGTTATCTGAATTATCAATGAAGATGTATGGAATAATTATACATTTTATATTTCTTCATATTGTTAAGCTTTCTCCCCATTTCACATGACGCATGCACATTTGTTATGTTTGGTAGGGAAGAGGACGGGAAAATTATGGTGAGTCAAATTTTAAAAAAATTAGAAAGGTGGGGTTAATAATTTTTAATTACATTTTCAACGAGGAGAGGCTGATCTATTTGATCCTCAGGGGCCAAATTGAAGAATCAATATCATACAATGTGTGTGCAATCAATCACAAAAACATGTGCAACATTTGATTCAAGAAAGATAATTCAACCCAAGGAGTTAGGAAAATTAATTAATTCAACTAAATTTTATACTCATACAACAAACTACTCTTTTCATTCTTAAATATAATACCACTTTCAAATTTTAATTTGTTCCTAAATATTAGATCATTTTTTAATTGTTCCCAGTTTTTTCCCAAATTAACTTTAATAATGCTCATCTATATAGTAAACAAACAAGAGAATGAGAGTGGGTGTAAAAGTTTATAGTTATGCTGAATTGATAATATCATCTGCTAATAATTAACTTAACTAACATCCTTGATACAATCAAATCGAAAAAAATAATTTTATATTTAAGAATGGATAGAGTATTTTTTTTAAAACAAAAGGCAGGTTTTTGGTGTTTCTCTGTTGGAAGGTGAGTAATATCTTGGGAAAATTAATTTGAGGTCCCTCACAAGGGATTTAATACTGGAAAAGTCCCAAAAATTGAAAATATTAATGTAGGGTCCCAAGGGACCTCACATTAATATATTTGAAAAGTGAAAAGACAGTTTTGCCCCTAGCCTTAATAAAAAATTACCCCACCCCTCCCCCACCCTCCTCATCTCCCTCACCCACCCCCACCCCCACCCCCTCCCTCCTCGGCCCCCCCACCCCCACCCATCCTCCCTCACGCGGGTGGGGGGCCGAGGAGGGAGGGGGTGGGGGGCAGGTGAGGGAGGAGGAGGGTGGGGGAGGGGTGGGGCAATCTTTTATTAAGGTTAGGGGCAAAACTGTCTTTTCACTTTTCAAATATATTAATGTGAGGTCTCTTGGGACCCTACATTAATATTTTCAACTTTTGGGACTTTTCCAGTAGTAACTCCCTTGTGATGGACCTCAAATTAATTTTCCCTAATATCTTCACTCATCGTCTGTGTGTTCAGTGGTTAAGGGATTGAACAATGAGCGTTGACTTGACCACCACGTCGCGAGTTCGATCCTAAGGAGTGACATTTTGTTGTGTCTCCATCGCGTCGCAGTAGCTAAGTGAAGTTGGGAGTAACCTACCTATGTGGACAAACAAAAAAGGCTTGCTGGTCATGCTCCAGAGTACACAGTGACAGACCCCAGTGGATCATGAGTTAGGTGTCCTCCCATTGGATTGGGTTGAGCCCGAACCCCTTCCTAAAATTTTGTTATAAAAAATGGTGAGTAATATCTTCAAATAAGGCCTATCCCAGTCGACATGAGAAATAAAGGCTTATGTTTTTGGGCTTAATTAATATAGAAAGAGAGAGAGAGAAGCCCAAATATGGATTGAAAGAGGCCCAAAGAGAGAAAGAGAGTGTGTTGAGTTGTGTGTGGGGGCGGCGGTGGAAAACAAAGGGCGGGTGGCCCTCCTATTCGAACTATATATAAATGTCTATTTTGCGCCCTCATTCTCATTCAATTCAATTGAATTTTCATATATTATAAATATAAATATAAATATAAATGTCTACCTCCGGCCACCATCATCAATTTCAGCTTCCTCAATTTCACCCTCCTGCTTTTCCCGTCAGTTTTCTATTCCTCTATTTTCATTATTTTTTCTCATTCCTATATTTCACACACTGCAATTTCATTTATTATTAAATTCTTTTTTCTCTCAATACTCTCTTAAATCTTATTGCTTCCCATGCCTGATTCATTGCCTATGCACTTACATTGTCACTTCCACTTCAATTCGATTCATCATAAACTCAATAGGGCTTGTATGTTGAGAATAAAAAAATCATGTGCACAAACAGTATCCAGCTAATGAATATGTAGATTCGAGCTTACTGTTGAGTATTTCATCTAATTTGCATCGTTAAATGAAGCTTTTGCGCTTTCAAATTTCAATGTGCACATTTTTCTTTTATGCATTAAGTGTTTTATGATGCAATTTTATGTGCAGTTGAGTCAAAGATATGAAATTGGTGATTCCAGGCCTCAGACCAGTGATAATAGTGTGGTTCCAAATCTGAGCACAATGGTTAATCTTTCTAAACTCAAAATTGATTCTAGCATAGGTGGAAAATCTCATGGTAAAACAAAAGTATCAAGGATTGCAAAATCAGTGAATCATGGATCAAATTCTGGTAACCTTGTACACCATGTTTCTGTCAAGCTTATATCTTTGATGTTTTATTTTGTTTGTGCTATAATTTTATTCTGACTGGATTTTCTTTTCAGAGTCTGCTAATTCAACTCCGGTTAATTGCCGTTATGATAGTTCCTTAGGTATGTCTATGCTAAAATAATACTTCTTTTGTCTTGCCACTGTATGCATGCATCAGAAGATATTTATTCCTGTGTGAATGTAATCGTTTGTTGTTGGCAGGACTGTTAACCAAGAAATTTGTCAGTCTACTTCAGGAGGCTAAGAATGGTACATTAGATTTAAATAAAGCCGCTGAAGTCTTGGAGGTACGAAAGCTTTTCCTGTGATACCTGTGAAACTCGTTATTATGTTTGTTAAATGTTTATGAGGCTAGTGTAGTCCTTGCCTATCATCCGTCTGCATGCTTCTGCTGTCAGCATAAGCTGCATATTTTAACTCTCTTGCTGGCTAGTCTTGTGTTTTTTTTTTCTGATATGAATCTCATTATTTTGGCAGGTCCAGAAAAGGAGAATTTATGATATTACGAATGTTCTTGAAGGAATAGGATTGATAGAAAAAACAACAAAGAACCATATACAGTGGAAGTAATCATCTCATGTTTTGTTTTGTGCATTTTAACTTCTTATCATATGGTCGTGATTATTGATGATGAATGCCTTATACACAGGGGCTATGATGGACTGGGGCCAGGCGAATTGGATGCTCAAGTTTCTAGATTAAAGGTTTTTGGATTTTTGTCTTTACCTTTCATTTAGTTCGAAATGATTCATCATTGATTTTACGCAGGTTTGTGTGTTTTTTTTTGTTGTCTTCAAATTTGCATATTCTTTCTGTCATAATTGTTTTTATCATACAAAATTGAAGTACTCTGCTGATAAAAAAATTTGGTTGCCTTAGAATCTCCAGGAATCGAGGTAATCAAAAAATTAAACCACCCTCAAAATGACAAATATAAAAAACGGATTATATGAAATAAGGAGTTAATAAACCACATGTACAAGTGATGCCAGAACTGACAAAAAAAGTTGACACGCATAAATTTGGAATGACATAACAAAATTTGGAAAAAACGGCATAAGTAATATGTAAAATAAGAATAAATATTTCATTCAATTATCTTCATTTCTAAGGTTGGGTTATCCTCTTATTTTTTAGTATATGTTTTGGCTGGGCTTTAAGCTGATCCATTCCCTGTACTTTGCAAGAATAGAGGTGCATGAGATGCACATTTGGAATAATGAGAAAACCAATAGGTGCCTTTGACATCACTGATAAAAATGCAGGATATTGATTTCCGAAATACCTGATGTTCTATATAATACAACATAAACCATAAGCAAAACAACAACAAAAACTAAAAAGAATCACTATTTTCAAATTGATGAGGGTGATTCAAGCTACTTTATGCATTTTCTTTAACCCATAAACTGGTTTTCCTTAATGGCATCTACGGTTCCCTCTTATTTGCACGGTCATCTATTCATTCTAGGTGTCAGCCTAAAGGCTTGCATGTTGCTGCATTGCTTGGTTGTTTCTTACATATCATGATATCCTTCTTAATCTTGCACATTTATAATGCCGTGACAATACTGTTCAGATATAAGCTTCAGACTGTAACACAGTAAGAAAATGCTGCTGTTTTTTTAGCATAGATCATTTATCCCCACAATTGGGCAGGAAAAATTATAGCTAATGTCTGCATGAGGATTTATCAATGGTTTGGATCATTGTTCTGTTACAATGCATGACGAATGTTGATTAGGGCCTGAGTTCCACCTTGCAAATGATTAATGTACAGCTTACTGGAGATGATTTGGTTCAGTTCTCTAATAATTATTTGGTTCATTACAGTCTGAAGTTGAAGGTTTATACTATGAGGAATGCCGACTTGATGATATTATAAGGTATGCAAATGTTTTATTAATTATTTTTCTGATGTTTGGCCTATCTTATTTTTAAAGATTGATCTTTTAAATGATATGTGAATTCCACAGGAAAAGGCAAGAACTCCTAAGAACATTGGAGGAAAATGAAAACCATCAAAAGTATGAACTTTTGCTAACTTTCTAATGTTGAGATAGGAGACAGTATCCTCGTGTGATGATGAGCTTAATTTATTTATTGATTTTTTTTTTGCCAACGATAATGAGCTTTATTGATCCTCAGGTACCTTTTTTTGACTGAGGAAGATATTGTTAGCCTTCCATGCTTCAAGGTCAATATTCTGCTGTTATCTAGTTCCTTTTTTTTGGCCAGAGTTATCTGTATCCATTCACTAACTTGCAATCTGCTTCGGACTATTTTCTCAGGATCAAACACTCATTGCCATCAAGGCTCCCCAAGCGAGTTTCATTGAAATTCCTGATCCTGATGAGGTAGGTGCGACTGGGAATGACGGATGTTTTTAAATTCTCTTGGTGCAAGAGTGTGTAACTGGCTTGACTTAATGAACAGGATACTGATTTCCGGCAAAGGCAGTATAAGATGATTATTAGAAGCACCACTGGACCAATAGATTTGTACCTCTTGAGGTGATTTCCCTCTGTGACTTTCTGCCCGGAGATGCTTCTCTATCTTACTATATTCTTGCTTATATGTATTGGGGTCTAATGTTAATTTAAGATATGTTTTGTCGGGTAAATAACTTTTAATCCTTGAACTTTTTCTCAATCATTCATTTAGTCCTCAAAGCATTAATTCAGAACAACTCCATTCTTATAGTTTCTTGACTCTCAAGACAACTCTATTCTTGTAGTTTTCAAACTCAGTACAACTTATTCTTTATAATTCCTTAACTAACAAC
Source organism: Mimosa pudica (assembly GCA_029929735.1). Classification (NCBI taxonomy): domain Eukaryota; kingdom Viridiplantae; phylum Streptophyta; class Magnoliopsida; order Fabales; family Fabaceae; genus Mimosa; species Mimosa pudica. Next base: position 10,964,646 of record JAKELP010000004.1, on the reverse strand, counting down.
AGTGATTGAGTCGTACTAAAAGTTCAGAGACTAAATGGATAATTGAGAGTGTTTTGTTTAGGAACTGAGTTATGTTATCCTTTTTTGTTTCCCTTCTTTTTTTTTTCCCTTTTTAGTAACTGATCTCTTTATTCTTAAAGCAAACACAATGCCAATTACGAGAACATTGGCGTCAACCAGGCTACGTCAGCAGATCCTTCACAGAACGGTGACCAGTGTGGGTCAAAGACTATGGAATTTTGTCTAGAAAACCAAGATGCCCAGAAAAATCATTCTCAAAGTTTTAGCCCTATGAACTCGGATCAACCAGGCATTCAGAAAATTACACCAATTGATTTTAATGTATGTATTTATGTTTTTGAATGTATAATCGGCAAATGAGCATTAAACACTGTTGCTAATCGTTTTGAGATTATTTTGCAGGTAGGAGATGACTACTGGTTCCAATCAGACCATGGAATGACCCTAACCTAACGGATATGTGGGGTAAGCAATGCTTTAAAGCAAGTGTCTTCATCATATGAATTTGTTATCACCACATGGCTCTATAAATGAATATGTTTATCCCTGCAGCTAATGAGGAATTAGGTTGTATTGATGAGGTCCTTCAAGACGATTACTCAAATAGGTAAATGAGACACAGGATGTTAGGTACTGCAGGTGAAGAAGACATTGGCAAATGTACATAGACAGATCAAGATACAAGCCAATAGATAGAGGAAGTCAGAGAAGTGTAAATTATAGTACTTCAGATATTTAATGAGAGCCTAATTGACTTTATTTTGAAAGGTTAAAAAAGTTACTTAATTATGAACAGGAGGTAGTGGCATTTTTATGACATTTCAGGTTAAGAATGGGGTTTCTAGCGCAGTCAATGAGATGAGCTAGTGTTAGTTGCAGATATCTGCCATAGTTGTAATCACCCCTAATTTCCACACCTACGGAACCCCAAGGTGGGTTAAAATTTTGCAGATTGGTGGATCGTGGAGCTTCTATAATAAATAAAGTATTTAACTGGTTTTAAACTTGAGATTCTCTTCATTACTTTTGCCCATGTTCAACGGAAAAGACAATATACATATGGGATCAGATCTGTTTAACTGTTAAATGTAGTTGAATAATTAAATGTACTTGGAATATATGGATCTTACCAAAAAAAAAAACAAATGAAAGGATGCAAATTCTTGCGCTGTGTTAGGGTTTGGCATTCAGCAAACTAAATTATGAAATTTGATTAATTATTTTGGATCTTAAGGTCAGACTCGTTGTAGCTGGCAATTTGGAAGTACATTGACAATTCAACAACGTGCAAGTACTTGAATCAGGTTATTGCTAGACAGAATTTCCGTGTTAATCTCTGGAGGGTAGAAAAAATTTCATCCGTATATTTTTCTATAATAATCGAGTACATGTAGATTTAAATGGACGCTGATGCAGGCCACATTTTACAATGGAAAAATGTCATTTAAATCTCTCCGAATATACAAAAGGACAATACAGATGATTAGGGCAATTTTGTCTTTTCACACAATTTTAAAATGTCAACTAGGTCCTAGTTCCTTCATGGTCCTTTTGGAAGTTTGAGTTCCTGTATTGTCCTTTTGTATATTCGGAGGGATTTAAATGACATTTTCCCTTTTACGATTTTCAAGTTCTGCTCTTCATATGGTAATTTGCTTCATATGTATTTGTATGTCAAAATGTGCTTTTTCTTATCTTTTAAAATCCTTAAAAAAGAAAATGCCACATTTTAGATCTTCACATTTGAAACAAAACTATCATTTGATTTTTGAACATTTTTATGGAGATTTTTAAACATTTTTAACTAATAAATATTTATGCTGCTCTTGAATACACAGGGAGTATACAAGCATATTTTATAAACCACAAATAAATAAAATAATTTCAAAAAACAATTCATATGAATTGCTCAGTCTTTACTAAAAACCATCCTAACTATATATTTGATATTTATGAAGACAAATGCATGAAACTCGAATTTTTTTTAAAAAGAAAAATTGTAAGTGCAAAAACGCCATGTAGATCTCAGGAACACTTAGTCATGTTGATGATAATGGCAGATGGTCATTTTTCTAACTCCCTTTTGGTTCCATTGAATGGGTAGTCTAGTAGATAAGTATTGGGAGTTATTTCCTCTTTCATTCCTAAATATAAGATCTTTTTGGTATTTTTGTGAGAGTTAAGAAAGCAAATTAAACCACTAGATAATAGTATCATTTATCACATGTAATTAGATTTTAGTCTGTTTATAAGTAGAATAAATTTTAAGAAAAAATATGACTAAAAACAATTTGAAGGATTAATTTTGCATCATTAATTTTTCTCGAAAAGTCTATCAAAAAAAAAGAAGAGCAAAAAAATAAAATTGATCTTACATAAAAAAAAAAGTCAAATTGGTTATTATTAGATTCGGAGGGAGTCACATTGAACCAGAGGAGTAACTGATAGAATTTTAGATTCGTGAAATCGAGACCTAAGACTTTAAACTTGATAAGTATTATGGACCTAAGACTTTAGACTTGATAGGTATTTTGGCGCACATTCAACGATAATTATCTTTTCTGCCATTTCAAAGTCAGACATGAGACCCTAAGTTGGTGAGGCGATAAGTGGATATTCATGTTACTAGGTGGGTGAAACAGGAGGGACATCCCACCAGCTATTTCTTAATTCTGCCCATGCATCATTTCACAGAGAAAAAGTAAGATCCCACCAATGATGCACCATGAGGGCACCCCCACGTCGAAATTAGCTAAACATTCTAAATTATTAAAATATCATAGAAAGTGAGTTTTCCCAAATGGTCATGACAGTAAATAGACATGCACAAACTGGTGCGAAGGCTTTATTTGAAGCAATTTGATATGTCTGGTGGTTTCACCTTTGATGGAAAACGATCCTCAATCTTCAAATTTGCCTTAGACCAAAACATGTATATCATATTTACAAAAATACTTCTATCAATTGATCATCGTGTTGAAGCTAATGTCATGTTCAAATTAACAATTACTGTAACCATTCATTTGTCAGCTCTCTACTTACTCCCACTTCATCGAATCCACGCATAATGCCAAAATTAACACAACTCTAAAGCACAATAGATCTGGCTTACTCTTTCAATTATTAGAGCAAGGAGAAAACATCCGAACCAAATGCATCAAAATGAGAGGGAAATAGATTAGTTGCAACCTTCATGAACATCAGCCTTACCCTCCACTTAAAATCTTGAATCAAATGAAAACATAGTAGGGAGAGGGGAACACTAATCTACTCAAAAGTGAATGCCAACTATACAGGCAACCGATAGAAATATCCGTCCAGAATCTTCTGAGTTCATATAAAGTGGTAGCAAGCTACCACCAAATAACCCCTCATCCATGCTGAGACAATAACAAAAAATAAAGCAACAAATAGAATAAAATCTAAGGACCGATTTACATGAAGGTTTTGCAACAACCCAATGCCCACCATTGTCCACCTACCGTGCTAGGAATTCCAAATGTTGACACCTTAACGGTTACCTGATCGGGTTTTCCTTAGCCGTACCCGTGTAGCCCTTATGCTCTCTTCCATTGCAGTCTCCTTTGGAGGAGGGTTCTCATTTTCATTGGCTGGACTTGATGAAGTTGGTGCCGCATCAATCTTCATCGGTTCTGCCTCTGCTGGGGCGGATTGGCTGCTTGTCTCAGGTAAAGGACTAGACTTCTGAGTAATTAATTCAGGAACTGGTGAGGTTGCTTTGGACACTTGTGATGAACTCAATTCCTCAACAACGTCCTTCTGATGCTGACTTGAGGACGTGCTAGAGGCAGGAGATGGAGGTTCTTCAATTTGCGGTTCTGTTGCAGCAGCTGGTTTACGATTGGAAGATACAGTTTTCTGGACTCTGGCACCTTGTCTTGGCTGTAATTCAAAACAAGTTTATATTATGATAATAAGCACGACAAACTATATGATAACAGTTGTTGGTCTTGAAGGATTGAAAATGACGAAGCAAAGAAGAACCAGGGAAATCTCCACTCAAACTGAATAAATGTTAACCTACAAATAGAATCTAAAAAAATATAAATGATCATGAAATGAAATCCATGCTTTATTTTGCAGTGGACAAAAGAATACAAAACCACACCAATTTTTTTGCTTTTTCCTTGGTTCCTTTCAAATAATTTCCTCAGATCACATTGAAATCATATTATAGCTGTATCTTCACCAATATACTGAGAAAAATGGTCATCTTGAGCGCCCCCCTCCCCCCCAAAAAAAAAAACAAAACGGCCGAAGTCATCACCGGGTGAAGTTGTTAAGGTACAAGTTTTATTCGTCCTGCAAAATATAGCTTCTAGCTGCATTAATTTACTTAATGCAAGCATTTCACACAAACTCAAAACATCCTGACAAAAACCATGGGAGAGTTCACCAAAAGCAGAAAATTCCAGTCTGAATATAAGAAATTGTCTTCTAACAATTCTATTTTATTCTAGTTCAGTAAAAATTTGACACAGTTGGACTACATATTGTGTGTAATATCTATCTTACAAGCCCAAGCTTATTAGTAATGAAGTACCTGTGCAGTCCGAGGCGATGGTGTTGATTGTGCAGCAACATACTGCAAAATATCATATATTCTAGTCTGTCCATAACTAGCAGCTCTTTGCCAATATAAAACTGCAATATCTCCAGCCCTGGTCCTAAGTTCCAACAAACTTTGATCAATGTCTGTCTCATGTTTTGCAACATATGGTCTAAAGAAGGAATCGTACACATATGTTGTTCCCTGCAGCAGATGTATGTTATTATACAATCGCATCACGAAAAGCATCAAACTACATCACAATCACAGTAATGCATTCTTACCATTGTTTTAGGATACCACAGATATATCACAAAAGCCAACTTAGCTTCGCTGTACATTGGAATCCTTTAAGTAGAAAAACAAACCAAAAGGTAAGAAGGAAGACCACAAATACTTTCTTTCGGATATTAATAAAACCATATATTATTCATTCCCCAATCCCCATACATAAGATAGAGTCCTTTACCATGACACAAAAGTATCACCAATTCTCTCACATACCGTCAAGACAGCCACCAATATCCTACAACCAAGAAGTGAAATAAAAATTGGTGTTATCACTGATTTTTTTCCCACACGATTATAAGTAAAATACATATGAAAACTTGTGTAATACCAATACTGGCACCAGAAACGAAGTTGTTCAATTTCTGGTTTATTCTTTTCAACAGTTTTGTAGCATTCATAAGCTGGATAAACATAGCCAAAAATCATCCTGCAAACACGGCCAAAAAACTTAATATAAACAACTTCAACACTAAGCTTCATTTAACATTATAAACTAGGATGACTCAAAACATACACAAGAATCCTCGTGAGAAATGATCCTATCATTTTGTATCCCTGGCATAAAAAGAAAACAAAATCAGCTAAGCCAAACAAACAACAATAATTATATAACTATTGACATCACTTACGGCAAATTTAGCTCTATAAAATATGAAAAAACAAGTCGACAATATCAGAACAAATGTCAAACATTATAAATAGAATTTCCATCACGATTCATAGCTAATTTTTCAGCACAAACGAAAAAATCTAAAACAAAAACATCATTCACAAAATCAGTTACACTAAAATCCACAAATCACAGTGTTTAGCCATGCAAATTAGAACAAAACTAGGGCGAAAAAACAAAAAAAAAATCATCAATACTAAAATAGAAAGACCTATATCAAAGATCAAACGTCACAAACCATTACATACAAAACAATCCAAAGCAGAAACTCGATTAAAAACTAAAAGCAAGTAGAAAATAGTAAAACATAATGCAGGAGAGAAAGGACAAAAAGGTAATTACCGAAAAAAACGGATAGTTTTGAAATGCGAAATAGATAGAAGCGAAGTGTGAATGTGAAGTAGAAATGGGAGAAATGAAAATCCGGTAGATCGACGGCGGAGAAATGAGCCGTTACGTTGTCGGCGAGAGAGTAGAGTGGATTGACTACTCAGACGTTTAAAATCCTCTCTCTCCTTTTTTAGCTATGGATTTGATTTCGCTTCCTTCATTTCGCTTTGTAAATAACCAGTGGAGAGGGGTTATATGGTGTGAGAAGGTGCATGATTGTAGGGTGCGGCTATCTTATCGATCACTGTTAAAGTTTGTGCACGTGTCCCTCGGGGTATTGTAGGGTGGTGATTGAGTAGAGTTAAGTTCATGTTGTACGGTTAAAAAGTGGGATTAACCACACCAAAGTACTTGTGACCTAAGTGTTATATGACAGCTGTGTGATAATTATTAGGAGGCTGTGAATTCAATTCTAAATGTCAATTCTGTTTGGTTGCATGAAGGAAAGTGGAGAAATGGAAAGTGAAATGGGTAAAGATGGAAAGTAGAGGTAAATTAAGTAATGATGAAAAATAAAGTGTGTGGGGCCCAGAAAAAGTGGGAGATAGAGAGAGAAAACTTATGGGCCCCGAGATATATGTATATTACAAAAATACCCTCAACTTTCTCCACTTTCCAATTCTTTAGTAATTTTTCATGCAACCAAACAAGCTCTAATTAGGAGGTTTAATTTTTGAATTCATTCCGGATTATAACCTCTAATTATTAGTGTTTGCAATTGACGTGTTTTAGTTTGTATAGGGTTTTTTTTTGGACAAAAGTTTGTATAGGGTTATTTGGTATGTAATTTGGCAGAGTTGATCAATTATTTGTTTTTTAATTATTACATTAATTTTGAGCAAATGTGTTTGTTGTTTGGAATAGGATGAAACAATAAAGAATGGCCATTTGAAGATGAAAATATTACATGAAAAAGGCTATTCATTACATGAAAGTCATACGTCTACGTAAGATAGTTATATTACTAGCTCTCGGGCTCTCGGCTCCACTTTCAGCTGGATTACAAGTTTGAATAATTTAACAATTGAACTTTTTATCTTTTTTTTTTTTGATCAAAAATTGAACTTCTTATCTAACATCGTGTATTAGTAAAATCATCGTGAGCTGAAATTACTGTGGAGCCAAAAAAAAATTCTACATCAATACTAGTCTAATTTAACACACCCACATACACATAACTGACAAAAAGTCATACTATTTATGCATTACACAGGAAATACAACTCATTATTCCTGTAAAATAATAACTTAACGTACGAGAGCCACCCGATAGACTTGTATCTTAGCTTAAAATCAATATATGATAAAAATAGTTGAGTTAGTATAGAATCACAACTTGACAATAAAACCAAATCAATTGACGTTGAATTAGTCAATACTTCCTTTAATTGCTTAAATTAAAGTTTTTACATTATGCTGTGAAGATTTATGATATACTACTTGGCACTTTCTATTTACATGCATCCCAAATGAATAGAATAATATAATTAACAAGTATTGTACTCCATCAGTCCCTAATTTTAAGACAAGTTGCCACAATTTTTCCCAAATTAATCATGCTAATATTTATCAATAATAAATTATCAAAAAGAGAAAATGAGGATAAATGCATATGATAAGGGGATTTGATAGTACTAAGTAGCTTAACTAAAATGGTTAATCCAATCAAATTAGACAATGGAGTTTTATATTTAGTGACAACTGAAGTATTATATATGTAGTAGTAGTGCTATATATTTGGACATGGATGTCTGAATTCTTTGCTTGAGAGGCTCGCTTCCTTTGCTTCAAATTTCCCCTGCTAACAAATTCTGCTTCTGCCTCATTCACCAAAGCCATCCACGTAATACCTAATATGAATCACATACTTAACAGGCTTCGAATCGTTAAATTAAATGCCTTTTTACTTATATGCTGAGCAAATTAAAGAGGAAATACAAATATATGTGGATAAATTAAACTACCTTTAATTAGCTCATTTCTTCTCTTATACTCTACACCAAACAAACACAGCAACAATAAAGAAAGAAGAAAGCGTTCTCTGATATCTGCTGCAAAAAGTAAAAGCGGTATGTTTATAACTGCCTAAAGGAGTTCATTTATTGCACAAGAAGTTTCATATAAAGTCAATATAATATTCATTTTCATCAACTGTTCCAAGGATGTAACGAAACCAAACCAAACCGATAAAATAATGCAATTCTTTTGCTATATTCATCAGAAATTAAAAGGTTCCATATTGAGAAATTATCACTGGTGGCGAGGGGCCATGAAGCTGACTGTTCATCTTTAATTATGTTATGGAGATTGTTTTCTGTCTCTATCTACTTCTCCCTACACCTATGTGTGCGTAAAAATAGCTAGTAGTGCTTAGTTATTTGTGTGCGTGTGTCAAAGAACTAATAGTGGTAACCCACTACTACATACAAATTATAATTATGGTTAATATGCTAGCGACTGGGGCCCTTGAATGATTTATGTGTGAAATTAATAATAGTAATCGTGTGAGGTTGGTATAATGCCATAGCAACGGCAACTTCTGACTTTTTGGTGTGTTGATTATTTTATACATGTTAACCCACATTCCTACATACTTAACATCATAAATTAGTCGTGGAGTACGATGAAATGAAACATTTTTTACAAGAAAATAATTAGTATCTTATGTAAACATCTTTCATGTGATACGACCTGTTGGTGGTTCGTTGTCCCTTTAGAAGAAGCCTCAAAACGGGAAGGGACGGAGAAGCTATCCTCATTGTCTTTTATTTTTCTCCGGGTGATAAGTCCTAAATATTGTCTTTTTACTAGTTTTAAAAAATTGTTATTGTCTTTTTTACTTCTCAAGTAGATGAAAATTGAAGATTATGTTGCGTGTTTTGTGTCAATCACAAGAAAGCTGATAGGCGACAAGCACAGTAAATTATTAAGACACCAAATCATAAGGATTATTAAGGAAAACATACTGTGTCTGTGTGTGAAAGAGTAGCTTTCATCTTTACTATTTTATGAGGTTGGATTCTATCTCATAAATTAATAAAGATATATCCCGTCCCTATTATATATATACAGAGAGACGGGGAATACAAAAAGGAAAGAGAGAGAAAAAGAAAAGACAAGCATGTGAATGTTTGATGTGGAGGAGAAAGGGAAGGAAAGAGAACGAGAGCCTTGGAGTCTACGTTTCAAAGGATTATTTAAGGGAAGGTCCAATATAAGAGGAGAAGGAAGCTAGGGCTAGCTGATCAAGAAACAAAAAACGGTCCATCATTCTCTCTATCACATTCTCATGTGCTTCTTAATAATGTGTGTTTGTTGGGCTGTCCATCTCACGTCTGATCCAAAACATATTTACTCTATACTTCTTTCCCCCGTAATTTCCCTCCTCATCCTCCCTCTCTTTTCCCCTCTTTAATTCTCTTTTCCACATTATTCTCTGCAAACCAAATAATTCACATATCTCTCTTTATCCTTTATCCCACTGCACCCCACCTGTGCCTTGACTACTATATATTACCACATCCTCCAGCTCACACTCATATGCATTATTTCATTGTATAATCAATTCATCTTCCAAAAGTTGTTGAATGATATCGATCTTGCGGAATACCAATACATATGGGACAAACATGAGATTTTGTCGTCTAATTATCATTATTGTAAGATAGGTATAGTCATCATATTTCATCATAACTTATATTCAATCGAGTGTCACGTATTAGGCGAGAAAGAAAAATCTATGAGTGAGATTCTTTAAACTAGCGTATATGGACACTTAATTAATGCTTGTACTGGCTTATTAAAGTGATGGTCACATCTAAGAATATACTTTGTTAATCATATCAACATATCACAATGATTAAAATCAAACACTAAATAAACTTTTAAAAGTAGCATTCAGAAAAGTCCCAAATTAACCCCACTAGCTTTCTCTGGAGTCCAAGAATAACTTAACACTCCAACATCTCATGTAACTAAGGGAACAGACACTTGGTGAATGATGGTGAATTTGTGTAAATGTGATGCTTTTGGCATTTCTACATTTAGTTCTTTCCACATTTCAATGAAATTCGTCATCCCTGAGTTTAGGGACGATCTCTACTTCCTTTATTTCCACCAGAAATTTAGAATTATTTGGTGGTTTCAACTCCAAACACATCTTTTTACTTGTCTATTGGCAAATGACATGATGACCATTAATCACGTTGACATAACGATCGACTACTTTAACTAATGCTCGAGATTCATGGTTAAAAGCTACTATAAAGTCTCTTTATCTATCAACACAATCAATCACCCATCACTCCAATAAGCTTCATTCACTGAATTAACGACATGATGATAATATTAAATTTCAATTCCACACACACACACTTTTAGGTCGTGGAAAGCTTCTCCTGTTTATTACAATTGACAACTCAAATTTCTCAACTTTGTTAGCAACGGCAAATAAAAATCAATATTTTGTTTAATTAAGCTAGCACAAGTCCCGAGAAATATATTCCACTAACATCCATATGACACGCACACATAATGGACTTGTGTCACTATCTTTTTTAGGCCAATTTTGCATTTCTTCGTTCAATACCATTAAAAACGGCGGCAAACTTCTAAAAATACACAAATAGAATAAAAATGTTATCAATAACAAAACACATAAATGATGTGTTATAGTCAAAGACATGAAACAACAACATGCATCAGATAAATCTCGTTCACATTGATGTTTGAGTTTCAACTTTCAAATAAAACGAGAACATATTAACCCATGACATGGATCGGACGCTAGTTTTTCAGTTGGCCATTACAACTTGTCAACTACAATGAATAGACAGCAACCAACGAGCAATGCAAGATAAGATATTTCAACATGGGCTCTATTGGGCTGATAATAATGGGCCTTTCTATATAGAAGAGCCCATTAATGGGAGGAGGGAGCCACGTGGCAGATGGATAAAGTATAGTGTTTGTATGGACTATGATGACTGTCTGATTGACTGATACAGAGAATGCTATCCAAAACACCAAATCATTTTCAAAGATTGAAGAGAGTGAACAAAAAATGACGTTAGCTCCTTGTTTGCCTCAGTTCCACACTCCTTTCCTTTCTTCTCCTCTCAAATCCACCTCACTCTGTAAATCCTTCCCTATTCAACGTAAAGCTTCTTCCTTCCCATGCATTAAAGCTGTTGAATTCGATCAAAACACGGTTAGTCTTCTTTTTTATTACTACGTCCTAAATATAAGACATATTTACCTATTTTGATTAGATTAATGAAGTTAGTTAAGTTAGTTAAAATAACATGATATTACTAATCACCGTCTTGTGTGAATTGTTGTTCCATTTGATGTTTACCATTTTCAGGTAGTGGCCGTAAGTGTTGGCCTTGTGAGTGTGGCAATTGGGATTGGCATTCCTGTGTTTTATGAATCTCAAATTGATAGTGCTGTATGTGTCTCTGAATTTCAGTATTCTCATTTTGGTTTTGCTGCACCTACATGAATTATTGTAAATTTATTATGTGATGTTTGTTGATTCTCCTTGGGTACAGGCTAAGAGAGAAAACACTCAGCCTTGCTTCCCCTGCAATGGTTCTGGCGCCCGTGAGTTTTCTGTCTTCTTTTCTTTTGGAGTCTGGATTCTCTGTGAATGTTTGTGTCTTGAGCATTCCAATGGCAACTTTATGAGTAGTAATGTGGGCTGATTGTAGTTTTAGACTGACTCAAATGAAATGTAAATGGCTGTTGACAAAAGGGACTTGCTTGCTTGTAGAAACATCCATAATGATTTTGACTTTTGAGACCATATTTCTGTTTAGAGTATGGATTAGGAGAATCTCAGGTTGAACCTGTTTAGTGCATTCCATTAGGCTTTGATTAGTGTAAAGTGTGAATTACAGTGGGGAATTATAAAAATCAAGGGTGATCATGGATGAGTCTTTTCTTTTTCTTTTATGTTCTATTGATGATATGTTGATGTGTATTTATATATTGTCTTGTAGTTTGGTTGTTCTTTATAGACTGATGTACTGATGTTTTATTCTTAATAGAAATCCTTTTCTTTGGCAAAAAAAAAAAACAGTGGGGGATTAATTTCTTGTTCAGCTGAAGCTAGGGTATTCATTCCTACTATGACACATTCATTTTATGCTTTTTAGTGCCAGGAAATGAAGATTAATCCTCATATGCAGCTTTTGTGCCTCCATTTACTGAAAATGATTAAAAAAGAAAGTCCCCTATATGAAGGTTTACAATTAATTGCATAACAAACTTACTGCTCCAAACTTCAAAATTAAATTTAACCGTTGTTCTGTAGTTACTTATAACTGTTTAAAGTCTCTCTGTACTATAGAACTCCTGAGGTATGCTAGTCCGTGTATTTACTAATTTAAAGGAGCTACACTTTTTCCCAGAGAAATGCAGATTTTGCTTGGGAACAGGAAATGTGTCAGTAGAACTTGGTGGGGATGAGAAAGAGGTGTCTCGATGTATAAATTGTGATGGTGCTGGTTCGTTGACATGCACAACTTGTCAAGGAACTGGGATTCAACCTCGCTACCTTGACCGTAGGTATGGATGAATATATTATTTATGCATGCATAGCAATTAGAATGGTAATTTTGACAGTCATTATTTATTTTGTGGAAATTTATATGGCTGTGATGATGTCTATCCGAGCATGTTGTGCGCTTCCTGAAAAGAAAATGTGCCTCTTAGATTAATGAAATTCGAGAATGTTGGTCTTTGTATCTTGGATGATATTTTAAACCGCTATTTAATGTTTGATCAGAGAATTCAAAGATGATGACTGAGCACAGCAAAGAATTCGAGGTGGGGATTTTGGAGTTACGTATGAGGCTAATGTATTGATTGAATTTCTTTGATGTATAAATAAACACTTTATAAAAATGTACAAAATTACATTCATGCTTTACTTGGTTTTACCTGTTTATTAGTGATACAATGCCACCTTCATTTCATGACTTGTCACTACCTCTAAAATTTTGGGTTATTCAATTATTATACTACGCTGCATAATATCAGCGGGTATTTGAAATTGGAATCAAACAATTGTAAATATATTCTTTTACCGGTTGATTGTGATCCCAAGTCCAACACTCAACAGTCAATTTTTGGTGCTAAAACCAGCGCTGCAACGTTCTATTTTTTTTTTTTTTTTTTTTTTGCTTTTTTTGGAGTCAGAGACGATTTTGACTGAGAAATTATTGTGCAAGTGTTACCTATTACAAGTATTAATAATCCCTGTATATTAAGTATGACAAAATGCCCAATATACATCAAATGTAGCAAATAACATTATGTCCGAGTCACATGTCGACATACCACTTGTCCGTGTGAATTATCAACAAATCAAAATAAGGACATAAACTAGTAAGTAGTAGCATGGACATGTGGCAAGAACATAATGATCTTCTAATTAAATTCAATTGTGTTGATCATTTTACTATATTTTATAAGTTATTAGATCAAAATAATGTCATTTGTTAATATGAAACTTTCACAAAAAATTCATGGGACAAAATCGGAAAGAAGTATAAACTTAACATAATAATAGTTCTAACAATTGTTTTTATTTCCACCGTATTCTAGTAGTAAAAACGAGTATTGTAGGAGAGCTTATATTAAGGTCGGTGGTTTATGTTGTTGGTGGTTTATGTTGTTGCTTGGACGTGGATTAAGATTACACTCTTCCTAAATATACAATACAATAGTTAATTTATTTTTTTAGAAAATTTTAAGAAGGCTAAATCAATAAGATCATTAAATATTGATGTTCCTTAATTTTTCCCAAAATAATTTATTTGACTTATAAACTAACATATGATCTAATAATATATAAAATATATTATTATTATTATTAAATGGTTCATTTTGATTTCTTCGAATTCTTTAAAAAATCAATTAGATTTTATATTTAGGAACAAAGGATCAATATTTAAATTATTAAATTAAATCTAGATAATAACATAATACTCCCTCCGGTTTTAAATATAAGACCTAAATGACTTTTTTTGGAGATGTTAAGGTTACAAAATATGTTACTACCTACGGTCCTAAATATAGGGCCTAATTGATCTTTTTTTGGAAAGATTAAGGTTGCGAAATAGATTATTAAATGATGATATATTTGATATATTTTTAGATTATCCATTAGTTTATAAGTAAAATAAACTAGTTTAAAGGAAGAAAATTAGGTAAATCAATTTATAATTAAAGGTGTGGCGGCAGCTGGTCATGGTGTTGCAGGGAGGAGAGTTTCTGGGGGAGGGGGTTGATGTGTGGTGCATATGGTGGTGGTGCATGGTGGTGAAGAAGGAAGGAGGTGGGGAGAGGAGAGGGGAGAGAGAGATGGGTATGGGGGGAATATTTTAATATTAAATGTGGGGCCCACACTTTCAGAAATAATTAAAGTGAGGTCCCAATGGACTCTACTTTAATTCTTCAAGTTTTTGAGACTAATACAGTATTATATTATGTCCATGGATTTGTATTTAATTTCCCCTAAAAAGTAATCATTAATAAAATAAATGAAACCTCCTTATGCGTAACCCTAACACACTATCAAGCTGATAAAAAAGCGCGCGCGCACTAACACACAAAGCGATCACCTCCCTCACTTTGCGGCGGCGGGCGGCGATTTGGCGGTGGCGGGCGGCCTATGTGACGGCGGCTCACGTGGTAAGCCTCACTCACTCACTCACTCTCTTTTCTTCTTCCTCATTCTCACTTTCTCCTTCACTCTCACTCTTCTCTCTTCCTTTCCTGCAACTTCCACAGGATGGTATCAAACAAAGAAGAATATATATGTTGTTCACTCTTATCTTTATCTTACTTCATGCTAATCCCTCACCATCTACTTATATCTTCTACTACCTCGGTATAGAACCTAATTGACTTTTTTTTTGAGAGATTAAGGTTGCGAAATAGGTTATTAAATGATGACATATTTGATATATTTTTAGATTATACATTAGTTTATTAGTTTATTGGTAAAATAAACTAGTTTGGGGAAAAAATTAGGTACATTAATTTATAATTAACTTATTTTGTTTTTTTAAGGATTTTCTAGAAAAAGTCAATTAGGTCATTGGAGGGAGTATTTTTTATTGCTCACTATTTTCACCATGGATATGTATGCTATGTATAATGAATACTCACTCCAGTCCTAAATATAAGACCTATTGTCTTTTCTAGAAAAGCCTTAAAAAAAACAAAATAAGTTAATTATAAATTGATTTACCTAATTTTTTTCCGTTAAACTAGTTTATTTTACCTATAAACTAATGGATAATCTAAAAATATATCAAATAGGTCATCATTTAATAACCTATTTTGCAACTTTAATCTCTCCAAAAAAAAATCAATTCTCCAAAAAAAAAATCAATTAGATACTATATTTAGGACTGGAGTTAGTACAATACATTCTCTTTCTAGAACGAGTCATCAGATTATGTCATTGGCTGATTAAATGCACGTTGACTCTACTTGCTAGGTGACAGAAGTTATTAGATTAGGAAATCCAAGTTGTAAGAAAAAGCTATAGAAGGCTCTATGTTGTACATAATTGGCTTAGGACTGGGTGATGAGCAAGACATCACTCTGAAAGGTTTGGAAGCAGTGAGAAAATGTGAGAAAGTGTACATGGAAGCCTACACTTCCCTCCTTTCCTTTGGTCTCACTACTCATGGCCTTTCTAGTCTGGTTGGTACCTTATCTTATGAAGCTCCTTTTTTTTTTCCTGTTCAATTGAATTTCTTGTTTTAGCTGGAAATTTTACTCTTGGCTAATCACATCAGGAAAAATTATATGGTAAAGCCATAACTGTAGCAGACAGGGAAATGGTTGAAGAAAAGGCAGATGACATACTTTCAGGCTCTCGGGACGGCGATGTGGCTTTTCTCGTTGTTGGAGACCCATTTGGGTAAGCTATTTTCACATCTTTCTGTCAATATCATGCAATTGTACATTATGGTATATAGCTGCTGATGCAAAACTCAGTTCATATTTGCTGCCTCATGCTTTAAAGTTGGTAATTGGGGGGTTCTGAAGTCTATTGTGAGGTAGTTAACACCGCCACACCGGCAAATCATATCTAAGTAGAATGTGGTGCAGATTTATCGCGAGTACTGGCTCTGCAAAATAAATTTTCAACTGTGTTCAAAAATCAAAACTACTAATCTCAATGGTCTAGGTTGCTGGCCCAAAACCAAAGCAGTGGTCTATGTTTTCCTATTGGTGATTAGGATTCTTCTTGGAGGTGCACTCATTATTATTTTATTGGTTTTACACAGGGCAACAACTCACACTGATCTGGTTGTGAGAGCTAAAAAGATGGGAATTGATGTCAAAATAGTGCACAATGCTTCCGTGATTAATGCAATTGGAATTTGTGGGCTTCAACTATATCGCTATGGGGAGACTGTTTCAATACCCTTCTTTACTGAGACATGGAGACCTGATAGCTTCTATGAAAAAATTCATAAAAATAAAGAAATCGGGCTTCATACACTTTGCTTATTAGGTTGGTGTGCTATATTCAGATGGCTGTATGGCATCCTCATGCATGTTATTTCCTATTTGTTGACCGTGAAAATTGCTGTTGCAGCTGAAAATCATTTTAACATAATAATTCAAACAAATGTTTGCAAACTCATTTCGAAATCACTGCCTCTGGAAACCATTCTTTTCTTGTAGACTAGACAAATTTCTCATGCTTACCTAATTTTCAGTTAAGAAATAAATATTTTGCAACACGTTAAATAACTGGTTTCTGTCATTGACTTAGAAAATCTAGTGCATTATGTCTTATACTCTTCAATTCGGGAATGATTACAGATATACGTGTGAAGGAGCCCTCACTGGAATCTCTGTGCAGGTTGGTTTTTATTTGATCGGTTCAGCAGTGTGGTTGCTTTTCTTAGCAGTTACTCTTATGTTCTGAACGTAAGCATGGCATAATTTCAAGCAATTCTACCCAATTAAATATTTCATTTCCTTCCATTATCTTTTGCATACTTTCAGAGGGAAAAAAATATATGAACCACCTAGATACATGACGATAAATACAGCCATTGAGCAGCTATTGGAGATTGGGCAAGCACGAGAAGAACCTGGTTAGTTCCTTAATCATTTGCATCTCACTAACTTTTTAAAGATTGAAATTATTTGTGTGTTCTTGATGCTCCTAACATTCAATTACTGAAAAAGATGTGGATTGTGCTTCGTTTGCTGCGGAAATATCACAGTAATTTATAGATATTTTTGTCACCCAATTTGTGATGTGTTTAAGAATGTAAGAGCTAGCTTTAGTATTTTTCATTGTTTTAAGAAGACCATTTATAGCAAAGATATCGTTTGGGTTGTCAACATGCTTGGATGGGGGAAATTTACATAATAAGAGTATATGTTCTTTGTATGCCATTATTCAGGTTTCATTGTTCATACTAATGCACCCTTAGCCTGCAATTAATTTGTTTATTTATGGATTGACTTTGCAGCATACATAGAAGACACCGAGTGTGTTGGGTTTGCTCGGTTGGGAAGCGAAGATCAGATGATAGTAGCAGGTACAATGAGGCAGCTTCAGAGTATTGATTTTGGTGCACCTTTGCATTGCCTTGTCATCATTGGCAAGACACATCCATTGGAAGAAGAAATGCTAGAGTTTTACAGATGTAGGACCTAATTATATGTATACTTGTCATTGGCTGAGGAATTGAATGCTTCCCATATTACTAGGGTTCTCAATGCAGATAAGTGTAGTTGTTGATTGATGTTTTTTATGTACCCGAGTAATCTATCCAGCACTTGCAATTTGATTAAATTATATTCTTGCTGCCGTCAGTTCAATCGTTTTACTGGAGAAACACTTTCTAAATCTATAGATGTACATAGAGAACATTATGCACACACGCAAACTAGCCTGCTTCTTGTTGTAAAAAAGGCCTAACTAATTATTAGGTTTGTTGCATATAGCATATTATTTTGGTTTTGGTTTTTGGACTTTGGACTTCTGGTAGTTTCAAATCATGGTTTTTGGTTTTTCAAGAGGTAAAATGGTCCAGGTTTTACTAAATATGGGGGCTTATGTTTCATTGGAAAGAAACTTAGGATCAAAACTTGTGGTTTTAAACTCTATGAATTTTAATCAAAATGATGACAGGGTATAAGGATTAAACATTGAATCAACCCTATTTCTACCGAATTGTCAGGAAGTAGAAGGATGAAATCATCATGTCTTTTTATATGCTACCAAACAATAGAATAAAGAGCCATGTTGTCCTTCAACGTTACTATCCAATAATGAAACTAAAACCAACTATCATTCCCCATATAATTCCTAACTTTTTGTTAATTTTTCGTAATTTTACTGTTTGTTATCCTTTGGAGATGAGCTTTGCTGATTTGTCCGGCCGGGCCTCCTGTTATTATAAGATCAAGCTCTGAAGAGAAAATGCCATGTCACATGTAAAGAAATCAAATGGGATGTAAGTTGGGACATCACTGTAAAATTGGTTGAAAAATCCTATTCAAAAGCATTCCACTTTATTGCTAACGCTAGTGGAGATCCATCGTCAGTCAATAGCTCATGTTTCAGGTAAAATGACACTACATAGAAACTTGAATCACTTAATCTATACTGTTAAAAAACTTACCAACAACTCAATCTTTTTGGAGTGATCACAAGGGCCTAATGATGTAGGATTTAATCATTCAAAAGTCCGGTATAAACAAAGAAAGTGTAATAACAAGTTTTAATATAGAAAAGTGACAAAATTTACGTTGTTCACTAACCGAAAGCATTTTAATATTGAAATATTTTCCTTGCCACTTCATAAAAATTCTTCCCAAATTTATTTCTTGAAGATGTTCATTTGTGGCTGTGCCAACTTTGTTTTCTTTTTCTTCAATCATTTGCATATATGAGCATGCACAGGGTCCAAGGCCACTGTGAAGCTGCAAAAGCTAGTTGGAAAGGAATAGGCAAAACCTCTAGCTTAGTCTGAAAAGAAATTATCATGCATCGTTCAAAGTCCAAATTGTGCAGTGTATGTTGGTTTGCTTTCTGTTATTCGTTTATGATTACGTAACAAAAGTAAACAGAATTAGGAGACAGATGAGATTATCTAAAAGCATAAAAGATGCTTATTGGCAGGAATGTTTACTTCCGTAGCAAGAATTATTATTTCAGAAAGCTTGGTTGGTTTCGGCTTTCAACGATGTTATGTTCACGTCAAACTCATCTCATTGATTCCTTTGAAAATTCATGTGATGTTCATGTATTCACTTGTTCAGATTGTCGACTCTGTTTGAAAATTATAAAAGATGGAAGCCACATTTGAAATCATTGAACTAAATGGTTCTATATTCATAAGAAACCTTTTTGGTGGGACATTACTCAAACACCATCTCAATATTGTTAAACTATGTGTTTAATCACTCACCTTTTTGACCAAAATAAAAGGAAGTGCACTACTCAATACCAGACTCATGACTAATATGGCTCCCACTTCACACTTGGTGCTTATCCAAAACCTTAATGGGAAATTAAAATTAGGGGTTAACATCATTTGTTGGCCCTTTCAATTTGACCAAAACAAAAATAAATACTTGATTTGAGTTCAAGTATAAAATTCAAAGGCAAAAGTAGTCAAAAATATAGAATTTCGTAATTAAATTCATACCAAATTTTTTGAGTTGATAGGACTAAAATCAACTGTTTGATTGAAATTATATTAATAAAAATCAAAATTCTGATCAAACTATAAAAACTAATAATGATATTAACTGAAATCAACAATCCTTATGAACAACAACACACACTTGAACTATATATTAACCTCATAAGTCACCACCCATCTCCAAAGATGATCATCATTGTGTCGACACAAATACTGATAATTTGGAAATGAAATCAATCCCAAACTTTAAAAAAAATAGTAAGGACTAGAAAATAAAATATCTACACACACTAGGTACAAAAAATATAGAGTGTGGACCAAATTAGCTAACTAGCGTTGGGTTGGGTTACGGAGACACACATAGACACGTGACGAGGTTAAGTTAAATAAGATCATGGTCCCTCACCAACCAAAACAAGTGGAACTAATATGGGTAGTTCATGATCATGTCAACATTCTTAGAATTTATCCATTTTCAAACTTTGTTCCGTTTTAATAATTGCTTCCTCCCGTCCTTTTCCATCCAAATCAACCTCTTTTTCATTGATAATAGTTTTTAACAAACCCCATCTCTAGTCATTGTAGCCAGTTTTTAACCAAATACAGATAATAATTTTTATGATAATAATAATCACCGACTCCAGACATAAAAGCCAAGTCCTTGACTTTTATAATAACGTCTTACATTACATTTCTCAATCACCCATCCATTTTCTTGTCAGATGAGCGAATGATACACAGTTAAGTCATAACAACTAAAATAAAACACCGTCACATCTTCAAGACAACTAAATGGACGAAACTAGAAAGAAGGGAAAAAAATTGAAAATAAACCTACATAGTTAAAAGGAGAGTTAAGTAGAAAAATAAAAGCCTAAAGGACTAATAAAGCTGACATCTACAAGATTATGGTTGCATTAGAGATTGAAGATTAGACCACAATTTTGTGGAGGTTGATGAATGGAGGAAGGATTTGAGTCAACGGTAGATGTCGGAGATGGCGGTCTGGGAGTGAACCAAGTGTTGCTCCATTTCCCAAGTGAGCTTGGCGGCTTCATCACGGTGCTTTGGTTGGTATTCCTGTTGAGTCAAAGCATTGAACGGCTCAGATTAGTTTGACTATTTAAAAGTAGGGACCCACAGATAGAGGGCTCACGTGGAGGCAATCTAAGAACCCGACAAAAAACGTCGGGGATGGAAAGTAAAGTAAAGAGCATGCTAAAAAATTTTGTATGAAACTAGTCCATGGTTCCACTACGTCACTTATATGCTGTAAATTCTTGTATGAATCTGATCTTATGTGTTAGTTATGTTAGTTATGATATTGAGATTTGAATGTGATGTAATGTAACATCTTGTGCTACGTAAAAAAATTCAGGTCCTATAATACCCTTTTCTTTTCCATTCCTAATGAAATATTAGAATCTACCTTAGCTTTTTCTTTTCCATAAACTAAAAACTCCATATAGTGTGACAACATATTAGGATTTACCTTTTCCTTTTCCTTTTCCATGAGTAGGAAAAAAAAATCAAAACTCCATATAATGTTACATCAAATTAGAATTTTTAAAATTGAATTGAGGTATTTACTTGTGATTAATCAATTGGCCAACACGTCATAAGTAGATATACCTCAAGCTTGGACATGAGTTCATGGGCAGTTTGGGCAGAGACGATGATGTGACGGGCATTTGGGGTAACGAAGCTTTCGTCCACAGCCTTATCTATGAATGACAGCAATGAGTTGTAGTACCCATCTACGTTCAACAATCCCACCTGCATCCAAATCCATATATTCTCCATATTATTTCTCTCCTCCTTAATTAATGGTGAAGATAGTTCAATTTTTTAGTTCCACATGTGTGTCCAAAATTCCCGGAAATATGTTCTCACCGGTTTCTCATGAATTCCCAGCTGAGCCCAAGTTATCACTTCCAATAACTCCTCCAAAGTCCCATAACCTCCTACACACACATATTTTATATTCTGTTAATTAGTATACATATTCTGGTAATTAATATATATGTATGTATGTGTATATATTTTTGTATGAGGGTGATGTGGAATATGAAATAGAAACCTGGGAGAGCAATGAAAGCGTCTGCTTGTTTTGCCATTTCAGCCTTACGTTGGTGCATACCTGCCACGGGTCGAACTTCACCTACTGGCTCTCCTGTTATCTGAAATGAACCATTTCACCTAAGTTTTAGAATTTTTACTTTTCAAAGAAACTTGTTCATATTTGTTGTTTCAATTTGAATAGTAATAATGATGATGATAATTAGTTAATTACCTCTCTTGGCATAAGAGTCTTGGGGATCACTCTACAATAACATGAATAGTCATGTAAAGATGATTAGATGAAACAGAACAAAGTGGTGAAAAAGAAAAAATAGTGGTGAGGTTTTTACCCTAACACATGGCGACCACCTTCGTAGACAGCTTGAGAAACAAGTCCCATCAACCCTATGCTTCCTCCTCCATAAACCAAATCAATTTTCCTCTCCACCTACATTCCATCAAATCACAAAGTTCAAAGAAATAAGATATTACAGTGATGAAACAGGGTACTCTGTTTCTAGTACAGAGCTTTTGAATAGTGGTTGTGAAAACTGAAAAGATTGAGAATTTACATAAAGTTTGAAGATTTAGAAAGAAAAAGCAAAAGGGTATGTGAATTTACAAGTTGTTTGGCGAGTTGAATCGCAGCTAGTTGGTAACTAGGATTTTTGCCAGGGCTGCTACCACAGAAAACACAGATGCGTCTGAACCTTGATTTCACGGCTTGTTCTTCCTTATTAGCCATGAAGAACAAAGGTAATATAAATTGAATTATACAAAGAAATGTTTTTCTTTTGGTTTGGTGGGTGAATTATGGAGGGCTATATATAAAGAAGCCGAGGAAGAAGAAGAGAGAGAGGTTTGTTTGATATGGAAAGTGTGGAGGCAGAAATGGTTATGGTTATAAGAAAAGTGAGAGGGAATGAAAATAGAGAAATAATGGTGTGCTACACTACAATTGGTCCGTCCTTTATAGAAGTAAACATTATCATTCTCCTCCATTTATCTCGTGATCTCTATTTTCAATCCCCGTATATTCCTTTTCTTTAACATGGTTGTATTATTGATTTTAAATAATCCTTGCTTTTTATATAAGATAAAAGTTTAGGTGAGTTATGTATTGGGGGTTCACCAAGGTCAGCGCAGGTCTCCAGGCTCAAAGAGCACTTACAGAGCTACTTACAGATGGCCGACCAACAAAGTATTCATATCGGCAGAATTTGAATCAACAACCACATAGTTATGAGTCAAACCTCTTTACTAACTGGATCAATTTTTGTTGGCTAAATAATCCTTGTTTAGTCTGGTTGATCTCAAGTGGATCAGCTATTAAAATATATTGATACCATATGTGGAAATAATTCCTACGCTTCTACTAGTTCAGACTAACAAATTGAAAATCCTCTTGCTTAGGTGGATAGCCCTTCAGGTATTAAGTGTTCAATTTTTTTTTGGTTTTGGCCAGACTGATATGTTCAGGTTTTCTAGTGTACGTGTATCACGCTCTTCTCACTCCCACTACCATTAAATTTTTAATTAATCCTAATTATGCAATTATAATTAAATTCCCTAGTTGCTCTCAGCAATATGTATTGGCTGGCGGCACCCTATCATGATCAAATATTCACATGTATATTCCATGGTTTTCTTATGTGCATTTATGTGTGTGCATGTTTGTGTGTCTAATTATTTGAAAACTTGATTGAATCTTTATTGTTAAATCAATTTCACATACACCACCAATTTGATGCGTCTTTTTTATATACCACTACGTTACTGTGCAAGATAACGAATGTATGCGACTTTTTTTTTATTTAAGATAACCATAAACTCGTTCTTTTCACTTATGGGACCCGCAATGAGTGACCTGGCATAGCAACTCTGACCAAAAATCTCAGTTTCATTTTGTAAGTATGCCATAATATTTATTTTTACATGAGACAGACTTGGAGGGAGGGGCCAAGGGGCTCAAGAGAGAGCTAGAGTGAGGGCTTTTAAATTTATTGTTTCTTTTAAATTTATTGTTTCTATTAATTAGTATATTTTTATGTGTGTGTCTAATTTACAATTTTTTGTTTCCCTTTTCTAAGGTTAATTTTGTGGTTAGCATGATATGTTACTGTGTATGATAAAAAGGCTCAATCACTGTTCCTGGATCCTTGGATGCACATCGAGAAGCTTATGTATTATTATATACATCCGACACGCTTTCACCCAATAATATACACCCCACAGTCTTTCATCCAATAATATACATCCACTATACTACTTTTTAATCCGAAAATTCTGGGAAACATGTGATGAGTATATATTCATTAGATGGCATGTAAGTTATTACAACTTAAAATGCTTGGAAACTTTTTGTTAAAGATTAATGCGTTGAATTTTTGTTCAAGAAGTTTTTGTATAGAGTTATGAATTTATATGGGTGTATTCAAAACTTCTCTTTTTGGATCAATTTTATCTTAAAATGTTACCTAGTGGACTAATTCTCAAAACAGTTTCAAATAAGGTAATTAAGGGAAGGTCGACTCAAATGCGAATGAGATGCATCCATTACATAGTGTACATATAAAAGACCGTAAATGGAAAGACTGGACAAGTGAGAATTAAAATGATGTGCATCGAGTGTGGACCCTATTTGTTGAATAATCAACATTGATTGACTTATAATCAAGACATTTTTACATCATTTTAAAATATTCATATATATTCTTTGATATTATATTGTTTCTTGATTTCTTGATTGACATCATCTAAATTGTTCATTAGCTCAACCGTCACAAAATTATTTTTACACTATTTATCAACATTTATTTATGTTCTTATACTTAAAAAAATCGTAAGGATCTTCATGAATATATTTGCACATTAAAACCCATAATAGGGGGTTAATTATCATCAAATAAAACACACACAGGCTAATATCATGCATATGCATGTGTTACATATTGAAACACATGTATCCAACAAGGTCAACATAGATTTTAGGGCGAAGGTGCAAAAAGATACTAGTACTAAATTTTACTCAAAATTGCTTTTCTAATACTAAAGTTTCGCGAGGTGCAAAAAAAAATACCAAACTTGGGGTTCAGGTGCAAATATAGTATTTTCACTTGAGGGAAATAAAATTTAGATATGAAAAGACTCTTATGCCCTCATTCCTTTCTCATTAAATAAAATTTAATAAGGGACATAAGAGATTTTTCATATCTAAATTTTATTTCCCTGAAGTGAAAATATTATATTTGCACCTAGACCTCAAGTTGGATATTATTTTTGCACCTCACGAAACTTAAGTGTTAGAAACGCAATTTTAGGTAAAGTTTAGTATCATTTTTTGCACCTTCACCCTAGATTTTAATATTATTCTTGATTAATTAAATATAAAATTTCACAGAGTAAAATAAAATTAATTGAATCTACCAACAAAAATAAAACCAAAAATAATGCTCATGTTTGGAAGAGAAAGAATGCAACGGATATTCTCCTCCAACTTGAAGAGTCCAGAAGAAAATGATTAAACAGATTTAATGTATAAATTAAGCATATAATAAGAGAGATCAAAATTATTGAGGAGTAAATTAGCCTCTTAATTTTGGGATAAAAACCACAGTTCATCCAAACTAATAAAAACTATCTAGTCTCAATAAAAATAAAAAAAAAATTGTTATAAGAGAATCTTAATCATATACACAAACAAATGCAAACATCCAGTCAAACGAACAGTCTAATATACAAACTTACAATAGATAATAGAAAATTTGAAAATTGGCATAAAAAACAAAGTTCAACACAAACTCAAATGTTTTTTTCACACTCTCCACCTCAGTAAGTGAAACATAACTATACCTTAAATACTAGGCCTTTCTTCACATCAGAAAATAATTAAGTAAAATTAAACACTAGCTAGATAAAAGTTAATTGATTGAAGGTAAAAATAAAACGAGTGTGTATATAAAACAAACGAGCGTGTATATTAAAAAAACGGGTGTGTAAATTAAATAAGATCACATAACACAGCAAGTAGAAATAGAACTTTGATTGTTGTCTACGTATATCGCATAAGTTTGTTTTGAATGATGATGGAGTAAATAGTGGAAATTGAGACGATTTCTGATTCATGAGCTTCCAATCTATACAACATTATTAGATTTCATATATACTGATATTAATTTTAGTGTTTCTTTTGGTTAATACTACATAATTTGAGTATATTTTTATAGAGGCCAGTGCGCAATGAGTGGGTTAGGAGACACGTTAGCAAAAGAGGCACCAGTTGGTTGGGAGGACCCTGGGATGCTGGAGCCACGTACTACTGCACGTGCTTATCACGTGATCCCTGATCTTCTAGTCTGTCAGGTGGCATGTCAAATAAAACTAATTTATATGATAATGAATTGTTAGGTTTAATATATGATCAAAAAGAATTTGGAGGAAAATTTCTAAATGAGCTTAATATGAATATATAACTAAGTGTGTGTTTGGGAGGAGCTTTTGGGCCCAAATAAGCTGGTTTGTACTGGATAAGCTGTTTTCAGCTTTTTTTCTATGTTTGGGTCTTACTTATTTTTCACTTGACTTTTGGGCCAAACCAGCTTATCAAAAGAAGCTCCAATTTGTAGCTTATTGGGCGTTGGTGAATGGCTTATGTGTATTTGTATTAATAAAATATTTAATAACGTTTGAAAAAGTCAAGTTGAAATATTTTAGTTGTGTAATATTCAATAACATTTGAAAAAGTCAAGTTAAAAAAAGTCTTCAACTAGATATTTGCATCAATAAAATATTTAAATACGTTTGAAAAAGTCAAGTTGAAATATTTTAATTATGTAATATTCAATAATGTTTGAAAAAGTCAAGTTAAAAAAAGTCAATACTGCAACTAGAGATCCAAACATAAATCCGTTCACACAAACTGGCTTTTATCCAAACTAACGTTTGAAAAAGTCAAGTTGAAAAAAAACCGCTTCTCCACCGAGTTTCCCAAACATACTCTAAACCAGTGAAACTTAGTTTTATCTTAGTTTCATTGGTTGATGGTGATTGGTGATTATTGGTGACAGATTCCAATATTAAGTTGTTGGTTAACCTCAATTGGGGAAGGTCTGAAATGCCATATTTTAAGATAATATTATTTATTAATATAACCAGACATGTGTGAGATTATTGTTTATTGATTGATGGGCAGCTTACGCATAAAATTTTGGCTTGTTACTCGTGAGAACTGTTAATGCATACTTAATTCATCGTTCAAACTTTAGACTTCATCCTTGTGTGTGTGTGTGTGTGTGTGTGTAACTTAATTTGATTTCCATGAATACCAAAAATACAATCAGCACCATTGTTTTGTCGCCGAAACATATACATAAAAGAGTATGATATGAGCGAATTATTTCTACTCAATTTAAATGATTATCAGATTATGTATTGTAGTTATTTTTGTTTAAAATATTAACTTTGACTATCGATCTCTTAAATAAATATATTTATTCATACAACGTGTCATTAAATTATATACATGAGCCTCTCCAAACAGTATTATTAAATGTCACGTTATATGTGATGACAAATTCAAAATGTTAGAGTATAGTTCAAGAAACAGAACTTTCATCATCGCAATTTTATTTGAATCGGTCCGATTTAATTATATTAATAAATTCAATAATTAATCTAATTTTGGTGTGATGTTAGAAAAATTTGTCACCGGAAGAATAATGAGTCATATGATTCAGTATATCTAATAACGTTACTGATTGAATTAACAAACACATGATATAAGGTTCTAATTATCAATTGCCAAATGAAACTGAACTTGCAGTAGTCAGTTATTCATATTTGAAATGTGATTTTTTTTCTTTTTGACTGAAAATGGGGCGTGAGTATATATTTCCTAAACATTTTATTGTTGAGAAAGAAGAAGGACAAAAGGACGATAAGTGATGGCCAAGAGGATAGAAGATTCAAACAACAAAACAAAGGAAACAGCTGTGAAAATTATGATAAATGTACTTTGATATAGTTGTGTAGGTCCTTCACATTTCCGAGTTTAATTTTTTCAATTAATTTCATAATTCATCCTCAATGTTTTCATTTTCCTTTTGTTTTATTGTGAGAAATTCAAATCATTTACTTGGCCAGACGGACATCGGGATACCCTGCCCCTCTCCAACCAGCATCATGGCTTCCTATTCTTCTTCTACATTATTTTCTTTTATTATATACTTCAGATCTCACTGAATTTTATAGTATTCATACAGAGTTAGTTCATTATTAGCTTAATGTTATTTTTCCTTGGGCAATGACTCAATTTTGCCCTTCAAGTAACCACCATGGACTACTGAGCATCATAAACTAACAACGGGTTCAATTTTACCCTTGAAGTAAACAAAGTGGTCCAATTTTACCCTCAGGCCACGTGTCAACATTACATTCGCCTGAGGGTAAAATTGGACCACTTTGTTTACTTCAAGGGTAAAATTGTACCTGTTGTTAGTTTATGATGCTCAGTGGTCCAGGGTGGTTACTTGAAGGGCAAAATTGAGTCATTGCCCTTTTTCCTTAGCTTTTTTCTCTCTTAAAGGTCTCACATTGGATCAAAATGCTTTTATAAATGAAGTGTGATTTAGAAGTTTAAATAGTTGTTTCTACCTAAAGTAGTGGGTTTTCTATGAGTTATCTCTTCAAACTTTTTTTGTTTCTCAAGGTTATCCCCACCAGCGTGTCAAGTGAGACTAATCTTCCGCTGTTTTGAAGTCTCATGTGGTACACAGTTGACATGTGAATTGCTCCATTCACAAGGGCTATGGATCAAATCTCCAACCACTTGCTTAAGGGACGATAGCACTTACCACTCACGTCAACCCGTCAGGTTATCTCTTTAAACTTTTAATATAACGTTGATGGTTTATTGAGAATAATCAAATAGCTCGAGGGTTATGTATTTTATAAGTTTAAAGCATATTCCCTGGTTTTGTAGAATAAATTCTCTTCAAACTTGCGCTCATGTAAAAGCAAAGCACGTGATTATAAAATCATGGATGCAATGACATAAAAGGTGACAATATATATGAGACTTATTTCTTTCTCTCAACGATCTCTCATCTTTCAACATTCATTGTTGATAATCCTTTATAATTTATACTCCCTCCGGTCCTAAATATAGGACCTAGTTGACTTTTTTGAAAAATCCTAAAAAAACAAAATAAGTTAATTATAAATTGATTTATCTAATTTTATCTCTTACACTAGTTTATTTTACCAATAAGCTAATGGATAATCTAAAAAGATATTTAATATGTCATGATTTAATAACATATTTTGCAACCTATATCTCTCCAAAAAAAAGTCAATTAGGTCTTATATTTAGGACCGGAGGTAGTATATTTATTTATCTTTTGCAAAGATTCTGCCTATGAAGAACCTGCCGTCTTCTTCACTGCTTTTTTTTTGAAATATGATGCATCCATATTCATATTATTCATATTATTGTCGGGTATTGTAGCATAAAACTTTACAACTTTTTGTTTGGTGCGAGGCCAGGATAGGACGTCCGTATATTTTCAGCCAATGAAAGAACGTTACGTATAAAAACTGTGGGTCAAATAGCTAGGAATGACCTTAGCTTTTGTTTTATCTCTTTTATTTCTTTCATGACCGTATTTCGTAAATGTATTGTAAAAAAATCACAAGTGGGTTATATATTATCCTCTGGTTTTTGATAAAAGCCGTGTGTGTAGTCATAAGGTCCACGATATCTATTATCATTGAGAGTGAAAAATTATTGAAAAAAAGGCAGAAAAATCTTGATGAATTGTGTGTGGCAAAATGCTCGTAAAAGTGGGGGTCCAGGTTTGCTATTAATTTGAAAAAGGTTGAGGAAAAGATAAAAGGAGGAGGAAGAAAGAAAAGAAATAAAGATTAGATTTGGGAAAGCGTTGTGTGGGTTCATGTGATTCAAAAATCATCATAAGCTTCCATATGTTGGACTTTATGATAGGATTCTTGAAGTTGATTACTCTGCGATTTCCACGTATACAACAATTAATTAGTTACTATATATGCATTAATTCACACATTCTGTGAGGTTATGCCCTTATAAGAATGTTTTCCAGATGGATCCTAACGTTACGTTGTTAGATGGCCTCCCTTATTTACTAGCTACTTTCACACGCCTCTTGTTCTGAGAACTTAATTGTCAAACAATTGTTAATAAGTATATGTATGGCTAATTTTATCATTATTTTTAACTACAAATACACCTCATTGTCAAATTCAATCGTTAAAAGTCTTGTTAGTAAGAGTATCATTTGTATTCTTGTGCGACATGTGATATCTTTTTTCTTTCTTCATGCACGGATAATATTCCATGATATTCCATTTGAAGCAATCTGTCGAGCATTAAATGTAAACATACATCGACGACTCCATGTGATTGATATACTACCTCAACAGTCACGAATAAAACGTAACGGTTATACATAGTTGAGGACTTGCGGTCGATCTTTTGGTCCAAATTAAAATATAATTTTATCTAATTTTATATAACTTTCATATTTATTTTTCGTTCTTAAAAATAATTTGTCTCCTGTGTTAAATTGAAATATAATCTAATGAATATCATGCAAATTTAGTTATTGTTTATTAGTTTATTTAGTTTTCTCTATCTATTCAAATTAATTATCTAGTATACCTTGTCATAGTAACAAGAGGCAACACTATATATATAATTGGGAAAATTTGCAGATCTAGTACTTTACATACAATTTCTTAAAGTCCACTGAAAATCAATAATAGGGCAAATATAGTACCCATTAATTACTAAGTGGAGGATATTTAATAATTCCATCAATTTGAGGAAAAGGGCTGTTAAGAATGAGTTATATGGCGCTAGTGATTTCGACAGAAAGGAAGTTTGCATGCATGTGGCAAGTATAGAGTTGGAAAAAGGGGTAGATATAGTACTTTACAATTTCTCAAAGTGCATAGAAAATAAATAACAGTTTTGAAGGATAATTCTAATATCTGTTAATTATTAAGTGGATCATATTTAGTAGTTCCATCAATTATAACGAGTTTGACCGTCATTTGTATATATGTAAGATGATGATATTGGCAGCAAGACATAATAAAAGTGTTTATTTTTTAATGTGGTTTATGACATGACCTGATGCGATTTATTATTATTATTATTATAAAACCCATAAAATCATATAAGATAAAAAACTCATCATATTGAGACACAAACACTTCGAAAAACATCCAAATAAATAATAGTATTGCCCTCAAAGTTGTGTACTTCATGTGCACTTTGGGAAATTATAATATACTAGATCTGCACATTTTAATTTCTTTAAGTAATTATGTATAGATTCTGTTATTTATACTTGTCTTTTTTTCTCATTAAATAATTCACACATTGTACAAAGAGGGGGTTCGAATTTACAAGTTACAACGAACCTCGCATTGCGAGTGCTCATAGTAAAAATTTGATTCATTGAATGACAAGACCGAACTCTCAATGTATATTTTTTGTCGATTATTTTAATTGTTTTCATTTATTAAAAGTTAAAAAGAATCTTAAACCATTTACTTTGTTTAAAAAATGATCAAATTTATTGAATTTATCCTTGTTAAACCAGTCCTTAAGAAGCAAAGCAAGGTTGTAAAACATAACATTGAATTAGAACACAATGTAAAAAATGCAATAAAGATTCCACATAGTCCTTCATGCGGAAAGCATGAATAATTTGAGGCTTCAAAAGTTAATTAACTCTTAAGTATTTAAATATGGACAATTTAGTGTGAAATGATAAGGTAGTTTAGTTTGTTGAAGCAAAGGGCGTGTTCAAACATTGAAGTAAGCAAAAAGGAATTGAATGGGATAAAATGGATGAAGAGGTAGTTACTAAATGTGATGCAAAAGTGTGGCCCCAAAATGATATCACCAACTTTAATTATATCATTATATATATCGAATATGATCAATAATTACAAAAGTTAAAGAGCTACCTCCAGTATAGTATATATGAGAGCTACATTAATATATTAGCATTTCACTTTGCAAAATGGCATAAACTGCCACGTGTTAAACAATGGTGGATTCTTGTAATGTACACATGGAATTTCACATACACACACAATCAAAAGGAATGAGCTATGAAGAATGCGTCTTGTGTTTCTCTTGCTCGGCCATGGCCAGCTGTGTTCCTTCTTTTTTTCTTCTGAACCAAACACATTATTATAATAAACATTCACCTTCTTTATACCATCATTTTCTTCTCTTTTTTAAAAAGAACAAAGATTTAAGTGGTTTCTTACGTATAAAAAATCATATTCAAAGTCTTTATCCCATCAACAACGATCTTATCTTGTGTTTGGTTGGTTGTTGCCTCGTGTTTCGCTGCAGCTTCCAACATTTGTTTTCATCTTTTAATTTATTTAAACTTGCTTTTTTCCTCGCCTTGATCTGCTTCTGAAAGGCATGTACGTACATTCCCCTCAAACCATGAACATAAAATTGTCTGCTGTAGCTTTCTCACACGCATTAATTCGTTTCGTATGCTACTTCCATTTCTAATATATATATTTAATTTAGGGAGACAAGCTCATATCATTGACTTGCTGCATAATTCAGTCGGTTTGATATTTAGGGTTTTGTTTAATGGTGTATGATGAAAGGAATGCTTTTGGTCCTTTTTGACTGAACCTTTTTCAAAAATGTATGATTAAAAAATAGAATAGAGCTAGGGGGAGACAATTCCAAAATTGATCCTTTAGAAGGTTTGGGAAGGAACAACCTAACACTCTTTCTACAATGAGAGAGTTAATTAATTTGTGGTGGTATATAAGGTTTTGAGATGGGGAAACCATTTATGTTATATATTTATGTATAATTTTTAGGAATGCTAATTACATATATCATGTGGGTGTGATCTATTGGTTCCTAAAATAATTAACCTCTTTTGCAGATTGGTTATGCATGTCACTATCAACTCCTACAAATTTGGTGTTGTTGAGTCGTGAGCATTTGTCACAAATAGAACCATAATATCAAATATCGAACCAACGAGTTTGCTTCTTTATTGAGTCTCATTTATAATTCGTCAGCAATAATTTAAGAGAAACCTAGCCAAAATCTAATAAAGGGTAGTTACTACTCCCTCCGTTCTTAATATGGACCACTTTCCTAATTTAATTAGATTAAGGATGTTAGTTAAGTTAGTTATTAACACATGATGTTACCAATTATCCTAATCATAAACATTTATCCCCACTCTCCATCTCTTGTTTATTACTATAGATAAATATCATTAGGTTTAATTTAGGGACAACTTGAGAAAAATTGAAAAGTGATCTTATATTTCAAAACAAGTTGAAATGTGAAAGTGATCTTATATTTAGGAACGGATGAAGTACTTACTAAAATATGACACTTGTGAAGGAAAAAAAAGAAACTTTGTTATACGGTTGTGATTAGAGAATAAACATACTTGGAAAAATCCCAAATGAATCCCTCCCAATACCCAAAAGGATAAGTGAGGAACCTAAACTTCCAAAAGGACTATGAAGGAACCAGCACCTACCCGTCATTTTAAAATTTTGCGAAAAAACAAAATTGCCCCCATCCTAAAACACAAATTACTACCCCACCCTAACACTCACCCTCTTCTCGCAATTTGTGTTTTAGGATATGGGCAATTTTGTCTTTTCGCAAAATTTTAAAATGACAGGTAGGTGTTGGTTCCTTCATAGTCCTTTTGGAAGTTTAGGTTTCTCACTTGTCCTTTTGGGTATTGGGAGGGATTTATTTGAGATTTTCCCATAAATATATAACAATAACAATAACAATAACAAATCAAGGTAAAAAAACAATAACAAATCTTTATCCCATTATATGCTATGACCAAATTTTTAGATATATTATTAACTAAAATATATAATTCTATGAGTTCAATAAGTATTTGCTTTAGTTACTTATGTCTCATTTAACATGCATTCTTATATTGATATATCATCTTGGCTTACACATAATGATTTTCTACCATTTTTCACCAATAGATGATGTCAATCCATCCAGTTCACCATCAATATAAGAATATATGAATAAATAAATATAAATATAAAATATTCTGACAAGTGAGCAATAATTCACTCACTAAACTTTCCATGTTATCTCATAGTACATCTCTTTTTAATTTATAGTCACCTTTCTCCCTCAATATATCACAATGATTTCTATAAGGACAAGGAGTGAGCAATAACTCTTAAAAAGCTGTTTGAAGATGGGATTGAATGACTCAAAAGAGAGAATCTTGAATTTATGGCCTGGGGAGGCAAGAGGGAGTGAATTATAAGTGTTTTGAATTCAAACAAAGAGACCAGAAGCCCAGAAAGAAGCTTGAGGCTGATGGACCCGCAAATACTACGGGCATCTGAAATATATTCTAAAAATGTCAGATCATAACAGTCCTCCTTCATTCTGGGAAAAAAAACATCAAAACACAGAATTTCATCTTTGTTTTCATATTTTCATTATCTGACCCACTCCTTAACCCTCACGACACAAAAAAAAGCCCCTTCTTCGCAGTAAAAACTTAAAACTCTGGTGTTGTATACCTGATCATCTTCATCAGCTATTAAAAATCACCATTCAATTCCCAACTTAAAATAAGAATTCTTAATCATCACTGCTCCATCATACCCTTGGTGTTCACCAAGAAGAATAATTGCATTGACCATGTTGAATTGTTGAATATGGTGTTGAGTGTGTGGTACTATGACTATGTATTAATTAATGAGCACTTAGGGGAAAATTTTTCGTCACACATGACTTCATGATGCGTCGCTTTTTCTGTCCAAAGTTGTCATTTGGTTCGTATGCATAATTACTGCAGACAGACGATCGATATTAAGAGGAGGATGTATTGTTTTAAACTTTTAATTCAAACACGCCAGAACCACCATCTACATCAAAGCGTTCTGTCACTTACATGTATATTATCTCTTGTGGTAATTATAAGTAATTTCAATATATTTGATATTTGACATTAAATTTCAATAATTCTGGCCTAAGTATATAATTTTTCAACTTCACTTACATAATATTTAATCATTGATTACTCATCTGATCCTATCTTCATTCATTTGTATTGACTTTGCTCTTATGTGTAGTGAATTATAATTCTAGGTAATGTTAGAGATTTGTAAAATTTTAAGGTGGATGTAATAAGATTTAAGATTTTCAATGATTTGTATGAAACATGTTGGAAGTGCCTTATAAATAGGACCAAATGAGTACCTCACAATCAACACATAGTTGGTCTAACAGTTGAAATTTACACTAGATTCATAGGGGTCTTGAGTTTGAGTCATAGATGAGACACTTGTATTGGGAAGAGAAGTCACCAACTAACCTCAAAACTTGAGTAGTCGGTTGCTCGGGTATTGAGTAATATAATTCAGAAAATGGTTGATTACTAGTTGATAGATTAAAAAATTCACTATATTGAACAAAAACAACTAATGATAAAGGATTGGTGAAATAATATTTTCATAGGAAGAAAATATAAAAAGTGAGTTTTTTAAATATATAAATATGACCAAACATTTTCTTTATGCTCTATTTATCCCCATAAAAACATTATTTAGGATCAATATAATCTTAACCTTCTCGAATTTGTCCCTAGCACATGAACTATTTGGAAAATTGATTTTGGCTCAAAACAATATATGTTTTATTTTTAATTTTATTTATTTATTTCCAAATAGGCAAAATAACAATCAAGTAAAATAGGTAGGGATAGAAATGAAAAAAGTTACTATGGTGTTTTAGGAAAAAAATATATCATGATGCTAACCTCGCAAAATTCATGCTATTTTATCACATTTTTTTCAGTTTTTACATGTTTTTGGTGGATTTATATTTATTTTGATGTACATAACAGAAAAATGTGTCAAGTTGATATTCAGGTTGATATCATTGAATTCTTGGTTTATACGTGAATTTTGCTTATTTCTCTGCTTGTCGCTTATAAAACTTAAGTTAAAGGCAAGAAGTTGAAAATAATACTTCAGTGCCTGTTTGGATACATTTCCAAAAGTTATTCTGACTCTTAAATCTAGATCTCACACAAAAACATCCAAACACTCAATTTTTTGGATAAGCTATTTTGAGAAGAAAAACTAGTTTGGGGTTCTAAAAGCTATTTTGAGAAAAACTACATTTTTCTCCTTTTCCATCTGAAAGTTTCGATATCTCATTTAGGAAAAACACTTATTTCAAGTAATAGAAACATGAAAAGCTATTCATCCTAACTATTTTTCTAGAAAGTTATATTCTACTCAAAAGTTATTCTTAAAAGTTATTCTAAAAAAGTTTAATCCAAACACTCTCATATCATCAAAGCTATTTTTCAGAAAAGTTATTCTACTCAATAGCTATTCTCCAAAAGCTATTTTCCCATAAACTATTCTCATAAGCTGAATCCAAACAGACCCCTAGTTCCTCCATAAAAAAAATTGATTTTCATTAATGTTGATGCTTAAAGTGGATTTTTCATTACTTGTAAAAAGAGATACATTTTGATTGAAATATAAACTTGATTTTGATTTTGATTTGAGAGAGTTATTTAGTCAAGTGCCTTTAAATTTTTGACAAACACATATATACATGGAAAATGTAATTTGAGAGTTCTTCATGTTTTATGATATGCAAAAGGGATAAATAATAGTCTTAGACCCAGTTTTGCCCCAAAGTTAAAGAATCACTTGTAAATATTAACTTTTGGTTTTAACATACTTTTATTTAACAATTTCCCTTCCCTTGTGATATATCTAGTACTTAAATTAGGTGAAAGTGTGATAACTACTATTTGACCCAGTTTTAGAACCAAATGTTAATGGAAACAATTTTTAGTAATTTTCACTTTATTATTACTTAGCACGACCGTACAATTTTGTTCCTGAACACATGCTAATTGACTTAATCAACCTTTTTAATCTAATCAAATTCTTTAAAACATATGTTATGTTATTACCAAGAGTTACTAATAATAATTGGGATTGAAAAAACTCTATAAGTTGTTTAAGAACCGAGAGAAAGGAAATGTGTGGAGAGAGCCGACACATGCATTGCAACCAGGGACGACGGTGCAGTCGTGTGCGTGCTTTATTAATTCAAAGAGTGATCAGTACCTCTTATATTTTACTCTATATCACATTACAATGTGCTGTTTCTAACTTGTGTCACTATCACCGACTCAGCACCTTCCTTTTTAATATATGAAAAAAAGTCTTCAGTAATAAGTTGAGAGATTTGGACTCTTCTCTGCATTTTCCTCGTTACAACCCCACAATGCTAGTCTTGGACTCTTGGTTGTCAACAGTTGAACTGATAGCAGGCCCCTTTCTCTCTTTCTCTTGTAAATTGTAGAGTTATACGATAAATTGCACGCATACGCAAGTCCACATGAAATCTATATCTATATATACTCCTTTTTAATGCTTCCTTGCCAATACATGCTTCCCTGGACAATCTCAAATGCAATGTCAAATTAAGCATCTAAACTAATCGTTTCAGTATGAGTATTAAATTAAGATCTTAATTAACTCATCTTATCTTCCATATTAATCATTTCTCCTATATATACCAATTC
Organism: Mimosa pudica; assembly: GCA_029929735.1. Lineage (NCBI taxonomy): Eukaryota > Viridiplantae > Streptophyta > Magnoliopsida > Fabales > Fabaceae > Mimosa > Mimosa pudica. The sequence goes on along the minus strand of JAKELP010000004.1, from coordinate 10,927,285 downwards.
ACCTAACTTATAAATGATATATGATGTGTTATTGTTATATATGGGTACTTTATGAAGATAATGAAGTAATTTATCTTATTAACTTCTTTAAAATATTTAAATTCGTTAAATATATAGTCCATATATTAAGGGTGGGAGGAGTATTATTATTCTTGAAAACATTCTGTGTATTATTTCATGCATAGCCTGGTGCCAAGTGCACCGTTTGAGCGTATAAAGCTAGCCTTCCCTTGACCAATACGACAAATATTTATACCTATCACGCTAAATTATTGATAGAATTTTTTTTAAGGAAACAACCTCAGGCATTTGGATGACTGAAGCTGAAATTACAGCACTTAAAAGCACAACTCTTTTTTTCCTAGTGGGGGAGGGGGTGTGGTACACAGGACAACATATTCATTGCCTCGGGGCTAATGTTACTAAGTACAAAATGAATCAATTAACGGCCATAGTAGGGTGGGGGTTGTTGATTCCTGTTTGTTCTTCCATATAATTGAGAATATTAATTAATTGGCAGACTGTTGAGGGTGCCCATGCCAGTTTTGGTGTACCTGTTCATGACTGGTTCTCTACTAGAGTGGAAATTTGAGCCGTGCTGACCATGATGATAATTGTTATATGCTCCATTATATGAAGGAAAATTTCCTTGTGCACTCATAACATGGCATTATGATTAACATCTGATGGTTGATAACCATACCCAGCATTTCCTGTAGTACCATGAACCATTATTAAGGAATAGTTAATTCCATAATGATGAGATATCAGGCGTTCATGGTTATTTCTTCCATAAAAATTTGGTTGATGATGAGAGTTGTACATGGATGGTCTTATATAAGGTTGAGTGCAACCATACTGCTGAGTTGGAATAGGCATATAAGATGACGGATGCAGAGGGCCTAGATGGGGAGGAGCTGATGAAAAAGGTGTAGATGCACCATGATATACTAAGTGGGGATCATACATTGGATAGGGAAGCAATGATTGGGGATGATATCCATTGGTGTGCCATAATAATAAGATTCTCCATTAATTATATGTTCACGTCCTTTAGAGTCAAGCTTTTATTGTAAAGAGTTGACCAGGAGTCGATGTACTGAATCTCCAAGCTGCCTGCCAGAAACTGATCCTGGAGGGTTATGCCTGAAATAAAGAGCCATGCATTGACCAAGTCAAAATTTAATATAGGTGGATGACTTTGGTGATAAAATAATTAATCACAGCCTCACTATAAAACCAAAGGTTTGGAACTGATATAAATAGCCAAAGCCTTCATGCCGTAGTACATGTTTAGGTTTGAAATCACCAACTGTAACAATCTGTATGGGACGAATGAACTTAATATTACTTTTACAGCCTATATTAACATTGCAAGGCAATTAAACATAAGAACAGGTTATTATGTTAATCAGGCATGACTTAATTTAATAAACTTGAGAAGTTGAACACAGTAATTGGAATGTAAAGGGAGGATAAAATAAGAAGCAAAGAAAAGTTCAAAAGTGGGAGTGAGCTAATGAATAAACAACTGGAATTTTCTGCAGATCAATGGTCATAAATTAAGTTAAATCAAAACATATCTACATTGGAAGGCTCACATGACTTGGTTGTCCATAATATTTTCCATGTCTGCAACATAGGTGACCTGAAAATTGGTGGGCAAGGTTCTCCAACGCATAGTGATATGTAGCCATTCATCCCACCACTGCATGTAATGGCCCAAAATAACATCAGAAATAGTTCAAGCAGATCTTCAATGTTATCAGCCAAAAAAAAATGGAGAAGCAGACAAAATTAGACAATTTCTATTACTCTAATTCAAATAGTGATCTAGTTCTCTTTTTAAACGATGGAAGTGTACAGAGATACTTTCTCTTCAATCATCTTGTGTACTCCTTACTATTCACGTTATCATGGCTCAAATAAGTAAACATATTTACTGTCTGAAAACAATAGTCTCATTCACATTTTGCTCCATCACCATTACAGATTTGTACCTAAATCAACCCATGTTAATCCTATGCATTGGCATCACATATTGATGAGGCGTCATAAAAATGTGGGAGATCTGCTAGACCGAATAGAACATATTGCTGATTGTTCCAGTTACTTTCTAAGTGATTATTATCCAAAAAAGACAAATCATATGTTTTATGACTTAATCTATCAAAGGGAAACATTCATAATTTCAGTTCCCGGGGTAATAACATTCAATAAAAAACTTGTACACCTTCCTTAGGAGGAAGCTTAGCTTGTCCATATAGTCAAACATGCACTGGAACACCTCATCATACGTACTTGGGGATGGCTGCAATGCATGAAAAAGCAATATGGTCAAGAACTTTTTCTTTTAAAAAAATTTATTTAACTCAAAAAACTAACATAATCTAATTAATTTGACATATGCTATAATTTAGTTGTCTAACTTATTTAATGGGAGAGAGGGAGTATTTGAAATTATAAGGTTTATCTGTCTCTTATAAATCACTATAAATATAAAGTCTCTCTTATCTCTTCTATATATACACATGCATATTGAAAAAAAAAATATTCAAGGCAAATGGTGAATCTACTGACTTTTTTTGGGCTTACAGCATACTGAATCCACTAACTATTAAAGAGGATCCAGATTACTACTTGGGCTTAATCTGGAACGATAGACTACTATTCTTAAAGGACCTTTTTAGTTTTTATTGATATCATCTTCGGCTTTCTTTAGAGACACATTGGGCCGGCCGAGGAATCAGAGCCCAATTGGGGGTAGGGCACATTCCTAGGACCAGTAATGGTGGCCGAACCATGTGGGCTAAACATGAAACCCATAAAAAATATGGTTATAGACTCGAAAAAATAGAGCCTATAATAAAATGGGCCTTTTGGGCCAATACGAAGTCACTTCCCCCCTTTATACCTTTTTAAAAGAAACAAAAATATGTAACGAACCATATTATACATTTACTCTCAAAGGATCAACCTCGATCTCTCATCATCAACTTAGAGTGGTTCACTCTTCACTCTTCAGCACCGCTTTCCACCATTGCCCACCACACTTCACAGTCGGCCCACTCCTACAATATCAGCTCCTAGTCCTCTCCTTTCTCACCAATTAGCAGTAGTAGTGAAAATCCCAAATAAATCTCTCCCAATACTCAAAAGGACTATAAAGGAACCAGCACCTACCTGTCATTTTAAAATTTTACGAAAAGACAATTTATGATCTTGTGTTGTATGCTTGTACTATAATTATGATGTAAACAAATGGGAAAACTGAATTGAAAAAAAGGAAAAAAATCAATAAAATGGGTTTAGTATATATAGGATTCAAAACACACAACTAACACATTTTGTGCTCCAAAATCAAGTCTATACTCAAAATGGCCTTTCTTGGATCTAGCCCGCTTTGGCGTTTTCCATTACCTTGTTAATTTTGTTGTTATTGAATATCTTCCTCAATACTCCCTTCCTGACATACATAAAATCCTAAAATTTGAATAATCTCTCATATTGTACTCCCTCTTTTTTTTTTTGATAAAATATTGTACTCCCTCTTATCCTAATTATAAAATACATTTTTTGATAAATTAAGAATGTAAAATAATCGCTTAAAACCGTCAATACCTATTTTTTCTCAACAATAATTTATTATGCTATTTATTGATTTAATTTACTTTTAACTCAAATAAAAAATCAAAGTGATTTTAAAGTTATGATAAAAAAAAAGTAATTCTCAATATTTTTGAATAGGGTATAAGAATCCGCCCTTTCTATCCAGATATGACAGAAATATCAAATATGCGATGTGCAGGTGCTTATCAGCTTATGCACATATTCAGTGGACCGAATTATTTTTTACACCTTCTCCATTGACGTTCACACCTCATATCCACATCAAATTACGATCACCTCAAACCACAACCTCGTCATTGTTCTTCAAAAAGTACAAAATCTAACTTCACATCTTAACTCACTCCAACTCATCCTCATTGTTAATCCCTGCATATTTGGAGTCAATCTCAACTCAAGCCACCATCAATTACGAAACCCATTTCTCCCTTCATAATTGTTTCCCCAAAAAGCATAAAAAACTCATCTTTCACAGATTCTAAACATATGCCAAGCCAATCCACTCACCCACATTTGTTCAACACACACCACCAAAACAAAACAAAACAAAAAAAAAAGCTGACAGAAAGAATCCTTCAACTTGTGTGGGGCTCTGTGTTATCCTCTTCACTCAATCTTCCTTTCCCTTATGAAATTGTGATTCTCCTTCACTTCCCATCATCATGTTCATCTTCTCCATTTATACACCTTCTCTTTCCTCTTCCCATCATCATATTCATCAACTTAGCCATGTCTCTCACCATTAAAATACACATAGCTTCTTACCTCAGCCATAAAAATCCAATCTTTAACATACCCTCTTCCTCAAACTTCAACCCCAGAATAAAAATCAAGCCTTTTTGCAATCCCAATCCATTGATTGCCAGAACTCGTGTTCTCAAAATGCCCAACAATGGTGTGGTTCCTGTGATTAGAAGTTCATTGATTGAACCTGATGGTGGGGTGTTGGTGGATCTTGTGGTTCATGAGAGTGTTAGGGGTTCTAAGGTTTTAGAGGCTGAGTCATTGCCTCATGTGAGGCTATCAAAAATTGATCTTGAATGGGTTCATGTGCTTAGTGAAGGATGGGCTAGTCCTTTGGGAGGGTTTATGAGGGAGCATGAGTATTTGCAGAGTTTGCATTTTAATTCATTGAGGATGCAGGATGGTACTATTGTTAATATGTCACTTCCCATTGTTTTGGCCATTGATGATGATACCAAGGCAAGAATTGGGTTGTCCCCTAATGTGGCATTGGTTGGGCCCAATGGTGATCTTGTTGCCATTCTTAGAAGGTTACTCTTTTCTTGATTCTCATTGGTTGTTTACTGTTGGCATCAATTGAGTTTGATGTTGGAAAAAGGATTAATGTCTATTCTAGTTTTTTAGTAATAATGGACGAATTTTATTTATATGCGATAAGTAAGAATACGCAATGTGTTTATACGGGTGTTTATATCATTATATCAGTGAATGCAGATATATTTGTTCATCGCATGAATGACAAATTGATGTGACAAGAATGTGATTCTTCCATGGACATGCTTGTCTATTCCTATTGCATTTGATTTTTCGACTTTAGAATACTTGTATTTCAGCATGACATGTAATTGCTTTTGTGCTAGAATAGTGGAATTTTGTGCTGAGAAGTTGTACAATGGAACAGTTCCCCTGGCTTAGTTTGATGAACTGGGTTCTCTTTTTCCCAAATTTTAGCCTTCTACCTTTTAGTAACTGGCTCACTTCAGTGATTGAAATTATGGAGGCAATGTGCAGTCTTTGTTTGAAAAGATTGTACACATGTTGTCTAAATTTTGTGTGGCGTGTCTTTGATTTCATTTACCCGTTGACCATGTTACAGTGTTGAAATATACAAGCATAACAAGGAAGAAAGAATAGCCCGAACTTGGGGAACAACTGCTCCAGGATTGCCTTTTGTTGAAGAGGTTATTACTTCAGCTGGCAATTGGCTCATTGGAGGAGATTTAGAAGTTCTGAAACCTATCAAGTATAATGATGGCCTTGACAACTACAGGCTTTCTCCCAAGCAACTCCGCCAAGAATTTGATAAGCGGGAAGCCGATGCAGTGTTTGCCTTTCAGTTGAGAAATCCTGTGCACAATGGTCATGCCTTGTTAATGAATGATACTCGCAGGCGCCTACTAGAAATGGGATACAAAAATCCAATTTTATTGCTCCATCCTCTTGGAGGTTTCACTAAGGCTGATGATGTGCCCTTGGATGTCCGGATGGAACAGCATAGTAAGGTAATCCACTTTTCTTCTCATACTGCATGGATGAAAATAACTTTCCATAGACAATAAAAATTGAAAGTTATATATAGCCTAACAAATATTTAAACTGCCCTTTATATTGCAGCAATCTATTTATTTGTCACTGCACAGCCAACAATATCACGGTCATATGTCCTATATGTAAGATCCATTAAATTGTATCCCAGCTTCTTTAAGGTTATTTTCCCCCTAATCAGGTCCTCGAAGATGGCGTTCTTGATCCTGAGACCACTATAGTTGCCATATTTCCATCACCTATGCATTATGCAGGGCCAACTGAAGTACAATGGCATGCCAAGGCTCGGATAAATGCAGGTGCCAACTTCTATATTGTGGGTCGTGATCCAGCTGGAATGGGTCATCCAACTGAGAAAAGGGATTTATATGACCCTGATCATGGGAAAAAGGTGCTCAGCATGGCTCCTGGACTTGAGAAGCTTAATATCCTTCCATTCAGAGTGAGTAATATCACATGGCTTTATGTTCTTGCTCTTCTCTATCAAATATCTTTTCGCAGCACTGTCTATGGAATGTGTACTGTTCTCCATATTCATCATTTTATATAACCCAAAAAAGTTAAATTATACATCATTGCACATATGATTACCTCAAACATTGCATAAGTATATTCTCACTTTCTTAATGTCTTCCCAACAATTTTTCATGCTTCTGAATTGTGTATTTCAATGCATTACATGCTTTCCTAGGGGAAAAAACACAATATGTGTTTATGTGTACTGAGATCATCACAGATACACACACATCTATATGGATTCTAAATGTGCATCCAGCATGTGTCTGGCAACATGAAATCTCCACTGGGCAGCGGGCACCATGACTTTGCATATAGCAACTCATAAATAGCGGTACATAATGATTTCTGCCATATTCCATTTTCTTAATTGAAGGTGGCAGCGTATGACACCGTGGAAAAGAAGATGGCATTTTTTGACCCAACTCGATCTGAAAATTTCCTCTTCATATCTGGAACCAAGGTACCTGTTCCCTATCACACAATCAATATCATATAAGGCTCTGTATAACTTTGACGTGTTTGATTTCTCATTAAGTATTTATTTATTTTTTTCTTTGGGGATGTATTCCATAGATGCGTGCTTATGCAAGAAGTGGTGAGAATCCACCGGATGGTTTTATGTGTCCTGGTGGATGGAAGGTTCTTGTCAAGTACTATGAGAGTCTTCAGGCAGAAGAAACATCACAGCAGCCTGCAGTTTTATCATCCTAGATTTGACACAGGTGTTAATTCTTAACGAGTATGGATAAAGAATACACAAAACTAGGAAGTTTGATTCCATCACCAACTTCTATATTCAAGTCAGGTTTCCCAGGCCCATGATTCATATTTCAGCATGCCCTGGCATATTTGAAATTTTTGTACTATATTGAATTATTTTGAAATAATCATTAAATAATTATTATGAGTAGGGTAGCCTTACTAGATTTTATGTGGATGACACTTCTATAATATAGCTAGTGTGGGTTTCTTGTAACAATTGAGTGATAAATAAGCTCCATTCATAATAAATGTAAATAGTGTACCTCGAAGGGTTCGTATAAATTGCGGTTGAAATCTTGGCAGCTTAATTGCTTGGAATGGTGTAGACTCATTTCTGAATTTGAAAACTTCATGATCATCTATATGTACCCAAGGAGTGATGACGAGGGTTTTTTTGTCAAAGCATCAGCATGTTTGATTTCACATTGTTTGGATCAATATGTGATTTTAGCTGCAGTAATGTAAAGGGTAAACATGCACTTAATCTTGACTTGGCCGACCTTAGGTAGAAAAATGAATAAATGCTCACTAATATTATAATTAAAAAAGGCAAAGCATGAAAGAAAGGGTGGAAATAAAAATAGTGCATCAATTTTGTTTTATAATCTCATTTTGGGTGAAGCATTTGTTGATTTGTGGGCATGTGCTATCTGATAAATAGGTGTGTTACTTTAACAGCTTTCAGGCATTGAGGGATAATTGGTAGTAACATATAGGAGTATAACATTGGGTACTTTCGTTTTCTTCTTTATTTGCCTTTTTCCTTTATGATGAAAACATTGGACTCTTTTCTTCTGAATTGCACTATGCTGAAGTCAATGGGCACAGTTGTACAGGTTAGGCTTTATTAATGTTTAACAGGAAAGTGGAAACTTTAGTACTGTTATTTCATGAGACAAAATTGCCCATGACTCTCCTTCAGGGCCAAAGGGCTTAGGCCCACTCTATAACCCATCTTTTTCTATGATAATTTACAAAGCTCTTTAAAATCTTTAGGCTTCTTCAGTCTCAAACAGGCTTGCCAAGCGAATTGTAATGTCCACCCACACCCTGACTAGGACCCCCTTGTAAGATAATGTTCCCTTATCATGTCTTGGTTGGTCGGTGTCTGATGCAGGTACAGGTAGAATAGGAAAAATGTATTTGATTTCACAAGACACCTCATTGCATTCAATAATCTTTAATTTAGTTATACCAACTCTAACCCTAATAAACACATCAGTATTCTACTATTCTGTATATGTTAAACGTACATCTGTAAAGTCCTTTCACAAGCTGTAATGGGGGGCCAATATTTGCCTTCCTTTACTTTCTTTTTTACTAGATTAAAGAGTTTCGTGTACATGAATGTGAGGAGAAAGGTCAATTTTTTTAGTCAATTGAATGGCAGCAAATCAATCTCTAGATTTACAAGTTTCATTTTATCTTCCATGTGAGGCTCCCCCAAAACAAGTGGGGTTTCCTACCTTCATTTCAATAACATTACAGTGTAAAATACTGCAGAGTAAATGGGGCTAAAGTATGAGATGGCTTGACAAGTTTTTGCATATTGCAGTGTATTTAATATTTTGGGGGCAATGAGTGGGTCCCCTCTATTTATTTGAGCTACTATGATGGGAAGTTGTGAGAGTGTGTGTGGAGGTTTTGTTAAGCAAGTGAAACAAGAAGGTGTTGGGTGTGTATGATGTTTAGTGGATTGGAGAAAAAGTGGTTGGTGCTGACACTAACAAGTCCTTACAACCCGCGATGTCTAGTCAGGGTTTTGAGTGCAAAAGTAACATGCCTTCATGTGCTCCCTGGCAGTGAATTGGAAAAAGTAAATGCCATGCCATTTCTTCCCTTGGAATTTGCCACTCTCCTGATTCTTTTCCTTTCAATCAATCTTTTACTCATACAAAAACACTTGGCTTGCTTTTACTCAAAAAAAAAACACTTGGCTTGCTCGTGATGCATCAGTTCCCTCTGCGTACGGTTTTGAGTTTACCTTTAATTTTTTTTCCTTTATGTTTTACTTGCCTGTGGCTTCTGCCTTGATTTGATGTTGTTGTTGTTGTTGTGTTGAATTTGGACCTTGCTTGATGTGAGTGTTTTAGTGTTTAAGCTTAAGGAGTGCATGCCTTTCTGTGTATTAAGTCAAAGATTCTTTGCAGTCTACTCATTTTAGTGATTGAATATTGGGATGTTTGGAAATGGTAGTCACTGAAATAAGGGAAGCAATCCAGTCCAAAAATAAGAAACAAGGGAAGCATTTACATACATATTCCCCTTTGTTCTCTCTCTCTCTCTCTCTCTCTCTCCATATATTTACATATATAGCCCGTCAATTTAATGTCCAGTAGAAATTGCTGACTATGATACATTAGAGTTATTTTAGAAATCTGGCCTGCACTTAATAATCCTTAGTATTGAGGTTTATCTTTGACTTCTATTATTAGTGAATGAACCCAAAGATTAATTTTGTTCTAATTAAGAATTGCTTCCAAGTTTGGCAAGTTTATCCATATTTTCTTGTTTTATTCTTATAGCAGTAGCAGTGTCAATTCCAAGTTTGGCATTGGACAGTGTTGTGTCATTGACTAGAGAAAGAACATGGAAACGTGCCTGATGCCAATCATCTCAAAAGCAGGATATGGCACAAGTTAAACTTGTTAAAGACTAAAATTACATATAGATTGGCAAATGGAAATGTATTCACATAAATAAGGAAGTTGAGTTCATGTTTTTTTGTGGAGTCCTAAATAAGTTGCTGCCAAACTTACTTTCTACGGACTGTTTCATGAATGCATTTGAGCTAGGAAGTTGAGGGGACCATGTTGTGTCTTGGAGCTACACTGCAAAATGTACAATTTTACGTAAGGAAGGTATCCGTATGCCCAAAACCAAAATCACTTTACACATAGAGTCTACTTACGGATGCACCCGTGCTGTCTATGTACACCGCAATGTACGGACCCTTGAGAAAATTCAATACACCCATAAAAACCCACCATGAAAATAAAATATAGAGGTATATATAGCTATCAACAAGCATGATTCATGCTTGTCTTTTTTTTACCACAATGAATCATGCTTTTTTTTTTGAATGTTTCAGTTAAAAAAAAACAAGCATGATTCATTATGGTAAAAAAAAGACAAGCATGATTCATGCAAAATTGCAATATCATATAGTAGTGAATGATAAATTGCATTGCTTTCAAGAGAACAAGAAAAAAAGTAGGAATAGTTGGGACTTGGGACGATGATGTTGAGATGTATGTGTGATCATACATAAAAATAAGATTCATAATAAGCATATATAAAATAGTTACATTTGCATGTATTAAAAAGAAAATGATTTTTAAAACTTATTAGGTGTTGGACAATCACAAATAAGGTTATTGTATGACTGGTAAGGACAGATCAATTCGTATGAAGTCAAAAATGGTATAGAAAACCTAATAACGGCTCATTAAGCTATAAATTAAAGCATCTTGCTAAGCAATTTGCATAAAAATTAGATTTTTTATAGAGTACAATGTGTTCTATGTAACTAATTGCTTTCATTTAGTGGACAAGGCTTATTGTTATTCTCATTTTTTAAGAATTAACGGTATTTTCAAACCACTTTTAATCATTAATACATAGTTTATAATGTAATGGTTTTTACCTATTCCAACAACTGAAGTGTTTTCTAAATTTCCATCTGTATTCACATTTTATAGACGAGCTAGCTTACCACATCATCAACCAATAGCTTATAAGTAAGGCTTATTGTTGTTGTATCAAGAGACATCATTCATGTTTGTACACTTGTACTTTATACAAACGGACCGGACCACCCTATTTTGGTTAAAGGCTCAAAACACCCCTAATGAATAAGGCCTATATAGGCTTAAGTCTTGCTTAGTCCCCACAATCCCATTCCCCACGTGACTCTGCTCCTCTCTACCTCAAAGCTTCAGTACTCTCACTGACCACTAACCATAAATACGAAGCTAAACTTATAATCTCTAGACACTACTTCTTATACTTATTCTCCTCATCAGAACCAAAGACTATGTCACTGAGAAGTTTGAGCAGAGAGAAAATGGGATTAAGAAAGTCAAGGAGAGTTGGATCAGAGAAAACAGTGATGATGAAGGAATTAGTGAAGAGATGGTCAAGTAAGAAGAAGAAGAATGAAAGAGAAGAAGAAGAGAAGGGTTTGCCAATGGACGTTCCAAAGGGTCATTTTGTGGTTTATGTTGGAGAGAAGAGAGGCAGATACATTGTGCCTATTTCATTTCTGAGACATCATGAGTTTCAGAAACTTCTCCATGAAGCAGCTCAAGAGTTTGGTTTTCACCATCAAAGTGGTCTAACTATTCCTTGCCAACAACATGTTTTTGAGTCTCTTGTAACTAAATTGCTCAAATCATGAAGTTCTAACTTCTAAAAGAGATCAACCCCATGCTCTTTAATTATTACTACTTTTCTTTTCTTTTTCTGGGTAGGAAACAGCTATATATGAAGCTAGTTTCTCTATTAGTCTTCTTCACTTTGGTTTGGTTTCATCCATTTTTATCTTTCTATTTTAGAGCTAGAAAGCCTGAGAAAAAAAAAGCATGACTGTAAATGTAGGTAGAATTAATTAATGCCATGTTTTCTCCATTAGGGAAGAATGATGGTTCATTGTAAGTTTGTAACCTATGGGAGACACTAATTTCAAAGGGTATTTGGGGCTATATGCATCATATTTAGTACGTTTATATATATATATATATTTATATATATATATATATATATATATATATATATATATATATAATCCCTCTTCTCTTTCTCTTCTTGCCTTCTTGGTGTGAAAATATCCGGTAGCTGAAATGTAAGTTGAATTAATATCCGTTGAACTATTGTTCGTTTGATTTAAAATTATAGGATATGTTACGAATACTAGGAGAAAATGAAATTATTGAAATGAAATAGAAAGATGAATAATGCAATAATTTGACTTGTACGAATTTTGAAAGTTTAAAGTACAAGTGTTTTTTTTTTCCAATCGATGATATGATAGAAGGATTGATGGATTATGTTTCTTTTGAAGATGACTTTGGTAATTCAATTGAAAATGGTGTGGGAAAAAAGAAAGTGTTTTGTGACTTTTGATCGTATCATGTTTGTTTTGAATAAACCTGGATCTCATTATCAAAAAGAAAACAAAACATGATCGTATCATTTTGTTTATTGTTGGTTAAATTTCGTTCGATTTTTAACGATTCATTTTAGAAAAATACAAACTTTTAATCCTTTGGATGGCGCCCAAGTGGAGGAGACATGAGACAAAAAACGGAGGGAACAAGAAAAAAAGAGTTTTTTATATATTGATGAATGAAGTAATAATTACTAAACCCCTTGTCAAACAAAAACTGCTTATTCATCATTATACTTCATTTTCTCCAGTTTGGGACCTGAAAAAGTAAAAAGTATATCTGCTCTTCAGAATTTTGCTATCTAAACGCTTGGGGAGGAAGCACATGGGTTCCATATTTCTTTTTCTCTTCAAAAATTTCTCATGGGCAAAATTGGAAAAGTTAATTAAATTCAGAAAATTTATTTTTAAATATTTTCTTAAAAAGTGTGTTTTGACATATGAACTCTTAAATTATGAACCATAGAAATACATGTACAATTGACTAATTTAAAGGAAATTTGAAAATTTAATAAAATATTTTTTTAAAAAAAAGTTATATACATTGTTAGGTTATAGGTCAGTTTTATAATTTCTACAAATAAGCTTAGTCAAATTCAGATGCTTTTTAAAAATTTCTACAAGTACTATATATCTTTTTATTTAGAATCAATGTTTCTCATGAACTAACTCGTCTAATTTATAATACTGTCTCCGTTCCTAAATATAAGACCACTTTGGTTAATTTGAGGAGATTAAGGAAGACAATAAAATTACATGATCTTCCCAAAATCCCCTCAATTACTTAACTTTAAAAGGAGGAGAGGTTTTCAATGAAAAGAGGGAGTATAAGGGTAGTTTGGGCAAAACTTGAGATAAAATAGGAAGTGATCTTATATTTAGGAACTTATCCACTTCCTCAAAGTGATCTTATATTTAGGAACGGAGGGAGTATGAGGTAACAACTTTGAGTTTAAGGTTGTGTGTTTAAGGGCCTGTTTGGATAGCCACTCAAAATATATTCTGGAAACCAAACCTAGGTTTTAGACATTTTTTGCCAAACACTAAAAAATTTCAGAAAAACTATTTTACAGCAGAAAAGCTATTTTTGGCTCCAAAATCTCATTTTGGGAAAAACTCCCCATTTTTACTTCTCAAACTACAAAAATGAGTAAAGTACAAACTCACCCTCTTCTCTCTCTTCTCCCTCACTCTTCCTTTTTGGATAAAATTGTCCTTTTTGGTAATTGACATTCAAAAAGTTATTCCACTGACATTTTATCCAAACACTCTCATTTTATCAAAAACTGTTTTCCAGAAAAGCTATTCTGCTCAAAAACTATTCTCAAAAACTAGTTTTCAAAAAACTATTCTCTAGAAACTAAATCCAAACAGGCCCTAAGAGTAAGAGTGTAATCAAATATTTGAGTTGAACTGTTCATATATCTCTTTACTACTTTATTATCCTTTAACAATAAAAAAAATAAACGAACTGAGTCTTTGATTTGAAGTATAAAAATTAAATAAGATAAATGTCAAGTTTAATGCCTCATCAGTACTTTTATGAATATACTTTTAATCACTAAATGAGGTTTTTGCATTGATAGAAAGATTCCGAACCAGAGAGTATTGGACAATGTGAATGATATTCTTAGAACCTAAGCCAATTTTTTATTTTGTCATTACGTTTCTATAAGCCCAAAATGGAATTAACACGCGGTGAGGAAGGAAAAAGATAAGGTTGATTAACACGTAATTGGTCAAATGACCCGTTCAATGCTTTGGAGTATTTGGTTTGAGTTTAAATCATAAATGAGCTACCTGCGTTCTGAGAGTCAGTCACCAACCTTAAATTTAATGTAGTAAGTTGTTATGATAAAATGATTTCCAATAGATGTGGCCTATTCATGTGGTTGATAGTTTGAAGCTATGAATAAGAGGTCTAGGTATGGTTTGGTTAAAGGGAGAGTGGATGGAGATCGGAGTTGGATGGAAGTGGTCACGAAATCATTCTTGAAGAGGGTTATGCTCATCACCAATATTGCTCATTGTCTTCCCATAATCACAAATACACAAAAAAAATATTAGCGCATGGTGGACCCAAAACCTCTCTTAATGGGGCTCACCACATGTTTATTTATTTATGTGTATTTATGTGTATTTATGGTGATGAGAAGAGCACTGAATCAAAATCTCTATTGAAGCAATATGCAGCATCTAGTCACCTCTCACAACATGCTCCTCCCTTTGCATTTTTTTTTCATGTACAGAGTGAAACAAAGCCACTCCACTTTTAATTAACCATATTTTAAATTTCACTTCTGTTTCGCAAAACGTAGGATAAAGATGTGTTGGTTTATTTTTTTTCTTAAAAACAACCGTTTTTATATGTTTGTTTGATGAATATTGTTAAACTCAACTGAAATGTGTTTGTCAAAAATGTTTAATGCTAACATATGAACTCCCAGTATTATTGCATTCTATTGGAATTAAAGGACAGCCACTAATAACTTCTACTTACAAACGAGATTGATCCTGCGATCTCTCACTTTAGTTACTAAATGCATACGCCTCTGATAATGCTATTGCATTCTAAAAGACCATCAAATGGAAAATAGTAAACATTGGCAAGAATATGACTGACTTTGATGCATTTAATTTTTAAACAACAGAAACTTGTAAATTGGATTGGACAACTCCCAAAACAGATTAAATAAGTTTCAGATAGTTTGGGACTGCCTGTCAATTAAGCCTAACAGTATTTTAAATTTGACCAAATAAAAGTACCATCTATGAAACAATTATAAAGAAATATCAGGTTCAGCAATCCAAAGACTCTGAGTCCTGACAAATCATTCATCAACCAAAAATTTATTATAGTGGTGAAATCTAAACTCTGATAAAAATATGAATTGATGTTAATTTTGTTGACAGGAGGGAGGAAGTACAAATGTTGGATATAGTACATACAGATTTGATTAATGATGCGTGCTTTGTGACATAATGATCAGAAGAGATTTGGCGTCTGTTGGGTGCTAATTAATTAGTGATTGTGTTATGACTTGGATAGTATGAGTTGAGTTGTGTGAGGGTTGGAAGCATGGGGGTAAAGGACAAAAAGGGGCGAATGGAAGGACCACTCTCTGACTTTCACAATGCAACTTCACATGCCTAATAGTACCAACCGTGTACAACTATCTCCCTGTTCCCTTGCATCTATTTGCATAAAGATGAGCAGATACTTTTTATCTTAACGAGAAAAACCTCCAGTGACGGAAGAATTACTTTAACTCATTTCATTTTATAGATATGATAATTCAATTATTATCCTAACATAAGAATAGCTTATCACCTAACGTTACTGTAACATCTTGGAAATTTAGTTTAATGATGAATTTTGGTAATTATCTATCTTATTATAGGAAACTTTTAGGACAATTTGAGGTTTAAAAAGTTTAGGTTGCAATGAAATTCATAATCTCTACTTCAATAAAAATTTAGGTGAGTTGGGTCTCGTGGGCTCATTAGGGTCAGGGCAGACCTCAAGGCTCAAAGAGTCATTCCAGAGGAGGTACTTAAAGATCATCCACTAACAAGGTCTTCATATCGGTGGGATTCGAATCCACAGCCATATAATTATAAGCAAACTCCTTTATAAACTGGACCAATTTTTGTTGGCAATGAAATCTATAATCTAATACAAAGATTAATTGTAGAAACTTAGTTTATGGAAGAGACGAAACAGAAAATAAAAAAATAATAATAGGGACTAAATTGAAAAGAGGAAAAGTTGGAAGGGCAAGAGTGAAAAAACAAAAATAATAATAGGGAAAAAGAGGATAAGTTGGAACAACAGAAGTGTAATTTCTCTAAATGTTTTGAAACGAATTTACCATTGCCACGTTTGGAAAAGTGAAATGAAGTTTATATTTTAATGTATAATAGATGATAGATATGTACCATTCAACTTTATTTCAACATTACAGATTCATTTAAATTTATTTAAACAATTTTATTTTAGTGGACCAAGTGAAAAATAAAATTAATCTTCTACATATGGATTGCAGTCCCATTTGTGCATGAGTAGCAAAAGTGTTAATCTATTATATATAACATATACTCCATTTGTTATTACTTACTAGCCTTGGATCGCCTTGGTACTGAATGGTTAGTGTTGGATACTAAACCATGATGTCCTTAGCTCGATCCATGCGTTTGGCACGTTGAAATTAGAAAAAATGAGGTATTTGAAAATACCTCTCTTTCATTTTCAAATTACTTATTACTCGAATGTTCTTGTTAACATATGTCCTTGATTATTCTTTTCAGAAAACTTCAATTTTTGTGGCCATCTCCTTCACAGACATGGGCACCAAAATGGAGAGCCAAAAGTAAATGAAAGTCTCTGACTTTTTTAAATATGAAGTCATTTCTCATTGTGATGAACTTTAATGGACAGATAGATAGATATTTGACGCCAGCCTGTTTCAATCGAACTTGCTCAAACTTACAAAACACTTTGTAAATAGTATAAGATCATTTTAAATTTCAATTTGTTTCTAAATATAAGACACTTTCTAATTTTTCTTAACTTTTTCCCAAATAAATTCTAATAAAGCTCATCTATAATAAACAAGATAGGTAGAGTAAACAAGTAAGAAAGGGAGAATGAGGATAAATGTATATAGTTACGGTAGATTAGTAATATCATGTGCTAATAACTAAGTTAACACCTTTAATCTAATCAAAATATAAATTAGAAAAGTGATCTTATGTTTATATTTAGGAATGAGGGAGTAACTTACCATTTTTGTCTGATATTTCTTGGGTGTGTAGGCTATGAATGAACCATACAGTTGTTGATTAAATAATGACGGTCGATCCAGCTTTATATATGAGATTAAGTTATGAATTGTTGAATGAGATCGCAAATTGTGATTTACAAGTCACAACAACCTGGTCGTATGGTGTACTCTCACGTGGGCTGGCTGGATCATACATATGGAAACCAGAAGTCCATCTACTTCACTTCCATGTCAATTCGTATATATCTTGATATTAGTATAAATCTCTGAAAAATATATAGTCTATTCAATATATTCTGGCCATCATACTAGTCACATTACATAGCCCAAGGGACGGTGGAAAAAGCAGGTGAAAATAACGATTTTAGAAGAAACATATATGGTTACCATATACAACAATCATTAGATACAAAAAAAAAAATCACCCGACATTCATGGGTTTCTTTCCTCAACCACACAAGTTTCATTATGTAAAAATCATGAATGGTGACTTCAATATGAGGTGTCATCAAATACAAACCAAACTTCACTGCTGCAGACTTAGCGCCCATTTTTCCCTTTTGATGAAAAGAATCTACTAAATCCTCGGCCATGCGACATTTTATCCGGCGTGGGGACAGACGAAACGGAGGAAGAGGATGCTGATTTCGTGGGCCTGTGTTTTGGATTCTTTGCTGGAGATATGGAAGTATGGTTTGCTTCATTGTCAGATGGACAAAGGTTGTTGGAGAAATACAAGGGGGACTCTGGACCCAATCTTTGCACAGATGTTGAACTAGCACTGTCTAATTCATCCAAGTCTTGTAAATTTGGGTTACTAATAGTAGGCTCTTCTCCTGTAAGCCCATCATCAGCCTTTGAACTCCTCTCACTGTAAGGAGATCCACCCTGCTCCATTTGAGGGCGTAGTGTTTGTAGCTGCTTGCCAAGAAGAAATATTGTTTCCTGACACTCTGCTAGTTTTTCCGCTGCAGCCGCCAAGTCTCTCTCCTGCCAATAGTAAAGTCATTCATTTTAAACAACCTAACATTATGAACTCCTATACATAATTAAATCAAATCCTGAATACCTCTCAACTTTCTATACATTGGCAATATAGTTGATTAAATCTAGCAGTGCAATTAACAATTTCAATTCAGTTAAAAACTCACCTGCTTATTCTTGAGGTCATTATCAGCTGCTGAGCTCTCATACCTAACACAAAGCAATACGGGAGTGAGAAACAGCACTAGCCTTAGAGGTTAAGCCGGTAAAGAAAATTGTAGAGTTGTGCTTCAAGATAGTCAAGCAATCAAAAATTAAAATTAAACGTTTCATCTAAATGATCTTCAAAGGAACAAAATAAGAATGTCTACTATGGCCTCAATCAGCAGTTAAGGCCAGTATGATAATAGATGGGGATCTAACCTTTGCAGTTGCTCTTCTAGATCCTTGCACTTGGCCACAGCATCTTCATGGCCCCTCTTTTCGTCTTGAAGTTCACTCTCCAGAGTTTCTGTCCTAACTCGCAGAAGACTCAGCTCAGTTTCTAACTCCTGGGCACGTGTTTCAAGGGTCCGGTATGACTCTGCCATACATTTCAGCTGCGTCTCAGACAAGCTGTTTGATCTTAGAGAAGAAGCTAATTGTGATTTCACTTCTGCCAAAAGTTGTTCAGTCTCTTGTAATTGAGACTTGGTCGTTTCAAGAGTCTCAGTGCATCTTGCCAGATCCATTGCTGTCTTCTCTTTCTCTAATTTCAATTCTTCAAACTTATCTGCTGAGAATTGGTGTGAATCACCATTTGATTCATAGGTAGAGATCATATTTCCATCATCAGGTACCAGAGGATCAGCACAAGGATTAAGAATATTCGAACAGCCATTTGGATATCTTTCTCCTGAAGGGCTGTTTTGAACTAACTTATTTTCTGGCAAAGCAATTTTGTCAATGCAATCAGGACTGTTAGTTTCAGCTTCTGTACCCATGTAGCCAAGGACATTAAATCTGAATTCACTTGCCTTAGCTAATACATCTGACAAATCAAAGACAAACTGCATTAAAGTTGTTTCATTGCAAATGACTTTATTAAAGCTGTGAGAAAATTTCTCAATTTTTAGCTTCACTCCTTCATCAGCAGCTATGTCATGAACTGACATTGCTTCTCTACCTAGGAACAGCACAAAGTCCTGAATACAAGAAATTGCAGCCTCCAAGTCTGTGGTCATCTGCATGTGATCCATTGTTTGCTTTGAAGAAATGATTTCCTTTCCAGGATGTGAGCCAACATCTTCCGGGTTAACCTGCCTATCACTTGTAGCATCATCCTGGGGTATGCATTCAACAGAATGGCTGTTGGAAGTATGACGTGCATTTTCCAAAATATTTTTTATGTCTTCAAGGATATTTCCTGTATCAGCATTGCTAGGCATGGACTCAAGAACCCTCAAAATTCTTGATTGAAGCTCCATCAAATTAACATTAGATTGGAGATCAGGAGCTGACAAATCCTCTCCACTAGACACTTGATTGGGTAATGGACTCAAATCACTTTTCTTTTCAGCTGAACCATTAATGCAAGTACTAACCTCTGATACACGGTTGATCACAATTTCAGCCGTATTACTTGAAGAGATTGAAATAGAGCCATTAGAACCATTTGACAGACAAGCCAACTTCTCCACCTCCAGAAAGTCATCCATCAATTCCAAATTATTAGTGGCCTCAGATATGCTAGATTTCTCAGTATTCTTTTCTTTTTGGGATTGAGATAGTTCCGAGACTGATGTTGTAGACCAAGACTCGGCACATTTTCCAACATCATCATTTCCATCTTCAGACATGGATGTTGAGCTTGCTGCATTGCTTGCATTTTGACCATAAATACTTTCATGGGTTATCTGGCTAATGGATTTTGGAGATCCTTTATGCTGGTCAACTGTCTGAAGTTGTGCTTCCAAACTTTGAAGTTTGCTCAGAGTTTTACCACACATGCTCCTTGAGGCCTGCAATTCACTGTTACGTTTTGCCAAAGCTTCTTTAAGCATCTTTGTTTCTTCTTCCATCGTCAGCAAACGCTCTGTAAGAAATTCATTCTCCTTCTGAAATTTCTGAATATTATCTAGGGAGAAATCAGGTGATGGGGAAAAATGAGGACTAGAAGGCCTAACAGAAGACCTCCTAGATCGAGTTTCTCCAAAGTCTCTGCCAAGATTCTCAACTTCCAGCTTCATTTGTGCAAGTGCAGCAGGACCAGGTAACTTTTTCCGTACCAGACCTCGTAATCTTTGGCATTCAGCCTCTAACTTTGCAATTTTTTTAACGCCCTCTGTATGCTGCCTATTAGCAGCTTCTGCAGATCTCATACTCATGTTCTTTTCTTCGTTACGAATTTCCAGCTCCTTAGAAACAACATGAAGTTCATACTTCAGTGAATTGATTTCCCTTTCACATGATTCTATGTTTCCCTTCAAAAGTTCAATTTCAGCTTCAGCCTGAGCCTTTTCCTCACTAATTTTGATTATCATGTTAGAGCGCTCCTGTAAAGACCTTGAAAGTGCCCCATTTTCAGCAGCAGACCTAAGAAGTTCCTGTTCTAAGTTAACTATCTTGGCGTCTAGCTCACCCTTAATTTTATCTAATTGCCTGGTTTTAGCAAGAGCAACTTCCTGTATTTTATGCTCGTGCTCCTCCTTCAGGTTTCTTATCTGTCGCATACACTCTTTGAGAGCACCATCCAAATGTGCAGCCCGATCCTCAGCGGTGAGCTTTGAGAGTGTGACAGATTCTAGATGATTCTTCAACGACAAAGCTTCTGCTTCTGCCTTTTCCCAGCCTGCAGAAAGAAGAGTTTCAATCAAATTCTAAATCCAAGAACAAGAGGTTCTCACTTCTTACTATAAAGGCAAACTGGGATCATGATATATTTTTAGGATCACACCATCATACAAGTGGTTTATAAGTGTGTACCTGAGACAGCTTCTTCAGCTACTTTAGCATGTTGTTTTACTAAGCTTTCCTTGGTAGTTATCTCTGAGTTTGCCACTGACAGCTTTTCATTCAGTTCTTTGATCTCATCTTCCAGTGTCTCAACTTTTTCCTCAAATGTCTTCACTTGATCCTCCAAGCCAGACAGATGTGAATAAGACTCCACAGAAATTTGCACATAATTTGGCTTCTTGTAATTATCCTGACTCTATAAGAGAAGGCAACACAAAACAAAAACGAAGAGAAAACTGTGAGCCAATCACAATTAGTAGAATACAGTCAACAAAACCAACAAAGTTGAGACTACACTAAAATCATCATTTAAAAACGTCACTGAAGAGACAGAAATTACCACATCCTCACTACATACAGAAGAAGCACAGTTTAAACAATGAAACCACCAACACATGAGCATGATAGAACCTTAATGCACACTTTTTTAGCTAAAATAGAGACACAAAGCATAACCTAAACATAACGTACTGAAATTAAATGGGCTAAATTCACAAAACATGCACAAAGAATAGCAAGAAGGCCATGTAATTGGCAAATTACAAAACAAATATATAGAAAAACAAATTATGAACTCAATCACATTTCAGTGAGAAATTCTCTGTAAACAAATCTTCTCAAATTTATATATATATATATATATATATATATATATATATATATATATATATATATATATATATACCTGACTACCCTGAGAACTAACACCAGAATCAGCACCAGCAGAGTCCAATGCAGCAGCAGCTTTGTCAAGCACTGTCTTATCTGATGATTTCTTTTTCCATGGCCAACGACGGTCCATCTCAATCTACAACAACCATGAAACGTAAAATATATTTAATCAACCACTACATAGGATTCTCAAGCACTTCCAAATTTTCATGACAGAAAAAAGCACTGAAACAAATGGTGCAAACTGCAACCAACTCATAAATAATTCCATTATTTCACAAAACGCCACCATCTTTAATTACCATGATGATGTGTGGGGTTCCATTTAATCTGTCTGTCAAATACCTTCCACAATTACTCCTTAGATTAAATAATAACTACTACTAAATTAAGTAACGCAATAAGCCTCTCTTAATTCAGACCAAATTTCGTTCAAAGATCTAACCAATCACTAAGCAGGTCGTATATTGATGAATGAGCTTTGATTCTTGAAGTAAAAAAATAAACTAATGTTATGACCGTACACTAAGGTGAGCTGTAAAAAAATAAAAAAAAAAGTATATATAATGAAATCTATATATATGGAGGAAGCATTTGTATGAGTGAAAATTAGATCCAAATTAGATAGAAAACTGTTTATAACACAAGGACGCTGACATACACAATAAGAACAGCAAAAGCATCAGTGAGTAAGATACCGCATGGAAAAAATAAATAAATAATAATAAAAAAATCAGATGATAAATAAATTGCATATCAACAGTAGCGAAATAATGCAGAGAGTGATTGGAGGAAAAGCGTGAATGAGGAGAGAGAAGAGAAAAGGGAGAAATAATCGGAAGAGAAACTCACCGACAAAATAAGAAAAATCAAAGAATGAGGAAGAAAATCAGGCGAAAAGAGAGGTCAATTGAAAAACGAGCTAGCAGGTGAAGTGTGAGGAAGAAGGAAGAAGGTTGAGCAGAGAATAATAATAAAAAAACAAAATCAATTGAAGAAAAAAAAAGCAGAGTGAGAGAGAATGAAGAAGAGGAAGAAAGGATTTATTAATAGTAGGAGAGAATGTGAGGAGGAAGAAGAAGGTGGTGAAGCCGTGAAGGTTACAGAATGAGAGAGAATGAGAGGAGAGGAAGTGGGTGGGTAAGCAAAGCGAAGTGAAGCAATGCGTAGCAGTGGTGGTAATAGGAGGCTCTTAAAAGTGTAGACGTTAAAATACCTCCAAGAGACATTTATATTTCATTTCTCTCTTTTTTTCAAACATTAATGGTAAATCAGAGAATAGTTTAATATTTTCTGTATATGTCTTTTGTTTTTTTTTTTTGAACCAAACTTGGACCATATAAGAGAGTTAACCACACATGTGATATCAGAATATTAAATTATATGGAAGAAATTAGGGACTTTGGTGATGTCAATTGAATGTGTGTCGAGTTGTTAGTGTAGTTGAATGGATTGTTATTCACAATTTTCTAAAGGCTGGATTCAAGGTATATGTTGAATTCACCAAAAAAAAAGTTGGTCTAATTAGTAAAGGGGTTTAACTCGAAACTGTGTAATTGTGAGTTTGAACCTGGGTGGGCAATTTATAAATACATCTATAAGCGATCTTTCAGCTCGAAGACTTGCTTTTACCCTAGTGAATCCTCTAAATCCAACACACTTAAACTTGCTTTATAAAAATACATATATGTTGCATTGCATTCAATTTAATATCACATGGGTCTTTAAGAATTTCAATGTAATTTAATTTTTTAAGAGACAGGGTCGTGGATAATTTTATTACATAGTAGCAGTTGTAATTCTCTCTTATTTTCTTTTTTTTTAATATGAAGTAGACATTCTAGTGATTTTTAACTCTTAAAATATGGAAGTGCAAAATACTATGCGTTTCACTCAAACGGAGTCTGAGACCTTGAAATTATGAATTACTTGACTTTTATATTGAACTTGCAAAAACTGGAAACTGAAAAAGAAATTATGGTAAGTATAAGAATTAGAAAAATATTTAACATTTTAAAAATATAAAAACATGTCCGAGTGATTTTGGGAATGGGTGGAGAGGAAGATGTAGGCTTGTAGGCGAAGCAAAGAAGGATTTGGAAGATTGGGAAGCATCTTAGCTGTATGAGATCATGGGGGAGAACTGAAAAGCGGGGGCTTGCAGAAAAAAAAAACAAACAGGAAGAATATTTCAAACAAAAATATACTTCATTCGGTCCTAAATATAAGACCTAATTGACTTCTTTGGAAAATCCTAAAAAAGCAAAATAAGTTAATTATAAATTGATAATCTACCTAATTTTTCCCTTAGACTAGTATATTTTACCTATAAACTAATGGATAATCTAAAAATATATCAAATATGTCATCATTTAATAACCTATTTCCCAACATTAATTTCTCCAAAAAAAAAAAAGTCATCTAGGTCTTATATTTAGGACCGGAGGGAGGTAGTAGTATATAACATATAATGGTAAATCAGCTAAGAATATAGATTGGTGAATCATGAATGATATATAATGCAGCTAAGAAGATTTGTACAAGATACTAAATTTAGCTATTATATAGGAGTATGTTTTATAGTACATGTGAAAAAGATATGTAATACTCCGTATTAATTAAAGTGGCCTAAGGTGAGTGATATCCAAGCATACATCGTCACACAAGCACTCATTTTATTTTATTTTATTACTATATTATATTACGAAGTAAGTTTTGTTTCCAAATTCCATTGAATATTGAATATGGAAGTTGATTATTTTGTGGTAAGGAACAAAAGGGGTGCTTAAGTAAGATGAGGGGCTTAATAAAAGGAGGTGGGGACCACCGAGTTGAGTAAGTGGAATTGTAGTTGCTACAGCTCATGAGGTTGGGGTGTGTGGCTCAGCCGTATCGTGCATGAGTTGGCCATTTTTACTAAGGCTAATGCATTCCCACTAGCTACCTTACCTGTAAAATCAGATCTCATTTTTTTCCTATTTTTAATTTAAGATAATAAAGTTTTTAGTTAATTTCGGTTCTAAAGGTTGTCTTTGTGATCGGACAATCGGATTTAAAATATTAATATACACACCCCACTTGTTTACTACAGTTGTTTGATATTTTGATATCATATAACATCTAAATCTAGTCCTTTTTTGGACAAAAAATTTAGTCCTTATTAACACCCACTCATTTCATTTTCTTTTTATATAAAGTTGTTTAATTTTCTTAATCTTTTTTTTTGTTAATTACAGCCCGGTTTAATCCGGACTCGAGGGGTAGGGGTATGAGTGTTGCCCACATAAGCAAGGTTATTTCATCTCCCAATGGGAACGCTTCCCTGGATTCGAGCACGCGTTCTCATCCTTACCAGGGTTGTTGCCCACTTACCAGCTCAATTAACTACTCATTGGTTAATTTTCTTAATCTTTACATATTGTCAATTGTGTATTATATAATTGCTCCCTCTATTACTAGATATAAGACCTATTTAGAAAGGGCATTGTTCATAAATATAAGTTTTCTTTCTAATTTGTCTCTATATTTTCCCAAATTATCCTTCAAATTATACTTATTGATAATTCTCATCATTAAACAAGTAACATAAGGAGGGTGAGAATAAAGGTGGATGATTAAGTTATTTTGAATATTATGTACTTTTAACTAACTAAATTAACATCAATAATCTAATTAAATTATTTAAATATGTTTTATATTTAACAATGAAAGAAGAGTATTGTAGACCATGTGTATAATTATAAAAGCTTTGAAATGCCTAGCATGAAAGGAGCTTGTATGTGAGTTCTTAACAGAACTAGTACCTACTCTACCGAGCTTTCATGAACACTATCAATTAGTAAGAGTGCTTTTGTATTAAAATTTGGAGTTTTGGATTCTCCAAATCAAAATTTTCATACTATCAATTAGTAACAGTGCTTTTGTATCAGAATAATTATTATTATTAATACTAAAGTTTTGGTGTTTGATGCTTCTCAATACAAGTGTTTTCTTTGAAACTTGAAGTCAAATAATCTACTCTCTTCACTTCCAATTATAAAATTGCTTTAACTTTTTTTAATAAATTAAAAATGAAAAATCAATCATTTTTTTTCGAAGAAGAAAATCAATCACTTTAAAATGTTATAATTCTTTTTTTTCCTCAAAACTAATTTATTCTATTTATAAATTAATATATAATCTAGTTGAAAGAAATTCTTTTTAACGGTTATAGATTTTACAATAAAAATAATCAGTCCTTCCAAAATTAGAAAAACTTAAAGCAGTTTTGGAAGAAAACTGGTTCAAATGCTGAGCGCAGTTCCTTTCGTGTTAATATACGAATATAGAATCATAATCTTTGCTGCTACGGACATTCGTAGAAGATGGTCAGTAAATAACTCAGTCCTCCCTGACCTCAGTACACTGTACAACCTTGTCTGATTAAGACTAAGTCACTCCGAAATATGCTGAAAAATACTTTCCTCAAGTGATACTGGTTAGGTGTAAAAATACAACTTTAGTTTTGTTATATTCTGGCCCTTGATCTCTGGTGTAAAGCCCCTTTCAAGGAAAAGAAAAAGAAATATAAAGACATGAGAAGAATACAAATGATTCAAGGGGATGATGATATAAAGAAGATCAGATGGGAAACAAATAATTGAGATTATAAGGTACAAAGATTGAAAATGGGTGGATGTGGGCAATAAGTAAAGCATATGAAGACACACACACACATAAAATAAAAGGAAGATGATTTAATGATAGGAGGAGGGACAAATACCATAAATGCAACAAGTATGTACAAGGATGGGGTACAGTGGTGTGATGAGAAAGGTGTAAGGGCCAGGCAATAGAAGTTGTTAGCACTTCCCTGGTGCAGCAGTCCTTATCATAAACCACTTTTCATTATAAATCACTAATAATTAGGGTATTAATTATGCTTTTACAAGATTGCCCCTCTTTCAATTTTATCAATCACAACTTGTGTGACTTTTTTAGTGTGATTTATGACATTAAATACCGACAAACTAATTTTTTATTTTCTAGTTAAGTTAAATATCTAATCAAGACTTCTTAATCCTAACAAAGTTGTTACTACCTATTATAGGTGTTATACTCCGTACTTCTTTATATCTTTGCAAGTTTCATTTTCTTCAATGAGCCTGGTTTATTTTAAAAACTTTGTTTTAAAAATGTCCAAACATTTAGTGGTTTTTTATTTTATTTTACCAGTAATACATTATATGTCTCTATCATATATTTTTCATCAATATTCTCTTTTATATTTTTCTAGTCTCCCCCCCCCCCCTCACCTTTCCTATAAATATGTGTGTTTTGAGAAAATGAGTTACATTTTTATATATTCTTCTACTTCAACTAGTTTTAAAAATGTCCAAACAGGAATGAAGGTAGTTATACTCCCTCCGGTCCTAAATATAAGTCATGGTTGATTTTTTTTAGATGTTAAGATTACAAAATATGTTATTAAATTATGATATATTTGATAATTTTTTAGATTAGACATTAGTTTATATGTTAAATAAACTAGTTGAAGGGGAAAAATTAGTTAAATCAATTTATAATTGACTTATTTTATTTTTTTAGAATTTTTTAAAAAGGTCAACCGTGACTTATATTTAAGACCGTAGTAAGAGTTAGTGCTCAAAGCAATGCATCAATTATTATACATCTCATTTCTTCTACAATGTTCAGGAGACATGACAACAAAGTCAACCCAATCCAGAGGTTTGATACTTTCATGCTTTATTTTTATTTTTATGTTACGCTAATCATTCCCAATTCCCAATACGCACATTTGCTCTCACACTCTACGCGGCTACTCATCATTTTTTGCCCACATTTCAAATTTACAGTAATTGATTGATACTCGTTATGCATCCATTCACTTCAACCCCACATTATTTTCAAAGCTTCGAATCATTGCGTCTTGACTCTTTGGTAGGATATATGAATTCAAGCAAATATATTCAACATTGCGGTATTTAAATCCGGAAACTATTGAGTACACAATACACCAGTACTAAACTGGCCAAAAAATAAATATTATTCAAAAAACAACGAAGTAATGTGTGCAGAGGCTATATAGGAGAGACAGGATGGTACAATATTGGTTGGGTGGATAACAGACTTAGATCTAAACCACCCCAACAAATCCCGGAAGCTAACCCCTTCTGCTTCTAATGCTGTTCCCCCATAGTACTATATACTACTTCGGATCCTTATTTTAATATCTCATTTGTAATGAAAATTGCATTTTATGGTAGAAGGGCTGATGTAGAATTATAACTCAGAGGAAATTCCCCAGTTGTACAACAATTTTATCTGAAAAGTAACAAAATATGCACAGTAACAAAAAAACAATAGTCAATATTGTTTTTTAATCATTAGAACGAGGAATTTGCTCGTTTCTTATCATTTATGAGATGAAATTACTCCTGATAAAATTTATATATTCAATGTTGCTAAGTGGTTACTTAGTGTTGAGGAGTAAAATGACACCTTAACCTTATAGTTAGATGTGATGTTTAGAATTATTGTAGTATATGTACTACTAAATTTAGCAATGGATCGGACGTGCACGGATGCTATTTCTCATTTTCGAAAGCTAAACATAATAATTAATGCTTTCTGCTATTTTAAAAAAAGTTTAACGAGGGTTGGAATTTGTGGTATCTGCTTACATAAGACTCTTACCGCCTGAGTTGGCCTGATCAATACTCCCATACATTTCATGAAGTCGAGAATATATTTATCACATGAATTAAGTAATCAATTTTAATTTATACGTACATGTCATTTGCTCTAGTCACTAAAAATAAAACTTAATTCATGTGTAGGATTTAGTATCTCATAGTTAGCAAAAATATGTTCTTTTGTTTTAGATTTAAATTCTTTCACTTTTATTATATATTTACTCCGATATTATTCTTTTTATATATAGCCAGTAATTATATTCATTTGCATCAGAATTCCAATTGGTGCACGGAATAAATTGAAATCCTGTTTGTACCAGATGAAAAGTAAGATATGTGATTCGAGGAAAAAAGGACATGGAATATTTACTTTGTTTTGCTGTAACTAAGTACTGTATTTAATTACTATTTATGATATATATCTACTACTGCCAAAAGACGTATCAGAGGAGTTCATTTTTCTTTATCATTCTCTCTCATTCTTTTCTAAAAAATTGATGGGAAGTGGTACATTAATAGTTTAGTGCACTACGCAATATAAATTGTAATTTTTGTTTCAGTAGTATGTGTGTGTGTGGATAGATACATATATATTAGTATTATGGAACAAAACCAACCTGAGTCTTCATATAAAAGAAAAATAGAACCAAATATAGTAATAGCCGATCGATGCCTTTGGAATTTCAAATGAAGGGAGACCTTGTCTTATCAGAAAAATATACCTTGTCTTCAGAAAAATAGAGTGGTATTCAAAGAAACAAGAGCTTAAGAAAAGATTGAAGTCTTTAATTACCACGTATATAAACACCCTTTCCTAGATGGGAAGATGTAATACAATTGAGAAAATAAAAGAGTGACAAATTTCGAAAAACAATGTGTCTACTGTTAGGGAGGAAAATATCTTGGATGAGCAGTGTTTGGATATGTATGGGTGGATATATAATAATAATGGGAATATATGTAAGGGGTGAAAAATGTTTATCTTTTGATCATTAGTATATAGTGAAAGGGAGGTCTCACTACCAGGGATTTTTTTTCCTCCATACAAAACAGGTGTGTATTAGTGCATAATTGTGTACATAGTGAAGCTCAAGTAAAAGAAAATTAAAGCAGAAGGAACAAAGGGAGAAAAAAAGAGAAAAAGGATGGTGGGAGAAGAGGGAGGAGGATCCGAGGTGAAAAGGAAAGCGTGGGCCCCACGGAGGGACACGTCAGATTGTAGCGGTGAGAGTGGGTCCCACCCCACGGAGGGTGAGGCCTCTCCACTCTCCTCATCCGAAAGCGACCCCCGTCGGCAGAGAGAGACTGAGGGTGCTCTCGTCATTTCCTATTTTCGTAATCTCTCACTACCCATAATTAATGATGGAATTGCAAACCGAGCATAGGTTCTTAATTTTGATTTAAAATAACTTATCGTTTTTTTTAATAACTTATCTGTTCTTTAGCTTATTGGGTTAAGAAATGATATTCCCGTAGGCCTAAATGAATAATTACTTAAATAGTTATCCCATCATCCCATGCATGTATTCGCAAATAAGCATGAAAATATTTGCTAGTTGGATCCTAAGAGCATGACAAAACTTATTTTAATTGCCCCATGCGCTCTTTATTTTGTACATGCTAGGCTCTTCAAAGAAGCAAACATCTTGAATGACATGTAAACCTAACAATATGAGAACTTTTTCAATAATCAAATGAGAAATTGCGAGTTTAATTTCGTCTTAGTTAATAAATTCATTTTGCACTTTAATTTTTTTAAAAAAAAGTTACCATAAATGTTGTAGCTGGAATTGACATGATGAGCAGCTATATATGAGTGTCATTACAAAAAATGTAGTTTGAATTGGCAACATAAACTATTTTTTTCATGTGATTTATTGCCTACAAGATAATTATGAGTTAAGTTATGTCTCGACTTACAAAATAGTCTGTGACGAGAATAGAAAAAGTTCACGATTCACTATTCACTATTGAAGAGAAGGGAAGAAAGGAAAAAAAATCAAAAGGCAATTATATACAGTTAAGTTTAAATTTCATACATACTTCACATAATTACTCTATTATCACACATCCCATACGAATATACCCTCACATCATGATAATATAAATAATTGCATCATCGAATTGGTACAAAACAAAGGATACAGTAATGGATCCAAATTCATTCATTTAAGCTCTACGTGCTTCACAGTAAGCTCAGTGATCTGTGTCTTTTTTCTGTAAGGTGTTCCCATGATGCAGAAAATAGAAATTTTGGGACATCTGTATCACAAAGACACATCTGTTTCTTGCCCTCATCGAACAATAATAATTATTCATCCCACACTCTTCTATCCAATATTTTAAAACCCGGACCGAGCCGGACGGTCCGACCGGTCGGACCGTCGGCCGGTGGGTAAAACGGTCCGATTGCTCTATTGGGCCGTTTTTACTGTGCAACCCGTTTTGGCCCGGGGGTTGACCCGGGTTGACCCGGGTTAACCGTTTTTGACCCGGGGTTGACCCGGGTTGGCCCGCTTTTGACCCGGCCAGAAATTGACAACTGCAGAAAAAAAATATATCAACAGAAAAAAAATGAACTTGATTAAAAAAATATCTTCATCCTAATTATATTAAGTTATTAAGTATTAACAATATTTATATATTTAATTTTCATTAAATTATTACGTCACCGGTTCGACCGAACGGTCCAACCGTTTCAACCGTTTCAACCATGACCCGCTCAGTTTTCCGGCTCGACGTCCGGCTCGGGTTTTAAAACCTTGCTTCTATCTATCGTCACCGTCCCACCGTAATTTTTATTGTTTCCATTCTTAATATACCCACCACTCGTACCTCACTATTTTTGTCATTACTATTTACTATTTATATATCACATTTTTCTTAAATTCTTCTTGTTCGAACTCCTGTATATTATTACGGTCCCCACCCACATTCAATAATCACAAACACAATCCTGTTGGGACAAACTTGGTTCCGTTTTAAAAAAAGTTTCATATTTGTAT
The DNA here is from genome assembly GCA_029929735.1 of Mimosa pudica. NCBI lineage: Eukaryota > Viridiplantae > Streptophyta > Magnoliopsida > Fabales > Fabaceae > Mimosa > Mimosa pudica. Next base: position 10,895,787 of record JAKELP010000004.1, on the reverse strand, counting down.
TTTTATAGATAAAAAACAAACTTGCAGAATACTATGTTTTTTTAAAAAACAAAAATTGTTGACACAAGTCGATCGTGTGTTCAATTTCAAAGAATGTAGCTTATAGCCTGTAGCCTTGGCTAAGAAAAGGAATATTTTCCTAATTAAGTGGGATGATGAATGACAAAATAAAATCTCATAAGAAAAGGTAGGATGTTACATCAAAAATTGGGTATAGCTAGATTTTTGGTCAATAAACTAATGGGCTATATATAATAGAGTAAAAAGAAGAACTGGTTGCAATATTGCATCACATGCTACATCAATTGCTCATGTTATAGACTACTTCTAATGTGATCACAAACTTGATTTACGTAACCATATTTAAACGAAGAAAGTAGTTAAAATTAAAACTATTTTTTTGAAAAACAAAATTAGCAAAAATTAATCTGAACCATCGAAATGTAGTTATATATGGACAGCGTGCAGTGATAATTAAATTCTAATGTTTATTAATTTTTTTAAGCACTAAAACTCGTTTTTTCTCCGTGTGATTTTGATGGTCTTCGTCATTAATGGAAACTAACTTCTGTATAATAGATCAGTTTAAATAATACTTACATAACATTGATTGAAACTTGGAAGTTAAACTCAGGGTCACAAGTCCTTTAAGCATGCATTGTCACGTCTAATGTCTCTCAAATTAAAACTTTTTTTTTTCTCTTTTTTTATTTTTAATTAATTTGGAAAAATTAAACGCTCTAAAAGAGGACACAATTTCTTCCAACATTTCCTTTTCCCTTTAATCTGTAAGCACACCTTTTCATTAGTTTTCAGTGTATTGTATCATCATATAATCAACTCCATATTCAATAGACAGCTTAACAACCGCTTTACAACTATTATTACCCTCAACTAATCCCACTATTTGTGTCTTAATCACATATTTTTCTCACATAATCACGTCCCACAAGTATCCTCCATTTTTTAGCTCTATCTTATCCTTCTTGTTAAAGGGTGTAAAATTGTAGGCACAAACCTGCTTCATTATTTTCTAAGTAGGGTACTCCCCTTGTCTTATTTATATAATTAAATTTCTAACATATTTCACTCATATCAAGAAATTCTTAAATCACGTTGATTTTACCTTGAAATTTTACAACTTTCCAATCTTACCCCTATTTCACATCCACTACTACATCATATGAGAACAAAGTCAACACGTGATAATTACTTAAGTGCGTATAGTGAATTATTTAGACACTACCATTTAATTATTACGTGAAAGATATGTATTTTATTATTATAGGTTTTATTAGAAAGGTAGTTATCATCATAGTAAAAAGAGGCTTCTACTCCTCCCTTCCGGTTATAAATGTGTGACCTATTTAGTTGATATATTTACTTAATCGTCTTATACTGTAATTATATAAATTTATTAACAAATGCTTGAAGAAGTCATAGCCAAAAAAGTTACGCTTCATATTTTATTCATCTGCCATGTTTGAAAGGCATTGCAATGTTGGTCCCGTTGGTACTAAATATCAACAGAAAGCATAGCATAGTGGTTACAACTTACAAATTTTTAATGCATATATATATATATATATATATATATATATATATATATATAGGAACTAAATTAATTAGGATTAAGTGGTGCCCTGATGGCGATATAGACTCCAATCAATGCATATTTTACTTATATGCGAATCCGGTCATGATAACCATTTGCACCTTTCTCGATCGACATATAGTAGCACTCATCTTATGCACGAAATTAAAGTTTTGAAGCATTGACATGCTACCTCCGATACCTCTCCTGATGAAATGAATTTCTCAGTATTTTTTTTTAATGTTCCTCATAAGTAGGTCTTATTCGATGATTATAATTAAGAAGCTTCTGTCTTTAATGAAAGTGGGTTTCTTCACTATCACTATAAAGATACAATTTTAAAAAGTTAAGTAAGTTTTCTGATCCCTTTCTCACCATTCAAATTAATTGAACAACAGTTTAGTGCTTTTGAGAAAGATACTGAGACAAATGCCACTAAATGAAATATAATCCCTCTCTTGGTAAGTTTATGAGTTAGATATAAAGCATTAATCTCTTATACAGCGCATCAATTTTCAGCAAAAATCTCTATTTTCACTAAATTTTGTCTCCTAAATTATTTTCTTAAAAGAATATTTTAAGAAAGTAGCTCGTACTTATTCAGAAAAACTAATATTTGTTATAAATAATAATTGATCAAGTAACTCTTTATTAATATATCTATAAATTTGTTAATTCACTCGTTTGCACATCTATAGGACATATTGTATTAGGCTAAAATATAAGTTCATTTTGCTATGTTTGTCCCAGGTTTTAATTTAGTGACGACACACACGCATATATATATGAAAAGCACACTTTTATTTTGTCCATAAATGTTGGCAAAGTTTGGGTATAATATTTTAGTAAGAAAATAAAACAAGTAAAAATTAGTGGAATCTTCTCATCATCATCAAAACACGGGTGCTATCTACTTCAAATATTTTAGATAGCCATTTGCGAAGCCATTTCTTCAATCTTGACAGTAGGTTTAGGATTTTTTATGCTTTACTTCATTTTAGCTCCAACCTTTTTTTTTTATTTAAAGGGGCAAACACTAACGGTTTGAGGTTACAAGCGGGATCGAACCCGCAACCTCCCACCTAAAGGGGAGATATCATACCACTGGGCCAACCTTGCATGTGATTAAAATGAAAGCATGCTTTGCATTTGGTAAGGATTTAATTAAGTACAATTATCCCTTTGACAAGTTCACGAATATTAATAACTAATAGTGTTATATTTGAAAGACTAAAAATGTAATTTCAAAAGACGAAGAACTAAAATTGAATATGGGGCAAAGATGAAAGATTAATTGTATAATTTTGCATGTTGTATATTATAATAATGAGCTTGACAGGAAACAAGAAGGAGGATCATAAGATACTTCATATACGATGGCTACGCACTGACATGCATAAAGCCATGGAATATGCCATATTTATTAGCTGCAAACCACGAAATCTTTGTGGTTATATTATTTTAACGAATCAAACGACAACGTATATGTGTGTGTTCCTTAATTAATATCTGCCCTAATTGATTCGTTTGCTCTTCGTGTGCATATAATAAGAGCAAGTGAGTTTCAACTACCTATACAAGCTTTTTTGTGTGTTGTAATTATTTCATTATTTATTCTCAAACAAATCGGAGACAAAACACAACTGCCCTAATATATGCAGATTCACTTATCCTCACACAAAAATGTCTCTAACTATCTCCAATCTCTCCTATCTTTATCATTTATCTATGAAATATTTTTTTACATATACAATTTAATGATGCACATTTGTTCAAAAATATAATCCAACATTTATTTTGATAAAAAATTATTTAATTTTTCTAGTAGCAGTCAGTTAAACCTTGTAATAAAAGAGGTGTATTATTATTGTATTTGGGGTGGCACACGTACAGCATGAATGAATGAAAGAAGTTGACAATCACTGACTTATGTGAGCACATGTATAAAAAAGGTGTGATAGTGCTTCACAATGATAACAACAGTAGTGCATTCCATCTATCTATACGTATGCATATATATGTACATCACATGCATTTAAACGCCGGTTTTATTAGTTATAAAGTGCCGCTAATTTATCAAATTCTGACTCCTTTATTTTCCTAACCACTCGATCCCAAACCCTATACTAGGCCAGCACTTAATTTATATCTATCTATGAAGGGTGTGCTAGAGGTGTTCGCATCCTCATAGCTCTATTATATATGCTACTATATATACCATATAATATAATAATGGAATGAAGTAATTAATTAATTAGAGTAGGAATAATTAGTGCGGTTTTGATTTTTTTTTTTTTGGGTTGGGAAATTTAAAGCTTTGCTTGGTTAGTACGATAGCATTTTTTTTATGTGGGAAAACTGGTGATGAGATATATTATTATGGCATTTTTAAAGTTTAAACAATTATCATACGCTCCGAGGACCCCACCTTCCACACCCACCACCTTCACTCATATATACACACACACTTTTCTATCATGACAATTGACAGCCAAAGTGAGTGATTTCTTTATGTTTTTTATCCATTTCATCGGATTCGATCTTCCCTTTTATCCTTTCTTAATTCACCTGTCTTCACTTTGTTTTGTTTATGCCATATCTCCCTTTTCCTCGTGTGTGCATCTCACTTTCGTAAGTTTCAACCTTAATGTAATGTGTGTGAGTCAGTGCGTGTGTGCGCCAATGGAGGAGTTGAGAACAAGTTATGGAATAAAAACTAAACACTTCTTCACTTGCTGTTAAATAAAATATAAGTTTGTCTAATTGGATTAGGAAAATATGTTGTTTTTTTATGAAAGAATAAAATGATATTAATTAGCAAGAAAATTACATAGTTCTAAAAGGTCTCCAAAAGAAAAGTTAAAAGTATTAATATGATTAAAAGGAAGTAAGCCAATTTTAGCAACAATGTTGTGTTAATACTAAGTAGCAACTGTGTGCTTCACTATGGAAGTCCACATAGAGAAGTTAATTTTTCGCTTTCCCACATTCCAAATATATAGTGAGGGTCTCCTTTGGAAGACTCCGAATGTAAAATGTGTTGATTAAATTTCGATACACTATAATTTTTATAAAACACTCTAATAATCTTTTTAATTTCATACATATCTTTTTTAATTATTATATTATTGTTGAAATATCTAGTATCAATTGATGTAATATAATTTATGAAAGAGTGACAGAGTGTCGTCATATTAAAATTATATCCTTCATTCATGATTTAAATCAAATATTCAAGTTGGTCATGCATCAAGAAATGGAGGGAGTAATACAAACATTGCTTCATATTCATTTTTGGAAAACTAGTGGCTTTATGATAGGATATTAAATGGAACTCGATCTTGCTTCAACTAATTGTACAGATTGAAGTTATGAATGAAATTAATTTGTGTTTCGATAATATTTAGGAAATGGCATTTTTACATAAATTTATTTAAATGGTGTATTGAAAAACTAGTTTTAAAACCTTGAAATATAAAGAAAAATCAAAGGGCAAAAATAAAAAAAAATGTTTCACTTTTTAAGAGACTTTTGACTTTAATTAGTGAAAAATCAGTTGACCTAAATGTTTGTTTTGTTCTTTTTGATGCATCATTAAGCTATATATTTCTATTGTTTAGAGATTCTCTCGAATTTGAATAGAAAATCAAATATACTTTTTGTAAGAAAATAGTTTTTACAGCGAATTAAAATAGTATGTCTCGTGACGAATATTTTTTTTTAAAATACCCATAGAAATTTAGCTTCAAAAAGGATGAGAGGACGGGTTCTTATGCACCTTTTAGACTAATATAGTACTCCCTCCTTAGCTATAAAATCACTTTGGTTAATTTGGGGAGATTAGAGAAGACAATAAAATTACATGATCTTCCCAAAATCTCCTCAATTACTTAACTTTGAAAGGAGGAGGGGTTCTCAATGAAAATAGGGAATATAAGGGTAGTTTGGGCAAAACTTGAGATAAAGTAGGAAGTGATCTTATATTTAGGAACTTATTCACTTCCCCAAAGTGATCTTATATTTAGGAACAGAAGGAGTAATATGTTTGTGATTGCCATGTTACATTCCAAGTAAGGATATATGCAAAAGCAGTATTGTTAGTCGCAATTATAGGCCAAATTAACAGTAAAAAGTGAGCCAAAACATATAGTCATCACCTCACTTTTTTCTTTCTTGACAAAAACCACACAAGACAAATATCCTCCAAAACAAAGGCACATTCATTATACTCACTGTTTTTATTTAGAACAACATATCAAGCACCCGCCACGAACCATGTTGATCAATTTTGCTGTTTTTAGCTTTCAAAGTGCCCCTTACAGCACTTTTATGTATAATCTTCCTTTTCATTATGAAAAAAATCTCATCATCATCTAACTTTCTTTCGTTGAAACTCTTGTTATCACTTTTTATTTTTAATGTTTCATTCTTACAGCGACGAAAACGACAAAGAACGATGAGGCCAAACCCTGATTATGAGATCGGAAGTTTGGGAAGATCAAAAACACCATCCTAATCATTGCCCTTTTCTTTTACCCATATCAAGATCGATTTGGAGCCGATGGTAAATTAGTTTGGCGTCAAAACATAATATAGTATATAAAAAAGAAAGCGATTACATTATACTACCTCCGGTCCTAAATATAAGACTCGGTTGACTTTTCTTAGAGAGATTAATGTTGCGAAATAAGTTAATCATGACATATTTGATATATTTTTAGATTATCCATTAGTTTATAGGTAAAATAAACTAGTTTAAGGGGAAAATTAGATAAATTAATTTATAATTAACTTAATTTGTTTTTTAAAGATTTTCCAAAAAAGTCAACTAGTAGGTATTATATTTATGACGGGAGGGAGTATTATTAGAGTGACAACTAACGGGTCTAAGGGACACTTGTTTTTGGTTGACTCTTTACAAAGTATAAATCATCCCATATACTTACATCATATAGAGCAAATCCAAACACACATAAGATGTACATACGGAAATTAATAAAGCTCGAAAGAGTTCTTCCTTAAAGACGAATTCATGCGACGGAAAACCCAATTTCTCGAATTAAACTTCCTCAAGTGAGATTATTTGCAAAACGTATCCATGCATTTCACTCGGTGACACTTAATTATCTTGATTTCCTTATTGCGTAATTCCTTTTTGTGAGTAACGTTCTCTATACGATAATGTATGTTAGTTAGTCTTTCAATGTATACCTATACATTATTATGAGCAGAGATTCAAAAGTAATGATAACGAAGTTCTTTCACGAGACTGACCTATTAGAATCAAGAATCACATTGGAATGGTCCATGTCTCTCTGTTTTTTCTGTTGGATACATGTAGTTGTGATTTTAGAGAGTACCAGTGTACCAGTGAAGTGGGGAAAAAGGGTGGTTCATTATTGTTAGTTTCTTACTGTTTAGTGCGGGTACGGTGACACCCACTTGTTTGTTCAATATATATTCACATGCACACTTAAGAAATCCACTTCTTGTTTCAGCTTCACATTCTAAAATTTGGTTATGCTGTGTGACATTTCTTTCTCATTTATGACAGAAACAGTTAATTTTATCCTCACCTCTGTGGACCATTTGAATTTCGATGGTTGCATTAGAGTAGAGACACTTTAGGTGTTGGGTTTCGAAAAGCCCTCACACCAAACCATAGATAAAAAACGAAAGTCATTATGAAATGTATGTGAGGTCTCATCAATAAAAGAATGTGATTATGGAAAATGTTCAATGACAAGTAATTAAACAATATAATGATTTTTAGTTTTGATATTATAATTTGTCATTTTACGTTATTCACTTGCGATATTTTTTCGTGATTAAGTTCCTTTTGTGGGGTCCTGAAGGTGAATTATTAATAAAAATATATGATAGGAGGAAAAGGCTGCAAATGTAAGAATAATCGTGATGCTACATGCCAATATTGGGGTTTTATCAATTTATGCACCGTTTGGTCCCTAAACACCTGCAACCTCATTAAAACTCGCAAGCCCCACATTGACTTTGCCCTATATGATTATTAGTATTTCTTACTACTTTTATAAATCGAAATTTGATCTTCTTCTTCTTTTTTGGACGGACGTAATTTGATCTTTTTTACCATATCATCTTTATTTCTATCAAACGGTGAAGGACCATTGTCCTCTTCGGTTTTTCTTCCATGCTAGTACTAATATTTGAACTCGCAGCTTCATATGAAGCCCAAATATGCTAGTTATCCTTTCTGGGTTTTGATTGGGCTATATACAATAATCATGAGCCTAAATGTAACCTTGTCCAAATATGGGCTTCATTTAACAAATGAAGTGTATAATTGATCTATTAGCCCAGTTGGATGCTTGAATCCAGCTTTCGGCCCCAATTACTTTGAGCCTGTTTTTTTCTTTAAATAAGGGAGGCATGAGATTAAAACATAATGTTACAAACAGATTTAGCCCACAATAACTTATGTATGAGAAGATATCAAGTCATTGCGGTTATGAGGATTTGACATTTGATAATAGTTTTTTTAATATAAACCTGGATAACATTACGTTTAAGAGACAACAAATTACCAACACAAATTATCAAACAAATTAGGATGAGAAAGTTTTTCTAAATGGTCAACTACGGAAACATTTTCCCTATGGCAATGTCTAACTACCACTTGTCACTCCATGTTGAGGATACAATGTCCTTTAATGGGTAACAATAATCGCAACCCTCCAAACAAAGGTTAATAACTTCAATACAACTAGAGAAAACCACAATTTTCCCATAGCCTCTATTCCAACATAATTGCAACCCATCAATGGGGCCTATGAGTATGAGTATCACAAATCACAATTGCCAGTGGAATAGAATTTAGTTTGTAGCTACAATCGTTCATCCATTTTCCTTGTGATTCTTTGCTCCTCCACATATTTTTTGTCCGTTGGTAAGGACCGAACCATCCAATTATTACAGTACACATAGAATTGCCCAATGAACTTTTCTAAATTGCGGTTGAAAACTGAAAAGTGAAGAAAAGGGGCAGAAATTGAATGTCAAGTTGTGATTCTCATCACTGATCACAGTACAACTTTAAACGAACAGGTGAACAAATGTGGACCTGTAAGCATATGGTTAGCGCGAGCATGCATGTGAGTTTTGACTAAATTCACAACCCTTGTCTTGTTTCTGCAATCATATCTTTCTGGGTAACACACCCACTCCCCCCCAAAATGAAAAACGTAATCACGAAGATATTAACCCATTCTTCTTGCTTTAACAAAAATGATTTTGGGTATAACACAACACCATCCCAAAACATAGAATTCTTCTTAGTTGCAACTACTATTATCCAGCAACCAACTCGAATCTGACTCCATTTTAAACCAACCACGTAATAAAGTTTCATTTCATTAATTTTTTTGGTACAATAATTTAGCTAGAGATTAATCCCAAAGCCTAGAGACCATCAAAGTGGATTTTGTACCCTCCAACAAAGCATTTCCTGACATTATGTTTCCAAGACTCACTCAATCATCTTTTAACTGTGTCAGACTTTGTTACCACGGAACCTTTTTTTTAACCTGTCTTACCACTAAAGCTTAATTTCCTATATTATTTTATCAGAGTTACCGAGTTGATTGGCATATTTCAATTTTCTGCACAGTTAAAACAGAGACAACTCTGTAACAAAGTCATGTGAGACCTAAGCCCTTCCTCTGATTTTGCATTCATATGTAGGAACATCAACAAAAACATAGGGAAATAAAATAAGCTGACAAAAAGCCACCGAAATAAAAGCTACTTATTGCCCATTGTTTAAATTTAAAACTTATCTACAATTTAATTAACCACCTCTCTCATAAAAAATGACATTACTTATTTACAAAAATAGCCTCATTAGCCTCTCAATCTCTCTCAGGCCCATTACAGTAAATTCACCTACTGTAAATTAAACCCAAAATCCAACCTCCTCTCACAAAAATTCAGATCAAATCTGAAAAAAACAATTCCGACCAATAATCAAACACTGACATTTCAAAAAAATCACTGCGCAGAAGTAAATCCACGAAGCAACGGCCAGATTTCGAGATTACTATTATCATTATTATTCCTAAAACCTTCATGACAATTCCTGGGACTAATCTCATCGAACCGGACCGGTTTACCCGAGTCAGACCGGGAAATGAACCGGAGAATCTCAAGGAAGACGCTTTCAGCGCAAGGAATTACAAGCGGACCGGTGTTTGAAAAACCGTGCTCTTCTTCGACCTGATTAAGGAGCTTCTTGAAGAAAGGATGGTTGAGATACGTGGCTTTGACTATGTACCTGCGTGGGAAGTCTCGTCCCACGTGGACTGCCACGTGGCCGGGAGGTACGTCGGAGGGAACGCCGGCCGTCGGAGATGACGACGGCGACGAGGAGGACATTCGAGCTTTGTTGCGCCACCGTCGGAGCATCTGACGGAGCCGTACAATGCATCGGATTTTGCTGCATTTTGTGGATTCCATTGAAATATTGATGAAGAAGAAGACGAAGACTTGTTTTTTTTTGTGTTGTTGTTTGCGTGGGACTTTGGTGGTGTGTGCATTTTAGTTTTGGTTTGGAGTTTATGGATTTATAATGGTTTAGCTTTAGAAGGTGCCCTTCATTTGGTATTTAATTACGGAGTATTGCCCTTGGACATGTGAGGTAGTGAAACACCTTTATTAATCCGACGTCTATTGACAATAAATTAATCTGAATATAATAGGTAGGAGTGTTGTTCATATAGATATGTTTTTTCTTAGAGTTTTCGGTGTCCGGCCCCCTTCGGAGGATCGACTAATCTGAAGTCGCCGCCATTTTGGGGTGACGACTTCCCAAGGGTTCGAACTCATGACCTAGTGGGTAAGTGGTGTCTTACCTTCCCCTTTCTTACCAATTAGTCTACATCCCTTGGGCTTCATATAGGTATGTTGAATGCTTGAGGGGTGGCTTTTGTATAAGAATGTAATTTGCTGACTATGAATATGAAGTTCACTGTGCTAATTTGTTTGTAACATTGAATCATATGGGGAGAGAGAAGTGAACGATTTTTCATAGTGGTTTATTTTTTTCTAGAGGGATTTCGTTGTGGTGTTATTTTGTAATGGAAACTTTGTATGGTTTATTTATTAATGGAGTTTTCTTTCTCGTGTTATTTTGTTGTGGAAGTGTGTTTTAAATTCTAAATTGTCGTTAACGTTTCAGAAATGCATTAATTGGTATTATATCATTTGAATAAATGTTGATGGCTCATGCATGTATCAAGTCTAGAGAGGAAAGGAAGTGCGCAACCCTACTCATCGTTGGGCTAGACCATGAAATCAAATCCTATTTTAAGTGTATTTGGTGAAATTGATCATTTTAATATTTTGTAGGCAAAATTACACCCCAAGTGTTCTTCCAACACAACAATGTTATGCACTTTTGTAGTTAAGATGTGACTTTTATAAATTGGGGTAAGTCTTTATTGTGTGATAACATTTATATTTGAATTAACGACCACAATAATAGATGTAAATTTTCTTTTTCCTTTTTGTCAAACTGAAATTTCTTTGAATTACTTCTTAGAAAAATAAAATTCTAGGGTTGAAAAAATACTTTAACATTTTATTTTTTTCTTACACTTTTAATTTTTCTCTTCTATATGTTTTTCTTTCATTTAGGTGAGCTTTCAGGAATCTTTGGTGGGAGGGGAAGAAAATGGGCGACATGAATTTTTTTTTTTAATTCATTTTACATAAATTATGGACATGGAGTTGAAAGTTCATGATTAATATTTCTTACAATTTTATCTTACATAATATATTTCTTGAAATGTTATATTATAACCACACTTCTTTAAATTCTAAAAATCTAACACAAGAAATTTATCCCCTCAACTTCCCTCAAAAGTCTCACGTGCCAAGTAGACCCGAAACTTAAGTAAGTGGTTGAATTTTGATCTCTAACTCGTGGAAATAAACTTGCTTTCCTATGTCAATTGTATTGTCATTATATTAGACTTCAAATCATCGAGAGATTATTCTCACTTAACATGTGGATGAAAATTATCTTGAGACAAAAAACCAAACGAGGCATGCAAGGGCAAGGTGCTTCTCTTTAATTGCGAGATTCACCCCCCACAAGCCACATTGCAAATACACTTTATCCAACATGTATGTTTCCGTCCAACATGGCTTTTACTCCCCTATTAATTGATTTCAGGGTGTAAACGCGAATCCAAACACCCTCGGCGGCAGGTTGGTTTACATGCTAAAGGATTATTGAATTTGACGCTGGAAATTACAAAATAAATTAACGAAGAATAATGATTTTCTTCTGCCTACATTGTTATCATCGAACTTGTGATGAGTCTATATATATAAACCCATGAAAAAAATGTATGAGTTTACTTTATTAGTAAATATGTGTTTCAAGTATATAAATAAATAAATAAGAAATACAAAATATAACAATAATCTGACTTGGATATGTTTTAAATATAAATATATAGTTGATATTAAATACTCCCTCCGGTCCTAAATATAGAACCTAATTGACTTTTTTGGAAAATCCTAAAAAAACAAAATAAGTTAATTATAAATTGATGTTTTACCTAATTTTTCCCTTAGACTAGTATATTTTATCTATAAACTAATGCATAATCTAAAAATATATCAAATATGTCATAATTTAATAACCTATTTCGCAACCTTAATCTCTCCAAAAAAAGTCATCTAGGTCTTATATTTCAGACCGGAGGTAGTATATCAACATTCACACCTTATATTAATCTCAATAAAAAAATTCTATTAATTTATATACAAATTCATTCAATATGATTAAATAAAAATAATTATAATGAGCTTTAGAATAAATTAACACTATTTTATGTAAGGTATAAACATACAAATTTTAAACACATCATGCAAACTCGTGGTTTTTAACAACTTTGCAGCCAATACTACGAATTTAAGTGACTTGTAACATGTTTTAGATAGGTAAGACAATAAAAGAGTTAAAATTAATTGGAGAATCAACTCGCGAATTTGAAAACTAATCCCTTGCACCAAATAAGCTCATGTATCCAAAATAATCATCATCATTATTGTACTTATTCCCTCTCTAAATATTCGTCTCGATCATTTAAACTAAGGAAACACTAAATGTGTGTGAGGTATAAAAACTAGCCCCTTTCTGTCAATACATACACATGCATGTCCTCATTTAATTGCCTCCTTAAAATGTGCATTCTAAATAGTAATTCTCGTTCTTAATAGGAAAACAATAATCCATTATACTTATAATACCTAGTTGTATTTTTTTTTGATAAATATACCTAGTTGTATTTGAAAAGAGAGAGAAAGCTAAATATTTTATAAAAAAAATAGAACATTGTAAAATTTTATTTAGGACAATCTTCATGCCCGCACTTCATATGTTTTCCTAAGATTCAATGGAGTTGTAAGATCTTAATTCACTATGTTTTTTCTAATTTATAATGTTTTCTTAAGTTATCCCATTATTCCTGGAAAAATGTTAAAGGATCCATATAGAGAATATAGATATTAATAGGTAATTTGGAAGAACCAACAACGTGTCGTACACATATTTACAACCAATATAAGCAATAACTTTAATATAGGACAAACTAAATGAGACATTTTTGCATGAATAATGTGTATTCCCATATATCACCTATGGTCTAACTTATAAAAAAGCAGCATTTTATTAATTAAATTTAATTTTAATCCTTGTTGGCAACCAATGATATTATTAGGTGTAAAATCAATTCAAAATTCAGAGAAAAATGTTATAATTATTTTCCAACTGAGGTTTTTGGGCACCAACAATGATTAAAATTTGTTTTTCTTTTGATTAGACTACAAGAAATAATTGACACGGTGATCCGGATTTACACAAAAAATTATCAAACTAATCTTTATGTAATAATTTTTCATGACATTTTTTTGGCCATATTTCAAGCAATCTCCACATAATTTAATTTCGGTAGGATATATAATGATCTCCAGGGAAGTGCATGGATAATGCGTCATTGACCCGATCTTCCAGCTCTATTACACGGTTTTTAGAGACATCCGTCATATGTTATACTCCCTCCGGTCCTAAATGTAAGACCTAATTGACTTTTTGAAAAATTTTAAAAAAAGACAAAATAAGTTAATTATAAATTGATTTACCTAATTTTTTCTCTTAAACTAGTTTATTTTACTTATAAACTAATGAATAATCTAAAAATATATTGAATATGTCATGATTTAATATATTATTTTTCAACCTTAACCTCTCTAAAAAAAAGTCATATAGATTCTATATTTAGGACCGGAGGTAGTATAACGTAATCGCGTTGTAAGTGTGAATATATATAGAAACTCTTAATTTAAAAAACGTTTATAAATAGCGTAATTACAACACTTGTTAAAATTTTACAATAAAGTACAATGCACTAATGGAGCTAGCTAGCTGTATGAACCCCAGAAGAAAAACGTTGACCAGTAGACCAGTACTAGATTGTCAACTTCATGTGTTTTAATTAATTACGCATATATATGTATGTACGTAACAGCATAATGTGATTCCTTGTTGGTTTATAAAAGCAATTTTTTTTATCAAACCGCAATTAATTAAGCAATCAGAAGGACAAACAAACAACGAAATAGACAATTCCTAGAGTTTACAAAGTTTAGTTACTATGATTGACTTGACAGCCATCCGATGAAACCGTGAAACTTTTTAGCACTAAGTAGAAAAACAAGGCATAGAAGGTAGAAACAGATATATCAATGCCACGTATATTTGAAGCTCTTAAGGCTAGGCTGTCAACAAATTATATCCATATATAGGCTTTGTTAAAGGAATCTTGACATATTTAAAGGCTAAGACCTAAGAAACAATACCAAAACAGATCTTAATTTATATTATGTCTCAGAAACCAAACCGTTTAGCATAGTCTTGGAATCCATATCACACCATAACCCCCATGTGCGGCCATGTCCCATATTTCACTTTTTCCTCTTTATATAAATATTCCCAAAAAGCTAACTGCTAAAAGGGCCTTCTTAATCCCTCTCTTCCTTTTTCTATATTTGGGCATATATATTACTTACCCAACCTCATCATCTTATTTATTTCTTTGTTTTATTTTATATTTTGAATTAACAACAACTAGCATGCCTGACAAATGGTATGGCGACTCGTGGCAGTCTCATAGAACAACCTAGTCTAATGACTTTCATTCAAATTTCAGGTAAAGTGCTGTGCGCGTGTGAGAAGGAGAAATTAGTAAATTACAATAATATATGAGTCAAATGTGAATCGAGGGCAATTCTGATTCGGGGGTCCACTCTCTCTGCATGTTCTTTCTAAGTACATGCATCCTCCTCTAAATGACACAATTTCATTATTTGACCCGGACAGCCCCCACCATCTGCATTTTTCTGCTGCTAACTAAACAAATATCCACTAATTTTTAGAAACACAGTTCCCGAAATATACAACTTTCATTAGCACATAAATTATGAGCACAGAGTTGTTGTAAATCAATTCATAGAGAATTTGGCTACGTGTATGTCTCTAACAATCGTAAAAGTTTTATTGGGTACACCATCATTACACTATTAGGTGGAGAAAAAATGTCGAGTTGGTTACATATATCTAATGTCCATTGCTTTAGTGTCCCAGGACCCATCTGTTGACCATGTATCATAAACTAACAAACACTAGCTAAACTTATTAACAGACATGGCATTTATATATGTTCAATTTGAGAAAGTTACGTTCATGTATTAATACTGTTGTGTAGTAAATATTCAAGGAAACTCTACTTCGTGAGTAAATTTGTCTCTTAACTAGAATAATAACGCTTTTTTTATTATTTCATGTGCCTAACTTTTATTTATGTAATACCCACTTTAATTATCTGCAACTTATTTATTTAATTTGATTTGGTTGTATTAAATAATTAAATTAGTTAATAAAGCAAGTTTTATATAAATTATTATCATAAATCATATTCTCAATTCCCTCATTCTCTCTCGCTTGATTGTTGGAATATAAACACTCTTGATAAGATCGATAACAAGAAGCCGATAGAGTATAATTGTCGCACATTAGTAGAGGATATGGAATAATTTGGATCGGCATAGACGAAAATGTGTGGCGAAGGGAGGAAGAGAAAACGGCTGGTGAAGGTGTGGATAGGTGAGGGTACTTTTACAGAGAGGTTGGTCGTCTAGATACGGTTGTGCTTAGTTGTAAGATTAAAGCTTGTGTCATAACTTAATTTCTATTGGACCCATCTCCTCCAATACTTTTCCAGGGTGGGGGGGGCAGGGGAGGAGGCTGGGTGTGGGGGTGGGGGGAGAGGAGGGAGGAGAGAGGAGGGAGGAGGCTGGGGGTGGGGGGGCGGAGAGGAGGGAGGAGGAAGGGGTGGGGGTAGGGGGAGGAGGGAGGGGTAAATTTTTTTAGGCTAGGGGTAAAACTATCTTTTCACTTTTCAAATATATTAATGTGAGGTCCCTTGGGACCCTACATCAATATTTTCAACTTTTGAGATTTTTCCAGTATTAACTCCCTTGTGGAGGACCTCTAATTAATTACCCCTAAAGCAAAAAAGCTGGTAGTTCTATACCGCCCTATACATTATTCGCATGCACCATCATTATAAGACAAAGATGGCGGATTTAAAACACCTAACTATCAAATTAGGAATATTGAAAGAGTGAAAGGTCGACGCGTGTAAAGTGTTGAATATAAATTTATTAGTAGGATAGCATAAACTGATGTTGCAGTTGGTTTTGTCGTCACGTCAACCTTTTTTCAGAATGACTAGAATCAAGATAATTTGGTATCATATGCTGATTAAAAAAGATGAATAGAGAAATTTAGTAGAATTTAAATCGTCTAGATTTAAGTCTAGATTAAATCTAGATGGGTTAAGATTTTATGTTTATATAAAATAATTCAATAGATACAATGATACATAAGCTAAATCAAATTTACACATCTATATTAGATCTATGAATTAAGAGTATGTTTGTTTGACATGAATTGTCAAATGGAAATGGAAAAAGGAATTGAAAATTGGAATTTACATATATTTTGGGGTCCACAAGTTTTCTCTGTCCATCTCACACTTTTCCTGGGCCCACAAAACTTTTACATCTCATCATTACCTAATTTACCTCTATTTTCCATCTTTACCCCTTACACTCAATTCCATTTCCATTTTCATTACACATTTTTCGTCCAACCAAACGGACATATGATTAGTTCTCTCTACTCATCTCTTTTTTTTGTTAATCATTGTCTGATTTAATCCAGACTCGAGGGGTAGTAGTGTTACCCACATAGGCAAGGTCGTCCCCTCTCACAATGAGAGCGCTTCCCGGAATTCGAACACGCTTTCTCATATCCTTACGGGGGTTGTATCCCACTTACCAGCTTAATCAACTACCCATTGATCTCTACTCATCTTTTTTATAAGCAACAAAACAGTCCAAATTAAAAATGAACATTGTGCTTCACATCATATAGCTTCAAGATGTACGTTTATATACGCACATGTGTGTGTAACTGTTATGTTACCCTTACCCTTAAGTAGGTGCCACATGCTAGGTGTATAGGGGAAGACACATACAAGTAACAAACTTCGTATTATAGCTAGGGCTAGTCTTTCATTTCAACTTTGCGTGCTACATCTGTTTTATGATATATAAATCAGACTTTCGGTGGTGGTGCGTGCACAGAAAGACGACTCTAAAGTGTGTTTGGTTTGAAGAAAGAAAGTTAAGAATTAGAATTGGAAAGGGTAAGAGATGGAAAGTAGGGATAATGATGAAAGAGTAAAGTTTGTGGGTCCCATGATAAGTATGAGATGAAGAGAGAAAACTTGTGGGACCCATGATATATGTAAATGACCATATTACCCCTTAACTTTTAAATTATTTGCAATCCACTTTCATGGATTTATGGATTTTTGTCCAACGAAAGACGACTCTAATTTGCTGCATCCTTCGTCTTTCCTTTTTATTTCTTTTTATCCTATCGTGGATGGCAAAAAATAAAGACATGCTT
Organism: Mimosa pudica; assembly: GCA_029929735.1. NCBI lineage: Eukaryota > Viridiplantae > Streptophyta > Magnoliopsida > Fabales > Fabaceae > Mimosa > Mimosa pudica. The sequence continues at coordinate 10,878,112 of JAKELP010000004.1, read as the reverse complement.
CTAAATTTCCGGTATGGAAGAAGATAATTAGGTCACGTTCAACTCTAAGGATATAAATCCTATCTAGCTAATAATTTCTGCGTGTGGCTTATAAACCTTTTATAAGAAGATAAAAACCGCAAGGGCCTTTTTGCTCCACTTGAAAATGAGAAATGGAATTAAGAAGTGGAATTGAAAATAGTAATGTTCATATAGGTCAGACCCACAATTTTTCTCTCTTCATCTCACGCTTTTTGGGCCCACAAACTTTACTTTTCTATCATTACTTAATTTATCTCTGCTTTCTATCTTTACCCTCTTACACTCATTTTCATTTCCATCATCCACTTTTTGTCCAACCAAACGGGACAAGAGTACAATGCAAACCAAACAAAAAAAAGTATTTCGTTCAATATTTTCATATGTCTTACATCATTGTCACAACTTATACCTATATTTACAGACTTATATATTTCCATATTATTGTATCTAATCCTTCTCCCTGATATATGAGTCATTTAACTAAAATTTATAAACTGACATACGCACTATTGAAACACATATAATGTATAATATAGTACGTTTAATATGCCATATACTACATTTATATTGGACTGGGGATGTGAGCAATTCCTAAATAGAAGACATCTCTATATTTTTCTTACATTTTCCCTAAATCATATTTATTAATGCTTCTCAAACTTCATTAACTATATTTATGCCTTAAAATCCAACAACTTTTAAACTTTATCTTTATTAAATATGAATTTAAACTCAAATCATTTCTCAATATAAGATATAATTGATTTTTTTGGAAGACTATAAGAAATCAAAACGACTTACTACTATATACTTAGCTTTCTTACTCAGTTTTTTTTTTCAAATTAGCTTGTTTGATTTGTAAGCTAGTGTATAAATGATTTGATTTTCCCCTAAAGCGCCTTAGGGTCTAAAACAATCGATGGTACTATAAGGCATTACCTTGGTCATTCTCTCTCTTGAGTCTTGAGGGACCTTTTATTAGTTTCTAAATGGTCTAAATGTCCTTATTAAATTTAATATCAACGTACAAAGGGAACTAATTTTTGTTTTCTTATAAATAAGCTTGAATATAAATAGGCTTGAATATTTCACAAACACATGAGAGTCATGACAGTGATGAATGGATAAAGGTTGAATTGAATCTTAATGTCATTGTTCTTTTTAGATAACGGGAGTTTTCTGGATAATTGACAAATTATTAACCTTAGAGGAATCCCTCTAAACTAAAAGTCAGATTGGAAGATTAATATTGTCTTTATAAAACCCAAAGTTTTGCAGCGTATTGTTTGGATTGTCAGTGAAAAAGTGACTTTTTTTTAATTTGACTTTTTTAGACGTAAAATTGGGAAAAGTCAGATTATTTGTTGTGTTTATATTTGGATATGTAGTGAGTATATATGACTTTTTTACAATATGACTTTTAAAAATATGTTTGAATAGTTACTTTTGAAAAACAAATATCAGATTAAAACATATGCAAATATTGTTATAATTTAGAGAGAATACATGGATTAAAATTAAAAATTTGAAAAATGCAAATTTAAAATAAAATGCATATAAATTAATACTCCTTCTGGTCCTAAATATAACACCTAGTTGACTTTTTTGGAGATTCCTAAAATGCTAAATAAGGTAATTAAAATTTATATTCCTAAATTTTTTCTCTAAACTAGTTTATTTTACTTATAAACTAACATATGATCTATTAATATACAAAATATGTTATGAGTAAGTGGTTCATTTTGCTTTCTTAGGATTCTCCAAAAAAAAGTCAACTATGTCTTATACTGAGAACAAAAGAAAGTGCGTGTGTGTAAGCTAGAAAATAAGTCAAAAGCAAAAAGCAAGAAGCAAGAAGTAAGAAGTAAGAATAAGTTAGAAATACTTTTCTCTCATCTGGCTTTTTGTTCAAAAGCAATTTGATTTTTCTTTCTACCCAAATATCTTTTTAAGCAAAAATAAGTAGATAAGTATATAAGTAAAAATAAGAAGAAAAAAAGTTGTGGCATCTTGCTTATTGTTCCTTGCCAAACACACACTTAGGGTGTGTTTGGATAGCCGGTGGAAAAGTAACTTTTTTTCAATGGAACTTTTTTAGAAGTAAGATTGGAAAAAAGTCTGATTGTGTATTATGATTATGTTTGGATGTGCAGTGAGTATAAGTTACTTTTTTTCAATCTGACTTTTAGATTTATGTTTGGATAGTTACTTTGAAAAAACAAGATTAGATTAAAACATTCATTTTATTAGAAGTACAATTGACATCAAAATATTGTTATAATTTAGAGAGAAAATATGAATTAAAATTTAAAACTTGAAATAGTAATTAAATGCATATAAAATTTAAAACTCCCTTCGTTCCTAAATATAAGATCATTTTGGTTAATTTGGAGAGATTAAGGAAGACAATAAAATTACATGATCTTCACAAAATTCCCTCAATGACTTAACTTTAAAAGGAGGAGGAGTTTTCAATGAAAAGAGGGAGCATAAGGGTAGTTTGGGCAAAACTTGAGATAAAATAGGAAGTAATCTTATATTTAGAAACTTATCCACTTCCCCAAAGTGATCTTATATTTAGGAACGGAGGGAGTATAAATTAACTCAGTTTGGTGAATGGGATAATAAATGTCCAAGGTCTTTAAGCAAAATTAAGCAAGAAGCAAAAGTAAAAAAAAGTTACTATCAAGATACTTTTATTCCACCTTACTTTTCATGTATAAGCAATTTGCTTTTCCCTTTGTGCCAAACATGTCCAAAAGCAAAAATAAGTAAAAAGTAAAAATAAGTCCAAAAGTGCTTGTGGCACCTTGCTTTTAGGTGCTGCCAAACACACCTTTTGACGACCGTCCCTGTTTGATCTTCCATATAAATGTATGTATGTAAATTAAAGGAGTTTAATTTACGCTGTCAAATATAATATCATCCCATGAATCCTTCTTTTTGATAAAACTTGGATTTCTCAGGTATATATTAAAAGGAGAAAACTTGTGTCCAGTTAATTAGATCAAGTTCCTCCATTTGGCCAATAATAATATGACATCTGTCTCATTAAATATGTCAGCACTACCATCTGAAAGTTTCCATCTTTGGAGAAAACTTTCGTTTGTTTCTTGCCTATGTCATCTCTCTCTTTTGGAAACTTTATTACCATTAAAGACATTAAAGACCTTTGTTGCCCTGAATTCCCACAAAGCACACGGCGGCTCGGCGTTGAGGTGTATTTTATCTCCCACTTTGTGAACGGCAGGTTTTATCTCCCAACGTGTGTGGTTTTAACGGGGGGTCCGCGGCTGATGTGTGTGGTTTTAAAGGCGGGTCGGCGGGTCTGGTGGATCGGAGTGAAGTTTTGTGTGTTCGGTGGCAAGTTTTAAGCAAGCAGATTTTTTGTAACAAGGTGCAGAGTTTTTAATGTTTAATGAGTAAGTGTGGGTGTCAAAGTGATTAAACCCAACACTGATCAGATATCATGTAGTTGAAGGGGAAGCTAAAATACACCTCAACGCCGAGCCCCCGTGTGCTTTGTGGATTGATAGAACAAAGGAGAAGGGGAAACTTTTTTTTTCCATCGTGAATTCAGGGCAACAAAGGTCTTTAATGTCTTTAATGGGAATAAAGTTTCCAAAAGAGAGAGATGACAGAGGCAAGAAACAAACGGAAGTTTTCTCCCAAAGATGGAAATTTTCAGATGGCAGTGCTGACATGTTTAATGAGACAGATGTCATATTATTATTGGCCAAATGGAGGAACTTGATCTAATTAACTGGATACAAGTTTTCTCCATATTAAAATAAGTTCCATCAATATTTTGATAAATAAAAACAAGCTGGTCTCAATAATACCGCAGACAATATATAATAACTTTACAGATGCGAGGCCACTTGAAGCTAGTAGCTCAAATATATTTGGACTCAGACTAGGGTATATCATATATGTTGGTTCACATACGTTCATGCACTTAGTGTTTTAATTTTATTATATAATATAATATAATAATACCCTGAGGGATAAGCTCCACGTTATGAGATCGTTTTGCTCACAGAAAATCAGCATTATCACTGTCAGTCCCATTCTCCTCCCGCCCATAGACACTCCGATGTTTATACGTGAACACATAAAAAACAATCACACACACACACACTGGTATGTAGATATTGTCCATCTCCTTCACTGATTCGAGAATGCTTACAGAGGTAGTTGTGAGTAGTTTATTAAACTTTATAAAGTAACATGAGCGAATACGCCAGAAGACGCAATCGGTGGTTTTGTTTGATAGCAATCACAACTCGATTTTTTATTTGTTCAATTAAAAAATAATAGCAGTAATATCATTGGTCAGTTACCTATATTCTCGCGATCGACACTTCTTGATTTGTCATAATAATTGAAGTATGGAACATGAATATATTCATGATTGTAATTTTCCCAATGCATGATAACTTATACCAACATCACAAGCCCACGGATTCATGCACTAACGTACAATGTAATTAATCAGCCTGTTAAATTATTATTAGAGCTTCCACATGTCTAGTTTCTTAACAGAAGGGCATCTTTAAATTTATTTATGTGAAAATGTTACTTTGGTGTCCCGACTGACACGAAACTAAAATATGGGTTATGTGTCATGAAACGAGTCAAGCATATAAATAGTGAAAATATGATTAATTAATTATATCTTCAATCTCTAATTAGTAAGTACTAGAAAAGCCTTTGGTCAAAAAAAAAAAAAGTACTAGAAAGGCCTGTTACGTTAAATGTCAAAGATTATTAATTACTTAATTAAGCTAGGGCGCGTGTGAAGGGCGTTGATATAGATGAGTTGATCAAGGGGGTTACCTGCTGAGACGTCAATGTCAAAACAGCTTAAAACCTCGAGATTATAAGACTAATAATCCGTGAAATAGGGAAGCTTGTTCAAGCATCTTATGATTTATATTAGTTTATAATATAATTTAATTTATCCCTTAATAAGTAGAGCATTACTACATTATCACTTTGCAGGCATATATATGATCCCAAAGTGCTGTTGACCATATATATACCGCGTGTCTGTTAGCGGTTCCAACCACAGTACTACTCCCTCCGATCCCTAATGTAAGAGCCCAAAATTTGAATTATTTTGGTCCCTAATGTAAGAGTTCACCTCACATTCTCTCCTCATTTAATGCATTTTTTCCTACTTTACCCCTAACTCTCTTTCATATTTATTAATGTTTATGTATTTCTCTCTCTTAAAAGTACCATAATAAATATGGGCAATTTTGAAAAAGAAGCATTAACTCCAGACATCCAACTAACATTCACATGTTTTCTTAAGAAGCGTTTTTTTGGCGGCTAACTCTTACATTAGGGACCAGAGGGAGTAATATAAGCAGTAGTAACAACAATAATAATGTACACCAACTCACCAAATTAAAAACGATTATTTCTAATACCCAGTCCAATCTTGCGGATTCACTAATATATTCATTGGCGGCATCTAATCTTATTATCTATTTTGAGTGAATTTAATTAAAATTGGGGTTGCCCAAACTCATTATGTTAAACTATTTGGTTGTGGTACGTACGTTGCGTTAAACCCGACAAGTTTTAATTTGCCGCTATACTGTACTCAAAGGGAATGCATTCTCAAGGTCGTTAATGAAAATGCCGGTCGTCTTCAATCAAATTTTGTTTTTTATATCATAGTTTTTAATCGTTATTAATCTAATTTAAAAAAATCGTTGATCTTAATAATCCTTGTATTTTCTTAATTATTTTGCCTGAGTTTAGGCAATATATAGTTCATAGATTTTTCACAAGTTTTGGTTTTAATTTCTAAACTTAAGTTTACACGAAGTGCTTAAGGAATTAAGTCTAAGGAATCAAAAGTAACACTTTGAAAGTAGGTCAAAATGATGACTTGATCAAATTGTAAAGTGATGATGAGAGTGAATTTACCGTGTGCATTATTTGTCAGTAAATTTACCCTGTACCTCTTACAACACATGATTATATACAATGATGATGAGAGTGCATGATTGTTGAACACCGAATTTATGGGATAGGAAATCAAATTGTCCCTGTAGTGCTGCAATGAGCTTGTTCTTCAAGAAAATATGGACTTTGCCCGGGTTCATTCTCTTAGGGGCCTAATAAAATGCAATTATTAAATATCTAATTAATAACTAAATGCGAACTTGTATGTATGTTAGTAAAGCGATTTTTTGATTGGTTTTAATATGAAAATTTGGGGAAATCAAAGTATTGTGCGTTCAAAGTTGCAATTAAAATGGGAATAATAAAGTTTAGAGGTTTAATTTTAATTTGTGTAAATAGACCGAAATCGCATCTTAATTAAGTAGGTTAATATTCTTAAATTAGCATGTAAATATACTACAAATACAAGGATTCGTCAATCATCGACTAGATGCAATACTCAGTCCACCAAGTCCTATTTATGAGATAAATGACTGAATTGTGCGACTGAATATGGTCGCAGAAATTAATTAAATGCATGCGATGATGAATGTTTGACAAACATTTTTTTTTCTTTTTTAACGAGGGCAAATTGAAGACCAAAATAAAATCAGTTCAGCTTTTAGTTGTTCTTGAAGTGTATCCTCCCATCAATAAGGCTCAACTATACAGAAGGAGAGCATGCCCTTTTCATTATAAAGTCTCCCCGTACTCATAGATTTCCATAACCTTTTCTGTTACAATGTCTCCCCACGCTCACAGATTTCTCTACCAATTAGCACACAGACTCCTTCACACAATAAACTTGAAAGCTAAGCCGCATTGGCTATTGACAAATGTTGTTGCCAATTTGGAAAACACTTCAAATAATTCATCCATTCACTTTACACCAATCAAGATGCCATTAATTTATTGATATTAAACAATTAATTAAGAACCCCATCCGTTCTCTAATACACACACCGGTCCTTATTATAAGTCACCAACTATCAATTTCTCACATATCAAGGAATGATAGTTGAGTATTAGCATTCATGCTAATTTTTTCACTTTTTCCAACTTCACCCTTCATTAAATGATGTGTTCACATTTTCAATTTTGAATCATCTTTAATAACAAGGATAAAGTGGGAAAAACATTTAATGCGACGATTAGTGACTTATATTAAGGACAAAAAATTAGAGGTAGTTTGTGATTGGGAGGAGTGTATATATATATATATATATATATATATTCTAGAGATGGATGAAGGGAATAATAAAAAATGATTGGATGGCTTAAGTTCGTACGTATAATGGGTACAGAAACTACAAATCACGTTACGACGCCGGACTCTGCGGCACAGTACTTTTCATTCATCTCTGAATTTTTAAAAACAGACGCGCGCACACACTCGCACATGGTGGTTGTATTTGGATGAGAATATTTTACCAGCTCGCGCCTCCATCTTTTCTCGTCATTTTCCTACACCTCCCTATATATATTACTTTAATCTTGTTGATTAACCAATCAAGGATTATTCTGTTTTTAACGTTTTCTGTTAAAGAAAAATGCTTATATATGTTGCGTAGATAATAGCTAGGTTGGGAACGGTTTTCAACTGTCAGATATTAAATTATGTAATAGACAAAGAGTATCTTCTATGTGATAAATAATGTGACCTTGCCACTAAAATATTGGATCTTTAAAATTAATTTTTACTATATATGTACATTATTACATTTTCTTTTACTTGGTTGCCTGATAAGATTAATCCTCAACTTAAATTGTCTTTGGATACTATATTTAAATGCCTCAGAAATCCTTTCATTTTTCATAGAATAAAATTTAGACGGGTTAAGTTCGACGAACTCCATAATTGAGACATGTCTACAGGTTTATAGAGTGCATGTGTGTGTGTATAGATTGCTCACTAACAATGTTTGACATTGAAAATATGTTTACACTTATAATCTTATATGTCAGCGTTACCAGCCAAACTAATTTCTGTGGAACCCTTTTTTAAAAAAAGCACTAGTTTTTACGAAATTGATATTTGGATGGAACAGCTTATTTTTTGAGAGTCCATCCAAGTTATAAAAGGTTAGTTTTAATAATCGCTTGTGAATTATTCATACGGTAAATTAGGGATCAGATTACCACAACACAAACATTGGGCTTTTTGAAGGTTTGATATGGGTTTTTGTTTTGTGGCTGGGCAATATCATCCAAAGGCACAAGCTTGGAAGAATGAATTGTTTTTGTTTGGCGATCTATGGTCTAATAATGATCAAGTGTGGGGCGACACATAAATTTATTCGAGAGAAATAAACTACTTTTATATGGGCCTAGTTTTTAATTGTTGTGCCCCTTTTTGTTTTTCTTTTCTCATGGCCCAACTTAGAACATATTCAATAATATTTTTCTTATCATCACCATATTCAATAATTCAAAGCATCATGATCATATCCTAAGAGTTCTTGTGATCTCAAAGGAAAAAAAGTAAAAAATTAAGAACTCGAGGAGATAGTCCCGATTCTTTAAAAACAAGCCTCGTGATTGGTGGTGAGGTGGGCAAGAGATGATATGTATTCATTCAAAATTTCCATCCGATCCTTATTATAAATCATCAAACGCTCTACAATTGTTGGTCCTTAATACAAGACATCAACCACCGCATTAAATGTTTTTTCCACTTTACCCCTGTTATTAATAGAGATTTAAAATTAAAAATATAAAGCATATCATTTAATTAATGGTGCAGTCAGGGAAGTAGTAAATTTAACATGAATTTTAAGACCCAACTACAATTCCTTTATATTTGAGAAATAGGTAGTTGATGACCTATAATAAGTATTGGATCCGGGAGTAGTAGTCATTTGTTGTAGCCTTGTAGCTAACTACTGCTATGGTTATGCCTATACTTATGAGAGTAATGCACACATTCTTATTGAATAAGTAATTTGATAGTGATGGATCTTGTTGATTCTATAGGTCACTATGAGTTGTTATGATTGTTAATGCCTATTGCGAAGTAGTTAATGTATATCCTCAAGTTGTTATTGGGTTTTTGAAATTGGAATATATTTATTTGTCATTTTTCCAGAAAACAATTAAAGTTTAAATGATAGGTTTACACAATAAAGTTATTGAGATAGCTGAAATTGTGACAAAAAAGCAACTTTTATGGAAAAAAACTAGAAAATTAAGAACTCAAGGGGATCGACCCGACTCCTGATACATTAAAAACTACCCTCGTGACTGGTGAGGTAGGCAAGAGATGATCGTGGATCATTAAAAGCCAGTCTTTTGTTGGCTAACTACTTCTATGGCTATGGCTATGCCTATGAGAGTAATGCATGCATTCTCATTGAATAAGCCATTTGATAGAGATGGATCTTGATTCAGGACCGTTTGGTTGCCCAAAGAAAGCGAGTTGGAAAGTGAAAGTGAGGAATTTTTTTGTAATTTATATATATCGCGCGACTCACAAGTTTTCTCTCTTCATCTCACACTTCTTCTGGGCTCACAGACTTTACTTTTATAGTAACTTCCTCTACTTTTCATTTTCACCTTTCCACTTTTCATTCCCTCCATTTTCATACGTTACAAAGTTATAATAGAAAGGGAAAAAGACAAATAATTCCCTTTCAACTTTAAAATCCCAAATTGTTTGCTATGAGTTAATAATGATTGTTAATTTCTATTGTGAAGTAATTAATACATATTCTGAAGTTGTTATTAGGATTTTGAAATGTGTCGTTTTCCCTAATAAAAATCAGTTTTTTTGGCACAATAGAAAAATTAGAGTTAAAATTGTAGGTTTACACAATGTATAAAGCTATTAAGATCATCTTATAGTAAAAAAAAAGAACTCTATTTGCTATAGCTTGAGCAATGGAGGAGTGCAGTTTAAGGATGAACATAAAGTCAATCATAATTTTTTATCACTCTATGTTGTCTTGATTTACCGATTAATCTAATTTTTAAAATCTGAATCCCCCCCGGCCCGTTTTTGCCGTTCTCCTTGCTATTACTTAATCAAATCATTACATAAGTTTAAATAAAAAGTCTAAATTAAAGTAAGCATAAACTAACAACACAACCTATATAAAAGAAGTCATACACAAACATTCAACAAATGCAACATAAACGTTATACTATTTATCCTAAGTCATTATGAATATCCTTTTGCAATGAATTTTTTTCATGCTGATATTAGTGATTGATTTTTTTTCATACAAGTCATTTAATACATTTTAAACCATGGGACAAAGGTCAACATTTTATAAATTATAAACTTTAATACTCCCTTCATTCTTAAATATAAGGTCACTTTCACATTTCAACTTGTTCTTAAATATAAAGATCACTTTCTAATTTTTCTTAAGCTTTTCCAAATTTAACCCTAATAATGATATCTATAGTAACAAGCAAGAGAGGGAGAGGGATAAAGGTGTACTGTTAGGATAAATTGGTAATATCATGTGTTAACATCCTTAATCTAATCAAATTAGGAAAGTGATCTTATATTTAATAATGGAGGGAGTAATTTTTATGGCGGTCATCACCACCAAACACAAACACTTGTATCAATTTTCAATTAGATACATTTCCTTTAACTCGTCTAACGATACTTACTCATAAATAGGACTCCCTTTAGTCATCTTAAATATAATTCTCATTTAATTATTTTTGTGTAAGTTAGTGAATCAAATTAGATGATCCAAATATAACAAATATAACATAGGAAATATGTAATTTGATTACACGATAATAAATAGACTAAATTAATGTTAAGGAAAAATAATTATAAACAATTTAAAGTGATTAATTTTCCATCCTCAATTTCTCTATAAAAGTTAAAAAAATTTTTATAATCAATAAACATTCACGGTGAGCCTCCCTTCTTTCCTATGATGATGCAAGCAAATAAAGTAGATGATGATGAATCTAAAATATGAGGAATAAAATTAAAAAAATAGTAATATGGTAAATTGAGGAAAACCTTAAACCTTAAACAAGAAAAATTTAAAAAAACATAACTCGACTATATATCATTGTGGCCCCACTCGTGTGATGTCGTCCAGTTCAAAGAAGTTCACTTCGATTACATTGCAAATCCAGATGAAGCCTAAACTCTAAACATGGTACGTCATCACTCAATCATCTTCATTCATTCATGAATCATCAGCTTTTCACTTTTCACCATATTCAAAGAAACTCATTGAATTGAATACCTACCATGTTCACTATCACTACTTCTTCTTCTTCTTCTTCACAAAAACTCTTTCTTATCAAACCCATCAAACCCTTCTTCGGATTCACCTCTAAAGTCAAACCCAATTCTTCTTTCACCATTTCTTCACTACCCATTAAGCTTTCTCGCCGGATTTCCTCTCCTCCTTCGCCGGCGGCCACCATGCTCCACCATAGCCCCGCCGTCTCCGACGCCTACGCCACCGTTATCTCCGTCACCGTCGCTTTTTCTTTGCTTAAGTTATGGCAAGAAACCGCCAGGCGTGGAATCTTTGATCAGGTCTCATTTTTCTGATGATTTTTTAAGAAAGTTGAGTTTTTTTTTTTATTTGGGTATTTTGCTTAGAATGGTTTGAGCACTTTCCTAATACGCTTTGCTTTGAATTTTGTTTTATTTATGGTTGAGATCCTTGGAATTATGTGAATGATGAATTAATTAAGAGGGTGTCTAAATGTTTTGTGAAATTTCAAATGATTCAGCTGTTAGAAGCTCAGGTTTTACTGTGGATTTCATTATAATGAAGCACATGGCTGGACATGTTCAATGTAGTGTATACTTTTGACTTAAACGGTAATTTGCTGTTATAATTTGCACTGCATGGGAGTGTTGGGGATCTTCTGATTTATAGTTTGATTATAATTTTCTTGGAAATGGAAGATATGTACCCATGGAGCTAGTTTTGTGATGAGAAATTTAGAGTGTTGGCAACTCCATTTGTACTGTATTTTTCCGTTTCTGAAGTAATAAATGGTACTCCTACACTATTTGTGCTCTTTTCATTGTGGAGCAGTGCAAAATGCTGCCTCAAGGATAAAGTCAGGTGCATGGTTTTTCATACAATGTTTGACTTTGATGGTTGTTATCCAATTAGTGCTGATTTGCTGTATTTCTTGATGGCTATTTTGTTCTATATCCTCAGACTTCTCATGGGGTTATAAAATTTTCATGTTTTAGAAATTGAATAGGAAACTTGTACATATAAGCATTGGACTGGCATTCATGCTTTGCTGGCCCCTATTCAGGTAAATTCATAGATACTGAGTAGAAATTTCAAAGCTTCACCTTGTCCTGTCAAATTACCTTCCTTCTATCGTTACAGTTTCAAGGGTCAGGCACCGTTTTTAGCGGCTCTTGTTCCGGGAGTCAATATACTTCGGATGCTTCTTATTGGACTTGGTATACAGAAAGATGAGGCCACAGTGAAATCAATGAGCAGATTTGGAGATTACAGGTTGCAATGTTGTAGATACTAGTACCTGTGAGACTATAAATCTTAATTTAAAACTTGTAATTAGTACCTGTAAATTAGTGCCTTTAAAAGTTGATCACTAGGCGTGACAGGAAAAGATATGACGACATATTCGGCCATTTCTTATACGAGTTCTCATGTTGCATAAAAAATTAATCGGTTATAATTTTGATTAGCATCTGAGCTACATTCTATGGATTGAATAGTGAGTTTATGTCTTGATCCATATATTTCTCTGTTTTACTACTCCAGGGAGCTTCTGAAGGGACCACTGTATTATGCCTCAACAATTACTATGGCCACTGTGTTTTACTGGAGAACTTCACCTTTAGCCATTGCTCTAATATGCAATCTATGTGCTGGAGATGGTAATTTTGCTAGAGCCAATTACATTTTCTCTCCTCATGATTGTAATTTTGGCTGAACTAGAAACTTAAATGAGGATAAAAGAAAGCAATTAAAAAAGGGGACGAATTCACCTCTTAATCACTTGGAGGATCAGACCAGTCATTCTTCTTTCTTATAAACTCCTTCAATTCTATTTAGTGACAGTGCCTGGCATAACTTTAAATATGTTGTTCTTGTTCAGGTATGGCTGACATCATTGGGAGACGATTCGGCAGTACAAAGATACCTTACAACAGAAACAAGTCTTTCGCTGGTTCGATTGCAATGGCATCTGCTGGATTCTTAGCATCAATTGGGTAAACTCTAGCAGAGACATAAGTTTACTTATCCCTCAATTGAAAAACCTGATTGATCTGTCCTCATATTAACAATTTTGAGGTTTTGACAGGTATATGTACTATTTTTCTTCATTCGGATTTCTTGAGCAGAGCTGGAGAATGATTCTAGGTTTTTTTATTGTGTCGGTCGCTTCGACAGTGGTTGAGTCCCTTCCTATTAGCTCAGATCTTGATGACAACCTCACGGTTCCTCTCACTTCCATATTGGTGGGAAGTTTAATCTTCTGATTTATGTCATAATGTATTGATAAAGCTAGATATTTTTAGGCTTCAGTCCTCTACATATTGAAATCTAGTAGTTTATCTTGTATTGTCTATATGTTGTAACTTAAATTGGATTAGTGCTTGTGTGTGATTTCACCACCTGTAATATCATGTGGATAAAAGCCGTTGCAGTCCACTGTTATGTGATTATTCTGTTCACAATGGTGAATTGAATTTAGTGGCGGATGTTTAATGTTTGTTATTGTTATGATGTTTGTTATGGTTTTCCAAAGCTTCATCAACAATATATTTTATAAGAATGGATCAAGAAAATTTCGAGCTTGATTGATGGTCCCTGGTTACTTATTGGGGAGTTTTCAACCAGGTTAATGCAGATTAATGGAAGTTCCAATTGAAGATAAATAGTTCACTTGGACAAATAATCATAAAAGAATTGGTGACGTTTGCGAAAAGATAACTATATTACATTTAATTTATTTAGAAGGAATAATGTTATTATTGGTTCTTATATGGAACTTATTTCAAATTGTAGTGTTTGAAGTTTGAATAATCGGTCCTTATGTTTGTAAAAGACGTGGACCTAGATTTAATAATTTCGATTTTGCACGTTGGTATTGACCGGCAAGATGAGATGGCAAAATAAATAAGCTTTTTTTTTTTTAAAAAAACAAATCTCATAAAATAATAGGTAAAAAAGGCATCACATTTCATAATGGAAAAAGGCAGCCCCATATTTCTCATCTATCATATTCGTATGCCAGAAGCAAAACGACTTCATAGAAGATACTTTTGTCTTCAAATACTGAAGTAGTTTACTTAGATGTCCCAAGCACTAACTCTCAATAAAATATCATGCATTGCAAATGCAAAAGGCTAGAAAAGTAAATATGCCCTGATGTGATATTTTGTGGGATTTAATGAAGCATCTACATTTTTGCTTGTTGCTTGTTGCTTGTTGCTTGTTGGAGTTATATGAAAAGGACAAAGCAAACGACATCCACAAATTATTGATATCAGTCACACACACATCCTGCACACATCCTGCACACGTATTCTAATCTAGAACTATTTCTAAATTATCCACTATGAATCTCCACCAACAAAAAACAATCTGCTTGAAAAAACAAGAAAAGAAAAAAAAAATATACTTTCTTATAATGGAAACTTTCTACTAATAACTTCACTACTACTGCTAGATATCAAACCCGTTTGTGCCTGATGAGTGGGATTATAATCTTCATCTCTGTGTCTTGAAGATAAAGCAATTGTTCGTTCTGCAACATTAGAATCTTCTGCCTCATCTTCATGTCTTCCTGCTTCAGTAGTTGCAGCGGAGGAGGAAGAAGAAGAAGAACGTCTCTTCAAGAAAGGTATGATGAAGATGAAGACAATGAAGAGGAAGAAAACGAAGAGGACAACTAGAAGAGTTATTAAGCCATGAAGAGCGAAGTGGTTGTCATGAGAGAACTGAAGCTCATCCTCTTGTTGTTGAGGACTTAAAGGGGAAGGAGATAACATAGCAGAGCCAGGATACCATTAATTCTGACCCTCCTTCATAGCCTTATATGTGAAGTTCTTCAAGTTTGAAACTTTGACTTTTCTTTACGAGACATAACCTCCATCCCTTTTACTTACTTGGCACGTAAAAGATGATTTGTGTCGGGATGAAGTCAAGGAAATGCAATAAAAAAGATTTTATTAGGGAGATAAAACACATACATTATATATTAAGTTCTAAGAAAATGATTTTGTCTTCATGTGTACTTTCTTGTGGGCCTATATGTAATTCTAAACGTATATAGAGTTTTTACTGAAAAAGTAGAAATCTTAAGATTCAAATAACTAATGAATAATTGTTAATATAAACGTTTATAAAACTTAATGGTAGAATTATACAAGTTCAAATTCTTCATACATTGAGTGTTTCTTCAACTAAATATGGGAAGATAGAAGGTCAAAATCAACTAATATTTGTCCTAATTAACAAATAGTTGTGTGAATTGTTGAATGGAAAATGTGCATCTTATTTATTTGTTACTCAGTTTGTCTCATTTGGTACTCTTCAACTCTACAAATTTTCTGTGTTTTTTTTTCGTATATTTTTCATTCTTATAATTAAAATGCACACATTGCACATTATCGAAGCTACATCATCGAACCTACATCATCTTATAGCATATTCGTATTACATCTCCTCTTATAAGTGAGGGGTTAGGGGTTCGATACTGTTTGGACACGTTCTTTACAATGTTCTAATGTTAACCATTGCTAAATCTGAGAAAATAGAGAGTAATAAGCCATATGTGGCCTTTGTCATAAGGATCCATGGTTAGGGAAGAATCAAATCAAACAAATTGGATAAGAATGTAGCGACAACTCGTTTAGCTATTATATACGCTGCTCTTTGCATTCTATGATGTGAAAATAGCCCATCCAACAAATCAAGCAACCAATTCTCCCACGTAAATATAAGCATATTGATAAACAGTGCTACCATATGGGAATAGACAGGCTAGCTCAGCATAACAAAAGGCTAAGAAATGGACACTTGCACATTTTCCAAACACAATCAATAAAATCGTTAATTATAATACGTATTACCGAAACACCTGGTAGAAACAGTCACATTAAAATAGTATAGTTTAATCAATAATAAACATTTATTTAATTTAACTATGAATATAGTTAATTAAACTTGATATGCACTTGCATTTGTGTTATTATTTTTTATTCAAACACCTTAGTTGACAAAAAATAATATAAAAGTCCCAATGTATATGTTATTTTTAATTTCGAAAGTAATTTCATTATTTTAAATATTGAAAGCAGAATTTTTAAAAAAATTATGTTTCCATAATTTAAAATTTCCCTTGTAGAATGTATTTTTATTTGTGAACTAAATATTTTATTGAAAATGGTGTGTTGTGAATTTATTAATTTAGGACCTTACTTACATCATGTTCTTTTCTCCAGGTTCTCAAGTTCTTTTAATATGGGAGTGACATGTGTCCTTTTATAATAATCATCCATCCAATCTAATGGCCTACATTGAAAGAAATTGAAAACCTGGAGAAAGCAACATGATGTAAGTTTTTTCCATTAATTTATGTCTTTTTTAGCACAAAAACAATACTTTCACTCAATAATATCATATTACACGCACTAATATTTTCAAATAGAAACAAACTTTACAAAATAGTTTTCAGCTTACTCCAACTTTACAAACACCCAAATTTACAAATATTTCTCTATCGTATCTTTATTAAATGAGATGATGACTTTTCCAGCCAACCCTGCGGTACTATATTCCTCATCACCACTAGCTGCTACAAAATAAGAAATATTATTTCCTTTTCTAGAGACAATTCCCACTGTCCAGTCTTTGACATTTCTTCCTAAAGCAAAACATTCCTCCAATAATTCCTTGAAGAATTATGTCCTTTATCATATTCTTTGAAGACTCATGTTTCTATAGTAAAGGGCTGAAGCCCAGAGAAGTCCAAAAATCCCAATCCTAATTCCAAAATAACATAGGCAGAAAGCAAGCAAGGCATACCACACAAGCCCACCTAGCCCAAGCCCAAGCCCATAGTCAGTTACACCACACCAAACCCTGGAACCCAAAAAAAATGTGGCGCCTCCGATCTCTCATCTCTCTCAACAATCCACCGATCGAAGCTAACATCTTTCTTCTTCTTCTTTTCAATCAATCACTCATAGTTATGTCACTTCCTAATGAAGAAAACTCCACATCACACTCACAGGTTGGTTCGTTTTATCACTATTAACCTCCAAGCTTTCGATTTCGCGACGCGTCATAATGCGATTACGATAATCCTTTAAATTATTAATGTCACTCATTTTGATGATTTCTGCTACGAAATATTCAATCCTTTTGTTGCGTTCAACTTAATTTCTAAATTAGTGTGACATTAAATCATTGAACAATGCCTCCTTTCCCTTGTCGTCCAGGGAGTGCAGTGATTGTTAGTTAGATATCATAGTTAACAATCTGCTTAAGTATGCTGTCATTCTAAGATACTCCCTTTCTTGAATATAATTAAATTCAAGATCTAGTTGACTTTTTTTTTTTTAGAAATTAATGAAGCAAAATGAACCTCGCCTTTTTTTTATATTATTAGCCTAGCTTATAAGTTAAATAAACCAATTCAAAGAAAAAAAATCAAGAAAATCTAATTGTAAGTAACCTATTCACCTTCTATAGGATCCTTTAAAAAAAGTTAACTGACTCTTATATTTTGGAATAAAGAGAGTATATCTGTTAAATTTTCATACTAGAATGAAGCCTGTGATGAGGAAGACAAAATGAGGATAATCATTCTTTTAATATTTATAAGCCTTTTATCATATCATTGAATGTTGAAACCACTTCTGGCAGCACTGTTTGGACTTTCATAGTCTTTTTTGGCTTGTTTGAGGTTGTTGATGCTAGTAGTCTTCAGAGATATTCTATATTGTAGTAGTCCTTGATGGGTGGAACTTCAAATTTTTCTTATTATTTATGGAATTCAAGCATGAGCAACCAATCAGTATACAATGAACATTCTTGTGTACTGTTATGGTGTCTTTGGTATTTATATGCTAAAATGGGGTTAACTCATGCTTGAAGTTGGAGGTGCTGAGCTGGCAGGCAGCAGTTATTGGATAATACTCTAGCAAAGAAATAATGACAGTGTATAATACTCTAGCTGTCTTGTTGTATTGCATGTCCTAGTGTGCTAAAACCTGTAGTGACTAGCTTTATATGGGTGGATACAAATTTTATGAATGTTGAAATTTATTGTAATCTAGTTCCTCCTTGTTCTTACTTGCACGTGTTGAAATGTCTTGCAGCTCTCATCCCATTTTTTCTGGGATATTCTAGATTCCATCATTGTTGATGTGGCATCTGAGTGTCACAGAATAGCAAGGTTGGGTCTTGATCGTAATCTAGAAGAAGAGGAAGAAGAATTGAAGTTGTCGTCACAAGCCAGGGCCAGGGCTGCTGATTCTAGTAACAATAACGAAGTAAATGGAAAGTATGTGGTTGACATATTTGGACAGTCCCATCCTCCTGTCGCCAGTGAAATATTTGAGTGCATGAATTGTGGTCGGGCTATCGCGGCTGGGAGGTTTGCCCCTCATTTGGAGAAATGCATGGGAAAGGTATCTTACTCCCTCACAATTGTATCTCACATTCATGCATTGAATTAAATCATAATCTCCCATACTTGTTTCAACATTTTGTTTTTTTATATTTCTTTTTGTCCCATCATTGATTTCTTTTTTATATCTTTATCTCAGGGAAGGAAAGCTCGTTCGAAAGTAACAAGAAGCAGCACAGCGCAGAACCGGCATTCGCGAGGCAATCAATCTCACACATATTCTCCTTACTCAAGTTCGCCGGGTGCGAATCGCTTAGCAAATGGAAACTCTGGTGTCACAGGAGAGGATCACTCAAATGGGACATCTGAACCATGAAACATAGACATAGTGCAGTAAAAGTATTATTTGGTTGACCCCAAGAATAGTTGCAAACAGAATGGTCTCTCAAGGTTGTACTCAAGCCTGATCTTGTTTCCATGGGAGGAATAGTCATGCCATGGTTTATGAGAATGAGGATTGTACATGTATAGCTAGTTTGGCAGCTATTATTGGTTCCCTTTTTACACAAATTAGTAGTACATATTTGTAAAATGAGATTTTTACAGCTTCATACAAATTCAATGGAGCTTGATCTGTCATACAAATTCATTTGAGTTGATTAAATGGGCGAACATGTTACCATTTGGATTTGCAATTCGGAGTCCTCCAACATTGGTAGATATGCTCCACTTTTAGTTTCTTATTTTTCACCCGAAAAGAACCGCTTAAGGGCAGAAAAAAACGTGAAAAGTTTCAGTTAACGTTTAAAAAATAGGGCAGTCCAAAAAGTTCCGTTGCCGGGAATCGAACCCGGGTCTTTCGGGTGAGAGCCGAATATCCTAACCGACTAGACTACAACGGATTTGTTTAATTGATGGCGCATTAAAACTATTATTATAATATTGTTAATTAATATATAATGGATAAGGAGAAGGAATCAAAAGGCATCACAATATTGGAACAAGACACTTGTATGTGCAATTGCTCTCACATATTGCCTTTTGTGTTCCATTATGTTCCTATTATTTGTAATTGAGAGAAACATTCACATGCCACATCACTATCATCTTGGTGACTCATCGCTCTGAAAACGAACCTGAACTTGGCCCTATCATAAGTTTATAGCCCACACCCCATTACATATTTCTCCTTATTAAATTTGCACCTTTGCATTTACAAAAATAGCGAATAATATGATTATGGTTAATTTTATATATATTTCATATGGGCATGATATGCCCATATGAAATATAATCAGTGCATATGCCCCTCAGTTAGGGGAAGAATTGGTCATAAAGGAACAATTTTGGGATGAATTGGAGAAGATGATTAAAAGAATTCCTAACACTGAAAAGATTTTTATTGGTGGCGATCTTAATGGACATGTTGGTAAAGATGCAGGACAGTACACACAAGTTCATGGTGGTTTTGGTTTTGGCACAATGAATAATGAAGGACATTCTATTATTGAATTTTGTATGGCTAATAATCTTAAAATTGTTAACACTTGTTTTGAGAAACAGGAAGAACATTTAATCACATATAAGAGTGGAGGCAATAGATCACAGATTGATTTCTTTTTAGTAAGAAATTTGGATAGAAGAATGTGTATAAACTGTAAGGTGATTCCAGGTGATGGTGTGACTACACAACATAGGTCTTTAGTTTTAGATGTTCATGTGAAGTTTAATAGAAAGAAGAAGAGAAAAATGCTTCAACCAATAATTAGATGGTGGCAATTGAGAGGGGAAAAAATCAAAATTTTTAAGAATAGGTTGATGAATGAATGTATTTGGGACAAACAAGGATGTGCTAATGATTTATGGATAGATTTAAGTATGATGATGAGAAAAATAGCAAAAGAAGTTTTAGGTGAATCAAAGGGCTATATTAGGCGTCAAAAGGAGACCCGGTGGTGGAATAATAATGTTTAAGAGAAAATTAAATTTAAAAAACAATGTTTTAAGGATTTGCAAATATGTGATAGTGAGGAAAATTGGATAAAATATAGATTAGCAAAGAAAGAGGCGAAAAGAGTAGTTAGTATAACTCAAGCTAATTTATTTGAGGAGTTTTATAAAGAATTAGGGACAAAAGAGGGGATACAAAAAATGTATAGAATAGCAAAGATAAAAGAGCAGAAATCAAGAGATTTAGATCAAGTAATGTGTGTTAAGGATGAAGAAGGTAATGTATTAGTTAAAGATGAGAGTATTAGGGATAGATGGAAGAACTATTTTTATAATTTGTTTAATGATAGAGTGGAAACTTTGAATTATACTATAGATGATTTAGGGAATATTGATATGAATAGCAGTTTTACAGATAATATTAAGATTAGTATTAGTGAAGTTGAGGATGCTCTTAAGAGAATGGTTAAGGGAAAAGCTGTTGGTCCAGATGATATTCCTATTGAAGTATGGAAATGTTTAGGAGAAGATGGTGTGTGGTGGCTTACTAAATTATTTAATGAAATTTTAAGGTCTAAGAAAATGCCAGATGATTGGAGAAAGAGTACATTAGTACCTATTTATAAAGATAAAGGAGATATTCAAAATTGTGTAAATTATAGAGGAATACAACTTATGAGTCATACAATGAAGTTGTGGGAAAAAGTAATTGAGCGTAGGTTACGTAATGAGACTAGAATATCGAAAAATCAATTTGGTTTTATGCCAGGAAGGTCAACCTCAGAAGCAATATATCTAATTAGAGGTTTAATGGAAAGATATAGAAGTATTAGAAAAGACTTACATATAATTTTTATTGATTTGGGAAAAGCATATGATAGGGTGCCAAGAGATTTACTTTGGAAAATTTTAGAAAAGAAAGAGGTACAAGTTGAGTATATTAGAGCTATTCAAGATATGTATGAAGGTGTAATGACTAGAGTTAGAACACCGGTAGGTGATACAATTGATTTCCCAATAAAAATTGGTTTACATCAAGGTTCGGCGTTGAGTCCGTATTTGTTTAATCTTGTTATGGATGTTGTGACTGAAAGTATACAAGAAGAAATTCCTAAGTGCATGCTTTTTGCGGATGATATAGTAATTTTAGGGGATTCGAAAGATGAAATTAATTGGAAATTAGAGTTATGGAGGACGACTTTAGAGTCGAAAGGCTTTAGAATAAGTAGGAGTAAAACGGAATATATGTGCTGTAGTTTTGGCAATAGGCAAACTCATGAGGACATAGAAACTGTATTAGGAGAAGATGTTATATGTCAAGTGGATAAGTTTAAATATTTGGGATCAGTTATACAAGAGGATTGTGAGGTAGATAGAGATATCAATAATAGAATTCAAGCTGGTTGGTGCAAATGGAGAAAAGCCTCTGGGATTATTTGTGATCGAAGGGTTCAAACTAAAGTAAAAGGAGAATTATATCGAACAACTATTAGACCAGTATTGTCATATGGTGTCAGAGATGAAAATGTTGAGATGGTCTAGTGGATATACACTAAAAGATAGGATTCGTAATGATCACATTCGTGAAAGAGTTGGGGTGGCACCAATTTCAGAGAAGATGAGAGAATATCGCTTAAGGTGGTATGAGCATGTTCAAAGAAGAGAATTGGATGAGCCAGTGAGAATAGTGGAACAGATGGAAAGGGAGCCGTATATAAGAAATAGAGGAAGACCAAAAAGAACTCTTGATGAAGTTATTCAAAGAGATATGGTTGTGAAAAATTTATCTGTAGGAATGACTAGGGACAGAGCTAAATGGCGTCGTGTGATCCATGTAGCCGACCCCATTTGAATGGGATAAGGTTTACGTTGATGATGATGATATGGGCATGATATGATACTCTCACCACTCTTTCTCTCATCACTCTCTCATTTTATAATTCTTTTGTCAGATAATTGATTCATTTGGTTAAAATATAATCGGATGACTTTAGATCAATGGAGACCATTTTTGTACAAAAGTTTCTTTCTAAATTAAATAATAGAATACACATTTTGTTTATATCTATTAGTGATCTATCACTGGTTGTTACAATGAAACTTTTACAAGTGGCTTTTTCCTTTTCTTTTCTTCAAAGTGAAAAGAATGATGCATGACCAAGATGAATGGTCCTCTCTCTATTTTTGGAAAAGTTCCTTTTATATGATCCACGTGTCCTATTCATCAATGTTCCAGTCACCTTTCAAACAACGTTGCGATTTTTCTATTGACCAAGAGTATTATTGTTATATACAACATCGACATTGCCTACGATAAGCAGTATTATCGTTTCGGAATGGGGATTTTTCGTGGACATCACTCATTGAAAAATTCTTTATTTTAGAAAAGTAGCTTAAAATTACAATAGAAAACGATCTTACCATCTCTTATTTGTAAAGTATTTTTCAACATTCAACCACAACACCATTAAAAAAATCTTATAAAAAATCGTATTGATAAAAGATGTTGATGATATTTTTGAAATTAAAGTAGCTATAATATTTTTTTCAAAAGTACTGCTAGTTTAATTTAGTTTTTCCTTATAAATAAAGATACTTTTTTTCATAGTTCTTATTACTTTTAGAAAATCAATAAACATATTTATGATGTTTATTTCTATAAATGCAATGATTTGATATGGACGATTCATATTAAAATTTTAGGGAAAATGTTATTTAAATCTCTCCGAATATACAAAAGGACAATTCAGGAACTCATACTTCCAAAAGGACCATGAAGGAACTAGGACCTAATTGACATTTTAAAATTGTGTGAAAAGACAAAATTGCTCTAATCATAAAACAGAAATTACTAACCACCCTAAGGTGCAAATAAGCATACCATGGAAGTTTACCAAAAATATCAAAAATAAATTTAAATGAACCTAGACCATACCCTTGAAAATAAGCATGAATGGTACAAATTAAAATGAGAAACTCAATACCCATCTTTTTGATGAGCGTAGAATGTAAACCTCACATGACGAGCGTAGAATGTGAACCTCACATTAGATCAATCAACATAGTAGTGAAATAGGTTGATTAAATGAATAAATATGGAACTTGAAGTTTTGTGGCAAACTACAAACATGTCATTATTTAAGCAATAAACGGAAGTAGACATACATCTCTATTTTTGTGAAGAAAGCAAACATTTTTATTTAGATAATGTATAGCAAACAAAGAAGTGTTGAAAGATTATAGGAATAGGGCAATGCTTAGGCTTTTTAAAAGGTGGCTTGATATTGTGTGTGTGTGTGTGTATGTGTTTGCTTGCGGTGAGATCATCATAAATGCAAGGGATGTGGCATATAGTCCGAGAATGGAACCACCATGAACAAAAGGTCATATATGACTAGAAAAATAAAGTGAAGAAGATGGTGATATGAATTATGATATTGGAGGACAACATAATGGACTCTAAGAAAATAAGATGCCCCAAATGAGTCAACAATTGTACAACACATGCTCATTCATTATCACTTCTTTGTGCCAGTGGACACTCTCATCCTCCCACTCGTTCTTCATTTCCATCTCTTTCATGTGCAATATACGTTTTTTCTAATTTAGTTTGATCCAATTATTAATTAGTAACGAGGCGATTCATAGTTTATGTTTATGCATGTCAAGACTTTATTAATAGTAGAAATAACATATAAGCACTCATTCATACACACACAGAGAGAAAAAGGGGGGGGGGGGGGTCTTGCATGTCTTTTTCTATTGGATAAAAAAGGCGTACGTGTTTTTAATATTGTTAACAAATGAACTAACTAGATTAATTTGTCGTTAGTAGAAAAAATAGCTAATTTTGTCATTCGTAAAAAAAGTGTATTGATTTCTCATAGTATTCTATTTAATCACTGTTCACATTAAAATTATTTCATAAAAAAAGTAAACTACCAAAATCATGCATGCATTCAATGTAGATGATTATCTTAAAAAAAAGAAGTTAATTAGTGGCATAGAGACTAAATGAACCGATGTCTTGTATTCATTCAATAGTTAGCGAAACTTTTCTGATGAACTCATACTTGAAATATTTGAGGAGCATTTTGATTTAAGTAAGTCCCTAAAAATAAACTGACTTAAACTATCCATCTTTATGATGTGAAAACCTTAACCCTTCATTTATCAGTGTATATATATAATGTAAAAATATTCTTAAATGAACTGTATTTGGTTTTTTAATTTTCATATTAAACAAAAAAATCAATAATTTTTTGAATGATTTGGTTACTATGTTGCATATTATCGATGCATCTGAAAAAAAATCATGACTTATGTTAATTATTATAACACCTAAGTGATTTATGTAATAGTATATATTTAACTATATGGTTATTATTACAACTTTTAGTCATTGAACTTTTAATTTTATTTGTAGTCCTTAAACATTATAATCGGTGGGTTTAGCCGTTGAACTTTTCGGTCAATTTCAGTTTTAGTCTCTGAACTTTCACTTAATTCTGGTCATTGTCTTGAAATTTCAATCAATTTTGATTTTGGTCCCTCAGCTTAAAAGTTTGTTTTTTCAATTTCTTTAAAACCTAGAGATCAAGACTAAAATTGACCAAAAGTTCATGAACCAAAATCATTAATCTTAAAGTTCATCAGCGACCAAGGTTAAAATATACCAAAAGTTCAAAGACAAAAACTACCAATCTCAAAGTTCAAGGACTAAAATGAAAATTGACCGCAAATTCAAATACCAGAAATGAAATTTTATTAACACTTACTTATAATATCAATTATATACACAATTTCAAACAAAAATATTATATAATTTAGAAAAAAAGTAAGCTGGAGAAGAGAATAATTTTAAATAAGAACAACAAAAGAACTGTAAATGATAGGCGAATATATTCATGGACACTCGTAATTCATAAACGGATCAAGAATATTTGTCACTCTCAAAACTCAAAACGAACCCAAAAATCCTCCAGGTGGCAGCTCATTTTTTATTTATAATTTTTTATTATATTAATATATCAAATCAACCGACCAACCGCATTATTAATTTATTCTATTATTTGTCATATTTCTGTAGTTATCACCTAAAATATTGTGGATAATGAAAGAAAATACAATTTCAGTGAAAATATATTTATAACGATCTTTTCCAGTATTGCTACTCTTTTTCTGTTTAATACGCAGCCCTAAGGATTGAAAATCTATTTGAGGGTAAAAACATTGAATTTTCATTTACATGTTACCTCATCCTTTTCATTCAAGTTATCTTACATTTGAAAGAAATCGTATGCTCTATTTATGAAAATCAAATTTTTAAGTATAATATATACTCTTTTAATCCTATTTTTAGGGTATTTCATATATGTTTCACACAGACAAAGAAAGTCTTAAACATCATTAACTTTTCACTAGAATGCAACACATTTTCCTATTTTACCCATATTTAGTATCCACTACACAACATGATAATAAAGTCAACATATGATAAATAGAGCGTGAACTTAAAAAAGATCTCTTATTGTCCTATAACTAGGACCAAAAAAGACCTCTTGCTTTCCTATAACTAGGACTAGAGGAGTGGTGCTTAACTCATTTACAAGTTATGGTGAAGTTTATGAAGCTAACCCATTTATTTTCTTAATTACTACGGTATGTGTGATGTGATAAAAAACACATGGATTAATTTTTTAAGAGTTTATTGTACGTTCAAGCTATATTTATAATGTCTCTTTGTCCATATTGGGAGCTTAGCTGCAAGGTATGAGGCTTAAAAGTCAATGAATCTGTTCATTAATTAAGAAATTATTAATTAAATATAAAAAACCATTGGCTAGAACCTAGAAGTCTAACGCAAAGTCGCTAACCACAACTTTGATTAATTGAGCTTTCACTTTTGAATCTTCTCCCATAATTAAACACATCATAATTAAAATACTGTACACTTCATTAAACTTTGGAGTGATGTCATCTGGAAATCCCCCAATGGACACCATCACTCTGATGTGGACATAATCCCCAAATCCTTGAAAAGGCTAATGATACGTACCATTTATATGTAGTTAATTGTTACCCTTTTTCTAAGTAAAAATTACCCAAAATCAATTTTGTTTTAATACCTACGTACTACATACATACAAACATAGCCAATAATGGCTCCAACTAACTTAACTTCAACTAATTTAGTAGAACGAGAAATCGACAATTAACTCATTATTAGATTTACCTTGAAATAATGGGTATTCCCCCAACTTTATTCATATTAATTAAATGATACCTTGAAGGGGAGAAAAAAAATACAGGAACACAGGCATTGATTGTTTAGACAAAACTGAAAATAGGCAAGGGTTAAGACTCTTAATAAATATTTTGGAAGTTTAACCTGAATAGCTACTAGTTAGCATCTGGAAGTTTTTTTTGGATGTTAAATGCCCTGTAAGTACTCTTTTGTAGCTTTAACGAACAAATTTAATTGACTAAAAAAAAGACGTTTGCTACGTCAGACTGAACGCCATGTCAGACTAAATCCTTGTTTAATGGATGATGACATGATTTAGGTTGAGGAACTAAAATGTCCTGAAAGTTTTTCTTGAAGGAGCACCCATCACCAGAGCTAGAAGTTTTCATTTTAAATCTTAAATACCCTAGAAGTATTTTTCCATTACTATTATCCATTAGGTGTCATGTCAACGTGTCTACTTAAACCCTCGGCCGGTTAATTTCTCAATGTTAAAAAAGACAAAAAACTATAAAAATAACACTTCTAGGGTATTTATGATCCATACAAAACTTCCGTTGCCACTAGCTTCATGGATAGAACTTCCTAAGTATTTAAAAGTCTCAACTCTATAGGCAATTGCCCTCAATTAACTTGTGCTATGGATCAAAGCATTCTTCTACAAGTGGTTTGTATTGTGAAATATTAACATTAAGGTTAATATCATTAATTGGCTATAATTGAATAAACTTTTAGTTTTTCTTTTTGTAATTGCATTGTAACCACACAATGTTGTTCATATAGCGTCTTAAATACTCTATTTGAGTTTCTGCTTCAACATCATCTTAGCGTATTGAACACTCTTTTTATTTGGCTAATTTTATTATATTAAAATGTTAATTAAGTTAGCTAATATAATAAATTTTTTTATAAAAGACTTTTTATAGCAAAATATAAAACACTTCAATAAAAATAATTTTAGAGAAAACTTGATAAAAAATCAAAATTAAATCTTATATTTGTGGTCGATATCAACTAAAATTAATGACAAGGTGAAGTATGCATATGATATGGTATCAATCGAATGATGGGCTCATATCATTTTAAAAACTTTTTAGTAATTAATTTTAAATTTTAATATTGTTTTTATATTTTTTAGTACATTAATTTATCGTTTACGTCCAAAAATTGATTGAAGACCCTATCTCGACGATCCATTCTCACACATAAAACATTCGTTCCCCCTGTCTTTTTCGGAGCCGCTGCATATAAAACCATCATCATCCTCAATTGCGCTTTAACCATCTTGCTCTCTGCATTATTTTCTGAACCTCTACCCTCAAGCTTTGCTTTCTTCTTCCGCTGTAAATCCCAATAATCATATAAATACATACGTTAATCACACCTTGTATAGTGTTCACGTACATATTGTCCTTTATATATCACTTTATCGCCTAATCTTGATATGATGGAGTTCCTAATTCGAAACTACGATGCTAAATCTGATAAAGCTCAGGTGGAAGCTATCGAGAGAGAATGTGAGGTAGGGGCACCAGAAAGTGTGTTCCTCTTCACTGACACTTTGGGTGACCCCATGTGCAGGATCCGAAACTGCCCCATGTACACCATGCTGGTATATATCCATTTATATATGGGCACATTATAATTATATTATGTATATGGGCACATTATTACCATATTCAACTTCATGTCTTTATTTAATTTCTCTCTCGTTTCAATTCCTCCCCCTCTTCTTTGATTCTATACTCCTCTTATATACTATTGAACCAGTTATTCATTTAGTTTTATTTATAGGGCAAGGAGGGAAGGTTTTATTTAATCCCTTTTATAAGTCGTGTCAATTAATAAGTTTTACGTGAACATTTAATTATACCTTTATTTATTACTTGTTGATGTTATTTTCATGTGGTAAAGTGAATATTTAATATAGGTAAGCTTGAAAATTAAAGATGTTAATTAAATTTCAAAATACATTTAATGATATCTAAGATTCTTTTAGTCTAATGTGAAATACGATATAAGTATTTTGTACACAAGAGTAGAGTAGAACCACGAGCAACAAAAAATTATTATTACAATATGATATATATGTGCAATATAATTCATCATAATTATTGTAACTTTCCAGATCAAGCTTTTGAACTAACAAGTTTTAAATTAAAAACCATTTTCTTAAACACTAGCTATTGAGAAACTATATATTTATGTTTTAGATTGTGTACATAGTAAAATATTTTATTTTGAAAAAGAACAGGAATCAATGAAAAAATCAATTTAAATCATCCAATCTAAACTTAATATTCACCATCAGCAGTGAAGGCTTTTGATACCCATCTTTGTCATGAACATTGAAATGAATCAAGCTAAGGGAGAATGTTTATTTTATACCTTTAAATTTATTGATTCAGAATTATACCCTTAATTTATTCTCATAAGAATTTTATTTTTATGAAGCATATATTATATATGTTAAACAAGAATAAAGTTGAATAGTTGTTAACTTTTAACTCCCAGTAGATGAGATTTAATGGTTAATTTTCTTTATGTCATCACCGGTTGCAGAGATGAATAAGGAGTTAATTGGGGTTATTCAAGGCTCTATAAAAGTGGTTACACTTGCAACAATACATGGCTTGACCAAGGTGGGTTATGTGTTGGGGCTAAGGGTGGCTCCCAATCACCGGCGAAAAGGGGTTGGCTCAAGCCTATTACAAAGCTTAGAAAAATGGTTCTGTTCCAATAAAGTGGATTATGCATATATGGCCACAATGAAAGATAACCATGCTTCTTTCAGCTTGTTCACGGGAAAGTTTGGTTACACCAAGTTTAGAACTCCTTCTATACTTGTAAATCCAGTGAGTCATCATCCCCTGAGGATATCATCCAACATTGAGATTGTGAGGCTCAAGGTTAATCAAGCTGAATCACTTTACAGAAAGTTCATGGGATCTTCTGATTTCTTTCCAGATGATATAGATTGCATACTTGGGAATAAGCTAAGTTTAGGGACTTGGGTTGCTTATTTTAAAGGAGATAGTTCATGGGAGGATTTTGGAAATGATGGTCAAGTTCCTAGCAATTGGGCTATGCTTAGTGTGTGGAATAGTGGGAAAATCTTTAATTTATGTTTAAATGAAGCGACTTTTTCTTGCTTATTATGTAGAAAGATTCGGAGTTTGGTTGATAAGGTGTTTCCTTGCTTCAATTTATGGACTACTTTGCCTGATTTCTTGGACCCATTTGGGTTTTATTTTATGTATGGGCTGTGTCATGATGGGCCATTGGGTGGAAAGCTTATGAGAGGGTTGTGTAATTATGTGCACAACATGGTTGTAGAGTCTGAGGATTGTGAGAACATCAAGATTGTTGTGAGTGAAGTTGGAGGGAGAGACAAGATTAAAAATCATATTCCGCACTGTAATTTGATATCTTGCCAGGAGGATTTGTGGTGCATAAAGGACTTGAAAAATAATGATGGGGCACATCAATTTCATGAATTGACCAAAATCCCACCAACTAGAGCTCTTTTTGTAGATCCAAGGGAGGTTTGAACTTTATTTCGGTAAATGCACAATTTAGTGTTTGAAAAATATATGTATACCAACTAGATTTTACCAGTATTTATACTCTAGTTTAATGTATTCTCTATATGTACAAAGTTAAAAAAATTTTGTTATAAAAAAGTTAAAAAAATTCCAAATAAATACCCCTAACATTTGCCGTTGGCGTGGCTGGTGGCTGGGATGGAGTATTGTGGGAAAATTGGTTGGTCAATGGTCCATCTGTTGGATCCCAAAAATTTATGCAAGTAATTAAGAGTTACGGCGATCTTGATGAGTTTGCTCTTTAGAATAACTACAGAATAGTTTGAACCAAATTAAGTCCTCCAATTAAAAAAGAACAAATCCGGAATAACAGGTGATTCAATTTTAAAACACAGACACAGACACACGCAATGACATAGACACAAACACGAACAATATCGCCTTTCCATTATATAGCGATTTTAAATTCAAGTTATATATTGTGTGCCTAAGACACATTAAATTGGTCATATGTGCACGTGAAATCTTGTCCGAATGCGCGAAAAAAAAAGTAAAACGTACGAGTACGTGAAATCAGATATCCCTCCACCTTATTGATTTGTCCTGCCCTATTGACCATACCAGTGCTTCCTTAGATGTCGTAGCTAGGTAGGCTCGTAGGCGTAGCCCCTCGCGGTTAAAAGGAAAATGATTTAATTGGCTGGGGTTTTGACTTCTGATTTAAATTACTACCATTGATAGTACGTAAAATTTATGGTGCCTATGGTAATTATTGGTCGCTTCTCACTTCTTGGTGCAAGTACAAGCTGGAGGGATGCCTTAATTTATCACCAAAATCTGCATGATCTTTTAAAGCATCAAATTGACTTTTCAATCCTCATTTTGGTGATGAAAGTGTGTATCCAATCAAACTATAATAAACTTATAAGAAAGAAAAATCGGATCATAGACTCTAATTGTAAACTACTGACAAATTAGGCTTGTTAGTAAACAAGTGTTTGAGTGTGTCCACACACTCAATATATGAGTAAATAAAAACACAAAATAACAATAAATAACTTAAAATATATTTTGAATATTAATAGTTGATGTTAAATGTATATATCAATATTCTTCCTTTATAAACCTTAATAAAGAAACTTCTATGAAATTTATGAAAAATTTATTGAATACAGTCAAACAAAAATTTTAATGACTCATGAGACATTTTATCATGTAGAACTATAAAAATGTTAAAATTGGAGTATCAATTCGCAAGTTTAAAACCAATGTGTATGATAAGCAAATTCCAACAATGCAATCAGCATGCATTATAAGAATTGGATTTATGAAAATTAAGCGAGTGACAACAAAGTATTAGCCAGCTAGTTCCTGAATGGAAGAATTTGATTAGAGAGACACGTGAATGTAATATTATAAGGGACTATATAGAGATAAATTCTTCCGCACTCCACAGTTATGTCTGTCTGTGTAGTGAATTTAATTATGTGATGACAACGGGTCAATGAAGAATTATGATGTTTGTCGGTTTCATTGGCCAAAGATTTTTGTCGGTTGGCATATATTCGCTCTTAAACTTCTGAATAAAAAAAAATTATTTTTTTTAAAAAAACTTTAATTTTATAATACTGAATAGGAGTAATAAATAAATATAAAATAATCCCATCAAAATACACTTATCAAGAAAACTTGTGAAAGTTATTAAACATATCCAGAATATAAATATTTTTCCAATATTACATTTTTATAATGAGTCTATTTTTCGGTCAAGGTTTTTTTTTATTACAATTTTTTGGTCAAGGTTTGATAAGTCTACTAAGAGAAAGAAATGTATTATGAAAGATAATTGAAAGTAAAATAAAAAAAATGTATTAAACGAAGAGATATTGTAAAGTGAAGTCTTATATTTTTGACTAAATCAATTCAAATTTTAAGCCCCTACAATATGAACAGGAGGGAGTAATAACAATAAGTTAATCACTTGTTCAAAGCAAGAGTAGGGAACAAATATATATTGTTTTTTTTGCGAGAAAGTTCAGCTTGTACATACTGCTAATCAAATTATAGAGGGTAAAGAGTATAGACCCTTTTTTATCTGAAAAGAGTAGACCCTTTTAAACTTATATGCTAATAATATTGGTCTAAAGCGTATCCAGAAGGCAGATTTCTTTTCATAGAACTGATTCAATTGGTGCATCAGTGTTGGCAATTTTGATTTGGTTGTGTAATAAAGAACAAGTTCAACATTATTTAGATTGTAGCCTTGTGGTGTCGAAGTTATAAATGAATTTAGATCATTATTAAAGGGTTAAAAGAGGAGTTATCTAAATTCTCAAACAACAATGGGTCATCAATTTATCCTCATCTATTGAGCTTGAATTGAATATAGAATTATAATCAATTGAGCTTGAATTATGGTGCGAAAATAAATAACTAATTTTTCGAAATTAAAAAGCTTTGGTTTTCGCTGTGAAAAGCTGACATTGCCACATTGGAGTTTACTGGTTAGTTTCTTGCTTTTAATATATGCCATAATGAGTCATCAACTTCTTTTATGTGTTTTAAAAATGCATTCGAAATTCCTTATTTGGTTTCAATGTAATTTCTTCATTTACACTCAGTTAAAAAATATTCTTCATTTACACAAATGAGTGGTCACTCAATGTCCATAAAACTGTTTCAGTAAACATGCCTTTGTGCTGCAAGCATGCAACCTATTTTTGGTCCTGTGCTGCAACGTTTTTGACCTCTTCGTGAACCCATTTTTATTTATATTTAAAGATGATAATAGATGCTGAAGAGAGTGAAGAAAAAGAATGGCTGTAATATATGTCTTGAGTAAAAGTTTCTAGTTCAGTTCAAAAAAATTGTTAGTTCCAAAGGATAACTCTTGAGCTTATCTTTCTCCTATTGAGTATTAATTATGCCCGCCTAGATGAAACATCTTCCATAGTTCTACTCACTTTTTCTTTATAGGAACATTCATTTAACCATGAGGAGTGCTGCAATTTCTTTTGCTGGCAATTACGGAATACTAGTTCTTTAGAAAAGTACCCTAAAAACGCGAGTCGAACTATTTATTGGAATATTTTGCAAGCACTATTGCTAGTCGGACTTCCACAATCAGTACATTACCCTATTAGCAAAGTGATCTAGTAACTATCAAGTGGTTAAATGAGGTGAAAATGAAAGAGAAGTGGCCTCACGTTCCTACATAAACACATCCGGATGTTACAAAACTTGTTGTGAGATGTTAAACCTTTTTTTATACGTTTATGCATATTATGATATTAGTCTCAAAGATAAAGTCTTTTGAGGATGTCCTTGCTTATAAATAAATGAAAGAGCTGAGCCCCTGTCCTAAAACTCTAAAAGGATGTGGCGTGGTCAATCACGACAGTGTTAATTTATATGTGTACCTTCCTTCTAGTTTTTTTTTTGAAAAAACAGAAAGAACAAAATTAGTACAGCCGAGTGATGAATGGGTATGGGCCCGTAGTTCAAATCCACTAAAACCACATTTTCCTCTATATTTATGATTTCGGCCTACTTTTAAGAAATCCAAGGTCCCACACGTTTTTTAGGAATGAAAACGGGCCCTCACTTTAGTTCCCCCCTTCATGTCTCACTTATAACACAATTTTGGTTTAAGTTTCATTCTCAAACCTGATATCTCTCTCACACATATCACAAATCAAAACCTGATTGATCATCCAAGTTTCAATTATTGAGATAGACTGAACACTTTGTTTGAGAGGCTAAAATAATAGGAGAGAAGGCATATGTGGTAAGATAAGTGTCCTTAAAAATGGGAAAAGTGTGTCGTTGCATAAAGATATACTATAAGATTTTTTTATGTTTTGTTAATTGAAGAAAAAGAGTCCTTAGGAAATAGGGAAGAGGCGAGGGATTCACAATTTCCTTGCAAGGTGACAAAGCAGTCACGGGAAAGAACAAAGAAGAGAAAGAAGCATGAGAAAGAGGGAAAAGGGGAGAAGCAACAATAATTATCAATCAGGCAAACAAGTTAAAAGAAAGAGAACAACTTCCCCAATTAAACAAATTAGGATTTGCAATATATGGAGTCATGATTCTTGTCCTCAAGTCACAGAGCAGCATTAAATATGCTTGAGTAAGAGACCTATCTATGCATTTAATACCCTCAATCACACGTCAATTTCTATATCGTTTCTCTCCCACCTCTTCCTTTGACCACCCCTCCACAACATTGACCCCTCCCTTCCTCTAAATTACCATCACATTATTCTAGGATTTAATTAATATATTATCCTCTTGTTTATTCAATAAACTTTGTTGTCAAAGATGTCTCATTTTCCCTCGCAAGGGGATTGGTTACTTTCAACTTGCGTGTTTTCTTAGGGGAACGCCACCTAATCTCTCTTTGCACGTTACTAGTACATTATTTTCTTGTTACTGTTTATAAATAGTTCTTCACCGGCCTTACTGACCCTGTTGGGATTTGGGAAAACATGTTAATACACAGAAACAAGCTTAGTGGATCCACTATTTGGGAAAAAAAACGTTTACTTGCGAAGAGGTTCCATTGGCATAGTTTTAGGTCAGGTAAGAATCTCTTTTCCCACATGGGTGCTCCTTTTGGACCAACTCTTACTTTTCTCATGAAAGGAACAACTCGAGCTAAATTTAGAACTTCAGAACAATCAATTGCTTGCTGTGAATATAAGAGTGCCATGTGCCACGAGAGATAACAATAGTAACCACGCCATATTTATGTAACATCCCTAGCATATAAACGACTAGTCCATTTTGTCTCTTCTGATTTCGGGCAGCTACTATTACCATCTCTTATCATACTTTCAAAAAGAAGGCTCAGTCACACACAGTAATTTTTTTGGTGCTATAGGAGATTGATGAAGCAGTGGGATCAGGTGGAATAGATTTTAATGCTAGGGAACGATTTAAGAAAAAAGGGCAGGACCAGCCAACTCAGAACCAATAAGGAAAAAGGGCCAGATTATAATGGACAGCAGATAGAATTGACCATTGCTTTGTGACATTTAGTTTGTGAAAGAGATGTATCGATCTTCCTTGCATTTTACTGATTAATAGTAAGAGGGTATTCGATCGAATGACTTCTCATCTAACTGATTAAAATAAAAAATAAAATCGCCAAAATAAACATGCAAGAAACATGAGAAAAATTGGAATGATCAATCAATATCATAATACTAAGATATGTTGTTGCATAATATATTAAATCCAGAGTAAGTTAACCTGTACAGAAGTAGTGGCTAATGGAGTAGTTCTTTTCATGACGTGCCTAATTCATTAACATTGGAAGAAGGGAAAACTTTACAGAACATCCTCTTCAACGAACAACCCAACAAATTAGAGGATGAAGTTTCTGATATAGAAATAACCGATTCACCTACATCTCCATGATGATCATCATCATGGTCATCATTAGTAGTACTAACACTAACACTAATGACACTGTGATGATCAGTTGCACGGTCAATCTCACTTATCTCAGAACCAATGGAATCAACCACAACATCAAGCACAGGAGAAGAGGATGAATCAGCATCCTCAAGAACAGAAGCAACAACATCCAAAACGGGAGACCTACAAATGGGACAGCTACAATGAGAAGTCAACCACATGTCAATACAGTCAACGTGGAAAGCATGGCCACACTTAGGCAACATCCTTCCATTCTCTCCATCCTCAAAAACACTCAAGCAAATGACACATTCCAATATATCTAGATCATCAAAAGTGTGGTCCAAAGTCTCTCTTTTATAGACAAATAGTGGGATTTTTGAAATGGTGGAAGAGGTTAGGCCTTTGGAGGTGGGAGAGAAGGGAAAAGGAGAGTGGTGGAAGGAGTGGAAGCGGTGGAAGCGGGCGGGGGCGATGGCGGCGGAGGAGGGGCGGCGGAGGCGGTGGCGAGGGGAGGAGTGGTGGGCGTGGGAGAGGAACCACTGGGCGTAGAGGTGGAGGAGGAGGACGAAGAGGATGACAAGGAGGAGAGAGATGATGGCTGCCAGCATGATGTTGCTGCTGTTGTTGGAGAACATGTTCTGCACCACTTGCCTCAGAGAAGTCATTGAAGATGAAGATGGTGATGGTGATGGTGGTGAAGTCAAAGGGAGAAGAAGGAAGGATGCATGGGAGGGAAGAGAGTCCAGAAGTGAAGGGACTTGTGAAGGGGATGGCAACTTGCTTCATAGGCTGGTTGCATTGCCTATCTTCCTTTTTTTATACTCTCCTCGCTTTTTGAAATATATTTTTGCATCCTTCTCTTTATGTGATTTTATTCTTATTTTTTCAATGGTTGTCAACGATAATATGTAAGAGAGATATGATGTTTTCAAGGAAGTGTAATGTGATTTTTAACTAATTTAACTAACATTATATATTTAATTTAACTAGGTGAATTCATCTTTTTCTTAGAAGTTATTCTTCAAAAGTTATATCTAAGCAAACCATAATATAAGATCAAGTTGATTTTTTTTAATAAATGCAATTGAATAAAGGCTTTGACCATATTATATTTTGTGACTTATTAAATCATATATTAGTTTATGAGTAAAAAGAAAAAACTGGATAAAGTAATTCATAATTGATTTGTTTTGCCTTTTAAGGATTTTTGAGAAAAGTTCACTAAGTTTTTTATATAGGTACAAAAGAAGTTACATTTAGTTGATATTTTTTTAAAAATATTTAAATGAAGGTATTTACTTCATCGTTAAACATTTCCCCTGACGTTGTAGATGGAACTAAGACAAAATAGTACTACCTCCGATCTTCAATATAAAACCTAGATAACTTTTTTTTTGGAAAGATTAAGGTTGCGAAATAGGTTATTAAATCATGACATATTTGAAATCTTTTTAGATTAACGATTAGCTTATAGGTAAAATAAACTAGTTTAAGAGAAAAAATTAGGTAAATCAATTTATAATTAACTTATTTTTTGCTTTTTTTAGGATTCAAAAAAGTCATCTAAGTCCTATATTTAGGACCGGAGAGAGTATTTTCTAGGAATTGAATAATTACCAATTGGTTGAATATTCATCTCTTTCACAAGTTGAATCGCGGACGATGATTTTTCTAGCTCCCTTTGTTTCAAATGTGTTATCTACTCCCTCCGGTCCCTAATGTAAGAGCCCAAAATTTGAATGATTTTGGTCCCTAATGTAAGAGCTCACCCCATATTCTCTCCTCATTTAATGCATTTTTTCCTACTTTACCCCTAACTCTCTTTCATATTTATTAATGCTTATGCATTTCTCTCTTTTAAAAGTACCATAATAAATATGGGCAATTTTGGAAAAGAAGCATTAACTCCAGACACCCAACTAACATTCACATGTTTTCTTAAGAAGCGTTTTTTTGACGGCTAGCTCTTACATTAGGGACCGGAGGGAGTACTAAACAAGTATGAAAATTTTTAAAATAAGCATGTCAATTTCTAACATAAATAAAAATAGCCTAAAATAAAATTTAAGAGAAAAAAGATATGTTAAAAAATTCATTTCATTCCCTCAGAATTTCCGGGGTCTGTATTATCAAATGCCTAATGGGTTAGTTGAAATTTTTATAAATATAAATATGAGAGTGTGTGTATATGTGTGTTGTATGGGGCTTTATTTAATCTGATCATCTGATGGTAGGTGGAGGATCCCTAGGCAACGATGACATTTTCAATTCCAACGCCTCATAAATCATGCAAAAGCTAGACTCCAAAAGTCACCCCATATTCCGTATTCATAGATTTTTTTTTTGGCCAAAATATTCCTTATTCATAGATTACTGGCATAGTATAATATTCCATCCGTATAGTATATAATGTCATAAACTCATAAGATATTAAAAACAATATGTAAAGTTAATTGAGTGTTTGAAATTAATTAATTTTTCTAATTTCACTTTTATTTATTTTGCTACTATTTTTTGATATATTACTTTGTTACTATTGATAGAGATAAATATGTAAATATTAATAAATATGAAAGAGAATTAGAGATAATATAAGAAAAATGCATTCAACGATGAAATAATGCAAGGTTGAGTTTTTATATATTATACCATAATCATTCAAATTTTGAGATCTAATATTAGAGATATGAGGGAGTACTTAATTAGATTATAATTAACACTTTTAATTGAATAAATTAAAATTGCATGTTATTATTTAAGCGCCCTAATCACCTACATTTATTCACTCTTCCTCTCTTTTTATTAATTATTAGGAGTATCATTAGAATTAATTTAGGGAAATTTGAAACAAAATAGGAAAAAAAATCTTACATATATTTAGAAACAAACACACCTCCTCAAATAGAGTAAATCCTCCTATATTTAGTGACGAAGGTACTAATATATTTAAAATTTAAAATTGGTTAAAGTTTGAAATTTTATTTATTGAAAAAATATGATACAATTATACACACAAAAAATAGTGATATTTATAAGAATTTATATCTAGAAAGTATTAATACTCAAATTCAACTATTTCTTAGACAGGAAATAATTAGTAGCGGATAATCACCCATCGATATTCATTTTAAAAGATATTATATTTGAAATGCGTGGCTGTCACCCAAGAGGGGGGGTGAATTGGGTGGTGAATAAAAACTTAATAATTTACCCTTTTTGAAAACTTTACTTCTTGTGCTTGATGAGAGTGACGATGGATCATCCCAAGCACAAGTGAGTATGTAGTGGTGTGGTGCTTGGTGTGAAATTTAAATAAGCAGAATATGCACAAGCAAGTTTATCCTGGTTCGGTCACTCCCAGACCTACATCCAGTCCCCAGGCTCCACCTGAGATTTTCAATCCACTAAACTTCTTGTTTGAACCAGGCACAAGAAAGCCTTTACACTTTAGGTTTTACGAACACGGGTTCACCTAACAACCCACAGGTTTTACAACGGGTTCACCTGCAAACCTTTACAACCACAAGTTTTGCGGGCTAACTTGCAACCTATGGAGATTTAGAAAATCTCTAAATGCTCCCCCTTACAAAAGTAAGATAACAATTATGTTCACTCTATGAACTGATTGTGATAAACACTTAAGTACAGATGACTCTCTCTAAGAGTGGATGATGTTACTCACTTAAGTACAATTGAATGACTCTCTAAGAATGTTACAATTTTAGATCTGAGAGTAGAAGATGAGAGGAATGTAGAAGATGATATATCAGATAATATGCTCTGTTCTTCTCTCTATCTTCTGAATATAGATGTTCCTTTTATACTCGGCTTCAAAGCTTGGGCGGCAGGTTGAATATGTCCGTTTGAATATAGCCGTTAATCCCATGTTACCGTTGAGAGGTACATCTTCATTAATGCTTAGCAGGGTTGACTTGCTTTATCTCTGAAAAGTAGTTCTGACACCTCTGCTCTGACAAAAGCATTCTGACTTCTGAGTATGTGATGTTTACTCTTGTACTCTTGCTGACGGATGATCTTCATTCATTCGCAAGTAGAGCTGGGACTTTCAGCCCGGCCCGGCGGGCTCAACCCGAACCCGCCCTAAAAAAAAGAGTCGGGTTGGAAATGTTGAGCCCGTATAATTCGGGCTGAAAACGGGCTGAGAGCCCGAATATATGGGCTATATTCGGGCCAGCCCGACTTTAAAACGGGCTGGCCCGAATATTTAAAAAAAAAACAAAATACTTATAAACCTAAAAGCTAAAACCATCGAGCTACACTTACAG
Source organism: Mimosa pudica (assembly GCA_029929735.1). NCBI lineage: Eukaryota > Viridiplantae > Streptophyta > Magnoliopsida > Fabales > Fabaceae > Mimosa > Mimosa pudica. Next base: position 10,838,111 of record JAKELP010000004.1, on the reverse strand, counting down.
GCTACAGCCACCACCCATCACCATCTCCTTCTCTTCCCTCTTCACTCTACACAACCCACGGCCACCCATGGCCACACGCACCGCCGCCGTCCTCACCAGTGACTGCACATTCATGAGTACATTTTTTGTTCTGTAGTGTTTGACTACTCTCTCCTCTCTTGTTTTTATCTCCCCCACAACAAAAAGACAAAACATATTGTCTAATCTACTGGATCGAAATCTGAACTACTCGTCGGGTTCAGCAATGCTGATGATGATAAAGATAATGTGAAAACCAATATATTTCGAAGAAATTCCTCTGCTGCAAATTATGTTGTGAAAGATTAAAACTTTGGTCACAATTGAATTTTTCACCTTCATCCCAGAGCTTAGTAAGTTGTCAAGATCGTGTTTTTCTTTGTTTTTTCAACTGGGGTTTTGGATCTGAAACTGTTTTATTCATTTGTTCTTTTTTTTTTGAATTTTAATTTTGAGATTTTTTGTGGAAGTTATTTTTTCCCATGCCCGTTAGATGAATAGTGGATTTCACCGACAAGGGATTATGTAATTATTGACCGGATGTTGAATTGTGTGTGCTTTGTTTGGATTTGTCCCGAGTAATGTCATGTGAAGAGGTGTCATTTTGGTGGGGTGAAATCTTAATAATGTCGAAATTTCATATGGGTTTTCTAGTCTTCAATCCTTGCTGTTTGTATTTGTGTGTTGTTACTCTGAAACTTCCTAGGACTTATTTGGTTTTATGTGTTTATGCTATTTCATTTGCGAAATAACTCAGCGTACTACTGTACTATGTCATTACTGTGTCGAAAAGTCAGGGAAGTAAGACTTAATGAGAAGAGATGTGGATGTATGTCTGTGTGTGTAGGTGAGGGGGTGATGATCCATGGAGTTTAGTGAGCATGAGAGCATGACATTTAGAGAACAAGCCATAGTCACTAAAATTAAACGGGCTGGTGGGCTGGCCCGCATTTGCTCCAATTCGGGCTGGGTTGAGAAATCCCAGCCCGAATTGATTCGGGTTGGAAGCGGGCCAGCCCGCTTCCAAAACGGGTCGGGTTGGGCCAGCCCGTTTAAAGCGGGCTGGCCCGTTTTCCCGGTTCTATTCGCAAGTGGTAATCTTGCTCCGCAAGTGTTAATCTCTGAATCCCAATGCCAAGAGTCTTTCCATCCGGAAGCTCATTTGCATCCGGAAGTGAGACTAAGTTCTGCACATACTGGTTAGTTCAACATAGCAATATATATAAGAACTATACATGTTGTGGGAAGCTTGTTCGCTATGGGGAGTAGTCTTACTTAGACTGTGTTCTGACTTAGTCTATGATGTATCCGGAAGCATTCTTTCATCCGGAAGTAAAACCACTGGATGAAGGATTTTGTTTACTATAACTCACTCTCGCTCGGTGTCCCTCAATCCAATAGTCAGCGCTAGTCACTGCGCTATCGGATGCACTTTCACTTGACGAGGTGGACTCACTGACGCTTAGAGTTACATCTATTCTATCAGTCTGCGCCAGTCAAAATCTATCAGGAAGCAATTTCACTTGACGTGGCTTTTTCACTGACGCTTGGGGTTATTCTGTTCTGTCAGCCTGCGCCAGTCTAAATCTAACAGGAAGCACTTTCACTTCCGGTTGAATCATAGCTTAGTCTTAAGGTTTTGTGTACCTAATGCTCATGGACTAAGTTATTTCCCTAGTGAGTTACTCGCTGTCGCTGGGGGATAAATCATTCATCCGCATGCGCGAGTCCTAGTCTATCCGGAAGTAAATCCACATCCGGTTGCACTCTTACTTGGGATCCTATGTTATTCTATTGCTTTCTAAGTACTAGACCTATTCTTTCATATTTTAGTCTTCATCAAAACTTAAGATTCTAACAATATTGACTCGCAAATATGTATATGTATGTATGAGTTGATCAAAATTGTTTAAAATTAAAGTTCAATAATATATGACGTGAGTTTCGTAAAAGAAATCTCGTTGTCATTATTCAATTATAATTATAATGTGAGTGATGAAGCAAATATTAGCCCCTATATGGTTAGAGTTCCAATCGGCATGAGTTTTATATCTCATTGTTATATGAAATTTTTTTTAATGGATAAGGTATACATTTATATCTATAAACGTCACTCCCTCCCATTTGTAATAAAAAAGTCCAAAATTTGAATGATTTTAGTCTATAAGAGTTCACATTACATTCTCTATTCATTTAATGTGTTTTTCCTACTTTTCTCCTAAATTTCTTTCATATTTATTAATAATTATGTATTTATCTCTTAATTGTATAATAATAAATATGACAATATTGAGAGAAAAAATTAACTTCACATAACCAATTAATTTTTATATGTTTTATTAATAAGTATATTTTGGTGGCTGTGAACTGGTATATCACATAATTCTACTGATTCAGCCCTATTGCTATTAATGTATCATCAATATCTATTTGACCTAAAATTTGCTATTAATGTATCATGAATATCTGTTTCACCTAAAATTAGATATGTTAAATGTATGAACCTGGCGGATTGGCGTGAGTGGTAAGTACTCTCGTTATCTCGCCCCTTAAACAAGTGGTTGGGGTTCGATCCCCAGCTCTTGCGAATAGAGTGAATTCACAGGTCAGCTGTCTAACCCCTATATGAGACTTCAGAACAGCGAGGGATTAGTCTCACTTGTCACGCGGGTGGGATACTTTGAGGAAAAAAAAACGGATGTGACTGGTAAAAAAAAAACGTATGTGTTAATGACAAATGCTCAGGTTTCAACGGGAACTCTGACCTCAATTCCTTTAATTAATTAATCCTTGTACTTACGGCTTAGATCCGTGATCCCCTTAATTGTTCCTTTTTGAAAACGTCGTTCATGCAACAAGGTTCTTGAAATTATTCCCACCTTATTTTATAGTAGAAAATCACGATTAGAATCCAAAATTATTACACTTCATCAGACCTGTCACATTAAATTTATAATAAGACATTAAAAGTACTCAACCCTATGACTTGTTATTTCCCTTTAGACTAGATGTATGTAACACTAGAATTGTACTATTTCAGTACTTCCTCTGCTCTCTACTCTCTTGAAATAAATTATCTTTTGTTTTTGAATATGTGTATGCGCCATGCTTCAAATTTTAAGATAATTATAATTATAATTTATTCAAAAATTTTCCAAAAAAAAATTATAATAGTAGATGAAGGATATTAACTAATTAAGACAGAAAATATTGCTATATTGATTCAATGATGAAACTAAAAATTCTTACTCATTACTCTCCCTAGTTCAAAATATTGAGCTCAGTCTAAAAGGAATCATTGTTAAATAATTTTTTGTCGGAGCTGGTATGTAATACTCCCTCCGGTCCTAAATATAAGACCTATATGACTTTTTTTTAGAGAGATTAAGGTTGCGAAATAGGTTATTAAATTATGACATATTTGATATATTTTTAGATTATCCATTAGCTTATAGGTAAAATATACTAGTCTAAGGGAAAAATTAGGTAAATCATCAATTTATAATTAACTTATTTTGCTTTTTTAGAATTTTCCGAAAAAGTCAATTAGGTCCTATATTTAGGACCAGAGGAGTATAAATTATTCAAAGAGTTATTATGGTTGAATTTACTCCCATTTATTGATTGCAGACATTAAATGTCATGAAAGAGTGGGTATTTGAGACAGATTTGAATATTAGCAAAAGCTGACTGTCTTTTAAAGAAAGAGCTAATAAATTAACACCAATTCCTTATGTAAGGTAGTTAAAACTAACTTGCATTTTGAATCAGATTGATGGATAAAACATTTTACCCTTTTCCCCTTGATTTAAGTGTTTTTTTATATGAGAACAAGAAATCGGGTATGGGTCAAAATTTAGGTATAGTGATGTAATGTCATGTAAAGGAAAAAGAAAGGTGGGAGAAGAGGCCATACAATAGATGTTGTTGGGAGGAGAAGATAACGTGAAGGAATGGTCCCAGTGAGAAGTGAAAGCAGAAACTTATAATTCTGTTTGTTGACTCTTGAGACCAATCTTTTCACAGTTGAATGGATGGAATCTATCATTAGGCCTTCATACTCTCCATATAGACTTTCCACATCTACTCCACTATTCCTCTCATTTTCAGTGTGTCTATCATGTTTGTCTTGTCACTCTCATGTTTTAGCCTTTAGGATTTCATTTGTTTGGATTTGATGGCTCATTGCATTTCCAGTTCAATGAAGTTGGTGTTAGGTGATTAAGTTCAGAAGCCGAGGAGAGATCGTGTAAGGTGTTGGATCCAAATGAGTGATTGAAATGACCTTATCGTGGTTTATGAAAGGAGGAATTTATAGTACTAGAAATAGTTATGACTTTTCACTTTTGGGTTTATATGGGACAATGTGAAGTTATTTGAAAAAAATATTATGGTTGGCCTAACTTTGTGGATATATATCTCCTTTTCTTTTGCCAAGATTTAGTGTTAAAGGTTTTACTTTAAAAATGTGTAAAACATCATATTTATTTTGGATTAACTTATAAATAGTTGACGTTAACCATTAATATTTTTATTATCAAAGGTGAATATGATATTATACCTTTCACACTTTTGACATAGAAATTCACCAAAAAGTACTTGTAATACATATATAATTCATCTTACATTACTTCCAAAATAAATCTGATCTCCAACCAAAAAATTTCTATCAATGCGACTTTTAAATAAAATTCTACCTCCCTACCGCCAATTGAAATGGATTTAGCAGGAGGGGATTGTATCTCATACAAATTAATGTTTAAATAATTGTTAATAAAGGTGTTCACATTTAATGTTTGATATTACCTTTTATAAGATTGTCTCAACGCTAATTGTACTTCAACTTCAGTTAAAAGTTGACGCTATAATAAACAACCCCTACAAAACATTGAGTTCAGCTATGGAGCTTAGTGTTCCATTTTCTTAGTTTGCCGACAGAAGCAAAAGTATATTTAATGCAGCAATGCTATGAACAAAGTAGGGTAATGCGTGTAGACAAAGTTACGTAAAACTTATGCTAATAAGATAAAAAATTAGTACGTTTTTATTTTTCCATCACAACATTTTTTATTCCTTTTTTATCTTAGGATACCACTTACCAATTCTAAAACAACTACAAAAAGGTATTGTATTGCGAGATTGCTCTTGTTTTAAGCAATAAGGTTGCATTACCTCCACCTGTTATCACATGTTGATGTTCAAGTAACAAGCGTCAGTCACTATAATTTTGGTGTAAGAAACTTTTTTTTTCATTTTGGGATTAAATCTAAATATAGATATGAAAATCCAGGGAAAACTTTATTTATTAATGAAGAGCATATTAACAAGTTATTATTTTCAATATGGAGATGAACTTATGGGAAAGTACATATTACATTTTGGAATACACATTGAAATCAGAAAGAATGAGAGTTGATTCACAAGGTCTCAGCATGAGCCTAAGAACTGAATGTAATAAGTCCATTTCAGTCCATTAGTTTGTATCTTTTCTCTTGTACTCCTGTAACCCCCATTTGTATCTCTATGATGGTATGTAGCGGCATCTGAATATAAGGAAACTTTCTCAGTTAGAGACGAAGTATCAATTGGAAGATTCATGAAAGTTATGACAATTCAACGTTCATCAAATAAAAACTATGACTGTTTTCAAAAAAAAAAAATAGAAACTATGACTCTCACACATAGAGCCTTAAAGACATCCCAGTACGGCATTGAAGAAATTTTCAGTCCACGTGCTATAATCATATTTTACTGTAGGATATTTAATTTGGTTTAAAATCAGCCATTTGAGAGAGAAGAAAGAAAGCCAGTTTTGCATATGCAAAGAGCAGTTTCCATAAATCGGATAATTATCTAGTTACCATTTTTCAATGTGAAACCAAATATGCATCTCTTAGACCTATGTGTCACCTTTTATATGTAGCAGACCAATGTGTTATATATAGATCTTATATAAAAAATAGCATACCATATAGAGGAGGAAGACGGATCCTCTCTAATATGCATTCATCAATTGAGAACAAAAGCAGTGGCAGTACTTGTTTACTATGAATTTGATAATTACCTCCATATGTGGAATTTCTTGCAAAGGCCTGTCAGCAAAGTAAGCATATAACGCCCTCAAAACTGCCTGCAATGGGGAAAAAATTGTAGAGTTCAAAGGTTATAACCAAAATCTACCATAGGAAACATATTGTAGGAGAAGCTAAGGTCTAGTGCCCCGCATAGAACCTGGTGAGATATCACGACGACCGGTGCTCTTTGTCGCTCAAGTTCAATAAGAACAGGCTCTAACCTGCAACATCATTAATATTATCTAAACTTCAAAAACCAAGACAACTTGTAGTAAGGCGCTAACATAAGATAAAAGATGCTATTCATTGACCTTTGGATGACGTCCAAATAAGATTCCCCACGAGGATATCTATACCTAAGCTTATCCTTATTGCGAGATCTGCAATGCAAAAATCAAATTTAATTATAGAATTATGGGACATTTGGACAAAGCTATTGCACTCCCTCACAAGTCCCTTCTGTATCTGATACCAGTTTCATTCAATTTGTAAGGAAGAACATATCCATGAAAGGGGGAGGGGGATTTCAAGTCAGCAACGTACTCATACTCATCTGGCATGTTCTTCTTGATTTCTTCATACGTCATCCCATCACAGACCCCAACATTTATCTCGTCAAGAGCACGCCATTGTATCTAACATAGGCATGGATATATGTCAATAATGAAACACCATAAGCTTGCATGCAACCATGAACTTAAGGGTGAAACTGACCTTGGGATGTCCAGCAATTGGCTTTGCTGTGAGAATTGATCGCTGCAGCGTACTAGTCCATATCTAGAACACCAGTTGCAAACATCACAATTCATTCATCATTTCAATATCTGTGCATATGTTTTACACATAAGCTCAGCTGATAAGAGAAGAATGTCAGAATCAAATTGATTTAAATTCAGAAAAAGTCTGCAAAGAACCATATCTTTCTTATGGCAGATCAGCAAGTTGTGTTAGAAATGTTAATTTAAATAATTTTTTAATTTCTTGCTCGCCTTAGTCGTGGATTTACCTCTTAATTTTCAAACTTTAATGATGATAATCTTAACTCCCCTTACATATCGAATCTCAACATTATCTTAAACTATCAATTTATCATCATTTTTAGTTAACTTTCAACAAAAAGGAACTTGTGTTTGACTTCAAGGAAGGCAAGGCTACTTCATTGTATTTGTCTTCCTTTTACTATTTTCCCTGAACCTTCACATCAGCCCTTAAGAGTAGCATTGATCTAAAAATAAAAGTCTAAAATTGGAGATGCTTACAGAGGCAGCTCGCTCTGATTTGAGTCGTTTTTCTACAAAGTTGGCAAGCTTCTTTGAGTAAAGTTCTCCGGCTTCACTGTTGAAAGAAAATGCAATTTTGCAATTAGTTGAACCTAAATCGACATTGGTGCTTGTTAAGAAAATGGATATGACAGAATATAAACATACAAAGCAGTAAAGAACATCTCAAAGAGCTTATATACAAAGGAGGCACAACTCAAATATGCACAGGTCATAAAAAATGAAATAATTTAAGAATGAGATAAACAACCGTGCAACTCAAACAGTATAAAGCTACTGGCTTAAAAGGAAAACCAGATCTCGCATCCAAAAGTCCAAATGAATTAAATGGCAAAACTTATTTCGTTTGGGGAATATATTCAAAAGAATAGAACTCCAAGGAATTGATAGGGTTCATATCTGTTAGGTCAACAAGTCCCAAAGACTCCAAGGAATTGTAATAAAGTTAGATAAAATAGAAAATATTTTTAAGAGAAAGAAACTATTGATTTTTTTTTTAAAAAAAGAAAATAGTTATCAAAATGTAAATTTACCTTAATGCAGCGTCTCCCCCAATTCTGCCTCTAACATTATCCTGACTTTCTCCATGCCTGGTTAGTAATATTGGGCGTGGTGTAAGATGTGTATTTACCTGCGAAATTGAGGTTAATATGAATAAAGATTGGAAGAGAATGTAAGCTATTCTTAAAAAAAAAACTTACAACAGATGAGAAGTTAAAGTTTAGCTGCAAAGACCTTAGTGTTTTAACATATGATCTATTTCAGGCATCATTAATCAGCTGCTAGCCAAAAAAGTCATTACATGAAACTAAATACAAAAAAAGATCAAGTTTATTTATTATGTATTGGAATGGTATTAATAGGAAGCATAAATCCTTATAACTTTATGAATTAATAATCCCTGGAATTAAGTTACAGGAATTATATTTTAGCATCTGCAATCTGATTAAGTCCAGTAAGTTAAATGAAAAATTACTAACCCAATCATGATTAACAAATAATATACGTATCTCATAGTAAGTGTACATCAATCTATTTTACCATGTACTACCAGAAAATATAATTCACGCATTTATATGTCTTTTGAAAACTTACCAAGAAGAAAACAATACGGCCAGGAAGGTATCCACTGATATTGTTAACCTAAAAAAAAAGATGGACAAATAAAAAACCACAGTAGATCATTAAGTCTAAATCAGTTGAATATAAATGAATGAAGCACACAAATGAATGCCAAAGAAACAAATTCCCTGAAGAAATTTTTCTATAAAAGGACATTTGCTATTTTGACATCGCGGCGAATGTCAAAGAATATGCTACAAATCTTATGGTAAAGTAAATGGGGTTACAAAATTTCATTTACCCTTTCAGCCACATCACTCACAATCTTATTCATAGAATTAGAGATGATACAAAGGACGCATACATAACATAGCAATTTCAAGTCAATATCTTCTTATGAAATCTATAATTCAACCCTGACAAAACCTTTAGATTTCCATATCACTTGGCATTTAAAATGTTTTCTTTTGGACTATACATAAAGCCTTTAGCAATAAGGTTAAGTCACTTTTCTAATCAATCATCATCAGTAAAACTCTCTTACTTCTCCCTCCTTTCTCTTTTCTCTATTCTTTCTACAGTCTTACATTAGTTTGGTATCAAACTAAGGTTCTCCTTGTTCCAATTAAAAGTTCAATCACCAGACATAAGCATCTATATATCACATTCAGTTTAAGTATAGTAGAATTTATTGCCAATGCGATCGCACTATGCAGACAAGTCACTGACAAAAGTTAGGACACACAGTGAATGCCAAAATCCCAAAATTAATCAAGCGATTTAAGACTATGACCTGTCAGCTTCAGCAAATAACATGGATCTGGGGTGCCACTTCAATGTATTAAATTATTTTTTATGATAAATACACTCTGTCCGGTTTAATTCGTAAGATCTATTGTAAACTTTAGTCATCCAACATAAATCATGTAATACTCGCCATCAAATGGAAGGGCAACATGTAGATCCAGTCTGCGAAACTGGCTAACCAGACAATGAGCTACGTAAGAGGGTTATTTCCAACACAAGAACCATTAACAAACAAAAACTAAACTTACTTGTATTTGCCCACCATGCCCACTAACCATATCAATCATTTTTATGTAAGATCCTTCTTCCACAGGCTCATAAACCTGGTAATATGAAATCAACATTATTTAAGATAAAGCTTGTCTACAACAATCACTAGAAGTGCAATTGAAAGACTAGCCTTCTCATAATTGGCTAGGCGACTTTTAAAGTCTCGCAACCCAGCCTCAAAATCTGTTCTGCAAAAGGAAATTGTTCATATTCAGTAGAATTGCTATCATGATAAGACGTCACTGGTTCTAAAGGTAACATTACTCTTCTGCATAGTCAGGACTTTGCTGAATTTTCAGAAGTATATTCCTTTCAATTATGTTAACATCATTGCATATTGTTTCCAGAAAGATAATCTGCAATCAAAACACATGAACAAGAAGATTGAAAATTGATCTCAGTTAAGTATTATATGCTTAACAAAGTCCAACACTACCTTGCATCTTCCTTCAGCCATTTTCATCAGCATATTTCTTCGTTCCCTAGTACTATTCGTAGCATCAAATATCCCAACCTAAAATTGAATTAAAATCATGCACACAAACAGGAAGGGAGACATTATATTAACAAAAACATTTAACAAGAATGATCTTACTTGTCCACCTTCATGCATCCAAGATACCATATCTTCAAATGCCAATGCTGCTACCTAGTGACATAATAAATTAGAACTATGTACACAAAATGGTCAATCATATATATGGCAAGGTGCCATTTCTCTATCAAACTAAATAAAGAAATTAATTTAAACTCTAGTAATGAAGGCTTAGGATTAAGAAGCTCTTCTTGGAGAAACATGGAATTCTTCAATGAACTATTTCCGGTCTATATTCATCTCATTCATGTGTCCAGTTCATTAAGTCATGAGTGAATTTAACTCACTGACAATTATTTTTGGCTATACGACATAAAAAGAACTTCCAATAAATGATGAGTGTCGAGAGATGCAAAATGTAAATTAAACACAAATAACAATTAGCAAACCTTATACGGACAAGAATAACTCATAATCCAACAAAGAAAAACACTTATGGCTAACAACTATATTGCATATTCTGATGGTCATTATGTTCAATCTACAAAATGCATTCAATATTGACAGTTACCTCATTGCGAGCCTCAATGCCTTCAGGATTGTCAGGTCGAAAAAAGTCAGCAGACTGCACAGAGTAGGACATTAAAATGGCAATCACCCAACACAAAACATGAAATATAAGGATTTCAAGGGAAAATTTATGCTTCAGAAAAGAAATCATATCCCAGAAAAAATTGTTAGAGAAAAAGAGGGGAGAAAATATGATGAGAGAGGAGGATATAAACACCTCCTAGTGATGAAAGTAGATATGATATGACGTGTAGGCTTCAAAGTGTCAAAGTTAATCTTTTAGATATTAAAAAAAATACTTCCAAACACTAAATAAATTAAATTTAACATCTAATGCTTTTACCTGATTTACTCCATGCTTAAGGCGACGATACTGCAGAAATCAAAACTAAAAATGCATTAACTTTCATTCTTGACATAAATAGGTTCAAGATGACCAATCACAGAGAAAAGTTTAGTCAAGAATAAATGACCTTCCCAACATTGAAGTGTTTGGTATCATGGCCTAACCAACGGAGATATCTCGTAAGTTTAGCAGCAGTGAAAGTTTTACCTCGGGCAGGCAAACCCACCTAATCAAACAAAAGCTAGTGACAATTCAGTTTTTACGAATATCTGTTACTCAAAGATTAACAATATTCAAACATCAATAACAAAGGATTATCCCGCTACGTGGGGTTGGCTACATGGATTATACAGCATCATTGTGCTTTATCAGTAATATTAACGATATTTAAAATTGAAAAAAAAACGAGTGAAAATTTTTCCAGGTATTTGCAAATTCAAAACAAACTCCCAGTCGCTAAAAATATTACAATTTGGTAGTCATAATAATCACTCATGCTAGAACCTTACCAAAATAATTGCCAAATGTTTATCCTCCTTGGGACCCAGCATCTGATCGGCCACAGCTGCAGCTGCAACAGCTCCAGCAGCTGCTGGAATTGAATTCTATGTGTGATACAATCAAGGGGGAAAAAGGCAAATATTTGTAAACAATCCAACCACAATTGACACAAGTTATTGCCGTAGCACTATAAACACAAGTCTATAGTACAAACCTTGGTTTCAGTATCCAAATTACGCTCAGAGGTGAAAATGCTAGAAGTTGATGATTTTACAAGTCTAGGAGATCCAACACCCCTATCGACAAGATGTCCCCTGTGACCCTCTTGCTTTTGCATGGGTGAAGATGTTCCCACTAACTTAGATTCAACAATTCCAGAGCCTTGGTACACCTTAGACGACTCTGGGATAATGACCTCCATCTCCTAGTTGGAACAACATAACCTATCAGGTGTAATGCATCGCAGCATCAAAAGTTAATATAACCCAGTAGCAGACTTCAGTTAAGCCGTTTTTTTTTTCAAATATGTTTTGCATACTGGTATTTGTTGGTTATTAGTGCTTCTTATTAATTATCAGAGAAAAACAAAAGAAAAACAACCTACTTAATCCGCTGCAGTATTTATCATCCACTAAGTAGTCAAGCTTACAGAGTATAGAATTGTCTAATCTGATGTGTTGAAGACTAGAATCTACTTTTCACTAACTCTTAAACATAAACACACTAGCAGAGACATATTACAAACATAAAGGCCAGGGATGAACATCTGGCGTGCAAATAAGCACAGAACAGATTTGCCTAGAAAAACAAGATATCATCCTTGGACCAATAGGATTTCATAATAATTAACTATCTTCACCCGAATACATTGTGAAGAATTCATTCAACTTGTATGAAATTAGTTATAAATATTTAAATGAAAGGTAAACCTTTACAGTTGCAGGTCGCTCGATAGTAACATCACCATCACTGATGGAATATGTACTGCTTCCTAACCAGCGACTTAATGACCTAGGATTCTCAGTCATGTTAGCTGCATATACAGAAGTTGAATTTGCAGAAGTTGAAGGAGCTGGGATAACATATTTTTCAAGGTCATGTTCCAAACCTGCAGAAGAGCAAATCTGAGGGGAAAAAAGAAGAAAGAAATCCCTTAGTCAAAGCAATCTGTTTTCTAGAGTCTGATCAAATTAACTATAACTTCGAAAAAGAAACATGAGAGAAGTTCTGGGGATTGAGAGGCAAGTAAAAGGGTCAACCAAATTCTAGTACCCACTTGGTGAGGGTGTCAGGGAAGAGAATATACTAGGCAGTTTTACCTCTGCTATATGCAGAGAGGCTGATTCGAACATACAACTTCAAGCCCTACAGTAAGCGAGCTTACAGTTGAGCCAAGTTGACCCTTCTTGAGAGGTGGGTAATCAAAAGGAAAACTATAAGCACAACCTATCAAGCGACAAAGTTTCGTAAAGAGACAAAATGTAACACAATAAATTTTAGTAATATTATAGACTTACCATCTGACCCTTGATGACATACCATTTTACAAGCAAAATAAAAGTTCTTACAATCTAGGAAATTCCTATAGAGCAAAGTGCAGCTTCATATAGAAAATGAAATCTAAAATGGAAGCAATAAAGGAAAACTTCCTGAATAGATTACCAAAAAAATAACTAGACTTAGAAATTAACTGCACTCATACTTATAATGGCCATGGCCAAAACATTTTCAATATATTTTTATGTTGACTGGAGAGCAATATTGACAAGAATAATGCATGATTGCTGATTGGAGCATAAAGCTTAACATGAAACATATCTAAAGAAAGAGAGTCAAGCGAAAAAAATGAGTGACTGATAAAACATGAAAGTAAAAGTTTATCCATGATTATTCATAAGTCATGAGCTATATAACTTGTCTAAAACTATATGCTTTGCCCAAGGCCCACAGTTGTGTTTGACCAAAGACAAGTGAAAAGGACACTCCAACTAAAAGTAAGGCTGTGAAGTACCATGACCCGTGTCAAAAGTCAATAACTAAAAGTTTGCTGACATGAAGAAAACGTGAATGCTAGGCACAAAGGAAAATTTCACCAAAAAAATTAAATTTATTTAACAAATAAAATGTACTGACTTCCCGAAAGAGTTCCAAAGTTATTGAGTTTTACCTCACTGCTTGATGGCGGAACTGAATTTATACTGACATCAGGAATGCCTCTTGCAGCAGAAGGACGAAAATTCTCCTTATAAGCCCTCCAACTAGCTGCAAGATCAAAGGGAGAAACCCAATCTGCTTTCACAAATACTTGATACTCCAGAATATCATCATTATCAAGCCTAAACAAAGCAAGCATGGGCAATCGAGCATCCTCCTGCAACGCTCCCCTAATTAGCAGGCGATTTGCACCCTCCTCAACAAAACAAGGTGTGTTGCTGTGCTTAGGCTTCAAAAGAAATTTGAAATCCAAAGTTTCTGAAACATTCACATAAACATTAAGTCATTACTTTAAAAAAGGCACAGATCACTGATGAAGCACCAATGAACATGACAAAATAAAATACATCCATCAATTGTAGTAACATGACAATTAAGGCCACCACACTATGCAATTCTGCCTAGAGAACTTCAAATTACTCCCTACATACCTTTAACCCCTGAAAGCTTTAGAAAATATGCAATGTTTATGGAGTTTTCTTACGTTGTGAACTAAACAATTGGAACAAAAAAAAAACAGCATGATCAATTAACTTAGAGTTAAAAATCACCAATGACCCGGAAGTTTTACTTGAGGATCACAATGGCCCTGGAAGTATTTTCAGACTAAAATTAGCCCTTGACGTCGTAAAATGAGTTCAAGATAGTCCTTTTTGGAGGGCCCACTAACGATCAGGGCTACTGTGATCCAAAAGGGGCTATTTTGAGCTCATTTTATAACTTCAAAGCTGATTTGAGCCTAAAAATACTTCCAGAGTTACTGTGATTCTCAAGCAAAACTTCCGGTCAATGGTGATCTTTAACTCTAACTTATAAAATGTACCAATAACCAATAGCCAATAGCCAATAGCCAATAGCCATACCATGATTTGGAGGAACAACAAAGCTCAATTCCCACATTGAAGCAGATTCCCTCTCCATAGAGAGCTAAAATTGGCGCAAAGAAACCAAAACAATCAGCAATCAAATTAGCAGTCATCATTCAACAAAAAACATATTTTTACAAAAAGGGTGCAAAGAAAAATTACAGCTTTAGAGGGATCCCAAGAGCCCACAAGAGGAACAGAACCATATATGTGAGGAACAAGATCCCCAGTAAGCTTTCGATTCTCCATCTTCAGTGACACATAGAGCTGCTTCCCTGCTTGCTCAAGACTGTCATCCCTATCTTCGTGGGACCCACCATCATGAGTACCCTTTGAGGCATTCGTGCCCATTTCAAGTGTTTGCAGCAGAAAGATTGAAACTTGAGAAGTGGGGAAGAAGGAAGATATACTAGAAATGTAAAAATGGAGTCTTTTTTGTTATTGGATAAAGAGTGATGAGTGAGACAAAATGAAGAGAGAGAAGGGTTTTGATGAATGGATATATATAAGTTTATTTATTCTTCTTCAACGAGAAAAGTTGTTGAAGTGTGTTCTTGTGGTTGCTTGCTCATTGTTGTTACTGTGTGGACACGTGTTTTGGATATGGAGAGTTGGTTGTTATTGGTGGTTTTCTGGTTTGGTGGATTCAAAAGGCAGTTATTTTGGTCTCAGACTCAGTGCACCACTGGATATTGTTTTGACCTTTTTATTTTATTTTTGGGACCTTATAATTTGGTTTAAAGTAATCCCTCCTGTCCTTATTATAAGTCGCCAACTACCTCTAATTTTTTGTCTTTAATATAAGTCACTAACCACAACATTAAATGTTTTTTTTCCACTTTGCCCCTGTCATTAATGAAGATTCAAAATTGAAAATGTGAAAACATCATTTTATGAAGGGTGAAGTTGGAAAAAGTGGAAAAACAAACATGAATTTTAAGAGTCAACTATCATTCCTTGGTATGTGAGAAATGGGCAGTTTAGGACGGAGGGAGTACACCTAACACTAACACTAAGGAGTTTTTTTTTTGGTTAAAAATGCCTATTTAATTATTAAAATGGGTCAAATCACAAATGTGTCCATACTTAGTGTCAATATACATTAAGAGTGTTAAATTTTTTAAATTTAGGACCTAAGAGAAAATAAAAGATGCAAAAATATCTAAAAGTTTGGTCTTAAGTAGTACATTCAACACCTTCAAGCTAAGTTATGATATATATGTCATAACACATAGCAAAGACATTTCATAATCACATAATGGTTATGGACTGGCTCTCCAGAGAGCCTGGGTAGCAGTAGTACATTTAACACCATGGAGTTTCTCTCTCGAAAGTGCTCAAGTAGTTGCCAAAATGGTTTCTTCAATCAGTGCCTATGTAGTTACTTTACATAGGTTAGACAAGAGAAATACATAAGAAGGGCATGGACTTTGTATTTCAGTAATTTTTTAAAGCTGTAAGTTTAAAAGCACTTTTACAAATCAAATTAAAACGAGTATTGAAATATTAGGGAATTTTTAATCAGGGAAGGTCTCTCTCTCTCTAAATTTGACATGTGAAGGAAGATTGAAACATTAGATCACAAAAAAAATTTTGAGTTGTATTTGCTTAGGACTTTAAATCTTTTAAAGTGAGAATCTCTAAATTTCTCTAAGCTTAAGTGATTATCATATATACTTTGTTTGATATGTAACCCAACTTAGATTGAGTCTCCACTTGGTGGGGGTACGCTCTTTGATCTACAACATTTGCTTAAAATACAATACTATGTATTTTCTTTATATGTTTTTAAAACTGACGATGAACCAACAGTTTTGAAAAATATTTATTGAAATGCCTAATTCACCACCTCTTATGTATTTTACCCATCTAACATGTGTAAAGCGGCAATATAGCTACTCAGGGGACCATTTTCATTTTGGTAATTATGTTGGCAATTTTGGGTCAAAAAAGTTCGCGGTGTTGGGTGCACTTAGAATTAAATTCAATGTGTATTTTTGCCCCTTTTATCTTCCTAAACTTTGAAAAATTTAATGTCCTTGGCCCGCTAATGTATATTGACAATATATGTGCTTTTGACTCATCTTGGTAACTACATTGACATTTTTTGGGTAAAGAAATTTGTAATGTTGAGTACACATTGGAATAAATTCTATATGCATTTTTGTTCTTTTGCCCTTATTTTTTAAAAAATCAAGGTGACAAACACTATCTGTTTGAAGTTATAAACGGAATAGAATCAACAATCAATCGTCCACTCATTAGGGAAATTTTATACCACTAAGTTACATTACCTATTTTTTATTTTGTTACCTCAAAGATGGTAGCATTGTTCAATGGAGAATTGGAGATGGACGTAGATACTTGAATTTTCAATTTAATTTAAAAGAATTTAGAAATCAGATTTGTTGCACTTTAGATCGTGTTCATCCAATGGTTTTTCATGGTGATCGCATTGATGTTTGAATCCTTCAATGTATTTTGAGATAAGCATGGTTGTGTTACAAATTTAATTTTTTGTCAGAAACATTTACTCTCTTTTTTTTTGAACTGAAGAAGCATTTGGTCTTGGTTCATGTGCCTTTATTAGTTTCTCCTTTGGCTGTTTCGATTGATTTCTACTCACACACACCATTTAATGGGTTCATTGCCCATGAAAGACTTCAATTATTTGTTCATTGAACATTGAAAGCCATATTTATGATTTACTTTGCATGGTACATTTATCAATATATATATATCTAACTGTACTCATAAATACATATACGCGTTTACTTCAATTTCATGAATGTATCAATCACCATGTATCTTATCCCTTCAGTTATAGAAAAATGCACGTCAAATTATTACTCCCATTGTCCTTATAATTTTTTTAACTGATTTGTCCCTCTATAATAATGAGGCAAACTAACAAAATCAGACATATTAGAAAGCAATTAAAAATGATAAACGTGTCTAAAACAATTTTGTTTCCAAGGGTTTGGTACTAAATCCTAAAATAAATCACTTTAAATTATTTATGTCTATCTCTTCTCTCAAAAAAAAAATTAATTTACTTATAAATTAACTTATAATCTGATTGTGTGCATCATATATTAAAATTTAGTGGCTTAATTTAATATTTTAACTTTTACAAGAAAGTTAACTTAATTTTATAACAAGAATAAAGAGTTTTCAAATGAAAATAAATAGTTTAATTATCATGAATCAGCAAATGGAAGTACAACTAGAAAATGGGCCTAACCAGCCCTTATGGGCATTATAGCTCATTAGAGTTTGAGCCCTAAAGTCTTCTTTCTTTTTTTTTGATACATCTTAAGTCTTCAATCTTTTTTTTGATACATCTTAAGTCTTCTTCCTAAGTACTATCTGGGTTAAGGACTACGCCCGAAAATCCTCATTTTTCATCTTTTTTAATAACAAAAATAATCCAATTTCTTTTTTTTTTCTCATATACAAAATTCCAATTTCGATGATTGAGATTTCACACATGAATTCCCAGTACAAACATATAAAGTACAGGTAAAAATACAAAAAATAAAACTCATGTTCTGAAATGTATCGAGTGTGATGAGGAGATCATGAATAAGAGATTAAGCAATAAATAAACAGGTGAGACTTGAGAGTGCAATTGTTTGAGCTAAGTAAGGGCAAAATGTAAAATGCTAAAATAGCAGTGCTATACATGCGCAAGCATGATTGGAGCCACAATTTTTGTTTTAATGTGCAGCTAGCCATATATACTGTGTGGGGGCAAAACAGAGTGAGGATATATTACTCATAACTAGTGAAGCATATACTTACATACACACACATATATGTATGTATCTAATAAGTTTACTATCGATATGTGAGCATAATACAGTATTTATGGGAGGAGCAATTTAAGAAACAAAACAAGAGTGAGGTAGGGCATTGGAGGGGACATTTGCTATAATTTAGTATTATTAGAGGTTGCAGTCTTCTTCAGTTCCCGGAATACTTGTGTTGTCTCTGCATCAAACCCGCCTGCAAACTGAATGCCCAATGACTAGTTAATTAGACGGATAAAACCACAAACTCCATTTACTAGTGCTTATCTTTTCAATTTGAACTCGTTCCTCTAGGAAAATACAGCACCGCAATATAATAAAAATACGTGGAAAGGTGTTTTCTCAGGGCAGAACACGGGCAATTTCAATGAAAAATTGAAACATCAATTTGAAACAGAGTACATGACATTTTTGGATTATTTTGGGCAAAGACAATTCACAATCACATTTATTCTTACTTTTATTCTCTATAAGAGAAAAAATAAGTCTCATATCAAAAGAATTGGATGTAGATTAAGGGTATATATTGATGAGTTGAATCTCATCAAATTAACTTAAGTTTTTGTGATATATACTAGTGATCCATATTCTAATAATCTTAGTGTCTTGAGATCTAATACGTGCGATAAAATCATTCTGTTGACATCAATGCTCACATGTAACTCAATCACATTACTATATCAATATTGTCAAGTCCAATAAATAACATCATATGATCCCCAGCCCCTTTATATTAACTTAAAAAACTTTATGTAAAAGAAATTAAACTCCTTTGGCTGGACTTAATCATCATTGTATTTATTATTTAATTAAGTCTTCAAATATTAAACTATGAAGGAAAAAGTTATTATTAATCTGAATATCTCTTGGGATAAACTTTAGAGAATGATATTGTATGGGGCATGAGTGTATGACACTGTAAATAATAGTGGGGCCTACCTGGTGAACTCTGAAGGCAAACTTGACCCCTTGAAGCAGGAGGTTGTTATCTTGATGCGAGCTGGCTTCATTACAGACCAACTCCTTTATCACCCGCTTCATATATTCCTTCGCCACCTTCAACGAGCTTAACTTCATCTACACCACTCAGTAATTTATAATCCAATTATTTCCATGTCCTCACTCTTTTGTTTTTTGGTTCTATAGTTAAGGGGACACTTTCACTGCTAATACTATTTAAAATGTACGTACACAAGAAATAATGTATATCACTACTGTTATAAAAAAGAGAAACAAAGCAAGAAAGGTATATGCCATTGAAAATGACGAGTTTCTGTCCACACTGAGCTACATCACATCGCATCACTTTGTCAACTGTGGTTGTTTTGTTTTATATATCTGTTTCATAATCTGCCTTTTAATCCAAGTTTACCCAATTATCAACTCTGATATCGACATATATGATACAACACTAATTGTATTTGATACACAATAATGTTCAAGTTTTTTGAGTAATTTTTAAGTGTATGTCTCACTCATCATGAGCATGTTCATTTTGGAGCATCAATTTCGCGATCGACCCCTCTCTTTCAAGTTATGCTGATTTTTTATTTTATTGATTGCTATCATAAACCAATATCTCAAGGTAACCCATAGCAACAAAAGATTCAATATTTTAAAATCAAACCTTCTATATTTTCAACTATACGTACTTTTCTTATAATGCATGTTTGTATTACAAATCTACGTACTTTTTGACTAATAATAATTTAGCGCGTCATTTGATTTTTTTTTTGGTGCCAGAACGCATCATTTGATTTACTGCTTGTGTTTGCTACAAAATAATCATTACCAGGACAAAATGGGAAAAAAATTACATATCTTTTACGTTGATGTTTTTTTACCATAAAAATGCAGGGTTATGTAGTAAAAATACTACGTATATATATACTTGAATAAAATAAACTGCAGGACATATTTGCTATATTTTCTGAAGCTCATAAAATCATTTTGTTCTTGGAGAATTCACTACAACAAGAAAAACATTTCTCTAAACTTAGTGACACACAAATTGTTCAACGTATTAATCTGACAATATCTACAGCTTACTAACTTAGTGCCTTAACAAATATAAAAAACAGTTTAGCACAGCTACATTCAATTGTATAGTTAAAATGTAATTTCAATAATCAAAATCCAATTAAGTTTGATTTCGTTCTGTTTATTTGCATAGTGTGAAAGTAAGAAACAGAGACAAAAACATACCTGACCGATGAGGCCTGTATCCAACAACCATTCCCATGGAATATGAAAATTTCTGTATTTCTTACAACTTATCTCCCTAGTCCTCTCCATACTACTCACGCTTCTCTCCAATCTGCACACAGTCCCAAAAATCACAAACCAAATCTAACAATCAATCTTCCTACACAATCACAAACTCATAATTCAACTTTATCATTCTAATTTATTAATTAATTAATTAATTTTGTACTTGCTCGCCTGTCTTGCAATGTTTGCATCCTCTTTAATGCTTGCACTACTGTCTCTCTTGAATTGTCCTCAAAAGATAATACCTCTAATTCCAGATTCTTCAGATCTCTGTAGCTACATGCTGCTTCCCTTAGTGCATCTGCTTTCTTCTCTGGCCAATTTGGAAAATGCTTCAATACTGACCTTTCATCCACCAACGATGATAATTCTCCGTCCAACCACTTCACAAATCTGTCCACTTCACTAATATCCGCAAATTTCGCTGATTCCACTTCTTTTATCAAAAAATTCACGAACTCTCCTTGCTTCTGTACATCCGATTTTATCTAATAAAAAAATAGCCTCGAATTAATTGTACACATACACATATTAGATCTGTCATTCCATCAAACTTGACCAAACATTATATATTTATATATCCTTAATTCATTCATCAATCTTTCTACGTGTGAGATTCTGTTTATCTCAATATTCTCTCCTACTTTGCATGTAATGTGCCTGCACTTTATTTTAGTCACACGCTCAAATGATTTGATATCATGTTAAAATATAAGGTTAATTGCAACATTAAGATAAACAAGAAGATTGATGGATATATTTTTTTTCCACACGGTGGAATGATCTGATATCATGTTAAAATATAAATTAATTACTATATTAAGATAAACATGAAGATTGATAGATATATAATATTGGATTAAGTCTCATCACATTAACTTTCATGATAGAAATGTAACACATATATAGATAATTAATTCAACTTACGGCTGAGAGAAATGTTGAGCGATTTTCAATTTCCTCTATCATATTTCTAGTAAACGCAACCGCCATAACACCATTAGAATTTCCTCTATTCTCCATGTTGCCTTCCTTTCTCGTGAGTGAACGGTACAGTTCTATCACTTCAGGCACGCGACGCACCGTTTTGAGGCCGAGCAGTAACTTCGACGGCGCCGGAGGAGGCGGCGGAGCTGCTACTGCCGACACCTTTGGCGGCGGAGGAGCTGCAACTTTTACTGATGATACTAATAATTCTGATAATTCTGGCTGCTTCTTTTGCAAAATCTCGTGATCAACATGTAAATCCAAACTATTGTTATTGCCATCCATAGAGTTGTGTATTTTCTTCCAGAGTATGCTTTTTCTTTCAATGTTGTGTGCTTTGAGTGAAGCTATGTGTGTCTTCAAGCGATTCACTTCTTGTCTGAGCTCTTGATTCTCCTTCTCCAGTATCTCGTTCCTTGTCATTTCAGCTTCAATGTATTTCTTCATCTCAAACTCACTCTCTAGCTTAGTCATTGTTTCTTTCTTTTTGTTTATGAAGTTGATATTTCTCTGCTTACATATATCGCCTTTGTTTTGAAGCAAGGTTGGTACGTTGTTCAAAGTGAGAACCATGGACCATGAGAGTAACTTCGTTGGCAATGGTATGGGTAGTTTGGACATTTTACAGTTTCCAGTTTTTTAATTTTATTTTCACTTAGCTCATTATGATGTCTTTGTAGTGAATCTGTTTTGTTTTCTAGATGGGAGATTACTTGGACTTCCGGGCAGTCACTACAGTTCAATGTGATAGCTGTCCTTGAGTGTGTGAGTTAGGTACAACCTATGTAATAAATTCATTGGTCAAATTCCCGTTGCTTCGTAATTTTTCCCAATCTTCAAACATTTACTTCATTTTTGGAATTAATGAAAATATGAGAACACAATAACTCTATCATCCCATACTAAATATAAGATTTAATTGACTTTTTTAGAAAATTCAAAAAAGGAAAATAAGTCACTTCTAAATTGATTTACTTATTTTTTCCTTAAACTAGTTTATTTGACATATAAACTATTAGGAAATATAAAAAATATACTATCAAATATGTCATAATTAAATAATTTATTTTTCTTTCTTAATTTTTTTAAAAAATAAATCTTATATTTAGAACCGAAGAAATATAATGTCAGTGGTGGCTTCATTTTAAACCATTGATAAAAAAAGTGTCACTTACAAACTCTCTTCTTTTAGAGTTTGAATGTATACATTTTACACCCCAAATATATAGGTTGCTTCTAAGATTTGAATATGTGACCTCTTAGTCACGTGGCGAAACTTTTATTGTTAACACTCATTCATTCTAAACCATTAATAAAAAATATAATTTTGATTTGTGACAATATGTTTAATGATGAATTAGTCAGCAAAAGTGGGTTTAGAGTTATATTTTTCAACTTACATGTTTGAATCGTGGCAAAAGCAGAAGTTAGTACCGAACTGATAACAAAATTATAACCACCTTGCAAGGAACTGTACAAGTGCAAATGTACAATCTTCAAAGTGGGGAGAGTTTGGAATCTGGTCATTCTAGCTTTCATTATGATGGTCGCCTTTCAACTTTTGTAAAATCACCCTCCTTCTTCCAAGGGTGGCACATTTTTCTTTTTGCTTGTGAAGCAATGAGAAGGAAAGGACAAATGAAGGTAGGAAATATCACAGTGGAGAGGCTCAAAACTCATGAGTGAAATTTTTACCCGAAAATAAAGGGAAAGGTGCTCAGAATATAACAGCTCACCAGATGAGATCACTTTGAAAATTCATTACGAGGATTTTTTTTCCCCAAATACATGATGTTTTTTATTACTTTATTTCATTTTCACCCCTTTTTCCTTCTTACTCTTTTTCAGAGGCTTCAAATCATTTTCAGAAACTCAAAAATAAAAAAAAGTAATGATGGTCATTCGGCAAGGACTTCTTATAAGCATGCAATGACTTAAGATACATGAGCAAATTAAGAGTGAACAAGAATACAGTTGCATAGATTGGTTGAGTGGTGGTTGTTGAGACTAAGCTTCTCAACTCATTTAAGAATATTTAAGGCACTCAAATTACATATTACACCTGAAATAAACCTACAAATTAATGTCTTAAATTTTATTACATCATGATGTTTGTCATTATTATATTTAGTCCTTGCTAAATTGCTAGTCTAGAAAGGACTCACAAATCAGTGATGCTATCGACTTTTTCTTTTTGTTATCCTCATTGAATCTACCTCTATCTTAGATGCAACTCTAGGTTTGATAATGGCTTCTCGTGCTACTTTTGGTAAAGCTATTCCCTTCATGTCACTATTCAAAAGAAACAAAAAGGAGAGAAATTAACAAAAGAGAACCTGCAAGAAGACACAAAGCATCAGCAACAGCAACACGAAACATTATACCTATACAGGTTTAGTTATTAGCTGAAGCCTTTTTCTACATGGCTATTCCACTGGGTCAGATTTAAGTATTTTTAGACTTATTTAGAGGTAACATTGCTAGAGAACTATGAAGAGACATGATTGTAACTTCATATCAGTCTTTGCAGAGAAATACTTTCATGAACATTTAATGAATAAAATCTTCATGAAAGACATACTAGTATATATTTAAGTTTGTGGCATAACAGAACTTTGCAGAGAACTTTCATGCTGAGAAACATGAAGAGACATGATTGTAACTTCATATTAGTCTTGCATACAATGGTATTCACATCTCTATCAGGATTATGCTTAAAAGGTCACATGGCCTTGCAAATTCATCCAAAATGTAATGTGTAAGGACGAAGTTAGCAACAATTAGTTTTTTGGTTGTCCTGAAGTGAGTTGGTTGCAAGTCTACTCAGTCTTTTTCTCTTTTTTTCAATGTAGCCAAATCAGAAAGGAAGTTTAGAGGGGACTCTATTAGAAGAGTTTTGAATTGAAATAAATATCGACATCAACGTAGTTAGGAATTCTGTTGTAAAAAAAATGTATGTATATTGTATGCCTTAAGATGCAGGGAAGTTCTCTACGCCTAATGGAAAATTCGATATTATTAATATACAGTTATGAGCATTTATTGTGCAGTTGGAGCGGTGTAGTAGTTGTTTTGAAGATGAATGATGTATTGTCGTTGGTCATATACTTTGTAATACTTTTATACACAAACGCAAATACACACTTATATATTACTCCCTCCGGTCCCTAATGTAAGAGCTAGCCGTAAAAAAAACGCTTCTTAAGAAAACATATGAATGTTAGTTGGGTGTCTGGAGTTAATGCTTCTTTTCCAAAATTGCCCATATTTATTAATTATTATGGTACTTTTAAGAGAGAGAAATACATAAGCATTAATAAATATGAAAGAGAATTAAGGGTAAAGTAGGAAAAAATGCATTAAATGAGGAGAGAATATAGGGTGAGCTCTTACATTAGGGACCAAAACCATTCAAATTTTGGACTCTTACATTAGGGACCGAGTAACTATGATCTAGATCTTATTACTATCGTTGGCCAAAAAAAAAGATCTTATTACTATCAAACATCCGATTAATTGTTACTCTAATTAATTTTGAGGTTCATGATTTTCTCTCCCAATACAAGTGTCTCCTCAAGGAGAATTAGGCTTTCACTAATCAATTTAATTTACTTTCTTGAATGAAGTGATCTTTTAATAACGTCAGAGTTTGGTCCATCACTGTCCATATTTGATCCTTAATTTTTCTCAACTGACATTAAATTTCATCACAAGAAATGAGTCAGCCCAAGCAGCTATCACACACGTCGAACTTTCAGCCTACCATGTGATTTCTGTTTGTGACGTCCATTTGGGAGTCCTTATCAATTACCATGTCGAACCATTTGGGTGTGCGAGGGTCAGGATTTGTACCAAGATGCCACATACAATAAAAAAAATACTAATGTACTATAGAGAAAAAAATATTTATCAATATATAACATGTCTAGTTGTTCTTGATGTGAATGACTTCACACAATAAATGACTTCAAAACTTGTTCTTCGCTACACGCGAAGAACAAAAGTTATTCTTAGTGCGAACTATTTTGTTGATTGAGTCCCCCTATCATTTTCTCACCTACAACAATGCTATTCACTTAAAATTATAAACATTTTTACTATAACTAATTTGATTGAATATAGCAAATGAATTAAATAATAAAAGGGAACTTAAGTTAAATCACATAGATCATCATCTTTAATTTCCCCATATTTATTACTCGGGTAACAATTACACATAATTTTAATAAAGTATATATTAGTTTAATTTTAAATTAACATATAAATAAAAGTAAGCATAATAGTCTAGCCTCTCTTATATAATGCCTTAATTACACGAACCTCATATTTATTTGGAGAAAATATACCCTTATATTTACAAAAGCCACTAAATACTTTATGAAGGTTTAAAACATGATTTTTTGAATTATTAAAAATCTTTGTTATTCTTTTTTATTTTATTTTTTAATATAAGGTTTGGATTATTATCATAATACATGAGAATATATTATGATAATAATCCAAACCGTATATTAAAAAATAAAACAAAAAAGAATAACAAAGCTTTTTTATATATACACATACATACGTATGCTAGGGAAATATAAGAGATTTTGCTCCCTCTCCTAGTTTGGCAAGCTGAATTTTCTTTGGGGAGGACAAATTTTTTATCAAACTTTGCTCATCCTTTTAACCCTCTTGTCTAAACACTACCAAAAAATATGCCTCTCTTCACGCAAGAAATGTCACGCATAAGACAAGGGTGACAATTTCTTTCTTTTTTTGTAAATTTTGACAAGAAATGTCACGCAAGAAATGTCATATGCGCCACATCAAGCATTCTCTCCAATAAAAAGGAAACAAACAATAAAATATTCATTTTTTTTTGTCACGTACAGTCAGGAAACACAATGCGTGACACAGATATATATATATATTGTAATGAATATGTCGCGTCTTCATTTACTTATGTCGCGCCACTGACGCGACATATGTGTCAGATTTCAAATTCGAATTTTCCCTCCACTCTCCACTTTTTCCCTATATAAATTTCACTCTTCTTACATTTCTCCCTCCCCCACTCTATTTTTTCCTACTCTCTCCCCACCTTCTTTTTCTCCTCCTTCTCTACTCTCTTAGTTTCTTTCTCTTCACCTTCATTCTTTATATTTCTCATTTAACTAATTATACTTTTTTTTTGCAGGTTCATTGTTTAAAATCCTCCACAATTTAAGGTATACATTTTATCATTCTTTAATACTTTGTTTTTCCATTTAGCAAAAAAAAATCCTCCTCAATTGTTATAATTCAAATTTTTTTATTTCACCATAATACTAGTTTTTCATTATTTTTCTCTTTACTCTCCTAATTCAAACACTCCCTCTCATTTTTATAAAAAAATACTCCCTCACTTTCTTCCTAATTACTATATTATTTTTTATCTTCCTTTAGCCAGCAGCTTCTCGAGGAAGATTCACAAAGCTTCCTCGAGAAGCTGCTGACAAATTTTTTTTTCTATAAGCAGAATATGTCGCGCATAAAGCTTGAAACGTGACATAAAAAACGCGACATCAATTTTTTAACATTTATTTTTTGTCGCGTTTTTTTGCAAAAAAAGCAACGCCACTAACATTTTGCTACATTCGAAATAATCGCGCATGGCAGAAACGCGACTAACCCCATTTGTTGTCCAAAAAACGTGACTACCTACCGTGACTAGAGGACACAATTTTTGTAGTGAAATGTAGGGGATTTGGAGAGATAATAATTTCTCATTTCTTCATGTTAAGATTATTTTATCCATAATATTTCTTATATTCTTCTGTTTTCAATAAATTATTAACAAAACCCATAAAATACATGATAATATATTTTGGTAATTTTAATAAACATAGTAGCATGAACACCTCCCCTTCCCTCTAATCAATACAAATAAGGCAATATTAGAATACCCCTCCCCTCCATGGAGTCTAATACGCACTCTTCTTTGGTGAAACTGCACATGCACAAGCCATAGGTAAGTGTGTTATATATATTGCTTTTTTGAGTCTGGCTAGATGGTTTCTCCTACTGAGGATTTGGTGGGCGGCTATTGGCAGCTGACACCCTTGAGCCCCACTCAAGAAGTTCTTTGCTTGTATCATCCTTGTGAACAATCACTTCAATGAAGCACAAGCAATCTTTCTTCTCATCTGTTGCTGTTTCAATTGCTTCTATCAGCTCCTCTTCATTGTGGACCTGTTACAAAACACCAATATGTTCATTCACTTTTCTTAGAAGTGACTTTATTTTACCATTCAATGTAACACACCAGTGAACCCTCATAGCAAACTAACCTTTTTTGTCCAGCAATTTCCATCACCATTGTGGATTGCATCCACTAAGCCTGTATAGTTCCAGTTCTTGATCACATTATAAGGACCATCATGGATTTCAACTTCTATGGTGTATCCACCATTGTTTATTAGAAAGATGATGGACTTTTGATTTTGCCTAATCATTGTTGACACATCTTGTGCAGTCACCTGCAGGTCAAAATACTTAATCAGAGCTTTGAAAATAATCAAGAAAAATGGGCATTGACAATGATATTTATAACCTCCAAGTAACTTCCAATTTCTAAATTTTTAGCCTCACAAGTGAATATACTGACCTGAAAACTTCCATCACCAATGCAAGCAATCACACGTTTGTCAGGTACAGCTTGTGCATATCCAAGTGTTGCTCCAACTGACCAACCGATTGATCCATACTGCATTTGAAATTCATACCTGCAATACCAACTTATTTTCTTTTCTTATTATGCTCAAATAATTCAATGGATCCACATGCATGCATGAAAACTGGAAGTATACTCACCCACATCCTTCTGGTAATTTCAGCTTCTGGCAATTGAACCAGGAATCTCCAGTCTCAGCAATCACAGCTGTGTCAGAAGAAAGCATCTCCTGGATGTGCTTGAAAAGAACAATAACCCGAAGAGGCTCAGTAGGTTCAGCTGGAAGAGGTTTACCATCTGGGATATAGATTCTTGAGTAGTTTTCATAAGCAGTCTCATTCTTATTCAACCTTTTGGCTAATGCCTGAAGGAAGTCCTTCATTAGAACACAACCAAAAGCGGGGCCATTAGCGACTACAACTCGATCCGGTTGCACAATGACTGCCTTCTCCTTCTTAAGAAGAAGAGAATATCCTACAGAGCTGTAGTCATTGAAGATTGGTCCAACAAATATGTATGCATCAGCTGATTCAACAATCTCAGCACAAAAGGCAGTGCTCACAGCTCCCCAGTAAGTTCCTATGAAATGAGGATGTGTCTCAGGAACAAGTCCTTTTGCTGATGGCATTGCAGCTACTGGATAGCCACAAGCATCTGCCAATTCAACAAAGGCCTCACACGCTTTCGCCACTCGCAGTTTTGGCCCTCCAACAATCACTGGCTTCACCATCTTGTTCAGAAAAGATGCAGCTGCCTCAACAGCTGCCTCAAGCCCTTGCTCATTGCTCATTCTGTATTTGCATATGAATAAAACTTGAGTGCCTTTTTCTTTTCTCTCTATTATTTCCACAGACTAAGTTCCAGAAGGGGAAAAATCTTGTGACTTGTTAGCCAAGAAATTACCTGGGAGTTAGAGAGAATGGAATAGGATCTCTGCTAAAAGTTGGATGTGTGATTCCAGGCAAGTTGCAGCTAATGCTAATGTAGACAGGCTTGCTTTCTCTCAAAGCTGTAGAAATTGCTCTGTCAATCTGTTCATGAGCATCTTCCAAATTGTTTACCACAGCCTGCAAACACATCAAATGATATCAATATATTCGAGTTTTATGTGTTTTGAATAATATATCAATGTGCTTTTTATATTGGTATTGAAGCATTTTCTTATGACACATCAGAGATTGGTTTATTATATGTGATCTCCGAGAGCTAATATTTTTCTGTTAAGTGGTTTAAAAAAGCACATTGTCTCCAAGATTGAATTAATCAATTAAAGGATATTTGTTCACCATCATATTAGTATTTCATTGGGGATCAACTCTATTGACCCTCATAATATTATTGTGCCATATCATCCCCTTGAGATCATGAACAAATCTTTTTTTTTTTGGGTTATGGGTCAAAATCACAATGAGACTAATAAAATAAGCATTTTTTCCTCTTACCTATAAAATGTTAATGTAAATGGTTAACGAGAGTTTTTTAACATTATATGGCAATATTGTTATCTTCTGTAATTTCCAAGGCAATTTTGAAAAACAAACTTATGGATCAAAAGCAGTCTTATGCTTCTGGATGGGCAAATTTGACTATTAATCCTGTTTTTTAGAGTTAAGGCGCGTATTTGCCATGAAAGTTTTTTTTTTTTCAAAATTGTCCCTGACGTTAAAATGAAAATATTTTGCCATTTTGCATCAAAATACTAAAATAACTGTTAAAAATTGACATTTAAAATGTGTCAAACATACTACCATTTGAAACTTCCTGGATTTTTTTTAAAAAAATCTAAACAAATTTGCACGTTAATCATACATGCATGCATGCATGCATGAGAAAACATAGAAGTAGTTTATTACCTGATAGCATGTGACAGTTTGGAAGCATCTGAGTTCCTGGCTGAAATCAGGCAAACCAATAGTATGATGAAGAATTCTATTAACCCCAAAATCATTAGTATTAGGACCTCCAACAATGCAAATAACAGGAAGGTTCTCACTATAAGCCCCAGCAATGGCATTCAACACACTAAGCCCACCAACAGTAAACGTTGTGACACAAGCACCAACCCCACAAGACCTTGCATAGCCATCAGCAGCATAGCCAGCATTAAGCTCATTACAACATCCAATGTTCTTAAGCCCTGGCTCAGCAATGAGGTGGTCAAGAAGCGTGAGGTTGAAGTCTCCGGGCACAGAGAACACATCCTTGACGCCTATTTGCACCAGGCGGCGAGCCAAGAAGCGGCCTAGCGTGGCATCCGAGGAGGATGACACGTGGGAGGGGCTTGACTCTTGGATGGGAGATGACACTGGGGTGGGGACACAGCCCACATTGTTGTGGTTTGATTTGATGGAGTCTAGTGAACCAATCATGGTGAACTTATTGTGAGATGATGATGATGATGATGATGGTGATGGTGATGATGATGTGCAAAGAGGGAAGGTAATGAGGGAGGATAATGAGGGTGGTAGAGATAGAGGAGAGATTGAGGGAAGGGAGTAAAACAAGGAATGAGGTTTGTTCTAACCATTAATATAGATAGCCATGCAATATTAATGCAAGATTTTTGCATTTCTTGGATTTTCTTTTCTTGGCTTTTCTTATTTTTCCTATGTCTTTTCTTGCTTGAGCCGCAAGAAAAAAGCGGCGGTGAGATGTCTTGGTGCATAAAAGAGGGGGATGTTGATTAACCAGCTCATACAAATTAATACTATTTAATCCTGGTTAATATAACTAATTTGGTTTATCAAAAAAAATATAATTAATTTGGAGATAAATTTACTGCAGATTATTACAGGTCAGATGTAATGAATGTTTTTGTCCAAAAATAATGAATTTTAATAAAAGGAGGTCCACGAAATTCTCTAATAAAAATGAGATCTCGCAAAATTTGCTAACTAATCTAAGGTTCCTATTTTCGGCTAAAAAGTTGGCAGCCCAAAAGTTGATGTCTGAACCAATGGTTATTAGTGGCCAAGCGTTTGAATTCTTTATCATTAACAATATTTGACTAGACACTAATAACTTTTTGCGGGCTTTTATAGCAAAATGATTAGCATCATTCATACTTGTGATAATTTTTAGTAACTAATAACATTTGGTCAGGCGGTGACCACTTTATGGCTCCTAGTAACAATATTATGAACATTAATCACACTTTTTAAAGCTCTTGTTCACCAGTAACTCTTGTCTAACCGATAAAAACTTTATCTTAAGAATTAAGGACCTCACTTCAATTAAGGGTTTTAGTATGGCCTTAGTTTAATTAGGGATTTCATGAAACCTCATATATTAATTAAGTTCCTTCTAGAAAATTTGTAATTAGGTTCCCATAATTTTAGGCTATTATGTTGGTATTCGGAAATATTTAAATCATTGTCCAATGTTAAGAAAACATAATTATAAATTAATTATGATATTACTAAGTATAATATTTTGAAATTTGAGAAATGGCAATCTCAACTAAGTCTTGCATGACAAGTAAAAGTATTCTCTCTGTTCCTAAATATAAGACTTATTTGACTTTTTTGGAAAATTCTAAAAAAGCAAAATAAGTCACTTATAAATTGACTTATCTAATTTTTTCCTCTTAAATTAGTTTATTTAACCTATAAACTAATGGCTAATATGAAAATATATCAAATATGTCATAATTTAATAACATATTTTGTAACCTTACATTTTCAAAAAAAGTTAATTAGGTCTTATATTTAGGATCAAAGGGAGTATAATAAAGGATCTTATATTATAGAATTAATTTTGGAGTTCCAAGAACAATATACCGATTGAGTTTAATTGGTTGAAATCTTGTGCCTCGAATTATCAAACACTTCTGTAAAAAACGTAGCTATCACTTTTGAAAAGGAACTCTTACACACAATAAGCTCGCCTTGACTATTGAAGGCAAAAACTTCAATGGAAGCCTGATCAAGAAAATTTACACTTGATAACAGATAGCACGAGAGAAAGAGAACTATCCCACATTTTTTTTTCATTCCTAAATATAAAACCTATTTGAGAATATGAACTTGTTTATAAATATAAGACATTTTTCTATTTTTTTCTCAACTTTTCCTAAAAATATCCCTAATTGATGTTTCCCAATAACAAACAACCAAGAGAGGAAAGGTGTAATAAGGATAGAAGGTTAGGTTGTTTTAGTAATATCATGTGGTTTTAATCAACTTAATCAACATCCTTAACACATTTAAGCAGGTAAACATGGAATGGTGGGAATATTTACCTAATTTTGATTAGATTAAGAATGTTTATTAAGTTGGTTAAAATTATATGATATTACCCAAACACTCCACCACCATCTTTATCCTCATATTTCCAATAGGGATGTTTCAGGAAAAATTGAAAAAAATATATAAATGAATAGGAACAATATCACCTCCTCAAAATACGTCTTAAATTTAGTGTGAGAGGGAGGGAGTAATAAAACTTGTATTTTTCGTTAGACTCCATCATAATAAGGGTAAAATAAACATACTTTGAATTGAACTCTTGCCATCAAGAATAAGTAGTGTGCCCAATAGTTTCAGCTTTCAACTCATATTGGGCTTTGATGAATGGTTGAAAATACAGTACTATTTTACCAAACAAAAGAGAGAGAGAACAAATAAAGATGTTTGAGAGTAGGGTGAGGGCGAGAGGAAACTCTAACTTTTAAGGCCATCTTGATCCATTATGGTACGAGCTGACAAACATGGGCTTCAGAAAATTGGACCAAACTTCACGTTACGTACTTTGGATTGAGGCACCTCATTGGATCCCATATTTTGTCTTGGTATGATTCTAAGAAGATTCGTCTTATATATATTTGGCAAAAAAAAAAAAAAAATCACACACACACACACACACACAAAACCTGCGTATAATTATGATAGAGATTTTTTGAGTTGAGCATAATGCTCCTATTGTTCTGATAATTTCTATTTATTGAGTAACTATGTGTAGCTTTTAGATATAAAATAGGCTAAAGTATACTTTTGGTCCCTTATGTTTGCATCAAGTTTCAATTTAGTCCTTTATGTTTGGAAAGTACACTTTTAGTCCTTTTTTGTTAACACCGTTAGTTTAACTTAACGGAAAATGCTAACTTAACCATTTTAAATGATTATTTTATAATGAAATTGGACCATAAATGATAAATTTTGAAAATATAAAAATATTTACACTCAAATATTTTATTTTGAACATTTTTTCAGTATTTAATAACCATTTAAAATTGTTAAATTAACATTTTCCGTTAAGTTAAACTAACGGTGTTAACAAAAAAGGACTAAAAGTGTACTTTCCAAACATAAAGGACTAAATTGAAACTTGATGCAAACATAAGGGACCAAAAGTATACTTTAGCCTATAAAATATTATATCTGGAATTTTTAAATTTATTTATATATTTCCCTAAATTCAATTATTTATATAAAAATAACTCTCTACAAAGTATTATTTGTTACTTTTAGTGTAAATTGCACCATAAAAATCTTCTTTTTTACTACAAAATAATAGTCCAATGATGAAAATTTGAAATCTAATATATGTCTTAATCTTGAACCGTAGAAATCTTAGTCATTTGTATAAATCAACCTTCAGAAATGCTGATCCTTATCTATAGTGGACAAGTCTCTACACCAAAAAAGGTTAAACGTAGTAAACCATGCCAACTTCAAGCAAAGAAGCATGTGGCACTTTGAGAATAACATCAGGCTGTCTGCAATTCTTGCTTAGAAAAGAAAAAACAACATCAATTGCTACTTTTTTCAACATGGATGATGATTTCTTTGCCTTTGCATGTGAATGTCCTAGTATATATGCAACTCCAGCTTCCCTAGCCTTCATAATCTGCATAGACTCTTCTCTTGAGAGACACTCTTCAAGGTGTTCATCATTGTTATTATTCTTCACCACTCTTAATACACCTGAAGAAGATGAAACCATGTTCTCCTCTTCACCATATGCAGACATTTCATGTGTTGATGATTCAGGCACAAGTTTCTCACTTTCTACAAATTGGACTACTCCAGAGAGCAACTTATTCTCAAAATTGTAGTTCTCTTGCTGTATATCCTTGTAACCATACCTCACAATGCAACGAAACATACCGTATTCCTTTGGACCAATCCGGCTAATGAGCAACCGTTGGTTTTCACCAACATGAGGTATTTGAACAGATTTGATGCAGACAAATACAAGAACTTGATGAAAAGCTGGCAAGTTTGTAACAAAATGGCCAAAGATGGCAGGAATACCAGAAGCCAGATTAGTGTATATGAATCCTATTCCAGGAACACGGGTGATGCCAAGGGACGGTCCTACAGATAATATTCTGTCCATTGAAACCTTGTTTTCCACATCAAATTGGTGTTTCTTCATTGTTCCAAAGTTCCAAGTGTACATTATGCCCGTGAAGGTAAGAGCTAGCACAAGAGGGATCCACCCTCCTTGAGGGATCTTGGAAATGGAGGCAGACATGTAAATTAGTTCAATTGATCCAAACAAGAACAAAAATGTGATGGCTTTTATAATTCCTTGCTTCCACACGATCAAAATGACTAGAACCATCAAACAAGTTGTCACAAACATAACAGTTGTGACAGCAAGTCCTGCAAATGAAGCAAAATTGTTGAATTGGCTCATCAATAATTTTAAATTAATAACTGCGCACCATGATGGAAAAGAATAGTTTACCAAATGCATGACCAATCATGTTTGTATCCCGCAGACAAACAGTGACAGCTAGGCAAAGGAACATCAATATCCAGTTGATTTCAGGAATGTAAATCTGCCCATAAATTTTGCTAGAAGTATGAACAACCTTCACCCGTGGAAAACAATTCAATGCACAACATTGGCTAACAATGGAAAAAGTAGCAGAAATCACTGCTTGACTTCCAACAACAGCTGCAAAAGTTGCCACTATGAACACTGGCCAAAAAACAGCTTCTACAGGAGAAAAAAAAAACGAAGATACAATTACATCAGAGGGCCAACAATTATGTTCAACATTTTTTTGTTTTCTCAAAATATTCCTTGCCTGGTATAGCTTTGTAAAAACTTTGCTGAATGTCTTCATGGTGCTTGGAGAGGAATGCAGCCTCACCCATATATGCCAGAATCAGGCAGGGATACACAAAACAAGTGAAAGCTATCTGAGATGACAGTGCAAATGTTAGAGCGGAATTCCTTTCCAGTAAGATAAGGCACCATAATCATGTTAGATAACAAGATTCTCAGTTTACCTTTATTGAAGATGCAGAAAAATGACCCAAATCAGTGAACATTGTCTCTACACCTGAGACAGTATCACAGAGGAAGATATCAAAATAGCTTTCATATCTTTAGCTTGGATGTTATTTTAGGAAAAATATCTAAACAACTTCAAGAGCTCTTCTTTGATTGAGATGATAGGATGAACATAACTGCGTGAGGAGTGTTTATGATACCTGTGATTGAAAGAACCACACCACCCAATGAGAGCCATCCTTCAATGCCAGTGGTCCTTAGGAACCTTAACATGTAAATAGGAGAGAGTGCATGATATATCTGTGGGTTCCAGTGGAATATGTTGTATGCCCCAATGCCACTGATACACAAAAGCCATGCTAAAACAACTGGGGCAAACAAGAAAGCAACTCTATGTGTTCCATAATGTTGAATGGAGAAAAGGCCCACTAAAATGACACATGAGATTAAAACTACATAATCTGCAAGAACAATGATATGGGGTTTATTAGATAGTGAGTGGCTATATATCAAAGAATCTTGATGGACAGTCATACCTTCATGGAGATGACTGATTTTAACTTGAACTCCTGAAACTGCTGAAAGAACTGAAAGGAGAAATATAGGATGTTATAGACCTAAAGGAGAAACACATCTAAATGTTGATGTTACTAATAAACATCAGAGCTGATGCATAACCTCATAATATGTGAAAAAAACAAAGAGAAGTAAGAAATAAAGACCCAAGAACAGGAAGCATTACAGGCTTCCTTGAATCAGAAAATAAAAAATGTATGATGATGACAATTCAGGGAAAAGCCAGCATCTCTAATATGTTTGACCACAAGTAAAATGCATCAAAGCAATACATGATGAGATTACTTCATCCATTTTACTTCTTATAATGCTGTTTTACAGCTCTATTGTTCTCCTGAATAACATAGTAAAAGCTTTACAGATACTGCTTTCTGTGAAAAACCAACCATGTCAAACTAAAACAATAGTGCTGGTATCAGTTATCCATAATGAATAACAAGTTTCCCCTTTGATCATATATAGATACTTCACTCCAATAGAGTTATGCCCTAAAATAGCTTCATTTTTGCAATATATAAAGTGTTTGTGAAATAAATAGCTAAACAGAAGATATTTTATTCATCCTATCAACAAATACTCATGTGATATACCTAAGAATTAACAACCAGCTACCAGAAGAAAGGTTGATGAGTGATTCCTTACTGTACAATCAAATAATCTTAAGTTTCTTTTTACTTGCACAATTAATGCTAGATAGATGAAAGTTAAGGTGATAGCTTACAGGAGTCAGGAAGTAAACATCATTAGGGGCTGCTCCGGATCAACTACCTGATATTGCAGGAGTAAGAACACCATCTCCAATTGCCATACATGTTCCTAGCAGAACAAATATGAGCAGTCCTTTCTGGAACCTTGGGTGCTTTTCAAAGAACATCTTCAGATAAGAAGACTGCCAGGTGTCTGCAGAGTCTTCTGTGTCATAAGCATGCAACCTCTCATCCGCAGGCTGTTGATTAGGTAACATGCTTAGCCTTGCATGCCGGCATAGAAGAGAGTACAAGGCAAAAGTACCTCCTGCACAATCCATGAAACATTTGATGATAGTAAGATTTATTTTGTTCAGACATAAGACTCTTGGAGCTGATAATTCTTTCGGGGAATAAATGACAGTTCACACTAATTCTTTGACAATTAACAGAAAATTTCTTGTGTCTGGAAGAAGAATGGAAGTGACATGTACGCAGCCATGACCCTATTGTGACTTTAGCCAAACATCACATTTAATTATACATGAATAAAATTTCTCTATTGAGCATGTTGCCTAAGTTGATCAACGCTATTTCATGGCTTTCAATATTCTATTAAAATGTCATGGGAAAAAACATAGACTGTGCTTTTTTTTTACACAGGAAAACATAGACTGTGCTTTTATCATGCTTTGGTTATACAGAAGTCAGCTGAGTGATTATTGCCTACGTGAGAATGGGATTATGAAACATTCTATCTTCCTAAGCAATTAAATTGGCTTAACTTGAAAGGAACAGAAAAAAATATACTCTATCATAGAGAAGTACAAAGAATTAGACAGAGGAACAATAAAATAATGCTACAAAAGGCTCTACCTTCCCCATCATCATCAGCAGACATGACGATGAATACTTATTTAAGGAGAGCAATAACAGTTAAAGTCCAGAAAATAAATGAGAGCACCCCAAAAATTTCCTCATCATCTTCTCTGAGGCTCATTTTCCCTGAGAAGGTGGTCTTGTATACATAAAGTGGTGAAGTGCTTAGGTCTCCATAAACCACTCCAAGACTTTGATAAGCTAAAGTCAACACATAAGATGTCTTCTTTAAATTCTGATGCATGAAAAAAACTAATATAAGCACATATATTTTGCACCAACAGTATTAAAGTGCAAAGCCATATTGGTATATAATCACATGCAGGCCATTCTAAAGATTGCATGCAATCTCTATCCAACAATTTTATTCAGATATACATAACAAATACCAAGTTCTTGAGGGGTGGTAGTTTCTTAGTTAAGACTTGAGAGTGAAGAAAGAGAAAGAGTACCTGCTGAGACATTCCATGTTCCACAGATTGATCAGAGGGGTTCATGGTTGAGAGAGAGAGAGAGAGTGGAGGAAGAAGAATGAGAGAAATGAGTTAGCTACAGAGAGAAATAATAATACAGATTATATAGAGGGAGGAAGAAGGGAGTTTAGAAGAAGAGTAGAATGTAGTAGAAAGGTAAGTGCCAAGTGGTGTGTGTAACAGTAAATAGAAGTTACAAAATGCATTCAATGCTTTGACTTCCTTGT
The DNA here is from genome assembly GCA_029929735.1 of Mimosa pudica. Lineage (NCBI taxonomy): Eukaryota > Viridiplantae > Streptophyta > Magnoliopsida > Fabales > Fabaceae > Mimosa > Mimosa pudica. The sequence goes on along the minus strand of JAKELP010000004.1, from coordinate 10,799,712 downwards.
TGATTAACCAAATTCATTCTACTACTAATCAATCAACCACAATCAACATCACAAGATTAAGTTATAGTTGGTTTTGTGGTATAAGGCTTGTGATTCTTTAGATATTGAGTTCGAGTCCTATAAGAAACACTTATGTTTGGAAGGAAAATCATTAAATGCTTAAATATTTGATAATATGATCCGTAAAATGTGTTAATTACCAGTCACTATACAAAAATAAAATCATAAAAAGGCCAAAAGCAAAATTTTTTCTTTGTATAGAAGTTTTCATGAACCATAGACCAAGAATATCTCTTTCTTTAACATGTGCTTCGTCTATTAATAGCTTTATGACCAGTGATACTTCTCATAAATACATAAGTAAGTCTTAATCTCTCTATTTTAAAGATTCAGCCAGCATTCTCTGATCATCATGCTGTCCAAGAACTTTCAATTATAGAGGATTGACCGTGGTTAAAAAAATAAAAGTATGTTCTTTTAAAAAAAATTAAGATTAATAAGGTTTTTACTGATTAATACAACTATAATATTAATATTAAACCATTTTTGCATAATATATCCGTGCTGTTCATTCATGTTAACAAGAACTTTCGAGTTAAATTTATGAACATGAATCTGACATCCTATTGAACTGGATAAGTCACACTGTATAGTAATATATCTACTATAACTATGGTCTATGTGTGTATAATACCAATTGACAAAAATTTATTTTTCAATTTTGTTTAGTTTTGTAATGTTAATAAATGGGGGAATTTACCTTAGAAAGCGAGCAACCTAATTTTGGTGTCCTTGATGACACTCAACAAGTTAACATGCTCTAAAGCCCTAGCTTGGTGGACCATTGAGTTAAAGCCTCTGAATAGCCTTATGAGTTATGACTACAAACACTGGAAGCTAGTCATCTAGTTAGTTAATGCCTCCGAATTTGATTTAAGGTATCAACTTTATTGAATTTTTTTAAAAAAAAAAATTGAAACTACCCGTAAATATTTTTAAAGGCGATTGTACTTTTGGACACCATCAATTTCAATATTTTTTCCTCTAAAAAATTCGCTACAGAGCACGAGAAAAGTTACAATTCAATATTGACATGCTGTTATTTAGGTTGATGTATCTACATGTCAATCAACTTACTACTCTAGTTTTTTAGTCACATTATTCTATCAATATGGATACTAAAAAATTATAAATAAAATCATAACTAATTATCGCAAAAATTAATGATTCAATTTTCAAACGTCCCACCATTATAACAAGATGAATAATATATAACTGATTTTGTATGTATAAGTTCAATTATGTTATCTTTTCTTTTTCAAGAAAGAAGGTTAGATAGTGACACCCATGAGTCCATGACCCAAATGATTGTGATGCCTAGCTAAGTAGAAGAAAATGCAAAACAACAAGTCTAGTCCCACTACGTGGGGTTGGCAATATAGATTAAATGAACCATTCTACTATATCAATAATAAACTCTTTGAGTATATCATTCTCCAATAGATCACGTTTTACACATTCATCAAGTGTTTGTCTTGGTCCTTCTCTTCCTCTTTTAATTGACCTCTAAGTTGTTTAGTCTACCATCCTCAATGACGTATATGTTGGCCTTCTTTGGACATGTTTGAATCACCTTAAATTAAACGATATTCTACATTTTCATAGTAATGGAAATCACTCCAATAAATTAATAAGCAAGAAATGATAAAGAGTAAAGCCAACAAAAATATTATTTTTCATATAAGCAATATTACTTTTTGCCCGTATAAGTTAGGTTAACCTTTTGAAGTTGGAGAATTTTTTTGAAGTATGAAGTTTAATGCTTTTCTTTCAAGAAACCTATTTTACTACTGCAAAGAAATGTGAGAGTAGGACAGAGGAACCTGCCAATACCAATCCAAAACCACTAGTTCTCTCCAGTCACTATTAAACTTGTCAATTGTCAATAACAAATAGCTTCATAGACTTTTTAAAAAAAAATCTAGAGAATTCTAATTAACAATCACTGGTATATGAAAAGCTATCAACCCCATGTTGGTTAAGCTGGGAAAGCAACCTTATCCAATCAACTTGTGGTATTAGATATGATGTTAACAACCTACCTAACAAATAAAAGTCACTAAAAACGTACAGTTTTTTTTTCTTCCAATTAAGCTTTATTTCTTCAGAACTTTTAAGATATTCATCTCGTACTAGTAGTACTATATATCTAAGTCCACACAAGTATCTGTATCTGAAATACGATGATGATGATGATGATGATAATAATAATAATAATAATAATAATAATAATAATAATAATAATAGGGATAATCAAACAGATATCTCAATATATTTCAAGATCAACTCTTTTTCCCTTCAATTCCATAATTCATAATAATCTTTTGTCGTTTGATAACACTAGGGAGAATTTCTATGAGGTCTTAAAGAATGAATGCGATCTCTATGTCAACAATATGATCATGTTATGATTTCCTGCATGGAACTCATCATGTTGCTTAATTGTTGAGACTTTTCGGTGATTACATTATTTCCTTTGGGTCTCATAATGATCCTTACTTATATTATACCGGTTCTTGTCTAGCAACAACCATGGACTATCCAGTAGATAAGAGGAAACTGAAGGAGGAAATTGAAGGAAAATTATAAGCCTCTCCTGATGATATCTGACATTATAGTAAGAGAGCTTTCATGAACCCTTGACAGAAGCAAAGTCAGCATCATTTGAAACACATGAAAAATCATTGCAGGCGTTTATTGAATATAAAACCCAATCAACAAATCAAACCAATCTCTTCTCGACAAGGATATCCCACTTTGGTTATGTCCATACAATCATTGGACTTGATTGAGCATTACATAAGTGTTATGGGCAGAACTTTTGAACCAAATTTTATATATTACTAAGGTTATCTAAACTTTGACAACAATCAACAACCAAATCATTCTTTGTTTCTATTAACGCTAATAATGAGGTCCAAACGTACGTGAACCATAATTTGCGTATACATTATTGGATGTAGAGAGAGACGGTCTAAGTAAGATTCAAAGCAGAAGATTTGGTAAATAACTTGGGCGTAAGAAATGGGTTCTGTTTGGTCTCATTTCTATATCAGACATTAATGACTCGTCCCCACTTTCAATTAATTTACTTCTCACACTAAATCATACCCTCTCGTGTGGAAGAGCGCAGCTATGAAGTTCACAGACCCTTATCCTCTCTACTCTCTAGTTGCTTTCATAGGGAAGCGAAATTGTTGGGTATTTGCTTTGCCCTCATGAGTAACTATTGTGTTCATGGTATATGAATAAATACAACTTCATGTTTATAGATTAAATCCAATGGCCAAGGTTGATGCCCACCTTTCACTTTCTATTCTCTAATGTAGTCTATATAGCACACGCATGCGCTCAGTTTGTTTACAACATGCTGGTTTCTGCTTCTTATCTTATGAGAGTAACAGTTTTCAGGCAGTCCATGAAATAAAATCAATAGCAGGATTGTGAAGTGAAACTATTTTGCATGTACTTAAAACGTACACTCGATTTTTAATTTGATACCTCTCATTTTTTTTCTTAGTTTAATTTATTAGTTTTGCCTTGTTAGAACCATTAGTTTAAGTAACTTAGTTTTTGCATTTTTCATTCTTCATAATAAACTTTTGTGCTACATCAATCAAACATGCATCCTTGGGATGAGGTCCTTCATTGGATTGCGCCAACTAATACATAATTGGCATATTCCTTTCCATATATCTCACTCTCCCAGAATTAACTGAACAAACATATTCAAGGGAGGTCCCAACAAGGGGGACCATGCATGTATACAGCTTGAGATGACAATGCCATTTAAAATAGTAGTTGAAAGCGGCTCTAAAGTTGACTACTCCAATTTTCACTTATATCACTTGTGTTTGTCGTCATTCAATAATTCAATCTCCCATCCTAACAGATATAATACTAGTTTGTCTCCTTCAATAATTGCCAACGCCGTTGCATCAACCTTTTCCTGCTTTTAGACTCGATGAATGAAATTGTATACATAGAAAGAATCTAAATCCAAGCACGTCAAGCTCGTTTAGATACTTAAATTGATACTATGCACTTTAAACTCACGATTGCATTACAAGGTCTTGACTCTTTAAGTACATGTTTTCGAGCACATACATTCGAGCACATACATTCCTCCTGAGACATAATCAGATTGAGTAACATTCGCGTTCACGTTTATGGAAAAATTGCAAAATTGCAACATAGTAATATAGCTCAAATCCACATTAAATATGTATGTTTGTGAATTCAAACTCCCTTATTCCTGCACAGGTACATTAACAACTTATGAGGAAGGCAAGATGGCATACTTACCATTTTGTAATGCCAAACGATATTAGCTGGTGATCTAAAAGTACAATAGATGGTTCGGAATAAGAACAATTTGAAGACACTAAGAAATATAAAAGCAAACTTATCTATGAAAGTGCAGAGGTAGCATAACCATTTTGAATTAGATTAAGTTTTATATACCAAAGTACAAATTTTGTCAAAAGTTAACAAATCGTAGTCGCAGTCACTAGACAACTAAGAAACCAATAATTAAAGGGCATCAACTATACATGCCATAAACAGGTCCAGGCCAAGGCCGTAGAACCAGAAAAAATAACCAAGCTGAATGGGCCTTTGACAAAAGGGAAGATGATCAAAACAAAAGAATTATGAAATAAAAACCCAAAATCTTTCACAGCAGAAAGCCACCAATTCTTAACTAATATCACCGAGGCCATGCTTGGTGCCCCCCTGTCAAATTCAGTTATCATCATCACAAGGATTCTCCTTCAATGCATGAGAGATCTCAAACAACCCAACCCTTCAGTAAAATTTATGACAAAATTTAGTCCCACCTCTGATTGATAGATCATTAGTAGCCCATTGGTGGCATGCCGAAAGGAGGCATTGGTGGCATCCCCATTCCACCCATAGCTGGTGGGGGGGCATAACCTCCACCCATTCCTGGAGGTGCAGGCAAAGCAAGTGGTAGCAACTGAGCATACATATTCTGGAGATCATTGAAAACATTAGTCAGTTTAAGAGGAAAAATTATAAACAAAGGATTTTGAAGGAGAGAAAAATTGCAGGTGACAAAACCTGTTGGGCCATTGTTTCTTTCTCCTCCTTCTCCTTAGCCTTCTCCTCCTTTTGGGCTTCAATTTTGTTCTTGATAAGCTCATCTACCTTACTTGAATACTCTCGAATAAACTACAAAAAATAAAACCAAAAAATTATACAGCAGCTAAAATAAGGAACAAATTCTCATAGAAAAGAATTATTTGTCTGTTAATGCACGTGCGGAAAGGGGGAAAACCTGCAAGAGATATGGGAAAGCAAAATCGATCATATTATTTGTCCATGCCAGCTCTAGAGCAACATCTGGCCGTATTACATCATAACAAACAAAGAGGCAAGAAGCAAAACACTCTTTCTTCCCCTGCACATATATCAAAAGAAGCATATAAATATCATTTCTTTGTTATAACTTATGATAAAACAATTTGTTAAAAAAATAATAACTACAGTCATTCTCATAATGAAACACTTCACAAATTCCATATTGCCAAGAGAGCCTAACCTGGCTAAAATATATGAAATCCATAGTTTTATATTACAAGGATAAGAAAATACAGACCTGCTCAATGAAGTAAACTAGCAGCTCCTCTGAGAGTTCACGGTCGCCAGATTGAGAGCAAGTTTCCATACAGTCCTTGTAATGATTGTCTTTCTTTGACAAAGCAATGGACTGCTTCCATCTTCCTGCCTTCTTATAAATATAAGCTGCAACACGCCTCATCTCAAGAAGCTCATGCTTCTCAATCTGGTCCACAATATATTAAAGTGAATACTTTTTAAACTTGTGTTTCCAAAATAGTTCAGATCTCAGTTTTAGCAAATGGCCAAAAGAAAAGAAAACGAGACACCATACCTTCTGCGCAAGACCTATCATATCAAAGTTGTCATGGAAATCTATTGATTCACGAAGTTTTTCATAGTCCTCCTCTTCCACGTAAATTTCATTCAAAGCTTCGTTAACAGCAGCCACATTGTTGCTCTGAACTGCAACCATGTAAGGCTTCACTAATCGGAGATGACCAGCCTAAACCAGGAAAGCAACCAACAAAATTAGTACATGCAAAACTCAATAACATTATCAACACAATTATGATTGGAACAGTAGAAATCAGAAGCCAGAAAGAGTATACGAGATGTGCACACCTTCCTCATGATATCCACTACACGAGTATGGTCGACACGAAGCGCAAGCACATTAAGAACATCATTTAGGAGATCAGGATGTTCTTGCAAGTAAAAGTGAACAGCCTTGTAGTAGAGCTCCACACTTGCAACTTTAACTATAACATCCTTGAATTGCATGTGATCCCATGCTTCTGGAGAATGATTCATCACAGTGGTTGCAGCATTATCAAACTCATCGTATTGGATATAAAGGTATGTAAGTTCCTTCCAGTGCTGCTGTTCATCACAGGCCCGAATAAGCTTGGGAATATTTAGACGAGTAGAGAACAACTTGATGTGCTCCATTAGCTTCTCATAACGATATCTTGCATACAGAACTCCCAACTCAGTAAAGATGCCCATGTGTGCACGTTCCAAACCAAGACCACTTTCCATAAGTGATATGAGTTCATTAAAGCATCCTCTGTTCTGATAATACTCGCTAACCTCTTCCAAATCATCAACCTTCATAATAATAAAGAATAAAATGCACACAAACAAATAACAAACGGTCAGATAACAGTACACTAGCATAATATCTGTGAACTCAAGCCCGACATATCTTGTGAACTTTTTCATTAAAAAGAATTTGCATTTCGAGCCAATCTTGTACTAAAAATCTTGATCTTTTGGTGATGAAAAGGAAAAATAAATTTCCACGAGAATAAATTCAAAAACATGTTAAGAACACCACCTGAATGATGATATTGAGACCACAAATCTGAGCCAAGCGGAATTCTTCAGCATCAACACAAGCAAAACAAACTTCCTTCCATGTCTTTGAACTGTTTGCTTTCCTGGCCGCATCAACAGCACCTTGGAATTGTTGAAGTTTCACCAATGTGACTGCTAGCTTAGCCCAATTAGAAATAAATGCAAATATGATCTTAGCTGCCTCATACAGGGCTTCATCATACAAGCGGTCTCCAACATTTGGAAGATTGGCAACATTTGGCATCAATATGAACTCCTCAATTTCTCCAAGTCGATCAGTTTTTGCATACGCATAAATGAGCTCACCATCCACTTTGGGTTCTTTTGTGTTCTGTCTAACCATAAGAAGATACCTTACCAGGTCATGGTACTCATTTGCATCTTCAGCAGCCTTTATAACCTCCAAGAAGCAAGTGACATCATCGGCACGGATAAAAGACTCAATAGCATCACTCACAAGACCTTCTCTTAGTTGTGCCTTAGCAACCTGGCTCCATACAGCATCCTCTTCAACCCGGAAAGCAAACTCTACAGCTCGATCAATGGTCCGAAGATTATCTAGCAGCACATTAACAGCCTGAACATTCAAATTAAATTTCTTGAAGATGGCAAATGCCTCTTCAAATAATTGTGCTTCAACAGCCAATTCTCCTACTGCAGGTCCATCAAAGTTGTCCAGCCTGTTAATGTAATCCATAACTCTTGATGGATCTGCCTTGATAGCAGTAAGGATGAGCAAATTTTGCAGATTGAAGTTTCCACTAAAGGCAGAATTTTGCAGCACAATCTTCTCAAGAAGCTCTATCAACTCATGGGGAAGATCTGCAGTCATAAAAGCCTTAACCGCAGCAGAAACTTGATCAGGACTCTTACTTTCAGGTAGAGCAGTGGAGACCACTTGATCGATCAACTGCCGCCTATACTCGTTTTCAGGATTCAGAACTTTCTCCCAGAGGTCACCATCCATCCTTTCCACAACATATCTAATCCAAAATCACAAGGATAATACATGAGTGTCCCAGATTATAATTACAGAATACAATAACAACTTCATGATAGACAATATAAACACCTGGCCTGAAGTTTGAACAAGGAATTCTTATTTGTAACATTAACAAGCTCATCATCACATTGCCCTCTTCGGTAAGCAACAACAGCAAGGGTAGGATCCCGCTTCTCACAATATTTACCAACAACACGAGAATCGTAATATGGGTTGGTAGTAAGAAAATGCTCCGGATTATTGTTGGTGTCAATAATTATTTTACCAAGAGCATTATGCACGTGCACATCCTGGCTTCCCTCACTCACGAGATGCTCCAAGAACTGAGTAAGTAAGCGGAGACGATTCCTATGCATGTAATATGAAATGAGAAAAGCAAATAAGGCAAAAAACTGAAAATCCCAGAGGCTAGACATATAATTAACAAACCTTTTCTCACATTCTTCAACTAAAGGCTCAACCGGCAAAAGTGAGCGTACTGAAAGTATAAGACCTTTAATAAAATCCTCAGGGCATTCATCATCTAACAACTGTCCAACAACTAGAGCAGCATTTGCGGGATTGACCTAGAAATGAGAAGCATAATACATAAGTTTCACAATCCCTTATCATTCTAAGATAGACATTTAAAAAAATAATTCCACAAATACAAAAAAAAAAAAAGTATATGCAACCCACCTTTTGCACATAGCCTTCGATATAGCGAAGCATGTTGTTGGTATAGAGATAGTGGGTGAGAATGGGAACAAAGCCAAAACGATCACACACATTGATCAATGGCCGTGCATCTGGAAGCTTGGCTTCCATTAAGAAATTCATTGTCTTCTCAGGATCATAAACGTTTGATTCTCGAGTAACACGCTCAACTTCCTTGAGTTGTCCAGTTTTTGCAGCTGCTTCAATGTACTTGAAATGAATATCAGGATCCTCACTGTACAAGTCAGAGTTACAAACGAAACTTTAGACCAAACAAAGGGAGTCGAAAGGGAAATCAAAGCAAGTGAACTGAGGTAATGTTTATTTACCTGGAGCTCAAATATGAACCCAAGAAAAAGTAGAGTCCTTCAAATGACTTGAATTGCTCAAAGAGTTTAACACATGCATCCATGCCCAGCTGCTCAGAATATTCCTTAGCGGTCTGCAAATAATGTATTCGCACAACAAGTCAGCCTATAATAATCTCATCCATTAAAGTCCTATGGCAACATTATGTGATGACCCAAGCTGTACCTGCACAATTATTTGAAGATTACCCCTCAAATTAACCAGCAGTAGATCTTTCATGCACTCAAGCGCCCACTCTTTAGATAGGGTTCCAAAAAACTCAACAAGGGCCTACAAAGTACCACAAGGTTAAACTTAGAAGGGCAAAATCATGACAACTTGAGCAACTTCAGCACTTAGAATCATTACCTGGGGCTCAATGGCATGAGTATTGACAATGACACGTTTGATGTCAGGTAACTCACTATAATGCTGCACAAGACATGAAATAAGTTTCAAGACTTATGTTGACAAACAAATCTTTGTAAGCCGTCATCACTCATCAGAATGAATTGATAATAACCTGAAGTGCGCGTATAAAAAGGCCCGCCTTTTCACATAACTGCGCAATACGTGGGCGATCATAATGACTGAACATGCCATTAGCCAATATGGCATCAGCAACATTTGGAAATGTCACGAGATTAATTTCCAACACCTAATCAAAATTGAAAAATAATACAATTACAAAGATATTATAGCATCATATAATTCAGAGAAGTGAAAAGGGTGTCTATAATGAAGGACCTTTGTTTGGAGATGACCATGTTCAGGTAGATTGGGCTTGAGCACATCCAACAAAAACGCAGTTGCCTCACGAATTAAATTCCTCTGAGAAAAAAACAGAAGAACGTACATTTATGAAAGAGTTAAAGTTTCTGAGACAGATACAATAGAAACTAAAAAAACTTACTTAATTCTTGCTTTTACGTGTAGATATATTTCTCAAATATTTAGTTGTAAAAAGATTATTTCGTCTTAAAATCTTAATTTATTATTTTTTATGTGAAAATATCTAAAGCACTAGCAGTTTTTTTTTTTGGGGGGGGGAACAGAATATCAGAATAGGAACATCAGAAAAGGAACAAAAACATGTTATAATAGCAATTACACTCAAACAAAAACATAGTTTTTCTACAAAAATACAGATAACATAATAATGCAATCCCATTAACAAAATAAAAATAAATTATAAATAAACCTGAAGAAAGAGATCTGTTATCGTGTTGTAGTCAACTGGGCAACCTCCTTCCATTTGTGACATCATCAAAGCAAAATTAACAGCACCCTGATAGCAAGCAAGATTAAAATCATTCTACATGAAAATATTCAACACAAATTCTAAAAAGCAAAAAACTTAGCAAAATAATAATATGAATAGTCAAACATTAAACAAGGTCCAATTTCAATTTGCAGCATTAACTGTCATTCATCATCGGTACTAACTTAAGCAGGCTTCATTAAAACAGAAATTAAGTGCACTACAAAGGTAAGAAATCTCAGACAACATGCTACGTAATAACTTCAAATATTTGCGTTTAATGAAACTGCTTACCTGGGCATCTACTCGTAAAATTGTTTGAAGAAGGAACAAGTAATCAGGTGTGTATCCAACCTTCAGCCAATTAGAATAGAAGAATGCATCAGTCACTTGCAATAAGACAGATTCCTTAACAATATAATACTCCAGATAAAATTATAAGCATTATCTACTATATTTAAGATTAATATAAACCTGTTACAAAATTTTCTATTACCTGCTTTGAATATATCAAAATCTTGTCAAATTCTTTCCTCTCAGCAAATGCGGCAACAACTTTTGGTGTGGCCCTGGCTTTAATATATATTTTCAATGCAAGATCATTGTCCACAGTCTGCATTATAATGCATGTCACAAGTTCAGGAATAGAAGGGAAAAGAAAGTGCAAAAATAAAATAATGAATAAGTAACATGTTTTCCCAAATAGAACCAATATTTAATAATACTTGTAGCTGTGAAATAAACAGACAATATATAATTATATAATAGATCTGCTCACATACAAAATCAAAATAAAAAGAACAAAACAGAACTGAAACTGGAATTCTCTCCTTATATAGAAAAGCAGACATGTAATTCCTTGCAACAAAATATGATATCAATAGGGACAGCTGATCCCATAGTGATTAAAGAAACTCACAACAGAGGGAAAAAGAAAGTGATTTTAATTAACATGCTGCATTCTCCTTCCTCAAACCATTCATAACTGAAATAAAATTTGTGACTTTATATAATAAAGAGAAAAATTAATTTAAATTTCAACAGACCTTCACAAGGTCACCGAGTTCCTCACTGCATTCAAGTTTGTCCTCGGCTAACCAATTTTCCAAAAGATTTTTTTTGTTCTGATTTACCACAAGCCTTGAAAGCTCCAAGGATTCGTAAGCATTGAGCTTTCCCCTGGTTAAAAGAGTTCCAAAGTACTGCAACAATGGTGGTGTTTGCCCAGCTTGCACGGGCACACTCTGCACCAAATTACCAGCGTGATCAATCAAGGAAGAAACAGCAAATTAAGGCCCCAATCACATTGTGAAGAAGGATGTCATTGTCTACACGCAGAGGCTACTACTAGGTCACCAAGTGCAATGCAAAAGTTTACCTGAAATTTAGCAACAGTTTCAGGAGTGCGAAGTATTCCTTGAGGAGATTCTGCAGCAAGCTCTGCAGCTTCCTTATACTTGGTTTGAGCAAACAATTCTTGAAAGCGCTGAACAACCTGAGAAAAGACAGAAGCTTCATCATCATCCAGCAACTGAGGTATTATAAAAACATATGAAAAAAAACATAATTCCTATGGATTAAATGGATTGATAAATAAAGGGTTGGCAAGGTAAATTGCAAGAGATATAATATGATGTGGATTTTCAGCTGGTTTAAACTTTAAAGTAAAACCAACATAGAAATCAGGGTTTAAATCTGATATCATACTACTCTTCATACACCTTAACAGGAGTTTTCTCAAAAATAACATTAAGCTTGTAATCTGCATGGTATAAATTATGGTGTTCTTTTTAAATACGATCTACACTGGCAAATAAATCATACAAATGTTAACAATTCTCTTGCAATTTTATAGTAACCATTATTAATGAACATTTGGTCTAATGCCCTGAAAATGCTGTTTGGACCATTTCAATCTATAAGATAAAGAAGATGCAAAATAAATAAATATGACCTACTAAAATATTCATCACATTTCATACTCAGTGGAGAGCTAGTCAAACGAAAAATTAGCAAACTGATGACAGAACAACATTAACTGAATAAAACGATTAAATTACCAGTTCTTCTGCACCAGGAAGATTTCCTCTTTTTGCAAGATTAACAGCAAGTTCCAAATTGTTCAACTGCAAAAGTTTCAGGGAGATTCAGAGATAACTTCCAAAAATGTTGTCCTCCTTTGCTTAAATCAAAACATGACAAATAAAGTACCTGGCCACTAACAAATGGTATAATGGTTGCTTCATTTACAGTGGCAAGCAACACCTGACCACGTCTATTGATGGCATAAAAGCCCCCTGATAATGATGCTTCCGTAGTTAAAAATATAGGATCAGGACTGATCCTGTTTCTATAAACTGCGGTTGCAGTTTCCAAATCATAGACAAATAGAAGTCCAAGCTTTGTGATGACATATATCAATCCATATTTATTTGAAACCTGAGAAGAAAAAATGAATCAAATTCTTAACAAAATGCATATCAGAAAAATCAGTATCCATTGAGGGTTACAACCTGCATTGACACGGGAAAGTCATCAGCAAAGTCTGGAGGGAAGAATAGATCTGCCTGTTTCTTAGTAAATGATGGTTTGCCTGATTACAATTGCCAACAATATTAAAAGTGTACCAGTGAAAGCACAAGTTCTTCATAAAAGCACTATACTAGAATAGTCCAGAGGAGTTATATGCATATTCATATGTTTCTAATTTCTAGCCATCAAAAGGCACAAACCAACAATCAAACAATCATAAATAATAACGAAAAAAAGCCTAAGATGCCTACATAGGAAATAAATATTTAGATTGCTTAGACAGACTGTTATGTCATTAAGATTTGGAATAGAATAGTTAATTTAGTTGATTAATTTAATTAATTACTAATTGATTGATTCAATTAATTAGAATGATTGGATAATTAGGTTTTTTATATTATTATGTTATGTTATTTTTTTATTAATTTTTATAATTAGGGTCAGGACTATATTACTTGACATAGGGTTCCATATTTTGTTGTCTTGCATTATAAATATGATTTGAGTATTTTGTTTGTGACGGCCGATGGTCGGTGCCTCCTTCTCTAAACCTCCCTTCTTCTCTTTGAACTCTCTTTTCTATGTTTCTTCTTAAAACCCTTTGAATTTTTGTTCTTCTCCCCTTCTACCCTAATTTCTTCATTTCAAGATATCAATCAGACATCATTCAATTCTCTGCTTTTCAAACAAAATATTAAATATTGATCGATAATCCCATGGCGTTATCTTTCCTTTTATTAATTACGCTGATAGTTTAAAAGGCAGGTATCCACTGCAGGTTATGTCTTTAAATTAAATGATCACTCACTATATCTTAATTTGTATTTAGAACAAATACAGTGTGCATGTGCCTCTAAATATACCTGCTTGGGCACCAAGTTCTATGACATGCATCTTTGACGTGACCTGTCCTGCATTGAAAGTCTTTGATGCAAAAGTAATGAGTGTTGAATCCTTATCACTCCCAGGAACCTGGATGTTGCATCAATATATCACAGGTTGAAATCAATCACAAACCTATAAGCACAACATTCAAAATCCATAAACATAAATCAGAAAGAAGGAAGCATTACCCTAAAAGTGGCGAAAGATGCAGCATGTGCTTCAAGAGCCTGACTTCGTTGCTGTTCCACAGAGAACAGTTGCATGTTTCCTTTCACGAGCTGTGGTCTCTACAACCCACAAAGTAAAATATTATTAAAAGGAAATCAATAGCTACAGAAAGTTTGACCTCCAGGCTCTCGTTAGTTGCAAGTTAACAAAAAATTCAGAAACTAGTTGTTATACAAATTAATAAAAGAGAACCATCTTCAAACATAAACATGAATAGGAAAATATTTGTAAGAAAAGCGTATGGTTCTGTGACAAATTTAAAATTATTCTACTTAATAAAAGGAGCAGAAACCATAACACTCGTTATCTGGATAGAGTGCTCCTAAACATTTATGATTTTGTACACAGTAAATAATCCCCTCTAAACCCAATGGCCACAGTCCAGTACAAAAAAAATGAAAAATTGTCTAAAACAAAAGCTGATCTACAAAGTGGATAATAGTTTAGTTCAATAACAACAAAGTCTTTTCCACTAGGTGGGGTTGGCAAACGACCGTTCAAAAATACAAATAGGAAAGGTTCTGGAAAAATATACGCAAATGTATTAAGAGGCTTTTATTTCTCGATAAAGAGAAGAGTCAGTTTGGCTCAACAACAAGTTCACTTATCGTAGGGTCTGAGGTTGTGGACTCGAATCAGCCTCTCTGCATAAAGCAAAGGTAAGACTGCCTATTATATTCCCTTCCCCAGCACCCTCACCAAGTGGGGACTTGAACTAGGTTGACCCTTTTATTTCTCGATAAAGAAAGGTCCAGTAAATTTTATTTACTTGGATAAAAGTTTGAAGAGTTAATATTTAAAATAGTACAAGACAAAATAAATCCAGACATTAAAGTTTGAGCTGATTCATAAGATGATAAGAAAGTCTCAAAGCATCAAAATGAGATATATATTTAAATGAATTAAAATTTATTTCCTGAAGTATAAACTATTCCCTTTGTTTTCTTCTATGAAGCCAGCACTATTACAATTCATGCGCATAAGTGCAATGATGAAATCCTTCTAAACAATGGCCATATGACTAATAAACCAAAGAATGGCAAACCGGGCAACTTATTGACTCATCATACAATGATAAAAAAAGAAAACTGCCCACAACTTAAAAGAGTGAAAGCTGCTTAAGGATAGAAATAAAATACCTCAGGTGATCCGGGAGCAATTCCAATTAAAACTAGCCACTTTTCACTTGGATCAACACGATATTTGATAATTTGATTATTACCAAGTGTAGCTGCTCGGTCAAACATCTTCACTGGCTGACTATCACCTAGATATGAAAAATGATAACACCAACTTTCAAAAAAAAGCATAATGACTACGCAGCACATATCATGTTTATAGGTGAAACCACAAAGATCAGCCAAGGTTGCAATAAAGAAGAGGCTGTGGAACAAAAAAACATTCATGGAAATTAAAGAATATTACCTTCAATAGACCAATGATAAACAGAGGTCTGAGTGACTAAACCTAGCGAATTTGGTGATATCCACTTCCAAAAGACAACCTAGATAAAAAAGAACATGATAAGTAATAATCAGAAATATTGAAATATTGATTAACACATGAAGGGCTGACTTGACTCAATGGTGAGCTCGCTTGACGTGGGGTCTCACCACTAATCAACCTCTATGCATAAACATAGGTAGGGCTGCCTAATATATTCTCTACCCCGGCACCCTCACCAAGTGGGGACTAGAACTAAGTTTACCCTTTTTTTTACTGTCCAACACATAATCCCAAACACTATTCTTTTGAGGGCACACAAGAATCAAATACAAAACCGAACCTGCTCACTCATTTGATGTGACTTTATCTTTGTCTTCAATTCTATGTTAAACACTTGCAAATGATCTTGAGTGCTCCCCGGAACTTGAGCTGCAGACAAAATATCACGCTCAAGAGGTCAATGAAAGCTACGTGCAATATATACTAAAGTTGTACAGGAGGTTATTTCAACACAACATGAACCACAATATTGACCAGTCACTATCAAGAGATGAACCACTTGTGGATCAGGCTGTCACTATCAAAATAACATAAACAACATAGTACTTTCTCTGTTCCTAAATATAAATATAAGAACTAATTAATTTTTTTGGGAGAATCCTAATAAAGTGAATGAACCCTAAATCATAACATATTTTGTATATTATCAAATCATATGTTAGCCTATAAGTGAAATAAACTAATTCAGAGAAAAAAATTAAGAAAATCAATTTTTAATTACCATATTTAAAAAAAAGTCAAGTAGCTCTTATATTTAGGATCATTCAGGAACCGAGGAAGCACAACATATACTCAATTCCAGTCCTAATTATAATTATAAGATCAAGTTAACTTTTCTAAAAAATTAAGAATGCAAAAAAAAAATCACTTTAAATTACTTATATAGATCTTCTCTTTCTTACAACCATTTTATTTGAGTTAGAAACTAAAATATAATCTCATCACATGTAGCATACATACATTAACATACATTAACATTTAGTGATCTAATTTATTTCCTAATAATAAATTATAAACAGGACCGGTGGTGGTACATTAGGCTGTTAATCACATTTTCCTCTAACGTGAACGTGAGAAGAAACAAGAAATACAATAGAAATAGAAATAGAAACCTTTGAGGGCGAGAATTTTGGAGTTAGGGTTCATCAAAGCGGAATCAGCAGTAATAGGACGTCGGAGAGGCTGCATAGGCATATTCAAGTCAATGATGACAATACTATTCTGAGGCGACGTCTCTCTCACGCATATATACTTGTCCGATTCCATCGTCACGTGATTGAACGTGATGAATTGCGAGTTTATGCCAACGCTAGGCAGCTGCACGTAATTGAAAACACCGCAACGTAAGAAAATGAATTAGAAACGAGAATCACAATCGGCATTGCAAAACGAAAACAGAATAAAACAGAATAATGATGCGATTGAGGAAATGAGAATGGAATGCGAACCGTGAGGGCCTCTTTCATGGCGATAGGAGCGTTGGAAGCCATGGTGAGAGGAAGGAAGGAAAGAGAGGGAAATGTATGAGGAGATCTGAAGGAAGGAAGGAGGGAAGTGCAGAAAATGGAGGGAGGGAGAGGAAGAGGGAGAGGCAAAGGGAAAGGTTGGGAAATGATTTTTTTTTTTTTCTTCCGCAATAAGAAAACACTTTTTTTGCTAATTAAATTTAAATTGATCCTCCTTGTCCACTTGTCCGAATTTTTTTTTATGACCTTTCGTCACTTGTCCGAGTTTATTTCTTTTTTTTTTTTTACAAATGAGAATCCTGCCTCTATCATTTTATTTTGATAAACGAGGGGATTAAATTAAGTTAGATTAAATTATATAAAAACTAGTACTCACTTCGGTCCTTAATATGAGAGCTAATTGGCAAAAACGTTTCTTAAGAAAACATGTGAATATTAGTTGGATGTTTGGGGTTAATGTTTCTTTTCCAATATTGTCCATATTTATAATGATGGTACTTTTAAGAGAGAAAAATACATAAACATTAATAAATATGAAAGAGGGTTAGGGGCAAAGTAGGAAAAATGCATTAAATGAGGAGAAAATGTGAGATAAGCTCTCATATTTTTTGGACAATAATCATTCAAATTTTGGCTCTTAAATTAGGGAGCGGAGGGAATATAAATGAAACGAAGGGGCCCACATTGCAATATTATATTAGGCCCACAAAATTGCCACTATCAAAGGAAATTAATTCTGGTAAGAAAAACAAAGGAATTTAATTACAGGTGTAATTGAATAAACTCTATAGTAAAGAAGGCCCACAAAAACCTCAATTAAAAATTGGAATCAATTCAAAAACCTAAATAAACAATGGTAAGGGAATATATTAATTGGAATCAATTCTTTTTTTTTTTTGCTCAGAATTGGAATCAATTCTAAAACAAAAAAGTTGTAATTATCAAATAAAAAAATTGCTGTTTTCTGACTATAAAATTAAAATTGTGAATGATGATATTCATGATGTAATTATAAAGACACAAAAAAAATGTGGTCATGTTGCTAGGTATTGAGAATTTAAAATAGAAGTAAATAATGTCAAAAATGTTGTCAGAAAGCCTAAAATATTGCCACTGTCAAGGGGATCTCACGCACCTTGATTTGATTAGAAATTTTTTAGGATTTCATATTAATCATAATTAATTTCATGCATAATTAATTTCTTAAAAAAAGAATTAGTTACTATTGCTCTTTTTTTTTTAATTTTTTAGGTTTATTGGATCAGAGGATGGGATTGAGTCAGCCCAAATTTCATTAACTATTGGGCTAGGACTTCGGCATCAAGCAAAAACAAGTACGTGGTAGAAAAAAAATAAACAAAAACGTAAGGCTCATTGGGCCACCCATGATATATAATTAACTTGTCCAAAGGTATGATTGTAATTCCATATACTACGTGTGTCCCTTGTTATAAGGACCTAAAATAAAAATTTCATGGCTCTTTATCTCGTTTTGCCCCTCAATAATTATGCCTCTCATTATAATTCAATATCTCTCTTAAACGCCACATCATAAACTAGAGCAAAGTTGGGGAAACAAATTTACTTCAAGCATATTTATCTACTCCAACTACTTCCTTAACATGTGTCCTTTTGTTTTACAAACTCTTTATAATAAAGAACGAATAGAGTACCAATTAATACATACAAAATATTCTCCTTCATTGATATCAATAATTATTATATAAAAAGATAGACTAATTCATTTCATAAATAACCTATATAGAAAAATGTTGGAGAAAAACACGTATAAATACCACTTCATTTCATAAATAACTCATCATATAGAAAAATGTTGGAGAAAAACACGTATAAAAAACAACTCTTATCCATAAATACCTCTTTGTCCCTAAATAAGTTTTTCTTTCATACTTACATAAATGTGTTAATCAAATCACACACTCTTCAATCATTTAACATAATATAATTTGGCATTTAAAAAAGTTGCATTAGAGTAATTGAATATGGTTATTTTAAGTTATATTACAATTTCATTTCATATGATTATATATATATATATATATATATATATATATATATATATATATATATAATGTTATTTTTAATTAATTATTATGTCCTTATTTTAACCGTCTATCCGATCTGATCGACCATGCAAACATGTGGCCTTTTAACATTTCTGTCAAGCTTTTACAACATTGAGCTCGCCGTTTAAACTATAATCATTATTATATGTGAGAAATTATTTTATAAAATTTTGGGTCGTCACATCATTTACGGTATGACTAATTAATTAAATACACTAAAACACATGATTTATTGGAGAAAATAAAACTATTTGAAGAGATAGGTGATAAATTTCATGAAGAAAAAATGGTTAGACTAATTTTCTAAGTATTATTTAATTTTACACATTGGTTTAAATAAATATAATTTCATATATTTTAACAGCACAGATCATAACTTATGTTGACGCTCCATGTTCATCATGCAAGAATTCCGTCCCTATTACTGTTAGTGTATATAGGTACATGTTTGATCATATATATATATATATATATATATATATATATATATATATATCGCTGAAAGTTGATTGGCTGAGGGGGAATTCAAAGTGAAAAATAAGCAATTTGTATCATACTCAGTGTTAGTGGGGAACAAATTCCTAGCCATATGCGCATATTGGAATGGGTGTTTCATGTCCGACCTCTTTGACCAAAAGAAATGTCCGACCTCTTCGAGGATATGGTGAAATTAAATTCGTTGACTTGTACAAATAAAAAATACGACAGAATTTGGTCTTGATTGGGTAGCTTCAAGGGATTTCTGTTTGTTTCTAGATGACCTGCCACAGCCTCTCAATATTCAGCACCTATATAAAAAGTAAAACTATGCCTAGCTACATCTTCGACTTGTGTTCTAGAAACCACCTGTTTAGCCGACCAATTAAATTTCATCTTCTCTAAAACTCAAACACACACATATACTGATATACATATGTTCGCCATTAAGGGGTTGACACGTGAATTTTCTCCCCCATTTGTGCCTACCACACACCTGTCCAATGTCCTTGCTGTGAGAATTTTTATGGCCCCTCTAAAATTGTTATATTTATCAAATAATATATTCGTAATAACACCTTGACAAGAGATTTATAATTGTATATGCCTAGGTAGACAACAGCAACAGAAAACTTGATTTTGGCCTAAAAGACATACTACTATCTTCTACTATCTTCGTGAAAGGTTATTTATCATGTTCATCCTCTTGTATTTATCATTTTTTATAAATCTCGTGTGTGAAGGAAAAGGTGTTTTCACCATTGGTGACTTCATTGCAGATGAATTTGGAGGGTATTTCGAGAAAACAAATTACACACATTTAAAACAAACAATCAAGTTAGTTTTTTTATCTATTTAAATTATTTGAATAAGTCATAAATATATATTAACTAATAAACTTGAGTGGCATTTTTTTTGGAAGCGGCAAATGAGTAAAATAAATCGAGATTTATAGTGTTTGAACTTTAATGAGTCGTCAGTTTAAAAAACTTTGATGAGTCACGTGGTTAAGTGATAGGCCTACTTTAACAAGAAGCTCAAGGCAAGTTAATAAAGAAATCTCTCAAAGTTATCATCAAACTTTATATAGAGGATAGAGCATGGCAATAAAATCCTTGTTTCTTTAATCTTTGATATAGTCTCTGATCTGTACACACATACTAACAAGTGCGCAAACCTATTTTTAATCCTCCACATATATAAAGAATGACAACAAAGAGTTTATTTAGATCTTAGCTTTTAAAGAATGACTTTTAGGAAAAAACTGAAAAGATAGACTCTTTTTAATTTGAACTTGTTTGACAAACTTGTCAAACCTAAGTTTTGGTTTTGAGCTCAAAACTTAGGCTTTATGTTTCGGAATCAAGAAAGGTAAACACTCACAACCTTTTCAGAATAATTTCTTTTGCTAAAACCAGGGTTTCAATCAAGCCAGATAAACACTACGGATTTTTCAAAGATACCTTTTTATATGAAAACCTAAGTTTGAGGTAGAAAAGCTAAGTGTTGTCAAAAACTATTTTCTTCAGTTTCTTCATAAGTTATTCTCCATAATCTATTATGGCAAAAAAATTCTCCATAATCTATTCTCCAAAAGTGTCTTTTCCCCTTTTTTCTCATAAGCTATTCTTCAAAAGATATATTCAAACATACATGTTATAAAAAAAGATATATTCAAACATACTAACTCATTTTGTTCAACATAATATATATGCTAACTCGAGCTTATGTTTTTAGAAATACAAAAATTGAATAAAATATTTTATTTTGAATGGTGCATTTATTTTACGACTTATTTGTAATTTTCAAAATTAACTGTGATTGCAGCTAAAGAAAAACAGAAAGCAGGAGGCACGCTTCTTGTCCAGCACGATTCATCCACTTTCTTCTTACTATGAGAGCCAAGTGCCGCGTTTTAAGCACAATCCCTCACATTCATATGCTATGTTACACTTTTGTCCAAAAAAATATGCTAGGTTACACTTACACGAGTTGTCATGTCCATTTTATTAATGATTAGTAATATTATTAAATACTGGTTCAATCCCATATTGATTAATAACAAGAAGAATTTCAGTGTTTGTCAATACTTAATCATTAGTTTCATTTTCTTTACCTACTACAGGAATCACCACAAAATTAATCAGACAAAATTAGCGAACACACTCGCAAGATCACACATCGATGGGTTAATGCCCCTCCAATCTTTTATTACGAGTACAACGTTAAATCGGCTTTAGTTTTTGGAGACCTTAGAGAACCGCATAAGCACATACATAAATAATTTGTTCCAAATATTGTTTAATTACATCAATCATATATTAATATATGATCTTATAATATAAAATATATGTTATGATTAAATAGTTACAGTGTTTCTTTAACCTAAAATATCAACTTAATATGATAAACCCGAATCAACCCAAACATCAAATCAAAGGCTCAACTATGCAGCTGGTTCGAGTAGGTCCCTAAATATTAGATGTAACATCCTAAATTTTTAATTATAAGATAAATTAGGTTAATTTTCAAATTTTTGGAAAGGAAGTTATAGGAATTTATTTAGATGATAATAATAATAATAATAATATTAATAATAAAGGGGCTACAAATAATTTGCGATTCCAAATTATTATAGAGAAATTAATGTTTGGAAAATACACACACAAATAAGTAAATAATTGATTGACAAATCAATAAATGTCTATTTTGATTTTGGAGATTTTTATGGAGATTTATTGTGTAATAATTTTTATGGAGATTTATTGTGTAATAATGACTTATTGATTTATTTATGGGGATGTAATTTTGGGAGACAAGGTAAACTACAAGTGATTTAATATTATATTTTTAGGAATCAAATTGAAATTTATAAAATTTAAAATATAGAATGATGATAGCACACTAATGAGAAACATTTCAACCAAAAAGGGTGCTTTTGTAATTAGCCTCAAAACCCTAATGTTGTCATCTATTTAAACAATTCTTCCTTTCCTTCTCTTTTGCTCTAGCCGCATAAACAACGCAAGAAAAAAAAAAAAAGACCTCCTTCTTCATCTTCTTCACATTCTCACTCTCCCATATTTCTCTTCCCTTTCCATCTCCTCTCTTCTAATTGGAAACACATGCATATACTCTCTCCTCCTTCATCACCAAACTTCATCTTCTTCCTCTCAAGCTCTCATCGTTTCTCCGTTTTCTGCTCGCTAGCGAAGACCTCCGGTGACGGGAGGTCGATTTCGGCTTCTGCAACGCCTCTTTGTGGCAAGCAAGATGAGATCTAACTTCTGGTGAGCCTTCTCTTTCTGTTTTTTTAACTTCTGTTCTTTTATTAGGGCGATTTTCAGTGAGAGGCCGAGTTGGGGATTAATGATTGAGGTTCAATAATATACTAAAATTATGTTTATGCTTTAATTTGAAGTTTTGGGGAAGCTTGAGTTAGGTTCTGTGATTTGGGGTGATTTAAATGGGTTAAGATCACTTGTAAATTTTGATTCTTAGTGTCTGATTGAAGATTTTGCAATGGATTGAGTGTTTGGAATTGATGATGAAACATTGACTTGTTGGATTTGTGGAATGTACAAGTTTTGTTAGCTTACAAACTCCAACTTCTTCTTTCTTCTTTCTTTGACCGAACCTATACATGATTGGATATTTGGAAACTTTGATTTAAAATTTATACATTTGGGACTATAAATTCTTTAGAGTTGCAAAGTAAATTTTTGGACTCAAATCTTCAATCTTTAATGTATTAAAGGAGAATTCAGTTTTAATTTGAGCAGTGGTTATGATTTCACAAAACCCTTGATTTTAAGCTTGCTGCCTCTTTTGGTTGTTCTTGGGAAGTTTCTGAAATTTGAAGTTTCTTCCTTTATTTGCCTTGAACATTTCTACTGTGTGATAAAAGTCTTGTATATGAAAGGTTATAGTGTTAGCAAGAAGGTATAATAAGTGTATGACAAATTGACAATTTCTTAGTTGCATTCTCACTATTTGGTGTTCAGCTGTACTGCTTGGTTAATAATATAGAATTGAGGAAGTGTAGAGTGTTGTTGCATATGGAATTCTTGTTATATTGAAGGATTGTGTACTCCTCTGTTTTTGTTTGATGCTTTTGTAAGGCTTTTGTTTTGAATGTTACTGCCAAAGTTTTATAATGATTAGAAAAATGCTAAACTAAATTGTAATGGGACATGTTTAGAAGCTGAAAATAATAAATGAAGAAGAATTTGTCTAAGATGAAATGGTACTATCAGTGTTATTTGGATATTTCTAAATTCTCTGGAGGTGGTTTAAAATGTATAAGGTGTGTGAACATGTTTTCGTCTTGTAATTGCAATTTCTTTTCCTCTTGATTTGAATTTGTAATAAAAGTATAATATGAGTTATAAAAATGTGGTTTGAACTGTTTCTAAAATTGTTGTGGTGTTTCACGGCCTTTGGTCAATTAGATGATTAGATTTATTTCACCATTGTCTTGAAGTAAGTAATAAGTAAGTAATGTTGGTGGGATGAAATTGGTTTCCTTATCGTAGTGCTGACTATAATAATAGTATAAAAAAATTATAAATTAATATTGTAATGGATTGATTGTGGTGGTCTGATTCTTGTGTTGGCATAATTGTGATGGTTTAATCCTTTATTTTGTTATTTGGAAAAATGGAGACCATAGTAACAAGAGAGGTTCTGTTTCATAATTGTTGTGAAGTGTGATGGATATATCATGCTCAATTGTTTGATCATTTTCCTATGAATTGAATTGAATTAGTTTGATTGATTTGAAAGTGGTTTCTTTGAATAAAATATATACAAGCAAAAGGGGAATTGGGTAGTATTTTTTAGGAACGAGAGAGCCGATATTAATTAGTATACATGGTAATTGATTAATTTTGATTATTTGTATGTGTCATATTATTGCCTGTAGAAGTTGTTTATTGACGTTTGAGCACGTGGGAGCTTACGTTTATTGTGGTTTAAATGCAAGGAGGTAACTACTTAAACTTGTTTGCGTGTGTGTATGTTGGTAAGCATATAGGTTAGTTTATGAATTTGCGATGTTTATTATATGGTTTCTGAGAATTGATGATTTGTTTGGTGCACACCGGTTAATATGATTATAATTATGCCATTCCGGAATGAGGTTCCCTGTAAAACCCCCAGGGACTAAAATGAATAAGACACAATATTGTTACATGTTCAGTAGGGTTGTTAGTCCCTTTGAACCAGTTCAAGCGAGGGTATATCGATCATCGAGTCGTGAGTCCCTATTGAACTGAGATATTACGGTGTGTTATGTTTGATTTAATTGTTATTATTGATGTTTTAATTATTATTATTATTGATGTGTTGAGTTGCGATGTTTTGAGTTATGATGTATTTGTATATTTGTGTTGCTGCAATACATGATAATTGGTAGTTACTTGAAATTAGCATAGACAATATGTTCATGCAACACAACATGTAGCACACACCACTTAACACATAACCACACACCACCTTGCGGGCATGCACATGCACGTAGTGCAAAGATGTACGTAAGCGAGTGGTAGTAGTTGCGATTTCTGGGTCTACCCCAATGGTTGATATTACAGGTACTAGATCGGGCCAGGAGTGATGGGAAGGACCTGGAGACTTAGGAACTAAGCCTTGTGGTTGCATACTATTTTTCATGTTTCATTTATTAATTTGTAAACCCTTTAATTCATTTTCCTTAGATTACTGTATGTCTGTGTATAATTCTAGGCTGGATAACTGTAATTATTTCTTAAACATGTTTATGTGTTTATTTGTAAATAGATGTGAAAGAATTTATTCGGGTATTATGAGACTTGTTTAAATATCCATGTTAGTCAAATTTTATCTAACATGGATATATCAGATTTGATATTTTTATAAACGATTTTCAATTATTAATTTTATATTCGATTATAAAATAATTTATTTATTTCCAAATTACATGAAATATTTTTCTAACCATGATAGCTTATTTGTGACTAAAATTAATTTTCTATCATGGTTAGCCTATCAATTTATATTTTAGGGAAAATAAGAAAAGTTGTTTTTCTAACTATGTTAGTCTATCATTATAATTTATATTCTTTTTCTAACAAAGTTAGTATTATGATTATTGTAGTTAATTAAGTTAAATTCTTTTTCTAACTATGTTAGTATTAATAATGAGTGAATTCTTTTCTAACATAGTTAGTAATTATGAAAAAAAAAGTAAAAAAAAAATGGTTAAAAATTGTGGTTGTTACATTAGACACATCAACCTGAAATAACTCATGCTTATTTCAGGTAAATCAACATATTTGAGATTTGTTTTTTTTAAAAAAAACATGAAACACAAATTGTAGAATGCAATCTTAATAGTTGAGTGATTGAAAAATTGTGAGCATAATTATTTTGTCATCACGTATTTATTTTAGTATTTTACAACGAAAGAATATTTATTGATTACTGACTTTAATATCATTGGATAGTATATTGGTATTATTATGTCAATATGTCAAACAAACTGTAAAAAATGTTGGAAATAAAGCATGTAATTGTCTTATTACTGAGTCAAGGCATTGAATTACTAGTAATATATAGTAGTATTTGGATACATACAATATTACGAGAATTTCAATGCATTTTTTACTTTCCATTCTCCAAAGATTTGATTTCGGTTTGTTGACTTTATATTGGTCAGTGATCCTTGACCCATCATCCCCATCACTTTAAAATGTGGCGCTGATTTAGTAACATTGATACGAAGGACTAGAAGAGTAGTTAATACAGCAGCACACACCAACAACAACGCAGCAAGTAGGTACTATTGGAGGAGATGGGGACATTTGCCCCTTCACGTGTTATTTGCCCTTTTGGCTCTGTGATGGCTACGACCTCATCTCCTTGCCACTAGCTGTACCATCTTCCTCCCTTGTCTTCTCTTTTGTTACTACCACTATTATATTATTTTTGTTCCTATCTAACATTAGGCTCATCCATGAGCTGCATCTACACATGATTTTAAGGGATATGACATGTTTTGTTTCTCTTCCGCCCTACATTTCAAGCACCCCCCATCAATCTTAGACCACTGCCAGCCTAATTCGGGAAGTGGTCTAACTCTTGCTCCCAATTAATATGTGTAAACGATTATTATTTTTGCTACAAACTCTGTTATAATACAGTGTTCGGTGCAATAATTAAAAACGTGCTTTAACTACCTTTTGGTAGAATAGTCTTGGAAGAAAGTGGTTAAAAAGAATAGATTTAGTAAACGATCAAAAAGTAAGATAGATGACTTTATAAATATGGAAGGATTGTTATCAGAATGAGTTTTTCATGATCTTAGGCTAGTTTGGTACTTTTATTCGGCTGAAACAATGTATTTGGTCAATTGAGCTTGGGCCATTTGCTCCAAGACAATGATTCAAAACAAAGTGTTGGATGCAAACACCCATTGAACACGTGACCATAGCCAGTTGACACTGATAATTCACCGGCCAATTCCCAAACACAGTCAAAATTGTAATTGGTTTCAAGATGATATATGCTGGGATGTCAGCGTCCCAATTATTGTTCACCCTTTATTTTGTATTAAGAATTATATTATAGCTTCTTTCTTAATAACATCAGATCAGCTAAGCAATCAAGTTGGTCCAATTGATAAACTGATTGACCTATAAACATTAAGTTGTGTTTTAAAATCTCGCTGATGTAAACACTGCTAAGTCAATTGCACTTCCATAAGCAGCTTTTAAGACCGAAAACATGCAATTACCGATAAGGTCCCTAGATTAATTTGGTTTGGTATAAACTACTCCTATATATTAATACACAACGTTTGTTATGAGCTGCATTGCATAACATGTTTTTATGACAGCACAATTGCCCACCTTTTATCAGCTTATGTTCAGGGGAAACCAGTAGAAACCAAATAATTGGAGAAAACAACAGAGCTAACTTTATTAATGGTAAGAAATTGGAGTAACATGATTTGAGTAATAAATTACAACAACACAAGCTGTGAATAAATCTCATAATTAACCTTATCCTCAACACTAAATGTAAATCTACATTTTCTGACATACACACATATTGCCAGCTCCGACCAGCTAACTTCCTTCTTTCACTTCCTCCCCTGTGATCTTCCCACCCCAACAACCTCTCCCACTTTTCCGGATTTACCCTTCCCCCATTATCCGAATATTCCAAAATTCTCCCCACTGCAATTTCCTCTTCTGCCCCCGTCACATAACAATATTCCCAAGCTACCCCTCCCTCGTCCCCACTCCCACTTACGGTAACTTCCACGTCAGACGTAAAACCTCTCACCGCCACCCAATCTTCCGTTTCCCAATTTACCCTCACCGTAGTGGCCAAATTACCAATCCTACCCTTCGCCGAAATTTCATCACTCACATCAAACCTAATCATTTCCTCTTCTTCATCATCACCGAATTCCAAGCTATTATTCCAGTCAAGAATACACCGTGGAGATGACTCAACTGTTTTATTACACACAGATAGCAAAAATGGATGACTCAGCAGCTGATCACAGCTCCACCGTTCTCTATATTCCCTTCTCAAACACTTCTCGAGAAAATCAAAACCGAGTTCTGAAATTGAACTAGGAAATTCCGGTACCTCGCCGGAAAACCCGATCCGACGCAGCGTTTCTCCGCCGTGATCCTCCCACGCCGGTTTTCCGGTGACCATTTCGATGACCGTACACCCCAGCGACCACACGTCAGATTCCGGCCCTTGATATTCTCCACGTATCACTTCCGGCGCCATCCACAGCGGGCTGCCACGTGGCACGATCCCAGCCGTTGATTCCTCCCGCGAAATCTCAACCGCTGATCCGAAATCCGCGAGCTTCGCAACGGCGCCGTTTTGAGTTAAAAGAACGTTTCTCCCTTTTACATCGCAGTGAACGACGCCGTTTGAGTGTACATGTTTAAGAGCGTTAACTAAACACCATGTGTAGTACCGAATTGAGTCCTCGTCCACGTCAGCATTATTCCGGTTTGCCACGTCAGCGAGTGTGCCAGCGGGCATGTATTCCATGTGGAGGTTACGATACGGCGTCGTTTGGTCGTGGCCGAGGAATTGTATAACGTGAGGTGACGGAGGGAGTTGACGGAGGATGTGAATTTCGTTCTCTAAGGCGTTGAGCTGAGATGGGAGGGACGTTTGGAGGTTGACGGATTTGACGGCGAAAATCTGACCGTTTGATCGGTTGATGGCAATACTGACTGTGCCAAACGCGCCCTTACCGACACAGTTTCTTCTCACCCATGAAGACATCTTAGAATCTCAAACTCAAACTTCGCTTACTTTGAAACTTGGCGTGTGCTCTGTTTTAAATTTTAATTTCTGGAGGGACCAAGTGGCTTCTATTTATATATAGAGAGAGACGTGAGAGCGTGTTTGGTGTCGTACACTCGGTGTGAGACTTGTGCGTTTTTTAAATTCTTTTTACATGTCCAACGTGGAATATTTAAAACACGGTGTAAGGAAATACTACTATATACAATTAATGTCTCTATTTCTTAAATTTTATTACTAGATATATATCCGAGTAATCCACTATACAAATTTTAGAATTTGTGTATTCCTCTCTTAAACTTAAACTCCGTGTATGCTAAACTTCATGTTCATCTTATATCATAGTCGGTTCAAGCCCAAGTAAAGGAGAAGGGTTGTATCTTAAAAGACAAAGTAAAAATTTATCAAATCTCATAATCATAGTGGGATAAGACTTTGTTGTTGTTATTGTGTATTACCCTCTTAATATAGTTGTCCCCTATAACGTTATACAACAATTAATAAAAAAAAGTCTACATAAACTATTGATAAATTGATTTAATATGTTACAATTAAGTGAATCAATTAGTTTCATGAATCTCTAAAAAATTTAATTAGAATTTATATCATGCACGATAAATTAGTGAGAATTAAGAAAAAACGGTGGGGAGGTAGAGGCAGAGATATATGAGGCTAGGAAGTGGCAAGGGGTAATATTTGTTGAGGGGTGTGGGAGGTGGGTTTTCTTTTTTTGTGTGTTTTGTTGTTATGCTAATGCTTATCCATAAGATTTAAAATGGGGTTGAATCACAACCGTACAACCAAGAGTTTTGGTATATTCTTGTCGTGTTGTAAAGCATGATAATCTTAATTTTAACATGTGGCGCAAGTGTGTAGTGTTGGTCGTTTTTGGTTGGGTGTAATTGTTGGGCAAGTGGCTACGTGGCAGGAATATGTTGGTCCACCTAGGAGGGAGAGGGAGGGAGATCGAAGTAAAAAGGAGATGCGAAGTTGTGTGGATGCCACGATGCGATTGTGTGGCTTTAGCTCCACATAGTTTAGTTAGAGTGGAAGTCTATTGACGTGCACCTTCAGCCTCCATGAGATATTTTATTAATTAAGGGGGGTAATAGAGTATATTTAAGGATCGAATTTATTTTCGCAAGTTTCTGGAAATTAAAATTGGACACATTAGAAAGTGAGAAGAAGCCAGATGGGGTGGTAGTATGTTTGAGAAGATGAAAGACAAGCCTTGTGGGATGTTCCTTTTTGGTTGTATTGCCATATGGTGATATTGTTAATACAATTTCGCTCGGGCTTATTCACTTCCTCATTAAGCATCTTCCATATATAGTTGGCCTTTACTATTCTGGATAAGACTTGCCCCAATTTGGATTTGCCTGATTCCCCCTATAATTTATTACTCTGATCCTGTAAATCACCAAACCCTTTGTTGATATCAGAAGGTGGATAAATACAAGCACGTCACATGATCTGCTAAACTTTGGTTAAATAGTTTTGTTTTGATTAACATCCTCAAAAAAGAAAGTATAGCTTTGGCGTTCAACTAACTTTTGCAAGCTTAAATCGAACTACTAATCAATTAGTGTAATACTCCATCCTTCCATTTTATTCTTAAATATATGACTCTCAATTGACTTCTCTTGGTAAATCATAATAAAATTAAATAAGTATTTACCAATTTTTTGTTTCCCCCCTAAACTATTTTATTTAACTTATATGCTAACATATAATTTAATATAAAATGCGTTATGATTAAATTGTCCATTTGACTTTTTAGTTTTTTTTAAAAAAAAAATCAATTATTTATTATGTTTAACAAAAGAGAATATATGATCTATATACAAGAATGTCTTTATCAAGATTTCTAGCACAAACTTCTTCAGATGATATTCAATAGTCAATTTCAATAGTCACTTGAACTTATACTTAACTAATAAGGGTCTAGAAATAAGTTTGGAACTTTCTAATAGCATCTCAAACAAGTACTACTAATTAAATAAATTGAATTAGTGACGTGCATGGCAACTGAGACTTGGCGTGAAGAAGAAATTTCATGGTGGAGACACGTGTTGGACAGTGAAGCGAATTGGATTGGAATAAGAAATGTGTATATATGTGGAAGGGAAGTGTAAATGAAAAAGGAAGGGATTGACCATGACCACTAATTGAGCAAAAAAAAAAAACTAAAGAAGTGAAAGTGAAAGTGAAAGGAAAACAGAGGATTCGAATTTCCATAGGATTTCAAAGAGAAGGCAAGCCTAGATGAAGGAGAAGAAATAAAATTGAATTTTCCCACACTTTGCCAAGAAACAAACAGGTGGCGTGACGAAAAGGAAGGAAGTGGGTTTCTTAGGAGGATCAACTAATGGATATATGTTTGGATAGTTATATCATCCCACACGAAGGAACACTCATAATAACAAGTAACAACATCTTTCAAGAGAACACGTTGGTTGTCCTTTTTAATAATTAATTATCTGTGTCGTGTGCGTATGTGGGTGTGTATTTTTCTTTTTAAAAAAGGTAATAATATGAAAAGTGTGAGTTACTTATTGGCGGAGCTATTGCTTTCTATGATTCACTTGCATGCCTCCAATTGTGGGTAATGGGTATTGTTGTTTTAAGCCATGTATATGTGCTGTGCTCTCTGACTTTAACTCCATTCCATGTATTTTCCCTTTTTTATTGTTTGACGCGTCGTTGATTTCTTTTGCGTTCACATCCTAAGTTTTCTACAATTTTCATGTTTATCCAATATACTACTCCCTGATACCATGCTTTGGAATATTCTACAACTTTCCCCTGTTCTCTTTACTACATGAGTATATACTCCTCCTTAAGTAAGAATTTCGTTGAAAAAACTACACAAGTCGATTCAATCTTCCCCCATTAGTAAAAACAATATATTTTCATTAAAAGATAATATTAAGATAAAATAAAAATTACATAGTAATTATGTTAACCCATCAACTAAAAAAACACAAATATTGCAATACTAACCATAAAAGATGGGTCTAATAACTTAACGATACATAAGATAAACACAATATATATATAGGCAGATCCGAGTTTCACCAATCCAACTTTAAAAGTCCATAGTCTATCCAACATAAACATGTATGTAGCCTAATAAAGAGAAGCTCATAAATTATGATATGTAAAGTCACGTCTCCACGAAAAGCTAACATTGTTAAACTCTTCATGACGTCTACACTTTGTTGAGTGTTTGATACAAACTTTTTTTGTGCACCTGTTTTCAAGTTGCCATTTAGAATTAGTGAGGTAATTCCGATTACCAGTGACTTTTTGAAAGTAACGGGTTGTTGGAATTGGAAAAACACAATCCAAAGCCTCACAACGTATACACAGCACAGGTTATTAAATATTTTGGGGTGTTACAAACTTACAATGAACCGAACTCGATCATGCCACCCATAAAAAACTAGATGACTCAACATAATATATTTACATATAAAACAGACTAAGTTCATGATTAATACATACATATGGATTTCGTGACGAAAAATAATATTTATGTATGTATTTAAATAATAACAAAAAAGTGACATGTGTAAAATAATGATGTAGTCGGGTTGGTGGTATGGGAAAGCTGCCTCATTTTTTTATTATGGAATTTGTCGTTCATTTTAATGTGGTTACCGACATGTATAAAATATTGTTTTTAATTTTTATTTCCATGGGCTAGATGTCTAATTGCTGAATGATTACAACTAATAACCGTGATACCATCATCATCATCAGATTAGTACTAGAACAGTGGAGAATATGTGATATTACAAAGGAAGTATCGTGGAATTGAGAAGAGAATGCAAGCGACAATTAATTATATTTAGATTAAGAAGTTTTTTCCCAAAAAGGTAAGTGAGAAGACTGTTGAATTGTCCGGAAATTAAGAGGAAGTATGATCAATTGGTCATAAATAGCAATGGAAAAAAGTGTGCGGGGTCTTCTGCGGCTGTTAAAATTAGCCGTTCCAGCGATAAACTTGAGCTGTCCATATCAATTTTTAATTGTTTAAAAAATGTTTATAGTAATTAATAGAAAGTGATTAAATATGATATTTTAATGTTATAAAAAATGATATTCTAATTATTAATTAATAATAACTAAAAAAAGTAAATAATGGTAGCTAGATGGTAATGAGAGGACCACCAAAAGCTTAAATTAACTGGTTGGGGTTAGTTACTCAACCTTAACCAGTAGTCTTGAGTTCGAACTTTGAGTATGAAGTCACGATAATTACTTAATGAAGCTCCCCCATTGTGATTTACATTCAAGCGAATCGAATTAGTCGGTTGATAATAGCAATGGATGCAGTGGAATAAATTCAAAAAGAAAAATATGGTAACGAGAGGAAGAAGGGGGTGAAGTAGCGTGAAAGGTGGGGAGAAATGTGAGGGAAAAAGGAGACAAAAGATGGAAAGCAGAACATACATGCAAATGTAACCACAACATTCCATCTTTTGCGCCCAACATTTTTCCTTTGTTCCCTTTCATGCATCCCGCAAGGCCACAACCTCCTCTTCTCTTGTCCATTTTCTTTCTTTACCCCGCTTTCTTCTTCTTCTTCTCAAGTTTGAGGAGGAATTTTTGTATGAATGAGTGTAAAGCAATTTGAACATCATTTAAACATTTAAACTAGTGTATGTGAAAATTAACGTGACATTTAATAAATTAGTTACATTATTTTTTCTCCATAAAATTAATCACTCTTCTCTTCAATTGATTTTCTTTGGGTTTTCAATAACGTGATGTGGTGTATCCTTACCAGATTTTTTTTATTCAATTAATCTTTTAGCCAGATAGATCACTAACGACGTAGTACTCCACATTTATTAAAAGTTCTCAAGTTTGAATAAGTGTGGATACAAAATACCATTATTGGGATTTATTCAAAATATCATGGCAAACAAAGCGTTTTGAAAAAAAAAACTTTTTGCCATTGGGGGTCAAACATGGCTAAGTAGCCCGTATTTAGAGTATTTTTGAACAAAAGATTTTTTGCTTAAAAAATACATACTCCTTTGAGGCATACATTGACATATATATTAAACACATTAGTTCAAATTGATTATTTTCCTTAAAATGTCAAAATTGGCCACTAAATTTGTTGGCTGTGTTTAGTTAGTTATTAAGTTCATGATTTGTCATGGATACTAGCTAGATGAATTTTTTTACATACAAAACATTATTATATGGAAAACGCTAAAGTCTTTATAATGAAGAACAATATATACTCCCTCCGGTCCTAAATATAGGACCTATATGACTTTTTTAAAAAAAATCCTCAAAAAAAGCAAAATAAGTTAATTATAAATTGATTTACTTATTTTTTTCTCTTACACTAGTTTATTTTACCTATAAACTAATGGATTATCTAAAAATATATTAAATATGTCATGATTTAATAATCTATTTTGCAACCTTAACCTCTCCAAAAAAAAGTCATCTAGGTCCTATATTTAGGACCGGAGGTAGTACATGCATGATAAACTCGGGTGTGATGTTAAAGGTTTTGATTTTATAATATTTTTTGATGCATTTCAATTTTATATAATATATATACACACATATATGATCTGATTCAACAGCTCATTTCAATTAGTAATTTCCACATGTCATGAAATGGACACTCTGCATCTCCTAACTACATATAAAACAAGATTAGAACGCCCCTAAAAATATTGGATCATCTGCAATAATGACCCCTCGTGGCTCATACTTGTATAAATTATAAAAACACATATAAATGAATGGATGGGAAGAGTGAGATTAGCTCACAAAATTTGATCACTACTTTCATTCAACTCACTACTCACAAGTCACAAATCTATTCTGCAAACATGTTTCACTTCACCAAAATGTGATTTTGATACTGTTCCAAGTGCGTTTTAAAACATGTTCTCAATGCTTACATTAGATTTAAAAATCATCCACTTCATCATGTCATAATTAAGAGAGCTTCGTGAATTAATACTTTCAATATGAGAGAATCTATTTCGGTATTTATTGGAAGGATGAGTATAGAGTTCTCCACCCTCAACCGTCTAGATCATAGCTCAGATAGAATATTTTAAAGTTTACAATTCTTAAATGAAAATTATATTTCTTGAAAAAATGAGAGTGAAAAAATTACTTTTACTTTAGATTCCCCTAAAATAATTGTCATTTAAAAATAGTAACTTTAAAATATATTCTTGATAGTTGATACTTGAGAATTGTCATTAAAAAATTATTTTTATTTTCGATTCCCCTAAAATAATTGTCATTTAAAAATATAAACATTAAAATTATTTTCAAGAAATTGGTTTCGAATTCCAGAGACTAGCAAGTTTTATTTTTCAATACTCTTTGAACTTCTCACTGTGCGGCATATTTTCAATATAATTTTACTATATGTGTGTGTGCCTTTGAGCAATGGACTTATGATAATTGAGCCTCCTTGACCATTATATCTCTTCATCTTATATGACATTAGAAAAATTTGTATTCCTCATCTCCCAAACACATGCATGCATGATCTATTTTAGTGATCGGAGGTGAATTTGATTCTAAATATAGGAAATTGTTATAACTATTCGAATCTGTTTCTCAGATCGGCCATATATCAAACTATTCAAATAATAAACAAAAATGGATTTTGAAGATGGGTGCATTGATAATATCATGAATTTAATTAACTTAACTAATATCATTAATTTAAGGAAAAAACATACATCCAGTACTTGACATCCAATTAGCCAATAAGAATTTGACACATGTCCAACTAACTCACACCACTTTCTCCTTATTTTCTCTCTCCTCCATGTGTTAGTTGTGTATGGGGTTAGTGGGACATGTGTCAAATTCTTATTGGGTATTGGATGTACTGGAGGTCAAGTACTGGAGATACGTTTTATTTAAGACTAGAGGGAATATTATACACCATTATATTCTACGTTCTGTTCCATTTCACAATCTACATCACATAGATAATAAAAATATATTTAACTGTATTAAACTCCTGATTCCAAAAATATTGTTCACATGACATATTTTTTAAAAGGATACATATAATGCTATTATAATGACATACTGAAGGTTAAAAACTTAAATCATACACAACACAAGGACCATGAGTTGGCTTATTGATCACGCGTAAGTTAAATAAATTAATATAATGGTGAAAATCAACATAGTCTTACTTTAAAATCCATTCGTTAAGCGATCGATGGAAATTAAAGATAAGAAATAAACAAACAAAACTTGAGTTAAAAAAAAATTAAAGATCCATTTTTGTGTCTCGTTAATTTGTAAATGCCACACACCAGTATCACAACTGTATATACAGCGCTATAAATATATAAGTGAACAAACTCGATATATGTGGACAATGGAGATGCAGAAAAATTGGCAAAAAAAAAATGGAGATGCAGAAAAAATTCAAAATAAGGCACAAAGATTCCAACAAGCATGAACCACGAGGATGTGGAAATCACACATATACCTAGAAATTCATTTGCCAAATACGACTAACTAATATAATGAACCCCAAACTAAAAATAAAAATAAAAAGGAAGGAATTGAGGAAGGTAGATGCAGATACAGATGTATGTGAATATAGGACCACGTAGCAACAACACAGAGGACAATGTACGAAATTACATGCATGGAGACAACAGAAGCATGATAAATGTTTTAAGAGTTGTAATTGTTTCCCCTAAATTCCCAACGGTAATTTTCAAATAACTCAAGCCAGATCAACGGATGGGATTAAACGTTTAATTCATATAGCCGTTTCCTGTAACAAAGTTCGAAATTGAACGTGCAGGGACACGTGGTGACAGGAGAAAACTGGAGTTAACGTATGGGACACGTGGGCAGAGAAGATGCAAGACAAGAAGAAACTGTCCTGTGTAGTGGGTCTTGTGGTTAACTGTCTTGGGTAGTTGTTTATGTATGTAACCGTCTTGTAAATAACTGTCATGTATGTAACCGTCTTGTAAACAGTGTCTGTAAGGTCCATTTATATATATGTACGTTGTATTCATAAAAGACAGGGAATATCTTGTAATATACTTTCGTGAAGTATTAATAAAAAGCACTTGTTCACCAAATCTTTGATTTTATTTTGTAAATTACTTGAATTATCTCGTTTAATCTATCAACGGATTTTTGGAGATACATTTTGGCGCCGACCG
Source organism: Mimosa pudica (assembly GCA_029929735.1). Taxonomy (NCBI): domain Eukaryota; kingdom Viridiplantae; phylum Streptophyta; class Magnoliopsida; order Fabales; family Fabaceae; genus Mimosa; species Mimosa pudica. Next base: position 10,762,699 of record JAKELP010000004.1, on the reverse strand, counting down.
TGGGGAATCGATATGAAATTCAGTTCAATCAATCCAGAAGACATTCCATCGACTTCTGCTCTACCTGAGAGCAAGAAGACGAATCCTGAGGAAGCAGTTCTTGAAGTGGAACCAGAAAACCCAGAAAAACCACCCAATCCCGAAAAGAGACCAATGGTTGATGAAGGTGAGACTCCAGAAAAACAAGCAGTTGAAGTTGAAGAAGCAGTTGAGGAAGATTCGTCAGATGTAAACTGCTCCAAGAAGAACCCAGATCCACTTTATCAAGTCCTGAAAAACATGCAAGATCAACAGAGAGAACAATATGCAATGTTGAAATCTTTGTCGAGCGAAAACAGAGAATTGAAATTACAACTCTTAGAGTTGAAAATGGCTACTCCAAAGATGGATCAAACTCAGATGAAACCAGATCACTTTCACCCGAAAACAAGACCTAATTCAGGACAAGTTCATTCACGCTCTCGTAAACGCCAAGAAGCCAGCAAAGAATTTATCATTGATTTCGCATCATCGCAGGAAGACTACGATTATGATGATGAAGAGCCACACATAGATCTTGAGGATGACATTATGTCCAGCAATTCAAATGACGAAGATATGGAAGATGCCAGATCATATTCACCACCTGTCATGCCCCCTCCAAGACCCAGAATTCCAAGTATCATTGTATCTCAATCAAGAGCACCATCCGTTGCTGCAACAGAAGAGAATAATCCTACTGTGGCTCGCCTCGAACAAGAATTGGAACTTTTGAAAGAAGTGATGAAACAAGTTCCTGGAGTTCAAACAACAATGAATAGGAATACAGTTAAGAGTTACACAGACTCCCCATTCATTGATTCGATAGCAAATGCTAAATTGCCCAAAAAGTTGGTTTATCCTACCTTTGTTTTATATGATGGAACATCAGACCCTGATGAACACATGGCCCAATACAAGCAAAGGATGTTAGCTATTTCCATCCCCAGTTCAGTTCGTGAAGCCTGCATGTGTCGTGGATTTGGAATGACACTTACAGGATCAGCATTACAATGGTACATCAAGATACCGGTCAGATCAGTATCTTCATTTGCGGATTTATATGATAAATTCGTACACCAGTTTGCTAGTAGCAAAAGGTTGGAAAAAACTGCTGATGATTTGTATCATTTACATATTGAAAGTGGTGAATCTTTGAGGGATTATTTGGGGAGGTTCAATAAAGAACGTTTGACTATAACCAATCCCGATGAAGCAGTTTGTATCAATGCATTCAGGAAAGGATTGTTCCCATCAATGCCCCTCTACAGGGAATTAATCATGTCTCCTCCAAGAAGCTGGGCAGAACTAATGCAGAAAACTCTGAGAGAGATTCGCTGGGAAGAAGACAACAGGAATAGATACGGAAGTTTTGTGAAATCAGATAATCAACACTCAGACAAAAAAAGGAAGAAGGATGAAAAAAGTTCTAAATCCTGGAACGCAGAACCATACCCCAATGTGCAGAATGACCGTGAAGAAGATAGTGGTAAGTCTACAAGATCAAATAGACCACCACCCCCAAGAATCGAAGAGCAAGGGATAAACCTTCCACCAAAAGAATTGGTAAAGGAAATGTTCAGGATGGGAGAGGCAGTAAAATGGCCTGGAAAGTTAAAAACTCCTTCAGAACAACGTGACAAGTCAAAATGGTGCGAATTCCATGATGATCATGGACACAGGACTGAAGATTGTATTTCCCTGAGGTTCCAAGTGGCAGAATTGTTGAAACGAGGTCACTTGAATCATTTATTAAGCCAATCCAATAAGAAATTTCCAGAGCGAGAACACAACACATCTAGCAAAGGAACTCCGACGGCCCCACCCCAACATACAAAGGTAATCAATTTCATCTCAGGAGGATCTAGCACAAGTGGAGCTAGTTATTCAGCAGCAAAACGACATACAAGAGCATTAGTCCATTCCGCCAACAAAACTTTACCCGAAGATGACTGCAATGAATCAAGAGAAGGTCCAATAACTTTCCAGGATGATGAAGTTAATGATCCAACACATGATGATGCTCTGGTAATATCCATCACTTTATCTAATTGCGGAGTAAAACGTGTATTAGTTGATCCTGGAAGTTCTGTCAATATCATTTATCTGGCAACAGTAAAAGAAATGAATATGGAATCTGAAATGTCCTATCACCCTACAACTCTTGTGTTTGGGAATGGAGCAGCGGATAAATCAATGGCAATTATTAACCTGCCTACTTATGCTGTTGGAATGAATCAGACATTTACATATCATGTTATGGATTGCCCATCTTCTTACAATGCCATTCTTGGACGCCCCTGGTTGCACAAGATGAAAGCTGTACCTTCAACTTTGCATCAAAAAATTAAATTTGATACACCCTGGGGAGTACGTCAAATTAGGGGAGATCAACTAGCATCAAGAGAATGCTACCAAGCTACATTAAAGATATCCAACAAAAGTCCAGCATAGCAATTACAGTATCGGATTCCAGACGTCCCAGTGAGAGAAAAAGATCCTGAAGAAATAATCCCAATCATCCTGAATCCTGAAAAACCTGATAGAAAAGTTTATATTGGGAAAGGCTTAGACCCCAATATACAATCCCAGATCATCTCGTTTCTAAAGCAGAATGAAGATTGCTTTGCTTGGTCACATGCAGACATGACCGGGATTAATCCAAAAATCATTTCACATCGTTTGAACGTAGACCCAACATTCAAAGCAATAAGGCAGAAGAGAAGGAAGCAGCACCCAGAGAGGAACAAAATTGTAAACGAAGAAGTTTGTAAACTCTTGTCGAACGGAGCTATACGAGAAGTGTTATATCCTGATTGGTTAGCAAACGTAGTGGTTGTACCTAAGAAAAATGGAAAACATCGTGTATGTATCGATTTCACTGATTTGAATAAAGCGTGTCCTAAAGATTATTTTCCTTTGCCTCATATAGACAGTTTAGTTGATGCTACATCGGGTCATGAATTGTTGACTTTCATGGATGCATTTTCTGGGTACAATCAAATATCAATGTTTCCCCCAGACCAAGAAAAAACATCCTTTATCACAAATAGGGGAACCTATTGTTATAGAGTGATGCCCTTTGGTCTCAAAAACGCAGGAGCAACTTATCAACGACTTGTTAACATGATGTTTGCAGAGCAAATTGGAAAAACTATGGAGGTATACATTGACGATATGTTAGTTAAGTCTTTAAAGGGAAATGACCATGTTAAAGACCTGAGTTGTAGCTTCTCAATCATGAGAAAATACAACATGAAACTAAATCCAGAAAAATGCTCGTTTGGTGTGACTTCAGGAAAATTTCTTGGATACTTGGTATCACAGAGAGGGATAGAAGCTCATCCCAACCAAGTTACTGCAATTCTACAGATAACTTCGCCCAGAAATGCAAAGGATGTACAAAAGCTTACAGGACGAGTTGCTGCATTAAACAGATTTATTTCTCGATCATCGGATAAGTGTCACTCTTTCTTCCAAGTTTTGCGAAAAAACCAGAAGTTTGTTTGGGATGAAAAATGTGAACAGGCTTTACAAGAATTAAAGAAATACATGATGAGTCCACCATTGTTATCAAAACCTGAAGATGGAGAAACATTATATTTATACTTGGCGATCTCGGATCATGCGATAAGTGCCGCTTTGATACGAGATGAAGCAGGTAAACAATTTCCTGTTTATTATGTTAGTCAAACATTGTTATCCTGTGAAACAAGATACCCACCTGTAGAGAAGTTAGCTTACGCTCTTGTAATGGCCTCTCGAAAGTTACGTCCATATTTTCAATGTCATCCAATTGTAGTGGTGACATCCCATCCCTTAAGAAACGTTTTGCAGAAACCAGATTTGTCAGGAAGATTAGTCAAGTGGGCTATTGAGTTAAGCCAATTTGACATCAATTTCATCCCCAGAACTGCTATAAAGTCACAAGCATTGGTCGATTTTATTGCAGAGTTTACTCCAGATACCCGAGAAGATGCGATTGAAGAAATTTTACTTCTTGAACAACCAGCAATCCCAGAATTATGGATTTTATTTGCAGATGGTTCGACACATGCGCGAGGAACAGGTCTAGGAGTAGTAATTGAATCCCAGACAGGAGATATGATAGAACAAGCTTTCCAATGTTCATTCAAAGCCACAAACAACGAATCTGAGTATGAAGCTCTGATACATGGAATCAAGATTTTGAAAGAATTAGAAGCAAAACATATTGAAATTAGATGCGACTCCCAGTTGGTAACGAGACAACTTGAAGGTTCATACCAAGTACGAGATCCCAGAATGAAGAAATATTATGACTTAACTATGACATTATTGAAAACTTTTGAGAGTTACAAAATAACTCAGGTTCCCAGAGAAGACAATCAACATGCAGATGTTTTAGCAAATTTGGGTTCATCAATCTCTTGTCCAAGAACAAGAGCAATTCCAATTATTTTAGTCCCGGAATCAGTCATCACAGCCCAGTGTCTGGAAATCCGAGCACATGATTTAATTTTAGATTGGAGATTTCCACTGATGCGATATTTGTTGTTCAAAACTTTGCCTCAAGACAAAAATGAAGCCAGAAGGGTCTTGAGTAGAGTTGCCAGATTTGACATGATTGGTCCTGACTTATATAAGAAGTCTTTCTCGGGTCCCATGATGAAATGTCTTGGAGATTCAGATGCTGAATATGTTCTTCGTGAAATTCATGAAGGTGAATGTGGAAATCATTCAAGTTATCGCGGATTGGTTAGAAACGTCTTGAGAGCAGGATACTTCTGGCCTACTATGAACAGTGATGCTGAACAACTAGTCCGAAGATGTGAGAGTTGTCAAAAATTTTCAACCCAAATTCATCAACATCCTGAGTTATTACATTCTCTAGCGCCAGTATGGCCTTTTATGCGTTGGGGGATGGACATTGTAGGGAAATTACCAACAGCACCTGGTAAATTGACCTTCTTATTAATGGCTACAGATTATTTCACTAAGTGGATTGAAGCTGGAGCATACGCTACAATTCAAGAGAATGAAGTAATTGATTTCGTATGGAAGAATATTATATGCAGATTTGGTTTGCCACAAGAAATTGTTTGTGACAATGGATCACAATTCATAGGTTCAAAATTTCGTCGATTTTGTGATAAATGGGGAGTAAAGTTGAAATTTTCAACTCCCAGAAACCCTCAAAGCAATGGCTAAGCAGAGTCAAGTAACAAAACCATCATGAATTCAATGAAAAAACGTCTTGAAAAAGCCAAAGGTAAATGGGCTGAAGAGTTACCAGGAGTGTTATGGGCTTACAGAACCACAGCCAGGACCGCAACTGGAGAAACTCCATTCTCCTTAACTTATGGAACTGAAGCAATGATTCCTGTAGAATACGGGATGCCAAGTTTAAGATACAAGTGGACCCGAGAAGAGATAAACAACATAAACTTGTCATATGAACTGAATTTGCTAGACGCGAAAAGAGAACAAGCTTTAATCAGGATGGCAGCATATCAACAACGCCTTGCGAAACAGTATAACAAACATGTCCGGATTAGAAACTTTGAGCCTGGTGAACTTGTTCTCAGAAGAGTTTTTCCAAATTCTAAAGAAGCTAAAGACGGAAAGCTAAGTCCAACATGGGAAGGACCCTACATGGTAGAAGAAATAAGCGGGCCAGGAGCTTACAAGTTGAAAGATCTTAAGGGTAAAATAATTCCAAGAAGTTGGAATGCAATTAATCTGAAACGTTATTACTGTTAACCAGAATCTACTTCTGAAGAAACCAAAACCTGAGCATTACAACTTGTCAAATTCATTATATCTTCATATTGAATTTGAGGGTAGTAATAATATGTTCGCAAGTGCTAAGTTGAATTTCTTTTAAGGTACACATTTCATAATACTTGCTCTTATTGCCATACCAATATTAATTAGTCAAATTGCATTGTTATGAGTTTTTGCTTTTTACAATTGAACAGTTTGTTTATTGTCAAGTTATGTGTATATTGCTCCTGGAATCCAACCTAAACAAAAAACCAGATCAAAGGTATTACCCATCACTAGTGATTTCAAATCCAATATACCCTGATCATACATCTGAGTAACCTTTTGTTTTGTACCAGATCAAAGATCATTCAAACTCGGAAATCATTACCTAACCCAATACATTCGAAGTTCAGACCAGAAGCTCAACAAGGTATGAATTACGTTATTCAATCTTGGATATTACAGGATTATTAACATTATAAGTTTAGTTTATTGAATCTAAGCAGTAGTAAAGGTGATAACTGCATATATTAAAATCCAAACAAATACATAATTGTCACACACAAATAAAACTTAATGCATTCCATAAATATTGTTCGAACATCAAATTGAAAACGAAGACAAAAACAGAACAATAACATAACATAAACATTCCTAAAATCATTAAGTCACCCCTGCATCCTTGTCATTCTACTTGTCACTTTTATCGGACACATCCTTGTCTTGAGAAGTTGAAGCCTTAGATTTCCCAGTAGAACGAACATCTTGATTAGTCTTGGAAGGATTGAGAGTTGAACTCACTTCATCACCCTCCTCATCTTCTTCATCTCCACCTCTCCCAGATGAAGGCCAAGACCAACCTTCTTCATCAAATTCATCAATTAACTTATCTGCATCATAAATGTTAGACCCACCAGTTTGCATTTCTTTGACCACTTTAATCTTCTGATATAGCATGAATCTAGCGACCTCATCCTTCTCTCTATCCATCATAACTTTCAACTGATGCTTGAGTTCCTCAACTTCTAGTTCAAGGTTTGAAACCTTAATCTCTTCCAGTTTGATTTCTTCTTTGGCGTCCAAAGCCTCATGCTTCACATCAGTAAGTTCTTTTTGCAAAGCTTGAATTTCTTTCGTGGCCAACTCTTTCTGCTGAGAAAGATCTTGTTTGACAGATGAGATTACTAATTTGTCTTGTTTGATCTGAACCTCTAACTCTTGAACTTTCTGGAGAAGTTGTTCTCGCTCTAAAACTAGCTCTCCAACTTTGAGCCCACGATCACCAAACTTCTTCTCAGCTAACATAGCCATTTGATTAACCTGAAATTAAAGATATGAAACATATAAAACATATTTTCATCCCATGAATGAATAAATAAAAAAAAAACTTATAAGAAATACACAGAACTAAAAATATATTGAATGTTCGACTTACCCTTAGAGTCTCTTTAACCAGACAATGAAACAAACCTTGATCACCAACAGACAAGAGTGATATTTCATCTTGTGAAAACAAGAGTTTAGAACATTCACCGCGAATTCCATCAAAATCAGATGTGACAGAAGCATTTCCAGGGAAGTCCAAAATTATTCTGTCATCCTTGCTTTTAAAGTCCTCTTGAGCCAGTTTGGTACGGACTTCAGCAATCACAAGGTCAGCATTAGGAGACTCTTCAATAATAGGATCATTAGGAACATCCAACTCAATGGTTTCAAGAGCTTTAGGCTTCTTAGTCCTTTGACGTGTTTCCATGATGATAGGTTCGCTGGGAACACTCTTAGATGTAGATGCAGTTCGCTTCTTCCCTTTTAATCTCCTTGCAACCGATCCCAAAACTAAGGAACTGTCTATACTCCCTTCAGATTTCTTTCCCTTTCCTTTAACTTCTGGCATATCCTTAACATGAAGTTTTGGAGGATCTTTGAGTACTTTGCTTCTTTTACCTGAGGGAACTAAACATCGAAGTTACACAAAAATGAATCATTACAAAAACTCATTAGAACCACAAACAGTACACAAGAGAGGATTATTATTGTTTACCCATGTTAAACAAGTTGACATACGATCTCTCCTCATCAGATAAGCTCATAATAGCGTCTGTAACTTCTTGAGTCTTGGGATTAACAGGTACTTCCTTATCTTCAGCCCTAACTACAAATAACACAAAATTTAAACATCATCAAAATTAACTCATCCTAAAACCAACACATAATAAACTTAAACAAAATAAACAAAAAATAGAAGTGAATAGACACAACATGCTTACACAAGTTATGCCATTCTGTACGAACGTCCTGGCCAGCGGAAACAAGACAAGACTTATGCACAACTACAAACCTCCGCTTCCACAATCTTGCAGAGTCATCAGGAATTATAACCAAATGTTTAGCAGAAGTTTTCGTTAGAGTGAATAACCCGTTAGCCTTCCTTCCAAAACTATAGCAACTTAAAACATCTGGCAACGAAATCTTGATGGCTAGTTTTTTGGCTAGTACTTCTAAGCTTAACAAGACATACCAAACAGCAGGCAAAAGCTGTGAAGGAGCGAGATCATAAAAATTGCACAGTTCCAAGATCAAGGGAGGCAGGGGAAATAAAGGATAAATTCTAATGAAATCGGTGAGCATTGTAGTCCAGTTTTTACTTCCCCAATCCAACCTTTCCTCCGGTTTAGGGGCACGAATCATTAGACTCCTATCTAAATTGAAAGTATCTGGGAACCTAGCGACTTCATAGTCTGTAACCATTGGGGCCTCGTCCCCACTTTTCTTTTCCATAAGCTTCGCATCTATCAAATCTTCCTCTAATTCCTTTGGGATAGGGTTAAAGCCCACAACATTCTCATTCGATTTATCCATTGGAGAGCGAGTTGGATGCAAAAGCATAAACTAAAATCAAACAAAGCCTACAAAAATTTAATCTATACGTTACTTAAGAACTTAAATTTTAATCCCTAATCCAAAATATTCAAAAGCAAAATTCAAAATACAAGAAGAATAAATACGAAAATAAAGCTTTATACATACTTGAATAGTGTCGCCTACTCGACGCAAAGAAAGGCAGAGTGTTTAAAAGAAATTTCGAAGTAACAACAAGAAGATAAACAGAAATGACCACTGTTAAAATATTTCAACGTTTTAAAGTGAATGAATGATCATCTTGGGAAATGGCGTCTGTAGGTTTGAAATCGATGGACCAGAATAGACACAACTCCTTATGCCGTCTGATCTACGCCACGTGGAGTTGGGGGAGTAAATGTTTCCCCTAAATTCCCAACGGTAATTTTCAAATAACTCAAGCCAGATCAACGGATGGGATTAAACGTTTAATTCATATAGTCGTTTCCTGTAACAAAGTTCGAAATTGAACGTGCAGGGACACGTGGTGACAGGAGAAAACTGGAGTTAACGTATGGGACACGTGGGCAGAGAAGATGCAAGACAAGAAGAAACCGTCCTGTGTAGTGGGTCTTGTGGTTAACTGTCTTGGGTAGTTGTTTATGTATGTAACCGTCTTGTAAATAACTGTCATGTATGTAACCGTCTTGTAAACAGTGTCTGTAAGGTCCATTTATATATATGTACGTTGTATTCAGAAAAGACAGGGAATATCTTGTAATATACTTTCGTGAAGTATTAATAAAAAGCACTTGTTCACCAAATCTTTGATTTTATTTTGTAAATTACTTGAATTATCTCGTTTAATCTATCAACGGATTTTTGGAGATACAGTAATCAGATATTTTTGTTGTTTGGTTGGATGCATGTATATTGATGATTCTTTAATTTCTTATTATTCGGATCTGATGATGTAGTGCAAGTATTGCGAAACATGTTGCAACTTTCCTCGAAGCTTCTAATGTAAGGACCTACTTTGATGCTTTGCGTGTCGTTACGTTCTACCTTCCATTCCTTAAACGCACCTGGATCCTTTCTGTTCTCTCGCTCCTCCGATCCAAATCTAATTATTTAATTAATTCATTCTCGATTTCATTATTCATTTCCTGATCATCCTATGCTAACTTGCCATTTATTCCATTTCAAATAGAACTCAATTAACAGGTGATACTACTGTTTTTTTTTTCAACATAAAAACTTGATAATGGGCTCACTAATAATTAGGTTTTCTAGATAAAACATTAATTAACAGTACACTACAAGAAAGCAAGGCGCGTTTGTCAAATTATGATTTGAAGCTACTACTATATCTCTCAAATCAATATTTGTTGCCCAAACTGTACATTTTAAAGAATTCTTAACTAGGAGTAATTCTAATAATACACATGTTAAAATATAATAGGGTAGTTTTGGAAAACCAAGACACATACATATCTGTTACAAATAATAACTCCTAATTAATTTATCAGCGTTAATACTTGAATAGATAGATAGCTTTATATATATCAGCTACACACACACACAGTGTAACTCTATAAAAGGGAATGCAGACTTTGAGTGTGTATGTGTGTGTATGGGGTTTTTTTTTTGTGTATGTGTGTGTATGGGTTTTTTTTTTCCACAATCCACGCAGCTATATCATGTACTCATGAAAATTTCAACTCACATAGTCGAGGAAAAAAGGTATATTTAAAGAGTTTTATTTGGACTATAAATCCCCGAGATGAGTCCTTCATATGTATTGGCTTAATTACTTAGTTCTTTTTTATTAAAACTAACTTAATTCGTGAATAAAATGAGTATTAATTAAAAAATAGCTTATTAACCTGGTTGGCATGATGAGTGGTAAGTACTCTCGTCTTTTAAACAAGTGGTTGGGGGTTCGATCATTACCTCTTGCGAATAGAGCAGAATTCACAGGTCAGCTGTCTACTCTCTACATGAGACTTCAGAACAGCGAGAGTTTAATCTCACTTGACACGCGGGTGGGGATACCCTTGGGTAATAAAAAAAATAGCCCCTTTATTTAATCAAGTAGATAAGGAGGCCTATTCTTTGGTTGGCAAAACTTGGTAGAAAGAAAGAAAAACAGAAACAGAAAAACAAAATACATAAAAAATATGAAATAAACTTATTGACTCACTTAGTTTGATTATCTCTCACTGTCCTTTTTTTTTGCTCCGTTGCTACCTCCTTATTATATTTAATTGTTTATCCTAAAACTTTAATTTTTTTTTTCTACTATGAATTGGAAAATTAAGAAATATATATATATATATATATATATATATATATATATATATATATATATATATATATTAGATTTTATGAAAATTCAGCCTCGTGGATTTTTTGCCATCTTACCCCTCTAGGTTGGCTGTTTTTTTTTAAAAAAAAATTCTCAGTTCTATAAAACGGGGATCTCGGAATAATATCCAGTCCTTGAAAATGGCTCCCAATATAATTTATATTATTATGGATTATAGAAGAAAATTTCTGTAGGAATAAACATTACCATATTATGCCCAGCAAATATGTGTGACTTCTCATCATTTTGTACTTTTGTTTGGGGTGAAAAGATCGGACATATAAGCCAACACCAGACCTGTTCTGTTGACTAATAGAGTCAGAACTATTCATCTGCAAAATCCTAACAAAATCTCTCTATACAGGGGCAAGGAGACCAGCCACCCCCAAGACATATTCTATGGCCGCCAGATTATATACAGGGCCAGGAACAATATCTAACATAATATCCGGATGATGGGTTTTGAAAAAGTAATGGCGAAATCTCTCATTATTTTGTACTATAAGTACATAGACTAATTCGAGATGAATTCACCTGTCGTAATTATGATCATACGAAAATCTTTTCCATATACTAATATACTTCTTTGTTCGTAATCAATCAAAACTCGTGTGCATGTTACGCAACAAACACAAATTTAAAGTGTCCCAAAAAATCATCAATTGGTATTTGTTGAGATATGGTCAAACTCCATGTGCATTAATAAAATACAAAACATGTAACCTTATTTGATAATTTTGTACCTCACGCCATTGACGTGATTCATAAAATTAATACTATAATTCACTTGTTATATTGCGACCGAAAAAATTCGCTTGTTATATTTATAAAAATTATTCACTTGTTGTGTGTGTGTGTGTGTTTGTTTATATTGACTTTTAATTTATTTGTTTAAGATTGTACATACTGTAATAAGTTTCAAAATATATCAATATAATCATATTACGTTAAAAAAATTTATGTTGATGTTAAATTTATTGACCCTTAATATTTTGATTAGGAAAGACAAAATTGCTCATTTTTAATTATTTCAAAGTAAAATTTGACCAAAGCATACTTTTGAGGGCATAATGAATCATTCACCTTATTATTATATAGCATACGATTGTACTACATAGTTTGCTGCAATATTTACATAAATAAGAATATGATATGAGGAGATCAGATACGCATGAGAGAGACCATGCATATGATATGATGGAAGACTATACAGAGAGAGGGAGAGGGTCAAAGGGGGCGAAGAAATCAAGAGGAAGAAATGGCACAAAACAGGGAATTAATTAGGAAAAGGCGGGAATAATGCATGATAAAGAATCGAAAAGAGTAAGAAAAGACAAGGGTATGTGAGTGAGTGTGTAGGGAAGATATAAGATATAAGGTATTATTATTGGGCGGTGGTCGGCAGAGACACAGTCTCCAAACTTGGTCACCATACCCTCCAACCTGCACCGTCACCTTTATACTTGTTCTATTCATCTCTATGTATATATCCGATCCCCTGTCTTCCTACATCCCAACTACACTCCACACTTTGTCATAGTCATGTTTCAATATCTAGAACTATCATGTATTTAATATGATTTGAGCATCATATATAGTAAAGACACGAGAGTAACATATTTTGTCTAGGGTATTAATTTTGAAAACTTGGTATCCATAACTAACCAAAAAGCTTTCATTTTTTTATGCAGACCAAACCAAAAAGCTTTCTAATTAGTCAATCAAACTTTTTAACTAATTACGTTTAATTTATTAAGGGTAATATAATTTCATTATTTTACAAGAAATAACGAATTTTAACTAACTTAATAATGTTACAACTCCCTGTTGTCCTAAGTAATGTTAATCTTTACTTTAAATTCTAATTAAAACCATCTAATAGATAGATGGAAATGTCTATCTGTCAATTCAAGATCTTACAGAACACACACACAAAACACATACATATTGACAAATTCTATATAGCTTTTACATTGGACGAGTCTTGAGTCCGATCGAATAATCAAATTTAAAAGGCATATAAATTGACCCGGCCGACTTTCATCTAGTTGCAAATAAAAAGAAATTGTATCCAAAAAGATGACATCTTACTACTCAGTCCAAAAAAGAAGATTACGTCTTACTATATTAGTATTTTGATTTTCAGATATAAAACCACATTTAAAAAATACCTCTAAGCAACTATGTTGCTGGTTTAAAAGTTTGCCACAGTCAATGGTTTCTGAGGCCAACAACTAATTACAATTAATTTAGAACCTTCTGTTCTGAAATTGTAATAAAATATCATCACTGTGTGAGGTCGTCAATCCCACCCATCCGGCATGCGTAATATTAAACTTTTTGAGTTAAATATACAGTCATATGCAGAATATGTCACTTTTTTAGCTCACGATTTCAAATACAACAATCAATTTATTGTAAAAAATTACACCCACCTTGTTGGCCTGCCTTTGATCAACTGAAAATATACGGATTAATTTATGCGAATATAAGTTGACCCAAACCGAGACATTTCTTCACTACAAAGAAAGATGGTTAATTTTATGCTATATATTATATCCAACTTGGTAAATTCATTTCTAAATAAGTCGTTTGACAATCTAATTCAATATTCTAGAAAGCATAAGAAGTTGATTGTTAATTAAGAAGTTCCTTTTTAAATAGTAAAAATGAATTCCCAGGGTATGAATTTATCTAAATTCTTCTCCCAATGCACACACAGAAAATAAAGGCAAAGCCTGCAGATTTACTCAATCAAATAACACCCTCCCTTTTATAAGACATTTTGGGAGGAAATCTTGTAACTTACCATAACACACATATTTCTAATTTTTTTTCAATATCTTTCCAAATTACCCATATTAATACACCTCAATAACATTAAAATTCATCGGTAATAATAGAGCAAGACAGCAAGACAGTAAGCTTGGAATATATATCAATATATGTCACTCAGAAATGATCAATTGAAGTGTCACATCGAACCACATCATTTACTTCATCGATCACTTTTGAGTTATAGCAGTTCTCGACGCAGACACAGAGAAGTGATCAAACGTCTCTGAAGAAGAACATTACAAATTGCATAACCTATTAGAATAAAACAGATGATAGGGTTTCATATATAATTATTATCGAAAAAACTAAGAATCTAGGATAATCCAGCAAGGCACAAATGCTCACTCAACAGTCAACATTCCACCTTTTCCGTCACATTAATTATAATCAAGCAGTTTTATTAGGTTGGACCATTCTCTAATCTAACAAGAGAGATTGTTTCCAATTTTGCAGTCAAAGTAAATACTACCATATATGACATAATCAAAGGAATGACATCGAAGAATGAGGCAGCAAACTTCCAAAGTTGGTAACTTCCATTGAAAAAATCAATCAATACAATGCCGATTACACTTAAATCAGAATGAGAAACTAAGTTAAAATAGAAAGAATATGGAAGTGCAGCCGTGCAGGCATATATTTACAGAAAAATTATATTCAGCTCCCGCTTCACATAAAGGTAGGTGTTACTAACACCTTAGCTTCCCTACGAGAATGAAGAAGATCAAACTATTTGGTCCTGTTATTCTTCAGCCTCCAAGTTCTTCAATTTCAGGCTGAGATTAAAAATATCCCTAATATTCTGTAACAAGTTGATCACTTGAGCCTTCAAGGCAGAAACTAAAATCCCAAATAATCGAGTATTTCAGGAGCAGTAAATTAACATTCTTTCCCTTGTACTTGTATGAAGCTTCATATATAGTCAGCCAAGTTGATTACCATAACGCTTATATCATCTAAAGAGCCTCTTGAAGCAGCCAATTCTACAAGCTTTTTACAGGCCAACAATGGCTGTGCCTTAGCACTTTCCACACAAAAGGAACGAGCAATATCCACTGCTTCCTGATCACTAACCTGAAATCACAAGAGAAAGAAGCAAGATTAATAGACACTCGACCTATGCAGTTTCTACGGTGAATCTTGGTTATACACACATTATGAGCATTGTGAATTTGAACATACCTTGTCCCATAATCCATCAGAAGCTAGTATTAACAAGTCATGTCCAGCTTCAATTTTGAGAATTTTAGTCTCAGGTTCTGCTATCACCCATTGTTTCAAGTGCTTATCTCCAATTCCCCTAGATACTGCAAGAGATCCTTGAATTCTCCAAACTCCGTGACATACATCAACATAGCCACCCTAGAAGAAGATAACTCAAAAATTCAATATACTTCAGAGAATCAAACATATATTCTTTCACTATGTATATGTAAGGATCAAAAGCATACCAGAGCTTGAATTCTGTCCCTCTCGTCTTCCCTCGAGGGGCGGTGATCGGAAGTGAGGGCCTCAGCTTTACCATGACGGCAAATAACAGCACGGCAATCACCAACATTGGACACAATGAGATTGCCATTTCTGATCAATGCAGTTACACAGCATGAACCACCTTTGACATCTTCTTTGAGGAACTCTGAATCTGTGGTCAAGTAACCATTTTTCACTGCTTCTTCAATACCATCTTCATCTATGTCACTACTCCTAATCACTTCTTCCAAGACATTCTTTTCCAAGTTTTGAGCAGCAAATTCTGCAGCTTTTGCTCCTCCATGCCCATCATATATCCCAAAGAAAGCCTGCCACCATAAACAACACATTACATTAATTGAGATATTGTTATTAACTTCATGAATGCCTACACCAATACAAAACTTTTCAAGTTTTCCTTATTTTAAAGTCATCCATTAAACAATCAACATTGTCAAAAGTAATAACCATACCCCACCAAGTCATAATCCTTAACCATCCAAGCAATCTAGTCAATATGCAAACAAATTGCAAATGGGGTACGAAAAAGGAATGATATTTACCTGCTTTGGATTGCCTTGAAGATTAAGGGAAGCAGAATAACGGTCCTCCATGAATTCCCTCCTACCCCTTTTACAAAAAACAGAAAACCCATTTCCCTCAGCCTCCAAGGGGTCCCTCACCGAGGCAGAGGGCGTCGCCGGAGCAGCAAAAGCAAAAGAAGCCACAGGAATATCAAGCCTCATAGGCCTCTTCCTCTTCAATATAGAGTTGGTAGGCGAAGAGGAGGATGATGAAGAAGAAGATGAAGGAGAAGGAAGACAAGGGCAAACAATGGAAGGGTTGAACATCCTAAAGCGCGAGGAAGAAGGAGAAGGAGAAGAAGGAGGAGAAACAACCACAGAGTTCATTGCAGTATTGCAGAAGAAAGGAGAAGAAGGAGAAGAAGTAGTGATGGCCACGGAACAAGACATGTTGATATTATTGAAAAGGAATAATAAGAAGAGGGAAATGATGATGGATTATTTGAAGAAGGAAAGTTTTGATTGTTGTGAGTATATAAGGGAAGTTTGTTTGATTGGTAAGAAATCGTCAAAGGGTGGAAATGGTGTGAAGAAATGGAACGAGGAAGGAAGGAAGGAGAGAGAAGAGAAGGATATGCTAATGTATTGTGAGAACGAAGCGAATAAGAAGGGAGACTATTTATTTGTTGCGTGTACAAAGTGCGGCAGAAACTGCAAGATTCATTCTCTGGTCAAACGTTAAATGAAAACGTTGTGTTTGACCGGATTATTCATTTACTATCATTTGCGTGGGGCCCAGGGGTTTGAAATGTCGGTTTTGCCCCTTGTTGCCTTGTTAAGGAATGGGTGGGGAAGGAAAGAAGGGACGTCGGTAAGGGTGGGCGGTTCATCAATTCGGAATATGTTTGAAAGGGATTGTTTATAGGACTCGATCAAATCCCCCCATGTGGACCCCTTAAATTAAAACCTATCTTTTTTTTTTTTGATAATGAAAACCTATCTTTTTTGCTCACTCATTATCATTATTCATAATCATAATTCATTGTTCACTCATTAGCATGATTCATGATTGTTGTGCTTTGGTCTTCACTACAATAGCTTGATAATTTATATTACTCCCTCCGGTCCTAAATATAAGATCTAATTGATTTTTTTAGGAAAATCCTTAAAAAGCAAAATAAGTTAATTATAAATTGATTTACTTAATTTATTCCCTTAAGCTAGTTTATTTTACCTATGAATTAATGGATAATCTAAAAATATATCAAATATGTCATCATTTAATAACCTATTTCGCAACCTTAATATCTCCAAAAAAGTCAATTAGGTCCTATATTTAGGACCAGAGGTAGTATCTTTTTAAAAGTGATTATACGTTGAAAGAGATAAAAAGAACTTTGGGGTCCCAAATGGACATACATTATATTAGAGGACTAAGATGCAAATAATCTACCTCAAAATTAAAGTATAAAAAAGTTGTATTTGCCCCAAAAAGTATTTTATATCTACATGGAAATACCCAAGCATATATGTACCTTGTAGCTATAGGTGCTCAGTGTGCTAAAAAAACTATAGGTGCCCAATAAACATATAGGGTAACATTGCTACATTTTGATGCTTCCTAGGCTACATTGGAGCACAGAATAATTTTGGGGTGAATTCTAAATCCTTTTTTACTTTTCCGAGTTGGATTTTCACTTTAATTCAATATTGGTGAATGTAAAATATAATTAAGATCAATTTCATTTTTTTCTCAAATTAAAACTAATAATGCTTATCCATAACAAACAAATTAGAGAGAGAGAGAATGAATAAAGATATGTTTATGATGAATTGGTAATATCATGTGCTATTAATTAACTTAATCAATACCATTAATCTACTTAAAATACGGAAGGTGATATATATTAATTAGGAATGGTGGGAGGACCCATTTTTTGAAATGAGGTTCACAGTACCTTGGCCATTATGAGTTTGATATAAGAAATAGATTAATAATTCGACTATATAAAAAATAATTAAATTTGTTTTAACTAATAAAAGGTTTGTTTTTTTTAAAGAAGTACACTCTTTCGTCATGATGATTACTAACGTAGACCAGAGGTAATCTCCATGCTTCAGCTAGCATATATATCAAGTAGCTGGTGTGTGTATGTGTATGTTATTTAATTTCACGCAATATTTTGAAAGAAATTAAATTAATTAATTAGATAATTCAAATAAAACAACTGTAGGTTCGTATAAGATTATCTAACAACTTTAGGTCAAGAAAAAAAAGCAATAACTATAGCTAGCGTAATGTAAAATGATATGGGATGTCCCAACGTTAACGGTACTACGCGTATACATTGTGAAAGCAAGTGAATTAATGTGTAGAAGAAGCATGTTTAATATGTTGGGCTTGGATAGTTAACTAAGAAGAAGAAGCGTATTGAATGTGAGGGGATAATATAATAAAAGTAAATAAAAAAACACAAACGACACCCACTTTTGGCAGGCAATGTGATACACTAGTTGTTAAGTTGCAAATACTGCCAAACAAGGCAAGTCTACGATTGGCCTAAATATTATTATCATTTGACCAATCATTCAATCCCCTCCATGTTACTTTCTGAGTTTTATTCAGCGTATAAAATTAATTTCCGACCAATTATTATTTATTTATAAATACGTATGTTTTGCTGATTCATCGACCTCTTTATTTTCTTGTGGTGTACATTCATCGGTTTTAAATCCACGAATACAAAATTTATGGTTGAAGAATTTTTCCCTGTTGGCTTACTATTACTATTTGTCTACCCTATTGGGTTTACGAAACTTTCAATGCACAGAATGAATGGATGTGTGAAGTTCTTATGGAATTGAAATAATCAATAATTAAAGTTGTGGTTAAGATGCATGGCTAATAAATAATGAGGAAGAATAATTAAAGAACCATGAAAGTGATAACGTTGGAGTTTAGAAAAAAAGATACGAAGTGTCAGGCTTAAAGTCACCATTCAATATGGAAAATAGTAAAACTGAAATGCTTTCACAATACAAAGTACTACAAACAACAATGTGAGAAGATTTCACTTTTTAGCCAAAAAATGAATAGCTTATGCCGTTGTTCCATATAAAGTTAATTATGGGGTAGTTTCCCCATTTAATGGGGATAGTTATACAACCGAAAAGGCTAAATATAATAGTCACGTTTTAAACAAGGCAAAGACCTCGTCTTTGAAGGAGAAGACACAAACCTTAATTCTGTGTAATTCTTTATCTCTAAATTGAAATGGAACTGAATATTGAGCTTCCTCAAGTAATTTAAATATAAACCATGGGCGCCACACAAAGAACAAACTAGTTTCTGTATAAAGTTTGGAAAACATTTATGGTTTTTACTTTTCTAAAAAGTGCAGCGTCATAACAAACGTGTGATGCACACTGCAATTATAATCCGTTTTTTATACGAATACATATGATATCTTTTAAATGGAAGCAATCACATTCTAAATATTGTCGGACATTAAAAGGTTAATATTCATCTTGACCAATAAGAGGGTTATAAAGCCTCAATTTAACAAATGAATTTTGATCCAAAAAAAAATTGACTAATGAACAACAAATAGTATCATTCCGACCAATAAAAAAAATATTTAATTGGTCAACGCCATCAATTGAGCTCTAACAGTATATGTGAAGGTGTTACGTCAACTATTAATTCGCCACGTGGATTGATGTGTCACCCTACATGTCACACCCTCTCACTCATCTTATTTAGTTTAGATTTGCAACTCTCTCTCCCTCCCTCCCTCCCTCTCTCTTTGGCAAGAATGATATCAGATCAATTAATGGCGTCGTTGACCAATCAAATATTTCTATTATTAGATAAAATGATATTCCCTCCGTTCCTAAATATAAGACCTAGATAACTTTTTTTTTGGAAAGATTAAGGTTGCGAAATAGGTTATTATATGATGACATATTTGATATCTTTTTAGATTATCCATTAGCTTATAGGTAAAATAAACTAGTTTAAGAGAAAAATTTAGGTAAATCAATTTATAATTAACTTATTTTTTGCTTTTTTTAGGATTTTTCAAAAAAGTTATCTAGGTCCTATATTTAGGAACGGAGGGAGTATCATTTATTATTCGTGGGTCAAATTAAAACTAATATTAAATATAAATATTAAATATAAATATCCGTCCAAGGACTATTAAGTATAAACACTATTTTCATTGATTCAAGGGACTATCTCCTTTTAATCCAACACCCCAAAATAGTTGGTTTTTGTAATTTCAATCTAAATAAGTGTTCATGTAAATCTCAGGCGGTCATAGTAAATCTGCAAACGAAAGTATAAAAATTTTAGTGAGAAAAATATTCTTTTATTGTAGCCCATAAAACAAAACTCTGGGCTAGAATTAATCTTCTGTATAGTCCATAGTCCAAAAACATAATCTCGTGTAAGACAAACACATGAAGAATAATCCAACTATTTGCACAAAAGGCCTCAGACCCAACACATAATACAGCCCAACTTAAAGATCATTTTTCACGACTGCCTTTCCAATGATTAACATCAACCTGCACTACCGCTAGTCTGCTAGAGAATATACATTGGGCAAACCGGTCAACCTTTCCTGTAATTTGACTAATTTTTCAATTTATTTCTGTGTTTTTCCCATTCATGAAAATTGGAAGCAATTTGTATTTCTGCATCACAAAATTGAAAGCTCGTGTAATTTCTATTGCAAGTAGCAAAACCAAAATGATGTCTATACCGACATCCTTTTCAATTGTTTATTCCTATACTCAGTTAATACCTATACCGAATCTAGTGCTAGCATTGCCAAATATTGATATCAACACATGAAATCAGCAACCAGTATACAAATCATCATTATAATAAATACATTCTCATCCACAGCAATTCCTGCTGTGTAGGAAGGTGTCCTAAGAAGCCCTATGCTTTTCCATCATTTAGAGTTTTAAAGCATCAAAAGACATAATTTTGGGGATAATATTATGAAACTCAGTCCCCTAGATGTTCATTAATTATTGAAATCATATCCGCAAGTCATTAAATAAAGTCTGTAGGCTCACCACAGCTATTCACAATAAAACCCCACTTAGAGAAAACAAAAAATCATAAAAGCTTAAAGAAAAAGGTATGGCTTTCAAGAAATATATAGTTGCTCTATTGTTCTCCTACAGCAAAATCAGAAAAATAGCACGGAGAGATTATAATAAAACAACACAATGACGATGACAACAACTACAAAGTCTTATCCCACTACATGGAGTCAGCTATATGGATTATACGAAGTCATTGCACTCTATTAGTAATCAACTCTTTGGGTATATTATTCACCAAGTATATTTAGTCATTTTCAAGTGAATCCCTTAATGCATCCGATTGATCCAATTCAAGCCCATATTCGGAATCACAATATTACCAATCAATTGGGCTAAGAAGATATCATGGGCCAGACCCATATAATAAGACCAAACCTTGGGCCTATACAATTCTCAATTTCACAAGTCTGATACTCTGGCAGAACATAATAAGACTTATTTGTACGTTGGTAATTAAGGGAACAAGTCTTATTAACAAGGCTTGGTTTAGTAAAGTGGGTTAGTCCCTCGTAAATCAAGATTTATGTCTCCGTATTATTGTATGAGCCTATGAGGTATCCGTATTACTGTCTAACCATTTTTTTCTCTCTGCTTTAGTATTTGAAACATCACTAATGTATTTGTTACCTATGACATTAAAGTTTTAACATAAGTGAGAGATTGTGGGTCGAATTGTGCTTGTAAACTTGTAATGGTTCCAACAAAAGTTGATTATAGTGGGTTAAGGATGTCTGTATTCTTTTTTTTTTTTTTGGCCAACGGATGTCTGTATTCTTGGCTCGTAGAAAGTTATGGGATTTTAATAATAGATCACATAGTTAGGTATGATTAACTTTATTTGAAGGTAGCTAGCTAACTTTGTGAGGGAAGTAGGGAACGTGATTTGGTATGAATTGCATCCACCTTAATTTGCCTTCCATTAACATTAAGTCCATGAACACAAAACTGTTACATTGTTGACTTGGCTTTCTCCACGCCTACACATAATTTGAAATTTTTACTATCTGATAAGGGTGGAATCTCAGCAAACGTAGACACCTTGAAAAATATTTCATACTTTTCCCACCATCTTCGTTCACACCCTATGCTTCACGTTGATAATTAGTAAGAGATAATAACAGATTATATATTAATAATAATCAGATCCCACTAATCAATGAAATTAAGCTCAATAATTTGAGAAATCCGATACTGATGGAGGTTAAATTAATAAGGATCGTGTTTCACTCAAACGACACATGTAATTGGAATTGGTCAATTATACTATCTTATGGCTCAGGGCTTATTTATATTAACCGATTCGCGTGATCAATCTCGGAAAATAAACTTGCAGTTGAAGTAATAAAATACATATCCATACAATGATTTTTTTAGTCACAATATCCATATATACAATGATTTAAAACTCACTATATTTTAAGATAGACGTTGATGGGTTACAAATTTACAATAGTTTTATATTGTCTACTTCTTTAATTGTATGTAAAGACATATAATAGAGTTTTACATATTATTCCACGCACGCCACTGCATCGTGTCGCCGCAAGCTACCTTTTTGTGTCATGAAAGTTGAAACCGCTTCTTGTCAAATTGCTTATTAGTCATTGGTAAAAAAAAAATTGCTTATTAGTCCTATATATATTTGGTATGTGGAAAAACGACTCAATCCCGTCCATAATATAAGAGTTCAAAATTTAAATAGTTTAGGTCCAAAATATAAGAGCTAATATCATATTTTCTCCTTATTTAATGCATTTTTCCTACTTTGCCCTTAACTCACTTTCATATTTATTAATGTTGTATTTTTCTTTCATAAAAGTATCATAATAAATGTGGGAATTATTGGGAAAAATACATTAACTCCAGATACTCAACTGACTTTTACATGTTTTTTTAAGAAGTATGTTTTTTTTGGACGGTTGTGCTCTTATATTAACTATGGATTGGAGGAAATACTAATTATTTTTTTTATTTCCCAAGGTATATCTATGTGCGTGTTAGGTAAGACTAATCTCTTGCTGCTCTTAAGTCTCACATATATTTCAATTTGATGAGAGTGCATCTGGAAAGTAAACCCAATTATTACCTAGAAAAATACTCGTTTAGATACATTTGCTTCCTATTTTCATTCCTGTTATACATCTCATGCCCACAATTTTAAATATTACATGGGGGAAGCATTTATATTTTTTTAGTATGCTTGGAGTAAGTAAGGGGAGCCTTATACTATTAGGGCCCGTTTGGAAGCATGAAAGTACAACTCAGAATTAGAAAGTGAATTTATTTTAGATTCTTAGGCTGTTTGGTCTGCTGAAAGTGTGCATTTCAGTTTCCCTCCAAAATTGAAGTCTGAAAATGCAAATTTGGCTTCCCACCAAAATTGAGTGTGGGCCCAGGTGCTAAATATCACATTGTCCTTCATTTACTCTCAACAAATACATCAAAAAAGTGAACTCATATTAGCTAGCTGTGGGTTGGGAGCTTCAGGCAACACACGAGTTTACTAGTGAGGAGGTGTGGGTTGGCTCTGTTGAGTGCGTGGGTGACATTGAACTCATATTAGCTAGCTGGACATTGTGCCAAGTAAGGAGACAAAGCTAAGGGTGATCAATGTAGTCTCATATTGGTGGAGTAGTTTTATTTTTGTCTAGGCACTGGTGGTGAACTCAAACATGATTGCATTTCTTCTTCATGATCCTGTTTGTGTTTAATTTGAAGTGTTTTGTGTGTGTGAAGTGTGCTGTTTGCTTAAATGAAT
The DNA here is from genome assembly GCA_029929735.1 of Mimosa pudica. NCBI lineage: Eukaryota > Viridiplantae > Streptophyta > Magnoliopsida > Fabales > Fabaceae > Mimosa > Mimosa pudica. The sequence continues at coordinate 10,739,013 of JAKELP010000004.1, read as the reverse complement.
TGGTTTTCACTTTAAAATTGATGGGTTAACAATGATTGCTTTCCAAACTATAGTTACATAGTAAAAATCTGTCTGGGTGTTGTTTGATGTTGTAAATGATGTTATCTTTGTCATATTGTAGGTTTGCATTTGTAAAGTGCAGCGTTTACTAGTTGTCTTCCCGTTTTGGGGTTTAAAATCGATTCACCTAGGAAATTCGAGTTTACCCAGGAAAACTCGATTTCACCTAGGAAAATCGAGTTTGCCCAGGAAAACTCGATTTCATTTCGGCACAATCGAGTTTACCCAAGAAAAGCAACAGTCTTTCTTCTTTGCATAAGCCCTTCTCTTCTTCGTTCTAACTTTCACCACACCCACTTTCATCACTTTCTCTCTTCTCGAAAAAACTCTCCATTCCTGTTCGTATTCATTCTTCCTTTCATTCACCCACACCAAAATCGAACTTAAGGCACAAGCTTTTTTTGTGGTTTAAAGCTAGAGACAATCAAGCTTCGCAGAGAAAAAGAGATGACTCCTAGTGGGGGTTTCTTTTTTCAATCATGGGCTTTTTGGAAATGTTACAATAAGAAGGGGCATTACTGTCATTTAAGGTCCATGTGTTTTTAATAAAAATTCACTTTCAAATTCTTCCATTAGCCAACCAAACAGCCACCCCTGATTTGTTTTCTTGGTAAACTGAAACACTTTCCTCACTTTCAGATTCATCACAAAACTTTCCTGCTTCCAAACGGGCCCTTATTCGTTCGCCCTTATTCATTTGAGAACGGATAGGGAAGAAGGAGAGATTGAAATATACTAGTGGGAAGTGGGGACACCAGTGCTTCTGTACAGAATTGGTTCTTTTTTTTTTCGGAATTAAATATACATCCTCACTTCTTAATATATAAAGAATTGGTTGATTTTTTTAAGGAATTAAATAAATAAAAATAAAACATTTAATATAATATAGTTTATGAATTACTATTTACTAGTGCTAAAATATGGATTATTTGCATGTGTTGAGCTTATAATTCTATCACAAAAATTTAAACCAATATATTACCTCTGGTCCTAAATATAAGACCTAATTGACTTTTTTTGGAGAGGTAAAGGTTGCGAAATAGGCTATTAAATCATGAAATATTTGATATATTTTTAGATTATACATTAGTTTATAGGTAAAATAAACTAATGTAAGGGAAAAATTAGGTAAATCAATTTATAATTAACTTATTTTGCTTTTTTAAAGGATTTTCTAAAAAAGTCAATTAGGTCTTATATTTAGGACCGGAAGGAGTAGTCAACATTATATATCCTTATTTGAACAAAAAAAATTATATATCCTTAATTCACGTCTAAATCGTTTGATGTGGGACTTGTTTGTGTTATCTCTAATAATTAAATTATCTATTAGTTTATAAATTAAATAAATTGATAACTTAAAAGAAAAATTAGGTAAATAAATTTAAAAATAATTTGCTTAAATTTCTTAAAACTATTTAAGAAGAAGTCGATTGGATCTTTATTAATTGTTGAAGGGGAAGTAGTTGATTTTAGAGAAATAAATAATTGTGTTTCTCTCTTTAAAATATTAATGGAAATCAGATGCATAATATACGAGGAATCTCGGAAGATAAGGTAATAACCAACAAACGAAGAAAGAGATCCACCTTGACCGCGAAACATTCTTTAATATGCGTAGATACGTGGAGCCGTGTCATGCATCCCAGTAATGTTATAAAATCTGGACCGGAAGGCGAGTCGGAAAAGGTTTCGGGTCATGGTTTAACACGGTTTAACAGCTCAAACCGATGGTCAAACCGGATAACCGTTGAGACGGAATGTGAAGTGGTCGATGGTTGGACCGGTCCAACCGTCCGGTCCGGTCCGATTCTTACAACATTGCATCCCATTCAATAATCTTCCATTTCTTTCATGTACATAATTTTAATATTCGAATTTCTTTCATGTCTCACTTGAAAAATGGGTTAAAGTTACTCATATGAACATCATTGCCAATTTTTCATTGCAATTAATATTATAATTTTTTCTTTTACCTGTTTCAATTTATCAGATCTATTCAACCAAAGAAATAATATTCTCCCCTTACTTTTCTCTTGGAACAGTGCCTATCTAAAATAAAAAATTGAAATGTAGAATTGCAGGGTTTTGGATAAGAGCCGATAATATTGATAGGAAAGTCAAAACAGAAACAAATTATTGAAGCCTCGTGGTAAAGAGGTTTGTGTACGTATTAAAGCTTAGATCATGTGGATAAGTGTCACTCAATTTTCTCACAGACCTTACTTTTGTACTCCATACGTACTGAACTATAAATTCAAGCCACGTGCCAGCCCTTTTTTACCTAAATATATTGAGAATGTCTAACTGATAATGCCTACAAATTTTGTGGGGCACTATACAAATTTTGTGGGGCACTATATGCTCTATATCTTACCAAGTTTAACATCAAGTCAACTACATATATGAGTCAGCTCGAACACAACCTTCCTACTATTCAAGCTTATCCATTTATCTCTCATAACTACACAATTTTGAGAACCGACTTATTCACCCTGTTCAATGTTCATTGCTTTTTATTAGCCCCCTAACACGTGGCTTCTTCTTATTGAATTCTAACACTTTACGTTCAAATTCCAAAATTTTGACTTCTGAATATTGAATGATATATTGAGAATGAAACAAATTAAACTTTATTTAGTTTCCAAGTACAAAGTGATGTTGAAAATTATAAGCAAGTTTAATTTATTTTTTTTAAAAAAACCTACATTTCAGAGGTAGTTGATGAAGAAAATCATAGCATCCAAATTACTCCATTGTATGTTGTGTGTTAAGCTAAGAGTTTATCCATCCAAATAAGTATATTATATGCTTCTAAGTAAATGCATAGTTAAAAATGAGTTAAATTTTTATTTCAAATAACACACATTGTTTGCTCAAAATTAAAGTCCCCAGCTGTTCCTAACTATCTTTCCCCTCTTATCGGTTTTATTATGGTCATGGGCTCCTGGCATGAAACTCAGCACTATTTTAAAAACTTTCTTAAAAGCACTTTTTTTTTACATTCCAAATTCAAGTAGCCTCTTTTTAAAAGGTATATTCAAATTTCATTCAATAATATTATCAACAGCTTAAAGGATGTTTTGAAGTTATAACAATGTATAACAACATAAACTCATCCCACAATATAATGTTTTAAAGTTATAATGTCATCATGCGATATTGCATGACATTATTATGCCCTATTATATATGGATAAATTATTCATCATTAAAAGGCCAAAGTTACAACTTTTCCAAGTGTCCTTTTATGTCTTCCCCTTCTATTTCTAACTGACAACATTATAGTTGATCAACTTCTCCTTTTAAGAATTAATCATTGTTATTTTTTAAAAGCAAAATTAATACATCAGCGTTTAATATAGATCTTAATTAAATTAAAATAAAATGTTCTAGAATAATTTATCATGTTCACCATCGAAAATAATTGCATTAAAATTTTGTAAAATCATAGTATAAAATTAAACTTTAGAGCTGAATCAGGTCCAGTTTTGCCAAAGCTAAAGTAACTCGGACTATTTTCTTTCTACTTAATTACCGGGAAATTTGACGGCTAGCCTTAAAAATATACGCGAAATATCTTCCATCACAAATATCTAGTTTACCAGATAATCAATTAATTATAAAGCATGTTGTAAATACTATTGTTATATGATTATTGTTATTTTTTTTGCCAAATATGATTATTGTTATTTAACCAAATTGGTATTGTAAAATCACGGTGGGTCCCATTACCTCACACCTTCGATTCCGAGAAACATTTTTATTCAGAGATTCTAAATCATGACGACGGCTTTAGAATCTCTCTTCATATTCAATCAAAACTTTTCATTTAATTTCAATATTTAAATAAAGTTTTATAATGAATAAAAAGTTTTTCATTAATTATCATTCCCATTGCATAGTACAATACTACCATATATACATACATATATTATATATAGATTCGGTGAACCTAACAAACTTGGACTATTTGCCCTGCATAAATATCATCTTTGCGATGCTCAAGTGAAGAAAGAATAATAATTTTATTACCATATGTTAACTAACACGCGACGTCATAAATAAATACACACACACATAAAGTTCTTTTTCTTTTTGTTCTAAATATTAATATAAGATCCCTTTGACTTTATGTGGAAGTTAAGTAAGCAAATTAGATCATTAAATTACAACACATGTGTCACATGAAATTAGACAATAAGTTAGTTTATATATAAATACAACAAATTGGTTTTGAAGAGAAAAAAAGTAACTATAGACAATTCAAAATGATTAATTTTGTAACCTTAATTTTTTCCCAAAATCAAAGTGTTTTATGATTAGGACGGGGACTGGACAGAGTAATTGACAATAAATGAATTGGTTTTAACTAATTAAAGTGAGCGTTAAAATCTACTGTACTTAGAATAGCATTGTTTTGAGATCATATATAACAAGAAGAGGACATGGGAAACTAAATGAATGAATTTAATAACAAAGTGAAGTCGTCACTGATGAAGCAGATGATTAAGAAACAAACGATAACAAACCCAGAGAGTCGTCCCAACGGAGATTCCAAAAGGCACCCAATAGAATAATAAAACATTATTTTGTTCATTCCACAAGGATAATTTTAAAAACGTATAAAAAATTTCAACTTTTAACCAAAACTTGATATTTAAAAAATATCTAATAAAAAGTGTACAAATTAAAATGGGAACAACAAAGCTCTATCGAAGCACAAAAGGCCAGACTAAGATTTGGTTGCTAAACAATAATGTATTCCAAATATATAATTTTTCTAGCTCTCTATAGACTAAGACGCGTACGTGATGGGATTCGGAAACATAAGTTTTATCAATTATATATCATCGAATTATATGTTTAACAATGAGTTTGGTTTTTAAATTATTTGCTCAACACTACTACAAACACGAACTGATTAACGAATTTGGAGTATTTGTGCATGCTTAAATATCAACGCAGTGCTATTATTATTTTATGTTGAAATAAATAAGAATATTAAAAAAACAACATATAAATAAAGTTTCATCAAACTTTGTAAAACTACTTTTAGACGCGCGAGGCAATGTAACACTCTGTAACTAATTAAAGAAGCGATTTCATAATTTTTAAAGTAATACTCTTAGGTCCAATTGGTTCATTACACTCACATGTAATAATTGGCTGGTTAGGACGATCAACGTACTGGCCTTTTAGGTTGGGAAAAGCCGCTCCAATTATTAACCAACTCCTTTTGAATCTAATCACTTGCTAGTTTTTCACTGATACACAACTATCTATTAAGTAATATCTGGTGTGTGAGAATTGAAGTGCTTTCTAAAAAACAAAAAAATTATATGAAAGTGCATTCTCGTGTTTCTACCTTTACCTTGCAATTTGCAATTTATTTAAAATAGTGCACATTCCCAATTTTTCCATAAGAAAATACTCTCTGTTTTTTTTTTTGCATACCTAACACTAGATCTTTGAATATTACTCCAAATCAGCTTAATTTAAAATTTTCTGAATGATCAATTATCAGTGAAATTTAAATAACGAAGCATATGCATCTCGTCCCCATCAAACATTAAAATAATTAAAAGCACGCTTTAAAGATTTGTTTTGCCAACGAAAGCAAGATTGTTTGTGAATAATATTATATATTTTGGCGTTTTCACCTGCTACGATATTTTTGACGCAAAAGATCTAGCTAAACAATTAAATGTAACTTTGTCATGGTTTCGTGGCCTTTTTAATCTCATGCTGTCAATTTAGTATTTAGAAGGGAATCAATGAATTAATTATATCTACTTTTAATCGAATCACATAAATTTTCAGGCAATAGGATCCATTTAATTTCTGACCAGGCCTTGACACATGACACCTATAACATCAAACAATTTATTTAGCCAATGTCATAAATTACACATATACTCCTCTAATCTTATTTATAGGGAATTTCATATATGTTTCATATATAGAAAAAAAACTTAAACGTCAATGAATTCCCACAATAATCCAACAAATTTCTTATTCTAACCATTTTTAATATAATATTCACTTTATCACATGGACACAAAGTCAATATATAATAAATGAATGGTGAATTTATATATTCATAATAAAGTGACTTATGTAGGACCAAAAAAGATCTTCTATCTTTGCCTTATAAATAGAACGAGAAGAGTACTTTTGAAGTTTATGACTCATCTCTAGAGTTATCTCACCAAAACAAAAGAGTTGTAGTTTATTCATTAATTTTATCTAAAAATGAAATATTTTGTCAACTTTTTTTTTAGAGCATTAATAGACAAATCGTACGTTAACTTTCTAAACCAATAAATTTTAAGAGGGATACCATTTGGAAAAAAAATTTGTTAAAACATATTGAATTATTTGAAGAGGCGATTTATAAATTTATGTGTCTGGAAGTTGTGTGTGTGTGTATGTATATACATATTTATTATAATATGAAGCTACGGCTAAGAGCATATATATACATCTAACCAATCATAAATTGATAATTATATGTGTATAGTTGAAGTTTCCAATGGTTGTACAAGTAAGCACAAATGAACAAGGAGGAATGGGTGTGAATTCTTATGTAATGTTTTGTATTATATGCAACTTGACGACTTGACGTATCATGAAAGGGACTCTCGTTTGGCAATAAGCTACTTTTCTTGGTTTCGTGGGTTAATCAACTTTGTTTTTGACCCTCAATAACTCAATGCTTTCGTTTCTTCTAAACGAAGATGCCGCGTTTCATTGGCCAAACCTCGTTATCCATTATTCAACAATAAGCATACGCGGCAAATATACAATGAACAGAACAGAATTTCGAGTTGGTGAATCACACACATATACTCCCTCCGATCTCTAATATAAGAGTCAAAATTTAAATGATTTTGGTCCCTAATATAAGAGTTCATCTTACATTCTCTCCTTATTTAATGTGTTTTTTACCTACTTTATCTCTAACTCTCTTTCATATTTATTAATGCTTATATATTTCTCTCTCTTAAAAGTATCGTAATAAATATGGGCAATATTGGAAAAGAATCATTAACTCCAGACGACCAACTAACATTCACATGTTTTCATAAGAAGTGTTTTTTGCGGCTAGCTCTTATATTAGGGACCGGAGGGAGTAATTTTTAGAAATAGACTGGATGAATTCACGGGCTTTATTTGTTAATATTTTTAGAATAATTGCAAAGCCATATGTGTGTGTGGTGCGTTTGGCTATGTGAGAATCCTATTTATTGATGGGGTTAGATGCGATTTTTTTTAAATAACACTAGACTTCACAATCCTTCTTCAAGCGTAAAAGTACACAGAATTTTCAAAACGGTGTAAAAGTGTTGGCCATTTATATCAAACATGTCACCCCAAGAAAATAGTGAAAAATACCACACATGGTCCCTGAAGCTTAAATTTACGTGTATTTTCGGTTCATTTTTCTTAATTAACATGCCTGTTAAACAGTCAACGTTCGTTTAATTAATTAACATCCGTATAGTACCACAACATTTTTTTTATTTTAACAACCCATGTATATATCAAACCGAGATACTGGCAAAAAAAAATATCAAACCGAATTCGAATAGGCTTGTTATATTTGATGCCCCTTACCAAGCACTTTAATTTATAGGTAGATTTACGTCCTAATTTCTATGAAGACTCGTATTGGTCTAGTTTTGTGCGTAGGCACTTCATGATGTTTTATTTAACATGTCATTTTACAAATCGTTTTGATGTATATATACTTTATTCTCGATGATTAATGTTTTTAACGGTTTTCATTTCTTTTATGAGTAGATCAGAGAAACAAAAATAATGCATTACACATGATTGGGCAAACAATCGTTTTAAGAAGAATATTAATCCAGATCAGAAAAAGACATTCATGTATGAGCGACATTATAACAAGATTTTAGAAGTAATAATGCAATTTCAGAATCTCTTATTTGTAGAAAAGGAGTGATTGATTATTTTTGGAGATCAAACACTGTGAGAAAGTGATGAATTCATCCTCCACTTTAATTCTGTCATGAAAATAGAATATACCCCAAGTTGGTCCCAATAGGTAAATTAATTAATCATTTATTTCAAAAAAAATTGTGTGTTACAGTCACATGCATATAATAAGTGCAAAAAAATTCGTTTTATTATTGGGTAAAAGATTAAAAATATCTATACTTTTTTTTTTCAAAAGTGCATTAGATTACATAAACTTTTTTCTAGGCATTAGACTGCCCATAAAATTTTATAAATTGGGTAAAAATGTCATATTCGTTTAATTAATTACAACTGGTGGGCATCACATCTGATCTTTATTTTTGATAAACAATTTCATGTTTCCTCTTCCCAGTTCCCTCTAATCTCATTTGGTGGGTCCACATAATTGGTTTATGTACGTATTTCTTTTTTTCTCTCTTAATTAACCTTGATTTATTTTATTTTCTAATTATTTTTTTATGTAGTGTCCTGAATGAATGAACAATCAATCGATCCAGTTGTAGTATAAATTTCAAACCATATAATTAGAGCCATCATCGTAGCGAAATAATTAATCCAGTGTTCCCGACTCCAAATATTTTGATCCTCGTTCCCGCCACACTTGCCCTTAATTAATTCCTTTCGTGAACAATATTAAATCCGTACTATGTCATTTTCATACTAAAATGAAAAGATGATCTGTGACTAGCTAGAAAAATAAAAGTAAAAATATGATATATCAGTTGAAGAAATATTTGATTAGACAAGGCGTCCTATTCATATTGACTATTCATGAAGATGTGAATCGCGAAATTAGTTGGGATAATTAATTAGAGGTCCCTCACAAGGGAGTTAATACTGGAAAAATCCCAAAAGTTGAAAATATTAATGTAGGGTCCCAAGGGACCTCACATTAATATATTTGAAAAGTGAAAAGACAGTTTTGCCCCTAGCCTTAAAATAAATTTACCTCCTCCCCCCCTCCTCCCTCCTCACCCACCCCCTCCCCCACCCTCCCTCTCCAGCCGCTCCCACCTAGGTAATTGTATTATTACTTGGATAATTGGGTTTATGAGCATTAGCGGTATCTCCCGTGCTTTGCACGGGGAACAATTTTTTTTTAACAAATTTGCAGTAAAAAAATATATGCCAAATTTTTTTAACTAAAATATCGGGTGAAAAAAATCATATAATAACCAATTTTTTTATTTAAAAAAAGTTAAAAAAATAATATATTATATTCCACCAAATCACTGGTCATGAACAGAGTTATGAACAGTGATTTGGTGGATCACTTTTATATAGATCAAAAAAATCATCATAATGGTGACACTAAAAATATAAATCTTTAAGGCAAACTAAAAAAAAAAAAAAATATGTGACCCAATTAACCTTTTTTCAACATTTTTTTAACAAATTTGCACTAAAACAATATATGACAAATTTTTTTAACTAAAATATCGTGCGAAAGAAATCATATAATAACAGATTTTTTTTTAAAAAAAAAGGTAAAAAAGGAAAAAAAAGGTAAAAAAATATCTCCCGTGCGTTGGACGGGGTTTCCCGCGCTCCGCGCGGTTTTGCTTAAAAATTAGCATTAACTAAAAAAACTATTATCTAACCTTAACCTTAGACGGAAGAAAATTTGAATGACAACTTCTAGTTTACATTACCAAATGACCATTTTTCTGTAAGCCGTAATGAAAATCAAAATTAAATCTAACTGAACACATCTTCCCTATGTGAAGAAACAACTCTTCTTTTTGTGTTCTATATCTACATAGAACAACTTCTAGTTTGCAGGGAAAGATAGGCAAATAAAAAGACACAATAAAATATTTGCAGATATATATTACGTCAAAAAGATCATCATAATGGTGACACTAAAGATATAAATCTTTAAGGCAAATTTACACAAAAAAAATGTGACACAAATAAATTCGCCCATGAAAGTAAAGAATACGTAGCCCTAATAAATCATTAAATAATTAAATATAAATAAAAAAATAAGTAATAAATATAATAATATAATAAATATATTAAATAATTAACAATTAAATAATTAAAAAACTTGCCAAATAATAAATATAAATAATAATAATAATAAATATAAATATTAAATAATTTACTCATGAATAAATTTTTTTTAACTTTTTATTTTTACAAATCTGCACTAAAAAACATATGACAAATTTTCTTTTAACTTTTTTTTACCTTCTGTTTCAACGAATTTGCACTAAAAAATATATGACAAAAAATATGTGACCCAAATAAATTAGCCCAAGAAAGTAAAGAATACATAGCCCAAATAAATCCTCACAAGAAATCAATGACATACAATAGTAATAGAGAATGTTAATCACTGCACTAAAAATTTACATATTTGAATGATCACAAAAATATCTTCACATATTTGAATAGATGTTAGCTTCACAAAAATAATATTTGTTGTACATAATTGGCTAGATATTTGAAAACATCGCCTTGTAAACAACATTTTTTGTTTTGTTAACTCCCGTGCGGTGCATGGGAGAGGTATTTCAATAGATTATAAACTAAACTTTTAGAATATTAGAGAAGAGGGAATTGTAGTGACAATTGAAGAAGCACCAAAGATAATATATGATAAAATATTAGTGAGATGTATTATTTGGGTTTCCCGCGCTTCGCGCGATTTAAAGATATGTGACCCAAATAAATTCGCCCAAGAAACTAAAGAATATGTGGTAAATAATTAATATTAATAATTAATTAATTAATTTAATTATCATAATAATTATTATTATTTTATTATTATTAATTAATTATTATATTTAATCGAATAATAAATAATAAATATAATATAATAATATAATAAATAAATATAAATATAATAATAATATGATAATATAATAAATAAATATAATATAATAATATAATAAATAATAAATATAATAAATAAATAAATATAAATATATATTAAATTATAAAAAATTAATAATAAAAAATTCCACCAAATCCCAAATAATACATCTCACTAATGTTTTATCATATATTATATTTTGTGCTTCTTCAATTGTCACTACAATTCCCTCTTCTCTAATATTCTAAAAGTTTAGTCTATAATCTATTGAAATACCTCTCCCATGCTCATAAACAAATTTTTTAACATTTTTTTAACAAATTTGCACTAAAAAATCATATGACAAATTTTTTTAACTAAAATATCGGGTGAAAAAAATCATATAATAACTAAGTTTTTCTTTCTAAAAAAAAATTAAATTTCTTAAGACATTCAAATAATTACCTTTGGTTAAGTGAGTGAGTGAGTGAGCTCATCTAAAGAACCACACAATAAAACATTTGCAGATATATATTAGGCCAAAAAGATCATCATAATGGCGACACTAAAGATATAAATCTCTAACCCAAATTTAGACAAAAAAAAATATGTGAGCCAAATAAATCAGCCCAAGAAAGTAAAGAATACAAAGCCCAAATAAATTCACACAAGAAAGCAATCACATACAATAGTAATAGAGAATGTCAATCACTGCACTAAAAATTTGCTCATGAACAAATTTTTTAACTTTTTTTTAACAAATTTGCACTAAAAAAATATATGACAAATTTTTTTAACTAAAATATCGGGTGAAAAAAATCATATAATAATTATTTTTTTTAAACAAAAAAAAGCAATTTTTTTTTAAAAATATATTATATTCCATCAAATCGCTGTTCATGAAGGAAAGATAGGCAAATAAAAAGACACAATAAAACATTTGCAGATATATATTAGATAAAAAAGATCATCATAATGGTGACACTAAAGTTATAAATCTATAAGACAAATTTACACAAAAAAATATGTGACCTTTTGCCAAAGAAAGCAATTGGTTTTTTCCTTTAAACATTCTGGGTTTCCTATTCATTTGAGTTGTGTCTTGCTAAAGTTTCAAGGTTTATTAGGTAAAAAAAAGACAAAATAAAACATTTGCAGATATATATTAGGCCAAAAAGATCATCATAATAACAACACTAAAGATATAAATCTTTAAGGCAAATTCAGACAAAAAAAATGTGACCCAAATAAATTAGTCCAAGAAAGTAAAGAATACATTGCCAAAATAACTTCGCACAAGAAAGCAATCACATACAATAGTAATAGAGAATGTCAATCACTGCACTAAAAATTTGCTCATGAACAAATTTTTTAACTTTTTTAAACTTTTTTTTCCAAATTTGCACTAAAAAAATATATGCCAAATTTTTTTAACTAAAATATCGGGTGAAAAAAATCATATAATAACTGAATTTTTTTTTAAAAAGAAAAAGTTTTTTTTTTTAATTTTTTTTTAAAAAAAGTTTTTTTTTTTGAAAAAAATATATAATATTCCACCAAACATTGTTCATAAGGAACAGTGTTTTGTGGAACACTCTTATAAGTTATATTGATATTCGAGAATGACCAGACCACCGTTCACCGTTGTTGGTGAGCATAATTTATTTTAAGTTAAGAGTAGCTGCAAGTGGCTTTAGATTTGAGTCTAATTCATTTGTAGGTTAGAATATAACGAGTTTTAATTAAGGGAAAACGACAAATAAAACCCTTTAAATATGTAAAAGAACAATCAATGTCGCTAAATTTTCAAAAGGACAATCAAAGTCACACACACTAAATTAACCACTGTAACATCCACATTAACAACATGCATATTTAACCATTGCATCATTCATATTAACAACTAAAGCGTAGCAATTAATCATAGCAGCATTCTCATTAACCACAACAACATCCCAATTTCAATTAACAACTAGAGTTTTATTAATTGACCTTGGTTGTCCTTTTAGAAATTTAGCGACATTAATTGTCCTTTTACATATTCAGAGGACTTGATTTATTTTTCCCTTTTAATTAATCTTAAAATCTCTTCTAATGAATACACTTCTTGATATCCATATTTGTATTCTCTTACTAAGACAAGGATGAGTATTATTTCATCTAACAGCATGATGGTCTTATTATTTACGTTCCGGGAAAAAACCTTAATTACTGAAGTAACTCATTAACCCATAAATTAACTGGTTTAAGTCGCCTACAACGAAAGTATATCTCACTAGCTACTTCTAATTTATTTACTTTTAAATACTCAAATTGATAAGATTAATTGATTATTACAGATCCACAAGACCACAACTAATAAATTCAAGCATTGCGATGATTTAAATAGTTGTTTGAAGACTGAATAAAGGGACAAAAAAATAAAGGAAGAATTATCTGTTGAGATAATATGTGACAAAGACGTTACAAATGAGAGAAGGCGTGGGGAGCCGCCCAAGTTTCTTGCCACGTAGATTCCTTGCAATTATGCAGACATCCACTTTGACTTTAATAACTTTCTTGAGATTTTACTGGTAGCAAAAGTAGCTCATTTTTCTGGATATTGAAAAGGTAAAAACCTAGATATATCGGTAGTGGATAAATGTGACCGCATATGAGACACAAGGTTTAAGTACTTTTTTCAATTATATATAAGGGATAAAATGTGTAGGTGGAGGTATAGGCGGTGGTCCCGGTGGGGCCATGGTAAGGGAAGAGGAGGTAGCCGGTAGAAAGTAACGACAGTTTGGTGGCGTAAGCATGCAGGATGGGAATTTGCATATAAATAGGGAGCCAACTTTCCCCTTCAACCCAAACATAACATACAATACAATATGTGTATGTAGTCCTCTATATATATTTTCTCTATCACTTCTCCACTTCTCACTCTCCTCTCCTTGTTGGTCTCCACATATATTCTCTTCTTTTTATCTTCATTTTCTTCTTTTATTTTCCTTTGTCGAGATAAGAAAAATGTGTGGAATACTTGCTGTGCTTGGCTGCTCTGATGACTCTCAAGCCAAGAGAACCCGTGTCTTGGAGCTCTCTCGCAGGCATTCCCTTTTCCTTCCATTCACTCTTAAATTATCTTCTCTTCTTACTATTATTATACTATCATATATAACTATAGGCACAACCATTATGTGTGTATGTGTGAGAATATTATTTGTACCTAAGGGTAAGGGAGATCATTTTGAGGTAACAAAAAAGGATGTAATCACTAGAAATTTTAACAAAAAGTAATCAACTCATTACTACAATTTCATGTGCAGGAAATTGTAACTAGTGCACACTAAATCACTTTTCTTAAGAACTTATAGTAAATATCAGGTATATAAGTTAGGTGGGACCGTGGCCATATAATCCAATTTCCTTGTTATAACTGTCGTGTTTTGTCTGCTTTCTCTCCTATTAAGGGATTTATGACAATAATACGAGTCATAATAATATATAGTTGCGGCTAGCTAGTTACCTTACCGCTTTCCATTACATATGGATAGACAAAGATAAAGATGAATGGCTTGGTCAAAAGGAAAGTTTGTCACTATATGAATATTATTGATGGTACGATGAGTGAGTCACTGAAGATATGCACAAGGTAGAAACCGAGGATGATGTGTGGTCCACTTAATGTACCTTTTTTTACTACATACTCCCATAATTTTTTCTAGAAAATCCAAAATAATAAGCTATGATTTGATTGAATTTTTTCCTCCATACTAATTATTCATTTGACTAATATATTAGCTTTGTTAATCTCTCCAAAAAGTCCACTAAATGTTATTTTTACTAAAGAAGTATGTTGTCTATGTATATAAATATATATTCTTATTATGAATGTGACTTGTGGTGGCGGTGATTGCAGATTGAGGCACCGTGGTCCAGACTGGAGTGGGTTGCATCAACATGGAGATTGCTATTTGGCTCATCAACGACTAGCCATCGTTGATCCTGCTTCTGGTGATCAACCTCTCTTCAATGAAGACAAATCCATCGTTGTCACTGTATGTTACTTATATCTTCTTCTATTATCTATATATCCTCATGCACATAAATATATATATGGTATAATTAATTATTATGTTGTTATAATTAATAAACATAGGTGAATGGTGAAATTTACAACCATGAAGAGATCAGACAAAAGCTCTCCCACCATAAGTTCCGAACTGGGAGTGACTGTGATGTCATTGCCCACTTGGTTAGTCATTCATTCATTGAATTCATATGTACATACATAAACACACACACACACACACATATTATGATCATCATCTATTTTTCCTTGTTTGTAACATGGTTCTGTTGATACACACACATGTATGTACATATAGTACGAGGAATATGGAGAAGATTTTGTGGACATGCTTGATGGCATCTTCTCTTTCGTCCTGCTTGACACACGTGACAATAGCTTCATTGTTGCAAGAGATGCTATTGGAGTCACTTCCCTTTACATAGGCTGGGGATTAGATGGTAATATAACACACACATACACATATTTTGCATGGTTTAATTAGTAGTGATTAACATAATCCAAGTGACTAATGAATTGGTTCTGATTCATTAGGATCTATTTGGATCTCTTCGGAGATGAAGGGCCTAAATGATGACTGTGAACACTTTGAGTTTTTCCCTCCTGGTCATTTGTATTCCAGCAAAGAAAGAGGGTTCAGAAGATGGTACAACCCTCCTTGGTTCTCAGAGGCCATTCCTTTTGCTCCTTATGACCCTCTTGCTCTCAGACACGCTTTTGAAAAGGTATGTAAAAAGGAGTACATGCAGATTCAAGTAATTCCTGTTATAATATGTGGAAACTGATGATATTCAGTTGATGTTTTTGTGACTGCAAATTAAACAGGCTGTGACCAAAAGATTGATGACAGATGTTCCTTTTGGTGTGTTACTATCTGGAGGCTTGGATTCTTCTTTAGTGGCATCCATCACTTCCCGTTACCTTGCTGACACTAAGGCTGCTAAGCAGTGGGGTGCAAAACTCCACTCTTTCTGTGTTGGCCTTGAGGTTAGTACTTACAGTCTGTTAAATTACAGAAAATTAATCAAAATGAGACTATACTTGTAATTTCAAGGTCTTGAAGGTTATTTCTGTTAAATTATGTTGCAGAATGCCCCTGATTTGAAGGCTGCAAGAGAAGTTGCAGACTTTTTAGGAACTGTCCACCATGAGTTCCACTACACAATTCAGGTTAGACTAATAATATCATTGTTGGTTCTTACCATTTGGTCGAATTTTGGTTTTGGTTTTGGTAATTTCATAAGCACTTGGTCTGAGTTCAAATATAGGTAGCAAAATCAAAACTAGCTACAATTAGAGGCTTTATTCATTAATCTGAAACCAAATCCTTGTGAAACTATAGGGACTAATGCTAAAAGTAAAACTTTAAGTGATAAAACCAAAATTTGATCAAATTAGGACGAATAACAATGGTAACATATTTTTGGCTTAAAAGTGATAAACCTTTCAATTTTAAGATTTCAAGTAGGATTGAAGCATATTTGAATTGTGTACTTAGGATGGCATAGATGCCATAGAAGATGTTATTTACCATGTTGAGACCTACGATGTGACCACGATAAGAGCCAGCACACCCATGTTTCTGATGGCAAGGAAAATAAAGTCATTAGGAGTGAAGATGGTTATGTCTGGGGAAGGCTCGGATGAGATCTTTGGAGGCTACCTGTATTTTCACAAGGCCCCCAATAAAGAGGAGTTCCACCAGGAAACTTGCAGAAAGGTCAATGATTTATTCTTATTTTTATGATCCTTATACCTGCTGACATAAAGGGTTAACTAAAAATCATAATAGATTTTCCCCTTTTTATTTTTTGACATGTGCAGATCAAGGCCCTTCACAAATATGATTGCTTGAGAGCCAATAAATCAGCTTTTGGTTGGGGTGTTGAAGCTCGAGTACCGTTTTTGGACAAAGAGTTTATAAATTGCGCCATGAACATTGATCCTCAATACAAAATGGTGTGAACAAAGAATTATATTTTTTTTAATTGACAAAAAAGTATTGTAAATTTTTCCCCCATGTTGAGCTTACAATTAGATCTGTGCAGCCAAATCAAGAAGAAGGAAGGATTGAAAAATGGGTCCTAAGGAGGGCATTTGATGATGAGGAGCAACCTTATCTGCCAAAGGTGTCATGCAGTTCTCTACTATTTCTCAAGTTCAAACGTTAATTGATGAAACCAAAATCTGAGCTTTTTATTTTTTTTGCAGCACATACTATATAGGCAGAAAGAACAATTCAGTGATGGAGTTGGCTATGGTTGGATCGATGGCCTTAGAGACCATGCTGCCAAACATGTAAATATGTTCATGAAAATCATATCTCCAAAATAAATCCCTTAATTCATTCATTATGTTATATATACATTTGTGGAGCTTACAATTGGTTTTTAACATTCCAGGTTACAGATAAAATGATGCTCAATGCGGCCAAAATCTATCCTCACAACACACCTTCAACAAAGGAAGGCTATTACTACAGAATGATATTTGAGAGGTTCTTCCCACAGGTAATGAATCAGATCAAACCTTAATGAAAGGATGTTTATTTTTCACATTATTGGTTTCTTTCCTCCTGAAAATTCATTTGCATGTTTTGTGTTACTAGCTTCTAAATGTTTTTGTGTGGCTATGGTTTTGCAGAACTCGGCTCGGCTTACTGTTCCTGGAGGAGCTAGTGTTGCATGCAGCACAGAGAAAGCAATAGAGTGGGATGCTGCCTGGTCAAAGAATCTAGATCCTTCTGGAAGGGCAGCCCTTGGAGTTCATGCCTCTGCTTATGATGACAAGCAGGTTCCCACCAAAACTGCTGGACCTGAAAAGATAATCCCCACAATTGAAATCAATCCTGTTGGAGTTGCCATCCTGGGCTGAAGCAGCAAAAAAAGGAATAAATAATTGCAGGAGGATGAAAGCTTGTTCCTGCTGTAAAATTAATCCAAGCAGTTATATATATATGATAGATATAGATATATGTATAAGAGGGCTTTCTTCCTGATGCTGTTGTTGTCGTGTTATGGTAGCCTCATATTGTACTTATTTTGCATGCCGTGATCTGAACTTTGTTGCAATGTATTGGAATCCCTATTCCAAGTATTCCAAGTTCTGTTTTAATTATATGTTTTTCTGTGAGCTTGTGGCCTATAGCAGGATGTATATTTTCACATTGTAATGCTCATTCATCAGGTTCATCCAATCTGAGTAGCACTGTCACTTGCAAGGCTTAGTTTTTTAAAAGCTATATATAACTAATATAAATTTCCTGAGCATATTTTTAAAGCAAAAAAAAAAAAAATGAAAGGAAAATATAGTGAATCAGGGAGTTTAGAATTTCAGTATTCATTGGTTATGTTATTAATGACCTTGTAAATTATTCTTTTGCTATCTATCAAGTTACATCAAGAAACAACAAGGAAAATTTTGTTTTCTCTTCAATAGCAGTACCTTATAGGAGGGGTTGCAAACTTGCAATTACTCAACCTCAAATAAGAATTATCAGCACCTAATAAAAACATTACAGCAAAAGAATACAACTTTTAGATGAAGAACAAGGCAGTATAGAAAAGTTGATTCCAAGTATCAGGCAAGCCAGGAAGGCACCAATGGCTGCAATCTGCAGAGAAGTCAGGTTTAGCCCTCTGCTGAGCACTCAAATCACCACTGTAAATGGAAGGATGGCCATCTTTTCTCAGAGCAGATAACATTGTTATGTCAAGCAAATAAGCAGGCTTTTCCATTTCCCTTATCACTATCTCCACTATCCTCATCTGTTCTGGATATGTCCCTGGGTATGTTCTACTTCTGATTGGTGCTGTTTCCCCATAACAATTCTTTGTTGTTGTTTCTGTTGTCCCTATTCTATTATTCCATTCTCTGGGGCTGCAAAACCAGATTCAATAATTGATGTGAAGTGTGAACCGATTATGACAATAGGCAATTATTTGATAGATTTCATCATAATAGTAACACTTCTTGATGATATCCTTATATTTTAAAGCCCCTAGGCTACACATTAGTGTCCTAAGCTTTTAATACAATCATTGGAGAATGATGGATTTGGTTTTTGTAATAATAATATAAATAAGTACTATATGGTATTGGATGACCACATAATGTGATATTTTATTTGTGCCAATTTCAATGTCAAAGTCTTTTTGATGATGGGATTTAGACTCTTAAACTACAGAACCAAATGCATAATGTTACAGATAGAGAGCATCTAAGTGCATCAATCTTGCTGTCCTATCCCATCAGATTTTGACATCCAAAATTGTGGCCTTCATTTATGGTTTTTTAATTATATTTTAAGATGTGATATATGGAAAAGACTTTTCCCCACAAGTTGCAACAATTGTCAATTAAATGTGGGCACATACAGGTGGGTTGAGAATTGATATAATCGTGGCTTATATATTTTAACACATTTACAGAGATCTATCATTTGAACAAATGCATGTGTTTGATGTCACTCATGTCAGTCCACCGACAACGATTTTATTTCAACTCCCTTTTTTCAAGGCATGCATTAGGGTGATTATCCAGCTCCAAGAAAAATATTAATAAGAATAAAAAGAAAAGGTTCACCAAGTTTATTAAGATGCGGGGTAAGTCTGATAAGTGTGATTTGCTTTTTGTGGGCGCCTCAAAAGCCTTTTTAATTTTCTTTGGCTAGTCTCAAAGTATTTGTGAACAACAAAAAAGCACCTTTACATGATTTTCAAGAATAAAAAATTATGAATATGGGCCAAAAACTATAACTTTGATAAAAGTAAGATTAAATGACATCAAATAATTAGTGAAAAATTCTTATGTGGTTCTGAAGCATTGTTTTGATATTTCTTTTTTAGTACCTGCTAATACTAAAGCATGTTGACATAATGACATTAAAGCTTGCATGCAAATCATAGCCCTAATCAGAATTTATTAATTAATTTTGGGAAAACATGTCTCTTCATGCATTCTACTACTAATTAGCAACATAATAATCACTATAAGCACCGACAAACACTCTGGACTCGCATGAATGTGAAGGTAGTGAAGTTTTCCTATCAAGGTCTTAAAGGGTCCTACTCTCAAAAACTATAGACAACTCATTTCGTAGATGCAAATTTCTAGTGCTTGGTGCTCCTACTCCACTAAGACAAGGTCACAATCATGAAGCCCACAAATCAAGCAACGTTAAAAAAATATACAACAATGATGGTATGTATAGTTTCGGTGTATCATGATGAACAAATATATTATAAAATACCATTTGTTTTCCCATTGAATGAATTGTTTCAGTTTTTTTTTCAATAACTAGGATCCGCATGATAATGTTACTAAGAGCATAAAAATCTTACTTGTAATGTGTGGGAGAAATAGCCTGGAAGAACACTTTAGTTCTGTTCCTATCAATATTAGCATCCACCCAATTAGCCCAAGTTTTGAGACCACTTTCTAAAGCTGCCAAACGGTTCATGTCTCTATAGAATTTGCCTCTCAATTCTACATAATCCCACCTGCACTTATTAGATAAAAGAACTCAAATCATGGTAAAATACACTAAATCAATTATAGCAAAAACCTTTGATTCTATGGTTTTTATTACCCTTGAAGGGATCCTTGATGACTCCACCAATGGCCTGTATCAAAGGACAGTACATCAGCATTCTTCCATGCCTCACCATTCCCATCTACCTTATCCAGCTTTAGAACTCTCTTCCCTCCCATCACAACAACATCTACCAAATAAGGAGATCTGTAGAACGAAAGTGTCACTTCATAGTCCTGCACATACCATAGCAAAACTCAATCAGGATCTAGCTGGCCTTGCAGGTGTAAATAGCTAATTTTTTTCTGGTCTACTTTCTACAAGCAGACAGTGTAACTACTTCTAAGCAAAGCCTGGAAGCATGCTATAGTCCCTTCTGTAAAACACTTCCAAAACATAATTTGCCTATCTCTGTGCTTTTGAATTAATAATAAGCTAAGACGAACAAAATCAAAAGAATTGTGTAGCTCCTGGGAAACTGCATCATTTTTCTTCTTAAAAATGGATGAGCTCTTTATTTTTCTACTCTATTAACTGACAATCAGCACATGTTCTGGATTCTACTAACAGGAATTCGAGCAACCAACTACTCAAGTTTCGCAATTGATGGCTTCCTCTCTCAACAAAAGTTGCATCCTCTAATACTCAAACTTGAGACCTCAAACAATCTAACACGACCTTACAACGTTACACCAACTATGTGATTTGATAAAAAAGAGCTGTTTAGCTTATGCCAAACTGTGCCATTTTTTCCTTATGAGGAATCTGAATGTATAAATCAAACTCAAAGAAGAAATGGACAAGAGACAATATGGCATAAACCTTAGGGGAAATGTGAAGTGGGTAAAATCTGAGACTCACCAAGAATCTAAAGGTAGAGAGAGGATCTCCCCTGACCATTTGAGTTCTTCCACGTGGCACTGCAGAATGTATCATACAAATCAATGACTGCCATTGATTCAGTCCCAGCGAATCCCCCACAAACATCACATTTTTCCTCCTCATTTTCACCAAAAACTCAATCCCATTAAACCTACACCAAAAAAAAAAAATCCACTCAAACCAAAAAAAAAAAAAAACTAATAACTCATCTCCATTAAACCAACATAATAACTTATAAAGAAACCAACTTTAGCAAAATACTATTACATGAAACTTCACACATACATTTCCTCACTATTTTTTCCTTACCTTGGGAGCTCACAATGAAGAGGCTTCCATCTATATTTAAGGTAATCAGAATCTGGGCGTCCGTACATTTGACAGTTGAATTCTGGGTCAATGATGGAACAGTAAGAAGATTGATAAAGTGGGAAACTTTCATCATGAACCCAATTTCCCACAAACAAGTCACAACCTTTATAATAGCCTTTGATGACATGTCCTCCATGATGATAATAATGTTGTGTCTTGTTATTATGAGGGTGGTTTCTCAAGTGTAACATACCATAAGATGTAGCAAAATGACATTGAACACAAGCTAGTAGTAGAAGAAGAAGGAGAGGAAAATATGAAGAAGCCATGTAAGAGAGAAAGTTGAGATTTTTGGAATATAAAGAAGAGAATAGAAGGGTATTTTTGGAATGAAGTTCTGACAGAAAGCAGGGAATTTTGTTATGTACGAATGATGAACTGACGTGGTCATAAATGGTGAAAGTGTACTGATTTGGTGATCATTAGGTGAATTTGAATATGGCAATTTTTTCAGTGAGATAAGAAAGAAATATGAGTTGTGCAGTAATGTTACTGATACACGTGTGTCATGCAGAAGCAAGGCTTGTTTTTTAACACTTGATATATTTTTTATTTATGGTTTTATTATATGATGTTCAACTGAAAAGGGTGCTTATAAATGGGAAAGGCCAGGAGATTTGGGTGATTGTTTAATATTGGGGTACTGTGAGTTGTTTTGGAGTTTATGTATTTTGTCAAAAAGGCACTTGCTTTTTGTGGTCTGATTGGAGGGGCAATCATTGAAGTTTATTGGAGTTGAAGAAAGTGGTTACGACTTATGAGGGATGAGTATGTCATAGGAATATTATTAAGTTTAATAAGCTCTTACTTACTGCATATTATATATAAATATTGGGGATTTTTTTTTACTTAAGTATTGAGATGTTAACAAAAACAATATGAACCACTCGAGTAATTAGTGGATTAAGTTTAACCTGACCTCGGTCTCAAGCCTGGTAAGACCATATCAATGCGTCCTTGAATAAAAAAGTTCAGTCCAGCCATCATTTTTGGGACTTGACTTCAAGAGATTATTAATTGATCTAATCTAATTTTTATGCAGCGTTAGTAAGGATGAATAGTGCAGAGTTGGGATGTTTTATTTGGAACTCTTTTTTTTTTTTGTTGTATTCAAGGCTATGAATTAAGCTACATTTAAATTTGGGGCAAAAAACAGGTGAGTGAAGTTAGTTGTAGCCTCCTTTATAGGTATTGTTAGAAGGATGGGATGTTTTATGTGGTGAGGTAACAAAGGCAATAGCTAGTTTTGAATCTTTTTTTCCAACGCATGCATAACTGCATAAAGGACAATGTTGTTAGAAAGAGCTCATTGTTCTTTGCTTTCCTTCAACTACATTCTTAGAACATCATCTTTTGTTCTCCTCAAAAGATTGTGCCGAAAGCTTAGAACTGATTGTTTTCATCTTCTTTTTTGATGCTGTGTTATAATAAGTATTTTTAGTATTCTGATTTCGTTAATCATCTTGAGCTTTTTTCCCTTGAATTAATTGGATTCTATGTATTATATGAAGTGCTTTTAACAATTAATGGTACATTTATGGTTTAGTGAAAATTTCATATTGATGTATTAATTATGTATCCATACATTTATTTTAGTTGTGAAGATGAAAATATCTACCACACACACGACTATTTTCCTCACCCTAAATTTTTACAATAACTTTTGTCTTCTTTTTTTTCCTGTGAAATAGAGTAATATATTTGAATGATTTTATAGCATAAAAAAAAGATACGTTAGCTAAAGCGTGAACTCTAAAAGTATGACTGAAAAGGGTCTTATTTCTTTGATCAAATAAATGTTCTTATTATGATCACTGTAATGAGTTTATGTATTTTAATTTAGGGTAAGGGACCTAATCTGCCCCCGAAGTAACCACCAAGGAACGCTGAGCACCCTGAACTAACAACAGACTCGTATCTGCACTCCAAGTAACCAAGGTGTTTAAAAACAACCTCGGTTTGACGGTCAACAACGTTTGACCGTTAGTATGCATATGTGGACGCCACGTGGAGACCTGTTTTGTCATCCGGCGCCTTGTCATCGCCACGTAGGATAAGTTAATGTGGGTCCCACATTAAATAAAAAAAAAATCTCCCCCCTCTTCACCTCCCACCCACGGCCCCCCCACCCCCCACCTCCCTTCCCAACCCCCCACCACCAGCCCCACCCTCCCTGCACCTCCCCCCACCACCCGCCCCACCCCCCCTTCACCTCCCTCCCTCACTTCACCACCCCGCCCCACCTCCCCCACACCACCAGCCCCACCCCCCCTCCACCTCCCCCCACCACCAGCCCCACCCCCCCTCCAACTCCCCACCACCAGCCCCACCCCCCCTCCACCACCCGCCCCACCTCCCCGTTCTTGAGGACGATGTCGTCGGAGGCAGCGAAGAAGGCGAGGACGTGGTTGATGAAGTGTTTCTCTCCGGGGTGCGAGAGAGTCCCAGTCGCGGAGTGGGGCTTGGTGGTGGGGGGAGGTAGAGTGGGGGTGGGGGGAGGTGGGGCGGGGTGGTGAAGTGAGGGAGGGAGGTGAAGGGGGGGTGGGGCGGGTGGTGGGGGGAGGTGGAGTGGGGGTGGGGCTGGTGGTGGGGGGGAGGAGGGGGGTGGGGCTGGTGGTGGGGGGAGGTGGAGGGGGGTGGGGCTGGTGGTGTGGGGGAGGTGGGGCGGGGTGGTGAAGTGAGGGAGGGAGGTGAAGGGGGGTGGGGCGGGTGGTGGGGGGGAGGTGCAGGGAGGGTGGGGCTGGTGGTGGGGGGTTGGGAAGGGAGGTGGGGGGTGGGGGGGCCGTGGGTGGGAGGTGAAGAGGGGGGAGATTTTTTTTTTATTTAATGTGGGACCCACATTAACTTATCCTACGTGGCGATGACAAGGCGCCGGGTGGCAAAACAGGTCTCCACGTGGCGTCCACATATGCATACTAACGGTCAAACGTTGTTGACCGTCAAACCGGGGTAGTTTTTAAACACCTTGGTTACTTGGAGTGCAGATACAGGTCTGTTGTTAGTTCAGGGTGCTCAGCGCTCCTTGGTGGTTACTTCGGGGGCAGATTAGGTCCCTTACCCTTTAATTTAATATTAATTTAGGTTTGGCAATTGTGTGTCTTTGATCTTTAATTTTGGGTTTCCTTTGAACGATTTTTAAGAGTACAGAATTCAGTTGTTTACAGTCTAGATCAATTCTTTTTTTCTAGGATCAGTACTATAATATTGAAGAGTAGGTGGTTGATAGGATTATATTTGTGATCAATGGTGTTGGTAAAGAGGAGCTTGTTGAGGAAGAGGAAGGTGTGTGATTGCATACGGGGAAGCCCAATAAAGACCCGATTTCTTTTATATTTGAAACAAGGTTATGTTATGGTAAAAAAACCAAGGTTATGTTACATTGGAGAAACCACATCAAATTACCTAATTTCCTTAATCTCCTTAAATTAATTAATTAGCTACGGAGGGAGTAATGCTCATATCCTTATATATAAAACTTAATCAACTATTTTGATTAGAGTAAGAATCTAAGTTAAAATATAAAATACCTTAACCACGTACTTTTACTAAATGACAAAGATCTTTGGCCTTCAAATGCAAGTAATGCCCTCCAAAACAATGCAAGTGACATTTCAATCCAAAAGCCATAAAAAAATGAGACACAAAATCACCTCAACCCAAAATGAGAAACTTATATTACAGAAAGTGTGATCCCAATGCACCAAAAAGGAATCACGAGGCTTTGAATTAGTAAGAGTGCATATATACCTCATCAACTTTGTACAAAAACTATTGTTGATGCCCAGTCCTTCAAACCTCTTTAATGCACCCAATAGGCTCAACCCAAAGGTTAAGTGACTTCAATAGAGCAGCCACCTTTTAAGTGGGAATTTTCAGTTTTAGTGATGAATTTCCTTCTCTTGTATGTCATACATGTAGCAGCATCTTCGTTCTGCCGTTTTTGGCTCTTAAAAGTATCCTGCATTTGTTGGTCCTCGGAAAAATTCACCGGCTCCTCCTATATACACCGAAATAAACAATTTAATAAACGCATCTAAAATTATCTTAAAACAATGAATGAACTTAAGCTATGCTAAACACCTAGAAGCATTGACAGAAACTTTCCAACATTAGAAGGCATTCAATCCTTCTGTCTTCAACTGCACTCATTTACTTTTATAAAATCATTATAGATAGATATTTGAAGGTCAGGTGAAAGTACCAAGTGAACTGGATTAGGGGCATCGTTAGCGAGATTATCATCGTTGCCAGCAATATACCTGCCAAAAATCACATGGGTCAAATACACAACATACCACCTATTAACATCAAATTTCAGGACATCCTTATTCCCATCAATGACTAAGCAAGCATTTTGGGTCTGAATTAACCAAGATATCAAAGAGTCATTCTTCTATATCCAAGAGCTCTAATTCAGAATACCTAACGTTTCTCAATATGTGCAAATGAAGGGTAAGAAATTTAAATTAACTTGAGATTATTCCCACTGCGTGAAAATATTATTGGTGCAAAGGATGAAACTTGCAACTGCTTGCCTAAATCCCATCTAACATCTTGTGAAGTAAACAATTTAACAATTTTGAACAGATGGAAAAATTAGAGAAAGGTGGATCAATCTTAAAGTAGAATCATTAACAAATGCTAGTAATCATTAGATAATTAACAGAGGATCATCTTCCTTGCAAACATGTAGCGTACTGCGCAGTTTTCATTGTTCATGATAAGACATTTTAAGTATCCTTTTCTTTTATATATGCAAATGAAACATGTACTGTTTAATAATGATGTTTCCTTGATTAGTTAGCAAGTAGGCGGAGGCAAGACATACTCCACTATTTGTAAATCCTGCGTCTCATTTCTGTCGATTTCTTCTGCCAGATCTTCAGATACTACATTGCACTGATAATCAAATGTTTTTGTATGCATCTCTGCAGGTAGATGCAAAATGAAGAGATTCAGATTACATAGAAACTTCACTAACAATCTTTCTCATTTAAAAAGTGACTCACATGATTAACAAGTGATACAAACCTGTTGACAAAATTGGAGTTGGAGTAGTAGTTTTGATCAAAAGCTTCTGGCACATGACTGTATCTTGGAAGTCAAGAAAAGTACAATCCAGAAACTGTGATCTCTCTGAATTTGTCATCTTCGTGAAGCCGAAAGAAGTCGTCCACGTATCTAGCACACTTGGGACAGCAGGCAAAACAATCTTCTCTACCCCTAGCTGCCTAAGCATCTGATGAGAAATTGAAGTAAGAAATCTCAAACTATTTTAACAAAAAATTTCATGGTAGAACTTTGTTTTTATTTACTCTTATAACAAATAAAACTATTGTTTTTGAACTTTGTTTCACCACTCACGCAACTTCATAACTAAACAGCCCTTTTTAATATCATTCATAGCTATATAGAAAGATTCTGCTGCATGCTGTGTCAGATTATTTGATAAACTAATAGGTTAGAATTGTATATAATCTGAAATAAGATTTCAAAGAAACAGCCAAATCATAATATCAGAAAGCACTTGAACAGAGAATAACAAAGAAGCAATACCAATGAATGTGAAAAATTATTGACCATCAGCAGAACCATTTAGTAATTTAAAGCTTTAGGTATAACAATGTTTCCACAAACATGGATCTAAAATCTCTGAGCTCAGTTTATGTGAAACTACTACTAATAAATATTTTATTTATTGGCATTAAATACCCCCCTTTCAAAAACCAAAAATCAGGGTCCCCATTTCTCTAGTGAGGAATATCAGCTAAAAGATTTGGCTTAAAAATGGTTAACAACAATACAAAAGAACACACCCCCAAAACCCATGAAAAAAACTGGGGCCAAAGGATAAAATAAGATTCCAATGAAGGGAAATAATTAAATTGAAAATACATGGAAAAAGAATATATGCTTTAGAGATCACCTTTTCAAGCTCATCCATTAAAATGCGGCACAATCCATTGCGACGATGCTGCAATCTGGTACCAACAAGGGGTACTTCTGCTACCTTCTCTCCATAGACCCTGGAAATTGGAATAGTTTAACGATTGGACAAAACAAGAAAAGACTTTGAAATTTACAGCCTAAATAACAATACATAATCTCACAAAGTATACACTAAATTATAGCAGATCCTACACCTACCTAACATTTGCCACTGTTACCACTTCTTCATCTTTCTCCAAAAGCACAGTATAGAAACCATGGAAATTCAATCGATTAAGCTTTGACCTAAAAGGTATAGCCGAAACAGAAATCAAGCATTAGAACAAACAAATGTGCATCAATGTAAAAAAAAAAAGTAAGGAGATACAACAAACTCATTCACAAGATATGAAAGTTGTGGTTAGTCCTTGTAAAAAAATATCAGAAACACAATTCAAAGAATTAGATTTTTTACCTTCTACTGAAAATAACATCTTCAACAAGATCCCTGCCTGAGTAAGATTCCACTAAGGGTTCAAAACATTCATGCATCACTGCAAGAGCCACATTGAGTTTGCTATAACTCTCTACCTCTAGGTCATTTCTACCATTCTTAATATCACAGTTCTCAGAGTCAACACATTTCAGCAGTGTCCACTTTAAATTGTCCACGCCCATTGCAATAGGTTCTCCTAATAGCCTATGAAGGCCTGCATATATCTGCAAAGAGCACACAAAATAGTGCAGATCAAAATCGGGTGCCTTGAAGCTTTCTAGTTATAAAAGCAAGAGCATGCTCTATTACAAGATTTATCTCACGTTAAACTTCAATTATCTTGTTGTCACTTATAATTCATAATAATATTTACTCTTTATCAAAACCTTGTATCAGTTCTACCTGTTAAGGGAGCCATTCATAAAAGCAAGCATCATAAACAAGAAAAAACTTGGATCAGACATGTTGTTAAAATTAGCAAGCATTGGGAGTGTGTTTGGATTACCAGAAAGCAAAGAACCTTGTATCAGTTCTAGCCAGGAATCAAAAATCTATTTGCCAAGTTATATATATATATATATATATATATATATATATATATATATATATATATATATATATTACACACACACACACACACACGCGCACATATCGGCAGTCAAGTATTGTCTTTATAGGGTTAGCATGGTTTTTGCCTCCTCTAATACTGTTAACAACAATTTAGGCCAAAATATCTTTTTTTCTAGCGTAGCTTCTTTTTGTAATTAGCCCCCAGAATGAATTTATACACAACAAACAACCCAAACAAAATGCTAACGATGACTGCTGTATGTATCATGTGAAACTGTCAGAAAGAACCAAAAATGCAGTAGTAATCTGAAAAGTATTTAAATTTACCGAGGTAAATCTGGACCACTAATGCGTCTGGAAAATACTACTTAGCTACACAATAAAGGAAGATAAAAGGGAGCAGAAATACAATACCCTCTCACAACTTTTTCCACAAAACCAACTTTTCACATATCTTCCTGACATTGCTACAGACCTTTTTCCCAAGCACTTGGCATGATCTACATGATTGCAAGAATGAAATCATAAATACTACCATATTGATCTCCTTTTAAGTGCATAAATACAGACATATAAAAAAATCAGGACCTGCATGTAAATATAAGAGTAAATGTTATAGTATCCTACATTTATGTTCACATTGACTGCAAGTCAAAAGCTTTTCATCATCAACCCCTTCAATTTTACGTTGGCAGCAAATTCCACAACAACATGTTGGGCAAAACCAATCACCTTCAGGGATATCCTGGATATGAAAAATCAAAGCAGTCCAATAAAAAAACCAAGGCCTAAAATTAATTCATTACATTGTAAGCACCAGACTGAACCATTTTTTTTTAAAGAAAATTACCTCCAACCCAATGCAGCTTCGATGAAAAGAAGAAGGGCAATTGTCGCATAATATTAATTCACCACCATAGTGACACACAGTACAAATTCCATCATTATCTTCTCTATATTCACTTTTTCGTGGAGTTTTTGTAGATTCTCTTGTCCTATGTTCATTCATTATCTGCCTCTGCAAGTCCAAGAGTGATTCGCCATTTTCCAAAACAATATTAGCAGCTGCTGACCTGCAATTACGTTGACCAGCAGCATGACGTCCAAAGCCATAAATACCATATAACTGCTGGCAACAGGAGCACTTGATTCCATCACGAGTTATTCGCCCCTCAACCAAGGGACGGCCATGGTAACGGACCTTAGACCTCGGTAACAACATATTGCAGTCTATTAACCAGGACAGAACATTTTGAGCTTTCATGTTTGACGGACAAGGGGCGCGCTCATTCTGCACCCTTTTGCTTGACCTCAGTAACCGAACAGGCAATCTTTTTTGTCGGTTTTTAGGTGAACTAGAATTTCGATTCGTACGAGGTTTGGTCATGCAATGCCCAGTCGATCTGCTTTCTGGTAAACTGTTCAAAATAGACAATTCAGGGTTCTTTAAAAGCAACTCAGACACATAATGCGATAGTTGGTCGCTGTCAAGTTGACTTATTTGCTCTTCATCTACTTCCAAACCATCTACTGCCTTAATATCAGATCTAATCCACTTGGGAAGACCTTCTCTAATACATGCTTCACATGCTGATTGAAGGGAGGCAAAACGACGCATTCGTGGTGAAAAGTAGAGCATTCCCTGTCTTTGTATAACTTGAGACTGGAATCTCCATCCTTCTGCTGACAGGTGTTTTCTTGCCTCTAGTATCATAGCTTTTTTAAAACCCCGGGAAGTGTTCTTTAGTGAATATGATGTGTAATAACGCAAAACAGCTCCCGGACAATATTTGCATTCAAATTCAACTTTATCGGGATGAGGTGGTGGAATTGCAGTAAGTGAGGCACCGTTGTCAGTTGTAGGATACACCCTTCTCTGATTGTCTTGGGACTTTTTTGGCTTGTATACCACAACTGATCTGCATACGGGTGCACCATATACGCTAAACAATTCAGGATCCTCTCGAAACAATTGAGACACATAGCACAAAAAGCTATCATTGTTAGCCATACCAGAGTTGTCTTCATTTACGCTTGAAATATTCGGAGGTATCATTCCAGAACTAATCCACTTGGGAATATTTTCTTTAATGTATCCTTTGCATGCTGATTGGACGGAGACATAACGCCTATTTTGAGGTGAAATGTAGTACGTTCTTATTTTATCTAGAAGTGAATGCTCAATCTTCCATCCTTCCACTGTCAGGTGCTTTTTCGCCTCTTCTCTCAATTTTTTTGTGGCATTACAGTGTCCCTTCTGTTCTGGATGCAAGTAATATCTCAAAACAGCCTCAGGGCAAGATTTGCTTTCAGCCTCACGTGCTTCTGTCAATAGAACTTTTGAAGTGTTCCAGCTTATGGAAATTTCCCTCACGATAAGTTCAATGTAGTCCATAATTACCTCCCACACTAGATCCCTCCACAACTTATTCCCATTATGAGTCCAATCTTCAATCTTAATGAAATCTTTTTTGGCACGCACATCATACCAGATTTGCTTCACTGAGACTGGAACATAGTTATCATGTTCATACTCTTCAACCAATTCAAGAAACACCCAAGTTCCCCGTCTTTGCCATTCATCTGTAGCTCCATTCCAGTCTTGAGTAATACGCAAATGCAAAGGATCGATTGGGATGCTCATTTCATCACCCAAATCTGGGAAAAATATGGATCTCTCCTTCTCCCCATCAGAATGATCAAAAATTACACCTTCCCACCAAGCATCATCATGGAACACATCAACACATAGACCAAACGGAAGGTCATATTTTCCAAACTTTACCGTAGGTGGTACTGGTCTAATATATCCACGCTCCTTGTAAATTTCAGATGTGTCTCCATCCAAATTGCTTGGAACCTCCACTATATCAACTATAAATTTAGACGTGATTTCATTAACAAGATTGTCATATTCAACAAGACGTTTCAACTTCCCACATCGGACAACAGTCCCTTGGTGCCATGAACCCAAAAAGCCTTCTTCCATACTCCTCACCTGAAAATATTTCAACATTTTCTTAATCAGCACACAACCTGCAGTTACCAATAAGAGTAGCTACTCCCTCCATTCCTAAATATAAGATCACATTCTAATTTTTCACAAACTAACCTCACAGTACATGACAATAATAAACAAGTAAGACATGAAGAGTGGACATCAAGGTATATGAATTGGTAATATCAAACGATAACAATTAACTTAACTAACACCTAAACAAAAGTAATAAGTTGAAAAGTACTAGTATATACTTGCAAACACCAACAAAGTATCAAAAAAATAATTAAAAAAAATAAAAAATTTGCATGACTGCCAAAATGAGCAGAGAATATGGAAACTATGCGAATAGAAATCCATGAACGAAATCAGAAAAAGAATAAATAAAATTTTGCATCTTTAACTCATTATAAAATGTCCAAATCAAGAAAATACATACTCAGAATAGTGACATTATTAATGATTAATTATTAATTAAATTAATTAATATATAATCACCTCCACTTTATCATCGACGACGAGCTTTTTTTCTACGTGCCATCGTTTTCGCTTTCTGTAACCAGAGACCAAATATTTCTCCACCGCCATTGAAGACTGAAGAGAAAAAGAGAACGTACTTCAATACTTAATAAAAATCGAAACTTTATAGTACGATTTTACAATGCATTGAAGAACGAATTGGATTATCCTTCAAAAAAAGAAGGGATTCTTGAGGAGCAAGAAAGAAAGAGCGAATAATGTTGATGCATGAGAATTATGGTGGGCCCAGGCTTTATGGGAAAAAATAAAGAAAGAATAAAAAAAAAAGTTAACTAACTTACTCAGCTGATGATGATGATGATGATGATGATGATGATGATGATATGATGATGATGATGATGGAGGCGAGTGAGAGAGATGAATTTAGAATCCTAATTTAACCTAATTGAGTGACTTTCTTCACTGATGAAGTTTTATGGGCGATGAAATTTATTCTTTGATCACAGTTTTTTTTTTCAGCTTCATTAAAAGGGATTTGAGGTGTAAAAAAAAAGTGTGGACACTTTATTTTATTGAACTAACCCATAAAATTAGTCTTTCTATTGGTTTGGTTTTGATATGATTGGTTGACTGCTTTTCCTTTTTTATTTTTCATGATGTTGTGACAACCATGTAATCCATTTTGATTAATATCATTTTGTCTTTTTCTAAAAAATGTAAGACATAAGTATTCGGGAAAAAAATGTAAGACATTAGTAAGATGTTATACTCTCCTGTCCTTATTATATGTCACCAACTAATTTTTTAATTTGTTAAATGCATTTAATTTGTTCTAAAATTCAAGTAATTTTCAATACCACCCTCAATAATTACAATTATTTCCAAAACTATTAATTATACTACTCTCTCCTACTACCCCTATTCAATATATATGCTAGCCTTTTTTGAGCACATATGACTATCCTTATTAAATTTGAGTATATATGAAAAAAATAATTAACCCATATTAGAAACCATGGAGTGACTTATAAAAAAGATTAAGAAAAAATTGGTAATTGATGACTTAAAATAAGGAACTGTGATAGTATTTAGGTTTTTGGCTCTTCATGTGATTTATCTATAATTATTACTAATTTACAAACACACGACATTAGTGAGATGGAGGATTATGATATAAATGAGTGGCCAAGGTAGATGTAAGTTATAACTTACCCAAGAGCTGGACCTAATAATATTGCTTTTTTGAAATAAAAGGTAACTACAGCCTTTGTACCAACCATTAGTTCATATCAGATGAAATTTAAAGCCACATGTGAAGAAAAAAGTAATGAACCGAAGGTAAACAGCTCCACGAAAATAAAAAAGAGGATAAATGGGACCAAGTTTTTAAAAGGGATTGATGTGACAATATGATCACTAAATTGATCACTTAGGCATTTATTTTATATATATATATATATATATAAATATATATATATATATATATATATATATACACATACATATATATCGATAAGTCCATCACTTATGTTTTTGAAGGAAAATAAATTATACAATTTTGAATAATATGTATATTAAAAACACTATATAGGAAATTTTATGTATATTAAATAGATGTGCAACAATTTTTTCAGGCGGCCCACATTTTTTTGTTGTTTAGGTTGTGCAATTTTTATTAGGTTCGGGTGGATTTGCTGTGGAGTTGAGCACCATACTCACACCCAACTATTTCTATCATATAGTGAGATCCTTTGCTATTCACATAATATTTCTCAAATATAATTATACATAAATACACATAATCATTTTCAATTATTTTGCCTCTTTATTTAATTAAATCGGACTAAAATAGCATTTCATATTAATCATTTACGAAATTTAAGAAATCATTTTAGCATGCTCGAAACTAAGCAGAATTATTACCGTAAATAAAATTATGATATCAATATTATTTCAGCCTTACCTTGTGAATGCTATACGAACTCAAAGTGACATCACATTCAAATAAATGATGATGTCCCAAAAATCATTATCATTCTTTTTGCTAGGAGAAGAAATCCAAATATTCAAAGAAGCGTTCTCGGGCAATGTTCATTTCATGATTATTATGAGAAGAATATAAATTTCAATTGCAATTACTTTTAAGAGTATTCTTAATATTCTAAATAAATATGCAACCATAATTTTTTTTAAATAAAAAAAGGTCAAGAATGCCAAGCATCCTGGATTTTGCATGGGAACCATCCGATAGTATGCCAAACATATGATATGAATAAAGCTCATGCTTGATCCTCCACTAGTGGAACTTCACAATTTGATTAATATTAATATGACCGTTATTTTATTTTATTCATTATCTTCCTCTCCTTATTTTGTTTAATTTATAATATTATTTGATGGCTCTCAACAATGTAAACTCACAATAGAGAAAACTCATTAACTCCAAATAACTATTACAAATGCATGTATAAGACCAAAAGTTAAGGATCGGAACAACCTACAATCAACTAACATGTATGTGGATATCTTTCTCTTGAATATTATTTGAAGAAGCATCTATTTCATTCCATCATAATTAGTCTAAGTGTGTTTGACAAATAAATTTATATATATATTAGTGATAATTAAAAAATTAAGCTATTTAATTGTGCATTCTTGGTTTTTAATTAGTGATTAATTTGTTAAAATTGAGCTTTATGGTAAATTAATTAGAATGTGCACTTAGTTGACAAAATGAAAAAAAAAAACAGATAAATCCTATCAATTTCTGTATTTATTTTTATGTTTTTCCTTTTTTTATAATTTATACTGCTAACATCTATCAATTTCTTGTTCAACTATTTTTTTTAAGGGTTAGACTTAGGTCCAGTGCAATGAGTCCAGTTTGTCCAGTTAACCAATAAAATCATGCCACATCAGCCCACTTTCACCCAAGTCCAAACAAACTCTGCTCTCATCTTCCCAGAGCCGATGGTTGCTTCGTACATCAACAGTAAAATGTTTCAATCAATCCAATCTCCTCAACTCATCTTCCCCAATCCAAAATGTTGCAATGAATCTGAATCATCCAAACTTCCATCACTATCCTCCATAAAAATTTGCTTAACAGATTTTAAACTTTCACAATTCCTCCAATCACTTTCAATTTTACTAGCCCAATCTGGGAATCACCGACGCCGCCACCCACGCGGCGCGTCCTCCCCAATCATCGCGAAGTGGAACTTAAATCCTGATATACCAGTAAACTTTCTGGGCTGAGATCATATAATCGACGCCCTAGACATCATCTACGAGCCGCAACAAGAAGAAGACGAAGATCCGAGAAGCATAGAACTAGACGACGATGACGAGCCACCAGTGTTTGACCAAATGGAATGATGGAGGAGGAAGGTCGTTGTAGACGGCGATGGTGAGGGTGGTAAATGGTGACTATGGGATGACTCTTTGGTGGGGGAGGGCAGCGGGTGAGGGGAGAGGGATAGTTGAGGAAGAAGATAGGAGAGAGAAGACAGTGAAGGAGTAATAATGATGTGGCAGACTTTTATTGGTTAACTGGACAAACTGGACCTAATGCACTAGACCTGAGTTTTTTCCTTTTTTTAATGAAAATAATGACAAATTTATTTTTGTTATGACGTGTAGATTGCAGGTCGATGCCGAAGGATTCGAGAAGATTGAAAGCCGCCTCTTCCAAAACTCAGCAACATTCCCTTTCAAAAAAATAAATAAATAAATAATAGATAAAATAACAAATAATAATTCTTTTTTTATTACAAAATAACAAATAATAATTATATTTCAGTATTTTGACCACAAAATGTTAAATGCTGGAAGATTCTCATCCTCTCACTTTCCTTTCGTTTTCGCATACACAGATAGAAAGCAAAATTTCGCGTTAAGGAAATGCAGCAAACGGCGATCTTTCTTTTCCATATTTCTTTTTTTCTTTCATTTTTTAAATCCCCAAAAAAGTAAAAAACTCACAAAATTTTCAAATTGTTTTGATCAGAACAAAATTTTCAAAATTTAAACAATACGATTATACAATTAGTCAATCTTCAATAGAAAAAAGGCCTTTCCTTTATAATTTTTCCTCCCTTCCCAACTGTCTCTCCGTGTTCATCTCGCGTTTCTTAATATCTTAAATAAATATGCAACCATAATTTTTTTTTAAAATAAAAAAGTCTGGAATGCGAAGCAGCCTGGATTTTGCATGGGGACCATCCGATTGTATGCCAAGCATATGATATGAATGAAGCTCATGCTTGATCCTCCACTAGTGGAACTTAACAATTTGATTAATATTAATATGACCACTATTTTAGGGAAAAACTTACATCAAGTTCATTTCTCCAGGTTCTCAAGTTCTTTTAATATAGGAGTGACATGTGTCCTTTTATAACAACCATATATTCAATCTAACGGCCAGTAATTAGAGAAATGGAGAACCTTGATGGATGAATTTGACCTAAATAAGGTCTTATTTTATTCATTATCTTCCTCTCCTTATTTTATTTAATTTATAATTTATAATATTATTTGATGGCGCACAACAATGTAAACTCACAATAGGGAAACTCATTAACTCCAAATAACTATTACAAATGCATTTATATGACCAAAAGTTAAGGAACAACCTACAATCAACCAATATGTGTGTGGATATCTTCCTCTCGAATATTATTTGAAGAAGCATCTATTTCATTCCATCTTACTATTTATGATTAGAAGAAAGTGTGTTTGACACACACACACAACACATATAGACCTTACTTAGGTCATGTTCCTAGCCCTATTCAGGTTCTCAATTTCTCCAATTAAAAAGGTATAGCTGGCCATTAGATTGAATGGATGATTGTTATAAAAAGGATATGTGTCACTCCTATATTAAAAGAACTTGAGAACCTGAAAAAATGTACTTAATGTAAGTTTTTTCATATGTGTGTGTGTCTATATATATATATATATATATATATATATATATATATATATATATATTAGTGATCATTCACAAATTGAACTATTTCATTGTGCATTCTTGATTTTTAATTAGTGATTTAATTTCCCAAAATTGAGCGTGAATTAATTAAAATGTGCACTTAGTTGACAAAATGGAGAATTTGATGTGATTCTTATGTATTAAATTTGGAAGTCTAGATTTGCCCTTGCATTTTGTGTTTGTTATGTTTTCATGACAGAGGTATAATAATTGTAAAGAAAGGAGCATGGGAGGAAAGTGCAATTTAACAAGTTCAAGAAGGGCAAAGCTATAATTTCAACTTGGGGGGAAGTAAAAGGCTGAAGAACGAAAAATAAGAAAGAAAAGAAAGGAAGAGGAAGCCGAGAAAGAAGGAATTCTTTTTTTTTTTTTGTTTAAACGAGAAAGAAGGAATTCAGTTGTGAACAGAATTTGGAAAAAGTAGTTAGAGAGTTAGTTTTTTTTAATTACTTACAACAGATATTTTTTTGGGGGAGCTCTCTCTCTGGGGCTTAAAATAAAAGAAGAATGAAGACACAAAAATCACTCTTTTTTTATGTATAAAAAAAATCACTCTCTTTTTGCTCTCGGTTTTGAATTGAAGGGAGGACGAAAATTCTCACTTCTCCCTCTCTGATTTCGAAAGCTCTTCTTGCTGATCTGGAATTTCTCTCGACTTCTATATTTCTCCTTCCAGAGCTGCACGCAAGACTTGAGTTCTCTACCAATGAGTGGCTAATTCCTAATTTCTCTACAATGTGAAGTAGCCTTGAATTCTTTATGATTTCAGGGAATTTCTATCCTATCAAACTCTTTAATTTTGTGGTTCTTTAATTAATTCTAGTTGAATTGGTTATTGAACTTTGTAAGGAATAATTTTGCTTGATTCTTGTACTAGAGGATGATAAACTTGTGATTGTGAAAGTCATTTGTATAGTTTGCTTACATTTTGTAGTTTTAATTTCTCTACCTATCTATTTGCTTAGGTTTTAGAGTTAGAGTGAATGAATTTCAGATTTCTAGTTGAGGTCTTGTGCAAGATGGAATGATCTTTGCAATTTCTCATTTGTGTAAGTTGAGTTGGTTACTTGATTGATGAAATTTGCTTAGTTAGGGAATCGAGTTAGGGAATTGATTCTATGAAGTAATTGATTAAACTTGCAAGAGAATTCTTGAAAGAAAAAACAAAGATAGATAATCTCATGTTGGGAGGGATGTTTTTTTTGATCAAAAATGGTGGGAGGGATGTTCAATTCATAACTTTTATCTTTTGTTTGTTTCTATTTCATTTAATATAAAAATACAAAGTGTAGTGTAGGTTACATAATAGTTTCAACAAAAATCTGATTTTTAAGTAATTTTTTAAAGAAATTAACAAAATAAATTCTAAACAAGCCAATTTCCGAGAAATCGACCTAGGTTAACTACTATACTATATAGTAGGTAATTCTAGTTATTTTGATAGCCTCACGACAAGGCTAATCAATTTAGTGTAAAAGTGATATCTATCAGTGATATTACTATTGATTTACTAATGAGTGGTAACTTTGAATATTAGTTCCAATGTTTGGAAATAATATATAATATGTGTCCATGATCTTTAATTATGGATCTCCCTTATACGATTTTTAAGAGTATAGACTTATGTTGTTTACCGTCTATAAATAAAAGCACAAAATTAATCAATAGAAGCAAGAATTTGTTCATTTAAGAAACTGGCGAATTGGAAGGGGTGGAAGAGAGGAAGAAGAATCTGGGTTTTAATTGGCATTGAGGATGATGATGGAATCAATGGGGTTGGGACGGAGGAGCTTGTTGAGGAAGAGGAAGGTGTATGTGGGGGGAGTCCAATAAATACCCGATTTCTAATATTTGAAATAAGGTTAAGATATTTTAGATTAGTTAATAGTTAATTACTCATATCCTTAATTAAATATAAAACTCATTCATCTATTTTGATTAGAGTGATAGTCTCATTTAAAATTATGATCAAAAGAGTCTTAGTTAAAAACATGTGATGTAAATTAGTAAATTAGTAATTAGTAATTAGTAAATTATAAAGTACCTTAACCACTTACTTTTATCATTTACCAAATGACGGCCTTCAAATGCACGTGATGCCCTCCAAAACAATGCAAGCCACATTTAATTCCAAGCGGCAAAAAAAAGGGAAACAAAATCACCTCAACCCCATTATCGTTTATTGGATTAGATGACATAGTTGGGTTACATGCGTGGGTTAGAAACTTAGATTGCACAAAGTGATATCCCAATGCACTGAAAAGGAATTTGGTAAGAGTTGGAGAAGAGAAAACTGAAAAAGGAGAGAAAGAATTTCTGGAATAAAAAATGGCTAAAGTATATTATTGGTCCTTATGTTTGCATCAAGTTTCAATTTAGTCCTTATGTTTGGAAAGTATACTTTTAGTCCTTTTTTACTAACACCGTTAGTTTAACTTAACGGAAAATGCTAACTCAACAATTTTAAATGATTATTAAATACTGAAAAAATGTTCATATTAAAATATTTGAGTGTAAATATTCTTATATTTTCAAGATTTATCATTTTTGGTCTAATTTCATTATAAAATAATCATTTAAAATTGTTAAGTTAGCATTTTCCGTTAAGTTAAACTAACGGTGTTAACAAAAAAGGACTAAAAGTGTACTTTCCAAATATAAAGGACTAAATTAAAACTTGATACAAACATAAGAGATCAAAAGTATACTTTAGCCATAAAAAATGCATATTAATCATTGCTCGTTATTGAATGTTTATAACGAAATTTATTATAACATGAATATGGAAAGAATAATTGACTCTAGACCTAATACTCAATTAACCAACACAATGATGGAATAATTAAGACTAACCAATAAAAAAAAAAGTAGTAGCATCTTCAGCACGTATTGATGATGCCAAGTACTTCAAACCTCTTCAATCCACCTAATAGCTAGGCTCAACCCAAACGGTTATGTAGCTTCAATGGAGAACGACCTTCTAAGTTTAATTTCCTTCTCTTATTCTTATTGATGTTTTCTTGATCTTCAGATACTGCACTGTACTGATGATCAAATGTTTTTGTATGGTTCTCTGCAAGTTGATGCAAAACGAAGAGATTCAGATTACAAAGAAACTTCATTAACAATCTTTCTCATATAAAAAGTGACTCATATGATTAACAAGTGATACAAACCTGTTGACAAGATTGGAGTTGGAGTAGTAGTTTGGATCAAACGCTTCTGGCACATGATTGTACCTGGGAAGTCAAGAAAAGTACAATCCAGAAACTGTGATCTCTCGGAATTTGTCATCTCCTTGAAGCCGAAAGAAGACGTCCACGTATTTAAAGCACTTTGGCAAGAAGGCAAAACAATCTTCTCCACCCCTAGTTGGCTAAGCCTCTGATGAGAAATTGAAGTAAGAAATCTCATAAACGATTTTAACAAAATAATCATTTAATTGAAAATAAAATGGAAATAGAATATATGCTTTAGAGACACCTTTTCAAGCTCATTCATTATGACACGACACAATCCCTTGCCACGATGCTGAAGTGCGGTACCAACAAAGGGTACTTCTACTACCTTCACTCCATGGACCCTGGAAATGGAAATAGTTTAACAACTGGACAAAACAAAAAAAGAATTTGAAATTTACATACAGCCTCAATTAGAATACACAATCTCACAAAGTCTACACTAAATTATATAGTAGATCCTACACCTACCTAATATTTGCCACAGTTACCACTTCTCCATCTTTCTCCAGAATCACAGTGTAGAAACCATGGAAATTCGACTGATCAACCTCTGACCTAAAAGGTGTAGCCGTAACAGAAATCAAGCATTAGAAAAAACAAATTTGCATCAATGTAAAACAATATCAGAAACACAATTCAAAGAATTAGATTTTTTACCTTCTACTGAAAAAAACATCTTCAACGAGATCCCTTCCTGTGTGAGGATCCACTATGGGTTCAAAACATTTATGCATCACTGCAAGTGCCGCATTGAGTTTGCTATAAATCTCTTCCTCTAGGTCATTTCTACCATTCTTAATATCACAATTCTCAGGGTCAACACATTTCAGCAGTGTCCACTTTAAATTGTCCACGCCCACTGCAATAGGTTCTCCTATTAGCCTATGAAGGCCTGCATATATCTGCAAAGGACATACAAAATAATGCAGATCAAAATCTAAACCACTAATGCGTCTGGAAAATATATACTACTCAGCTACACATTAAAGGAAGACAAAAGGGAGTATAAATACAATACCCTCTCGCAGCTTTCTCCACAAAACCAACTATTCACATATCTTCCTGACATTGCTTCAGACCTTTTTCCCAAGCACTTGGCATGATCTACATGATTACAAGAATGAAATCATAAATACTACGTTTATAAGCGCATAAATACATACATACAAAGAAATCACGACCTGCATGTAAATTTAAGAGTAAAATGTTATAGTATCATACATTTATGTTCACATTGACTGCAAGTAAAAAGCTTTTCATCATCATCCCCTTCAGTTTTACGTTGGCAGCAAATTTCACAACAACATGTTGGGCAAAACCAATCACCTTCAGGGATATCCTGGATAAGAAAAATCAAAGCAGTCCAATAAAAAAACCAAGGCCTAAAAATTATTTCATTACATTGCAAGCAACAAACTGAACCATTGTTTTTTTTTAAAAATAAAAATACCTCCAAACCAATGCAGCTTTGATGAAAAGAAGAAGTGCAATTGTCGCATAATATTAATTCACCACCATCCTGACATACAGTACAAATGTCATCATTATCTTCTCGACGTTCACTTTTCCATGGAGATGCTGTAGTTTCTCCTGTCCTATGTTCATTCATTACCTGCCTCTGCAAGTCTAAGAGTGACTTTCCATTTTCCAAAACAATATTTGCAGCTGCTGACCTGCAATTACGTTGACCAGTTGCATGACTTCCAAAGCTATTAATACCATATAACTGGTGGCAACAGAAGCACTTGATTCCATCACGAGTTACTTGCCCCTCACTCCTGGCACGGCAGGCGCCTCTTGCATGGTAACAGACCTTAGAATTCAGTAACCACATATTGCAGTCTATTAACCAGGACAGAACATTTTGAGCTTTCATGTTTGATGGACAAGGAGCGTGCTTATTCTGCAGCCTTGTGCTTGACCTTAGTAACCA
This sequence comes from Mimosa pudica, assembly GCA_029929735.1. NCBI lineage: Eukaryota > Viridiplantae > Streptophyta > Magnoliopsida > Fabales > Fabaceae > Mimosa > Mimosa pudica. The sequence goes on along the minus strand of JAKELP010000004.1, from coordinate 10,696,639 downwards.
GTTTTTAGGTGAATCGGAATTTCGATTCCTGGGAGGATTGCTCATGCAATGCCCAGTGGATCTTCTTTCTGGTATCCTCTTCGAAGCAGGCATTTCGGGATTCTTAGAAAGCAATTCGGACACATAATCCGATAGTTGATGGCTGTCAAGTTGACCTATTCGCTCTTCATCTATGTCCAAACCATCTACTACCTTAATATCATATTTAATCCACTTGGGAAGACATTCCCTAATACATGCTTCACATGCTGATTGAAGGGAGGCATAACGACGCATTCGTGGTGAAAAGTAGATCATCCCTTGTTGTTTAACTGGAAGGTGGAAACTCCATCCTTCTGCTGATAGGTGTTTTCTTGCCTCTAGTATCATATCTTTTTTGAAATTTCTGGAAGTGTTCTTTAGTGAATACGATGAGTAGTAACGCAAAACAGCTCCAGGGCAATACTTACGTTCAAATTCTACTTTATTAGGACGAGGTGGTGGATTTGTAGCAAATGAATCACTGCAGTCAATTGTGGTATACACCCATCTCAGATTGTCTTGAGACTTTAGCTCCCTAGAGCATTTTGGCTCGCATACCTCAACTGATCTACTCATGTGTGCACCATATTCACCAAACAATTCAGGCTCCCGTTGAAGCAGTTTATACACAAGGAACGAGAAGCTATCATCGTTAGCCAGACCTGAGTTGTCTTCATTTACGCTTGAACTATTCAATGGTATCATTCCAGAACTAATCCACTTTGGAATATTTTCTTTAATATATCCTTTGCATGCTGTTCGAAGGGATTGAAAACGCTTATTTTGAGGTGAAATGTAGTACGTTCTCGTTTGACCTAAAGGTAAATGCTCAGTCTTCCATCCTTCCACTATCAGGTGCTTTTTCGCCTCTCTTCTCAAAGATCTCGTGTCTTCACGGTTTCCCCTTTGTTCTGGAGCCAAGTAATATTCCAAAACAGCCTCAAGCCAAGATTTGGTCTCAGTCTCACGTGCTTCATGCACAAGATTGTCATATTCAACATGACGCTTCAACTTCTCACATGGGACAACAGTCCCTGGGTGCCTTGAACCCAAAAAGAGTTCTTCCATATTCCTCACCTGAAAATGTCTCAACTAATATTACATGACAACAACTAATAACTTAAGTAACACAAAACAAAAGTAAGAAGTAGACAAAGTATCGCAAAATAAAAAAATGAAAAAAAATAAAAGGAATTGCATGACTAGCAAAATGAATAGATAATGTGGAAACTATATGGTGGAAAACCCAATAAAAGAAAAATAATATCCAAATGTATGCAAATAGAAATCCAAAAATGGGAGTAGAAAAATGAGATACAAAGAGGAAACAAAGGGCTTAATTTTTTTGTTGAACCCATAAAAGGAATAAAGAAAAGTTTTCATCTTTGACTCATTATGAAAAGTCCAAATCAAGAAAATACATACTCAGAAGAGTGACGTTAGTATATCAATTACCTCCACTTTATCGTTCAGCCTTTGTTCTCCATGCCATAGTTCCCGCTTTTTGGAGCAAGAGGACAAACATTTCTCCACCTCCATTGAAGACTGATGATTCTGAGCAAAGAAAATTAAGTTCTTCATGAGATTAATATACACGTCCAAACCCCTTAAAAAGGCAACAAACTTTTAAGAAAAAGAACCTATTTTTCATTTTAAAAATTGAAACTGTGTACGATTTTTTCTCGTTTTCAACACTCTTAAGTTTTCTCATGCATGAGAATAGCTGTGGACCCTACTTTTATGGGAAATAAAAAATAAAAAAAGTTAACTTTATTTGACTGAGGAAGAAGTCTCTAACTGCGAGTGATATTAAGGAAAAATCTAAATTAAGGAATTAGGTACTCAAGAGAGTAAGATTATTACATTAATTACCTCTACTTCATCATTGACAATGAGTTTTTTCTCTCTATGCTCCATCACCATTCAAGACTGATTCTGAGCAAAGAGAAGTAAGTTCCTCATAATATTCTGAATGCACGATCAAACGCGTAAATAAAGCAACAAACTTTTTTTTTTTTGAAAAACCAAATGAAAACCTATTTTTCTTTTTAAAAAATTGAAACCGTATCTGATTTTAAAATTGAAATCAGTGTTATTCGGAATAAAAAATATATTCAGACCAAAAAAAAAGGAATAAAAAATATATGTATATTTTTAACAAAAAAAATATATGTATGCGTCATTTAATTATCTCTCAAAAAGATTTATCCCTAGATCACCTCATTTATAACTAGGTCCTCTCTTTTTTTTGAACATACACTAATTCTCGCTAACAGTTATATAATCTTTCCTATTATAAAAAATTGAAACCTGGTGGTGGCAGAAAAAAAGGGAAGGCGAATTAATTGATGACCGCTAATGAAAATAAAGTATTTAATTTTTAAAATAATCTAATTCACAAAACAAGTCACCATCGAAATTTACTACTGTATTATAACACCACATAATAATATCTTTTCTTTTTCTTTTTTTTTGGCCAAAACACCACATAATAATATCATTAGTTTCCTTGATTTTCTTTTTGATCAGAAATCAGTTTCCTTGATGCATGGCACTATGCCGATTCAAAAACAGAGATAGAGATAAGAGAAAGAACAAGCAAGAAATCAATAACTCCAACCCAACCAGAGCAAACAAGCAAGCAAGACTATATTACAACTTCACAAACTCCTGATCAATCATTCAAATCCTCTAAAAATCACCACAAATCGAAACTCTTAGGCTTCATTTGACTCATTCGAAACCCATTTTGACTTCCTCTCAAAATCTGGGCTAAAAGGAAGAAGAATGGGAGAAATGGAAGAAAAGAAGGTACCTGAAAAGACTATATATGTGTTGTTTAACTCCTGCGGAAATCATTGGCCATCGCTGTTGGGCAGAGAACTGAAGAAGACGATAGTGAAGGGTGAAGGACGACGCAAATGAAGAAAGAGTTAGTGAGAAAAGGAGCTGAAGATGAGGAGGACTCAAACAGAAATTTGGGATGAGAAGAGAAAAAAGTGAAGAATGAAGTGTGAGAGGTTGAGAGGAAGAGAAATCAAGTGTGAGGTTTCATGGGATGATGGACGCAGGGTTTTATTTATACGTAATGACCGTACACTTTTTCTTGTATCAGTATAATGACCGTACACTTAAAAAGAAAAAAATGGGTCAAAAATTGCAATTATTTTAAACAAATATATAAGGCGTATCTGATGGGTTTGTTTAGATTTAAATAAAAATATAATTATACTTTTATCATACTTTTTTTATTTCGATAAAAAAAAATCATACATTGTTTTTTAAAAAAGCTAGATTTTGGCAAGTTTGTTACTGTTTTGCTTTTTCAATTTTGAATTATGGGGTGTTGGAAATGATTCAAAACTAAATAATTTGAATCAGTCAAATGTAGATCTGATTTTTCTAGGGTTTGTTGTTTATTTTTTTTTTATTTGTTTGTTTCATTTATTTAGCTAGGTAATGGTTCAAAATAAAAAAAAATACTTTTTTATCAGAAAAAAATATTGTAACTAACCCGTGTGATATTGATGCATTCGGATATTTTTTTTTGTCAGAATATGCATTCGGATATTAATATGCATATATATACACACACACAGTCTCGTATCTTTTTTAATATATCAACCTTAAAGTTATGTGAAATATCTCAAATAAATTCTATTTTTATTTTTTAAAGGTCCAATAAGATATCTCACATAATTTTTTTACGGCTAAAGTATGTTTTTGGTCCCTTAAGTTTGCACAAAGTCATGTTTTGGTCCCTTAACTTTGAAAAGTGTGTTTTTGGTCCCTCAATTTTGGAGAAAGTGTGTTTTTGGTCCTTAGCTTTGAAAAAGCGTGTTTTTTGTCCTTTAACTTTGGATAAAGTAATGTTTTTCGTCCATTGAAAAAGGATAAAATGTTTTTAGTCCATTCCTTTTCAAAATTAAGGGATTAAAACATGACTTTTTGCAAACTTAAGGGATCGAAAACATACTAAAACTGAATTTAAAAGGAATAAAAACACACTTTTCAAAGTTAAAGGACTAAAAAGATGATTTTGTCCAAAATTAAGGGACCAAAAACACACTTTTCAAAGTTAAGGGACCAAAACATGATTTTCTCCAAAGTTAAGGGACCAAAAACATACTTTAGCCTTTTTTTACTGAAAAAGGAAAGTTAAAGTATATTTTTGGTCTCTTATTTTTACATCAGTTTCAATTTAGTCATTCATATTTGGAAAATACACTTTTCATCCATTTTCATTTTTTGTTAACACCGGTAATTTTACTTAAATCCAAAGAATTATTTCATAATTAAATTGGATATAAATGACAAATTTTGAAAATATAAGAATAATTATACACTAAAAATATTTTAATTTAACCATTTTTCGATATTTAATTTTAGATTAGCCATTTCAAATTGTTAATTTAACATTTTCCATTAAGTGAGACTAAAGGTGTTATAATAGATTATATTTTTTTAAAAAAGAGTTGCATCATGATATTTTTTTTCCTTTTCTCAAAACATTGATGATCCAATTTCTCTCATTTCCTTTCCTAAACCGAGTTAGAGGTTAAATAAAATCTGAACCTAATCATGACCTAGAGATAGGAATAAGGATTGACTCAACCCTACAAGGCTGGCCCTTCGAGTGTCAAAGCCTTGAAATGGTCGGCTTGAAAGCTAATGTATCAACCAAGATATTTTCATCCATGCCCCCAAGGTATGAGTACATATATAGTGCACCTCATCGTATCACATCCGAAGAGTCGCAACAAAAAAGTCGAATCCGCAAAAAACCATCTTCCCAAGCTCGTTTTAGGCCCCTAGATATATACAACCACATAATTCCGCATATAAACGATGGTTGCAGTCCACATTATTGTAGTATAATCCCTCCAACATGTTCCTTTTTTGCCATTTCATAACCCCTCTGTACCCTGCAATATGGCTTCCTATGCATAACGCGCCATCCACAAAACGCTACAAGAGCTTCCCTACATGATGACTTGCGCGCAAAGGGGGTCGCATTGCTCACAGTAAATCCACTTTTCATGGAGGGTTGACTCTTTTCCTTAGCTTTCTTCATGCAGCTTGTAAATGCCTTTCACATCTGTAACCCCTTCCTTGACACTTGATCAAGTATTGTTGTGGATATACTTATACATACTAGTTTCTTCAGCACTAAATAAACCAGCACGCTCCCACAAAAATATGTTTCCACTTAGCCCCTTGACCGAATGATGACATTATTTTGAAGATTATAAGCGTCACCCATTTGTACGTTACGATCACTCTCCCGGAACCATCGAGTACATGAATTGATTCCCAACCTTTACTTGATATGTACATGAATCACATAGAACCATTTATATGGATTATATTCATTCTTTAAATCAATTACCATTTGTAATTAAGAAGCCAGTTTTGCATACAATCACACAGGAAACATTTGCCTCTTTTATGGAACTGTCTCATACTCTTATACCTGAAATCATCCTATAAGCTGATCGAGCTTATAATAAAAATGCCACTCCTATCATATTTCCAGGCCACGTGACTTTCATGATTTCTAATCCTTTAAAACAGTGATTCCTTGTACAAGAGATCTCCATGATGCTTAATTTCACTCCATAATCTTAATTAACCCAACATGCTCCATGTCAATACTAGGAAGGTCATCCCCACAAGAGTGATTACTTTCGTCCACGCTAGCCCAAAAAGCGTTTTTGTCAATCATTAGACCCCAACCTACTTTGGTTAGAGGGCTTGATTTTGAAATCTGGCATTGACGTAGGACGAAGCAGGATATTCTCAGAAGCAAGTTTTCTCCTCTTCTCTCAGAATCATTAATCAATGGATTAGATATTCTGATTTTTTAAAAGGATTCATTATGTGGATTATATCAACGGTCATGATGTGATACTGAGAGAAAAGGAGAAGCACTGATTCTCAGAAGATCCGTACTCGACGTAGGACTAGGATGAGCCTGGAATCATTCCCCGCTTATCATATGTTTTCCAAGTTTCCAACTTGATAGGCGTCTACATATCAATTCAACCACATAATAACATGTTGACTTGGTGACCCTCTGATGACAAAAAGAAACTCCCAAGTGTTTCGCCAAACATCCTTAAAACACCAAGTATTGAGTAATTAAATAAAGAAATTTATTGTTTTGCATGTTTAACTTATAAATTAATTCATACCTTTAGTTTTTAATGTCTACGTTATGTCTTTTTTTTCCTCTTGATGGTTATTATTATCTTGTATCACTCCACATTATTGAAGTGTCGACTTAACTCAACGGTAAGCTCACTTGCTGTGTAGATATGAGGTTGTGGGTTCGAATCAGTCACTCTACAAAAAATAGAGGTTAGGTTGCCTAGTATATTCCTTTCCCCAATACCCTCACCATTCACCAAGTGGGGACTAGAACTGGGTTTACCCTTTTTTCACTCCAAATTATTATCCTCTACTGTTTGTTGAACCATATATAGCTTTTTTAATTCAGTCCGAAAAATAACGAACCATAGCTTTTTTAACGCCCTAAGAAATTGATGTGGGAAAAACTTATATCAAGTGCTTTATATACTGGTTCTCTAGTTTTCCAATAAATACATGCCACCTGTACATTCAAACAAAAAAAAACTTAACGGCATTAGCTCACCGTTATCTCCCCCACCCCCACCACCCATTCTCTCCATGCTTCATTCGGCTTCGCTCCGGCACCCCACAATCCCACCAGAATCCCTAAATCTTCACCGCAACTACATATTCCATAAAGTATAAACCAACACTCACCGTTCGGTATCGGTAACCGCCACTGTCGTGATCTGAATAGCCATGAACCGCAAAGAATTTTGTTTGACAGTCATAGCATGAAGGTTCCAAATTCATATTCCATTTTCTATTTGTCTGTAATTTTTTGCTTGATAAAATTAAAAATAAATTTGTGTTTAACAAGCTTATTGTTCCTTTCATGGCATTTGTGAGAGAAATTGACAGGAGAAGGGGCTAGCTACTCTTGACACGGTTTGCGTTTGCCCAAGTCAGACTCAAGAGAAAAGACCTAACACAGCGTCCAGAAACTAAAAGTGAAATCGATGAATTCGTTTTTTTGCAGAGTGCCATTGTTAGATTCTCAGAGTTATGAGAATTTTGAAAAAGAATTTGATTTGAAAGAACGACATCTCACACCAAATCTGAACATCCGATGCAAAAAAAAGAGGTTGTTTGTGAACTTGAATACAAGAGGGCAAAGGTCGATGGAGGAGGAGGGGTCACGAAAGAATGGGTATCTAGCTTGTGAAGAAGACGGCGCTGATTAGAGAAAGAATGGATGGGAGATGAGGGAGAGGCTGGACTGGGTGTAGGAGTGTGTGTTGAATCTGAACCATTAGATCAAATGGGTTCATTGATTTTGATCAGATTTGCAGAACCGATAAAGATTGAGGGGAGATAGGGAAGAAAAAGGAGAAGGGTGAGAGACACTGGAGAACAAAATGGAGAGAGAGAAAGAAAAGGCGTGAGTTAACGGATGTAATTGAAAGGGACAGGTGGCGTGTTGTTATAGGAGAATAGGAGAACCTGTATATTGGAACAGGACATAAGTAAGGTCCAATTGATGTGTCTTGAATCATTGACTTTTTCAGTTCAAGAAAAATCGTTGGCTTTCATTTGGCAAAAAAATGAATAAATCATTGGCTTTCCTCCCTATATCTTAGGAGCATGACTCGATTGTTGTTTGTCAGTTTCATATACAACACTTTCTTTCGCCTATCGAGATTCTCGGTAACACTGTGCATGGACTACACATTGAATTTTAAGCGTTTCTTTTCGTCATTTTTCTTCGTATAATAATATATATACACCTTTGTTTAGTAGTGCAAATAAATCCTTGTTTGTAATCTATAATACTTATCTCACTTAAGCGGGGTCGGCTACATGGATCACACGACGTCATTGTGCTCTATCAATAGTCATGCTTAGATAACTTCGTAAAGAATTCTCTTTGGTCTTCTTCTCCTTCTTTTGTAGTGATTCCATACCATTTGATCAATTATGCTTACTGTTCATCCACTTCTCTTATTTGAACCTTTTGTTTCTTTATATGCCTTCTCCCATGATAGTGCGATAACCCTTGTGAAGTACCAAGCAATGACCCATTGATATAAACAATGTGTGTGTCCATGTTCAATAGATTCGATATAATTTTTACGTTGGCTGCCGAAGCCTAACACAACCATACTCTTTTATTCGAGCTTGAGACCGACTATAAATATAGGCGGTGTATACCGTGGATACACAGTAATACGAGGGTAAATAACCAAACGTGACACGAAGTAACGAAACAAGCGTGGACACACAGTCACACGAGGGTAAATAACCAAACGTGACACAAAGTCACGAAAACAAGCTTAACGGAGGGAAGTAAATGTTATAAACAAATTAATAATAAGCAACGGTTAAAATAAAAATTGAGAAGTAAATGTTATAAATGTAAAATAATAATAATAATAATACTAATAATAATAAAATAAAAATTAATAATAAGCAACGGTTAAAAATAGAACAATATATATATGGAGGGAAGAAGTATCAACAAATAAATGAATAAATAATAAAAAATAAATAAATAAGAAGAAGTAACCGTTCCAAAATAAACATATATATAAAGAAGCAACAAAATAGGGAAAAAATTAAAATAAAATAAAATAATAGAAATAAAAACAAAACAAATGCAACGACTATATTTATATGTGGGGGGATGAGACAAATAATTGTGAAAAAAGAAACTTGAGACAATTAATTTTGAAAAGAACTTGAACAATGAAAGTAATCACATGCAATGGAAACAAGAAACTCTTCTTGTTATTCATACATGAAAAGTATAAAAGTAGGGAGAGATCTTAATGATATATATATAAGCGTAAAACAGGCAAAAACATAATTTTCAAAGGCTAAAAAGCAGAAACTGTAATTTTCGCAAAAAAATAATAATAATAATAAAATAAATAATTTTAAAAAATAAATAAATAAAGATAAATATATATATATATATATATATATATATATATATATATATATAAAATAAAAATAATAATAATAAATAAATAAGGAAAAAATAATAAATAAATAAATAAAATCAAATAACTGGCACGAACTATAATTTTCTAGACCCATAAACGTAATTTTCGCAGTTTAAAAGGCAAAACTGTAGTTTTAGAAAACAAAAAGTAACAGGCACAAACGTAATTTTCGCAAGCTAATGGGCACGAATCGTAATTTTCGCAAAACGTGTGGTGCTTAAAACGGGCACAAACATAATTTTCGCGGGATAAAAAGAAATGGTTGTGACAGTTAGGGCTTAAAACGTAATATTCGCTCAATTCGGTAAAAAAAAATGGCTTTTCTTCTTCCTCCATGTTCGCCGGGCGAGTCTCCCACTGAAAATCGATGGAGAAACCTGAGAGGCTTGGGGATGGAGAGGGTGGGCAACGTGGAAGACAAAATGGCAGGCATGGATGACAGCTTCAAATGATTGAGGCTCATAAATATCTTAAACAAAACCTGCGCCATCATCTTCTTCCTTTCCCGCGACCGTACACGGTGAAATACGGCCACAAGCCCGTATGCAACGTTGGATTCGGCTTCAGGTGAACATTCTCTACTTCTCCACTATATCCTCTACGAGCTTTTTTCCTCCCAATCATCACAATTACAGAAGCCTTGTACCCATAACAATAATCTTGTAATTTCACTCCTCCTCTTTCATCAAACCAGATAGTACCTTCATAATCTATGAACCATTCTATACTTTTATGAACATTAGAATCCAAAGGGTCATGTCTCAATGTATAACTAAAGAACTCTTCATCTGATTTGTGATGTTAAAATAACAGAGCGAATTCCAGACATGATCCTTCAAGGAACTCACATAGTCACCGAGGCAGAAAAGACGGATTTGTGAAATTTTATATATAAGTTATGAATAAAGGTCCTTTTTAAACATGAAATGTAGAAAACTAGAAATAAGATCTTACATGTCAATCAGACTATTAGAGAATGTGAATCTCATGCATATTCTGGCACATAGTGTAGTAATCGTAATATCCATTATATTGAAATGGCATGATAAGTTTCCCTTAAAAAGTATAATTCATCTTTCCTAAAAAAGTAATTCTACTGAAAATGATTACGCATATAAAGTTAGAAAATTGATACAAATCTATAACAAATACTACCTCTGTTCCTAAATATAAGATCACTTTAGGGAGGGAGACCTTGTTCCTAAATATAAGTTCACTTTCTAATTTTACTCAAGTTTCCCCAAATTACCCCTAATACTCCCTTCACCCAAAAAATAGTGGTTTGAAGTTTTTGAAACTTAAGTGAGAGGTATTTTGGAAATATCATGTAATCCTAACTCATTGGATTGTCTTCTTTAATCTCTCCAAATTTGTTAAAGTGATCTTATATTTAAGAACGGAGAGAGTATTTTGGTTAACCTTTTTATATTAACTATTTAACTCTTTATATTAAAAACAAGAAATTTCTTTGTATAGAAGTGTACGATATATAACCATAACATAGGCAGCTTTAGTATATAAAAAACAGCTGTGATTAATAAAATAAGATGATGTCACGTGTTGGCTTTATTTCACTCTCCTTAGTGTGAGAAAATCTAGAAAAAAAGGGAATTTTAGTATTTTACAATAGAGGATTGGCCAAAATGGACCATTTTATTTGTTTAGTGGTCAGAATGAGATCGTTTATTGTTCGTAGACCAAATTAATACTTTAGAAATAGTTCGGTGGCCAGACCTTTAACCCAAAAAAAATTTAGTATATTTTACTGCTACCCGTGAGCACTGTTTTTGAATGTCACGTGACACGAGTAGGCAACCGACCATATAAAAAGGTTTAATAATATTAAAACGGTCAAAACTCAAAAGTTATATTTAGCCTTGCGTGCTAGCTATGTGTGTGTGATGACACTGAAAGAACCTGAAAAAAAAACACGGCAACGTAAACCATTTCTTTGCAAGCCAAGAAAGTGAAATCAAACGGTTTTATATTACTGTCCCATCAAATTAACAGCATTCATATTCCAAACGTTCAATGGGAAGGGAAAATAGCCCACAAAGGTATCGATCTGTTTGAAAATTTTCATGGCTTATTAGAATCTCAATTAAACTAGCAACACTTTCTGTATGTAAAACCGATACAATTTTTTTTTCGTATAAAAACACATCATAGATTATGAGCAATAAAATTTTCAAACTAATATATATTTATAATCAATTTTTCCTATCCAGAATCGTAGAAAAAACACCCGCCACAACACAACATATTTTATTTAAGAGTATACAAAATAAAGTGGTTATTATATTATGGTCAGATCACATTGCAGGTTTAATTTGAGCTCCAAACAAAACACCCACCACAATCTTATCCTTGTATGAAAGGCCAAAGTGCCGATATAAATTTTTTAATCAGAATAGCTTGAAGAGTGAGGACTTGGAGGCTTTCTGATTTCCCAGCCAATGTTGCATGTGGACTCCAATTGCATCCAAGTACAAGCTACTCTTGCCATGGAAACCAACCACTGTTCCTTCAGTTGTAGTTGAAGTGAAAAACTTTCCAACTTCCCCACCATAAGGTCCATACTTTCCTCTGCTTGTAAAGAATGTCAATGACTTTATCACTACTTGCCTCTCATCTTTAGCAACCGGTCCATAATATCCAGATATGCAAGTCAGCATTTCATGTGGATACTCCAATTTTATCTGAGTTGACAGTAATTAACAATGATTAAGTTAAGTCTAAGAGTAGATGGAGCATAGTGAAGCTAACAAGTACAAATGAAATACTCCCTCCGGTCCTAAATATAAGACCTAGATAACTTTTTTGGGAAGATTAAGAAAGACATTCCAATTAGTTTGGATTACATGATCTTCCCAAAATACCCTCACTTAAATTTAAAATACAAATAGAGAATCATTCCAACATTGCCTTGTTGCTTCTTGGAAAACGCCCAACAGAGTTACGATGCCCTTCTTGGTCGAATGTGCCGCCATGGTGGCCGGCGGAGGCGGCGGCTGAGCAACGGCCGGAGCAGGATTCGAAGGCGTAATTTTAACGGCCGAAGCAGAGGAATCACTAATACATAATCCTTTCTACATCATTCTACTCAATATTCCAATCTCAAACATGAAAATGACAGAGATACCTCAAAAAGCAAAATTGGTAACAGAGGTAACATATTTTCAAATCTGAGAAACTCCTCCAAGAATCTGAGGGTGTTGATCTTTCTAGAAGAATCAACCAATGGATTGTCCTTCTTGCCAAGGCCGAAGGAAATTACTCCTAAAAGAGCTTTCTGAAGGTTGTCTATTACTTTAATGGTGGTGGCATTGGAATCGAGGCCGTCAGATTCATAGTGAGAGATTAGTTCTTTGGCATCAGTCACTTTCCCTTTGAATGTGGTTTAGGTTTTGAGGAAGAGAGAGTAATTTACAGTGTGGGAGTGAGATAGGGGGAGTAATTTAGGAATGGAGGGAGTATTAAGGAGTTTTTAAGAAGAAGAAGGGTAATTTAGGAAAAATGTGACAAAAAATCTATCTAGGTCCTATATTTATGACCAAAATGAAACTTCTATCTAGGTCCTATATTTAGGACCGGAGGGAGTATATTGTTTTGAAATAAGTGGAAAATTATCTTTGTTGTATACCCTATGTATTGTTTCTCCTCCATTGCTTCCATGCTTCACAGACCAAACAGATTGACCATTTCGATCATATTCAATTTGAATTGAGCAAATGGCTTCTGATACCCTTGTCAAGTAAATCTGCTTTATCCCAGAGAAGACTCCATCATCCCATGGTCTGCCCCCATCCCCTCCCCATGGACCTGGCCCACAAGGAGCTGGTTCATTGACCACCCCATAAGAAACCTGAAAAATAGAGAGAAACTATGGTGAACAAACCTTCACACAACTTAATTTTCATAAGCTCTCTAATAAAATTATGAGCAGAGTACCAAGTCACTAACATATGAATAGATAAAAGATGTTATAAGTATATCACAATTGAAAATAATCCACTCCCTTCTATCCTAATTATAAGATCATTTTGAGTTTTTGGAGAAGTTAGTGTAAAATCAATCACTTTAAATTGTGTATAGTTATTTTTTCTTCTTCATACTAATTTTTAGTATTCTACATATAAATTAACTTATAATATAACTACACAGGACATATTTTATAACTTAATTGTCTAATTTTCTTCCGTAACTTCAACGAAAAAGTCAAAGTGAACTTATAGTTAGGACCAACACAGTATTTGAAAAGTTTTTTAACATCCTCTTTATACCAACGGGTACATCGTGGTTATGTAAGAGTATAATGGTTATTTTAATGATCAAGAGATGTACCTCTTCTAATGGTGCTTGTTTAGCAAGTACCAGTTTTCCAGGAAGGGCATTGTCTAATTCAGAAATGCCCGGTTCCATAGGGACAATTGCATTGCTAGGTGTAGTTGGCGCTGGTGTTATTACCTTTCCTTCAATTACATGCACACCAATAGCATCGAGAAATATTCCTTTTCTCCCATGAATGCTGTAAAGTCCCACATCGGCTGGGGAGGAGAACGAAAGGTGCTATATATAGGCCTGGATACTTCCCCCTCTCGACGCGTTTTAAAGCCGTGAGGGGTGAGGATTCCCCAAAGCGGACAATTTCGAGAGCGAGACGCTGGGAGGTAAAGTCCCACATCGGCTGGGGAGGAGAACGAAAGGTGCTATATATAGGTCTGGATACCTCCCCCTCTTGACGCGTTTTAAAGCCGTGAGGGGTGAGGATTCCCCAAAGCGGACAATTTCGAGAGCGAGGCGCTAGGATGTTACAGATGGTATCAGAGTCAGGCTCGGGTCGATGTGCCAGCGAGGGCGCTGGGCCCCAAGGAGGGTGGATTGTAAAGTCCCACATCGGCTGGGGAGGAGAACGAAAGGTGTTATATATAGGCCTGGATACTTCCCCCTCTCGACGCGTTTTAAAGCCGTGAGGGGTGAGGATTCCCCAAAGCGGACAATTTCGAGAGCGAGGCGCTGAGATGTTACAAATGCCAACCACTTTCCCTTCACAGCTTAGTGGTGAAATGAGTTCCTTGTTCATCTCCAAATGGTCCATACATTCTCTTGGTTGTGTGGAAAGTGAGTGACCTTATGGTTGCTGGTCCCATATACATCACAGGTACATAGTATCCACTTATGTGCGTCAATACTTCAGATGGAAAGTTAAAAACTATCTGCAAAATAACACACAAATTGATCATAAACCAAAATCTGGTCAACTTTTTCATAGAATGATTATAAATGTTTTTAGTATCTCTCATCAAACCTTGTCAGTTTTGAACCCTCCTGTTCCACCTTGTTTACTTCCCCATATGTCTTCCCCATTTTGATCATACAAAACTCTAATCCACACTGTACTATCCCAACATTGCGGGATAAATTGATTTGTCTGGCTCCAGTGTAGGCTCCATCATCAAAGATACTCCCACCATTACCACCCCAAGGTCCATATGTTACCACTCCTTCAACCTTTGAGGGTACCTTATCCGGACAGGCAATCTGAAATAATTAATTTTGGTGAAAAAGAACCATACTTGTTATAATTGGCATGACCTAAGTCTCCGTGTTCCTCAGGCGGCTTACAAACTATATCCCACAAATGCAAACCTCTTGTCAACTGATGATCCTCAAACAAAATTTCGAGAACTTTTATCAAAATCATTGCAGCACCCAACAGGAAGCAAGGACGTTTGCATAACATGGTGCACAATTCAACCAAAGTACATATAGGCATATTTGCACATGTACCTCAGCTCACGATGGTGTCAATGAGATCGCTCAATCTATGAAAAAGGTAAAATCTCTTTGTTTGACAATAATAGTTGTGTGTGTGTGTGTGTGTGTGTGTTTGTGAACCACAATGCTAATTTTTCTTTTTGGATGTCTCCAAAAGCTTTTAACATTGATGAAGAAATATATATGTTCCTTTAATGACTGCTTTTCCACGTAGATAACAATTATAAGGTCACTGAAATTTGGCAACTGATTATATATCATTTTTAAAGATAAGGGCATCCCAAATTGGTTAATAAAGAAACTTATTCCTAATTTAATAAATCATATTACCTCCGTTCTTAAATATAAGATCACTTTACCTAATTTGATTAGATTAAGGATGTTAGTTAAGTTAGTTATTAACACATGATATTACCAATTTATCCTAAATATATACATTTATTCTCACTCTCCCTCTTTTTCTTGTTATTATAGATAAGCATTATTAGGGTTAATTTGAGAAAAACTTGTGAAAAACTAAAAAATGATCTCATATTTAGGAATAAATTGAAATTCAAAAGTGATATTATATTTAAGAATGGAGGGATACAACTATCCAAACTTATCCATTATTGAGTAATTTAGAGTCTATAAATTAAATCCAGTTTATTCATCTTATGGTCTTCATTTCTTTTCCATGGCTTCTAATATTATTCTTCACTTCCTTCTGCTTCTTTTGCTTTCCTCTACGCTCCCCTATTTCTTTTTTTTATAACACGCTCCCCTGTTTCACTAACATTGTCACGCGTAATTTTATTTTCATAACTTATTATTGTGGCCTTGTTTCATTCTATATTCTATTTTAATTTCTATTTTTAGGTTCTTATTAAAACATAGTTGTAGAATAAGTTTTGAAATAAAATAATATGCTTTTTGACATTGAAATTAACTCTAAACTTAATTAGAAAAAACCATCTACTCTTTGATAATCTTAATTTCAACTTCCAACATGAATAGCTGATGCGAATTTGTTAACTAATTCTTTGTTAATATTATTTTTCAGATAATGAAAATGAGCTATACCAAATAAAAGATTATCCATCCCCGGGGCTAATCCTAAACATACTCCTCCTATTGCTCCTCCATCTTTGTGAGTCAAATATATAGTGATGTAATTCCTCCATCCCTGGGGGTTAATTCTTAAACCTTTTATATAAAAAGATTATATATATTGATGTAATTCCTGTTTAATTTATTATGGGGGAGCAAAAATATGTATATGAAATAGATGACAAAAAGATATATTTAAATTTAAATATGTATTTATTTGTCATTTTCCTTAAAGAAAAGATATATTTTAAAAATCACAAATAAATAATATTTAAATTTGAGACAAAACGATATTTAAATATAGATATTGGTTCAAAATAAAAAAATACTGTAATAAACCCGTGTGATATAATTGATGCAATCGGATATTAATATGCATATATATAGGGGCAAAATTGTCTTTTCACTTTTCAAATATATTAATGTGAGGTCCCTTGGGACCCTACATTAATATTTTCAACTTTTAGGATTTTTCCAGTATTAACTCCCTTGTGAGGGACCTCTAATTAATTATCCCTTATTATTATATCGTATTGTTAACTCTAAATATTAGAAATATTTCACTCTTGTTTTTCCCCACTAAAACCTTAAGATGGAAGTTAAAACAAATTGGCGTTATCAATATTAAGGATGCAAGAAAAGTATGAACGATTTCATAGTTTATAAACATTTTTTATAAAATGATAATATGTATTGATGTAATTCCTATTTAATATTTTATAGGGGAGCAAAAATATGTATATGAAATAGATGATTATGGATCCACAGAACCTAATCAGACAAAACCTCCTCCTGCGCATTCTCCAATTCCACATCCTTTTGGTGAGTTCGCAACATTTTTTTAAAGCATAGCATGGTCATTTTTATTAATGTTGATAAAAAAAAGCCATACTTGCTAATAATACTATCATAAAAGCAATAATAAACAATCTTTACATAACAAAACCAAGGAAATAGTTATAATTTATTGAAAGGATGTGACTAAACGATGAAAGCTTTATTAATTCTTAAACCTTTTTTATAAAAAAAGATTATATATATTGATGTAATTCCTGTTTAATTTATTATAGGGGAGCAAAAATATGTATATGAAAAAGATGATTATGGATCCACAGAACCTAATCAGACAAAACCTCCTCCTGCGCATTCTCCAATTCCGCATCCTTTTGGTGAGTTGCGCAACATTTTTTTAAAGCATTGCATGGTCATTTTTGTTAATGTTGATTAGAAAAAAGCCATACTCGCTAATAATACTATCATAAAAGCAATAATAAACAATCTTTACATAACAAAACCAAGGAAATAGTTATAATTTATTGAAAGGATGTCACTAAAGGATGGACGTTAATTCTTAAATCTTTTTTATAAAAAAAGATTATATATATTGATGTAATTCCTGTTTAATTTATTATAGGGGAGCAAAAATATGTACTCCCTTCGTTCCTAAATATAAGACCTAGATAACTTTTTTTTGGAAAGATTAAGGTTGCGAAATAGGTTATTAAATGATGAGATATTTGATATCTTTTTAGATTATCCATTAGCTTATAGGTAAAATAAACTAGTTTAGGAGAAAAAATTAGGTAAATCAATTTATAATTAACTTATTTTTTGCTTCTTTTAGGATTTTTCAAAAAAGTCATCTAGGTCTTATATTTAGGAACAGAGGGAGTATATGAAATAGATGATTATGGATCCACAGAACCTAATCAGACAAAACCTCCTCCTGCGCATTCTCCAATTCCGCATCCTTTTGGTGAGTTGCGCAACATTTTTTTAAAGCATATATAGCATGGTCATTAATGTTGATCAGAAAAAAGCCATACTTGCTAATAATACTATCATAAAAGCAATAATAAACAATCTTTACATAACAAAACCAAGGAAATAGTTATAATTTATTGAAAGGATGTCAATAAAGGATGAACGCTTTATTAATTCTTAAACCTTTTTTATAAAAAAAAGATTATATATATTGATGTAATTCCTGTTTAATTTATTATAGGGGAGAAAAAATATGTATATGAAATAGATGATTATGGATCCACAAAACCTAATCGGACAAAACCTCCTACTGCGCATTCTCCAATTCCGCATCCTTATGGTGAGTTGCGAAACATTTTTTTAAAGCATAGCATGGTCGTCATTTTTATTAATGTTGATCAGAAAAAAGCCATACTTGCTAATAATACTATCATAAAAGCAATAATAAACAATTTTCACATAACAAAACCAAGGAAATAGTTATAGTTTATTGAAAGGTTGTCACTAAACGATGAACACTTTATTAATTCTTAAACCTTTTTTATAAAAAAGATTATATATATTGATGTAATTCCTGTTTAATTTATTATAGGGGAGCAAAAATATGTATATGAAATAGATGATTATGGATCCACAGAACCTAATCAGACAAAACCTCCTCCTGCGCATTCTCCAATTCCGCATCCTTATGGTGAGTTACGCAACATTTTTTTAAAGCATAGCATGGTCATTTTTATTAATAATGATCAGAAAAAAATCCATACTTGCTAATAATACTATCATAAAAGCAATAATAAACAATCTTCACATGAAATAAAAAAAAAACAATCTTCACATAACAAAACCAATGAAATTAGTACTTCTAGGTAGACTATGTTAAAACATTGAACGAGCTAGTCCATGCCAATTTTACATCATATTATTATTATTATTGTTATTATTACTCCCTCCGGTCCTAAACATAAGACCTAATTGACTTTTTCTAGAAAATCCTTAAAAAAGCAAAATAAGTTAATTATAAATTGATTTTTCTAATTTTTTCTCTTAAACTAGTTTATTTTACCTATAAACTAATGGATAATCTAAAAATATATCAAATATGTCATCATTTAATAACCTATTTGGCAACCTTAATCTCTCCAAAAAAAGTCAATTAGGTCCTATATTTAGGACCGGAGGTAGTATTAATTATATTGTTGTTGTTGTTATTGTTGCTATTATTATTATTTTTATTATTATTATTTTTATTATTATTATTATTATTATTATTATTATTGCTGAAAACATCCAAACACGTGTCATAAATGTGGTATCCACACTATTACAAATTGATAATATTAAATTACTGGAGACTGAGTATTTTAATTTTAATTGTAAAAAAAAAGACATCCAACTATATATTTCTCCAAAGTGCCTTTTCAAAATAAAATTGGTACACAAACTGTTCATCCAAGTTTATGTATAGGTTCTTGACTCCTAAATGCTAAAGCTCCATCGTGAAATTTTGGGTCTAAGCCTCTCCATTTAAAATGAAACATAATTCAATAAAAGATATGGGCTCCAATGAAAGGCCTCTATCAAAGTAAGAAATCGTGATTTCGTGAGGTCTGATCCCATTTTCTGATGCCCATATTTATATATATATGTTCGCCGCATGATGGTCGTAGTTACCAAAAATTAAAAATCGATGCCATTACCTGTATTTTCAACCATTTCTTTAAGTCCCGTAAGAATAGAAAATTATTGGGCACAGGATTGTACATATCTGGAGCAACGTCACATAAGGCATATTAGTTTCATGCTTGGCAAAACGTTGAGCCAATCGGGCTACTTTCCTATTACAATAGGACTAGTGGCAAGCCGGGTTAGAGATATTTTTTTCCAATTTAAAAATATATAATACAATAATAAATACTTTAAAAATTTCTTTTCTTTTTCTTTGTTTCATTATCTTTTCATTGATTTATCTTATAAAAAAAGGATTCAGGACCAAAGGAGCTAGCTCAGGAATTTTTAGGATATGACTAAAAACATATAGCTAGCCTAACCACCTCAATTTGTATGTATAGTCTTACAAAATATGTTATGATTAATTAGTTTGTTACACTTTAACATCTTCAAAAAAAGTTGAGTCTAAAATTTAGGAATATGGGAATTCTTACTAAATAATCTATGGCACATTGGTCTTTTTTCATGGAAAAATGTTTTTTTTAAAAAAATAATCATCTAAACAAATTTTAAAGGATAAAAAAAAGTTTCAGCCACTGCCAACCCAAACATAAATCTCATAACCTTATGTGACTTCTACACAATTTTAAATTTTTTAGTATATGCATTTTGTTATTCTTTACACAACCGAGAGTTGGGTCTCATGAAAAGACTAGTTCATCGCAACAACATGGTGAGGTAAACTTTAAACTTTCACATGAAGGTGTGTGTACATTTAATTTGTGTGTGACAATATCTTTAACAAAATAGTTTCCAATAATAAATAACAAATAAATGTCACTTGCTGATGCTAATTTTAATCTCATATATAACACATCTTTTACTGGGCATTTATATTCTTTATTTTGAGGTGTGCGAGATCTATAACAAGGGCAATGAGGAGAGCACGAATTGATACTTCATTCGTTTTTAAATATAACACACATTAACTTGATTTGATAAGATTATATGTATTAGTTAAGTTAATTATAATTATGTGATATCAATGAAATATTCTTTTTTTTTATACAGATATCAATGAAATATTCTTCTTTTGCTTGTTTATTATTGAGGATGGAGGAGCAATAATAGAGATAGGAAATATGTGAAAAAAATAGAAAAAGTACCTTGCATTTAATTTAGTATCCAAAACATAGGTCATATAAAATGAATCATTTTGCCTCTATAATAATATTAAATTTGAAACATATAGGATGAAAACCAAAATAATTAAAAACAAACTTTTAATGGTTCAATGATTAAGTTAACCATTAATACTCTTAATTGTTTTTATATAATTTAAATGCCCTGAATAATTAGTTATAATCCACATATATTTTTTTAAGCAGAAATGGGTATAGGTGGAGAATGAAAATCAATTCATTTTTAATTACGTTTGAGATAAAATTATCATAAATTTAAAGATTGTTACTTTCAATGGTTCATAATTAATAAGGGGATTTATTTGTTCTTCAATTTTCCCTAAATAAAGTAAACAAAAAACATTTGCTAAATTTGCTAAAACAGGTAAACAAGAAAAAGGAAGTAATAAAAAGGGCAAAAGCGCTGATCTAATAATTAACTATTTCAGTTTGGGCAAAAATAATAAATGACTATTTCGCGGTGCATAAATAATATTTAACTTTGTGACCCGGTGCAAAACTAATAAAACCGGTCTTGAATGTTAATTTGTAGTTATGTGGAACTTTTCTGATGTTATTTTCAAAGTGAAAAATACATTTTTTCCCCTCCCAATTAAAACTTTGCTGATACTAGTTAGCATGGAAAGATGAAGGGCGAAAGGAAGATAGATTGAGTTTTAATTGTGAGGGGGTAAAAAGGTATTTTTAGTTTAGAAAATAATATCAGAAAGGTTCCACAAAACTACAAATTAACATTTAGTATCGGTTTTATTATTTTTGCACCGGGTCATAAAGTTGGTTATTATTTATGCACCGCGAAATAGTAATTTATTATTTTTGCCCAAAGTGAAATAGTTAATTATTAGATCAGCACTTTCGCCCTAATAAAAATATTTTTCAATAGTGAATCCCTTTCCATATGCATTTGTTTATATATGTCTAGTGTAGTGTCTAAAAATGGCTCACCTATTGACATGTCCACAATCAACTATTCACATTAGTGTGAGGTTGTGCCTAAAAGATGATATGTCCCATATATCGAAAGAAAAATCCAAAAAAAAGTGTAGTATCAAAAAATATTTATTCAATGAATCATATACCCACCCCAAAATTGGATGATTCACCCCAAAATTTCAAAAAGCAAAAGCATATTGTACTTGCCCCAGAAGCAAGTTATAGTTTAATGCGTGGCCGTCAAAGTACACAAACATAAAAATATACCCCTCACTTAACTAAGCACCAAACATTTAAGTACTTCTTGTGATACATTGAGTCATAAAATACTTTCGAGACAAATATGAGATTTGTTTACTCTCCATAGTTGAATTTGGAACTGAACCCTTTCTGTTTTTTTATAGCTCCAAAATCATTATTATCAATGACAAAATCTGTTCCATTAAATAATGCTTTGGCTCAAAAATAGCAAAATAAAGTCACAGAAATCTTATCATTGATTATATATAAAAACCGTTTCTCAATAAAGAAGCTTATACCCAATTGGATAAGCCAAATTAAGAAAGGAATCACCATCATTTTTGTCAAATTCGAGAGTTGGCATTTTGATTTCACTATTTTTTTCGTTTACTCAACTAAAACATATCACGAGTTACTTAATTCTTATTGATTGTAAACACAATAGAAAATCACGTGTTTACATGTCAAATTGACTATTCTTACATTTTTAACTTAAAGGAAATCATGTTAACTTACTCAAAAAAATGTTTTTACTATTTTTATTTAATTATATTCAATGAGTTTACATATAAATTTCATTAAAATTTTACCATTGAGGTTGATAAATGATAACATACAAATATTGATATATTTAATATTAATTATTTATATTTAATATTTATATAAGTCAAATTATTAATATTGTGTATTTTTTATATAATTATACATTGGAAGAACGTATTTATTAATAAATGTAATCTCTCAAAAGTTTATAATTCAAGTCTGAAAATTTATTCTACCTTTTTAACGTTTTTGTAAACTCACGAGTTTGACAACTTTAATTTCCATCTACCCAAGTTAATCCATTAATGAGTAATTCAGATTTCAAAGTCTATATATTAAAAGCAGTTTTTTCATCTTGTCATCTTCTCTTCTCTTCCATGGCTTCTTCTAATACTATCCTTTGCTTCCTTCTGCTTCTTTTTCTTTCCTCTGCGCTCCTCTGCTTCGCTAGTAATAACATTGTAGCAGGTATACTTCACATGAGTCATATATAGTATTAGCTTATTCGTTTTGTCTATCATTACTACTATTTCGTATTGTAAGCTTAAATTTTAGATATACTTCACTCTTGTTTTCCACATCTATCACAATAAAAACATGAAGATGGATGTTAAAACGAACTGATGTTAACAATGTAAAGGATGTCATCAGCAAAAAAACGACGAACACTTTATAAATTCTTAAACATTTGTTATGAGAACGAATGAGCATATATATTGATGAATTCTTGTTTAATTTGTTATAGGGAAGCAAAATTATGGATATGAAATAGACGATTATCCACCCATAGATCCTATCCCGTCAGAACCCCCGCCTCAACATGCTCCAATTATTGATCCACCTCCTCCTTCAGGTGATTTGTGTAGCATTTTTTCAAAGCATAACATTGCACTTCATGGTCATTTTTATTTTTTATTTTTTATCGAGTAAATGCATGGTCGTTATTATAAATGTTGAGCGGAAAAAAACATCATACTCACCAATGATAACATCATAAAAGCAATAAAAAAACAATCTTAACTGAACAAAACAAATAATATAAATAATTAAATATCATATACTTGTAGCTAGACTCTTAAAACATTTTACAAGCTATAATGGCCTATGCCGGTTTTACAGCGAACGTTATTATTTGGAAACATCGAAATACTTGTCCTAAATGTGGTATCCACACTATACAAATATAGTCATACTCAAGAATCAAGATGCGGATATAAGATACTCGATATTGAGTATTTTAATTGGGAAGAAACACATATCCGATCCAACCATTACTCCGATCCAAAGTTCCTTTTAAAAATAATGTTGGTAAAACATAAAATATTACTCCTACTTTTTTTAGTTTTGAGCCTAGCCACATGAAAACTCTGTGGTGAATAGGGTTAGCGGCAGGTAAAACATCTCTCCAATTAAAAAGAAACATAATTCAAGAAAAGATATAGGCTCCAATGAAAGGCCTCTCGGTCCAAGTAAGAAATAAAGAATTTCAAAAAAATTTAAAATTATGATGGTCTTAGTTGACCAAAAACATAGATGACATTAATTCAAGTATTTTTAACCATATATATATATATATATATATATATATATATATATATATATATATATATATATATATATATCAGAAACCATTTATATATTTAAACGCCATAAATATAGAGATATGGGCCAAAAAAGCCGGAGAAATATTCACGAAAGGGCGCTGAATTTTTGGATGTTTTTTAGAAGGCGATATTATTTCCCTGCAAGTTACAAAAAAGGGCAAAATTTCCCATCCATTAATAAACACGGGATGATTATATGATCCAGGTCACCTATTTATTTTTATAGATCAGATTTTTCAAAGATTTTTGTGCTTTTCAAAAAAATCACATTTCTCAGTATCACCTCACTTGCTTCCTTCTTTTTCGAAACTACCTCTTCTTTCCCCCTGCAAACTCGTTTATTTTTTTTGTCATTCCGCCATCGGCACCATCATTGCCATCTGCAAGCTTTTTTGAACAAAAATCAAACCCTCAATTTAGCTCTCCATATTACTTGATTCTTCAGACTTAGTAAAATATATGATCTAATTTACTTTTTTTTTAATTATCAAAAATAAAAAAAAATTGATTTGACTCAATTTTATTTCTCCAAAATAATTTATTGACTTATAATTGAACAAATAATCTAATAATACACATAATAAATATAATAAGTTTTCGTTTCTCTTTTTCTACTTTTTCAAAAAAAAAAGTCTGTTAAGCCTTATATTTAGTAATAGAATAAGTATTATTTAAAGAAATTTATGCCATATTAATCTTTTTTCATAGAAAAATGTTTTTTTAAAATAATCATCCAAACAAATTTTGAATGAGAAAAACACTATTTCGGCCACTCCTAACCCCAAACACAAAATTTTATAACACGATATGACTTCTACTCAATTTTAAATTTGCAAGAGTTAGATTTAAAAAAGTCACTTATATATTTTGTTAGGCTAAAGTATGTTTTTAGTCCCTTAAGTTTGCACAAAGTCATGTTTTGGTCCCTTAACTTTGAAAAGTGTGTTTTTGGTCCCTCAATTTTGGAGAAAGTGTGTTTTTGGTCCCCTAGCTTTGAAAACTGTTTTTTTGTGCTTTAACTTTGGATAAAGTAATGTTTTTAGTCCGTTGAAAAAAGGATAAAATGTTTTTAGTCCCTTCCTTTTCAAAATTAAGGGACTAAAACATGACTTTTTGCAAACTTAAGGGACCGAAAACATACTAAAACCGAATTTAAAAGACTAAAAACACACTTTTCAAAGTTAAAGGACTAAAAAGATGACTTTGTCCAAAATTAAGGGACCAAAAACACACTTTTCAAAGTTAAGGGACCAAAACATGATTTTCTCCAAAGTTAAGGGACCAAAAACATACTTTAGCCATTTTGTTATTCTAAACACAATAGAGAGGCGTGTCTAATGAAAAAGAGTAGTTCATCGTAACACGGTGAGCTAAAAATTTAAACTTTCACATGAAGATGTGCCTACATTTAATCTGTGATAATACCTCAGACAGGATAGATTCCAATGGGCTTGAAAAACGAAGGTGCAGCGCTGAGAGTTATAACAGTCACTTCCATTCCTATATATAGGATACTTAGTGAGTAGTGACAATATGATTAGATTATGGATATTAGTTAAAAAAAAATTTTGCCATGGATATTAGTTAAATTAGTTATTACATGATTGTGATAAAATATTCTAAATACATTCCTTTATTTACATCCTTCTTCTTTTGCTTATTTATTTTTTAGGACTGGGGAACACTAATATGGATAATTTAGGGAGATGTGAAAAAAGCATACCTCTAATAGCATTAAATTTGAGACATGTAGGATTAAAACCATAATGAAAAAAATTATGGATCAATGAGTGAGTTAATCCTACTCTTAAATGTTTTTCATTTACACGCCGCCGTGAATAAATTAGTTGTAATTTAAACTCGGAGTCAAAAATCACGAAGGATTTAGCTCAAGCAGAATCGGGTTACTAGAACCTCTCTCATAAAAAATCGTGAGAAGGAAAGCCAGAATACAGTGACTGAGGTGTCTAAGGCTCTAAGCACACACACACTATGGACAAGTGAACGAGACACCTCTATTTAAATAGTGACAGGAGTATCACTAAGAAAGGTAGAAATATTACCGTCATTATCGCTGTCATTATGACACTAATCAACAATAATAACTGATTTGATTATCTAATCAAATCAATCACATATTAATGTTGATTTGTTAACTGATTTGATTTTAATCAAATTAATCAGCATCAATCACATATTAATGCTGATATGTTAACTTTCTTCTTTCCTAAAGGCCGTCGGATTTAGCAATCAGACGATCCGGTCTATTGAGGGCGGATCCGATTAAATATTTCCAATAGTTTTTAATAGAAATAGGCCAAGCATATGCTGAGAATGAAAATCAATTCGTTTTGAAGTTTGAGATAAATCAAACGTAACTTAAACATTTTTGAACAAAAGTTAAACATTGAGCGTTTCATACAATTAGCTTTGTTGTTATTTTAATCATCATTTTGTTAGGTTCAATTATTCATAACTAGTAAAGGAGATTTAATTTTAGGGAAAAACTTACATCATGTTCCTTTCTCCATGTTCTCAAGTTCTTTCAATATAGACCATTAAATTGAATGGATGATTGTTATAAAAGGAGTCACTCCCATATTAAAAGAACTTGAGAACCTGGAGAAAAGAACATGACGTAAGTAAGGTCCTTAATTTTATATTTTTCAATATTTCCTTTATATTTTTTTTATCATAATTCATAACTAGTTTCGCGCGCGCGCGTTCAGTGTAGTATCCAAAAACACTATAAAAAATGTGTAGTATCCAAAAAAATTCATATATTCAGTGAACTACAAGCCTTGTTTTTCTTCTTTGATGGCTCCAAAATCGTTATCTTATTTTGATTGTTGGCAAAATGGTATATTGATTTCTTGGTAGCCACATACAGTTAGTTACAGTGGGATTGGGAAATAATTGGGCTAGGAAATTGAAATCATCAAGACTAAATTTATTATAATAGACTTCACTAAAATTGACGACAAAATGTCAAAATCCGTTCCATTTAAAAATTGTTTAACTCAAAAATAGCAAAATTTCTCGTCACTTTATTACATATACAAAACTGCTTTTCAATTTTGTCAATAAAGATGCTTCCCCAATTTACTAATAAATCAGTTTCAAGAAACGAACTAATGCCTGCCCCAAGTTAATCCATTAATCAGTAATTCAGATTTCAGAGTCTAAAAAATGAATAATTCAGATTTTTCAGAGTCTATAAATTAAAAGCAGATTCATCTTATTGTCTTCATCATTTATCTTTCATGGCTTCTTTTTGTATTATTCTTCGCTTCCTTTTGCTTCTTTTGCTTTCCTCTGCGCTCCTCTGCTTCGCTAATAACATCACTACAGGTAATTAATTACTATATGATTGTTTCATCCTATTTCCTACTTATATATTCTTATTAAACCAATTCTATATTAACAGTAAATAATTAAAGAAGCATTTGAGCCTTTAGTTCAAATTTCATTAGCCCCACCCCTCGTAGAGATGGTTGTGGGATCAATAGCTAGGCTGAGAATGTGTGTGGAGTTTACGCGTGTTAGTGATGATCCTCTTATGGGAAAGGGTTAGGATAGAGGTAAATTTTTTTTTTAAAAAAAAACTAAAGAAACCGCCTATCATAACGAAATTAGCTCTAAACTTCATGGGCAAAAATCTCTCTTATTTATTGTTATCTTAATCTTAATTTCAACCTCCAATTACTTAAACAACTTATGCGAGTTTGTTAACTAATTCTTCTTCGTTAATATTATTGTCAGAGGATGAAAAGGAAGAACTATACCAAATAGAAGATTATCCCCCTACCGGGCCTAATCCTAAACATGGTCATACTCCTCCTAAACGACCTCCATCTTCAGGTGAGTTGTGCAGCTAACGTATACATACACACGCCTTTTTTAATTACCATGATCTCTTACATATTTGAGTTTATATTATATGTTGGTTAAATATACTCTCTATGTGAACGAGCGGAGTATCTTATATATCATGTTTAACGTTTACTAATCAACTAATTTTTATTGACAGTTTAAGCGATAATAGTAAAATAATATAATATATAGTGTATGGTTGTTTGGGAAATCCTTTTGATCGACCTAAACAACTTAGGCGGTTTGTTCATTTTATCTACTTCTTCTATATTTATCAGAGAATGATGAAGAAGAGCTTTACCAAATAGAAGATTATCCCCCCACGGGGTCTAATCCTAAACATAATCATACTCCTCCTAGGCGTCCTCCATCTTCAGGTAAATATAGTCACACCTCTTCTAATTATTCTAATCTCTTAAAATATCTGAGTTTATTGTGTTGCTTAAATTATTGGTCTCTATATACATATATCATATAACACCATTTAGTATTTACATCTCCATCCAGTAAAATAAATATTACCGTGTCGTCATCGATCACATATACAATCATCATGTGCATGTGATGTGTTCAACCGATAATCTCATAATTTTATTGACAATTTAAGCAATAATATTAGAAAATTAAATACTCCCTCCGGTCCTAAATATAGGACCTAGTTGACTTTTTTGAAAAACCCTAAAAAAGCAAAATAAGTTAATTATAAATTGATTTACCTAATTTTTTCTCTTACACT
This sequence comes from Mimosa pudica, assembly GCA_029929735.1. Lineage (NCBI taxonomy): Eukaryota > Viridiplantae > Streptophyta > Magnoliopsida > Fabales > Fabaceae > Mimosa > Mimosa pudica. Next base: position 10,668,111 of record JAKELP010000004.1, on the reverse strand, counting down.
AGTTGATTTTACCTATAAGCTAATTGGATAATCTAAAAAATATCAAATATGTTATGATTTAATAACCTATTTTGCAACCTTAATTTCTCCAAAAAAAAAAGTCAATTAGATCTTATATCTAGGACTAGAGGTAGTATTAGTATTTGGTTGTTTGGCAAATCCTTTTGACTTAAGCATAAACACATACATTCTTATAACACTCGTAATTATCAATTCTTATTTGGTGTTCGAAACATATCTCATCAGTCATCATTTACTGCGTACACCTGAAAGCTAAATACGTAAGATAAGACATTGAACAATACATGCAACTTAATTTCCTTGACTTAAAATTAAAGTGACGTGAAGTTGTATGCGGCTTATTTGATAGTCGGTGATTCATTATTTTAAATCATAGGGTTGACCATTTGTTATTTATTATTTGAAGTGGACTTCAAAATTTTGTTGCTTAATCATTTATAAATATCATATATCAATATTATTATTAAAGGCCTAATTATCCATTATAAAAAAGGCCTAATTAAACTTGGCGGGTTGGAGTGAGTGGTAAGTACCTTTGTCCCTTAAACAAGTGGTTGGAGGTTCGATCTTCGGCTCTTTCGAATGGAGCAAATTCACAGGCCATCTGTCTACCCCTATATAAGACTTCAGAACAACGAGGAATTAGTCTCACTTGACACACGGGTGAGGATACCCTTGGGTAACAAAGAAAAAGCCTAATTATCACATGCAAAATTTATTATTTCTTTTGTTATCGCAAGTACTCACGTATCAAGTGACACTAATCTCTCGCTGAACTGAAGCCCCATATAGGAGATACAACTGACATATGTAGAATTCATTCTTATCACAACCACGTGTAAAATTACTTAACAAACTAATGGCCCATTTGGTTGGGGGAAAGTATTCCAAAGAATTAGAAATGGAAAGTGATATGGGCCCCACTCTGTAAAAAGTTATCTGATGTGACATATTTCTAACATGGAGCAATTACACCACTACTCTCGCCTGAAATCGATTTTAGTGGATCAAAATCCATTTTGGACTCAAATTCAGCTCAAAATCGATTTTGAACCATCAAAATTGATTTTACGCAAGAATGGTGTAATTGCTTCATCTCAGAAATGTGTCACATCAGACAACTTTTTACAGAGTGGGGATCATATCACTTTCCATTTCTAATTCTTTGGGACACTTTCCCACAACCAAACAAGCTCTAATATAGTATTTTAAATTCCAAACCAAAATATAAACAGACTCAATTAAAATTAATCTCACGTTTTTAAAATCGACATAAATTAAATTAACGAATTCAAGCTCAAAACAGACAATTTTCATGCCTTTTACATTAAATTGTGATAATAATATCTCATTTCATACTCACGAATACATATACTCATATAAAAGTAAACCATCAAGTCATGTAATTAATCAAGTCTTAGAAATAGTTTTCCATAATTCATATTTTTTTATATAATTGAACGGGATGAGGCAAGAGAACTTGTTCAATCATATATATAAGAATATTGGCAAGTTGTAGAATTTTAAAAGGTAAGCACACATACGTATGTTGTGGAGTTGACCCAAAATGAACGGGCTGTGATGATGGGGATAGGGTTTGGGGTTGATGTTGAACGTGTAACCCACAAAAACAAAAATAATATCTATAACAAATAATAAATAGATTTTTGATATCTTCTCTCTGATCTCTCTGTATAAATATATATCTTCATATCATCCATCTCCAACCCATCATAACTCGTAAGAGAAGAAGAAGATAGAGACCGATAAAGTCAATAATGGCTTTGGGTTTGGGAGGTCGCCATTATTTGTTCTTTTGCCTTCTAATTGCTTTCGTGTTTGTGCATCATGCTCGAACCAATACTCTTTTCCTCTCGCAACGTGAGTTCTTCTTTCTTTTATTCTTCTTTAATCCTGATATCAATGCCGATTCTTTTTTCTTTTTAATTTATAGTATCTTAAGTTGTTAAAATTATTGAATATGTTAGGATTATGTAATTAATATAAGGTAAAAAGAGGCTTGAATACTATTTGTATACTTCTCAGTTTGATAAAATTTCCTGTTGTCATTCATATCAAATGATATTGTTAGATAACATGCATATACTAGAATCGAAGTTTCCTGGTTTTCATAGTTTACTTTGGCAAAAACCATATCCAGATTATGCTTATATTTGATTTATCCTTGTTTTCTTGGGGTTTTTCAAAGTTTTAATTATTGTTCGACTAAATTTGTTAAATCTAGTATTTATGTGAATTAGCACTACTTAATGAATTAATTCGTGAGAATATAAATCCCTAAATATATATGTTTGGTTTACTAAGTTACGTTGTTGCCCCGATCCATGAGTTAAGTTTAATGCCTATGATGTGTCTCCCAAAAGACAGTCACAGATCATGGGGAAAAATGTTCAATATATACGATATTTATTTTCTCTTATTTCTTCTAAAATCTCGAACACTACGCTTATGCACAGTATTGATGATTGAACATCTCATATTCCAATGACTAATCCAATTATTTATAGTCAAACAAATGCAAATAATTAATCTTTATCGTTTAATTATAATTACAGATGATAAAGCGGGGATGAAGAAAGTGGTAGGAAGGACCTTGAAAGCGATCAGCCTTGAGGACTATGGTGAAACCAGAGCGAATTCCAGACATGATCCTTCAAGGAACTCACATAGTCGCCGAGGCAGAAAAGATTAAGGTCCTTTTTAAACATGAGATGTGGAAATAAGATCTTACATGTCATCAGACTATCAGAGGTTTAAATTAGAGAATGCGAATCTCATGCATATTTTGGCACATAGTGTAGTAATTGTAATCTCCATTATATTGAAATGGGGTAAAAGTGCAAAAAATGATACTAAACTATACCATAAATTGCGTTTCTAATTTTAAAGTTTCGCGGTGTGCAAAAAAAGTACCAACTCAGGGTCTAGGTGCAAATATAATATTTTCACTTGAGGGAAATAAAATTTAGATATGAAAAGACTCTTATGCCCTCATTCCTCCATCATTAAATAAAAATTTAATGAGAGACATAAGAGTCTTTTCGTATCTAAATTTTATTTCCCTCAAATGAAAATATTATATTTGCATCCAGAGCCCAAGTTTACTATTTTTGTTCCTCGCGAAACTTTAGTATCAGAAACACAATTTTGGGTAAAGTTTATTATCATTTTTACACCTTCGCCATATTAAAATGACATGATAAGTTTCTATTAAAAAGTATAATTCTTCTTTGCTAAAAAAAGTAATTCTACTGCAAATGATTACGGATAAAAGTTTAGAAAATTAATACAAATATATAACAAATATTTTGGTTAACTTTTTTATATTAACTATTTAACTCTTTATATTAAAAACAAGAAATTTCTTTGTATAGAAGTGTACGATATATAACCATAACATAGGCAGCTTTAGTATATAAAAAATAACAGCTGTGATTAATAAAATAAGATGATGTCACGTGTTGGCTTTATTTCACTCTCCTAAGTGTGAGAAAATCTAGAAAGAAAATTTTAGTATATTTTACTGCTACCCGTGAGCACTGTTTTTGAATGTCACGTGACACGAATACGCAACCGACCATATAAAAGCTTTAATAATATTAATTCTAAAATGGTCAAAACTCAAAAGTTATAATAATTTAGCTTTGCGTGATAGCTATGTGTGGAATGAGTAAGAACACTGTAAAAGAACCTGTAAAAAAGCACAGAGCATTGTAAACCATTTCTTTGCAAGCCAAGAAAGTGAAATCAAACGGTTTTATATTACTGTCCTATTAAATTAACAGCATTCATATTCCAAACGTTCAATGGGAAGGGAAAATAGCCCACAAATACGATCTATTTGAAAATTTTCATGGCTTATTAGAATCTAAATTAAACTACCAACACTTTCTGTATGTAAAAACCGATACTTAGGTTTTTTTTTTTGCGCATAAAAACACATCATAGATTATGAGCAGTAAAATTTTCAAACAAATATTTATAATCAATTTTTCGTATCCACAATCGTAGAAAAACACCCGCCACAGCACAACATATTTTATTTAAAAGAGTATACAAAATAAAGTGGTTATCATGTTATGGTCAGATCACATTGCAGGTTTAATTTGAGCTCCAAACAAAACACCCACCACAATCTTATCCTTGTATGATGAAAGGCCAAAGTGCCAATATAAATTGTTTAATCAGAATAGCTTGAAGAGTGAGGACTTGGAGGCTTTCTGATTTCCCAGCCAATGTTGCATGTGGACTCCAATTGCATCCAAGTACAAGCTACTCTTGCCATGGAAACCAACCACTTTTCCTTCAGTTGTAGTTGAAGTGAAAAACTTGCCTACTTCCCCACCATAAGGCCCATATTTTCCTCTGCTTGTAAAGAAAGTCAACGACTTTATCACTACTTGTCTCTCATCTTTAGCAATTGGTCCATAATATCCAGATATGCAAGTCAGCATCTCATGTGGATACTCCAATTTTATCTGAGTTGACAGTAATTAACAATGATTAAATTAAGTCTAAGAGTAGATGGAGCATAGTGAAGATAATACTACCTCTGGTCCTAAATATAAGACCTAATTGACTTTTTTTTGGAGAGATTAAGGTTGCAAAATGGGTTATTAAATCATGACATATTTGATATCTTTTTAAATTATCCATTAGCTTATAGGTAAAATAAACTAGTGTAAGAGAAAAAATTAGGTAAATCAATTTATAATTGACTTATTTTGCCTTTTTTTAGGATTTTACTACAAATGAAATATTGTTTTGAAGTAAGTGGAAAATTATCTTTGTTGTATACCCGATGTATTGTTTCTCCTCCATTACTTCCATGCTTCACAGACCAAACAGATTGACCATTTCGATCATATTCAATTTGAATTGAGCAAATGGCTTCTGATACCCTTGTCAAGTAAATCTGCTTTATCCCAGAGAAGACTCCATCATCCCATGGTCTGCCCCCATCCCCTCCCCATGGACCTGGTCCACAAGGAGCTGGTTCTTTGACCACCCCATAAGAAACCTGAAAAATAGAGAGAAACTATGGTGAACAAACCTTCATACAACTTCATTTTCATAAGCTCTCTAGTAAAATTATGAGCAGAGCACCAAGTCACTAACATATGAATAGATAAAAGATGTTATAAGCATATCACAATTGAAAATAATCCACTCCCTTCTCTCCCAATTATAAGATCATTTTGAGTTTTTGGAGAAGTTAGTGGTGTAAAATTAATCACTTTAAATTGTGTATAATTATTTTTTCTCCTTCATACTAATTTTTAGTATTCTTTTTTTTGATAAATACTAATTTTTAATATTCTACATATAATATAAATTAATCTATAATATAACTACACGCAACATATTTTATAACTCAATGGTTTAATTTTCTTCTGTAACTTCCACGAAAAAAGTCAAAGTGAACTTATAGTTAGGATTGGATGGAATATTCGAAAAGTTTTCCAACATCCACTTTATATGAACGAGTACATCTTGGTTATGTAATATAATGGTTATTTTAATGATCAAGAGATATACCTCTTCTAATGGTGCTTGTTTAGCAAGTACCAGTTTTCCAGGAAGGGCATTGTCTAATTGAGAAATGCCAGGTTCTACAGGGACAATTGCATTGCTAGGTGTAGTTGGCGATGGTGTTATTACCTTTCCTTCAATTACATGCACACCAATAGCATCAAGAAATAACCCTTTTCTCCCATGAATGCCAACCACTTTCCCTTCTTTCAGCTTAGTGGTGAAATGAGTTCCTTGTTCATCTCCAAATGGTCCATACACCCTCTTGGTTGTGTGGAAAGTAAGTGACCTTATGGTAGCTGGTCCCATATACATCACAGGTACATAGTATCCACTTATGTGCGTCAATACTTCAGATGGAAAGTCAAACACTATCTGCAAAATGACACATACAAATTGCTCATAAACCATAATCTGGTCAACTTTTTCATAGAATGATGATTATAAAGTAATAAAACTGTTTTTGGTATCTCTTAACAGACCTTGTCAGTTTTGAACCCTCCTGTTCCACCTTGTTTACTTCCCCATATGGCTTCCCCATTTTGATCATACAAAACTCTAATCCACACGATCCCAACATTGCGGGATAAATTGATTTGTCTGACTCCAGTGTAGGCTCCATCATCAAAGATACTTCCACCATTACCACCCCAAGGTCCATATGTTACCACTCCTTCAACCTTTGAGGGTACCTTATCCGGACAAGCAATCTGAAATAAATAATTTAGGTGAAAAATAACCATACTTTATTTAATTGACTGACAAGAAAAAGTCAAACAATGGGAAGGTATACAGAATGGAAATCTTCTTACCTTCTCTTTGTGGTCTTTAATGGGGTCATGCACCTTTTCTTTATGGTCTTTCATGGGGTTGTGTACCTTTTCTTTGTGATCCTTGATTGTGTCAGGTACCTTTTCTTTGTTACATTTTACAGGGATGGGCACCTTCTCTTTGTGATGTTTGATGGGTTCAGGTTCTTTTACTTCAGTAATCTTGGGTGAGGCAGGGAAATTATTTGGAATAGGTTTGCCAAAACCATCCTTCTGCCTTACAGCAAGAACAATATCAAAGCTCTCACCCATACTTCCTTGTAATATAGAGTAGCCCATTTTTTCATTGGTGTTGGATAAGTGGTTCTGTGAAGGATTAATGGTGTTGACCATTTTATTCTGTGAATGAAGTAAATCATTGTTACTTGGTTTTTGCTGCTGCAAAGGTTTCAGATACACTCCAATGGCATCAAGGTACCAACCACACCTGCCATGGAACCCAACAATCTTTCCTCCAGTCATAGGGAATGAAAAATGTGTCCCTTCTTCAACCCCAAATGGTCCATACTTTTTCTTGTTGCTTTCAAAACTCAGTGATCTAACAAAGGTTGTCCCCCATAGGTTTAAGCTGCCATAGTATCCATGAACTGCTGTTAGGTACTCATCTGGATAGTCAAGCTTGACCTGCAACTCAATCATGGCATGCTATTACTATGATGTACATGTTTTAGTAAGTACCTGATAAGTCACAACACTGTCACTATTTGAGATATTACACAATTTTGGACTTAGATATTTTTAAGTGTAACATGGCATAAAGTGTACCTTATAAGTATATTTTTAAGTGTAACATTGCATAAAGTGTACCTTATAAGTTGTAACATCCATCACCTTCTACATTCATAGTTACAGTATTTCCTAGCTCACATTTTTATAAATTATAAACCTTTAGGCCTCCCAATGTCTGACATTTTTTCTAGATACTACTCCCTTCGGTCCTAAATATAAGACCTAATTGACTTTTTCTGGAAAATCCTAAAAAAACAAAATAAGTTAATTATAAATTAATTTTCCTAATTTTTTTCCATTAAACTAGTTTATTTTACCTATAAACTAATGGATAATCTAAAAATATATCAAATATGTCATCATTTAATAACCTATTTCGCAACCTTAATCTCTCCAAAAAAAAGTCAATTAGGTCCTATATTTAGGACCGGAGGTAGTATTATTTGATATTCAATTTAATGTTAAATATCGTTTTGGCCTATAAATTATTTCCAATGACTCAATTTGGCCTACAAATAATAAAATGACTCATTCTGACCTACAAACAAAATAAAAGGGTCAATCTAACCTACAAACAAAATAAAGAGGTCAATCTGACCAATAAAAGGGTCAAAATAAAACGGCTTAATTTGGCGAGATTGACCCTTTTATTTTGTTTGTATGTCAGAATGAGTCATTTTATTGTTTATAAGCCAAATTGAGCCGTTACAAATACTTTATAGGCCAAAATGATATTTAACCTATCAAAGTCAATTAACACAAATTGACATTATGCAATCAGGACGGCTCTCATCAAGTCTTTTGTAATGAGGTGAAATTAGAAATTCCTAGTTCAATTTTTACAAGCCGTGGGAAAGAATTTACCGTATCAGTTTTGAGGCCTCCACTACCACCATGTGTATCAGACCAGATAGAACACCCTTTATGATCATATTCAACTTTAATGGAGTCAATTCCAGCACCATGAACAATCACAACTTGCTTGACTGTAGAATATACCCCATCATCCCAACGTGATCCCGCACTGCCTCCCCATGGCCCAATCGTTACAGGCTTCTTCCCAGAATCCTCAAAACTCTGCCATGCAAAGAAATAAACAAAAATATAACAACCTTGTTAATAACCAATTTGGTCAAGAGTAACATAAGCCATAACATAAGCATTTATCATACCATTTTTTCTCTCCTATGAAACAAGTTTGAATGAAATCAGAGGAAGAAGAGTTGAGTTGGGAGGATTTGAGGAACACGAACAGGGATTTATGGATCATGCATGAGGACTTTAGTCTTAAAAAAATGTCCATGACGAAAAACTAAGTAAAAGAGAAGCTAATTCTGTGTTCCACCATGGGAGGAAAGGATTGAAAGAAAATGAATCAGATGCGCCAATGATAAGAAGATCAAATCATTCAATTCAATGATATGTATTTTCTCAGAGAGTTTCAAGAGAGGACAAAACTAATGATTTCTTGTCAGCAATATCTTATTCCCATTTTGTGAGAAGATTCTTGTAATGGTGGACAACCATGCAAGAAGCAGAAGAATTTATTTAAATTATCCTGATTCCAAAAGACAATGACCCTTTACACAGAAATGGCTTATATTCCTCCTGTTATTGTTCCTTTTCCTCCTTGAACGAATCAATGACACTTATTTTATTTATAGCTTCTACCATTTTGGGTTCTTCTTTGAGAAGATGATGATGAATGAGTTTTTTTTATCAGAATTAAAGGTTGATGATTGCAAGAAGCACTCATATTGTGCAACTGCTTTTGCAGATGGGACTGTTAGTGACACAAGTTTCTCTAATATATGTAGTTTCAAGTGACCGTTGACAAAAAAATTCAATCATCGGATTGTTTGTTCATTATTTTTTTGGTTGCGTTGTATTTTAAGTTACATTTCACTTAAAATTTAACCTTTTTTTGAAATTTAAATATATAATCACCCTCAAAATTTGTTGGACCCAAATTTTCCATTGAATGAAATTAGTCGTGTTTATTAAAAATACTAAAGGTGTACTTGTCAAATTCAAGATACTAAAAAGAAACTCGATATAGACAAAAGATCAAATGTATAGTTTAACCAATCTAGAAAGGGTAGAGGAGTTGGGTTACCCATTGTTCCCATCTCTCTCTTTTTTTTTATTTGTTTTAACTGAAACATACTGTGGCCCTTCGAATTTATGAGCCCAAAACTGAGTAGATCAAGACATGATAGTCACAACTCTTAAATAACACAATTGGATTTCAAGCAGCCCAATACCTTGTGACTGCAACTCCAATTTAAGCGGACATATGTAATCATCATTGAAGAGTTTAATTGTACCACGGCCCATTCATCATGATATTTAAAAAAGAAAAGAAAAAGTCATGTCACTTATTATATGCCTGTGAACCCTTTTACGGGTTTACCCAAAACCATATATCACTCGTTTTTGTTTTTTTTTTTTTTGGCCATAAGTTTTTGTTTTTCTATGTGATATGGCATTGGATGTATAAATATATTCCATCACTTCAAAGATAAAAATAAAGCCTAAAACTAACATATGATTCTTATTATACAAGTCTAACAAATTGGTTTTTGGGAGTGTGAAAAAGTACTTAATATGAATACATGATAATAGCATGGGCAAGGATATTCAAAAATTAATCATCAATATAAAAAAATATTGATATTTAGTTTCATTGATCTCTTTATTTTGAATTGCTCTTCTATAAAAGATCGGGATATATTTTTGATATATATGGTATGGCTGGTGGTGTTCTTATTTTCCCACATCAACACTACCTAGATTTAAGAAATTATATTGAGTATAACTCATTTGGATTGATAAAAGAGAAAATCACAATCACTGGCAAAAAAAAAAGAGAAAATCACAATCAGATCCATATAAGGGAATTAATCATAACTAAGTCTTAAACAACCATCAAATTACATGGAAGTCTAAAGGTGTCATGATTTTTTTTTGTCAAATAGCAGTTTCTTGAGTTGTCAATAATAACTAGATTTTAAAAAAGTTGCATTGACAACTCAAGGAGGTTCTATTTATTAGAGTTAATAAAGTTTCACATCTATAAAATTGGATTTGGATTAAGGGTATATAATGGTGAGTTGAGTCTCATCACATTGACTTAAACTTTTGTGATGGATTGAGTCTCCCAATATTATATGTCTTTAGAGAAAATTGGATTTATATTAAGGGTATATAATAGTGAGTTGAATCTCATCACATTGGTTTAAACTTATGTGATGCATTGACTCTCTCACTATTATATGCCTTTGAACCAAACTCCAAATATCAACACTATCAATAACTATTGATTTGTCAATGACAAATCATTTAGTACTCCTTCTTATCTGTAATATAAAAGTTCCAAATTTAAATGGTTTTAATTCACAATATAAGAGCTCATCCTACATTCTTTTTTTCATTTAATATATATTTTTGGGAAAATTAATTAGAGGTCCCTCACAAGGGAGTTAATACTGAAAAAGTCCCAAAAGTTGAAAATATTAATGTAGGGTCCCAAAGGACCTCACATTAATATATTTGAAAAGTGAAAAGACAGTTTTACCCCTAGCCTTAAAAAAAATTACCCCTCCCTCCTCCTCCCTTACCCAACCACCCCCCACCCCTTCCTCCTCCCTCCATCGCCACCCCAACCCCAGCCTCCTCACCCGCCCCCTCCCACCCCCAGCCTCCTCACCCGCCCCCTCCCACCCCCAGCCTCCTCACCCGCCCCCCCCACCCCCAGCCTTCTCACCCGCCCATGAAGGGAAGAGGAGGGGGTGGGGGCGATGGAGGGAGGAGGGGATGGGGGGGGCAATGGAGGGAGGAGGCTAGGGGTGGGGGGGCGATGGAGGGAGAAGGAAGGGGTGGGGGGGCGATGGAGGGAAGAGGAAGGGGTGTGGGGGGCGGGGGAGGAGGCTGGGGGTGGGAGGGGGGCGGGTGAGGAGGCTGGGGGTGGGAGGGGGGGTGAGGAGGCTGGGGGTGGGGGGCAGGGGAGGAGGCTGGGGTTGGGGGGCGATGGAGGGAGGAGGAAGGGGTGGGGGTGGTTGGGTGAGGGAGGAGGAGGGAGGGGTAATTTTTTTTAAGGCTAGGGGTAAAACTGTCTTTTCACTTTTCAAATATATTAATGTGAGGTCCCTTGGGACCCTACATTAATATTTTCAACTTTTGGGACTTTTCCAGTATTAACTCCCTTGTGAGGGACCTCTAATTAATTTTCCCTATATTTTTTTACTTTGCTTCTAACTCTCAAAAAAATTAATTTTTGACATTTAAATAACTTTTACATGTTTTCTTAAAAAGTGTGTCTTGGCGGTTGAACTCTTATAATATGTACTTGAGGGATTACATATCATCCAAATATTTTGAAATTTCAATGTAATTTAATAATTATTTAAGATCTGGTTGTGATAACTTCCCTTATGATGAGGCAACTTATTATCATTTTCCATTAACATAAAATTGTTTCAACAAATAATTATATGATCCAAGTACAAACTGAAACTCAAAATCTTTCTTATGAAGTAAATATCATGTGAAATAACAAGACAATCACACACATGAGTTGATTTGTTTGGTAAAATTCACTTTTCCGTTGTAGGCACACTATATTGTGTTTGTCATTGTATGAACATGATTGACACATTGAGTGGTAGTTTTTCTCTCAACAATATTATTTGATATAGTAGGTTCATGCATGATATATCTTATGGAGGTATGCTGTTCAAGCTGTCAGCTTCCCGATAGGCTGCTTTCCATCGAACTTGGTATTGGAAATCGGAATTGAGCAAAACAATTAAATACTCCCTCTGACCTTATTATTCCACCGATCAATATAAGAATTAAGGGATGAAAAACATGTAATAGCTAGTTGGTTTCTGTTTTTTTTTTTTCAATTTTACTCTTACTTATATTATAATATTGTTAAGAAAGAGAAATACGTAAGTATTAATAAATATTAAAAATAGTTAGAAAAAAACGGGAAAAAATGTAAATGATAAGAGAATGTAAGATTGGACTCTAATATTTTTTACCAAAAACATCCAAAATTTTGGTTAATTATAATATTACGGACTAAATGGAGTATTAGGCACTAACTAACAAGGTTGAAAAATTATGGATAAATTAAGGTTGAAATATTTCCTAGTTAGTAGAAAATTTTATGTTCCTGACATGGGAAATTGAAGTATAAGGCACTAATAGGGTTGAAAAATTATGGATAAATTTAAGTAGAGTCTCAAAAACATCCAAACAAAATGTGATTAAAGAGAACAATTATGGATAAATTAAGGTTGAAAAAAACTCACTAATAAATGGTTTGACAAATTTGATAGATATCTTATATTTGGGCACATGCCTTTCAAAAATGCAGAAAGCGTGTAGCACCGGCTGGCGACGACGTTATTCATGCTGACAATGAATCGTGTTCAATTAATAAAGAAAAATGAATGAGGTTACAAAACTTTAGTACTCGTATATATATCACACGCGTGATATATATCAAAAACACGTAACAAACCTAATTTTGTTGGTAAACAAATGGACTTTAATTCCTGCAAATGTGAAAATAGCCTGCAAAATGAATTTAGGGAAAATTAATTTTGAGTCTCACCCAAGACACATAATATTGAAAAAGTTTCACCAATTGACCAAATCAAAGTAGGGTCTAAGGGAACTTATTTTAATTATGTTACAACACAAAAAACTCTTATCTTATACTCTCTTTGTTAAATTAAAAAAAAGCAAAGTCAAAGAGGGCATAAAAGTTTAATTTTTTTTGTGTTGTAACATAATTAAAGTAATGTCGCTTGGGACCCTACTTTAATTTTATCCAATTGGTGGGACATTTCCAATATTATGTGTCTTAAGTGAGACTTGAAATTAATTTTCCCTAGAAAAAATTAAACACAAACTATATATGCACATTCTAGCTACACTTAATGACTCAATATTCATGTTTATCCTGTATATGGAATAAATCTTAACCATCAAAAACTACGTGAAATAATATCTGCAATTTTTTTATTCAACTACGCAACTACTACGAGAAAAATTTCTGTCTTACTCGTCAGTGATGCTTAAACGATAAGTTAATTATTGCCTCCTCTCCTATTTATAAGTCGCCAACCGCCACTTAATTTTGGTCCTTAATATAAGTCGCCAACTACCACTAACTAACTTATTAATGAAAGTTTTCCAAATATGCTCCTATCATTGAAAAAAGAGATCTCTGCATTTACTTTTACTTGTCTCATTATAACTCATTTAATAGTTGTGAGGAGGGGCAAATATGAAAATGAATAATAAAATAAGACCAATTTAATGATGTAACTGTCACTAACCGTCATTCCTTGATTTGTACAATACGGACGGTTGACGACTTATAAATAGGATCGGAGGGAGTACATTATATAATAACCGCAGTATCCTTAATAGAAAATCCCTAATCTATAATGTAATTTGTATAACAAACTAAATTTATACTCCATTCGTGCAACATATAGATAAAAAATAAATATTTGATCGTGGTTCACAAATCGTTGAATATACATATAAAATATCTAATGCTTACTACATGATAAAGTTTTGTAATAATGAAAGAAAAGTAAGATTATTGTTTGTTCTGAAATTGAAAGGGGCAAAAATAACACGCAATCTCTAATTATTGTTTTGTTATTGTGACAGATAGGAAAAGGATACATCTCAATCTAGTTCTAAAAAGTGAAGGGCGGTGGTAGGTGAAATTAAAACGTTAGGTTAGGCAGATCAAGAGTAAACTTGTTTCACTTTGAGAATGCAAAATGAGTAGAGCACCGAAGTTGGTTTTGAGAATTTCTACGCTTTTTAGCTGCATCCCATTTCACAAAAAGTTAAAACATGTTTTCCTCTTCGTGTATGTGTCCCCTGTTTAACATAACAGGAACACTAAATCGCAAACATTATCATGATGCTTCCATTTCATATTATTACGCTGCTTCTTGATCTCCGCAAATGTTCTTGCTACAAGTTCGGTGGATGTGCATCTTAGGTACATCTCACTCTCCAATAAAAGTATACTTAATTAACATCAAATTCTCAAATATCTAGATATATTCTATGCCCCTAATATGTATTCTTATTAAAAAATATTACTCAACAACTTAAAATAGTATGTGTGTGTATTATATATATATATATATATATATATATATATATATATATTTATATATATATATATAGGTGCAACTAAATGTTGTTTAAGTATATATTTAGAATATAATCATTTTAATAGTATTTACTACCTTATTGTTATTATAATAATTAGATAACTAATCTACGCATATTAAAAATAGTTAAACTAAATGCTCTACTGCATATATATGTATGTTAATTTTCCCTTAACATTATACTCCTATGTAATAAACTAAAAGTAGAGAAATCATTAATTTAAAAGACAGTGGACTGATGTCTCATATTTAAATAAAAAAAATGTGTTGTTTATTAGCAAGATAAACAGCGGTTCTGTTAGTCAAATAGATTTTTGAAATGAAAGTTTTATAGGACGGATTAATTTAAAAGATAGTAGCTAGATAAACTAAAGTTTTTTGTTTAGCAAGACAAACTAAAGTTTTTTTGTCAGATAAATTTTATAGGATGGACTAATTTGAACCATGAGTTGTTGATATTAAAATTTAGCAAGATAAACAGTTTTTTTAGTCAAATATATTTAATTAAAAAATTTAAATTAAATATTTATTTGTGATCATGTAACTGTCCAATAACAAGTTAATATTTTCTTTTTCTTTTTCTTGTTAAAAAGACTAGTAGTATTAAGTGAATGAAAATACACTTGATAAACTTATTCCAATGGATTGAAACTGCTGGAAATTCGAGTAATTGAAATTTAATGTAGCTCTGCCAATTCTTCTGGTAATCTTGTTCTAATATAATATCAATGGATTTCGTTCTTCTAGTCCTTTGATTTATTTGATACCATATAATACAATAATTACGCTCTGTTAAATTTAAATCAAAACTAAATTTATTCTTGAAACGTCGATTAACTAGCATTAATCATCGAATTGATATGAAGTTAGCTCAATTGAATTTGTGAATTGATATAAGCAAAGGTACAAAGGCTAAACCAACAAAGGTTGGTCCACTTAGTAAAGAGGTTTGATTTATAATTATGTTGTGTGTTCAAATCCCGCCGGTGAGAAAACTTTGTTGGTGAGCGATATGTAAGTACCTCTGTAAGTGTTCTTTAGGTCCGGTTGTCTGCCTTGACCCTGGTAAGACCCCGGACTCAACTCACCTAAACTTTTATGTATAAAAAAAGAGGTACAAAGGATAACGTAATTATCCAAATAAACAGATTGAGGACGAATCAAATTGCATTATGCTGGTAAATTATCGCTTGCACGGATGGTTTTGACTTGTGGAATTAAGTGTGGAACCATCCTTCTGTCATCTTTGCCACCATTTTAATGCGTCAAAACGGTCGTCCTCTCCTACAACTCTGAAATCTACACTATATCAAAATCAAATATTTTTAGTTCCTCTGGTCCTAAATTAGTAAATTAGTTATGCTTGACTTTTAGTCCTGAACATATATCTTATATTATTATTTGTTTCCAAACTAATTTGAATGATTCGTGAACTGCCAATATATAGAAAAGCGAAACACATTTTTTCAAAAATATTATATAAAAATGTCATGATAAGATGGTAGGTTAGTTTATTTATGTTCTTTGATTTACACTTACAACCTAGACAATCAACTATATATAATAAATATTTCAGTTCAAAAAAAAATATATATAATAAATATCAGGGATTAGTGTTAGTGTGTATATATATATTGATCGAATATATATATTTATTTATTCATGACAAGCTTAATTACCGTTAAAAGATTATATATAGGGAGACGAAACCAAAAAATCTAAGTTAAATTAATGATTAGGAGATTCCTGCCTCTTCTAAGAACTTCAAAGTTCATATTGTTGGTTTAATCAGTCATTACATTCATTTGTATTTCCATAGATATAACCTAAACTATAAACCGCGTTACGTTACGTTATGAAATTTTTTATTTATATATTGTATGTTGGTTTTTTATTAAACGGTTTGAATACAATTTTAAGTTAAAATTTTCAATTTTAACCTAAAATATAATTTATTGTTGAGTTTTGAAAATTAAAAGAAATTCATAATTAAGTTGATATATTGTTAATTTGTTATGCATGAAATTCGAGGCTTCGTTCAAATAAACATGCTTTTTTGTGTTTTTTTTTTTGGTGGGGGGGATAATAATCTTCATTGTATTTTCATCTTTGGTGGTTCTTGCCGCGTCCGTCGTCGGAAGCGTTTCTTCTTGGCACACATGTCATATTTCACGCTGGGTTTATAAAATACTCCCTCCGGTCCCTAATGTAAGAGCCCAAAATTTGAATGGTTTTGGTTCCTAATGTAAGAGCTCACCCCACATTCTCTCCTCATTTGATGCATTTTTTCCTACTTTACCCCTAACTCTCTTTCATATTTATTAATGGTTATGTATTTCTCTCTCTTAAAAGTATCATAATAAATATGGGCAATTTTGAAAAAGAAGCATTAACTCCAGACATCCAACTAACATTCACATGTTTTCTTAAGAAACGTTTTTTTGGCGGCTAGCTCTTACATTAGGGACCAGAGGGAGTACTTGATACAATATAAGAAATAAAACTATTCTAGCAGCCATTTATTATTTCTACTAGCATCACTTTGTAAAAGTATATCAATTCTCAAACAAATTTTTATCAAGTCCAAATTAGTTGGTTATCAATATGTGCTAGATTACCGGGTGGTGTTTAGAAAAAAAAGCTATACATTAAATGGAGCTATGACTTGCAATTTAGTGCATATAGTGACTTTTAGATCTGGTTTAACTACTCTGAGAGATTTGAAGATATGTTGGGCTTAAAAATTGCATAAAGTTCAATCAAGGCCGTTTAAGGTATGCACCTTATTAGTATATGAATGCCTTGATCAATGTATAGTCAGTCTAGATGTGCCTTGCAACACTAAATCTTTCAATTTCTCGAGTTTGTATCCCTTAGGAAAATTTCAAAATATTTTGTTACTTGAATACGTGGCAATAAAATCCAGAAAAGTAGATTCAATTACTGGTCGATATGTATATATGAGGAAAGAAATGTGAACGCCTTAAGACATTTAATGCAACACCATAAAGAGTTGATCATTTTGATTATGATCTTTTTGTCGTTACAATCAAGTAATCTGAATATACTACATGTTTTGATTGTTACAATCAACTACTGACGACATGTAAGTGCATATTCATTGGTATTTGAAGACCGGTCTAAACATGTGTATAGAATATGTAAAACAAGTAATCTGAATGTTTTTAGGGCAATAAATTTACTGTTTTGATGTCTTTCATTGAAAAAAATTAAGGCTATCTGAGCCCCGGAGCAAACTATTTTACTTGTGAAGGTCGTTGAGGTAAATATGCAAAAATGAGTTCAAACTATTACGTCAGGAGCACGTAGGGGTAACAAGTATTTCTGGGTTCAATTGAGTTCGAAAATACTTGTTACCCATACATGCTCCTGGTGTAATAGTATGAACCCATTTTTGCACCTTTACCCTAAAAAATTTTAAGGTTGATATATTTAGTATTGACAAACTATCATTTCTCATATCTACATTTCAAGTAAAATAATTTATCGGAAGTCATACTACTGAACCTGTATTGCCTATTTAGCAGAAGACACATACATGATACATCGGAAGACGCATTACTTTTCAAGTTTTTTTATTGATAAGAAAAAAAAGTAGAATTTACGTGCAATTTGATGTTTCACGACAAGAAGATAAGGTATGATTTCAGAAGAAATTGTTTTCAAAAATGAAAAAAAAGGTGCAAACTAAGATGAGTGGGTGTATCTAGATCTATAAAAATTGTACGAAGGGAATAATAATTAGGGTTGCAAATTGCAAGGGAGGCAGATATGAGATAGTGACGACCATCACTTATTCAGTTATTTCTGATTTCTACAACGCTCTTTTCTTTTTCTTCCCTTCTAAATATCGTCTCAGAAGTCAGAATAAAGTTGGGCCCCACTTAGTTAACGCTCCTCCTGGATTCCTTCCTTAAATCAACTTTATCAAATGGAGCAAGGATTTTGCTTTGGAGAAATGAAGTACAAGGAAAGGAAAGGAAAAGGATGACACTTTTATTTGTTTAAATGGTTTGGTTTGAAAAATCTCCTTAATCTTCCTTGATATAGATTCCCACACAAAATGGTTAAATTTAAATTTGTATATTTAAATTCGATTTTATACAATTTAAATTCAATTGTAAATGTAGATAGTTAAATTCGAAGTTGGATAAAAGTTTTGGATTATCAAATTCAAATTTAAAACGCTAATTCACTATGTAAATAACTTTCAAAATCAACTTTTAAAAATCAAAATGAATTTGAGAAATAGTTGAGTTGAAAATCAATTTACTATTTCATTCATCATATTTTCTTCTTTTGTCATTTGTCTAGAGCTGCTTGGTTTGATTGTTTTTCCATGTATCTTCCATCTTATTTGCCTCTTAACGACTTGTTAGTTTGGCTTAAACACTTCATTATCTCAAACAAAGATGATGAATTTCTACCTAAGAGCATCATTTCATTTTTGAATGACATCTGGAAGAAGCGTAATTAAGTTGCTCATTGAGGTCATGTTCCTCATCCTCAAGACATAATTAGAGATTCTCAATCAATTGTGACTTTTTCACCTCTTGCTTTTCAAGAGAAGGCCATTGTAACAGTTCACCATCAAGCTTCCGTCACCCCTAACTTCTCAGGTGCAAATCAGTGGAACGTCTTGGTCAAGAAATGGAAACTCCAGCGAACCTCCTACTGTCACATCTTGGTATGCTTTGAAGCATCTCTTCTTCAAACCTTCACATGGAAGCGTACAACTATTCCTAGTGAATTTTTTGCTCTTGATTGCTTCAGTCAGGCTCTACACTAGATACATCAATCTGGTTTACCTATGGAGCGTCTTGCCATTTGGAATACCCGTAAGTGTAACATTGATTTCAATTGTTGGGCTCCGTCGGTCAAACATACCATTGCTAGGGACATTGCCTTTTTTATCCTCCCATTTACTTTACTTTCTATCCATTTGCTTTCTGCGGATCAGTTTATTACTTTTATATTTTTTTATTTTCGTGATGTAATTAAAACTATGAAATCTTTCTTAATTAATATCATTTTGTGTTTTTTTTTTCAAAAAAGAAAATCAACTTACTATGCCATAAAGTTTCAACAAAGGAAATAAATTAAGATAGTCACATTTAGGCCCTTATTAAGTAATTAATCACATCCATGTTTCAAATAATGGCGAAATTGGGTTGAAGTCCTTGAGGACTTAAGTGATTTAAATGAATTGTCATTAAATTGCCACTAGTAATTAAATTTTTTAAGAGCACAACTCAATAGACTGATAATAAAACTGAATGATTCTAAGAACTTCAATGCAATTTGTTATTTGTTGATCTTTTAAACGTGAATGTGAATAATTGCCAAGAATCTCATTGCAACCATCCCAAATCCCAAATGAATATAGTATGCTGTATAAGCACCGCTGTACTTTTTCTTTTTAATTATACATCACTATTTTTATGGTGCTTTTTATACGTTCCGGCCAAGAAAATTGTGCGTTACATACTTGGTTTTTGAAAGAATAAAGAAAAACAAGATGCGTTCATAATTGTCAAACTTGAGAAATATAGCATTTTTTTTAAAAAAAATACCATTACATAATTTCAATAAATCTAATATTTTTTGGTTTTTGAATTTTTATTAGTACTGAATCAGTATGTTATTATATGTTCGAAGCGCGTTGCGTAATAATAGGTAGGAGTTAAATTAGCCAAAAATTAAAAAAAAATAATAAAGAGTTTTATTTCCAACAAATGAGCCATTTCAGTTGTCCGGTGTGGGACGCATATATATGCCGGTACCGTGAGATTGTAAGTTCATCAAACTCCATTTTCAGATCACTTCCATGCGTATGGTATCTTCCAACTTGTGGAGAGCTACACTCTACAAGATAATTATCCTTTTTTATGTAATACAAGATAAATATCCTTAATTTTGAATATAAGTTCAATTGAGTTGGATTGTGGGGGCTCGCAACTGCATTAAAAGGTTGTAGAAAACATCTTATTTTATCTCCACAAATTTCTGTTTCCCTATTGATTGGCCCAACGATATATCATTGAGTCCACATGTTACGTTGATCCACCTTATATACACATCTGCTCATCCCTATAAACTATAGATTCTCTTCGATCATCTTTAGAGTTAAAATGTAAAGTTTGTTAGCAGCACTTGGTATCCTAAATTAAGAATTTTTGGTAAAACCAACATTAGAAAGTGTTTTTTCAATAAGTGAATGTTATTGTAAAAATATTTCATGGTTCTATATATGTTTAAATTAGTTAATTTTAAATATGGGTTTTATTAAAAATATTCTAGAAGCTTGATCTCTAAAAAATTAATCAACTTATGATATTGGGTTTCATAAAAAAATAATTTAAATGAATTGCTAAGTAAATAAAAAAATCAAAGAAAAATTAGGCACTTGTCTATCTAAACCTCTATTGTTATGAGGGATGAGTATATGAGCATGTAAAGCGGAAGATCATAACATGTGGACTCATTGATCATTAATTAGCATTCTTCCCCAAACTTGTTATAAACAAATTTAACCCGTATTGAAAAGTACTCCATATCATTGCTTATCCTGTCAGTTTTAGTAAAATCTAGCAGCTGCTTAACTCGATATATACGTTTTAAATAAGTATAATGTGTATCTTTATGTAAGATATTTTAATGAAAAAACAATGTTTACAGCCCATCCTATATTTGGTATTCGTAAAGGAGGATGTTACCACCAATTGATTAAATTAATTGAATGGTTATAGGTTGCTCTAATTTAATTAGTAGTTTGGAGTTCGAGTTATAAATATGAAACTATGATAACAATTACTTGCAGGTAGTGAAGTTATCTCAATGAGAGCTTATATGTCCCATATTGACTTACTCCCATAATCAACTAATTAAAGATAGTTGTCTTAATTTAAAAGACAAAAAATATCTTATGGATTTCAAAATTTGTTGTAGGTAATTTGCAATTGGGACAATAAAGGGAAATCAGCATCAGCAACATACTAATGAACAACACACATATTTAACATCTGCATCATCCCCATTAACAACAGCAATGTCTCCGTTCCCATTAACAACTAGAGCGTTGTTAATTTCACTTGGTTATTCTTTTGGAAATTTGAGTTCTGTACTTGTCTTTTTGGTCATATGTAGTTCTTTATTTGTCATTTTCCTTGTCAATATCGATACTCAATTGATTAATTGATGCAATTACTCGATCAACAAATTATAATCTCTTCTTATATAAGAATTTGAAATTCAAACTTTATTAATTGCATTTTGAGTTGACTTATTGATAATTCCATATAGGATCAAATTTAGTGTTTTTTAAACCTATATATACATCAAAGAATATATTCCGACAAAAGTTCAAGCAGAAATTCTCGTGGATTACACCTATCTAATCACCAAGGCACATAATATACAGGTGCTATTAGGAAAAATTAAATCCAGGCCACAATTTATTATATATATGTTGACAATCTCAAATATCACTTTTTAAGGTAGCTTACATTCAAATGCTATGGCATGCCCAAAATGTGAAGAACTCCCCTAACACGAATTTAATTTTTACCTCACGATATTTTAGGTGACCAAAAATTTCTAAAATATTCATCATGTATATCAGTATATCCAATATAAAAAAAAACACCCCTCTATCTCATTATATAAGACTTATTTGACGAAAGCATTGAAAAAAAATCAGTGTGTGTTTCCAAAAATCTATATCATTGACTAATTCAATTAAAATAGTTAATCCAATCAAATTAAATAAATAGATATATATTCAACTTATGAATAGAAGAAGATCATGAAAAAAATAGGAGAGATAAAGTTATGTAAGAGAGTTAATAAATAATGAAGATATAAGAAAGAGAGAAAGAATGGTGTCAATATGTGAGGATCCGATTGGGAAAAAAAAATCAATATGTGAGGATTAGGTCATGTGGTGAATGAAAAAAAGAAAAAGAAAAGGGAAAAAAAGAAAAAAGATGCCATGGGGGTTTTAGGCTTAGAATGCATATAAATACCATACATCACCCCCTCCCTTTAAATCTCCAACTAACCCCTCTTGCCTCCAAACACACATAGCTTTTCTTCTTCCCCATTAACAATACTTAGACTCATTTCTCTATTATTAACACATTCTCTCCCATCACTCATGGCTGCTGAATCTGAGCTTAAGATGTCACATGACCAAGTAATACCCTCCACCAACAAATCTTCATTTGACCCCAGTGCTCCTCCTCCCTTCACCATTTCTCAGATTAGAGCTGCCATTCCCTCCCATTGTTGGGTAAAAAATCCATGGAAGTCCTTCTCTTATGTTCTCAGAGATGTCTTCATTGTCTTCACTTTGCTTGCTTCAGCTCTCCATTTTGATTCATGGTTCTTTTGGCCTCTCTATTGGCCTCTCCAAGGCACCATGTTTTGGGCTATCTTTGTTCTAGGCCATGATTGGTACATTTTTTATTTTATTCTCTCTATATTCATTTTCCCCTGCTTTGTTATTTATTTTGGTCTCTAATAATAACTCTTGTGTTGCTTTTTTTTTTCTTCCTGCAGCGGCCATGGAAGCTTTTCAGACAGTCGCTTGCTTAATAACTTTGTGGGCCATATACTCCATTCCTCCATTCTTGTCCCCTACCATGGATGGTTGGTTCTTTATTAGAAAGTTATAAACTTTAATTTCCTTCTTTTCTCTTGTTTCTTCTTCCTTTTTAAATCTAACATTATGAGAATGTCATCATTATTATGACAGGAGAATCAGCCATAAAACGCACCATCAAAATCATGGACATGTTGAGAATGATGAATCATGGGTTCCTGTATGTGTTCATTATTCTCTTCAAACATATAGTAGCTCGTTAATGATTACTATATGTGTGAGCTTTTTTTCCCATTTTTTCTTTGGCAGATGACAGAGAAGCTTTATAAAAGTCAAAGTAACAACACAAGATTACTCAGATT
The DNA here is from genome assembly GCA_029929735.1 of Mimosa pudica. Classification (NCBI taxonomy): domain Eukaryota; kingdom Viridiplantae; phylum Streptophyta; class Magnoliopsida; order Fabales; family Fabaceae; genus Mimosa; species Mimosa pudica. The sequence goes on along the minus strand of JAKELP010000004.1, from coordinate 10,644,776 downwards.
CACCGTGCCCTTTCCCATTTTGGCCTTCCCCATATATCTGGTGAGACATTAATATCACATAAACACTACATGTTACTTGTAACAGATTCAAACTGACACATATATAAAGCTGGTTTCTGATAATTATGAACTCATTGAAATTTTAGTGGACAAGAAGCCCCGGAAAAGAAGGCTCACATTTCAATCCCTACAGCAAATTGTTTTCCCCTAAGGACAGAACATATGTGATTACATCAACCTCATGTTGGCTAGCTATGGTTTCTCTGCTTCTCTATCTCAGCTTCGCAATGGGCCCCTCTAGAATCCTCAAACTCTACGGTGTCCCTTATATGGTAAAACTACAGCCACTCATTATTCATGATTTTTCCTCTGTTCACTTTAATCATCACCATCATCATTAACTTTGTACGAACAAATTGCAGATCTTTGTCATGTGGTTGGACACTGTCACATATTTGCACCACCATGGTTACAAGCAGAAACTACCTTGGTATAGGGGCAAGGTACATTATTCATTTATGTGACATCAAACTAAAATCTAAATAGAAACCGAATCGTAAGTACTGTGGTTTAATTTCTGACAGGAATGGAGTTATCTGAGAGGTGGGCTAACAACAGTAGATCGTGATTATGGTTGGATCAACAACATACATCATGACATTGGAACACATGTCATCCACCATCTCTTCCCTCAGATTCCTCATTATAATTTGATTGAAGCGGTAAGCCTCGTATACATGTATAGATCATATGTTATGATTTTTTGGTTAAGGACGGCCGTTAAACCAGTGCCTATTGGCAACTTAATAATTCGGACTGGAGTGTAGGAATGTTGTCTAGATGGGAAGACTTGTCCCTACTCTTAATAAGAACTCTTTCCAGGATTCGAGTACCTTATAGAAGCGAGCTCGCTTACTAGCTCGACCAACTGTTTATTGGTTATATATGTTAAGGTTATGATTTAAGCTAATGTTAGTCACTTTATTTTTGTGTAGACTAAAGCAGCGAGGGCAATTCTGGGGAAGTATTATAGGGAACCAGAGAAATCAGGGCCAGTACCAGTTCATCTAATTCAGGATTTGATGGATAGTTTAAGAGAAGACCACTTCGTTAGTGATTCCGGAGACATCGTTTTCTATCAGACAGATGTTAATTTTCACAAGAATTCTAAGTCCAAGTCTCAATGATTTTTATTTATTATTCAGGGACTCTGTCTCAAAAGTCGTTTAGATTATTACTTATTAGTTGCTAGTTTTCTCGTGTTTCACACAAAAGTTGGTGCATCTCTCCTGGATTGGATCCTATGAAGTTTGAGAAAATAAAATAAGAAAAAAGAAAGAAAGTTAGAAAGATTGTGTTAGTTAGGGTTTAGTGGGAGTTTTTCAGAGATTCGCATGAATAGAAATGGTGGGAAAAAGACATAGATATGGATGTCGTGAAGTACTGAGAGGGAAAATATAAATTATATGATTCTGTCTCTGCTTAAGATGTGATATTTGATGTTTCATTATTTTGTTGGTAATTTTGTGCAGTGGGCTCACATGGGTGTGATCTGGCAATCAGAAATCCTCCATTAGATTAATTAACTCTTAATTATTATTTCACCAACCAAAAACGGAAGCAAAAGGGCTATTTTAATTGAATATGGAAAGTAATTATATCAAAAATATCTCACATGTAAGTATGTACTAACACTTATTAATTGGCTTCTTGTTCTGACCGCAAATTGAATCTAGATCTTGTGGCCAACATCCTAAAAAAACACCTATCCTTTTCTTTGTTTATATTTTTTACGCCTTTAGTTTTTTGAAAAGCACAATGTCTCCTGTCACACAACATGATCCTCTGTTGGGCCTTCCCAATAAACTACAAAGGTACGGCAACCCAGATCAATACCTATTCTTTTAGTTTTAATAATATTCCCTTCACACAATCAATGAAAAAAAAATAGCGGTATTCCTCGCATATCTTTTACTTTTAATTACAAGAGAAAATTGACATCGTTTGAAACTTAATAAAAAAAATTAACACCATGTTGTTTTTCCAATGAAGACCTTTGCAATGTGTTGAGGGGAAGAAAATGTGTGAATTCAATTGCTGGTGAGAGTACTAAATGAGGCATTCCATAACTAATACTACCTCCGATCCTAAATATAAGACTTAGATAACTTTTTTTATGGAAAGATTAAGGTTGCGAAATAGGTTATTAAATCATGACATATTTGATATCTTTTTAGATTATTCATTAGCTTATAGGTAAAATAAACTAGTCTAAGAGAAAAAATTAGGTAAATCAATTTATAATTAACTTATTTTTTGCTTTTTTAGGATTTTTCAAAAAAGTCATCTAGGTCCTATATTTAGGACTGGAGGGAGTATTATCTTCAGTTGGATGGAATTAGGAAGGTGGGAAGTGAAGTGGAAATCAACGGAATCAGATTCTCTCCTCATCTTTCTCTCATCATCCCTCATAGTCTCCATATTTTACCTATTGAAATTCATCTAAAAGTTCATAATTTGTCACTTGTACCATTAAAAATTAAAAAAAAAACTGTATTGAAATATAAAATAAATGAAGAAAATTTATTTTTTATAATTTTTAAAAATTTTGTGCATAAAAAATTTCAATTATCTGGAACGATTAATTTCAACTATCTGGACCTATTCAATAGAAGGATCTATAAGAGATACAGACTTATCCAGTTAACTGTAAAATAAATAATTTTACAGTTAACTGGATAAGTCTGTATCTCTTATAGATCCTTCTATTGAAATAAAATATGTTCAGATAGATGAAATTTTTTATGCTAAAAAGTTTTCAAAAATAAAAAGTTTAAATTCTACATTTATTTTATATTATAATACAACTTTTTTTAATTTTTAATGGTACAAGTGGCAAATTATGAACTCTTAGATGAATTTCAATAGGCAAAATGGGGGGATTATGAGGGATGAGGAGAGAATCTGAACCGGAAATCAACATTTATGTCTTTGGTGTGGTTGAAGTGATTTTCACTTACACTTCCACTTTGATCAAAATTGATAGCAATGACTTCTGTAGTTAGACCTGAACTGAGATTACCTCTATGGAAGTGAAATTCTATGACCATTAGACTCTCATATTTTCATTAAATTCACAGCTTTGCCCATACCAGGGTCAAAGCTTCATCGTCCTTTCTTTCTCCCCTCCAACTCAACAACCGCTCTCTCATTGCATTCTGGCAACAAAAATGCAAACCAGTGTACTGCTGCTGCAGTGGATGACAAAGGTAGACAAGTGTAGCTGGCGGAGTAGTAGATCTTCTACGGTGATGAGTTGATTTTCGAACAAAAAGAGCGATGGTTTGTTTTTCAAGTCTCTTCATCTCTGAAAAATTAAATAAAATGAGTGGTAGGTCCTCCCTGTGGAAAATCTTGCGCACGAAGATGTGTCTTCAATTCGTCATTGAAGATTTCCCATGGTTTATGACTATTCAAGCTCTAAAGGCATAAAATTGATAGTCGCGTGTCATGTTTTATTCATTTATTTATTGGTATCTGGCGCTGCTAGTAACTGATATGACTCGAACTCGAAATTACTGGTTAAGTTAGAACAACACCCATGAGTTTATCTAAGCGCTTAATAGTCATGTATCATATTTTTAAACTATAGGTAAGTCTACCTCATAAGTAAAATTTTATAAAAAATGGAAATAAGAAAATAATGAGTCATACTACCCACCTCCACATGTTTCATTTTAAGATAAACTATAGGACCTACAGCAAATATATCAACCACAATGAAATTGTGACATGAAATCTCCTAAAAAGGTGGGGCAGTAAAAGGCATACTACTCACCTCCACATGTTTCATTTTAAGATATTTCATTCGAAAGTATAGAGATTGTGGAAATAAAATACATCAAAATACTATTTTTAAAAGAATAAAAAAGGCAAACACTAACGACTTAACGTTACAAGCAGGACGAACATGCAACGTCCCACCTAAAGGAAGATGTCGTACCATTAGACTACAAGACTCTTGGTATACCAAAATACTTTCTGACATTGCCCTAAAAATTAAAAGAGGAAGGAAAACATCTTTTTGATAAGTCAATGATTATTAATTTTTAAATTAGTCACTATTTATGCGTTTTCTTCTTTTTAATTCCAATATAACGATATAAAACATTCTTCATTCAGTCATTCACTTCTTTCCTCCATTTTCTATTATTTTATTTTCCTCTCCACCTCCTCCAATTGACAAAGCATACAAATAAAGGAACTAAAAAGTCGCTGTATAGATCGGAGCTTAGTAACATCTTCTGAAATCAGATCTAAATTACTAGAGCACTAGCTGTAAGGGCAAAAGATACGGAAAGACCAATAATGAAATTTATATATCCATCTTAAAGAAATTTATGGACAACAAAAATAAACTTTTCTCTTTAAAAAAGAAAAGGAAATGGGCATAAAAATCTCAGAAGGGAATAATCAATAATGTATGGTTTTTTTTTAACTGAAATAATATATGATTGTTAATAAAACACCATAAAATAATATATGCATTATATGATTTGTAAGGCGGCAAATATGATCACTAGTACGACAAAAAGAAGAGACAGTTATACTAAGGTAAGGTCTGAGCATCTGAGGTGACGTCTTAACTAACAGATTTCTGAATCAAGCAAGCACCGCCATGAAAGATGAAACTCAATGTACATGACAACTGGTAAAGTTGAGAAAGACAACAACTACATATAGATAGATACCACATCTTTAACCTAAAATGCTTTATATCAATTTGCCCCGCTCGATTTTTAATATTTAATTTTGCACAATTGAAATCGTATTCCCAAAATTTAACAAATTTAAATTTCAGTTAGCCGAAAGGTGGTCAAGCTAGTACTATGACAGGTTCACCGCTTATAAAGTGGTGAGTTCAAATATTGCTTATGTAAAGTTCTTATTAGTTCACGGTTTGTAAATACTTATATGGTCTTATTTAGAAACCATTTTTAATATTTAACATCTTTTTAACTTTACTCATATCTAATACATATTATACTTTCTTAAATACTCCATCCGACCCTTATTATAAAAGCCCGAAATTTGAACCGATTTTATCCAAAATATTAGACCTCACCTTATTTTCTTATCACTTAACATGTGTTTCTCTATTTAACCGCTAATTCTCATTCATATTCATTAATATTCATCATGTTTTCTCTCTTAATAGATTCATTATATATAAGATAGTAGTGAAAAAAGATTTATATTTTTAGACAAAAAAAAATTATATTTCAGACATATTTAATAACTTTAATTTTATATGTTTTCTTAAAAAAATGTTTTGACAGATGTGTTCTTATATATGGGATTGAAGGGAGTATTTTTCAAGAGCTCAATAATTGAAATACGTGGTTTAATTAATCATTCAAAAGCAATAAACATGTTCTAAGCAAAAAAAGAAACATGTCAAAAATAATTTTTCCCCCCGAGAAAGTCTTAATTTATGCATAGGTGGGCAAGAGAGAAACATAATAGTACGAAGCGTAACTATAAAAGTGAAAAGTGAACGTACTATTAACTAGTAAGTAGCAAGGGAGAAAAAGTTGACTGATAATATATAATGAAAGATTTATTAGAAGTAAAAAGTGGTAAATAGCACATTTAATATTCAAACAACCCTTAAATATGATCTTCTAAAAGAAGACGCAAGTCAATTTAAATTCCATACTCTTTTAAAAAGAACTATAGGAAGTATATACCTTTTAAGAATAAAGTTTGCTCAACAATGAATTAATGGTAAAACTATTTAATCCTACAGAAAATTTAACTATTTGAGTTATAAACTATTTTTCTCTCTATCATATTGATAGAGAGTACTCTCTTAAGCTCTTACTAATTCTATAGGTTTGCTCTACCTTTGTGATACTATGTAACCCGATTGTCCTAAACTTTTTATCACACATAAATTTGAGCTGAACTATTTTGAAATTTAATGCATAAAATAAATATTTTTGAACAAAATTTGATATAATAAGCACATGGAGTGCCTTAAATCCTGTGGGGTATATAAAAAGAGAGATAGTTGATTAATTATTGAGGGATGAAGTAAAAGTTAGGAAGTGTGGGGGCAGAGTGGTGCAGAGAAGGACGAAGGCAGTGGCCTGATAAATGGGCCCAATAACGAATGGCCTTCTTCATACTTTACCAGATTCGATATTCATCAAATCACACTTGTTCTCAAAATGGCCAAGCTTTTAATTTCTTCGCCACATCTCCCCTCCCTTTTATTCTTTAATTAGATTCGTCGGTAACATGTTATATCCTTTTTTCTATAGTTTCCTTATATTATATCCTTTAATATTGATAAGTTTTGAAATGGTATATAAATTACATTTGATATTCTGAATGCTCTCTCCGGTCCTTATTAAAAAGCATCAGCTACTTATAATATTTGGTCTTTAATATAAAACATCAACCGCCGCATTAGATGATATTTTCCCACTTTACCCTTGTTTTTAATGGAGATTAAAAATTGAAAATATGAAACATGTCATTTTAATGAATGGTGAAGTTGGAAAAAGTGGCAAATTTAATATAAATTTTAAAACTCAACTACCATTCCTTGGTTTGTGAGAAATGGGTAGTTGATGTCTTATAATAAGGACAGGAGCTGCATTCTGACCATATTTATTATGATCTTTCCATATCATATCGATTCTTGTTTTTTAAGAAAATGAGAGGTCGTCATCGTTGCTTTACTCCTCTTATCACATATCTTCCCTTTTTCTTAAATTATTGAAAAGGTTTAATTGACTAATGGTGATTCAGTCAAATGAAAACAATTTCATATTTTTAAGGTAAGCGGTAAGCTCACATTTTATAAAATTTAAAAACTACATTGGAACATTGACCTCGTTTTAGACTCACAAATGCCAGAACTAGGAGCTAAACAGTTGTGCATAAACTACAAATATTCATTGGGCTAGTCGACGGTAGTTTTAAAGGATACTTAATGAAACACAAAAAAATGTGTTGAATTTTCATAAGTAGTAATTTTTTTCTTTGGAAAAAAAATGTGTTTTGAAACTCTCGTGGCAAAATTTACTGACCAATGTATTTGATGGCTTGGTATTTCTGTATGAGTTGCACCAATAATATACTATTGTGTGATCAAATCTTTAAATAAGATGGATATCTCTTGACCATTTTACTTTTATAGTGTGCGATTATTTTCAACAAAATCCCCTTTTTTTTCAAAATCAATTAGCACGTGGTATAGATTAAATTCAAGTACCTAATGAAGTTAAATATGAGAGTGATGTGCTGTTTTCATGTGCCTTTTGACAGTAATGCTATGATGCATTGATTACCGTTATTGCCAATAACTTCGATGCTGACTGAGCCTGTTTGGTTCGAAGGAGAACTTGTCCGGGAGGGAAGGGATGAAGAGCTCTTTTTTCTCTTGTTTGGTTAATATGGCTCTTTCCTTAATAATGCAAATTCCTCTCATTCTTGGTTCCACTTTCTACAGGTAGTGAACTAGGGGAAAGCCTGGCTGCTTCCATGAAAAAAGGTTTTCATGCCATTTATATACCTACTACTTTCATCTTATTTCAATTTTTGTCCTTCAAATACTTTCCTTGATTTTCGTCCATTTTGACCCACTATTCACATGGCATCACCCTCTCCGATCTAATATTGTCGTTATGCGCCATTTGCTCATCTGACTATAAAATCCTTTTAGCGTGTTTTATTAAAACAAAGTTTATTCTTGTATAGCTTACAGAATTGGTGGGTTTATATTATGTTCAATTATTTAACGTATGCATGTAAAGCTTGATGATCTGAAATTAATATACTACCTCCGGTCCTAAATATAGGACCTAGATAACTTTTTTTTGGAGAAGTTAAGGTTGCAAAATAGTCTATTAAATCATGACATATTTGATATATTTTTAGATTATCCATTAGTTTATAAGTAAAATAAACTAGTTTAAGGGAAAAATTAGGGAAATCAATTTATAATTAACTTATTTTGCTTTTTTTTTACGATTTTTCAAAAAAGTCAATTAGGTCTTATATTTAGGACCGGAGGGAGTATATTGCAAAAATAAGAAATAATAGAAACATTTTAAAATCTTCATGTCCACATGCTTGCATACTTAAATTATGTCCGTGCACACTCGTATCCTGAATTGAAGACAATTCTGTTCGAGGCACTAAATGTCCTGAATTGAAGACAATTTTGTTCAAGGCACTAAATATAAGCATATAATTTCAATCGGGATTCGAACTTTTGTTATCCACATCTAAGAATAGTCTATTTTGTTGGACCTTGTTGGTTGGATCGTTTTAAGCTGTATAGGATGATATATTGAACAAAAGCATTGAAGATATAAATGCCCGTTTAATCATACAAAAAATAGTCACATGTTGAAGTAGACTACAAACTCATGGACTCATAGGCCCAATATTTTGACATTCGTCAAGTACAGATTCATTACTAGAAACGTACTGTATGAAAGCCCATGAAGCCCAACTTTGCAAAGAGATTGACATTTTTTTTATACATAGAGATTGACATTTAATTGTACGACTCTAAGATTTAATTTAGACCAAAGTATGATGTGATTAATTTAGCAACTGAGTTGTTACTAAATTTTTGTTGCCCCTATTTTGGTGACTTACACAGATTAGTGGTTTTTCTACCAATATGCTATAGGACCAAAAAATATTTACCAATATACTACACCAAAAAACTTATTTACCAATATACTACATATATGGAAGTCGTTGAATAGAAGTAACAGGAGAGAGTAACAGGAGAGAGTAATAACAGTTAAAAGTTTTGGAAACAAGTGTAATAATTGGGTGTAGTATTGGAAATTACTTGAATTTTAGGACAAACTAAATGTATTTAACCAATTTTATTGGTATGTGAGAAAAATTAGTTTGTGACTTATAATAAGGGCCAAAGAGAGTAACATTTTTTTCTCATGCATGGGGATGCGTGCGAGATATAAGGAAGTCGTTCTTGGGACAAGAACGACTTCCATATATGTAGCATATTGGTAAATAAGTTTTTTGGTGTAGCATATTAGTAAATTTTTTTTTTCCTCTAGCATATCAGTAGAAAAACCTAGATTAGTTTATACTCCATATATAACTTGCATGATGAAACTGAACTTTTCTTTCTGCTATTTATTTGCCACAAAGTAATGCTCATTTCATTTCAAGTTAACCTTTTTTTTGGAAAGTATTAAAAAATTTAAATAAGTTACTTATAAATCAATTTTCTTTAAAGTTTTCTATAAACTTATTTATTTGCCATATAAACTAACACATGATCTAATAATCCACGAAATATGGTATGATTGAGTGACTCATTTAACTTCCCTAATTTTTGATTATATATATATATATTGCAAATGTATATAATTTTAAAGAAAAAAAATGTCTGATTTTTCTTTTGGGTAAAAAAGGATAAAGGTATAATTTTACCAAATTTTTACTAAAAATAGTAATGGGCGTAAAAGAATGTTTCTTAGTACAAATTTACTATTTAATAATTAAAATTGGCGCAATTTTGATAAAAGCGTCAAAGTCGTTGATGTTTGACCATCAAAAGTCAATATTATAAGTAACTAAAATTTTAATGGTTAACATCCAATAGTTAACGGGTGTTGGCAAAATTGCACATATTTAATTTTTCATTGGTAAATTTGCAGTAAAAAAGTGAGGAAATAGATTGTGTTGAATATGGTCATTTAATAAAGGTAATATTAGAAAAAATTGCATCTACTATCTTACTCCCTCCGGTCCCTAATGTAAGAGCTAGTCGTCAAAAAAACGTTTCTTAAGAAAACATGTGAATGTTAGTTGGGTGTCTGGAGTTAATGCTTCTTTTCCAAAATTGTCCATATTTATTATGGTACTTTTAAGAGAGAGAAATACATAAGCATTAATAAATATGAAAGAGAGTTACGGGTAAAGTAGGAAAAAATTCATTAAATGAGGAGAGAATATGGGGTGAGCTCTTTTATTAGGGACCAAAACCATTCAAATTTTGGGTTCTTACATTAGGGAGCGGAGGGAGTATTTTTTAAAAAAACGTGAATTGACCATCTATTTATTATTGATGTCAGTTTTGTATTTATTAAGATAAAGATTAACAAATACTCCCTCCGGTCCCTAATGTAAGAGCTAGCCGCCAAAAAAACGCTTCTTAAGAAAACATGTGAATGTTAGTTGGATGTCTGGAGTTAATGTTTATTTTCCAAAATTGCCCATATTTATTAGGGTATTTTTAAGAGAGAGAAATACATAACCATTAATAAATATGAAAGAGAATTAGGGGTAAAGTAGGAAAAAATGCATTAAATGAGGAGAGAATGTGGGGTGAACTCTTACATTAGGGACCAAAACCATTCAAATTTTGGGCTCTTATATTAGAGACTTGAGGTAGTACCAAATTTATGACAACATTAATGAAGGGAAAAGATTTTCAAGATTGCAGTGAGTCCAAGTTAGAAATGAATGAGGAGAGAGTAGTACGCAGAGAAGGATAAATGAAGCAGGAAATGGGCGATGAGAGGCAAAAGGAGAGGGAAGTGAGGGGGTGGGGACAGTAGTAATGATGATGAGGATTGAATGTGAATCCACCACAGACAGGCAAACAACCAAACTGCACAATTTCAGACTCCACTCAGAATCTTCGGCTCCCTCCCCTATGCATAATGCATTCCCTCTTTTCTCCACCTATGCCCATCCTTTTGTCCTATTTATTTCCCCTCTTTCTTCAACTAATAACCACCAACTTTCACTCCAATTATTGCTTCATAGGAGCCAAAGTTGAAATTCATTGAGGATATAAAATGTCTTTATGTTTAAACAACATTCATAGATATGTTCGCATAAAATTATAATCCGCATAAAATTACCTTTAATCACGGGTTGCTTATTCTCTACTACCTACATATTTTATAGAGCCGTCAATATGGGCCGAGCCCGTAGGGCCGACCCGTTTTTGTTTAAGCCCTGTAGGGCCGGGCTTGGGATTTAGAGGGAAAAATAGGGGTGTGGGCCCTGAAGGGCCGGTCCTTAAGGGCTAGGGCTTTTGAGGGCGGGCTGAGGGCCGACCCTGTTAGGCCCGACCCTTTTTCCTAAACTAAAAAAAAAATAAAAAATAGAGGTGTTCACTCTCAAAGTCCTTAGTCTCAATGTAAGTTTGTAATAGTGTAATGTGTCAAATGTGTCAAGTTGCATCCATCTAATTAATGTTCAGGTTTTTATTTGCACAAGAAATTAATTGCATGAATTCAAATATGATTGAGTTTTTTATCAAATATGTTTGAAGGACAATTAATTATTTGCTAATAGATTCAAATATGCTTAAAAGACAACTTATTATTAGCTACTTTTTTTTTTTGCAAATGATGAAGATGATAATGCTTATGGTGTAAAGAAGAAATGAAAAAACTTGATATTTTTGTTAGTGGAGAAGATGAGGAGACAACTCATAGCCAAGCACAATCAAATGTTGTCGAATGATATTTATTGTGATTTTTTTTTTATGAGTTGTAATTGTGTCTTGTGGATTATTAGTATTTGAATGTTTTTTTATTTCCTTATTAATGTTTTGGTTTATTTATATTAATACTTGAGTTTTATGTAGTATACTTGCGTATTAAAAAAATTTGTGTAGTATGTGGTTGAAATTTTAAATTTTTTATATGGGCTGAAGCCCTGAGGGCCGACCCTGGCCCGATTGCTCTAGGGCCGGGCTTTAGAAAACAGAGGGTTTTTTTGGAAAAAAGCCCTGATGGGTTTGACCCGTTTAGCCCTGACCCTTAAGGGCTGGCCCGGCCCGTTTTGACAGCTCTAATATTTTATTAATATTAAACTATCTAGAAGTGAGTCCAATTAAATAATTTAGAACTAGCTTCTTAATACTTCCTTCATTAGTTCATAATATAATAGTCTAAAATTTGATTGTTTTTCGTACAAAATATAAGCTCAATTTACATTTTTTCAACATTTAATGTTTCATTCCTACATTACCCATAACCCTTCTTCATATATTTATTAATGATTACATATTTATCTCTTTTAATAGTATAATAATAAATAAGAGTAAAATTGAAAAAAAATTACCTTCGAAATACTCAAATAACTTTTATATCTTTTATTAAAAAAGAGTGTGTTTTAACAGGCCATTTCTTATATTACGAACTGAAGACTTGAGAGAGTAACTCACATTTTCTCTCTCAAAGTCAAGAGTTTTATTGGTTAATCAAATGATCATTGGTGTTTTAAATATGCTCTTATTTTAATATTAGTTTTCAATAGGTTTCGTTATTAAAAAAAAACAGAATGGTTCTAGTTTTTATGCAAGGAAAATCACAATAAGATCCTTGATAAATACACTGTATCCCACAAGTCTCATAATTTGCTTATAATTAAATTATATCACTATTGATGACTAGTGAAAGAGCAACCTTTGAGCATTATTGTTCTTAGATGAGACTTTTATGACACTTTTCTTTTTATTAAACTAAAAGAACTATAATGTTTTTTTTTTTGCCGAAAAAGGACTATAATGTTAAACAATACAAAAGTAAAACAAAAAATCTCTTATTCAAAACTAAAAGATTAAATTAGGAAAATCAATTGGAGTAAACTCAAATAGGAGTATCATAAATTAGGAAATGCATGGGTTGGTTTCCAAAACAAAAGTACAAAAGTGCGACATTACTCATCATTCCTTTGCAGATTCAAAATGCTAGGGAGGTCAGAAGAAGAACGTTCACGCGCCCCAAGAGCGTGGTCATGTTTGAACAAAACAGGGAAGCCAACAAAGCACTCGCTCATTGTACAATGACCGGTCAGCGCGTGCGGAGACATTTCTCTGTAACCATGTTCATCCATCTATCTATGAGACTTTTTCTTTTTTCCAAATAAAATTTTATTAAACTAGAAAAATTGAATACAAAATAGGTACTCTCTCGTGTCCCTAATATAAGAGTTAACCGCAAAAAAAAACGGTTCTTAAGAAAATATATGAATGTTAGTTGGGTGTCTGGAGTTAATGCTTCTTTTCCAATATTGCCTATATTTATTATGATACTATTAAGAGAGAGAAATACACAAGTATTAATAAATATGAAAGAGACTTAGAGCTTCTATATTAGGGACCAAAACCATTCAAATTTTGGCTCTTATATTAGGAACCGGAGGGAGTATGTAAAAAGAAAATTCAAATGATAATATATATAAACTCAAAAGAGGTAAACATGGATTGGAGTGAACCACCACAATCGCAAAAACTTCATCGTCTTCATCTTTCCTTCATAGTAGAAAAGTTATTGAGTAGTGGTTGTTAGGGCTGAGCATTCAGATGTTCTGTTCGGTGTTCGGTAATAACCGAAAAAAACCAAAAACCGATTTAAGCTCTACCAAATAACCGAACCGACACCGAAGTTGTGTAGAAACCGAACCGAAATAACCGAAAAAAATTCGATTCGGTTTCGGTTATCTTTGTAATAACCGAAATATTTTTTTATCAAAGACTGACGTAATTTCAAGATTCAAGAATTCAACATTCATAAGTATGAAAATGAGAAAGGATTCTGTAAAATTCGAAATGTATACAAACCAATTCATTCAAGATTCAACCTTATATAATAGATTAAAAATATATAAGGATGATCATATTTAAAGTTGAAATAAACTAAAAGTTCTCCATAATAACTTCAACAACAACAGTTCTTCTCCTAGGTTTTCAAAAACAATTAAACAGTTTGCTACAAAAAAAAACATTCCATCAACAGCAGGATTGATGTCTTATAATTCATCAAACATTACGCAGAATTACTCTAACATTTTGAGAATATTGTATGTTTATAACAGTATATTGATGTTGATAATAAAGTAATAAACTAAACCTAAAGCTAAAGCCTAAAGGCCCAAAATTAAATCTGGTAAAAAAAGGCCTAAAACTAAACGAAGCAAAATTGGAAATATATAATGTATCAAAAATTAGAAATATATATATATGTATATATATATATATATATATATATATGTATTCGGTTTTAACCGAAGTCTTTTTTAATTAATCGAACCGAAACCTGATATCCAAAATAACCGAAACGAAATAAACGAACTATACCCAAAAGCCGAATTAACCGAACCGAAATAACCGAATTTACTTCGGTTCGGTTCGGTTTTCGGTTTAGCTTGCTCACCCCTAGTGGTTGTTCAAAGAACCGTTCCAAACGAGAATCCACACCCCTTATCGACAATAAACTAATCAATTTGATTTTTGAAAAACATATATGAATAGATCTCACAAAAATATGTGTACTCATAAAACTAGTAATACATAAGACGAAAATTGAGAAGAAAAAAATCCTATTATCGTCGAAACTCTTAGACCAATTTATTTCAGCATAGAATGCCACTAAATCATTTAAAAACGAAAGAAATGTAAAAGCATATCAATGAAAGTTATGGACGTCTCCTTCCCTGGCATGAAAGGGGGAAGAAGACGCCAATAAAAAAACTCGTACAATAACGAAAGATAAGATCTCACCACCATCTAAACAATTTGATAGGATGGGGAGAGAGGAACTTAAGAGAGTTGTCCATGCAGGAGACTATGACTATTAGTCTATTACACTCCCTCCAGCCTCCACCCATATCATAATATTATAAGGTGATATTATTTACATAAATCATCACAGAATATAAAGTTTATAAAGTGTTGTTTGAATTGGTAAAAAAATAAATGAATTTCTTTTTTTACTTCATTCAATAAATAATTATTCTCTTTTCTTTTCTTTCATCGTTTCATTTCACGCTTATTATTGTTTGGGGAAATCCCAAACAAATACCAATTATATTATACTTCAAAATAAAAAGGAGATCTTGAATAGTAAATGATTAAATGTTACTTCTTCATTACTTAATCTTACTATTATTCAACTAATTAAAATGATTTTGAAATTCAACAGATTTTTTATGTCAAATTTTCCTTTTTTCCATGAATGAAACAAACTTTTGTCCTTTATGTACTTAAGTGCTAAGTGCTAACTCATTATTAGCAATAGCTACTCTACTATCTCCATTTTCACACTCGTTCACACTCTGCTCTTCCATTATATTCTTCTCTTCCATATCCCTTTTCCTCTTTCTCTGTTCCTCTCTTTCAAATCCAACTCCCGCCTTCATCATCTGATAATAGCAAATTCAAATCTCACTTTTCCACCTTTCTCCTTCCCTCAATCTCAATGAAAGTTTGAGATTCCTTTCCCCCCACTTTCTCCTTTTTCCTCCTCTATCATGAAACTCCTCCCCTCTCACTCCTCGTTCTCTTCTTCATTCTCTTCTTCCCCCTCCTCACTTTCATTCTCCTCCTCATCTCTCTCCCCCAACACACCAACCATGTGCACCTCAAAAAAAGCCACTGCAGGTTGCCTCACAGGCATCCTCCGCCGAATCCTCTGCTCTCGCGGCCTCCCCACCCACCCCTCCGATCATATCAAAGACTCCGACCCTCTTCTCAAAACCCCACATCATCAAAATCATAACTTTAACCAACCTCCCTACATTACTCCAACTTCCACAAACAACACCACACTCTCTTCCCCTTGTATTGTAGCCAGATTAATGGGCTTAGATGCAAAGCTTGAACTGCCCAATGGATATGAATCCACATCTTCTCCTTCCCTCTCTCGAAGCCGATCCATGAACTCTGTTCAATGCTTTGGGGAGTGTGATAGGCTACAGGGGATTCATCGTAGGGTGAAGTCTACGTTGTCGTTTCGTGATGTCCCAGGTTTTACGTTGCTTGAGAATGATGACAACTTCTTTGTGCTCAGTTTTGAAAAAGATCCAGACTTTGAATCCAAACTTGGGTCTACGCGATTGAAGCAGCGATCAAAACCAAAGGAAATTAGTAAAAGGGAAAAGCTTCGAGAAGTTACCAACATTATACCACAGTCAAGCTTCATATTTTCTCCAGAAAAGAAGGACGTTAGTTCAGAAGCTCGCGTGTTCGATGATTTTGTGAGTGATAGGAAGGTAGATAGAAGGAAGAGGAGGATGATGATGAGGAGGAGGAAGAAGAAGAAGCCAATATGTAATTGTACTACAGAGAAAACCGAGAAAGAGTCTAGTAATTCAGAGGAAACAAGTCCAGTTTCTGTACTTGAATTTGATCGACCACAAGTTCATGGAACAGGTTTGTTTATTACTTCGTTCATCCCTTATAAGACTAGTTAACATTTTTTAAAATCCTAAAAAAACAAAATAAGTTAATTATAAATTTATTTACCCAATTTTTATTAATTTATTTGACTTATAAATTAATGTTATAATTTAATGTACTATATCACAATCTTAATCTCTATAAAAAAGGAAGGAGTATAATTCAAGTTTGACATGTTTGAAATTTTGTAACTTAGGAACTTACAAAACTGATTGTATGTTTCAGATTTATGTTCCCCGGGAATGGGGATGAGTAGTCCAAGAAGAAAGCTGTCAAGTGAGCTAGGAAATGGCCAACATTTTCTTCTGCGTTTTGACGCCAACTTGATGATTGAACAGAAAAACGACGAACACAAAAATGAGGGGAGGAGGAGGAAAGAGAAGCAAAGGCAGAGGTATATAGATATTTGGGAAGAAGCCTGCAAAAAAGCTGGAGATGAAGTAATAGGATCTAACCAAGTGTGGAAAAATGGGGATAGTGAAAGTATAGGTGAAGATTTAGAGTCAGAAATTTTTCAATACTTAGTGAATGAGCTCGTGGATCAACTACTACTTGTTGGTCGTTGAGAATTGTAGTGAAACCTTTGGCAAAGTTTTGTTAAATAAGCAATCTTCATAAATGTACAAAGAAATTATCTCTTCCTAATTTAGTGAAATTCCATCTATGTTATTTAAAAAATAATTGCAAAGCTATTTATTAGTTGGTTAAATAAATGTTGTTGATAAGGGTAAGCAATAAGGTGTTTTGATGTTTCTGTAAAAATGCTAATGTAGCAAAAAATTTGTTATATGTTAAACTTCCAAATTTTAAAAAAATTATAGCTATAGACTATAGTCATGCTGGTTTATGTTTATACTTCCAGGAAAAATTTGTTGGCTTTTATATATATTTGTATGTGTATACTGTAACACTCCTATATTTATAAGTCGCGGAATTACTATACCAATTAGTACAGATATTACGTTGTGCATTGAGTTAAATTTATATTAATTATGAGGAATATAATCGGATCACACTGAACACCTTCATTGCAGCATCTATGGAAATTGATTAAAAACAAATCTATGGAATTTGTGTAATTTATACTCTCTAGTTCATATTATACAATACAAATCAAATTAATATAGTGGAGCAATTTATTGAGTAAAATTAACATGATTTTTTAACTTTACTTCTATACTACTTACTCTACAAGTAGTAGTTATTATCTACCCTTACATCTCTTGCCTCTTTATAGTTAATGTGCAATGACAAAACGTGAATTTAATATGTATCATATTGATATTGAATTTTATATGTTACTTAGAGTAGATTAAACATTTAAACTCATGTTACCTTAGAGATGGGAGGGAGTAACTCGTAAAGGTTTAGCTTTGACTTGGATAATACGAGCTCTGGTTACAAGAGCATAAAATTTAAATTGTTTTACTTCAAAATATAAGAGTTCATCTCATATTCTATCTTTGATTAATACTCCCTCCGGTCCCTAATATAAGAGTTAGCCGTCAAAAAAACGCTTCTTAAGAAAACATGTCAATGTTAGTTGGATGTCTGGAGTTAATGCTTCTTTTCCAAAATTGCTCATATTTATTATGGTACTTTTAAGAGAGAGAAATATATAAGCATTAATAAATATGAAAGAAAATTAGGGGTAAAATAGGAAAAAATGCATTAAATGAGGAGAGAATGTGGGGTGAGCTCTTATATTAGGGACCAAAACCATTCAAATTTTGGGCTCTTACATTAGGGACTGGAGGGAGTACATTTTTTTTCTATTTTAATTTACCTATATCTCTCTTTCATATTTATTAATATTTATGTATTTCGATATCTTAAAGGTATCGTAATACTCTAAATACTCAAGTAACTTTTATATGTCTTTTTAAGAAGTGTGTTTTGACGGCTGAACACTTATATTATGGACCGAATAGAGTATTTTATAAGAAATTAATCCCTAGAAGCTTTTTAATTTGCTTATTTACAAATAAAATTTATCAGTAATTGTATCATTTCCAGCCTTAGCCGAAAAGAAACTAGTAAGCTAAAAACAAAAATCAAAGAGCGAGATACGGAAACAGTGTTATCAAAGTAGGAGTTTTCTGTAAAAACAAATGCAATGCGAGTTTAGAAGGTGCTTTATTACTATTGGACCAAACATGTCTTAAATGCACGCACATTACCTAGGTGCCTTATTCATTAATTACTTGTTATTATTACAAAGATGAAGCAGAGTACAAAATCTGGTTCATATCTTAGGTAGGGAGCTCTGAGAGGAAGTACGAGGCTTTATTATTAATAATGCCAGACCCATCAAACCCAGTAAATAAAGCATCTACCAATTAAATGAAAGACACCTGGTTGGTCGTCCTCGGTTTTGTTCTTTTGGGGCAGAAAAGTTCTGGGGCAAATTTATTTGGGAGAAGAGAATCTTACATATATAGGAGTATTTCATAAGTTAGTGTCACATACATAACCAAAGTTTATTGAAATCAAATTGCATGCAGTGAAATCAAAACTGGACACTAGGACTCACATGTTTCATCAACATCTAATATATATCTTAAAATCTCCTAATTGATCCACTTTCCTTTCACACACCAAACTGGATTGAACATACCTATTAATTGTTGTGTCCTCTTTTCCTTATATTTTTTATATTTTTAATGCTATATCAATTTTATTTATTTTTTTATGTGTGGGTGTGGCTTTCACTCCACCTTGCCTAATAAAACTGTAAATGTAAAACCCTAATCTCTCCTCCACTTTGGGTAGCCGCCGTCTCTCTCATTCTCATATTCTTCTTCCCAATCTTCATCAACGATTTCGTTCTCCCCTCCTGATCACCAAAAATCTGTCACCTTCACCCCCACAACTTTCATCTCTTCTTCCCTCTCCATTTAAATCTCCTTCTCACATTCTCTTTCTCGCTTTTCTCTCTTCCACCAGTGACCACCGTTTCAAGCCGGGAGGCCTTTGCTTTTTCCGATTAGAAAAAGCGTTTGAAGAACCTCAGAAGTTCCATTGAATGGGTTTGTTCCCTCATCTTCCTCACCCTTTTAATTTCAACCCAACAACTCACCCTCACTACCGCAAATTATCGTCTCTTCTTCTTCTTATTTTTCTTTTTCCCTATTTCAATTTTATTACCTTATTGAGTTGACCTTCCAAGTTTAGCGTCGTATGAGATCCACCATGTTAGACGGACTGCTTCATCGAGCTTTCCCTGCTAATTAAGTGGTTAGTTTTATCATATCACCTTATCCACCAAGTTTAGCGTCGTATGAGATCCACCATATTAGTTGATTTTATTTTTATTATTGATGTTGACACTGATGATGCCTTTTTTGATCACATGCTTGGACATGCTGCTTAAAGCTATTCAATTTGCTGCATTGTTTTTATTTTTTGTCTTTCTAATAATGAAGCTTTAGTAGGATGTCTTTTTTTGTCTGATGTGGTTACATTATTCTGTCTATATGAGAGTTGGTTGTAGAGTTCAGACTAAATGAAACTCTTTAAATTGGATTTGTTAAGATATAGACTCCATCTCTGCTAACAACTCTTATCTCATGCCTCAACAAGAATGGCATGAATTCATAATGGAGATGCGATCTTATCATTGATAAGATTATTCATTCCAGATTACATTGTTATGTGCTGATTCCCACTTGATTATATTCCAAACTGATGGATTTCAGGATTGAAGATTAATTGGTGAGATACATGATACTGTTCTGAAGTTGATAATAAAAGACATCAAAGATGTTGCAAGGACACCTACAGGATTAGGTACTGGCCATAATGGGGCTGCTGATCCTGGGGGTGACTATCCAGAGCTTGTGGAAGGGGTAAGTTTACATATTTTCAAAATATTGTATGCTTTTTTGGTCAATCAACGGGTTCATATAGGGAATTCCCATTGAGTTTGCATTGACTTTCAAAAAGTTACATTGAGTTCCTTTTCTATTATATCACTGTGAACGCACGGGGTTGTGTTTTAAGTAAAAGGAGAGTTAAGATGAGGAGCTAAAAGTCTTCAGGTTGGTGGAGTAGACAAAATTTATATACAAAATCTAAAAATTAAAGGACATCAAGAAGTTTTTGAAAGCTTGAATGTTATCTATCAACCACATCTTAGCCCGATGCAGGATATCCAAAAGGTGGCTTCTGTAGTGACAAATCTATCAAGATAACATCAAGTGACTGGAGGTACTGGCTATAGTCAATTCATTTGAAATTTACAATTCTAACTATGAGAGGTGCATTGAGTGTCTTAATTACCTGGCTGTGTTGGTTTATGTGCAGATTATTGGTCTACATTATTGACCAATCCGTGCGGACTTGAATTATTATGCAATCTCAACTCCAAGTTTATATTCATTGGTTTTGCTTCTATATTAAGAACGCGGAGAACTAAGTTATTTGCTTGCCTGTAGTGTTCGGGATTTAATGCTCTTTCATTGAGTAGGGTTTTTGGGATGCTCTTTCAATAAACTCCCTTTTTTAGGCGAAAAAGTGAGTTTATTTATCATTTCTTAAGTGGGTTTATATTGGAATATAACTTTTTTTTCAGGACTTTCTGTGCTTTGGACAACAATTTGTGTAACAGTATATCATTGTTTTACAGAAGTCTGCCACAATAAAAACACTAAATCAGCTTCATTATATTGAATACATATATGTTGAATACATTTTATGAAGGTTCTTATATAATAAATTTCAATTGCAGTCCAGAGAGATGACTTATTTACTATGTGATTTACTTAAGCCCTGGGGACTACCATTGCATTCATTTACTATGTGTGTGATGTGTTTTTGTGAGGTCTTTGTGTCTGTAGTATGTTCCTTATCCCTGATATAATGTCATGATTTAATAATGACACTTTCAAGACAAAATGTGGGAGAAACAGTCACGTGGCTTTATTTCTACAACATAACAAAACCTAAATAATGTTATATAGTATGTGAAAAAACAAAGGATAGGTAGGCAACGAAAGAGGCAACATATGTAACTATTTTGTACCTCTATTAACCTGTTTTATTTTTACTGTCAAACCCTTCTATTGTTGATGTTATTTTCACACACACACACACATCTTAAGGTAGATCACTTCACCTTCTGAAAATTTGAATTCTTGATAAAAGTGGGAACCACTTGCTGTGGAAGCACAAGGCACACTTGATGTAGCTTTCTTTCTTGTGTTCATTCAAATATATTGCTTAAAAAATAGTGATATTTTCTACTGATAAGTGATAAAACTAAATGAAATTTCTTTTTAGATATACATATCATTCAATATTGTGTCTCCATTTGTTTTTTGGAATTTTTCTGACTCTCTTTTGCAATGTGCTACATATTAATTTATTACGTATGTTATTAGATTGTGTGATTCTTTGATGGCTTCAATTTGTGGCAATGTCAATGACATTTTCAGTCTCCACCTCAATGATATACAGATCACCTCGCTAATATTATTCATTAATATGCTCCTATTTTTGGAGGTTGTTCTTGAAGTAAACATGCGAAAAACATTCTTATTCATGACCTCCACTTCGCACCAACATGCATTTTGAGCTTTTTGGCACAGATGACAGCATCTTGAACATGAGAATCCTCAAATGGGGTCCAATATGAATTTAGGTTTTGCCAATGAAGGGAGTGAACACTTTGGGACTTGAGCTTTGAACATGAGAATCCTCAAATGGGGTCCAATATGAATTTAGGTTTTGCCAATGAAGGGAGTGAACACTTTGGGACTTGAGCTAGCATTGGATTCAAGAACTGATCTACAATGTCTGGTAACTATTAAAGGGTTTTAAGAAATCTCAAATTTCCTATCAGCTTCCTTTATTAGTATTGTCAGCTGATATATAATATATGGTCGTTCTGGTAAGTCCTTGATGGTACAATTTTAAGATTTGGAGAGTTGAAAGGATCAGGTGAAATGATTGACTGAGTGATAGGCATATTAAATTGTTATTTCCTATGACGAAGGCATATTAGTCATTTCCTATTTTGTTTAGTCCTCAAAATATTATAGTCATTTCCTATTCTGTTTGTTCTCTTCTTGGTGTAAGTCAAATTTTTCCAACATTAGCTGATCATAGTACACAAGAGAGGTATATTGAATTGCTAAGTAATATTGATGAGAAGACAAACAAATCATGGTGGAGTGTCAACTATTTTCTTTAGATCATTAGCATGATTTCTCCCAATTTTACTTTTCCGGCTATATCTCAACTTTTTGTCTTCCCATTTAAGTTTACCAAAACTTATGGACCATGTTTGCTAGGCATGAACTTTCACTTTTTGTCTTCCCATTTAAGTTTTCCAAAACTTATGGACCATGTTTGCTAGGCATGAACTTCACTTATCCATGTTTCATTAGCAGGGTTTTTTTTTTTGGGGGAGGGGGAGGGAGTTTGGAGTGGGGAGCTTGGAATGGAGTTTGACTCTTCTTTTTCTTTTATACAATAAAAATTTAGTCCGAGTGAACTTTCATATGGGGAAGTTCTCCGAGTTAAACTTGGTTTATGTATTTTTTTTTGGGGGGGGGGGGAGGATTCGGATGGGGGAGATCGGGATGGATTTTGATAAATATCACACCAGAGGGGGGGTTTTGCATAAAATGGTTTGATAACACGTTAAATATCATTTTTAGACGTTTTAAGAACATATATTTGGGTCAATAATAAGAGAGGTTTGCGTATTTATTTTCTTAGTACTTTAAATATTACATATAGTTTATATTCTCTTTTATCTTCTAAAACATCTAAGTGGTTTGTGTATTTATTTTCATAATTTTTTAAATATTACATAAGTTTAGATTCCCTTTTATCAGAGATTTTTTAAATTCATTTTTTTGGGGGGGGGGGGGGGGTTGCTTTTGGAGGGATTTTTTTGGGGGGGGGGGAGGAAGTTTGGATGGGGTGATTGGACATGGAGTTTGACACTTCTTTTGTTATAATACATGAACAAGTTTGTCTATAGTTAAAAATATATTACATGTATTTTAAATTTTTCGGATGGAGAAGTTTGAGCTAGAGTTTGACTCTTCTTTTATTTTTATTTACGAGGAGTGTGATTCTTGGACAAATTAAAAATATTACATGTAATATATACCGGGTATAGGAGTGAAGTCGATGGTGGGTTACCATACGGAAAACATCCAAGTATATTAGATTATTTCATTAAAAATAAAAAAATGCTCGTGCATCGCACACTTAACAAATACTAGTGTGTGATAAATTCAGTATATTGAACCTTTTGAAGTGAGTTTATTTATCATTTTAACAAATTACTACTTTATCATTTTAATACATGTGTCATGTTTGTATTTACATGATAACTATATATTTACCTCCCGTGCAACGCACGGGGTAAAATGCTTGTTCTATTATTTGAAATCCCTCCCACTCATTGTACTTTGTCGCAATCTTGTTCACATTTCACATCATTGTTGATAATACTCATTTTAATGTTAATTTAGGAGCATTGTACTATATCCAAATGTTTTTTACTGGTCAATAGTCTTAAAAGTTAAAATCTGTGACTTAAAAAATGTATCAATTTCGCAAAACTGTTCATAAAAACTTACATTGAATGTTGTTTCTGTTTTTAACTTTAAAAAGCAATATTGTTCATTACAGTTTTTAAAACAATGTTGAATTCAAAACCATCTATTTTTAAGTAAAATGTTTTATTCAAATTTACGCGTCAAGACTTACAAAATACTGTAATATTTTACGATTTGAATTTAGCAAATTATGCCCAAAACGTTTATCAACTGTAGAAATTCTTAACAGAATTTGGATTTTTTAAACTGACATTTCATAATACTCATTTCGGCTTCAAATATGAGATCCCTTAGAATTTTTTGGGAGAGTTAAGGAAGAAAATTAAATCACTAAAATAAAGTAACATATATCAAATTTAATTATATTTTATACTACCTCCGGTCCTAAATATAAGACCTATTTGACTTTTTTTGGAGAGGTTAAGGTTGCGAAATAGGCTATTAAATCATGACATATTTGATATATTTTTAGATTATACATTAGTTCATAGGTAAAATAAACTAGTTTAAGGGAAAAATTAGGTAAATCAATTTATAATTAACTTATTTTACTTTTTTATATGATTTTCTAAAAAAGTCAACTAGGTCTTATATTTAGGACCGGAGGGAGTATTAGTTTATAAGTAGAGTAAATTTATTTTTAAAAAATAATTACAAATATTTTGAAATGATTAATTTTACATCCATAATTTCTCCACAGAAATAAAAAAATGTGTTATAATTATAATGGAGTTTATAACTGTTCCTTTTGTATTTTAAGCTGGGGTAGGGAATTAAATGCTCATAATCCAAATAAAAACCACTACCTCGTACATGACACATCAACACAAGGCAAGTCGGCTTCAGCCTTCAGCCTTCAGATGCATTATAAAAACTGAAAAAATGGTTTTATATTTGTAAGTACTCTAGGTTTTTGGGTAAAAATATTTTGCCTTAAGTTATTTGTTTTTGAAACAAATAATTTATTTTAAGGGGATTGTGTTATTTGAAGGAGATTGTAGTTTGAATAT
Source organism: Mimosa pudica (assembly GCA_029929735.1). Lineage (NCBI taxonomy): Eukaryota > Viridiplantae > Streptophyta > Magnoliopsida > Fabales > Fabaceae > Mimosa > Mimosa pudica. The sequence goes on along the minus strand of JAKELP010000004.1, from coordinate 10,619,928 downwards.
GGCTTTTTCTAGTGAAGACTGAAGTGCTCCTTCAACTGATATTTTAATACAGTAGAGCTATTTTAATTTGTGGTCACTTTCAGTTAAAACCTGCCTTCTTTCGTGGTTCGTGCTTCCTTTTTCCCTCCGTCCTTCACCTTTTTTATTTCAGTAAATAAATAATTCAACAAAAAGCTAGCAGACTAGGGGCAAGAAATAAAGCAAAAAAGGTAAATATTCCTAGCAATCAGATTTTGAATTCGTTTTTCAAAATATCATGACTACGATTGTAATAACTCGCTAAATTTTATAAAAGAAAAGAAAAAAAATGTTAACATTTTTTAGATAGATCCATAGATACATTTGCTTTATGAAAACATAATAAACTCACGCAATATATCAAATTTATATTGCAAAACATAATATATCAATCAAGCCATAACTAATGATTGTCAAATTAGGGTAATGTTTTACCAACTTTGGATAAATGATTACTAACATGTTTTAATTAATTAACAATATTGGAGCTCTGATGATCGGCAATGTCGGTGGTCGGCAGAGCTCTAGCGGACAGGCGACCAGTGATGATTGACCCCTCTATTATTAAAAAAACTCTATAGACAATTCAGTCTTTTCTTTTAAATTTGTAAAATGACATTTTGATAAGTGTATTGTTTGGTCCACTTTAAAATTACTAGGAACAATTCGCCCTTTTTATAATTTTTATAATTCGAGATTCTTTTTTCACCTTTTCCCTACAACTATTTGTCGTCCTTCAGTTAAACCATGCTTTCTTTCATGCTTCCTCTGCGTCTTTCCTTCCTTCCTTCCCCATTCTATTTCAGTAAACAAATAAATTCAATAAGTAGCGAGTAGACTAGGAACGGAGCATGAAATAAATCAAAATGGATTGCGAGGATTATGATCCTTGACTAGATGTGCAACACAAGGGCCACAGGAGATGGTTGTAGTCTGCTTGCGTTGATTTTTTTGGGCTCAATTGTAAAAAAAAAACCCTTACATTTTGTGTCACTCATACACAAGTTACATGATTATTAATTGTTGAAATTATGCACAGCCAACGTTTCTTAATTTGATTCTTACCATTGCTATTCCCCATTCATCCAACGTGCTAAGCAACAAACTGCTTATGATTGGGTTGTTGTTCTCTCTTTGATCTCCAGGGTAAGCAACAAAGCAGTGGATTTTTTAGCTAAAAGAACTCTTAATACTGATTTGGAATATCATATTGTGGATCAGGTTCTTGCAAAACTTTGGGGTTTACTTAAGGATGATTGCTCTAGACTTTCTACTGTTACTTAGTTTACTGTTGTAATTTCCCTTACAATATCAAAAAAAGTTATCATTAAAGTTAATGGTTTTAGCCGTTTACAATTTTAACCCTTTTTATTATAAACTATGTGCTTTATATATAGAATGTCTCAATAACAAAAATACTTAAAATACTCATTTGATGATCTCCTTTTTAAATTAAAATTACAAAATACTTACTGTTATTGATATTAAATGAAAAGGCTCATTTTTGATGACATGTTATAAAAAATATAAAAAAATGGATAAGATAAAAACTGTTAACTTAAATGTAAATCTAAATAGTAAGGGAGTTGAGAGTCAAAATATGAAACTGACAAGGGAACTTAATCTAAACTTTTTAAAGGATGGGGAAGTTATGTGTATTTGTGTAACTTGTTCAATGTTTAAGGTTTTTATATAATTTAGTATTTTTTTTCTCTCATATTCAAAAGCATATATGATATATTAGTCAAAAAATATGAAATTAACTTACAGCTACGATATTTTTCGAAGGGGGAGAAAAATATTATTTTTTTGTTTTTTATTGAGTGCATAAATGGATGTTAGTTTCATTATAAAAAATGGGTGTTAGTTGATTTGTTAACCATAACTTTATTTGTTTTTGTAATACTCCCTCCGTTCCTAAATATAAAACCTAGATAACTTTTTTTTGAAAGATTAAAGTTGCGAAATAGGTTATTAAATCATGATATATTTGATATCTTTTTAGATTATCCATTAGCTTATAGGTAAAATAAACTAGTTTAAGAGAAAAAATTAGGTAAATCAATTTATAATTAACTTATTTTTTGCTTTTTTTAGGATTTTTCAAAAAAGTCATCTAGGTCCTATATATTTCAAAAAATATTAGTTGTTGTAATATTAATAGAGACTACAATCTCATTAACGCGTTTTAGTATAATTAATTGGCAGAGTATTTTTAGAATTTTCAAATTTAATTTGAATAAATCATATTTTTTTGTCAAATGAATAAAACAGATTTTTTTTTATCAGCAATGAATAAAACAGATTCAAAAATCACAATTACACATACGTATTGGGCAGATGGTGCATCAACTAAGAGTAGCGCGTTTGTTCATTCATTCATTATTTTTTTTCGTAATATACCAAGGAATCAACACTATCCAAGTAACCGTGGTAAAAAAACACTAGTATCTAAGTAATCAATTACTTAGCTTTGGTTTGAACAAAAAAAAGATTACTGCTTTGGAGTTAACAGTTTCCATTCTCGACATAAAAATTTGCTCTAAAACTCAAACTTAAGACCTCAAGAAAATAAAGAATCTTAATTACACCGTCAAATCAACTTTGAGTTGATAGTGTGTTTGTTTTGCCAACAATCTGTATTACGAAGCAGTCCAACTAGAAACTAAAAAAATCATGCTTTTGGGTTGTTGGCCTAAACGCACATTGGACTACTTTTTTTTTTTGGTTTCCATAGGTATCCCCATCCGCGTGTCAAGTGAGATTAATCTCTCGCTGTTCAGAAGTGGGGTAGACAGCTGGCCTGTGAATTTGCTCCATTCACAAGGGCTAGGGATCGAGCCCTCAACCACTTGCTTAAGGGACAAGAGTACTTACCACTCACGTCAACCCGTCAGGATTCACATTGGAATACTTTAAATGGTTTTGTTGGCCTAGAGGTTTTCTTTTTTTAGTGCTTACAAATAGCAGTAGTTTTGACAATACTTTTATGATGATAGATGCTTCTGTTTTAGAGGTCACAAGTTGATTTTTTTTGTACCATCATCATGCCGATAGTATTATCCCTACTGTTTTTAATACAAAGAAAGAAATTTTTTAAAACAAAGAAAGAAATAATAGTGGTTTTGTTTGGAAGTGGTATAACTTCTATCGGGATTTTTTTTTTGAAATTGAATTAAAATAAGTCATTCTTCTAACCTTACACAAAAGGAAAAAATTAAGAACCCAATGTTTTTATTCTGGAAAACCGGTGAAATGTCTTTGTTTAAAACATTATTATTATTATTATTATTATTATTATTATTATTATTATTATTATTATCATTGACAAAAAGAACCTAATATCTTTTCTTATAGAGAGAAAGTATTGGTAATTTGTAAGATTTCATTCACACAAATAATTGACACTTAACGAACAAGCAGTATGTCGAACTAGTAAGTGGGTTCGTCCTCACAAGGACGAGAACATCTATTCTATTAAAGCCCGTGAAATCCTCTTTCGGGAGATGAGACAGCCCTAACTATATAAGTAGCACCTGTTACCTTTCAAATCCGGATTAGTTTATCGCTAAAATATGCAAGTTTAAGGAAGCTAAGGTGTTTAAAAAACAATTAGACACTCAAATTCTGGTGCTTCTTCCTAATTAAATTTGCATTCACAATTTTTATTAAGTTTTCTTATTTTGTTTCAGGTCTAACTAAACAAAGGAATCAGAAAAGATAGGGAAAAAACTAACTAAACAAGGGAAGCTCCACGTCCCAATATGCAAAAGGTAGATAGAACCAAAGTCTCAATACGTCACTCAATTGTGAGTGCATTGTCTTTTATGAGTGCTCCATAATCCTCCCCACTGAGAATAATGAACATAAAACTTTAAAAACCAAAAGCAGCGCCTAGAATTAACCAACAAGGCATCATCCTTTTTTTTTTAATTTGTATGAGGAGAACTATTCAAAGAAGCAACAAGTTAGCTAAAAACAAGTGAGAATAGCACCCAATCCTGATTCTCAATCAAATCAATATCTCTTATGAGAGTTAACTATAAGAGATTCCTTCAACAAACAGACATAAAAACTATCGAGTGCATGTCTGATTCTTTATGTCTGCAAGTTAGCTAATGGCCATACATGGGAGAATCAAAAGATTGCATCAGATCACACTTGAAGGATTCTTCACAAGTAGATGCAACAATTTTGTGAAAAAAGATTTTGACACAAGGCATAACATTACTAAAAGTTAAATGTAGAAATCATACTTTCCAAAGTTCATATAAGATATAACCTTTGAAATCTGTATCCTCTGATATGATTTAGACTAGGCTTTTGGAGGAATGACTTTTCATTAGATTTATATTCACTAATAAAATTGATACTTCAAAGTTAAGTTAACCATAGAGGTGAACATGGAAGAACTTTTACAAAAGAATGAATTATGAAGAGCAGAACTTAAAAAATAAATATAAATTTTTATTATCAAATATGACTTAATGGGATAAGGCTGCTTGTTGCATTAACAGAAATTCAAACAACTATAATAGAAATCTCTACAAATTCATAGAAACAAATTGACAGAGAATTAATCAACAAAAAATATCTCCCTACAACTTGTTTTGTTGTCGGTAAATTTAAGAGTACAACTCAATAGAACCAGACTACAATAGGAGTTCAAACATAGAAAAGAAGAAATGGAATCAACATCCTAGTAACGAGTGGTTGGTGGAGCATAGAACTTGCGTCCTGCCCAACTCTGTTTATTTTTTCCCTGAGAATTTATTGTACTATACTCTCTACAAACTTGTTTTGTCTAAATATAATGAATTTTCTATAGAATTTTGAAGATGATTGAGTAGATATACTGTTAAATATAACAGGAAAGAGGGCCGATGCAACAAAATTATGATGTGTTCATGCTACCATTTGCTCCTGCTCAAGGTTAAATTGTTCCATCCAAGCTGAAACGATATCGGTTCCATTGTTATGATGGCATTGCAGCTGCTGCTTTTGCTGTTCTTCAACACTAAAGTGGCCAGATTCTGGTGGTGCAGCGTCCTTTACAAGTGAATGAACCCAGGAAACATCCGGTTCATCGAGATTATCTGGCAATTGGGCGCTCCTACTGCTTCGAATTCCAAAGGAAGCGGATTTCCTCATCTTATTTAACTCCTCTCCATTTATGCCCCAGTCCAACTTTCCATCAGGGGATCCCCAGTCTGATAAGGCAGAAGCCTTTGTTGTTGACGAAACCGGAGAAGAAAGCTCTGAATGACGGTTTACTGCATTGGTGCGCTCAATAAAACTCTGGCTTCTCTTGGAAAAGGCAGCAAGTCTTGCATTCAAGGCCATTGTGGCTGCTGCTGATACAGATGGATGATCATTCACTGAAGACGGCGATCCCATCCCGTTTGAATTGGACAATCCAGAAGAATAGCCTCGCAGATGCAGGTTTGCATTCGGAAATGCCTGGAACCCGGTTGGAGATTGCAATTGAGGTCCAGTAGTATCTAGTGAAATTCCCTGTAATTTAGGCAAAATTGATGGATCAACTGACCCAAAAATATCATCAATGTTGGTAGGCATCATTGCTGCAAGCCTATTCAGGTCCCCAGCTTGATCACTGAAAGAGACTGGAAAAGAATGACCATCAGGCATGGAATTCTTCCAGCTTGATGGCGGGGAGAGACCAGAAAACTCATCCATAATCATCTGCTGCCTAAGACGGTGATTTTCAAGTCCAAGTAACTCAACATCTAAATTAATATCTCTAGCATTTGAAGCAGTTTTTAGTCTGCTTCTTGGAAGTTGCAGGGTAGGTACAACACTATTACAATGAGCTTGCCACATGGCTCCAGGAGAAGATGCGCCATTAGGGGTCAGAGGTGGTGTTGAGACTGGAGGATTCATGACAGATGAAGAACTGTGCGAGAGAGGGCTAAGCGAGCCAATATCCAATGAGCAAGAAGTAGGTGAAAATGATCTAGGAGAAGGTATAGCTGAACCAGTGCAAGGATACAAGGGGCGAAGCTCCTCAGGCTTATGAGCAAAAAAGCAAACTCTTCTGTTGCAAGCACCCTCATCCTTGCAAAGCCGTGTCCGATACTGGGCAGGGTGAAGCCAGCACTCGAAAATACCATGTGCGTACTCGCAGGCATCTCCCTTGCTGCATGATCCCTTCCGAAACTCTGGGCAAGGGACACAGCTATAATGATATTTTCTAGGGTCACGTCGCCTAGCATTTTCCCCTGGATGAACGAAGGGGCACTCGGTCCAATCATGAGAATAAGCCCTTGAGCAAGGCTTTACCTTGAACGTATACATCCTAAACTCATCTGTACCATAAATCCCACTCTTTATGTCAGGAAGAGAGAGATCAATAGGATAATCTTTCTTCTCATTCCCATCTTTCGACACACGAGATGCAGCCATATCTAATGGCTGTTGCTGCTCTTCCATCTGGCTAATTGTATCCTCAAATGAGAGGCGTGCCTCCTCATTGATGACATCTTTACCTTTCAGTAGGGCTTGTAGGATCCTCATCCTTGAATTAAAGAGCGAATTAACCCCAGAAACAATCAAGTCACAAGGTTGGTTGCCATTAGCATCAACAGCACTAACATTTGCACATGCATCAAGCAAAAGCTTAACAACCTCAGGGGATGAGGCTGAACCCCCATCAACAGCACAATGAAGAGCAGTAGCCCCATCTGATCCGCAAACCCGGTTAACATCGACGTGCCCGGTCCCTAGAATATATCTCAACACACCCATGCTTCCAAACATAGCAGCAACCATGAGAGGAGTCCTCTCTTCATAGCTAAATTTCTTAAACCCAATCCTCCTCCCATACCACAAGAAAGCCTCATCAACATCAAGACCCTCTCTCTCAACTGCATATTTGAAACCCAAAACATCATCTGAAGCCGCAAGTTCAAGCAACACAGAAGAAGCCTCATAATGATGCAGCCCATCTTGTCTTCCATATTCTCCTTCCATAACGAAACCTGCTTCACAAGGTTTCCTCTTGGAACCACTGCACATAGAAAATGATGTTCCCTTCAAGCCACAACAAAAAAAACCTACGAAATCCACAGCAGATAAAACGTTCAAGAAGATAAGATATCACCAGGCAGATCATCAAAGACGATAAATCACCAGACATGATATCATGAGCACAAGAAATAGAATATTTATAGCTCTAATTCCTATGAAACCAAGAAAAAAACAGACAAGGCGTAAAAAAACCAGATTTTTATTCCATTTTGCAAAAAGTGATGCCACTGTTGAGGCGGCTAACAAAAGAGAAGCATATATTTACAAAGTGATACGACGTGGAATCAACGAGTAGTTAGCAGTAACAAGCATTCGTTAAAATATCTATCATCACATAGCCACCATCGATATAAAAAATTTCTAATTTTAGCACAATAACAATCAACTAAGGAAAACAGAAAATTGTTTTCAACTGAACCAAAAATGTTAAAATATTATCTTAGTTACATCGTTTTGATAACTTCCCTACATTAGTTTAATCAACAGTCCATAGAAAAGGCCCATAAATGAGAAAAACCATGATTGTGTGAAATTTTCTTGGCAAGTAAGCAAAAGGGTGTTTGGAAAACCAGATTTTGAACTGAAATTCTAGTACCCTTTAAGGGAAATAAGAGGAATGAGCATGAGATAATGAGAAAGAAGGAGAAAGTTTGAACCTTGTGATTGTTGGAGCACACAAAAGAAGCAGGTATGGGAAACCAAGTTTTGGTTTTGGTTTCAGCTTTTAACTAGAAGGCTTGAAAGTGAAAGGTTTTTGAGGGAGGGAGAGAGAGAGAGAGAGTGAAAGAAGAAGACTTTTGGGCATTCTTGTCTTTATGGATTTGAGTCAAAAAAGACGATCCCACATTCCCACCGGCTTCTTCATTCTTTTCTCTTTACCAATTCCACTCATTCACTTTTTTTTTAATATAAAACATTCCCATTCTTTTTTAATCAGATGTTGTAAAAGTCGGACTAAAAGACGAGGCGAACAGGGCATGGTTAGATCGATGGTTGAACCGATGGTCAAATTGATAATCGTTGAGACAAATTATGAGCGGTCGACAGTTAAACCGGTCTAACCATTCGATGCGGTTCGATTCTTAAAACACTGCATAACCCAACTCTAAATTTTAGAACAAATATTTGGGATTTTAAATTATGTGTTATGGAGAATTAATTAGAGGTACGTGGAAGAAACATAATTAAGATGAAGTCCTACGAATTATAATAATCAGGTTAAAAGTTGTTACTGTAAGGTCAAGAAGTTGTAATTTACAACTCGTGGGACTACATCTTAATTATTTTTCTTCTACAGGACATGAGATTAATTCATCATTTAAATTATGTGTTATGTAGAATTATGTTTTGTGTTAACCTGGCGGGTTGGCGTGAGTGGTAAGTACTCTCGTCCCTTAAACAAGTGGTTGGGGGTTCGATCCCCAGCCCTTGCGAATGGAGCAAATTCACAGGCCAGCTGTCTACCCCCTACATGAGACTTCAGAACAACGAAGGATTAGTCTCACTTGACACGCGGGTGAGATACCCTTAAGAAATGAAAAGAATTATGTTTTGTGTTTTGAATGTGTTTTCTGTCTTGAATATTTGAATGGTGCTGAAAAGGAAATTTCGTCCACGTCTATATAATGAGTTTTGAGGGATTATACATTTATTGGAACAATCATTTTAATGTTGATGGGCGACAGGTAATAGAGATGCTTAGCGGATGGGGTAAACTTAATTTAGGAGGAACTTGCGCTTTTTTCCCGAAACATGTCAAGGAACATTAATCTGGTTGGCGCAAAATAGGGATTGTTTTATGCCCAAAATGTAAGAGAGAATGGCTCATTAAAGTAAAAGATAATCAGTTTGGGAGGGAAAAAAGGCATTTCTACTTTGGTCCTAATTAAAGGCGGGCTCAATAAACTAATTAAACTAATTTAAAGAGATTAATGGAATTATATAAAATATTCAATTATAACGTGTTATGTCATATTTTGAAAAATATATGGTATTATTATATTACTACCTCCGGTCCTAAATATAAGACCTAATTGACTTTTTTTTAGAGATTAAGGTTGCGAAATAGACTATTAAATTATGACATATTTGATATTTTTTAGATTATACATTAGTTTATAGGTAAAATAAACTAATCTAAGGGAAAAAAATTAGGTAAATCAATTTATAATTACCTTATTTTGCTTTTTTATAGGATTTTCTAAAAAAGTTAATTAGGTATTAAATTTAGGACCAGAGAAAGTATATATTACTCTTTCTATTCGTATATGTGTGTGTGCAGCAATTTTTTAAAAAAGTTTATCGTTTTTTTTTTGTTAAACACCACCCACTATTTGAGCGCCTATTGACAACTGATCAATCTGAAATTGAAGGGTTGAAGTGTTGCCACATAGACAAGTCGATCTGTCTCTTTTTCCAATAAAAGCGCCTATTAGAATTCGAACACGTGTTTTCAACCCTAAGAGAAACTCTATCCCTTTTATAAGGCCATATTTAACTTTGTTTGAGTAATATACATTAATTTCTCCCACTAATGTTCTTTCATATTTAACTTTTTCTGTCATGGTTACTCTTTCTTTCTCTTACTCATTCTTAAATAAGAGCACTTTTTTAACAATTTTTCAAGTTAGTTTTTATAAAGCTGTCATTGAGTTAAAACTAAAAGGTAAAGCTGTCATTGAGTTAAAACTAAAAAAGACCTTATATATATAGGAATGGAGGGAGTAACACATACTCTTCTAATATGTTCTAAGACTATTTATAAAGCACTTCCAACAAATTTTGCATACAACAAAAGAAATTTTAAACTTCATTAATAATGCCTTGAAATTTTACAACTATATCCCCACTCAACGCTACCTCATTGAAAATAAAGTCAACACATAATAAGTGATGAGTTGAGCTATCAATAAAATTAAACGAAGTCTTCTCACTAAAATTAAAAAAACAAATCCACCGTTCATTGGTTCAGCAAGTAAAAGGGGGTTATATTTTATTTGATCATCTTGGCAAGTGTTAGATTTCTACGGAACACCACTTAATTGTGGTTTGAGTCGCAACTCTTGGTGAGATATTTTTACAATTAAGTAAAATTGGGCGGAACCTATCTGTGTGGACATAAATAAAGAGCTTGCTTGTCATGCTCAAAGACTCACGGAGACAGACCCAATTGATCACGAGTTAGATGCTCTATCTTGGATCGTGGGTGAGTCAATCCCTTTCCCTCTTTGAAAATTTTTATAAAAAAATTTAAAAAATATTGCAATAATAAAAAATAAACACTACCAATTCTCAGATTTGATTCGAAGGTAGAATCTTGTTGAAGTAGGTTAAATTTTATTTGATAAAGTTATAACCGTTTTACAGAACAACAGCCATACTCAAGTGCCCTCTAACCCAACTTTAAAATAGAACTTGAGATTCAATATATATCTATTAATTTGTTACAGTTTAACTTCATAACTTTTTTTTTCTTTCACCATATCTTCATAACATGTTTGAAATATAAGTCTTGTTTGATAATGTATAAACCGCTTAACATTTTTTTTCTTTATTTTACCTTTCTGTTTTATAAATACTTTAAAGGTAATTTATTCTTTACATATTCAATATTGTAGTTGCCTTTTCATTCAATATTGTGGATTTACATATATTCAAGTCAGACTCTTATGACAAGATATACTGTAGTTTAATTTTCATCTGAGAGAACTACAAATAGCAAAAAGAAAAATTGAAAATTTATTAATTTTAGACGATAACCTTAAGAACTTTATTCAACTACTTTGAAGTTTGAACTTCAAAACTAGTGACGACTTATCCTTTGCCGCTGTTTGAGTAAAGCTTAGAGTACATACAATTGATAGAATGGAATTTTTTCTTTAAAAAAGATAATGTTTGATTTTTTATTCAAATAATTCTTAACACATAAAACTTTGAAGTGAAAATTATTTTATACCTTTTAAATTCTATGTTGAATTTAAATTTTTAAAATATATGTGTTAAAGAGACAGACAGGCAGACAGCTACAAACAAGCCAGATTATGATAACTCAATAAGCATTATATATTTTGTAACTTAAAAATAAATTAATACTCCTTAAGGCCTTAACAAAAGTTTCTAGTAATAGTATGAAAAAGAAGGAACAAAAAAAAAACGATTTAGAATATTGTTATAGGCTAGGCGGCGCATAAAATCCAAGATCTATCCAATCAATAAATTCCACGTGGATACTGTTGCTAGGATCAGCCACAGCAAAGCATTATCCTTGCTTGATAATCAGGATGATCACGCTTAATACATTTGTGGCTGACGTGGTTGTGCCAATACCGTCCGCATGAATTCTTATTTACAATAAAAAATACTAATAATAATAAGAAAGTATATTGGCCTGGAGTTTATTCTATTGTCACTGACTGTCACAGACAAACTTTTGGCAGAGGCAGTTTCATGACAATATGATTGGTCTGTCGTTCTGATGGAGAAGAAGGATCGGGTGTAATTAGTTATGTTTGTACTTACCCTTTAGTTTTGGATGTTATGCTTTATTCTTTTTTAAAAGGCAAACATAAAAAAAGAAATTTTTTCTTAAAGATATCGACTATTGAGAGGGACGGATCGATGATTTCTAGATGGTCGACACTTCAAATTAATTCATGCGCTTATCTTATGTTTTGAGCATCAACGGTGCTGATATATTCTCGTTGACTGTACCCTTTTTTCTTTTTAAATTGTAAATTCGAACATTTTTGTGGAATATGGGGGAAAAGTCATATTTAAAATAGTATTAGTTAAAAAAGACTTGATACTTGTTTAAGGCGCATATGTAATAAGAAAAAGGTGATAGCACTCGAATTGAATTTTTTTTTTTGTTTTGAATGATTTTGCTTGAATACAAACTTTTCACCATAGCTCTCTTTCAATTCGAAGAAATTTTTTTTTACTCTTTCCAGATTTATTATCTGAATTCGGGTCTAAATTTTACTTAAGGGCCCAACTTCATCATTTTTTTTTACGCGTATAACTCTTATTTATTAACAGTGATTAATATATCTATAACTATAAGTAAAACAATATATATAAACATAAATGTTGGAATGGTTGATTATGAATTTCACCATACCACCTGAGAGTATATGGCTTCCCTTCTCTACCTCTTCCCATCCTCTCCTATCCTTTACAAAAACAATTATTTTTGGGTCAATATTTTCTATCATTAGACTCTACAAAAAATTATTGACATTTCAATATATTATGAAAAAATGGTTCAATTTTCAATTTTATATAATTTTTGACAGATTAAATGCTTGAAATTCTATATTTTTAAATTAGTTAAATTATTGAGTCTATGGAAAATCATTTAAAATTGAAAACTGAACTATTTTTTTCTATAATATATCAAAATGTCACTTATTTTATGCAAAATCTAATGATTAAATTAAATAAAAAATTGACCCCAAAATAAATTTTTTTGAGCTAAAAGATGGCAGGAGATGGGAACTGGTAGATGAGGGAAGCCAATAACCCCTTCACCATCTTTATGAGCGCGAACATTTTGAGAGCCTTTAATTAGATTGTAGACACCATATAACAAGTGATTTTTAAGATGTTTTTAAAACTATCATTTCAGCCCAAAAAAAAAAAGAATTCATATTTAAATTAAAGCTTGATAAAAGTTGAATGTTTTATTAAAAAATGTAGTAGGGTTAGATTCCTATGGTGTCTATTTACTCTCTATTTTGATCCAATGTTGTTATAAAAAATATGTATTTAATTGTATGTCATTTTTTTTTCTAAAAGTTGTTAAATTAAAACATAGATGAATTAGAATTGTTAGATTTAAAATAGAGGGAAAATTGAAAAAGAGCCCTCAATGGAGAGGCTACTTACCCATTATATATGTATGTATGCATGCATGCAATACTTAATAATTACTTTCTGACTTTCTTTGCATCGCTCAGGGGAATTACTAGTTACAAGGTAAATATCATTTTCTTCCTTCATGCATAATTACTACAGGGTAAAATTATTACAACTACGGAAGGTGCAGTGTTTCTGTTTATAAGATGATTTTTAATTTTTAAAAATAATTATATATTCTGAAATATTCTTATTATCAATTAATGAAAACATTTGCTCATATATACCATACTGGAGTTAAAAAATAATTATCATTGAAATTAATGAGCATGAAATGAGACCACACCAATAGAGAATATTTCATGATATATGAGTTAACTCATTGGGAGAACCCCAATTAAATCCAGAGGAAATACTTAAGTCCAAATTTGAGCCTTTGATTCAAATCGTCTCATGAGGTCAAGATGCATGATCATGGATTGTTTTTTAACAGTTTTAAAAGACAAAAAATAATCGTACCTTTTTTTTTACAAAATGATCAATTATATTCAAAATAACCCTAGTACGTTTAATTAAAAGAAAAACTGAAAGCAAACTTAAATAAACTGAGAATTCTGATAAAAAAAATAAACTAGGAATTAACATTGTTTCTGATCAAGATCGGTTTAGCGTGCTTCCAGTTTCTGATAAAAAATGTTTCACTAAAAATTGTGAATATCATGATTTAAAATGTGAAAACTTAATTTTAATTTACGAATTAAACAACATCTTGCGAATAATTAGACAATTTTGTGCCCATTACTAATCCCAACTCAGAGCAAGAATTAAGTTGACTCACTTTGGCGTGGAGGGTAACACTAATCATCCAACTCTTGAATGGTAATCACTTCTTATAGTTATTATGCGTTCGTGTTGGTTGGTAATTGGTATAGCCATATGTTTCTATTGCCCCCAAAATGATTGTTACTCTTGACGACAAAGGCATTTTTGGATTAGATACATGCATACATGGAGTATTCATTATTTATTGAATGTTGAACATGGTAGAGGTTTTATATCTATGTGCTTGGATGCTCTCAAAAAAGACATTATAAATTTTAAAATGTTCATTTATTTTGCTCTCTTAACAACATTGATTAATCCTTTTGTCTAAAAAATAATGTTGATTAATCCCAAATAAGGCCTCTTAACCTAATGAGTGATCTATTATAATCAAAGGCTTAAATTGAAATTTAGGCGTTGAGTAAAAGTGTGGATTTGATATTTGGTGTGAACTATGTGTTTTGTGCCAAGTGCACCGAAATGAATTTCAAGGGAGAGAGTAGAGCCGGGAAAATGAGTCAACCCTCTTTAAATGGCCCAGTCCGACCCGACCCGCTTCTAATGTGGGTTGAAATTTTGTAACCCGACCCACATATAATAAAAAGTAGGTCAACCCGACCCGAATTTTAAGCTATGTTATTAAAAAAATAAAATTGAACATTCAATTAGTAAATTAAACACAAAAATTTGACAAAATAAATAACAAACAAAGTAAATTGATCATTTTATCTGTCCAAATTTCAAAACAATAAAGTAAACAAATTCATATTAGTCTAGTACTTTCAAAGATCCTTAACATAAGCAATCTAATTATTTAGTGTAGTACGTAATTAAAACATTAAACATCTAATGATATAATCATCAGTGAAGCATCATCAATTGAGATGTGCAGTTGAAACATCATCAATCGAGTCGATCAAGATCCACCCATTCAAAGTTAGGTGTTTTTTTGTCTTGAAAGTCATAAACTGTTTTGAATTTGTTCACATTATAGTTTTGAAATTTATCTATCTAAATTTCAAAGCTATAATGTGAAAAAATTCAAAATAGTTTGTGACTTTCAAAGATATTTAATATATGTAATCTAATTTTCTAATCAGTAAACTATATATTCTTTAATCTTCAACTTTTTCTTTTTTGTTGCCCAACAACAAAGCTAAAATGTCTATAACATATTACAATGTCAAAAGATTTTTTTACACTCCTTTTTCAATCCCATGTGGGAAACCTCATACGTAAGAATATATATGCATGACCTCGGCGATAATTTCTTTCCCATATGTTTAATATATAGTTAAACGCATATATTCACGTTTCACACTTCAAAACAAAAATATGAAACCTCACACACTTCAAAATAAAACTTAAAAAAAATTAAATTAAAGATGAAAAGAAATAATACGTGAAATAATGGAAGGAGAAATATGAGTTTTAGAAGAAAAGATAGATACTTTGTTTTTTCGAAAAAAGGAAGCGGGCTAGCCCGACATAACCCGATATAAGCGGGCTAGCAGTCTAACCCGACCCAAAATAAGCGGGCTCCAATTTCTTTGGCCCCACAGTTTTTTTTAGGGCGGGTTGAACCTAGCTGGCCGGACTGGAAATTCCCAGCTCTAGGAGAGAGAGAGTTGTGATGAATTAAAAATGTTACTGATTTGGATCAATTGGGTTTGGTTAAGCTCAAACTTCACGAGTTTTATACAAAACAAAGCTTGAGGCATCGAATTTTGTTTTGTCTCTTGAGATTTAAGTATGACTTTATTTTTAGACACATCAATAACCATAAACTAATCTAAATTGTTAATTGTAAACACTTCAATTGGTGGGATAACTATTCATGAATTTTAATGTATGCCCAAGCAGCAATAAAAATCCTGACCTTAGTTAAAGTTGCATAGACCACATATCTCTCAATAAAACCCTGATGATGAGTGCGAGTTTGTATTTGCATCAAGAATTTGAACACATCCAGCCAATAAATTTAAAAACTTGAACCTTCTACCAAATAACCCCTCAAAAACTCGAAAAAAAGAGAGCAAGAGTCAACATCTTCGGGACCTTAACAAACTCATAAAAAAACATTTAGAAAGTTATCCAGTGATATATATAACAGTAATTCGTAGATACT
This sequence comes from Mimosa pudica, assembly GCA_029929735.1. Classification (NCBI taxonomy): domain Eukaryota; kingdom Viridiplantae; phylum Streptophyta; class Magnoliopsida; order Fabales; family Fabaceae; genus Mimosa; species Mimosa pudica. The sequence continues at coordinate 10,604,057 of JAKELP010000004.1, read as the reverse complement.
ATCCTTACTGAATATTTCGTCAAGACAATGATCACGTTGTGGATAACCATAATACATTACTATATAGTGGCATGGAAAAGTCAAATAATGTGGCTTCCATACCAAAACCACACATTCGATCAAAAATACCAAAACCGCACCCAAGTGTAAAGTACAATGGACGTAGACTGCTTCCAAGAAACTAGATCCTAAATATATCTACAGGTTCCCAAATATCGTTTTCAAGTATAAAAAGGACTGGTCAATTTTGTTTCTTTATTTAGGTGTTTTCTTCCAATCATCTTTAGTACATTGTACTATGAAAATGTTTTAAAATTCATTAATTCTCGTAAAATGATACGGTCAGTCATAGAGGGATTCAAAACTATGTTGCTAATTGCTACGTTATCTGAAAATGTTGTCGTTTATTTGTTTATTATTAATATATGCTGGCATCAATAAGAAAGCTACTTCTAAAATAAACGTCTATTTTATCATGTTAATATAACTTTTCATCATTAAAATTTGTCTTGGATTTGTTTTTGGTCCCACAGATTATAAGAATTTTTTGTCCCTTCAGGGGCAAAATTGTGTAAGTTTTTATCAATCCATACTAACCAATGTTTTAAGAAAGACGAAATTTATTGACCAAAACTTCTTATTTAAAATTTAAGAGATTAATACCAAATTGGGAATAAATTTAAGGGACCAATGGTTGAAATAAACCTTGAATATTTGATGAGATTGACGGAAAGCCCAAATCACATAACTCGTTCATGGGCCGAAAAAGTAATAATACCCAAGTCACGCTCTATGCTTCACTTCAAGGAGTATGTGCATGTATTACATGAAATATCAACAAAACAAATGGAAACATAAGTCAGTAGTATTATAATCTCATTTGTTTTACCAAAATAGTACTAGTATTGTAATAATTTTTGAAAACTAATGATAATGAAGGAAAATATAATAAAATATTTAGTTCTAATAATAATGACATAACAGTGACAAAGTCGGCCAGTCAATGCTGGCTCAAAACTTAATTCTGTCTTTTTTTTTTATACAGTTAATTCTGTCTTTTTCATAACAAAAAGAGATTATAAATCATTTAAAAGCAAAATGGCGTCGCCCGGACTCGAACCGGAGACCTTCAGTGTGTTAGACTGACGTGATAACCAACTACACCACGACACCTTAGGTTGTTGGGCCAACACATACGTTTTGTTTACTTATTGTTTCCTTTGTCCCAAGATGATTACATTTTCTAATACTCCTATTTTGTTTTCAGAACAGGCATTATTCTTCTTAGGAAGCATTTTTCCATGAATGTTCTGCAAATGCACACATGCACAAATCTAATAGGAGTACTACATATGTTAGGGGCGTTACAGAATCGAGAAGAGTGAATAGATAAACAAAAATCAAACAGAAAAATAGAAAAGGAAGGGCTAAAAATATACAGAACTAAAGATTATACATTCTTTTACCATAGTTTCTTGCAACCAAATGATAGCAACATAAAAAAAATCGTGGGATGTACTAACTAGCAGGTACTATTATCCTAAAAAACTATAACAATTACACTTAATTACACTAATACAAGGAGAGCAAAAATTTACTTGAGGTTAATACTAGAAGGAAGGCATAATTCAGGAGCTTGTTCTTCCATGACAATCCCTTCATGAGCAACTAATTTCATACAATGCTGTGGCATAGGCTGGTATTTCTGCAAGGCTTCATTGAAGCTAATACCTAATACATTTTCAACCCAATCCTCCAAAGCATTTTTCTTATCAGATAACCATGTGGCTGCTACGATCTGTACCATGACTTCATAGTCAATTTCAAGCTTAAGTCCCAATCCAAATGTGATCTTCTGAAACTGTGAACCGATACTCTTTAAGATTTTTTCGGCGAGTGCATTGAAATCGAAGAGCTTAAAAGTTATTGTGGCATCAAGTTGACCACAGAAATCATCAAACCAATCCTCTTCAACCTCCTGGACAGGCATATTCAAATCAAGACAAGATCTTGATGTCTCTCGAAGATGTTTCTGTACCTTGCATTTGGTTGCTTGTTCTGGAGAGTCACTTCTTTCACTGTGTTTTCTTTTATTCAGAATTGCCAGTTTGGAAGCCTCTTTTCCCAGTGTGATTCTTACATTTGTGCTAATGCTTCTTATGGTATCCTCAGAAGAATGTCCAAGTAATAACTGCATTTGACATCTTTTGGCCTCAAGGATTTTATCCTCAGAAAACACATGCTCCTCTTCCAACAGGAAAGAGCGATCGCCTTTGAAGACACTTGACGTTACAATAAAGATTGCATTGCTGATGCTGATTTCCCTGCCATGTGAGTCTGGAAATTTACCTGTTCTTAGTGCATGGAGCAAACTATTCTGCACCAGAAAATCAGCTTTATCTACATTTTCAAGAAACACAACTGAATGAGGTTGTTTGCTCAATTCCCCGGCAATATAGTCCACGACTGTCTTCCTCCTTATTACATCATGATGAATTGACTTCCGGCATTCGAAAACCACATTAAATGGGTAGCCTCTCTCTTGGGAACTCATGTCCACAGAGATTAACCTTTCTGTGTTTCCAAATATTGCCTCTGAAAGTGCTAGAGCAATTTTCTTCTTTCCAACTCTATCAGGTCCAAGGAATGCAAGCCATACATCTGCTCTAGCGTGTGAACCATTATGCTTTCTGGTGCCATATCTACAGCGAGACATGGTTCGATTGATGGCAGAAATGGCCTCAGCTTGCCAGCTAACTCTTTCGGTAAGAAGCTTGTTAAGTGACTTGAAATCTACGGAATCTAGTTTCCCTTCCATGGGACCAGAGCAAGGAGAGGAATGAGCAATATGGTGTGAAGTATTCTCATTCACAGCATCGAGATCAGCTGAAATGGAGTCCGAAAAGTGGCGCATACTCTCTCTATGATCTCGTACTTTTGGTGTATTTGGCTCCTGAGCTGCTGATGCATATATTGTTCCCAATCCCAAATCAGTGGTCACAGAAGAAAGGGAGGAGGAAGATCTGTGATCAACCTGACTAATTTTAGCCACTGGAGAAGGGGCACCACACGAGGTCTGCACGTCAGTTTGCCGACTCTTTGAACCAACAACTGCTCCCATGTCAGTTCGTGTATCAATGCCAGAAGTTTCGGAAGAAACATGTATCGTCTTCTTTGATGGGAAAATACTATGCAACTCTTTAGGCATGTAGAGACCATGTTTAGAATGTTGGATTTTATCAACTGATTGATCTTTACTGCTGCTATCTCTAAAATCCAAACCAAATGGCAAGCCATCAAGAGAAGAAAGTTGAGCATTTGTTTGGGATGTATTTAAGTCAGGAAATGACTCATTATGGCGAAGATGCTGACGGTTATCAGTCCACTTCTGTTGCAATCCCAACATAGTATCATTCCGACTTGGGAATTCTGCATCAGTCTGCATGGATGATGGAGTTCATTTTAAATACATTCACAAAATTCAGCCAATAATGCATGGCATGTGAAGTAAAACATTACCATTAGTAGGAGAAAGGAAAAATAAACTGACATACGAACATGCAGCTTACAATCTTATCTTCTCGACAAAAAAAAATCAAGAATTACAACTTTTCTCATTTTGTAATATTCCAGACGAAGTCTCTTCAAGCATTGCAATCTTGCAAATGCAAGGGTTAAGATCAAATACATTTAAATGAAAATCTATTTGTTTTAATGTATTATATGATTTCGGTTTTGAACTACATTTCAGAAAAACCAACTTAAGTCACTTTTGTGCATTAGTACATCAATTTCTCCTTCCATGGATTAAGAACCACAGACAACCAAAATCTTTTGTCTTATTAAAAGTGCGCAAGCACCCTCGTGAATGTCTCTATGAATTGAACTTAAAAAACAAAACTTTACTGATGATAGCTCACCCTTGCGATGTCCAGTCGTTTATCTTTATCTACATTAACCTGTTGCAGCCAAGGCAAGCTTATTGAGTGATTAGGCGCTTTTGTTGTAGGAGCTACCTTCAAAACATCAGCAACTTCTTGTTCACACTTCTCATTGCATGCACGACAGCTTGCAGAAGATTGATTTGTGCAGCTTACTGAGCTTTTGTATTCAGGTGGTGTGGAAAAAAAACCACCAAATGGCACAAAGGACCCCATCAAACTGTAAGTTCATCATGAGCAGGGAACTGTGAGATCCAATAGGCACGAAAAAGGTCAGATGCTAAAATGTACACTGTCAAAGAGATTGCTACCACCAACTCAACCGAATAATATTAGATATGGCATTAATTACCGCAATTACCAAAATACTGCAGGTTGAAATTATGGCTATGATGGCACATATTGGTCAACATAAGCACTGATCGGACTTCATATTTGCCAAAAGCTGCCAAGATTATAGATCACAATAATAAAAGTAAAACTGTTTAGGGCCAAAAGAATATAATGCATGAAAGCAATTGGCCTAGACCCCATATAACAAAATTTTGAAAGCAGGTTCAAAGCAGTAGCTCCATTCCTGACCGAATACCAAGGCCATCTATAACTTGTTCGATGTGAGTCGTGCGTTTAAAACACTCAAGTTGTGTCAATAATTTTTCAAACGTGCCAATTATGCTGGGCTAGATAATGAACTAGATCACTAATTTTGAATGATGAACTTCACTAAGCTTTAAATCCACAAAAAACGTACAAGACAGAGAAAGTATTGGCAAGGGAGACAAAAGTGGAGTCAAAAAACCATTTCATTTTCAAAAGTAAAGAATCCAACAATTAAGACGACTCAATCGTCAAATTTTCATGTGATAGACTTACTAGCCAAAAGTCTGAGTTATGTGATGGACTTATCAGCCAAGAGTCAGAGTTACAAGTATAGTTTCTCCTTCCAGAGAAAGCCACATATCTAGACATACATTATATTGAATTCATTCAACCCAAGGTAAGTACAAATTTAACCAATGGAATATAAGATACAGAACCCACCTGGATTTAGAGTAAAGCCCCTCAATTGGAGGGGAGGCAGATGTCATGGTCAGCAAATGCAGATCCCAATCCTTTTCCACACTTGGGAACATAGTCAAAAACTTGGAATACACAACAGATGTTCCTGCAACACCAATCAGCCACAATTTCTCACCATGAACTCCCAACAAGCTTGTCAATTGTGAAACCACAAAATTCACAGCAACACCAGACACACCATCCCCCACAAATCCCTCAAGCTCCCCAAAATTCACAACAATACCCGCACCACAACACTCCTCAACTGCACAACTCAATTCCTTAAACCTCAAAACCATCTTCTCCTCACTCCCACCCCCAACAAAAAACTCAGCAATCTCCTTCTCAATGCAAACCATACTAATCCCAGCAACATCACCAGACAACATTCCCACCCTACCCTTTTGTACAGTCTCAGTAAACCTCCTAAGAGCACCCTTTGCATACACACCCATCAACAAAGCATTCCTCTTTGCCTTCCTCACAAGAACCTCCACAATTCTCCTACAATTCTCATCACCATCCTTCTGACCATTCTGTATATTCTCATCCATAAAAGGAAAGTTAAAACCAGGACGATGATCCACTTCACCACCAAAATTACACAAAAACAAAGGTGGATAACGACCTCTAAAGAATCTAGAAGAAGCATGATGATTGGTCGTCATCATCATAGGTGGTTGAAGCAATGCAAGCTTAATATCACAGCTTCTAAAATTAGCCTCCCCAAACACTCTACTCACAATAGGATCATCAAGAATAGACAAAATCAAATTTTTAACCTCCACCTTCAAAAAAGAAGCCGTTTGCTGTTGACTCTGACCATTCACATTCATATGCATGTGCATCTGAATCAAATGAAAGCTCTCAGGATGTCTTCTCTGATTAGCCTGAGATCTTTTGATAGCAGCCATGAGAGAGTTTGATATAGGAGGGTCATGTTCAAGAGACTTTGTTGTGGGCAAGCGATCAAGGGACACTCCAACGGATAAGTCCAAGGCTTTGAATTGTAAACGTGGCGAATATGAGCACGTGCGCGCACGTGTGCATGCTTCTCTTAGCGGAGAAGATGGTAAAGCAAGTAAAGCAGATATTGCATGAAGTGATGTTGTCTGTGCATGGTTTCTCCGGCGAGCCACCGCCACCGCGTCGTCCAACACACGGCCTGATTCCTCCGTTAAACATTGCCTTGCCACGCTTACCGGCGTCGGCATCGCCGGCGACCATATATATATATATACAATATCCTGTACTTATATATATTAAAAAAAATGAGTTTTTTTGCTGTGTGGTGATATATAATATATAAAAAATGGTTTTTTGTGGAGAGAAAGATGGTTGGGATTAAAGATGGATTGTGGGTAAGAAGAGAGAGAGAGAGAGAGATTTTTGGGGTTGGTGGTAGTGATAGTGGAGGTGGAAGATGATGATGAAGAAAGAAGAAGAAGAAGAAGATGATGATGGTGTTAAGTGGTTTAGGGGGATGTGGATTACTATGGTTGAAGTGGGGCCCATGTTCTTATACTCTTTGGTTTGCAATCAAACACATGGTGAGCATAGATTCTATTCTGTGTTTTTCTTTCTATGGATCTTAAATGTTTTTTTACTTTGCAAAGGGAAGAAGATGAGGATATTGGAATTCCTTTTTTTTAATAAAAAGATAATTTAGGTGAGTTGGGTCCTAGGGCTCATTAGGGTCAGGGGCGGTCAGCTCACTAGGGTCAAAACAAACTTTCAAACTCAAAAAGTGCTTATAAAGTTACTTACAAATCACCCTCAAAAAAGGTTTTTACATCGGCGGAATTACAACACATAGTCCTTTAGTTATTAGTCAAACAACTTTACTAAATGAATCAACCCGCACGATATTGGAATTCCATGAGAGAAAAAGATTATGTTTATGGATTTTTTTTTTCTGCGAGTGATTGTGAATTAAAAAGGGTGGGAGGTGGATAGAAAGATGCCGTGGCCACTGAAGCAAATTGAGAGGGGGAAAATGAGTGTTATTGTCAAACTTTTGAGCCTGAAAGTGTCCTTTTGATCTTTGTTTTCTTGCTTTTGGAATGGCCTAAAAAGGTCATTTCCATGTTTCAGGGACATCGCAGATATATACTGATTATATACTCTACTCCATAGGGGAATATTGTTTGGCCACTTTCATATTTCTAATCTTAATCAAGTAGATATGGATGATTGCATGAGATCTAAATATGGCAACACTTACTCTATATGCACATATCTTTGTGATTTTGATTTTTCTGGCATCAATTGGATTTTTTTTATAATTAAGCTAAGATATCTCTATATACACATATCTTATATAAGATAGGGAACATTCAACTAGATGTAAGGATTAATCACAATCATGTCAAAGCAAATGTTAGATTACATTGAAGTCTTAAGGATGAATGATATTGAATAGAGTTGAACTTGTTAAGAGTTGTCAATAGAACTCATTATTGGGTTGTTTATGATCACTCATTTCACTGTATTGCCAACTCTCAGCACATGTCGTTCAATATCACTAAAGTCTCACTTCATTATAATTTAATGATTTTTTGGATTTAGTTGCAATTATTTCTCTTCCTTGAGATCCAATTATATTGTAATTTTATCTAAAAATTACTCCTTCCGGTCCCTAATGTAAGAGCCCAAAATTTGAATGGTTTTGGTCCCTAATGTAAGAGCTCACCCCATATTCTCTCCTCATTTAATGCATTTTTTCCTACTTTACCCCTAACTCTCTTTCATATTTATTAATGTTTATATATTTCTCTCTCTTAAAAGTATCATAATAAATATGGGCAATTTTGGAAAAGAGACATTAACTCCAGACACCCAACTAACATTCACATGTTTTCTTAAGAAGCGTTTTTTTGACGGCTAGCTCTTACATTAAGGACCGGAGGGACTATTTGGTTGAGTGCATCAATCAATAATAGTGTGTGTAATATTTGCTGCTTTCACACATTTATTGGATAATTTCTATTTTATCAAGGGCGCTCCTTTTTTTACCAAAAAATGTGCTCCTTTTCAAGACGTAAAAAAATGCTGTAAAAGCCAATCAGGAGGTGAGCTGTGAAGTTTAATGGGTCAAGGTGCCTATAATTAGGACAATCAAATCAATGCATGGTAAGCCCGTTGACATAATAATCAATGAAAGATATTATACAAATATAAAAATAAAATAATCATATGAAATAAATATGAAATATTAATATAACTTAAAAATAAACATATTTAAGAGTTGTAATTGTAATGCAACAAGTTTCTCAAATATCAAGTTATAATATGTTCAAAGCGTGATTTAATTTAAATATTGAGGTATTAAAGGATATTTAAGGACATTAGTTAATTTTTAATGGATAGATGCATGTCTTTGCTTTTTTTATTCCCACCATTTTCTTTGAGTTATTTGGGACGTCCGGTTTTTAAAAAACTATTCTAATATAGCTCGAACTAATTTAAAGCAGCGGAAACATTTAGGTGAGTTGAATTATGGTTGGGCTAATTAACCGTCCAGATCAGTCTAGTTTTTGCAACGCCATGCAAAGTGTAAACTAAACAGTTTTAAATTTTTTAATATTAAAGGTGTATTTCATGATTTTTTGGGGACTAAATTTCTCATGATATATGAATTCCTTCTTTCCAAAAAAATGTCACTTATCACTCCAACAAATAGTTGGTTATCAGCTAATAATTTTACTTGTAAATAAGTATATATCTCTGAAAAAATTGCAAATATATATCAATATCTAGGGTAAAGTATATTTTTGTGATATAATTTTACTTCAAAATTTTAGTTTCGTTCCTTAAATTCATAAAGTGTATTTTCAGTCTTTGATTTTTTTTTAATATCTAGTGTCATTTTAAATGAATATGATGCCTTAACGAAGTACAATCATGACTATGCAGTCAAAAGCTGAGAAAATATGTATACTATTATTTAAGCATATTTTTTAGTATTTATTCGTAGAATAACAATTAAATTTGTTGAATAAGTATTTTGCCTGAATAAAATAGACAATGCTAATTGACAAAATAGAAACATAGTTTATAAATTTAAGAGACTGAATCAAAACATTCGTTTACTTACAAATATAGAACACCAAGCCTATATGCATGCTTATAACTATATATATTTACTAATACATAGTTGGTTTAGTAATATGAGATCCCACTTGATTCTTTTGGGGTTTTGAGTTCGATTTTTAGAGGAAATGTTTGTGACGTGAGGGGAAGTCGTATACTCTGAAACTTAAGTAATCAATTGCACTGATGCCTAATAATATGATCCTAATTAAGAGCTAATTGCAAGAAAATATGATATACATTTGGTTTTTCTATTTACATCAAATTTGTTTCAGTCCCTTATTTTAAAAAGTATAATTTTTTTTTAATAACATCATAGGTTGTTTTATCAAAAAAAAAAATAACATCATAGGTTGCATATTTTTAGCCTGCTCATAAAGATAAGAACAACGGCTTTTTAACAAAAGCCACAATTAATGAAGGAAAAAGGTTTTAGTGATACGCAAAAATGAAGATTTGGTTTAGATACGGTGAGGGTCAAGAAAGATACACACAACGAATGGTTAATGGAAAAAATGACATTAAAGATGTCAGTGTCAAAGGTCAATGATGTCTTATTTTGTAATTATATGAACGCACTCTAGTGGGGATTTTTGACTAATAGATAGGAAAAATGCTTGGGCGTTATTTATTGAGTAACGATAAGAAGCACTATCTTTTATCTTTTTTTTTTTGACATGAATCTTTATTTGAGTAATTGTTTATTACTTTATTCATGTCCAGATATATATGTTTGAAATTTTCCTTCCCAACTGGCTCCTTTTGTCATATCAATTTTTTGTTGTTTCTGCCGTCTGAGTATATATTTATATATAGAAAACTCAAGGCCGATGACTTAAAAATAATATATGAAGTTTAAATCGTATTAATATAAAATACGTGTTCAGAAAAAATATTATGTGTTCAGAAGTGATTTTTACGTGTCATTTTTTCTCTGTTTCACGATTTGTGAATTTGAGATTAAATTCACAAAATTTGAGGGGGAAAACTAAATACAAATATTTAGATGGGGTTATTAAAATATTTAAAAAAAATAAATGAATAAAATTGAACAGTAAATTTTAACTTGTTTAAATTAAAACAAGGTAGATTGAGAAAAACAAATCTTTGAAAGTAAAATGTTGAAAACCACCAAGTCTTTAATTAACTGAGTGTGGCTTGTTTCAATTTAACTTGTGACCTTGACCTTGAGCTCTAAGTTTATAGCCGCCATAATTATTGAAGGAAGTGAGTACTCAATGTGGGCTAACATCTCACAAATTGGATTCATCTATAGCTAACAGTATATTGATAAATAAATAACAAAATTAAACTGGTTGTACTGAAAACCCAAATTAAAACTGCATGAGCCTTTGAAAGGGAAATAAAGGGAAAGCCAATGGGAGGGCTTCATTTATTATGGGAACAAGTATTGGAATTTGTCAAACACACATTTATATATAATATAAAATAAAATATCAACAAAACAGACAAATACGAAAAGAAATTTAGTATGAGAGCCACTGAGGCACGGTCCAAAAATTATCTCATATAGCGCATATGGTTGACGGTAACGCGTACTTGGCATCTCCTCGAACAATTTCTACATCGCTTTGATTGTATCCAACAAGCTTTTCTCCCGTGCGATGCACGGATAGCACAATGCAAGAGCAAGATAAAGATGACAATATCAATGAAATGACAATATGAACAAATGAGCACAATTCAGAACAATATGAAAGAGTAACAAATATCAATAAGACATTAATTTAGATGTAGTAGGCGTAGAACAATATGCTAATGCAGTTGTTTTAAATTAGACCTGGGAACTTGAATATTGACATAGCACCCTACAAAGATAAACAAAAGGGATGATAACACTAATACAAGATGTGTTAGGATGGATTTTTAAAATCCATGACTGAATAGCACATGGATTAGTAAAATCCATCTAAAGGCTGCACAAAAATAGTGTTGAAGTTTAATCACACAAGAGACATAAGAATTATGTCACCAAAAAAAGCCTGCCAAGGAAAATCAAAAAGTTGCAGTATGAGGAACACTGTCATTAAGTCTTGGACACATTGAAGAACACCTCATGGTAGACTACATTGGTAGTCACGCTGGCATTGTGCTGCTGATCATCAGAGTGCAATACAATTTTCAGTCCATCCATGCTTCTGACTCTTGAAAGGGCGACATATAACTGGCCATGAGTGAAGACAGGCTTTGACAAATATAGACCAACCTTTGCAAGTGATTGACCCTGACTTTTATTAATTGTCATTGCAAAAGATAGTATAATGGGAAATTGTCTTCTCTGCATTTTGAAAGGTAATCTTGAGTCAGATGGATTCATATCCATCCTATGTAGCAATACTTTTTCATTTGGATTGGAACCATTCAATGTGATTGCTTCAATTATGGACTTACCAATCCTTGACACTCGCAGTCGAGTGCCATTGCAAAGACCTGAGTTCTGGTCAATATTTCTTAGCAGCATGATGGGTACACCAACTTTGAGAGTAAGCTTGTGGGGAGGCATACCAGAACATGTAACAGAGTTCAGAAACTCAGTGGTATACAGATTCTCAATTGCATCACAGGCTTGTGAAGCCTGACATACTGAGTCACAACTAAAAAAGTGATGTTCTTGTCCAGGAATGATATTACACATATGATCATTGATTTTGTTGACCATTTCTATTGTTGGTGCTAGAATGGCACGCTCATTGAAGTACTTGTCTGAGGTGAGGCTTGAAAAGAGATCATTGTAGGTCCAAGAAACAATGGCATGAATTGGATCCTGGCCACAAGGAATCTGCAACTCAGCAGGAATTTGGACTTGGCATGTTCCATCAACAACTTCTCCAATATTTCCATCTCCTATGTCTAACAACCACTTTGAGAACTTGTCTATTTTTTCATTTTCTGCAGGATCATTTGAAGATGTCAGACGCATGTTCTTTGTCAAGTGAAAAATTTTACAGTCTGCCCAAAGATGAGATGAATTGATGCTTGAATGGACAATAGAAGACCTTGATGCTTTAGGAATGACTGGAAGGATTTGCCGAAAGTCACCACCCATGACTACACATTTGCCACCAAACGGCAAGCCACAATGAGTAATATCTTGCATGGAGCGATCAAAAGCTTCAATACAATAACGTTGGATCATCGGAGCTTCGTCCCAAATAATCAATGATGTTGCTATAAGCAGATTTGCAAGAGGAGAGTTTTGTGAGATAGCACAAACAGAGAATTCATGAATGGCCATAGGGATAGCAAAACGTGAGTGAGCTGTTCTGCCGCCAGGTAACAGGGTTGCAGCAATTCCACTAGATGCAACTGTTAAAACAATTTGTCCTTTTGATCTAAGAGAAGCTGCTAAGGCATTCCAAAGAAATGTTTTGCCAGTTCCACCATATCCGTAGACAAAGTAGAAGCCACCCTTTTTCCTTTCAACAGATTGTAGTATCTCATTCAATGCAACCAATTGGTCAGAGTTTAGAGATTGCATTAGCTTTGCAGATTCTTGTTGCAGCAGCAAACGATCGTAATTGAGTTCTTGAAGAATAAGATGATTGGAAAAATCAATGTCCTCACTATCCTCAAGGAAAGGCATATCAGTGAAGTCAGCCAATGACTTCCCACTCTTTAAGAGCAACAAATTGATCTGCTTGAGTGCTGCTTGCTGTTTCTGTTCAAGGCTGAATGTATTCACTGAAAAAATTGCGTATATAATTAATGTATTGCAGTCATTATTTTATGCGAGAAACAAATAAAATATACATTCAGTGAAGAGAAAATGAAATAAATTTATATATACCTGAACATGAGGGATGATTTCGAGGTACGTAGAACATGTCTTCCGAAAGTACAGTTGAAGTTGCTTCCCACACTTGAAGTGGCCTATGCAAAGAACCACATAAAAGCATAATGACAAAAAGTCCACGCAATTGTGTCCCACTTGCCCATACAGCAGCTTCTATGATTGCATTGATATATTCTTTATCATCATTCAGCCGACCTCTTGCAAAACATGCATCCCTAAATGTGTCATAGACAATACCATCAACAGTCTTAATATCTTCAAATGATTTAGGACCTTTGACTTGAGTCAATAGAATCCGCAAGTAGTAGAGTTCTCCTGCAGAGGGGGAAATTGGAATCATTCGACCAACTGAGAAGCCACCTTGTCGTTTCTTCCAACTTCGATCTGGTTTAACATAGACATACTTGTTTGGAAACTCATAATATGTTAACTTAGCTGCATCTGTATCTTGAGCATTAATTTTCATCCAAGCCAAGAACTGTGATTCACATACTCTAGGCTTCTCTAATAATTCTGATACATCTTCATTGCTTTGATACACAATGTATTGTTGATTAGGAAGATGGAAACTTAGGCGCTCAACTGAAGGGTACCTATGGTGTATAGGAAACCCAAATACACGCCAAGATGCCTCACAGGATGATACGTACCTGCAATTCTGATATTGTGTGATTTCATCATGAACAGCCTCTTCAGATGTATTCTTGTTGTTGCCACATAAGCCAATGACAACCCTGTCGTTTCCCTTACTAATGTATTTAAATAGGTACTTTATAGCACTTGATTGGTTACATTTCTCTACATTAATGTGTGCCTGAAACATTTTCAGCAGCTTCGGGTTGTATGGGACAACATATCTATTATCCACTGTAACCTTCTTATGCTCAACAGTTCTACCATTATTCCTACGCCTATATGTAGGGTACCCGTTATCATCAATCAAACTGACTTCTTGGAATTTCTTAGGAAAATAGTGGACACAATGTTGCGAATCATTCACTGAATTTCCATTGTTCTTGCTACGTCCACATTTACCATGAAGCATGTAGCTGCGCACTAATGTAAGAAGGTGGTGATCAGTATTCTTATCCGGGAGCTCAGCAGAAATGATTTTATCTAGATCACTTGGCGCATTGATTTTATTATCCTTGTCAAGCCAAAGGAGAATATGTGCATGTGGAAGTCCTCTTTTTTGGAATTCAATAGTATATAACTCTGGACATGAAATTAGTCATGAAATCTGGTTATGAGTCGCAAATAATATATTATGCAAATATATTTAGAAGTGACAATATAGGAGATAAATTTATACTATCAGCAGAATTCTATATATGTACCTGCACGGATTCTTCCAAAGATTCTGCGTTTTTTTAGGACTTTCATCAAGCTGCGAAGCTTCAGGTGAAAGATTCGTGAGCAAATTTGCGGGCAATCTTCAGGTTTAATTTTTTGTTCAGCACAATACCTTTGTATCTCAGGCCATCGCGAATTGCAAGTGAATGTAATGAATAAGTCCGGGTACCCAATTGATTGGCAAATGGCCATTGCATCTAGATAATTCCCCATCATGTATCTAGCCCCTCCTGTAAAAGAAGACGGTAAAACCACACGTTTCCCAGTAGCTGCAGTATTAGTCTCACCATTTGTCAAAGCATCTGATAATCCTTTATACAAATCTGCCCTGAGTTCTTTTTGATGTGCTCTAAACCATAACAATCTTTGAGACTCCATCATGCAATAAGTATCACATATAAATTGTTGGAGTAGTTTAGATGCATGGAGGAGAGTTGACACCTCATTTTGTCGTAGCATGAGCTTGTATGCAATAAATTCACGAATGCTTACACGCTTTCTTGACTTTGTAGTAAGCAATGTCTCCTCACGATGCTTGATATTATCTCTGTATCCATCTTCCCCATAGGGGAAGAGCAACGGATATTGTAGAGGCAAATAGGCAGTGTGCAACTCATTGATACGTTGCAAATCTCCATCAAGTTCTTGCAGAATGATATCTCTAACACTGTAATTCATATCAATGTCACCTGGAATAAGAGCTGCTACTTCAGAAGCAGTAGGTGCATTATAAGTCCTCCCATCACCTTGCCTATCTCCTAGCAAGACCATCTTGATTTGTCTTCTTTCTGGAGAGGAAAGTGCCTGTCCAGCAACACGAAATTGCTTCACATATACGTTATGCAGGTCTAACTCATACTTGATCTTATCAACAATATCTGATTGGATAGTGCTATTCTTTTCATGTTTGCTGCAAGAATGAACTGATATTAGCTAGTTTCATGGACCAATTGTCTATTGTTTATTGGCATAGATTAGTTCACGTACTAAGGTTGAGGTTATAATGAATTACCTTACTGCTGCAACTCTGTTTGCTACCTCGTTGTCGGTGTCATGTATGTATAATTGAGAAAATACAGGACGTGATCCCTGCGGTGGTAGTAAATTACCAATCCGGTGATGATTCATTCCAGAAAGCATAAATGTATAAGGTCCTGATCCATTGTTCATCTTATGGTTGATTTTACCTCCCATTGAAGTGAAAGCAAACATATTGTTGTATTGTCTTATGTTTGTGTAAAAATTCTTGGATTCTGTAGAGTCCTTGTCAAAAAACAGATGGTTTATGAAATCCGGAGGCTTTTTCAGAGGTGGCAAGACCACTTTTCCTTTCAGACAACACAGTGAAAACAAATTGACATTTCGCTGATTTCTGTCCTTTCTAACTCTTTCATTGTACCACATACGTGCATGACAATACTTGCAAACATGAATTGGGTCTCCCTCATCTAAGTCAAAGGCATCAAATATCAGAGCCATATCTCATAAGTAAATCTTAGAAGTTGTTTGTCAAATATAATAACAAAATATTGAAGTGTAACATCATAATAGTCAAGTGCTATATGGATTGATATATGTGATAAGCTTTTTTTTTATGTTGTCTCAGAAGCAGTACCCATAAACAGGTTTCAATAATTGCAAAATACAGTGAAGATATTTAGCATGAAAAAACAATACTGTGAATATTACGCACCTATATATGGAATATCCTCTAACTTTTGCCTTCTATGAGATATATTCCGGTCCTGTTTGTGACCTTGTGTTGGGAAGCTCACATCAACTACCACGAAAATTAGCATATAAAGTTCATTGAATTATGATATTTAGAATGCATTTCAATGTTAAGGATGAAAAAACTCTTGTCATATATCAAAATTTGTGTTATATCATGCTGCAGTACTATAGAAAATTGGCTGAAATGCTACTCACTTTGATTTTCACCATCATCATCACTGTCAGAGGTAATATCTGGCATTGGCTCACACTCAAGATTGAAGCTGACATCTTTATAATAATCCTGTTGTGGAATAAGCTGTTGCCGTGAAACTACACACGTAAAATTGACAATCATTTTGAATTAGCGCTGGTTGGACAAAATAAATGAAATAAAGGAACAATGCAAACACGCATGAATTCACCTGATGTATTATTTTTCTGGTGATTTGGTACAGGGGCCTTCCTAACTGGCTGATCAAGTATATCACATGTGCTTTTCTTAAGCTTCTTCATGGGAACATTTGAAGCTAAATTCTCAAGACCACACCACCTTGCACTCATGCGAGTAGGGAGGCGGTCTACTGATCCTGCAGCACAAGATGAAGTCATTAATTAATGCTGGTTGAACAAATTAGGATCAAGGCATTTACCATTACAATTTTATAATGAGTTATCTTGTATCCTACTCTATATTGTAGAAGAAAAAACCCTTTTTCATGTATTCGAATTCCAAAACATGAGGGAAGTGTTGCAAAGTGTCTTATTTACTTTACACAATGGAAATGTTTGGAGGTGGTGTGAAGTTTAGTTGTTTTATTTCAAGTGTCTCATTTACTTTACACAATAGAAATGCTTGGGGAAACAAAAGCAGAACAATTATTTCATTGATTTCCCTGAAATGAAGACAAAAAGGACTAAAGACAACAATCACGAACCTCTATTGTTAGACGTCGTTGAATCTAAGTCAGTGGTCTTCCTCGCACTCTGTTTTTTGGTTGTTCTTGAAGAGGTACCACGAGATGCTTGAGTAACACAAGACGACTGACTAAGAGAAGGTGGCTGAAACTTGCCATTCGACGTCCCTGGTGCCATATTACGTTGATTTTCATAGTGGTTTGTCAACTCTTGGAAGACTGAAGCCAACCTCTGTTTTCTGATTGTTCTTGAAGACACAGTTTCCAGAGTTGTAGGAATTGTAATACCATTATTTTCTTTCGAAGTCTCATTGTCGTGTGAATCCATGTCGTCCGC
Source organism: Mimosa pudica (assembly GCA_029929735.1). Lineage (NCBI taxonomy): Eukaryota > Viridiplantae > Streptophyta > Magnoliopsida > Fabales > Fabaceae > Mimosa > Mimosa pudica. The sequence continues at coordinate 10,586,831 of JAKELP010000004.1, read as the reverse complement.
CATGTTTGTTGCCTAATGGGTTTCTATGAAGCATGAGTTTTTCTTTACATTGGTCTGCAAGTAAATGTACCCTCTCCCGCCAAACTTGCGTCCCATGCCTATAGATATCTGTGTAGAAGGTGGCTGATTGTACAGTAAAGTAAATGTCGTTGTCAATCAATTGGTTGTCTAATTTCTGTATGTATAGACTATAATCCTATCTTATTTTATGAAGAAAAATTGTTAATTGTAAAGGTTGATAAAGTGGATGAGAATATAGCTATTCTACTTTTTTATAGGATCATTAATCAAAATGTGATCACTCCATGTTCATTAATGGTGGCTCTATTATAGGACTTAATTTTTAAAAACTTGGTTATGCTTTACTGTTCAATTTGATTTAAAGGTGTATGATTTGTTTGATATGCTAAGTTACCTATTGGTTAATTTTTAGTTTTTTAATATAACACACCACTGCATTTATTAAGTAATGATTTATTATAGGACTTGGAATAAAAGAAATTGAAAAGCCTAATTAGTAGAGGCTGCTAATCGACAATGATGTCCCATACATATTGAATCATCATTCCAATATGACAAACCTGGACAATATGTATCAATTTATTGGCCACATGTAAAGGTGTATGATTGGTTTGATATGCTAAGTTGCCTATTGGATAATTGTTAGTTTCTTAGTATAACACAACACTGCATTTATCAAGTCATTATTTATTCTAGGTCTTGGATTAAAAGAAATTGAAAAGGATTATTTGTAGTGGCTGCGAATCGACAATGATGTCCCATACATATTGAATCATCATTGTAATATGACAAACCTGGACATCTTTTGCAAAATGTATTGGCCAAATTAAAAAAAGTTCAACAAAAATTATAGGCATTTTTGTAATAATCACCTCATATTGCAGAACACGAAGTAGCATAACATACTAAGCAAAGTGGTTTCGAATTACAAATCCCCAAAACATGTGCCAGCCATTGAAGGTTATAAAGCACTAATGCAAAATAAAAGTAGTCATTTCAAAATGAACCAAGGCTAATGCCAAGGAATAGAGATACAACTGTAAAGTTAATAATTATCTGCGTAATCAAAGATATTGCTGTCCTGCAGATAAAATTACAAGACTTCATCATACTCTACTTTTCTTTTTTGATAACCTTCAATAACTTATGCTCAGAAGTTTGGGCAGTTGATTTGCTGGAGCTTTCCTGGCTTCCATCCTTGTTTCTGTTAGCAGCAGTCATCCTTTTCTTTCCCTTAGCCTGAATCTGATTAAATTGCTGGGCTAGACTTATAGAGGGAGTGTCTCCATCGGAGAGATCAATGGCATTCTTAGTGCTGTCCTCCACGCTTGACTCTTTGTTATCCTTGTCAACATTATCAGTGGCGGCCAATCCACTGTCCACCTGCATCCGTGGAGTAGAACAAAAAATTTCAGACATATAGACTAGAAAAGTTTATAATCACCAATTGTATGGGTATATGAAGACATTGTACAACCTGTGAAGCTGCAGAATTGAAGTCATCGAGGAGGTCCACACATGAAGTGAACTTATCAACATTGATACTGGAGTTGTTAAACTTTTTGTTGTAGGGAGTGAGCTTAAGCCTAAGCAATAGCACTTTTCCAATCTGCTCACTCAAATCCACTGGCCAGCCATTTTTTTTATTCTGCATTAAGTTAAGAAGACATTTTGCAGTGTTAGACATCATAGAATGGGGTTAGAAATAAGGCCTACTCATTCTAAGAGCAAGTGAACATCAATTACAACCTCTGGCAGCTCATTGATCATCTCTACAGCAGTCTTATTGACCAGTAGCTTAGCCTGTGAATCCCAAAAAGTAACGGCAATGGTTCCAGTCTCATCTTTGACAACATAATTCAGTTTAAGCCTGAAACATTTTGTACGAAACATTGTCATAATGAACAAATTTCATACAAGATCCATTTTATATCAAAAGCACTACAAAGTATAACAGAATTGTAACTTATAGTTTTGCCTGATGAATATAAAAACCAGTAAGATAAAAGAAGCAGGCACAATATTTATGATGGTCGTTTGATGATTTCTTACTTTGGTTCAATCTTATTAGGTTCCTTCTTACAGCGAGGACGGAATTTTTTGCTTTCAGGGTCATTTTCATCAAGTGCCTTGACTATTGAACTACACTTAGAGCATCCTTCATAAGTCCAACCATCCTTTGATTGTAACTTGGTTAGCTCGCAGACAACAACAAATGCATCTTTCTGCAAAAATTTGAGACTTTCAATATTTATTCATCACAGGCATATGCGATAATTGAAGAAAGTCCAATCAACTGTCAATACTCACTTGCTCTTGGCTAAAGATCTTGTCAATAGTTATCCTGGGATCATTGACAAATGCCTCCATGCCAGAAACTCGACTCCTTTGTGTAGTAGGCATAGAGGAATCAAACTCCATAGTCATTGGGGTATCACGATCCTTCACACTTTCAGAAAATAAAGAAACGGGTTTCAGGAAAATGAACATTTATCTTTAAATGTTTATGGAAGTGCATTACAAATTGTTAATGTGTATCTAAACCTGTCAAGAAGATCTTTTACTGCTTGCAGATCGAGATTGAAAAATACTTTGGTGGCTTCAAAGGAAGACACTATCTCACGTTTCTCTATGCAAATTTTCACAGTAAATAGATGTCATTTACTTGTAACTGACTTGTCCAATAATTAATATATTCAATGCTTCAAGGGTGCTTACTTTCTGCATTCAATGTCATGCGACCCAGGTTGACAATAGCAACAACAGGTTCATCAGCATTTTCACTTTCCATCTGCTCCAAGCATGCATTCGCAGCACATTGCCCAAAGAGCACAACCTGTATCTCATTGTCCCTGCCACATTTTCCAAAACCATAAGACTATGGAAAAATACCAGGGTTAAGCAAGTATTATGCTGAAAAAATCAAAGATTCACAACGGAAAGAAGGCCTACATAGCATCACAAAGGGTCATCCGAACAAAGCACTTGTCTTGGTCATCCGGGTCATAGTCAACCAACTTCCCCATAACTTTTACAAATCCCATCACATCTGGAGGATAAATAAGATGTTCTTTAATGGTAATAGCAGACTCAACGAAAAAAATATTGACATAGAGAAGCAAGGAACAAACCAATTAGGTATTTGATATCTTCATGTTCTGGCATGTTCAAAATAGTGGAAATCTCTGTGAACCGGAAAGAATACTCAGGGATGTCAGCTTCCACTTCAGTAAAATTAGTGCTTTTGTTGAATGTTATCTTAAACAGATGTGTTGAAGGCCTATAATTGTGTCTGTTTGTAGTAACTTCGAAAATCTCAATCTCATAGATTTTGCCCTGTATCAAACCCTGATCAAACCTTGCATGCTGGGAGGGTTTCACGATACTGGCTGCTATGGTGGTTCCCTGCACAAGAAGATATTTTTGCAAAGCATATTTCCACTCACAGCACATGATCATTTTAAGTACACTGAAGGAAATACCAGAAATATTATGTATTATAACCATATAACTAAAGAAACATTCCTTATATCATAGAGAAATGTAGATCTACATAACAGCACCTGTTGAAAACCATAAATCTGCAGTAGTCCCTAAAGACTAAGAATTTTCAGATCAAGTCACAAAGTCATTTAACTAATGAGATCTGAGTAATAGAAGAGCAATTCACAACCTGTCATTCTAAGAACCAATACATGTTAAATTCTAATGTCCATCCAAATATGTCAAATAGGAAATATGAAGTAATCTACTCATTCATGTGAGTTGGGAAAAAAGGGCACTGTCAATCGTATTAAAGTAAAGACATTACATAGTCAAAAGAATCAGGTCATGCCATGCAAACAAATAGTCATGCGTCACAGTATTAAAAGATCAGTGAACTACTTCAATGCTATTTCAAATGTCTAAATCATCAGTCACATTCTGTGTTGTGTACATCCAAAAATGATAAAGTAAAGACATTACATAGTCACAAGAATCAGGTCATGCCATGCAAACAAATAGTCATGCGTCACAGTATTAAAAGATCAGTGAACAACTTCAATGCTATTTCAACTGTCTAAATCATCAGTCACATTCTGTGTTGTGTACATCCAAAAATGAGATATAAGCTGAAAAAAGTCAATCTATTGTTCATATATGTAGGGTTAAAGGTATGAATATTCCATGGACCCCTATAGACTTAGAACACACATATGCAGATTTTACCATTTAAGATCACCATTTGTTTACCTCTGAATCAATAAGAAGGAAACAGATGCAAAACACTTCATTTGGTGTAGATTTGTGATACATTTTCCATTTTCGCATAACCCTCACAACCACGTTCCACATATCCTTGGTATCATCGATCCCTTTCAGTAGTGTCCGTGTTGTCATGATGGTAGTTGAACGGGAGCTTTCTTTCAGAAGGTGGGGAATGATTTTGCAAGAACACAGGGTTATGTAGGGTATTGAGGTAGGAGCGGGAAAACATCCCGCCAATGAAAGATATGGCGCCAAAGTGAAGGCTATGTGACAGATTGACATCGGCACAGAGAAAGGAAGCGACAGCTGGAGCATTTTTCAAGACACTCAAGCAATAAGAAGCTATTAAACTCACCTTACCTTTAATCTCATAGGCATCACAGGTGAGAACTCATGATGCAGCCGGATTTCAAGGGAGACTCCCAAGAAGTAGATGTAGTAAGCCCATGCTTCTGTCAGAAGGTACTCCCTACTACTACAGCGGAGATTTGACAAAAAGTAGGAACTCCCTTTGATGTTAAGAAAAATCCCTTTGATATTAAGAGAATTATGGAAAATATTAATAAACCTTTAAACAGGGCAAGAAATGGGCTTTAAACCTTTAAACAGGCCTACAAGTGGGCTTTATAACAGGCTAGCATTTGAAGTTGCATTACATGCACCACTTTCAAATGATAAGCCCAAACATAAAAGGAGATATAACCCATAAGCAACAAATAATCATAAGTAAACCCATCACAAACGTGCAGCATACAAAGTCCATTTATAAATACATATTTCAAGTCCAAAAGTTAACAGACCATACCCACAATCTCCAAATAAGTCCACGAAGATGTTCATACAAAGTCTAAACCAAATTAAAAAAAGTTCAGTAATTAAATAACCATATCAGTCAAACTGCTAGCATGTCCCAGTATCATCATGTCCTCCTTTAATCCACGTGGTCCAGATCAAGCATACCTTGCTTCAGCAACTGCACTTGCGGAATGTTAGGATTGATTTTAATCCTTGAAGCATAACTAATACACTTTACAACCTTGGTCCCTGCATTAAAAAGTAGAAGCACACTTGAAATGATTCTCAGCAAATAATATAGGACATATCATGAAAGCAACATACTTCTAAACATGTTACTCTCAATACCTGAGCTATATGGTTCATCCATTTGCACATAACGAAGGTGGACAAAAGGAGGAGGCATTTTCTCTTCAGCCGTTGGATCAATTAAATCACCCACCTCTTCCACAAAAGTACCTCGGATGATACAAATGATTTGTGTGTTTGTAAGCCTGTTCAAAAAAGTCATTGACACGAAAAATTGCTTAAAAGTAACAAAATGTATAAAATAAAGTGTCCATTACCAGCCAAGCTCCGGATGATGAATCCCCAGTATGATGCGTAGCTCAGAATCCCAGTCACGGTCACACTTGAAAAAGGTTGCCGGATTAGCAATCTTACACCAGCCCACAATATCTGAACCATAAATGCTTGGTTAGTACATATCAGGTAAAACCATAGGAACTATGAAGGATAGGCCAAAATGCTTACCAAACATTCCGGACACATCAACCTTCCCCATGGCCACTTCAGCACAAGACTTTACATTATATGGGAACTGTGGGAAGACCCCCTCTGTAGTAGGCCACAAATTCGTTATGTGATTTGCCACTAGATGATATTCATCGTGGACTCCAAGTCCTCCCCCTTCCACGGAAGGATTGCATAAATGAAATTGTCTACCCTCATGAAAAAGCCAAGCAAGACGATTTCGCTGGTCCTCAGTGATGAGACGAAATACCATAGGAGTTCCCTGCACATCCACACAATGATTTATTTGTAAAATCACCATTTTCAAACATCATAGCACATAAACCTAGAAACACGTTTGACTTTGAAAAGTAACACCAAATACATGGAAAGAATTAATAGGATAGCATACCTCTTGGTCATACAATACAACATCCAACGACACTAGCTCCTTGAAAGGATTCTTATTAGGGCCAAACGATCGCATCCATTCCCTCTTAAAAGGCCGGTCGAACTTGACCATGACCTTGAAAGCATACGATAGAGGATTGACTTTTGACAATGGAAGACATTCGATATTCAGTTCCTCCATCTCAACTCTGACAATGAAAGGAGAGCTCTCTAGAAGCCCTTGTTTCTTCTTCTCTATATTTTCTTTCATAATTTTACCTTATTCATACATACATATTAAAATATAATAAAAGTATATTTGATTACTTATTTGAGTTCCAACTGGCATTCTCTCATGTTCGAGTAAATTATTTGCCCATTCAATAAATTTGAAAAGATGTACTGTACATAATCAACCGGATGAAATACTGAATACTCAAGAGTCAGGACTCGGGAGTACTCAAAATGCTTTGTTTTTCTGCATGTGTAGTAGACATTTGAGGCACATCTTGCTGCATGGAGGGAGTGAGACTGGCTTTTCTGCAAAAAGTGACTTTTTGTGTGTTCATATTAAAAATATGTATACAGATTCAACATTGGCTTTCATGCCTTTTTTACTCAGCGACTTTTACGGCTTCTTCATTGCAAACTTCTTTATTTAACCCCTTACCCTTTTCATCCCAGGCACATCTATATTTCAATTTCCTAGGGAAAATTAATTTAAGGTCCCTCACAAGGGAGTTAATACTGGAAAAGTCCAAAAAGTTGAAAATATTAATGTAGGGTCCCAAGGGACCTCACATTAATATATTTGAAAAGTGAAAAGACAGTTTTCCCCCTAGCCTTAATAAAAAATTACCCCACCCCTCTCCCCCACCCTCCTCCTCCCTCACCCGCCCCCACCCTCAACCCCCTCCCTCCCTCCCTCCTTCCTCGGCCCCACTCCCCCTCCCTCCCTCCCTCCTTCCTCGGCCCCCCACCCCCAACCCCCTCCCTCCTCGGCCCCACCCCCACCCCTCCCTCCCTCCTTCCTCGGCCCCCCACCCCCCTCCCTCCCTCCCTCCTTCCTCGGCCCCCCACCCCCACCCCTCCTCCCTCCTCGCGGGTGAGGGAGGAGGGGTGAGGGTGGGGGTGCGAGGAGGGAGGGGGTGGGGTTGGGGGGCCGAGGAAGGAGGGAGGGAGGGAGGGAGGGGGGTGGGGCCGAGGAAGGAGGGAGGGAGGGAGGGAGGGGGGGTGGGGGGCCGAGGAAGGAGGGAGGGAGGGAGGGGGGGTGGGGCCGAGGAAGGAGGGAGGGAGGGAGGGAGGGGGTTGGGGGTGGGGGCGGGTGAGGGAGGAGGAGGTTGGGGGAGAGGGGTGGGGTAATTTTTTATTAAGGCTAGGGGCAAAACTGTCTTTTCACTTTTCAAATATATTAATGTGAGGTCCCTTGGGACCCTACATTAATATTTTCAACTTTTGGGACTTTTCCAGTATTAACTCCCTTGTGAGGGACCTCAAATTAATTTTCCCTATTTCCTACTTACTTCTTATTACTCTCTGACATCTCTGCTTCTCTTCCTCTTTTCACTTTTCGCTTTTATTATCACCAATAATTTCTCCTCTTTTTTCTTTTCTTTTTCTCCAATTCAGTTCACTGGCCCATTCTTTAATTTTACTTCATGTTCCCAAACAGGAACTGCGTCCTATGATGATTTTTTTTCCCGGAATTGTCTTAACGATGTCATCTTTTTTTTTTCAATATTCCAGAGCTTGTGACCTCCACGCTTGATTGATTTCCAATTTTCCATGTTGCTACTTGTTAGTACTTTCTTTTTAATAAAAAAATCAAGATACTTTTTTTGTCGATTACGGATCAAGAGACTTCATATAACACCTCATTCTACCTATTCTTTTCACCGGCCACGAATAACACAAGTATTAAATTAAAAAAAAAATAAGTCATGGCGTACGAATCTTGATTGCCTGAAGGAATTAATCATGAATCAAATTGAAAGCCAAGATTTTATTCACCACCTAATTAATCGTATATGGCTTTGATATAAGCACCATGCGTATTCACTTCTTTTTCTTAATTTTCCAAAACAGTTCTTAGTTTATGATGATAGGCTTTTTTTCAGAAACTAACTTCACTGGTTATTTTTAATAAGTCTTGGTTATATAGATTCTAAAATTCTACCATAATATAATGAGAATTTGGAATAAATAGTTAAATAAAATGTCTGGCCTTAGTGGGCATTATTATCGTTGAACTGACGAGGAAACCCACTAATGAAATGAACAATCACGAGCCACTTTACGTGCTTTGTCTCATATGAGATGATAACCGAAGTTGTACAAAGTGATAAATATAGATTATCTAATCAGTTCACTAACCAATGATTACGTTTAGAATTAATCTCCTTCTTACCATTCGGTAGTATACTTATTTACAACTATAATCTTGGATTTCTAAATCTTGGCTAGGATGGAGAAAACATGAGAGGAAAACAAGGGCATATGATATTATGAAGGAAAGCATCTGAGAATAACATACTAAAATATTACTTATACAAATATGCCTTGCCTCATTATTTTTTTCCTCTCCAATTTTTTAATGCAAAATATAATGCAAAGGTAAAAGTCGATTATAATTTTTCTTTTTACGTTTTTTTTTGTGGGGAGCGGGGGAGGGGGGGACGGGGCCTCTCAGCTCATCAATGTTTTTTTAAAAAATAGTGTAAGTACTATTTTGTGTTCCTCCAATTAACATAAAACAAAACAGGTCAAAAAAGGCTATAGGTGAAGCTGAGAACCATAGATGCAACCCACAAAAAGATAAACGCAAGATGATTAATTAGTCCTTATTAGTGTTTGTTTATGGACAGTAAAGTAATGAAGATTGGAAAACTTTAACGATAAGATAGGGATTTTGCCGGTTTGATATGAATTTGACGTGACTACATTTTCTCTGATGTGATAAAAAGGCTTACTATTATTTTCATGGCGTTTGTAATACTAAAGGTAAAGAAAAGATATTATTCAATTCAATTTGTGTGTGATATATATACAAAGTTGGAGAACAGATATTATTCAATTTTAAAAAGAGAATATGTCAGCCTTCTCTGGTGGGCCCCTTATAACTGTTTAATTGCATGTTTGAGGCTCCACCTGACCTAACTCATATCTATACGTTATGCGGAGTATCCCCTTTTGGAGGCCACTCAGATTCTCAAGAATCAGCTTCTTCGTTTTTATTATAACCCAAAAAAAATTGAAGCGTATTTTTCAATAGTTAATTCTAAATTTTAATTCATGTTCTTTTATTTAGTTTATCACTGCGAGTTTTAGTTATGCATGGTCACATAATGATAATAATTACAAAAATAATATTAAATTTTAAGAGACTATCTATAGTTATGGAAGCATCAAAGTTTTAAAAAAGATTTTTTATAAATATTTAAATATCATCATTGTTCCAAAATATAAGGTTGAATAGATTATTTTGAAAAATTAATGTAACTAAATAAATAAATTAATTATAGCACATGTCATCTCAAATTTCTCAAAAACTACACAAACTTTTATTGCTCATTAGGTTATATATTTGTGTATAAGCAAGATAAATTAGTTTTTGAACAAAATGGTACCTAAAAGATATAATATAAAGTTAAAAAACATTATATTTAGGACAAAGTAGCTGCCCACAATCAGTCTTGCATTTTAGATCAAATGTGAATTTCAAACTACTCCTTTAAATCGAACTATATATATGATTTAACCCAACCTGTTATTGAATTATAAGAAACTATAAATTTTATTTAGCTATAAATGTATACTATCACATTTAATTAAGACCCGTTCCTTTTTTGGGTGTGCGATGAACTAACTAACTAGAAAGGTTCTGGGAAAAAAAAAACTAACTAGAAAGGTAAAGCAAGCACAGAGGAAGGAGTGTATAATAATTATTGATAATAATGGAGGATGGAATACTCAAACAAAACAACACTTTAAATGCTGTAGAAGACCCAACTTGATTCTTATGATTGGGTCCGTTTTAATTGGTAAAGAGATATAGGTTCCTTTATGATCCAACACAGTTTGGACACGTGTGTTGGCTTCATGCCTTTTGAGGTGAGATAACTATGAAAAAGGTATGATTAATAATATTAATAATAATACGGTGAAATTTCATTATCATATTCTTTTGTGGTGGGTTGGTTTGAATATTACCGGAGTGAAAGGTACTGAGAAACTGCAAATGAGGCAAACAGTGACAAAGGGAGGGTCCCCTTTGCCATTGCCAATTATGCACATTCCTATCTTGTCTATCACTATTCCACTGATCGTTCCTACTGTTACTCTCCCCATTTAATCAACTTGTATTCTATTTCCACTGTGTTACTTTTTCCCATTTGATCGAATCATTATTTGTGCCCACTTTTTAAGTTTTTTGTTCTCTCCATTATTATCACTATACTATTAGTCTATTATCAGTATCATTCAAAAAAGAGAAGAAGCAAGAGACAATATATTTGTGTTTTGCGTATTTGGTTTGGCCTCTAAGCAGTCTAGTTCAAAATAATAAAGCATGATGGAGATATGCCCTAAGAAGCTTTCATTAATTGGGCACTGATGTGGATACTCTTTTTTTCCCTATTCTAGTCCTTTTTTTTTCTGGAACCAAGAATATAATTTTTTTGTGAACAAGAACATAAATATTAAATAAATGTTAAAATTTAAATTCACATTAACAATTTAGTCATTTAACTTATAAAGAATATAAAAATAAACTCGCCTCTTACCTTATTAAATAGGATGAGAGAAGTACCAACGATTGTGTTGCTCACCTTCCATTAACTTATCACTCTGTTGAAATATTTAAAATTAAAGTTAATTATAAATTTATTTTTTAGGGAAAATAATTCAGAATAGAGTTCCATATTTCAAACATCTAAAAACATCTAAATCAGGTTCGTTTCATCCAGTAACTGATTGAGGATTGATTTTGGGTTTTATAGTTTTGGAGGTCCAAAAATCTATAGTCATAATAGGTCTTTTTCTGTGATTTCTCCAAAATTTCGGAGGCCTTTTAATTTGAGTTGGGTTCAGATAGATAAGGTCAGTTTGAGATTTGTAACTGGTAACCTAAAATACCATTACACATCACCCTTTATTAATTGGGCTTTATTGTTCCGGCAAAAAATGGGCTTTGTTAATTGGGCCCATTTACAGATACGATTTTTGGCCTATGTTTCATATTTGTGGAAGAAACCAACACATAATATGGAAGATATATACCAAATGAGGAAATTTGGGACCTTACTTAAATTTATTTCAAGTCACAAAGTCATTGTTACCCTCATTGTTATTCTGAACTCATGTTCTGACTAATGCTTGTTTTGGCCTCACAACTAATTAATGTGAATTAATGTGAGGTTCCACGAGTTATAATTACAACTTCTAGAGTTAGCAATAATAACTTATTAACTTCACATAACAACCCGTGGATCTCACATTAATTATATTTCTTAGACTTACCTGTAATTAATTTTCCCTTATAAAATTACTAGTTTACTCCCACTTTTGTTTGGTCCCTTGGAAAAACAATTCTGCAAAAAGCGCCCGTTTTGGGCACTTCTCGGGTGCCTAGTGATGGGCACTTTTCCGGCGTCTTTGCTTGACGCTTAGTCCGATGTCCTTGTTTGCCATTTATTTTTACACTGCCAAGTGCCATCTCTCTTTCTTTTGCTTTTTCCCTCTTTTGTCTTCACCGTCATAACTCACTTCCTTCCTCATATTCAGCATTTTTTTCTAACTATTGTCACGGCCTCCATTTCTTTGCCTCCCTTTCTCTTCTCTTTCTTGCCCTTCCAAGTTTCTGGCTTTTCTTTCTTCTTTTGTTCAAGGGCCTTCTTCCTAGGTTGCTTGAATGAGATTAAGAAACCAAACTTGCATTGGGTTTCTTATTGGCTCATCTAAATCCCTTGCTGATTTTGTCTCATAATCATATATTCATTTCTATGGTTTCTGAAGAAAATTATCTCAGCAATATATAGTTATTATTATAATCGTGTTCAAGTCTGTTTTTCATATATGTATGAAGGGTATTTTATAGCTTTAGCATAATATTATTATCCACACTCACTTGCCCTTGATTTTTGTAATCATTGCACAGCCTCAAACACTTATGTGAGTTCTTGATTTTTGTAATCGTTGGGTCCATTTAATTGCCCCAAGAAAGTGATGGGGAAAGGAAAGTGAAGAAAATTGTGGGTTTTTTTGTTAATTTACCTATATTATTGGGTTCACAAACTTTCCTTCCATCATTACCTCTATTTTTCATCTTTATTCTTTCACTTTCCATTTCTTCATTTTTCCTTCTTACAACTAAACGAGCCCTAGAGTTTGGAGATCGTGAAGAGTCCAACAAAGTTGTTTCTTCTTTTTTTTGATAAAAGGCAAAATGACATTAATTAAAATCTAACTATTACAGCGGTTTACTAATATCCAAATCATATAAAACATATTCAAAATTAAACCATAAACTAAGAAATAAAACTGATAGTAGAGAGACAACATCAATCTCTGTCTGAGCACCAGCATGTAAGTAGCCATGAAGAACCAGTGAAGTAGTCCCGACAACCACCAGGCATCCTCTGAAAATGACGGGAGGTTGGAACCAGAGAAACACGCCACTACGAGAGCTAAGAGAAACCCAAAGCCTCACGACGTCTATACCACAATGGGCATTGAAATGGTTTGGGGTGTTAAAATGCACCAAAGATGCCACCCACAAAGAACAAGAAGATTCAACATGACACTCTGAAACTTGTGCAGATAGAGGATATTGCTCAAAACAGTACCCAACATAGCAGAATAAAAGCATACGTAGTGTAAAGCTAAAATAAACCAAAGCCATAAAATCACACAAAGAGACAGAAGTGAGCAGCATTGCAAGATGGACCTCTAAGCGGCTGCTGGTGAGCTTAGAGGTCCTCATTGAGATCATCCACTTATGCGGAGCTTTTTGGCATAAGCTCCGCTAGAACCCAGACTTGTAGTGGAAGAAAATAACTTCAATCTCTTGTTAACAAAGATGACAGTGAAGGAAAAAGGATGGGAACTCATAGAATCAGGCAATGCTTGCTTTTTAGGATGAGAGTGGCAGATTCGGTCAGTTTTGTTTTCCTCTGATTCACGCTCTCTCTTTTTAGTTGATGAGCTTAGCATTGGAATCATGTACCTCCTCTTAAAAGGAGGAGGAAAAACAACTATCTTACCCCAAGATCTCTTTCGTTTTTCCCGCACAGTTGGAGTTTGGTTGTGGTTTTCCACCTTGGTTGGTAAAGGTTCTTCAAGGATCTTCAAATGGGTCACAGATCTTCCAAAAGAGCCAACAGAAGAAGCTTGCTCTATTCCAAAGTTCTGATTCTTGATATCAAATTGCTTCAATCGAGGCCTTTTACTATTCTTAAAAACAAGAGCAACCTCTTCCATTTTCCTCTTATGACTTTTCCCATCAACTTGAACAATTTCCTCAACTAAAACTAGACTCAACTCAGAATCTTTTGGCACAGAATTCCCAGAATAACAAACGACATTCAATTTTATTCCAGACTCATGCAGATTATAGTCATAACAACCAAAGAACTCATAATATTCAACATGAACAGATTTAGTGCCTATAACGGAGACCCTTACTCGAGGTTGTGATTCAGGAGACAATTTACAAGATTGAGCCACATGACCAATGCACATACAATGTGGACAAAATCTTCCGACCTGTTACAAAACAATTGAGAATTTCAAGGATTGACTGACCAATAGTTGAATGTCATTCAGATTAATAGCATTGAGGCCCATATCTGAGAGAAAAAGTTGAAAACGCAATCCAAAGCCATTGACAAGGCTTTTCTCATCATAACAAATAAACTTCCCTAATTTATCACCAATAAATTATGCTGTCTCAAGATTATGATATTTCAAAGGTAAGCCATGAACTTGAACCCATGCAGGAAAATTATTAGCAGAATGCTGAGACAAAGGGATATTAAATGAAATAACCTTGAAGAAGCCATGAACCACGAGAAACCATAAAGATCAAGTCCTCTTCACTTTGAAAATGAAGCAAAAAGGAATGATTAAACCTTTTTACAACTGAGATGAATCCTTGTAGCTTCCAATGAAGGTTGATAAGAGATTGCAATTTTGAAGCATGAATTTGTCTACTATCCACTACTTTAGCAAGAGCAAAATAACTTCTATTGGGAGAAGCATAACCAGGCGAGGGCGCCATAGTGACTCTGATTCAAGACAAAAGGAAGAAATTGCTCAAGATCTTGTAGTGTAGCTTACATGCAAGACCAATAGAAACTCTATTAGGATAAGAAAGGCTGAGAAAAGCTATCAGCTGTGATGGATCTGAAGAGATCGGCGGCGGTGAGTGGAAGAGAACAGCAGCAGCAGAGGAAGAAGAGACCGGTGGTGGTGGAGAGACGGTGTTCGACGGCGGCGGGCAGAAGAGATCTGCGGCGGTGGTGGAAAAACCGGTGGCAGAGGGAAAAGTTGACGACGGTGACAGATTTGAGAAGATCGACGACGGCAGAGCGACTAGCTCTCGGCGGCGGCGGTTTAAAGAGACCGGCGGCGGTGGAGGTGGAAAAAACTGGCCGGCGGCGGGGAGAATATCTTTGGTGATGACAGATCTAAGGAGATCGGCGGAGGGAGAGGTTGAGAAGATCAGAGACGAACGATGAAGAGGTCACTGGCCGTAAAACGGCCTTCTGCGGCGGCGGTCGGCGGCGGCGATCGGCGGAGGTGAAGGTCTATGAGTGAAAGAGAGATAACCTCTCCAAACTAGATGAAACTTTCATGATCAGAGTGAAAGAGATGATGGTGGAGTTGGTGATCTAAGAGTGTTGAGAAAAGAGGAACAAGAAAGTCCTCCATAGCTCCATGCATCCGATATGAACTTGCTTACTCCTGTCGACTAGGCTCCATGCACAAAGTTGTTTCTTCGTGGAGGAGTGTCTAGGCAGATCTCAATGAACTAGCTTATCAGTTGGTTATTATGCTTACAGTTTGATTCATTGTATTATGTCAAAGCATTCAAACATGTGTTATTGTGGTGTACTTGTAGGATATGACCTATGACCCTCTCTTCAAAAGTCAGCTATGCAAAGATTAGTTCCTAGATATGTGAACTTTTATATTATAGTAATTTTAATTTGTGTCTTTTACATATGTAAAATGAGCTCATTTTTCTTTGAAATGCATTTTCTTATATATCTTTGTTCATTTGTATTCGGTGGACTCATTGTATTGAAGTTTCATTCATTTTATCTTAATATATATTGTAGTTTTATAAAAAAAGGAAAAACAATTATGCTCAGTGCCCAATCAACTCTGCCAATAAATTGAATAAAGCAATTAGAATATTAAAGAAATTAATATCCTGCTAGCTTCGTGACACTCGCTCCCAGTTCTGTTTTCATCGTGGGATTATTTTTTTTGGCCAACATTCATCGTGGGATTATGAAGCATGTACATTAAAATAAAATAATATATTTTTTCCATCCGCACTCTGGTTTATTTTTATATAAAAAACTAGTGTTGGTTAGGTAGCAAAAAGACCGTGGAAGACCTTAGTAGTCGTAGTCATATGCTCGGAGTCCTACCCCAAAATTTTTTAGGCAACCTACTCAGTTTAATGCCCGGTTCGATTCTATTTGGCTCGCAGATCAAAGATCTAACAAGACATATCTTATAGGTCGTAGGACTAATCCTTTTGATCCTTGCATGAGTGAGTGTCCTCAAATTGAGGCAGCTCGCTGGTTTTAATACTTATGTATGTCCATGTCCTATCCTATCTGGTGGTTGGATTTGTCATACTCATATCTTGTTTGTTACAGTTTTTAGGATTGAGTTTGCTTTAAGCATGATCGGGTCGCAAGTAGGCCACAAAATTCCAGCTTGAGTGTGCAACTTTAGTATATCTGTGTATATAAGGGCTTACACCGGAAAAAAAGGAAGTGTACATGCATACATTTCATCCTTAGTTCAATTTGATCTTTATTGTTTGGCTAAAGAAGTTAGCATTGTTTTTAGTTAATACTTCCCATCTCTCCTAAACATAGGACTTATTATTTTTTTGTTAACTAACATAAAAGTTATTCATGGACGAGAATTCGATCGTAAAAATAACATCTTTTTCCTAATTTTTCAAAAATTCCTTTAAGTATCTTTATGGATGCTTAGTAATAATTAACAATTAAGAGAAGTTATGAAGGTGAACTGTTGGTGCATTTTGGTAATATAATGTAATTTTAACAATTTCACCTAACATTGTTAATCTAATCACAAAAGAAATACCACACCCGTGTGACATAATATAATGATCAGTTTTTTTTTGGGCATCTCAATGAATTGGTAGCAACTCGAAAATCACCTAAGTTTTATTGTACTCCTATTGTGTAATGGTTAGATTGATTGAGATCTATTACAAGTGAAAAATATTACAATTACTTTGTTGATTAATTATTTGAATCATTAAATGCAAATTTGATGATAGATATATTAAGTGGAGAGGAAGGGGAGAAACTTTATAGTGAAGAATAAATTGTCAAATTCATGAGTTAAGTAAACTCAGGGAATAAAGGTAGAATCAAATCCTAAACTAGAATGATAAACATGTGTTTATGGTATATAATTAAATTGAAAAATACTAAAAAAATAACAACAATTTAACTTATTTATATTTTAAATATAAATAGTTGATATAAAATATTTAAACATTTATACTTCATTAACATCAATAAAAAATTTCTGTAAAATTTATTAATAAATTTATTGAATAGGGTCAAGTTAGTACAATTTTATCTTCAAGGTAGATACATAGAAATAGATAATTCAACATGTAAACACATAATTTTCTTTGAGGTAGATATGTAAAAGCCACAAAAATGTAAAATCGAAGTATTAACTCAGGAGTTTGACAACAATAATAGAGAGCCCCTAACCATTTTAAAGGCACATGTGTCTATAAAAGTCATATATCATATATTCATTTCGATGAGGGAATTAACCATAATCATAACTCGTGAATATATTAAAAGTACGCTTGATTCAACCCCATTATAACCTCTAGTGACCAATATTGTACTCCTCTGATCCAATTTATAGGACAGAGGAGTGTAAAAAATGGTCCTATTTATAAGGCACATGATGTAATTTTCATAAGAACAGAATTACAGCTCTTAAATTAATAACATTATTTTTTGTGCACAATTCTCCCTCTCTCATGTGACTTCAAGTTTGTCTTTTTCCATACTTAATTAGAGATATAGTTGGAATTTTTTATATTTTAATGTAAATTTAATGCGGTTTAAGATTGTTATTGATATACACATATATACATGTGTGTGTGTGTACATATACATGTATGTATGTGTGTGTATGTATAAAACCTATACGAAATGCTGTGTAAATAGCTCGACCAAAAAAAAGGGAAAATTAATTTGAGATCCCTCACAAAGGAGTTAATACTAGAAAAGTCCCAAAAGTTGAAAATATTTATGTAGGGTCCCAAGGGAACTCACTTTAATATACTTCAAAAGTGAAAAGACAGTTTTACCCCTCCTCCTTCTTCTTCCACACTCCTCCTCCCCTCCCCCGCCGCCGCTGCCGGGTGTGGCCGGAGAAGGCAGTGGCCGGGATGCGGCGGCAGCGGGGGGGTACGGCGGCGGCCGCGGCGGGGGGGAGGAGGAGTGGAGAAGGAGGAGGAGGGGCAAAACTGTCTTTTCACTTTTCAAGTATATTAAAGTGAGGTCCCTTGGGACCCTACATTAATATTTTCAACTTTTGGGACTTTTCTAGTATTAACTCCCTTGTGAGGGATCTCAAACTAATTTTCCAAAAAAAAAATGTTGTGTAAATTAAATAGGACTATAACCCTATAATGAATTTTTAATCGCTTTTAGTATGAGGATAGTAAGTCTTACTCTGGTAATAAAGATTACCAAGAGCAATTGATAATTCTCATTCATAACTTCCGCACTCCTGACCATACGAGGCATATTTGGAAAATAAATACCATCTGCCCCCTCAATAAAAAGATCGACACCAATTATCCCTAAGGCGTCTCCCTCGGTTGTATTTGTCTGAACGAAAATTTAAACTGAAAACTATTAGTTCATATACTATTAAAGTGGCATTAAATTCTTAATAATCCCCAACGATTTGCATGATACTGAAATCAGCAAATATTAATAATAATATCAGATTCTTTGCCGGACTTTCTTGTTTACGAATTACTTCCCACTTTCTACCACTCAAGATTTGGTCAATTGCTTGTGATATCTCACTATCTCAGTGATAGAGTGAGAGACTAAGACTACAAAATAGCTTTGACGATACGATATTTCATCTTACTATCTCAATTTCAAATTTTCAATCACTTTTTAATGTCGTCACGTCGATCTACTCCGAGATTAACAAAGTACACCTTGTTCACGGGCCCACACGCTTTTCCTATAACTTACGACTTCATATTCTTTTATTCCTTTTACTGTTCCCATCGTGCTCTCTCCTTCATCTCCTCCTCCTTCTTCAACCTTCAACCTCTCTCTCAATGAAGAACAAAAAACGTACCATTCACCAATGACAATTCTACCCTCACATCTCATTCCCATCCTTTCTTTCATCATCACATTCTTCTTCCTTTCTCTTCTCTTATCAACCACAGTCAACGGCCTTGGCTCTTCATCAACCACCACCATTGTCTATGGAACAAACACCTTTTGTGGCATTGTTGCTAGTGATCACACACAAAGGATCTTATGCTATCAAAATGGTCAAACCATTCAAGTCCTTCCCAATGTGTCCTTTCAAGCAATCTCTGGTGGCAATAGCTTCTTATGTGGTCTTCTCTCAGGTGGATACACCCTCCTTTGTTGGGACACTAAAGATTCAAACTTTAGTGTCCAACCAAGACGTTTGTATTATAGTACCACTGTGTCATTGACTGATCTATCAGTTGGAGATACTCAGGTTTGTGCTAGAGAGTTGAGCACTGGTATTGTCAAATGTTGGAGAGGAAGAAATGATTATGGACATGAGTTTCCTTCTCCTAATATGGATTTTCGTTTTCATGGGGTCACGTCTGGATGTGGATTCTCTTGTGGGATTTTGAAGGGAAACAATAGTGTTCACTGTTGGGGTCAAAGAGGAAGTAATGGGGATGAGATTGAGAGACAGTTTGGGAAACTTTCAATGTCAACTTTAGTTGGAGGACAGTCACATGTTTGTGGTTTGACCATTCATGGAGTTTTGGTGTGTAAAGGAAGCAATAATGCTGGCCAATTGAATGTTCCTTTTAGTTCTCCTTCAGAGTTCTCTAGCCTTGCATTGGGATCAAACTTCACTTGTGCTATTAGAAGCAAAAATGGTCAGGTCATGTGCTGGGGAAGAATAAAAAACATGTCTGAGATTGATAGTGACATAATTCAGAATGTTTCATTTGAGACAATTGTTGGTGGTTTGGATTATGTTTGTGGGTTGATGACTGGGAATTTGTCTATGATCTGCTGGGGAACTAGAGCAGATCTTTTCATTCTTCCTCTTGGAATGATAATTCCAGGTCCATGTGTTAAAGATTCTTGTAGCTCATGTGGTACATATCCAAACTCAGAGATTCTATGTCATGGAAGTGGAAGAATATGCTATTCTTGCCAAACAGAAAATCCACTAGCAGTGCCATTACCAAACACACCCAAAGCATCACCATCTTCACCAAATTTCTCAACCCCACCTGCAAACACAAGAGAAAGGTTGTTTTTTGTGATTGTTGGATCAATTGGTGCACTTGTGGGTATCTGCTCAGTTCTTTTCTGCTTATGGTTTGGAAAATGCCATTCAACATCATTGAAATCTGACAATTCAGTTCAAGCAACAACCAATGAAGGTGATGTGGATAATGCTACTTTCCAAGCTGCTTCAACCACAGACACAACTATAAGATCATCATCTAGCAAGCAACAGAATTACTCAAGATCACTAAGGAGCTACAGAAGAAGTGGATCATCCTCAGTTATAGTAATAGACAAGACAGAGACATTTGCATTATCAGAACTGGCAACAGCCACAAACAACTTCTCCATTGACAACAAAATAGGATCAGGAAGCTTTGGAATTGTGTACAAAGGCAATTTACAAGATGGACGTGAAGTAGCAATCAAAAGAGGAGATACAACAACAATATCAACCTGCAATAATAGCAGAAAGAAGAAATTCCAATTCCAAGAGAAAGAAAACGCATTTGACTCAGAAGTAGCATTACTGTCAAGGCTCAATCATAAACATCTGGTGAACCTAATAGGATTCTGCGAAGAACAAAATGAGAAACTCTTAGTCTATGAATTCATGACCAACGGATCACTCCATTACCACCTACACAGCAATCACAACACAGAAAGAAACAGCAGCATCATAAATTCATGGAGAATCAGGATCAAAATTGCACTAGATGCAGCAAGAGGGATCGAGTATCTTCACAATTATGCAGTACCATCAATAATCCATAGGGACATAAAATCATCAAACATATTACTAAACTCAGATTGGAATGCAAAAGTCTCAGACTTTGGATTATCCCTGATGGGAAATCAAGAACACATATCAACAAAAGCTGTAGGAACAGTGGGGTATATAGATCCTGAGTATTATGTGATGAATGTGTTGACAACAAAAAGTGATGTATATGGATTAGGAGTTGTGATGTTGGAGCTACTGACTGGGAAAAAAGCAGTCTTTAGGGATGAGGAAGGAGATTCAATTCCTGTGGGGGTGGTGGAATATGTGAAGCCAAAGATTGAAGGAGGAGAATTGTGGAGTGTTTTGGATTATAGAGCAGGAGAACCAGATGTGAATGAATGTGAAGGGTTGGAGATAATGGCATTTATTGCTGTGAATTGTGTGAGATTGGAAGGCAAGGAGAGGCCATGTTTGAGTGAGATTGTGGCCAATTTGGAAAGAGCTTTGGATTGTGTTGATGGAAGTGGTGATTGTGATGGTGATGGGATTTCCATTACTGCCTTTTCTTCCTCTGCTCCTTTTGAATGAGAAATCTCATAGTGTAGGTAGTAGTGTGTTTATTGCTACAGAATTGGTTCATATATATCATTTGGGAGTGATAGATTTTTATAAGAACATTCTTTCTTTTTTGCCTCTAAGTTTTCTGCACTTGTTTTTGGTTCCATGAGATGCTTTCTTTTCACAGATTTTTGTTATGGTTTAACAGTTTGCTTAATTATTCTGAATCCAAAATGTATATATAAACTTTTGAGCACACGAACAAGAAATTTTCAGTAGAGTTGATATATATTGAGCCAATTTAGCATGATTAGACTTTTGATTTCATTACACATGATGTGAAATCTTTTCTCTAGCTAAATGAGATTGTGAGTTGATTGATTCATCTTCATCCATTCATTTTAGGTAAAAGTCAAGTTTTAGCCTAGGACATATTTTACCCCCAAAGGAAAATATTTGATTAAGAAGATTACTTGTACAATACTCTAGGGAAATTCATGAAATATGTGTGTGCGTGTGTGCGTGTGTGTTGTGTGTGTGTGTATCATATATATATTCAGCACATTTGTTTGTATTTTACCCTTAATCCTCTAATATGTGGTTAATTTTTATATTATTTGATTATGGAACAACTTGCAAGCTCACCTAATTAATTGATTAAACATTGCCCGTGACTGCACCCAAACGGCTTATTTTTAAGAGCAATAATTATTTATGCAGAAATGAAAATTAAAGGACACGCAGATCATATTATTATATGATTGTCTTGACACCAAATTCTTGAGAGATTAGAGATTTTAGACTGTTACATATGTTTTTGAGGGTATTTTAGCATCACTTTCAAAGGGACATAAAAGAAAGTAATGTCATGAGCGCGATTTTATTTGTGGGTTTGATTTAAAAGTTTTTATATAAGAAGCTATATTTGGAAAAAAAAAGTTTTGGTATTGGGGATGTCAAAAAGATATGATGTTTAAAAGACAACTTTGTAAATATGTCACGCATCTTGTGCGTGAAACATATTTTACGCGAGTACATGTTATTTATGTCGCACATTTTTTGGGCATGACATATCTTATGCGACTACATTTTATATATATGTGTCGTGCATATCTTATTCTTGTTGCACTTCTCCTAGATGCAACATATCTTGCGCGACTATAAACCTTTTTTCTTTTGAAGAGCTTTATTTCTTATTTCTTTCATTTGTGTTTGTTTTTGGTTCCATGATAATCTTCCTTACCGCAGTTGGATTATCAGTTTGCGTAATTATTTGTCAAAATATACATAAACTTTTGAGGACACAAATAAGAACATTTCGGTACAGATCGAGAATTGATGTATACCAAGCCAAATTGAGCTTGGCGACATGAAAACTTTCTGATGAGATATTGAATTGGTTCACTTTTATTATTTAGGCTACTAATAGAGCTTGCCGCTCTAATTATGCTGGCCTGTGGACTTTGGTGGCAGGGTTAGATTGTTTATTTATTTTTGGATACTTGGAGAATCGGTTTCAATATATTAAACTGAGAAATATATTTATCGTATTCAAAAAATATTTTTTAACAAATTCATCCAGAACATTGCACAGCTGAAATATATTAAATTTAAATTTGTATAATTTCTAAAAAAAAACTTAATTATTAATGATTATTAAATTTTCTGGATAAAAATTTGGAAAATTTTAAACAACTTTGCAATCTAAAATGTTGTCGCTTAACAAAATCAGGAGAAGTGTGAAATTGGTGTTCTGAAAAGTCATAGTAAAATAACGTATTTGCATTAGAAAAATAAAGATTCAGAAATTTAGATCAAGAGCACAATGAGACGTATTAAATTAATCCCATTTTCAACGGAACTTGCCTGGCTAAATATAACTGGCTAACATGTCTGTGCTCAAATTCACAATATACCTGTCATCTGATCTATCCTGGCTAACATGTTTTTTAAAATTTGAGTTAATTTTTTATTTTTAAACAAAGACAAATCATGCATGTTTTAAAATAAAAGCCAATTATTCGTTAGCATTAAAACAATAATTTCATGGTGGGCCTTAACCTGTTAGCGATGAGTCGATGGCATCATGACACTTGGACAGAAAATAAGGCGCGATCATATTAAGAACATAAATATAATCATAGCAAGATCAATTCATATAGAAGTGACAATTCTTGGGATTTGTAGTGTTTTATGTGCTAACTTGAGGCTATTTACATAGTAAAAATGTAATATTTGCCCCATTTGTATTTAAAGAATATGCTAGTAATGACTTCCATTTTTATTATATTTGATAAATATTTTTGTTGTATTTCAGGAGTCAATGAGCCTAATTGAAGAGATTTGTCTATGAATATTTGAGTTTGGGTAGAACACTAAATAAATAACAATTTAAAATCTAAAAGAAAAATACGAAATGATTGGTCTTGGAAATACTTTATTAATATTATTTGGATTCATGGGTTCATAAAGTTTCGTAGATTAGTGAATTAGCATCCAAATTGAGCTCAAACATATTAATTGAGTTAGAATAGTTATTCTCAGTCAGTGCTCAAGATCAGAGCATGCAATTCAATCTTATTTGATCCAATCTCCCTTTTCTTTTACCAAATTGTTATTTGTTCTTGAAAACATACTTCTCATACCAATACCCTTTAAAATTCCAATCAGAATGAATTTTCTCATGTCTTACAAGTTCTACATATAGTTATTAGAGTCTCTTTTGCATTAATTAAGCTCTCCGATCCCAAGTAATCGGCACCTAGAGGTTGGTTTCCACTAATCCATTGCTTTTAAATTTTCTTATAGAATTAGACCCAAAACATTACTACATCGAGCGGCATTAACTAGCCCAAATCGGTGTCCTCTCAAAGGTGGTTGAAAGCAATCCAAATGACTCATTGTTAGCCCAAAGGATTATATTTGATTAAGAAGATTACTTGTAAATGCTCTTAGGTAACTGATGAAATTGGAATATATACGTTTGTGTGCAGCACATTCGTTTGTATTTCGCCCTAAATTCTCTATTATGTGATTAATTTTTATATTATTTGGTTATGGAACAACTTGCAAGCTAACCTAATTGATCGATTAAATTAAACATTGCCCTTGACTGGTTGGCATGGGCCATTATAAGAGCTCTAATTATTTATGTAAAAATCAGAATTCAAAGACATAAATTATATGATTGTTAGTTGACTCATTCTCCAAATTCTATGCACCGAAAAAAAATTATTTTACTCCGTAAGTTATACATATCAGAGAAAAAAGGTAAAAAAAATACATATCAGAGAAATAATTAATTATTTTAAATTTCAACAATTTTAACCCCCTATTGATCTCCCTGTAATATTGTAGCATATCTAAAAGGGTGAACATTCAGTTTTCGGTAGAAATTGAAATAACCGAAAATTGAATTACTCAAAATATGAAAATTGAATTAAAACCGAATTATTTTGGAAACCAAACCGAATTAACCAAAATAATTCGGTGGAGTTTTGGTTTCTATCCAAAAACCGAACATTTTGTACTTAATAATAAATTTGATTTTTTATTTTCAATATATGAAAAATCAATACAAATATTGATATATTACATATCATTTTTAAATTACAATAAGAAACATAAAAGCTATAACGTCAAGCTTTAACTTTTAATTATTCAAAGAAAAATATGATAAAAATAATAATTTTTAATATTTCAGTTATAACCAAATTAGTTTTTAGAAAACCGAACTGAAAACTGAATAGGAACTAAAAATCAAAATAACCGAATCGAAATGACCGGATTAAATTCAGTACGGTTCAGTTTTCGATTTGATTCGCTCACCCCTATGTACACTTGTATATATTAGCCTCACTTTTGGCTAGTTGAGGTATAAAACCTTATACAGTCAAAAAAGATATAAAGCCTTCAACCTTCCAAAAGTAAGTAATGTTTTTTAGGGTATTTTAACATCACTTTTAAAGGGACGTCAACAAGTGATGTCGTAAGGCGATTTCATTTGTGTGCTTATTTTAAAACACAAGAAGATGATTTTAGACACACGCAGAGACATATAATTAATCATTTGGACTTTCTAGTTTTGTACGTAACAAATGTTGAAAATGATGTCATCTATCCTATTATGCTCAAGACAAACAAAACATAAATCTTACTTATTTCTCTGCATCTGTTTTGAGCATATAATAGA
The DNA here is from genome assembly GCA_029929735.1 of Mimosa pudica. NCBI lineage: Eukaryota > Viridiplantae > Streptophyta > Magnoliopsida > Fabales > Fabaceae > Mimosa > Mimosa pudica. Next base: position 10,561,387 of record JAKELP010000004.1, on the reverse strand, counting down.
TGTTAAAAGTGACAATTTCAATTTTCATGTACCATGTACTCACTCATTTCCTAAACATAAGACCTATTTAAAGAGGTAGTTTTGTTTCTAAATGTAAGAACTCTTTCTATTTTTTTCACATTTTTCTTAAATTATCCATGCATGTTAATGCTGCTTATACTAGTTACTCAATAAACTTGGCAAAAGACTGAGGGTAGTAATAAATGAATGTGAAAAGAGTATTTTGTTAATATCACGTGACTTTAATTAACGTAACTGACCTCCTTAATCTAATTAAATAAGTCTTATATTTATGAACAAGAATATTATTTTTCTTGAACTTTGATAAATGGTGATGATTATTAGGGATAGCACAAATTATATCATGGCCAATCAAGGTGTACAATGCAAGCATAATAAATAAATGTATGATAGAAGTGTTGAAGTTGAAACGAATCAAGTGAGATGGGAATGAATAGGATTGAATTAGTAAAAAATAGAGTCAGCACGAAGAAAGTGAAAGCCCATGAGAAGCTTGACGGAGGGGTAAGGTTGAGCCTTGCGGCTGTATAAGGGAACAGCTCGAATGCCAGGTTTGATGAGAGAGACAGGAAGGCATGTTTGGCCCCCAAAGTCGTGTTTGCCTGACGTATCATACTCCAACACTTCTATTCGAAGAATTGCCAATTCTGGGACCCTCAGTTCAAAGCTAAACTGCTCGTTCCAAACAGGTTCCCATTGGTCTTCTATTGCCTTTGTCCTCCTCATTGGTGTTGTATCTGCTGCAACTCCACTTATACCTACCTGCATTTTATCATCATTCACTTCTCTGTTATTAATTAATGTAATGCTTGTTTGAATTAATGTTGGCAAAAATGATTTTTTTATCTTAGCTGACTATTAATCGGTACAAAATGTGATAATAATATCTGGACAAACTTCTATAACAAAAGAAATGTTAGTTTCGCAAAAAAGTTGTTTAAACTGTAGTGACTTGGCCCAAATGTAAGAGATAGTTGGTTATATGACATTTTTTTGTTTTTATCTCTAATATTTGTTATTTTTCCATACTAATTTACTAGACTTATAAATTGATATATAATATTATGGTTCGCAAATTTTTCAAAACAGTATCATGTAACATTTTCTTTATTACCATAGCAAATGGTTCACAAATATAGCAAATGGTTCACAATATTTTCTTTATTATTTTATTATTTAACTTTCTTGATCAATTGAACCTCATATTAAAACCGGATGGAGTATATTAAAATTTATCTTTAAAAGTTCAATTATGAAGAAAAATGAATAGATAAATACTACCTCCGACCCTAAATATAGGACCTAGATAACTGTTTTTTTGGAGAAGTTAAGGTTGCAAAATAGCCTATCAAATCATGACATATTTGATATATTTTTACATTATTCATTAGTTTATAAGTAAAATAAACTAGTTTAAAGGAAAAAATTAGGTAAATCAATTTATAATTAACTTATTTTGCTGTTTTTTAAGATTTTTCTTAATGTCAATTAGGTCTTATATTTAGGACCGGAGGGAGTAACATTTTCTTAAAAATAAGTTGTTTCCGCCCCCTCAAAACTCAATTAGCCCCAAGCCACGCTAAATAGAATTTTGAATATAAGTTAGCTTTTTGATTAGGGCGCAAAATGCTATCCCAAACATGCGTGTTTCATCATAATAAAAAACACTTGGTAATAATTAATATTTTACAAATTTTACCTTGACAAAGAAATCTGGGGGTGAATAGAAATCGAAGTAGGTTCCTCTGAAATCTGAGTGCCACCCCTCGCCCATGTACACCATAACCTGTTTTGCATGTTAGTTAAAATAATTAATTTCTCCAACTTTTTAGCGATATTTCTTCTTTCACTATATTTTTCAATTATATACACCAACTCATCCATGTATTATGAGATGGAAGAATGAGAAGCAAACCTGGAGAGCTAGTTTTACAGGAAGAGCATGAGTGTTAGAAGGATCAAAAACGTCAATGTCGTCCAAGAGGAAGTCTGGTTTTTTAACATACCCACACCCTCCATTATTGCCTCTGAACATCCCTTCCATGATCCATAGATACTTCCCATGTCCCTGGTTATATCAAAAATTTTCCTAACTATCTATATCAATACATCAAGTAATTACACGCATATTTATTTATGCTTGATTTTCTTGAATCCCGTTCAATGCTCATTGATGAAATTTGGATAATCCAAAATCCAATAACGATGAGATGATCTTATCTAATAGGATGATCACTCCTTACTCCATTTTTTCATGCGATTGGAATGTGAGAGCAAATGATAGGAATTGAGCTTCTCTTTGTGAGCACCAAAACGTGAACCGTTTAGACTACATTTGGTCGGTTCATATTTTTAATTATTTTCTTCTACTTTAATTTTTTAAAAAATTTATTCTATGGTTATATAATTTAACAAAAAATATGGATTATTGAAAGTGTATTTTAGTAGCTCATATGAGACGATCTCATTGCAACTAATTATGATCGTTGTAATGTTGATCAATGTGATGAGCACTGAAACTAACTAAAGCAAATAAAAGGGTGTACTAAAGGATGAAAACGACATGAGTACTTAAACTATAGCAAACTAAAGGGTGTACTAAGGGATGAAAAGGAGAAGTCAAACCTGCATATTAAAAGCCACCATTTGAGCTCCATGGGTCCACCCAATCATGGGGTCATAGTTGGATGAATCCAGACGCGTACCTCTTGGGTATATCCTCAGCAAATTGTTTTGGGTAAATCTGTATGTGTGTAAATTCATATGAATATTTAATCAACCATAATATATACCAATTAAGTCGAACACAATGTACTGATGAATTAATGAAATGCGTACTTGACAATATCAGGGCCATGATGAGCAGCAACATTCTCAAGTTCTTGCTCACTCAAGCTTACACGTCTCACTCGATTTTGACTTGCAAGCCATTCTTCCACAGAACCCCTTGGCTTTCCAGCATGAATAGCTATCAGATTTCTGTATTCTGTCAGATCTTCATCAAACTGATCTTCGTCGTTTGGTACATCTGCCTGCACTTCTTCACATAAACATTAATGATTTCATTTTGTTTCAACAATACAAATATCAGGTTTTCAACTTCCCTGTTTGCTCACGCAATGTCACAATCAAATTCTCATGTATACAACTTTTGAAATTCACACACACACACACATTATCTCCAGCAGTCATTATTTCAGGCTTATTCATCTGACTTGTAAATAGATAAATAATCTAATACTCCACCAGTAACATTATACTCCCTCCGTTCCTAAATATAAGATCACTTTGGTTAATTTGGGGAGATTAAGGAAGACAATAAAATTACATGATCTTCCCAAAATCCCCTCAATTACTTAACTTTAAAACGAGGAGAGGTTTTCAATGAAAAAAGGGAGTATAAGGGTAGTTTGGGCAAAACTTGAGATAAAATAGGAAGTGATCTTATATTTAGGAACTTATCCACTTCCCCAAAATGATCTTATATTTAGGAACGGAGGGAGAACATAACTTTCTTATAAATGTGTGTGTGTGTGTGTGTGAATTCCAAAATATCTCCACCAGTAGTATTATACATAACTTTCTTATAAATATATGGCCCTATATTAACGACCAAATAAATGTAGATCATGCTAAATATGATATCAAGGGACACATGCACACTTGCTCTTCGCTATAATGATCGATCGTATATTACTCTTTGATAAAACTAAATCTGGGGTGAAGTGTTGAGGTAGTTTTAGTGATCAAATGAAGTGCCTTACCCTACTTTCATGACACTCTGGAGGCTTCGTGGAGATCATGACTCTTCCCTTGAGAGATTCTGGGGATGGAAACTGTGTCTGTTCCGTATTACTTAAATCAGGGCAGTATAATATATCTCCAAAAATTTCTTTCACCATCTGCAATATGTTATGAAATTTGTATTCATCATTTACATGCAAACTCAACATACATACATACATACATACATACATACATACATACATACATACATACATACATACATACATACATACATACATACATACATACATACATACATACATACATACATACATACATACATACATACATACATACATACATACATATGTACGTACGTACATACATAAATTCAGAAGGCACACGACTCACGATGAAACTTCATCTCTCAAGTTTGTATCAATTATTGATTCGATCCTTACAATATGATTGGGAACTCATCGATAAATATTACTTCCTCCCGTCCCTAATATAAGAGCTAGCCGCCAAAAAAACGTTTCTTAAGAAAACATGTGAATGTTAGTTGGGTGTCTGCTTCTTTTCCAATATTGCCCATATTTATTATGATACTTTTGAGAGAGAGAAATACATAAACATTAATAAATATGAAAGAGAATTAGGGGTAAAGTAGGAAAAAACACATTAAATGAAGAGAGAATGTGATATGAGCTCTTATATTAGGGACCAAAACCATTCAAATTTTGGGCTCTTACATTAGGGACTAGAGGGAGTAAATTTTAGACATTAAATTAGTATAATTAAGGTAAATTTGAGAGACCAATCAGTAAACAAACCTTGGCGACTTTGGCTTGAAGACGTGAATTTAAATGGTCTTCAAAAGTTATGACGACAGGATATTCAGACGTATCAAAAGCATGTTTTCTGATAGCTTCCAAGCAATCTCTTAGTGCCACGGGAGCTGTCAAAGTCCTATCATAATTTAAATGGAAATAAGAATGAAGAGAATTTAATGAAGGTAAATAATTAATTTTAATTTGCATTACAAAGTACACATTTGTACTTTGGATGCATACCCTCCATGACGAACTTCGGCATCATCACCTCGGGGATTAGGCCATAAGTCGAGCTCAATGACTCGAACACCTTTTTCCAGAGCAGCAATGATGGGTTTGGTGCTGCTATCACTGCTTATTTGATTGCCTGTTAAGTAGGAATTATGTCCTGTGTATAGGAAATAATGAGCCAATGGGGCATCCATGTCTTGCTTTTCCTGCCATAAGAAATAGCAAAAATGAATACGTGATGATAAGCTTTTTAACACACAAAAATAAAATTAACAAAATTAAGAAAATAAGCGAGTTTACATTATTTTGAAAGTTCTCTACTTTTTTATATAAGTTAAATTTTATGGGGGGAAATCTAATGTAATTATTTATTTTTCGACAAAGCAATTCTGTGGTTTAATGATTCTCAAATTTTATATTCATAGAAAAATTATTCTCAAATTTTACGAAGATGATCTGTGACAATGAAAGTAATGGAATATCAAATTTCAATAGACTTTGGTTACTTCAAAAAATTAAACAAATATTCCATCCAAAATTCCCGCCAATATATTATATATATTTTTGTTTTCAAAAAAAAATATTATTATTATATCAAATCGTTGATGGTTCTTAAACCTTCTTTATATTCATCATAAAAAGCGAGGGGACGCTGTTAAGGAAATAAAATACTTTTTATCTTTTGGTATTGATGAAAGTGATATATTTGAAAGTTCAAGTCTTGTTCGATACGCGATTATATAAAGATACAAATTATCCACCAAACGACTTGCATAGATTTCAATTAGTACTCTTTAATAATTACTCTTTTCTGTCCTAAATATTATATTTATTTTATTTTTTTAGAGAAGTTAAAGAATCAAATTAAATTACTGATCAATTGATATATGTCATAAGTAATTAGATTATATATTAAGCAATAAGTAGAATAAATTAATTATGAGTAACAAAGATAATTATAAATATTTTAAAGTGATTAATTTGTATATTTAAGTTCTCTAATAAGGTCAAATTGATTTTATAATTAGGATGAGAGGTTGTATATCTTAGTATATACACAGTCAAGTAGTCAACCCTAGGCACATTAACTATTAATTAGCTTGATCCAATTATTTTGAACAGGAAAAATGAGGTCAAATCTGATATATGTCATATAATTAATGAAATGATTTGGGTATAACTAAAGCAAGAAAATGATTTTGAGGATTGATTTTTGCCCCATGTTTAGTCTAACCAATCATAGGGTGAAAATCGATTCTCAAAACAACTACTTATTTTCAAAATAAGTAGTTTATTTTACCAAAGAAAGTCCAGCCAAACTCAAACTCTAAGTTAGGTCAGGTCAATTCATAATTTTAATAATTTAAAATTCCTCAGAACTTTATGAAAACATTAGAACCATGATTTAAATAATTTAAACTATGAAGTCATAAAATTGAGTTGCAACTAGCTAGTTAAGCCAATTCATAAGAATTTAGTCCCTTGAATCAAAGTGTATGGGCTGGGTATAATCTAGCCGAAACTGTGTAAAATGAAAAAAGATTAGTTTTCTGATGCATTTTATCCATGAGCATTGTTTGCTTAAGAATGATAAAATAAAAGAGGTAAAAAAGTACTCATTCGGCCTCATCCTAAATATAGGATCTCATTAACATTTTAGAAAATCTTAAGAAAATTAAATAACCCATTATATATTGATTTATTTGATTTTTTCTAAATTAGTTTGTTTGACTTATAAACTAATGCAATTCTACCAATATATCAAAAATATATTATGATTAACTAACTTATTTTGCTTCCTTAATCCACCTAAATCAATTGGGTTTCTCATTTAGTACCGTTCAGGAGGTGAGGATAATAATATACCAGACGCAAGGGGCTGTTATAGTCGCCAATGAGGTAACGGAAGAAAGCTTCAAGATGAAGGCCTCTTCTATGAAACAAGCTCAAATGCTTGACACTATCATATATGATCTGTGCATCTTCCTTTGTGGCCTCTCTTTCTCCCTGAAAACCGACCATGAACTTCAAAAGTTCCTCCACACTCATCGTCCCGTTGGCTGAATACTTTTCAAACACATCCTTCACTTCTTCTGGTATCTCTCCTGCCTTCACCTTGAACATCCTCCTGAAACAAAAACACACTTTGAATTGCCTCTTCATCGTCCTTTTTCTGTCTACCGATGAAGATGTCCCCCTCGTGCTTGCCATTTTATTTTATGTCCCTAGCTCAAATAATTCTGTATATGGTCAACTTGGTTCTTATTATTATCTTAATATATATAATGTGTGTGTTGTGAACTTGTGATGTGCTTATGGATGACTTTGACACAAAGTGAGAATTTATGCTGTTTGTGATGTAATTATAGGAAGCAAGGCATGGCATTCCTTTTTAAAGCCTCTTTAATGAAGAAAGAGATTGCTTTATATGTGCTTGTGCCTTATGTTTTCTTCTATTGGTTTAATTATATTACGAGATCTTTCTCGTCACGCCACTGGTACTCTCTGTAGTTTACTGACCTCGTTTAGAGTCCTCATTGGGATAAATTTTAACGACACCATTGCTGCCTCGAAGTTGGCGTGGTGTTTCTAGCTTTTCCTTTCATCTAAAAAATTTCATGTCCTGAAAAGCTTCAGCCCTGGGATCCTACGCCCCACCCCGCTGTCATAATCGTTTAATTGACATATGCTTTTCGTATTAGATTAGCATCAAGGAAAAAAGAATCATAAAGCTTTTGTGAAAAAGGCTTCTTTATATATGGACTATATCTCTAAAAACAAAAGACAAAATAGAAATAAAAGCTACTCTATGAAACTACTCATGAAGTATGAATCGAAAAGTCAACAAACTACTGATTTCACGTGATTTTATCTTCATGCAGCAACTCTATCTCTATGAACCTTGTGATAGATCACGACTTAAAGGCTAAAGCCCAATCATCAATTTAAAGATTTTATTATGACGTAATATAATCCTCTGCTCCTATATACGTATGATCTAACATATAATTGTTAATAATGTAAGGTCAAATTAATTTTTTGGAGATGGAAAAGAAACAAAATAAATCACTTTATAGTATTTATAAACTTTACTTTTCTCAATATTTTTTTTTATCATAACTTTTCTCAATAATTAATTTGACTAATAAATTGATATATAGTCCCATGACATATACCATTTAATATGATAGCTAACTTGATAGTTTAATTTGAAAGACATTATTTTTTCCAATCTACAACTTTTTTTAGTTAGTTATCCTATTTTTTTTTATAAAAGGCAAAATGACATTAATTAAAATCTAACTATTACAGAGGTTTACTAATATCCAGATCATATAAAACATATTCAAAATTAAACCATAAACTAAGAAATAAAACTGATAGTAGAGAGACAACATCAATCTCTGTCTGAGCACCAGCATGTAAGTAGCCATGAAGAACCAGTGAAGTAGTCCCGACAACCACCAGGCATCCTATGAAAATGACGGGAGGTTGGAACCAGAGAAACACGCCACTACGAGAGCTAAGAGAAACCCAAAGCCTCACGACGTCTATACCACAATGGGCATTGAAATGGTTTGGGGTGTTAAAATGCACCAAAGATGTCATCCACAAAGAACAAGAAGATTCAACATGACACTCTGAAACTTGTGCAGATAGAGGATATTGCTCAAAACAGTACTCAATATAGCAGAATAAAAGCATACGTAGTTTAAAGCTGAAATAAACCAAAGCCATAAAATCACACAAAGAGACAGAAGTGAGCAGCACTGTAAGATGGACCTCTAAGCGGCTGCTGGTGAGCTTAGAGGTCCTCATTGAGATCATCCACTCATGCAGAGCTTTTTGGCATAAGCTCCGCTAGAACCCGAACTTGTAGTGGAAGAAAATAACTTCAATCTCTTGTTAACAAAGATGACAGTGAAGGAAAAAGGATGAGAACTCATAGAATCAAGCAATGCTTGCTTTTTAGGATGAGAGTGGCAGATTCGGTCAGTTTTGTTTTCCTCTGATTCACGCTCTCTCTTTTTAGTTGATGAGCTTAGCATTGGAATCATGTACCTCCTCTTAAAAGGAGGAGGAAAAACAACTATCTCACCCCAATATCTCTTCCGTTTTGCCCGCACAGTTGGAGTTTGGTTGTGGTTTTCCACCTTGGTTGGTAAAGGTTCTTCAAGGATCTTCAAACGGGTCACAGATCTTCCAAAAGAGTCAACAGAAGAAGCTTGCTCATTTCCAAAATTCAGATTCTTGATATCAAATTGCTTCAATTGAGGCCTTTTACTATTCTTAAAAACAAGATCAACCTCTTCCATTTTCCTCTTATGACTTTTCCCATCAACTTGAACAATTTCCTCAACTAAAACTAGACTCAACTCAGAATCTTTTGGCACAGAACTCACAGAATAACAAACGACATTCAATTTTATTCCAGACTCATGCAGATTATAGTCATAACAACCAAAGAACTCATGATATTCAACATGAACAGATTTAGTGCCAATAACGGAGACCCTTACTCTGGGTTGTGATTCAGGAGACAATTTACAAGATTGAGCCACATGACCAATGCACATACAATGTGGACAAAATCTTCCGACCTGTTCCAAAACAATTGAGAATTTCAAGGATTGACTGACCAGTAGTTGAATGTCATTCAGATTAATAGCATTGAGGCCCATATCTGAGAGAAAAAGTTGAAAACGCAATCCAAAGCCATTGACAAGGCTTTTCTCATCATAACAAATAAACTTCCCTAATTTATCACCAATAAATTTTGCTGTCTCAAGATTATGATATTTCAAAGGTAAGCCATGAACTTGAACCCATGCAAGAAAATTATTAGCAGAATGCTGAGACAAAGGTATATTAAAGTGCCAGGGAAGCAAGGTGATGAAATAACCTTGAAGAAGCCATGAACCACAAGAAACCATAAAGATCAAGTCCTCTTCACTTTGAAAATGAAGCAAAAAGGAATGATTAAACCTTTTTAAAACTGAGATGAATCCTTGTAGCTTCCAATGAAGGTTGATAAGAGATTGCAATTTTGAAGCATGAATTTGTCTACTATCCACTACTTTAGCAAGAGCAAAATAACTTCTATTGGGAGAAGCATAACCAGGCGAGGGCGCCATAGTGACTCTGATTCAAGACAAAAGGAAGAAATTGCTCAAGATCTTGTAGTGTAGCTTACATGCAAGACCAATTGAAACTCTATTAGGATAAAAAAGGCTGAGAGAAGCTATCAGCTGTAATGGATCTGAAGAAATCGGCGGCGGTGAGGGGAAGAGAACAGCAGCAGCAGAGGAAGAAGAGACCGGTGGTGGTGGAGAGACAGTGTTCGACGGCGGCGGACGGAAGAGATCTGCGGCGGTGGTGGAAAAACCGGTGGCAGAGGGAAAAGTTGACGGCGGTGACAGATATGAGAAGATCGGCGACGGCGGAGCGACTAGCTCGCAGCGGCGGCGGTTTAAAGAGACCAGTGGCGGTGGAGGTGGAAAAAACTGGCCTGCGGCGGGGAGAATATCTTTGGTGATGACAGATCTAAGGAGATCGGAGGGGAGAGGTTGAGAAGATCAGAGACGGACGATGAAGAGGTCACTGGCCGTAAAACGGCCTTCTGCGGCGGCGGTTGGCGGTCGGCGGTCGGCGGCGGCGGCGGTTCACTGGCCGTAAAATGGCCTTCTACGGCGGCGGTCGGCGGGGGTGAAGGTCTATGAGTGAAAGAGAGATAAGCTCTCCAAACTAGATAAAACTTTCATGATCAGAGTGAAATAGATGATGGTGGAGTTGGTGATCTAAGAGTGTTGAGAAAAGAGTAACAAGAAAGTCCTCCATGGCTCCATGCATGCGACGAAGGTGGAAGGTTCTCCAAGTGGACAATCTTTTAACCAGTTAGTTATCCTATTGCTTATACGTAGTAAGGGGACTATTTCATCAATGAGATAATTTTAATGCGAATAATTGAAAGGAGACATTTTGAGAAAATTAACATACATTTTTTTTGTAAATAATCAATTTAGCTAATTTTTAAATCTTTGTAAATCAGTTATTAACCTATCACTTTTTAAGGGTTGGAAGGAGTATATATATACTCCCTCCGGTCCTAAATATAAGACTAATTGACATTTTTAGAAAATCCTATAAAAAAACAAAATAAGTTAATTATAAATTGATTTACCTAATTTTTTCCCTTAGATTAGTTTATTTTACCTATAAACTAATATATAATTTAAAAATATATCAAATATGTCATGATTTAATAGTCTATTTCGCAACCTTAACCTCTCCAAAAAAAGTCAATTAAGTCTTATGTTTAGGACGGAGGTAATATATACTACGAAGGTGATAAAGAATGGCAACTTGATGTGTAGCAGAACTTCTATTTTACAAAAATCCATATTTCTTCAATTACACTTAGAAATGAGTACAAAGCCACACGTAAATGAGATTATATGAACTCAAATCGCATGAGAAGCCTAACTGAGTTAAACTTATCGCCCTTGCGGTTATAGAGGGGAACTGCGCGGATTCCTTGCTTCAATTCAGAGACTGGTAAACAAGTTTGGCCTGCAAAATCATCCTTCTCTGACATGTCATATTCATTAACTTCCAGTCTGAGCAAAGCAAGTTCAGGAACCTTTAATGGGAAGATGAACTCTTCGTCCCAAGTAGGCACCCATATATCCTCTTTTATCTTCGTTTTCTTCATTATAGTATCACCTGGAACTCCAGCTATACCAACCTGCAGCCTCACAGATTAACTTTTCAAGTTCACGCCAAAAGACAACAGAATCACATATTATATATGTATAAAAAAGATTTTGATCTGTGCCATTGGCTTCACATAGAATAAGTTTTGTTAGAACGACAACTGAAGCTGTCTATGACTCTATGCTTTAAGTAGGCATATTTTCTTATGTTTTTTTTTTTGGTAGCATAAAAAGTTTAGAAAAGGGTGTAGGCTCAACCCAATCCTAGGTCAGACATCGAAATACTAGTGCTCCATGGGACCACAAACCAGGTAGGAGAGTACATATGCCACAAGCTTCCCCTGGCTATAGACATCCCTTTATATAGGACTAGGTTTTAGGGACACCTGGTTCACACTAGCCGAATATCACCTAACTAGGACAATTGAACCCACGCCAAGACTGTCAACCAGGCATGGGATCCGAAGCCTTCGCCACTAAACCCAAGGCCGTTAGGCTAAGTAGCCATATTTTCATGAATATAGATTATGGGAATAACTGTTGGTTGGGAAGTTAAGAAGTCCATAGTTGGACAAGTAGAGAATTCAGACGGTAATGATTAAAAAAATACACACCCTAACATAGAAATCAGGCGGGGAATACATGTCAAAGTGAGTTTGTTTGAAGTCCATACGCCAACCGTCTCCCATGTATATTTTCACCTGTCAAGTAAGAGACTAAATTGAATACAATGTAAGGTAGGTAATGTTTTTGTTCATGTTTTGAATATGCCAAGTTCCTAACCTTTAGAGTCCTCTTCACTGGCATATCTGCTTTAGGATTAAATATCTCATTATCTATGCCCTCCTTCATAAGAACATCTGGCTTTTTGACATAACCACATCCGCCATTGGATCTAAACATTCCTTGCATCAACCAAAGGTATTTTCCGTATCCCTATTCACCGAGCAATAAAGTCTCATGTTACAATCAATGAAAGTGAAATCGCATCATATGTGCCATAAAAATGTTGAAGCAAAATCAGAGAGTAACCTGACATCAGATGTCTTAATGTTTATAATATGAAATACTCTTAACACCAACATTGCAATTATGAGGTTACAAATTTTTTTTAAAGTGCTTGTTGTACATAAAAAAATTAAACTCAGAAAATATTAATTTCAGCACATACAGAAGCTACAGGTAAAACTCAAAGTGGCACCACAGTTGCTGTGGTTTGAAAAATAGACAAAAGATAAAACATCAATAACAAACCTGCATATTAAAGGCAACCATTTGAGCGCCATGCATCCAGCCAATCATCGGCTTGTAGTTGGAGGAGTTAAACCGAGTACCTTTAGGGTAAATCCTCAAGAAGTTCTTCTGGGTGAATCTATTAAAGGAAATAGAAAGCATTATGGTCAAACCATCAAAGCATTTGAGAAAACGCAGATCATTTGTGAATTTTAGATGAATGAGCAAATCTAACTTTCATGTGGAAACTGAAGAGTACCTTACAACATCAGGTCCATGGGACTCTGTAGCCTTTTCAAGGGCTTGTTCACTTAAACTGAGGCGTCTCACATTATCAATTTCAATTTTTAATGCTTCTTTTATACCGCCTTTGGGTTTTCCGGCTCGAAGAGCAATTAGACGCTTATAACCTGAAACTGAAGAGCACAATTCAGGGGACTCCTCTTCCTCACTTTCTGTCATATCAGGATCATCCTGTAACATTATAAAAATAATTCCTAAAAGGCTGAAGAGAAAACATGCTAGGTGAAATAGCAGGATAACATGAAAAGTTTGGCTTACAAAGTCATCTTCGTTTGGATTCTTTGTAACATCAGAGGGTTCCATTTTACTTTCATTTTCATCAGAATCCTTTGAATTCTGTGGCTTCTTCATACTCACATCAGCACTTCCAGCTTGGAGGTACTCTTTTGGAGGCTTTGTTGATATTATAATACGACCCTTTAATTCTTCTGGAGAAGGAAATGCTTTATGATTTTCACACTCCGGGCAGAACAGCATATCCCCAAAAGTTTCAGTAAGCATCTAAGAAGTAACACACCATCATGAATTATTTATAATTTTTTGCCCAGCTGTAGTGATTGATTCCACTAGGATGCAATATATTACCTGAGCTACTTTGGCCTGAAGGTCTGGCGTAAGATGGTCTTCCAAAGTTATAATGACAGGGTAAGGAGATGCAGCAAAAGCATGCTCTTTAATGGATTTTAGACATTTAATGAGCTCAACAGGAGATGTTATTGTCCTATGAGATCAGACAGACACAAAACATAGGTGAAGAAGCATCAGGGAATATTGTAAGCTTCCAAAAACTACTGAATTAAAATGAAATGACGCATGGAGACCGCTATTGAGTGTACAAAGACAGCTGATAAATTGATGTTATTATGAACCCGAGCAGCTAGTAGTAAAAACTAACATATAGCCTATGGACACATTCTCAGGAATGAGAGGTATATCTACATAATCATGAGTTCTCTCTAAAGGAGAGTGCTACCATAAATTTCTAAAAGTTACACTTGTGAAAATGAGGACATTTCTCCAAAAGGAAACAAAATACAAAATGCTGTCCATCTCATTCAAAGTCATCAGCTGTTAGTGACTACTCCGGGATACTGACAAACTGAAAGTGAACATTTAGTAAAAAAAATTATTGTTAATAAATCTACCTTCCATGTAAAACATGAACATCATCTTTGGTGGAATTGGGCCAAATATCAAGCTCCACCACTCTAACACCTCTATTTAACGCCTTTACAATGGGCACATCACTACAATCACTGCTGAGCTGATTGCCAGTGAGATAGGAGTTATGTCCTGTAAATATAAAATACTGTGACATGGGTGCTGTCATGTCCTGATGAACCTGCATGATGCCAACCAAAGGTATCAACAATTAATTATACCGACACGAACAAATCTCCTCGCATAACATAACAATAACAAATATCCCAACAGTCTGAAATACTCCCTCGGCTCCTAAAATATAAGATCACTTGTATTTTTTTTTCAGTTAACTAAACAAATTAGATCATTAAATAATAACACATACTAAATATAATTAGATTATACTCTCTCCCATCCTAAATATAAGTCATAACTTTTTTTTGAGAATACTAGGAAAACTAAATAAGGAAATTAAAATTGATTTTCGTAAATTTTTCCTATAAACTAGTTTATTTGACTTATAAACTAACATATAATATATTAATATAGAGAATATGTTATTATTAAACGGTTAATTTTGTTTTCTTAGTACTCTCAGAAAAGTCAACTAGCTTTTATATTTGGCACCAGAGGTAGTCGTTTATTTTATAAGTAGAATGAATTAAGGAAAAAAAGGGATAATAGACAACCTCAATTTCTCAAAATGAAAAAAGTCAACCAATAGTAACTTTGAGTTTAGCCTTCTTCTCATATATCGGAAGAGTCAGATCTAGTTCTAAAATAGCAAAAAACGTAACGGATTGCAAGTAAGGAAAAGAGATTACCATAAATAAACAACTTCACCAAGCAGAAGGTAACAGAAAGTGAAAAGCATAAAATTAAAACACCACATGAAGAAAGAACAAGAAAAAGGACAGTCCACAAAAGGTCTATATCCATGTACAAAATCCGACAAGAAAACTAGATCCACAGTAAACAGAAGATAGAGCATAAAAAAAATAAGAAGACCTGAGAAGGAATGGGAGGGTTTAAGTCGGTGGAGAAGAGGTAGAAGAGGAAATCATCGACCGTTAGAGAGTGCCTAACGAACTTAGTGATGTGGTGGCGCTTGTGCAACACCTCCTCCAACATCACGCGCGCGCTGTCCACGTCAGCAGCCTCGCCCTGGACGTCGGCGAGGAAGTGGAGGAACTGGTCGGCAGTCATGTGGGCCCCACCGCCGGCGTACTTGTTGAAGAGCTCCTTCACTTCCTCCGGTGGCATAGCTTCCTCCGCCTTGAACTTTCGGTGGAAGCACACGCACACTCTGTAGCTCCCCATTATAATTTTAATAATTGTATTAATTATAATTATTAAATAGCACTTGTGTTGTGTGTGAATGAATATGACTATATGAGGATGAAAGCTAAGAGGGAGTGATGAATACTGAATCGAAGTACTAGGAGGGATGGAGAGAGTAGAAGGAAAGGACTCTTGGCCTGCTGATAAATTAAAATGTTTATGATGTCTCCATTATCATTATCATAAGCATCATCATAGAAATGTTGGTGATGACTTTAATGCTTTGTCTCTCTGTCATTCTTCCCTCTCTCTGCTTTAACTAAATGTAAAAGCTTGCTTGGTTGGTTGGCGCTACTACTTTGTTTATTTATTTGTTTTTTTAAATACGCTATAACATCAAATTGTTGTTTCTTTTATAAATTAATTATACTTCATGAATTTCTTAAATTGTGTATATTTATAAACTACTGACTTATTATTTTTAAGTACTTTTTTTTCAAATGAAATGACCTATTTGTCTTTTTCTAATTTTATAAAAGAGTTAATTTATTTGTATGTTTGAAAATAGAAGAAGTACAATAATTTAATAATTTGGGAGGAGTGACACGAGTTCCTATTGCTTGGTGTAAATGGTTAAATTTGTTTGGAATGTTTAAAGAAGTTACAGTGTTTAAAGTTATGATTGAATTTTGAATCATAACTTTGTTAAGAAGAGTTAATGAAGACTAAATCAACATTTATAGTTACAATTTAATATCACTTTATCTTTAAATCAATCTCATAATTTTCATGGATGTGGACATGCGATGGTTGTTATTTTTATTTTAATGTTATTCTAATTACAACAATGCTGCATACATTATTCACCTGATAGTGTCATGCCTATTCATGATTTTTCAATGGGATATTTAATCAATTATTGAACACATCTACCAGCACTATTATGATACTCCCTCCGTTCCTAAATATAGGACCTAGATGACTTTTTTGAAAAATTCTAAAAAAAGCAAAAAATAAGTTAATTATAAATTGATTTACCTAATTTTTTCTCTTAAACTAGTTTATTTTACCTATAAGCTAATGGATAATCTAAAAAGATATCAAATATGTCATCATTTAATAACCTATTTCGCAACCTTAATATTTCCAAAAAAAAGTTATCTAGGTCTTATATTTAGGAACAGAGGGAGTATTACATATAGGCATATAGCCATATAGGAGTGTAACCTTATGCAGGAATTCATTAAATATAAGGAATCGTCATGCATTCCACGGAGTATAATGGTACCGTTGAAAGTTTAGGATATATACTTAATTTGTTAGTCTTTTTATAAGTATAAAAAATTTTCTTTAAGGTCAAAAAAAGAAAAGAATTTCCTTGCGTTTTTTAACCACAAAAAAATATTTCTTGTTGATCACAATTTTTTTATATTGAATAATTCTGTTTAGGATATTGTAGGTACGAGAATTTCTTTTCATTGAATATTAGATATGACTTATGAGTATAACCACTTCTTTGTTTTTTTATATATATATATATATATATATATATATATATATATATATATATATATATATATATATATATAGAACTAAGTTAGGAATTGAGAAGATTAATTTGAAGTCTCTCACACGAGACTTAATATGAGAAAAATCTCATAAACTCTCTAAGTTAAAGTATAGGGTCCCAAGGATCTCATTTTAATATATTCTAAATGTGAAAAGACTGTTATACCCCTCAACTTAAGTAAACAAGTTAATGAGCAGAGATTAACGAGGACATGGGCACGCGTAACAACCCCATGTCAAGAAATGACAAGTTCATGTGCACTTCTAACAAGGTCATGACCGCCCTTCTAATAAGTTAATGAGTAGGGATTAATGAGGGCATGGACACGCCTAACAACTTCATGGGCAACAATTGACAAGTTTATGGGCACTTCTAACAAGGTCATGACCGACCCTCTAAATGTAATGACAACCCGTCTAACAAGTTAATGGGCAGAGATTGACGAGAGCATGAGCATGCGTAACAACGTCATGGGCAGAGAATGACAAGTTGATAGGTTGAGGGGCAAAAAAGTCTTTTCACATTTAGAATATATTAAAGTGAGGTCCCTTGGGACCTTACTTTGATTTGGAGAGTTTATATGGGACTTTTCTAGTATTCAAATCAATTATCCCTTAGAAATTTAAATATATTTTTTGCCATAAAAGAAATTTAAATATTGATTCTATTGAAATTGTAAGGACTCGGTGGTGGGTCCAATACTGAATTTACTCCATTTTATCCAGATGAATCAAAAAGAAATATGCAAGAACTGATACTCAACTAACACGCTGACATTATGATGCTTAATTATGGCCGATTGGCCGTGTGTACGTCCTGAAACTTGATACCGAGCAATTTGCACGTTTTAAATTCTTCAAAACAACGCAGACTCGAAAATCTTATAAGAAGCCAACTTTCAATTAATGAACATGTGTGTAACTATTAATTAAATTTCTATAAAATGCTATTCGTAAAATGACACCCGTCGGTTTAACTTAGGGTTGCACAAATAACAGATAAAAGATAAAACCGAGTCATACATGTCTTCTAGATCATCTCCTAAAAATTTCAGGCTAATTTTTTCTATTTAATATCTAGTCTGGTGCTAAGATCAAGTAGGACAAATATTTCAGGCAATAGGGCATATCTAATTGGTCATGAACCTTTAAATATTAAGAAATATAATTAAAAATAATGAAATAAATTAAAAATAAAATAAATTAGGACAAAATGAATAAAATATTTTATATGATGGAATATTAAATATTAATTATTATATAATGTATTTTAAAATTAGGAAAGAAATTATTTATCCACAAAAAATAATAATATTTTCGGGTTGAACCGCCCTACTAACCCTGAAGCTAATGCCCTTGCCTTGTCCTACCTGATGGTTGGATTTGCTCCTATCCTAATTGTTATGATTCCGTGTCAATTTGTCCCATTACAAAATTGAGTTGGACATGGTAGGGTATTTGTCGAGCCACTGCATCTTTAGGTTTTATGATACCCAGTTAAGTTGGCGAAAGTGATTGACATTTGAGTATCTCTGACAAGTGTTCGATTCCTACCACTTTGTTGTGGCATTTAGAGAGACATTTTCACAGCTTAAGTGAAGCTGAGAAAATCTACTTTTGTGGTAAAAAAAATTGTTTGTTCGTCATTCTCCAAAGTTCACAATAACTTATAAGTTAAGGGGACTGCCCTTGAATCGTGAATCAAACCCATTTTCTAAACTTTTTATAAGAAAAACATTATTCAATAAAAATAATTTCTCTAGTTATGCGCTTTTCCGTTTATGCCTAGTGCCTACAAATCCCTTTTTTTATACAGGCCTACAAATCCATTTAAAAGATGGAAAAAGAGAAGAAGATAAGTTCCATTTAAAACACCTTGAGGATCATAAATTATAATAATGGTATACGGTTGGCCGTGAATTATATAAGCCAGTCGGCTGGCCAACTGCGTATTTGGCGGATATAATTTTGTCTGCTCCGCTCTTTAATAAATACAGTACATGATTAACGAGTGATGAATTAAACAAGATCTCGTGCTGCTGTTGTTTACTTGTTCTAACGAAAAAAAAAAGTTACCAATAAATGTTACCAAAACGATGATAATAATCATATCAAATGAAATCATAGGTAGATTTGAGTTTTAATTCTTCGATTTTACTTCTAGGTGCTGCTCATAAATCATAATTGTCAGCCTTATGGAAAAAGAGAATCAATAATTTTATCTTTCTTTAAGTGATTAACTACTACAGTATTATTTTTCCTAAATAAACATGGGCGCGAGAGAGAAATAGAAAACACGTTACACAAGACAAAAAAAACACGTGGAACAACCCGATTAGCGTGAGTGATCACTATTCTCGTCTTTTAAGCAAATGATGTTAGTTTTCCACCTCTATATAGGACTTCAGACCACTTGACACGGGTGGGATACGTTGTAGAAAAAAGACACCAGCAAGAAGATTAGAACATTAAGAATGTTACATTTTTTCTCCAACTAAGCCGCTCAATCTATTCATGAGAAATGATAATACTCAGACACTCTAATAAATTGAAGTTTCATTGTTGGTATCGTGTATGGGAGAAGGTAAGAAGAAACAATTTGTTGATCCTAAACAGTAAGACTATAATCTTTCAAAATTACCAGACAGTAGAATCACTCCAAAAATTGACACAGTAAGCAGTTCATGACTAACTTTCACTCTACCTCGTATACTGCCAATAAATGTGATGCAATTTAATGTGTCAGCCCCCCGTGTTTATTTGTCCATTCTTGTATATATGGTCCCCAACTCCACATCTTTTCTGAATTATACCTGTCTTTAATTATTATGTATTTATGTACACTAGTGGAGAGTGCATAATGGAGGAGTTTGTGAAGGGAAGGTCATTGATCTGTTGAGATAGTTCCTCTGTTTCTCATCCGCGAAGCATAGCAACGACTCTGCACAAGCTTCCATGGCGGTCGAAGGTGGGGTTGGTTTAAAGTCTAGAAGCTTTGAGTACTCAGAAAATAGGTGAAACATGTAGTCATAAACCCGATCCATGCTTAAGCCTTCCTGCCCTCTTCTTCCTATAGCCTCTGCATGTACCAATTCACAAGCAGATCAATAATTATCATCAATATAAAAAGTAAAACTTGTATTAGTCATAATAACTATGGTTTTTTATCATAACTATTCGTGATTCATGATAGTTAAATATATTGATGGAGTTTCAATTTACCTTGTCCGTTGTTCCTAAAGATTTTTCCATGTTCAAACGGACAATTTTCCCATGTTAAAATTGATAAATAAGTAAAGCACATGGTAATTACATGAGCTTATGAGAAATGGTAGATAATAATTTTTTTTATTATTATTATGAAACGAGCAAAATCTCCCGTGCGTTGCACGGGGAGACTAACCTGTTTTATAAATTTATTTTTTATGACAATCATTTGCTTTTGATTAAAAGGGGTATGAGGAGCAAAAAAAAGTAAAGTATATGCACTTTATTTTCTCAAAATAAACCACCGAAGTAGTTAGAAAGTGAGAAAATCTTTCGTATCATGCAAAACATTAGTGAAATGTTAAGTCTAGATTTCCCGCGCTTCGCGCGGTTTATTTATAGTTATTACTAATTCACAAACATGACGCTGATGAGATGGAGTTTTATGAGATAAATCATTGGCCAAGCTACATATAACTTACCCGTGTAGTTGAGTCTAATAAAATTGTTATATAATTTTGAAATAACTTGCAAAATGCTCATTTTGAAATAATAAAGCTGAATTTCTCATACAACTTTAATTACAAGTGATATTCCCTAAAACAATCAACACACCATGAGATAACTCAAAATAAACTCATATATTATTAATAGACCTAATAAATTGGAAGTTCAACATGTTATTATAATGACAAAAGAATAATATATTTAACGAAATATTGGGAGAAGTTTGTCTATAATAGAGTGTAGTAATTGAAAGGAAGTTGATTTCTTTTTCCCCTTTTACAATAAGACTATCATGAACAATAGACATCGGAATGATAAGATAATTACTCTGCTTGTAATATTGAAGTTTGAAAGATAGTGAAATACCTTAGTTTTCATACTAAGGTGCTTGTATAATTATGACAAATGAATTTTCATATCATATAAAGATGGAGAATCATCTATAAAGCTTATAAACCACTCTAACTATAATAACAAACAAAAAACATGTAACATTGGAAATTATGTCAACACAAAGTAACAAATATTCAGTCAATGTCCAATCTTGACATTCGCTAACAATGCTCCATGAAGCCAACACCTAACTGTATCTTTGAACCTTGCTTGAATTAGTGTTAGAGGATGCTCCATCAATCTCAAATTTAACATTCCATGCACACACTCAGCCACCCCCATTTTTCCCTACACACCTCCCCTATCTTTCTTCTTCCTTTCATGCTGTCACCATTCCCCTCTTCTTCACTTTCTCATTCAAAGCATGAATTTAGTGATCCTCGTAATGAACATCACCTTCATTATAAAAAATTGTCACCATTATGAAATTTGGATTTCTCCTTGTAAGAGATTAATGAATTGCTTTTGTTCAATTTAGTGATCCCTGTAATGAATTGCTTCTGTTCATTTCTCCCCGTGCAATCATAAAAAAATTATTGAATAGGCTGTGACATAATTATAAAGAAATGCAGGGAATTTAGAGATTAATGAATTGCTTTTGTTTAATATATAAAAAATGCAGGGATAATTGAATATGAACTATTAAAGAAATGTATTGAATAGGCTGATGAATTGCTTCTGTTCATTTCTCCCCGTAATAAATTGATTTTGTTCATTTCTCCCCGTGCAATCATAAAAAAATTATTGAATAGGCTGTGACATAATTATAAAAAAATGCAGGGAATTAAGAAAGAGTATGCTAGCCAAACACTTCAATCTAGAAAAATCATATATAAAGGGGAATATTAATCAGACAGAAAGTAGGAATTTCCCCTCACTGAATGTAAACCTTTTGATTCCAGAAATATAGGATGAGGTCAAAAATAAGCTTACCACGATAACCCCAACCTCCTCTTCCTCTCCCTCCACCACGGCCCGGCCCCGATTTGAATACCCACCATTATCTGACATGTGTGTGTGTGTATAACACATGCAATTTAACAAATGAGAGCAGAGAAGGAACAAAATAACATGTCCAAATCTATACCTTGATAATTCCCATAACTACCTTCACAATTTCCACCTTGATAGCCATATCCACCCCTTCCCCATCCTCTTCCTCTACCCCTACCCCGACCTTGGCCAAGACCATGAGTCTGAAGAAAAGGATATCAGGATGTGTTAATGACATTATGAGCGCAAGAAAATTGAACGTTTAATTACTTTTTTAATTCTAATAAGCCACCTTCGTTCACAGCATTATATGGGCCACGCAGCTATTTTGGTGGTTGTTGCTGCTGATAATTGAATTGTGGCTTTGATTGTTCCACATTATATGGAGCTTGGTACCTGAGGGGAGAGCCACAAACAACATCCTAACAATGTCAAATACATACATCCAGAAGCTTATAAGATAAAGCTTGAAAATTCAACCCAGCCTGCCATTATAGCAGAGAATATGTATACCGTTTATTTTTGTGAAACTATAGCAGCAAATTTTGAGTGAAAAAGCATAACTGGGGATGTGATACTACAACTACTTGAAATATCTACCCCGGAGAGTTTTCGTTTAACTCTCTACAGTTATGCCTTTTAACGATACACTCTAGCAGCAAATTAAGTTAATATATAAATCAAATTAAACATCAGAGCACATAAACGTGTGTGTTTGTATGCACATGAAATGAAATAGATATACAAACAACTGCAAGCTGAGAACTATTAACAAAAATAGAGTCAGTATAATCAACACTGAATTGAAATAGGAAAAAAAAACAACATTGTACATTAAATCGGTCTGTAGCAAATAAACTTTCTATCATTTAGCTCTTCAACAACCCCTGTATCTGAAATACATCATATCAGTACATAGATCTAAACAAAAGGAAACAAACTTATGCAAAAATCTAAACACTACACAGAACCACACCCAAACAAAACCCAAAGATTAAATATTTCTTGAACAGATTTCCAGAAAATAAAAATGGTTTCCGTTTTTCAGATTTCCCACAACAAAAACAAAAAATATACAAGATTCTTAGAGACAAAAGTACCTGAGCTCCCTCGTAGAGAACTGTGGGAAAAGGAAGATGAAGAAGAAGAAAAATAAATAAAGGAAAGTGAGAGAGGTTAGGAGAAGAAAAATGGTTTCCGTTTTTCAGATTTCCCATAGCTTAATGTATTCCAATTATTTTCCACATGAAAAAATGGATGTGACTTAGGGCTCCTGTAGCAAAAAAATACATACCAAATGAAAAAATGGATGCGACATACGGCTTCAGTCAGAAAAAAAAAACATAAATACTCAAGAACATTCAACCATCTTGAAACCAGTCAACTTGGCAAAAAAAAAATCTTGAAACCAGTCAACACACCTATGGAGCTTGACATGATTACACCCACAACAAAATAGAACGGAGTTCACGAAGGGGAGCTAGGTTACTGGTTTCTGGGTTTGCTTTTGGGAGGAAATGGGTTTGTGGAGAGAAGATGGGGATTTGAAAGGTCTAAAAGGTTTGGCAGTGGAGATGTCATTAGTTGGCTTGGCTTCTACAAGAAGTTTCAGAAAAAGCACCCAAACTTTTGAGTTTGCACAGACCCCAAGAGATGAAGAGGAAATGTTGCAGGACTACAGGCCCCACAGATGGAAAGACAAACACGTTACTCTATTTGAAAGGATTTTCATGAGGGAAATATGTGTATTCACAAGACATGTGGCATGATAAGTCTACATGGCAAAAACAAATAGGACCCACCTGGAGCAGATTTGTTGAAGGAACGAAAAATTGTTGGAGTATGTGATTACGTGGCAAAAAAATAGGTCCCACTTCTGACTTGGACATGCCAGCTCTTATGAACAGTGTTTTACCCATAGCAAATCACCATTTTCCCTTTTATGTTATATTGATGTCTTTACTATGTATTATAACATATTTATCATAACCTAACTTGACATGGTAGACAATACTCTGCTAATATATATAGACAACATGAAATGGTGCAAAATAACTTGCTAATATATATAAGGGAGAAATACAAAAAACACCAATGGGTAGTTGGTTGAGCTGGTAAGTGGACTGCAACCCCCATAAGGATGAGAACTCGTGTTCGATTCCCGGGAAGCGCTCTCATTGGGAGAGGGGACAACCTTGCCTATGTGGACAACACTCCTACCCCTCAAGTCCGGATTAAACCGAGCGGTAATTAACTAAAAAAAAGAAATACAAAAAACTTCTTCCAATTTAAAATCCTTAAAACTTTTTTCTATATAGACATTAACAATTTTAATATAGGCATTAACAACCATTCACAATTCAAAGTGAACAATTTTAGATTTTAATATTTAGGAGGGATTTTTTTCATTATTCCTATATATAAAGTTTTTTTGAAGAGTCATTGTTTGATTCACAATATTTACTCATAGTATACTAAGTAGCTATTTCTTTTATTCTTGTAATTAATATTTAAATATAACTCCCTTAATTTTTCTCATCTCAACAAAGCTTCATTATGAACCAATTTATGATTTTTTTAGTTAAATGTGCTTATTGGAGAAGAAACTTTAAGAGTTAAAACCAATTTTTATACATATGTTAATACGTAATTTTTTTGAATGGATAGTATATGTAATTTTTTTGTGGACAACGTAATGTGAGCAAGATTCAACAGGCCGTGGGATCTTCAGCTTTTAAAGACACGTGCCTTCTTTCTAGCTCTCTCATATGCTCTACTTTATTTCCCTTTCAGGTGTCATCTGTCATTTTACTCACGGGTTTTATTTCAGTTCAAAACCACTGGATTAAATTGAAAGTTTCATAATGACAAGGGTTGACTGAAATTTAGTTGTTATAGTGGTTCTTAAATGAAATATAGAAACCGTGAGACAAGACAAACGATACCCACAAGAAGATTACAAAAGTAAGAATGTATATTTAAATTTTTCCTCCAATCACGCCGCTCAATCTATTCATGAGAAATGACAATATCTCAAACACTCTAATAAGCTGAAGTTTCAATGTTGGTATCGTGGTATGGTATTAAGAAAAAAGGGGGAGGGGATTATTGATTCTAAACATTAAGACCATAATCTTCCAAAATGACCAGATATTAAATCACCAAAAATTTACAGTAGTGAGCTGTTCGTGCCTAACTTTCACTCTACCTCGTATACCGCCAATAAATGCGATGCAATATAATGTGTCTGCTCTCTGTGTTTATTTGTCCATTCTTGTATATATGGTCCCCAACGGCCAACTCCACATGTCATCTGAATCTTACTTGTCTTTAATACTATGTACACTAGTGGAGACTGCAGGGAAGTGTTTGTGAAGGGAAGGTCATTGATCTGTTGAGATAGTTCCTTTGTTTTTCATCTGCAAAACATAGCAACGACTCTGCACAAGCTTCCATGGCGGTCGATGGTAGGGTTGGTTTAAAGTCTAGAAGCTTTGAGTACTCAGAAATTAGGTGAAACATGTAGTCATACACCCGATCCATGCTTAGGCTATCCATTAATTCCTGCCCTCTTCTTCCTATAGCCTCTGCCTATACCAATACACAAACAGATCAATGATTACCATCAATCAGTATAAATTATAAAACTTGTACTATAAGTCACAGTACTTATGGTTTATGATTATAATTATTCTAACATAAGCAAGAAAGAGTAAAGCTGTACCTCATTCTCATGTTTATTGCCCCAGTCAACAGCCTGTTTTATAGCTGGACATAGATGCAAAGGATCAATAGGCAAGAAGTTATCCCAGGGAATCAACCCTCTACTAAAGAAGTCTTCATATCGTGGTGATATTATTAGTACCACCGAACCACATGAGAGAATATATTTCAGACTCACAGACCATGCGTAACCTTCAGCATATATCTTGTACCTAAAGAAATAAAATGATTAATTAAAAAAGGAGGCTACAACAAAATGAAGGAGATGATTGTAGATGAACAGCAATGTATGGTGTATCCACTGGTGAATATTTTTTTATGCTCGCATTTGAAACTATGGGACAATATAATAGGAATATGAATAGTGAGAATGAGTCCACAACACCAGAGAACATTATTATTTCTTGACCGTGCATGTATATGTGTCCAATAATGAGAAACATAAGCAAGTCTATAACATGACATGCATTACTATTTGTAAGAGCTCAATGAGAAATGTACTTTGATCATAAATATAAGAATTTAGTTCATTTTGTCCCTCAAATTAATAATTTTTATTTAAAGTATTTTCATTAAAGAGCGCATTATATATAGATTATCCAAAATATATCTGTCACATATAGGGGTAGAAACGAGCCGAGCCAAGCGTAGTATCTGCCATGTTTTCTAAAATCAGGTATATGTGACAGTGTCACATATACCTACTTTCTTAATCCACACTAATTGATCATTATTTTTCAGTAGTATCTGCCATGTTTTATTAGATTGATTTCAGCCATCTAATGTATCATTACAAGTTGAAAGGTGGTCCATTTTTTGGCTTGACCCAGAAGAATGGTACTCACCGGTGATTACATTGACTTGAAAGTTTTGACTGCTGAAAACCACTTCTAGCAGCTTCACCCCAATCCTGCCCAACATTAGACCACAAAAGCAATGAAATGTGAGACATAGTACTTCTTTTCATTATGTAGGGAACTATGGACGCATAATTGAATTACTAGTATAATGTAAGGCTAGCTGATCCCAACCTGACGGAAAATTTGTGCTCCCCAAATCCTAGAGTGATTACATTTTAATAATTTAGCTCGAATAGGTGATGCAACATCTGGGTTTCCTTTCCAGTAAGCCCGTGGCACTTTATTTCTCCAACTTGAAGCTTGAGAGCCTTCTTTGATATCCGGGAACTCCTCATTCCACGGCCTAATATTTATCTCTGGCCTATGCAATAAATATTTGACAGAACAACCAAGTCATACCAATAAAACACGTGAACCAACAAGTGGCAATGATTCAGCAACTATGATGCCATTTTTTAAGTTTACCCATCAGAACCTAAGACGAGAGGAATCTGTATTGATGCTTTTGGTTTTGGAATTAAAACACAACAGTGGCATGTGACATCTAGCAGTACAATTAATGCATCAGGAAAATACAAGAAGCATCGTATTTAAGAGGCCAAGCAATGAATCATCCAAGATGCCCTTTTGGTATGGTCCTACTCTCTCACATCCTGTTCTCAATGCAATACCTATTAGTATTAGGTAGATGAATGATGATGTTGATTTAGTTATGTAACATGTCGTGCTCGAATATTCTAATAAAACAACTCAATTATTTAACTTACTTCTCTCCATCTCGCTTAATTATTGTTCAAAGAGCATTTATGGCTAAAAAAATTGACAACAATTACAAATAGTCTACATTGAATATCAACTCCCAGAACCAGTTTTGTACTCATCAAATAGATAAGTAGGAAGAGCTCATCTAAACTAGATCGTGTGGATGTTAGTATAAATCTAGATTGTGTATCTATTAAATTTGAAAAAAATAAACATAATCTAAATCAAATCTAGACCACACAGATAGACTACATTAAATACATAAGGAGAGTCTCTACTTCTTCCATTATAAGACGCAGAAGACTTTTTTGGAAAAATAAGGAAGTTAAATGAGTCGTATATTTTGTACATTATTATTAGATCATATGTAAACTTATAAGCCAAAATAAACTAGTTTAGAGAAATTTTCAGACAAATCAATACCATGTAATTTATAAGTAACTTATTTAAGTATTTTAAAAAGAAAAGTCAACTAGCTCCTTGATCATATATTCCTTCTGTTACTAAATACTTCATATACTTCATCCGATTCTAAATATAAGACTTGGTTGACTATTTTGGAAATCCTAAAAAAACAAAATAAGTTAATTATAAATTGATTCACCTAATTTTCCCCCTTAAACTAATTTATTTGACCATAAATTGAAGGATAATCTAAAAATATATCAAATATGTCATAATTGAATAACTTTTTTCGCAAACTTAAACTCTCCAAAAAAAAGTCAATTAAGTCTTATAATGGAGTGTTAAGTTGACTTTTTAGAGAATATTAAGAAAGCTGAATAAGATAATTAAAAATTGATTTTCCTAATTTTTTCTAAAAATTAGTTTAGTTTATCTAACTTATAATTAAGCCAACATATGATCAAATAATATATTATACTCCAAGATATGTTAGGATTAATTGGTTTATTTGACTTTCATTCCTCATTAAAGTCAACTAACACTTATATTTATACTCTATGTAGGAATGGTGGAGAATTTAGTAACAAATGGAATTAACTGTAAATAACAAGTGACAAAGGAAGACAGACAAAAAAAAAACAGAGAGAGAAAGACTTACCAGCCCCAGAAAGACCAGTCAGGAAAAGGGATATCAAAGTGATTCTTGGTGGTACAATACCGAAACAAAGGCAAAGGAAAGTCCTTATGTTCCTCCCTCACAATGGAAGGCTTATCCATACAATCAAACATCATATCCACATCAGGAACCAACCCAGGATACCTCTTCATAAGCTGCAACAACCCCCAAACAGTAAACATAGCCCTACTCTGCACACACGCATAATACAAGTCCACATACAACCTCCCCCCTACAATCACAACTCTAAACGCCGCATACTTCTGCGCCGCCACCAAATGATCCTTCCTAATCCTTGTCTGGGCCCACGGCCCAAGATCCCTCCCTATTGCCCCAAAAAAAGCAGGACACTTCCCTGAAGCTCCCACATAACGACGCCGTTTTGGGACACTTTCTGACTTGTAACGACACGTGAGGTAAGAGCATTGTAAGATTTTGTAAGCTCGAGCTTGAGGAGTTTCTTGGTCGAGTAACGTGTTTAACGGGAAAGTGTGCCAGGGCGTTGCTTTTAAGTTATGGCCCACCACTGTTTTGGTCTGCAAAACGACGTCGTCGAACTGTAAGCCATAATTAAAAATATATATATATATATATATATATATATATATATATATATATATATATATATATATATATATGTTAGTTAATGAAGAGGTGTGATTAAAGAAATGAGTATTGATGATTGTAGCTAACCTTGTGGAGGAGGAGGGCTATGAGGGGGAAGAGGGAGATGAGGAGAAGGAAGGGGAGGAGGCAAAGGAAGGACTTGGAAGAGAGTCCCATGGAGAAAGAGAAAAGCTTAGAGCTTGAAATTATGTGAAGTTATGTTACAGTGTGGAAGGGAGCCATTTGTTGAGAGAGTGGCGGGTGGGGCCTACTAGAATGGTGGCCACGTGGTGGTGGAAACGTAATGGACCCGTTTCGGGGTGATAATGTGATATCATTGAGTTGAGTTACCACTAGACAGGGATCACCGCCATGTCATCTACTCACTATGTTCTCTTTCTGAATCTGGACGTTGGGTTTGATTTCTGTGCGTGTGTTTTGTCGCCAACTGAAACATGGGGCCTTTGTTTAATTGTTCTGTGGACGCTTTTTTGAAATTGTAAAGCCGTCTCTCTTTCACTATATGCCCGCCTTTTTCGGCTTTAATTGTCTTTTAGGCGCTTTCTAATTTTTCAATCAAAACAAACTACAGTTAGCTTCTTAAATGCACCAATAAATTGTACTCCCTCCGGTCCCTAATGTAAGAGCTAGCCGTCAAAAAAACGCTTCTTAAGAAAACATGTGAATGTTAGTTGGGTGTCTGGAGTTAATGCTTCTTTTCCAAAATTGCCCATATTTATTATGGTACTTTTAAGAGAGAGAAATACATAAGCATTAATAAATATGAAAGAGAGTTAGGGGTAAAGTAGGAAAAAATGCATTAAATGAGGAGAGAATATGGGGTGAGCTCTTACATTAGGGACCAAAACCATTCAAATTTTGGGCTCTTACATTAAGAGCCGGAGGGAGTAGTATATTTAGTTTAGTGGAGTATTTTTTAATTTAGAACGTGTATTTTTTTAAAAAAATTTTATGGGACAAGGGAAACTTTAACTTCTAGTCCCACTAGTCCCACTTATCTCATCTTTACCGCATGACCAAATTTTTAGTGACATTTAGGACATGTCAACGTTGACATAGTAGCATCTGGTTCCATTTTGTTATTTTCATAGACGATAAAAATCTTATACTCCCTCCAGTCCTAAATATAAGACCTAATTGAATTTTTTTTGAAGATGTTAAGGTTATAAAATATGTTATTAAATTATGACATATTTGATATATTTTTAGATTAGTCATTAGTTTATAGGTTAAATAAACTAGTTTAAGGGGAAAAATTAGGTAAATCAATTTATAATTGACTTATATTTTTCTTTTTTATGATTTTTCAAAAAAGTAAACTAGGTCTTATATTTAGGACCGGAGGGAGTACTTTATTAAAGGTCAAAATTTGAATCGTTTTGGTATCACTTTACATTTTCTTATCATTTTAGGTGTTTTTCCACTTTACTTCTTACTCTATTTCATATTTATTAATGTTCATCTCCCTCTCTTTATGATGTCATAACAATGGGGGAAATTGAAAAATAAAGTAATTTTAGACACACAACTAGCTTTTTCGTATTTTTATAAAAAAAAATATTTTGGCGTTTAAAATTTTATATTACAGAGAGGACAAGTATCTTTGATGTAGCCCAAAAGCAATGTTCATGCTTCACAACTGCTGGTTGATACACCGCCTTCTGGCTTACTAGTTAACTAGTTAATGCACCAAACATTCACTGGCCAGTTGGCGAGTTAGAATGAACAAAATTGATCTCATAATCAAAGGAATTAATGTTCAATTGCCTTACAAAATTTATAGTTCATTGTTCAATTATTTATATTTACTATTCATTTAAGTGAAATTTTCATATGTATGGGTGGTTTTAAATTTTAAAAACATTGTAACAAATATAATAGTATATATTTTTATGCATTACTAGCGCAACTAATTCTCCTTTCACTCTTAATGTAAGACTTATCTTGAAAAATTTTTAATGGGAAAGTAAAATTTATGAGGCCCAGAAAAAGTGTAAGATGGAGAAATCAGAGAAAACTTGGGCCCGAGATATATGTAAATAACAAAAATATTTTCCCATTTCACTTTCCTTTATCATCTTTCTACGAACCAAACGTAAACTAAATTCCAATTTCATTTTCATTTCCATAATTTTAATTCCTCCCAGGAAAACGGCCTATAATGATCACTTACTTATAGAAAATGATGGAACAATAGAAAATGATTATAATGTTTTTTATAAACAACAAATACACAAAACTATCAATGGTTGTTGGTTGAACTAGTAAGTGGGCTACAACCCCGTAAGGATGAGAATGCGTGTTCAAATCCCGGGAAGCGCTCTCATTAGAAGATAACTAGTTACACTCTTATGTGGGCAACACTCCTACCCTCGAGTTCGGATTTAATCGGGCGGTGATTACCCAAAAAAATACACAAGATAACTAGTTAAATTAACATTCCCGATTTAGTCAAATTTGTTAACCATGTTCAATACATGAGAACTACTATCTTTCTATTTTCTATTTAGGATCAATGGTAGTATTATACTATTATTAGTACTTCGAAGTTGAAGCTAGTCCTTCCACATCCTAAGGGCCTGTTTGGTTTGAGGGAGAGGAGGGGAAGGGAAGGGAAGGGGAAGGGAAGTAAGGAAGGGAAGGGGAGAGTTTAATAGTACTTTGTTTGATTTGATAAGAAGGGGAAAGGGAAGGGAAGGGAGGGGGAGAATTTAATGATTATTTGTTTGGTTCAAGGAGGGGAGGGGAGGGTGATAATGATGAATTTACCACTTTATCCTTATATGTTAATTAATTATTGTCTATCATATAAAATAACTTACATTTTGATTCAAATTAAGTTGCTTATTAAAAAGATATATAATTGATATAATAGTACTATAAAATCTTATTTAATTTATAAAAACTATATTTAACAAATTATTAAAATTATTCCCTTTCCAAATATGAAACCACCATTCTCCTCCTTTGAACCAAATTTTTCAGCAACTAACATGGGAAAAAGCAAATTTTTGAAAATGGTGGAGACCCATCTTCTCCATATATACAACCCGAAAATGGTGGAGCTGGAGACCCATCTTCAATGCCACCGTAACTGGAAAATCAAGAGAACAAAAACCATATGTGGATTTCTATTAAACCCTTAAAAAAGAAAATGAGCTATAAAAAAGCTACCCAGTATAAAAAAAACTACATAGGAGGAGGTAGAAGTTTTTTTTATTATTATGGGAATGAGGTATATGTGGAAGTTTTATAGTTTTTCTCACATATACATGTGTAGAAATATAATAAAATAGGGTGGGGCAATTTAGTCAAAAGTTTTGGCTCCCCTCCAAATCCCCAAATTTGGAGGGATCCAAAATAGAGGGTTTGAAGGGAAGGGGAGGGAATATTTTAGGCCCCCTCCCCTCCAAATTTTCAAACCAAACAAAGGAAGGGTCTCCCCTCCCTTTCCCTTCCCTCCCCTTCCCTCAAACCAAACAGGCCCTTAAGTAATTTTTTTTGGCAAGAAGTATTAGTTAATTAAATCATATAGCTTTAAAATCGGAAAAGTTTCTACTCCTATGTAGAAGAATTTCAAAATTGCACAGTAATATGTGCCAAAGTGTTATTCCCCCTTTTTTAAAGGTTCCAAAGTCAAAACGATTCTGGCACGGCACCGGCACGATAATAAAAGATTAAGTTCCATTAGGCTAAAACACACTTCACTCCGATCCCGTTGTTTTCATATTAGTTAATTAGTTAATTAGTTAATTGCAAGCTCAACTCCCTTCTCTGCAGTGTCGCCAATAGTTTTATGAACTTATCTGTTTTGTTCTTCGATCTCCCTTGTCTAGAAATAAATTGACTTGCGAGCAACTGAGCACATCTTCGTGTTTTGAGCATACAGGAAAAATACTTGGGAATCTTTTTTTCTTCAAATTTAAAGGTCAAATTTGTCATGAAAGTTTAAGGGAAAATTAATTAGAGGTCCCTCACAAGGGAGTTAATACTGGAAAAGTCCCAAAAGTTGAAAATATTAATGTAGGGTCCCAAGGGACCTCACTGTTTAGGAGGGGGGAGGGTGAGGGGGCGAGCTGGAGGGGGAGGGTGGGGGTGGGGGCGGCTGGAGGGGGGAGGTGGGTGGGTGAGGGAGGAAGTAAATTTTTTTTTAAGGCTAGGGGCAAAACTGTCTTTTCACTTTTCAAATATATTAATGTGAGGTCCCTTGGGACCCGACATTAATATTTTCAGCTTTTGGGACTTTTCCAGTATTAACTCACTTGTGAGGGACCTCTAATTAATTTTCCCAAAGTTTAAGTTCAACATCAATTTTAATTACTTTGAAGTATTTTTTCTCTCCAAATTTTCCATGGAAGTGTAAAAATGGAGAAATTTTAGCCTTTACCACTAAAATGGTAACAATCAAGTTTTCAATTAATTTTAAATAAAACAAGACTATATTGCTGAGTTTTGAAACTTGTAATGCAATTCTAAATCTAAAAAAACTTAAGAGTAAAATTAGCCCTAAAAACATTTTGGATACAAAAGTGACACTTAACCCTTCTTTGATCATGCTTAAATTTATGAAGCAGTAAAACAACACTTTGTAAGATTTTTCTTGTACTTTATGATGAGTAAAACTTATGTATTTAGTTTTACATGCTTAATTTACTTTTATCATTATATCTCACTCACACACTAAAATGATTGCCTTACTTTAGATAGACAATTTAACTACGTGTCATATACCACTTTGGTCCATTTTACTTTTTTTTTTTTTGATAAAAGGCAAAATGACATTAATTAAAATCTAGCTATTACAACAATTTACTAATATCCAAAGCATATAAAACATAATTAAAATTAAGATATAAACCGAGAACTGAAACAAATATGGGAGAGACAATACCAATCTCTGTCTGAGCACTAGCATGCAAGTAGCCATGTAGAACCCTATGAAGTAGTTCCGACAACTAGACATCTTCTGAGAATGACAGGAGGTTGGAACCAGAGAATCACGCCACTACGAGAGCTTAAAGAAATCCAAAGTCTCACTACATCTATACCACAAAATGTTTTGAGGTGGTCCATTTTACTTAATTCCCACGCATGAAAAAGATAGAAGCACATAAAAATGTCTCGAAATTGATAGTATTTTTTTTAAAAAAATTATCCCAATAGAATATTCAAATAATATTTTTTTATTTAAAGTTATTTAATTGTATTCATTTTGTTGCACGTATGTCATCCCTCTCTACATTTATTAATGAATCCAAAATTATTGTTACAATGCCATTAATTACTCTATTCGTGGATTTATACAAGGAAGGAAGGATCAGTTCAAGAAAAATAGTACTCCCTCCGGTCTTATTTATAAGTCCATAACCGCCTAAATTGTACATACCAAGGAATGGAGGTTAAAGGAAGTTGCATCATTAAATTGGTCTTATTTTTTTTGTCTTTTCCATTTTTGCCCCTTCCACCTTTATCACTATGAAGTATGACCCACTACATTTTCTCTCTCTTCATTAATCCTCTATCTATAAAAGTGCATTTTTCATCTTCTCTCTTTTCTCATCTTCCAATGTTCATTTTCCAATGTAAGAGTATATTAGGAAAATTTTATTAAATGAGTTCGTTAATGGTAGTTGGTGTAAGAACAAAAATTTAGAGGCGGTTGGCAACTTAAATATAGAACCAGAGGGACTAGTAATCCATAAGGATGGAAGGAGGGAAAGGAATGAGTGCACTTTTTAATACTCGTAACACGTGCCTTTCGAAAAATTGCCAATTCTCTCCCACTCAAAATTTCTGTCCCTACATAGTGGGACAATTTGAATAAATTATTCTGTTAAAAAATATCCCGCCGACACAAAGTTCCAGCAAAACACAGGACTATTGCCATTTTCCATAACATTCAACTGCAATGATCAAGCATTACTCCTACTATTTTTGTGGCGTTGAATTTGAAGAACAGCTTGATAACTAAACCAGTCTTGATTGTAATTACGATGCAGATGACTGATCTGTGCAATAATTGAAATTCTACCTCTGAGTCAGTGTTCGTTTACCCGATCCGTCCAGTATTTTCCCGCTAGGACCGTGGCATGGCACGTACTCCATAAAGATCTCTCCAAATAAGATTTTCTTGCACAAAAAAATTGACAACAAGCACAAAATAAAGTTATAGTAGCAATTTCAAATGAAGCTGAAATCTTTTGTGTCACTCATAACTTGCCCAAGAAAAACTATGTCACGTACTCACGTGTAATCATTTGCCATACAGAGTGCTACAGTACTCTCCTCCCCGTAAGATGGAAAAAATTTTGTCCAAGAAAATAAAGTTAAAATGTAGAGTAAAAGATAAAGCACTAAATAGATATGATTTTGACTTCATCTCTTCATATTAAATAATGAAAGGAGATGAGAGAAAATGTGTGTAAACAAATGAGAGTAATAATGGAAAAACTAATGAATCTACTCATAATAATGGATTTCAACATGTTTTATTTATATTTGTAAAAATTTAGACTACCTCTTATTATAAGGATAGGAGGGAGTTTGTATTATTTAAAAAACACCCATTAATTATAGAACTAAAATTATAATTTACTGTTAAAAAATAAAAAATTTATTGCATCAAAACATATTAAAAGCGTGGGGAGTAGATAAAACTTGGTTCGATTCCTATACATTTGATGAACTTAGATTACAGTCCATATATTTAACTTTAATTCAAACCAAAAGCCCACTAAATATAAAAGTATTGAAACCAAAAATCATGATTTGAAACTAAATGAAAACATTATATTTACCCTAATTAAAATTTTAGTATTAGGCCCCAACAGTCAACTTTCCATGTGGAATCTCATAAACATAGATCTACACACAATTGACTCAAACAATCTACTGTAGCCAACTTGATCTAATGAGATAAGCTCATGGATATGAGAAGTACGGATTAAGTAAAATGATCCAAATGAAATGTATGATTTTAAGTTGAAGCCTTATAATTGGTGGCCCAAAATGGGAAACGAATTGAATGCAACTATTTGAGCCCAATGACTACGTGTCACATAATGATTGGCCAGGATGACAAAACTGAGTCTCTCCTGTATAAAAAGCAAAACCTTTATTCACCATCGCTTTGATCTGAATTCTCAAAAAGTCTCATCGAAGAAGAAGAAGAAGCATAGGCATGGCCAAATTAACATCGTTATTGCTATGCACAATCGTCCTCTTCGCCACTCTCTCTCTCATCCAGGTTTCCTCTTTTCTCATTCCTCTTTCTAAGGGTTGAAACTAGTTTGGTTGTTTCATTAATTATGTTTCTTCTATTGATCTTTTTCGTTTTGCAGGCGAAGAAGTCGAAGGAGGATCTTAAAGAAGTGACGCACAAGGTTTATTTCGACATCGAGATTGACGGAAAGCCTGCTGGTATTTCATTTTAATCCAAAATTCATTTTTTCCCAAATATAATTGCTTTTTCGTTCTTATATTGTTAATATAACAGCAACAGCCAACTAGTAATATTGACAATGATGAGATCACAGCGTATGGCTTTTTTATTTGTACGCTTATCAATTGTGTTCTTTTTTATTTATGATGGTTTTATTTTTGGGTGAAGAAGTGAATTGAGAGGTGCTAATCTATGAATAACTGAAGAAATTAATTTCAGAGGGATTAAGTTCAAGAATGTATATATCTTAGCTATGATGAACAGAACATGAGGTTTTAGTTGTACCTTATTATTTAGTTGCTTCATAGAGTGGTAAATAAGTGGACTTTCTTCTGTTTCTGTTTTGGAAAAGGAATTCTAGATTTCTAGCCATAAATAGATTCTATGCTCTTGTAATCATACTCTCCAGTTGAACTTATGCTTCCATTAAAAAGATGATATATTCTCTAGAGATAGTTCAGCTAAATTGCCAAGTTAGTGTACTAACCGAAATATTACTATTTGCATGTGGCAACCTATTCATAGAGCACATTGGTGTTATGTGATCTATATAGCCAACCCTAGCTAGTGGGATAAAGTTTTGTTGTTGTCATTGTAAACCGCCACAAATATAAAAATTGGTGATGGTGGATGGTGTATTATTCATTCCCTTCAACTTTTTGGAATTAGATTGTCAGTGTTTGAATTTATGTTGTGATGTGGACTTTCAGGTCGTGTTGTAATGGGTCTTTTTGGGAAGGCAGTTCCGAAAACTGCAGGTATGCTTGTCAAAAATATCTGCATTCTGTGACTTATCATCGTTTCCATCAAATGAAACCTTGTTTTGACCTTCCTTTTGCAGAAAACTTCAGAGCTCTCTGCACAGGTGAGCCAACTGTCTTTTATAATAAAATTTAGAAACTATATTTTAGGGCTTCATCTTGTACTGTGCTATGACTTGAATTTATAGAATCATCAGTCACGTTAATCTAAGAACTATGTTAAAGTAGACTTTTTTTTTTAAATGATTGTTCTTTTACGAGAACAAGCTTTGGATTTATGTACTAGGGATTGGAAATGGTTGGGTAATTGAAGATAACAGAGTCCACTGCTGCTTAGACGCTTATTTCTAATGACCTTTGTATTTAATTTGCAATTATCATCCTCACACCCTAACATTAATAATAATACTGTTGCAATGATATCAATGGTTGAAATATATGTTGTGTTTGTGTTCAAGATATATTCATAAGTTTTCTTGTGTCTGGTTCTAATTATCAGGGGAGAAAGGAACTGGAAAAAGTGGAAAGCCTCTTCATTACAAGGGCAGCTCATTCCACAGGATTATTCCCAGCTTTATGATCCAAGGAGGTGATTTTACGCACGGCAACGGAATGGGCGGTGAGTCAATCTATGGAGAGAAGTTTGCTGATGAGAACTTCAAGCTGAAGCACACTGGACCAGGTTACCTAATACTTTCGTTGTTGTACTTAAGCTGTCATAGATACCATGCAATCCATAACGGGCAAAATTTAATGTTATATTTTTTGAAACAGGACTTCTATCAATGGCAAACGCTGGTCCTGATACCAATGGTTCACAATTCTTCATTACAACCGTGACAACTAGCTGGTAATTTTCTGTCCTCAAGCGTTGCAGAAGAAAACGTCTAACAAATAACGTAGATTTTGTGTTTAGTGTCTCAATTCTGTTAAAAAAATCATGCCACTGAAATTGGTCCATTAAAACTCAATGAAAGTTGCAATCAATCTTCAATGGCTTGTCTTTCTTGCAAACACATGCAGGTTGCATAAATTTGTGATGTGGTCATATGATGAATGTGTTAAATTTTTGTGTTCATGGATAAGCATGTGATTCATTCTACATTCTCCTATAATGCCATGAAGTATGAAACCATTTAATTAATGAGGATTCTGTTTGATAAATGAAAGGTTGGATGGAAGGCACGTGGTGTTTGGCAAAGTGATTTCTGGGATGGATGTGGTGTACAAGGTCGAGGCTGAAGGAAAGCAAAGTGGCACTCCCAAGAGCAAGGTCGTCATTGCTGATAGTGGTGAACTCCCACTATAAGTTGCATTTTTTTTTTCAACCAACATCTTTTCGAAGTGATCCAATGTCCTTACTTGTGCATCTATGAGATATTATTAACATGTAGTAAGTTATTTTCGGATCAGCCTTTGTGAAGTAGACCTATTGAAAAGATCTCAAGTTGTGAAATGACCAAAAAATGTAGTATTTCTGAAATCGAAATTATTATGAGGCCTTGGTTGTAAGCAGCTCACATATGCCTTCTTTCAGTAGGCAAGTGCATTGCGTTTTTAGTAGTAATAATTGACTCTGCTTCCTATACCCTTAGCAGTTTTTATTTGATTATATTTTATTTTGATTTTTTACGGAGGAGATTGTTCGGGTGTTAGAACGAAAAATTAGTTTTCCATACAAAATATCTAATGAAGGAATTTGCCAATTGATTTTTTATATTTTATTAGATATCTATCTTCTATTAAATGGAGTCATATCTATGACATGTAAATGATATGATTTGTTATGTAAGTAAACGTGTGGCATCGGAGATTAAAGCTATTGGCAATGGATAAAGAACAATAAACAGAATGGAAGGAGATGAATTTTGTTAGGTATGATCTATAATGAAATAGGAACAGAATCATAATTGCTTTCCAAAGCTTTGTTTCGTTGGACAAATATGATGGAATGAAAGGAAACAACAACAACAAACCCCTTGGAGAGAAAAGTAAGGGAAGTGTGGAAATATAAGGGTCCGTTTGGTTGTGGGAAAGAAAGTGGAGAATTGGAAAGTGAAAGGGTGAAGTTGGAAAGTAGAGGTAAATTAGGTAATGATGAGAAAGTAAAGTTTGTGGGGCCCAGGAAAAATGTGAGATGGAGAGAGAAAACTTGTGGGTCCCAGGATATATGTAAATTACACAAAACCCATTACTTTCCTCACTTTCTAATTCTTTAATACTTTACATTGGCAACCAAACAAGCCATAAAAGAGAAGAATAATCTAGACATTGAAAATAAACAAGAAAAAAAAACAACAAGCTTTCATATTTGTGTAATGTAGCGCATGCCCGGTAATACATCCTTCCACTCAGCCATTATCGTGGCAACTACTCCCACACCATTTCTATTTATCGTGGCAAATTATGAATTTCTTTGCCGATTATTGCAGTGTCCATCTCTAATTAAACCATAGCAATAACTTCAAGGGTAAAAGTGATAACACAAGTATTGACAACTGAATATATAAAGGTAATCAGAACATAAGAAACGAGCTACAAAATGGCGCTATTCAGTGTCCAAATCCCCGATTGAGCAACAAGTGTCTCACACAAACCAGTAAAATTTTAAAGAACAACCATACGGTTTGAGATAAGGCTCCTTGTAAATAGAATAGGGTGAAGGTTTAAAACTAGCCACCGTGATTTTTCAAATGGACAACTTTGGCACCCGTAAATTGGATGGTGCAAAATCAGACATTATAAAGCAAAATAGGATAAATTTAGTCACGCCGTTAAGTTGAAGCTAGAGGTTAATGAAGGTGGGCCCCATGCCAACACTCACGTCTGTTAGCTTCACATTAACGGTGTGACTAAATTTGTCTCATTTTGCTTTATAATGTCCGGTTTTGCACCATCCAATTTACGGTGTCAAAGTTGTCCATTTGGAAAATTAAGGTGGCTAATTTTGCCCCTTCGCCCAATAGAATAAGTAATACTAATTTCCTATACATTAATGCTCCTCCTACATATTGAACCGTTGATTCAAGAAAAAATCAACCAGCCAATTATATCAAGCACAATGAACTCATCCCTAATCCCTAATAGAGAAACAAAATAACAACAACAAAGGCAACATGAGAAAAAGAAAACGAGAAAGAAGAAACATAAATACCTCATATGTGCAGGTGGATAATGTAGAAATGCAGTCCAACAATCTCCAATCATCCTTATAACAAAAAAAACAACATAACATATCACACAATAAGCACGAATGCTTCAAATCCCAGAGGTACATAGTCAAATACACCAGACACATTTCATCAAGCAACTCCCATATCAAATAAGTATACCCACACAAGACATCCTGGATGACAAAGCAAAAAGAATCAAAGGTCAAAAGTAAAAGTTAACAAAGAATTACTGCCTTTTCCCCTGGCCGTGCTTTCCACCACATTATTGTAAATGTTCCACCGAGAATTACAACTAGGACCCACGAAAGGTAATTAATCACAACCAGCTCCCAAAAAGTCATTAAATCACATTGAAGTCCTTAGGGACCTCAATAATACTCCCTCTGGTCCTAAATATAAGACCTAATTGACTTTTTTAGAAAATCCTATAAAAAGAAAAATAAGTTAATTATAAATTGATTTACCTAATTTTTTCCATTAGATTAGTTTATTTTACCTATAAACTAATGTATAATCTAAAAATATATCAAATATATCATGATTTAATAGTCTATTTCGCAACCTTAACCTCTCCAAAAAAAGTCAATTAGATCTTATATTTAGGACCGGAGGTAGTACCAAATTACATGTGTTAAAAGTTGTGCATGTAGCTCAATAGTCGTTATGAATTGTTGTCCACCACTACCCCCGATCCTAAATA
Organism: Mimosa pudica; assembly: GCA_029929735.1. NCBI lineage: Eukaryota > Viridiplantae > Streptophyta > Magnoliopsida > Fabales > Fabaceae > Mimosa > Mimosa pudica. The sequence continues at coordinate 10,520,106 of JAKELP010000004.1, read as the reverse complement.
TAAGAACTAATTAACTTATTTGAAAAATCCCAAGAAACCAAAATCAACCACTCAATCATAACATATTTTGTATATTAGTAGATTATTATTTTATAAGTTAAATAAACTGGTTTAGAGGAAAAATTTAGGAAAATCATTTTTAATTACCTTATTTAGCTTTCTTAGAATTCTAAAAAAAAAGTCAACTAACTCTTTTATTTATTTAGGAATTGAGAGAGAGTAGTTGTTAATTTGTTATTCACACCCAAATTAATATCACCTAGCAGCCTAGCCTACGGACTTTAATGTTATTTAATCACTTTATGGGACCTGCTTGTTATTAATTACTGCACTTTACTTGGACACCTAATTGTAATTCTTTCTATGTTTCTAACCCTTGCAGTCGTCGGAGAAGAACGTAGTAGCCTGCTGCCGGCGTCTCCACCGCCGCTGATGAACAATGTCTGAGAAATCGAGAGATAAATCAGAGTAAATAGACAAAACTTTGGAGATGTTACCATGAATCTGTCCAATCAGAGCAACATTTTTCACAAGATTATCTGGAATCTTCGACCGGTGATTCTCGTTCACCTCCTGAATCAACGCACGGTTCTCGTCAAGCACCGATTGCGCCTCTCGAAAACTCCGCCTAAGCCTATCCCAAACCTCCGCATCACATTTTTCATCGACGTCGGTGAAATCGCCGCCGTCATCTCCGCCGTCAACGCCGCCTTCATTTTCGTCACTCTCTCCAATACTCTTCGATTTCGTGATGAGCTTGTCCTGCTTCTTCATTAGAGGTTCGTCCATGGTCAACGCCGTTACCAAACGGCGATGTTTGAAATCTCCGGCGAGTTCATGTGGAAAATGTTGCCGGCGATGCGAATATATGATTTTGGAATCGTTGACTGATAGGTGTGTTATGAATATGAAGACTTTTTAGGCTAATTGTTAGCTGGCTGTGACCATTAATGGTGACAGTCCAATAAGAACTCGAGTTGACTGGTTGATATTGGACTGTTAAGCAGTTGTAAATAAATATCTTACGCGTGGATTTTTTTATTATTTGGGCCAAGATATTTTCCTACACTTTTTTTGGTGACAAGCCAAGATATTTATTGTTGATGCTCGATGATAATGGAGACTTAATTTTTTTTTATCAGAAATGGAGACTTAATTGGAAAGAACTAAAGAATGATTTTATTGATATAATTCAAAGGTCATGGGTAACGGTGATTATATTATATTCAGTAAAAAAGAAGTAGCAATAGAGATATCCTGGTCGTCACATAGTGAACATTATGTGTTATCCGAGTTTAATAGGTGACCCTTTCCTCTTCAAAATGTGGCTGCTGATTGTCGTTTTATAATTTAAATGATATAATTGGATTTATTTTTTTATGTTAGATTGGTTGTCCTTTTTCTTGGGCCTATACCCTTTGTTAAGCCCATGGTTGCAGAATAGTGCCCAACATTTATTATGTCAAGTTTTATTTCTATTTTAACCGAAATAATTCGATTCCATAACTCGGATAACGCTGCTTTGTGTATAGAGGCTAAGGGAAAGCTTCCAAGAGAACGTTATGTGTTGTCCAAGTTTAATTCGGTTTTACACCCTGGTCGTCACATAGTGAACGTTATGCGTTAAGGAAAAGTTGCAAAAGCAATGCTCCCAAGGAAGATGTTGAAGTTGTGAGTAGCATAAACGCTCTCGTAGGTTGTAAATGGGAGGTCAAATGTACAATCACGCTTGTAGTCTATGTTATTAGTGCTAGCCATTCTAACTCAAAGAGGACATGTTAAACAGTAACCATCACTCTGCATTGAAAAGTCATGATTGTCTCTATTGGATGTGAGCAAATCAAACCAAACTGAATTTAATTTGGTATTTTTGGTTCAATTTTCGTTTCTTATTCAGTTTTTAAAATTTAGGTTTTCGATTCGTTTTTTTTTAATTTCGGTTATAACCAAATAGCTGAAATATTAAAAAAAATTACTATTTTATCATATTTTTCTTTGACTTATCAAAATTTGAAGGTTGAAGTTAAAGTTTGTGTTTCTTTTTTAATTTAAAAATAATATGCAATATATCAATATAAAATATTGAGTTTTATATATTGAAATTGGAAAAAAAATCAAATTTATATTTAATTTAAAAATAATTTGGTATTGAGTTTTTTGGTAAAAACCGAAACCGAACTTCGGTTAATTAAGTTTGGTAACCGAAATAATTCGGTTTTGATTTTTGTTTTCATGGTATGTTTGATTCGGCTTCCGGTTATTCCATTTTTTTACCGAAAACTGAATGCTCACCCTTAGCCTTTATACACGAAGCAGTGCTGTCACAATCTCTTTGGACGAGAGAATTTTGATTTCTAGGGCTGATAATCAAAGAAGCAATAGGGAGAAGAGTTCCTCGAGACCCAACACCCCAAAAAAAAGGAAGATTAAATAATTCATGAATTCATTGCAAGTTAGAAATAGTTGTTACATGGACATATATATAACTGTGTCAATATCTTACTATGACTTAACAATGGAGCCCCTTTCAGATATGCCAAAAGCTGGGCTAACAAAGTTACTGTCTAGAGAAATTGTCAGCCTTCTAAATTATCTTGTTTATCACAAATTGAAATTCCTATACTACCTTGGTACAGGAACTTAATTAGAATCACTATCAATATCATTATGAGAGTCCAGAAAACTGAACTCATTGGATCCAGTAAGTTTGATAATCACAGTTCCCCGATTCTCTTCATGCCATTCTATATTCTCCCTTTCCAGAAGCTTTACAACCTACATTAACAAGACTAAGATGAACGACCTAATATACAAGGAGTTTTCGTCACGTATATATGCGTGGATAAAAGGTTTCAAATTCATAATGATTTAGGGCAAGTCAATCACACAAGTCAACCCCATGGGCCAAATGTTCATACGTGCCAATCCAAAAAGTTTATGGTTTGGTTAATACATTAAGCAAGGCAAAGACAATTAAAATCGTTCCAAATAAATGACAGGGTCAATGTTAAAATGAAACCACAATCAACGTGACATGCATATAATTCAATTGTAAATACATCCCTCGCACCAAGATTTATAATATTATTATCTCTTGCCGGATTATACTACATAGTATATAGGTAGTGAATGTCAAACATTGAAGGGACAAAAAAATAATCAAAAGAATGTTTGGATGGACAGGTGTTCATAAAAATAAAACATCCAAAATGATTGTACATGAGAAAAAGTGAGGCACCTGGTACCACAATAAAACCCCAGAGCATAAATACTCTTCATGGTCTTAAAAGGTGCAAAATTGTTTTAAATTTTCGATAAGTATTTATGCACCCAAATTTTTCCTATGGTGCCAGATGTTTATTTGCCAATTTACCATAGGTTCTTTTTGCACATTCACCCTTAATTAAAATAGCATGCATAAATACAAATAGATTACTAGAGGCAAATGGAAGAGCTGAACACGTGACTTGTAGCTGTATGAAATGAGGTACAGTAAGACCAACAAGGATGCTTAAGGAAGCTTTAGAATAAGATCTAATGGGGAATGATATTTCCAAAATTATCACTTAATGGGAAAGGGCTAGAAGGCTTTTTGACATTGTAAGCAGAAAGGGGAGGGGGAGAGGAGAAGGAGAGGGAGAAGGAAGGAGGAGGAGGAGGGCTTTTTGGCATTGTAATGTGTCAAACTGATTCAATACCCAAATTCAAGTAAATACTCCCTCCGTTCCTAAATACTTTAGGCCTTTAGGGAGGAGAGCTTGTTCCTAAATATAAGATCACTTTCTAATTTGACTCAAGTTTTTCCCAAATTACCCCTATACTCCCTTCACCCAAAAAATAGTGGTTTGAAGGTGAGAGGATTTTTTTAACACTTAGGTGAGGGATATTTTGGAAATTTCATGTAATCCTAACTAATTGGAATGTCTTCCTTAATTTCTCCAAATTTGCTAAAGTGATCTTATATTTAATAACGGTGGGAGAATCAAATTTATTGAGGGAAACCACAATTCTGAAACATCAAGGAAAGTCTTATGCCCCCGTTTAGATCTGAATCAGGTGGTAGAGGAAATATTTGCAAGTGGAAATTAAGCAGAATCCAAACAGTGATACTCTTATCTAAAACACTAGATCTGGAACACAAGAACCAAGAAAACAAGGCAAAGTGACCAAGTCCATCCCAAAGGAATGTGATTTTTACAAGAAACTAGGACATTGTGAATCACAGGAACCAACAATCTTATTCTTAGCTTTAACACTAAAATGGATAAAGGCAAGCTAAAGGATCAGGGGCCAAATCAATCGACTACTTGAAGCTAAGACAACTGAGAAAAAGCATTTCCTCAAAACCAAACTAAAAAAATACATTCTGTCATACGACCAAAGCATGCATGTTGATTTAATCATTTTCAGGGGAAAAAACAAAAAAAAAAAATGGAAGGGTATGGGTTTGAATCATACTGATTGTTTCAGCTTCGACTGTCCCACACCATGTGATCCACATCCTGTGATAACCCTTAGTGTCTGGACAGCTGAAGATATTAAAAATTTCAAAAGATAATGAGATAACAAAAGGAAAATAGAAACTTAATTCATCCAGGCAATGCCATTTAGCGAAATCATAAAAGAGAACAGCCTCCCAGGGTGAATCCAATACTTACAGGGAACAGAGGATCCAAATATGAGGTGTATTTTGAGCATTCTCATTGCTGGTTTCACATGCTGCCCGTGCAAATCAATAGTTATGATATTTTCTATATCCTTGTTTCTGCAAAATCACATACAATGGCTTGATGAATAAGAAGATACAGAAGGATGAAGGTGAACAAAGAGTTTCATAGCCCTCAAAAGCCTCACTAACCTAGCCATAAATATGTCGTGGCTTGCCTTTTCATCTGCCTTCTGGGCCAAGTTACTTTGTTTTTTTCCCTAGCAAAATGCAAATACTTTTTTTTTTAAATTTAACAAAGAAGTCCAAACTAAACGATGCCAGCAATCTTAAAGGTGCAGAACCGAAAAATGACTACAGCAAAAGCAGTTCAAATGCAAGAAATAGAAACTACATGCCAAAATATATTTCCATACAACATATAAATCCTAAAAAAGAATAGGCACACACATATTTTGATCTCTTTTACACACTCAAGCAGGAAAATGTACAAAAGAGATAAATTTTGCAGCGATCTCAAAATTATACTACATATCTTTCATTTTCATTTGGGAGGATCATGCGGTCAGAACTAATAGTTACACAGGAAATGAAATATCCTATGGACAATAATCTCAACAAGCATGTATGCAAAAATGAAGTGCACACAGACGTGTTTGAAGTTTTACAATATAAGTTCTTCACGTCAAACCTGGTCAGAAAGATATGCTGCATAAGCTCGATCTTTTTTGGTGTATGCAGCTGAAGCCTGCAAAGTTATGTCAGTCATTTAGTGTTTCAAGAATTAAACCTCATATCTAAAGCTAGTCACTCTTAGAGATAAGGAACTTAAATGAAAGGTCAAATCTGACTTACCTTCTGATAATATGATCTCATTGAATCCCAGTGCTGTGTTGCGTCTTCCCTGAACACAAAATAGCTATCTCCTTTAGCTGTTGCATAAGAAAATTAACCGAGTAAATAAACTAATTGAGTGGATAGCAAAAACAAAATCTCCAAATTAAACCATATGAAAAGAAACATAATCAAGAAAAAAGGTCATAAAAAATGTTATTGGTAAGGGAGTTAAAAGAATTCAGTTCATCTAGGCAGATAACTCGTTGTCATCCAATAAATTAACAAAAAGAATCAAACAACGCCAGCACATTGAAATGCATTGGAAGGAATACTGAAAGCAAGAAAAAAAAAACAATTGCTAGATCAATCGCTGATGCAATGAGATCTTCAATTAAATATTTAAGTGATGTATGATATTTTCACATTATGTACCATTATTATGTTGCTGAGATTCTGCAACACCACAAGAAGCATCAAACTTAGGCGCCAAAGACTGCATTTTCTTTGCAACATTTCTCCAGTTCATGGTATCTTTGTCATGTTCAGTACTCTTGTGATTGTCAAACAGAGATTCCAGCACCTTCTGAGGAAGCTCTGACTTTGGAATTCCAAAGCCATTATCATATCGAGGTTTAGAACCAGAGAGCACCTCTGCATAATTCCTAAAATCAAGGTAAAGGAACAGCTAAGCTAATGACTTAGGTTTCAATATGATATTCACAATTTATTAGCATATTAGGGAGAAAACTGACATTAACTATAAGTGTTTACTATGTATTTCTATAGACAAAATCAATTACAAATACAAGTATTCATTAATTCCAGTTTTGAAAAAATAAGTAAAAAAGACAGATAAATACCATTACTCTGTGTCTATTTCAGTGTATGGTGAAACGTGTGACAGTGAATAGGCAGAAAAGAAAATCTTGTCGTTTACCTGTGTAAAGGTCCCGGGGACCAAAAATTGTCAGAACATTCACGTTCCCAAGAACAAGATGAGCTTTCTGATCTACTGTCCATCAGCTGTAATAAGTAAGATAACGTCAATGAATATTGTGTACAATATGGAACATCCTCATAAGTTGTAATCGATGACTAATGAGTTATTGAATAAATAAAAGGTATATGCCATATAAAACAACCCCAATAGTTGTTTGGTACACTAGTATTTCAAATCCAATGGCAACTTCAGCGCCCTGATATGGCATAAAAATGCATATTATACCATAGTATTTAAAATGCTCATGATTTTTTAATGCCATGAAGTACAATGTTTTTGTGCTTCAGCATGAATGTTTGCATGCGCATGCACATGTACGAATGAAATGATAATATTTCAGAAATAATGTTGATTATATTCCAGAAAGGTTGATATTCAATCTAATATCAACCTTGCATGCACATCAAGAGAGCAACAAAAAATAATCAAATGATAATATTTCAGAAAGGTTGATATTTAATGATTTACATTATCATGATACGCGGGAAACCTTGTACTCTCAACAATATTAGCTGTGCCATCAGGATGCCTATCATTCTCAGATTGTTGATGGGAAGGCATAGACATCTCAAGCAACACGTCCAGGGCCTGAAAAGTCATAATTCAATCTTCATAAGATAAATATAGCAAATACAATTACAACAACAAAGTCTTATCCCAATACGTGGGGTTAGCTACATGGACCATATGTAGCCATGTGCTCTATCATTCACCAACTTGTATGTCTATGATCATGAGATTTGACAAATTTTTATGTTGGCTATCAAGGCCTAACACAACCCTCCTCCTTTACCCGGGTTTGGAACCGGCTATGACATAGGATAGACATGAGGTTCAGCATAGGCGGAGTTATAGCAAATACAATTAATTGGTGGATAATTCAAACAATGAGGTCACAAAACAAGTTCCCACTAAAACAGTCCACTGCAATCTATAAACATGAAAGACAACTTCTATTGGCAGATATACACAGAACAACAGATGAATGATGAATCCACCTATCTTATTAAAACTATAATGAGTTAAAAAAAATCAAATTATAAACACCAAATTTCAGGATATACAAGTGAAGTAACAACTTCAAATTCGCCATGGTACCTTATCAACATTATATCCACATTGACCTGCAAAAAAGAAGGACGCAAAACCTCAAGCCAAGCAAAAAAGAACAAAACAAACCCCAAACAAAACATACTGAAACTCACATAGAACATCTCTAACAACAGCCAAACCAATATCACAATCATCTCCCAACATTGAACACAGAAACTGCTCCATCTCATCCCTTTCAACAACATCATCATCATCACGATGAAATCCATTCGCCTTATTATTATTTGAATTCCGTCTCATATACTCCTTTCCCAAAACCGTTGAAACAGTGCCCATAGCTGCAACCACCTTCTTCTGCTTACCTCTCTTCACATCAGCATAATTTGCCTCCATAAATCCTTCAGATGATCCCGAAGTTGAAGCCAAATCCGAACTTGAAAATCCACTAAAGCTAGAACAAGTTGAAGAATCCTTCACATTATCGAGATCCGCCTTGGTAACTTCACATGCCAAAGCAGATTCGTTCCGAGAAGACAAGGTTAATTCTCCAACTAATCTCTCTAAAACCTCACGATTTTGCTTATCTTGTGTTTTTTCACCAACTTCCTTGGAAGCCGAGGATCGCTTCTTCTTCTTCCTGTTGTTTGTCATCGAGATCGGCGTCAAAAGCATACGAGAACGACGAGACCTGGCGGGAATTAGAGAAATTCAGGTTCCGAACATGAGATAAAAAATTAGGGCAAAATTAGGGTTTGTGAAATTCGGAATTAGGGATTTCGCGGAGGATGAGGAAGAAGAAAGGGAAAAGGAGATGGTGGATTCTTTGCTGAAATCGGAGAGAGATTGAGATTTCATTCTCACACAAATTTAGGGAAAGACATTTTTGGAGATTCTTCGCCCTAAATAATTCAACGGTTTTGGGAAATTCCTTTTCTAAATGGATATATTTAAAATTTTAAATTGTAAGTGTTGTTGTTAACTTATTAATATTAATTTTAATAAAGGTAAAAAAACTTATTAAATTTAATTATTCAAATTCTTTTTTAACATGGATTTTTTCAACATAATTCTTTTTTTTTAATATAAACATAATTCTAACATGGATTAGATTTATAAGATTTATTCTTTTCTTGTTTTTTTATAAAAAAAACAAAACTAACTAACTAACTACATCCACAACTTGCTTTGATTTATTCTTTTCTAATTATGATTGTTTTATTTTTTTCATATTTTTAGAAGTTTCTTTTCTATTATACTTAGACCTTTGAAAAATGTTTATTTTTAATATTATAGAAATTATTTTCTAACTATTATTTTTTTATTACATCTAACTATTATTTTTTACCAAACCTTTTTAACTATGTTAGCTTCTTATTCATTAGTTAATTCCTTTGTCTAACATAGTTAGCACTATAACTATATTAGGAAATATTTTACTAGGTTATATTCTTTTTTAACATAGTTAACATAAATTGAAGGACAAAAGCGTTGATCTGATAATTAACAACTCCTATTTTAGTTTGGGGAAAACTAATAAATGACTATTTCACGGTGTATAAATAATACTCTCTCCGGTACTAAATATAAGACCTAGATAACTTTTTTTTTGGGAGATTAAGGAAGTCTTAATTTTAGATGTCTTTCCAAGAATACCCCTCTTTAATTAGTTTAATTACTCCCTCCGTTCCTAAATATAAGATCACTTTGGGGATGTGGATAAGTTCCTAAATATAAGATCACTTTCTATTTTATGTCATTTTTCCCCCAAATTACCCCTATCCTCAAAATTGTTCCAACCTAACGGAAAGCAAACACAACATCAACAAATTTCCTTCCTTTTTTATCTTATCCCTCCTTTTCTTTTTCTCCTGCAGATAGGAGTTTTGTTTACTCAATGATACAGCAGAAGATCATTTTCAATTGAGGAGATAAACAATAAACTTCACCGTAGAGAAGAGAAAAACGAAATAGAAATCATCATTATCGTAGGCGATGATTCATCTCTCATCGGCGATTAATCAAGACACGAAGAGAATCTGTGACATCTCGAGTGATTTTTCTGGTGAGAACATTATGAGTGACGTTGAGAATTTGATTTGTGAGGTTGAGTATATTGTTAAGAAGAAAGGTAATTTAGGAAAAATGACCAAAAATGTATCTAGGTCTTATATTTAGGACCAAAATGAAGTTTCTATCTAGGTCCTATATTTAGGACCGGAGGGAGTATCTAACTTTGTGACCCGGTGCAAAAATGACAAAACCAATGTTGGAAGTTAATTTGTAGTTATGTGGAATTTTTCTGATATTATTTTTAAAGTGAAACTTACTTTTTCCCTCCCAAATAAAACCTTGTTAATACTAGTTAGCATGGGAAGATGAAGGGCAGAAGGAAGATGGGTTGAGTTTTAACTATGAGGGGGTAAAAACGTATTTTTACTTTATAAAATAATATCAGAAAGGTTTCACAAAACTAAAAATTAGCATCTAGTATTGGTTTTATTATTTTTGTATCGGCTCAAAGTTAGTTATTATTTATACACAACAAAATAATTATTTATTATTTTTGCTCAAATTAAAATAGTTAAATATTATACCAGTGTTTTTGCCCTAAATCGAAAGATAAATGGATAGTAAAAATGACATGTAAAAGGGAGATTAGCAAGTGAATTTGTCACAATAGCATTAGAAGAGGCAGGTTAAATCAACTTTTGGGGTAACCTATAAATCATGTGCAACGTAAATATTGCAAAACTATAAAAAAACATAAATGAGCAATGTCTGTCTCCAAAAACTCAATTTCATTTAATGAAACAATATCATGAGACAATTGCAAAACCCATCATCATGATTTGCCATTGATATTAAATTTTATTTTTTTATAATCTCCATAAAGGTTTTGTTATGCATCATGGGCAACAAAATGACAAAACTCAATTTCACATAGTGAGAGATTAAAAAATGAAAGAGGAGGGTGACATTCTCTCCACCAAACACATGTTTTCCATCAAATCACACAAAAAAATCTGTTGCAATGGTAGCAAACTAGTAGTACGAGTTAAAGCTAGTACTACCTTTCTTTCTCTTGGATCAAATACTTTTTTCAAAATTAAGCTTAGATTATTTATGTGTGATTGGTGAATCCGATGTAACTCTTAGCACTTTTTTTATTTGTACTAGAACAAATATATTATGAATATATATAAGGATATGAAAAATAAGAGAAATAAGAAGAGTAAAATAATATGTGTTCTCTTTCATTTATAATAAAAAGTTTATGATACATAATACGAAGTACAAACCGCTCTATTTATAGAAGATGAATTAAGTCTAGATCATTTAAATTATAAATTTAAATTATCAATAGAGCATAAATAGTAGGCACTCAATATATTCATAACAATATATTGAGATTAGGAAGTGAATTTGTCACAATAGTATCAGAGGCAGGTTAAATCACTTTTGGAGTAACGTATAAATCATGAGTTGTGCAACATAAATATTGCAAAACTCACGATTTTTTTATAAAAAAACATAAATGACCACTATCTGTCTCCAAAAACTCAATTTTATTTAATGAAACAATCTCAACCCATCATCATCATGATCTAATCTTGCCATTGATATTAAATTTTATGTTTTTCATAATCTCCATGAAGGTTTTGTTATGCATCATGCGGCAACAAAATGGCAAAACTCAATTTCACGTCGTGAGAGATTAAAAAATGAAAGAGGAGGGTGACATTGATTCTCTCCACCAAACACATACTTTCCATCAAATCACACAAAAGAAATCTGTTTTAATGGTAGCAAAGAGTTAAAAAGCTAGTAGTACCTTTCTTTATCTGGGATCAAATACTTTTTTCAGAATCAAGCTTAGATTATGAAGCGGCAAATTCTTCTGTGTGATTGGTGAATCTCGTTGTAACTCTGAGCACTTTTGTTATTTGTTCCAATATTTCATTTGTACAATATATATATATATATATATATATATATATATATATATATATATATATATATATATATATATAAGGATATGAAAAATAAGAGAAATAAGAAGAGTAAAATAATATGTGTTTTCTTCCTTTTATAATAAAAATTTATGATACTAATTCGAAGTACAAACCCCTCTATTTATAGAAGAGGAATTAAGGTTAGATCATTTAAATTATAAATTTAAATTATAAATAAAGGATAAATAGTAGGAACTCAATATATTCATAACAATATAAGATAGTTTATCTCCTTTTGTTGGAGTACTTATATACAGTAATTTTATTTCCTTATAAAGTGTTTTAGAAGTTGAAAAGATTTTATTGCTAGTAAAATAGTTGAATTTTTTTTTACTTAAAACAAAAGGCTAAAATATGTTTTTGGTCCCTTAACTTTGGAAAAAGTCATGTTTTGGTCCCTTAACTTTAAAAAGTGTGTTTTTGGTCCCTTTAATTTTGGAGAATGTGTGTTTTTGGTCCCTTACTTTGAAAAGTGTGTTTTTTGTCTCTTAACTTTGGATAAAGTGATGTTATTAGTTCTTCTAGAACATGATAAAATATTTTTCGTCCATTACTTTTCAAAATTAAGGAACTAAAACATGATTTTGTGCAAAGTTACAGGATCAAAAACATATTTTAACTGAGTTTAAAAAGACAAAAATCACAAAAATCACACTTTTCAAAGTTAAGGACCAAAAACACACATTCTCCAAATTTAGAGGGACCAAAAACACACTTTTCAAAGTTAAGGGACCAAAACATGACTTTCTCCAAAGTTGAGGGACTAAAAACATACTTTAGCCAAAACAAAATGACTTTGTATACAAAACAAATGGGCTTTCCGATTTTTTTCCTTAAATATATTTTCCTAAAGTTTCAATCTATTATAATCTTTGTTTGGCCGACCATTATATATTATAATCCTTTTTAGTATAAATTAATTATTAATTTAATATATTTAATATTTCCTGGATAAAAAGTATATTTAATTTTTTATTATTATTGGTATGACTAATATTTTTTAAAGCAAATAAAAAAGATATAACCATTACCAATTAATCAATGATCCTCTCTCCTTTTCTATTGGAAAATATATATACATACGCGCTATAACTTTTAATTTTACGTGACTATAAAGTGAGTTGAATAAATAACTATTGCTAGTTTGCGGCGCTTGAAAATCCTTCCATTATTTTTTAGATTTTGGAGGGATTGTCCGTATGTATTTTTTTAGGTGAAACGAGAATATACATAAGTAATTATATAGTGGTTACTTATCAAGATAAAAAATCGTTGGAGGATATCAGGATACCTTATCATAAGCTTATAAAATACTCCCTCCGGTCCTAAATATAAGACTTAATTGACTTTTTCAAGAAAATCCTTAAAAAGGCAAAATAAGTTAATTATAAATTGATTTACCTAATTTTTGCCCTTAAACTAGTTTATTTTACCTATAAACTAATGGATAATCTAAAAATATATCAAATATGTCATCATTTAATAACCTATTTCACAACCTTAATCTCTCCAAAAAAAAGTCAATTAGATCCTATATTTAGGACCGGAGGTAGTAAAATTTTTCAATACCCACCCAACAATATGTTTATATGTTGGATTTTTTAATTAGCATTAGTTATATACTCAAATTTTAATAAAATTACTTAATATAATTAGTTATTGTGATATGATATTAATTGGCCTATTAATAGACCTCCTAAGATTAAAGTTTTATTGTTCATTAAGTGTTATGCCAGTGCGTCCACTAAATACTTGTTATTTTGTCACATTAAAAAATGGAAAACAAAGTAAGAAATAACACTTCCATGGTACTTAAGATCTAAAAAACTTCCGAGTGTTGAAAGCACCAAGGGTAAAATTTGCTGGGTATTTTATAAATCCATTAGTTTTTCATGTTTTAGACACTGTTATCTTTTGTCTCAAACGTTTTAGACAATGTTCATCTTCTATAAATTTATCAATATATAAGATAGATTTCATAGCAAGATTTACCAAACAAACAAGCATGTCAGAAATAAATTCATTCATGTCAGAAATAAATTCATTGAAGAATGAGTGGAACATACTAACAACACTTATTGATATACAAACTTGATTGATTTATTTCTTTTATATAAATCAAGTGTTAAACAGCTATCCCCAAATCTCATGGCTTACAGGATTTCTCAATGACAGGACTCAGCTAAAACTTCCGAGCTGATGCTATTGTGCTCCAAAACTTGAGGAGAGTTAAGTAGATTGCCTATATTCCTGAATCTAACACAAGATTAATGGCCTCGCAGCATCTAAAGTTGCATAAAATTGTTGATGGTCAAATGGCTTTAGCAAGCTAAACCTATCTTCATTGTTTTCTGGATATGGAAAGTCTTGCATCCTTCTGTGCATCTCATCCTTAACCACCTGAGATTCAAAAAAATGTAGCAGAAACATGAGGGGAAAATCCTTATATTCGTGATATCTTTTGCTGACAAGATTCCAATGTGTAGAAGTTTTATAAGAATGAAAGAGACACAAAGGATTAAAACACAAAGTAAAAAGACTTGTAGCGTGCAGCAAAACACAAGCATATGCTAATAGGGTCAAGTGTAAATTTTAAAAGAGAATTATCAAGTGTGATTTGACCAAATCTTAGGAAAGATCGGTAGAGTCTAAATACAATAGCTAATAGAATCTGAAATAGACAAGCACGCAAGGAAGAGAAATCAAATTTTGAAATAAAATGTAAAATCACACTAATGGCCTCCTAAGATTAATATGATGTCTTAAACTCAATTTACATGCAAAATAATGAGGCATAAGCCTTCAGTAATTTGTCAATGAGCAACATTTATCAATTAGCATTTAGGAAATTGCAAAGAAATAACTTAGAGTGGACATGAAGAACAATTGAAAGGGATATTCCAACATCAAAAGTTTAAAACATAAATTGATATGATTTTGGATGGAGTATAGTAGTATACCAAAAGTAAAAGTTGCACCCTGCGTAAATAGTTTAAAAGGAATACATTATTTCTCCCTTTATCTTCGTCCATAATTTCAGCGATTAGAGGTTTGTTGAAAGAACAAAAGTTGAAAGAAAATTCAGACATCAAGCATGAATTGAACTTGGAAAAGTACAAGCTTGAGGAAGCTATTCCTACGTTTATAGTTCTATAAACAATATTTTATCCTTAAGCTAATCACAAGCACAAATTGCTCTTCATGACTTCATTAACAAGCCTTTCATTTTCCACTAATGCAAAATGGTAGCAAGGAAAAGAAAAGTGACGGAAACAATAGGAATCTGTGATTATAGACTGAAAATCACTCTGCAATAACTAATAAGGATCCCAAAACAGAAACTAGGCATCCATCAAATGTAAACAAATCTGGGATAAAAAGTGCAAGCCATACAATACATCATCAAAAATCTCCATAATACAAAACGCTATGAATTTCAATGAGCCAATATGTTGGACAGCTGAACAGAACCAGCTCCGATGAAACCAAACGTAAAAGGCTCTAATCAAAACTTTGACTGTATCAATTAAATCCTGCTTTAAACAGTTCATAATTTCAAGTCCCTAAATAGTCTATCTTCCTGCATATTCAAGTATTCAACACTATTAACTTACATAACAAGTAATATTCCCAACATTGAATTCAACTGTATGACAAGACAATCTATCAGGGTGCCATTTGCACAGTAACACGAGAAATCAACATAACATTAGAAGAAAAGAGTTGATAGAAATATACCTGAAATGAACTCATGTCAAGCTTTGGTATGCCCACCTGTGCCACAGTCAATGAGCCAAAGAAATTTCCTAACAATGCAGCATCAGGCACAGCTAAACCTTGAACTAACCCTGCAGCAAAACCACCCATGAAACTATCCCCTGCACCTGTTGGATCAACTTGGTTGGCTACAAAAGGAGCAATCTCTATTTCCCCATCTTTCCAATAAACCTTACACCCATCCTTCCCATGAGTAATCACAACACAACACAATTGCCTCACCTCCTCCAAATCAAAGAAAAACGCCTCATCAGATGATGCCTTCAGAAACCCAATTCTTGGCAATAAATGAAAGAACCCACTTTCCTTCAATCCAACAAGCTTCACAGTTCCATCATCAACATCAAATGTCCGAATCAGCGCCTGAATATCAACAAACACTATATTACAAATATCAAGTAATCTCTCCAAAGTCTCTGGCAATATCTCCCCACCCACCCCAACAGCCATTCCAAACTGAAACCCCCCTGCCACAGGAAGATCCGAAGGACGAATCGGATCACAAGCACATACCTGTTGGAAAATAATACTAAATCATTTCACAAGCACATACTTGCTAAAATTATCAAGTTGACTTTTCTTTTAAAAAAAAAGACTGAATATGCAAAATAATTTAATCTAAATGCTTTATATTCATCATTTTTCCTTAAAATCAATACATCTTAACTTATAAACTAACCTACAACATATGTTATAATCTAGTGGTCTAGTTTTATTGCTTAACCATATAAAAAAGTCAGATATAGGGAGTAATATATACAGCAGGAGAAAAATCAGAGTCCAAATAAATGAGTTAATTTTATTAATCATTAGCATCCAACACCTCAGTTAAAAATACTCCCTCCAACTTAGATCCAATTGACTTATTTAAAAGAAAATAAGGATGTAAAATATACCATTTTAAATTGTTTATATTTGCCTTTTTTTCCCTCAAAAGTAACTCATTTTACCTATAAACTATCATATAATCTAATTACATGTCACATTTATTAAGATTTAGAGTCTACTTAATCAAAAAAAAAAGTAGACTCTAAATTAATGTTATGTTATTAAGATTTATGTAATAAAAAAAAAATAAGAGTCTACTTAATCTCCTAAAAAAAGTCAACTACTCTTGTAATTAGGACTTAAGGTAGTGTAAAAGACATTTTTAACCTTTTTAGAAATTAATTAAGGAAGCTAGATGGGCTAATAACATAGCATCATATATGAAGTTATAAGTCAAATAAAGTAGCTACATAGATTTCAAACACATAATGTTGAACTTGAACTTACCCGTTTCAAGACTCGATCTTGGTGGCCGATCAAATCAACGTGGGAATCAAAATAGGCGTGAAAGAGAGTGGTTTTGGAGGTAGGAACAGAAATGTGAGGGTGTATGGTGGAGTAACGAAAATCGGGTCCCACCTTAGAAACCAATCGGAAGGGCACGGAGAGGAAATCAAGAACCGCCGATATAAAATAGGCGGCGCCGCCGAGTGTTTCGGCGAGTACGAGGTCGTCACGGATGAGAATATCATGGCAGTAATTTCCCACAATAAGGCCACGGAGATTGGAACTTTGAGGCGGCGCCTTCGTATTTCTAACCATGAGATGAGATGAGATGAGATGAGAGAGTATGTATTGTATTGGATATGATGAGAGATGTTAGTATTTATTATGAATGAGAATGAGAATGTATAGAAGGAAGGCTGTGTGGGATTCAGAAATGAATTGGAAGAATGTGAATGTGTGCGTAGAAGAAGAGGACGCGCGCCACAATTACTTTTTGCACCGTAATAAATTAATCATTCTTCATGTTAGATTTTTTGGAAGATTAGGGGATCTAATCTATATGGGATGTTATAATTAGATTATGTAATTACTAATTACTCCCTCCAGCGCTCCGATTCCTAATATAAGAGTCAACCTGAAAAAAAAACACTTATTAAAAAAATATGTGAATGTTGGTTGCGTGTTTGGAATTAATGTTTATTTTTCAATATTGCTCATATTTATTATGATACTTTTAAAGATAAATACATAAGCATTAATAAATATGAAAGAGAGTTAGGAAAAACACATTAAATGAGGAGAGAATGTGGGATTATCTCTTATATTTTGGATTAAAATCATTCAACTTTTGGATGTTATATTAAGGTCCAGAGGGAGTATGTAATAATAACAAGTCAAACACAATATTTTGGAAGAAAAATTCAATGGTAACACTTTATTGTAAGTAGTTTATTTGATTTTATTTTTTAAGGAGTCAATTGGGATTTTTAACTAACTTTTTTTGACATGTTATTCCTGAATTATTGATAACACCCTCTATAAGGCAAAAACTTGTGTTTTCCTTATAATATCATATAGATAGGGGGAAATTAAAATGTTGTTAATTGTTATATTAGGACAAAATACATAAATAATTAGCAATAACAAAATATTCATGAGAATTGGGAGGAATCACGGAAGTCAATAAAGCTAAAAACTCAGTCCAAAAGAAGATAAAGCTCAAAGCTGGCAAATGAGATTAGGATGATATGAGTTGCAGAGTATGAAATTAAAATGATAAGTAGTTTGAATGAAATATTTTGAAAAAAAGATGGTAACAAAAAGTTATGACAAGAAAAAACTTGAGACAAGTGGATTTACATGAATACTGGACATGATATTGAGGTACAGAGATTTTGTTTTTCTACTTTTTCTAACGGTGCATTTTGTTGCAATAGAGGTGATTACAATTTTTGTTTCCATTTCACCAATACAATTCCAAAAACTTATATATTTCAAACAATGCAATAATTGATATATTTTCATCTTTTGTATTTACTGTAAGAAGTATTATTAATTATTCATATCATTCTACAATGTAATAATACTACATCATTTTCAATAAATTTTTTGATTGATGCTAATATAAATTATAATGTTCATAAAAAAATATAAGTTACAATGATGATCAGGAATATTGTTGTTAATTATATTTTAAAAACGGAAAAAAAACATCTCAAACAAATTTGTGTTCTATAGCTTCTACTCTCGTATTTATTCAATCTTATAAAGTAGCTCACACAGATTATTTATCTATGTAAAGTAAACAAGTAAAGATACCGTGGATCTATGCATTATGCTGAATCGAAGTTAATGGCTTATTATGAATAATGGGATAATTGAAAAAAATATATAAATGGAAAAAGTGTCATAAACATGGCCGAAGTCAAAACACAGACAACCCATTGGGTATGACCTTATTGCATACAAATCCATTAGAAAATCGGATAATCCTTAATTTAACAACATAAATTTAGACAATGGGACCGTTAATGAACATAACTAAAACGTACTATAGTAAACTAGCCCATTCACTGATTATGATTTTGTCAAAATGTAATAATTTATCCCAATCATAATGGTTTAAATTTAGAAATAAAAAATACTCCTTTCAGGCTATGAGAGGTCTTTAAATTCAAAATTTGAGAAGTGGTGAGATCAGCCGCACATGTTGGTTTGGCTTTTTTATTCAATTCTTATGTGATCATCTTTTCACAATAATCATAATTATTAAAATCAAAGAGGATATTATAATTATAAAAAAATTAATGATGATGCTATTATTGCTGGAGGCCATACTTCTTTTTAAACGATCAATTACGAAGCTAAAAATCTAGTCCGTCCACGATCTATATCAACTTGTCAATTAAATTCGTCAAAGCATGGTCCTACTAAAAAATGGCAGGCACGACAACACGCATAGGATGATTCTCCAATATCTGAATGCAAAAAAAGGTAACCACTCAGTTATCTGCGTGTTATATACCAAGAATTTGATTCTAGACCCAACTCGATGGCTTAGAATTTTCCATTTTATTTTCCTCCTTTTTGGGAATAATAGGGATTCCTTATGATAATTTTAGTTCATTCACAATTATCTTCATTTAACATTTACACAGTTTATTTTATTAAAAAAAAAAGCATTTACACAGTTTTCTTAAATAAGTTTCAAATGGTTAGGGGTACACACTGGCCAGCCAAGTTTAATGCTGACGTTGTCATTCATTATAAACTTTGCATCACGGCAAGTAGAAGTCTGAGCAAGTAAAGACAAATGGAATTACCATAACTAATGCAGCTTAGGGCATCAATCAGATCGTATTCCACCCATAAAGGTCCTCGGATCAGGACAGTTTCCACTGAACTGAGCTTGTGAGAAGTCAAAACCAGGATTCTGCACAATGAAAACCATATTCATGAGGGCAGAAGATATCCCACAGAAACATAATTGTTTCTTAAAGTTGCAATCTGCTGTTACTTCAGATATGTGGGAACTTCAATTTTCCATTTTTATTTGCTAGATGCAGCACTTTCAGTGGCCATAAAGAATCATGAAAATTGCTACTACTGTTAGATCAAATATCATGAATGCAAGTTAAATGAAATTAACATTTGGCAAACAGGGAAAAGGTCCAATTTTGCCCTGAAAGTAACCTCTTGGGACCATCTAGTGTCCTAAACTGACAAAGGGAACATGTTTGTTTACCCTGGAAGTAGTACATGCGTATCTATTTCACCTCACAAGACGGAGCCACCCACAGGCATTGTCCACGTGGCAGTAATATGCTCAGCAAAGGGTGAAATGGCTACGCATGTGCTACTTCCAAGATAAATAGGTTCCCTTTGTTAATTTAAGCCACTAAATGGTCTAGGCTTACTTCCAAGGCAAAATTAGACCTACATCCTTAGCAAAAGTAAGAGAAATAATATATAAGTTAGTCTTACTAAGCAGAATTAACATTCAACATAACCATCCAAAAACATTTCCTTCACATGACCTCTCTTGTAATGAAAAATGTTTACACACTTTATCAGCATTCTCTAACCCAAAGCATACAGAACTCAAATAGACTCAATATGAACCCCAACAAAAGGGGAGAAAAATTGGATAATATACTAGTAGCCATGCCCATTCCAAGTTCTTAAAATCCCACTTAACAAAAAGTATTAAAACACTGCAACCAGACAAATTATCTGCTCCCAAATAACAGCTTTAGAGACAAAGGAGCACAGCATGACACCCAGACTAAAACCATTTTTTTCCGCGCTAAACAAACCAAATACATGGCTCAGCAAAAGCTAATGCAAAAACATCCCTACCAGTATGACAAAAAGCACACTGTAGAAATACATTTTTTTTTAATGTGAACAAGAGAAAGAAATGAGTTTTCTTTCCAACTAATCTAGTCAAATGAAAAAAAAAACAATTACGATCCTGATCTTGCTAAGAAATTTTAGCAATTGACAATCCAAAAGAATTTGCATGTAAGAAAATTCTGTAACAGCTTTAAGATGAATATATCTCTTAAGAACACAATCCTATTTCCACTTTACTCAAAACACAACTGAAAAACAATCAACTTAAAGATCAGAAGGAACAAACAAAGCTTGAATGATCAATGGCCAACATAACTTTAATATAGTTCTTAGGTGTTCCCTTCTAATGCAGATGGCTGAAAAATGCTTGACTATAGCACCAAGTGTCATGCGCATCATATTACATATAGCAATTACTTCTGAAGCTTTGAAACATAGTTATGAAAAAAGAAAAAAGAAAAAAGAAAAGTGTTTAAAGTAAGAGTTACCTCTTCTTGAAATCTCTGAAGCATGAGGCGTTTCTGTTCAAGATCAGTAGAGTAAGGATCCAGCTGACCCTCACCTAATATTGGAGAAGGCCATGTCTTACCTTTATCTCTCTTTTGCAGTGTTATGTGCATTATGTCATCCTCTGAATATCAACACCCAAAATCAACATACAAAATATCAAGGAACATAAGAATTGATTTCCAAGAAATCAACTTGCCACACACAGAAATACTCCCTCCATTCCTAAATATAAGATCACTTCCACATTTCAATTTCTTCCTAAATATAAGATCACTTTCTAATTTTTCTCAAATTAACTTCATAGTACTTGTCAATAATAAGCAAGTAAGGATAAATTGGTAATACTACCCCTGGTCCTAAATATAAAACCTAATTGACTTTTTTTTGGAGAGATTAAGGTTGCAAAATAGGTTATTAAATCATGACATATTTGATATCTTTTTAGATGATCCATTAGCTTATAGGTAAAATAAACTAGTGTAAGAGAAAAAATTAGCTAAATCAATTTATAATTAACTTATTTTACTTCTTTTTAGGATTTTTCAAAAAAGTCAACTAGATTACCGGCCGGAGGGAGTATCATGTAATAATAACTAACTTAACTAACATCTTTAATCTAATCAAATTAAGAGAGTAATCTTATATTTAGGAACGGAGGTAGTATATAAAATTAAAAATCATTTATAGCATTAACGAAATTAGGGATATAAAATCAAATCGCCAAACAGCATGGAATTTGCAAACCCTTACTTACCTATTGTCCAGAAAGAAGAATCTGTCTTCACAGGGCAGTAAAGGTCATGCTGAGACAACAAAAAAAAAATAAAATAACTGTATGATGAATAAAATAAGTGTATGATGAATAAATGGGGAAAATGTAAAATTAGCTTACATTGAGATATGGAGAATTGCCTTTGATGCCAACTTCGACATGCTTCGACTGGACTTTGCAATAGAATTGCTTGGCAGTAACATTAGGAGGTAAGGTTATGTAAATATTGACCTCGTCTAGAGTTTGGTCCCACTCGAACACCTTGTTACCTGAATTGGACAAAAAGAAGGATGATTGGGTGATGATTATAAGGGGAAACAGAGAAGGAATTGAGAAATTGGGAGATGAAGAATACCGTTGTGGACGAAAGCGTGACGCTTTTCAGGGGCTAATTTGTCCGCCATTTTCTAGGGTTTCATGCTCTCTCTGCTTCACCTTCTTCTTTCTTCCCAATTTGTAAAAGGACAATTGAAGTTGCTAAATTATAAAAAGGACAAATCGGGTCATAGGAACCTAATACACATTAACAAATTTGGGCAAATGATTCAAATACCCTTAAAAACACACACTTACCCTATCATCACAAAATACATCATTTGATACCCACCCCACCCTCTCCAATCTCAAATTGTTAAGGACATTTGAGTCTTTTCTCACAAATTTGTTAATGTGTATTAGGTGCCTATGACCCAACTTGTCCTTTTTACAATTTAACAACCTCAATTGTCCTTTTACCAATTGGGAAGACTTTATTTGTCTTTTTCCCAAAAAAATACTCCTTTGGTCTTAAAGTGGAGTTTAACATAAATTATAATTTTACTCATTTTTTCCTTAAATTGCCCTTATCTCAAAGAGAAATTCTTGATTGAACCTGGTGCACCAGTTCATTTGTAGTCTAACCAATTATAATTTGGCATGTCAATCAAAATTAATCTTGATAATCCTTGGTCAATTCATTCTTTTCCTTTAAAATTTTAGATGACATTTTAAGCATGTGTCTTGTTTGGTCCATTTTAAAATTATGTGGATCAATCTATCATTTTTATAAATTAGAGCTTCTTTTTTTTCTAATAAAGAAAAAGCTTGTTTTTTCGTCTTTTTCCCTTGAAATTTGGGGAAAAGATTAAGTGTTAAATACAAAAGATAAAATTACTGTACTACAATATTTTCCCCCAAAATTTTAAAAATGATACTCCTACTTAAAAAACATAATCTTATTAGTAAAAGCTTTCAGGTTGGAAAATAATATTTCAGGCAAGATAGACCTTACTTCAACCCCGTTATTTTCCATCATGTCATAGACAAGAAAGAAAAACCAGCCTCCCGAAAAAAAGACTAACCAAACAGGAAAAAAAATGCTATGAAACTTCTATTTTTCCCTTTTGTCGAAGCATTGATAGAAGATTATAGTTGGATGGGCCAAACTAAATAACCATATATATATATATATATATATATATATATATATATATATATATATATATATATATATATATATATATATATATATATATATATATATATATATATACTTTTTTATTTATAAATATTGTTTAGAGTTCACTATTTTTATATTTTTTATGCGATGAAACGTTTCAATAAATATGCAAAACAAAGTGTAATTTCCAGAAAATACAAGCAAAAAGTGTAGAACCACTTGCACAGTATCCTCCTATATATATAGCCACAATCAGGCAAGCCTGTTCGGTTTATCTTTTTAAAATCGCATCCATGCAAGATGAAACAAATTGTCTATCACTGCTGATAAAAAAAATGTCTATCACATACTTTATAAATTCTCGAAAAGATAGCTTCTACTGTCAAACGAAACTGGTATTAAATATCAACATATCTTTGAGAGGGGATTCAAGTATTGGCTTAGAATCACTACAAGGATTGATGTCCTCTAAGTTGGGCAACATTTACGGGTAATTAAACATATATTGAATCCTTTAAGTCAAAAAGAAAAAGGAACAAAGTTAATCCTCATAAAAACCTTATAGACATGTACTAAAAAACCTTATGGGCCGGAACATCTTTGCCTATATGAATCCGTTCTGAATCTAAGTGCATTTGACCCAGTACTATACAAAAAATTTATCCTCCTCACAAACTTCAGCCCAAACAAGTTATTGATTTCAGTATCAAAATAGAGGCTCATCTAATTTTAGGATATGAATGCCGAAATGCACCACATCACGTTACATAATAAATTTTCTTATGTGATAGTGTTCTTTTTGAGGGATACGTGTAACTTTGTTATGATTTAAGTACGAGAAATGTGTAAATTAATCGAATAATATATATTAGTGTATGCATAAAAGAAACATGTAAATTAGTCGGTGCGGTTCTTTTTGGATCATGTTGGTGCTAGAGCTTCGAGAGCAGAGGCAAATTAAAGGAGACGGTTGTTCGGTGCAACATGGGAGAAATGAGAATATATTAGGAACGCAGATATTATTATATCTTATAATTTTAATTATTTAATGATGAATATTGGTATTCATTTAAATTACATGTGAAGCTGCAGGGTAAAAAACAAAAGGGTACTTCATTTAAACAAATGAACTAAGTTATCAAGGGGTGGTAAACACGACAGTGCGTGTGGAAATTTCGTCTGACATTTTCATTGTATTGGAGATGTTTCTAAACATGATAAAAGTATGGAATGAAGCTGAGAGGGGGAAACGACGATCGCTCTCGAAAATACCTAGAAATTTACAGCTCACTCTTGTTATATAGGGCCATATGGATTATGATATCTAATTCATATTATTTGTCATTGGCTTTCATGGAGCAACTTTATCTTTGTTAAGGCGTTCCATTTTGTTATTCTTTTTTATGTTTTATTGAGATTATCAACGTACACATGTACATATCTACGCGTGTAGTGTATAATATTTAGTGATAAAAAAATACATCACCAATGTATTAGACGTGTAATGAAAATGAGAGAATTTAAGGATAGATAGAAGAAGAATTAGCAAGGTGAGAAATTGGAAGAGAGAGTTTTCACATTCACTGATAATTATAAAGATAACGTTTTTTCTTGGACTGAGATAATTATAAAGATATGAATATCCTCTGTTTTTCCTTATTTAGCGTATATTTATTAAGAAACAATGTTAAACATTGTGAATTTTCCATTAAAATCTTCTCACTAATCAATCATTTCATTGGGAGGTTGTCAGATTTAGGGCATTTAAAGAAAATCACAAAAAGATTTCTTAAAATTGAAGCTATTGATGTCCATTATGCATTCAATAAAAAATAAATGTGAATATGGGTTCCTGAATTGTCCCAAATGTATGCCGGCCAGCTTGTCTATATATACTTTCAACTCTCATAAATTTTCTTCTTTATCCATCAATCCAAAAATTATAGTTTACCATTTGAATTTGTATTTTTCTTTTCATTCATATATTCCTGAAAATAAACTATTATATATACACTGCGATACTGCATGCATGACTTGTTAATAGTACTTTTTTGCTGGTCTCTTTATATATCCACATTGTTGACACTGAATCCAATGTCAAATTTTACTCTTCGCATCAAAATAATGTTCGATTTAACTTGCTTCATAATATTTTTAACATGCAGAGACAAAAAATTGCTATTTCCATGGCCATTAATTTGCTTCTTAATATTTTAAACATGCAAGAGACAAAAAATTGCTATTTCCATGGCCATTATTGATTACCTGAGCATAGATATTCTGAAGTAAAGAATTTGGAGTTAACGATGAAAACAGATTCGCAAACTTTCCTGTTCTCGTACGATCACGAAACTGTTCTCGACGTTTACAAGGGTGTCCGGATATACTAATGGTAACACATTTTTCTGGCAACATTTCATCATTATACTCCGGCACAAATATAACACCAAGTTGGTTATATTTAGAAAGATTTAAAAAATTAAAATAATTATAAGATACATTATATTCCATCCGCTCCTAAATATAGGACACATTTGAGGGGATGACTTGTGCTGAAATATACATCTTTATATTTTTTCATTACATTTTTCATAAATTATTTTTGGGAAAAAGACAAATAAAATCCTTCGAATATGTAAAAAGATAATTAAGGTCATTAAATTTCCAAAAAGACAACAACGGTCACAGACACTAAATTAACAACACTTTATTTATTAATAGGAATAAGGATGTTGATGTGGTTAATGAGAATGTTGTTATTGATAATTAATTGTTACACTTTACTTGTTAATTGTGAATGATGCAGTTGTTAAATATGCATGTGGTTAATGGAATGCTGCAATTGTTTATTTAGTGTGTGTTTGGGAGAAGTGGTGGAGAAGCGGCTTTTTTTCAACTTAGTTTTTTCATATGTAAGTTTGGATAAAAGTCAGTTTGTGTGAACTAATTTATGTTTGGATCTCTAGTTGTAGAAGTGGCTTTTTTTAAGCTGACTTTTACAAACATGTTTGGATGATTATTTTGAGAAGTCAGTTTAGATAAAAACATTATTTTTACTGAATAATACACAATTACAATATTAATATATTTTCAGATGACTTTATTTGTCTTTTTTTTTGTCGATGATCAAGGTATCCCAAACACACACTTAGTGTATGTGACCTTGATAATTGATTGTCCTTTTGGAAATTTAACAAACTTTGATTGTCCTTTTACATATTCAGATGACTTTATTTGTCTTTTTTTTTGTCGATGATCAAGGTATCCCCTCACTCGACAAGTGAGAGACTAATCCCCCACTGATTTGTAGGCACTTCAAAAGGTGGGACAACTGGCCTGGGAGATTTAATGTTTCTCCATACCCAACGCCAGGAATCGAACCTCAGACAATTGGTTAAGAGTGAATGAGTCCTTACCACTCAACCACACACCCCAGGTTCCACTATCATTGATAATCCTCATTAATAAAAAATGCATTTTTTTATATAAATTAAACAACACATAATTGCTTGTTGAAGGAATTGTACCCAACCCATGAGTCTTTCTTGAACCTGAACTCGAACAGAGTTCCTTTAACAAAAAGAACAAACAAAGTCATGAGTCAACAATCCTGAAGCATTCAACTCACAGAAAACGGGACACTAGAATTCAAATTAGATTCGCCCAATGAATTACTATCTCAAGAAAACCGTAAGAAGGAAAACCAGATAATACAATAACTAGGGTGAGTAAGTTACAACTGAACAAGACTTCCCTTTATAAACAGTTTGAAATGACGTTGAAAGTGTATATAATACTCCCTTCGGTCTTAAATATAAGATCTAATTGACTTTTTTAGAAAATTCTATAAAAAAGCAAAATAAGTTAATTATAAATTGATTTACCTAATTTTTTCCCTTAGACTAGTTTATTTTACCTATAAACTAATAAATAATCTAAAAATAAATCAAATATGTCATGATTTAATAGCCTATTTCACAACCTTAACGACCGGAGGTAGTATTACTATTATAATTGCAGCTCATTATGGCGTAAATCAGCAATAATGACTGATTTGATTTCTCAAACAAATCAATCCGCATTAATCACATATTAATTTCGATTTGTCGACTCTCTCTTTTCTTGTATGTCATCGGATTACGCAATTAGACATCTGGTCCATCGACCGATTAAATATTTCCAACACTTGTAAAATAGAGGAGAGCATAGTCTATTCTTAAAATAAGATATACATGTTACAAACTAGATATAATATTAAAGGGTAGTAGTACCCTCTCATGTTCTAATTATATATGATCACTTAAATATTTTTGGAGAAATTAATAATGCAAAATTAACCATTTTAGATTGTTATAGTGATATTTTTCCTCAAAAAATAATTTATTCTATTTATAAACTAATTTATAATATGATTACATGTGGCTTAAGCTATAATTTAACATTTTAATTTGTTTCTTTACAACAACAAAGTCTTATCCCAACTAGGTGGAGTCGTCAATTACTTGACGAAATTGTGTGCGATGATCAATAGTCATATTTTGAGATAAATATTAAACGATCTTGAATAATTTTGTGAGTTTTCTTCCTTTAACTTGAAAAGGTTAAAAACTTAAAAAGGTTAAAAATGATCTTATATATATTTAGGCCTGGAAGGAGTATTATGAAATCATTTGTCTTGATAATACACACATTTATATTCTCTCGGTTAACATTTTTTTCATATATAAATACGAAAAAGATAATTTAAAATGAGATGGTGAGTATTTTCTTGATGAAGATACAAACAGCAGAGGGAGCAGAGAGAAGCAAGTACGTGGCTCATGCAACCAAATCCTAGGAAAATTCTCGGAAGCTTCAAACTCTGAACTGCCATATATATGTAATAGTACGTATATATCACCACAAGTTATTCAATTGATCATCAATATATACGCGGCCACTCAACAAGCTTCATTACTCTTTATAGCTAGAAGTACTGTCTTATATATTTACATATTGAGCTCATTCTCTTCAATCTTTTACATAGAGAGAAGAAGATGGGGGATGATATAGAGAAGAAAGGGGAGGGAAGTGGGGAGAAGAAGAATATGATGGTGAAGTCAGAGATAGAGAGAGAGAATGGTAATTATGGAATGATGATGAGGGGTCAATTGTTGAGGAAAATTATGGGCAACTTGCAAGAAGTAATTTTTGGTACTAAGCTTGCTGTGCTTTTTCCTGCCATTCCTCTTGCTATTGCTGCTGATACCTATCACTTTGGACGAGTATGCTTCTTTTTTCACTTACTAAACACATTAATTTACATTCATTCTTATTAATAAAATGCCTCGAACAGGAAAATGAGTTACAAATTTTTGATGACTTGGATTTGAATTATTACATGCAGGCGTGGATATTTGGTTTGAGTTTACTTGGGCTGGCCCCTCTAGCTGAACGAGTCAGCTTCCTAACTGAGTTAGTTCTTTCTCCATTATTTATCAACCTAACTCATTTTATTTTAATTTACGCTCTAATTTGAAGTTTTCTGATCCTTTATTTGTTTTAACCTTTTTCATGACTTGATCTATCTGGGAATTCAAGACAAATCGCATATTTCACTGGCCCAACAGGTATAGATATCATTGTCTTAATATATTAAACATGTGTAAAGAACATTATGAGTCTCTCGATTTATCCTCCAAAGTTTTATTTCTATAAAAGCATTTGTAAATTATTGTTAGCAAAATGCAATGCCTTTCATTCTTAAAATATATCAAAACCATAGAGTTATGCTAGTAGGGCTTGCATCAAATACAACAGTTCCTTTTCTTTTGAAGTAATCACCAAGTTGGAAAAAAAGTGACAATGAGAGTAAAATACATAAAATATTGATGTTTAAATATTAAGATAGAAGAATTGACAACACTAATTGAAATAAGAATTGGTTGATTTCTGTACATTTAAAAGAGAGTTGATTATGTTAATTTTTATAACAAAATATAATTCACTTTGGTAAATCATACGTTTTCGTCTTGATTATCTTGGATAGAAACTTCTTGATATATGATTACAATATGGGTATTTTAAGAAAATATTATAAATTTAAGAGACAAAATGAGTTAGGATCTTATATATTCTTACAACAATCCCACCAAATCTAATCACCAAGCCAACTTTTATATTAAGTACTAGAGGTACTATAACAAAAAGTTAATGTACATATAATCACGTGAAACAGTGGGAGGGCTTCTGAATGCAACATGTGGGAATGCAACTGAGATGATAATAGCACTATTAGCTCTTCACAAGAACAAAATAAATGTTGTAAAGTTCTCTCTTTTGGGTTCCATTCTCTCAAACCTCCTCTTAGTTCTTGGCTCATCACTTCTCTGTGGAGGTCTAGCCAATCTCAAGAAAGAACAGAGATATGACAGAGTATGCCTTCTTTTCTCTTCTCTCCTTCATCATAAAAAAAGTTCATCCTTATAATTTATTCCTTTTAAGGAGTTTGTTACTATGATCAACAGAAACAAGCAGATGTAAATTCACTCCTTTTGCTTTTGGGGTTGCTTTGCCATTTGCTGCCATTGATCTTCAAGTATGCCTTAACTGGGGACCATTATTATCCCATAGCCACTAGTACTCTTCAATTGTCAAGAGCAAGTAGTATTGTTATGCTTCTTGCCTATGTTTGTTATATCATCTTCCAATTGAAAACTCACAGACAGTTATTTGAATCAGAAGAGGTAATAACTGAATTAGAATCTGCCCCACAAGTGTTTTCCATTTTGTTCCTTTCAAAACTTTAAAAAAACAACTCTGCCTTTTGTCTTACAAGATGAAAAATCACTTATGTTGGTGGAATATTTATGAGCAGGGAGATGATGAAGAAGAGAAGGCTGTAATAGGATTTTGGGTAGCGTTTACCTGGTTGGTCGCCATGACACTCCTCATATCTTTGCTCTCTGAATATGTTGTAGGAACTATTGAGGTATAATATACATACATTTATTAGACTTATATATAATTGATTTGAATGGCTGCATTTTTTATTTGAGAGAATTTATGCCCTTTAAATGCTGTTAACTAGGCCGCTTCAGAATCTTGGGGTATTTCTGTAAGCTTCATTAGCATAATTTTGCTTCCAATTGTGGGGAATGCTGCAGAACATGCTGGTTCTATCATATTTGCTTTTAAGAACAAGCTGGTATGTGTTTTTATTTTCTTGATCACTCCATAGATTTGAGATTCTCTAGGCTTTTAATAAAATGTGCCTTTACATATAACTTTTTCCTAATCATTTTGCAGGATATATCTTTAGGTGTTGCTATGGGATCTGCAACTCAAATTTCTATGTTTGTGGTAACATATGACACTGCTAAGAAACTTAGATCATATCTAATGTATAATGATTATCTATGACTAATTTTGTTTGTAATTAAATTCTTATGATGTAATTATGAATGTCTCAGGTTCCATTAAGTGTGATTGTTGCATGGATAATGGGTATAAAAATGGATCTAGATTTTAATCTCCTAGAAACTGCGTGTCTAGCTTTGACAATACTAGTCACAGCATTCACTTTACAGGTAATTTGGTTAAACACAATTTCTTGTATGTATAGTCACTATTATTATTATTTTTATGTCAATAAAATATTCTAATTTGCCATTGTGATTTTGTTACAATATTACATTTAGGATGGAACTTCACACTATATGAAAGGCGTGGTGCTTTTCCTGTGTTACATTGTCATTGCTGCGTGTTTTTTCGTTCATAAAGCTCCAATATCTGGTGAGAACCTTTATCAATTCCAAGATTTTTAAATATTTACAAAATTATTTTTTTCCCTGTCAGAATAGAAGCTGATATCCATCCCGCTCAAACACATCTTAAAGTTTGATAAACTAAATATGATAAAGAGAATTTTTCTGACATCTTATTTTCTTACATGATCTAACACGATGATATGCTTAACATGTATTACAACAAAATTAACTAAGCATTGTTGTGGGTTTTTTATTACCACAATAGCAAATACTTTTATGTAACTGTTTGACTTCTTGAATGCAGATCAAATTCCAGGGGATAATGTTAGATTTAAGCCATCTTTGCATACCATGGCCACTTGATTTGATCAATAGCTTAAAACAGAAGGCACCGTTGTCTGATACTCAGAGATAGTGTGAACCTTTTTTCACGAGGAAATGGAGAGTTTGGACGCCTCTTAATGCTTCAAATTGCTGAATTTTCAGACTCAGATGTTGAGCTCCTTCCCAAATCAGAAAAAGAAAAGGCTACTAATAGGATTTGAAAGAAGGCTCCATTTAGCGCTTTCTTTGTAATAAGATTTCACTCCTGAGTCCTTTGGGGTTCAAAATAAAACTTGTATACGCTCTTTCTTTTTTGTTTAATGATTTCCTATGAGGATAGTTTTTTCCATGTATTTAATTTACTAAAGAAAAAAGAAATAAAGAAATTTCTGAACCAAAATGAATACTTGTACATCAATAAATTTGGCATTCTTGCTTTTGAATGGTTTGATATAAATTCGAGTGGTTTTATATTTTTTATTCATGAAAAAATAAAATAATTTTAACTATAAATTTTAAAAGTGGAGATTCTACAACTTACGACAAATTATGCGTCATGACAAATAACATTTTTTTATTAGAGAAAAATATGGGAACTCCACAGTATATACATGTCAGTCATAGACAATCATAGTGCAGCCTGATTATGGCATGGTTTAATTTTTTTTTTGGCCAAAATATGGCATGGTTTGAATTGCCTAGCAAATATACCATATATTACATGTTGCTTGCTTTAAAGTTGCTTCTACCAGGAAACAATGAAAAAGTATAAATAGCTTCCATGACTCCAAACAATTCAATCGATAATCTAGAGAAAAAGCTATAGCTCTGAAGAATTGTTGATAGACAGACCAAAAGTGCATTTCTTCTAGCACAGGCTTCATTTTTTATAAGAGGAAACACAAACACACAATTGACATTGCTAAATAGTACATAGAAAAGTTAGGAATGGAGTTATTTTGGTCCCAAATAACATAAAGCCTCAAATCCTATTTATCTCTCAAATTTGTAATTTTTTTGAAAGTTACCCTATTAATTGTAAATAATTATACATAATAAGAGGGTTTCCATAACTAAAGTAATTATAATGCACATGACTAAAAGATATGTTATGAACTAATATACATTTATTACAAAAAAATGAATAATTACATATAAATGAATGCACTGATCTTATTGAAAATGTGTGCAGGATAATAAGTCAATGTCATAACATTGAACAATTCTTACCATTCCCCGCACAAAAGACACTATACACAACTGAATGAATTATTACAAATGAATGAATACATTTTTTTTATTGCCCTATGTTTTTTTCTATCCACGCCTTGTCAAATCTAATAACTAAGATCACAACAATGGTGTGGTACAATCTATATAGCCAATCCCATCTAAATAATGGGATAAGTTTTTGGTGGTGGTGTTGTGTTCCTATGTATTTTTGTAGAATTCACACCCTCTATCAGCCTTTTTTTCTCATGTTTTTGTGTGTTTATGTATTACTTTTGCAGAATCCAAATTCATACTCTTCCAACAGTCCCTCTTCATAATCCATGTCCATCTTAACATAACACTAATTCATTGCACACTATTGTTCCCTCAGGAATTTTAACTATATATCAATTACTTCAGCAGTTCTATAATCCTTTGGAACTATGTTATCCATTTATCTTCTCTGGAAGTTCAACCATTTGATGGATGCAGCAAAAGACCCAAAGAAGACGAGAACAAAGCCAATAAGCACCAAAACAGAGACCAACACTGCAGAAACTCCATTGATCTGGTGATCATATCCAAGGGTTGAAGCTATGAATTGCTTCACAGTTCCTTCGAATCCTGGTCCCACTATGACGCTTTCAATATCGCCAAACTGAGATGTGATAATACCACGTAGCGTCCATGCAACTGGGCAGATGTAATAGAACCAAATCCACCACCCCGGAATACTCTGCAACGTGCAAACCATTTGTCTTATTAGAACCACAATAAATAAATAAACAAATAAATTACATTGAATATAGAGTTAGGAAGAGAGATAATTAGCACAGTAGTTTTGCTTTAATCCTTCAACCTTTAGTCAATTAATTAAGTTAGCCCTTTTAGCTTCTATTGACAAATTGAGTGTATAGAGTTTTGCATATGACTAATATGAATGGTCAATTATTTAATTTTAAATATTTGAGGCCTATAGGTAAGAATTAAGAAACATAGTACTGATAGAAAAGAAGAAACGTGGTATTTCTCGTATTGCATGCATATTACTCACCGATTTTGGAATCAGAAAACCTGAGAGAAGATTCCATAAAGAGTAAAATGCAGAAGAAATAACAGCTGCCAGGTGCTGGGATGGGGTCAAACCAACAGCCATCATGCCGTAGAAGGTGAAGTATGTGAAAGTCAAGAACATAAATACAAGATAGAGGAAGAATTTTCCTGCAAAATAATAGGTAAGCTTTAAATAATGACTTAAGAAAAGGCACAAAACCATTCAAATAAAAATATGATGACAAAACCAACAAAATCTTATCATACTAGGTGGAGTTAGTTACCATTCAAATAAAAATAATAGGTAAGCTTCAGATAAAAATGTGAAAGGCAAAAAAGAAATCTGGCCACAACCTTTCTTTCCTATCTATTGGAAAAGGAAACACATATCCTCAGGTAATCATTCAGAATTTGCAAGTGTTATAAATTGTAATGAGGCATTTCTAAATGTGCGCAACAGATTTACCAATATAGATTTTTTAAAATATAAAAGCTGAATTCTTACCAGGGTTTAAGTCGAAATCGAGCATAAAATATGTGATGACACCATATAAAATTGTTTGTGCTAAAACGTATGGAATCTCCACCAGACCCTGTTAATGGAATTATATGACCGCCGATGTCGTTAGAGTAAGTACAGTTCAACCTTGGACATTATTTTGAAAATTTGTGTAGGATAGTGCCAAAAAACTACCTGGGCTGCAGCATAAGCGATTGGAGAGTACATTCCAGCTGCTTTCTCTCTATAGAAGACCGTCCTCTCTATTGAAACAATTGGTTGTACGGAAGAAGCATTATTTACACCAAGAAACAAGCATGCAGAATACATAGCTCCCATTGCAACCATTAAATCTTGAGTGGTTTCCCTACAAAATATTTATACAAAACCTCCATTATGAAAGATATATCTGTACACATTTGTTTATAGATATATAATTTCCTTTCATGAAAAATGAGTATGAGAATGAGACGGTGTCGATGCTAACCTTTTGGAACCAACCCGCCAAAACACGGAACCAAATATCAAAGCACTGAGTGTGGTGAAGCCTAGCCTAACGGCGTTATATTGTGGACTTCTCCAGTACACAAGATTTTGTTTCTTTAAGTTCAACAAAAGTTGGGACATCAGATTTTGTGAATACATGGAGTCAAACTTCAAGGGTTCTGAACCAGGAGGAGGATGTGAGAATTCCTTAATAGAATTTTCAACCGTCCTGAGATAAATTAAAACATTAATAAGAAAACAAATATTCATTCAGCTCAAAAATTGGAATTGAAGAGAGACTTCTGTTGTAGCACCACAGAGAAAACATCTTGCTATAATGAAAATCACCTATATTGTTCAGAGCTACTGTAAGTAGCAGCAAAATCTACGCCAAGTTTCTCTTCAGCTGCAGGTGTAGTTACCTCAAGCACCCAAGTAGCTGGATTGTAGCCACTGGGAATAGGGGATACTCCATTGATACTCTGCAGAGAAAATAGAAAAATAATTGCCACAAAAAATTAATGACATGAAAGAGAAACAAATTATGCATAATCATATTTTATTTAACCAAGATTAATATCCTGTATGTTCTGTTCATTGTTTTGCTAAGAAGAATGAATAGATTTGACAATATATAAGCTTCAAACTTCCCATATAAGAAATATAAGCAAAACCTCCCAATTTGAAGGCAGAGGAGGACCTTGCATGGATAATGTTCTACATCTCACGAATTCTAGTAATTCAATAGAGCTTTACAGAAAAAATGAACTGTAATGTCACCTGAAAATAGTCTATCATAATCTGTGACTGCGAACCAAGTTTTCCCCCATATATCACTCGACCGCCGCGCTTCATTAGAAGTAACTAAAAAGGGAAACGTAGTTTAGACTCTTCAAACCAAACCAGAGTTTCATACAAATGTTTAATATTACTAGAGCAGTCAAGAGATTAGGATATAGTAATTAAACTAACCTCATCAAAAGCTTCAAATATATCAATACTAGGTTGATGGATGGTGCAAACCACCGTTCTACCAGTATTAACAGTATTGCGAACAGTTCGCATTACAATGGCTGCTGCTCGTGCATCAAGTCCGGATGTAGGTTCATCCATAAAGATAATGGAAGGGTTGGCAACAAGTTCTACTGCAATTGTTAATCGCTTTCTCTGCTCCGTTGATAAGCCAGAACTTCCTGGCAAGCCAACCAAAGCATGCCTTAGAGTATCTAGCTCAACTAGTCTCATTACTTCTTCAACAAATTCCTACACATTTCAAACGAGAAATGCTAAGAAAAACAATGCACAGTGACAAGATATAAGCATAAAAGAAAGGATGTCTAGTGAAGCAGCTTACGCGTTTTGAAGCTTCGCTGACATCCTTTGAAAGGCGAAGGGATGCAGAAAACCATAGGGACTCTTCAACAGTAACTTGAGGAGAGTGAATATCATTCTGTTCAACATATCCTGATATTCTTGCAAATGTCTTTTGCACTTTTGGGTGACCAGATATTCTAATGTCCCCTTCTATGTATCCTCCAGTTTTTCTGCCAGCTAGAACATCCATTAAAGTGGTCTTTCCAGCTCCACTTGCCCCAACTAATGCAGTAAGAACGCCGGGAGAGAACACTCCACTCACATTTGACAAGAGCTGCAATCTAGTTTCTGGGATTCCTTGCTTACGTAACTC
Source organism: Mimosa pudica (assembly GCA_029929735.1). Classification (NCBI taxonomy): domain Eukaryota; kingdom Viridiplantae; phylum Streptophyta; class Magnoliopsida; order Fabales; family Fabaceae; genus Mimosa; species Mimosa pudica. The sequence continues at coordinate 10,483,901 of JAKELP010000004.1, read as the reverse complement.
CTGATGAAACAAGATAATTCACAAGATGAAGTGTCTGACTTTCCCAGTAACATGTTCGTAATAGTATCAAGAAAAAAACAAGGAACCTACTGGTGGCATGTCAACAAAGTAATTGATTTTGTTGAATGTCATGGTCAGTTGTTGAAATGGAAGGATCATTCCCTTTGCTTTACTTCCTTCTCCAGGTGATATAGAACTCATTTCCTTTCCCTGATTATCATCAGCTTCAGTTGAACTCTTTTTTAAATCATCAGGAAAAACCATCCGAGCTTTTTTGAGTGCTGAAGTGCGGAATCATTAAAAAAATCAGTAGAGACAGAGGGAATTAAAGGAGTTGTTAAAGAAAATGCAAAGAAATAAAAATAAAAGCAGAATAAAGAAATTCAAAGAAAAAATTGTATACGTACGATTTAAATAGGCCAAGGCCACAGTGACCATGTTGTTGAAAAAAAATGCATAGCCGAATAAAACTCCAATACCGATCCAATACCAGTAATCTTCGGTAGGTAAACTGTTTAACCGAAGGACATTATAACCAATCGTGCTGTTCCCGAATAATGATTTCTATAAAAAAATTACAGAATTAGTACATATAACGAAAATAAGTATTAGTAGTTAATAAATAAACTGAAAAAGCATACAAAGGTTATGTTAGCCCTGTTCCAATACCTGCATCCACCTTGTGGCAGTAAATTCGTTAACTGAGATGGCGCGTTGTCCATAGGTAAGTGGTGACACCCAATAGCCCCAAACCCACCATGGCTTGATCTTAGCTGAAAAGATCATAACGGTGAGCTCATTTATACTTCATTAAGTTATAAATATATGACTTATTTAACAAATTTAATTAGATTAAATGTGTTTATTTAGTTAGTTAATATAACAAGTTTTTTTCTAAATCACTAAAACCATCATCCTTAGTCGATGACTTGATTGTTAAGCAAGAAGTGTAAACAACATTAGTAATTTAGGAAACAATAGAAAAAGCTTAGAAATATGTTTTATATTTATGACTAAGATCAATTTTGTAAATAATGTACAAAATTAAATATGTGAGAGAGTAAGACTTAATCCAATATGTTTTGCAAAGGTTACCTTTGGGAACAATGAATCCTCCCAGCAAGAATATAATAAGCAACGCAGCTGAACCAAATGTATTGGCAAGAACCATGTCACGAGCAATAGAAGCCATCATCCGAAACATACCTAATGCCATTTGGTGCATCGTAAAAAGTAAAAACATGTATCGGAAAAACCTGTAATATTTAAAAAATTAGTAATATGCTTATAAGTCCTGAAGGGGAGAAATCTAGGAAATAAGAATAAGTAATAAGCTAAGATACCTTCCAGCAGCAGGAGCAAATCCAACGGTATAGTATACCACTATAGTCCATACTAATGATTCAATAACAGAATAAGGCACACGAAGAAGCCAACTGGAAGAAGACCAAGCGATTGCCGTATAGAAAAAGTTATCTCTTTGCTTATAGAAAACTGGAAGCCGAGTTATCATGAGAGGTAGTTCCGAAAATCCGTTGAACATCATGTGTACTAGCCCAAAAAACAGGGCCGAGAGATAAAGACTTCCATTACGCTCATCCGTTGGATGCAATCTTGATCGAATGAATATTGTACAGGTGACAAATCCAACAAAAAGAACCTATCAACGTGAAAATAAACAGTCAAATCAAAATTTTGTTTTGTTTAATCACTGTCAGGAAACAAATATTATTATTAAATTGCTCCCAACTTTATGTAGCTTACCTGGCAGGTTCTAAATATATAGAGGAAGCTATGCCTTTTGATCAAGAGCACTTCTCGTTCAAGGCAAGCTTTAAAGAGCTCCCACTTTGATGCAGCATACTTAGTTGTGGCCAAAGCTGAAGGATGGCTCATTGATTTGTCATATGGAACAGAAAGCATGGATTCCAAATTCCTTCCAAATTCAGAATTTCTAAAGGCTTCTGCCATCTCACGGGTTGAGATAAACCTGTATGGTTTTGAAGGATCAGCCCAGTATTGTGCTTGATCCTTTTTGGATGTCACCTGCTCAGAAAGGAAAAACAAAAAGAAAACGTGACTAAACATTCAGAAAGCAGTAGACTATAAAAAGTCTATATATATATATATATATATATATATATATATATATATATATAAGTATTGAAGATATATACCTCCTGAAGAAAGTCTGCAATCCCCTTACGAGGTGGAAGTCTGAAGCCTAATGACTCAAAAAACTCAAGTACTTGCTCTCGAGGGCCATGATATACCACATGCCCTTCGGACAGAAGCACAAGATCATCAAACAACTCAAATGTCTCGGGCGCAGGCTGAAGGAGAGCCATGAGCACAGTAGCATCCATCAGATGAACAAAATTCTTTGTGCATTTAACTATCTGGTATGTAGTGGAGCTATCAAGTCCGGTTGATATTTCATCCATAAATAGAGTTTTTCTTGGTCCAACAATCATTTCTCCTAAAAAAAGAAATGAGATGCACTTGCATGTCATTCATTGTCGCAAATATGTGAAACTCAACTCAGTGACATCTATTCAACTCATCCAGCTAAGATACAATACGAGGATTAATGAAATTCTTAATTTATAGATTATCTAGATAACAGAAACAGTATAATGCAGTTCATATTCTATTTATCAGATGAACTATAACAGAATTACTTCTTCCACAGCAGAAAAAACAATTTAAATTAGTAATGCAGTTATTCTAAACAATGTCTATGAGGAGGTCTAAATGTTCAGCCCAATGTCAATATAGCTAGCTACCGTAAAGGGAAGAAATCACAAACCTGTTGTAACTCTTTTTCTTTGGCCACCTGACACTCCCCGAAGCATATCACTCCCAACAATTGTCTCTGCACATATATCGAGACCAAGTACTTTCAAAATATAGTCTGTCGCCACACTATGCTTTTTACCTGCAACGGATGATGCCTGTGGAGGATAAGAATTTCCAATAGTTAGTAGATATCCCTGTATATTTGAGTATTTGAGTACAGGAGAAAAAACGAATGATTTTGTTCTCACTCAGTTAGTTAGTCATAGCTTCATTATTAGTTACAACGTTAGTTTTAAGTGTTGACCAACTCAACGAATTATGCCATTATGAATGGGCACTGTATTCGAAGTTCAATGATTTTATTTCCATGAAATGGTATCAGATCAAGTGTGTGCGCATTATCTTAATAAAGTGGTATCACACAATTTGAATAACAACCTTCATAAATGCGTCAATTTGTGGACTTGGTCGTATGTTCCTCTCCTTCTCAAGTCGGCTCAAATCCTTTGTGTATTCTGAAAGAAAAGGATGCAGGTGAGGTGTTAGAGGAAGAAAAGAAGAGCAAATAAATTTTGTTAATATAGCTGCAAGTTTCTACGGTTGCATGAATTTTTGACCTTTAGCTTAATGAAGGCAATATATATACCTGAAAACCCTTCACTTGCACCTTGACATCTAGCAGCAAAATCGAAAGTTTCTCTCACTGTCAATTCTGCTATATGATTATCAGTTTGACTAATGTATGCAGAAGTCCTTTGAACACAAAAATCATTAAGAGCATGTCCATTATACGTTATACTGCCGCTTTTCTGCATGGGAATAACGTGTAGTGAGAAATATCATTAGCACTAAAGTTCATGCTGTAATATCTGGACACAAAAAAAGCTGTAATAAGATCCGGAAACCTCAGCTGTTTATTAACCCAAATAATAATCCTCAATCCTATTTTTTTTTTCTCTTGTAGAATGCTTTCAAGTGTTATATGGGTTTGAGCCAAATCCTTTCTCCCCCCACGTTTCGTGAGTTTTATTAAAATGCAACTAGCTCTAATTTTGAACAATTTATTTTAACTTGGTTCTTTAACAGTGTTTTTCTTTATCGATTGAAAGATTTTTTTTTAACCAATAAAAAAGGTATATATGCATATTAGCGAATAGGAATATGTTACCTTGAGGTCGCTATCAAGCTTGCCCGCTAGAGCTAAAAGCAGGGAAGTTTTCCCTGACCCTGGTGGACCCAATAGCAAAGTCATCCTACACAAATAATGACGCGTTTGAATTACAAATCGTTGCATGCACCAGACTCGTTACTTTTTCCCAGAAAGAAAACAGTCCACATGTAAGTCGTGACATTCTTGGATAAAGAACTTTCACTTGTGATGCTTCACTAATGTCAACCCACTTAATTAAGCAGCATATCTGATCTTGTTATCCCAAGTCCCAACTATCATGATTTTCTATAATATATAATCTGATTCATTATATATATTTAGAATTTTTTTCTTCGAAACTAATGTTACTTGTCTATAAAATTAATGTATAATTTAATTACAAATAATAAATTTATTAAAATATAGTGATCTATTATTAGACTTGCTTGATCTCTAAAAAAAATTCAATTTAGTTTTATATTAAGTGCAAGAGGGAGTAACTAATTTACTAGCTCCATTATGTTAAAATTAATTTCCATCACGTTTATGTGGAGTAGTCAATTTCATATAAATAAAACCCATGTGCTTGTTTTAATTCAATTTTTTTACCAAATGTTTTTATTCAATTTAAGAAAAAACAAAAGCGAACCGTAAAGCAAGAAAATGTATCCATTACGCATAATATCAACAAGTGACGACTTCATTCAGCCAGACATGCACGTATAACCAAGAAAAAAAACCTCAAGACAATTTTATGATTAAATTTGGGTCGTGTTATTGTGAGTAACAATATTTTATTTCACAAATTGATCATCATGTCTTTAAATTATGTCATTAGATTTAAAGAAATTGTAACGATTCATGACACCAGTAAACATGACGGTGGAAGATACAAAACCTCTTAGGTTTGATGACGCCACTGACATTATCCAGGATCTTTAGCGAATGCCTTTTGGGTCGAAATACCCTCAATTTGGTAAGAATATTCTGGATGTATAATAATCCACAACAAATACAAGTTAAATAGAAATCCAGAATTGTTCACCACGAATCAAAAAATACTTAACAAAGATAAAAAATCCAAAAATGAACCTCAACAACATCCCGTGAGCTATTGATCAAAGTTGGCAAAGCTCTTGAACCTATTTGAACATCAGCCTCCACTTTCAAATTCTTATACCTCACCTCTATATGCGGCACCTCCAATTGAACTCTGCGTCATCAAAATATAAATCACAAAAACCATCAAACCAAGATAAAATAAAATAAAATCACGTCAACAAACACCTATTCCAAATACAATGTTCATACACAATTATATTATTTCTTTTATATTTATCCACCGATATTCAGCGCAACCAGCAATCAACTACACGAAACATAACAAGTAATTATCAACGCCGATCAATGACATATAATATTGATAGAGTCAATCAATCAATCATAAAATCTTATAAAAGTTTAAGTCAATGTGATGAAACTCAACTCATCATTATACACATTTTTTTTTATTCATACACATCCTATATATTCATAGAAAAATAACATGCATGTAATTACCTGCAAATCAATGCTACTCATTAAGCTAGAACAATATACGATCTAAAGCTACAAAATCTGGCAGAAACAAACCTGTCAAGGCGTTCTTTGATGCCAGAGAGAAGTCTATAATTATCTTGATCATTAGTAGCTAAAGCCTGTTTAACAACAAGTTCACGATGAGCACGATTGAGCTTCCTAACATCCACGACTCTATCTCTTCCGCTCTCGTCATCGTCATCGTCGTCGCCGTCTCCGGCGGCGTTCCTAGACGCCGCTCGCCTGAGAAGCGCGAAGTTATTCCTCTTCACCGACGGTAGCCTCGCAATCGCCGCCCACCGTAGCTCCTCCTCGTCCTCCTCCACCGTCTCCGCGTTCGACGGCCTCGCAAAACTCTCGCTCCCTACCGATCCTACCTCGAAATACTCCGTTCCGTCCGTCGCCGCCGCCATTCTCTCTCTCTCTCTCTCTCTCTCTCTGTTTCTGTTTCTCTCTCTTTTCTGTTACTTCTTGTGAAGGAAGGAAGAAAAGTGAATGTACGGATGGAGGGAAAGTTGAGGTAATGTATGAAGGAGAGGCAATATGAAAATATGGAGGGACGGTGGGGAAAAGACGTTATTGCCCACGTGTTTTGAGCTAAGGTAGGGAGGCTGTGTTGGCTAGAGTTGGGATTTTGATTTTCGAACCTCTTTTTTCCAAATTCAGTATTACTGTTTTCTATATTTTCGGATCACTAACAATGCAATACAATGACAATGCAATGGGTGGGTGGTTTATTTATATATATATTTTTTTTTTGCAGTGGGGATTACTTGCGGGCAAATGATTTGTTTTGATTTCGGTTTTAAGACATGCTAAATATAGACACGAGAATCTGCCCAAAATTCAGGAGAATTGAATTTTTGGATTTGCCTTGGGGTTCAAGATGCTGTTGACTTGGGCGAAAGTCATTTTTTTCAAGTGATATGTGAATGTGATGATTTTTCTAGAAGCTTCTAGACTCGAGTGAGTCAAGTATGACAGTTAAATTAACTTTTGGATGTTAAATGATATAAAAAAATTTCTATGTAGGTAAAAGTATTTTTAGTGAGATATTTATGTGGGTTCGAGATGCTGTTATAGTAAGAAAAAGATAGAACAAAAAATCTGTTGAAGCATTTAGAGGAAAAGCCAGAGAATTATGGGTTGGGATGAGAAAACATTTTTTTTTTGGTCGAAGGGATGAGAAAACAATTTAGGAATAGTCATGTTTATATTGTTTTGGGTGAAGTGGCGAACACTGGAATATGGTAGAAATCACAGTTGTAGAAGCTAATTTTAATTTACCTATTCTCGTGAATACTACAAACCAATATTGATGGCATATTCTCTATTTTTTTACATAAAAGAAAATAATTTGACTTAACAATATAATTGAATCAATTAACTGTCCATTATCTTTCTCTAGACAAATATTATTCGTTGAATCTTTCTAGGAATAATCCAACCCACCGACGGCAAATCGATTTGCCACATAGTTATTGTAATAAATTTATGATGTGTTAGTATGCTCCTTTTTTTTTATGATAGTAGAATTCCAATAAAATCCAGCTCAGTTAGCGAAATTTAGGTTCATCATGTAGTTTAAACAATTTATCAATCAAATTAAGATGTATTTTCTAAATGTTATTAAAAGAGAGTGATTTTCAAGAACTTCACCTCATTGGATACATCATACATTCACTATTACCCGGTTCGCGACCAGGAGTGCAAACAAGTCACACCCATATTAGAAGTACATGGCTTAGTACCAAAAATAGGTAATGTATGTTAATATATATCCATCGCGCAACTCAAGTTGCACGATATTCAAACTATGAGACTGGTGTGATGCTTGACGCACCAAAAAATGAGTAATACTACTATGTGTTAATATATACTCCCTCTGTTCCTAAATATAAGATCACTTTGGGGAAGTGGATAAGTTCCTAAATATAATATCACTTCCTATTTTATCTCAAGTTTTGCCCAAACTACCCTTGTACTCCCTCTTTTCATTGAAAACCCCTCCTCTTTTAATGTTAAGTAATTGAGGGGATTTTGGGAAGATCATGTAATTTCATTGTCTTCCTTAATCCCTCAAATTAACCAAAGTGATTTTATATTTAGGAACGGAGGGAGTATATCCACAACACACACGTACACAATTCACTCACGTACACAAGAGCAATACATAATTCATGGAGATGATGCCGCCTATATATGACGCATAGAAAGCATATGGACACACACACCTACGTGTTTGTGTGTGTAGTTATGCATCGATGGAGTGATGAGGTCACCTATGCATGAAATTAAGTTTATGCAATACGGTTGTCACCTTCTTCAATATATTTTCGAACTTCTATTGCACATGCGTGTGAATATATAACAGTAGATTTTGCTTATAACACAATAGCTTCTAGTGTTTTAACACATGCATATCTGAACCATATGAAAAAAAAATATTCTCCCATCTTAAATATAAGGTATATTTATCTAACTTAATTATATTAAAACATTAATTAAATTAGTTTAAAATAACATTATGTTACAAATACAACATAATCATATACTTTTATCAACATCATATTCTTCTTCTCTAGTTTATTTATGAAGGATGTTTATAAGGATAATTATTTGAGAAAAACGTTGAGGATAATTTAGGGATTTCGGTTTTAAGACCTACTAAATATAGACACGATGTTCTATTCTGCCCAAAATTTAGAGAATTTATGTTTACGGATTAGCTTGGGGTTCAAGATGTTGCTGACTTGGGTTCATAATTATTTCTTTGAGTGATATGTGGATGTGATGATTTTTCTAGAAGCCTGCAAGTAAATTAACGTTTGAATGTTAAATGATATAACAAAATTTTCTATATATGTGAAATCTTTTTAGTAAGATATTTATGTAGGCTCGAATGATTGATGATGTTATAAGAAAAAGAGAACAAAAAAATTTGTTGCAACATTTAGAGGAAGAGCCAGAGAATTATGAGTTGGGATGAGAAAACAATATAGGAATAGCTCATGCTTATATTGTTTTGGTCTAGCACTTTTAAAGTCCCAACTCTTGAAGGACCAGTCCTCAAGGACCGGGAGGGTCCTAATTCCTGGCTCTACTCACTTCTATATTGCTGTCCTATGGGGTACCGTGTTTTTGACATATGGTATAACGTCAATGGTCATGCATGCTCGTTCAATATAATGTTTATATTATCATAACGATGAGAAGATGCTTCTCATCACTAAAATAAAATTTGCACTATCAAAAATTTTGATATATATGCACTACTATAAATTGTCCCTCTACCAGCGCACCTTTACATGCACTTAGAAGAAACGCATGTATAGAGGGTCCTTTACATGCGCTTTAAGCGCATGTACAGGTAAGAATCTATACATGCGCTTAAAGCGCATGTACAGGTAAGAATCTATACATGCGCTTAAAGCGCATGTAGAGGCCTTATCTCTACATGCGCTCTAAGCGCATGTAAAGGCACAAACACCCTTTACATGCGCTTTAAGCGCATGTAAAGGCACTACTGAAGTGCAAAACATGGAGTCATGCATAAGAGGTCCTCCTCAGATCTCATAAGGTGTCCCTACTTGTAGACTTAGTGTTTCAAGGCTCCATTACCACTTTTGGGTGGTGAAACACCCTTTACATGCGCTTTAAGCGCGTGTAGAGCCTCTACATGCGCTTAAAGCGCATGTACAGGCTTGTTCTTCAATGGAATTCACTATAACATTGTCAAGCACAAGATTTGAGCATTTTGAGATGAAGTATTGAAACAATTTAGTTGAAAAGCACCAAATCATATGAAAATCCATATAATTAAATGGACATTGGTCTCTACATGCGCTTTAAGCGCATGTAAAGGCACAAGCACCCTTTACATGCGCTTTAAGCGCATGTAAAGGCACTACTGAAGTGCAAAACATGGAGTCATGCATAAGAGGTCCTCCTTAGACCTCATAAGGTGTCCCTGCTTGTAGACTTAGTGTTTCAAGGCTCCATTACCACTTTTGGGTGGTGAAACACCCTTTACATGCGCTTTAAGCGCATGTAGAGCCTCTACATGCGCTTAAAGCGCATGTAAAGGCTTGTTCTTCAATGTAATTCACTATAACATTGTCAAGCACAAGATTTGAGCATTTTGAGATGAAGTATTGAAATAATTTAGTTGAAAAGCACCAAATCATATGAAAATCCATATAATTAAATGGACATTGGTCTCTACATGCGCTTTAAACGCATGTAAAGGCACAAACACCCTTTACATGCGCTTTAAGCGCATGTAAAGGCACTACTGAAGTGCAAAACATGGAGTCATGCATAAGAGGTCCTCCTCAGACCTCATAAGGTGTCCCTGCTTGTAGACTTAGTGTTTCAAGGCTCCATTACCACTTTTGGGTGGTGAAACACCCTTTACATGCGCTTTAAGCGCATGTAGAGGTAAAAAACCCTTTACATGCGCTTAAAGCGCATGTACAGGGTGTCTCTACCTCTACATGCGCTTTAAGCGCATGTAAAGGCTTGTTCTTCAATGGAATTCACTATAACATTGTCAAACACAAGATTTGAGCATTTTGAGATGAAGTCTTGAAACAATTTAGTTGAAAAGCATCAAATCATATGAAAATCCATATAATTAAATGGACATTGGTCTTTACATGCGCTTTAAACGCATGTATAAGCCATAAAATATTAAAATAACAAAGGGAAGCCAATACATGCGCTTAAAGCGCATGTAAAGGCTCCAACTTAATATAAAAGCCGAACTTGCCCTATTTCAGACACACCCACAGCCCCTTCCTCTCCTTTATGCACATCATGGCCGACACCCCCTCCCCCATTCTTTACTATTTTCATTTCTTCATCAACCTAAACACACACCCATTGCATTTTCCCTTTCTCAACCTCACCCATCTTGGATTTTCACTTCATTCCTTCCTCTCAAACCTACAAAATCGAGTTCCCTCACCTTTCTTGCCACCCCTTCATAGTCCAGCATCATTCACTTTGTTTTTCCGGCGAGTCCGGCGGTGTCCGGCGACAGAGAGTTCCGACGAGGCGTGGAAGGCCAAAAACAAGTTTAGGTGAGCTCTCTCTCCTTCAATTTCTCTTCTTTTCTGCGAGATTAAAAGAGAGGGTGTTTAGGGTTCGAAAGGGGCTTTTCAATTTTGATGCTCTAATCAAACAAAAACACAAATTAAGCTTAGATTCTTCATGTTTACGGGTGAATTTGAAGTCTACTTGGAGGTCTAGTGGAGTTTTTGTAAAACCCTAATTTTTTGGGCTTAAGGGTTGACGAGTTTAGGGTCTTTATTTGGCTCATAATCCTTAATCAACAAGAAAAATTTGTTTGAATTTGGCTATAACACTGCTTGTTTGAATTTGACGAGTTTAGGGTATTAGTTGTTTCACAACTTTGATTTGGTTTACTTTAACATTTGGGCTGCTACTTGGATGTTTGAGTTTTGGATTTATAAACCACTTAAAGAACATTTTAAGCTTTGAGTTTAGGTATTCAAGTGATGATTTGAATGATTGATTTAAGTTTATTGATTTTGTGAAAAACCCTAACTTGTGAGGTTGTCAAATCTGACAGATTTCAATAATGTTTGGGATTTAAAACGTACAGTAAATTGGCATAGAAGTTCTTTTAAGTAAAGATATGGTACTGCATCTTGATTTATAAATTGATGTGTGATGATTTCTTTTATATTGGCCTATGTGGGGACTGATTTGGAAACTTTGGGGGTTTTGAGAATTTATGTTCAGTATGAAATGACTTAGTATGTCTAAATTGTGCTTGAATTAGAGGTTTCCTAAGTCTCTTCTTGGTCATGGCTGAAATTGTTTTGTTGCTGAATTTGTTGATTTACGTTTGGGCGGAGGCAAGTTCTGTTTTGATAGGATATGATATATAAATTCTATTTTTGTTGTTGTTTTGTTTGTTTTGTGGAGTTAAATGGTGGCATGTATTCTCTATGTATTGGCCGAAATGGCTTTTAAGCTCAACTTTCGGCAACTGTGATTTCAGAGACAGCAATGAATCATGGGTATGCATAATAACTTGCAACCTGGAAGTTCATGACAAAAACCTGAGAGATGAATGACATAATAACCTCTTGGGACAAAAGCTACTGTTCTCAATGTTAGAATCTTATATTTATGATTAGGAGAAATCAACTTTGATCATTCATTTATATCTCTTATTATCTCTGATCGTAATTTCCTATTTTATCTCCTCCTCTCTTCTATATAATGTAACCTCACTAAGCATAGATATCAATTAAAGAATATTCTTCTCCAAATTCTCCTCTCTTCTCACATTCAACACTCAATGAGTTATTCACTCCTTTTTTTTATAGTAGGTAAAATGCTACCTTTATCACATGTGGTCAAATCCCTGTTTAACCATGTTTGGGATGTCTTGAGCAATGTCCCAAGCTTTCAGTCAGAGTATGGGATTATACTTCGGCATCTATTGGCAGTCAAGGATTATAGTTTGCAAATGAGGAAGCACATTTACCGAAGTAATTGTCTTTTCTAAACTTGGATCTTTAAATTCATATCTCATTGACACGATCTTTCATTAACATTGTAATCTTACCTTATATATATATATATATATATATATATATATATATATATATATATATATATATATATATATATATATATATTAATTTTCCATTGCAAGACTTGGTGCTATTGTACATGGAGAATGTTGAAACAAGCTTGGATGGGAATAATATGCATCAGATATCAAAGGAGGAGGTTTTTCGTTACATCCTGACACTTCATTCGCTTTTTGAAAACCCCCCCGGTGACTACCCTGATAATCTCAGGGAAGACACTATCAAGGGGTTTGTCAAGATATGTTCATATATCAGGTACATCTTTCAGCATTTGAATGTACATGCATAGATATGTGTCTGTGTTTGATTTTACTCTATCAGTTTTTCATCTGCCAGAGTATATCTTCTGTTCATTTTACTTTCTTCAGGGATGAAGGAAAGATTTCACGCAAGCTTGTTGAGTGTATTAATACATATTTGTTGAATGATGGCCTGAATTTGGGCTGTCAATTGATGGATATCCATAATGCCTTGCAACAGTTTGTGTTCCACTGCTGGCTGACAACACACGATCGAGTTTTTAAGGTTTCATAATGTTGCAGTTTGTATGCATTCGCGTCTACTTGAGCTTGCCTCTTGAGAGTTAGCATTTCTCTTTTGATACTTCCATTGCAGGATGCTCTCATGTGTAAAGCATTTGTCTGATTTATTATCATTTGTCTAATGAGTGTATAAGATAAACACTATTTCTGATTAGCTAAGAAATAATCCTGTTGTGAATTGGCGAAGCCGTGATTGTTCATGATTTCCCTTAGTGACCTTATTTCTGATTAGGAACTGATCATGAGTTCTTATATAATCATGTATGGCCTAATTTATTGTTGGATTCTGCATCATACAACAATTACACTCTTAGTGCTGCTGCAGATGATGGTAAGCCATCATCTGATGTCTTATATAATCATGATTAGGAACTGATCATGAGTTCTTATATAATCATGCATTTGCTTTTGCTTCTTCTCACAACACTTCTTAGTGCTGCTGCAGATGATGGTAAGCCATCACTCACTCACTCTTTGTTGGGTTCTGCTGTCTGAGATCCAGGGTTTTCACTGTACAAGTTTTGCATTGTTTCAATCTTTCTCACTTTCTCTGCTTAAAGTTTAGTTTTCACTTAAAGCCACTCCATTTATCTGATTTCTTACTATTTGAGGTCTCATTGAGTTCAAGGGCATGCTTATTAGGAGTGAATCTTTGTACTGTTTGTTTCAAGTCTTCTATTTTCTGTGTCCTGACCCCAGTGATGAACATATTTAGTGGTTATAAACATTAGTCTTGTTGTGCATGTTTTCACTGAGAGCATGTGTATTTTCTTCTCAGGCTGCTTGTTCTCAGATGCTACTAGTTTCATCATTGTTAACAATATGAACTTGAAATGATATGGAAAAAAAGTAGATGGGCACTCATTTATTAGTAGTTTAACTTCTTCTATATGGTCCCCTATTAGGATTCTGACTATGATTAAATACTGGTAGGAGTCTTCTTTTTACCTTTTCATTCAGCCATTCAATGTGTTTCAGCCCCACCCCTAATTTTGTGCATCACATTATATTAGGGAGGCTCTTAATGAGAACTTTTAATATAATGCTAGTTGGTTCTATGAACTACAGCTAGTATTGGTGGTTATATTGGGAAATAATGTAAATTTATAATAATTTTTTTTAAAAAAAGAAAACATTATATACATGCGCTTAAAGCGCATGTAAAGGGGCCACCTGTACATGCGCTTAAAGCGCATGTAGAGGTATGTACCTCTACATGCGCTTTAAGCGCATGTAAGCGCATGTAGATGTACATGCGCTTAAAGCGCATGTAGAGGTACATACCTCTACATGCGCTTTAAGCGCATGTATAGCCCCCCTCTACATGCGCTTTTTAAAAGCGCATGTAGAGCCTTTACCAGCGCCCCCCTCTACATGCGCTTTAAAAGCGCATGTAGAGGCCAAAATAAGCACATGTAAATGGGGTAATCTGTGGTAGTGATGCGTTCAATTTGAAAATTTGAACTGACAACTTTTTCACTCTTACATTTTATTTTTAAAGAATTACATATTACCCCCTCCGGTCCTAAATATAAGACTTAGTTGACTTTTTTGAAAAATCCTATAAAAAAGCAAAATAAGTTAATTATAAGTTGATTTACCTAATTTTTTCCCTTAAACTAGTTTATTTTACCTATATACTAATGTATAATATAAAAATATATCAAATATGTCATGATTTAATAGCCTATTTCGCAACCTTAACATCTCCAAAAAAAGTCAATTAGGTCTTATATTTAGGACCGAAGGTGGTATAACATTATTTTTAATTTCTTTTTATTATGCATGCATTACCAAAACTTCATTATATATATGACAATAAATTGAATCTTGAACACTAAAACAAATCTGAATTGATCCACTACAAGAAAATGTACCTCTAGTTACACATGAAATGTCACACACCATGCATGCGTGACAATTTTAATTTTTTTTTTGCAATTTACCTGTTTTGTCGCGCAGAATATGAACTATGTCACGCATTTATACACGACAATGTGAGTTTTATTTTTTTATTATAATTTATTGATTCATATTTTTTTAAGATTTTTTGCCTCTGAAAATACATGTCGCGCAAATAAGCGCAACATGTTTATTATTTAATTAACGTTTGTCGCGCATGAATGTTCGACAAGTATATTTTTTAAATATATATGCATGTCATGTATCCATGCCCGACATGCATTTGGTTATTTAATATATGTTTTTTTAATATATAATTTTTTATTAAAAAATATAATTTTTTTATCAAACAATATTGTTGTCGCGTATAGTTGTGCTACAAACATATATATTTTTTAATATATGTATTTTAGTATTAAAAAATAAATTTTTTATTTTAATAAATATTGTTGTCGCGTTTGCGCGACAAATCTAAACAGAATTCAAATTTGAATTTCCCTCTAACCTCCCCACTTTTTCCCTATATAAATCTCACTCCTCCTCAATTTCTCTCCCCCACCCCCACTTTATTTTTCTTCCTCCTTCCCCACTTTCCTTTCTTCTCCATCTATTTTTCTAATTTTGTTCCTCCTTACTATTATTCTTCTTATTCCTCATTTAAGTAATTATCTCTCACGTTTTTCTAGGTTAATTCTTCAAAATCCTCCCCAATTTAAAGTATACACTTTATTATCCTCTAATACTTGTTTTTCTTCATATATTATAATATTTACTCTATTAATTTATCTTCTAATACTATTTTTTCATTATTTTTCCATTTAATCTTCCCAATAAAAATAAAAAATATTTAAATATTTTTCCCTTATATTCCATGGAAATAAAACGCTGAAGTGATTGCTGCACCATATGTCACGTCCCACGCGTGATAAGTGGTGCAGCAATTTTTTTTGAAAAATTCTGCACATGTCGCAACTATACCACTTTGTCACTGTTTTAAATTTTATCGCGTTTGGGATGCGCGACATGCATTATAGATTAAAAGTAAGTATGGTAGTTTTTTAGTTCCCCTCGCTATACCATACTTATTCCCAATAATAAATTTTGTCGCGTTTAGGATGCACGACATGCATTTTACTACCTCACTGGAAATCGCGTATGTTATAAACGCGACTATACCACTTTGTCACTGTTCTCAACGTGACTATCCCCTCTTTTCATGCGACTATCCCCCAATTTTTTTTAGTGGTCATAGTAACATGAGTAGCAACCCACTGAAATATAGTTCCAATTGTTAACAATTAACACAAGCGCTGTTCCTTAAAAAGAAAAGTAAAAATTATAAAGTCAACAAATTTGGACCTCTCTAATTGTTAAGTGTACGTAATTCTCCTAACTTTAATTATTTAGACGCTGTCGTAGGGAGTTGTAATAACGCATTAATGCAGCACCATATTGTAGTTATTAATCCGAAAAAAAGGAAAAGATTATAACAAAATGCACGGAAAATAAAAAAGGTGAAATTTCTATCACACGTAACAGATCAGGTGAACTGCTCTCTGATCTTGCCGCCAAATGCGTTGGTCTGCTTCACCTTCACTGCATGCTTCTTTCTTGCCAGCACTAAATTGAAGAACGGCTTGACGCTCCCATAGTTCCAAAAGCTATATAATAAATAGATATAGCGAGAGAAGAAGATATCCAAAGAGGATATATATTTAGAAAGAAGAGGTGAGTTGCACGAAAGCCAAACTATATGAGACTAGTGTGATGAGTGGCGCAAAAAATAGGTAATATGTGTTTATATATATATCCACACACACACACACACAATTCACTCATGTACACAAGAATAATACATAGTTCATGGAGATGATGCCGCCTATGACGCATAGAAAGCATATGGACACACACACGTAGTGTATAGTTATGCATCCATGGAGTGAGGTCACCTTTGCATGAAATTGAGTTTATATATGTTTGTCAGCTTCTTCAATATATTTTCGAACTTTTATTGCATATGCGTGTGAATAATAGTAGTTTTTCGCTCAACACGATAGTAGCTTATAGTGTTTTCGCATATGCATATCTAAATCATCAAAAAAAATAAATACTCTCTCTCATCTTAATCTTTTTATCCAAATTCAAATTTAACTATCTATATTTAAATTTAAACGGTATAAAATCAAATTTAATCATGCAATTTTGAATTTAACCATTTTATGTGGGAAGTTATTTTCAGAATTTGAAGGAAACTTGATTGGTGGCCCATAAAATGGAATGTGAGGAAATTCTTTGAACCAAACCGTTGAAGCAAATGGAGAGTGTCAACTTTTCTTCCTTTGAGCTTTATTTCTTGAAAACAAACGGGCCCTAATAAAAGATAAAATCTAAGACTAGAAATATTTTCAATAAAAAGATAGTAGGAAAACAATTGCGATTGAAATTCATTGCTTGTTTCGCTAATAATGAGCGTGACTGGAGAAGGGATGAGCAAAGGAACGAGTGGAGGATATTGAAGTTGCAAAAAGACGAATAATAGAGTGTTCTCGAGAGATCGAAGTTTTAATTTTTACCCATAATATCTCATATTCTCTCTGTTTTTACTTGGAATTGAAGCGTGCGATGCCTCTTCTTATAGATAACATTTAACAGGCGCTTCTCCACATAATGTATGTGCAGCCCAACAAGAGATTAGGGCCTTTCTGCTCTGCCACTAGTTCAATCCCCACTCTATTAACCTCACATTTAAAAACAAGAAGAATAAAAATCTACCAAAAAGGCAGTAATTGATTTTATAAAATTGTGTTAGACCCTCACACTGCAACCTACCATTGTTCCAACAAGTGAAGGTGTCCACACATTTAGAGTCAGTCAGAATCGTAAATATTATTGTTTCCAATAACCGGATGGCGATACCCATGAAAAATAATAATGAAAGTGACCCTTTTTAATTAACCTTTAAAACTTTAGAAGTGTGTATGTAAGATAATTTTAACAGGACTTTTAAAGTATTTTCAGTCCTTTCTTACTACCTCCGGTCCTAAATATGGGAATTAATTGATTTTTTTTTTGGAGAAATTAAGGTTACGAAATAGGTTATTAAATGATGACATATTTGATATATTTTTAGATTATCCATTAGTTTATAGGTAAAATAAATTAGTTTAAGGGAAAAAAATTAGGTAAATCAATTTATAATTAACTTATTATGTTTTTTTAAGGATTTTTTAGAAAAAGTCAATTAGATCTTAAACAGGAGGGAGTATAAGTTTGAATTCAAATTTTTCCGTATTCCCTAGCCCTCAACTCTCAAGTCAGTCTTGTTCTTCTTCTCCTGTTACTTGAGTTGGTGATCTAATTAATTGCTATAAGTCAACATGTTCGAGAACTGCTATGAAAATAAGCTAGGCTTAACAAGAATTTAGCAAAATAGGCATGGGCATGAGACATAAGATGTTGGGAAAATCCCAAATAAATCCCTCTCAATACCCAAAAGGACAAGTGAGGAACCTAAACTTCCAAAAGGACTATGAAGGAACCAGCACCTACTTGTCATTTTAAAATTTTGCGAAAAGACAAAATTGCCCCCATCCTAAAACACAAATTACTATCTCACCCTAAACTCACCTTAACACCCACCATCTTCTCGCAATTTGTGTTTTAGGATGGGTAATTTTATCTTTTCGCAAAATTTGAAAATGACAGGTAGGTGCTGGTTCCTTCATAGTCCTTTTGGAAGTTTAGGTTCCTCACTTGTCCTTTTGGGTATTGGGAGATATTTATTTGGGATTTTCCCTAAAATGTTTAATTTAAGCCCAAGTCTAGGCCTGTATTTGGACCTTATTTTTGGCCTGAGTGTAACCTTTAAGTTATTTAACTAATTTATATATATTAAAGAAATAGTTAAATCAGTTTTTTATGATAATGTGTGTATTGGTTTCACTAAATATGCCCATTTTATATTATTTGCATCGAATGCTACAACTATTTGATAGAAATGTCCTTGATACGTGTAATTAGTAGATTGTGTTGTGATAAAAAAAAATTAATGAATTGTGTCAAAAAATATAGATTTAGGAAAAAAAAATGAATAAGGGTTTAAATTGAACACAAACAAATCACAACTGCCATGCTAAACACAAGTATACCCAATTGGATGCAATCTTGATCGAGGCGCGCGGTATCATCAGTACATTCACAAAATGTATACACTTCTCCCAACAAGAATTTAGATACCATTTTCTTAAAGAAAAATAATTTGGATACTATTTCATCATATATTACGAGGGACTAAAGTCTTCCACCCAAGCCAACCTATATCACCCAGTGATTTTGTTGTGTGTGAAAGTGCCAAGTGTTCGAATCTGCCACGGGGTTGATAGGCTTTTTGTGATCGATATTTTAACATTGACTGAAAAAAGGTCATGATTTTTGGCTGCAAGGTTCAATTTGCGATGTGACTCGAGAGGCTGCCTTAGCTCCCACTGCAGCTTGCGTCTATCCTTCGTCTTTCTCTATATATATTTTCCGCCCAGCCTTCCTATTTTTTCCAAATATTTTTTTTATACACCGGACGTAGCAGTAATTATTTTTTTCATTCAGTTACAAAATATAAAACTGGTAAAAACATCGCATGATTCTTCTGATCGATTTAAACGTACGGTTTTGGATTTTACCAAAGATTGGTGATTTATCTTTATGCGCTTAATACATGCTAATTAAGTGTACGATAAAAAACTCCCTTATTTTAACATGAGAAACAATTTCATTCTCACAAATATTATTATTAGTACTTTTATAATTAATCTCAGGTATACTATTCAGCAGGTAACTTAATTATAATAAGGAATCACGCCAACCTGAATCGATATGATGCAATAATGTAACGCAATTTCATGTGAATAAGTTTCTACCGTAAAGTGTGTTCATTTTGATGTTTTTTCTCTGATCTATATATATATAAGTGTTATGGAATGACATATTACGTATATATAAGCTGATTCGTATTTGTTAGAAATTGAAATCAAGAGGAAATAATAGTAAGAGTACATATGCAACTATTTCATTAGTTATGCTTGAATTAACTACTGAATAACATCTTAATTGCATAGAATGAGACCATAAAGAATTATACTTTGCGTGTATTATATTTCATTTCATTTGTGTCCAACAAAATCTTTTTCTTTCTGTCTATTTAAATAACTTTCATGGAAAAACGTAGGTTTTAGTTCTCATATACAGAGTTAACGTTAAGATCTGGTCAAGATTCTTGTTTTTAAGTTAACTAATTGATGATTGTGTATTTATAGTCAGAGTTTCGACAAAATTCCTAGAAATTGCGTGTCTCTATTAGTTGTCAACACGACATTAATATTTAGCGGTGCTGAGAAGATCAACCGGAGATTTTGATAAAACCAAAATATTACAGGCATATTTCTGAATGAAAATACGGCAAGGACCTTAGGAGGAGGGGCGATCGAATTTGTTAGTTTCACCAATTTTATTAAAATTAACGTATAGAGGACATATAGAAATGAGGTAGCAAAAATTTTCTAATACACAATGGATAGAGTTACATTAGCTAGTCATGTGTCCTACTTTTAATCATTTTTCAGATTTATCAAAAATGATTATATGTAAATTTATGAATATGAGTCATGTGATTAGAGGTCTTAATATTATAATATTTAGTTCATGTGAAAAAAATAATTATAAATATTATTATTTTATTTTTTGTATAAGAATTATATATATCAAACTTCTTCATTTATTTTTTCCTTTTTTAATATAATAATTTTATTTTCATTACAATTATTTAAGTTTTATTATATCTTAAAAAAATTAAATTTAAAAGATGTGAACCAAAACACTGATATTGATGCCAAGTCACTGACAAAAAATTGTCAATCATTTACTTGGAGGGTATTGGAAACTAGCCCTTCCTTCAAATGGGGACCATTCATGTACGCCTACAATTTGCATGCCCAAATACGCAACGTTTGAAAGCAAAGTGTGTGTGTGTGTGTTTTTTTTTTGAATCACCTAGTAAATTTAGACCTTCAGAATAAATCATATGTGCTTATTTGAGAGCTGCATATATAGAGACCAGAATAAACAAAATGTAATTTATAATTGGTGAACAACAAAAATTCACTATGAACTTGATAGACATGGAGCCGCTTTTTGTGTGCTCTCAAATTTGTGTATGGAGGCATTTCTAAAAAGTCTAATTTAGATGATGAAGATTTAATATTTTTAACTTATAATTGTAAACAAAAATATTCTTTTTAACAAAATGGCAGTTAAGGGTCATCTTTATTTTAGATTATGTGCTAATTAAAATAAATGTTTTTTTAAAAACCATAAACTAAAAATTATTTAATCAGAACTATTTAAATTGAATTTAGATGGTTGAGAATTGAGAAATTTCTTCTACTCATTTTTATGATGGAGACTGAAATGTTGTATGTTCCAATAAATATGTCAGAGTGTTTTTTATAGCAAAATTGTAGGAAAGGGGTTGTCTCACCCACGATCCAAGGACATGACTCCTAACTCATGATTTACAAGGATTTGTCCTTGTAGGTTATGGAGTATGACAAACAAGCATTTTTGTTTTTTTCTCACATGTAGCTAGGTTTTTCTTAATTTCACTTAGTTGTTGAGATGACTACGTAAATACCGCGACTTGAATCACAAAGTGGTACTCCTTAATTTAATTAGACTAATGATATTAGTTGATTTAGTTATTAGAACATGATATTTTTAATTCATCTTAACCATATATACTTTTATTTCCACACACACTCTCTCTCTCACACACATACACACTGAAAATTTAAAGTATGTTATATTTAGGAACAAATTAAATTTCAAAGTGGTTTTATATTTAGAAAGGGGAATTACTCCGCAAAAACGGAAATATAATATCATTTTCCTTAATTTGATTAATTAAATTAAGTATGTTAGTCAAATGTCCAACATTTCTGCTAATTAAACCAAGGGACAATGGGTCAAATAGACTGAGTGTTCTACATATTTTATATAAACCGAAAAGTGTGGTAACTGGTAAGAAGCCATTGATAATTTATAATCAACTAGAATAATGGTGCATAGTTTGGAAGAGGATACGAACACCGACCAAAAAAGAAGAGGATATGAACAGCATCAAACTAAAATGATTCGTGACATTTTCTGGATTTTTTCGGTCATAAATAAAGATCGTTCCAAGTCTGACAAAATAAAATTACAACTATGATTCAACAGTGGTGCTTAATCAATGGAAGGAGATTAAAAGGCATTGGAAAGATATTAAGGTCAATTTAGTTTTTTTATAAGATTACGTGTTAAGTAAATTAGTTTAAAAACATGGGCAAATCAATTTATAAGTCACCTATTTAAATTTTTCAAAATTTGGAAAAAAAAAATAAGAGAAAGTGATCAGAAACCTTATATTATATTAATGGCACGAAGGAGTATAAGATAACGACAACTACTTGAAAAAAAAAACATACATTAGAATATTAAATACAGCATATTCTTAAATATACTAAAAGGAAAATAATTCAATGTGGAGAAATTTCTTTATAAATAACGATTCATCCAGTAAAACGAATCCAAGTTTAGCTTCAACAGTTCAACGTCTCCGTGGCGCTAACAGAATTATCATACACGTATATCCCAATCTATCCAACAACACCATGCTCCTTCCAAGGCTTCCAATTCCCGTGGAGAACACTCTAATAACAACTCCACTTCCTAAACATCAAACCCCATATCCTCGTAGTTCCCAAACACGCCCTTGTTACCCTTCTCTGCCACATGTGACCATTAGACCAAGTCGTGGTGTGGTCCTAGCGTCACAAAATGCCACCGTTGAGTCGAAGCCGGCGAGGGAGGCGGAGCCGTTGCCGCCGGAGCTGGTGCCGGAGCTGATACCGAAGCACGTGGCGGTGATAATGGATGGAAATGGAAGGTGGGCTAAGATGAGAGGGTTGTCGCCCTCGGCTGGCCATGAAGCCGGTGTGCAGTCGCTGAGGAGGATTATTGAACTTTGTTGTAGTTGGGGGATTAAGGTTCTCACGGTTTTTGCCTTTTCTTATGATAATTGGGTTCGTCCAAAGGTTAGTTCCTAATCTTCTTATGATGATTCATTGCAAATTTGCAATATACATATCACGGAATTTTTTGTTACATATATAATGATGATTTGTTTCACTCATTAGTTACCATATATAGCCCACTCTCTTGTCCTAAAAACTTCTATAGGCTCAAGTATACTTTTGGTCTTTACATCAAGTTTCAATTTAGTACTTTATATTTGAAAAGTACACTTTTAGTCATTTTTGTTAACACCGTTAGTTTAACTTAAAGGAAAATGCTAGATTAACAATTTTAAATGATTATTTTATAATGAAATTGGACAAAAAATTATAAATTTTAAAAATATAAGAATATTTACAATCAAATATTTTAATCTAAACATTTTTTCAGTATTTAATAACCATTTAAAATTGTTAAATTAGCATTTTCCGTTAAGTTAAACTAATGGTGTTAACAAAAAAGGACTAAAAGTATATTTTCCAAACATAAAAAGACTAAATTGAAACTTGATGCAAACATAAGGGACCAAAAGTATACTTTAGCCTACTTCTATGTCCCTTATTATAAAAGTCAATGTCATAAATTATTTATGCATATTAAGAAAGTCCCTTATTATAAAAGTCAATGTCATAAATTATTTATGCATATTAAGAAAGTAGTTGGGGGAGTTTAATATATTTTAAATGAGTGGTATTTTTCTAGTTGGTCCTTATTTAAGGTGTATAAGAGTGATAAATAGTAGATTTTTTATTAGAAGTTAGCATAAAAACTTTAGAAATTATGATGGTCAAAATGGGTAAATATACCATTAAATATTTGGGTGATGACCAAAAAATGATATATATAATTATTGGCTAAGTAACAAAAATAGTACATAACTATTCTTTTTTTATATAAAAGTAAACTATTCTAAGGTGCACAAATGATACCAATTTTTACTATGTGATCAAAAATGATATTTTCATTACTATGACAATAAAATCAGACATGAAAAGTCCAAAATACCCTTATAAATTAAACTAGATGGTATACTCCGGGCGATGCCCGGGTAGCATTGATTCTTAAGGGGTAAACTGTACTTAATCTAGAAGGGGAGACATTAGCTGGTAAGAAAGAGTAGTGAAGTTGCAAATTTCTAAGGTAAATGAATGCACATATAATTGGAAGACAGGTGGTTAATAAACAAACGGGAGGAAAACACAACTTATGCATTGATATGTTAAAGGAAAGGAAAAGTACAATGGAAAATGGTAGATTAAACACTAACATTCCAAAAAATTTCTATGAAAGCGAATTGGAGGCAAAGTAAAAAATGCATCAAATGATGAAAGAATGTAAGCCTGAATTCTTATATTTGAAAAAAAAATTATTTAAATTTTTTGCTCTTATATTATGGATCAGAGAGAGTACTATTCTTTGATGATAACGATAACAATAATACGCTCTTTGTCCTTAAATATAATGTGAAAATAACCACTTTTTTATTCGAAAAAACTATTAAAAATAGATAAAAAAAATTATTTGTCTCAAATATATTTAATTTTCCAACTTTATCTCTATTGATAAGATAAGATGTATAGGAAAAATAAGGATAAAGTGTGTAGCAAAGAAGAGAAAGAATAAAAACCTAATTGCAATATGTATAGTCAACAAAGGGCGAAATTGTAAAAAATATATTAAATTGTGATGAACATAAAGAGAGGGGCAAATCATAATTTTTTTAAAAAAAGACTATTTTTCTAAAAAAATATTGTAATTAATTTTAGAATTTATTTTTGAAATTTCCTATTTTCCCATTGATTTTAGATATATAGGATTCAACCAAATGGATTACAGCTGGAACTAATGTCTGGTAATAAGTGAGGCAATAAAAGTTTTTAATATAATTAAAAAATTGTTTAACTATGGGCTCGGGACCAACAAATGGAGGGTGAGAGGAACTACTTATGATTTCCATTCTCCATGGGTCCCACAAATAACATATATAATATTTTAAAATAGAAGCACTGTTTTTTGAATAGTAACTTTAGCCATTGCTTTAGTATAAAGAGGATTGTTATGTATATTTTTGGTCTTCACTAATAATTTATAAGGGCATTTTAGACTTTTCATGTCTTATCTTATTGTCATATTAGTGAAAATATCATTCTTGAACACATGAAAAAGTTGAGTCTCATTTGTGTAGTTTGGAATAATTATTTACTATTTTTGTTCCTTGACCAATAGTTATTTATCATTTTTTTTGTCAAGTCCTAAATCTTTTGACCACATGGCTCTTCAATAAAGGACAACAGTTCAATTTTTTTTTTTGCCCTTGTAACAAGGGATGGAGGAAGTATTATAACAAGCCGTCTATATTTTAAAAAAGATATATACAAATTAAAATAAACTTATAGCATTAAAATTTTTCTTTTTTTCTTTGAAATTATTTTACCTTATAAATTATTGAATTATTATAAGTTAAGTATATTAAAGTTAAGAGGTCTGTTTTTCTTTGTAATTTCTCAATAAAGGTCATTTTGATCTTATAATTACGATTTGATGAAACATGTGTTATGTTTAAGTTTTATTTAGGTTCCTTAGCCAAATGATAGGTACACCAAATTTCTGGTTAAGAAAAAAGGGTGCAGGAATTAGACGAATATTTATCCATTCCCATTATAAAACATATTTGAAGAAATTAAGGTAGCTAAAATAACGGCATAATCATAATGTATATTATGTATTATTTAGTTATATATTTTTTGCTTATAGTTTAGAGAAAGAATTCAGACAAATCAATTTATGAGTAACTTATTTAGATTTCTTAAAATTTTCTAAAATAATAATTACATCCTATATTTAGAAACTAATAGATAGAATATTTTTGTTACTGAGACAATTTTGCAAATAAGAGTAGTAATAGCTGACACGCATAGAGATGTTATATTAGTTGATAAGTTGTTAGTTGACTTGTCGAGACTTGAGAGTTGAGAGTAGTAGAGCAGTAGTTGAGTTTCTTGATTTATTCCTATGCTTTCTTTCCTGTTTTTTTTATCATTTTGGGTAGTTAGCCCAACAACTCGGTAAGCCCAATATACCCCAATAAAATAGACTCTATTGGGTTGAGCCTAATAATTGACCAGATGATTTGTACTGGGTCAATCTTGGTATAGAGTATAGACTATAAGAATAGTATTACTATATAGGAATTACGAGCGAAGCATATCAATATATTTTTAAAAGAATATTATATTTTTAAAAGAATATTGATATTATTTGTCAGGTAGCTTTTATCTATCAGTCCAAAAAAAGGTTGTTTTTATCTAATTACTATCACACTATCGTAAAACCTTTGACAATTTTATTACTACCTCTGGTCTTAAATATAGGACCTAATTGACTTTTTTTAGAAAGATTAAAGTTGCGAAATAGGTTATTAAATGATGACATATTTGATATGTTTTTAGATTATTCATTAGTTTATAGGTAAAATAAACTAGTTTAAGGGAAAAAATTAGGTAAATCAATTTATAATTAACTTATTTTGTTTTTTTAAGGACTTTCTAGAAAAAGTCAATTAGGTCTTATATTTAGGACCGGAGGGAGTATTTCATATTACTATTTTCCAACAAATTGCTTTATTTGATATCATTTAAAATACTCAATGGAATAAATTATAATTCTTGTTGATAAATAAAAAAATTGTTTGTTGCAAAATATGTTTATTAAATTCTTTCGCATGGTGCAGGTAGAAGTTGAGTTTTTGATGAGCCTCTTTGAAAGAACAATAAGCACGGAAATTGAAGCTTTCAAGAGGTAGCAAACAAAACGATATTAATTACCTTTTCTTTATAAAATTTAATCTACTTTGTTAATTCTAAATGACCAATTAATCAACATTTGTGTGACCCCAAAAAAACAATGATTGGGAATACTTATTTACAGTGAAGGAATAAGGATTTCAGTAATTGGAGACACGACAAGACTCCCAGACACTCTACAAAGAATGATAAGAAACGCAGAGGAAAGCACAAAGGAAAACTCATTATTCCAGTTGATAGTGGCAGTGAGCTACAGTGGCAAATACGACGTCGTACAAGCATGTAAAGCCATAGCAGAGAAGGTCAAAAACGGTGACGTAGAGCCAGAAGAGATAAGTGAGAGCCTAATAGAGCAAGAACTAGAAACAAGTTGTACAGAATTCCCATACCCAGATTTGATGATAAGAACAAGTGGAGAATTAAGAGTGAGCAACTTCTTGTTGTGGCAATTGGCTTACACAGAATTGTTCTTTGATCCTGCCTTGTGGCCTGATTTTGGCAAGAAACAGTTTGTTGAAGCTTTGGCTTCCTTTCAACAAAGGCAGAGACGCTTTGGTGGACGCAACACATAAGCTATAAATCATTATCACAATTTGCAACATGTATTTTTGTATAGGGTGGGGATATATAGCAATGAGTATATATACATATCATATAGTTATTGTGATGAAAGTTTGTAAGATTGAGCCATCATATCAATGAAAACTATGTATGAATTGTAGACACGTGTATATATAAGTGATCATTTCATCGATTCAAATGCAGAAATAGAAGCATTGTAAAAATTTCCTTTTATTTGCATAATATACAATTCATTAGCTGACTTTTGAACTAATATTATTGAGCTAATATAGAAAAAATATGGGGAGTTGTAACAGAGACACATGAACAAATCATCATTTGACATCTTTTGTTTAGTTGGAAAAATTATATTGCTTAAAAAGACTTCATTCCAATTTTTTTATTGAGATGTATTTAAAACTTTCTTAAGAATTCAAGTACATTCTAGCTTTGACATATGCGAGTTAGGTACAATATATCTACAACAAACTGCGAAACCAAATAAAAACATCTATATATATTTTGGAATGAAATTTTTTTTGGAATATATTTTGGAATGAAATTTTTTTCAGCTATTTTCTCAGTCTATAAGGTGAGAATGCAGTTAGTTGAACTTATAATTTCAAATTTCAACTTGACTCATCCTGTAAAAATTGAAGGTTAAAAATTTCTGGGATAATGGACTTAAATGTGGCATATGCACATCATGCTATTTATGGTGAAATTTTATCTGGATAACAGTGAAATGGTTATAAACTACATGTCATCGAGTCATTCATAATCTTTGCAACAGTAGAATCCAATTATCGAATAAACAGTAATAACTCATGAATAAAATAAAATTTGGGTTGACTTAAAAATATTTTTTGAATCTTGGTAGTATGATCATACTCCATGAGATTTCGAAGAGCTAGCGTGGAAGTGCAACATTAGCTAACGAATTTTCCCCCGACAACGGTGGTTAGGTGTTAACCAAAAAGAAATGGGGACAAAAACATAAAATAAAGAATAAGGAATTAATTAGGATAAGGATGACCTGACCCCTCCAAATAAAATATCCAATTTATCATTGTTGGGATAAGATAGGACCATATCAAAGTTATTCCAGGACAATATTGTCATTTCAATAGTTGGCGGTTCCTAAAACATACGGCCGCGCCATTCGGTTTTGGCATCTTCCCGTGGAGAGAAACTCTTGGGAAGCACTAATCAAAGCAAAAACTTTTGATTGTACAATTTTTTAAAAACATTAGGTAGCATGTAATTCTTTAATTCGTAATTTCTTTGTTTATAGGCTCCCCATTACATTAAATCTTCATTTTAAGTCAAAGGTGTTAGCTCATCAATGGATTGACTAGCTATAATGTGAAACATATATCCGATTCACCATGCTTATGATGGTATCATGATGGGTAAAGGTGCAAAACTAGCCACCGTAAATTTTCAAATGGACAACTTTAGCACTCGTAAATTGGATGGTGCAAAACAGTACATTATAAATCAAAATGGGACAAATTTAGCCACGCCGTTATGTTGAAGCTAACAGACGTTTGTGTTGGCGTGGGGCCCACCTTCATTAAATCAAAACGTCTGTTAGCTTCAACTTAACGGCGTGGCTAAATTTGTCCCATTTTAATTTATAATGTACGGTTTTGCACCATCCAATTTACGGGTGCTAAAGTTGTCCATTTGAAAATTTACGGTGGCTAGTTTTGCACCTTTACCCTATCATGATTCATGACTAATCCTAAAGTAGTGACATTCAACATTTTCTCATCCCGGTCACTCCTATGAAATTCTTGGGATGAGGCGGTCTGGGAGGCGACAGAGTGCATCTTCAAGTTGGGAGTCCAGGATGTATGTGTTTATATCTAATTTTTCAAGAAAATGTGTCATACGTTTTATTTGTGAATATACATGATATTTTCTAATGAAAAACAACCCTAATAAACATTTTAGGCTTATTATATTTTATATAACATATTTGAAACAATATTGGACAATTTATTTTCTGTTAAAATTATAAAGGGCCATAATTTTTTTTCAAGCAACTATTTTTAATAAAAAACTTACATTATTTTTCATTTCATCCAGCTCCATCGTTTTAATTGGGACTGAGAAAAAATTAGGACGAGATGAGAATCTTGTACCACATGAGTCTTTTTAGTTGTAGGAAAGAAAGTGAAGAAATGAAGTGTGAAAGGGTGGAAATGGAAAGTAGAGGTAAATTAGGTAATGATGAGAAAATAAAGTTTGTGGGACCCAAAAAAAGTGTGAGATAGAGAGAGAAAACTTTGGACCCCAGGATATATGTAAATTAAAAAAAATCATTACTTTTTAAACTTTCTAATTCTTTGCCACTTTAAATATGGAGCCCAACAGACTCTATATCTTTCTTGGGATGAGATGGGATGAGACTGTCTCGATCTTATAAACAACCCTAATAATCACAAGCAAACATCCAATCCAATGCCTCACATAAATAAAATGTTTTACTATATGTTTTCTTAAATTTATCGATCGATCAGTAATCCATTAAAACACCCATCCAAATTAAAATCTCTACTTAAAGACTTAGGCGGATAACTCAAGTGGTTGTTGGGGTCCACTTAATAATTTCATTTCCTTGGTCCCCTACATGGCTCCACAGCCCACCAATCACATCCTCACACGGACCCAAAACGGCAAAGGTGGTGAAATAATTGGCATGCTTACAAACACCTTTAGTAGACCCCACCACAGAGAATCCCGAACTCTCCCGTCCAAAAGGGCAAAACCGTCAATGAAGGATCATAGTAATATGAAACCTGGTTTTCTAAAACCAAAACCAGTGTTGGTGAAGAAGTCACAGTAACGTTGAACTTTGATTATAAACTGTACTTCTATTTCGTTGTAGTTAGCGAAAAAGATTCTTTCCTATCCCACTATCTTTTTCTTCTCTCTCTCTCTCTCTCTCTGGATTCTGCGATTCTCTTTGATAAATTTGTTTCCTTAAAATGGGGAAATCAGTGTTTCAGGAATCTCTCAAAGCTTTCGAAGCTGATATTCAGCACGCGAATGCTCTGTAAGTCTCTCTCTTTTTCAAATTTCTTCTGAATTATTTCTCCTTCTTGTATTGATTCCATTTTGATTCTGAGTTTTTGAGTTGCTAATGTAGCTTAAGAAGTGTAATTGTTTGATTGAGCTTTATTTTTGTTTAACATCATCAATTGAATTACATACTGTTTTTTTTTATTGCAATAGAATCACTTACACAGTAGATGCCCTGGGTTTTATTTTTGGCCTAAAGCAGTCCTAAATGGACTTTTTATTTATGTTATAAATGTGATTTTCTGTATACTTGCTTCTACTATTTTGTATTCCAAAACCAAACCATAACCAGGTATTAATATTATGGAGCTTCAAACGGGTCTTTTTAAAGGGAGAATTGCAGTCAGATACCAAGGAAAAGAATTAATATCAAACAAGTCCATGCTTGTCAATAACAAGTGAAAATGCATCATTTTCAAATCATTAGGACCTCTTAGATATTAAATATCTTGTTTGGGACTTAATGCGATTTTCCCTTGTTCACATATGAAAGATAATAGTACAAAATAATATGACATAGAGAAAAAGTGTAGGGAGTTGAACTCCATGTTAATTCAAATACATTGGGCATACTCTCGTTCATCTGAATGTCACAGAATACTCTTATTCAATATTTGTAACTGTATATAACTCATTTTCTCAATTTTCTAGATTATTAGGATATCCCAGGGATAAAGATGGAGCATGCTTTCAAGTGAGGCTTTCATACGGTCCTGGTGCTACTTTATTCCTTTTTCTTGTTCAATGGGCGGATTACCACTTGGCTGGTGCTCTGGGTTTGCTCAGAGTTCTAATTTATATGGTAAATATCCTTTACCTTCCTGCAGTTAAATTTTTCTTTGCTTCATTTATCCCTGCCAAAGCTTCCTGTTGTTGTTTGTTGATTTTGTATTGCCATATTTTGCATTAGTGTATCAATGTAGTAATATGATGAGGTTTATGTAGACCTATGGAGATGGGAAGACCACCATGTCAATATATGAAAGGAAAGCGAGCATTAAAGAGTTTAACTGTAAGTTTCTTTTAGTACAAATGTATGCCCACCACTTTTTTTTGGCAGAAGTACCTCTAATTTTTGTTTAGTATATTGTTAATGAACACACATATTTATTCATTTTGTTGTGCCTCTGATCTTTCCTGATATACAGCGGTGATATTTCCTGCTTTGTTGCAACTTGAGAAAGGCATCACAGATTTGGAGGAAAAGAAACAAAATGAAGTGTATTCTAACAAATATAAGAATAAAGAAAAGCAATCAAAATTTGACGTGGAAAGAGAAGAGGAATGTGGAATTTGCATGGAGGTGAAGGCAAAAGTTGTGCTGCCTAATTGCTGCCATTGCATGTGTTTGAAGTGCTTCAGGGATTGGTAAAATTCCTTTTCTTTTTCTTTCTTGTCCCTCTCTGCTTCTCATATCTACATTTCTCGTGTCATGTGTTATGGCATTATTCTTTGACATTAACAGTCTATTAGTCAACATTGATAAAATGTTAGATCTGAAAGATTAAGGATGTGAGCATGTTACAGTCCCTTAAGTGGGAATTGAGGGATGTACAATATGATGAATTTCTTGTCAACTTGTTATTACCAGTGATAAAACAAGGAACTTAGTATTGTCCCGCCCTGCACATTGCCTTTTGCAACATTTTGTGCTTTGGATGTTACAACCAACGGTTGTTGAACTCATTACTGATAATGTGCCTTTTCATTTTTCCTCCAGGTGTGAGAGATCGGAGTCTTGCCCCTTTTGTCGGGGAAATCTTAAAAGGGTCAACTCAGGTGACCTTTGGAATTACATAGATGATGGTGATATTGTGGATGTCAGAACGATTTTCAAAGAAAACCTCAAGAGGCTGCTTTTCTACATCGAGAAGTTGCCTATTGCTGATCCGGACCCCATGCATGTCTCTTATGAACCTTGTAGGAGTTAGCGACTCCATTTATAGGCCTCAAGAGCTTTGTACATTGCTGTTTCGCTGTACATGCCATTTTAGATATTTTAGATAGTAGTTGATTGTACATATTGTCCGGCTCAATGTTCTTAGTTGTGGTTTCATATTGATCTTATGGTTCCAAGCGGTGTTGTGTATCATCTTCATGCTCGAAGATGATGAGATTGATTAATTATAATGTAATTTAACAGCCTTCCAAAAGAGAGAAGGCGCCATAGTTGCTTTCAACTATAGCTGATTCATCCTTGCATTTCATTTTCACATAAATGCAGAAAGATGGGAAAGTGACTTTCTATTCTATATTACTGCCTGATGCCATTCCTCACTTGTCTTTATTACAAGAGATGTGTCATATGAATGGAGTGTTAGTAAAGTTGTGTATAATCATAATAATCTCTACGTCCTACTTGCTTAGAAATTCTAGAAGTCTTGAAGTTGATGTAATGGAGGAGGCCTATAATTCGATGTGTACAAGGCAAACAATGATATTCAAATTTCAACTTTCTCAACAATAAAATCCTTAAAAAATTTGAATGTCTAACTATTACTGAAGCTTAATCATATTTGATTATCTCTAAGGCGCATGTAATCTGCGTATGAACGAGGAAAGCTGTCGTCATGATGAGAATATGCAGATCCTCCATGGGTTGAGATATCAAGGCCTGTAAGTTCATCGTCCCTAGAGATTCTCAGAAGGTTAAGTTTGTGTAAGGCATAAAACATAGGGCCCATGGTGACACTAACCCAAGCCAATATAGCTAGCAATTCAACAATTTGGGCACCAATCAAGGCCCATCCACCTCCTAATAGAAGCCCATAGGGCCTAGACACACCAATCTCTCCTTGATCACAGACTTGAATCACAAACTCCTCTTTGGCAAACAAACCTGTGAATATCAAACCCCAAGCCCCACACCCACCATGCAATTGGGCTGCCTCTAACGGGTCATCATACTTCAGTTTCAGTGCCAATATATTGAGCCCAATCAAGACCCAAGCTGAGACAAACCCACAAACAATCGCAGCCCATGGCTCGACAACGGAGCAACCCGAGGTGATTGCCACAAACCCACCAAGCAATCCATTGCAAACATCAATTGCATCCCAATGACCAATTATTAGTCGCCGGCCAAACAATGTGATGATTCCCGATGTCGATCCGGCTAAGGTGGTCACGACCGCAGTCCGACCGATAGAAGTCCAATTACCCTCATCAGACGTGCTAGGATAAGGCACAAAAATCTTATCAAACGAGCCGGGATTAAACCCAAACCATCCAAACCACAAAAGAAAAGTTCCAAGTACCACTAGACTTGCATTGTGGCCTCGAATTGGCACTGGATTTCCAAAAGCATCAAACCGGCCAACCCGCGGGCCCAATATGAGAGAACCCCATAAGCCCGCTATTGCACCCACCATATGAACCACCCCACTCCCGGCAAAGTCAATCGCACCCGAGCCCAGAAACAGATTACTCGACCCACTACTAAGCCAGCCCTCAGAAGACCAGACCCAATGGGCCACAACAGGATACACAAAGCCCGCAAGAAAAAAACTAAAAACAAGATAAGCACTGAATTGGGTTCTCTCAGCAATGGACCCACTTGTAATACCAGCCACAGCTATAGCAAAGGCCCATTGGTAAAGATAGAAACTGTAGTCGTAAGTGCCATTTGGGATGCTATAGAGAGCAAAGAGATCAGTGCCAATGAAAGGGTTGGAATATGAACCGTCACCGAAGGCAAATGCAAAGCCAAAGAGGTAGAAAGAGATGCTTCCAACGACGGCGTCAACGACATTGGTGAGCATTATGTTGACGGCGTTTTTGGCTCTGACTGAACCAGCACAGAGCATGGCAAAGCCTATTTGCATGACAAAGACAAGGTAGGCAGAGAAGAGTAGGAAGATGGTGTTTAGGGAGTATGTCACACTTTTCTCCCATGATGAATCCTCCATGACGAAGAAGGAGCAAGTGAAATGGGTTTTGAGGATGTTTTTGATTGGATAATGATAAGTGTGTGTAGCCTTGGACAGTATGAAAGTAGCTAGGTGTTGTAGAGAGTGAGGAAGAATAGGAAGAAGCATTGGTATAGGAAGAATGGGGTGAGGTTGAAAGGTAGTTAGCCAGTGGACAAGTGGGTGTTTGCCTGTTTGGTTAATGTTGACAGTTTGTGCATTCTGCTTCAGTGGTTCTTTTTTATGTTGATTAGATTTGCTGCCCAAAATCCTGGAGATGTTCCCTTAAAAATAATAAAAACACAATAAAACTAAAAATGACTCTGAACTCTTTGAAATTTTTGACTAGGTATGAGTGTAACTCTATGAAATTTTGAACTATCTATGAGTAACCTTTTTCTTGGAGATTTTGTACATTGAGCCGTAAAGAAATACTCCCTCCAGTCATAAATTAAGATTTAGTTGACTTTTTTTTAAAAGATTAAGGTTGTGAAATAGGTTATTAAATTATGACATATTTGATATATGTTTACATTATCTATTAGTTTATAGGTCAAATAAATTTAATTAAGGAAAAAAAATTAGTTAAATCAATTCTAATTGACTTGTTTTATTAGAATTTTCAAAAAAAGTCAACTTGAACTTATATTTAAGACTGGAGGAAGTAATTCTTTTTCAGCCTTCAACATTATAATAAATCACTGCCAACTTACTAGTCTAAGCTGGCGTGAGTGAGTGATAGTTGTTTTTGACGCTTAATAATAAGTAGTAAATGCTCTAAACTCTTACTCTCGTTAATAACCTAGTTGAGAAGAATTTACCTGTTCCACTTGGCGTCATTCTCACTTGTCTGTCCATTGTTTGGCTAATAAAGCATGAGAAGAAACTGAGATATATATACTAAATAAAAAACTGAGATACGGTGTTTCAGTGAGGCATAATGAAATATTATTCAAATTTTCAACTTGCATGCACTCTTAACCATGCTGAATCTTTCTAATCTAGTCTAGCAAATAGTCAATCGTGTATACTATAAATCTTAAAGCTGCGTTTTGTTTAATTAATTCTTTTATTTAAATAAGCTGTGGGGTTCACTTCAAGGACTCCATAACTTTTGTCTACTTGTTGAAGGATCTCAGCCTCTCATCCATGATAGTAGGAAGAGATTTTTTTGACCACGTGATAGCATAAAGAGATTGATAATTCAAAGACACGAGATGTCTAACTTTAAATGGAACTTTAGAACAACGAGAGATTAGTCCCACTTGACACGCGCGTGGGGATACCCTTGGGAAACCAAATAAAGAAAGAGGTTGATAATAAAAAATGGTCAACTTAGTTCTAGTCCCCACTTAGTAAGGGTGCTGGGGAATATACTAGACAGTTTAACATCTGCTTTTTGAAGAGTGACTGATTCGAACCCACAACCTCAGACTCCACGGCAAGCGAGCTTACTGTTGAGTCAAGTCGGTCCTTCAAAGAGATTGATAATAAAGGAAATGAAAATATTTTCCGTCAAAATCTAAAATACAACACAAACTTCATCAAACTGGGGGACTAATGTTATTAACGGTGCAAACTTGTAGCCTAGCTTCCGTCAAAATTTATTCGATTGAGCTAATTCCTATTCTCTGGTGCGATTTGTTTTGATAGTTTCTGTTTTTTTTATTTTATTACTCAATTATGTACTTAAATCATAATCAAACGCCACATCATCAAAAATAACATTGTTAATGCCACATTGGATGCATTTAACGGTGTTAATGCAATTTTAGATCTTTTCAAAGTTGGGAGACTAATGTTATTAACGGTGCAAACTTGAGGGACTAAAAGCACGAGTTTCAAACTTGAGGGACTAAAAGCAAAATTGAGTGAAACTTGAGGAACCAAAAGTTATGTTAACCCAATATTTATTTTTTCAAGACAAAATGTCTACAAGATGCTATATACACACACAGAACTGTCTAAACATAAAGATATTTATCTATCTTTAATGATGAAAATAGTTACTGTGTTCAAAGATTAGTGATATTTTCTCCCATAGAAACTCTGCTAATAAGCGAAGGCCTCATTGTGATTATGGCTGAATCATTAGCTCCAGCTTTCAGAGCAGTCTTTCCAGCTTCTATAAATCTCCTCACTGCATCTTCTGCATATCTGTTTGCTTCTCCCACATTCATGGTTTTCCCAATATTTGGATATTTATTGAGCACATAATCACCATTGAGCTGAGACGCTAGCTGGATCAGCTCAACTTGGAACTCTGAGAGGCTTGTGTCTTCTCTGGGTCCCCACGGCCTTAGTGATACCTTCACCTCTGGAAGCCTCTCTGTGAAGACAAGCTTTGGTCATATTCAAAATCAGAAAATGAACAAGACGAGAATTTTTAGTTTTTATGTGTTATTGGATCTTTGTAACGTTCAATCATGCCACTTTGGCATTTTCACTACTACACATTGCAAAACCCACTTTCAGGAAGTGGACAAAGTTGGAAACTTACACTCTAGCGCCGTTGCACAGAGTGAAAGAGACAAAGGAAACTTCTGTGATTATGCATAGCCTAAAGCTACACCAGCATCTCTATCAGGTTATGATTTTGGTCATGCAAAATTGCTAGCAGAAGGCGTGTCCCATTAAAGGAGTGTATCAACTTGGGTATGTAATCTCAACTAATCATAAATGATTTGGTCTATTGCCTAATGATTGAGCTGAGTGGAAATCATATATCGTAATGAAAACTAAGAATACATTGAGCTGAGTGAAAACCAAAAGTAGAAGCAAATTAAACCTGGACAGTCGTCACGTGGAGTATCACGTATGTGAAAGTATTTCTCAAAGGTACCAGCCCAAGCATCTCTCTTTGTCAAGAAATTGGATTTTAAATTGAATAGCTTCTTTACTGTGGCAGGAATAGAAGAATGTTCAAATTGTGAATATGGTGTTGGCCCCTCAGGTTCGTGAATCACTGTAAAAACAAATAGTCAATTCAAGCTGCAAAAGCTTAGAATCCAATAACACTTCCAGCTAAAAAGGAGAGCAGTACAAGAATACACATGACTAAGAAAAATTACTATACAGAAGAATATAAAAAAGTAAAACATCTATATGCCAAAACATTCAAATCTGCTGAGAGTACACCAAAGCCATGTTAAGCTTATGACAAATGCTAATGATAGTAAAATACATATACCGTCACAGAAATCATCACGAGTACTTGGCTATGTCTTCAAGTGACCATTAGTACAACTTAGTGAAGAAGCATGTTTACAAAGAATCTGAGATACGAGCATAACACCACCAAATATGAACAATATTAAAATAAAATAACGTTACAAAGATTCAGAAGCAAACCAAAAGCTCAACTCAATAATTTACCAACCCAGCCAAAAGATTTCAAAAATGCTAAATGAAGAAATGCAAAAATTAAGATCAACTAACAAGTGAGGTCAAAAAAAAGATCAACTAACAAGAAACAGTCATCAGTCTCCTTATATCCTTAATTACTACTTCCACAACACATATTACAACCAAAACAGAGATTAAGAACGCCTGAATTTGCAAACACATATTTCTTAATAAAAAAGGCAATCACTAACAGTTTAAATTTACAAGCGGATCAAAATTAGTTTAAATATTAAATAAATTAATTAAAAATTGATATTCCTAAATTTTTTTCTCAAAATTAGTTTATTTGATTTA
Source organism: Mimosa pudica (assembly GCA_029929735.1). Taxonomy (NCBI): domain Eukaryota; kingdom Viridiplantae; phylum Streptophyta; class Magnoliopsida; order Fabales; family Fabaceae; genus Mimosa; species Mimosa pudica. Next base: position 10,446,134 of record JAKELP010000004.1, on the reverse strand, counting down.
TTATAAACTAAAATCTAATAAATACAAGTTATGGTTAAATACTTCATTTTGCTTTCTTATTTATGTAAAAAAGGTCAACTAGTCCTTATATTTAGTCACAACTAATAAAAAAAATGCATAAACTAAAACAACACTCACCAGTACCCTTGTCAATCCAAGGTGAAACCAAAATGGTAGGAACACGAACACCCAAACGATCAAACCGAAAATAATAAGGATCCGGTCCAATGATGCCATCCGGATTAGGCACACCATGAACAGGAGTAGGCACATGGTCATAAAACCCACCATGCTCATCATACGTGATCAACAACGCCATCTCCTTCCACTGAGGACTCTTCCTAAGAGTCTCATACACCTCCTTCACAAACCTCTGCCCTTCCGCCACGTCATGCGACGGATGATCATCATTCGCCGGAAATAACTCCACGTCAAAGTAACGTTGTTCCACCACCACATAATTCGGAAGCCTCCCTAACTTTGCATGCAATTTGAACTTCAAAGAATAACTATGAAATCTTCTAGCATACTTCACCTGTTCAAAGTATAAACAATGATTGAGATCAGGTAAACCAACAAATTATTGCTACCTCACTAATTCAAACTCCAGTGGTATGTGTCATGCCCACGTAGGCAAGGTTGTCGCATTGCTTAATAAGAGTGCTTCCAAGAAACGAAATCATATGAGGTTGAGCTCAAGTACCAACTCAACCAATTACACATTGGTAACAAACTAAGATACAGATTATTAATGACCAATACTCCTATTGTCATATTTATAAGTTGCTTCGACCATATTTCCCATAAAATAAAGAAAACCACGTTAACTATCTACTAAAATCCAATAAATTTTCTATTACACCTATAATTAATATTCACTCTACTACATGAAAAAATGTCAACATATAATAAATAAAACGTAAAATTGTCCATTTTGATAAGATAAAATATTTAATAAGTTGACAAGACCAATTTTTTTTTAACTGAAATAAATAGAATCAAATAAAATATTCTCTTGAGTAAAAAAAATTCTCTCTCAGCTTTATAAATAGGATAAGACTAACTTATACATAGGCTACAAATATTATATTAATAAATAAAACTAAAAATAATTACAAACTAAAACATGAAATCAAATCACCGATTTCACTTTTTCAAACTAAACAAATATTTAAAAGATTATAAAAAGCAAACAAATAAATAAACAAATATTCTTTGAGACATAACATTTCAAAATTACCTTCCTCAAGCTCTTGAAAAACAAGGTGGCAGGGATATTTTGGTAATATATCCCAAAGGTGAGGCCATTTTCGTCAAGAGAGTCAAAGATTGTTCTCTGCGGAAACCCGTGGATTAAATCCTTACGAACATTACTCATAGCACCGTGTGACGTGGCAGAATGCACGTAAAACCGGTTCGGCTGAGTCGACGCGGGCACCGAAGCGAACCACTTGTCAAAAACACAAAACTCATTTGCCAACTCAGTATAAACCGGTAACACTTCCGGTTTGAACCCGCTCATAACGGTCTTTGACATTCCGTTAAGTATTTTCTCAGCTTGCTGAGCGAAGCCTTGCATTTTGGGAGGGGTGTTAACGGTAACGGAGGTGACGTTGGATCCGAATATCTGTTCCGTGATGGCTTGGAATGAGTGGCCAGGATCAGAGTTAATGAAAACGGCGTCGTTTGAGACGTAAACGTGAGGGGAGTGAGGGTTGGAGAGAGAGAGTGGGTTTGATTCTTTGCCAGTTAGGCCGTTAATTTGTGGGCGCGTGGGTTTGAGCCAACCTAGGATGTGGTCGAAGGATCGATTCTCCATGACTAGGATGACTATGGTTCTGATGGGTCCTTTGTGTTTTTTGTTGAGGTTAGTGGCTTGGGATGAGGAGAGAAGGTAGAGAATGAAGAAAAATGTGAAGGGAAATGGTCGGAGAGACATGTTTTCTTTTTTGGTTGTGGTTTGGAATGCAGGTTGGGGGAAGTGATGGATATAAAGGAAGGAAGCTGTGTGAAGAGAAGAAGAAGCAGGTAATGTAAGAACAAAAATGAGATTAGGTGTTGATGATTAAGGGGTTAAGCTTAAGAGAATAAGAGGTGAGAAATATATATGGTATTTGGTCACCGATTAAGGATTCTTTTTGTCTTGGGTGTGTCATACTGTCCTCCTAGTAGTGACGGTATTTCTGTTTTTTATTTTTCAAAGTTTCAAACTTAACCGAAGTTCTCATGTCATCGTCAATTTTCATGAGTTATGAACATCAATTTTTATGAAACTTCCCCTCTCACCTAATAAAGTGCCACGAAGACTATTATGTTTTATTTACCTTTTTTATCAAAACGAACTCGAAAATTAAGTTTTCTATTACTTAGATGTGTATGCTTAGACTTTTATTTTAGTCATAAAAATAGACTTTTAATCTAATACTCCCTTCAATTCCTAATATAAGAGTTCACACGCTAAAACACGCTTCTCAAAAAAACATAAAGTTAGTTGAGTGTTTGAAATTAAATGTTTTTTTCCTAATATTGTCCATATTTATTATGATACTTTTAAGAGAGATAAATACATAAGTATTAATAAATATGAAAGAGAGTTAGGGCTAAAGTAGAAAAATCACATTAAATGATAAAGAGAGAATGTGAAATGATTTTTATATTTTGAACCAAAATCATTCAAATTTTAGACTCATATATTATAGGAGTGAGTATTTAAAGTAGATAAATGATTTGATTTTTGAAAAATTAACTTTTCAATATTCAGTGAAGTATTTTTTTCACCATTTTAAATATACCATTTAATTTAAGATGCTAACATTGTTTACGTTTCCCATTCAAATTACACTAGAAAAGGGTAAATATTCTAGTTTTACCATAACATTTGTTCAAAGTATTAAGCAATCGGAGCCTTAACGCATAGCGTATGTTTTGATTGTTGTACATAAAGTGTGTTCACACGCGTATAAGTACTGATGTGGTGCTTTTGGCCAACCTAATTTTGACTACTTTTATCGTGCATTAAGTACTTAACATTAGAAGTTTATTCCTTTTTTAACTGGTGTTGGAGCTTAGAAGTTTATACATTTCAAGTATAGCCAGACGTCCTGACAAAAATTAAAACACTTTACAAGTCATTTGGTGTTACAGTTCTGATCATTTAAATATGAGGCTTCGGATTCCTTTGCTTTTTGGTGGATGATCAAAATTAGATACAAACAAGACGTGTTAAGTAAATGAATTCCATTCGCATTCTTCCTAACTTGTTTGTTTACGAAATCTTGAGGTTGACACTTAGTCCTTAATTATTTAATCATGGGTTGAATTCTTTATAATGTGTATGGAGAGGGCCTCATAATAAGCATAGGCCCTTTCAAAAAGTCTATAATATGAAAGGGTGTGTTATTCATTAATTCAGAGGGTGGATAATCTAGCTTTACTCTGAAAAATGTTTAGTTGACGAGAATGTTTTGTTTCAATCTTGAACAAATTCATAGTTACAAGTGTAACTTATAACATTTACATCCTTCATATGTTTAATTCATGTCCATGCATGCGAGCATATGTATAGTAAATTGTAAAACAGGCCCCCGATAACTTGAAATGCGCGATGTAATTTCTGCTTAGCTACAATTTATATTCCTTAACATCTCAGGCAGCTGATTAACTAATTAACAAAGACTGATCACCAAGTTGCCAATTTGAAAACCATGTCAATTCACAAGCATTACCAATTGTGTGCGCACACAGTAATTTAAAGACATGCAAAATGACTACCAACAAACATTGAGGCAATTTTGAATCAAACAAAAAAATCGTCACAGAATTCATGAATATTCAAATTGTGCAACAAATGTGGAATGCTCCGGTGCAAACCAATCAGCTAGTGAGCAAAACACTGGGTCTACAGGACCAGATGAAAAGCATTTTGTTATCTTTCTTTATCAGCAGAAATAAAATATGCCAACCTGACAACTTCTTGCCTATGTGAATGATTTTACAATGACAGGGAGGAGGAAGTAGCAAGAAATAACAATTTCAGGCTTTCCAAACCAAGGCTTCCTTTCACGGTCAATAAAGAAATAAGGCTTCCGTTACAACTACACGATATTATCAAATTCCTGAGCAGTAATCCTGATTCCCTGCCAAACTATATGCATAATAATTATCATATTAAATCGTTTCATGGAAAAATAAATCAGTGTCCCCAATTGTTATAAACTAGGTCCTCCACTGACAGAAATACATGTATCGTTGCTTCTCATGCAGCCAAACCACCCATTCATACATAGACCTCAGGAGTCAGCATTGCCTATAGCTGATAAGAAAAGCAAGTTGATACAATGCAATTCCTCCCTCATACCTCATGAGCCGTTTTCAAATTGGGAGGCGTTCTCCCCACTTCCCTACAACCTACTCTTTCTCGTTTATCGCAAACAAGGACTTACAATAGCCTATCACTGATGATCTACAATGGCCTCAGCCCTCAGGGCTGGTTATTACAAATAAAACACCACATAGTTCCAAGCCCCAAAGTACTGACTATAAACCCCTTCATTGGCTCATTCCCTCAAACATAAAATAATGTCCTATAAACCCGTCATTTGCCTCACCAATTAAAGTCAAAAGAACTATATTTAAAGCAAAATAGTGGGACACGTGAAGCATGCATAAAAAAATGTCAAACAATTGCTCAAAACATAACATTATGCCATGTGAACCCGGCATCTACTTATCAATCACAGTAAGAAGTAAGGATAATAAGTCAAACACGCAAGGCAAGCAGAAACATTTGAAATCAGTTAATTTGCATCCATTGAGAAGATACAATCATGCACAGGATGATTAGTTTTCGTTGAAGAGACATGACACTTCCAAAAAGGGACAGAAAGGAACACAGGTACTATCTTGTATAACAAGTTCAAAGGAAAGGCAGAGAGATAAACGAATTTACAGAATAGCTAATTTGGTGCATCCAACTAAAAGGAGCATAAGAGGCATGCAACACCAAGTTAAGCATAATTACTGTCCAGAAAATAAGGCATTAATAGACATTTCCAATTACACAACAAAGACAGAAAAGAAAACACCTAACTACTGGATCCTAAAAACTGATCAGCTGGAGGTAAAAATGGCACCTCGCACACACATCTAACAAACAAATCTCATTCAGTGCACAATTGATTTCAGCCAAACACTGAAATCACGGATTCACATGTTAAATACAAAAAAAATTTCAGCCAAAGACTGAATATCAAGCTAGTAGCTAAACTAAAGTAAATTACAGCGCATAACAGATTAGAAAATGTAGAAAAAAATAACAGAAGCATGGAAAGAAAAATTAGATCAATAAAAAACTCACAACAGAAATAACACCACACACATAGAAAAACAAATAATCAGATCAATGAAAAAAACTTCCAATATCTCACACAAGATACAAATCCACAAAAATTAGGTCAAATTCAAACAAACAGCACCTATCAATAATAATCTCGCAGATTGAAATTGAATCACAGGCAAGCAAGATAACATAATATAATGCATCCTAGACATCCAATTCAAAGCTCGTTCAACACTTAGATAACAAAATCATATATAATTATACAAGAAAGATTGAGATCAGCGTTTGCCATCATAAGAGGAGGAGGAGGAGGAGGAGGAGCGTTTGCTATCATTAAATTAGGTCAAATTCAAATAAACGGCACCTATCAATAATCAATAATAATAATAATTCCGCAGATTGAAATTGAATCACAGGCAAGCAAGATAAGATAAGATAATATAATACATCTTACACATCCAACACGAATCTCGTTCAACACTCGCATAACAAAATCACAGCTAATTATACAAGATTAGGCACAGAAATTAAAAATTAAGAGGAGGAGGAGCGTTTGCTATCATAATCGACGACTTCATTGTCGGTGACGGACTTGGAGTGCTGAACGATGGCGCGGCCGATGGAGTTGATCCACTCCTCCTTCTCCTTCTCGGAGGCGGCGAGGAAGTACATGGTGGAATTGGCGGTGGAGAGCTCGAAGGCGCAGGGCTTGTGGACGATGTCCTCGGCGCCCTTCACGGTGAGGCACGAGGCCACGGGGATGACGCCACGTGGCGTGGCGGAGGGCGAGACGGAGAAGGAGTCCTTGAACCAGAATAGCTTGCCTTGCTTCAGGATGAACCAGCGGCGGCGCCAGGTTTTTATGTAGTCGCCTTGCTTTGTTAGCCACCCGGCTCGCTCCGGGTTGGACCAGAATTCGATGCCCGTGTAGTCTTCCGGGTTCGGGTCTTGACCCGTCGCCGCTCGCCATAGGTTCTCCATTATTGATTGATTGATGCGATGGGATGGGATTTGATTTGTTTGTGGAGCTTTTTCCTATGTGGTTTTAGCCTTTAGGAAGGGAGGGAGGAAGGGATTCTCTAGCAACTAAAAACAGTTGGCGGTCATTATATTGGGAAATTTAAAAAAAATAATTCTTCATTAGGGAATAATTATCGTAAAAATTAAACTAAAATTAAAAGTGAATAAACATGAAAATACCACGAAAAACTCCCTTCTCTTATTCTTTTTTTTTATAAAAAAGAAAATAAGACTAAAAAATTGCTAAGAATCAACTACATCCTTAAGAAGATGCACCGCATCAACTCTCTCCTCTTATTCTATAAGATTTTGGAGTTGAATTTGATTTTATCAATACACATCAATAATAAAGGAGAGGGTGGGGATGAAGTAGATGGTTAGGTTGAATTGGTGATTTCATGTGATAATAATTAAATTAATTAGTATTTTTGATATAATTAAATTAGATGGATAGGTCTTATATTTAAGAACATTGGTGATGTCTTATAGGTGGCATGGACGACTATGCTATTTGTGAAGTTTAAGGGAGAGACTAAAGTTTTTCCAATAAATAGAGAATTAGATGATGTTTGTATGCAGTTGGTAAGAACAAATAGAAAATTGGTAAATTCATGCACAAAGTTTACAAAGATAAATAAAAAGTTGATAAAGTACAATGAATAGAGGATTGAGAAAATCGGTGACAAATCCCAAATAAAGGAATCAAAGACAATCAAACCAGGCATCAAGCTCATTGAGCTACCACCTATTTGTCCTTTTTTATAAATGTATTTATCTCAATTTTATTTATATATTTAAAGACTAACCTCCCGCTTTAAATTAATATTAATAATATATTAATAGTACCTATAATTTTGATTAAAAAGTAATTATTGGTTTTGAGGTCAAGGGATTTAGCACAAGCTAGAGAGAAATATATTACCATCAATTCAAAAGTTAAGACATATATAATTAATTTAATTAAATAAGGGCGTTACCTATTTTAGTTAATGCAGTATGCTCTTTTTAAAACATGTCAATCATCCTCTCTTATTCCCTCCCGCCCTCTCCTATCTCTTCTTATTGTTGGAATAATTATAGGGATAACTAGACAAATTAGCATTAACTTTTATATTTAGGAGTTCTACATTTAACAAGGAGATAGTTGTTTTTATATTTAAATAAATTTTAATGATAAGGGTTTATAATTAGCCACCATTAAGGTTGCACAGGTAAATTGGCTTACTATAGGTAAAAGAACCGCTCGAGGTCATACAAGAGTAGAGGACGATGTTGTGTCGCTTGCTAAAATAGCTTCACCTTTGGGAAGATGACGTAACAAAAAACAAACTTCCGCAACATTATTGCATGAAATAATATCTTCTTTCGACCAACTAACAATTATAGCTGGCAAAAAAACTGTCTAAAAGTGTGGAATAGTGGTGCTTGTATTTTTATATACTCCGTATTTGTTTCTCCCTTTTCTCCTTTTTCTTGGTGAGGTAGGGAAAATATAGTCGCAAATAAAACTTGCCAATCAAGCCATATTTAGATGTTACTGACAGAATCATGAATTCGGCCAATAGAAAAGGAGAGTAATATGATATAACAAAGGATAATATTCATATGAATGTTAATATCCTTACCATCTCGAAACTCACATTATCTCTCAAATTATCTCCTATTAATATAGTTGAGATTGAGATTCCAAAGTTATGCCTTAAGTTAGTGGGCATCTATCATACACTCTCAATGCAATTAAAGAAATATTATATCCTGTTCAAAAGAAAAAAATATCTTGTAATAAAAAAAATATCTATCCTGCTTTTACTCTCTGATAATCTAAATATTCTTTATTTTCCTTACTGAATATCTTTTCTTTCCCTTTATGTTCATGGCATCAAGTACAAATCGAAACATTATCTCATATTCTCATGCACCATGGTACCTCTACAATTAAGGTTAGTAACTTAGTGTGTTCATGAATCCAAAAGGTATGAATGTTAAAATAGATGCAAAATGCTACGACTGGAACAAAAACGAGATGAGCATGAAGAGTTGGCTAGAAATAAAACGATTGCATTTGAGCCCTGTGGTTGATCCTTGTACCAATAACTAATATTCACCTCCATGGTAATATAAAAACAAAAATAAAAGGACAATTATGTTAGCCTGCATGCTCAAGTGTCTCGAAAACAAGGCCTCACAATCACATCACACCTACCTAAAATTTCATTTTTCAGACGCAATGCGTGTTTGTTTGTATCGCTACTAAGAAAGAATAGCTTATTGAAAGTTTGACCCATACTGTTGGCTAAAAAATGCTTAACCAATAATTTACCTCCTTAATGACAACAGTCATATCTATATTTTTTTCTTTGATACAATAGACAAGGGAAAGAACAGGAACTAAGAAGGTCTGTAATCAATGTTTCTTCTATTACAATTGACATCAAGAAAACTAGGATCTGTATATTCAAAGAAGTTTTCACTTCTTCACAGAAAATTCATGCCAAATTAATTCACCTTGGCTTTTATTGTGTATCATTCGAAAAATTAATGCAAGCAATAGGAAATTTGTTTCTATCATCATTGTTGTATGTTGAATTGTCAACTGCATATGAACACAGAAAGAAAGGCTATTAGCGTGTAGGGAGACAAATATGCAAAAAAGGTCAAAATTCCAGCATAGTTTATAAATGACTATGAACGCCTTTGGATTCAGGAAAAGTTGTAAATTATTAACACAAACATTATTCATGTTTATGATTTCTAGCATTCCATCACATTTATGGGCTTATGGATTGACTTGTTTGGGCTCTTTTTACATGGGCGTACAGAAATTAATCCAGTAACTTAAATTGGAAGTTGAAAACAATTAAGCAGTAATCATAATGTTTAGGGGGAGGGAATATTCCAGAAAAACATTAAATGGCAAGATGTTCTCACCTTAGTATGAAGTGAAAATCAGGAAAGGGAAGAATATATTCTCAAACATCAAGTTCAACTAATCCCGTCAATCATTAGCCCAAGCAGAATTATTGAAGACAGTTTCTAAAGAAACGGATTCCCTGTGTCAGAAAATTAAATGATGGCAAATATTTGTTAGAATGATGAGCAAACAATACCGACACACACACACGCAAGGGATTAAACTTCTCAAAATTACCTGCAATGCAAAGGTAATATCAGCTTCATCTATGTTTAGTGTCACCCTCTTCAATTTGTCCTCCCGTGATGGTCCTAGTTTAATAAGCCCCTGCAATTTTCATGAAGCCCCTGCAATTCATCATTCCAATTTCCATAGTTGCTAAAATCCTATGAATGCCAGTGACACAATCCTACATCTAAAAGAAATATTTTCAACAAAAATTGTATTGGATACCTGATCATTCAATACTCTACACATATTTGAAAATTCCAAAATTCCAGCTGGAGGAATCAGTGATGATTTGCATACACCCGTGTAAGATTTGTACAACTGCATGCGTATTACAGTAATAGAAATCAACATTTAACAAGCATGTAGGATGGAACCAAAAAACATCATTGATGTATGATGCCTGGAAAGCACACCTCGCCAAGGATTGTGTCTTTCTTCCCTCCACGGAACTGTTTCATCGAAGAGCACAGGACAATCTGCCAGCAATAAATTTCCAGAGAAGAATTTTTTACTAAAATTTTTAGACAAGATTGCACTAAAGAAACGGTAGAAGCCGGAAAGTAGAAAAATGTTTCATCATCTGTTGTTCTTCAAAACCTCTAAACTACCATCATGATTGAACATTCCTTTCTCCATTTCATATTTCATTCTCTTGTCATTTTGAAAATCGATCGGACTTAATATGGTAGTCAATAATAAATAATTTTCCATTGCAGAACACAGTTCATTATTTACTTGAATGAGATGGCTTCCAGATTAGAAGAAAATATTTATTAACGCCCAAGGCTCACAACATTAGCATGTTCTTTATTTTACGCAGGAACAATTACTTGTTTTAATTTGAAGGTACCTGTTGATGATGCGGTAGAGATTGTATTGTATCCACCACGGGAGATTTATATGTCTTGGACAAGGCAAGAGCCATATGATCGATCTTTACCTGCAGTTCATTATGAAAATTTCAGCTACAAAGCGAGAAGAAAAAATTCTACAACCCTCCTGATATTTGGAATGAACATATTTTTGCCAAGAAACTTACTTAAAACAGAACATATTTAATGAAGGCTTATCAGAAGAAGTTTACTTAAATGGCATGGAAACATTTAAGAAAAGAAGAATTCTTTGTACATTAAAATCCATGTTACAAAATTGCCACAAATTTTTCCTATTGATGACTCAATCAAGACTGATGCATAAACTCTATGCGTCAATGTCTTCTACACTTCTCTATGAACTTTGGAAGAGATTCATCAAAACTCATGCATATTGGTCGAAATGGGATAAATGCCAGAAGCGAATTTACACTCTTTTTCAGTAGAAACCTTTTCAATAAGACTGCATAAACCTTTCTTCTAAAGTCATCATTTTGCAGTAAGGTGAGTCTAAAGCAACGAAACATCCATCTGAGGTTCAAAACATGAATTTAACGAAAAATTGTCAACACTCACAACATCAAATTCTTGTCCTTTTGCATGATCAATGTCAGGAGCTATCTTTTGTTGAGGGGAAGCACTCTCTTCCAATGAAATTTCTGAAAGGCCAATAGATTCTCTGATTTCTGCCTCTAGCATTTCAATTGCACTCCTGAAAGGCCAACCAAATCAACCCTTGATGAAATGCTCATGTTATCTATTATGAAAATTCAACTCTAAGGTCAACAAAAGCTGTGAGCAAATTCCAGTACACATTTTAATTTTTAAAATAATTTGAATCCAAATTTTGTGCAGTTGTAATGTAGTAAAACAAAATTTGAATAATTGACCGATTTCTTTTTTGAAAAAAAAAAAGGCAATCTAGTTGCCTGACTCGTGCATAAGCTTATGTTCTATCATTTAGAATGACTGACTCATTGTGCTCGCATTATCCCAGAAATACTATCAGATTGTTATCATTATTATAAAATGGCTAACCTGCAAATACAAAGAGCTTTTCGCATGTCTCCAGAAGCAGCAGCAACTTTCTGCAATGCAAAATGTTAGTTAGGATCTATTTATGCTTTCAAGATGAATTATGGTGCAACTTTTCTTCTGTCCTCCCCTCATGCATACCCAACCAAACATATAATTGAATGGCACTCTTGCTCAAAGAGGAATGGTTTCGGTTGTCGCAAAAGAGACCTATTAGGAGGGCTATTTACACGGAAGAAGACCTTGTGTTTGCATGCATGTGGAATGCAATATCAATACTGAGTCAGGTGCCAAGAGATCCCTTAAGTATATAGCTTATTCACATATCGGATGGTCTCATTCTTATTGGATATGTGGCCAACACCCCTAATATTGAAATGGCCTACTAAGCAGCAGGTATAAACTTCTCTAGACAAGGAATAGGCTTACCCTAGCACAGAGCTCTAATGCTTGATGTTGGAACACAGTGTAAGGCAGTTCCTGGCAGAGAAATAGGCAGCCATTAAACAATGATAAAAAATATATATAAATACGTTTATTTACTTAAAGATCTAGTTTAGAGGATTCCCCCCTCCCCCAAAAAAAAGACGGGCCATAAGGAGGCAATCCCTGCAGATCAATTCAGAAATACTAGGAATTCAATCTTTCGGATAGCTATGAAAACTTTAAATGCAACAATGATCTTACCTTTAGCCTTTCTTTCAGAATGCTAAGGATCTGGTCTTTAGAGTACGCTCGAAATGTTACAATTATAGGCTTGCCTGGAACATAGCAAACATGCTAAGTAATATAGTAATAATTAATGAAAAATAGTCAATGATGTTGCCAAATAGGAAAGGGCTAGCATCAACAGCAAGGTAGTTAAAGCATCATATTCAGAGATTTGAAATCAGGGGAGTCCTTTTAGCATAAATTTATGGAATCGATTAACTTACAGTTCAAAGATTTCAACCTTGGAAGAAAACGATCAGCAAGGTCAATTGCATTAGATATCCCTGTATATATAAGCAGTTAGGTTCTCTATTACAGGTCAATAGCAATGATGATAAAGTCCTGTCGATAACTATACCTATTAATATACATCTAGAAAACGGGAAAGTGGTGAGCATGAAGAGATCGTGAAGCACGGCCCTATCTCTGGTGATTAGATAATCTAGTTCGTCAGCCACTATTAATCTGTTACAATGGAGATGTATTAAATGTTGGATTGAATTTCCAAATAAGTAAGTAACCATTACTAAATAATAGTAATTGCCCGTCAAACGACACGGGAATTCTAGTGCTTATGCCTGACAATGTTTAGGGTATGGATACTTTTCTTACATCATGTTCTGGCTGGATGACTCTAGAGAGTACAAGCTCTGAAGTTGTTGTAAAGGAGAAGTTGAAGCCCTTTTTCCCCGTGGTTGTTGTAATCCAAGTATCTGTCACAACAAACCGTAGGTCAATATGTGAAATAGCAGAATTCACTACAATTTACTTTTTTATATTCATACCTCGCTGAAAATGTCAGATGTCTTAGCAAGTGATGTACAATTCACTGAAAGGACATCTGGCTGGAGGAAGCCTGCCTATAAATCAGACTGACAAATGTTATTGGAAGGAACAAAATCCCTTATAACAAGAGCATACAAATTAAAAGCGGTCAATCATCATAAATTCTCTCAGGCGCTTCAATCAACATTGCATGTATGAAGCGCTAAACGGGAAATAAATTGATTGCGTGAGGCAAAAACATGCAACGTACAAAAAGTGTAAAAACTCATTTAACAACACAGGTCTTGGTTGGTCCTTAAGCACCCACACCTGAATCAAACCATCAGTCTAAACACTGTAATCAAACCAAAATATTATACCTGTCCAGCCCAATCAGCTAAAAGCTCTTTAACTTTCTCCATGGATAGCGATTTTCCGGTGCCAGGACACCCACATATGTACATACTCCCAGCTTTCTCATGTTCAACGCATGATTTACAGAACTCCAAAACCATATTCTGCTCATCTTCACGGCAAACAATGGTAGATGGTGCCATAGACACATGCAATGCCTCCTTCACCATACTCACTTGCTCACTATCTAATAATCAACAAAAACAGGCATCACAAAAGACACCAAACAAGCAATAATTCGAAATCTTCTAAACATGCAATAAAAACATCAGCACAATCAAATTATCATTGGCACAATTTCATCATATAAATAACCTTATCCATCCTATTTTCACTTACATGACTTCAGGTGCAGTTTTAATCATATATCTACAACTGCTTCACGTCTCTCTCAGATTCGTGTTTATTTCAATTTTTACAGTCAGTATAAACGAAGCTTATGCTTACCTTTAGGATTCCACTTAGGTTTATCAGCAAAACCGTCCTGCATTAACACGGACAACGATTTCCTCGATTTATTTTCACCTTCCTACAAATAAATATACAACAAACCTATTCAGTAACGAAAAATAATCAAAAATCCGAATAATATACTCAATTTTCACTTCTCACTTACTTTAACTGCGCGATTTGGACTCTCACTGTTACATCGGCGAGGCGATGATATTTTGTGCGGCGAAGAAAGAGGAGTGTCTGTAATTAACGGTCCATCGGATCTCAATTTTCGCTTACGAGGAGTGGAATTGGCGTCGGAAGGTGTTTTCTCCGGAGCGATGGGCATTGTTTGAGAGGGAGATTGCTTTGGGAGCTTACGCTTACGCCCAGCGATGCTCGGCATTTAGGTTTAGAGCGATCGAATGGAATCGAAATGCGAAATGTGAAATGTGAAATGTGAAATGTGAAGAGGAAGGATAGATTTAGGGATTGAAGGATGGGAAGAGAGGCGGGAAATGCAATGCTATTATGGAATGTTTTCAACTTTTCCCGCCACATGGCGGGTGTTTTTTCTTTTCTCTGTTCCTGCAATTAAAAGGGGTTCAAATTTAAAAGGAAGTACATTAAATTAAATTATACTAATACTAACTTATATGGTTATACTGCATGTGATGTAATGGATTGTGAATCATTTTATTTGATAAATTAAGTTTTATGGGAAAAAGGATAACTATAGACTCTTTAAAGTCATTGATTTTAAGTTATTAATGTAGGGAAATTAAAGTTCACTCTTAATGAGTAATTTTTCAAATATATTTTTATTAAAAAAAATTGTGACTTTTCCAAGGTTATATATCTTTTCCATGTGTTCTTTATAAATAGAAGTGAAGTGATGGAAAAATTAAAGTTGTTTTTATTCACAGAGGAAATTTCTTATGTCTCTTCTCTTTCATTCTCTTCTTATGGTGCATTTGTCGTATATTGTAGTTGGATTTCAATCCATGATATGATTTCGTGTGATAACCAGTGAAATTAATCAGTAAATTAGGCCCGCGTCCGCCCGAAAATCAACACTTAAATTCTCTTAAAAAAAAGTAAAATGGTCTATAATTAAGACAGAAGGAAGTATATTTGATAGTAAAAGAAAAAGGGTCTCACAGCTACCTCAGTTTATCCAAGGCTTTAATTTATTAGTGATTATACCTTTTCTTTTAGAGAAATTTATCGGTAATAGTACATTTACAAGCAAGTACTAAAGACTTATATTAAATATTGAAGTTTGGTCAAAAAAATATTAGATATTGAAGTATTTTCTTAAAAAAACTAGGAACCCCCCCCCAAAAAAAAAAAAAAAAGAATTGTGCCTCTCTCTTTTTTACCTTTAGAAATGTGATTTTTGCCTTTAGAAATGTGCCTCTTTGATGATTATTAAAAAATGTCCCTTATTTTGCTTCTACCGATAATTCTAATCTTCTCTTCTTTTTCTCTACGTTAAGATGTAACAAAGGTTGCAACAAATACCTGTATAGAAATGCTCTTTTGAGAGGAACGGGGTTATTCGAGCACAGTTCAATGGGCCACGCCAACTCGTGCAAATGGAACTTGAGGCTGCGGGAAGCTGGGAAAATTGTTTAACCAGTTAAAGTTAATTGGATCTTGCCAATTATTGTCAGATATTTCTTATTTGCTCGGTTATTCTATCTGATTTTAGTCATGATTTATGAACTAAATCTAACAGCTTAAAATTTAAAATGAATTACTCCCTTCCATGGCTCGTAGGATGATGGATCTGGTCCTAAATATCTGATTTTTTTTTTTTGAACTTTGCTCGGTTTTCTCTTGATTCATCCCCATTGAATATTAATGCGTGTAAATACTCACTTCGTTTCTAAATAAATATATGACATATTTAACTAATTTGATTACATTAAAGTTGATAGTTAAGTAAGCTAAAACCATATAATATTACTAAATACCTAACTGTATTTCTTTATTCATACCCCCTCTTGTTTATTTAGGAGTATTACTTTGGATTATTTTGAAAAAAAAAATATGAGGAAAATAATATATTTAAGAATAATTTCACCTTCATGAAGAGGTTTTGTATTTAGGAACAAAGGGAATAATAAACAATTAAAAGAGAAAGCACACTCAAATAAACATATATTTATTGCATTATTCTAGTTTTACTATGTGATTTTAATCAATTTAACTAATATTGTTAATTTAATACCAATGGATAGTTGATTGAGCTGATAAGTGGGCTACAACCCGTAAGGATGAGAACGCGTGTTTGAATCCCAGAAAGCACTCTCATTGGGAGAGGGGACAACCTTGCCTATGTGGGCAACACTCCTACCCCTCGAGTCTGGATTAAATCGGGTGGTGATTAACTAAAAAACAATATCGTTAATCTAATTACGTCAAATAAATAAGTATTAGTATATTTAAGACCGTGGGAGTACAGATTATTGGGTCAGCCTGGTCTTAAGCCATTTAGTCTATTTAACCCCCAATTCCATTGGATCAGCCCATATATCTTTTTGGTTCCTTTGTTATCTTCGTAAAGAGGGGCTAAATAAAATATCATAAATATCAGGGTTACTGTTAATATTTTATTATTACTCAACAGGCTCAATTTTTATTTTTCCACCATTGAATAATCATTTCGTTTAGAGGGACCAAAAAAAGCAAATCACAGTTACAGAATTAATTGAATTTCCGAAGTGTATTGCTCATTTCACTTCATATTGAATTTCGAACAAACCACTGGATAACTTTATCAATATTTGAGTAAAAAATGTGCATCTTCTTCCTTTCATCTTATCTAATCACTGTCGAGTTATAAATACATGTGTGCATATGTATAAAAAAACAATCGTGTAGTGAGAAATAAAAGGGAATGACTAATCAATTCATCATAACAACTTTATAGAAAAAAAGGGACCAACGATATTAGGTAATTAAGATCAATCATATCTGACCACATATACAAGACTATATCAATAATAAATGGCCGAACAAAAATAAGATGAATGGGAATAATAGACAGTGGCTTGAGATAGATATTCCTAACCTATAATAAAACCAAATTTGGCGTTTATTAATTATTCATGATTGTTTGTAGAGAGAATAAAGCATATATGTGGGCGGCAAAAATCCCCAATAATCATTCTCTAACAAATAAAAATAAAGGAAACGAAAATTTATTGGGGAAATTTTGTGAAGGGACATGAGTAGTAATGGGCCAATGAGGCCTTGAATCTTAACGAACTGAATCAAATGATGAATAATGTTAAAACAAACGAAGTTGGGGCCATAAAGATTGAGACAGTGGAAGATGGGGACCACTTAATTGGCCCACTTTAGATATTTTGCCTATTTATCTGTGTTTTGACCAAAGTATCCTTTCTCTCTTGCCCCACCCTCTCTCAATATATCACTTGAACTTTTCTCATAATTGAAACGTGATGGGGCCTCATGACGGGGTCTCTTTTGGTCATTTTTTGTTTGTGATAATTCCTTGATGGGGAATTTGCACTGTAGTCTCTGGTAATGGAAATTAATATTGGAAGGTCCCAACACATTCCAAAATAATTATCAAGTCCCATGGGCATTTCCTGCAATTATTTGCTTATCTTCAATGACCATTTTGCCCTCATAAGATGAAAGCATAGTCCCCCTGTAGTCCCCTGTAGGGACCAGTGAGATGACAATCATCTTTAATGAGGGTAAAATGGTTATTGAAGATAAGCAAACAATTGCAGGAAAGGGCCTCTGGGACTTGATAATTATTTTGGAATGTGTTGGGACCTTCCAGTATTAATTTCCCTTACCAGGGACTACAATGCAAATTCCCCTTCCTTGATTATCTTTTGAGCTCTCTCCAATTTTTTTTGTCACTATTACTCTTCTGGTTATTTTAATGTGAGAAATGAGAATTGTTAGTTTCCTAACTAAACAAAACTCTCTTGCGTGTTTAACCAACACAGTTTGACTCTGCTGGTCATGAGTTGACTGTTAGCCTACAAAGAAGTGAAATTCAAAGCGTGTTATTGGTGTGAAGATCTTATAAAATAACCATCTCTAGGCATTAAGTTTTAAGTCACGCGCGCTCTACCACGGAACCTATCCCACCTTAATTAACTTTTCTTATGAAAAGACTCAATGTTTTCTCTGAGTATGGAGTTATAACATGCTTAGGGTTATTATGCATGGGACGCTCTTTAAGAAATTGCTTTCAATAATATTTGTGCAGGAAAAATATTTTAATCAAGAAGGATTTATCATTCACCATTATAATAACTCATCAAGCCTCAAAGGAGATTAATCTTTGGGTTACTGATGAACATGTCTTACCGAAACAAAAAATGGAAAATATTGAGTTGTCGGGTTCTATGCACTTGGAAGCAAACAGTAATGTGCGCAGGCCGAACTTATAGTACAAGTGGATTATTGTGTGTGGAACACAACCATTATCTACTTCATCACTTTGAATATGGATATTTTGCATTTCGCTACAAAAATGTACTATTTGTTCGTGTCTGTGATAAAGTGTCCTGGAACTAACGAGATGTTAAATAATCCAAACTCTTGTCGAAAATTAACAACATATATATAAGTGTTGTTCAATGAATCTAATTAATGCCTGGAACGTTCAAATAATAACTATAGCATACTTTCATATATATAGAAACTCCACTAAACTTGAACCTTCCCTGATGAGCGATAAATAAGGGCAAAATTTGAAATATCCTAATTAGCTAATCATGCTATATGTATACACACGATACTGAAATTATCGTAGAAACACTAATAAACCAAAGTATTATTTATCGAGAGCACACATGTATGCATATAGGCGTGTGATGTCACGCCTCTAAACAATCTAAACTTAAAATATAATGTGACATTCAATCACGTGTTACGTATATATAGTAGTCTCTTCACACTAAAAAATAAACGGGAGTGAGAGGATAAAAGACTAAAGGTATATAATCAAAGATTTAGGGTAAGGGGAGAGACTGAAGAGAATGGTGGGGAGTGAGAGACAGAGAGAGAGGGTAATGAAGAGATAAGAAGATTGACGCGAAAGCTGAATCAGCTCTATACATGTCTTTGTCTCCTTCATTGCATTGCATGTATTTCTATCCTATTAATTGCCCTACGTTGGATTTATTTGCCAACAATAATAACGTCTCATGCATTTAAGTTTGTTCACACTCTGTGTGTGCGTGTTGCGTGCGCGCGCGCGGGGGCATGTATAAGCCAACGGAAGAACACGTTAAGAATCCAAAAGAATATAGAGTGCAACATTTTCCTGATGACCAGGTCAATACGTATATACTCCCCCGTTCCTAAATATAGGACCTATATGACTTTTTTGAAAAATCCTAAAAAAAGCAAAAGATAAGTTAATTATAAATTGATTTACCTAATTTTTTCTCTTAAACTAGTTTATTTTGCCTATAAACTAATGGATAATCTAAAAAGATATCAAATATGTCATCATTTAATAACCTATTTCGCAACCTTAATCTTTCCAAAAAAAGTTATCTAGGTCTTATATTTAGGAACGGATGGAGTATATAATATCTAGCTAGTGTACCACATCAATTTCTTTTATTTGTTTTTCCTCTATAGAGCTAAAACACGACTTCTTCTTTCGTGTAATGAATTTACAGCTGTTTTGGCTTCCTTGTTTTGTAGTAGTGTTATTTGTAGCTTGGATTTTCGTTTAATTTTTTATGAGAGATCTTAAGCTTATAATAATACCTTGAATGACTGAAATTTTTGTTGTTTGTCATGATGATTTTTGAAAAGATTATGGAGACAGCATATAATGATCAATATCCAACATCACCTGGTGGTTAATTTATAAGCTAGTTTTGAGGAATTGAAAATAATATTAAAGAGCAAATTTTTCAGAAACTAACCAATCATCTTGTCATAAATACTTGTTTCAAATAATTTGTAGTTATAATAATTACAAATAATTACTTCTTTGATCTTATAAGATTACTTTGATTTTTTTGGAGAGACTAAGAATGCAAAATTAATTAATTTAAATTATTTATAATTATCATTTTCTCTTAAAACTAATTTATCCTATTTATAAACCAACCTATAATATAATAATCACACAAAGTTAAGATGATTTCATATTTATTATCGGAAGGATTACTACATATATAGAAGATAACTCCTATAGTCCGGGGTAGCCACTTTCAGTGTTTGCAAACCATGAAGTATAGTAACACGACTTATTTCATGCCGATACCAATAATGCAGAATAATGCATGAGGCCCACATTAAAAAATGTCGCGGAAACTATATTTGTGCAGGAAACAAAAGTCTCATGTTGGATATGCGATATAGGAATAAATTATCTAATGGCTTTATAAATGCCAAAGCAAATAAATGAGACATGACAAAAGGCTTTTGAATGGAAATTAAATAAAGTGAAAGTAAATTTGGGCGTGTGTGGCCGTTTGATTGAACTAGACGGATCTAATGGCTAATATCAAACTTACAAATTAAAAAATTGAGCGTCATGCAGTAAACGTCCATGAATAAAATGAGTATTTGCTTATTATTGGGAATGAGAAACCACCAGGTTTGGAATACCTAAAGTGACGAGCATTCAGTTTTGCAGGCAGATTGACACTCTCTAGGAGTTGCTGTCTAGTGTCTACAGTCTGCAAATAACTAGGATAACTTTTAATCGATTTGTCATGTTCGGTGCAAACAAATAATTCCGGAAATAACAATAATTTAAGAAAAACTCCCCATCCTAATTTTAATTGTAAAATTCAGCTGAATTTTTTAATTAAAGAAGTACAATATGTCATTTAATTTTTAAGACATGCTATGTGTAATTAATCATATTTTACGTTAATCTATAGGTAAAGTAAATTAGTTTTGAGAAAAATATAAATATAAATAATTAAGGTGATCTATGTATTTTTAATCCATAATTTTCTTCAAAAATTAATTAGATTTTATAATTAGCACTAGAGGAAACAAGTGTGTCGGATAATTGCTATTTATTTTCTAGCCACAATTATCGTTTAACTAATACTAATTCCTTACACGCCAACGGAATTTTTATTATAGGATCATCGAATCATAGAAGAAGTCTTATTTATTCTATTAGGACGTACTGATTTATAGTTAAATGAAAATAGTTGAAAAACAAAATATGCAGTCACATGTGATTGAAGAAATCAACAAAATCTATGCAATGTAAGTATACAAGGAACTTTGTTCGCGTACTTTTCTGTTATGATATAATCGAATTAGTTAAATATATATTCCTAATTTTTATGTAGTTATTTTTTTTGGTTAAAGTGCAAAAATGGTTATGTAATTATCACGAAGATGTAAAAAATCTTATAAAATTTTTTGGAGCAAAACTGATTATCGAATTTTGAAACTGAGGCAAAATGGTCACAGTTAATTTTTTAATTTTTTATGCATTATCTTCTATTGATAATTCATCTCTCACTAAAATATGTGACAAACTTATGTATCTATTTGTTCTTGTGTGATGATGACGAGACAGAGGATCATGAGTGAAAAAGTAAAAAAATCAACCGTGATGGTCATTTTTGCCTTATTTTTTAAATTCGATGAACAGCTTTGCTCCAAAAACTCTTACATGATCCTTTTTGCAATTTCATGGCAATTACATGATCATTTTTTCACTTCAGCCCCTTTTTATCAAAAATATTTATGTAGTTATTAAATTACACACAATTCCACTTCAGCCCCTTTTTTCACGTCAATAACTTAGGCCTCTCATGAGTTCTTACTTATGCGTCCAAGCTACATGCCGTTAGAGTACAACACCACTCAGTTTTAATGTTTATAGGTGCCATATATTCGTGAAAAGTTCTTGAGCAAAAATAATAACAAAAAAAAACTGTCCAGAACCTCTTCCCATAGGTTAATCTGTTTTCCTCCATTAAGACAAACTTATATCGTTCAATTACAAACTAATGTGTGATGATCATATATAATACTCCCTCCGGTCCTAAATATAAGACTTAGATTGCTTTTTTGAAAAATCTTAAAAAAACAAAAATAAGTTAATTATAAATTGATTTACCTAATTTTTTCCCTTAAACTAGTTCATTTTACCTATAAAGTATAAACTAATGAATTATCTAAAAATATATTAAATATGTCATCATTTCATTACATATTTCGTAACCTTAATCTCTACAAAAAAAAGTTATCTAGGTCCTATATTTAAGACCGGAGGTAGTATTCTCTAAACAAAAGACGTTAAATTTCAGAATATTTGTTAGATCACAGATTTTGCAGTACAACGTAGTTTTATTTAAGAGGAGAGAAATGGGTGGACACCATGGGCGTGACCACGTGGGATCATACGTGCCATAAGATTCGAGGTGGTAGATGTTTGTTTTGCTTCCATTGGAATATGGGGAAACATGTTACATTACTTCTCTTTTTATACTTTTCACTT
This sequence comes from Mimosa pudica, assembly GCA_029929735.1. NCBI lineage: Eukaryota > Viridiplantae > Streptophyta > Magnoliopsida > Fabales > Fabaceae > Mimosa > Mimosa pudica. The sequence continues at coordinate 10,423,911 of JAKELP010000004.1, read as the reverse complement.
TTCAGCCTGACATATTCGATAAAAAAAAAAATCGATATGGCCAGCTTATTTTAGAAAACTGGTGGAACAAAAATAACATCAAGTCATCAAGTAGGGTGTAGTTTTTTGGGCTAGATATTTGTCTGGCCATCAGCTTTTGAACCTAGAAAGCAGCAGTTAAAAACACAAAGGCATAACCAACCAGCTGATGGTTGGGCCGGAAATAAATAGCGGTGCTGATTTCTTCACACGTTTATATATGTGAACACAATTGTGTGAAGAAAAAAGCCAAATTCATGTGGGAGCATGATACACGTTTTCACGATTTTTTGCATTTTGGTTACATTTTACTACGTCTGGTAGGTAATGTAAAATCCTAAATTTTGAATAATTTTAGTACAAAATATAAGAGCTCACTTCATCATTTATGCATTTTTTCCTATCTTGCCCATATTTCTTTTTCATATTTATTAACACTCAACTAATTTTCACATGTTTTTCGCAATAAATGTGTTTTGACTACTGGACTTTTAAATTAGGACTAGAGTCGAGTATGTCCAAGTTCACATGGTCCCCATTCTCGCTGATTCATTGTATGACATAGGACCCAATACTTCAATTATTGTTTCACCTGCACTAACTTGTCTTCTCACACGTACAATTTTTCCCACAAGCTTTCGCGTTGCCTGTTTGCATGCTTAAAAAAAACTATTTTGGTAACCAAACCTAGGTTAAAGCCAAATGCCAAATTCCGCCAAACAATAAAAAAAATGCAAGAGCTATTTTCAGAACAAAACATTAGATTTGAAAGCCCAAAACCTGGGTTTGAGGAAAAGCTGGGTTTTCCTCTTTTTTCTAACCAAACAATGTCCTAAATGTACGATGCGACTCAAAATGAAATGCTCTTAGAAGAGTAGAGAAGAAATACAGGCTCTATTACGATAATGCGTCCAAAAAGTAGTCTTCTTCATCTATCATTCTTGTAACCATGCTTATTACGTGTGATATTTTTATTAAGTTTTGTGAGATACGCTGAAATTGCAAGTATATACTATTGCTTCTCTGGCCATATTTATAAGATTAAGAAAAGATGATACATTTTTATGTATTATGTTACCTGTTACATGTAGATTTTATTTTCATGTGATATAACGAATATTAAATATAAATATAAACATATTTAGAAAGTTGTTAAATCTTCACACAGTGTTTATGAACTTTAAGGTATTTTGTGGTCTATATGAAACATTTTGAAAGTAATTTATCAATAGAAAGATCTGAGTTTATAAAAAAAAAATTGATGGTTACACTATTGTTGCCCCTACAGATTAAATAGTAAATATATTTTTTTGTCTCAAATCTCCAGCAATTTATTATAAAGTCTGGGACGGTGTTCATATACAATATCGTCCAAATTTTAAGATATCATTATATCGCTTCAAAATATTTTTTTGGCTACAATATATCGCTTCAAAATATTACTAGCTCGCTACTTGTAATAAATGTGTATTCTTCTTTAAGGGAGCAATAAAATATATAGTTAAAAGATCAAATTATTTTTTTAAAAAAATTAAGAATGCAAAAGAAATAGTTTTAAAGTGTCGATATTTTTCCTTTTTATTTAAAACTAATTTGTTTTATTATAATCTCTTTTATATTATTCTAATATACAAATAACTAATTTTTATGGATAGAAATTAGGGAAAATTATAATCAAACCACTCACAAGAGAATTAATCACAACTAGGCCCTAAACAATCATCAAATCACATTAATGTTCCAAGGGACTTTGATTCGATTATATTAAATGACTTGTATCTAGCATTTTGAGTTGTCAAGGTAACTCTTGAAAGTCTTAGTTATTACTGACAAACCAAAGGATTGATATTGAGTTGGAAATAGCAAGTCGTTTAATTTCATCTATTTTGAGACTTCAATGTAATTTTTTGATTGTTGTTAAGAAATGCTGTTTCTTAAGAAATATAGAGGAAGACGTGTAAATACACACACACTATACCTAGAATTTTATAGGTAAGACTCTATTTGATTCTATTCCAGAAGATTAAAAAAATACTTGTTTAAATATATACATTTGGTTATAAATCATGAAAATTTGCTCCGAGAAAAAATATAATTTTGAATATCAATAAAAATGTTTTAGAGTAATACATGTATACTATTTTTAATTTTCCCTAAATAAAGTCCATCTTATTTTAAATACCCGATTATATTCTATGTGATTTTGGTTGGCATTGGGTGTTGACAATTGTTGGGAGTGGACCATGAGTGATGTGACATAACGGAATGTAGTAGCGACAATGCACATGCAACAATTTAACTTTTCGTTATAGCCCTATTTACCTGCAAACTTCCATACACGTTAATTAGCTGAACTGTGCGCATTTTCCAGCTCGCAAACACCATGACTCATCCCTTCATTCATTATGTCCCTTTGACAAAACTTGCAATCACCCCCGGCACATGTCCACCGTTATTAATTAACTTGAAAATTACACTAACTCAAATAATTTAAATGTTTTCTGATAAGAAAAATAATTTAAATGCGTATATAAGCTAAGATTCCCTTTCTATCATATTCATACAGAGTTACTAGCTAACAATGAAGAATTATTATTAGATGGTGCAGGTACAGATTTCAATTGAACTTGACTCGTCCCAAGTTTAATATTGTATGAAAGTTATGCATTTTGTTTAATTGGAATTTTGCGCTAAGCATTGTTCTGTGATTTGGATTTTTCTTCTCACAACTTCTCTTTGTTTGTTTAAATCATAGATTCATAATTCTCCACGACATATCCCGTGATTTTTCATCCCCGACCACCCTATCTGCCTGTCTTTTTATCCCCCCTTTTTAGTAGTATTCATCTCTTATTAAAAGCTACTGAGCTTTTTAATATTATCCTCCCTATGTGCACACATATATGGAGTCGCTCTACAGCATACAAGTAGCCTTAAAACTAACTCACCTAGTCTGTCAAGTATATATGCTGTAAGTTACTTTTTGTGTGTGTATATAATTTAATTTATATGACGCGTGACTTCAGAGTAAACTTTATCTCTACACTATAAATAACTAAATAAGACAAAATGAGTTCTAAGTATTACGGCATAGAGTATACCATGTACTTGATTAATTTGAAATAACAACAATAAAGTCTTATCCTAATTAGGTGGAATCAGTTATATATGTAATCAAAATATGATTGGCCACATATGATTTACCTAAATATCTCGTTGAACATGATTATTAATTTAATAATATTAAGAAAATTAAATAAATAATTAGCTATGACACTATTGTGATATGAATTTTTAAGATAATCATCCATGCATATGTAGTTGGATTATGTATTGGCGTGTATGTTAATGTATAATAATATTGCATTCTATTAGCACAAATTTGTTGATCCATGTTCACAAGATTATGTTGGACATGGATCAATTAATTTGTATATATAAGTGTAATTAAGTTGGGTTATATATATATATGTGTGTGTGTGTGTGTTTAAGGTAAGTTAGGCAAATCACTTTAAAAAATGAAGTATACTCCTTTGCTCCTATTCATACGACAGCGAGAGAAGGTTTCTTTTGATCCTATATAAAATCACTTCATAAAATATTTCATATAAATGTATAAGTTCACCTTTTATTTATTATATATTCACTTTAATTTGTTTTCATCATGTGGTATGATTATTAAATATGTGTAAAATAAGAAATTTATTGGGTTTTAGCGAGAAGTTAATTATGTTATAATTTTTATGGGTCTACGTGAAATATGTATGTTGAAAGTGACTTTTAAACAGGAATAGAGAAATATGAGGTAGATAAAATCTAAAACCGTTTTGCATGTCATACATTTCCTTACAGATCAATTAACAATATGATATCACGAAATGCAAACGAGTGAATCGGTTGACGATTAATTCTTTCCTTACTTTTCAAGAAAATGTTATATATCCTAATTTACCTTTTCATTCATGCAATTTAACATCCATATGAGTGCATCTAGACCTCATTCATGGACCGATACATTGATAAACTTTAAGTCGCCTGGAGCTTCTGGTGAGAGGGGAAAAAAGCACACTTATAATTTTCTCTATATAGTAAATAAATTATACGGGTATATTAATATAAAATAAAGACATTTTAGAATAAAAATATATAACTATTATTAGTCCCATTGCTTATTAAGCTTGGAAGAGCTTCTCGCTCTTTATCGCGTTAGATCAACATCAAAACGCATTCCAACACATAAATTATTAACACGATAATGCCTTTTTGTTATATAAAAATATTGCCTCTTTAATCGTGTGTACACTGTAAATTTAGACAAGTGTAAAATAAAATATAAAAGGCGATTATTACACTTGTATATATGGTCATTTAGTAATTCTTCAATTTTATGTGGTCAAAGGAGCATTTATGATTTAAGAGATATATTGAGCTTTGCAATTAACATACATTTTCACATTTCAATTGACAAACCAGATAGAGTAGTCAATCGCCGCCCAATATCACTAAATTAGAAGATTATACCACTACAAGAAAATGTGTGGATAGTCGCGTTCAAAATGAGGGTATAGTCACGTTTAAAGCTGAGACAAGTGGGGCGAGTCACGTTGTATGTAAACGGGATAAAATGATCTGTAACTAAAATCACTGTCGCTACAAACCTACGTGACTAGTGTAAACAACTCGCGACAAACCTGCATCTCCTTGTGTCAAAATCTTTCTCGCGGCACTGCAAACGTGAAGGGAATATATAATTACTTTACTCATGTCGCGTACACAAAACGCGACATAACAATAAAAAATAAAAACTATGTTGCGTACTTGATACACGGCAGAGGCAATAACATTTAAAAAAACTGTAGCGTTTTTATCCTACGCAACACATTAACAAAATGTTCATTTTAATTACCAAAATGTTCTTTTGGTGACTCCCTTATTTTGAACTCCATTTTTTTCAAACCCATATAAGTATTTGCTTTCAATCCACATTAGACGATGAGTATTTTTTTTTGGTAATACATTATATGAGCAAATTAAATGAAACTATTTCTAATAGAGATAAAAATTAAAATGTAATTATTTTAGGTAATACATTACATTAAGAGATAATGTAATTATTTTTAGTTATGCTAAATTGGATAAGAGATAGTAATAGAAATAAAAACTTACAATTAATTTGAGCAAATGAAAAAGTAACTAAATGGAGATGAAGTGAAAAATACAATATGTAGTTAAATCATAAATACATTATGGTTGGACAGCAATGGAAATTTAAGCTCCATTTAAACACATGGAGTTGGAGTGAAATATGAAGAGGAGAGGATTAGAATATGAGGAGATGGAGATGCAGTGGGAAATAGAAAATGAGTGACACAGTTTGCTTATATATGAGAGTGACGACGCACAGAAAATTTGAAAGTGTCACGTGCCAAAAACACGCAACATGCCTAGACAAACCTTCCACAAGGTTTGTCACGTTACTAAACGTGACATAAAATCATGACAAACCATAAATATGTCACACTTGCCTCATATGTGATAAATTCCACGCAACTATCCATACATTTTCTTGTAGTGTACGAAAATATAATCATATTTGAGATTTGCATGCATGTGATAATAATTCATATTTTGACTTGGCGTATCCTCTTGCATTGCATTTAATGGAATTGGCATTAAAAATACCAAATGAATAGCAGGGGGCAAGATATGAAGCAAATAGTCCACATCGAAACAGATTAACATAAAAATTTGAAGGAGGGGCGAGAGTGAATGTCAAATGACTATATCCATCAAATTGACAAATAAAAAGGCAGAGGGAGGAAGAACCAAGTAATTGAGGTCGTCAAAAGAAAATACATACGGAAGGAAAAAATGTCAGGACAAATGAAAGCAGCATACTTGCCGTGATAAACTCAAAATCTCCATTCTAGCGAACAATTGCTCATAATGTTCAACAGCGTGCTATTAACAAGACTGCTACTCCTTTGATCTTGTCCATACTATGGAGTATCTGCTATCAACCATCAAATGCATACCATTCAATTTTACCCTTATACTACTCTATATATTTAATATTTAATGTTGTACACCGTTATGTCCTTGTTGGGCTTGGGCCTCAACAGTGGCCCAATAGGAATTAGGACGCGACTGGAGCCCTGCAGAGTGTAATGTCAACGGCCACAAAGCAGATAAGAAGGAGAGAATTGGTCGCCCACATATTTCGCCATGTCGCCCACCTATTTCAGAGTTCGTGTGACGCTGTCATCCTAAATGGTCCCCCTATCTTTTCTCAACTACTTTGAAGACATCTTACTATAAAAGGGATATGGATTCACCACAAACCCTAGGAGCAATCCACTACAATAATTCTTATTCTCTTTCTCTTCTCTCTCTCCCTCTTATCTCTCTCTGATTATCATTGTATCTCTGAGTTTAATCTTTGTGATCAAGACTTTGACGCCTAGCTTGTAACCACCGTTGCCGGTGACTCCGTTTATTGTACTCAATCTTATTATCAATAAAGAAGTCTTTATTATTCATTCATATTATATAGTTCCCCTAAATTGTGCATCAACATTTTGGCGCCGACCTTGGGGACTCTGACAACATTATTTTCAAAAGCTTCACGTTCTCTGAGTGAGCGATTAAGATTTTAAGATGGAACAGCAACCAAAAACTGTTTCTAAGCCACCCAGCCCTTCCACTGACCTCCAAAAAGTCCTAGAAGCCTTAACCTCTCAGTCTGAACAAATGAAACGCCTAGAACAATCTGCAGGAATCCAGTCTGAGAGGATGAAACACTTGGAGGAAGAAAATAATGCACTAAAGATGCACCTAGCAGACTTAGAAGCTAAAAAGTCCAAGAAAAGACAGAGTGGACCTGAAAAAGAGATTCGCCAAGTTCCTAATCCAAACGACCATGAACGTAATCCAAATGGCGACAAAGGTAATAAGGGTAAGAATACTGACAATAATGATATCCTTAATGATGAGACAGGTCGTGAGGATGAAGAGGGCTACGATGATTCTCAGACGTATGATAGTCGAGACCAGGGTGATCAACAATCTGCTCAAAGGTCACAGGCGAAAATCCCTCACAGTCATGCACATGAAGGACAAAAGAAAGATGACGAGATCCTTTCTTTTGCTCTCCGGATGGAGAAGGAAGTTGCTGAACTAAGGAGAAAGATGTATGAAATCCCAGGTGTCCAGAGGCCCCTTGATGCAGCACGCATAGGAAGTTATTCAGAGTCGCCCTTCATAGACGACATAGCATCTGCGGACTTACCTGAGAGATTTGTTTTTCCAACTATGCCCAAATATGATGGAAAGTCAGATCCGAACCAACATTTGACCCAATACAGGCAGATTATGCTAGCAGCAGTTCTCCCAGCCGACAAACGACATGCAGCTATGAGTCGTGGATTCGGGATAAGCTTGATTGGCCCCGCCCTGATGTGGTGGACCAATCTCCCTCAAGGTAAAATCACTTCATTTAGTCATTTAACTGACATTTTTGTTGAACAGTTTGCAAGTAGCAGAGTCATGGTCAAGACGTCAGACGACCTATATCGAATCGTCATGAGGCCAGACGAATCATACAGAGATCTTTTGAAAAGGTTCACAGCAGAGATGGTAAGTATCCCAAACTGTGATCCTAACATCGCTGTGCAGGCATTTAGAAGAACATTACCGCCCACATGTGGTCTCTATCAAGAGCTCGTTTTGAAACGAGTAACGACTTGGGCAGAAGTTCAGTCTTATACGTGGTCCCACATCAATCTTCAAGAGGATGACGCCAGCAGGAATCATGCAATGAAAATGAACCAAGGAGTGACGTCAACCAATCTAGCTAATCCAGCATATACTATAAACACAGATAAGCCCCACCAACAGCAGAACAATTTGGGGTCCACAGATCGCCGCTCCAAGCGGTAAAGAGGTAGAAATTTTTGTTTTCATCCCTATTCTAATAACAATGAACAAGGCGACAAACAGAGAAGGGATTCACCACCCCCTAGATATGAAGAATTCAACATGTCCATTGGACCAGCTGAAATGGTCAGTGCACTTGAAAAGATGGATAGGGTGAAATGGCCTAAACCTATGACGACGTCTATCAATGAGAGAGACGCCACCAGATACTGTGACTACCACAAAGACGTCGGCAATCGAACAGAAGATTGTTGGAGGTTCAGAAAAGAAATAGCCTTCCAACTTAAACACGGTAACTTGCAACACCTTCTTAAGAATAATGCTACTAACAATGCAGGCAGAGATCAGAGACAGAACGCCCCGGCCCAACCCCCACAGGCCGTCAGAACGATTAATACTTATTGCCAATTGTTTGACCAAAAGAATATTAGTAGATGCCGGTAGCTCTGTTAACATTATTTACCTTCAAACTGTTAAAGAATTACAATTGGAATCCCAGATAATTAAATCTCCAACCGTCTTGGTGTTTGGGAATGGAACGCCAGATAGGACGATTGGAGAAATTTCATTTATGACATTTGCTGTCGGAATTAATGCTTAAAATGACCACAAGATATGGATGTAAGATCACTTACTGTCCATCATAGTAGAAAATTTTCGTTGATCTGCAGGTAATTGGAGGATTTTTCTAATCTTCTTTTTGGTATCACGATTGGAGTGAGGAGAAATCTTCAACTCGTAATTGCCTGCAAAACCATTGTGGTATTATAAATCAGCCGACAGGTGAATTAAGTTAAATGTTAATGGGACAACAACTTAAGCGACACCACATAGGAGACACGTAATCTTCTTGCGCGATGACTTGAAATGGCACCATCACAAACTGTGCATCCCACTGACGGTCATTGGTTAACGTCCCATGTGTCCAGGATGGTAACCCATCCTTGGCATGGGTAAAAGAATAGACGCCCTTTCGAATTTCTTGGAGTTTATAAGAGCCAAACAGATCAAACATGTCTAACTCAACCCCTAACTTATGGTTCATCAGTTCAGCCATGGCGATAAGTCGTCAAGTGTGAGGGGAAAGTTGAGAGGGGGAAATCTCATAGAAGACACACAACTTTAAAGCTATGTTTGGAAGTGGAAAAGGGTTGACGTAGCGGAAACTCTCAAAACTCAAGGCGATTGTGTCGCTAGACCAAGAGTCGAGAGCTTCCCCGTCTTTTGGTAATCTAAATGGAACTCTAGGGTCAAAGTAGTATAAAGAAGGCATTTTAGAGATTTCTATGAACCTAAAGAGGATATCTTAAACGTCATTAAGGATGTTGGCCCTAAAGGTTGGTAAACCCCCAGTTTCACAAGCATATGGGGCGTTCACGATTTGTGGGTTAGGAACAGGTTTCCTCCCAGAACTAGACGAGGGTGATGAACCGGCATCAACCCATTCTTGGTATCTACTATCATATATCTTCAAATATTTACCAGGAGTTTTGGGTTTCTTAACCTTTACAATTTGTTTTCCTTTTGTGGGTTTTTCCGATGTGTCTACTAAATCTAAAGAGGTTTTGCTAGATGTTTCAGTATCCTCTAAGTCGATGATAACATTGGAATTATCAAGGGAAGAGGAAGAAGAACAGGATTGGGTATTTTCACTTATGTATGGTTGGTCAGAGGCAGTCTTCTCAGTAGGGCTGCACAAAAGCCCGGCGGCCCGATTGGCCCGTCATGACCCGATCCGGTCCTATGCCAAAAATGGTCCGTCACGAAGTGGCCCGAGACCAGCCCGATTAGGACGTGACTGACCCGGCTATCGGGTAGGACAGGACCAGGACATATGCTCCATGACCAACAGGACGGCCCGGCCCGATAATTTTATTATTTTTAGTAAAAATATTTTGATTAATTAACACAATTATCAAACTATTTCATAATTAATTAATTACTTATTTAATTTAAAAATAGTTAATTACAATTTTTTATTTTTCCTACATAATATATCAATTTATTTATTGGTTGAAAAGTGGAAGCTTTTAATTTAATTATACAAAAAAAAATTTGGGACCAATATGGTCCGTCATGTGGCCCGATGGTCATGTCCGGCCCGATCTCCGTGTCGGGCCAAACAGGACATGACCGGGTCTCGGGCCAAAAATTCTGGTCCGACAATTATTTAGGACATGACCAGGGCATATAGGTGGCCCGGTCATGTCCGTCATTTGTGCACCCCTACTTCTCAGAATCAGATGATGACATGACTACTAATTTTCTCATAAAATTAATAAAAGATGAAATTTTTAACAGGTAAATACCGTGTAGAGGTTGAGAAGAGTCTTCGATGAAGGTAATCGATTAAAGATTGAATTTTTTATGTGATGGAAGAATGAAGAAGAGAGAGCGCCAGCGAAGGAAGTTGGAGAAATGAACAGACGCGAGGAAGTATAAGGGAACTGTTTAACGACGTCAAGTTGTGACGTTATCTGTTTAGGAAGATCTTGGCCACAGGAATAAGAGGGAAAAAAGAAAAGCGAGTTTTGTCACAATCTGGGTCGTCGAAGTCAAGGTAACTGCTACTTCCCAATGCTCGCTGACATAAGCATTGAGAAGTGAGGGACTTAATGTTGTACACCGTTATGTCCTTGTTGGGCTTGGGCCTCAACAGTGGCCCAATAGGAATTAGGACGCGACTAAAGCCCTGCAGAGTGTGATGTCAACGGCCACAAAGCAGATAAGAAGGAGAGAATTGGTCGCCCACATATTTCGCCATGTCGCCCACTAGAGCAGGTAATATGGGTCTAGCCCGTCGGGCCGACCCGTTTTCATGCAAACCCGAGGGGGGCCGGGCCTGCTTTTTGGTGGAAAAATAGGGGAGCGGGCCTGTTAGGGCCGGCCCTTTAGGGCCTAGGGCCGACCCGTATTTTAGGCCCGTTTCCATGTTTTATTTCAAAAAAATTGCATATGATTATTTATTTAATTTATGATTTTTTGTTTCTTTTTTTATACATGCTTGAAGGACAATTAATTCTTTTTTTTCTCTTTTCTTAGATGATGGAGGAGATAGTGCATATGATGGTAAAGAAGAATTGCAAAGACTTGATATTTTGTCAGTGGAGAGGAGTCAATTCATAGTGAAGCACAATCAAATGTCGTTGATGACAGTGATGATGATGTGCACTCTTAGATGACTCGTTGAATGTTATTATTTAATGTTTATTTAGATTTATATTTGAAGACTTTATTATTTATTTTGACTGTCAGATTATGTGTATCACTATCAGTGTTACAGTATATGTTGTAATGTTATCGCTTATCAAACTATGTTATGACTTATAACTATGTTCATTGTGGGTTTGTGATGTTATTAGATAATTTTATTTTGCTAAAACCATAAAATTTACAGGGCGAACAATGTGGAAAGAGGAAAAATGAGTTTAGTAAAATGATTTTTTTAAAAAAAAAAAAAAGAAGAAGAAAGTGGGTCAGGCCCTACGGGCCAGGCACGGCCCGATGGCATGAGGGCCGGGCTTCGCAAATAGGGGAGTAAAAGGGGGACTGGGCATAAGAGGGCCTGGCCCGTTTAGGCCCGCCCGATGCGGGCCGGCCCGAATTCCCAGCTCTATCGCCCTCCTATTTCGGAGTTCGTGTGACGCTGTCATCCTAAACGGTCGCTCTATCTTTTCTCAACTACTTTGAAGACATCTTATTATAAAAGGGATATGGATTCACCACAAACCCTAGGAGCAATCCACTGCAATCATTCTTATTCTCTTTCTCTTCTCTCTCTCCCTCTTATCTCTCTCTGATTATCATTGTATCTCTGAGTTTAATCTTTGTGATCAAGGCTTTGACGCCTAACTTGTAACCACCGTTGCCGGTGACCCCGTTTATTGTACTCAATCTTATTATCAATAAAGAAGTCTTTATTATTCATTCATATTATATAGTTCCCCTAAATTGTGCATCAACATTTAATATACAAGAACAAGAGTAAAAATAAAAACACAAATTTTTTATTGTCGACAAAAAAGTCATATCAATATATTTATATAATGGGTTATAACTTATAACTCTTATCACAGACACACATTATAATAATGGATTAGATTTAGTGGCGCTGCATATCTTCGCTAACTAATTTCTTATATTTTAATTTATCCTGCATGCTCTCTCACTCGGCCCCACCTTCAACCATTGACGGTTCACATCCAAGCCACATTTTATCTTTTCTCACTTAAAATGAAGTCTATTCGTTGGTTATACATATTATTATTGTTATAGAAATTAAAGCAAATAATAGATAGATGGAGGAAGAAGAGGGAAGATAATGACAAGAAAATACCCGAGAAAAGAAGATAGATCTAGAGGAGGGAATCAAGACAAGAGAGTATTAATAGGAATAATATATCAGTTTCATTTGTGATTTAACAGTGTCAAATGATTATTGATTACTTTATTTTATTTTCATATATAGCCTCATACTCCCTCCAGTTCTTAATTATTATAGGACACAAACTAAACTTCTTTCTTGGTCCTTTTTTATATTATAAGACATTTTTTGGCCAACATATTACAAGACATTTAGTAGTTTATAATGAGTATTAATTATATTTTTCATTATATGCACATATTTGATAAAGGTAGTGAAAGAAACAATCATTAATATGAATTTAGTACAATTGATCGATATGGATATAATATGATAAAATACTTGATTTTAAGACATGTGTAATGGTTATATTAGTCAGTTGACCTTTTTTTAGAAATTAACGAAACAAAATGAACTATTTAATCCTACCGTATTTTGTATATTATTGTATTATATGATATACTACAAGATCAATACACGATTTTAGAAGAAAAAATCAAGGAAAGTCAATTTTTTAAGTAATATAATTAGATTTCTTAAAATTCTCTAAAAAGTCAATAAACTCTTATATTTAAGAAAAATAATTTCAATTCATTGACTTTATGGGAAAATACTTAATTAATCCCATCTCAACAAAGAAAATAAATAAAAGATTGAAAATCATGCATTTACATCATTAGTGTTTTGAGTGGGATTAAATCGAAATTCATTTTGTGGTTGATTGAATTGGCTACAATAATCAAATAACCAAATTGTGTCGATACACGTTTAAAATGTTTAGTAGTAGCTATTACATTCATTTGCTGTATAAAATCCTAAAATTTGAATCTATTGTCTCTTTTTAATTTGTCTCATATTTAAATTTTCTTTCAATTGTTCAATGTAGTCATCTCCCATAATCTCATCTTCAATTCACTTCTTATAACATACTCCTTCGGTCCTTAATATAAGACTTAATTGATTTTTTTGGAAAATCCTAAAAAAAACAAAATAAGTTAATTATAAATTGATTTAGCTATTTTTTTCCGTTAGACTAATTTATTTTACTTATAAATTAATAGATAATGTAAAATTATATCAAATATGTCATAATTTAATAACCTATTTCGCAACCTTAATCTTTTAAAAAAAAGTCAACTAAGTCTTTTATTTAGGACCAGATGTAATATAATAAATCTTTTATCAATGTTATCAATACAAATCAAATGTTTGGAACTTAGCGGTGTAATATCTTCCTTTTAAACAATGGAAGGTAACACATATGCTCGATTACCAATTACCGGTAATGTTTATTCATATAATTAAAAAATGTTATCATTACTACGATTTCATTTATTCGCTTAGACATTATGGGCATGTTTCAATATTTTCCCTTCCTAGTTACTGTATGTCATTTATTTCCCCGCTTGATTTTTTTTTTTGGCGATCGAGTACGACAAGGGTACGACTTGTGGCCTGAGGGTGATGATGCCACTGATTCGAATAATGAATCAGCAGAGGGGAGTGAGAATGAATCTGGACCGTGAAATGGAATCTGAGTGGGGACACTGTAGCCGTAGATTAGATACGGTTGTCACTTTCTTGATAGAGGGTGTTGCCAACCCAGTGTTTGAGCAAGTTGGCCTTTCTTCTTCAAACTTCCCTTTCGTACCATTTCCTGACCTTCCTCATTTTTCAACCGTTGCTTCCTCACCCTCTTCTTCATCCCTCAGATATTTTTATTTACTTTCCTGATTTTTTCCCCTGTCAAGTGGCCCCACCACTCAATCATTATTCACTAATAACAAAACATTACTTTTCCATTCCATTTAATTAAACTAAATTAATGCAACTTTCATTGACGGCTAATAGTACGTACTCCTATAATATTATTACGCTTTTATTCCACAAGAAATTTGATTACACTATCGACATATTCCCCAGACCTTAAAAACTCATTAGCTCGTGTTGTGTACAAATTCAGCAAGTTTTTTATGTTAATTGAAATTAGAGGACCAAGAAAACAAATAAATGTAATTAGCCCATACACTATCATTCACCAGCGTCGAAAGGGTTCATTCTTAACGGAATATTTTTTTCCGGACAATTTTGCCGGATATTGATGGGGAGTTAGAAGGGATCTTGGAATAAAAAGTCGCTTACATTTGGTTTATAATTAGGACAAAATGGTTATATATATGATAAAAGAAATAGCATAAAACAATCTATCTTTAATGAAAGCGGGGACTAATTCCTGTTTGATAAAAATGATCTTTTTAAGTGAAATTTGATAAAATGATTGAGAATCGTAATTTGACATTTCTAATGTGTGATTGTCATGCTATGGATACTATATGGGTGTTAGGTCTCAATGCTCCATTAATTTGGCAATATACTCTCCATTTTGAATATCTCACGAAGTATATACCGGGTGAGTAGTGTTTATAATTGCACGGATTGTGATTTTAAAAGAGAGTAATTTCAAGAATATACGATTATGTAGCCTTCCCCGTGATTGTAATACTTTTTAATTATTTATGTTTCACACTCATATGAGCCTGTAACTGTTATCATTTCTAATGTTTGATCCATTTTGACCCTAATCTTTTCTAAATATTTCATGCTTGCTAACTCCTACAACCGATGCACACACATATCTTATACTCCATCATAAATCATAAATAAAAAAAATGATTAACCCAATTCTAGTTCCCACTTAATGAGGATGCCAACGAAGGCAATATAATAGACAGCTTAACCTTTACTTTTTGAAAAGTGACTGATTCGAATCCAAGAGCTCAAATCCCACAGCAAGCGAGTTTAATGTTTAGTCAAACTGGTCCTTCATACTCCATCATAAATAAGAGTTAACTTTTTAAAAACACACTTATTTAGACAATTTATCACTCTCAACTACATTCTTATCTCTTAACAAATGTAATTTTACCCTTTTGACTCTTATAATAAAGGACAGATCTAAATTTAATTATCCCATGACTCCTTTTACTAGATGGAAATATAAGAGGTAATATAAAATCCAAAAAGCCAATTTGTGAGTTCCTCAACAATATTATGGATGGAAAAAAATGGCCAGCAAATGAGAACAATTACTTTTTTTTTATTACAAAATGAGAACAATTACTACTAGCGGGGTAATTGGCTTATTTAGCACATCTCTTTTTTTTTTTTTGTTTTAATTAGCTATCTGTCTTGTGCTAAAAAAAACTATCTGTCTGTTTCAATTAGCTTATAGCCTTATACTCCCTCCAGTTCTAAATATAAGACCTAATTGACTTTTTCTTAAAAATCCTTAAAAAGCAAAATAAGTTAGTTATAAATTGATTTACCTAATTTTTTCCCCTTAAACTAGTTTATTTTACCTATAAACTAATGGATAATCTAAAAATATATCAAATATGTCATCATTTAATAATCTATTTCGCAACCTTAATCTCTAAAAAAAAAGTCAATTAGATCCTATATTTAGGACTGGAGGTAGTATATTTGAAAGTACTGCAAGAAACTAGGGAATATATTTTTCATGAAATAAATTGTGAGTAATTTAGTATTAACGTTCCCAAGGTTGACCACGTGTCCCTATTGCTGAACAGGTGGGTGGTGAATCACGGTAATACCGGGCTAGTTGGCAAGTTTTGTCAAAAAAGGGACCGGCTATTAGAACACGTGGCATTATAGGAACGGCTAGATCTAATCTGTAGACTCCATCTCCCCGTGAAAAGGCGCGTCGCACTGAAATGTTCCTCAACCCTCGAACATCCTCCCCCAACGTAAAAATCTTGGTTAATCATTAATCAAAGATTTACAATAACATTAACAGCTGTATGTAGCTGAGTACCTTTTTTTTTATAAATGTATGTAGGAGTACCTTTTTTTTATAAATGTATGTAGCTGAGTACTTGGTCAACATTCATACTACATTTTTTTAACTGAAAATCCATACTCCATCAAACTCAATTTTGTTAAAAACGCCTCAATAAAGAAGTTTTACTAAATACACACACAAATATGTTTATATTGATAATGTTATTTTGTAGAGTAAACATGTAAAGTTATTGCACTTGATATGTTAATTAACAAGTTTAACTGAATTTAAAATTAGTATGAATTAAGGTGGACTTGCTTGGGGTTAAAATTCAAATAAAAAGTTTAACCCAATTTGACCCCAATTGGTGAGGGTATTAGGGAAAAAAAATACTCCTATTAGACATTCTTACCTTTGGGAGAGGGGTTGATTTGAACCACAACCTCAAATCCAGCGACAAACAAGCTTATTAGTGAGTCAAGTTGATCCTTAGCTTCCTTAACATTTAAATACTCACTCATGTTCTAAATATAAGACCTAGTTGACTTTTTTTGGAAAATCCTAAAAAAACAAAATAAGTTAATTACAAATTGATTTACCTAATTTTTCCCTTAGACTAGTTTATTTTACTTATAAACTAATAGATAATCTAAAAATATATCAAATACTCTCTCTGTTCCTAAATATAAGATCACTTTAGAGAAGTGGATAAATTCCTAAATATAAGATCACTTTCTATTTTGTCTCAAAATTTGCCTAAATTACCCCTATACACAAAAGGATAGTGCTTCTCTCACTCTCTTTCCCTTCAATCTTTCTCTTTAGAGAGAGGTATTTTTGGAAGATCTTGTAATCCCAACTAATTGGATTGTCTTCCTTAATCTCCTCAAATTAGGTAAAGTGATCTTATATTTAGGAACGGAGGAAGTATGTCATAAGTTAATAACCCACTCCCTCCGGTCCTATTTATAAGTCGTCAACCGCCTAAATTGTACATACCAAGGAATGAAGGTTAATGGAAGTTGCATTATTAAATTGGTCTTATTTTTTTTGTCTTTTCCATATTTGCACCTTCCACCTTTATCACTATGACCCACTACCTTTTCTCTCTCTTCATTAATCCTCTATCTATAAAAGTGTCTTTTTCATCTTCTCTCTCTTATCACCTTCCAATGTTCATTTTCCAATGTAGGGGTATATTAGGAAAATTTTAATAAATGAGTTAGTTAGTGGTAGTTGGTGACTTATATTAAGGATCAAAATTTAGAGGCGGTTGACGACTTATAAATAGGACCAGGAGTATTTTGCAACCTTAATCTCTCCAAAAAAAGTCAATTGGATATTATATTTAGGGCTGAAGGTAGTATAATGGTAAAAATATATTAAAATCACGAGATATGAACAGGACAGATTAACAAATAAATATGAGTAATTTATAAATTAACTAATTAATTACCACAAGCAGTATGAATAAATAAAGTACCACAACTCCACAGGCAGAGTGAGTGTGTCTGTGAAAAGGAACCGGCAACCTGATGCGCCTGTTTTTTACCGGGAAAAATCACATAAACCCGCCAAACACGAACCGCGTTCCCCCGGTATCGCGTTTTGATATTTAATTTTCTCTCCTCACATAACCTTTGTCTGTGCTGTGTATATATATAAACAAGACCCATTCTCATCTGAGCATTTTGATAAACCCAAAGCTGAGGCTGTACTTCACCGAAGGCCTCTCGCCTTCAACCACTTCACAGTAAGCCATTTCCTCTTTCTCTATCACTCTCTCGGATCACGATATTATCGAATATCGCGTATCTATTAGATTTCATAGTGTTTTTCGAGCTCCGTTTTTCTTCGATCCGATTTTCATGGGAATAGTAATGATTATTATTCTTATTGGACTGACCTTCCTTTGCTTCACTTCAAATTATTTCACTCATTCTCTTTATTTTTATATTTTGCAGGTTGATTGAAACAAAGAAAGAAAGAAAGGCGAAGAGTTTTATATATTTTGAACTACCTTTATACTTTAATCTCACCACCTTTCAACCCTAAAAGCCTATCAAAATGAAAATGAAAGTAGCTTCCACTTGTTTGCACTGGTCAAGTCCAGTTCTTCGTCATTCTTCACCTTCCTCTTCTCAAACCCTAGCCTCCGCAATCTCATATCCTTCCTTCAACCAACTCTCACTCACTAAACCGGACCGGTCCAACCGGTTCAACGCACAGCCAACTCGCCTTCACAGGTCTCGATCTTGCGATTTCCCTCTCTCATCTTCCACAAAATTAAACTTCACCTGCAGTGTCAGCTTTAATAATTCTTCCTCTTCCTCAGACGAAGATTTCTCCAGCAAAATCGAAGACTTATCTCTCAGTTTTCAACTCTCCGATGACAATAACAGCAATAGCGTCACAGATTCAGATTCATCAGAGAGTATTGAGCCGTTTATTCCGTCGATAATTGAGAGAAAAGCGAACAGCGTTGAGATTCCGTTCTCTCTGAGAATCATATCGAAGAAACTGCAGTGGAAAGAAGGATTCAGAGATGCCGGCGAATCAGCGTGTTGTTCTGTGAAGAAAGCATTCTCATCCATGGTGTTCATAATCCGTGAGCTACAGAGCTACACTTTACAAATGAGAGAGATTCTCTTCTACGAAGATCTCCAAGGAATTCTCTCCAGAGTCCACAGAGAAATGCACGCCTCTTTCGTTTGGTTATTCCAACAAGTCTTCTCTCATACGCCTACTCTCATGGTCTACGTCATGATCCTCCTCGCCAATTTCACCGTCTTCTCCATGGGAAACAACGCCGCCATCGCCGCCACCATCCAACCTCCGCCGTTAACGGAGGTTTCCTCCACAAGTGAAGCTTACAACAACAAGAAATTCGACTCAACATATGTCAAGACATTCTCTATCTCGTCTTCTGGCGGGAAGACGGCGTCAATTGGCGGCAACAATGGCGGCGGCGGGAAATTCCGGCCGGTTGCGAGCGGGACGGACGGCGGAGACGGAGGGTTTAACGGTGGTTTGAATTGCGCGGCTTTGGAGTTTTCCGATGTGGGGACCGCGGGGGAGACGGAGGCGAAGGAGAAGGTGGAGGAGGAGAGTTTGTGGGAGAAGATTGTGGAGGAGGCGAGGGGGATGGAGGTGAGTGATAGAGGTGGGGATTTGGATGAGGAGACTGTGAAACGGTTGGTTTCGCCGGTGACGGTGAGGATTGAATCTGATGAAGATTATGCAGAGTATCTTAGAACAGAGCTTTTGTATCAGACCGCTCTGTTTCAGGAACCAAATAATGCTCTTCTCTTGGCAAATTACGCCCAGTTTCTCTACCTTGTTGCCCATGATTACGACAGGTTCGTTCTTCATTCAAGTTTCTTACCATTTTTATCATAATTAACAAGTTTGCAGTTGTAGTTGTAGTTCTAATTGTAATTGTATTCATTCATGTAAAAATAAAATACAAAAATACATCGTCGGGTTGGCGTTTGGTGAGGCATTTCCGTAACCAAGGTGAACCGGCAGGAGTCAATAGTTGACTCTATTCTCACTCATTATGTGTAGCCTTGGCTAGGTGCATTGTCCTTATATTGGGTTGAGTCTAAATCCCTTCTTAAAATTTTGTAAAAAAAAAAAATACACAATAGGTAGGAACTACTCAATCAGGCGCTTTTAGATGGAATTGGGGGAGTTTTTTTGGTGAAATGAAATTAGAAATGGGCCAAAGGGGAAGATCAATTTGTGCACTAGAACATTGACAGGGAAATTTGTGGTGTACTTTCTGTTCACCAGTGATTCATGAACGTGATCTATCACCTTCCTCACGTGACACCCGCGTGCGTGATAAGAAAAGATCTTCTAAGTTTTATGTAATTCCGTTGACCTAGAATTCTACGTATAATCATACTTTACACACACACATACGAATAGGATGTATGTAGAGGAAGCTGGTAGAAAAATCAAATGGAAGAAAAAAAAGATTGATTTCTTTTCTCTGACAGTGAGTTGCTTGCATGTGAATGGAACTAGTGAGTGGCTTTGCTTGTTTGACCATTATGGTGTGATATTAATAAAGTTTGGTGT
This sequence comes from Mimosa pudica, assembly GCA_029929735.1. NCBI lineage: Eukaryota > Viridiplantae > Streptophyta > Magnoliopsida > Fabales > Fabaceae > Mimosa > Mimosa pudica. The sequence continues at coordinate 10,403,707 of JAKELP010000004.1, read as the reverse complement.
GTACTTTGAACAGAGCTGAAGAGTACTTCAAGAGAGCGATAGGAGTGGAAGGTGCTGACGCGGAAGCATACAATAAATACGCAACTTTCCTGTGGAAGGTGAAGAACGATTTGTGGGCAGCAGAAGAAACCTATTTGGAGGCCATTTCTGCGGAGCCTACAAACTCTTATTATGCAGCTAATTACGCTCACTTTCTCTGGAACACTGGTGCTGAAGACACTTGTTTCCCTCTCTCTTCCCCAGAAACCTCCCAAGAACTTTAATTTAATCACTCACTAGAGGAACCTTAAAAAAATATCACTAAAGAAAAAGGCAATTTTTTTGGTAGTTTACTTTTTTTATTTTCTTAAAAATTAGATTAGGGAGTTGAAAAATGAGGTAATGAAGGGGGTGGCAACAGAGTAAACGGTGCTTTTAACAGAGATGATTTTTTTTAGTTTATTGTTGTTGCCTTTTGCTTGGGAGATCTGTGAAGTGGAGTGGGAATGGGCCAATGATTGAAGATTGAGAAGATATGGGGAGAGGGTGGGTGGTGAGGAGGATTTGCTTTTGCACATATTATCTGCGTTTCTTTTTTTTTTCTTTTTCGAGTTTTTGGTTGACACAATCATACGGCAAATTGTAATTACAACTTTTTTCTCCCTTTGTTGATAATATAAATGCCGTTTTTGGTACTACTTGTTTATAATATCCTCTCCGCTTCCACTTCTTCTCCGACTATAAGATGAGATATTTGAGGTCACTTGAGAACCTTCAAGATAATGATGTGAACTTATTTTATCAAAATAAATTACTAATTTTAAATAAGCACCTTATTTTAAGCAAATTATATTTTTGAGATGTTTAAATAAGCAAATGATGTGAACTTATTGAATTACTTGTTTTCCAATGATTTATTTGAACTAAGTATCTTATTAAGTTGAAAATAGCTTATTTTCATTTTAGAAGTAACTTATGATGTAGACTCGCAAATTCTTATTTATCTTACACATGCAATTACAACTAACCCAATCATACACATATGTCTTTTGGAAAATAAACCATTTATAAGTCATTTTTTCACAAATAATACATAAATAAATTTCTTTTGGAAAATAAATCATTTAAAAGTAAGTCAATTTTTCTTAAAACAATCCAAACACACAATATATTTCTTTATGATTCACATGCCATACTGTTCCATGTTTCTTTATTTAGTAACAGTATTGAATAGCTTGTTGATCTTCTTTTGGTAATCTAGTATGATCTTAATTTCTGAAGAATATAATGTTACTGTGATCAATTATATCCCTAACCCAATTTTGAAGGAAGGTTTAATTTGTTGGTATTAATTATCATAATATTTCTTAAAACTAATAAAAAAAAGTAGAAACATGACAATCGATGATGTTTGAAATTTGTAGATATTGACATCACATCGGATGCAACTTAAGGTAATTGCATTTTAATAAGCTAACAACTTTTTACCCAAATTAATAAACAAATTAAAACAAAAAACTAAACATAATTCTCCCAAGAATTTTCTGAGATATTCAGTGAAAGTGGTGGGTTTTGATATTTATTTTTTTTATAGGCATTATTTTAAAAAATAAAATAATAATAATTACTATCTTGATGAGAATATACTCCCTCCGGTCCTGAATATAGGACCTAGATAGAGACTTCATTTTGGTCCTAAATATAAGACCTAATTACATTTTTTGTCACCTTTTTCCTAAATTACCCTTTTTCTTCTTAACAACTCCTTAACCACAATCTTCCTCTCACCAACACCTTAAGGAATTAAACTAATTAATGAAGAGTATTATTGGAAATACATTTAAAATTAAGTCTTCCTTAATCTCCCCAAAAAAAGTTATCTAGGTCCTATATTTAAGAGCAGAGGGAGTACTATAAGAAAATGGTTGAATACGGAGTGGACAATTCTTGGTGGGTGTGGGAGCGAAATGGTACGTTTATGTTCAAAGCATGAATAACAGTTCATGATTAATGGAGGATAAAGAAAAGTATGTGACGAATGAGAGGCTGGAAAATGAAAGAAAAGAATATGCGTGGGCATCACTAATTTTGGAGACTCGGCAACGAATAATATCTCTCTTTGTTAGTTGTCGTCCAATACCCAATTTCCTTGCATACAAAGGAATTTATTTCTCTATATATTTTTTCTTATTTTTATTTATTCATTCCCCTGCTTATGAATTAATAGTTTTCCACGTTGTGTATCACATAAGGAATTACGAATACACGTTATATCGTTGATTAAAATAAAATAACTAAACACAGGCAAAATAAATATATAAACAAAAAGCATAGATTGCGTGCCAATGCATGAGCTTTCGGTGGCAAAAATATACAACATGCACTTACTTTGATCAAGTTCCGGGCAATACTATTTTTATATGATTATTGTTGAAAAGGAGGTAGAAAAAATGTGCAGAGAGTATCTTCACATGCACTGTGTGATTTTAAACTATTTATTGGAGCAATTTTGCACATTATTAAAAGTGTTAAAAATTGATGCAATGTTATCATTAACTTCAAACTGATTTTGGATTAGAAAAATGTTTTTACCGTCAAAGTATTCATGAAAAGCCTGAGCACCTAATAAAGAGGCATTCGATGAAACATTGAAATATAACAAGGTTGGGGAAATGGGTATGAAAATGAAGGCAAACAGAAAAAGACGCCATTTTCACGTGAAGCTCACAGTAACAGGTTGGAGTGTACTGTAATGGACAATGACAAATGGTCTATTAATGTCTATAGTCCATGAATATGTGTATTTATCAAACCCCACCTCACATACCTTTCCCATTCCACGCTCTCTAATTCATCTTCGCCAATCACTTCTCCATCATCACATTCTTGTTTTAAGAAAATAAATAAGGATTAAGGTAAATGGACATATTTAATGAAGGAAAGAAAAAGATCCTGTGAGGTGCAAATGAATTAATAATTAATAATAAATTAAAAAAAGTTGCAAATATGAGATATATAATTCCATTAATTCGATCGGCTTAATGTCTAGTAAATATATTTAATTTACTTTGAAATCTGTGGTTTCACTTTCGAAAATTTTAATAAACGTTGGGTTGGGTTGACAACATTATCAAATCTGAAACATTTTTTAATTTATTATATCCCATTTGTACTTTGCAAATATTTTTTCCTCGTTTACACAATATTTCTTTCGTTATAAAAAACGCTGTAATAAGTAAGATCAAATCAATGAACAATATTCGTTCATTAGCAACATTCATTGGCAATCTATCTTTTTTTATTCAGGCCAAACTTTCTTTCAATGGTTAAATAGTTGTCAAGAAAACAAGGAAAAGTGAGCTGTGCAGAAGCTACAATGGAAACTGAAAAATCTCTCACATCAGTGATTAGCGACTTAAATACGAATATTCACAAATGCACAACCAATTATTTTGAGAGTGTAAATGAGGTTTTTCTTCTTCATAAGATAACTAGATGAAAATTCATACTTGACTAAAAAATGCCTTAAAGTCCGTGTTTCACATCTATTTCCACAGGAAATACCTTCCTTCCCGGCTTCTTGTGTCCTCTATGGTTGAAGATCATAAATTCCAAGTTGGCAGGTAAAGAAAAATCCAATTCTCTTCGAAATCTAGAAGTATAGACAAAAACTTCTCTGGCACGGCCAGTGCAGCCCATTAACCGAGCATTAAGCCCAGCAACAACTCAACAACTACATTCATATGAGGTCCAGAAAACTCTTACTCCTTAATCTTCAGTAAACCCCTATATTAGATTGTGGAATAACCAGTGTACTTATGGGCCAGTTCTATGAACTTGTGTGAATTTTTGGCAAATATTTCTTGGCCCACATAGATGTAGAATCAATTTACATGTCTAGTAATGCTTGATACGAAATTTTATTTGTTTGTGGTATTGACCAAAATTTTTTGTTTGTTTGGCACCAAATCTTTAATGTGCTTAATGAAATAATAATGTCCTGGAATTGGAAATTAACTCAAATTTATGTTAGTGTCATCAATTATTCTATAATGGTGGCGAAGCAAGTTAAAAGTATAATTCTCATTTTTCATTAACTCATTTACCTAAAATTGGCTAATAATCCCTCCACCATTATTTCTTGAGATTATAATTTATTTTTTATTATGTGAGAACATTTTATAAACTGACACGATATACCATACAATAGAATAGAATAGAATGCTGTATCAAAAAAAAAGAATAGAATGACAAAAGAAACGGTCCATTAATGCAATTCAAATCACAACATTATTATGATTAAACACGTATACTCGTCTTATATAATAATTTTTTTACAATTATTTCAAATAATAATATATTAATGATGAGTTGATAAGGAAAGCTCTAATTCCTCCCTAGTCCTATATTTTTGTCTGAGGGAGGAAGTTTAGGAGTTACAGACCATCATAGAATAATCCTGACCGTTAGATAAAAAGCCAAGATGAAGGGCCATTGTTGAACTACTTCTTTTTTTTGAACACATTTTCGGACCAAACACAACAGCAAAACCAACTAACGCGGTTGGCAAGCTGAAGTGCGATTGTTGAACTACTTCATATTGGCTTATAGTATTACATTATTACTACATGGCTTGAAAAGTGAGAACCGAGAGTAATAAGCAGAGAGAGATGAAAATGATGCTTATGAATAACCCTCCCAACATTTCCATGCAGAGATCTTCTTCATCATCATCTTCATCAACAGGGCCTCCTATGAGTGCCATCAACAGGTTCTTGTGGGGCCAACACTTGTCGGCTCTCTCATGGCATAACATTGACTACGACATGGAAACAAGTAATTTGATCCAAGGTTTCTTAGCAAATAATAACAGCAATAATGAAGTTCACCATCACATGATGGTCTCAACAGTACTGAAGAATAAACAAGTTCATGTAGGGAAGAGAATCAACAAGAAAGGTTCTTCTTCAGCCTCCTTGATCAAAGGACAGTGGACTGATGAAGAAGACAGGTGTGTGTGTGTCTGTGATCGATATTATCATGTATTCATGTGTAGTATTAAATTATTATTGTTACATTTTTAAAATGTTTTTGTTGCATACATACATATACATTGATGAATTAGGAAACTGGTGAAGCTGGTGAATGAATATGGAGTGAGGAAATGGGCACAGATAGCTGAGAATTTGGAGGGAAGAGCTGGCAAGCAGTGTAGAGAGAGATGGCATAATCATCTACGTCCCCATATTAAGGTCTCTCTCTTTACACAAACACCATAATATTTTATTTACATTTTCTTTCACAAAACTTCTCACTGTCTTGATTTATCTCCACACATCATGTGTAAGATTGTGCGGATTAATTTTTTCGGTTCAGTTGAATATCGAGTATGCGATGACTAAGAAAAAAAATATGTCGTATAGTTCGCGCTAAATCTATCCGTAATTTCTTAGTTATTATAGATAGATAGTATCTCTATATAGATATTAAATAATAATTATCAAGAATCTATTTTCGGTATTTGATATTGACTCGATCGATCTGCTTTCTCATGCATAATCTGAAGATCTCAGATATTATTGCTTCATGCCTTCATATATATTTGGTGATCAACTAAGAAACTAATAAATCCTAGCTAGCTCGGCGATTTTGATATTTCCACAAATACTTTTTTTTTATTATTATTAATTGTTCATAAATTTTCCTCGTCTTCTTCGTTCCTTATTCTTCCTCCCCGGGCTCATGTTTTGATTAATATGTAGAATTGAAATTTGATTTATTTTTGCAAGAGATCAATACATTAGATTGTTAGGGTATCTTGAAATTTTTTTATGTCCTGAGATTTGCTAGGTTTATATATGCCAAATGATCATATATCATTAAAACGAATTATTTTTTTCCAAAAAATCATAATAATGAATAAAAATGTAAACTTTTAGCCTATTTATATGAGCGCGTTTTTTATTTAACATAACTTTTACAATTAACAATTTAAAATCATACAATTTAATTTTTTTTAATCCATATGCTTTGTTTTAATATACAATTTAATTTTAAAATTAAAGGTTTGGTTTTTTACATTTCAAACGTTAAGGCACTACTACAAGAAAAAATATTAAATGTTTAAGTTCGTAAACAAACTTTATTAATGAAAAATATAAAATATCATAAATAAATAAATATCAGTCATGTTCAAGGAGCCGAAGAAAAGAAATTTTCCTCTAGGTTTTCTTTTATTTCCCCTTCTATCCCCACTACACACACGTTTTATAAGTTAGTAGTATTTACATCTGTGTTAAAACAATGTTTACTACCCTTACTTTGCCTTATTTTTAGTTTTGTTTCTTCAAATTTTAAGTAGAACATTGAAATCTCTTTTATTCAAAAATATTTGATGCCTATATATCTGTAGCTAGGAATACTAAATTAAACTCGAGTACAAAATTACTGAAGACAAAATCTGATGATAAAAGATATTGTGAACCCTTTACAATTCATAGTTACATACATTAATATGAGCCATCATTTTCTTTTTGTTTCAGAAGGATAGCTGGAGTGAGGAAGAAGAGAAATTATTGGTAGAAACACATGCAAAAGTAGGAAACAGGTGGGCAGAGATAGCCAAAAAAATTCCAGGAAGAACTGAGAATTCAATCAAGAACCATTGGAATGCCACCAAAAGGAGACAGAACTCCAAAAGAAACCTCAACAAGTCTTCTAACAAATCCTCCAACACCAACAATGGAAGAAAGCCTCCTTCTTCCATTCTCCAAGATTACATCAAAAGCATTAGGACCCTCTCCAATAATAACAACAATGACCAACTTCAGGGCCCACCTGATGATGAAAACCAACATAATATTGTGATTTCTGATCATCATCATCACCATTTTCAAGAAGACCCCTCTCATTATGAACCTGTCATGGCTGAAATATTTGATGATGATAATGAGCTTCTCTTCATGCAAAAGTTCTTCCCTGAGAATTATGATCACAACCAACAAGTTCATTCCACTTTGGATCTTTATCAAACAAATAATGGAGGGAATCATCATGATGTTTATCTTCCTGAACAAAATGTTTCTGCTGCTAGTTTTGGAGCTCCAATGGGGAAACACCACCACCACAACCACCATCATTCTGACCTGTTTCTGGATCAGTTGTTGAATGGTGTTGGTTATAATAATAACCAATCCATTTTCTGTTATGATTATAATGGAAGAGATCAGAATCTGAACATTGGTTTGCAGGTAGGAGATGATGATCAGCAAGCTTGGTGTGAAGGAAAGAGAGATATGGATTTGATGGATTTGGTTTCATCTCAGATTTCAACTTGCACCAACTAGCAGTAGAATCTTCTAGTTACTTGAATGTTTTTAGGATTGAGTGAAACTATTCTAGTTTCACAGCAGTGTTGTGGTGGATATTCTGGATTGTGTTGAAGAGTTTCAAAAACAAGGTTACTTTTATTTTAGTTTTTGTATTTTTCTCTCTTATTATGCTTAAAACTGCAAGTGAATTTCTTGAGGAACTTATTGTTCTTTTAGTTAATGGATTTCATTCGTCTTGTGTCTTGAGGATGATTACAATTAAACTTATTGATTGATATCGAACTGTACACACACAACATTACCACTGAATGTGGTTTGAGATTTGAAAATATAATTATACTATTTATAATTTACACGAATTCGGTGTTGTATGTTGAGGATATTTGGCGTAATGGGATTCTATTGCCTCAGCTCAGAAGTTTAACTTGGGAAAAGATGAATGGCATAAATCTGTAGCACGTTAAAAAATTTGCAGTCACAAAGTGAAATGGAGAAGTGCAGCATTTACTATATTTCCTTTATTAAAGGCTAAAGTTGTAGTAGTAATTTTGTATATGGCATCTCATTGTATTTTGGCCTTGAGAAAAATGTTATTCAAGCATTGTGTAGCATGCTGGGGAAAGAAAGCTGCTCTCACTCATTGAAATCATTTAGTGCGATGACGATATAATAGTTTCCTAGGTATAGTGATTCCCAGCCAAATTATGACCGGGAAAACTTTGGGTGATAATTTCTTTTTTATAATGTGATATAGTACTAATTTTATAACAAGAGGGAAAACTAAACATGTTTGAAATGGCATGTGAGACTACACTTGTGATCTTCTATTAACACAGGACAAAACATTCTATAGATGCATTATTCTTAAACATATTGGCTAGCTCAACATGTTTTGAAAGAGCAATTTCATGTTTTGATCTATTTCATGAAAGACACACTAATATCTTATGCGCAAACTTTTCATTCGCAATAAATTGCTTTGATATGCTACCATTACCTGAAATTAACGCTAGATTCAAATGATTGATGACTCACAGGTCATAAACTCAGAGTTATAATTCTTTAATAAAACCGTTATTATTTTGTAGAGAATTAAAGTTCTTAAATGTAAAAATTATTGTGAAGCCAAGTCTCATGAGACACACTGTAAATAAGTGCTATTAATATACATTTGACAAATTGTGCTTAATTTAAAAAATATTCCCTCCTCCATAATCTTTATTCCCAGAGGCCGGCCAATTGGATCCACCATCACGGTACATCAGACACCAAAACCTCCACAACTGGCCACTTTTGTTCAAAAAAAAAATTACAATGGTAAGATTATGGAATCTTCAGACTTTTTCTGAAACAAAATACCCTCAATTAAGGACTAATATGAACTTGAGAGCTGGAACAAAAACTAAACAGCAATTGAATGAATTGATTATCTGGACATCTTAGCTCTGGCAAAGAAAACCCCGGCAAATAGACCTGGAAACAAAAGTGAATATAATTGTCAACAATAGGAAGAAGATAGGAAACAAGCAAAAATAATTCATGATATTATGGTGGGGATGTTGATTGTACCAAACAAAATGCTGAATAAATTTGATATGCTGAGGGGGACGTTGAATGCTACAATGCCGGCAATGGAGATTGGAATCTTGTTTAAGGAACCAACCAAACTGTGAAATGGGAATCAAATAAGTGGCACATCAAATATTATTCACAAGCCCATTTAGAGATATCAGATCATAATCATTAAAAAAATATAAAAGGAATATACTAGGCAGCATACATAAGAAATATGGAAAAAAAATGTATGTCCACCAATCATAGTGCCATCACCAAAAAAAAATATAAAAAAAAAAATTTATGTCCATCAATCATAGTGCCATAACACAACAAAATCAATTTATCTTGTCATCCAAAAATTTCCTAGGCATTTGATAAAAAAAAAATTTCCTAGGCGCAATTTCTTTCTTTTTTTGTGAGTATTTGAGAAGTTAGGATATATACTGCACACACACAAATTCAAACAAAAGAGCACCTTAAGAACTCATCAACCAAGCTGCTAAGGAGTTGGGAAAAAAAGCTGTTAAAAAGAACTCCTTTCACTCCCCACCAATGACTTTTCACAAGGCTACAATGGTAGCCCTGTTAAGACCAAAACATGTTTAATGATTGATATCTATATACTACTTGCTTTATTAGAAAATGATTTATATATAGCAGGCTCTCACACTAACCATGAGCAGAGACAAAAATAAGTAATCTACTGCAAAACTGAGAAACACACAAGCTATTTTTGTATTTAAACACTGTAAAATAACCCTTCCACAGCGTAAAGATCTAATAGAGGAAACCTAAACACAAGAAGGAAGAAGAACAAAACAGAACATAAAGAAGAACAGACACCTTGGGTGCATTCAAGAGGCCCTCCAATTCTCCTCACAATCTCTCAATACTTCCCATGCATCTCTTTAACAATGGGACCTTTCACATATAGTTATTCTCTATCCCTAACTATCACATTGAAAAGAATGTAGATGTGGTCTTGTGCTATAATGTTTGAAAGATAAGTTACACTGCTTATGGCTCATGATAACACAGATTCCTATATTTATGTGTATATATATATATAGAGTATGTTAATTTCAATGAATATTAGTTCAATAGAGGGTAAAATAGTTTACTATCATACTTTTCATCCAGACAATCCTTAGATTCAAATGCTGACAATGCAGAGTTTGCATGTATCAAACTTTAAAAATAATACACATGATACCTATATGTTGTAGGACCAGTTTGATGTAAGAACCACATAGAGGTAAAGCTGATGGAAAGTCCAAGCAGTCCACTAGCCGTCGCAAAAACCCAGAACATTGGCAATTTAACAACATCCCTGGAAATGAAAACCAAAAGTACAGTGAGGAAGCAGAGAGGGCTTCTCAAATTAATAATCACAGAAAACATATTTACTCACACGTGCATTACGTAATCCCATTCGCCAAAAAGGAAAATCAAGACGATGGCAAAAGGTAAAGAGAGTAAATTGTTCAGCAACACCATAGAAACTTCATTGAGAGATCCAGATTTTGTTGACTTTTTTGCCTCATCCATAACCCACCTAAGGGTTAGCTGTCAGGAAAAAAAAGGTTCAAAATCAAATTCGGAAACACAAAGTATGACAAAAAAAAAAAACAACATATGAAGTGACATTTAAAGTTTTAACTAAAAAAAAACTTACAGAGTAACTTGCAGTAAGAATACAATTGACAATCTGCCAGGCATAACCAACTGCATCAAAAGATAAGTCTGTAATACCGCCGCTGATAGCAGAGATAATCTGTATGAAGAAGGAAAACAGGTCAATGAGACTTCAAAAAGTGAATTGGATTTTTCAGGATAAATACAATTTACTACCTCTTGATAGAGGAGTAACAAAACACACACGACTTTAGATCAAACTAATGTTATTCTCATTACTGTGATTTTTGATCTTGATGAAATGGTCAAGAAAATTTGATTGTCCAAAGCATCCCGAGTCACAAACATTAGACCTGAAATTTGTTTTTCTGAAACCTTGCATTGCCAATAAAATATTCAGCAAAAAGGGAAATCAATTTTTCAAAGTTTAATGTTGTAAGTGGAAAAGTAGTATCTTCAGATGCTTTTGCAAATCCTGAGAAAAATAATATGTACACTCTAATCTATCTGAGTACATAAATTCCATGATGTAATATAATTAACCTACACAACTGGAAAGTTTTGCCAAAACAAGAAATTAAAAACTTTCATGAGAGGACGGTGTTGGTGTGTGTATGTGTTATCTAAATTTAAAAAGACTAACTGATGCTGTCTTAGTACATGATTCTAACCAGCAAAGATATTCTTATCAATAAGCAGGAAGCAAGACTATCATTTACCATCAGAAACATGGCAGTCCACACTTTTGGATTTTGACCTTTCTTGAACAAATATAACTCTCCAACTGCCGTAATAATATTTGTCACATTCTTGAGAACTGTCACCATTGCAATATTGATGTTTTTCAAACTGAAAATAACAAAGTTCCTGAAGACATTAAGGGTAGATAGGAGACAGACAAGGGGTCTACATTGAGTAGCAGACAATAATCAGACTATTAATCCTATGTAATTTCAACGTTTGTCTTATTAATCAACTCCCACGTCCATAGGGATAAAAGCAGCACATAACAAAACATGAAAAGTAATTTATTTATACCTATACATTCCAGATACAAGCATGCCAATAAATATCACGTTGACAGGAATCCAGACCCTGATCAGCTTCCAGTTGAGCTTTTCAACTGAAACTCTGCCAGACAAACCCAGTAGAACAACAATCAACGTGCTTATTAAATTCTGCAAACAAATATAACATAATTATCAGGTTAGAATTTATCACAAACTTCAACAATAAAATAGATCAATGCAGCAACTACCAGAAAGACCTATTAATCCAAAACAAAAATGAATGAATAAAACTACATACTACAAGGTGTGACATGAGGCTGTTAAGTGCATGTGATGCGGTGGAATTTCCAGAAAAAAGAAACTCACACACCATTAATACAACTTTCCAAGCTTCAAGTTTCAGTATTAAAATAGTAGGAGACTATTCAGCATTATCTGGAGGATCCAACTCACCTGGTAAAACATTAAAGATATTCCTGCATTGAAATTATAACTTGACAAAACGATTTTGTTCAGCATTATCATGCTGCACGAAGAAATACAGTAAGCTATTCCAGAGAGAAGAGGCCCAGATTTCTTCATTGGTCTATGCAGCCGCCTTTCCTCTTCATCATGGCTAATACTGTAACCAAGTGCAGCTTTATCTGCTTTCAGAAACCTGCTAAAAATGATGAGTGTGTTTCACTTGTTTCTTAAGAAATCAATATTTTCAAAGGGCTTTTACATTATAAACTATGACTTTCGACATGAATGAAAGCAGAAAAAGGGAAATAAACAAAGATAAACAACTTTGGGGTTTAAAGGAACAGATTAGATGATTTATTTCACACCTATCACTCAAAGCTCTACGCCCTGCGTTTGTTGAATAGTTATTGATTGAAATTTTTTCTTGCTCATGAATTCCAATATGATTTCCACTCGCTGCATCAGCCTCTTCATCTAGTAACAATTTTGAAGATAAGATGCCCATTTCAGGCTCTTCTTTAAAGCCATGACTACCAATATCTATTTTATAATCATTCCTCATATCGTTGATCTGCAAGAATGCAAATAATAGATCGAAATTGATCAAAGTCAACAAAGATCACCAGCACACTGAATGCCAATACTAGATGAGAACAACACTACACTTTTACTGTTTGATCAATATTTGAATCCACAAGAAGGCCATAACATAAAAGACAAAAAAGATGATTAATTTGCCATAATTTCATCGTCCCATTCGCTCAATAAACAAAAGGCTGCGGCAAAATTTCCAACACTAAGCTAATATGCTTAAATGCGTGCTAATGGATTAAAACTATGATTCCCTGTGCTAAACCTCACAAAATTCCTTAAATGAAAAAAAAAAACACATAAAACAAATGTAAATTTTGAGGGTGATGTATAAAGTCCATTTCATAATTTTCCATAACTTTTCCTATGAAAACGCTTATCTTAAGGGAAAAAAGTATAGCCAGCTGAAACCATGATGTGATACGTTATGCAATTCATGCAGGCCTTTACAACTGTCTACCCACATGGACGAGCAATAATGGAAGACAAAAATTCAGCAGAAAAGCATACCCCAAAAGATCAACGTAAGCATAAAACGTCTAAAACAACAATCAACCATGATTCAACAAACTGAAGCTCATACCTGAATTTGAGGGCAAATGCAGGAGATATCTATTTCACGCTAAGTATCACAAAACGATCATATACAAACAAAAAAAACCCAGTTTTTCTTTGCGATGATAGATACCCTTGTGGGAGAAAAACTGAAGGGATCTCAAAATAGCATGCAAAGTAAGAAAAGCGAAAAGAATGCTAAACAGGGGAGGAGAGATCGTGAATAATATAAAGAAGGAGGGAAGGGAAAAGCGAAAAGAAACGAACTTGGAATGGAAGGTATTGAAAATAATGCATTAATGATTTGGAGTGTGAGTTCATCAAACTCAAACGTAGGCTTCATCTTCGTCTTCGTCTTCGTCATGATGATGAGAAGGCGAGATTCGAGGAGGAAGCTAAGCTAAGAGAAGGAACCGCCTAGAATATAATAATGGGAAGTGAACGATTTACGAAGCTGAGAATGAGAAAGTCAAATGGGATTTCTCTGTGACTTGAGAAGGAAGAAGATGGAATGACTTTACGATGATGGAAGGAAGAACGTGATTTGAGCAACATGCACGCTCTCCCACCAAATATTTTATGTTTCAGTTTCAAACAGGACGTACATTTTATTAATTTCAACGCAGTTTATTAATTAAAATTCTTTGAATCTTAACATTACTATTCCTTCTTATATATTTTTTTTTATACAGTGAAGTTTAGGTGAGTTGGGTTTCGGGCTCATCAGGGCCAGGGCAGGCCTCCGGGCTCTTTAAGCGCTTACAAAGGTACTTACAGATCGTTCACCAAACAAGATCCTCACATCGGCGGGATTTAAACTCACAACCATATAGTTATGAGTCAAACCCCTTTATCAACTGAACTAACATTTGTTGGTACTCCTTCTTATATTATCTATGACTATGAGGATAAGTGAATAACACTCATTTTTTAATTTTTTCAATATTCCCTAACATAATCCCTATAAACGTTTCTCAATGGAAAACAATATTGTTGTGTGTGAACATGATGATACGCAACCTCATCATTTGTAGTTCAAGCAATCGGGGATAAATACATGAGATCTCATATGAAATTTTTATTATGACTTGACAATTATTTTTTTTGATGAAAATGGAACTCCATTTATATCAGAATCATTCCATCATATTATCCTCCTCAATCAAGATTTTCACTTTGCATATCATGTGGAGATCACATTGATTATTGATCTATCTATCCTATGTGCCAATTTGACCATATAATCCGCATCTAACAAAAATTCTCTCGAGTCCAGTCTCTAGACATGACTAAACACTTCATTTTCTTTTGAAAATAACTATACCAAGTATTGTACTAATAGCACTATTTTTTGTAAAAAAAAATTCTGATTATTGTTTTTAGTTTAAGAAATTATTACTGTATTTTGATGGGTAAACTTTTAATTTTAACAGTGAAATGTTGCTGCATGAGTATTGGAACGATATGTTTTAAACACCAATGAACCTCTTGATTTGGACTAAAACACAAAAATAACCTCTAAACAAGTGCGTGGTGTGGATTGTCAAAAAATTAACAAACGTTTCTGTAAAATAAACAGCGTTGAATGTTTTGCCCCGTTTTAAAGTAACCCTCCATCAAAACATGTATGTGCTTTTGTCCAAAGAAAGGAACATGTGTGTGCCAAAATTGCTCTTAGCGCAACACTTTGTTGGAATATTTTAATTAGCTAATATTAATTCATTGTGGTTGACGTGCGTAATTGTAATAGTTTTTACTTTTTAATTATATATTTTCATGCATGAAGAGTGGAAGACAAATAAGCTAAGGCTGTTTTGGTTAAAAGTCTAGAGATGCAGAGAATCTGAGATTCTTACTTTGGTCAAACAGGAAATGTGATTAGTGGTTGTAAGTATATTTTATATAAGTAGAGTGTTGGCAAAAAAGAAATATAAGTAGAGATACAAAGCGACGTGATGAATCCAACATAAATAGATGTTTAGGTAGACATAATTTATTCCTCCCTGTGGAAAAATTTTGGATCAAAATAAGAAAGAAGGATTTAAATAGGAGTCTTCTTTGAAATGAAGCAAAGTTGTTAGAATCATGTCCCTATAAATAGAGTAAGCTAGTTAGGGATAGGATCTTACTCCATATAGGAATTCATTTTACATACAATACTATTTACATTTAGAGACTATGAGAGATTGGATTAAGGGTAAATAAATTTAATCACGGGTCCTAGGAGCATCAACTATTGTGTATATTTTCGTACCACTTATTTTTTTTATTTTTTACTTAATCTATTTATCTTAATTAAACAGAAATAGCTCACTTAGTTCCTTACAATTAATATGTTAATTTCAAACTTTTAATGAATTGACGTTTTTATTATTTTAGTATTTTTTTATCAAATATTTTTTTTAGTATTTAAGTTATCTTAATTTATTCATTCCCAAATCGAACTAAACTTTCTTATTTCACTTAATATGAAGTTCCGCTTTTTGTCTGTAGGAGTTCTTTTTCTTTCTTTTGAGCTTCAAATGGTAGGATTTCAACTTCAAAGTTAAATATAAGACGATTTTCAATTTTCAATACATATAAATGCTAAAATATCAGACACAATAAAGTTAGAAGTAATAATAGGAGCAGTACAGTTAAACAAAATTAAACATAATTAAGAGTAATGACCTTATTTTGCCCTTCAAGTAACTGGACACCTTAAACTAACACCGAATATAATTTTACCCTTGAAGTAATTAAAGTGATCCAATTTTATCTTTTGACCAATGTAATGTCGACACGTGGAATGTAATGTTGACATGTGGACACGTGTCAACATTACATTGACTAAAGGGTAAAATTGGACCACTTTAGTTATTTCAAGGGTAAAATTGTACCCGTGTTAGTTTAGGGTGCCGGTTCAAGGTTCAGAGTAGGACCATTGCCCTTCAATTATAAGTCATATTCTCGAGTTCACATAAGTGCACTAGATTATGTTAAAAAAAGGTGCTTACGTGAGAAGAGAATCCTGTGCAAAACTCCACGTGTCATAACGAAATCCAATAGTGGTACATAAATATCCCAAACCAAAAATCTTGTCCCATTTCTGTTAACTCCATCATCATCTTCTTCGGTCTTCACCTGAGAAAACCAGTCAACACAGTTGAAGCAACCTTCACTTACTCCAAATGCAAATGGGACTGAGCTCAAGAGCTTTGCTCTCCTCTTTCCCATCAACTCCCAAACTTCCCTCTTCTTCATCAAAGCCTATCCACGTCAACCACTTCTCAACTTCACATACTTCTGTGTTTTGGCCTAGCTCGCCGTCGTTGCGGGCCCACTTTCGTGTGCATGCTCGGAGCTCAGGGGAGAAGGAAGCTGGGAAAGTGTGGGAGGGTATTAAACTACCCGACTCTGTGAAGTTCGGCGATGTTGGAAACGACGTGGTGGTTGAGAAAGAGGATTTGGATAATGTGGGCCCCTGGTGGGAGGATTTCCCCAAGAGATGGGTCATTGTTCTTCTCTGCTTTTCCGCCTTCCTTCTCTGTAATATGGATAGAGTATGATTCCCTCACCTTTTATTATTTATTATTTTCAATTCATAATAACTAACTTTAATTACTTACTTTTATTTTTAATGGGCTAAGGATCATATTTGTCCTCAAGTATCCATGGAGTGCTTTATTTTTTGGCCTGCCTCTAAAGTATGAATGAGGATCATATTTACCCTTCACACCATTAAAATATTACTAGTCAAATGTGACTTTTTATACATACGGTAATGACCATTCTTATATACTTCTGGGGCATATATGACTTTTTTTTTTGCATACTTTAGGGACAAATATTATCTTGGTGCACACTTTGAGGCAGATTTGGACAAAAAAATACATCAAGCATATATGATCTCCTGACATGTTTTAAGGACAATTATGACCCTTAACCCTATTTTAATTCTAAATTGATTTTCTTCAATTTTTTTTCAAAACTATTATTTGATTTATAACGTAACATATACAGATTTTTTTTTTTGCCGAAAGTAACATATACAGATATACTCATATAAAGTAATACACAAAATAATACTTCAATCCAGTGTTGCCATATGATACTGTATGGCCTTGTATTGTATGCCATTGAAGGTCATTAATTTCTCAAGCATGAATTCATAATGTTGAGATATGATTTGTATAAACAGGTGAATATGAGCATTGCCATACTTCCTATGTCAGCTGAGTACAACTGGAATCCCAGCACTGTTGGTCTAATTCAGTCTTCTTTTTTCTGGGGATACTTGCTCACTCAGGTACAACTTATTATTGATAAGCATAAGGTTTGACTTTTGATTAGTGCTGGGCTTATGTGAATGTGGACTTGAGGTTCATGATTCTGAATCTTAGACGCCGGTTGCAGATTGCTGGTGGAATATGGGCAGACACGGTGGGGGGAAAGCAGGTGTTGGGATTTGGTGTGGTATGGTGGTCCATTGCCACTGCTCTCACTCCTGTCGCCGCAAAACTCGGATTGCCCTTCTTACTTGTTGTTCGGGCATTCATGGGAATTGGTGAGGTGAGTTTTGTCAATCAGACAATTGATCATTTGCATATTTGTATTTACAAGCTTCCAAATGAAGAGTTTCACTTCTACCAAATAAACTTAAGTCAAGTTCTCCAGTTATACCTTTTTATTTTGTTATTGTTAGTAGTAAAAATGCATATGTGAACTTGTTAATTCAACCATGAATTTGGCCTCACGGACTTAAGCAACTTGGCCTGAGTTTTGACTTTATGCAACTATAATTTGTGATGTTCCTGGTTCTAGCAGTGATTTTGATGCATGTACACAAGTAGAATTCAATGCGTTTGGCTGGTTTTCTGTTTCAGGGTGTGGCGATGCCAGCTATGAATAATATTTTATCAAAATGGGTTCCTGTTAAAGAGAGAAGTAGGTCATTATCACTGGTTTACAGTGGCATGTACCTGGGATCTGTCACTGGACTTGCATTTTCACCCTTTCTAATTCACCAGTTTGGATGGCCATCGGTATTTTACTCCTTTGGTTCGTTAGGGACGGTCTGGTTTTCTGTTTGGCTTAGTAAGGTAAGACTAGCACACCCTAAAATGTCCCCCCCCCCCCACTTGCTCATGTGCTTTTCTGTTCTAATCTTGTGGATGTTGATGTTGTAGGCATCCAGTTCACCTCTTGATGATCCCGAATTGCGGGATGAAGAAAAGAAGTTGATTACCGCAAATTGTGTTTCCAAGGAACCTGTGAAAAATATACCATGGGGACTGATTTTGTCTAAGGCGCCTGTATGGGCTCTTATAGTGTCTCATTTTTGTCACAACTGGGGAACATTTATTCTTCTTACTTGGATGCCAACATACTATAACCAAGTATGTCGTCTTCCAATCAGTCTCACATTCTTCATTTCATTCTTGCCAAGCATCAACTTTACCCGTTATCTTCATTTCATTCTCAAATGTTAGCGTTTAATTTAACAGAAACTTTATTTACCTTTGTAATGTAGGTGCTTAAGTTCAATCTCACAGAATCTGGTCTATTCTGTGTTTTACCATGGTTTACAATGGCTCTTTCTGCAAATTTTGGTGGTTGGATTGCAGACACTCTTGTAAGCAGAGGTGTATCAGTTACAAGGGTTCGCAAGGTATTCTGCCCTGTTTCTTTGTGCATAGAGAATTTTTTGAATAAGTAGGTTTACAAGAGAATAATAGTCTTCATTATTTTGAAATGTTTCTGTCTGAGCAAAAAACGTGTTATTGCCATTGTTTTATTATTATGCTATGTTTAGGAAACATTAATCACGAGATAAGAGGTCCATTAAATCTTTCCGCTTAACCTTCTGTGTTTATTTCTCATTTTCATATTAAAAAGAAACTCATGTATCATCAACCTTTATATCATCTTTTCTGCTTATTTCTGTTTAGATTTTTTTTGGCTTACTCCAACAATGTTTATGAATACTCAGAGAAACTCATTTGACTTTCAATATGTCTATAGAACTTTCTTTTGGTGGTTGTTTTATACAATTTTAAGGGTAAAAGGTACTGACTGTATTGTGTTATTGTTTTGTGTGCAGATAATGCAAACAGTAGGCTTTCTTGGCCCAGCTTTCTTTTTAACTCAGTTGAGCCACATTAATAATCCTGCAATGGCTGTTTTGTGTATGACATGCAGTCAGGTTTGGATCTTAATTTCTTCTAATATTTGTGTATTTTATGTTACAATAGTGAATATCTCTGAACATTGTTGACTCATTAAGTACTTTTACTATTTGTGTGAGTTCATAGTGCTCGGATATTTTCTTGTTACCACTTACCAGAGTTTCTCTCATTTAAGTATCAATCAAGTAATTTAATCGTGTTTTCCAGCTGAATGATCTGTAAAGTAAGATTTTATCACAAAATCTTGAGAAATTTTATGAATGTTAAACGATACATTTTCTTTCCTTCACCTCATTTATTTTAAAAAATAGTTTCTTTATGAAATCAGGTGCAAAACCTTAGAGGAACTGAATTGGATTGGTTTCTTTGTTCAAATTTTAAGATTCAACCATACTAATTTGTTGCATATTCTCTATAAATAGGGAACTGATGCATTCTCTCAGTCTGGTCTATATTCCAATCATCAAGATATAGCCCCACGATATTCTGTAAGTATATTCACTATGCATCATGCATGGGTATTTCTGCATTGTGTATTTTTCTTTAATAGGTGGTCTATGGCAAAGTATTCCACAAATATATCATATATTTACCGTTCTTGCATAGGATCTACACGATTATCGCTTTGTAGAAGAAGGAAGCTAGTTTTGTATTTATTTTATAATTTTCTTCTCAGGGCATATTGCTTGGTCTATCTAATACTGCTGGCGTATTGGCTGGCGTTCTTGGAACGGCAGCTACAGGTTACATTCTACAGCATGGTTAGTAACTTATGTCTAAAATATTTTGTCATTAACTTTTTCTACAAGTCTTTTATAATATAGTGAATTGTGTTAACAATCTTCATCTTAAGTCAGTAATACAAGTTTTAATAATGTGGTTTACGATGAATTGACTGTAAAGTTTAGTGGACTGGGTGATGCTATAGTTGTATATGCTGACATGAATTGAATTTGATGGATTCACATCTAATCTATATTGCCTACATATTCTGAATGAAGTCATTCTCCTAGGAGAATAAAGATCAATGTAAGTCATTCTAGCACAAGTGACTATGCTAGATCCTAACCATAATCTAATGTTTGAGCCAAGAATGTGATTCTACACGTGATTGATCTCTTGAATGATGTTCAGGTTCGTGGTCTGACGTTTTCAAGGTCTCGGTGGGGCTGTACTTAGTTGGAACTGTTGTGTGGAACCTTTTTTCTACTGGTGAAAAGATTATAGATTAACTTACAAGTAAATAATTGCTACTTGACTTGAGGATATGTGATCAAACCTCGATTTCCACGGAAGATTATATTGAATTAAAAGCCTATACTACACGAAGAAAAGAGAGGGGAAGCAACATATCTTGTGTGCCAAGATTTTCATGCCTGAATGCCTGACCAATAGATAGATCCAGGCACTCAATAGATAAATCCACATACCTTACATTTACAGAAATGATTTTATATAGTGAATGCATTGAGAATGATGGGTAGGGATGGAGAGTAATGGGCATAGCATGATAAGACGATGAGTTTTGTACACAAGTCAAATTTTTTGTATGTCTCCCTTTGATTTTAAGAATTCATGAATGTAGATGATTCAATTTACAAATAAAATGTTGATAAATTCATATCATTCATGTATATTGAATAATGTAGATTATATGGGATTACACTTATGTATATCAATATTTGTTGTTTAAAAACGACTAGGCTTTTATATTTAATCTAATTAAAGTCTTGCCAGGGTCACTCACTCTCGACGATGAGTTTCCCCCAAACCCATGGGGGTCATGAGAATAATTTAGAGCTCTCTTTTACATTTTGCTTCTCTTTGTTGGTAGAATGGTTCTCTCTAAACTTGAGGTCTTAAAATTTTTACACTCCCACAAACTTTTACATTTTTTATACTTCAAAAGTTGTTAATGTATTTATTGAATTAAATTTAATCACTAAATACAGAATGAATATGAATGGAATTATGCATGATTGCACCATTTGCATCTCCTTAATTAATAACAAACTGTGATTATGCATGTTATGGAGATCCTTTAATTTTATGAAACTATTAATAAAATTGAATAAAACAATGATAGTAGTAATGCATATTATGGATAATCTCCTTACTTTTATAAAGATGTCAACATGCCATAAAAATGTTGGCCAAAAAAAAACATGCCATAAAAAAGGTATGTTGGGCTTCAACCCGAATTATTTTTGTGGGAAAAAGATAACCAATATAAGTAAGCCCATCACCACCATTTAGTTTTTCCCCTTTTTACAAAAGAGAATCACCACCATTTAAAAGGTCAAAAAAAAAAAAATCACCACCATTTAGTATAAGAGTTAAGACAGACTACAAGTTGGTGACCATTTTACATTTAGTGGTATAGTTGGGTTTATATGATTATCAGTCACATACAAATTCCAATGAATGAATTCGTTAGCGAGAGGATTTCGTGAAAAGACGCTACTCCTTAATATATACTTTTGCATTAAAATTTTAGTTCAATAGTATCAAATTCTTCTGCGATGTTGTAAATGAAGACATTAATTAGGTAAAAATTAAAAATAAAGCATAAGGAAGCTTTTTTTTTTCTTTGTTTGAAAAGCTCAAGGAACCTAATGTTCCTTCATTGGCCTAAATGGTAACACTAATTAGGCAAAAAGAAAATGTTAAATAAAGCTCAAGGAACCTAATGTTCCTTTATGATAGGTGTAAATGGAAAACACTAATTTGGCCAAAAATTAAAAGTAAAGCTCAACTAACCTAATGTTCTTTCATAGGCATGAATGGAAACACAAAGTAGGGGAAAAAAAAATATTAAAGAAGCTCAAGGAACCTAATGTTCCTTTGTAGGCGTAAATGGAAACACTAATTGGGCCACAAATTAATGGTAAAACTCAAGGAACCTAGTTTTCCCTATATAGGGCGTAAGTGGAAACACTAATTAGGCCGAAATGTTATTTATAGGTCGAAATGTCATTTTCTTGAAACTAATTCAAAAGACTAAAGACTTGATAAAAAAAGACGAAAAATGGACAATCTCATGAAAAATCAAAACTGAAGATATATATTAATATCATATAATTTCTAAAATGTCCAATATGATATATTGATCACATGACATTTGATTCTCTCTCTCTTTTTTACCAGAGACATTTGATACTCGTACAAAAGCTCCCCCTACATTCATACATAGGTACCTAACAATAATAACAATCACCTACACAAGAAGCAGCCTTTGCCTTCAACCCTCGTGACCATCCACTACACAAAGCCAACATACTAAAAATTAGACTAATAATAATATCAATCAAAAAAATTAAATAAACCGGGTAAATGCAATCTATGTCCCTTAAATTTATCCTCAATCCCAATTTAATACCTCAACTTCAAGGGAAAAACTTTTGTTTTCTTAAGTTGCTAAAATATGGATCATTCCGCTCATAAAATGATAAAATTAATCGAAACCTCTTGTTTACGAAAAATTCTTGTATGTAACAGATCCACCACTCCAATCAATCATAACTAAACATATATGATCTGACATGAAATTTCAAATTTAATTGGTCATACCACAAATGATGTGTTGCATAATGTTAATGTTAATGTAAGAATTTCTCACTTCCTACTTATCAAAAGTTTTTATATTAACAAAAAAGATTAAAAAAAGAGAAAATGAAAGGTGTCATTACCATCACACGATCAAAATTAAAACCCAAATCCACCGTTGATGATCAAACGCTATACACAATGACAAAGCAAGGAAGCACAGCTTTTGGATTAAACACCAAAAGCTCCTCTTCATCAAGTCGGGTGTAAACTCCAGTCCCACCGCGCGCCATCACCGAATCAAACCCCCCATCCTCCTTATCTACCTCATCATTATCCGACCCGACCCGACCCGCAATAACCCGACAAACCAACATAGCCCGCTTCACATTCATAAACCCGAACTCCTCCTCCACCTCCTCAGGTATCGCCACGTGGGCCCTCCAGCTAGTTGACAGCGTGGCAATCCCATCCAACTTGGACGAAAATCCCGACTTAATAATCCCGCAAATATTACAATACTGTCCCCCGCAAATTCCAAAACTCCCATTAAGTCCCAAATCACACAAAAACGTCGAACAGTGAAATCTCATGAGCTCATTCCCATCAGCGATACACCGTTCATCTCGTTTCTTCGTGGAGCCGTTTCTAGTGGCCTTTGACTTCACAATCTCTCTGTATTCTTCGAATTTGGACAGGATCTTCGGGTGGTTATGGATTTTGAGGATTCTGTGAATGTTAGGGTTTTTGTGAGCGTTTGTCCAGGCTGATTTGAAGATGATCTGGACTATGTTGTGGCCGGCGTCGGTTTCGGTGAGCTCCGAGACGGCGTGGTGGAGAGATTGGTGATGTTCGAGAGTTTGTGGCTTCTGGAAGACTTCGCCGCACGCTGTGCAGGGGAAGATGTCGTTGCGGAGAGGGAAGAAGAGGTTGCTGTCGGCGGAGATATCGGAATCTGTGGAGGACGGCGAGATTTTTTTGGCGGGAAGCGGAAGGGGATTTGGCGCGTGAGATTGTGGTGGCGCGTGGGATTGGGGAGGCGCGTGGGGGAGTAAGGATTGGTGGGAGGATTGAGGGGATGCGTGGAGGGTTTTGGAGTGGTGAGAGGAGAAGAGGTGTTTGAGGAAGGTGAAGGAGGAGGAAATGATGGGCTTGCGTGATTTGAATTTAGGGTGGGAAGGAGAAGGGTGAGAGAGAAGAGGGGAGATTTTGCGTTTCTTGGAGGAAGATGAAGATGATGATGATGATGATGATGATGATGATGATGATGTTGGGTTTGAGGTGGTTTGGTGAGGGGTGGAGAAGAAGAAGCAGCCGAGGTGGAGGAGGAGGATGAGGAGAGAGAGGAACTTGGAGAAGACGTTAGAAAAGGAGGCCATAATAATAGGATTGTTGGAAGATAATGAAGAGGAGGAAGAAGAAGCTTGAGTAGAGGCTAGGCCATAAGGGGAAGAAAGAGGGAATGGATGATGGGAAGGTGGAGGGAAATGATGAGGAGAGCGTGAAGGGAGGGGAAAAGGAGAGATTGATGGGAATGATATATATGTATGAGGGAAAGGGAAGAGAAGAAGAATAAAGGGAGAAAAAGGAGGAGTATAGTATACAGTATAGTACAGTAGATGCTGTGAATGTGATTGAAGGAAAAGAGAAAGAGAGTGACGCAGGTGGAGGAGGCAGTAGTAAAGAATGAGAGAAGTGGTGTGGTGGTGGACTGGTGGGCAGTATTGTATTGAGATTATTATTATTATTATTATTATTATTATTATTATTATTATTATTATTATTATTATATTATTATTATTATTATTATTATTATTATTATTATAGGAGTATTCTAAAAGGGACGTGTTGCGCGAGGGGAGAGAGATATGATTCATTTTTCATTATGACTTGAGCAGCTTCAACACAAAGTAACGGTATCTGAGAGAGGGAGGGTAATAATAAAGGTAGAAGGTGGAGATCTATTATTAATATCATGTGATTTAATCAAATTAAGTAATTATGTTTTATGTTTATCAAGATTCAGAGTGAATGAGTGAGGGAGTTTTTTTGTTTTTTTACCCCTTTTTTTCTTTACTAGCTAATTGAGGTGACATTGATTATTCAATTAAAAATTGCTCCATTATTTACATATACAGGTCTATTTAGATCTATAAAACAATCTATATCTTTTGTTTGTCATATACTACATATATTTGTATATAAATGTATTCATGCATCTATTGATTTGATTTTATTCAAGGTATGCAAGCCCCTCATAGAAAATCATCTCAAATGTAGATATTATTCATTTGAATAACAATATCTTACTTAGCTTTACTGCCTTTTGGATGGTAAGCAATTTATGCAAAAAAGGGCCATTTGTATCATTAAAATTAAAGGTGACCTATTGGCCAAAAAAAAATTAAAGGTGACCTCTTGTACTTCCAGCCAATATAACAAAATTATGTGCCAACATTATTTTAAAACATACTCCCTTCAGTCCTAAATATAAGACCTAATTGACTTTTTTGAAAAATCCTAAAAAAACAGCAAAATAAGTTAATTATAAATTGACTTACCTAATTTTTTCCTTTAAACTAGTTTATTTTACTTATAAACTAATGGATAATCTAAAAATATATCAAATATGTCATGATTTAATAGACTATTTTGCAACCTTAACTTCTCCAAACAAAAGTTATCTAGGTCCTATATTTAGGATCGGAGATAATATATAGATGATGTGTGTCTGCCACTAGCTGACGGAGCGTCGGAGTTGGTGGCTGTCATTGTTAGGGCTCCGGTTCTCTGTGGGGGTGGAAGTTTTCTCCCTCTCAGGTGAGGAGTGGTAAGGTGACTATCTAAGGTCTTTTTTTTAATAATAAAGGCTCTTAAATACACTGAATTTATATGACAAGAGCTCCTATTATTTATTAATTAACTTTTTTGGGTACCTTAAATACCCATAAACTTTACAAAACGGAGCCAGAAGGGAAATGGTATTGTTGCTCCCTTTTGTAAAGTTCATGAGTATTTAAGGTACTAAAAAATTAATGAGTAATGAGAGCTCCTTCCATATTTTTTTTTATAAAATGCCAATTATATTAATAAGTCAAAAGAGGTTACATTAAGACACTTGCATAAAAAAAGTGTCAAGAACACCATACATAAAACCTAAAAGAAAGAAAGCAAAAAGGAAAGTGACAGTTACAATAGCTAATTGAAACAACAACCATATTAAAACATTAGCAACATTGAACAAGAAAAGGATATCTAGTGTGATTTCCAGATGAATGTTGAGGTGCATAGCGATAAGGCAGTGCAAAGAGGTATATTGTAAGTGCCGATTCCAGGAAGGAAGGCAAAGGCCAACATGGTGAAAACCATTGTGGCGATGCTCCTTCCATATATATATAAGCACATTTGCCCTTTTCCTAAAAGCAAGAAATATTATTTTAGCACGGGACACTACTTTTTTGGCATTTTATGATTTTGGAAGACAGGAGGGTAGAATTAATTTAAGCGTATATACCTGTCTTTTTCTCCCCTTAAAAATGTAATTAACTACCCTCTTCCCATTTATTACATATTTAGAGGATCTCAATTATTTATTTATTTATTTATTTTAAATGTATACATACTTCTAACTTTGTCAATCTGTTACAAATTTATATCAATAATAAGAGAAATACGAGAAAGAGAGTGGATTGATGAATGATTGAAAGGAATATTAATTAGAAAAGAGTAACAAATATTATATTAGACTTTTTTCTCATCAACAATAATTTATTATACATATAGCCAACTGCATTGAGATAAAAAGAACGTGCAAGCAAAAGCGTTTTACTTTATGTAATAAACATTCCAACAAATTACAAATAATACATAAATATAGAACAGAAAATAAAACTGAAAAATATAAGACAAACTACAACATCAATGCAAAAACTAGCACTATATATATAACTTAAAAACAACATCATTAATAATTTATTATAATTGGTTTAATGGGTAAACTTGAGATGATAAAAATAATATAAAAGGATGTAGGTGAAACATTGAATGACAGGCAAAAGACAATAAATCATACCTAGGGCATGTGAAGAACATTAGAAGCTGCATAAGATTATAATGCATAAGATTATAATTTGATCCAAGGAAATGCATGCATTCGTGCTTCAGCTTTAGAATCTCTGATCATCAGCACAAGAATTCTGAGTTTCTTGTTATTTCCAAGACATGGCAAGCACGTGGCAAACCCACGTGCCTAACATCCTTATCAATCACTCCATCTAATTCTGAATACGTCCATAATAATTATCTGCAATATCACATAAAAACGATATAATTCACAGCAAGAACTGTATAGAACCAGCAATCATCCATGTGTTCGTCTCTTTCTCAAAGAGAATCCTAGGCCAACACTTGAGTTTGCCCAATGTTTTTAAAACTATTCTTTCTCAAGATTCTATCAGTACACACACATATGGCTTTGTCTCTCTTGCTCGCTCAACAAGCATTTTGGGATTCTATTCAAGTATTTTAATTTAGGTTATATTTATAATATAAGTTAATATAATATAATACTTATACGTTACCATAAAGATTAGTGAAGACGTTTGTTCTTTATACATGTATAAATCACAGTTTATATAAGGGGACAGACGACGATACACTCAAAAACATGAAACCTTGATTTGTACAGTGTAGTGTCCTTGGCTCACAGACAGATGTTGCTGTATTTGAGGGCCATGCAGCACATGAGAGGGTCATAGAAACTTTTGGCCTTTTACTACACACATTTTGTTCGATCTCTTTCGTATTCATGTTGTATCCCAACTAGATTAATTCATTTATATATAATTAAGTTCGACAGAGGATTTGTTTTGAAATGACGCTTATGAATGTTGAGCCGGAGTATATCTGTATTTTGGTATTTTAAAATGTTTATTTTAGTGATACTCAAGATATATTCAACATATTAAACAAAAGAATTTCAAATATTGCAACATATTGAATCGTGTGATATGTAAATAATTACAGTGTGAATATAGGAAATCATGGCTCACGGGTAGCTGTGACTTAGAATGTGATCACTGATATGCAGCATTTTGAGGTTGGAACTTTCAATCTTGACAATGTGTCTCTGTTTTTTAGCTTATTTGTACAGCTTTTATTCACATCTCCAGTTGAAACACATTTCTCGATTAATTGATATATTAATTTGACTCAACAAAATTCCCAAGATACATAAACTATCTCAATTGATTAAACTTATTGTTGAATTGAGTGTGTGTGTGTGTACACACTCACACCTATATGCGCCCGCGCGCGACTGCATTTGCATGTGTATTAGCGTATGTGTATATTCATGTGAATATTACATCCGGTAGTAGAGCAGTAATGATGCTAACTTTTGATCTTAAAAATAATGCATTATTCATTTTATTTTTTATATCTATCACTTTCTCCAACATAATGTGTTTCTCTTATAATGCTCTTTATAATGTGATGTAATACGCATGTTTTTTTTAACACTATCGCTATCACGTAATGTATGATATAACTAATTAGTTTATTTCACTTTTTTAAACTTTCGCCAAATAAATCAGCCAAGAGCCTTGTATTTAATTTATTAAAGAATAAAGTGTATGAATGTATAAATGAAATAGAAGACGTGTACATTTTGAATTAAAATCATATTAATACATAATTTTAATGTTTTTGGGAACATATATATATATAAAGTTAAAATTGAACAAAAACAATCATGATAGAGTATAACACGTAACGTTTGAATTGGATGGGAACTACAAGGGGAAGATGGAGTTGCCCATAACTGAAACTTCACTTCCTTTATTTGGACACAAACGTACATACCTTATTTTAAAATTTCAACCCAGTAATGATATGTTCTGTAATTTGCCAGGATATTTTCCCTTTACATATAATGGGATATAATAGTGTGTATGTATACATAGCTTGGATGATCAATGATGAGTACAGGGACTAGGGAGGGACAGGATTTTCAAAGTGGGTCATGTATATAATGGGGAAGTCTAGCTTTGTCTCCGATGTGGGTCCTCATTATCTGCATCTACATCTTTTTTTCCTAACCGTTCGAGGCTTCGTCGAAGCATCATCCTCATTTCCCTCCATTTGTGTCTTCCATTATTAATGCCTGCTCTATATTATACTCCTATCTTAATTAATCTGTATATATTGAGATGGGATCAAAATACTATGATCGTTCTTAGAGATTACAAGAAAAAACTTGTCTGTTTCTAAATGATTAGAACGTGAAAAAACATTAATGATCTATGATTCTAAAAATTAAGCAAGCGTAGTTGATTAATAAGTCACGCTCAAATGACTTAGTATCGAGCTAGTCAACCTTGAGTGAAGTGACATATAGTATCCATTTTGATCCGGTGAAGAGAATCAGCTTGGAGAAAAAAGATTAATATACTATACGAAAATAAAAAATTGTTTTATATTTAACAACAAAATTAACTTGTGTCTTGTAATTGGGATTAGAAGGGAATATAATTTAATTCTAAAATTTTTGATAGAATTTAATTTCAACTTGAACTAATCATCAAAGTAATTAAGATGTGGTTTATTGAATTATTTTCGTTTTCAATCACTTATCGAGGTGTTTGGAAGGAGTTCATCAAGTTATGGGTGGGGGGGGGGGAATGAGATTAATTGGATAGAATTATATTAATGAATTATTGTGGCTTTATTAATACATTGACGAGCGTGAGAATATTAAAACCCTGACTAGCTAGGTTGATGATTCTTGAGGAAGAAGGAATGATGAGAGGGACGTAGCTAAAGAAAGCTTTTGTATGTTGGAGTTGGACCCTTAAATGGAAGAGCTTTATTATCATAAGCTTTAAAGCTTTTCTTCTTCTTTCACACTTAGCGTTCAATGCAAAGCTACCGACACAGTTTTACAATGCTCGTTAAGGGATATGATTCTGCCACCCACTCTCATTTTTCCCTATAACGCATTCACATTTCACACAGTCACACACACACGACTCTAGAACCTATATCAAATATATTATTATTATTTTATTATTATTATTATTCATTTCCTAACACTTCATCAAATTCAAATGATAAAATATCATGAGTTATTCACTATATAGCATCGGATTATTAACATCTTGTTTGCAATATAATGAGTGCGAATTGGAATGTTAGCATTGCAACATGAAAAAAGCATTGATTATTGATTGACACACACACACACACACACAAGGCATATAGGTCAAAAACAAGCAGCACATGTACAACATAAATGGAAGGTGCAGCGATACCGATTGGTGTTGATTGGAAGTGATCACGAATAACTAGTTAAATATATTATATTGGATTTGAGTTGCATGAGATTTTTTTTTTGAGAAGGACATTTAACATTATTATACTTAATTATTCTCAAACACTGTTTTTTCCCCAAAGGGTGTATATGATAAATAATATTGAAGCTGTTAGAAGAATATCATTTTCTAATGGTGGGTACATAGCATACATCAAATAAAGCGTGAAGAATTATTTATATAAACCAAAGTTTGAGGATATAATAAATATGATAGGTACATTGTCCCAATTTTTGAACAACATTTGTTCATATATATATACTCCCTCCGGTCCCTAATATAAGAGCCCAAAATTTAATGGTTTTACTCTCTATTATAAGAGTTCATCTCACATTTTCTCCTCATTTAATGTGTTTTTTCTTACTTTACCCTTAACTCTCTTTCATATTTATTAATGTTTATGTATTTGCTATAAAAAATGCTTATGTATTTATTTCTCTTAAAAGTATCATAATAAATATGGGCAATATTGGAAAAAAAACATTAACTTCAGACACCCAACTAACATTCACATGTTTTCTTAAGAAACGTGTTTTTGGTGGCTAGCTCTTATATTAGGGACCAGAGGGAGTACCCACTAATTCATAATGAAAAGCGCGCCCTTAATTACGTGATTATTATTAAATAAATGTGCATTGATGCATGGGCTCCCCATCCTAATTATTATTCCCCACTTAGCCCCAAATTTAAAAGTAAAAGACGACAATAATAAAAACCCACTAGGTTCACAATTGTAGGTCCAAACTTGACCTAATAAAATTGCCACATGAATGTAAAACTAAAATCTCTAGTCCATTATATATTTCTGGTTCATAAATTATACCCGCTATGATTACGGACTCTTTTTTTTAATACAGGATCTTCTTTTGTATTTGGCATTATCAAATTTAATTTGTCTTGAAATTTTTTCAAAGTAGCTTTCTGAAGTTGTTCAAATGTTGGACTGATATGCCTGGCCTAAAATATTATCTCCAAGTTGGATTGTTCAACCCGTGAGAGCTGCTCTAGCTTGAAATAATGAACAGTGTATATCGATTTATGTGATGGGTTAAATAATCCCATAAAGAATTGTAAGTTTTAATTTTTTTTAAAAAAATGGCATTGCAACAGGTAAAGAAAAAAAAGTTGTGCAGGGATAGCTATAGCGCAGAGGACGATGGCAGTTTCTAAAAGGTCCTCTCAATGATAGCAGAAAAGTGAAAGCTTGACTATTCCTACTTCTTTGGACTCTCTTCCAAACAAACAGAAAAAGATAAAATGAAATAAAAGAAGAAGAAGACGGTAGAGCGAGAGAATGGGGTGACTTCAGAGATAAAAAAAATGAAATCATGCATGTGGTTGAAGTTGAAAAGAGAGACCCATAGTGGCAGTGGAGTGCAATAATTGAATGTCAAATTTTCTTGGTTGGTTATTATCATTTATGGTTATCATAGAATGGTACTTGCAGACACGACATGTTCATCCTATTTGAAGTAATTTAGGGTTTAGTTAATTTAGTCTCTCATCTCTCAACCGTTGTGCTGCTTACCATTCATGCCACAGGGTCCCACTAAAACCTTCTACTCCCTCCGTTTCTAAATATAGGATCTAAATGACTTTTTTTGGGGAGATTAAGGAAGACAATTAAGTTAGTTTCTTTCCAATAATCCTTTTGCACGTTACAATCCGGCGTCATGCAATCGAACAGCGCGACGACTACCACCGGCGGGAACAACAATTCTAGGAGACTCATGATGAGGAGCAGTAGATCGTTGGATTACCGGAGGCTTCGCCGGAATCCGAGCTCCGCCGTGACGCCGGCGGCGGAGGTTGAGAGGAATTCGTCGGTGAATAAACCGATGAGGCCGCCGCGGCGGTTTTTACTGTTTTTCGGCATTGTTAGGGTTCCGTCGGAGATGGAGCTGAGTGACATTAAAAATCGGCAATTTCGCCGGAATCCGTCGGCGACGATGTTCCCGGCGGCGGGCGGCGGCAGAAATGTGGCGGTGAATCGGAGCTCCGGGAAGGTGTCTTGGAAAATACTGAAGGCTTTGAGTTGTAAAGACTATAACAGTGTAGCCGTAACGACGCCGTTTGTTACTCAAGAAGAAGAGAAGAAGAAGAAGAACGAGAGGAGGAGGAGGAGAAGGGTAATTTAGGAAAAATGTGGCAAAAAATGTATCTAGGTCTTATATTTAGGAACAAAATAAACTCTTTATCTAGGTCCTATATTTAGGAACGGAGGGAGTATTCTATTATCACTTCTCATTCTTTCTACATGTTGATTCATTTTTTGAAGGCCAAGGTTTCACCATTTGAAGGCCAAGGCTTCATTTTTTGAACTGGAGGATATTTTGGGAAGGGAGGAATTGCTTTGGTTCCAAAAAGCAAGAACTCAGTGGATGAATGATGGAGATAGAAATACTTCTTTCTACCATACAAAGACCACTATTCGTAGAAGAAAAAATAGAGTTAGTACGTTGAAAAATGAAGCCGATGAATGGGTTGAAGGGGAAGAAGCTGTAGGGCAACTTGTTAATTCCTTTTTCAAGGGCCTCTTCGCGGAAGAGGAGCTGCATAGGCCGTGGCTCAATACTGAGTCCTCCTGGCCACAACTTGACAGTGAGGATTGGGCGGAGCTTACCCGGGAGGTTACTTCGGAAGAGATCAAAGCTGCCATGTTCCACATAGGTGGCCTTAAAGCCCCGGGAAGTGATGGATTCCCCGCCATCTTCTTCCAAAAAAATTGGGATGTAGTGGGCGAGAGTGTGTGTCGTTCGGTCAAAGAACTTTGGCTAAACCCGGCCAAAGTTGCTGAAATTAACCAGACTCTTGTGACTCTTATACCGAAGGTGGAGCATCCGGAGAAGGTTAATCATCTTCGCCCCATCTCTCTGTGTAATGTGGTGTATAAATGCTTCTCAAAATTGTTGGTGGCAAGACTTAAGAAGTGTATGCCCAAGTTGATCTCCCCGCACCAAGTAAGTTTTGTCCCTGGCAGAGTCATCCATGACAACATCATTATTGTCAATGAAATGATTCATTCAATGAGGAGGAAGAGTGGGAAGAAGGGATATATGGCTATCAAAGTTGACCTCGAGAAGGCTTATGACAGAATTAGTTGGAGTTATATGGAGCAAGTGTTGCGTGAAATTCGGTGTCCTGAAAAGCTTGTAGACATGTTGATGAGCTGTATGCATTCGACTCTTACCAACTTGCTATGGCACGGGAACAAACTTGAGGGGTTTGTGCCATCTCGGGGGTTGCGTCAAGGAGACCCTATCTCCCCATATCTCTTTGTACTCGGAATGGAAAAGCTCACCCATTTGATACATGCGAGTGTGAGAGACAAAAAATGGAGAGGCATGAGAGCTAGTCGGAGAGGACCTATTATTTCTCATATGATGTTTGCTGATGATCTAGTCCTCTTTGCAGAGGCTAGCACTAATCAAATTGACATTATTCTTGAATGTTTGCAGGTGTTCGGAGGAGTGTCGGGCCACAAGATTAGCGCAGAAAAAACCTACATATATTTCTCTCCCAATGTCCGCGGGTTCACTAGGCGAGAAATTTGCAGGGCTAGTGGTTTCAAGGAAGTTCAAGAGCTTGGTAGATACCTTGGTGCAGACATTTCCTTCCCTAAGCGGCGTAAGGACAAGTATAAATCCGTTGTGGAGCGGGTAAAGAAGAGGCTGAGCGGTTGGCAGGCTGACCGGCTATCCTTCGCCGGACGTGTTACCTTAGTGAAGTCGGTAACGAGCTCCATGGCTCAATTCCCAATGCAACATGACAAAATCCCGGTTGGGATCATTGAGGAAATTGAGCGTAGTCAGAGAAATTTTATTTGGGGAGATACTGCTAGGAAAAAGCAGAGACATGTGGTGGCATGGAACAAGGTGTGCCTCCCAAAGCCGGTTGGAGGACTTGGCATCAAATCGCTGCGTGACATGAACGATGCCTTTCTCTTGAAACTCCACTGGCGCATGCTGATGGAACCAGATAGCCTTTGGGTTGGAATCCTTAAGGAGAAGTATGGTAGACAAGACACATCCGGAGGAGGTTTAGTGGCCAAACAGGGGGATTCTAAGCTTTGGAAGGCACTTGTCAAACTTCAGGACTCCTTTGCGACTCATTCAGATCTGACAATTACCGGATCTGATCAGCTCTCACTCGTTTGGAAGCCAAGTAATAGTGGGAAGTTCACCACTGCTTCGGCCTATAAATGTCTCACACAGCAGTCGCTGCCTCGTGCTAGGCCAGAATGGAAATCAATATGGCGTTTGCATGCTCCGGAGCGGGTTAGATCCTTTATGTGGATGGTGAGCCTGAAAAAATTATCCACAAGAGAATTTACCGCCAACTGGGATGATCATAATGGTATATGCCCTCGCTGCCAGCTACAGGTAGAATCCCATCTTCATCTCTTACGTGATTGCCCCCTCTCTATGATGTTGTGGAAGCAGCTAGTCTCAAAGCAGAATTGGGGAGTGTTCTTCCACCTAAATTGGAAGTCATGGCTACGGAGTAATCTGTGGAATTTTAGGACCGTCTCAACGGATATAGATTGGCCTAAAAAATTTGCTGTTGGGTGCTGGCTTCTTTGGAAGTGGCGTAATGGACTGATTCATGATTCGCTGTTCAGCATGCCATCTGATGTAGGCACGGTTGTGCTTAAGTATCTGAAACACTACAATAGGAAATGTGATAGTGACTCGTCACAGATCATTCCAGCACATGTCAATTGGATTTCGTGGAGTAAACCGCAGCTGGGATGGGTCAAACTCAACACAGATGGGGCTTGGAACACTGACTATAGTGCTGGGTGTGGCGGTCTGATCAGAGGAGACGTAGGTGAATGGATTAGGGGCTTCTCTATGAGGACGGGTTCTAGTAGTCCAGGTGCTGCAGAAGCCGCGGCGCTACTGGCGGGTCTGAATTTGTGTTGGGAGCTGCAACTTAACCGGGTTGAAGTGGAGGTGGATGCTCAGGACTTAATAGATGCGATATTGCATAATGAGGAGGTCCCCGGGGGCACTAACGCCCTTAGGAAAATAAGGGAAATGGCAGCAAGACAATGGGAATTATCATTTAAGTTTATTCACATGGAGGGAAATCGGTGTGCGGATATGATGGCCAGCCTTGGGAAGTCTCAGGGGATGCGACTTCTTGTGTGGAATTCCCCTCCAGCTCAGTTAGAGGCCTTACTGCGTGCTGATATAGAGGGAACTGGTGTCCCTCGAAGTGTAGTTCATTAGTTCTGGGCTTGGCCCCTTTCATTACCAAAAAAAAAAAAGTAAGAATGTCATCCATCGTCAACTCAATAAAAAGGCTTTTTATCTAACTTATACCATTTACATACAATTATAAACTGATTGGATATGCGACATCTCTGTTAAAGGAAAACTTTCATACTACTAGATTTTAAAGACATTGACAGCCTATTTTGATTTTGTTATCTCATTTCATGTGTTAGAGAAACTAAGTAGTGCTCCTTCATTTTAATTAGGATATCTCATAATTTAGATGCAACATTTTACATTTTTTATCAACTTTATATTTCTCTTGTCGAAAGGCGCTAGAAGATGGTGGATGACAAGGAGAATGCCATGGACTCATATTTCTCTTCCTTCCTTTATTTCTTGGTAAGCTTCCACATGGATACTTGGAATTATAATACAATGCTGGGTTATACATATGAGTTGTCACGTATTATTACTTACTACAGTTAATGGGCTTTGGATACACAATTTATTCTACGTCTTTAAGCCCAGAACTAATATTGGGCCTGAGGCCCATACTAAATCTCACAAAAAGTTCTTGAAGAATTTTTCATTCTCTAGTCGTTCGTGACAGCTACAAGCTTTCCCCACAGCTCGATGAGTCGATTTGTGCCTGCAAACGACCAAACGTTGTTTTCCCAATCATTTTCAAAACTTAAGTTTAAAAAAAATCATTTTCTGAACTTTTCTTATTTAAACAAACATATTAATTATATATTCAACAGATTTATTAATTTGAGCCCGTTTGGGAAAGGATGATTGTAAATAAAAAATGAATTTCGGCAAACACTTTTTTTCTTATAAATATCATTTTAATATTTATTTAAACGTAATAAAATAGAACTTTTCCAAAAAAAAAACGAAATAAAAATTAGGTTCTTCCAATTTTTTGTCAGTTTGCTCAAATTGTCTTACAAAGCTAACAAACACAGCCCCGGCACAGAGAAAACGAAATATTGACGGTAGTGTTTAGCACTCTCACATGATATATATCTTCAGTATTGTGCATGGCAGCATAAGCATGAACGGATATTCAATGCATATTAGCATATTCTCAGAAAAATCTCAAGACATTTATTTAGAAAATACATATGACTTAATTACACTGACTAATTGGTATGAAATGATAAATTATAAACCGTGTGAGATACATTAATACTTCTTCTCTTTCTTTTTCACAAAAAAAAAAAAAATCTTGTTGCTTTCTGTCAAATGTAATTTTTCTTATATAATAATTTGTTGTTATAATTAGGTGAATGTGCCTTAAAATGGATACCAAAAGTTAAATTAATTTTTTATTTATTTTAATATATAAGTATTATCACTTGTCATACTTGCGGTACTTTTGTTTAAATCTATGGATAAATAATTAATGAATTTTCGCCATCTTGAAGTTGAGTGGGAAATGTGCATTTGAGCAAAAGTTAAAATAAATTCAATGATGCATGCCTACATGAAATTTCAACCTTAAATTACTTCAATCAATTAGATAAAAAAATAGTAGTTGACTCGTTCAATTCACCTTAACTTAGTTGTTATAATTTTTTTATCAGAATAGTTGTTCTAATTAGATGAAAAAATAATAGTTAAATCATTCAATTCATCTTAACATAATTGTTTTAACGTTGCTCATATTAGACTACATTTTATAAAAAGATATGTGAAAGCACTAATTTCGTTAACCAATAGAATAATGCATATCAATAATTTTCAAAGTGATATATATATGTAGTCCTTTTGGTCTGAAATATATGATTAATTAAACTAATTTAATTAATTAAATTTAATACATTAGTTAAGATATAATGTTTTTTCTAAAATACCCCACTATTTCTGCAAATTTCCACATTGTTTTATTTTTAAGAGGGTAATACGAGAGGTGATATATATATATCATTAGCTCAAATCAAAAGTCTTATATTAAGAATTCAAGTGATGAGTATAACAATTGTTCTCTTTCTAAAACTTTTTTTAGCGTTAAAGTAGTTGATTTTCTCAACTTCACTTAGATGTGGAGATATCTCCCGAAACAATATAAGGGAAAATTGAATGGTACTCTTCTGAAGTCATGCACTCATTAAGTTGAAAGAATGCGTATCCAACACTTTCATACACTAAACCTAGCGACAATAATGGAAATAAACAATTTTCTTAGGTACTTATATATAATACTATTCATTTTAAAGAAATACTCCTTCCTTCAAATCTTAATTAAAAGATCATATTTACTTTTTCTTGTGCAAATCAAAAATGAAATAAATCAGTAAAAATTGTTGGAAAAATCCCAAATAAATCCTTCCCAATACTAAAAGGATAAGGAAGGAACTTAAATTTTCAAAAGGAAGGAACCAGCACCTACCTGTCATTTTAAAATTTTGCAAAAAGACAAAATTGCCCCCATCCTAAAACACAAATTACTACCTCACCCTAAATCCACCCTAACACTCACACTCTTCTCGCAATTTGTGTTTTAGGATGAGGACAATTTTGTCTTTTTGCAAAATTTTAAAATGATAGGTAGGTGCTGGTTCGTTCATAGTCCTTTTGGAAGTTTAGGTTCCTCACTTATCCTTTTAAGCATTTGGAGGGATTTATTTGGGATTTTCCCAAAATTGTTTATGCTCAACATTTCTTTGAAAAATTGACTAACAAATATTCTAACTACACATACCATAAGTCCATAATATCGCATCTTAAAATATAAAGGTATATTTTTCTTTCTTAATCTGTATTAGAATTATAAAAAGTGAACTTAATTTCATGAATATTAATTGCTAGCTAGGCCTAGAACAAGGAATAATTTGACAAAACAAAACTTTGCGTGTGTAAGGAAATAAATAATAAATAATAAACGAATGCATGTGTTTTGGTGATGAGAAAAAGGTGGAGTGTACTGTATGAGGATTACTACGTGTCAAAACTAGAACCGATGTTATGAAATATCCACACGACGCCATCTCTACCAGCGAGAGAGACTCAGAAGTGTTGATGAACTAAACTTCACAGTTCACAGTTCACAGTTCACACAGTTGAAGTCTCCCACACAACTGAACTTCATCCATGAACGCCAGACTTCTGCTCTCCTCTTCTTCTCTCTCCCCCACAATCCCTTCTCCTTCTCCCAGAAAAATCCTTCTCTCCCATGTCACCCACACAAACTCTTTTCTTTTCCTTCGCTCACCTTCTCCCTATGCCCCTCACTTCCTTCTCTCTGTTCGGAGTTCAGGCGAGAGAGGACCTGGGAAGCTCTGGGAAGGCTTCAAGTCTGAGCCTTTCGATGTGTCTGAGTCCGTACCAGAGCCTGTGAAGTTTGGAGAAGTGGTGGGTAATGTTGTTGGTGAGAAGGTTGTGCGTCCTTGGTGGGGTCATGTTCCTAAGAGATGGCTCATTGTGCTTCTCTGCTTCTCTGCCTTCATTCTCTGCAATATGGATAGAGTAAGCTAAGCTCGACTCTTCCTTCTTTTGCGGCACATGTCATGGTTGTGTTAAAACTGTGCTAAATTATTATAGTAAAAAACTAATTTATAATCTAATCATACGTGACATATAATTTAGTGGTTTAGTTTGTTTTTTTAATTTTCACACAGTAAAAGTCAAAGTGATTTTATGCTTAGGGCGGGAGGGAGTATCAATGGTCTGGTTGTTTGTTGATTCTGCAGTTATTATATGCCGAAATTATCGCTGTGGATATAGTGCCTTTTGTGAATTTCATGTGATAAGCCGTGACTTCATAATTGGTTGCTTTTAATTGCTCAATGGGAAATCCTGTTTTATTTTGGGAAAAAGACAAATAAAGTACTTTGAATGTGTGAAAGGACAATCAAGGTCACTAAATTTCCAAAAGGACAACCAAGGTCACTTGCATTAAATTAACAACGCTCTAATTGTTAATGAGAATGTGGATGTTGTTGTGGTTAATGAGAATGTTGTTGTTAATTGCTACACTCTACTTGTTAATTGTGGATGGTGTAGTTGTTTAATATGCATGTGGTTAATGACAATATTGCAGTTGTTAATTTAGTACCTATGACCTTGATTGTCCTTTTACATATTCAAAGGGCTTTATTTGTCTTTTTCCCCATTATTTTTCTGTCATGGCATTATGTTATAAAAGTGCAAGCGTAAGTTTGGAAAACTTGATTTTACTAATAAAGCAAAATAAGTCACATGTAAAATAATTTGCCTGATTTTTTCCCTATAAACTAACAGGTAATCTAAAAATATATCTAATATGACATAATTAAATAACATAGTTTACTTCATATCTTTCCAAAGAAAATTTATATTTAGGACCTGAGGAATAATTGTTGGTATGTATTGATGACTATTTTGTCACGTAAAAAGGAATGATTGAAGAGTATTATTCATGATTTGATCCTGTAGTCGCATGGCTACCAGCTTGCATGCCATTGGTAGGCTTCCATTTATCCTTTTGCTGATGCTTTTAGTACATCTAATCGGCTTTCAGGTTAATATGAGCATTGCCATACTACCAATGTCAGCAGAGTATAACTGGAGCCCCGCCACTGTTGGTTTAATACAGTCTTCTTTTTTCTGGGGATACATGCTCACTCAGGTACTAGTTATTATCAATGAACTTATGTTTAAGTAGTTATTTTCTTACTTCTCTATATAGTAATATGAGCTTAAAGTGCAAGATTCTGCATCATAGACATTGGATAGTGCTAGTTATTATTGATGAACTTATGTTTGAGTAGTTATTTTTCTTACTTCTCTATATAGTAATATGAGCTTAAAGTGATAGATTCTGCATCATAGACATTGGTTAATGCTAGTTATTATTGATGAACTTATGTTTGAGTAGTTATTTTTCTTACTTGTCTATATAGTAATATGTGCTTAAAATGCAAGACTCTGAATCATAGACATTGGTTGCAGATTGCTGGTGGAATATGGGCAGACACGATTGGGGGAAAGCCAGTATTGGGATTTGGTGTGGTTTGGTGGTCTATTGCCACAGTTCTCACTCCTGTTGCTGCAAAACTTGGGTTGCCCTTTCTACTCCTTGCCCGGGCGTTCATGGGTATCGGTGAGGTAGGGTATTGTTAATCAGGTTGCAAAGAGTTTGCTCGGAGAAGCTTCAAAAAGTTCTGTGAAATGGTTTTCAAATAATTACGAAGAAATTGTATCATGGTTGTGAAATATGATGTACGTGGTTCTAGCTGTGATCTAATTTATGCACGTGAAGCTTACTTCATTTGGCTTGTTTCAGGGTGTAGCTATGCCAGCCATGAATAATATTATGTCGAAATGGATTCCTGTAGCAGAGAGAAGTAGATCATTGTCATTGGTCTACAGTGGCATGTACCTTGGATCAGTCACAGGACTGGCTTTTTCACCTATGCTAATTCATCGGTTTGGATGGCCATCAGTATTTTACTCTTTTGGTTCATTAGGCGCGATCTGGTTTTTTGTTTGGCTTAGGAAGGTAATATTTACTTATGCTAAATTATTTATTTTTCAATGGTTTATCCTTTTTGAATTTGAAATACTCGTATGCATTATCTCTTAAGAATTGTTTTATCACTAAATCGCCTCTACCTTACTACTATCTATTAACTTTTTTTGTTTGCTTGTTTTTAAAGTTCTGATAAGTTTGGTCAATCCTATTAGCATTTTTATTTGTTCATGAGCTTATTGTTCCTGTTTATCTTTGGGCTGCTGCTGTAGGCACATAGTTCACCTCTCGATGATCCTGAACTGCGGACTGAAGAAAAAAAGTTAATTTTGTCAAGCAACTTTTCCAAGGAACCTGTGAAAGATATACCTTGGAGATTAATTTTGTCAAAAGCACCTGTGTGGGCTCTTATAGTGTCCCATTTCTGTCACAACTGGGGAACATTCATTCTTCTAACTTGGATGCCAACATACTATAACCAAGTGAGTTTCTATTAATCTAACATCTTGCTAAGCCTCAACTATCTACCCTTCAATTGTTGAAGGTTATGGATTTGCTTACTATCTTAATTTGTATAATCTTGATATATAATGTTGGGCGAATGCCCAAAAATGATACATAATTATTGACCAAGGAACAAAAATAGTACAAAACTATTTCAAGATACAAAAATGATATCCAACTTTTACCATGTGATCAAAAATGATATTTTCACTAATATAACAATAATAGGGTAAAGGGTCAAATCTAGCACTAAACTATTGCCAAAAGTACATCTCACATAAAAATGAATCTCGTAGCTTAAATCTAGCACTGATCAAGTACAAATTGGGTCAGATGTAGCAAAACCGTCAATTTTGACGGGCTTGACCGTTAAGTTTGACCTGAGTATGCCACGTCACCTGCCACGTCACCCAAGTTAGGCCACGTCACCTGCCACATCACCCAGTTATGCCACGTCACCCAGTTATACTCGGGTGACATGGCCTAACTTGGGTGACGTGGCATACTCGGGTCAAACTTAACGGTCAAACCCGTCAAAATTGACGGTTTTGCTACATCTGACCAAATTTGTACTTGATCAGTGCTAGATTTGAGCTACGAGATTCACTTTTATGTGGGGTGTACTTTTGGCAATAGTTTAGTGCTAGATTTGACCATTTACCCAACAATAATATTAGACATACAAAGTCCAAAATGCCCTTATAAATTAATCGTTGTCCACTAAAAGCTTATTTAATTATAAGGGCATTTTGGACATTTCATGTCTAATATTATTGTCATATTAGTGAAAATATCATTTTTGATCACACGGTAAAAGTTGGGTATCAATTTTGTACCTTGTAATAGTTATGTACTATTTTTGTTCCTTGCCAAATAGTTATGTATCATTTTTGGGCCTTCACCCTATAATGTTCTTGGAAACTTGGAAAACAAATGTTAAAACTCATTCTTACTGAATGGGTACTTTCCTTTATTATAATAGGTCCTGAAGTTCAACCTTACAGAATCTGGCCTATTTTGTGTTTTACCATGGTTAACAATGGCACTGGCTGCAAATCTTGGTGGTTGGATTGCAGACACTCTTGTAAGCAAGGGTTTATCGGTTACAAGGGTTCGCAAGGTATCGATTTTATCCAGTTTTTATTTTTTTTTTCTCAATCCAAATATTGCATTTTTTATAAAGAAAATTGAAAATTTATCTTTGCCTGCTTCAAAACTGTTGCATAAATTGTTGTTGTCGTGAATAAGTTTTAAAATAATGATAGTGTGTTTTTTAATGAACTGTTTTGTGTAATTTTAATTCTCTTTAATTTGGTTAACAGTAAAACATAAACAAGAGCTAAAAAACTACTCAAAGACTACATGATGCCTCAAATCTTTGTCGTCCTACGGGTTGTCTCTTCCGAACATTTCATGTTTGAGGTGTCAGTCCATTTTAAGTCATTTTTTAACATGCAAAATATTCATCAGTCATGAGATTGAGATTTCTATAGATGCTTTTAGTTCTCTCATCTTTTTACCCTTTTTTCTGAAAACCTTTTAATCTGCTAATACTATTAAAGCAAATTTCTAAATGCTTTTTGCAATAGTAAGATGAACCCCCTTTGACTTCTTCATCCTTGGATTGCTCTATATAAATCATGTAAATCATGTTCTGCGGGGCTCTGACTGTATACTTTTATTATTTACTCGATTATTTTGTAGATAATGCAAACAATTGGATTTCTTGGCCCTGCTTTCTTCTTAACTCAGTTGAGCCGCATTACGTCTCCTGCAATGGCTGTTTTATGTATGACATGCAGTCAGGTTTGCATCTTGATTTGTTATGATATCTACTCTTTACCTCCTTTTATTTTGGAAATGTACTGTCACTACCTTAATTTTGAACTAACCATGATTGCTTTAACTGTTCGGCCTTTGTGTGTCAACGTTATTAATTTGGTCCATATTCTCTCTAAATAGGCAACCGATGCATTCTCTCAGTCTGGCTTATATTCCAACCATCAAGATATAGCCCCACGATATTCAGTAAGTAGATTTGCTATGCCTAATTATTTCTGCTGCACGTGATTTATGCTTGACATGTAGAAGTAGTGTGGCACAAATTTACCTTTTAGCACATTCTGATGAATGACCATCTACAGTCAGTATCTTTTCATTAATTAATTATACTATTATCTTGTTGTTTCAAAATTAGAAGGATAAGTTTTTGATTCAATTTCCTACCATCCTTGTCAGGGCATTTTGCTTGGTCTATCTAATACTGCTGGAGTACTGGCTGGTGTTTTTGGAACAGCTGCTACAGGGTTTATTCTACAGCGCGGTAAGTTTAAATTTTCTAGTCTGTCTAAGCTGCTGAAGAAATCCCAATGATTTTGATCCTGTGATAATTCGATGCAAAAGCTCATGGTCTTGAATTATGATGAATTAATGCTAAACTTTTGGACTTTTTCGTTT
Organism: Mimosa pudica; assembly: GCA_029929735.1. Classification (NCBI taxonomy): domain Eukaryota; kingdom Viridiplantae; phylum Streptophyta; class Magnoliopsida; order Fabales; family Fabaceae; genus Mimosa; species Mimosa pudica. The sequence goes on along the minus strand of JAKELP010000004.1, from coordinate 10,359,863 downwards.
TAGGACAGTGAAATAGTTCTCTTTTATGTAAAATACCAAGGTAGACATGGTTTGCTAAAAACAAATAAATCAAACCATTCGAAAAAGTTGATCTATGATATGGGTTCTTCACTTCCTTTTCTGACAATGACAATATGTCTTGGGTCTTAAAAACAAAAGCATTATCCTGATTGAATTACAGAGCACTGCAAATCATCCTTGCATGAGTGATGTATCAATGGCCTCAATAACTTATCAAAATGTGACATATGAATAGAATCAGATAGTTGTCTTGTGCTATGGCCTCAATAACTTATTTTCCCCCTTTGAAAGAATATACTAGATTTATGTTTGCTGTCTTGTACTATGATTAGGTTCTTGGGCCGATGTATTCAAGGTTTCAGTTGTGCTGTACTTGGTTGGAACTGTGGTGTGGAACCTTTTCTCAACCGGCGAAAAGATCTTGGATTAAAACTTGAAGTGTCAGAGAAATATTGATGCTTGGTAATTGCGGATGAGATAAAAACTTAATCTTCACGTAAGTGAGGAATGAACAACTACAAGAACCAAAGGTTTAAATTGAAGGCAGCCTATTTTATTAAGAGAATTCATGACTGACAAATCAAGCATTGAGGTAATTTTTGGTAAGCAGTAAGTTCAATTTTCCAAACACTTGAAAACTTATTTATACGATATTTGAGCATAATAGGTTTAGTTTTTTTTAATGATATAAGGACACCTATATTTTTTGGGTTTTGATACATGTCATGCTCAGCTCCTTTTATAAATAAGTTTACAAGTATTTGGGATGCCAGAATACTTGCTTACAAAGATGAATAAGAAAGTGAAGATTCTCTCTTTTTCATGGGAGATGAATTGGTATCATTTGAATTTTTTAGCATAAACCCTGATGTTTCTGTCAGGGAATAGACATTTAGATTATAGAACCATTTTCTTCTTCCTTTATTATTGTTTTTCCCTTTTTGAATGGGAAGACTGTGTTAGTTGGTTGAGTTAACAACACACATGTAAATATAATATTCAACGAAACAAAATCAAAGTTTTGTGACGATGTATCAAACTACTCTGATGTAATATTATTGATCAAGATTTTCCTGCTCCCTCTTTTTTATTTCTTATCAGCCTGTCTTCTTTTAATATCTGGTCAGATCAGTTGGTAACATAACTATTATGGACTCTCCTATGTGTTATGATTATACTGGTTCCTTTTCTTTTGAAATGGTCACCTACTCATGTCGTTTACTTTATGTTTAATTAAACACTTTGGTCCCAAAGGGGTAAAAAGCAAAAAGAAAATGGGTGGCAAGTTACTGTGGATAATGTTTTAAGATTTGTCATCAAATTTACCAAGCAAGTTACTGTGGATATAATGTCTTAAGATTTGTAAGGGTCAATTTCCCATGAATATATTGTGTTGTGGGGTGGATGTGGATGATTGATTTATTGAACAAATTCAAATTTGTGACAAATTTGTGATGTATTACTAACACACCTATGAGATAGTGCTTGTTAAGTATCCTATTCCAAGTATTTTTTCTGTATGAATACATGGGAGGATGCTTTATAAAGCACAAAACACACTAATTTAGGGGAAAACCATTGGAAAAAAAATAACCTGTATGAAAAGATAAATAAGAGGTAGTTCGCTTACATTTAGTTTAGTTACTTTTAAAAATGGTCCATTTCTGAGCTATTTTAAGCATTACTTAATTTGTGATTTAACAATTTGCAAGTTTTTCTTTTTCATTCTACATATCCCAAAAGCTTCAAACAAGCACATAAATCATTAGAATTTCAAGAAAGAGAAGCATCATAGGAATAATAATAAACTCAAAAGAAATGGTACAATTTTTCGTATAATGTTTATTTGGACAAACAATATAAGAATATGACAACCCATATCTAAGATATGTAGCACCATAAACAAGTACACCACCCTTCCAATTTGGTTCATCAACTATGAAACCCACATATCACCCACCCAACCCCAACAAACCCTTCAACAAATTTAATAATTTATGGGAAAAACAATAATTAGCAACAATAATCCACATATACACCCTCATATTATATCTCTATATAATATATATCACTAAATGACAACAATACCCCTTGTACACACTTTGCATATCTTTCCCTGCAATGACGAGAATACCCCCACCCCTAGCCCTAGGCTCCCTCTTGAAGCTTACGTGGACTCAAAAACACATGGAGCCCATTCTTCATGAACAAAGTGAGTGACATCTTCTGCTCAACCCGGTGACCGGGAACCGGCGTTAACCGGTACCTCAACAGTACGGCCGCAGCCACTGACTTCATTTGCAAGTAAGCCAAATCCTTGCCCAAACAAGTCCTCGGTCCAGCATTAAAAGCCACAAACTTAAACCCATCCTTGGGCGGTTCAAACCGGTCCTCCTGAACCGAAAGCCACCTCTCCGGTTTAAACTCCATGCAATCTTCCCCCCATATTTCCTTCATCCTCCCCACTGAATATATCGAATATGTCACCGTTGACCCCGCCGGCACCACCGTACCGTCCGGCAAAACATCGTCGTGGACGGCATACTTGAAATCCTGCGGCACCGAGGGGTATAAACGCAGCGTTTCAGCTAGAGCCGCTTTCAGATAAACTAAACGGTCTACTTCATCAAAATCTAAGACCTCCTCCGTCCATTTTTGATGATCTTTGCCACGTGTCTCACGTAGAACTTTGCATATTTCACTGATGATCTTGTCTTCCACACGTGGAGTTCTCATGATTAGCCAGAAAAACCAGCTCAATGCCACTGATGACGTGTCCCTCCCTGCGAGTACGAAATTCAGAGCGATTCGTTGAAGTGTCGGAATCGGGATCGGATTTCCGTTACCTGTTAGAATATGAAGTAATTATACTGAATTATAACATAAGTCATATCTCATATGTTCAAGAGGATGTCACTTACTCCATACTTCTTCATCAATATGTAATTTGATTGTAAATTAACTTATAAAAATAATTTTTTTGGACAAATAGGTTCATAAAAATAAGTTAGTTTTGATAAAAAAAAGATAATAGAGAAGACAATTTAAAGTGAGGAAGTATAAGAATAAGACTTCGATCAAATGAATAAGATGTTAAAACTTAAAAGTATTTACGTTTGGGGGGCTATATTACCTAGTTTATTTATCCTTATATATAATGTTAATTTTCAAAAATCATTAAATATGTTTTTCGATCAATAACCATATTTAATAAGCTTGGATAGTTTAATAAGGTTATAATTAAAATGGTATTGAAGTTCAGTGTAGTTTAAGTTTAAATGAGTAATATTGGAAATTATTTGAATTTTAATTTTAAGACAAAGCTAATGTTTTAAAACAAATTTTATTGATTGATGAGATTTGTTAGTTGTTGTATATATTATAATTATAATAAGGAATGAATATATAGTAGAACTTTGACATTACCATCGAGCTTCTTCATGAACCTGGAGATGAGATCGTCAGAGGGAGATTCCTTGCGGGCTAAAACGGCGTCATTCATGTAAGAATCCACGACTTGTAGGCTTTGTTTGAGTCTTCTTTCGTCTCCGAGGTCTAGAAGCTTCTGGATTCTCCAGCGGAGGCCAGGGTAGAGTATGCGGTGCATGGTGGCTTCAGTGGCAGTGTCAAAGGCGAGGGCAAAGGGGTTTTCTGGTAATTCAGGTGATAGAGTTTCAGGATCTTTTCCGAAGGTTAAACCGCAGATGTTGTCGAAGGTTAAGCGGAGAAGAAGGTCTTGTAAGTCAACTGATATGTTCTCTTTTGTGGCTTTGTCTAGAATACACCATAACCGGTTCTTTATGGTCCGGTTCACCCATCTAGCCATGGCTTGCCTTAGGGTTCGAGTTGTGAACTCTAGGGCTGCTGTTTTACGTTGCATGAGCCATGTATCTCCGTCGCTGTTGAATATACCTGAAAGAAAAACAAAAAAAATATACATAGATATTTAGAAATGAATATGCATATATCTTAACAAAATCAAATATAGACCGTGCGCTATATGTGTGTGTCTGTGTGTGAAGTAAATATATGTTTAGTTCTAAATATGTATGGCAGGACAAAAATTTTCTCGAAAACACACACTTTAATATTAATTAACTCAATGGGCTGAAAATGGTGATTGAAATGTTGTGATTTACAAAGAGATACATACGTGAGAGGTGTTTTCTTTTTTTTGTCATCTTGCAATGAATACTTTACTCTTTTCTGTTGCATTATTGAAAAACTTTATATAGTTGTAACCAAAAATAACTTTATATAGTTAAAGGCACCGTTAATTATATAAGATTGGGTTCATCTATCTAAATGAGTACTACTATACATGTGTGTGATACAAACATTAGATATAGTCCGAAGTCTAGTTTACACTACAACTAGATTTTATTAATAATCAGAGGTAGCAAAAAGTTGTAAGAAACAGTGCGAATATTTGAGTCTATTAATTGAGAATAAAAGAGTCCAACTAAATTTTGCTATACCATAATATATATCTAAAGCTCATGATGACATGAAACATGAACAATATATAATAATACCTTGACCGAGAAGATCGTGGAAAGCAGTTTGCCATTTGGGTCCTTTGGGGTAGTTACTGAAGCGGGTTTTAAGGATATGCTCTATGTTCTTGGGATGACATGTTACAGTATAGAACCCTTGCCTGTGAGCCAAGAAAGGAAAAGGGATAATGCAAGTCTGGTAGGTGGCCGAACCTTCGGTGGCCCAGAGGTTACCGGCGATCCAGTCGTGGACCCGGTTCCGGTTCTTGAAAAGGAGAGGAAGGCTTCCTACAAAAGGCCATGCTTTAGGACCTGTCAAGGTTCGAGCCAACACAAGGTAGAACCACAAGACATAGGCACACAGAGCAGCTGAGAGAGTTATGGCAAGTGTAAGAGTCTCCATATATGTTTGTGATTATATTTTGTTTGATATTATTGGAAGTGAAAAGAGAAGGAGGGTATTTATATATATTTGTATAGGATGATGAAGTGATAATGTTTAGGAGAGAGTTGGTTGAGAATTTTTTCTTCCTTCACTTCCTAGAGTCGCTGTTAGGTTTATATTGGAACTTCGTGAGACAAACAAGAAAACAATAATTAATCAAACGTGGATATTAGTATACTCTTGTTAATCTGTGGGAGATTTTCACTTTTCTTTCTTTTTTACATCATGTTAGATTTTCTTGTTGACTAATGATTTGGCCATTTTCCGCTTTTTGTTGCCGAATAAGAATGACATTAAAAAGGAAGTTATATTCATATATAACCTTTTGTTTTTGTTGACTAACGAAGGTTATTCTCGTGGATGTATGCATGTTAAATAATGCATGGCTTGCAGGCTAGAGTATTTTACTAGAGTGAAGGGAACGATAATATATAAAGCTTGGATATATATATTTCAAGAGTAATAATTATTTCAAAATAAAAATGATAAATTACATTTCTATCAAATGATTTTTGTGACCACCAAATAAATTATTACACCATCATTATTATTGATATCTTAGGAAAGGGGTTGTTTTCTATAGTCTTATGACCTGCTTTACTATTGAGAATCCTACCCTCTTCACCTCTATATATCTCCATTGATATTATATTCTTCTTCAGAAATAATAATATCAATGAGAGACATCAGCAAAACGTCAGTACTCTTTGAAAACAGTTTGAGCAGGACTCAAGCTAACTTTGCCAACAATTAATACATAACAAAAGTAGTATATACTTTTGTTACCATTTTTACTACCAAAAGTATGGTGTTTAAGAAATGCTAGTTTTTCTATAGAGAGCCCATACAGCATAGTACTTGATAAGTTACTTGAGATTTATTTGCCATTAAATACTCCCCCGTTTATAAATATAAAACCACTTTCAAATTTCAATTAGTTCAAATATAAAATTAAAAAAATATGAATTTGATGAAAGACAAAAATGTTGGAAGTTTTATATTATGGACTATAATAAATTCCATCAACAAACAATATATTGATTATCATGTGGTAAGCACAGTCTCACTTAAATAAGAAGGAGAAGACAAATTTAAATTATGAAAATTCATTTGCTAAGAGAGACAAACATCCTCTGTAGTATAAACAATAGAAGAGGTTATTCTCCCTACTAAAATAATAAAGAAGTAAATCCCTTATGTAGTTCCTCTTTTTCTTTCGATCGCTATTTCTAATTCCTATATATCTATGATAAATAGAGGGAGAGGGACTGAACGTTTCTATTGATATAATCTGTACGAATATTATAGCATTTGACTCAAGTATATATACATATACAAACCTTCCTCTAGTACATGTGATGTATGTTTGAAAGCAAACGTGTCCCTATTTTCTTTTCTTGATAGTATTATTAGTGGAAGCTAATAAAGCACATACTGGGTGTGTGGAGTGCAAGAGAACAAGCTAGTAGTTAGAAATGGTTTACCGGAAGTGGGAAAATGGGATTGCTGCACAATTTAGAACAGACGCAAAAATAAATAAACTAAATAGATTAATAACGAAAGAAATTAAAGGTATAGAGACATTTGTGGATTACAGATATCCACACAAGAAGAATAATACCAAAAAAGGGTTTCACTAGAACTTGAAATTTGTGTGGGAGGAGTAGGGAAACGTTGACGCCAAGAAAGCCAATCAAATTAGACATAAGACTCAACGTCTCGTTTGGCCCTTTTCTGAGGCAACTAAATCAACTCTCCGTATTAATTAATTCTCAATTCTTAATGGTTTGTCTTAATTAACCGAAGTTCTCACAAAAATCCCCATTTTAAAGAAAAATCATTGCCAAAAGATTACTCGTATCTCAACCGAGTTCTCTCCTCTAAAGTGATTTCCATGGACATACTTCCGGGCATTGACTTAAGAAGTGGGCATGTTTTGGGAACTTTCGTGCCCATTCCTTCTGATCTAATTCCATAGACCATAAACCATTATCTTTTTTGTGCATGCAACTTTCTTTTAGCAATGATCACGTTCAAGATACGGTAATAAGCAACTTGTTTTGATGGGACTCTAAGCTTTAGAGATACCCCATTTCAGTGGGGATATGATATACTGGTGAAAATTTTGGACCCAAATATGGGGATGTAATGTCTCAGTTTAATGGGCCAAATTGTGAAGACTTGTTATATTAGTCCAATTCGCAGCTGTAGCTGGCAAATCAAAACCATTAACATACACATACACGTGTTTATTGAAATAATCACAAACATTGTCCTTAAAGGTCAAAAAAAAAAAATCACAAACATTGTCCTTCAATCCTTAATACTAATATTTTTTCACGTGGCATGAAGCATGAATTAAACCTGGAAGCAAGCAGGAAGTTTTTTTTTGTGATAGATAAAAAGAATCGTCAAATATCCAACAAATTTATCACAATGAATTTGATTTTTCTCAGCTCCACAATTTTTCAGTGGCAAATAAATAAAATAAATAAAAAACAATATAGATAAGACATCTTTCAAACAGAGCTCGTGGCAGCCACAAACCCAATCCAACGCCTCACAATCTATTCGGGTAACAATCCAACGGCTCACATTCTCCAAACAGAAATAGCCACAAAGCAACACAATAACATCATCATCAGTTTCAGTTCATCACTCACAAGAACCTCACACTATTTCAATTCCTAATCCCCAAACCTCACTCACAATTCACAAACTCAAAAATGGCGTCCATGCTTTTCTCGTTCGCTCCTCCCACCGTGAGAGCCTTCGCGGCGACGGCGGCGAAGGGCGCCGGAGGAGGCAAGGAGGAGAAAGGATTTCTGGATTTCATTCTCGGAGGCTTAGCAAAGGAGGATCAGTTTTACGAGACCGATCCGATTTTGAAGAAGGTGGAGGATAAGAACGGCGGCGGCGGAACCGTCGCCGGAAAAGGAACCGTCGGCGGGAAGAAGAACACCGTGGCGATGCCGCCGAAGAAGAAGAACGGCGGATTCGGAGGATTGGGAGGCCTTTTTGCAAAGGAATGATACTTACTCTTATCTTCTTCTTCTCAAGTACTTGTTCATTAATATTTTTATACATAATGATAAACTTGTTTTCATGCATTGTTAATTGTTGTTCTGTGTTAATTTTGATTTGATTATAGTATAAAGGAAGGAACCATGCTAGATTCTGTGAAATTGTGATTCGTATTACGCGCGTGCTAGATTCTCTGCTCATTAATCGCTAAACATAATGTTAATAATGAGTCATCATCGAGGAATAGTGGCATTCATTGTCACTTCTTTAGTTCTTCACTGTGTTTTGCATCTAATTCTTATATATAAGACTCTGCTTTTGAAGTTTTTAATTAATTTCAAGATAAATGAAATTTTGCATAGTACTCATTATTTATAGGGTTATGATGAACACCTTCAGTTAAATACTACCAATTAATACTAATTATATTTTTTATATTCAGTTCATAAAATATTACACCAGATTTTCTTGGATGTTGTTTGTTTGCTAAACTTATTGATAACCGATTGACCTGTACTCGAGTGATAGGAGTATTATCCACATAGGTATGAGAACGCTTCACGAGATTTAAACACACTATCTCATGTTCAGTTTGGAGCTGACTTAACATGTTAACAAACCACCTATTGGTGAATTTCTAGGAGTAATTTATGATTTTTGTTTTGCCTTTTAAAATGTACTAACAAATTACTCCTAGGGGTAGATAAATTATTTTTCTTTTTTGATTAAAGAGGTCTCACTTAAATAGAATATGTCATACAATAAGTGATTACAAATGAGTTACAATGCCTTTGATCAGATAAACTATTTCCATGTATTGTTCATTTTAAGTCCTGAGCAAATAATTTATTTGTAAGAGAGTCATTTGTCTTGTGAGATAATAACAGAGCACTCTTTTTTTTATTGGCTCAATTAATTTGACCCTCGCTTCTCCATTAAAATTCTGCAAATCAAGTTTTTTTTGGTAAGGGTGCAAATCAAATTTTGTGAGCGACAAGAATGGTCATGAAAACACCTATGTCATCTAACTTGGCTTGATGTGAATTGATTAACATATTACATGCGTTTTGGAAACAAGTTATTTTGACATGAAAAAAGTATTGGTTCTATCATAAATATACAACATATTCATCTAAGTTAATTTGATTAATAATATTGGTTAAATTAGATACTCTAATGTTTTTCTACAGCAATCTAATCATTTTCCTTTATTTTCTCCGTCTATTTCCTATTTAATTATTATGGAGGGTATTGGTACATTAATTTGGAAAACAATTTTCTTAAGAAAGAAATTGAGAAAAGATAGAACCCACATGCATTCATAATTAATACAAATCCAATCCCTATTTAAGGAAAATGAGGCATTATCATATTCTTAATCTTTTGAAGTCCAATATTGGGTGAATGGTTGAGGTCTCGCAACCCTTTAGTGCTAAACATCCCCTTTAAAGGATTGTGAATTCGAACATATACAATGGATATATGAGCTATGAGAAACTCTGTTGTATTTTAGCCTTTATTTAATGTAAGGTGTATAATACGCTCACGGCAGAACTTCTCTACGGTTCGCTAACACACATATATAATCCTGATTTGCATGATTAAATACACTTCTTAAATTGGGCCCATCTCTTATAATTCTCTCTAGCTGCTTAATTTTATATGATTAAACGTTTTTGTTAAAATGGCCCCACATTTTATTATGTCCTCTAATAATTGAGCTATTGTGTATGTACACTTGATCCTTGGTAAGGAACGATAAGCAACTTTTTTTAAGTATAGACAATAAGGAAATTTGGTAAAAGTGTCAACTTAAAAATTTTATTAATAAAAAATTCGATACAAATATTTTATAAAACACAACTTTTCTTTAGCAATGTAATATCTTTTAATATGATTTTAAAATGAGAGTTATTTACACATAAACAAACATATGTCTACAATTATAGAGTTACACTCTCTAAATAAGATTGCACATTTGCACCCACTCAAATTCGTGTACTTTTTGCTAATAAAGTTTATAAACATGTATTTTTAACTAATTTTCAAACTATAATAGATAAAAGTTATCATATTTGATATTGATATTGAGATAATAAAATTCGTTGGGGTCAGTCTATACCATTCGAAATTGAAAAAACAAAACATAAAACAAAATTCAACGAGCAAGAAGCTATAACGAGTAACAAATATCACCCAAAAGTACTTAGTTTAGCAGTGGATCAACTAAATTACAAAATTTAAGAACAGAGGTTCAAATCCCACTTTGTTTAAAAAACCTATAAGGAGAAGTAAGAATTAAGGGGGGAAATTGTTGTATTAACACTGCGACATTTCAACAAGCATATTCAGTTTCTTGGTAGATCAACTAAAGCACAATGTGAGAGAACTATGACTTAAATCGCAGATTGGTTAAAGATATTTAAGTGGAGAAATATTTTACCAATAAAACCTTGATTTGCATTAGTCAGTTGTTTGGATAAATAAGATGAAAAGGGCCCATGGTTACCCAAAGGTATCAAAAACTGCCAATGAGATATCACATACAAACCATAGGGTAAGATTTTATTTCAATTGTCCCTAGCTACATAATCAGCTTTCTATTGAAAAACATACATTGATTCACTCTGCCAGTAGCTACTTGCTACCTACTGTTATAAATATAATATATTTATTCTTGTCAGACTGAATATTGGAATAGTAAATTTAGAGGACAAGAAAAGCAGAAGAAAGCAGAGTAGGTTGCATCCAACATGTGAATTGAATGACATTTCAAAAATAACGTTGTCCCTTAATTTCAGTTTCATAATTGTACTCCTATACTGTTCAAAGAGTTTCAATTTCAATCTTCTCTTGTTTAAGATCTCAGCCGTTCATTCTATATATTTTAACTAAAGTGATTCCTATTTTAAAGTCTTGAACAGAATCATACTGAAACCAATCTAGATTCTACCCTGAAATTTCAAAGTGAAAGAACCGATAGGAAGAAATGAAAATGAAAAAAAAAAAAACATCATGTGTTGTTTCATAATCAAACTATTTTTTGCTGAAATCAAATGCATAATCTCTTAGAACCCCACTAAAATAACATCTCAATTGATCACTAAATAGAACAAGTTAAATTTTCACGTGTTTCCTTATGACTGATTTGATCACTAACAAGTCTAGGAATCTCTACTAAACATAGTATCCTTCTTTTGAAGGTAGCTTCTAATCTTTCTGTTTTTGCAGACCTGGACACATTCAAGATGATAAATAAACACTTTAAACATTATAGCATATGGTGTCACATCACAACATAAATATTCAAAGCAAGTTCATTGAGTGTTCAGAGACTTGGCTGAGGAATTTGATCGTGAAAAGGAAGAATGAATGAACTCAATACAATCTTCCACAGCATCTGACCTGTAAGAATCCAAAGTGTCTCCACCACCACCTGCTCTTGAATCTGATCTTACCAAGGAAGGACGTGAATCTTGTGGCAGCTTTCTTCTTTTTCTTGTGCTTCTTCTTCTTCTCTCTTCAGACACAAATCTTATGGCTCTAGCCATTCTCTCTGCAACATGCTTCAGAAACTCCACAGGTGAAATCTCAGACTTATCTGGGATGAACCTGAAGGTGCATTTTCTTGTTGTGCACCTACTAGTAGATGAATCCTTACTGCTACTACAAGTATAGTTATTAGACCATGAGAAGCTTGTTTGTCGATTGAAGTACCCTCTCCGGTTCATTGTGTTGTTGCTCATGCTTATAAGTGAAACAGAAGAGGAAGAAAATGTGTTTGTTTTTATGTTGACGTGTTTGTGAATAGAGAAAGAGAGAAAAAAGTGTAGGATAGACCAAGAAGCAGAGTTTAGTGGAGCAATAGCGGTTGAGAGATTCTTTATTTAATACTACCTTCGGTTCTAAATATAAGATTTAGTTGACTTTTTTTTAAAGATTAAGGTTGCGAAATGAGCCATTAAATTATGACATATTTAATATATTTTTAGATTATTCATTAGTTTATAGGTAAAGAAACTAGTTTAAGAGGGAAAATTAGGTAAATCAATTTACAATTAACATATTTTGTTTTTTAAGATTTTCCAAAAAAGTCAATTAGGTCTTATATTTAGGACTAGAGGGAGAGTGAGTGTGTGTGTATTCACAAACAAAGCAGACGAATATGAACTTCTATAAAAATTAGAAGTTCATATTTCTTCAGTTACAAGTGATAAAAAATGTAGTTTGCAATTCAACTCCCAGTAGAAGAAAAAGACTCTTCTCTTGTCCACTAGTTACCAAGTTACATCTGTTTAATAGTGAAAAATAATTTCTTTTTTATTGAAAAGAGTAGAGAAGTGGGTTAAGGCGGTGGGAAAAGAGATTGAATACAAATGTTTAGTGTTACACTTTTCCATTGTTTGTTTACTTTTCTGATTCATTGCAACACACTCACCCTTTTGTGCTTTTGTTGGTAGTGGGATGAGGCATATTGAGTTAATTACTATCTAAGAAACCCATCTTTTTAATTCAACTTACTAAAATTAATTTGTTTGTGTTTGTGCGTTGGGCGACCCACTCATAATTTAACAAGCGACCAGAAAACTGCCAATGGTTTCGCAGTTATTTGGAAGAAAGCAAAACCAGAAATTGTGATAACTACTTTGTTCCAATCATTACTCTATCTTCTTAAACTTCACTTCACATCTTTATCTTTTCCATCCCCTTTATTTGATATCTCAAAAATGAGACGATCACATTAAAAAACTCCACTACTAATTAATATTGGATTAAGTTCATAATATGGTCACCTAATTTTAAGGAAATATGTATGCTTTTATATAACGAATCTATGCAAGTCATAGAGAAAATGGCATTTGCAAAAAAATGCCTAAAAAATCACTTTTAAAAGAGGAACAATGATTGTAATGTAAAAAAAAAACGAGGGAGGAGCAATGATTATGTGGCTCACTCAAACAGTACATGGTACGTTTTTGCAAATTATTAAATCATAAGACTGTTTGAGAATCATTAGTTATAAAAAAAATAAATTTACAACTTTTACCCACCAGTTATTGTTTTAAAGAGGGGAAGGAAGGGGGAAGCTTAATTCTCCCTCAAACACTTGTATATATGATCATACCATTACAACCTCAGAAAGGAGCAATCCCAAGTAAGAACAAGTTTCTATAATATGGCTTATTTAATAATAAAATTCAGCCTTACATTCGGATGTAAATGTGAAACTTGGAAAGATAAAAAAAGTACTTCACCAAACAAAGTTTCGAGGATTACAACTTTAATATGTTAAAGTAGATTTCTGTCACCTAGGATCCATGAAGTTTATTGCGTGGTTCTACTTTACAAGTAGTTCAGTTCGATTAAAATTGGGAAACCTCTTTTACCACTTTATAGCCATAAAGGTATTCAAACAATGTCCCACTTATAATGAACTTATATGCTTGACCAAAATACTACATTCGTATATCTACTCAAAAAAAAAAAAAATACTACATTCGTATATGTTATAAACGACAGGCTGGGCTTTATGACTTCAATATTCTTTTCAACAATACTTCATCATGTGGAGTGCATTACCATTTCCATTTCGGTAATATATTACTCCCTCCGGTCCTTATTATAAGACACCTACTACCCATTTCTCAAAAACCAAGAAATGGTAGTCGAATCTTAAAATTTATGTTAAATTTGTCACTTTTTCCAACTTCACCCTTCATTAAATGACATGTTTCACATTCTCAATTTTTAATCTCCACTAATAACAGGGGTAAAGTGGGAAAAAAACATATAATGCGGCAATTGGTGCCTTATATTAAGGACCAAATATTGTAAGTAGTGTGCTTTATAATAAAGACCGGAGGGTGTATGTTCGAAACTCCTCATTTAGCAATACTATTAGAAGACACCAGTTTCAATTTGTTTCAGCAATTAAAAATTTCAGCAGTTCCAAAATTTGTTGATGCTACTAAGTAAGCAGTTTTTTCAATATTTTTTATAGAGAATTCTACTTCTGAAAAGTTTAAACATTCTCATTATCAGATGCATCTTTATGCTGCCATGCATCTAATAATAAAAACTTCCAAGAAATAGAAGGCTCCATATGATTGATTACCCTTCATATTCACATCTAGATATGAATGCAAACGTTTGGTTCAGCAACTTCATGATCATCATGCAGAATCTGCTCCTCAGAAATCAGCTAAGCTCAAACCATATTATTATAACGAAAACTCCCTGCGCATCTGCAAAAGCGTACAAAAACGCACACAAAAAATGCACGCTCCCTACGCAGGCTTTACCCTGTTCAGGTTCAAAGGGACTATCTCAGCCTAATCTGCTAGCATCCTAGCTCTTTAAAGCTGGAGCTCATGCAGATGAAGGCACCCCTGGTGCATCTTGGAAGTTAACAAGGCTTCTCAAAATATGAAGACAAATCTCTAAACACGAAACTAATGAAAATGATAGGTTTATTCATGGATATGATGGGACACCAAACAGACAAAACAGGAATAGAGTTTTAAAATATTGTCTAACAAATTGAACTTTGCATTATCCTGCAACTTGAAAGTTGAGATTTATTCCTCACACCAATCAGATACGCCTAATGTGCAACCAGCTCCAAGTTCGATCTCAAATGGTCGGTCAGTCATTCGCTCCATTTATATGGCCCTGCATGAGAAGTTTTGTAAGACATTTCCATATCTTCTGGAGGGAAACTTTCAAAGATCAAATGGCAGTGATGTGTAGAAAGGATAAGAAAAAAAAAAAAAAGAGGGAGATAGAAACAAATAGGTGCAATTTTATTACAATAACCCTTCTTGTGCCCTTTTATAGACCACAGTTCCTTAACCAGATTAACTAGCTCACTATATAATAACCTTTCTTGACTCTTTCATTCCATTTACTACATACAAGCAGACAAATTTTTTATGTGGCAGTGAAGTTCTAAGATGTCTGTAAAAACGTAAACACGTGTCACAAATATTGAAAAGAAGCCACAACTTATTTCTATTGACACAAGAAAGTGAAGATGCTCCTAATGATGCTAGGTATATGAGAAAAGGTGTAATTTACGATGAAAGAAGGAATAAAGCTTACCCCTCTTTAGAGTTTATGTAACTTTCAGGCAGGTAAATTTCTCCACCAGCTTCACCATGTTGTTCTCCACTGATAGTTTTCTTAGCAGCTTGAAATTCGGCACTCATAGCATCCATTCCATGCTTTAATGCTTCCTCAACATCCCCATAGCCATGCTTCTCAGCATACTTGCGCACATCCTCGGTTATCTTCATAGAGCAGAATTTAGGTCCGCACATAGAGCAGAAATGGGCCACCTTGGCGCCTTCTGATGGTAGTGTTTCATCATGGAAGGACATAGCAGTCATTGGATCCAATGATAAAGCAAATTGGTCCATCCATCGAAATTCAAATCTAGCCTTGCTTAAGGCATCATCCCAGGCTTGAGCATGTGGATGACCTTTTGCTAAATCAGCCGCATGAGCAGATATCTTGTAAGCTATAACCCCTGCCTTCACATCATCCCGATTTGGCAAACCAAGATGTTCTTTTGGAGTCACATAGCATAGAAGAGCAGTGCCAAGTGCTCCAATATTGGCAGCACCGATTGCAGAGGTGATGTGATCATAACCAGGAGCTATATCAGTTGTCAAGGGACCGAGAGTGTAAAAAGGTGCTTCATTACACCATTCCAGTTGTTTCTGCATGTTTTCAGGAATCTTGTGCATCGGTATGTGTCCAGGTCCTTCGTTCATCACCTGCAAGTGAGAAAATAAAACCACTCATTTTCTTGAAGGAAGTATTGACAGAAATGATATTCCCTCATCCAAAGAAAGAAATGGTTATAGCATGAAAACAATAGGGCAACCACAGGGCAAAAATGATTCATGTTAAAGTTTGAGACAGGAAGGCCAACCGGTAACTTTACTAGTTACATTGGAAGTATGGAATTCAAGAGTAATAGAAATATTCTCCTCACTGGAGTACTGGTCTATTCATACAAATAAGTATAATATAAATATGAGCTGTCTAGCAAAGTCACACAAAAAACCATAAGAGTTAAACCCAAAAAGATAAATGAAAAGGTATTCAACAGATCAATGCAAATATTGTGAGTATAATTTAGATAGAGGTTAAAGACTCCGGCATTTATCTTTCCATAGATTTATCAGAGAAACACTACTAAAAATCTTCAAAATTTATCACCTGCACATCCTTCTCCCATGCCCTACGGGTCAGCTCACCCTGTGTCAAGAGTTCAGCAAACTGAGCAGTGTCATTTGCATCATAAATGGACCCAGGTCGTAGCCCATCGCCTATGGACAAGGCCACATCATACTGGTTACAGATGTCAAGGATGTCGTCCCAGTGCTCATAAGCAAAATTCTCCTTGTGATAAGCTAAGCACCACTTTGCATGAATGGATCCTCCTCGAGAGACTATTCCAGTCATGCGTTTTGCTGTTAATGGGATATACCTCAGAAGCGTTGCTGCGTGGATGGTGAAGTAATCAACACCTTGTTCAGCTTGTTCAATGAGGGTATCCCTGAAAACCTCCCAACTTAAATTTTCAGCTACTCCATTTACTTTTTCAAGTGCTTGATAAATTGGCACAGTTCCAACTGGTACAGAAGAGTTCCGTAGAATCCACTCTCTAGTTTCATGAATGTGGCGACCAGTGGAGAGGTCCATAACTGTATCAGCTCCCCACATAGTTGCCCACTGAACCTTGTAGACTTCCTCTTCTATAGAGCTTGCAACAGCTGAATTTCCAATATTTGCATTTACTTTTACCAAAAACTTTCTTCCAACTATCATAGGCTCTAGTTCCAAGTGCTTCTTGTTGGAAGGGATGATGGCTCGTCCACGGGCAACTTCTGACCTGACAAACTCTGGGTCGAGCTTCTCACGGGCAGCACAAAACAGCATCTCTTCAGTAATGATTCCCTGCTTAGCATAATACATTTGAGTGAATCTTGGTGCACCTATTTTCTCCCGCCTGTCAACCCAGTCTTTGCGCAACTTAGGGAGCCCTGATCATCAAAACCCACCAAAAAAGAAACCATAAGTCTTTCTTAAGCCTTGGCTAATAGAGACACCAAAATATAGATTTCAAATGTAATTACTAGCCCATTCATTGACTTCGTCCTCTTTTAAGAAATTCATCGATACCAGGTTAGCTGTGATATTTAATATTCAGGTAAAGAACAAGACAGCATGAAATGCAAATAATATAAAGGTCAAGATAATCAGGGAATGATGATAGACAAAGACAAAGAATAAATGCCAAATGATTCCTTGTGAGCCGAAATCACCCAACACTAGTCACAACAAATTGTAATATAGAGAATTTATAGAATTAAGCTCGATCAGCGTACCAATCCTAGGGCTTATATTTTGAGGGCCACTAGTATCATAGGTATCAAAGTTCGGTTCATCACCGGACAGGTGAACTCGTCTAAAGGGAACTTTGAGCACATGACCAGTTTCTTGATGTACAACTTCCCTGAAACATCAGAAGATAAAAGCTTGAGTCATTTGAAGACATCTTATATGTACATTGATATAAATGCAACTATGAAAAATTGAAAAGCCATAACAATTGGAAATAAAACCAAATAAATATATAAAATAATGAGAGTCACATGCAAGGCATACTTGTACTCTTTTGTGCTTTTTGGAAAGCACTGTTCAAAGGAAGGAAGAGGCATAAAATCAGGAGAAGCAGGGTCAACAGTGTTCTTCTTTTCCCTGCTTCTGTCTGAATTGGTAGTTGGAGGGTCAAATGTCAATGTGGCTCTAGGACCCAATGCCATGGAAAATGGGACAAGTTCTTTCTTGCAAGTACTCGAGACATGCCCAGTAACATCAAATCCAGGCAAGAATGCAGTACCAGGGAGCTTTGGTTGAGAAACATGATTGCTATTCTTGCCAACAATTGATGTTGCATTAGCATGAACTGACGCCATCCTGAAGCTGAACTAGAGAAATTCAAGTGTTAAGACCAATTTTCACTTTAAGGACAACAGATATGTATGCTTGATGTATAAAGATACCAACATAAATCAATAGTAACAGAACTACAATCTATAATCATAACCATTTTTACTAGCCACAAGCGTGCAATAGAATAACAATAACACAGAAGATAAAAGCCCTCGGTAAGAAATTTTCAGAAAGTGTAACATTCATTGTTTAAACATTTTTAATGAAGAAGTACAGGTTTCTGTACTAAGATCCACATTCAGATAAAAGAAACATGATGAGAAAAAAAAGTTTGAGGATAACAGCCTTTAAGCTAGATATAGTTGCAAAGTTTCAAGTCTAAACTTAAACCAGACAAAAAAGAAAGGGAAAATAATACAAGTAAAAGAGGGAAAAGGGAAGGGAGGAATGGAGGTAACAAGGGGTAAAAGGCTCTAAAGAAAAATTTTCAGAACCCAAAAGGAAGGAAGGATGAAAAAATTTCAGAAAAATTTACAAATTTTCAGAAAAAATAGCTCCTGAGTGAAAACTTCAGAGCTATTTGTGAGAAATAAATTTTCATCTTGAAAAATTTCCAGAGATGAATTAGTGGAAAAGTTAATTCCAGCTTCTGGACAAGCAAAGTTGCGTATTTGAATAATATGAAGGATTAATACTTAATGTTTTTTTCTTTTTCAAGAAACTAAAAGATCATTCGTTCCCCTCAATGAACCATACAGCCAAAGCTGCAGAATATATAGCAGACTCAACCATAAACGTTACACCACATAAATCTACTGTACCACAGTAGAAGCATAAACATGCTTCACCAAATGTTGTGCATGTGGCACAAATATAAATTCCAACACTATCAACAATCCTAACTTATCACTATTAAACCTCACTGCATGCATGAAAGAAGAAACAGAAAGAGCACAAGGAAGATAAGATAGTGCTTAGAAATGAAATATAAGAAAGACATGCAACATATTATTATTATTACAAAAGCTACAAGGGGTGGTAGAGAAAGGAAGAGAACCTGACTGAAAAAGCAAACACAGAGAGATTGAAGGAAGGAGAGAGAGAGAGAGAGAGAGAGAAGAAGTGAGTGATACGTTTGGAGTGAGTTGGCGAGCTTTATAGGGGTCAACAATCCACACGTAACGCTTTCTGGATTTCTTTCCAATATTAATAATCTCAATAAAGAAGAAAATTAAAATAGTTATTTGAAAATTAATTTATATAAATTTTTTAACTAAATTATTTAATTAACTTATGACCTAACCTACAATCTAATACTATCTCCAGTCCTTATTATAAGTCATCAACTACTCATTTTTCACATAACAAGGAATGGTAGTTGGGTCTTAAAATTCATGCTAAATTTTTCATTTTTTTCAACTTCACCCTTCATTAAATGATGTGTTTCACAATTTTAATTTTGAATCTTCATTAATAATAGGGGTAAAGTGGAAAAAAAACATTTAATGCGGCGGTTAGTGACTTATATTAAGGATAAAAAATTAGAGGTAGTTGATGACTTATAATAAGGATCAGAGAGAGTAATACATAAAAATTGTTATAATTAAGCTATTTATTTCACTTTCTAAATCTCTAAAAAAGTCCTTATATCTCATATAGCTAAGAACAGATGGATAAAAAAAAAAAGAACAGATGGATAGAGTGCTTTGATTGAATATTTTTTTTATTTGTGCAGATTATTTCAGAAGAGATGCCATCTAATTTATTTTATGTAGGTTTTATTTTGATTTCTTACATGTCTTCTATGCTTAAGACCTAATATTAGTATTTCCTCTAATAGTTAGTCTGAGACCAAGTTTTTCTGTAGTTTTTTTTATTTCAGTTTTTCTGTAGTTTTAATTGATATGAAATCAGATTATTTATTATAGATAGTGTAAACTAATTTAAAAAACCATCAATGAACATACTTGAAAGTATACAATTAATATTTTAAAAAATGAACTTGATATTATGTATCCAGACATAATCGTTTTAATTTTTTTACAATGACCATTGTCATTTTGACAATTAAATTTAATATGTCAGCCTCTAAATAATTTTAAACACTTGAAATATTAATATCAGATTTATCAGACGCCTTATGGCTAAATAATTAACATTGTACCTTTTTGTAAGCTGAGCAGGCAAAATGAAACCTTTCATGAATAAGGTACAAAATATGTGCTTCTTTTTATAGGAGTTTACATTTTTTTTGACCAGATAGGAGTTTATAATTTATAAATTGAAAAAAAATGCGTATACTATTGAGAGCGTGACCACCTCGCGTCATCCTCATTTCTCAAAAGTGTGGGAAAGGTGAAACATGACGTGGCTCTGGCCCTACGCTCTTGAGATTTTTTTAGCCAATCACCCCGGTAACCGGACGCCTATTAACAACTGATGATTAATCTGAACTCAAGAGGTATAAGTGTTGTTAATATAGACAAAGTCGTTTCTTCTCCTAATAAGAGCGCTTATAAGCATTCGAACATATGTTTACATCCTTATAAGAGTTGTAGCTCACTTATTAAATTAACCAATTATCCATTTGCATTTCAGATATTTGTTGGGATACATCATACTACTAGTGTGGCATGAGGATTACTTCCTTCGCTATCATTATAAAAAAATTAGTTTGAAATCAATCAGAACAAAACAATTCAACCTCAACCTTTGTTGTCCAACTTGGTTGATGATTTATGAAACAAAAAATCAGATTTATTTAATTTTCAAGAGAAACATTTCATTAGTGTTATTGTTGATATACTTATTTTCTATTAAAACAAAATATACAATGTAAAATTTTTTTAGATGAGTTATCAACAAGAGAGATTAAACTTTGTTTAATTGTTGCCTTTTTTAACTGAATTTAATTGTTTCCTTTTGATTAAACAGAGTTTATATGTTGTGACCCCCCAAAATATGTAATACTCCCTCCGGTCCTAAATATAGGACCTAATTGACTTTTTTTTTTGAGAGATTAAGGTTGCGAAATAGGTTATTAAATGATGACATATTTGATAGATTTTTAGATTATCCATTAGTTTAAAGGTAAAATAAACTAGTTTAAGTGAAAAAATTAGGTAAATCAATTTATAATTAACTTATTTTGCTTTTTAAGGAGTTTTTAGAAAAAGTCAATTAGGTCTTATATTTAAGACTGGAGGGAGTAATATTTAAAGAAATATGAGTCATTCATAACTAATGTGAGATGAAAAATAGGAATTACCATGAAAATGATCGAGAAGATGAATAAGAATACTAAAATATGTGTCATCCATGATTTGAGTTCCAAAATATGTAAGTAATATTTATAGAAATGTGAATCATATATGATGTAAGATGACAAATAAGGAAATATCATTAAAATGAGTGAGCAAATGAATAAGAAGAGTACTAAAATAGTAAAAATTATTAGGAAATATGGACAGTAATAACCACTGTTGTAAGAATTGGATCGGACCGGATGGTTGGACCGGTCCAACCGTCGACCGCTTCACATTTCGTCTCAACGGTTATCCGGTTCAACCATCGGTTTGAGCGGTTAGACCGTGTTGAACCGTGACCTAAGCCTTTTCCGGCTCGCCTTCCGGTCCGGCTTTTACAACATTGGTAATAACAATTCTATTCATATTTGTTGTAATGATAAAAATCTCTCTCTAAATTAGATAAATGAAATGATATTATAGAAAGTGTCTAAACAATTTTTCATTCCTTTGAGAGTATAATTTACTCATGTTATATTATAAAGAGCTTTACATAAAATAAAATAACATGTAAAAAAGAGTGAAAAAAGATTTTTGTCTTGCGAAACATATATAGTTTTTTTATTTATTAAGTATGTTAAACAAAATTTTTTATAGATGTTATATAATGGGAGATAAGTAGGGAATACTGATAGGGCTTATCAATGAGATAATATAATTTATGATGAGATTTAAATTTGTACTTTAACAGAATGTATATCGCGTTGTTATGAATTGAATCGATTTTGAATATTTTTTGTTAAAAGTTTTGCTGCAATCAATTTTAATAATCACATGCAATTTTATATAAATTCTCAAAATCCATCCGCATTAACACAGGTGATTAGAATGATAAATTAAATTCAGTACTGTTTTAAATTAAAAAAATGCTGGCATCTTCATATGTTGTATGCAATCAAATAGATTAATATTCATTTTGGTCAACAAACAATTAACAAAGTATTAATTTAACTAACGAACCATAAATGATATTGTTTTGACCAATGAACAAATAAAAATCTCATTTTAACCAATATTATTCATTACCAGTTAACACCATTAGTTCGGCGGATCAGACAATGGGAGGAGGAAGAAGAAAATCATGTGGGACCCACTTTTTCTATGTCATGTCAGCATACCCACTTTTTCTATGTCATGTCAGCATGATGGGTAATATTTGAGCTAGTCAAATGTACACGTGGCTGCCAACATGCTCACATGGCAATAAAACTAACGTTAATATGTAATGGACCATAATAGTTAAAATGAGACATTTTATTTATTTCTTGAACAAAATGATACAATTTATTTTCGTTGGGTAAATCGATACTTTCTTAATTGTTTGTTGGTTAGTATGAACATGAACTCAACCAAATATTGTTATTGTTTGAATCACATAATTTACTGAAAAAACATTTAACCAAAAGCTATCAATATTCAATGTTTTTAAGTTGAATGAATTTATATTATGTTTTAGGTTGCTGATAAGATTAAAGACGACTATCCAAATTATTGCTTGATTTTTTGTCCAAAAAAAATTATTGCTTGATTTGACAAAGTTAGCACAAATTTGTAATTCATTTCATAATTATGTTATGTAATCCTTACCAGTTGTTACTTGATAATTATAGTTGAGAGATTTATTTTCGTACTATATATGACATCTCAATCCATCCTAATTTTCAATTTTAAAGCTTTTTAAAAAATATATACACTATTGTGTGTGTGTATTTTATGAACAATATCTATTCATTGATTGTTTAACTCCTATATTTATTATTTTTTGGTAATTAAAAAGTTTAGGTGAGTTGGGTCTCGGGGGCTCACCAGGGTCAGGGCAAGCCCCGTGGTTCAAAGAGTGCTTACAGAGGTGCTGACAAGGTCGCCGACCAACAAAGTACTCACATCGGCGAGATTCGAACCCAAAACAACATAATTATAAGTCAAACCCTTTACCAACTGAACCAACTTTTGTTGACTTTAACTTCTATATTTAGTACTCCCTTTATTCCTAAATATAAGATCACTTTCTATTTTGTCTCAATTTTGGTCCAAATTACCCCTATACTTCTTACCTACCTCACTTCTCTCTCAAATCCCTATTTGTCTTTTAAATTTAAGTGAGAGGTATTTTGGGAAGATCATGTAATCCTAATTCATAAGAAAGTCTTCCTTAATCTCTCCAAATTAGCCAAAATGATCTTATATTTAGGAATAGAGGTATTATAAGAATTAATATGTGCGTATGTGTATCTCCATACGGTCCATATGCAAAAGAAAATATTTGCTTATTTGGTCCAAAACAAAAGGAAGGTACTGACCAATTAGTTTGTCAATCCAAACGAGAAGAAATCTGTCTCTTCAAATGTGGAAATATATAAAACAACCGACACTTCTCTTCTAAGGAAAATTAGTTAACATTAATTCTGTCATTTATGATTTTTCAGGGAAAAGAGAAGGATAATAAGTGATAACACAATGACACACACACTTTAAAGTAATTTATTTAATTTCTTTAATCTATTCTAATTAGCTAAATTGATCTTATATTAATCACGACATGTATAGTAATATTTATGATTCATTTCATGATGTATGAATACAACTTTATATTATACCCGAATTATTGATGATCATAATTTTTCATAACTTTATGTGTGTGGTGCGTGCGCATTGATGTTAACTTGGAGAAAGCCAGAGACGCTGCAAGTGGCATTGAAGTGAGGGGTTTGATTTTTCAGGGTGATACAGCCTCCACGTCCATGCTCCATCAAAAATATCTTCTATTCTATGATATACTACACACAAATAAAGTTAAAATTTACTACATCAATATCTCCTAATTAAGTTCACGGCTTAAAGTTGTTGGGATAATATCTTCCTTACTAATCTCCCACTTTCTGAAAGTTTTGATGTTAGTAAGTTATAGGCCCTTTAAATCAAAGTTGATTCCTCTCAAATGCCATAAAAATAAAACGTCACTGATTTTAAAATTATGATTTTTAAACTTTCATAAAATTGTGATTCCATTTTCAAAATTGATCCAAAAAATTAATACAACTAAATATTAATAAAAACATTCTACTAATATCTAAAAATTACAGCATTTAACAAAAAAAATTCCTTCAACAGCCCTCTTATTGATAACTTTTTATAATTCTTATTGCCAGTCCCTTCAAATCATTTTCATGGCACTATAACCTTTAATTTCAAGAAAACTCATCCACAAAGGAGAACAACCCACCAAAAGCTTGCTCTTCGCTTTTTTCCAACAACAATAATCCAAAGATATAATGCTTCGAGAAAGCAACACAGATAGTTTAGTCTCCCTTAAAAATATCAGAAACCATTACCATAATGTGTACAAATATCATCTCAATCATTCACGTCTGGGCCAAAGACTAGCTCGTAGTTGCTCATACAAGACAATGTAATGATGCAGACTCAGCAACATATGGGGTCCATTCCTTCTTCCCCACACACAAACAACAATTCCTATCAGCCTAAGCTCCTTTCTAACAGACAAATCTCCATACATAGTAATGGCCACTGGACCATGTCACTTGTAAACAATATATAAAATCTATAACAAGTCACATTATTGATTATACACAAGCCACTAACAATGTTAGTCATTCTTAAAGCTCCATCTATTATCACTTATCAGCGAAAAAATTACTTTGGAGTAACATATAGCAGAATACTATATATTTCACAAAATCGTGATGCATACAACTGTGTGAAATTACAATTGTAGACAGCGGGAGATCACATGATAATAATCAATATACAACAGATTTCACAATCTGCTCATGTGCAAAGAAAATAATTAAAGTGATAACAGCTATGAAACCTGTGATGATGCACTGATGTATGTACTTTTTTCATCTTTGCCTTTTGTCTTTGGCTGAGAAAATTGCGAAGCGAGTCAACACGAAACAGGTTGGCTATGTGTTAAAAATGGCGCCAAACTTTACCTTCAGGAATATACAGAAGTTGTGAGGGTAAGCTAATGCTATCTGGGGGACAAGTTCTCCAGCTCAGGCCTTGTATGTATG
Organism: Mimosa pudica; assembly: GCA_029929735.1. NCBI lineage: Eukaryota > Viridiplantae > Streptophyta > Magnoliopsida > Fabales > Fabaceae > Mimosa > Mimosa pudica. The sequence goes on along the minus strand of JAKELP010000004.1, from coordinate 10,334,569 downwards.
TCAAAGATAATAATCAAGGTATGACCCCCACATTGCTACCATATAAGAGACAACTCTTCAGCTTTTCAGGAACTCAATTGTTGCAAAGGGAGAAGAGACTCTTGCTTGCCCTGGATAAATAGTGCAAGCTCTGTTGGTGCAACCACCAATCTTAGCCACTTTTGTAGCTCTTCACCCTCCACTTTCTCCTTTTCTGAAGAATGAGTTTATAATAACATGACTCATAAGCCCAAACAGAGTGGATCCAACATCATCAGTGTATTACATAAACTCCAATGAAAAGCATGTTTTTCATATCCTGAGGTCATCTAAGTATTCTTCAAATGAGTTATGTATATTCAACTGCCACCTAAAGATCAAAACCTAAATCTTTTATTTATAATTCTAAGATAAATGGTGTGATTATAGCATGAACTACAAAAGCAAGGCAATAGTATCATAGCATGAATGCCTTCTATGTGATTAGTCTGTTGCTGAGCTAATTGTGGCCTCTTGGGAGAATTGAACAGCATAAAAGATGCACTGGCTGGTACTAGTATATTTCAGAATTCTTAATACCATTCAAAGATTTTAGCCCATGCTTTCTTCTTAGATAGCAAAACGGAATTCACTATACACAGAACCATTCATTTAAATTAAATAATATATTTATCACTAATCTGTCGGCTACCAGGCATAAACTTGGCAAACCAGATATCAATAAATCTTCAAAGATATTACCTTCCAACTGCGCACCAAGACCCTCCAAAACCGTAGGATTAGCTCGCACAATGGAAAGTGCTACTTCCAGAGAAGACTGCAGCAACATTTTTACCTCTCTTTGAACCATATCAACAAGTTGCCCCTGTTTATGTTCAGACTGAAATCAGCATACAGAAGAAATTGAACAAGAGAAAGATATAGCTAAATAAACTGCAGTACCTGATCCCTTCCCCAAGGAACTGCTCCAGACTCATCCATCCCACCATTAGAAAGTGTGGCTATTGACACAGGGCCTATGGTCTGATTAAGACCATATTCAGCTACTGCCTTGTATGCCATGTCAGTTGCTCGCCTAATGTCATCAAGAGCACCTGTTGACACTCTACCTTTGTAAACAACTTCTTCTGCCGCACGTCCTCCAAGAAGGGTAACCAAACGACCACGCAACTCATCGATGAATAGCAAATATCTGTCCTCATTGGTCGGAGGAATATAAGTAAATCCCAAAGCCCCCCCTGACCTTGGCAAGATGCTTAGTTTCTGATAACAAAAAAGATATAAAATAAGTCACTAAAAAATCTATAACAAGCAATAATTGGTGAAAAGATAAGCAGCATAACGACTTGCAACTTCAAATATAAAACTTACCCATTGCATGCAACACAAATAAACAAGGCAGCAATGATTAACAATTAACAAATCATCAATAGCTTTGTAGAAACAGGGAAGGAAAATCATACATAGTATTCCAAGTAACCAGACTCATCTACAAACAAGATAAAGCACAATCACTGGTTACCAGTCATCCAAACTCATTTGCTATTGTCCAAGAAGAAAGCTCAAGGCCCAAAGCCTTCAGTGTGATAGTAAAAATCTCCAATCTTTTGAAGTCTTGGTTTATAATTACTCAATGCTATAATATCAATGGATATATCATTCAAGGAACCTAGCTCTAATTCAGGAAATAATCAAAAACTCAAATGAATAAAAAATTAATAAAAAGCTTGTCAAAGTCTGTATAATATGAATCTCAAATTTAGCCTAATAAGCCAAAAAATTGTCAGCAATCAAAGTAACTATGAGCACAGGCACAATTCGTAAAAATACATAAAGACAAACATTTTAGTCATAAACATGGCATCTTCCATAGTATCTTCCATAGTTTACCTCAACACGTGGCTGCCCAGGAAGAAGATTTGCAACTGCAGTACCTACAACAGCATGACCAGCTTCATGTCGCGCAACCACAGCCTTCTCACTACCCTGCAATTTGGCAGTCTTCTTCTCTATGCCCTGATAAAAGTAGCTTGGTTAATTTTCTTAACCAAATAGTCTATCATCGGTAAACCTGAAATATTTTCTATATAGAATGTTTGGAATAACTCATCCATTGTGCAAAAAAGAAAAGTCTGATCTAAATCTTTGAGAATGCAACAACTAGATACATGAAGAAATGGTCAAGACTGGTAAATGGAATACTAGTTATTACAAAAAATCAACAACTATTTAGTCGTGTAAATAATATTTCTAACTTGAGTCAACTAAAAGCCATGTAAAGCTCCAGATGTTATTATTCCTCACATCAGTCAGTGGGTTATTCAAATTCAATTGTTCATTGCCATTGATGAATGATTAATTTGTTCAGCTATTTTTTAACAAACACAAGAAATTCTTGATGGAAAAGCATCCGTGCATTGCACGGGATAAAAAGCTTGTTAACTTATAATTAATAGAACCATTGAACAGATGATATTTGCCATGGAATGAACAGAGATAATAAATTCAAAGTGAGTTTCACAGACGCTAGCAAATAAATCTATTCCCTTCCCTCCCTCTCCTTCTCTCTTTCTTTCTCTCTATGTGCTTTGCAATGTAAACTTTACCGAATAAGGCATCCACCTAATTCCTAGATGCTGTTAGAATGACTTCATACTCTGAGAACAGTACGGATTGTGCGGTTGAAATCTCCACATAACCATAACGCATAATATTTTGGAATCTACCATGTACTCTCCATTGACAACCAAGCTCAAGCCAAATCATTATTCATGCATGAGCTAGCATCCTTCTCAATATTTCTGGTAATTAAATATTGCTCTTTCATACTCAATCATCACCATGGTGATTCACATGTATCCTAGAAAAGCAAGCTCCCTGAAGCGAATACCTCACTTTAACCTCAAATGGATGTCATTCACTCATGGATTGAATTAGATCAAAAAATGCAAGGCACTTTGTTTATACTACTAAGAAGGAAGGACATTTATGTGGATCTACGAAATGGCCTTATTGACGTTCTCTTTTCAACAGAGTTAAGACAGTAAATCTCAAGACCCATTTGAAGTATTGAGTGGAATAAAATTAGAAAGGTAATTCTTAAATGAGAAAAGTCTCCTATTCCAATGGATAGAAAAGTAATGAAACAATATTAGCATAAATAACAAACGTGACTTACAGCTATTGATCTCTCCACTGCTTGAATAAAATCAATTTTCTCTACAACAATTTTGTTTTGTCTTCCAGCCAGTAGGGCTGCTTCATTGACAAGGTTCGCAAGATCTGCCCTGTATTGATGCATGAAATTATTCAGATTACAATTTTATCTTTAGCATATTCGTAGTAAAACGGAAATGACAAGGAAAGCAATGCATTTACCCAGTGAAACCAGTGGTCATAGCAGCAATGTCGCTGAGGTTAACATCATTGGCTAAAGGAAGTTCCTTCTTGGAAGCATGAACTTTTAGGATGGATTCTCTTCCACTCCTATCAGGAGTTTCCACCTATAAAAAATGGGAAATACATGAGGCACTTGGCGTAAAAGTATGGAGAGCCATGGACTAATTCAATAACAAAACCAAATAAGATTTTGAAACTAGAACACAAACCATGACTACACGATCAAATCTTCCTGGTCGACGAAGTGCAGGGTCTAAAACATCAGAACGATTAGTCGCACCAAGAACAATAACTGCAGAGTTGCTGTCAAACCCATCCATCTCCTGTAAAGTAATTTTAGCACATTATCCTTAATGTAACAAATAACTTCACAATCAGAAATTTAGAGATGATGCCAAAGTGCTACTAACAGTGAGCAGCTGATTTAAGGTTTGCTCTCGCTCATCATTGCTGACTATACGAAATTTGCCATCACGGCTTTTAGCCACAGCATCTATCTGTAATACAAAAACAGATTTCGATTGATCAAATAAAGACAAATAGTCATTGAAATCAATTGTCCCAATGAACAAGATAATGCATATTCTTACTTCGTCGATAAATATTATGGATGGAGCTTCCTTTTTTGCCCGTGCAAAGAGGTCTCTCACGCGGGAAGCACCCATGCCGACATATAACTCAACAAACTCACTAGCAGAACAGCTTATGAATGGAACATCAGCCTCCCAGGCCACAGCCTTAGCTAGTAGAGTCTTACCTGTTCCAGGGAGACCCACCAGAAGAACACCCCGAGGAGGACGAGCACCAAGACGAATATATCTGTCCGGATTTCGAAGAAATTCCTGGCATGGCACAAGTGAGAAACAATATTCTGTCATGGAAAGAACAAAAAAAGGAAAGAAGATCAAGCTGTACAATATTTGGCCTCTAAACACCCTACAGATTAAGAGTGTAGAATGTGAGCATAAGAGAGTGCAGCCTACCACAATCTCTTCTAACTCTTCCTTTGCCTCATCAACACCAGCAACATCAGCAAAAGTGATGGTTTCACCTTGATCAGATGACTTTGCACCAGGAGAGGTACCTGGTTTCCGGTTCCTAATCTGACCAGGTGTATGCTGTACACAGCATATATAAACTCAGGACAATGTTGCAATTTAACAATCAAGTAAGAGGTAAAAGGCCTAAAAAAGACGTATTAAGCAATCTACCACCTGAGAAAAGCTCACAGGGAATCGATGCAGAAGCCCAGCAAGCACAGCAACATAGAACAAGGCTATCTGTGCATATGATATGATATTGTAGTGAGCAAATACATAACGGAATAAAAAAGGTGATATAGCGAATACATAAAAACCGGATTCTCATACACTCAGCAATCATAATGCTGTACAATCACAGTAAAAAGGAACCAGGTATCATTCTACAGGGTGGAATAGTTAGCAGCAATGAAAAAGGGGTTGGGTTTTACATAGACAGATTTACCTCATAACATTAATGTTAAAAAAAAACTTCCATTGAACAACACTTAAATCTTCTGGATTTTTCTTTTTAGGGTTTTAGCGTCTTCAATAAACAAAAATACAGCATCTAATTCTAAACTCTTTATGATCCTGTATCATTTCCCAAGCTAAGGCCGTTAGCAGCTAACATTTTTTTATCACTCTAACACCATATTAGCATCATATTTACACTTGCAGTTTACTCTCTATATGTGTAACATAATTCTCGAGTCAGAAGAGCAACTTCCTTACCAAAGCAGAGTTAAAGAATCCACCGGAACGTTTATCAGGCGACCCAAACTCCACCTCATTTTCCAACATCTTCTCATAAGGAGTTTTAATATCACTTGGCCTTGTAGTTGTATACACTATCCTTTTCGTAGGAGCAACACTCTTAATCAAAGATTCAGACTCTTGCAACCTACTACCTCCCCCAAATTCACCATCATGAACACTCCCCAAATCAGACTTCAACTTAAACATAATATGCACACCATCAACCTCCACCTTCTGCACTTGATTACCATTAATCTTACTCAAGAAATCACTATACGGCACACTAACAAACGTCGTCGGAGTCCTAGGCTCCGAGCCAGGCAACGGAACCCCCGGCCTAAGCAACCTCATAACAAATATCACAATCCCCAATTGCAAAAGCAAAACCCCAATTTCCTGAGCCTGAACTATAGGCTGCCATCTCCACTTACCTCCCTTAGAATTCCACCACCACCCTCCTCTCCCATTCTTCTCCCTCCTCCTATTAGAACCAGAACTAGTTGAATTCTTCACCCCTTGACCTTCACTACCAGCTTTTGCAGCCTCACTCTTCTCACCAGAATCTCCTTCCTGACCACTAGCTCTAACATTATTACAACAACTTTTCCTCACTCCATAGTAATAATAACCTCCCCACAAATTCAACCTCTCATAACTCCTTGACAAATTAACAAACTTGTAAGCTCTAATTGAAGGGACTGAAACAGAATTGGCAACATAATTACATGAATTTTTGAAACAAAACCTGGACTTGTGAGGGGAATAGCTAAATCCTTGGCAGTGGTAGAAATTGGAATTGGAATTAAGATAAAATTTGCTGTAAGTTAAGGGTGAAAGATACTCCAAAGCTGACATTCCGAATTAAAAAAAGTGAAATTTAAAATCTGGGGCGGTTTGAATTCTCGTGTATATGCATAAAGGTGAGAGCTTTGGATATAATTTCACTATTTCAGAAAACCCAATGAAAATCTGAACAATACGAGGCACACAGAGAGAGGAAGTCAAGGTGATCCGACAAGTGACGGTGGCCGTTGGATCAGGGAGATGGGGAAGATCTCAACGGTTTAGATTGATTTTGAGGTTACTGAGGTGTTTGGTGGGGTGGGATTCTGTGTGCTGCGGCACACTGAAAGGGAAAAGGGAAGTTATTGTGGGGAGTACACGTGTCGTGTGATGAGAGGAAGGGGAGCGATCTCCTAATGATTTTGCTGCAATTTCGCGCGCAAATTAGAGTCACACGTTTAGGAGAGAGTGAGGACCATACGCTTCGTTTTTTTGAAGTCAGGCCAATTAACTATAGCCCAAGGGTTTGTTCTTGGTCTTAAAATTCTTCAAGTTCAATTTGAAGTGTCATACTGACCAAACGTGCAGGACACACCGTCATCAGAGACATCCAATTGCAAATGAGGATTTTCAAGAGTTTTACTATTAATTACTGTAGTACTTTGTCTACTTCTTTCCTGTTTTTCCTTAATTCATGCACACAGGCCAGAGTTATTGTATAATTTTTTTCTTCATTTAATATCATTTTGCTCATTATAAAAAAAAAAAAATTGAAGTGTCTCACGAAAAAAAAAAATTAATCCAATTTCACTTTTAAGGGATTTCATGTTTTGATCATTATATTGTTAAAGAATTCAACTTTTGAAACGAAGCGTAGCAGGTTATTAGTATATAAGATAGGGTTATTTTTATTTTTTGTAGCCAAAATTATAGTTTTAATCTTTTCGTGCTATCAGTTTGGGAAAAAGACAGAAAAATGTCACTTGAATTTCATTTGGATAAATATGGGTCTCCAATTTCAACTTGGACAAATAAGGAACAATCTCCTATTTGTCCAAATTAAATGTTTGACAAATGACAAAACAGCCCAATATTGTCCCCAAAATGTCCAGGTCTCCTTTTTTACTTTCAGAAGAACACTTCAATTGAAGGCAAACCTTCTTCTTCATCGCAAAACCTACCCCTCTGTTATACACCGTTATACCTTAATGGGCTTGGGCCTTAACAGAGGCCCAATAAAGAGATAGACGCCTTTAGGGCGTCGAAGATAACGTCACTAGCGACAGTAGAAGTCTAAAAGCAAGGTAGACGCCCTATGGGCGTCAAGAACAATATCACCAACGGCAATAAAGCAGAATGACTTGGTCGCCCACCTTTTTCGGAGCAGTCGCCCACCTTTTTCGGAGCACGTGCAACGTCTCTTATCCATAACGGCCGCCTATGATTTCGCAACCACCAGGACTGAGCTTCAACTATAAGAAGGCCACGAACTCATTCAGAAGGGCACAAGCAATTCTCTGCAATCTCTCTCCCTTTCTTTGTATTCTTCTTTCTGATTATCATTGTACTCTGAATTAAGTCTTTGTGATTAAGGCATTTACGCCTATATTTGTAACCACCGTTGCCGGTGACCCCTTTCATTGTATTCAATCATATTATTAATAAAGTGCTTCGGTTATTCATTCATATTCAATAGTTCCCCTATATTGTGCATCAACATTTTGGCGCCGACCGTGGGGACTCCGGCAACATTATTTCTAAAAGCTTCACGTTCTCTGAGCGAGCCGATTGAACTTTAAGATGGAACAGCAACCAAAGCCTGTTCCCAAGCCAACTAGCTCTTCCACTGACCTCCAAAAAGTCCTAGAAGCCTTGACCTCTCAGTCTGAACAAATGAAGCGTCTCGAACAATCCGCAGGAATTCAATCTGAGAGGATGAAACGTTTGGAGGAAGAGAACAATGAATTGAAACTGCACTTAGCAGGTTTAGAGTCCAGGAAAAACAAAAGAAGGCAGAGCGGACCTGAAAGGGAGATTCGCCAAGTGCCAAACCCAAATGACCATGAACGCAATCCTAATGGTGAAAAAGGTAATAAAGGTAAGAATACTGACAATAATGATATTCCTAATGATGAAACAGGTAGAGACGACGAAGAGGGATATGATGATTCTCAGTCTTATGATAGTCGAGAACAAGGTGAGCAGTCCGCTCAGAAGTCACAGGCAAGGATCCCTCAAAATCATCCACAAGGAGGACAAAAGAGGGAAGACGAAATTCTCTCTTTTGCCCTTCGAATGGAGAAGGAGGTCGCTGAGATAAAGAAAAAGATGTACTCGATTCCAGGTGTTCAAAAGCCACTTGATGCAGCCCGTTTAGGGAGTTATTCAGAGTCGCCCTTCATAGACGACATCGCGTTTGCTGATCTGCCTGAAAGATTTGCTTTTCCTATTATGCCAAAGTATGATGGCAAGTCAGATCCAGACCAACACTTGGCCCAATACAGGCAGATTATGCTAGCAGCGGTCCTCCCAGCCGACAAACGACATACTGCTATGTGTCGTGGATTTGGTATAAGTTTGATTGGCCCAGCCCTGATGTGGTGGACTAATCTCCCCCAAGGTAAAATAACTTCATTTAGTCATTTAACTGACATTTTTGTTGAACAATTTGCAAGCAGCAGAGTCATGGTTAAGACGTCAGACGACTTGTATCGAATTGTCATGAGGCCGGACGAGTCATACAGAGACCTTCTGAAAAGGTTTACGGCAGAAATGGTAAGTATTCCAAATTGTGATCCTAACATTGCTGTGCAGGCGTTTAAGAGAGCATTACCACCCACTTGCGGCCTCTATCAAGAATTGGTTTTGAAACGGGTGACAACTTGGCCAGAAGTCCAATCATACGTGTGGTCCCATATTTATCTTCAAGAGGACGACGCCAGTAGAAATCATGCCCTTAAAATGAATCAGGGACTGGCGACAACCAGTCTCCCCGCTAATTCAGTGATTGCCACAAACGCGAAAAAGACAGCTAATCAACAACAAAATAATTTGGGATCCACAGACCGCCGTTCCAAACGGCAAAGAGGTAGAAATTTTCGTTTTCACCCTTATACTAACAATAATGAGCAGGGCGACAAACAGAAGAGGGACCCACCCCCTCCTAGATATGAAGAGTTCAACATGTCCATTGGACCAGCTGAAATGGTAAGTGCATTAGAAAAGATGGATAGGGTGAAATGGCCTAAACCCATGACGACGCCTGTCAATGAGAGAGACACCACTAGATACTGTGACTACCACAAAGACGTCGGCCATCGAACAGAGGATTGTTGGAGGTTCAGAAAAGAAGTAGCCTTCCAACTTAAGCATGGTAACTTACAACATCTCCTTAAGAGTAATACTACTAACAATGCAGGTAGAGATCAAAGGCAGAACGCCCCAGCTCAACCCCCGCAGGCCGTCAGAACAATTAACACAATCATTGGGGGGTCGACGATAAGTGGGATGTCTTACTCCGCTGCAAAGCGACATGCAAGGTCTTTGCCAAAAGAATTGGAGTGTATTAATGGTAATGTGAGTAATGATCAGGTGGTTGAAGGTCCAATAACCTTAAACGACGCTGATATTCAGAACGTCCAGATGCACGACGACGCTCTGGTAATATCTTTACTAGTAGCTAATTGTTTGACTAAAAGAATATTAGTTGATGCAGGTAGTTCCGTTAATATTATTTATTTGCAAACTGTCAAAGAATTACAATTAGAATCCCAAATAATTAAGGCTCCAACTGTCTTAGTATTTGGAAATGGAACACCAGATAGGACGATTGGAGAAATATCTTTGATGACTTTTGCTGCTGGAATTAATGCTTTAGTCAAGTTTCAGGTAATGGATTGCCCGACCACTTACAATGCTTTATTAGGACGTCCGTGGATTCATCAGATGAAGGCAGTCCCTTCTACGTTACATCAATCAATTAAGTTCTCTACACCTTGGGGTGTGAGAGAGATCAAAGGCGACCAGAGGATGGCAAGGGAATGTTACCAAGCAGCATTGAAAGGCTTGGAAATGTCTCCTCCATCGGCATAGCAACTACAAGCGTTCATTCCTATGGACAGGGCGACAAAGGAGGAAGACGATAACTTAGAAAAAATAATACTAGATTCTGAAAACCCTGAAAAGTTTTTATCCATAGGAATGGACCTAGTTCCTGAGGTAAGAAGGGAATTAATTTCTTTTCTAACAAGTAACTTAGATTGTTTTGCTTGGTCCTATGATGATATGACAGGTATAAGCCCAGACGTCATTGAACATCAGTTGAACGTCGACCCTACATTCAAGCCGGTCAGACAGAAAAGGCGGAAATTTGCACCAGAGAGGAATAGAATTGTTAACGAGGAAGTTCTAAAATTATTGAAAATTGGGTCTATTCGAGAAGTGAAATACCCTGATTGGTTAGCTAATGTTGTAGTCGTCCCAAAGAAAAATGGTAAGCATAGAGTGTGTATCGATTTTACAGACTTGAACAAAGCCTGCCCAAAGGATTCCTTTCCTTTGCCACACATCGACAACATAGTAGACGCAACATCAGGACACGAACTATTAAGTTTTATGGACGCCTTTTCTGGGTACAATCAAATTTTGATGCATCCTAACGACCAGGAGAAGACTTCTTTTATCACAAATCGTGGAACTTATTGTTACAAGGTAATGCCTTTTGGTTTGAAAAACGCTGGTGTAACATACCAAAGGTTAGTCAATCGCATGTTCGCCGCCCAACTTGGGAAGACGATGGAAGTTTACATAGACGACATGCTAGTCAAATCTTTGAAAGCGGAAGACCATATTAACCATTTGCAGCAGACGTTCGATCTTCTGAGGAAGTATAACATGAAACTTAACCCTGAAAAATGCACTTTTGGGGTGCAGTCTGGAAAGTTTTTAGGATATTTGGTGTCAAAGAGAGGGATAGAAGCAAACCCATCACAAATCAAAGCCGTGTTGGACATCCCATCACCCAAATGTGTGAAGGACGTCCAGCGTTTGACGGGTAAGATAGCTGCTTTAACCAGATTTATATCTAAATCTTCTGAAAGGTGCCAACCATTCTTTGATATATTGAAGAAGAATAAGGAGTTTGTATGGAACGACGCCGCAGAAAAGGCGCTTCAGGATTTGAAAGAATATCTCACGAGCCCCCCTTTGCTTTCTAAGCCAAGTCCAGGTGAAACCTTATATCTATACTTGTCTGTCGCCTCTAATGTTGTGAGTTCAGTTCTTGTTAGGGAAGAAGATAGGCGACAGAGCCCAGTATATTATGTTAGTAGAGCCTTGTTAGATACGGAGACGCGATATTCAATGATGGAAAAACTTGCTTTAGCCTTAGTGACGTCTTCTAAGAAGTTGAGGCCGTATTTTCAGTGCCACCCAATTGTGGTAGTCTCAAACTATCCTTTGCGGAACATTCTCCATAAGCCTGATTTATCTGGGAGATTGGTGAAATGGGCGATTGAGCTGAGTGAATTTGATATTTCTTATGCCCCAAGAACAGCTATCAAATCACAAATCCTAGCTGATTTTTTGGCGGAATTTAGTCCCAACCTTCAGGTAACAGCTAACAATGAGTCTTTTTCTATTAAGAAACAGGTGAACTTGTCGCCCTGGATCCTCCATGTAGACGGGTCTTCCAATGTAAAAGGAAGTGGACTGGGTATCGCGCTTGAAACCCCCGATGGTGAACAAATTGTCCAGGCAATAAGATGTGGTTTTAAGGCGACAAACAACGAAGCTGAATATGAAGCCCTGATAGCTGGACTTAAGTTGGCATCAGAATTGGGTGCGAAAGTTTTGGAAGTGAAGAGTGATTCACAGTTAGTTTCGAAACAAATCAATGGTTCTTATCAGGCAAAAGACCAAAGAATGAAGAAATATCTGGATGTAGTGTCTGATTTGACCACGCGGTTTGACGCTATGAAGATTACCCAAATAGGTAGGGAAGACAACCGGAAGGCAGACGCCCTTGCCAATATTGGGTCGTCTATAGAAGTTGTGGAGACAAAACAAATCCCACTGTTTTATCTGAAAACACCGGCAATTGAGGTAAATAATCGAATTGTGTTGAATAACAGTTTGACATGGGATTGGCGATCCCCTTTGCTTTCATATCTATTGCAGGGTAAATTACCTTCAGATAAGAATGAAGCGCGACGAATAGTTGTTAGAGCTGCCAGATTTACTACTATAGGCGATGATCTTTATAGACGAACTTTCACCAGTGGACCTTTGCTGAAATGTGTCTCTCCGTCTGAGGCAAATTATGTGTTAAGAGAAATTCATGAAGGAGAATGCGGAGACCATAGTGGAAGTCGATCGTTGATAAGAAAGGTGACTAGAGCAGGTTATTTTTGGCCGACTATGCAGAAAGATACATTAAGTTTGGTGACTAAGTGTGAACGCTGCCAAAAATTTTGCACCGTGGCAAGACAACCCCCTGAACAATTGCATGTGATAGTGCCTTCGTGGCCTTTCCTTAAATGGGGAATGGATATTGTAGGCAAGTTTACTCCAGCACCTGGACGACTAGTTTTCTTGTTGGTCGCCACAGATTACTTCACCAAATGGGTAGAGGTCGTCGCCTTGAGCCAGGTACAAGAACCCCAGGTAATTGATTTTGTTTGGAAAAATATAGTATGTAGATTTGGTCTGCCCCAGGAAATTGTATGTGATAATGGATCTCAATTTATAGGAAGAAAATTTAGAAAATTTTGTGATAAGTGGCATATTAAACTTAAGTTTTCCACTCCTAGAAATCCACAATCGAACGGGCAGGCTGAAGCTAGTAACAAAACCATAGTGACGTCTTTGAAAAAGAGGCTAGATAAAGCTAAAGGTAGGTGGGCTGAAGAACTGCCCGCCGTCTTGTGGGCGTACCGAACGACGTCTAGGACGTCGACTGGTGAAACGCCTTTCTCTCTAGTTTATGGATCTGAAGCAATGATACCAGTAGAGGTAGGAATGCCATCTTTAAGAAGACAGTGGACTAGAGAAGAATCTAATAATGAACACTTAGCCCAAGATTTAGATTTATTAGATGAACGTAGAGAACAAGCTCTTATTAGAGTCGCCGCCTATCAGCAAAGGGCGACAAAATTTTGGAACAAAGGTGTTAAGGAGCGCCATTTCCAAGTAGGAGATTGGGTTCTTCGAAAAATCTTTCCTAATACACCTGAACATAAAGATGGAAAGTTAAATGCTTCATATGAAGGCCCTTATAAAGTGGTAGAAATCACTGGTCCTGGAGCTTATAAGTTGGTCGACGTCCACGGTAAAGACGTCCCAAGGAGTTGGAACGCCATCCATCTAAAGAGGTATTATTTCTAAGTTGTTTGATTATTTGATTTAAAGAACGATGATACTGACATGATTATTTGAGAAAGAATGCAAATGATGAGAAACGCCTGTAGGCGACGAGCCCAGCTAAAAGACCTAGTGTCTGACGATTAGTTCAGCTGTGGACGTGATAATCTGATGCAATTTAACACTATCTTTTGAGATGTTTTGTTGTGAGATGTCATTTCCCAGATAATGTGATGAATTGACACCAAAAGAAGTTGATGATAAGATGATGCCGAGATGGCGTGACGACATAACGCCCTGAGAGGCTGATAATAAGTTGATTTGAAAAAGGTATATATTACCCGAGTTATATTGAGTGATTTTTATTCGATTAATTGATAGTCGACGTTTAGACTGATGATTGATAATTCCTTGGCAGGGTCACCAACGATTGATTAAGGTACGAGTGACTATGTTGTGAATTGATATTTGATAAATATAATTTCAGAGATTCCTTTATTAATGGATGGATTCTTTTTATCTTGTTAGGATGTCACCCACACCCGTTGGAAGTGTGGGTGTTTAACGAAGAAAATAAATGAAGAGATGCAAAGAGTATTGAATATGAAGATGAAAGACAAGGTTTGCATTAAAGAAACAGTACAATGAGTACGATGTATTGAATACAATTTATAATAGTGAAAATAAAATTTTTTACAAGTAAAAGATTTAGGCGTCGCCGCCGCCTTGCCCTTGGCTGGTCTGATTGTCGTCGCCACCACCATGCTCTTTGCCAGCCTGGCCGCCGTCATTAAGGTCGCCCTTGCCCTGGTTGACAGCCTGAGCCCTCATATCATTGATCGTCTGATCATCCTCTTGAGATGGATTGGAGTCAGGTTCATCTTCAGGAAAGAGCTGATAATAATCGTCGATGACGTCGTCGGGCTTCCAGTTGACGTGCTCGCCACTCTTGTATTCCTTCATGAGTTCCATTCGAGCGCGAGCATCGACTTCTAAGATATGAGTCTCATAATTTTCAGACATCTGACTCATATCCTCCTCCAACTGATGATAGGCGACTTCCCACTTTTTATTGGCCGACTTGAGAGCCTCGATCTCTTTATCTTTAGCCGACGACTCAGCTCTGGCCTGGTTGACGTAATCCTTAAGATTTTCAACGTCTTTGAAGTGCTCAGCCTTTAATTTTTCTATGGTGGCTTTGAGCTCTTCTTGTTTGGCGTCAGAGCGTTTCATTATTTCTTCAGCCCTCCTTCTATCTTCATGGGCTTGCTTTTTAAAGGCCAAGGCCGACTTTAAATCGGCCATCAATTGCTCTCTGTCGGCTAGAGCGGCGTCCCTCTGAGCGACGAGAGTCGCCTTATCATCATCGTTCTCCTCAGCATAATGGAGGAGGACTTGTAGGGACTGAAAAGAAACAGAACAAAAATAGTTAGAGACATCCAATGTTAAAAAGACAGAACAAGTTATTAAATAATTAAGTGAGAATACCTTCATTTGGTGGCGGACGGCCTTCTTGAAAGCCTCTTTCCTCCCAAGAGACTCTAAGGCGGCTTTGTCGTACTCGAACTCTAGCTTATTTAATTCCGAGTAGACGTCATCCCACCCTTCCTTATTTCTGACAGAAGAGTTGGGAGGAAAAGATAAGGCGACCTCGCCAGAGTCCTCTTTATCGCCCTTAACTTTGGCGGATTTTGTAGACTTAGAGGCCCTTGATTTCTTGGCGGCAGGCTCTTTGGCGGGCGCTTCTGCCGGCCTTTTACCCTGAGCGACGACTTCCTTGTTTGCAAGAGAAACAAGTTTTTTATTTTTGGATTGAGGAGAGGGAGCTGGAACAATTTCAGGATTTGGGGGGGGGGACGCCAAGCGGATCATGTCCTTCCTTCCTCCCCCCTCTTGGCCTTGAGTTTCTCCAGCCGCTGTGCCCTGGCTTTGAGGAGAGCTTCTTTATTTATCTTTTGCTCAGAAGCCTTGGGGATCACTTTCTTTCCTGAATGACATAAAGGAAAAAGAGTAAGACGACTAAGATGAAAATACTCGAATTAAGTAAATAGAACATAGACGTAAGGTTACTTACTTTCCATCATGGTTTTAAAATTCCGCTGATCTGCCGGAATCTGGAGGATTTTCTTGATTTTCTTTTTGGTGTCGCTATTGGGGCGCGGGGAGATCCTCAACTCGTATGCACCTGTAAAATGATTAAGATATTATAAATCAGATGACAAGTGCAATGAAAAAAGAATATTGAATGAGACGACGACTTACTTAAACGACGCCACATTGGGGTTACATAGTCCTCCTGGGCGACGGATTGGAAGGGCACCATTACAAAACGTACGTCCCATTGACGATCATTGGGTAGTGACCCAGACGTCCAAGTTGGTAGCCCTTCCTTGGCTTGGATGAAAGAGTAGACGCCCGTCCTAATTTCTTGAAGCTTATAGGAGCCGAATAGATCGAACATATCTAAGTCGACTCCTATTTCATGAAACATTAACTCAGCCATGGCAATGAGACGCCAGGCATGAGGAGAAAGTTGAGAAGGGGAGATTTCATAAAAAACACAGAGATCTAAAGCTATGTTTGGAAGAGGAAAAGGATTGACATAGCAAAAACTTTCAAAATTTAAAGAAATTGTGTCGCTAGACCAAGAATCAAGAGCCTCCCCGACTTCAGGTAACCTAAAGGGCACTCTTGGGTCAAAGTAGTAGAGTGATGGCATCTTCGAAATTTCTAAGACCCTAAGACGAGTTTCTTTGACATCGTTTAGGATGTTGGCCCTAGATGTTGGTAAGCCCCCAGTTTTGCAAGCATACGGGGCATTATTGATTTGGGGATTATATTTCCTCCCAGAACTAGTGGAAGGTGATGAACCAGCATCGACCCATTCTTGGTATCGACTATCATAGACCTTTAAGTATTTACAAGACAAAGAAGATTTTCTACTACGTAAGGTTTTCTTCCCATCGGAGGGATCTACAAAAGGAACAATATCTAGGCGATTATCATCACAGATTTCTGTTTCTAAGTCTATTACATTATCTGGGTTCCTAGAAGATGAAGAGGCGCTAGAATGGGAATTTTCAGAAATATAAACTTGATCGGAAGCAGTTTTTTCAGAATCAGAGGGCGATGACATTACTACGAATTTACTCATGTTAATAGTAAAAAGATAAGATTTTTGTAAGAAGATACCTTCGCAGAAAGTAGGATGGCGTGTTGATGTAAGCTAATGAACAAAGTTTCAATCTTTCTAAGTATTGGAGGAATAGAGAAGACGAACGTCTGCGAAGTGAAGTGGGAAAATGAACAGTCGAAATCGAGTATATGCGAACCGTCAGACGTCGTTAAGTTACGGTGTTAATTTTGTAAAACCATCTAGGTCGTTGATTTGAGAGGGAAAAAATAAGCGAAGATCTGGGCCGTTGGACGTGGGATAACCGCTACTTCCCAATGCTTTCTGACGTCAGCATTGAGAAGTGGGGGGACTAATGTTATACACCGTTATACCTTAATGGGCTTGGGCCTTAACAGAGGCCCAATAAAGAGATAGACGCCTTTAGGGCGTCGAAGATAACGTCACTAGCGACAGTAGAAGTCTAAAAGCAAGGTAGACGCCCTATGGGCGTCAAGAACAATATCACCAACGGCAATAAAGCAGAATGACTTGGTCGCCCACCTTTTTCGGAGCAGTCGCCCACCTTTTTCGGAGCACGTGCAACGTCTCTTATCCATAACGGCCGCCTATGATTTCGCAACCACCAGGACTGAGCTTCAACTATAAGAAGGCCACAAACTCATTCAGAAGGGCACAAGCAATTCTCTGCAATCTCTCTCCCTTTCTTTGTATTCTTCTCTCTGATTATCATTGTACTCTGAATTAAGTCTTTGTGATTAAGGCATTTACGCCTATATTTGTAACCACCGTTGCCGGTGACCCCTTTCATTGTATTCAATCATATTATTAATAAAGTGCTTCGATTATTCATTCATATTCAATAGTTCCCCTATATTGTGCATCAACACCCTCCTTGAGAAAATCACGATTTCAAAGGTTCCACCAGCTCCACACTAAAGCATCAAACCCATGAGGCAATCTATGGAATACGATACCTTCATACACTTCTCCCATCAAATTTCCTCCCATTTCATCAAACCCTAGACTTGTAGTTGCATCGGGAATCTATAGCAACCAAAGAGGAAATTAAAGTAGAGTTCGGAAGAAGCGGATTTGACCTTGAAAATGAAGAAGAAATGCTTAACTAATGTAACCTCATCTCTTTCAGTTTCTTATAATTTCCGAAAAATAATTCATGCCTCACCAATCTTTTCTTGTAGGTCTCCCAATTTGTATCAATTTCAGTCTCGAAGTTTCGATCTCGTTTCAAGTTGGGAGGTTTAATGTCTAAACAGGTTTGTGCTTTTCCATTGGTATTATCAATTACAGGACTTGGAGAGTGTATTATATGACCCCTATTTTGGCGTTTCTGAAAAAATGGGATTGAGAATGTGACCTCTATATTTCATAATGAAGGGCATTTCTAAGAAAACTTGTTCTAGGAGGGTGAAGTTTCTGATTCTTGAGATGACAACTTTTGTTAGTGTGTATATTCTTCAGATCATGCCATGCCTAGGTCTAATTTTCATGTTTAAGGTTGGACCTAAACTTTCCTGTCTTCTAGTTCAAGATGAGGCCCTGCATTTTCATGAGAAAATAGAAGGCTTATCCATTATTATTATTAAATTTTTTGTTTCTATTCAGATTAAATGTGAGAATTATCATTCATCATGGAGGAAAACAAACGTTACAAGTATAGAACAGAAATTTAGAACCTGATTTTTAATCATTTGCATCCTTTTATTTGGGAGATACTAATTGCATATATAAAGTGTTTGCAATATACTTAGCTTCTCCATATGCTAAATGAACTGAGACATCAGAATAGTCAAAAGTTAAAACACACTTCATATGAATAAAGTAATATCATGTAGGCTTGAACAAATTGGGTCTCAGCTTTGTAGGCATGGGTTTTGATCGATGGGCTCACCCTTGAAAGGGTCAGAACTGAAAAAACTGTCATGTGAATCTTTTGTTGTTTGAATGATGATTTGAATTGGGCTGTGAGTTTTGCTCTTCGAATTGCAACTGTCTTATACCTTATTGGTTCTTTAATGTTCCATGGGATCTGAAATTGAAATAGAAAGAAATGAAGCTTGAGGAGTTCATTTCATTTTTTACTTATATGAAATGGCCATCTTATATGGGAACAAAGGCAAGATAAATGAGGCTTAGTTCAAGACTTATTTTTACCATGTTATTTGAGTCTGTTTGCTTTATGTCAATATTATGTTAGTATAGTGTTTTACGCTTTAGTTTTATTATTCCATCTATTAATTTTGTTTGTTTATGGTAGGTATGCTGCTATCACATTACTTATAAAGCTTAAGAATACATGGAGCTTGAGGCCTTGCTACAACTTTGTTGATGTAAGCAGACATTATGAGTGCATTAAGAAACTTTGCTATCAATAAGGCAAATATGGATGGATGGACTTTCAAGAACATGGATGAACAATGTGAACTAATATTTAATAAAAGGAGAGACAATGAAGTGCTGGAGAAATGAAGACGTACAGAGTGATATTGTCAAGAATGCAAGTCTATCAAAGAGGAAAATAAAATGCAAATGAAGCTCCTATCCGGAACCTTTGTTTACTATGTGTTGTGTTAGAATTGTTGGAATGTACCCTTAGTGATTGGTAATTCATCAATGACAATATTTTGCATTTATATATTTGTAAGAACATCATGTAAATCTCACCTTGTTGAAATATTTGTAAATTTCCTGTTATTAATATATGTTATTGTTGGAATTGGGTTGAATAATTAAGGCATAATTAATTAGAAATATTCAGCAATAAATCAGAGATGTTTAAGTTTAATCATTGAGTGATTCAAGGGATTATACAATTCATATATTCCTATTCTGTTTAGTCAATTATTTCCCTTTTGTTGTTATTCTACAATTATGGAGAGATATTTTGTATTATGTGGAGAGATATTAATATGTCTCCAAGTAGTGGAAAACCAAAGCAATAACACAAGTAGTGGAACATCGCAATTTACTAATTAAGTATCTCAGTTAAATGCCACGTTTTGCACCGGTGCTTGCCTTTGAATTGCGATACTACGGTAGTGAATGACGATATTTGCGTAGTGAATTGTGATTCTTGGGCAGTGAATAACCTTTTGATTTTTAAGGCAAGTAGTTAATCAAAGGCAAACACGATGCAAAACGTGGCAGTTAATTGCGATACTACGGTAGTGAATGGCGATACTTGCGTAGTGAATTATGATTCTTGGGCAGTGAATAACCTTTTGGTTTTTAAGGCAAGTAGTTAATCAAAGGCAAGCACGATGCAAAACGTGGTAGTTAATTGCGATACTACGGTAGTGAATGGCGATACTTACGTAGTGAATTGCGATTCTTGGACAGTGAATAACCTTTTGGTTTTTAAGGCAAGTAGTTAATCAAAGGCAAGCACGATGCAAAATGTGGCAGTTAATTGCGATACTACGGTAGTGAATGGCGATACTTGCGTAGTGAATTGCGATTCTTGGGCAGTGAATTACCTTTTGGTTTTTAAGACAAGTAGTTAATCAAAGGCAAACACCGAGGCAAAATGTGACAGTTAATTGCGATACTACGGTAGTGAATGGCGATACTACAATAGTGAAATGCAATACTTGTGTCGTGAAACACGATACTTGAGTAGTGAATTGTCGTACTTGGGTAGTTACTCTGGGATTAACAAGTGGAGAGCAAGACAGTTAATGGTGATACTTAAGTAGTGAATTGCGATACTTGCGTAGTGAAACGTGATACTTGAGTAGTGAATTGTCATACTTGGGTGGTTACTCTGAGTTTAACAAATGGAGAGCAAGACAGTTAATGTTGATACTAAAGTAGTAAATTGTGATACTTGCGTAGTGAAACGCGATACTTGCGTAGTGAACTGTCATACTTGAGTTTTCCTATCATCAATATAAAATATATTGTTAAATATTAAACATAGCAGCAAATTCACAGCAGATCCAATCCCAAATACAACATGCCATAAAACAAAAGTTGTATGAATTGCTAGAATTATTCAAAAAATTTGGCCAAGCCATTACACAAAAAGTTTCAAAGCATTATACAAAGACATCATCATTTAAAAAGTTTCAGGAACACTCTAAAAGCATTTAGAGGTCTTCCTCTTCTTGCTTTCATCATAAATCAACTAATGGCAGCAGAGGTATCAAAGGATGATGTTGTGAAGGCTGGTTCTTCATTCCACTCATAAGGAGAAATAAGTTGAAGATCCATCTCCCTTAGATTACATTCTTTGATGCCCATCTCTACATGGAGCTTCATACATGGTTTTCCTTCTTATTTCCCTCTCATTAGGAGTAGGGAAACAAATTTCATATCAGCATGTGATGTTCTATGTGCTCCTCATCAATAACTCACTCAACATGATGTTGTTCACTTTCATTGCTCATGGCTTCTTGCTAGTAACTCCATTTTTCTGTTTCACATTGAAAATTAAAATTTGAACTTGCTTCAAATAACAAAAAAGGTAGAGCTGAATGATTATTGATGATAGGGAAAACAACCCAAACTACATGATAGTTAACAAAAATAATCATTTGAGCTAATCTTCATACAAGGGCAAATCCATAGGGCAATAGTACAAGTTCAAATGTGAAAAGCACAAACTACAGTGTTAAAAATTAAACCACTGGTAAAGTGCTCTGTTCTCGTCTCCACTGCCTCTACAATAGGAGAGATTTATTAAAACATTCCATTGGTAAAATGAGAAAAGTATGTCCTCACATGTACTCCACAATCCTCATATGACCATATCAGTTTGCTTGTGCCAATATCATACACACATGGACTATAATCTCATTCATGAATAATTATATGTATATGTTCTATAACAAGCACAATCTTAATCACATCTAACATTTCACAAATCTCAAGCACAATCCCTCAAGCTTCAAGGATACTTATTTTCAAGAATTTATAATATTATTCACATTTTACAGCAAGGAAAAAATCAAATGAAGTGTAAGAAAATACCAATTTGGGAGAGAATAATAGTACATGTAGGAAAACATAGGGGATACCTGAACGATGATGAAGAATAGTTTCTTGTAAATGATGATGAACAACGAACAACAACCACAACCAACGAAAAGTGGGGTTAGGTTTTCGAATTATGAAAGACGTGTTCAATCAAGAAGAAGGGCGATTGGGTTCGATGAAGGAGGGGGATAATGGGGTTTTTTTGCCGAGAAAGATGAAGGGATTCAGGTTTGACGAAGGAGATGAACAGTGTGAGTGGGTTAAAGTTTGTTTGCTGAGAAGGCCAGGAAGGTTTGGATGAAGAAGGGGGGATAATTTGATGATATAAGATAGGGTCATTTGGGTCTTTTTACACAAACTTCAGTTTGGACAAATTGGGGACTGACCCATATTTGTCCAAGTTGGAATTGGAGACCCCTCTTTGTCCAAATGAAATTCAAGTGGCATTTTTCTGTCTTTTTCCCTATCAGTTTCGTTTGATTTTTGTAACAATGTTAATTCGAAAGAATGATAGCACTTGTATTGGCTTAATAAACCATGTGCAACGTTCTATAAAAACATTACGTCAAGCTCATCCTTTACATTAGGAAAAAACAAAACAAAAGAAATGTCATGGCAAACTTATTTTTATTGATCGATTTGATTGAAGCTGTAAAGGGGTTGTATCAAAAGACATAGTTTTTGAAATAAGCAATTGGTTATATTTTGTTACAAGTCCCAGAGTTTTACTCACAGATGAGGCCTTATAAGCTTTAAGGGTGTAGTTCTCCCAAGTACTTATACTCATTAGATATTCGTAGAAACTACCTATTGCATTCCATTCACTAACAAACCCCACCAAATGGGAATAAGAATCGGGTTAGCCCTTGATGTTATTAAAAGGCCCTAAATGTTTGCCTTCATTCTCACACTTCATCTCTTACTTATTTATTATTGAGGAAATAAAACTATAGAGATAATTTTAAAAAAACAAAGTAAAAGATTGAAAGAAATTTCCTAGATAGGATCTATATTTAGGAACATAAAGTATTATATTTTAGTGCAATTAATCAGGGTAATATTGGGTTCTACTTGATATTCAAGATAAATTTAATGTTTTTAGTCTGTTTTATTGGTTTGTAAAAATTACTCCCTTCGCCTACTACCAATAATGAGCATGACATTCAGAAAATTACTCCCTCCGGTCCCTATTATAAGAGCTAAATTTTGAATGGTTTTATTCCAAAATATAAGAGTCCATCTTACATTATCTCCTCATTTAATGTGTTTTTCCTACTTTACCCTTAACTCTCTTTCATATTTATTAATGCTTATGTATTTCTCTCTCTTAAAAGTGTCATAATAAATATGGACAATATTGAAAAAAATACATTAACTCCAAACACCTAACTAACATTCATATGTTTTCTTAATAATTTTTTTTTTGCGGTTGACTCTTATATTAGGGATACGAGGGAGTACTAGTTAGTGTCTTATAAATGAGAAGTGAGAGATCACCTTGCTAAGAAATGACACTATCATCGTGTAATGTGTTGTTTTGTTTTAAGACAACCATTATTGTCATTTCATAATGTTGGGCATCACTTTGATCGATCCACGATTGTATTCAAACACGGGCCTTTCATCACCAGTGGAAATCATAATCAGGCCCAAATGGATTACATTTATCCCAAAACTTTGGTTATATTCATGTTTATTCATGGTTCGGGCATATTGTACTTGTTCAGCTTAGATGAATCTTGTAGTATTGGCCGTAGATGCCCATAATATAAGACAAAAAAAGTCCTTTGTCTGAAGCTAAAAACTCTTGATCAAACGCGTTAAACGAGTAGTTGACGCATTCAATTCTCTTAATCCACCAAAGTTGCATTTTAGTGTGTTTTGTGCAGAAAATGAAATAACCGAATACACGTGTGTCATACTGGTCAACATGTGTCCTTAATTAATGTTACGCCCAGCGAGGCTGAAGTCCGGACATGGAAATAAGATGGAGGATGTCGTGGGTTGGGATACTCTCAGAATCCCAACCATCAGAATCCCTCGGAAACAGCACCAATTGGGGGCCTATTTT
The DNA here is from genome assembly GCA_029929735.1 of Mimosa pudica. Classification (NCBI taxonomy): domain Eukaryota; kingdom Viridiplantae; phylum Streptophyta; class Magnoliopsida; order Fabales; family Fabaceae; genus Mimosa; species Mimosa pudica. The sequence goes on along the minus strand of JAKELP010000004.1, from coordinate 10,311,069 downwards.
GACCATTGAGATTCATTTAAGAGCTCATAATTTGCCACTTGTCCCATTAAAATTAAAAAAAATTGTATTATAATATAAAATAATTTTTAGCATAAAAAATTTCAACTTAATTTCAACTATCTGGACATATTTTATTTCAACAGAATGACCTATAAGAGATACAGACTTATCTACTTAACTGTAAATAGTTTATTTACAATTAACTGGATAGTTCTGTATCTGTTATAGGTCCTACTGTTGAAATGAAATAGGTCCATATAGTTGAAATTTTTATGTCAAAAAGTTTTCAAAAATAAAAAAAATAAAATTTCTTCATTTATTTTATATTATAATATATTTTTTTTTATTTTTAACAGTACAAGTGGCAAATTATGAGCTCTTATATGAATTTGAAGGGCAAAAATAAGCCCCCAATTGCTGCTTCTGAGGGATTACGAGGGGCCGGATGTCGTGGGTAATCTGGAAACGGTGTCAGGATCTGAATCCACAGTCAAGCACATGCATCAACCCTCCTTCTACGCAGATGTAATCTGGAAACGGTGTCAGGATCTGAATACACAGTCAAGCACATGCATCAACCCTCCTTCTACGTACGCAGATTCTTAACAAGAAATACAGGGCCAACCTCATATAAACTCATTCAATGAAAACAACGTAACTATAGCTGAATGACTGAATTCTCGTAGGGATATCGTTTGTCACATCATGCAAAGTTACCAAAAGGAAATAAACAACTCGAAGATATTTAAATATAAACATGAAGAATTTTCATATGGTGTGACACTTATATGAAGTGAAGAAAATCATGGTCTCACATGCATTTACTTTTCTTTTTTGCCATATGTGGGGAAAATCAAGGCTTCCTAATGTCACATCACATTATTTAAACTTCTCTAGCTTTAATTTAAGTGAAAATGCCATTTAAATCCCCCGAATATACAAAAGGACAATTCAGGAACTCAAACTTCCAAAAGGACCATGAAGGAACTAGGACCTGGTTGACATTTTAAAATTGTTTGAAAAGACAAAATTGCCATAATCATAAAACAGAAATTACTAACCACCCTTACACCCCACCATTTTCAATAGGGTGGTTAGTAATTTCTGTTTTATGATTAGGGCAATTTTGTCTTTTCACACAATTTTAAAATGTCAACTAGGTCCTAGTTCTTTCATGGTCATTTTGAAAGTTTGAGTTCCTGAATTGTCCTTTTGTATATTCGGAGGGATTTAAATGGAATTTTCCCTTAATTTAAAACTCAAAAGTGTTTTCTTTGAAGTGTTTTCTTGTGTGATTGATAAAATTAAAACTCAAAAGTAATATATGGTAGTCTAGATTTATATTAGAATTTATCATTATCACTTTTTATATAAAAAGTTTAAGTGAGTTGGATTTTAGGGTTCAATGGCCAAGATAGGTTTCCAGGCTCAAAGAACATTTAGAAAGATACTTAAAGCAAGATCGCTCTCCAAGAAAGTTCTCACATCGGCGAGATTTAAATCTACAACCTTGTGGTTATAATAAGTCAACCCTTTTTGTCAACTCGACCAACCTTTATTAACAATTTATCGTTATTTTAATTTTTAGCTATTAATAACTCGTGTTTAGTTAAAAAAAAAATTCAATTCAAAAAGATAACTCGTGTAAAAATATTTAAAATCCTATCTTGTTTTTTTTTGAGTAAAAGTGTGTACATTGATAACTCGTGTAAAAATATTTAAAAGCCCCCAAAGCGCCATAAATACAAAAGGGGAGCAGAGCTCAGAGAGCTACAAAATAAATGCATTAACTGTTGCTACAGAGGCTACTTAAAATGACAATACACAGTCATTAATGCAATCTAATTTGGGAAGTCTTGTTGATGGCTTGATTCACGCTGCCATGCAGATTGACGGCTTCCGGAATACTTCCTCCGGTCCCTAATATAAGAGTTAGCCGTAAAAAAAACGCTTCTTAAGAAAACATGTGAATGTTATTTAAGTGTCTGGAGTTAATGCTTCTTTTCTAATATTGCCCATATTTATTATGATACTTTCAAGAGAGAGAAATACATAAGCATTAATAAATATGAAAGAGAATTAGGGGTAAAGTAGGAAAAAATGCATTAAATGAGGAGAGAATGTGAGGTGAGCTCTTATATTAGGGACCAAAACCATTCAAATTTTGGGTTCTTACATTAGGGACCAGAGAGAGTAATTTTGTGTGTCTAAGCGTCCTCATCACCAAAAATTCGAGTATTACGTGCCTTCCAAAATTTCCAGCAGAGGAGGACCTATCTTGTTTTCTTTACTATATTCCACTAATCAGTTATCATTCTTTGGCGGTCACTATTCTCTTTCAACCCCAAACTTTTCAGTAAAATGGAAATTTAAACAAAGATGCCAGTTTACGTATACAAACTACGTCAGTGACAACCTTGTGATGGAGAAGGACTTTGACCCAACTTTTTTTGAACATTGGAAATTTAAACAATCATGCAAAGATATCTCTGTCACTATGAAAGTAATTTCTGTTGATATCTGTTTCGTCTGACGATTGTTCTAAGATATTATTCCAATATACTACTATTAACATATATTCTGTTATTTGATATTTTTTATAAAAAAGACAAAGTGATTTTAATTAAGAAAAATTACATGGTTTTAACAACATCATGGAAAATACAGGGAAAAGTGGCAAACCAATCATCTGAAACCAAACAAATTGAAAACAAACTAAAATGAGCGAATCAGAAAGGCAACATATCTAACAATGACATGTGAAACTGAGAGCCCAACACTTGAAGTCAATGTTTCGCTTGCGAAAATTGTAAACGGTGAAAAGCTCCTTAAGTAAGCATGATTGATGTATCCAGTTCAGAGCATGACGAAAACATCCCAAGACATAAATTGTTACTCCTATTAGCTACTCTCTCATCCCAAAATATTAGTTTAACACAGTTTCCGGGTATGCGGTAATCCTCCGGGTTCTTCCTAGATATTGCATGATGTGGTTATCAAGGCTTTTGACAATGTTTTTTCTATACTATCTTTTTATCAAATCTACGAAATAATGTTGTGGTTTTAATATGTCTGTGCATCCATTGATTTTTTTCTAAATGTATTTACCATTTTTTTTTCATGATTTTCATTACTTCTCTTCAATGATTTACTAGTTCCCTTGTATTCAACTGTTCAAGGGATCAAAATTATTGATACAAAATTCCTCTTTTTTGAGATCGTGCTTTTTGGAACAAGTGCGTTTAGAAACAATTTTCCTTCCTGTCTCCAGGAGAGAGAAAAAAACCTTCAACCATTGATATGCTTCATTGGGATACTTTAATTCTTGCGACTGATTTTTCTGAAGAGTTGAAGTTGTTGTTTGATCGGGGATAGAAGGCCTCTTTTCACGATTTCAAGATATTATTTGGGGTGTTTCTCTTCCTTAAGTTTGGGAACTTCAGTTTGACTGTCAGAAATTTATCGGTCATTATTATTGGTGAAGCTTATCCACTTTTTCCATTTATTTATTATTTTATAACTTAACTCTGTTTTCGCTATTTATTCTATTTAATTTTTCCCATTGTGTGTGTATATATTCCAATTACTTTATTTCTATTTGTCCTTTACATATAATATATATTATAGTTTATTAATTATTTGTGTTGTTGTCAATTGTTCTTTATTAAAACCTTCGAAAATTATTTTTATTATTTGATTTTCTGTAAGGAATACTCCGCCTATACTTTTATAATTGGTCCCAAGCCCGGACAAAGGAGTAGGGTTGTGTTAGGCTTTGACAGTCAATGTAAAAATTTTTTCGAATCTTATATACATGGATCCACACATGACTATTGACCGTACAAAATGGCGTCGTGTGATCCATGTAGCCGACCCCACATAGTGGGATAAGGTCGTGTTGTTGTTGTTGTTTATTATCTCTTATTTGACAACTTTTTTTCAACCAATGTAAGTTTTATGTTTTTCCATAGATTGAAAACTTTTTTTCATATATTCTTGCATGTGTGGTTGAATTTTAACTAACAATTTAATTTTAAATGGGCACGTACAATATAATTTTGTCCAACCAGTATTATGACGACTGGCTTGCTTCAACTCTTTTTAGGCAGAAAATTGACACACTCATTTAAAGAATGGTGCTAGCACATGCACCCACCTGCTCTTTTTCTTCATCTTCAGTATTCTTGGCTTTGATCAGAATTTGTAGCTAGTGTATGTGCATTCTCATTGCTATATATATAACTTCAGAAAAAATTGGATCATGCCTTTATTATTAGTTTAATTTGTAAAATTTGTTATTAGTTGACTGATTTGGTTTCAAGTTGGTAGAGCGTATAAATGTTTAGTTTAGTTTCAAGTAGGTAGTGTATGTGCATTCTCAAATCATCTGCTAAACTGGAACCGTGCATATGGTCAATTGTACAAGTTGAACAATATAAATTTGGACCAAATTAAAGAAAACGCAAACAATGCCATAAAACTAGTACAAATACCCCAAATTGAGCTCTTTTAAAGACATTTTTTGGGTAGTTTTTATTGGTCTTAGTTAACAAGAAATACAGTGTCAACCTCGTATAAGCTCTATTCAACGAAAAACGGAACACATATAGGTGCACTCTTGTAGGAATATCGTTTGGACATCACTTCCCAACTTTCTAATATTAAAAAAATAACTCGGAGAAATATTTCAAAAATATGATATGATTGAAGAATTTTAATATGGTGCAAACTTTTCTTTCTATACGTTGGAAATTTAAACAAACAGGTCAAGATATACAAACTAAGTCAGTGACACCCCTGTCATGTCATGGAGAAGGAGTTCAGCCCCAACAATTGTTTTTATACGTTGGAAATTTAAACAGTCATGCCAAGATAACCCTATCAAACAAAAGTTAATTTTTGTTGACATTTATATCCTCTCACAACTAGTTTCAGGTAGGGGTCTCTCCATTGAGATATCTCCATTTCTTGTCCATTCATATTTAACATTATCTATTCAACCTCCATCCATTTTGATCTAAGAGTTTTATAAAGATATGTATTTGATATATATTATATCCTATATTTTTGAAAATTTGTTTAATAAAAAGATGGATAACTGAACACTTTTAGATCTAAATGAGGGAAAATGGAGAGAGTCTTAAATGGAGATGCCCCTTATCCACTATGTCTAGGATATTATTCCAATATACTAATATTAACATATCCCGTTATTTGCTCTGACATGTTTTATGAGCATCAAGAGTGATTTGTGTAAATTGTTATATTAGTTACTATCTCATTCCCAAAATAGATGCTTCATTTTATGTTTTTCTAAGCATTTATTACATTTTTCAATTTTATCCAATGTTTATTTTCCCCATGCACTCTCTTTCGCATTTATTACCCTTTATTCTCCATTCTCTTTCTTCTTTACTAATAATAGTAAAATTGAGAAATAAATTAAATTTAGGCTAAAGTATTTGTTTGTTCTTTGCGTCAAGTTTCAATTTAGTTCTTTATGTTTGAAAAGTATACTTTTAGTCCCTTATATTTGCATCGAGTTTTAATTTAGTCTTTTATATTTGAAAAGTACACTTTTAGCTCTTTTTTGTTAATACCGTTAGTTTCATTTCACGGAAATTATTGTTTCATAATTAAATTGGGGCCGAAAAAGATAAATTTTGAAACTTTAAAAATAATTACACTAAAATAATTTAATCTAAGCATCTTTTTTAGTATATAATAACCATTTAAAATTATTAAGTTAATATTTTCCGTTAAGTGTAACTAACGGTGTTAACAGAAAAAGGACCAAAAGTGTACTTTCTAAAGATAAAGGACTAAATTGAAACTTGATGCAAACATAAGGGACTAAAACAGAACTTTTCAAAAATAAAGGACTAAATTGAAACTTGATGCAAATATAAGGGACTAAAAGTATACTTTAGCCTTAAATTTATCACATAATGAATGCTTTTAACGAACTTACGTAATTTTTTTTCCGAATAAAACGAGCTAATTCTCCTGTGCATTGCACGGAGGAGTAGAACATTATTTGGCAATCCAAAAACAACAACGGACCTAATAAATGTCACAGTAACTTGGTATTATGAGAATGCAGTGCACAATTTTAAGAAACGTGTTGGTAGCACTTGTAGCAACACAGTTGCTGTAGTGAAAGGCAAGCAAAGCAAATAGCAATATAATTGAACATGATAAAATAGAAAGCAATATGCAAACACATAAACTGTCCAATACATTGAAAATCGGTGCTGAATTACACAAAATAGGCTGCACATAGTTTGTGGACCAACTTTTGCATATGACATGGAAAACCTTGTACACATGAATGGCATATGCAGTGAATCGAAAGGGAAGAACAAAAGTGTACAAATTTCATGAATGATTGGTGTTTTGTACACCCATAAAAATCTCTTTGTACACCACATTCTTATTGGTGCTGTACATGTTGACTTCTTGTGCATCATGTTGCCCAAATATTGGGGAGGGATAAAGTATCACGTTAGAAAGTTTAGTCAATATTTAAAATTATTGGCCAAAATAAATTCTCATGTGAAGCTATATGGCCAAGTTAGAACTTTCTATGGTAATATATTCTTAAAAGTTTATAAAATAATCTTGTTCAAATCTTTCCCATTAGCTTACTTAAAAACTTTCTCCCTATATAAATCAGCATGTTTCTCGTTTCATGCACAAATTTCTATTAACATACAAGTCATCTAGCCTCTATCATAGAGCTCCCTTGTTTTTCATTCCACCCATCCATCTCCCCATTCACTTGTATCGTTTTGACATTGTAATTGCTCAATCAATACTTCTTTTATGGCTTCAATTACTCTTCAATGGCTAAGCCTTGTTGGTATCATTTGGCTTCAAGCCATCAATGGTACCAACACCAATTTCCCTTCATATTCAACCCAGCTGAGGCAGACCCTTTCAATATCACAAGTACAGCTCAATAACCTTGCATTTGCCTCCGATGCCGGAAAACTCTTGGGCTGGTTGTCTGGCATGGCTTCTGTTTATCTTCCACTTTGGCTTGTCCTCATGATGGGTTCATGCCTTGGATTTGTTGGATATGGAGTGCAATATCTCTTCATTACAAATCACATTGCCTCTCTATCCTATTGGCATGTATTCTCACTGACATTTATGGCTGGCAATAGCATTTGTTGGATTAACACTGTGTGTTACATCATTGCAATAAAAAACTTCCCATCTGATCACCAAGTTGCTGTGGGGATATCAACTAGTTATCAAGGTTTAAGTGCAAAGATCTATGCTGAAATTGTTAATTTTCTTTCTCCTCACAGAAAAGCTCAAGCCTTTCTTCTCTTTAACTCTGTCTTGCCTCTGATAGTTAGTTTCTTAGCGATCCCTATCACTAGAGAAATTGATGTATCAGGGCCTAAAAGATTGAGTTTTGGGTTTGTTCTAATGTTTATTATTACGATTCCCACTGGCATATATGCTGTGTTGAGCAGCTTGCAATTTGTGTCAACCAAACTACCTTCTATGAGTAATCTGATTGGTATGCTGGTCTCCCTTCTCTTGCCTTTTTTGGTTCCAATCTCACAGAAAATTCATGACTTGGTGAGGTCATGGGAAACCAACAAAGAAGTAGAACGTGTTTGTTCTTGTTCTATGGAGGAAAATAATGATGTTAATGAGATAAGTACAATTGAGGGTGAGCTGAAAAAAGAGGGAGGAGAAGAAGATACCCAGAGAGAGTTTCATGATAAGGTTTTTATTCGTGTCAGAGAAGAAATAGGAGTGAAGTTGATGGTGAGAAGAATAGATTTCTGGTTGTATTTCTTTGTCTACTTCTTTGGTGCAACTCTGGGTTTAGTATATCTAAACAACTTGGGACAAATTGCTGAATCCAGAGGCTCCTCTACTACGTCTCTAGTATCCTTGTCTTCAGCTTTTGGGTTCTTGGGCCGTCTTATACCATCTCTCATGGACTACTTTTGCAGGTGATTTTTTTAATTTGAAAAACAAAACTTGGTAAAATAATTTTTCCATGGTATCTCTATCATGGTGTCAAGTATGACTATTCTTTCATTGTTCTGGAATTCATATTAAAATATTTGATATCGAACTCTCCCTCGTATTCCCCATTTGGCCACCGACTTGAGCATTATATGGATTCAGATAATATGGAGAGTAGCTCCCTCTCAAGTTAGAGGCTCCTAATGTGCTTCATGTAGTATGCTATCTATTATCTAACCCCCTTTGAAAATTCCTCAACTTCCTAAATTTTTTATTATTATCTATTATGATAATTCTACATAACAAAAAATAACATTTATTATCATATAGGATTAAAACGGTGCAATTTTGAATTTGACAATCACAAAAATGACATTTGAAAAGATGAGGCATTACAAAGAGTATTAAATAGGGATATATTAGAGTTCATATATCCAATTCTTCTATACATGCAATACTATATATGATTGAATCTTTTAAAAATATGGTTGTTTTTACCTGTATTAAAAATTTCAGGGGTAAGGTTCAGGTTTCAAGAACAGCATCAATGGTGGTGTTCATGGTTCCAATAGCAGGATCATTCTTCTTACTACTCGATCAACAAAAATGAGCTTGCTCTCTACACCAGCACTGCGACTATTGCAGTGTTTACTGGAGCAATTACTTCCATTTCCGTGTCCACCACAACTGAACTATTTGGCACCAAGAATTTCTCAGTGAACCATAACGTGGTGGTGGCCAACATTCCCATAGGCTCTTTTTTATTTGGCTTCTTGGCTGCTCTTGTCTATGGTAAAGAAGGTGGATATGGAAAATTATGCATGGGCATGGAATGCTACAGAAGCACTTTCATCATCTGGGGTTCCCTCTGTCTCTTAGGGACCTTCATGGCTTTTATCCTGCATGCAAGAACCCGCAAGTTCTATTCCCAAAAACAGTGAAGAGCACCGTGGATGAAATCATCTAGACAAGTTCCTCTTATAATAAATATGCGACTCTTTTCTTAGACTTCTTTTTTTAGAAGTTAAGGGAATAAATCAAATAAATAAAATACAATATATACTACATGTAATTAGATTATAAGTTAGTTTATAAGTACAATAAAATACTTTTTGGAAAAAGGATAAACACTTTAAAGTGATTATTTTTGTATAACTAGTTTCTCAAAAAAAATAAAGTGGTCTTTTAATTAAAACTGGAGAGAGTATAATCTAGTTTAAAAAATAGGAGTATCATTTTTGTTTCAAAGAACAATTTTTGCGTGTTTTGAAAGTAGCTTATGTCAAGAACGTTTTACCTAAAATACAGGTAAATAGTATTGACTGTGTAAGCATTGTTGATTATTTTAACTAAAGCCCAAAAGGTTTGTTATTGGTCTTCAATTGTTCAAGTTCAATTTGAACTGACTCGCGAAAAAAAAAATAATTGTTAGAAAAAAAATAATCCAATTCAGGTTTTATAAGAGATTTCATGCTTTGATCATTGTTAGAAAATTCGACTTTTGAAATGAAACACAGCATGTTATTAGTATATGCAACCATTTTTTATTTTTTGTAGCCAAAATTAGTTTTAATCTTTTTTATGCTATCAGTTGCATTTGATTTTGGCAAAAAAAAACTGACGACTATTTCGTGTTGAAATAATATCCAACTTTTTTGACTAAGTGCAAAAATAATAAAACTTGTGCTTGAGGTTGATTTGCAATTACGTGGAAAGTTAATGATATTATATTTTAGAGAATACTCTTTTATTACTACTTTCAATTTAAACCCAAACCTTCTTCCCCTCCCTTCCTCTTCTTCCTCAACACTCCTCTTCATCCTCAACACTGATTCTTCTTCTCCTTCTTCAAAACCAAAGGCTCCCTTTATGATCATCAACCAATTTCATTCATTATGTTGGGTCCATTAAGTTTCATTAACTTGTGTAAAAATATTCAACATTATATATTATTTTGTACTATAATCCACTGGTCGATCACTATTCTCTTTCAACCCCAAACTTTTCAAAATTCTATGAAGACGGCAACATACACAAACTACGTCAGTGACAACCTTGTCATGGAGAAGGACAATGACCCCAACATTTTTTAAACAACCATGCAAAGATATCGCTGTCACTCTGAAAGTAATTAATTTCTGTTGATATCTATTTCGTCTGACCACTGTTCAAATAGTATTCAATATACTATACTACTATTAATATATCCCGTCATTTGACTGATCAAACCGCCAAAGCGTGTGCAAGCGGGATATAAGTTAATTAATACTCCATCCGTTCCTAAATATAGGACCTAGATGACTTTTTTGAAAAATCCTAAAAAAAAGCAAAAAATAGTACATAACTATTGGTTTGCCTAATTTTTCTCTAAAACTAGTTTATTTTAAGGGCAAAGGCTCAAAAATGATACATAACTATTGGTCAAGGAACAAAAATAGTACATAACTATTTCATGGTACAAAAATGATACCAATTTTGACCATGTGATTAAAAATGATATTTTCACTAATATGACAATAATATTGGACATGAAATGTCCAAAATGTCCTTATAATTAAATAAACTTTTACCGGACTGCGATTAATTTGTAAGGGCATTTTGGACTTTTCATGTCGAATATTATTTTCATATTAGTGAAAATATCATTTTTGATCTCATGGTAAAAGTTGAGTATCATTTTTGTACCTTGAAATAGTTATGTACTATTTTTGTTACTTGACCAATAGTTATGTATCATTTTTGGGCCTTCACCCTTATTTTAACTATAATCTAATGGATAATCTAAAAAGATATCAAATATGTCATGATTTAATAACCTATTTCGCAACTTTAATCTTTCCAAAAAAAAAGTTATCTAGGTCTTATGCTTAGGAACGAAGGGAGTATAACTTAATGCTTTTAACCAGCTTAATTAATTTTTTCAAATAAAATAAAGTAGTGTTTTTACCATTAAAATGAAGGGCTGGTTTGATTCAATGGTAAGCTCGCTTGTCATAAGATTTGAGGTTGAATGTTCAAATCAAACACTTTGCAAAAAAAAGCAAAGGTTAGACTACCTAGTGTATTAACTTCCCCACCATTCTCACCAAGTGAGAATTAAAACTAGGTTGACTCCTTTTTTTATCATTAAAATAAAATAGTTTTTAAAGCTAACATTTTGGGATGGATGAAGTATCATATATCACCTTAGAAAGTTTATTCAATATTTAAAATTAGAGACCAAAATAAAATCTCATGTGAAGCTATATGGCGTAGTTAGCACTTTCTATCATAATATTTTATTAAAAGTTCATATAATAAACTAGTTCACATTTGTCCTAATACCGTACTTGAAACCTTCTCCTTATATAAACCAGCATGTTTCTCTTGTCATGCACAACTTTCTATTATAACATACAGGTCCACCTCCCCATTCATCTATATCGTTTTGACATTGTAATTGCTCAATCTCACCACTTCTTCTTTTATGGCTTCAATTGCCCTTCAATGGCTAAGCCTTGTTGGTATTATTTGGCTTCAAGCCATCAATGGTACCAACACCAATTTCCCTTCATATTCAACCCAACTGAGGCAGACCCTTTCAATATCACAAGTACACCTCAATAACCTTGCATTTGCCTCCGATGCCGGAAAACTCTTTGGCTGGTTGTCTGGCATGGCTTCTGTTTATCTTCCACTTTGGCTTGTCCTCATGATGGGTTCATGCCTTGGATTTGTTGGATATGGAGTGCAATATCTCTTCATTACAAATCACATTTCCTCTCTATCCTATTGGCATGTATTCTCACTGACATTTATGGCTGGCAATAGCATTTGTTGGATTAACACTGTGTGTTACATCATTGCAATAAAAAACTTCCCATCTGATCACCAAGTTGCTGTGGGGATATCAACTAGTTATCAAGGTTTAAGTGCAAAGATCTATGCTGACATTGTTAATTTTGTTTCTCCTTGCAGAAAAGCTCAAGCCTTTCTTCTCTTTAATTCTGTTTTACCTCTGATAGTGAGTTTCTTAGCGATTCCTGTCACTAGAGAAATTGATGTATCAGGGCCTAAAAGATTGGGTGTTGGGTTTGTTCTAATGTTTATTATTACGATTCCCACTGGCATATATGCTGTGTTGAGCAGCTTGCAATTCATGTCAAGCAAAGCTTCTTTGAGTAATCTAATTGGCATGCTGGTCTCCCTTCTCTTGCCTTTGTTGGTTCCAATCTCACAGAAAATTCATGACTTGGTGAGGTCATGGAAAACCAACAAAGAAGCAAAACGTGTTCGTTCTTGTTCGATGGAGGAAAATAATGATCTTAATGAGATAAGCATAATTGAGGGTGAGCTGAAAAAAAAGGAAGGAGAAGATGATACTATTTGTGTCAAAGAAGAAATAGGAGTGAAGTTAATGGTGAGAAGAATAGATTTCTGGTTATATTTTTTTGTTTACTTCTTTGGTGCAACTCTGGGTTTAGTATATCTAAACAACTTGGGACAAATTGCTGAATCCAGAGGCTCCTCTACTTCGTCTCTTGTGTCATTGTCTTCAGCTTTTGGGTTCTTGGGCCGTCTAATACCATCTCTCATGGACTACTTTTGCAGGTGATTTTCTTAATTTGAAAAACAAACCTTGGCAAAAAAAATTTCCACCGCATCTCTTGTGTTTTGATTCCGTGCTTATCACTCATATTGTTTATCACCTTCTTATAACCACAAATACAAACAAATACATAAGCACATAATGGACCTAATAGGAGGGAGGTTTTGGGCCCACCATGTGCTTATATATTTGTGTTGATGAGAAGATGATGAGCACCGATCAAAACTCTGATATCCCCACGATCTCACCATCATGTCAAGTAAGATTAATCTCTAATTGTTCTAAATTTCTTATTAAAATATTTGATATCGAACTCTCCCTTGTATTCCCCATGTGGCCACCAATTTGAGCATTATCGGATTTTAGATTATATGGAGCTTGAGAGTCTCAAGTTAGGGGCTCTGAATGTGCTTCGTATAGTATGCTATCTAATCCCCTTTAATGATTTCTCAACTTCATAATTTTTTTATTATTTATTATGATAATTAAACTCTACATAACATAAAATAACATTTAATATCTTATAGGAATAAAACAGTGCAATTTTGAATTTAACAATCACAAAAAAAAATTGAAAAGTTGGGGCATTATACAAATAATATTGGATAGGGATATATTAGAAAGTTTAAGCCATTCTCGCAAAGGCATTTTATGCATTCACGTTTATTCAAACTTTGAGACGTGCTTGAACAGCCAAAATTCCCTTCCCACTGGGATTAACAACCTGTTCATATATATCGAATTCTTTTATACACACAATACCATATATGATTGAATCTTTAAAAAAAATATGGTTGTTTTTACCTGTATTAAAATTTTCAGGGGTAAGGTTCAGGTTTCAAGAACAGCATTTGTTGTGGTGTTCATGGTTCCAATAGCAGGATCATTCTTCTTGCTACTTAACCAAAATGAGCTTGCTCTCTACACCAGCACTGGGACAATTGCAGTGTTTACTGGAGCCATCACTTCCATTTCTGTGTCCACAACAACGGAACTATTTGGCACCAAGAATTTCTCAGTGAACCATAACGTGGTGGTGGCCAACATTCCCATAGGCTCTTTTCTATTTGGCTTCTTGGCTGCTCTTATCTATCATAAAGAAGGCGGAGATGGGAAATTATGTATGGGCATGGAATGCTATAGAAGCACATTCATCATCTGGGGTTCCCTCTGTCTCGTAGGAACCTTCATGGCTTTCATCTTGCATGCAAGGACCCGCAAGTTCTATTCACAAAGACAGTGAAGCGGACCGTGCGGTAAATTTCCACCTAAAAATACTTCAGATGTGGATTTGCAACTTTTGAAAACTTTCGGGGTGTATTTGCACTTTTACCTAGCCACGCATCATTTCTTGGCGGGCCCACAATCTACGTCATCTGTCACATGAACGATAGGAGACAAGGTTAATCATCAAACCTAACAGAGGGGGAAATTGTACAAAAAAAATTTATTAATAGGGTAAAATTACACCTAAAAATATATAAGAGGAATCTATACTTTTTTTGTATGCATTTGCATATTAACCCTTTCAAAATTTTTATGTATGCTACTTAACAATTACTATATTTTTCTCCTAGCTCTCTCATTTGCCCCAAGATAAATCCGCAGCTCTCCTAAATTTGTGGATTCCATGAAATTCTCAGCCGAACAAAAAGTTTTCTTAAAAAGGACGAACTAAACACTTCTTGATTCTACGGCTAACCATATGTCGAGGGGAAAATCAAATAATTCCTATTGCTTACCAATTTTCTCTTATTTCATATGAAAGTTTTGCTTCTTTTCACTTTTCTGATGCATTCCTCTGAAAACATGAAGATATTCTCGTCAACGCTATAATTTATGCATCAATTACAACAACACTTTCATTTCCACATTTATAATTCCATATCTTCTAATCAAAACCCATCTTGTAATATTTGAGCTCCCTCCTTGTTTTTCCAAAAATTATCCCCATGGCAGAAATACAGGTGTCTCCATAAATTTTGTCAATGGACCTTTATGAGCAAACATGTCAGTACCCCTGGATTACTACCATGATGAACATAATTACATGTATTCAAACGATTAAAGCCTAAATCCCCCCAATCAAGTCCTCCTCTCTTCTATACACATTAGCTCGAAGAAACAAAGATGAATTTGAATAGAGAAGAAACTCCAACTTGTTTCTTGAGAATGATTGAGGTCTCAAAGGAGGCTAGCAAAACATTCATGAAAAAGCACCCATTAATTTGTGGTGCTTTGTTAATATTATGCATTCTATATTTCTCCCTCTCCCCTATATACCACCTTCTAGTTTATCTCTCCCCATTTCTGGCCTGTGCTGCCATTTTTGTAAGAATCTTTTGGAGTTCTGAGGATGGCCTCTTCATTTCTCTCAAAAAGAATGAAAAGAAAGAAGAGCCAAAAGAAATCCAAAAACAATTTCATAGATTACCTAGCCATGCAACACGTGACATGCTCCTCCAAAGAAAATATTCAACTAGACATGCCACAAGCAGGAGGCGAAATTTCACAGATAAAAAATGGAATGTACAAGATTATGTTAAAGAAACAAAAGACAATGAATTATCAATCATAGATAGTTGTATTTCTAATGAAGAGAATTCCTCCAATTCTACAGAAAAATCGCAGAAAACTGAAATTCCAATCACTGAGCTAAATAAATCTTCTGATTCAGATCAACAAAACAACAAATCAGATGATTCAGGAAAATCTCAGAATATCATATTACCTTCAGAATCTGAGCCTACAATCAAAACTTCAGATTCAGATCAACAAAAGAGCAAATCAGATAGTAGCAACAACGAGAAAGAAGAAAAAGCAGAGGAAACAGAGGAACATAAGAACCTAATGGACCTAGGAATTTCCGAAACAGAGAGGAATCAGAGGCTGGAGAGTCTAATATCAAGAAGAAGAGGAAGACAAACAGAGGAAGCTCAAACTCTAACCGATTTAACAAATTCACTAATCAGAATGTCTCCTTTAAACATAGCAAAATCTGATCCGTTTACGTCTCCGAGAAACTACGGAGGCATTGATGGATTGGAGATACCAGGATCGGCGCCTTCAGCTTTGCGAAATCCTTTCGATCTTCCTTATGATGCGTCTGAGGAGAGGCCGGATCTGATGGGAGATAGCTTCCAGAAGGAGTTTACGCCCAAGCAAGCGATGCTTCGGAGACATGAGAGCTTTAGCTATGGAGGTTCTTCTTCTTCTTCTTCGCGTTCTCTGCTTGGTGATGAAGGTTCTTACCCTTTCTTCATCAAAGGAAGGAAGATTTCTGATAGCTTCAGAAGGCTTCCTGGTATGTCTCTTACTTTTTCCCGCCTTTTCTTGTTACTGGTTTTTCAATTACATATGGCTCTTTTGGTAATTTCATGCTTTCCTTCATGATTATACTCCCTCCGCTCCTAAATATAAGACTTAATTGACTTTTTTGAAAAATCCTAAAAAACAGCAAACTAAGTTAATTATAAATTAATCTACCTAATTTTTTCCTTTAAACTAGTTTATTTTACTTATAAACTAATGGATAATCTAAAAATATATCAAATATGTCATGATTTAATAGACTATTTTGCAACCTTATCTTCTACAAAAAGAAAAGTTATCTAGGTCTTATATTTAGGACCGGAGGTAGTATTTCCCAACAAGAATTAAATAAGGTTAGAGTCTAAAACAATCATTAGTAACCTCTAAGTGGACATTAATTTAGAAACACAATTTTTTTGTAGCTAGGCAAATAAGAGATTGATAGAACTGCCATGCCATTTGCGTGTTTGGTTGGACTTGTTTTGTCTAAATAACCTACTTATTTTGAAAAAATAGTTTATTTAAGGAGATTGTGTTATTGGATGTTTAGTTTGACTCATTTTTTGAACTGACTTATTTGAAATAAGTAGTTTATGCATAAGTAGAAAAAAATAACTTATTTTCAGCTTATAAGTAGTTTATAGTGTAGACCCTACAAATTCTAGTTTATTTTACACATACAATCGCAATCAATCCAAACATGCACAATATATCTTATGGAAAATAAGTCACTTATAAATTTTAAATTTATAAGTTTTAAACTCTTTAAATTTTAATGAAGACATAAATCTCATTAAACAATCTCACTTAAAAATAAGTTATTTTTTCTATAAGGTGAGCCAAACACACTTACCTTTTAAGATGAGTCTTCTTTTTTGGACACGTGGGACTTAACACATTAATTCTCTATGCTCTTGGGAAAAAATGATTAGATGAGAGGTAACTCATTGACTTGCAGTGTGAACAGAAAAGAACAGAATAGCAAATGCGTTGCCCATGATTTTAAAGAAATCACTGTTTAAGACTCTATTTTATAACAACAGTGTTTGTGAGTCTTGAAAAAGTTTTTATGTGTTAAATAGCTTCGTCTAAAAATGTATTAATATTTGAATGGAAGTTGTTATAAAAACTGGTTTGTATGTATTTCACAGTTGTAGATAAGGCAAACCATGACCTGATAATAGAAAAATTGTTCCCCGAAAGCCCTGATACTAGCGTTGATACTAGTACTGTAGTTAAAGCTCCCAAACCACTCTTGGTGAAATTTGAAACAACAACAGATGAAGAGAGCAACACCACCAAAAGCAAAACTGAGAATAAGTTTGGCCTGTTAGGGAAGAAATTGCTGGATTCTCCTCAATTCCGGAAATCCTTCTCATTAAGTCATGACAGATTTGTAGTCCCAGAAATGATAGAAGAAGTAGAAGAAGAGGATGATGATGATGAAGAACCAAAGACTCTTGATCATTATCATCATAAACTTCTTAACAATAAAAAATTATTCAACTTCCCAATAGCTACTACTGGTACTGCTACTTGTGAGGTTTCATCTCCAATCATCAAGAACCATGAGGGGGAGGACTTGCCTTTCCCAGATAGACGTTTTATTCATGAGCAAACTTATTCAATTTCTTCGGATTTACAAGTTGAGTTCTCAGAATCTGGCTCACCAATAGCACTCACAATGGATGGAGAATCAGTGGAATATGATGAGGACATTGATAAAGAGCATGGTCTTACTCCTAATAGTGATGATTTAGAGCCAATCTCTCTCAAGTTAAAATCTTTTGATGAGGGTACTTCAGAAATGAGCAATAATAACAGCCCAAATAGCAGTCCCATTTCTTTGTGGCAAAAAGTTGAAGGAGAAGGAAAAGGAGAAGCAGAAAGTGTTAAAGATGTGAGTTCACCATTTTCAACATCTGATTTGCAAGGGGACAGTCCAACTCATGCAAAAGCCAATAATGATTATAACATTTTCAGTGATATGAGAAAATTTGATGAGGTGGAAAATCAAGCAGCACATCTTTCAAATGTTCTTATCAATAGGACTGTGGATTATCCTCCTCATGAATCACTATCAGAAATGCCAGAGGTGAGTCATTGGCTTGAAAAATATGATTTCATTTGGCTCAGCAAACACAAATGAACTGTTTTTTTCATTTCATAACAGGAAAATCAAAGCCTTTCAGATAATTCAGAAACTCAAGCACAAATTTTAGATCATCATCATGTGATTGATTCCTCAGACTCTCACATAGAGAACTCGAACACAAATGAAGATCTAAGGCCATCTCCAATTGACACCTCATCTATAAACACATTTTCATCCCTTTTGCCTGGGACATTGGCCCCAGAGAACACCCTTATTATGAATCATATTTCTTTTTCTGGTTTAAATCAACACATAGGTGCAGATATAGAGGGCGTGACACAAGAGACTCCAACTAGTGATTTTCCTTCCAACGCCATGGCTCCTATTTTGCAGCCCTTGCCTATTGATCAAGTTGCCCAAACACATAATAGTGTCTGTGGGGATTTTCAGGTTTGAATTCTTTGTGGCAAATTTGTGATTTTTTAATGTAATGTAAAATTTACAAATCATAGTCATATTACTGCTTCAATTAATTGCAAGTCAAGAATGACACTTTGATCATATCCAGAAACATGGTCTGTTTGTGTGTGGTTCATGTTTTGTAAAATGTTGATCACACCACTTAGTTTTCAAGTTAAAAGAGTTAGAGAGGATCTTGATCTAATGTCCCCTTTATTATGGCAATTGACTAGGATCCTGCTGAAGAAAAGATTGAAGAGGAATCAACACCAGTTATCAAACAGGATAATTCTATTCATTCCCTCACTTCAGGTCAAATGAAAACTTCAGAGGAAATCAATAACAAATCATCAGAAGTTGTTGAGAATGATGAGGTACCATTGATTCCTTCAAAAGAGACTGAACATGTTGGTATTTCAACATTGAATGATAACTCAGAAGAAAATAGTAATGTACATAGTGAGCCAATGAAAAATGATACAGAAAACAATGAGACTGATGGGACCCAAGCCCTTGGAGAGCCCATCCCCAAAAGCTAGCTGTTAGGGAGGGAGAGCCAAGGACTTAAATACCACACCAAGCATCCCATTCTACTCAATGTGGGACTTCGCCCATACAAAGTCCCCATCAATACACCCTCCCCGGAAAGCCGACGTCTCGGCGGCTCCACTCTACGGTACTTCACTCGGCGCTTCACTCGGTCTCTTTGCAGGTCAGCCCCTCCGGTCAGAACCCTCCGTAGGTAGCCCTTTCCGATAGGTCGACAACCGGCTCTGATACCATTGAAGGGACCCAAGCCCTTGGAGAGCACATCCCCAAAAGCTAGCTGTTAGGGAGGGAGAGCCAAGGACTTAAATACCACACCAAGCATCCCATTCTACTCAATGTGGGACTTCGCCCATACAAAGTCCCCATCAGAGACATTGAAGAATTGTATCCCAGAAATACCAGGTGAGACAAATGATATCTCCGAAGAAGCATTTGAAGAACGGAGTGAGTCAAAGAAGAATGATCCAAAATTAAGTTACATGGAGGAAATCAAATATCAGCTAAACAATGACACCCTAACAAAGCCAAATAAACCAGATGATACCTCTGACGAAGTGAGTAAAGTACAAAGTGAGCCCCAGCGAAACGATCCAGAAATGAACAACAATGTAGAAAATCAACAAGATTTTAGCAATGACACTCCAGCAAAGTCAGAAATTAAAGATTAGTTAGACAATAACATCTCATCAGAGCAAAATATTAGCTTAGAAAAAGGGAGTGATAGACGCGAAGAGCCAAAAAGGAGGTTTAAGATGGAATGGAGCAACACAAATGGGCTAGTGTCAGCATGCCTAAGGTTATTGTGGATTTAACCAGTTCAAAAGAGGAATGAAGTAATTGAACAAGAATCAAACAAGAAGGAAGCCACGGTTTCATCTAGTTTAGTAGGAACAAGTGAACATGGCAGTGATTTTGAAAAAATGAAAACCTCAAAGTAGATTCATGAACTGGTTTACATTGTTAGGTTGAAGTTACTCGCATGAGAAAACTGTGATATTACTGTACATGGACTAACATATTTAAAGTGGATGGAAGCTGTTAAAGATTGAAGTAATAACAACACAGAGTTCATTGTAGGTGTCAAAGTCCTCATCTGTAAATGATCTTCACCATTTCCTAATCTTCAATTGTGTCATTGTACAATTATCAGTGAGAAGACCATTCTTCTTTTCCTGATTGTTTATCGATCTCTATTAATGTGTGTGTGTGTGTTGCTTAAGAAATTTTGGCAGAACAATGAACATTGTGAGGTACAGCATTAATCCTGTATTCCCTAGCTTCTACCAATATATCTTCTTGTAGCTAATGTTCATTTTAGTACATGTTGAAAATGTTCACTTCTGAATGGCTTTTACTACTAACATTTCCTCAATGAAAATGAAAGTTGATATTGCCAAAATCCAAAACCTTCTATAAATCATAACTTCAGAAAGAGCGTTAAATTTTTTGGAGTTATGCAGTTGTCTCATTTACTTGCTGTTGAGATTGTATGTTTTGTAAAAATGGAAAATTCCAAAAATAAAATATAATAGAAATAATAACAATATTGGAAATATCCTTCAGGATTACTCAACTCTGAATACAAAACAGATTCTTGCTCTGGAGAAAAGCTATTTTATCTTAAAATCTTGATTCAACTCATTTTCTCAGGATAAAATATGGTATGCGTATGCTCTCATAGTATTATATATACACTTCAGTTTCCATTCTGACCAACATAAATTCTAGTCATGGTTTAATATAAACTCACCAACACCTTAGAAATAAATATCAGGTTACAAGTCAATCTCTTTCTTTCTTCCATGGATAAATCATGTTGATTCAGCTAATTATTAAGCCAAGAACAATGTTTTCTGCATATCCATGATACAGAATCCATAGAATTATGAAGATCTCAAATTCTCAAACGGGTATTCACTTGGTCTTCTCATCATTTGTTGAATTTAACAATATTTTTAGGCTTTCAATTGGTTAATTTACTTGTATGATACTCCGGTCGCTAATGTAAGAGCCCAAAATTTGAATGGTTTTGGTCTCTAATATAAGAGCTCACCCCATATTCTCTCCTCATTTAATGCATTTTTCCTACTTTACCCCTAACTCTCTTTCATATTTATTAATGCTTATGTATTTTTCTCTCTTAAAAGTACCATAATAAATATGGGCAATTTTGGAAAAGAAGCATTAACTCCAGACACCCAACTAACATTCACATGTTTTCTTAAGAAGCGTTTTTTTGACGGCTAGCTCTTACATTAGGGACCGGAGGGAGTATATTACAGAGAACATGAATTCATGAACTTTCATATGAAGTACTTGTTTCAGTTTTCTATCCTCAGCCAACCTGACAATATCTCATATATGCCTAAGATCATTAACCTTCTTCAATTATTCACTCTGTTCTTTTTTCAGAAGGAGGCAGAAAACAAACATTACTATTTTAAATTTAATATGAGATGTGAGTTTTAACTTTTAAATCATTACATGCAAACAGAAGAGGGTCAAGTTTTTTTGCCAGAGAGGGGAAAAAATATTTATTGACTTCTAGCAAATTGTCAAACTTTTTAGGAGAGAAATATCATTTGAATATATATATATATATTAAAAGCAATTCAGCCTTTTATATTTTTATATATCATTATCAAGAAAAAAGTCAAAATTTTGATTAGATACCATATAGGTCCTATTGGGTAAATCAAGGGAAAAGAAAAAGACAACAATTTCTTCATCAGAAATGGTATCAAACAAAACAAATTATTTCTTTCTATTCCAATATTTCTTTATCGTCCCAAATTTTTTATATCCATGGATTTATACTAATAGCTATGAAAGAAATGAAATTGGGACATCATGAAATCGGTTGTTATCACAAGAAGTTTTTGATGGAAATAAGAATAAAGTTGGCAAAATACTTTAAATTCCACTTTGCCAAAAAGCATTGCCTTTTCAAAAAGACGTTGGTTAGTCTTGTCATATAGTACTGTGTGGGAATGCTACCCATGTAGGACCATAACCATTTGGTTCTATGGCCGACCATTTTTCACTTATGGTTTACTTATTTATCTCATTCTTCTATTTTTAGGGCTAGGGGCAAGGTAATCCTTGGGACCCTACATTAATATTTTTAACTTTTATGACTTTTCCAGTATTAACTCTCTTGTGGGGGACCTCTAATTAATTTTCCCTATAGTTTTCTACATTGAAGGTATTATTTCATATGTTGATAACGTGTTAACTAGGGTTCATGTAAATACTGGAATTGCCTCAAGATACAAAATAAAAGCATTTTAAAAAAATAAAATGATAGAACAATATTTATTTATTATCTAATATATATGTTCATAATCATTAAATTTGACAATTTTTTATGTTGTTTGTCAAGGCCTAACACAACTTTTCTCCTTTCCTCGGGTTTGAGACTGACTATAACATAGGATCGATATGAGGCTATTTATTATCTAATATAAAAATAAAAAATTATTATGTCCATGAATATATCTCTGTACCGATATTTGTAATCAAAGTTTGTTTTGATTTTATTTAGAGGCAAGATTATTCTATGTGTACATAGACCAATACCTTACATTAAGAAACCATAAGACATAAGTAACCAATAAATAGTATTGAAATTTTAAGAAGGAATTGAGATAAAAAAAATGCATATCAATTTTACAAAAAAGACATAAGTTGACATTAATGATGTTTTTCACTTTTACTAGGCTTTTCAGTCAAGTTGAAAAATAAGGGAGAAGAAAAAAGGGACTGAGGGATAAGATTTAAATTGATAAGGTAAAACTTGATAATTACCAAACTTTTCAATAATATCTCGAATAATTCATTAAAAAAAGCGATCGCAAAGTGTGTGATTATGCTTTTTAAAAAGGTTCATCTTTTAGTCACAAATAATGGAATTTTCCTGTTGATGCATCATGGTGTTTCTAAACGGTGAGCAAAAGTGCAAAACAAGAGGGAAAAAACCAAACATCGGAAGATTATTAATCTCATTTCATAAATTTATCCATCTTCTATTTGTGCAAATAAATTCAGCTTATATGATACCCACGCACACACAATATATATAACATTATTTAAAAACAAATTAGGAAATTAATACAAACGTGGTGAAAATAACCTTGTTTCTCATCAATTACTAACAGATATAGAAGGGATCCTTTTAGTGCTCATTATAGCAATGAGAAATTACTACTCATCATTGAATTGAAATCTAGACCATCCAAATTTTGATATGAACGGTTTAAATTTAAAAATCTTGAATGACTATTTGTCAAAGATAATTATTTTTTTAACAATTGACAATTATAAAATCAATTGTATTTTTTATTTAGTCTGCATTACAATAAAAATTCATTGAAAATATCAAAATAATCTAAGTGAATTCAGATTGTTGAAATAGATTTGAAATTGTATAAATTAAAATGAGAAAGCATTTGTACATAATGAACACTGAATGTGAATCCATATAAGAAAGCCATTGTCAATTATTGCTGCTTTCTCATCATATAAGCTTATTAACTTGTGAAGATTCTTTTCCGAGTGGGAAAACAGACCCACAGCTTGTCTTTGTGCCATTAGATGAGACACAACAAAGCAAAAGAAAACAAGAATGAAACACATACATGCAGATTTTCTTTTATACGAAAAAGAGAGCGCATAGATTATTGAATATTTATGAAACATTATTTTAAAATGTTAATTAATAGATAGAATGGTTGATTTATACCTCTGTGTGTGTGTGTGTATTATTTAAAAGGGATTATAGGCAATACCAGCTATTTAATCAGTTCTTTGTCCTTATATTTTTATTATTAAGGCCTTATATTTTTATTGTTTTTAGTCATGGGCCAATAATTTTTTTTATATTACCCCCGTATACGCTATTTTTAATTGATCCATGTGGTATTAAATTAAATTATTGATAAAAAGAAGAAAATGAAAGAACCTATAGGATATGTTAATTAGTTTGATAAAAACGTGTAACGACTTGTTTAAAAGTATAGCAAATTAATAAAAACAAAAAACTATAGGAACCTAATTAAAAAGTACGGAAAACTTTATAAATGTACAGATTAATTATCCCTGAATTCAAAATATGTTTAATTGGACAAATTATGGTAGGCTCAAGTTATGAACTAACTTAACATATGCTAAAGCCAAACATGACATATTCAAAGACCCGGTCAAATCATCATTTAATTTATCATAACATTACACATCAATATATCTTGCACGATGAAACTCAACATGACATATGCACCTCTTATTTAATCATGAATAGACAAAATTAATTACGTAAACTATAGAAAAAGTACTGTATTAATAATTAACAGTTTTACTAGTTAACAATTGTGAGTGATGATAGCCTCACAATTGATTCTTACTTTTTAGCTATTGGACCCAAAGTATCTCAAGCTCCCCCAACATAATTCTCATCAGTGGGGCGGTAAGATTCTTCTTGCTTTGAAAGAAAAAAAGGCAATAATATTGTCAAACAACGTCCCAACGGTTAAAAACGACCATTGCAGAGTTGGTCAAATTCGCTGAAATGCCTAGCAACGACACATCTCAACGGTCGGGCGATCGTTGAGATGCAAATAATTTTTTTTTAAAAAAAAAGCTTGCATCTCAGCGGTTAAACCGACCGCTGAGATGCAAGATAATTTTATTTTATAATATCTTGCATCTCAGCGGTCGGTTTGGCCGCTGAGATGAACATATATGGTTAAAAAAAAACCTGAGAGCAGGCTACATATAAGAAAATTCAAAAAATAATTGTTAGGAAAAATATTAAAATAAATAAACGAAAATGTTAGGACACATTGTAATTAGTAAAAAAATTGTAACAATAGCTCAAATAATCTAATCAACAAAATAAAAAGGAAAGCATTTACTTAAATGAAGAAAGAACAATTACTAAATAACTACACTACAATTTAAACTATTTAACAAAAAGAAGAATGAGGTAAATTTGGGTTGAGAGAACTGTGAGAAAAAACTCATTGTAGGGAAAGGAAGAAAGAAAACTGCAATTGATACAGAGAAAACTGAGGATGGAAGAGAGAAAAAAGTTGAAATGAGCGAGTAGAATGTAAGGGAGAGTGCGGTATTTAGAGGATACAAATGTACACCTCAACGGTTGAACACCCGTTGGAATCTGATCATATCAGCGGCCACTTTACCCGTTGAGGTGTGTTTTTTTTAATAATACATTTTTTTAAAAAAATAAAACGAAAATAAATTTTTTAAATATAATTTTAAAAATTTAAATCACACCCCAACGGTCAATCTGACCGTTGAGGTGTGATTTTTTTAAAAAAAATATATAATTTTTTTAAAAAAGTAATTTGATAAATATTTAAAAAAATATTTTTTTTAAAAAAAGCACACCTCAACCGCGTTTTTTTTGAAATAATACATTTAAAAAATTTTAAAAACGAAAATAAATTTTTTGAAAAATAATTTTAAAAATTAAAATCACACCCCAACGGTCACTCTGACCGTTGAGGTGTGATTTTTTTAAAAATTAAAAAAATAATTTTTTTAAAAAATTGATTTCATAAATATTTAAAACATAAAAGCACATCTCAACGGTCACTTTAACCGTTGAGGTGTGATTTTTTTGAAAAATTAAATTTTAAAAAAGTTAATTTAAAAATATTTTAAAAAATAAAATCACACCCCAACGGTCCATATGCTCGTTGAGGTGTGATTTTAAAATAAAAAAAATTGAAATATCACCTCAACGGTCATCGTGACCGCTAGGGTGTGTTTTAAATATATTTTCAAAAAATATTTTACGTCCTAGCGGTTAGATTGACCATTGAGGTGCTTTTATAAATATTTTATACCCATCCCAACGTGTGACCACCCGTTGGGATGTGGATTTTTTTGGAATAACAAAAAAAATACTTTGACTCACGCATACATTTCAACGGGATCTTATTACCCGTTGGGATGTACCCACGTGCCAGCGGGTTTTTGATGACCGTTGATATGTTGCCGTTAGAAGTAAGGCTCTTTTTTGTAGTGGCTGTAACCTCCGCGTCCACCACGGCCACCGTCATAACCTCCGCATCCACCACGACCACCGCCGCGACAACCACGGCCACCGCCGTAACCTCCGCGTCCACCACGGCCAACGTCATAACCTCCGCGTCCACTACGACCACCGCCGTAACCTCCGCGTCGACCACGGCCATCGCCGCGACCACCTCGGCCACCGCCGTAACCTCCGCGACCACCACGACCACCCCATAACCTCCGCGACCACCACGGCCACCGCCGTAACCTTCGTGGCCACAGCAACCACCATGACCGCCGCCATGAATGCCGCAACCACCACGACCACCTCGAGAGGGAGGGATCTTACCGACGCCGCTCCCTCCCGAGGTGGTAGTGAGGATGATGAGATAAAGATGATAAGGTGGTCGTGGGGATCTTTGTTAAGAAGAGAAGATGAGAAATTTCTTTTAAGAAAGGATAAAATAGTAATTACAATTGTTTGAATAATTTTAAATATTTTAAAATTATCTATGCTAATCCATCATTTTTGGAACCAACCAAACAGATGTAATGGTAATAGGATTGCATTACCAACCAATGCATTACATCGCATTGCAGTCTAAACACCCTTGTAATTGAACCAAACGGACTCTAAGAGAATATAGGTTTTGTTGAGAATTGAAAGTCAAACTATATTCCAATTCTAACAGATATGGATACCAATAATTATTGAACTTATACTACTTTAAATAACTATACTCACAACTCAAGGAATAAAATTAAAGTAGTAGCAATTTTATTTTTTATACTACTTAAAATTGTTTGTTCTTGGTCTTAAAATTCTTCAAGTTCAATTTGAAGTGTCTCACGAAAAAAAAAATTAATCCAATTTCACTTTTAAGGATTTCATGTTTTGATCATTATATTGTTAGAGAATTCAACTTTTGAAACGAAACGTAGCAGGTTATTAGTATATAAGATAGGGTTATTTTTATTTTTTGTAGCCAAAATTAGTTTTAATCTTTTCGTGCTATCAGTTTCGTTTGATTTTTGTAACAATGTTAATTCGAAAGAATGATAGCACTTGTATTGGCTCAATAAACCATGTGCATCGTTCTATAAAAACATTACGTCAAGCTCATCCTTTACATTAGGAAAAAACAAAACAAAAGAAATGTCATGGCAAACTTATTTTTATTGATCGATTTGATTGTAGCTGTAAAGGGGTTGTATCAAAAGACATAGTTTTTGAAATAAGCAATTGGTTATATTTTGTTACAAGTCCCACATCATGGAGTTTTACTCACAGAGGAGACCTTATAAGCTTTAAGGGTGTAGTTCTCCCAAGTACTTACTCATTAGATATTCGTAGAAACTACCTATTGCATTCCATTCACTAACAAACCCCACCAAATGGGAATAAGAATCAGGTTAGCCCTTGATGTTATTAAAAGGCCCTAAATGCTTGCCTTCATTCTCACACTTCATCTCTTACTTATTTATTATTGAGGAAATAAAACTATAGAGATAATTTTAAAAAAACAAAGTAAAAGATTGAAAGAAATTTCCTAGATAGGATCTATATTTAGGAACATAAAGTATTATATTTTAGTGCAATTAATCAGGGTAATATTGGGTTCTACTTGATATTCAAGATAAATTTAATGTTTTTAGTCTGTTTTATTGGTTTGTAAAAATTACTCCCTTCGCCTACTACCAATAATGAGCATGACATTCAGAAAATTACTCCCTCCGGTCCCTATTATAAGAGCTAAATTTTGAATGGTTTTATTCCAAAATATAAGAGTTCATCTTACATTATCTCCTCATTTAATGTGTTTTTCCTACTTTACCCTTAACTCTCTTTCATATTTATTAATGCTTATGTATTTCTCTCTCTTAAAAGTGTCATAATAAATATGGACAATATTGAAAAAAATACATTAACTCCAAACACCTAACTAACATTCATATGTTTTCTTAATAATTTTTTTTTTGCGGTTGACTCTTATATTAGGGATACGAGGGAGTACTAGTTAGTGTCTTATAAATGAGAAGTGAGAGATCACCTTGCTAAGAAATGACACTATCATCGTGTAATGTGTTGTTTTGTTTTAAGACAACCATTATTGTCATTTCATAATGTTGGGCATCACTTTGATCGATCCACGATTGTATTCAAACACGGGCCTTTCATCACCAGTGGAAATCATAATCAGGCCCAAATGGATTACATTTATCCCAAAACTTTGGTTATATTCATGTTTATTCATGGTTCGGGCATATTGTACTTGTTCAGCTTAGATGAATCTTGTAGTATTGGCCGTAGATGCCCATAATATAAGACAAAAAAAGTCCTTTGTCTGAAGCTAAAAACTCTTGATCAAACGCGTTAAACGAGTAGTTGACGCATTCAATCTATTTATAATATACGGGAAATCATCCCCGCCAAAAATCATCCCACAGAAGAGTCATCCCTCGGGCCGAGCACACACTCAGTTCACTGTTCACAGAACTATTCATCTAATCAAAATTTCATTCATCATTTTCGTTTTCCCGCTCGCCCCCTCTTTGCCTTCAAATTTATTTAAAATTTGAATTTGAAATCCAATTTAGGCATCTGGTCATATCCTTTCCTTATTTGCTTCTATAAAAACGCTCCTCTGCAACAACACACTCTGCTTTATATCATCCACGCACATAACCATAAAAAAGATTGCATTTAAGAGACATTGCAACGCAGATGGAGGGACTTGATCTTGAGTGCGTTTCGTTGAAGAGTATTGATCCTTTACACTATGATTTCAAGTTGAAGGTCAAGTTTGATCGTCCCTTCAAGCGTGAATGGATGCGCTCATTTGGTCCTAATTGGACTCCGGTCAAGGAAACCGTATCTTTGGATGTTGTTCTCTATGACCAAGAGGTGAAACAAAGCCGATGTTTTTTAGCTTCATTTTTTGTGAGCTTCATTTTTTTTGATGTAGGGGTTTCACTTTAGTTTTGTTGTTTCAGGGAACAACAATGGTCTTTCGTCTCATAACAGAGGATCAGAGGGCTCGGATGGCGTGGCTGTTTCACGAGGGCCGGGAATTTAATCTATGCAATCCTGTGGTTGAAACAGGGGGCTTGGGGATTCACGAGAGGTATCATCTCGTCGCTAACCACACAACGCACCTGTGGCCCACTTGCGATGTTGTCTTTCCTCCGTTTCCGTATAAGCTGAAGTCATGCGTGGATATTGCAATGGGAAAATGTGAAGTGAAAGGGATATTTGGTGGGTATATTATAAGAATGAGGTGTTTAGGCTAGTGATTGTGAATGCGTCATTTATTTGTTTTTTTGCGATGTCAATGCCTCATATAAGACCATATCAGAGCTAAATAATTTTTTTTTGCTGCAGATGTGGTGGGCTGGGCGAGGATTGCAAACCCAACAACTTTTATGAAGTCCAACTGTGACTGGGAGCCTGAAATGCGGATCATTCTTGGTGTCCACCATCAAGAATTAGGATGGTAAGGTTATTCATACCAGTGAAGCTCAAATGTAATTCGCTGTCAGTCCCAGTGGAGATGCTAAATCATACATGCATTTGGTTGCACATAGGCTCAATTACAGTCAAGTCATTTGCATTGTCCGTGGTGACTTTGTGGATTAAAGGTCATGGTTTTTGATGACACCTTATTTATGTTCTTTTGTTAGTGTCTCACCTCAAATTCCTTCTTTCTGACTGGTTTTTGAAGATTGCAACTGGAATCAGTGCACAACGTTGATACTATTTTGGTTAACGGTTATGCTTTTTTTGGTTTCAACTTATTGATACTATTTTGCCAGGATCTTCTCTTCAAGATGCTACTTTTTACTATTTTTTGAAGACTGCAACTTTCATCAGAAGTTCATCGTTGCAGCACCTCAGTGGATATATGATTAATCTTTATGCGTTTTTGTTTAACCTGTTTGATGTTCTTTTGTCAGCATCTTCACCTCAGATGGTTGCTTCTGAATTGGTCTTCGAATTGGAATTCAAAAAGAGTTCAGCTACTTTTTTAATTCCAATTTGCATGTCCTTCAATGTAATATTTAGCACTAAAATGCTACTCTATGCCAATCCATCTTCATATATTCAAATGAACATGACCAGCTTTGGTGTTTCATATTGACTGTCTTTCTCAACTTATGGTTGCAAATACATATGTAGTAGTCCTGTAAATGATAATATACTGACATCAAAACTACAAATTGAACAATATCCATCACAATTGATCTTCCTTTTTTGTAACCTTCTCATTTTTTCAGTGTTTTTCTTAATAAATACAATAAAATAAAAATCAAATACAATACAAAAACACAACCGTGCACCGCACGGGAGAAAAAGCTTGTTCTCTTAATCCACCAAAGTTGCATTTTAGTGTGTTTTGTGCAGAAAATGAAATAACCGAATACACGTGTGTCATACTGGTCAACATGTGTCCTTAATTAATGTTACGCCCAGCGAGGCTGAAGTCCGGACATGGAAATAAGATGGAGGATGTCGTGGGTTGGGATACTCTCAGAATCCCAACCATCAGAATCCCTCGGAAACAGCACCAATTGGGGGCCTATTTTGGCCATTGAGATTCATCTAAGAGCTCATAATTTGCCACTTGTCCCATTAAAAATAAAAAAAATTGTATTATAATATAAAATAATTTTTAGTATAAAAAATTTCAACTTAATTTCAACTATATGGACATATTTTATTTCAACAGAAGGACCTATAAGAGATACAGACTTATCTACTTAACTATAAATAGTTTATTTATAGTTAACTGGATAGTTCTGTATCTGTTATAGGTCCTACTGTTGATATGAAATAGGTCCATATAGTTGAAATTTTTATGTCAAAAAGTTTTCAAAAATAAAAAAAATAAAATTTCTTCATTTATTTTATATTATAATATTTTTTTTTTATTTTTAATAGTACAAGTGGCAAATTATGAGCTCTTATATGAATTTGAAGGGCCAAAATAATAAGCCCCCAATTGCTGCTTCTGAGGGATTACGAGGGGCCGGATGTCGTGGGTAATCTGGAAACGGTGTCAGGATCTGAATCCACAGTCAAGCACATGCATCAACCCTCCTTCTACGCAGATGTAATCTGGAAACGGTGTCAGGATCTGAATACACAGTCAAGCACATGCATCAACCCTCCTTCTACGTACGCAGATTCTTAACAAGAAATACAGGGCCAACCTCATATAAACTCATTCAATGAAAACAACGTAACTATAGCTGAATGACTGAATTCTCGTAGGGATATCGTTTGTCACATCATGCAAAGTTACCAAAAGGAAATAAACAACTCGAAGATATTTAAATATAAACATGAAGAATTTTCATATGGTGTGACACTTATATGAAGTGAAGAAAATCATGGTCTCACATGCATTTACTTTTCTTTTTTGCCATATGTGGGGAAAATCAAGGCTTCCTAATCAAGGTTTTAAAACCCGAGCCGGACGTCGAGCCGGAAAACTGAGCGGGTCATGGTTGAAACGGTTGAAACGGTTGGACCGTTCGGTCGAACCGGTGACGTAATAATTTAATGAAAATTAAATATATAAATATTGTTAATACTTAATAACTTAATATAATTAGGATGAAGATATTTTTTAATCAAGTTCATTTTTTTTCTGTTGATATATTTTTTTTTGCAGTTGTCAATTTCTGGCCGGGTCAAAAGCGGGTCAAAAGCGGTTCAACCCGGGTCAACCCCGGGTCAACAGCGGTCGACCCGGGTCAACTCCGGGTCGAACCGGGTCGCACAGTAAAACGGCCCGATCGAGGGGATCGGGCCGTTTTAGCCACCGGCCGACGGTCCGACCGGTCGGACCGTCCGGCTCGGTCCGGCTTTTAAAAGCTTGTTCCTAATGTCACATCACATTATTTAAACTTCTCTAGCTTTAATTTAAGGGAAAATGCCATTTAAATCCCCCGAATATACAAAAGGACAATTCAGGAACTCAAACTTCCAAAAGAACCATGAAGGAACTAGGACCTGGTTGACATTTTAAAATTGTTTGAAAAGACAAAATTGTCATAATCATAAAACAGAAATTACTAACCACCCTTACACCCACCATTTTCAATAGGGTGGTTAGTAATTTCTGTTTTATAATTAGGGCAATTTTGTCTTTTCACACAATTTTAAAATGTCAACTAGGTCCTAATTCTTTCATGGTCATTTTGAAAGTTTGAGTTCCTGAATTGTCCTTTTGTATATTCGGAGGGATTTAAATGGAATTTTCCCTTAATTTAAAACTCAAAAGTGTTTTCTTTGAAGTGTTTTCTTGTGTGATTGATAAAATTAAAACTCAAAAGTGATATATGGTAGTCTAGATTTATATTAGAATTTATCATTATCACTTTTTATATAAAAAGTTTAAGTGAGTTGGATTTTAGGGCTCAATGGCCAAGATAGGTTTCCAGGCTCAAAGAACATTTAGAAAGATACTTAAAGCAAGATCGCTCTCCAAGAAAGTTCTCACATCGGCGAGATTTAAATCTACAACCTTGTGGTTATAATAAGTCAACCCTTTTTGTCAACTCGACCAACCTTTATTAACAATTTATCGTTATTTTAATTTTTAGCTATTGATAACTCGTGTTTAGTTAAAAAAAAAAATCAGTTCAAAAAGATAACTCGTGTAAAAATATTTAAAATCCTATCTTGTTTTTTTTTGAGTAAAAGTGTGTACATTGATAACTCGTGTAAAAATATTTAAAAGCCCCCAAAGCGCCATAAATACAAAAGGGGAGCAGAGCTAGAGAGCTACAAAATAAATGCATTAACTGTTGCTACAGAGGCTACTTAAAATGACAATACACAGTCATTAATGCAATCTAATTTGGGAAGTCTTGTTGATGGCTTGATTCACGCTGCCATGCAGATTGACGGCTTCCGGAATACTTCCTCCGGTCCCTAATATAAGAGTTAGCCGTAAAAAAAACGCTTCTTAAGAAAACATGTGAATGTTAGTTGAGTGTTTGGAGTTAATGCTTCTTTTCCAATATTGCCCATATTTATTATGATACTTTCAAGAGAGAGAAATACATAAACATTAATAAATATGAAAGAGAATTAGGGGTAAAGTAGGCAAAAATGCATTAAATGAGGAGAGAATGTGAGGTGAACTCTTATATTAGGGGCCAAAACCATTCAAATTTTGGGCTCTTACATTAGGGACCAGAGGGAGTAATTTTGTGTGTCTAAGCGTCCTCATCACCAAAAATTCTGTATTACGTGCCTTCCAAAATTTCCAGCAGAGGAGGACCTATCTTGTTTTCTTTACTATATTCCACTAATCAGTTATCATTCTTTGGCGGTCACTATTCTCTTTCAACCCCAAACTTTTCAGTAAATTGGAAATTTAAACAAAGATGCCAGTTTACGTATACAAACTACGTCAGTGACAACCTTGTGATGGAGAAGGACTTTGACCCAACTTTTTTTGAACATTGGAAATTTAAACAATCATGCAAAGATATCTCTGTCACTATGAAAGTAATTTCTGTTGATATCTGTTTCGTCTGACGATTGTTCTAAGATATTATTCCAATATACTACTATTAACATATATTCTGTTATTTGATATTTTTTATAAAAAAGACAAAGTGATTTTAATTAAGAAAAATTACATAGTTTTAACAACATCATGGCAAATACAGGGAAAAGTGGCAAACCAATCATCTGAAACCAAACAAATTGAAAACAAACTAAAATGAGCGAATCAGAAAGGCAACATATCTAACAATGACATGTGAGACTGAGAGCCCAACACTTGAAGTCAATGTTTCGCTTGCAAAAATTGTAAACGGTGAAAAGCTCCTTAAGTAAGCATGATTGATGTATCCAGTTCAGAGCATGACGAAAACATCCCAAGACATAAATTGTTACTCCTATTAGCTACTCTCTCATCCCAAAATATTAGTTTAACACAGTTTCCGGGTATGCGGTAATCCTCCGGGTTCTTCCTAAATATTGTATGATGTGGTTATCAAGGCTTTTGATAATGTTTTTTCTATACTATCTTTTTATCAAATCTATGAAATAATGTTGTGGTCTTAATATGTCTGTGCATCCATTGATTTTTTTCTAAATGTATTTACCATTTTTTTTCATGATTTTCATTACTTCTCTTCAATGATTTACTAGTTCCCTTGTATTCAACTGTTCAAGGGATCAAAATTATTGATACAAAATTCCTCTTTTTTGAGATCGTGCTTTTTGGAACAAGTGCGTTTAGAAACAATTTTCCTTCCTGTCTCCAGGAGAGAGAAAAAAACCTTCAACCATTGATATGCTTCATTGGGATACTTTAATTTTTGCGACTGATTTTTCTGAAGAGTTGAAGTTGTTGTTTGATCGGGGATAGAAGGCCTCTTTTCACGATTTCAAGATATTATTTGGGGTGTTTCTCTTCGTTAAGTTTGGGAACTTCAGTTTGACTGTCAGAAATTTATCGGTCATTATTATTGGTGAAGCTTATCCAATTTTTTCCATTTATTTATTATTTTATAACTTAACTCTGTTTTCGCTATTTATTCTATTTAATTTTTCCCATTGTGTGTGTATATATTCCAATTACTTTATTTCTATTTGTCCTTTACATATAATATATATTATAGTTTATTAATAATTTGTGTTGTTGTCAATTGTTTTTTATTAAAACCTTCGAAAATTATTTTTATTATTTGATTTTCTGTAAGGAATACTCCGCCTATACTTTTATAATTGGTCCCAAGCCCGGACAAAGGAGTAGGGTTGTGTTAGGCTTTGACAGTCAATGTAAAAATTTTTTCGAATCTTATATACATGGATCCACACATGACTATTGACCGTACAAAATGGCGTCGTGTGATCCATGTAGCCGACCCCACATAGTGGGATAAGGTCGTGTTGTTGTTGTTTATTATCTCTTATTTGACAACTTTTTTTCAACCAATGTAAGTTTTATGTTTTTCCATAGATTGAAAACTTTTTTTCATATATTCTTGCATGTGTGGTTGAATTTTAACTAACAATTTAAATTTAAATGGACACAATATAATTTTGTCCAACCAGTATTATGACGACTGACTTGCTTCAACTCTTTTTAGGCAGAAAATTGACACACTCATTTAAAGAATGGTGCTAGCACATGCACCCACCTGCTCTTTTTCTTCATCTTCAGTATTCTTAGGTTTGATCAGAACACTACAAAAAAAACGGGTCATTCCGGCGCAACCTTACCAGCGTTTTGGTCCAAAACGCCTATATGAGACGCATACCGGCGTTTTTACCCAAAACGCCTATATGAAAACGCCAATAAATTTGGCGCGCGCTTCCCGCCTTTTTTCCCGCGTTTCCATATCGGCGTTTTGGGTATAACAAACGCCGGTATGGTTTTTAAATTTAAAAAAGAGGGGCTGACAGTTTTTTTTTTATTTTTTTATTCAGAAAACCGTATATAGGCGTTTCTTCAAACCGCCTATATGCGATTAAATATTATTTTAATCGCACATAGGCGGTTTGAGAAACGCCTATGTGCATAACGTGCATTTAATATGCACTTTATGCGCATATCGGCATTTTGAAAAACGCCTATCTGCGCATTAAGTGCATATTAAATGCACTAAATGCATATAGGCGTTTCTCAAAACGCCTATATGCGATTAAAATAACATTTAATCGCATACAGGCGTTTTGAGGAAACGCCTATATGCATTATTTATATTAAAATAATGCATATAGGCGTTTCCCTGAAACGCCTATATGCATTAGAAAGCATATAGGCGTTTCCCTGAAACGCCTATATGCATTATTTTAATGTAAATAATGCATATAGGCGTTTGGCAAAACGCCTATATGCATTATTTAATATTAAAATGCATATGGGCGTTTTCCAAACGCCGGTACGCACCTCCGTTCCCTATAAATAGCACCTCCCTCCTTCCGCAAAGTTGCTCATTTTCTCGTTTTCTTCTATTTTTCTTCTCTTCGTCTCTCATTCAATGTTGTTGTTGCTTTGT
This sequence comes from Mimosa pudica, assembly GCA_029929735.1. Taxonomy (NCBI): domain Eukaryota; kingdom Viridiplantae; phylum Streptophyta; class Magnoliopsida; order Fabales; family Fabaceae; genus Mimosa; species Mimosa pudica. The sequence continues at coordinate 10,275,004 of JAKELP010000004.1, read as the reverse complement.
TTTTTTTGCTAGTTTTGCTGATGTTTTTTATTTCGTGTTTTTTGGTGGTATTTGATTTTATGAATTACTCTTGTTATTGCTTATGTTTATATATATTATTCTTTATGTGTATGTAACTTTGGGATTAACATATTATTCCTTATTTTTAAATTTAAAAATGATTTCAACCCAGTAGGCCTTCCCCAGTCCCTCATCAGATCTATAAGAAACATTTGGACCATAATAAAAATTTCCAGTCTTCATGATATATCGACACGTTTTAATGGTGGGGTTAACATATATTCAATATTATTAAACCTTGTTTCATTTCATTAATCTCATTAATTTAATCCTTGATGTATTAACAAATCACATCCTTACGGTTTGGAAAAGTAACACTTCCACACACTTTAAATATTTTTTTTAAAATAAGTAATTAGCAACTCACTGGAATAAACTTTAATTTCAGCTTTGTTAGCCTCAATTACTTTATATGTCATATTATACAAATAATAATCCTTCTTTCATACACTTTTCAGCTCATGATTGAACACACTAGTGTTAGTGCTTCCTTTCTTTTGTCACTCACCATCAAAAAAGCCTTGTCTTTCAACATCCATGGCTATCTCTTCAATGGAGACCATAGCTTAGGCACCCATAGTATTAAATTTTAATGCCCACCATTAATTATTAATAAATTACTGGGATAATTAAGCTTATATGCTCAAAGGACCTTTTTGACAAATTAGGACATGTAATTTGTTGTATTTAAGATTTAAGCTTTTATTAACTATCATTATATAAACATATATAATCTTTTAGTTAGTTAAAATCGGAGGAAATCAACAAAAAGTTTCATGTAAGAAATTTATTGGTTAAAAAGAGGGAGAAATTATGAAAAGTATCAATACTTTTTGCTATCAATCATCTTAGTCAATAAATTTTGAAGGGAAGGGATATTTTTCCCAGTGATTTTCGTTGTTCCTTTTACTACCAGTCAATAGAAATTTGGAAAGAGAGTCTACTCATCATAATTTCATTTTGAAAATCTCACAATAAATCTGATTGAGGCGAAAACATCATGACAAGGAAGAAATTAAAACCCAAGTGGGGAAGGAAGATTTATCAAACAAGAAAAAGCAAATTGTCAGGCCTTTTTCAGGTCCATAAACCATGAATTTTCAATATGCTAAATTAAGATATTCACATGGGGAACTACAGTGGAAAGACCAAGCACAGAATCACTACACTAGTTAACTCATCAGCAAATCAAGAACATACTACTTCCAATCTAGCCAGCAATAATGATTTGATTAATATTACAATAAAACTGTCACCCTCTCTTTCCCTCATGGCATCTGGAAAACCATGTTTTGACTGAGAGGTCCTAAGTAAGAAGAAGATTCATGATTAAGAAGAGAATTTGAGTACAGATTCTGGTCCTGCATTCTAAACCCAAAGGATGCTAAGTCATCACCAATCTCATAAGAATCAGACATGAACAGTTCATCAAGTACAGGATCACTCAGAGCATCCATTAGTGGCTCTTGTAGCTGTTGTTGGGTCCACTGAAAGTCTGCACTAGGAACTTCATAATTCTGCTGTTGTTGCGATGAAGGCATTATCATCATGTTCATGTGTTTCTGTTTAGGTAAACAAGAGGTAGTAGTAGTAGTAGTAGAAGAAGAAGATGGCTTCTTGTTGATATTTCTTGATTGAGAATTTATTGTTGTCATTGAAGCTTCCGCTAGATTCACTGTGGTTATGTCATGTATGCTTGCTCTTCTCTTGTCTTTTGCTCCTGAAAGTTGCCTAATGAAATACTTTTGGGCATGACTAGCTACCTGAGTCGGTGTTCGTGTCACCACAAAGTTCCTTGATATGTTCCTCCAATCTCCCTTCCCATGCTTCTTCAGCCCCAAAAGAAACAACCTGTGCAACATTTCATCACCAACCTTCAGTGCACAAAACATTAACAAAAAACAACACCTAACCTCTTATCACCAATCAAACCCAATTTAACCAAACAAACACAATTCAAAACTTAAAACACCAAATCAAAATCATTAACATCTCAAATTGACCCACCAGAAGCGCCACAAGCGCAAAACACTACTAAAAACTAATGTTGAAATATGAATTAATTGTACATAAATATGTGTCAGGGCGAGCCACGTCACATATTAGATTAAACTTTTGTGACAGAAAGACAAACCGTAACATATATTTATATATATGGTAAAAAACCATATTTTTATATACAATCAATTCATATTTCAACTAGGGACTTACTTGTGTTCCTCTTCAGTCCATGGGACACCTTTCTTCCTTTCATTATCAGAAGGCGGTCTAGCGGCGGCCGCGGCCGCAGCTCTCTTTGCTTGAAATCCAATAGAAGGATCATACCCAGAAGAGAAATTGGCCCAAGACTCCAAGGTAAAAGTTGAGGAACAAGGATTATTATTATTAGTGGTTGTTGTGGTGGTGGTAGGGGCATAATTGTAATATTCAGGAACTGAAACAAGACCTGCTTCAATGTTACAAACATCATCTTCAAGTTGTTGATACTGCTTCAGAACATCACCTACTGTCTTGCCAGGGATCATTTCAGCCACTTTGTGCCACCGATCTGGTGTATCCTTATCATAAAGTGCAAGAGCATTCTCAAATATTTTATTCTCAGCTCTAGTCCAATTTGTATAACTATTGTCTTCAACAATCCAACTAGTGTTACAATCAGTGATGTGTTGTGTAGGTGAGAACATTCCTGTATCCCACGTCATCTCAAGCTCAAACAATTTGATGCATAGAGATCATTTCTGGGAATTTAAAAACAGAGGAGGAAAAACAGAGGAAGAAGAAGAGGGAGGAAAAAATGTTTTTTAAAACTTTTACTGGGACAATTTAAAGGATAAATTTGAGGGCATTTTTCGAGGAATCCGAATATTATTTTTTGTGGGTAAGCAATAGTCCTTAGGAATCTGGAAAAAAGACTAGCTTTTTAGATAAAAATCTAGGGAGAAAGGTTCTGAAATGAAAAATGAACTAATGATATGATATAGGATTGGTGTTAGGAGATAAACTTAGAAGTGAACACTGAGATCTGAAGGCAATGAAGTGAGACAGAGAGAGAAGGTGAAGGTGAAGGTGAAGAAGAGGAAAAGAAGGAAATTCACAAGTGTGAAAGAATTGGAATTGTTGTAACAAAAATTTGGAATTTATAGGGAAAGAAGTGATGAATTAAGAGCTTTAACCCCAATAATAGTCCAATTGGGTATGCATTTGGAAACATGGGGAAAGGCAAAAAGAGGGGGGAACCTAAAAGCAAAGAAGATACAAAACCAAACAGGGAAACAAGCAAGTCTGAATTTATGAGAGTGCTATATGGTGGAGAGAAAAATCAAGAAAGAGAGAAAGATGGTAAAAGAAGTAACAGTTCTTTTTCTTTCCCTCTTTTTCTTCATTTGTCATTTAAAAGAAATGTAAATTGCTTTAATTCCCACTTTTCCTGGCCAACAAAAGGCGAATTGAGAAATTATTAGGTGAATGATTTGTCACATTATCGGGGTCTCATGAGTCACAACCAAATACACATAATCTCTGGCGTGAAAATTTTGGTCTGAGCACACTAAAAACATTGTATGCAGGTTTATTTATTTTTTTCAACTTTTAAAATTATGTAAACATCAAAGAGAGGAAATAATTCTTTTTATAGATCATTCAAATTTGTTAAGGTATCTTGTCAAATTAAAATCTCCACTTAAAACATTAGGTGTTTGCTTGTAATTGGTGAGAGTGAGACCACAAATGATATGACAAAACGAATTACCCAATTTCACAAGGAAAAATGTATCCCTAAACTTATTCTTAAATTCTAATTTTTTTACTTTAAATTCATAAATTCTAATTTTTTTTACTTAAATGTTGTGTAAATAAATTTTTAATGTATTTTAAATTGTACTTCCAAATTAAATATTTGGTTTGTAAGTTAACTTGATCTTCAATTTCATCATTTTTTTGTATTGTTTAATTGGCTTGATAAAGGCATCTCAGTGATCAATAAGCATCTCATTTATTAACGACATAAGAAGAAAGGTCTCTGTGAACAAGCAAAATACTATAAAATTAAAATTAATGTTCCTGTCACTTTTCTATTTTTGTGCATGCCATTTTTTAATCGGGCAACTGCAATGTTGTGCGGTTTTTACGTATTTAATGATTAAGTTGAAAATTAACCTGAAATAAAAATAATTCAACAAATAAAACAATTTTCGAGAAAATTGAGATACTACATTATTATTAAATAATTATGTATAATAAAAAATTTAGGAATATCAACCAATTTCAAGATAATTGAGAAAATAAAATAAATTAAACAAGAGTCATCTATTTAATTAAATTTGAATAATATTAAAAGATAAAAAATATTTCAATAATCTCCTTTTTTACTCTATTCTCTTTGCAAAAAGATTGAAAATTAGTCTAATATTTTTATTCAAATTTTTAATTTCGATCTTCTTATTATATGACTTGGTGTTGGTCATTAGTTGTTACATATTTTGACTAATTATAATCTTTTTTTAACAGGCTTTCTTTCTCTTTACTTGCTTTTTTCCATTTAACCTGTTACTTTATAAAATTTATTTTATTTCCAATGTTTTATTCAAGTACTTTGCGGATGGAGAAGAGAAACGAATAAAAAAAACAGTCCAAGCCTAAGAAATAGCAATATGAAATGGAAAAGGAAAAATAGAAAAAAAAATAATTCATTGAAGTGGTTTTCCATTGAATCTGAATTATAATTTTGGCTTAGCATAACACAAAGTAGAGAGAGAGAGTGTACAGATGAAAAAGGTAGGAATGAAGGTGGTGAGCTGTGATTGGAGCATATGGGCTTATGGATCCTGCAACAACAGAAAAAGTTCCCTCCTATAATAATACCCACTTTCTATTTTGTGCACTTTATTATTCAAAAGGTATTTTTTTTATCAGAAAAGTACTATATTTTTGTAATATATGCTAGCATTATGTTAGTATTTAAATATTGATTGTTTTTATGACATTTGCCAAAAAAAATTAGCAGCTGATCATTGAGGAAGGAAGCTCGCTTTGTATTTTGCACTAATCAATGGAAACTCAACAACAAAAAATCATCATCCTTAATATTTTATCATCATTCAATAGGTGAGAATTGTCTATTAAAGAGTTTAGCAAGAAAGATAAGAACCAATAACTGAATTAGTCTTCCTTTCAGACTTTGTAGCTTCTAAACACTCCAACTATTTGAATTTTGTTGCTTTCAAGTGCAACATAGAATCAACACAAAGTGTTACTTATGCGCCAAGAGTTCAGTAGACATTTGAGTAAATCTGAACTATCCCCTAATAATAAGATATGATTATATATTTAATAGAGTCTTAACATTTTGATTGTGTAAGCACAGATGTGATAAAAGGGGGCTAGTTCCAAATTTCTAATAATAGTTGAAAATAGAAATAAACGAATGTCTAATGACAGAAAGTCATATTGATATTTTACCAAAAAAAATCACATTGACAACTTTTTAAAGTTATAGTAAATCATTATTAATGATAAAAATCACTTGCCAAAAGATCTTGATTATTGATAAATTAGACCTAATTAATATAAACAAATGGACCTAAATTCTGCCCATACATGTTACGTTCTGTTGGCAATATAAATAAATTAGACCTAATTTAAAACACGATGCTGTTGTAACTAGTTCAACAACCAACAAGTTTTATGTAAAACCATTAATTACTTGATTTGGAGGTCGTGAGCTAAAAACAAATTACGTTGGTTTTTATCATTTGAACATAATATATACTCCCTCCGGTCCTATTTATAAGTCACCAACCGCCCATATTGTACAAACCAAGGAATAGTGGTTAGTGGCGGTTACATCATTAAATTGGTCTTGTTTTATTTTTCATTTTCATCTTTGCCCATCCTCACAACTATTAAATGAGTCATAATGAGGCAATCAAAAGTAAATGCAGATATCTCTTTTTTCAATGACAGGGGCATATTTGGAAAACTTTAATTAATGAGTTAGTTAGTAGTAGTTGACGACTTATATTAAGGACCAAAATTTAGTGGCGGTTGACGACTTATAAATAGGACCGGAGGGAGTAGTAGGTAGTTGTATACATTCCAACGTGGCAAATGAACACGTCAGAGCTGATCTAGACTCTAGAGGTTAAATGAGGTTAAATGAAATATTTTTTATTAACAATATATCTAAATATTTAGTTACTAATAATAGAGCATAATAGCTCATGTAATTAAAAAAAAAGAGCATAATAGCTCATGCAATTTGAGTAGTCAACCCAATCTATAGGATAAGCACTCGTTGTTATTGATTATATAAAATAATTGAAGCAAAATCATGTTGAATAAATCAAAAAACCAACCAGCGTGGATTTAATTAAGAGGAATACAAAAGATAAAACAATTATTTTTTTAATTAATTTATAATATAGGTAACAGTATAATAAAAAGAAATGAGTAGCATAAGCCATAAACTGAGGCTTGGTTTCAAACCTGACTAAATTATGAGTCTCCATAATTCAGGCTATAGTGCTTCGCAGAATCCAAAATAATCCAAGTATAGAAAAAGCTCCTTCCACGCTTCTAACACTTCTGGATATCAAAACTTAGTTTGCATAAATCATTTAGTAATCTCATTTATTTATCTATGTGAGTTAGTTATCTTAATACCACGTACTTATATTACGATGTAAACATGTAATTAATAAGTAAGCAAATGGAGCCTGCTACCTATAGTTAGCATGGCATCCAGAATAAGTAAGCAAATGGAGGAACGAAGTAATATGTTTTTATATTACCTTTCTAAAAAAATATTCATTATTAACTAATCAATCAAATATACCAAATACTCCTAGATTATAATATCTGAATTCAAAGATTACTATTGATTGCATACAGAAAACAAGATAGTTTTATTAAATGAAAATTTCCTTAAAACCAAAAGGGTAAATATACAATTTTATAAATAAAGTGGTTGCGGTCAGGGCATATACTACAAATACGTTTAAAGTGGTGTGAAATAGCTATAGAGGTAATTTAATTTATCTAAACATATTTTTATTTCTAACTCCTAAAGGAGTGAATTTATTTCGGTTAACCCAATGGAAAGACCTTAGTAATATTAAATGTTTCGTTGAAAAGATCAAAGTATCCTTATTGATAAATCATAAATGGCCTGAAAATTCCCGCTTGTCTTAGAAATTCTCTGTGTGTATCTTGAAAATATAGGTTTGTAATTTTGGACATTTTAGTCTTCAATTTCATGGATTTTTAGACTAAAACGTTGCTATATTGATGCTGAAAGTTAGCAAAAATTGTCTTGAAAATTCGTCACATATGCCTTGTAGTTGTGAAATTTTGGATGTTTTAATATTGAATTTCATAATTTTTGACACTTAAAAATACTCACATTGATTGTGAAAATTAGCGCAAATGCTTGGAAATTCTCCACATGTGTCTTGAATTCTAATTAAAATATTCATTAAGGACATTTTAGTCTTTTGGCTGAAATATTTAATACTCCCTCCGGTCCTAAATGTAAGACTTAATTGACTTTTTCTAGAAAATCCTTAAAAAAACAAAATAAGTTAATTATAAATTGATTTACCTAATCTTTTTTCCCTTAAACTAGTTTATTTTACCTATAAACTAATGGATAATCTAAAAATATATCAAATATGTCATCATTTAATAACCTATTTCGCAACCTTAATCTCTCCAAAAAAAGGTCAATTAGGTCCTATATTTAAGACCGGAGGTAGTATTACTTTGGTCCCTTAAGGATTTTATGAGTTTCCAGATTATGTTAGGGGTTGACTGAAATTTGTTTTCCAATAAACAACCGTTTTTAAATATTTGTAGGTACCTTGTCACAAATCTTTTTTTTTTCAACATTCTATCGCATGCAATTCAAAACAAATTTGTGTTAAATTCTCTTATCAAAACACTTTGTGAATAAAATTGCATGTTTTTTGTTTACGATGGAAAGGGATAAAAAATTATTCATATTTATTTACCCACAATAAATAAAATTGAATCGAAGTTTCAGCTTAAAAACAAGAATTAGAGGAGCTCGGTAGCCGCCAAGCCAACGGTTGAGAATCGACATAGATAGGGAAATGAGAGACCCGCAAATTTATGCAGTGGGCCCCACATAGGGTTACAAGTATACAGAGGCTTGTCATTGGACAGCCTCCAAAATAATTGTAGGTTTACGATCTCTAGGCAGTGGGCCCTACACAGTGAACACGATTTTTACATGTGTCGATCCATTATTCGAGGCACCACCTGAAAACAGCGCAGTCCCAAACAAACGGAGACATCCCCACCAACCAATGATCTGTACACACGTAAGGTGGTGGATCCCTAATCATGGTTGTGCTCCTTTAGTTATATGTTTCTTTTCACATCATCGCTCAATTGGTCTAGAACCAAAACAGGATCATGTATATTAAATCGATGGTTAAAATGAGATGATACTGATTAAGCAATTGTTTGGATCATCTTATAGAAATTAGCTTCTAAATAAGAAATTTGAAAAAGTCCTTTATAATTACATAACTTACACAATGGTTTGTGATATTGTAAAAAAAAATAGCAAAATTTAGATTCTCTATTTCAAACTTAAGGGTGTGCTTGGATAGAGGGAAAATGGGAGAGGAAAGAAAATGAGGTGGGGGAAGTATTTTCCCTTGCTTGGATGGGGAGAAAATGAGAGAGGAAAGAAAAGGGGAGAGGAAAAGTGGGCGGGCCACATGCCCCATTTTCCTCCCAAGTTTTTCCTCCAAAAATGGGGGAATTATAAGAGAGAGAAAAGTTGCACAACATTGTCCAATAAATATGTCCCACCTCACCCACCCATTTCTTTCCTTTCTATTTTCCCTCATCCGCATGATGAGGGATAACATTTTATCTCTCATTTTCTTTCCTCTCCATTTTCTCTCATCCCATTTTCTTTCCTCTCCCATTTTCCCTTCATCCAAGCAGACCCTAAGTTTTAGAAAGTTAGTCTAAAAAAGTTATGGATGCCTATTTAAGTTATGTAAAACATAATTTTTGACAATTAAAAATTACTCATATAGTACTATTTATAAGTCACTTTCACCATATTTTTCACATATCAATTGAAATCTTAAACCTCATTAATTTTTCTTTAAAAATTAAAGCCAACAGATTTCCGATTTTAATGCATTTAATATCCACCATTCCATATACTTTGAACAAAGCCAACGTCTACAAAAAAAATAAAATTCTTTCATCAATATTATGAATAACGGGTGGTGCTTATAGACTAATAGACTTGAAATATTATTCTAAGGCATCCATCAACATTAAATATTTTTTGGAACAAATAAATCTAGGTCCCAGGCAAGATATTTTATATTAGATAGATCTATTGTGAACCTCTTCACTTATTAAAAGAAACAATTTTAATTGTTAACAGTTAACAAAATGTTATCATTATTAACAACTCATTGGGACCCCTATAAAATTAAATATCTAGTGAGTTATTATTCTTAATTATTATCGTAGTTGTATCTAAAACCTTAAAATATTTCTTTCTGATTCAACATCCAATATATATAAAATACTTTAGAGTGTTGGAGAAGTATTTTAGAGTGTTGGTGTACCGCAAGATACATTTGAGCTGCTACATGTACATATAACATATACACTACAAGAAAAACATAGGCCAGTGGCGTATGAAATCAGGGGTTAGTGGCGTTGATATTCGAGACAATATAGGTATGTCACGTGTGAAGCAAACGCCACAAAACATGACGTGACAAGCTGAAAAAAACGCCACAAATAGCGTCATACGAGACACAAAAAAAGTAGGTGCTTATGTCGCGTATGGACCTGGTCCAAACGCGACATACACCATACGCGACATAATTTCTTTTAAAGTTGGTGCCCATGCGTGACATACACCATACACCATACACGACACAATATGCTAAATTTTTTTATGCACTCGCGGGAAATTTAAATTGTTACCCAAATCAAATTTTAATTTTATTTTTCTGGTTCTAAAATGTTTTTATTGTAATATGTATAATTTTTAGGGGTCCTTTTTTGGAATTTGGTCCTTTATTGTGTTACTAAATAGTCAATGAGTCTTTTGTCCCAAATTTAGCTAGCCAAACGTTGAAAGCAACCTACAAAATGAAATAACAAGATTAGCATAATTCATTTAATAATAGACTAAGAACATTAGTTAGTAGAGTAAAGAAAGTGAAAGAATAGTAGATGAAATTAATTGTAGAAAATGTGTAAATGCAAGTTGGCCATTACCTTAAGTGAAGAAATAATGATAGTGGGTAGGAAGAAAGATGGAGATGGTAAAGGAAATAAATGAAATGAGGTGAATATGGAGATTTTAGAAGTGAGTTTATATAGGGGAATTGTTGGTGGGAAAATTTCACTCTATGCACTTGTCACGTATGAACTTATGTCACGCATGAAGACATGTGGCGTATGAATACATTTGGCCATTGAACACTGTGGCGCATGAACTACTTGTCACGTATGATATATGTCACGTATGAAGACATGTGGCGTATGACCATATTAAACATGTATCACAATGTCACGCATAAACCTTTTGTGGCGTATGGTATATGTGGCGCATGACCATGGTCATATGCTACATAACCTACCTTTCGAGGTGGGTTATGTAACGTTTGGCCAGCACCATACGTGACATAACCCACCTCAAGGTGGGTTATGTGACTTATTTCACGTATGGAAGGGCCATACGTGACATAAGTCACATAGCCCACCTCGAGAGGTGGGTCATGTGACGTATGGCCCTGTCATACGTTACATAACCCACAGGTGTTTATATGCATGTGTCACGCATGAATTTACTTTACTGCGTTATTAGTACGTGACAAACCATGAAAGAAATGAAAAATGAATAAATATATTCCTTTGTCGCGCGCAAACATCTCCATACGCAACAAAGATAAGCAAATGCAGTGTATGTCACGTTTGGGAGATTTCATGCGTGACAAACAAAGATTGTTTTGTCACTCTTGCCCCATGCGCCACATAGCCCACGTGACTAGCCTACTATTTTCTTGTAGTACGTGCATATACTTCAACGTATAGTGATCTCTGTTTAGCCCTCAAAATTTTAGATAAAGCCAAATTATTGTTTACACACAAAATTGATTGCCATGTGTAAATGTTGCTTATAAATATAATCGAAGAAATTGTTAAAAGCAGTCTTTCAGTAATATAATGGAGTGAAAACCTATCACCGTTTTTCTGTATTTTTTTTTGGTTTCCCAAGGTATCCCCACCCGCGTGACAAGTGAAACTAATCCTTCGCTGTTCTGAAGTCCCATATAGGAGTAATATAATGGAGTGAAAACCTTTTTCTGTATTTTTTTTGGTTTCCCAAGGTATCCCACCCGCGTGACAAGTGAGACTAATCTCTCGCTGTTCTGAAGTCCCATATAGGGGGTAGACAGCTGGCCTGTGAATTTGGTCCATTCGCAAGAGTTGGGGATCGAACCCCCAAGCACTTGTTTAAGGGACGAGAGTACTTACCACTCACGCCAACCCGCCAGGTTCATCACCGTTTTTCTGTATTACCCATGCATCAATTAAATTTTTAGCTCTAATAAAAGAAATTGTTATTCTTAGCTCCAATCATTCGTGAGAAAAAATCTTATGTTATTGCCTTTTTTTTCTCAAAGCGTATCCTATGTCATGTGTTGGTCAACAAAAATTTACCAGTGATCTAAGATGCCTTATATTAAGCTCATCAATGGGTGTAACTGAGTGTCACTGAGGAAAGTCGTGTATGTATAAGGTGGAGGTGTATGATCGGTGCGTGGATGCGACGCGCGGTAGCAAGAGGTGGTGGGGTACAGGGATGTGACCAACTGCTGCACTGGATTTGTCGGTTTTCTGTGGCTAATGGGGTCTATATATGCCTCTCCTTGGAAATCTACCTTCTCCAACTTCCTTCCTAATTTGAGTAATTTCCCACAAATCTCCTTTGTTAATCCACTTTTTTTATAAGAATTTTTAATCCTCTTTTCAATATAATTATTTAATATGTTGTTTATATTTACCCACTATCAGACATTGGCTCATGCTAAAAGAACATAAGTACTCCCTCCGGTTCTTATTATATAATTTATCAATTACTTATTTCTCACATACTAAGGAATAATAGTTGAGTCTTAAGATTCATGTTAAATTTGTCACTTTTTCCAACTTCACCTTCATTAAATGATGTATATCACATTTTCAATTTTGAGTCTCCATTAATAACATGGGTAAAGTGGAAAAAAAACATTTAATGAGGCGGTTGGTGACTTATATTAAGGACCAAAAATTGTAAATAGTCGATGACTTGTAATAAGGACCGAAGGGAGTATTGGAGAAGAGAATCTCTTAAGGCCCACTGCTAGGGTTTGTCATTGGACAACCACCCTCTATTACTTTATCCTTTGATCATGATGAATTGGAAAGTCAATCTGTGCAATGGTTAAGTGTCAGCAATTACTCTTTCATTTAGTTTTTATTCAACCAGGCTAATCTTTTGATAGAATTAATTGTGTCCAAATTTAGCTCTTGTTGGCCTGTTATGGTGTGTTTTGTCATAGTACATTCTTTGCTTTGTAATTCTGTGAACTGGTGGTTAGTGTCTTGGTGTATGTAATGTAGTTTTTATATTATTAATGGAAAGTATCATTTCGGCACAAAAAAAAGTCATTGGCCCACACTAACAATTGAAGTGAACTGATTGTTAAATAAATTGGAAACTCACAATAATCAGTTGATCTGAACTGATTAATGTGTTTTTACGGAGTTATAACATGTTCATATTGATTGTATACAATCATATATTTTCTTGTTAACTAAAATGGATCCTTGTGGTGCAACATCTAGAGTGCCATTACAAGCATATTTTCTTGTAGTGGTAATTTATAAATATTTTTCACTCAAAAGAAACGGTGTCGTCTGAGATAGAAAATAATTAACCAAGATTGAGAAGTGTGTTCTGAGTGATGATTCAATAGTAAGAAAATAAAAAATGAATTATTGCTACAAATTTAACATATGCTAGTACATACTGTCTTTTTTTTTTTCAAAATAGGAACATATATATTATTTATAAAACTCTACTGCATATAGGATTGAAGGCACTACAAAAACTCATAAATAATAAACTACAATATTCACAGGCTCCTGGACATAGTTATTTGATAATCATTTCCATGTTTTTTTCACAAATCTCACGGTGTTTTGTACAGCTTCCGTCTTATCATTTCAATGTTCGTCCGTAGTTCACAACCTAGTAACCTGCAGTTCTTCTGGCTGATGAGGAAAAACGAAAAATAAGATGAAATGGGATAAGTGAGAAAAATTGAGGGATGCAATTTTCTCTAATTATACATTTACTACATCTGGTCCTAAATATAAGACCTAGTTGACTTTTTTGGAGAGATTAAGGTTGCAAAATAAGTTATTAAATTATGTCATATTTCATATATTTTTAGATTATCCATTAGTTTATATGTAAAATAAATTAGTTTAAGGGCAAAATTAGGTAAATCAATTTATAATTAACTTATTTTGCTTTTTTAGGATTTTCCAAAAAATTCAACTAGGTCTTATATTTAGGATCGGATGGAGTATAAGTTTACTAAGTTTTTTAAATACTTGATTTGTAATAAAATTATAATATATTATCCATATAATTTTCATTGTAAGAGTATTACTTCATCTGTCTCTCTCTTTTTTTTTACAAATTACTCCTACTTACTAATCTCTCTTGATAGTTGATACTATACATAGTTGACTTTTTGTTAGAGAGATTAAGAAAGTTAAACAAGTCACTTAATTATAATAAGTTTTGCATATAATTATATTATATATTAACTTATAAATAAAAAGACTAATAAAAATATTTAGGTAAATCAACTTATTAGCAATTTATCTAATATTATTATGATTTTTAAAAAAGTCAATTAGGTCTTATATTTAGGAATTATGTAATAATTGAATGAAATAAAATATGTAATTAGAAAAAAAAATCAATCCTCAAGTCCTTACTTTAATTTTAAATCAGGTGCCTTTCTATATTTGGACGTGGAATCCAGTGTGTAAAAAATCAATTCTGTTGCTCCGATCAAAAAAGAAAAATCAATTCCATTGAACATAATGATGCAGTTGATTTTTAAACTTTATTTTCCAAAAATGGAGATTTCCATTTGAGCAAGACTTACCAATTATTGCATTCATATCCCCTGGTTGGTGGGAAGCTGCTGCTTTCAATTCCTCTGACGCCCCTCCTTACATACATTGCATTCAACTCATTTCTCCACTACACGTGTTCTCTTTTACTTCTTCACTCATAACACTTTAATATATATAGCAGTATATATATTTTATTTATGATAGTGGTAATAAAAATTTATGACTTTTTCAAACATGATCCTTTGAGTTGACAAATCACATGCCATTATATTTTGAACAAACCATTATAAAAATTTGTGCACAAAATTGTCTAATTGATGAATTCATAATACTCATAAGGAACACACTACTATTATAGAGTTTAAGTACATATGTTGGTACATATATTTTTGTATGTAATTTTGATTTTAGTAGCTATGTGCATTTTTTTATCATGATTAAATGTTTAAGTTTTGATCTTGAAATAATATAACTTTTAATTTCAGAACTTTCAACGAATTTTGTTTTTGGTCTCTAAACTTTAAAATTGGTGGTTTTAGTCTTTAAACTTTCAGCCAATTTTGGTCTCAATCCCTACACTTTGAAATTGATGGATTTGGTCCCTAAAAATTGATTGAAATCAAAATTGATGAAAATTTCATAAAACGGATATACCAAAAGTAATCAAAATTGAATAAAAGTATATAAGTACCACCAAATGGGTTTCCCCTAAAGTTATTCTTAGGAAAATTACTATAGATGGTTTATATTCACTATAATTTGGTCAAGTGACAGTTTGGGAATAAAATACAATATCATCTGTGCTTTATCCAATATAGTACAAAAAATTATTTGACAAAAAGCATAATACAAAATTTACTAATACTACTATATTAAAGTACTAAATAAAATAAGCCGATCTAAAGACATAAGACAAAAGAACAATATTGTTTTGTGCTTTATGAGGAACCCTCATATCATATTAGGATAGCCATATAGCTAATTCATCAAAAAAAGAATTCATTTAACTAATTAATGAAATACTACTGAACTTAATTAAAAAATGTTAATGAAATTGCGAATTTTGGTTCATGCTTATTTATTTGTAGTTAAAAATGTTAACTGCTTTACACACACATACACACACCACAGTTTATACTGGCATTATCAGAGTTCGATGGTTCATATATACACTTCTGAGAAAAATAAATCAAATAAAACAATTTTGTATTGCCTCTACTTGTTATTTTTTTCATCTAAATAAAAAAATGCCTTTATTCATCACCCTAAAAAAATCCAACCAAACAAAAAAAAAATTGAATTTCATAAAAATGCATTCTTGTATGAAAATTAAAGATTGGAATTATTTTTTCTACTATGTTATATGTGTGTGTGTGTATATATATACTCCCTCCGGTCCTATTTATAAGTCCCCAACCGCCACTAAATTTTAGTCCTTAATATAAGTCACCAACTAACATTAACTAACTCATTTATTAAAATTTTCCCAATATACCCTTAACATTGGAAAATGAACATTGGAAGATGAAAAGAGGGAGAAGATGAAAAAGACACATGCATACTCATAAAGATGAAAAATGTTAGTGGGTCATAGTAATAAATGTGGGAGGAGCAAAAATTGAAAAGACAAAAAAAATAAGACCAATTTAATGATGCAACTTCCATTAACCTCCATTCCTTGGTATGTATAATTTGGACGGTTGACGACTTATAAATAGGACCTGAGGGAGTATATGTATGTATGTGTGTGTGTGTATATTGATTATTGAACATGATTAATTTGTTGATCTGTACAGCAGAGCACCATCAATATTCTATTTCAAGAAAGAGACAGCACCCCGACTCCTTTACTTAAAAAAATTTATAATTTTCAAGCATTTATTTAATTGAAGAGTAAAAACGCTTTTGAAGTTCTTTTTTTATTTGGGCCAACTAAAAAACACTTTTGAATGCACAAACGACGCTTTCATCGGCATTATGTTGAAGATGATTAGTCGTAAGAAATTAAATAAAACTACTTTAAAATGCATTAACACTTTTCTTTGGCATTACGTTGGCAATAATTATTTGTATATATAAAGAGTGGTCAATATTTGTATTCAATTCTAGAAAAAGTGGATGAATGCAACAAAACAAAGAAATAAATAGATTAATGAACAAAATGTCAAGCCACCACTTCCCAAACCATCTACTCATCTATGACGTCTCTCCAAATTTATTTTATATAATGAGTCTAACAAATGCCCTTGCAGTTTGTCATAGATTATTGCTCCAAAAAAATTATATTTTAAGAAATTAAAAAATTAAACTATTACTGGCATTCTCATTTATTTTCTAGAACAATGAAACAATCAATCAACCGTTAACTTTATAAAATTAATTATTTATAAATTAAATATGTAAAATTAAAAGACGTAGTATATATACCCCTATGATATTTTTTTAAGTTTCATTAGAAATAATTACTGTTATTTAAATTAAAAATTTAATAAGTTAATTTCCCATGCGTGTGTTTAGATTCAGGCAAAAAAATTACTTTATTTTTTATTCAAAAATTGTGTTTGTATATTAAATTAAGTAATAATTTTTTTTTCACAATATTCATTATTAATATTGCTCCATTTTCTCTGGTTAGCGGAAAAGAATGAAAATCCTGAAATGATATGGAAATCTAAAAAAAACGTCAAGAGATCCTAACATATTTATTATAAAGAATGATTGTAATTACCTTTCTAATTCTCAAGGGCATTAGAAAAGTACTACTCCCTCCGGTCCTTATTATAAGTCACCAACCACCTTTAATTTTTTGTCCTTAATATAAGTCACTAACCGTCACATTAAATGTTTTTCCCACTTTACCCCTGTTATAAATGAAGATTCGAAATTCAAAATGTGAAATACATCATTTAATGAAGGTGGAGTTGAAAAAAGTGGAAATTTAGCATGAAATTTAATGTCCAACTATCATTCCTTAGTGTGCGAGAAATTAGATCTTGTAACTTATAACAATGATTAGAGGGAGTACGAGTAACTATTTAAAAATTTTTGCTCAAATTTAATGATGGACATATGAGCTGTTGATGTCCCTTCGGGGTCCCGTAGGGATGGGACATTTGTTTGTATTCACATAGGCTTTAATTTTCCCCCTATATATTGCTGATTTTAAAAATAATAAATGTTAGTAGAATTTAAAACACCCTTAAAATATGATGGAATTTATAATAAATTATTAGAAATATGATGGCGCGGACCCCAATAGGTTTCCATAAAAGGAAAGATTCGTTTTCACACGGTGCATTCCAATTAAAGTGTCATGTGAGTGCGTATACAATCCATAGTTTCACGTGCAGGCGCGTGTACTTCCAACCATCAAGGATCCACCTAACCCAACCAATCTGTACACGACACTTCACTGTCCCTTAGATCTTAGTTTTGTTCAGGGACAAAGTACTATCTTCCTTATATATTCACTAAATCAAGTTTTTTAACCATCATACTCAATACATCAATGTATTTTACTTTTGAAATATTATAGTTTAATTATAAATTTTAATTGAGCAAATAGGACTCTTAACTTTTTTAGTCAAGAAATTGATTTGATTGTGTGAGGAATTCAATACAGGTATGAGTGTATGATGCTTTTTTTAATTTGATTTTATATTCAAAATAAATTGTTCAACTATCCTAATTAAGAAAGACGTAAGCATAATTTATTACTCTCTCCGGTCCTATTTATAAGTCGACAACCGCCTAAATTGTACATACCAAGGAATGGAGGTTAATGGAAGTTGCATCATTAAATTGGTCTTTTTTTTTTTTTGTCTTTTCCATTTTTGCCCCTTCCACCTTTATCACTATGGCCCACTACCTTTTCTCTCTCTTCATTAATCCTCTATCTATAAAAGTGTCTTTTTCATCTTCTCTCTCTTCTCACGTTCCAATGTTCATTTTCCAATGTAAGGGTATATTAGGAAAATTTTAATAAATGAGTTAGTTAGTGGTAGTTGGTGACTTATATTAAGGACCAAAATTTAGAGGCGGTTGGCGACTTATAAATAGGACCGGAGGGAGTATTTATTATTCGCAATTATTCAAATTGACTTTTGCTTTATGAATGCCACATTATATTATTTTTACCAAATGTCACACAATATTTTGAAAGTATTAGTGTTTATCCAATTTTGAATCACGTGCAGAAGAGTCTATTCATTTATATTTGTTTGAATGATTCGTAGAGCACATTTATTCTTTAGCTTTGTTTTGCAATTCATTTAACATGAGCTACACTATATAATAGCAGAGATGAGATTAAATATTATATATAGACGAAATAATTTTGCTTATTCTTAAAGTTGTCGAAGTGCAATTGCAAGCATATTCTATTCATCGTTCAAAACTTAATATAAAATCAACAAAACTTGGCCAACTACATGAGAAAATTTGAAAGTCACATGGGAGGTTATATATTTATCGTTCAAGATATCTAAATGGTCCAGGTCTTTAAATAGGTGTGCCTCAGCTTCAATTGGTATAAAGTTTGCATGTGATAAAAAATAAGCTGCGCACAGCCAAAAAAAAAATTGTTATACCCGTTTTGGCAGACTCATGCTTTTAAACAAATTCTAAATATATTTGCACGATATTCCAGCCACAAGAGATATTTTGAGAAGTATTTGATATCCAATATACCATCAAATTAGAAGTATTTGATATCCAGTATTATCATATCACAGTCTAATAAGAGTATTATCGAAAGTTTTTTTTTTTTTGCCAAAAGGTATTATTAAACTTGAAATCGTCTAAGTCTAACTAATCATATCAACCCCTTTGGATGAAACACTAATTGACAGTTGGTATATGTTTCTTTTTTAATGGTTGCTTTGCATATAAAATTAATTAAACTAATCTAAGAGAGAAGTCAATTAATATTATGATGTGATGGGTCTTAAGTCTAAAACAAAGTTCTGTTGCAAAGTCAACTCTAGTAACTCTCATTCCCATGTATACTGCCAAAGCCGAAGCATTTATTCCTGAAAAGAGGGATAAGCAACCTCAACTTCCCCTCCATTTTTCGCTTTCCAATTGGGCTTTGTTAAGATTCTTCTTTTTTTTTTCTTTTTGAGAATGTTCAGATTCTATTTTGACAAAAGAACCTAAAATTTGGACCCCAACCAACCCAATTCAGTTTTCCTCATATTTGTTTGAAACTCAATACAGCCCAAACAAATATATTTAAATTTGAAGTTGATAATCATAAAACTCAGTGAGTTCCACCGTAACAAACTAACAATCAACATTAGTATTCCTTAAACAAGACACTTTGCTTACAAATTCATGCATAATTCATAATTATTAATCAAATTATGTAAACATTAAAAAAAAATTCCTTGTTCTGAAGAATGTAGTGGGAAGAGCTTGCCTGGAAAATTTTCTTACTATACTAAATAATATAGTTTCGCCGATACTGAGAATGTTGATTTATGACAGATATTTATGCTGAAAATTATACAGTTCTATCACACTCTTTGAAATCTAAAATATACTTCATTTGTTCCTAAATATTAACTTATTTAGGGATGCGTTTCATTCATAAATATAAGACCATTTTTAAATTCTCCTCTTTTTCTTTATAAATTGTCCTTGATGAATAACATCAAAACAAAAGAGGGAGGATGAGGAAAAAATGTGGATGTTTATGGTATTTTGGCAATATAACATTACTAAGTTAATTAGTATTATTGATCTAATTAAATTAGGATAGTTTGTATATTTAGGAATAAAGAGAGTAAGTCACTCTTAATATCATCGAAATTGAAGAATAGTGATTGAAGGTTTAAAATGTCACCATCTTAGATTGTTTCCCTTTTTTTTATTAAAGATTGTTTTCCCTTTACTTTGTTCATATTCTTAGTTTTAATTAATTTTTTAACTGAATTACTTTTAATTAATTAAAGAAACAAAATTCTTACTTTTATATAAAAATACAAAATGATACTGGTATTAATTAAAATTACGTAGGTCTTATTAAGTCCAAAATGGAAAATTAAAATAACTGGAATTATCATCAGGGAGCTAGTGATGAATTGTAAATAGAGTGAAAGAGTTGAGAAGTGAGGCGATATCCTTTGCAATGATATGTGTTGCACTGATGTTTGAAGGTTGCAAAATCATAAAAGTTAATCCTATGCATTCCCTCGTTTTAAACTACTCCCTCCGGTCCTAAATATAGGACCTAGTTGACTTTTTTAAAAAATCCTAAAAAAAGCAAAATAAGTTAATTATAAATTGATTTACCTAATTTTTTCTCTTACACTAGTTTATTTTACCTATAAGCTAATGAATAATTTAAAAAGATATCAAATATGTCATGATTTAATAATCTATTTTGCAATCTTAATCTCTCCAAAAAAAGTCAATTAGGTCTTATATTTAGGACCGGAGGTAGTATGAGACTTTTTTTTGAAGGAACCAGCTATATCTAATTCAAAGCTAAACAGAAGCTAACTAGCAGAAAAAAGCACAATAATAGAAGTGAGTTGCCTAGTGAAAATCTATTGGGGCAATTTTGGAAAGTGATAACTTACAGGTGTATAAGGTTTAAAACTCAATCTCTGTTGAAGAGGTGCTTGGCTATGGTGGACGGAAAAAAAATCAGAAAACACATTACTTTTTTATGCGATTCATTTCTAAACCAACGATTCCGATCGAAAAATTTTCCATACCAACGATATCCTCCTTCGAGTACATAGTACATAGCCAATCGCTTTACATAATCCAAAGGAAAAAATATAGTCATTTATTATGGATAAATTTATGTAATTATCCAATTTTACCATAACTAATTATATTATATAAATGAAAGGTAAAAATGTACATTTACATAGAAATGCAATCAAATTCTCTTTGAATAGAACCAAATAAAGTATTTTCTTTCTGCCATATAAATAGAACTAGAAGAGTGTGTCAACTTTTCTCACCTTTTACATTAAATATGCACGTGTAAAAATTAAATTAAAAAATTTATTATTTTCAATTTTATATATTATCTCTTACAATTTGAACATAAAAATCTCATATTATGTCATATATTATGTATAGAAGGAAATACTATCTCTATACAAGAGATATGAGTTTAAAATATTTTATCATTGCACAAGTAGAGTACTTTGGTTATATTACATGATCAACCTCACTAGTCACTAATGGATCGTTTTCCAATACTGTATTAGTGGATGTGAATTTGATCCGTGCCAGAACTAATCCCATTATTGATCATGCAATGCAAAACCATCCAACTTTATTACAAACCCTTGGAGTTGGTACTTCCTCTCCCATTTCCATTGTAAGCATACTTACACGGAGAACCCAAAAAAGAAATAAAAAGCATCAATGCAATTACATTACAAATAATGAAATAATAATGACATTAATAATAAAAGTGAAGTCCCATCACATCTTGTTTTTATTTCCTATAATTCTTCCTTCTGCTTCTCCTTTGTCTCTTCCTTCAAGAAATTTTTGTCATAAGCCGTGTCTGGCTAATCAAAACACACACAAATTCTTCTACCTCTCCTTCTTAATTAGCACTTGGGAAGATCGCTTGGAGGTGGAAGCAGAGACTCATTTGGTCCCTTACCATTGTCCACTACAAACGCCATCTTCAATCCCCATGAAGTGTGAACCTCCAAATGGCAGTGCATAAACCACACCCCTAATCAATTCAATCACAAAACATCAGTGAGCAAATTTGCTCTCTAAACAATCTCACATTTTTAGATTAATTAAAACCTGTACCATTAGTATCAAACATGACATAGAGTAGCACGTGAAAAGACTTGGAGAAGAATCAAGGATATATAATGTTTACGTGAATAGACAAACATGCAACACGCGTATATATAAACACACACAATTAATTCATATTTCAACTCAAAGGTAATATCGAGGTTCTGTGCTCATCACTTATATTACTCATCACCTTCCCATCACCACAAATACACACAAATGCATAAGCACATGATGGGCCTCCAAAACCTCTCTCTTCTTATTGGAGCCATCATGTGCTTATGTATTTGTCTGTACTTGTGGTGATGCGAAGTGATGACCACCAAATCAAAACCCGTGATATAATTACCTGGATTATCGGCTTTGAATCTAATGGCGGTCCATCCACCAGCCGGAACACCTACTGTGTTTCTCTCCACAGGATCAACAAGGTTGAAATTTTTTGGATCCTTCTTGGCATCAAAATTCCCAACTCCTCTTCCAACAACAAAGAAGTTGAATCCATGAAGATGAATTGGATGGTTTTCAGGAGCTATCATTCCAGTATCTTGCAAAACCAACTCAACAGTTGAGTTGTACTGAAGCCTATAAAGCCTAGTACCAGTGTTAGTTGCAAGATTTGCGGGCGGATTCCCCGTGAAGTTGAATACCGTTGGTGGCTTAGCAGGAAAGTCATCAGTGAAAACACCTTTAATGTTGAAGAAATGAGCTTGTAGAAGAGAAATCTTTGGCATAACAAATGTAACATTGTTGAAATCAGCAACAACATGGCTTCCATTAGTACAAGTAGGACAAGGGTTGACTCCTAGGCTGACAGTGAAGAGCAAGGAATGGTCAATTTTCAAGGGGACTTTTGCAGGGAAGTCTTTTGAGTTTAGGCTTCTGAGAGAGTCAGTGAATTTTGTGGCTATTGGTGTGGCATTTTTAGGAGGAAGTGAAGTGAGGGTGGTGATTGTTGAGGTGAGAGTGTTTGAGTAATGTAATGTGGCTTGGGCTGTTCTGTTGTCTACTATGATGGGAGCATCCATGAAAGGAGAGGCTGCTACTAAGTATTTTCCTGTGCCTCTGTTGGCTGTGACAAGGACATTTGTGGTTTGGCCTGGTGCTATCACTATTGTGTCTGTTTTGAATGGCTTTGTGTAGACTGCATCAACTTCAACCACTGTGAGTTGGTGACCAGCTATCTTAAAGAAGAGTTCTTCATTCAGTGCAGCGTTGATGATTCTCAATAGGTACGTTTTTCCTTGTTCTACTTGGAAATTGAATCCTGCTTGCAAAGGAAAGATGATAGTCAGTCTCTTATGGTAATGGAATTTAATAAATGGTCAACCTATGTCTCGGTTATAGGCTTTATGTAGTTACCTAAGTTTTAGAAAAATTGTTACCAAAGATTAGATAAGTTAAACAATCAATTATTAGAAGAGGTGATAGGATATAAAGAGGGGAACTTATCTCTAAGGAGTTAACTTTATAAATTTTATAGATAGAACTTATTTAAGGGTAAGGTTTTTTGGTTTTTACCTGGTGAAGCACAACCTAGGACAGGACCTGGGTGGCCATTGATGGTATGAGCATCAGAGACATTAGGGGCCAACCCTGACTTCATAGCTTCATTGATAACAGCCTCTGTGTCTGATTTCCACCATTCACCTAACCCAAATTGAAGTGAAAATAAAATGAGATTTATGAGGAGTGATTTTCATTCTTGCTTGACGGGGATTTAATTCAGTGCTCATCATCCATATTGCTCATCAGCTTCTCATCACTACAAATATATGAATAAATAAGCACATGGTGGGCCTCAATAGGAGAGAGGTTGTGGGACCGCCATGTACTTATTTATTTGTGTGTATTTGTGGTGATGAGAAGGTGATGGGATGAGCATGTTGCTTGACTATGTCTATCATGCAAGTTAGATTGATGAGTAGGGGTAAATGAATTAGAAATTGGTAGAACTAACCCAACACTATTACTTGTTCCATGTGGGGTCTGGGAAAAGGGTAAGGAACACCAAGTTTGGGCATGATGACTATGGCTCCATAGAGAGTGGCCCTGAGCCAGAGGATGTGTGCATGCCAAAGGAGTGTACCTCTCTGGCCTGTGAGGGTGAAGTTGTACACATAGACCTGGCCTGGTTGGATTGGGCACTGGGTTATGTATGCTGGCCCATCAGCCCAACCTGTCCTTAGCTGTCTAACACCGTGCCTGAAACAACAAAAAATTTTAAAATCTGGTTAATTTATTAATTTTTAAGGTTAATCTCATAATTGATCCTTATAGCTTGATCGAATTTTGATTCCTGTAATATCAAATAATTGGTTTAGGTCCTTATAATTTCATAAAAATTTAAATAAGAGTTTATCAACGGGTCTTTTTATACTTTAAATGAGTTTTTATTTTTCTGCATAGACTTTAAGTTATACAAGTCTTTATGAAATTACGTCAATTATCATAAAAAATCGGTCAAATTATTAGGGCACTAGTGATATTGACCATTTTTCAAGTAGAGTCGGATTTATAAAAGATGAAAAACAAATAATCATGATGATGAGATCTATAGCAAACATGTGTACTCACATATATTTTGATCAGGTGTTAAATGGGAAAGTTCTGTAAATCAAATACGTCTAAACATTTTATTTATTTCCTTATATGAGGAAATTTAGGTAAAGGTATTTGGAAGATATATGTTAAATCAGTTACTTGGGTAGTTGGGTACCCACCAGTGGATGCTGACGTTGTATTTGACATGGTTGACCACCTTAACCAGCACCGTGTCATCCTCCCGAGCATAGATGGTGGGACCTGGGAACTTTCCGTTGACCGTTACAATGGGCTTGGTTGAGCATAATCTCGTGGCATTTTTCATCACCACCTGTATAAAATAATAAAGTTCACCAAACTTGAGTGCCTTCCTCAACTATATCATCGACGCTTTGCTGTTTGAGAAAGCCTTGCTGACTCAAAATAGGCCTATGCGTCATTTTGTTGAACTAATAGGTGGAAAATGTATACAAAAAGGGAATACTTCTGTTTTTTTGGCCAACTGAAAAAAATATATTGATGTGTGGACAACTTTTCTATAACTAAAATCTATCGGTACACTTAAATTTGATTCTATCATCACCTATGAATTAAATTTAGGTTTTCTTATCTGCATGTCTGGATGTCTTAATTGACATGAAACATCAATTAAGCTTTTCCTGTGGATGTGTTTAATAAAAGAGAATAATTTAAGCAGGAAAATTCACTGACCATGATTGACGTAAATTGCAAGAAAACGATCCAGTCAAACTATCATGTGAACATTTACTGATTTACTTATATATCGATTGTAAGGAACTAAGGAATACATGATGTTACCGGGATGCAATATTATTAGTAGAAAAGGACGCTCACTTTCATGATTTTTGCCTTTTCAATTTTAACTATAAATCATTTGTTAAGAATGACTACTTGAAATAACACTATTACGTGCCCAAACATCTGGAAATGAGACATAATTTAAAACTCGATGTTCTTTGCCACATGGAGAATTTACTCTTTGAACTCCGAAATTTGAATTTTCATTTCAATTAATATTCATGAAATCAGTTAATCTAATAAAAATGTAACGAAATGATGGTGCACATAAAATATGGTGTTCATTTTCATTCCTTTTCTAGCTCTCATTTATATATACTTTCATCATGGTTCAATCATGCATATTAAAGCTGCATTATAGTACACTTACGTTGAATTTGTAGTGCCTAACCCTGGCATCCACAGATAGAGGAAGCAAGCAAGCTGCAGCTAACAGAATGACTCGAATCCACATAGCTGCCATACCCATTATTATTTGTTTAGAATGTGTTTACACAGAAAAACAGACGCCTCTGTTTTCTTTCTATGGCTGCTATGAAATGGAAGGACAGATCTTATATATAAATAGGTACGTAGACTCACTGCTGCAATGTCCTTTTAATGAGTTGGTTGAAGTAACACTAATTCAGACGTAAGGTCTATAATATACTAATTCCAAAAGATAAAAACAATAATAAATAAAGGAACTGAGAAGAAAATTGAAAAGCTGGCTAGGGAGTTCTGTTATTTTCTTGTGTATTACACAAAGTAGTTATCCATCAAACTAAGACAACTTTCGAAGCTAAAGCCAGTTGAGCTTCAGGGTGATGCCCCCCTTTTTTCGTTTAATTTTTCTACATAACTAGGTGGTCTGATGCTTAGTTTGGTCCAACCATATTGGGTGAAGTACAACAATCCCATCTAACATGTTGTGGCGGAGTCCAATGACTAAACAGATTTCTGCTTGATAATCAATTGAGCAAAGATGTGACAGAAATTAAATAATTATGAATACAATAGCTTTAACAGCAGAAAAGTAACTTCTAGTTTGTCATTGGTATTCCTAGTTGGTACAAACCGAATATTGCATAAGTAACAACATTTGAAAAAATTTACGCAGATAACTCAATAATGTTTCAATATTGTAGCGCTATATATTAGTTTACTATCAAATAGTGAGACGTTGTATTTTTTTTTTATGGGCAGGGCTGATGATATTGATACATGTTAAAATACTCCTTTGGTCCTGGCTATAGCCTATATGAGAGAGAGAGAGTATTTATTTGAGTTCTATTTAGGCATATCATTAAATTTTTTATATGAATGCACAAATTATGCTTCATATTTATTATCATATTAACCTTATTCATGGGGAATATTATATGTTATATATGTAGTGGTGAAGTTTGAAAGTTTTTAAACTTTAAAACAAAGCTAACGTTTTTTTTGCATAAAATATAGTGAATGATCGAAGTGATATACTATATGAAGGAAATTGGGATATGCAAGCGGTGGGTTGAGATGTGTGGAAAAGGGTATACATAACTAGAAGAGAAATGAGTAGAATGAAATTCATGAATTGCCATTTTGGTTTGAGCGGAGATAAATTTCAAAGGTTTTAGCGTTCAAGAAAGGCAAAAAAAACAGGGGTGGGGGTGGTGGAGGTGGGATATAGTAGGTGAAATGTAATATGCACAAAGGGATTGTTAGTCCAACAAAAAAGTTGTTATTGGTGAAGCATGGTTTTCCGGTATAGCTGGCTGATATTTATTGGTTGCTTGCCATTTTTTCTCAATACAAACTATATATGAATTCAAACTCTCATTTTGACCGCTGTCCCACCGATTAGTTATATAACACCATTGTGTTTCTCATTTTTCTTCTAGTTGCAGCTGCCTCCTTTCCAAAATATATTAATTAAATAGTAACTTGTGTATATATAAAATATACTCAATCTACCATTTTAAATTAGTATAATAACTATTTATGCTGGTCAGAGCATGTAGTTAATAAGAGATAGTAATCTTCACTAAAAAAGAGATAGTAATCATATTTGTCGAAGGTTCCTTTCTAATTCTTTTAATTATTTGATTTGGGAGAGAAAATGTACATTATTTATCATGTAATTGTTGTTTTGATTCCCTTAAGTCCTTAACTCACGTGTTCACATCGATCATTTATTTAATTATTCCCATATGCCCATGTAGTTGGAACATGATTGTTATTTTTTTTTTTTTTGATAAAGAACATGATTGTTATTTTTGATTGGGCTTTCTAGAGTGCCTTTTGCGCCCATTTTCCACATGCATTAAATGTCTTAGTTGCGAATTATGATTAGTACAATCTTGATGGCTTGCACTGATTTGGGAGTTCATTGTTGATTTTATTTTTATTTTTTGATCGAATTGATTTTATTTTTTTCATGTAAGCTGAATAAATTAAGTGCATAGTACGTATAGTTTATTGATCATATATAATCGATCTAGATTCTGGCTGGTTGCCTTTTTGTATAAGTTTTGCGGGCAAACGTGACATGTCTTTGTTTTATTTTATTTTTTGTGAACAAAGGAAAACGTGACATGCCGTTAGTACCCGTTAGGCTATACTTTTAATTTTTAAAATCGTAGGAGTTATTGATATATGATTAAGTCACGAATCAAATTAAAGATGATTGTTAATATGATTATGTCATGATTCCGAATCGATTGGTTCAACCGTGGCTGTGATTGAATAGATGTGTTGTATTTCTACCTCAAAATATCATGTAGAAAATTAAAGAACTAAGAAGCCAAGCTAAGTAACAAAATATTCAAAATTAAATAATGTTATTTTAAAACCACTCATATGATTGATTCACAAATTTGTAATGGTTTGTTTCTAATTGATAACACTGCTTTAATTACAGGCTTAAGTTTCAAACTTTTCCTGTTTTAGTCGTGAGTCTATGCATGCCCAGCCAGTATATTGTGAGTTTGATGAAAAATGAGATATACTCTTGAGTCTTGAGTCTCAACTCTTGTAGTAACTTTTTAGTTTTATATACTGCTAACATTTCACTAGAATTAAAAAAAAAACTTCATTAATTGTGTCTTAAAATCTATCAACATTTTATGTAACCAAAAAAAAATATATCAACATTTTAACTTTATTCACATTTAACATACGTTATGCCCCATAAAAATAAAGTGTACGTGATAACAAATAAAAAATAAAAGTGTACTTTCATAAAAAAAGTAACGTGTATATTATCAAAAAAAAAAAAGTAACGTGTCTTTAGAATATGACAAAAATATAGTGTATCTCTTTGTTTTATAAACAGTTTAAAGAGTAGCTTCATACGTGATGGTTTGGTGCGATTTCGTTTTAGCATATTATTATTTCTAGAATTTGTACTTGAGTAGCGTGAAATTTAAAATCTGAGCCGGTCTGGCATTCTGTGGATTCATTCTGTAATTCTGTTAAACCTCTGGACTACCAAATGTCGTGTCCAATTTACGTACCGTTGAATATTTTACTTTGGTCCATTTTTATCTATAAAGAATCTGAATATGCAAGATTGCCCCGTTTTATAATTTCATTATACTGAGTTCGATGAAAAATTGTAATCAGTCGTGTCTTTAAAACTGGTGGAAAGTACTGTTAAAATTTCTTCGAAGCAGCGTTGGGATAAGCTGTAGATAGATTTATGATTGAATTTTAGATTTATAATCTCACGTTTTAAATCCATACATCTAGATTTTTATAATTGGTTGATATATAAAATATATTCACCAATAAAAATTAAAAAAGTTATATATCCTATGACTTATTTACATGTTTGAGTACTACTAAAAGACGATGGTTGAGAATTGAAATATTTAATATTATATTGTGCATTTTAATAATTTGTCAGGAATTGTTTAGAAAAAGTGAAAAACGAGTCCAATTTTGATGGAATCAAAATCCATAAAGTATCAGGATCAAAGTAGTAGATTAGTAATGGGTTGTTGACGTCTTGAAGCTTTAAGGGTTACAAATGTTTCCACTGACGGACGTATGTGGACTGTTAATTAGCATAGGGTTAGACTATCCACTTTCTTTTATTCTTTTTCTCAAATCTAGAAAGGATCACATATTATTACTACAAGTTGTTTTATGATCGATATTATATATGTATTTGGATAAGTAATTAAAGATGATCCTTAAGCTTTTGTATTAGCCTTCAGTTATGTCATTTTGGAATCTTTTACGACTTTGGGCATGACAATTTATATTCATCTTAAGAAAAGTATAATTCATCATCAAGTTCTAAATATATGATCAAAACCTGATTTTATTAAATTAAGTACATTAGTTAACTCAGTTAATATACATGTCATGTTTCTTTTTCTTCCTAAAATGCCACAATTATTTTTTTAATAAAGATAATTTTTGAAAACATTGACAAAAATTAGAAATAGATCTTACTCCTATATTTTTATCAAAATTAATTCTTCAAATATGTTTTATGTTAGGGCTAAGAGGAAATTATATCTGAAGAAGCAATTTTTATGTTTATATTTTTTGGTTTCACATATGCGCCAACTCTGCGTTAAAAGAAGGGAATAAAAAGAAAGATAACAGACACGGCAAATGAGATCTGAATGCTCATTCATAATATTTAATATGAAAGTGTGATTTTAACTTATAAAATTGGACGTTTGTCTCGCTCATCTGATGTCTTTTGACTAGGGTATATCTTTCTGTCCAAAAAAAAAAGACTAGGCGGCCAGGGTATATCTGTAGCTTAATGTGGATGGGCGAGTCTATACTGGCCCCGTTTACACACACACATATCATGAGACTATATCAATGATTTATGGATGGGTAGCCAGATAGAAATTAAAACACAAAGCGGGTAATTAGCGGAGAAAACAATAATTCTTGGACGTTACTTTCAAAGTGGGGATATATTACTCGTAATTCGTCTAAAACAGAATTCTGTACATCTAATTGTTGGCTGTCATTAGAATTGCTATATCCGTCCTTACTGTCTCCAACATCCGAACCCCTTTATAATTTTATTATATTAAATTTGAGAATATAACTTCCCTTGCCGATGTAATGTTCTACTCTATTTTGATAATGAGAATAATCACACATTATAGATGAAAAGTAGTAGCAGTGGAGGTCAAGCCTGAGTTGACGTGATTATAAATAGGTTTGACATGTATAAATGGATTGATTTGAACTTACTAACTATATCCTTATTTCAATTAAATTAGTTAAATAATTCTTATATTTAGGTCTCGTGTGGCCCTACCCTGACATTTCCACTTTTGAACACCATAAAATATGCGTCAGGATAAACATTTCTTGAATCTATGTAGTAGTGAAATATTATTTAAAGTTTTCATCAAGGTATAATATACTATTCATTATAAGACCATGTAATTTTAAAAGTGACTTTTTTATAATAAAATTTAAAAATAATTTTGTTTCTAAATATATGACAATTTTTTTGGTCATTTTATCTTTCATATTTATCAATTTTTCTATGGTAATTTTCCTCACCTATAAATCATCAATATATAATCGGAGTAAAATGATATAGACACACATATGTTTCATATAACATGTTATAAAATTAAATAGTTTATTGTGCTACTTTAATCTCCTCAAATTACTAAATGATCTTTTGGCTGTCGTTTTTTTATTCTATCAATTCAATACATTATCATATTTATGTTTAATTTGCATTGGGCTACCAATACCATGTATAATAAGATAAATTATAGAAAATTCTTCTGAATTTTCGGACAACTGCAATTAACTCCCTAACCTTTGAATGTTTATTAAATAATTGAACACCCCTTATGTTTCATGTTTGACTCTAAACCCTCACGTTTAAGTTAATGGTTACGTTTTTGTCATTTACAGTTTTAACATTTTTCATTATATACCTTATTGTTTTTTCATTATATAATTTAGCCTATATAATATGATTATCTCCACTGTTTAGACGATGAAATAGCATTAAAACTTAGACTAATTAAGTTGTTCAAGTCATAGTGCAGGGGGCAGACCGCAGAACTATTCAAAAAAGCATATGGTTAAGAGAATAAAATTATATTGGAGAATTGACTCATTGAGCAATAAATTATTTTCAATTTTTTCCTCTTATGTAAATGGAGATTTTTTTCATTATTACTTATTTTCAGCAGTATTTATGAAAGACATTTATGAAGTTGGTTTCTTCCATTTATGAAAATTCTACTAGCTAGATCTAATAGTAGAATATTCTACTATTCGCCTTGGTGAGCACTCTAAATGGTATGTACTTGACGTAGGGTCATCTTATTTAAATATCGTTTCATGTACATGGTTTTTCTCAAATTTTTGAGTTAATTACTGCTTCCATTATCATTTGGAGTGGACTATAATGTCTTCATTCCACCCTCGATGGGAATGAATATTCAAAAGAGATCTGATAGAATTGAAGAGTTGACCCAATTAGCAATAAATATTTGTTGAAGCTAAGTCAAATTCTTTTCCTTTTATGTAAAGGAGAGAATTCATCATTATTATAGTTAGCCAAAAACTAAGTCATTATTATTAAATGCCAGTATTAATGATGGTGGTTTCTATCATTATATATAGTGTTTTTGTTTTGACTTTTGAGTATTGCTACTTTTCAATTTTTCTCATCCCAGCCAACCTCTCTTTGGCGCTGTATCTCTCCCTGTTCCTCTGTGGTGATTGACTCTTGTTGTAGAGCTACGTGAGTCCAAAACGTTTCTTCGGAGAGGCTGCTTGAGTTTGGAATTTTTCTACGTCAGCTCCATTAATGCGAAATATTTCGGGTAAAAAAACTATTTTTTTCTCTTCCTACCAAAAACGTAACTGTATATCTATATATATTATGGGATGTACGTAGAGTCATCTTATTTAAATATATCGTTTCACATCGATGGACCTTTCTCATCATATTTTCAGTCACTGCTTCAAATATCATCTAGAAATGACATTAACATAAAACAAAGAACACTGGGAATACATACACGTTTTCGTAACGGAAGTTCTATTGTTTCACTTTCCTAAAAAAGATAAAGACAAAAACTTGAAGAAAAAAATCAACAAAAATCATGGACGTACACATGTACATAATAGCTGTGAATCAACCTCAAAGAAAAGTGATTAGTATTGAAAATTTCAACCATCCAAATGTGCACATCACGCCACAATGATAATAAATTAATAACCGAGTTTATATGTAGATAGAAATTAAACACAAATAAAACATCATATTCAGTTTTATGAATGGACAAACAGATAGGAAACACAAACCCGAAAATTATTCTTATTAATTCTTGGACGTTCTTTTCGAAGTGGGGATTGATACATTAATATAATAAATCGTCTACATCATCAGAAACTACTTAAATTGTTAGTTTCCATCAATTAATTAGAATTTTCATATAATATATGATGTCCCCAACGTCACGCATTTACATTTATGGACAGTGAAAAGCTTTTTTCTTCAAAGTCCAAAAAAAGAAAAGCTTTTTCTATTGCATTGTTGGGCAAACTAGTTTTTTATCAAGCCTCGAATATATATTTACGTTTCTTTGAACAAATTAAATAAATTTTACGGTGAGAGGTTTTTCCATATTTTTTCTTGAATATATATTTTTTATTTAAATGATTTTGAGATTATACTTTCTGATCATACCAATGTGATGTACACGAGACTTATAATTTATTTTGGAAATGATTTTAAAAAACATCAAATTTAAATGAATATAAACATAACTCTCTCTCCCTCTCCCTCTCTCTCTCTCTCTCTCACACACACGCACCACTTATGATCACTAAGTTGTCTTGTGGACATTTTTTGTTCGTTTGATTGAAGTTTTACACTATATAAATATATTAAAGCTCGCTCCAAGCTAAGCACATTTTCTATTTGCCTGAAGTTAGACCTTCATTTGGTAAGCTGCTAAAACAGAGATTAAGATTTAAGATTTTCCTCTTGGGGATCTGAATGAAGCTGTGGTTTTGGATGAACTTGTGATCTATTTCTGCAAAATTCGCACAAGGTTTGGCTAACTTGTAAGCGGGTTTTTATATAATTTTCTACTTTCAATTCAATATGGTTGCTCTTCAATTACCTTCTATATAGGAGAAAACAAAACCACAATTGCAGCTATTTATATATGCGTGTGCCTTCATAACTTCATTCTGTGATTGTGTCTACGTGCGTGTGTGAATGTATAGCTATTTCCAATTGCAACTATTTACTTATATATATGTTAATCTACAGTGTTGGCTATCAAATCTGAAGTCTTCAACTGATTTCGATCGTTTTCTGATCTCTTGATAGTTCTTCTTTTCTTTTTCTGTTTTTGTTGGCCTGAACTGATGATCAAAATTTTAAAATATTAGCACACTTTTATTTCATAACAGAATTAATATAATCTTTCATATAGAAGCATAGAACCTTATACCATACTTCAGGCCGAGTTAACTATTATTTCAAGAGATTAAAAATGAAATCTGAACATAACTTATATGGCATATTTACATGATACTTTTATAACTTTGTCCATCATTAGATTATAGATAAATTAATAAATGAAAAAAAGTAGTTCGAATTAAAATTAATAAATAGACGAGATATGATAGAAAGCCTTGCATGCATATTTAAAACTAACAGGGAATTCATTAAGTTCGTATATTTAGGATTGGAAGTATAGTTAACATTAATGAATTGTGTTCTTTTTGCCCATGACTGTATTTTCTATGTTACTTGGTCGCAAGTGAACTGAAGAATTAGAGGATGTACTGTGCAGATTCTCAAGTGCAATGGCATCGAATGATCAGTTGATGAAAGATAAAGAAAGGGACAACAATGAAATTTACACCAAAGATGGAACCATAGATCATCTTGGAAATGCGGCCAACAAGAACAAAACCGGAACATGGAAGGCCTGCCCCTTCATTTTAGGTAACAACTAGTATTACTTATATCATGATTCATGATATTGTACTCGATCTTCGCAATGGTTAGATTTGAGGATTAGCGAGTATAATCAAGGGCAAGTCATCCAAAATGTTTTTTTTTCATTTGTATGAACTCATTTTAAGACCTTATATTTATTTAAGCAGTCAAAGCCTCTTCCATTAGTTCAACTCATTGGTAGACACTACTTATATGTATGAGTACAGGGAACGAATGCTGTGAGAGATTGGCATACTATGGAATGTCAACAAATCTGGTGCTGTATTTCAAAAACAAAATGGGGCAGCAGGGGCCAATAGCAGCCAAGAACGTTTCAGATTGGAGTGGAACATGCTACTTCACTCCATTGATCGGAGCATTTCTCGCTGATGCCTATCTTGGAAGATATTGGACCATTGCCACTTTCTCCATCATCTATGTCTTTGTCAGTACCCTATTCCAACACTCTACATATCCCATCATCATTTTATTAGTTACTCGCTCCAGTTTTAAATATAAGACTTACTTGACATTTTTTCTGGAGATTAAAAGAAGCAAAATAAGTTAGTTAATCATATCAAATTTAATATACTGTTAAATTATATATTAGCTTATAAGTCAAATAAATTAGTTAATTTGGAGAAAAAATTTAAGTAATTCTATATATAAGTGACTTATTTAGTTTTCTTATGATTTTACAAAAAAATCATAATTAAACATGTGACACATAAATCTTTAATTTTACTTTCATTTACACAGGGGATGACACTATTGGCACTATCTGCTTCAATTCCTGGCATCAAACCCACATGCAACATAGAAGTAGACAATAATTGCCATGCCACATTGACACAGAACGCAGTGACATTTCTTGCACTCTATCTCATTGCACTTGGCACTGGAGGCATCAAGCCATGTGTATCCTCCTTTGGGGCAGACCAATTTGATGATGCTGATAAATATGAGAAGGAGAAAAAGGGATCATTCTTCAATTGGTTTTATTTCTCCATTAACATTGGTGCTCTCATTGCCTCTTCAGTGATAGTGTGGATTCAGGTGAACATTGGGTGGGGAGTCGGGTTCGGGATTCCGGCCATAGCGATGGCCATCGCGGTGGTTTTCTTCTTTTCCGGCACGAGGTTGTACAGAAGGCAGAGGCCAGGTGGGAGCCCTTTGACACGTATGTTTCAGGTGGTTGTGGCCTGCATGAGGAAGCACAAGGTTGAGGTTCCAAATGATAAACGTCTTCTATATGAGGTAGAGGCTGATACAGAATCTGCTGTTGTTGGAAGCCGCAAGCTTGATCACACATCAGGATTAAGGTGCCATCTAATATACTCTTCCCTCGCTGCAACCATTCCTAAGTACAAAAGCATAGTGAGACCTTTTTTTAAGAGAGGAAGTTAAATGAGGACAAGGATCTCCTCTGCCATTCCCCCCATTTTCCCCCTCCTTTTCCTTCAAATAAATTCCAATAATGGCCCACCTTATATATTTTATAAAATAAGTATATTTATAATCATACTTCAAAATCACATAATAAATTTAATTTATTTGTCAAAATTTGGTCGGAACAGTTCACAAATGAAATAAAAGTTAAAAAAATTATAAATTTAGACTAATTGTCTACAGTTCTTAAAGGTCCATACTAAATTTTGATAAATTAAATTTAGTGTTAAATGTCATTTTGGCCTATAAATTATTTTCAATGGCTCAATTTGGCTTATAAACAATAAAATGTCTCATTCCGACCTACAAACAAAATAAAACGGTCAATCTTGCCAGAATGAGCTATTTTATTTTGACCCTTTTATTGGGCAAATTGACCCTTTATTTTGTTTGTTAGCCAGAATGAGACATTTTATTATTTGTAGGCCAAATTGAGTCATTGAAAATAATTTAAGGCCAAAATGATATTTGACCATTAAATTTATTAAGGTTAAGGGTTAAATCTAGCACTCTACTATTGCCAAAAGTTCACCCAACATAAACAAGTATTCGATGGCTCAAATGTAACACACATCTTTTCAAAAATGGCTCAAATCTAGCATTTCCGTCAACTTTAACGGGTTTGACCGGTAAGTTTGACTTGACCATGCCACGTCACTCGCCATGTCAACCAGTTTTGCCATGTGGCCTGCCACATCACCCAATAATGGATAGTGAGTGGGCCCATTGGGTGACGTGACATGACACGTGGCAAAACTGGTTGACGTGTCGTGTGACGTGGCATGGTCAAGTCAAACTTAACGGTCAAACCCGTTAAAGTTGACGAAAATGCTAGATTTGAGCCATTTTTGAAAAGATGTGTGATACATTTGAGCCATCGAATACTTGTTTATGTTGGGTGAACTTTTGACAATAGTAGAGTGCTAGATTTGACACTTAACCCAATTTATTATGTGATTTTTAAGTATGATTGTAAATATATTTTTTTTTATGAAATATTTAATGTAGTTCATTGGATCTTTAATCTGATGGTGTTTGAGGGAAAATGAGGGAAATGACAAAGGAGGGGATCCTTTTCCGTTAAATAATTCATTTGCTTATTGATGATTAGATTATTGATAGCTCATGAGTCCAACAATTTTGCAGAAAAAATTCACACAAATCAGCCCATAATTAATTAATTTATCTTTTTTCTCCTTAAAAAGTAAATATTATATTATACTAAAACAATAGAGGTGTACCTCATGGAACCAATTACAGTGCTAGTATCAACTAGTTCGTATATTTATTAGAATGTAGTATTGTTCCCTCTCATCCAAAATATAATATCAGTTGACTATTTTTGTTGAGAATAAAAAACCCAAACAAACCATTTATTTAGAACATATATATAATTCAAATAATTCGATTATGAATTAGTTTAATTCATACATTAATTTTTACAGGAAATGCTAAATATCAATACTTTAAAGTGATTCTAAGATATTTAATCTTTCTCAAAGAAGTGAATTCGAGCTAACATTTAAGATTAAAGGCAGTATTATTTGAAGTTAAGTAGCTGAATAAAAGCTTAATTAAGAAGAACAACCATTCACGATTATATTATTCTGCGTGGCTTAGATTCTTGGACAAAGCAGCAGTGAAGGAAGGCTCAGAATATGGAGGAACCACAGTGAACCCATGGAGACTCTGCACCGTAACACAAGTCGAAGAACTAAAAGCCATCCTGCGCCTTCTTCCAATATGGGCCACAGGAATAATGTTCGCCACTGTGTACGGCCAAATGAGCAACTTCTATGTCCTCCAAGGTGAAACCATGGACACCAAACTTGGTCCATCCTTCAAAATCCCTGCAGCATCTCTCTCCCTCTTTGACACTCTCAGTGTCCTCTTCTGGGTCCCCATCTACGACCGCCTCATCGTCCCTTTCGCGGCCGAATTCACCGGAAACCTCCGTGGCCTAACACAGCTACAAAGAATGGGCACTGGCCTATTCATATCCATATTTTCTGTTTTCTTTGCTGGCCTTCTTGAACTTGTCAGGCTCAGGATTGTGGAGAGACATGACTATTATGAGATGCAAGAGATGATACCAATTTCTGTGTTTTGGCAGGTGCCTCAGTATTTTATTGTTGGAAATAATTCAACACTGAATAATTTGAATTAGTCAAATTTAGGCTGATATAGTTTTTCTAGGGTTTGTTATTTATTTTTATATTATTTATTTGTTTGTTTAATTTATCTGGCTAGGTTGTTGCTAGTTTGAATTATTCTTCTATTTTTATTTCTCTCTCCTCATATTACTATATATGGGAGACCATCATTAATAAAATGTTGGACTATTCTGTGTTTTGGCAGGTGCCTCAGTATTTTATAATTGGGTGTGCTGAGGTGTTTACGTTTATTGGACAGTTGGAGTTTTTTTATGAGGAGGCTCCTGATGCTATGAGAAGTGTGTGTTCTGCTCTTTCACTTCTTACTGTTGCGTTTGGACAGTATGTGAGTTCTCTGCTTGTGACTATTGTTACTAAAGTTACTGCTAGAGATGGCAGGCCTGGGTGGTTGCCTGATAAGTTGAATTATGGCAAGCTTCATTATTTCTTCTGGCTTTTGGCTGTGTTGAGTTTCATCAATTTTCTGGCTTTTCTTTGGGTGGCCAAGATATATAAATACAAGAGACCCATTGGTACACTTCGCTGATGAATGATGATGAAGAGGATTGGGATATTATACAAGGAAAAGCAATACTAAGATCAGATCAATTATATGTACATGACAGTACAATTCTAGCCCCGCTGTGTGTTTGAACAAGCACTTAATAGTTTTTAGGATTAAGGTGAAAAATATCTATGTAACTGTGGTTAAGGTGTAAAAATATTCATGTGATTTTTTTGGAGCAAGAGTAACTACAATATTTCAAAATAAAGACAAAAGTACCCCAAAATATTTCAAAAGATGGGCAAAATGATGGGGCTTTTGCACCTGTTTGGAAACATTATGGTTATTTTTCTCCAAAAAAAAGTGCATGGGTATTTTTACACCTTAACTATAATCACATGGATAATTTTGCACTTTAACCCTAGTTATTATTACCTGATTTTCAATAAAATATTGTAGTTTCAAGTGATTAAAAGGGTGAATAATTAATTAAGTTCATGTGAAATTGTTTGTTTTTTTTAAAGTGACTTAATCTTTGCATTTTTGTAAGGTTTATTTTGGTTACATTGGCTTACTTAGAATGTGAAAGACGACCTTCGTTCGGTACTTTATACGTAGTTGTGAATTGAACTCCTAATGGCTCATTTCAAAAATAAGAGCCCTCATCTCATCAATATTAGTCTTATTACTTTTTAATCTTTCACATTAGCATGACAATGTATTTTGAATTTATTTAAGAATGAAAACATATCGTCATTTGACAATCTTTGCTTCTATATATTACTCCCTCCGGTCCCTAATATAAGAGCCAAAATTTGAATGGTTTTGGTCCTAATATAAGAGCTCATCTCACATTCTCTCATAATATAATGCATTTTTTCCTACTTTACCTATAACATTCTTTCATATTTATTAATGCTTATGTATTTCTCTCTCTTAAAAGTATCATAATAAATATGGACAATATTGACAAAAAAGTATTAACTCCAGACACCCAACTAACATTCACATGTTTTTTTGCCGATAGCTCTTATATATATTAGGGATCGTAGGGAGTACTGCATGGCTTTGTTTTTTTATTCAATGATATGATGGCTTTGCATCATTTACTACCAATAAAGTTTCACACTGCATCATTGGACAAGCATATGGAAAAGACAAAGCCAATAATAATTCTTGAAAGTTATTGTCAAAGTCGTCAGGATCTATATATTAATATTTCGTCAAAATCATCATAATCATAAATGTTAAAACAATTGTGTTCTTTACATGTTCATAACTTTCTAGCCTTCTAGGATTTCTTTTAGCGGTTAATAGCTATAAACACTAATGATTACATCTTGTAACATACTCCCTCCGGTCCCTAATATAAAGTTAACCGCAAAAAAAATGCTTCTTAAGAAAACATGTGAATGTTAGTTGGGTGTCTGAAGTTAATGTTTCTTTTCAAATATAGACCATATTTATTATCATACTTTTAAGAGAGAGAAATACACAAACATTAATAAATATAAAAGAGAGTTAGGGGTAAAGTAGAAAAAAACACATTAAATGAGGAGAGAATGTGAGATGAACTCTTATATTAGGGACCAAAATCATTCAAATTTTGGGTTCTTATATTAGGAACGAGATGGAGTAATATATAATAACTCATGTTTATGACCTTTTAACTCATGTATACTCCTTTCAATCCTTATTACTCCTAAGACACCAACTACCAATTTTTCACGTACCAAGAAATAGTAGTTGAGTTTTAAAATTTATGTTAAATTTGTCACTTTCCAACTCCCGTAACATAAGAGTCCAGCCGCTAAAACACGCTTCTTAATAAAACATGTGAAAGTTAGTTGTGTGTCCAGAGTTAATTTTTGTTCCAATATTGTCCATATTTATTATGATACTTTATTTTAAGAGAGAAAAATATATAAATATTAATAAACATAAAAAAGTTACGGGAAAGGTAGGAAAAAACTATTAAATGAGGAAGAAGTGTAGAATGAACTTTTATATTTTGGACTCATATATTACGGACCAAAGGGAGTAGTATATAAATAGAAGTTTATCGCAAGCATTGTAAATAGTACATAGAAATGCTTTTAAATGAAAATTTATTATCTTCCATATATTTTCTTTATTTTTATAACAATAAACATATTAAATTTTTGGTTCTCATTGATTAATTGAAATTTCAGTTCAAAAATTAATTAATTGGGATCGGTAAATGGTATACGTGTATAACTAGAACGTTCTACTGTGTGATGCACAGGAAATATCTTATCTTAATTAATATATTTTATAACAGCTAATTTTATTATAAAATTTTGAAATTAAAAATTTGAAATATATTTTGTTAGCATAATATATAAGGCTTCAAGTAATAGCATTTCATAATAAATACTTATACTAAAATACATTTAATTAATTATTCTAATTAAAAAAGGCAATGTGCATGTAACAAATTGTTATTGAAAATTTCATATTATTCTGAGTTGACTACCCCAAAGCCACCTATAATTTTATCCATAACGGACATACAATTTATAAAAAAATATTTATCGCATTGTTGTTCAATCTAGTATTCATCAAATTAAAATAAACACTACATACAGAGTATATGGCTGCGTTTCTTTAATAGTATAATTAAAAGATTAAGATAAAATTTATTTTCAGATTTGATTTGAATAATTTTTACTTGAACAATGTTGAGACTTGAGTATATGTATACTCCTTTCAATGTGATAAGTATGGAGATATTTATTTTAATTATTAAGAAGAATATATTTATTTTGAAATAATGTTCTGGAAGCTAAGAGCCAACTTTAATGAATATATTAAAGCATTTCTCTTTCTCTCTCTCACAGCTCATGATACCTAAAAGTTAATTGTCTCTTGGATGTCAGTTTGTTTAATTTGGAAGTGTTACTACTCCTTACTACTACTAATATATAATAATTTTAATATCACTAAGCTCCAAGTCCACTTCAGCTTTGTCTAAAAATTTTGAATTTTTCACCATAAAAAACTTTGAACTTTCATCTGGTAGGCTGCTAACATAGATTAAAAATTTACTCTTGGACATCTGAAATGTTGTGGGTGTGGACGACCTTTTAATCTATTTCAGAGAATTTCCCACAAGGTTTATGTTTGCAAGTGGTTTTTCTCTTTCTACTGAAGATCAAATATTGAAAAAATATAGCACATGGATAGAACATCGGTCCTCATCAGATTCATTTTACATGTCAATTACACAGTTTTCTGATTCCCACTGCGTAGCTAAAAGAATCTTCACATTGAAATTTTTATTTGGAATCAAAACTAACAAATCCTTCCAGTTCATTTTTCTAAGATCATAGGTGCATGCTGCAACATAAGTTTAAACTCATCAAGAACTTGTATAAATTATTCACTTAAACTCCTTGACCGCAAGACTACACACACACACACACACGTGTTCACCCAATACAACAATGCATTCTTGTTACTCTTTTTGCCTATGGATACGTATGTTTCAATGCTTGTTCACAGGTGATGATGAACAGAACACACTTGACGAAGTTGATGGAATATTGTGCAGGTT
Organism: Mimosa pudica; assembly: GCA_029929735.1. Taxonomy (NCBI): domain Eukaryota; kingdom Viridiplantae; phylum Streptophyta; class Magnoliopsida; order Fabales; family Fabaceae; genus Mimosa; species Mimosa pudica. The sequence goes on along the minus strand of JAKELP010000004.1, from coordinate 10,232,963 downwards.
CTAAAGTGCAATGGCGTTGAACGATGGGAAGACAAAAGACAGAGAAATAGACGATTGCAAAACTTACACCGAAGATGGGACAGTAGATCATCATGGAAATATAGCTAACAAGAGTAAAACTGGAACATGGAAGGCCTGCCCCTTTATTTTAGGTAATTAACAACTAAACTATATACCATATCACAATTCATTATTAGTCTGCTATTCTCGTTAGGTAGATTCGAACATTGTTGGCTTAATCGAATGCATATCACTCATAAGATTTTTGTTTTTGTATTATTCAGTCTCCTCTTGCATCTATATATATAGGTACATTTATTACATATACAAGTGAAAGGGGTGTGTGATATAGGGTTCGAATGTTGTGAGAGATTGGCATATTATGGGATGTCGGTAAATCTGGTGCTGTACTTGAAGAATAGAGTGGGTCAGCATGGGGCTATAGCGGCAAAAAATGTGGCAGAATGGACTGGAACATGCTACTTCACTCCATTGATTGGAGCAGTTCTTGCTGATGCCTATCTTGGTAGATATTGGACTATTGCCCTTTTCTCCATCATTTATGTCATGGTGATCGAGAACCCTATTGATTCAACTCACTATTTAAACTTTATCACTCCACTCATCATTATAACTTGATATGAGATCAAATTGACTTATTTTGAGGGACATTTAAAAAACTAAATAATATTTGGTTAATAATATAACGTGTTACACACCATTAGATTGCTCTAATAAACTAGAATATTTATTGTCCAAACATAAGACACCTACTGAGGTAGGTATCAGTTCTCTTTCTTTACCTTTTTATTGATAAAGGTTCAAAGTTAAAAGGTTATTGATCAACTTTTTTGTCATAGGAGTATTATATGATTTATCATATAATTTAATAAGAAGGTTGGAGTTAGAAAAATTATTGATCAATTTAGCCTAAATTTAATTATCCAAATATCATTCATTGGTTTGCAAATTAGTGGTTGATGACTTACAAAAAGTATAAGAGCAATAATAAGTTAACTAAATGTTATGTGAAGAATGAGAGGAAAAAAATGTAACAATATACATATTATCAAAAAAAAAAAAGAATGTAACAATATACAAAATATATTTACAGGGAATGACACTGTTGGCACTATCTGCATGTGTTCCTGGTCTCAAACTAGGCTGCAATGAGAAGGGAGACAACTGCCACAAAACGATGGTGTTTGTAGCCCTCTACCTCATTGCTATCGGAAGTGGTGGCATTAAGCCATGTGTTTCATCCTTTGGAGCTGACCAGTTTGATAGTGCAGATGAAGTTGAGATGGGGAAGAAGGTATCATTTTTTAATTGGTTTTATTTCTCCATCAACATCGGTGCTCTCATTGCCTCTTCAGTGATTGTTTGGACTCAGGTGAATATTGGGTGGGCATTGGGGTTTGAGATTTCGGCCACCACCATGGCCATTGCGGTGGTTTTCTTTTTTTCCGGCTCAAGGTTCTACAGGCAACAAAAGCTTGCTGGGAGACCCCCCAAGTACGGACCATACTTTACTAATATCTTTTTTTGTTTGGTATAGCTGCAATTTTAGCAACAAAGTGTTGTTACAATAAGATAATTTGACACGTATATTTTGAAGGTGTTAAAATACTTATAAATGTTTTGAAAACGGAACAAAACAAAGAAAGTTACTACCTCCGGTTCTAAATATAAGACTTAGTTGACTTTTTTTTTGAAGAGGTTAAGGTTGCGAAATAGGCTATTAAATCATGATATATTTGATCTATTTTTAGATTATAGATTAGTTTGTAAGTAAAATAAACTAATTTAAGGGAAAAAAATTAGGTAAATCAATTTCTAATTAACTTATTTTACTTTTTTATAAGATTTTTTAAAAAAGTCAATTAGGTCTAATATTTAGGATGAGAGGGAGTATTTTTTTCTTGAGACAATGTAACCATTTAGACATTTACCCATCCATGACCATAGTGTTTTTTTGCTCCGTTTTTCAAACGTTTGGAAGTGTTTCCTCCAAAACTTGTCTGTGTAGGATATCGTGATGCAGCGCGTCATCACTAAAAACTTCTCTTTCACTCTTTTAATTTTTTTGTTAATTAGAATACTGAATCAAAATAATACATGATAATCGATCCTTCAACCTCTTTAAGGTGCCCACTTGATTTAGTTTTGGGATAAATACTTTCAAATAAACTGTTTAATTATAACATGTTCCGATATTTCTGAACGAGACTCATGTAAATTAATTTGATTACATGTATCACCTTATAATTAAAAGATAAATAATGAATATATTAGATAAAATGATAAAAAATCAAAATTCAAGTCATCATTTATAAATTACTTCGCACAATCTTACCTTTATCCAATACTTTGGCAAAAGTTGAGTTGAAAAAGAGTCACTTGTTCACCAGATATCCAAACACACACGTTATGGACTCTACTAGACTTGAGTGAAAGTGTGAAGTAGTTGGTTGTATATGTTATATTATTCAGGTTCTCCTAACATATAAATAGAAACAACAACAATTTACTATGTGTATGGCACAGTTCCTTGGACAAAGAAGCAATGGAGGAGAGATCCAACGACAAGAAATGCAGGATGAATCCATTGAGACTCTGCACCATAACCCAAGAGGAAGATGTCAAGGCCATTCTTCGCCTTCTTCCGGTATGGGCCACCGGAATAATATTTGCAACAGTCTACGGCCAAAAGAGTAACTACTACATCCTCCAGGGTGAAACCATGGACACCTTCTTAGGTCCTTCCTTTAAAATCCCTCCAGCATCTCTCTCCATATTTGGCACTCTTAGTGTCCTCTTCTGGATACCCATCTATGACCGCCTTATCGTCCCTTTCGCCGCCAAATTCAATGGAAATCCGCGAGGCCTAACTCAACTACAACGAATTGGCATTGGCCTCTTCATCTCTATATTTTCTGTTTTCTTTGCTGGGGTTCTTGAACTTGTTAGGCTCAGGATTGTGCAGAAACATGAGTACTATGATAAGGAAGAGATTATACCAATTTCTGTTTTGTGGCAGGTTCCTCAGTATTTTATATTTGGTTGTGCTGAGGTGTTTACTTTTATTGGACAAGTGGAGTTTTTCTATGAGGAAGCTCCTGATACTAGGAGAAGTGTGTGCTCTGCTATTTCATTTCTCACTGTTGCATTTGGACAGTATGTGAGTTCTCTACTTGTGACTATTGTTACTAAAGTTACTGCTAGACATGGGAGGCCAGGGTGGTTGCCTGATAATTTGAATCATGGCAAGCTTCATTACTTCTTCTGGCTTTTGTCTCTGTTGAGTTTCATCAATTTTCTGGCTTTTCTTGGGGTGGCTAAGTTGTATAAATACAAGAGACCCCTTGGAATAATTCGCTGAAAATTATTGGGCGTCATGCAAGGAGAAGCCAATACTTAGATAATATGTACATGACATTACAAATATATGCCCAATTCTATTGTGTTTTATGATCAACCAGGCCAATGTCTAAAAACATTTAGGCACCCTTTTTTGGTGGTCTTCTTGTTTTTGACCAGGCCAGGTATAAAGTATTACTGACCTAAATAATGCATATTATGTTGTCAATATCATGTATTCACTTGTATACATTATATTCGTTTGTTGAACCTTTAGGTCCGTGACTCCATGCTCGAAAACGTGTTTTCTTAAAGATCAATAGGGTTTCAAAACCCCAATAATTTTGTAAATGACAATATTTTTGTTAAATAAATCATATATTTTAAGGTCTCTGGTGTTATTTAGAAATTTACTTTAAAATCCTTATAAAATTTTTTTGAGGATAAATGTATTTTTAAGAGAAAATGACAAATAAAGCACTTTAAATATCCAAAAGTACAATAAAGATATTCAAATTTTCAAAAGGATAAATCAGGTACTAGAGATGTTTGAAATGTTGTCTAAAGACTCATATGCCCCCTAATGGAAGTTGTATATTATATGTGTTGTGGTTAATGTAAATGTTAATGTTGTATGCTGTTAGTTGTAGTTAATATGAATGATGTTGTGACTAATCGAAATGAAGTAGTTGTTAATATCTGAATACAATAAACATGAAGTATGTTGTTGTGGTTAATGGAAATGTTTCAGTTATTAATGAGCATGTTCCAATGATTATAACATCTATGAAACAGTGGTTAATCTAGCAATATGCTCCAAGGGGTATATGAGTCTTTTGATAATATTTTAAAATCTCACATTTCTCCCTAGTATTTGATTTATCCTTTTGGAAATTTGAATAATTTCATTGTCTTTTTAGATATTCGTAGTACTTTATTTGTCATTTCCCCTTTAAATAATTCCAAGGAACTATTTTCTTTAGAAATTAAAAAATATATATATAATTTCTATTGAGAATGAATTTTAATTTAGGAATCATATGATATAATGAAAATACCTTAGGGTTTAAATAAAATCATGGGAAAATCCCAAATAAATCTCTCCCAATACAAAAAAGGACAAGTGAGGAACCGGCCTAAACTTCTAACAGAACTATGAAGGAACTAGCACCTACCTGTCATTTTAAAATTTTGCGAAAAGACAAAATTGTCCCATCTTAAAACACAAATTGCAAGAAGAGGGTGGGTGTTAGGGTGGACTTAAGGTGAGGTCGCAATTTGTAATTTAGGATGGAGACAATTTTGTCTTTTCACAAAATTTTAAAATGACAGGTAGGTGCTAGTTTCTTCATAGTCCTTTTGAAAGTTTAGGTTCCTCCTCACTTGTCCTTTTGGGTATTGGGAGAGATTTATTTGAGATTTTTTCTAAAATCATGATACTAATTTGAGGTGATGAAGTAATTTCTAGGAACCCATGTGTAAAAAGGACTAAACTGAATGAAGCAAATTCACAGGCCAGCTGTATACCCTCTATATGGGACTTCAGAACAGCGAAGAATTAGTCCCACTTGACATGCGGGTGGGATACCCTTGGGAAATAAAAAAGGACTAAACTGAAATTTTGAAATGGGGAAGTAATCATCAATTCATCACACTTCTTCGTTCCCCTAAGCTCTCTTCCCCTCTCATTCCTTTATTTCGCCATGCCTCGAAAGCGCTTTCCAGAAGCCGAAAAAGGTAACCCTTTTCCTTTTCATTTATCAAATCAAACCCATTTAATTTTATCTTCCCTAAAAATTACAATTAGCTTCCCAAACTTTGCACGAAATCACTCCTATTTTACTCGACTAGCGTGTGTATTGCATGTCACACATATGATGAAATGTCTGGCACAAAACTTTTGAGTCTTTGTACTTTTTCTCAATGAGTCCAACGTTTTGATGCACAGGATTTCAACTTTCTAATTGAATAACATCCTTAAAATAATTAACTTCAGAAACTCTGGACATAATCATTCATAGTAAGTATGAATTGCTTATTTGCATACCAGGTGTTTGATGAAATGCTTGGCACAAAAAAAAAGAATCTTTGTTATCTTTCCTTATGGGTTCAACATTTTGATGCACAGGGTTTCAGGTGGAGAAGTTTCTGAAGAAAATAGGACTGGGACAAAACAATCATTACTTCTGGAAACAAGTAGGGAAGTCTCTACTATGCACGTATGCATTGATAGGGGCAGCATGGTGGTACAATGAAACATCACCATTGGGATGGTGGAATCTCTTGCCACGGCCAAAGGAGGAGAAAGAAATGGCCCATCTCTATGAGCGGCGCCAGTTTCCGTACCCCGGCGATGAACAAGCCATGGAAGAGTTTATTGCAAAGGGAGGGATGATAGGAACAGCCATTGGTCCAAAAGGGGTCCTTGATAATGATAAGGATGCTTACAATTATGAGAAGCAGCTGCAGGATGAGAAGTTTGAGAATGAAGCTCAGAAGATGTGGAGGAGGATGAAGAATGAGGTTCTTGAGGAGCTCAAAGATAAGGGCTTTATTGTGGAACAATGAGTCTCAATGTGTGGTTGAAGATGTCAGAATTTGAGTGTGATGAACTTCTATGATGCCATCATGAATGTGTGAACAGATTTTAATTTGATGTGTCTGTTTTGGGAATGAATTTGGTAATATTTGGTCCCAACTAGTATTATGTTTTTACGTGATCTTTTTATTGACTTAAACATAGCTTAATATCATATCTTAGATAAAATTGAATAGGCTGTTGGATACATTTTCTCTTTGCGAAATACTACCTCTGGTCCTAAATATAGGACGACCTAATTGACTTTTTTTTTGGAGAGATTAAGGTTGCGAAATAGGTTATTAAATGATGACATATTTAATATATTTTTAGATTATCCATTAGTTTATCTGTAAAATAAACTAGTTTAAGGGAAACAATTAGGTAAGTCAATTTATAATTAACTTATTTTTCTTTTTAAGGATTTTCCAGTAAAAGTCAATTATGTCTTATGTTTAGGACCGGAGGGAGTACTTGTTATGTTAAAATGTGTTTAAGGATTGTCTTTCAATTGTTTGCCAAATACTCGTTATGTTTTTCCGTGATCTTTCAATTGTTAAGTTTGTTTGGAACACTCCCTGTATGAGATGGATTTTGTCAACAAAAAAAAAAATGTATCATGGTACTTATGAAATGCCATGCAACTGAAAATTACAAGTGCATGTTCATTACTTAGAAGTTAGCCCACAAGTAATTTGTCAAATCCATGGTACGCAGCACAAGATGAATATCAAATCAGAATCCTTCGTGAATAGGTGAACAAATTAGCATGGTTAATTAAATATATTGGTTGTGAGAATGACTAGTATGTCATTCCACGAGATAATGAAAGCAATATTTTCGATCAAAAAAAAAAATTCTACGATCTTTCATTTTACTTAACATGAATTAGAATGGGGAAGTGGGTCGATTTGTATTACCCAAACTGTTGTTAAAATCTCGTTAACTAATGTCATTATGCCCTTGTCTTGAACTCAATTCATGGTTATTGATAAAAAAAAAACTGAATTCATGGTTCTGATAAAAAAAAACTCAAGCCATGGAAAATTGTGACTTGCAAGGACATGTTTATTGCTAGGTCCACAAGTATTTAGTCAAAATCCTTGACACCATAGTACAAGATGAATGTCAAGTTTGAGTTACTGAGCAAATCAGCACCGATTTTGATGCTCTTCACTGTTACGCTACCAAGATTTATCGAAATTGGTAATGGGTGTGGAAGTGGGGTACTGAAATTCTGAAAATAAGTTGTACGGTCTTTGGGTTTTATATGTACTATTACGGACTGAAAAAAAAATTAAGTCACTAAGTTCATACTTTTTGAGTAATGACTGTTCTGAAAATACTACAGTGTTTGGGTTTTATATGTACTCCTATTATGGAGTGGAGTAGTCACTGTTTATATATATACGCGGAGGAATTCATTGATGTTTAAAGACTTGACTTAATTTACGTCGGTATTATGCTAATATATGATTATTCGGAGTTTAAATAATTCGCAGCTTTTAGAGAATATTATGACACAAACTTTGTCATGCAGAGAAGATGGAATCTTTTTTTATCTTGTCAGTAAACTGAGGTTGGAAAGAGAGAAAGATATACACCGAGATAAAAGTCAGAGCTGCAGTCCCCAATTTCAGATAGTTGAATACAGTTTACTTGTATCATATGACGAGGAGCCAGATAAAATAAAAATTGACATATATTTATCTGTGTGCACCTCATAGCTGTGTATCTAATTAATAAAAGGGAAAATAACTTACAAAATAACCCAAAAATCCAAGAATTCTACAAAATCACCCAAAAGTCTCAAATATCTGAAGTTCAGATATGTTAGAGTCATAAACAGTAACCATATTTTTCATAATGGCCCATGTCATGGTCATGGAAGGCAGATAAACTGGAAAATGGATTTAGAAAAAGACTGTAAAAAAATAGAAGCATAATTGTCTTTTTAACTGTGTGTGTTGCAATATACTCTAATTAAACTAACACTATTAAGTTAGAAAGTTGTACGTAACGTGTGACATTTTCCAATTGACTTATGACGCACATGCTTTGAAAGCCTTATCATCGGTCAGAAAGCTTTTTTCAATGCTTTAAGCTTATCAACGGTCACACAACCTTGAAGTTTTACAAGAACTGCCAGGAGTGTACCCACTTGACAAAATATTTAGATTTTACTATGTATTTAAAATACGATGACATAAAGAATGAGAAGTTGAATAATCAAATTCACTCTCTATCCACCTATTTCCCCTTCTCTTTCCATTTTTTTTCACACTTTGGAAACACTGGCAAGCAATGCAATTCACCTTACAGAAGATCCAAAAACAACCACCACTAAAAAACCTCCATTATTAGAACAGAACAAAGAGAAAAAGTCAACAAGAGCCACGTGCACAAGAAGAAAGAGACACAAGCAAACAGACAGTGAAATTACATAGAAAGAAGACTAATGCTAGAGCACTTCCCTAACAAGTTAGTTCATAAGTCACAAGATTCATAAGTCACAAGATAAGACCAAAGGCAGTGCAATCCAATTTCATAGGCCCCATAGAACCCTATGTATGATCAACATCTTGGACAATAATTGAACTATTACAAAGGCCCCATTGAACCCTATATATGATCAACTTTTGAACCATGAATTTGACCCCAGATGGTACACCACATGATGGACACATTCACAGAAACCTTATCACATATGCTCACATGGAGTTTAACTAAAACCAGAAATGCAGAACAGGACGAACAAGCTGACGGCCAGAAATTTAATTGAACCACAAGTAGGACCTGTTTAAGACTCTTAGATGTCATATATAGACTAAAATCTGAGCAGCTTACAAATAGGGTGAGAGAGGGATGTATGAACGACCAAGTACAAACATAGAACTATCACAACTAAGTGGGGAAACTAAACTAGATTCTTCAATTGAAACCAATGGTTCCATGCCAATCAGCTCAAAGGAAAGAAACAGAACTTGCTAGCCCTATATATCAATAATGCAGTTGAGATGGACAGCCAAATTGGTAAAAGAAAATTGATAGAAGTACCGACAGTCAGGAGTACCAGTCCTTGGCTTTTAGGTTTGCAATATTAACACCCACACAAAAATGAAGAGCTAGAAACAGAAACAACTAGAAGCCACAGTCCGTAGGTTTTTCTTTTCCTCTTATGTAAAATCCCTTTTTTATTCAAGCAGAAGTTTTAGGAACATCTCAAATATACAATTCCAAAAAGAGTAATATACAACATGAATTAGTTTTGAGGACATCGCTTCAGCATGGAAATGTTCATTAGGGGCTGATGACATGCTAAATATTTGCGAATCATTTTCCTGCCTGCTAGCCCTATTTTCCGGTCCACACTGTGCAGATACAATTTTTGCAGACAAGGGAGAATATGATTTTTTGCTAGCCTGTTTAATTTTACATCATCCGGCAGAGACAATGATGAATATTAAAGGTATTAGTAGCATTAAATCCTCACAAGATTCAAGTTACACATGCATACTACGCTATCCACTATGTTGCTCTGTAATCAATAACAATGAGTCAATCAATGACCAATTAATCAATGTAACCAAATCATATTATTCATAAGCCGTGTCATCCATGTAATGCATGCAAAAACTGTATCTAGTTTAATTGGTTTAAACTTCTCAAAAACCGTATATCTTTAACATTAGGAAACAAAAACTGCCCATAACATTTATTCAAGTTCAAAAATAAACAGGACTTACACCACAGTTTTTATCTACTAAAGAACCTTATATTCAAAATAACAAGGGAAGTTACAAATTTAAATAGAAATGTTAATTTCTAAATTTCAACCAGATATAACAATCAGTGAAGCTGAACCATAATCTGGAAACTCTGGCTTACCATCTAATATATGACCACTTACAAACATTAAAGAACTAAGCTAAGTCAATCTACTAGATCTGGTGACAAAAAACTTCATCTTGCAACGCATGACTAGAAATGTTGAAAAGCTTAAGGCAGCACATCACTACAAAAGACTAAACTATGGAGATATGTCTGCTAGTAATATATGTCAGTTGAGTACATTAAGTGCTGCAATATGATATTTCCTACGTCAATAATTCTATGGAAAAAATACTTTATTTCTTCCACCAACATCATAAGAAATTTAGTCATTAGAACCTAACAATGCTATGTAATTGTACTTTATCTCATGAACAACAACAATTACATACATTATATATGCTTTTACAGCCCGGTATACTTGCAAAAGTCAACAAAGCTTCACAAGACACTTCTGGTTGTTGGGTGCAGATCCTTTATGCTACTCTTTACAGACTTGCTTCGCCTATAGCTCTTCAGCGGCGTCAAGTAGAACCTCAATAAACCAGTGTCAGCAGCACTATTCGGCGAATACCTAGCGCTCCGGTTCCTCTGAAGCATAAAGTCTTGCCTTCCATTTAAAACATTGCTTTTGTTCTCAGGAGGCCCCAATCCATTGACCAAACCGGCCATCCTACTCGGGTCTCTACAGCTAACACTATAACTTCGAACAAGCTTTTGACTAACTGATTCGCCCGCTTGTCCATTAACTACTCTCCTAATCTTTTGCCAAGATTCTGTTATTGGCTTATTAACCACATCCCCAGCACCAGCACCAGCACCATACTCTTCTTCTAACTTATTCTCCTTCTTCTTCTGCACTATGCTCAACTTACTCCACATCTTTCGCCAGTTCGGAAGCTTCTTGACGCTCTTTTCCTTAACCCCAGTAGCAGCATCAGAAGCATCCTCAGATGTAGATGCCTGCACAGAATCACCTCGAACAGTATCCGACGATTTCAATCCCCTCTCCATCAGTTCTTTCTCAGTAATCAGCAACTTTGCCCCATAAAACAACTCAGTGGTAGCAGGAGACACTTTAGCATTAGATATGAGTTTCAATTCATCAATCTCTGGCATGGCAGGTCTCCTATGGGAGTTTGATCTCTCAAAACTCCGCCTCCTCGACAAAGATTCCGAATAATAATCTTTAGTCTGAGCTGATCCACCAGGGTTATTACACTCTCCAACCCCTTCCACATTCACCTTCTCCTCACTTGAAACAATACTCTCAATCACATTGGTATTAGTATTGGTATCCTCCACAAGTGATATCATAGGTGAAAGCCTAGGGCATGCCTTCCCAATCAAATAGCCATCCCAAGAAGCTCTAGGCACATCAAGAGAAATCCTTGACTCATCCAAAGAAACTCTTCCTACATCAAGTGATAACCTAGGATCAACATCACAAGATCTTCTTCCTAACACATATTCCCCAACCTCAGATTGACTTTCCCTCACTCTTCTACCTCTCATCCTCTTATCATCTTCTTCACCATTATCATGCTTCTTCTTCTTCATCTTCTGCTTTCTCTTCCATTTACTCAGTTTCTTACTAAAAGCCGAAGCTACCTCCCAAAAGTGACCAAAATCTCTCCTTGTGTGTTTCCCATTTTGCAATTCAAGATCTATGAACTCTTTCATTGTCTTTGTGTCCTCCTCTGCCACGTCATCACCACCATCTTCTACTAAACCATCCCTACAAACCCTAATTTCTCCAATCTGCTCCTCTTCTCTAATTTCATAACTCAGATTCCCCAATTCCACCTCAAACTTCCGATTCAACCCCTTTTTCTCGCTGTCAAGGTTAAACAGATCCCAGAGGGTGCTACGTGTACGGACCTCGCATGACCTCCGGCGAGGCTCCGGCACGGCGGCGGCGAGGACCCCGCCGGAGCAGGATTTTGTGCGGCGGAGCTCCGGCGGAAGGTGAAGCCGTTGGTCATCAGCTCCGGCGGCGGAGGCGGCGGAGGAGGAGGAGGACTCAATGCCGGCGAGGCGTTCACGGAGGCAGTAGGCGCAGAAGCCGGTGATGGGCTTGGTGGGGTGGCGGTGGCAACTGGAGAGACGGTGAGGTTTACAGGGAAGAGTCATGAGAGCATTATATTATAGATAGAGAGAAGAAGAAGAAGAAGAAGAAGAAGAAGAAGAAGAAGAAGTACAGTGGAATTGTGAACTGAGAAGTGAAGTGAGGAAGAGAAGTGAAGTAAACCCTTGGGCTTCATAAATAAGCCATTAAACCTCCTTTTTCTTTTTTTCTCATTATATATTCAATAATTTTTCACTATTAATTATACTACTTTATTGTACTCCCTCCATTATTAAATCATTTTACATAAACCAATGGCAATGAGATATACTCTCTTTAGTTTGTAATATAAAAGCACAAAATTTGAATAGTTTTTATTTAAAATATAATAGTTCATCTCACTTTCTTTCCCCTTTTAATGTGGTTTTCCCTACTTTGCTTTAATCTCTCTTTCATATTTATTAATGTTTATCTATTACTCCATCTTAAAAGTATCATAATAAATATGAGAAATATTTAGAAAAAAAATATTAACTCAAGACAATTAATTAACTTTTATATATTTCCTAATAAGCGTGTTTTTGAGATTGAACTCTTATATTACAGACAGAAGAGAGTAGTTGAGTGATTTAATACATGTGAAGTTAATGTAATTTTTCAATATTACTACTCAATGTAATATACTCTGGCCTTATTTTTAGGAAAGATAGAAGACTTCATTTGATTACATTTATATGGCGCGTTATTAAATTTTTTATGTGAATATACAATTTACCCATTCGTTTATTTATTGTATGTTTCTTTTATCCTCATATAGTGTAGAGTATGAGGATATTATTAAATAGGGGTATACTTAGAAAGTTGTTAAATTTAAAGATAATTAATGAGGTTTCAAGTTTCTCATATTAAAACATGATAAAAATGTCTTGTAATAGGATGCGGAGTACTCCCTCCGGTCCCAAATATAAGAGCTAGCCGCAAAAAAACGCTTCTTAAGAAAACATGTGAATGTTAGTTGGGTGTCTCGAGTTAATGCTTCTTTTCCAATATTACCCATATTTATTATGATATTTTTAAGAGAGAGAAATACATAAGTATTAATAAATATAAAAGAAAGTTAGGGGTAAAATATGAAAAAAAGCTTTAAATAAGGAGAGAATGTGAGATGAACTCTTATATTAGGGATCAAAAACATTCAAATTTGGGCTCTTATATTAGGGACTGGAGGGAGTATCATTTATTACGCACACCTTCTCATCCCTCTCTTTTTACTCCTTGTTCTAAATATATATATATAATCAATTTTTTTTGAAGAAATTTAATATAGAAAATAGATCATTTTAATTTTTCTTTTTTGGACTAACGCTTAGTGGCTTAGGATACTTGGGTTGGGCAGGGAAAGGAACAAAATCTGCATTCAATGAGGTAAGTGGAATGTAAATAAATTAATATAGAGAGATTGCAGTAACTATTTCTATATCCTACATCTGAACGTGATAAACTTAAATCACACATGGGTTCGGTTTCATATAAAGACTGCAATGTTGTTCACCAATTAACATTGTCAAATTTCAGCCGTTGAAGTCTTATTTTATGACTTTTTAATTTTTAGTCCTCCATCACTTCCTTATCTTTTTTTTGAACTGACTATACCTTCCTTATCATAGTCAACAATGAGTTCCGGAGCTTAGTTGAAATATAATGAAGATAATAATAAAGATGTAAGAAAAATATAGTGTTGACATAACCTTTGGAATTTTTATTTCATTTAAAGCATTCATTCAAATAACTTGATGAGACGAGATTATTTTACTTGTACAAGGAGAATCAAAACCTCCTTATTTTAAATTTAGTGACCGAACCTAAAATGAGAGTAATTCTGATACACAAAATTATATTAGCCTAGTGATATAAATATTTTTATTTTAATTTTAATAAAATACTCTCATTTATATGTAAGGGAGAATGTGACAGAAAAATAAAGTATGATAATGAAATAAAGTAACATGAGTAATTAATTTTTTCTCTCTAATTTTGCTTTCCAGTTCTAAGTTTTCATTTTCAACACGCCTTCTTTATCTACAAAAAGATGGATTATATAATCAATGGGTAGTAGGTTGAGCTGATAAGTGAGTTACAACCTTATAAGGATGAGAACACGCGTTTAAATCCCGGGAAGCGCTCTCATTGAGAGAGAAGGGACAATCTTGCATATGTGGTCAACACTCTTACCCCTCAAGTCCAGATTAAACTGGTCGGTGATTAACAAAAAAAAGATGGATTATATAAAAAAAGTGTAAATTGAAAGATTAGTAAAAGAAGCTAAGACAACTTTTAGCTGTATATATTTCCATAGGAAACATGACATATCTAGAAGTTGACCCTTTCTATTCTTATAACATTTTGGGTCACCTAGCCACCTATTTTTTTAAATCATACATTACTTGACATTGAAAAGTTGTATCTTACATATTAATATGAAAAGTTGTCTCTTATTTGATCAAAAAAAAAAGTTGTCTCTTACATTAGAGTTACATATAATAACATGGAGTGGTATAATTTGTCGAATTATATTTGTTTTAGATTATTACATCTAATCTGATTCCTTTATAAAAATGTTGCACAACTACTTATAAATTACTAAATAATATTAAATTTTGATTGACCATTTTTAATCTAGGGAGTGCAAAATAGGTATAGACTTAACCATAAATGTTTCAAATAAAATTAAAATATATGTATTTCATATAAATTTTTTATTTTATAAAGGCCATATAATATTCTTTAATAAGAAAAAACGGCTACTGAGTACACGCGATGTGAGGTTTGAAATCTTTTTGTTCTTTGTCTGGGATATGAATCAATAATGTATGTCAATAATTGACTAACCAATTTTAATGACTTTTTGTCCTAAAAATCACTTAAATTCTTATTCGTATGTAAATTATATACATTAATTTTTTTATTTTGATACTCTATATTAATCTATTTTACAAACACGATATTCTCATATTTTTGCAATTTAGAAAGTGTATTCATCGTAAATTTAAGAAAAAATTTAAATCTTCACCAAAAAAAGGATAAGCATAAATTGATTTTAGTGTTTCAATATGTCTTGACTCTTCATGCCTTTGGCCTTCATTATTAAAGCATTTTACATACAGGAAGACCAGATTCTCTCATAATCCTTACCTCCTCATCCCTCATAATCTCTCTTTTGGGGTATTATTTTGACCTTTGAGATTCATCTAAAAGCTCATAATTTGTTACTTGTATCATCAAAAATAAAACAAAAATGTATTATAGAATAAATTAATTTTTAGCATACAAAATTTTAACTATCTAGACATATTTAATTTCAATTGAAGGACATATAAGAGATAAAATTATTTTATAGTTAACTGGACAAACCTGTATCTCTTATTGGTCCTTCCATCGAAATGAAATTGGTCTAGATAGTTGAAATTTTGTATGCTAAAATGTTTTAAAAATAAAAAAATTAAAAGTTTTTCATTTTTTTACATTATAATACATTTTTTTATTTTTAATAATATAAATGACAAATTATAAGCTCTTAGATGAATCTCAATGACCAGAACAATATCCCAAAAGAGGGATTATGAGGGATGAGGAGATAATGATTCTTAGAGAATCCGAACCAGGAAGCCAGTATCATATACCATCACGCTTAGGGAAGCACGAGGTCATCCCCATATTTTTCATAAAGAAAAAATCATTATACAGTAGTTTTTAAAATAGAATTCATTATTTTACAGATTATAATATATGTCAACTTTTTTCCTTACAATTACTTCAACTTTTTGGTACACACAGTTAGCTCAACTTTATTATTGTTGTGAAAGCCTAAACCTTCTAGTTACTCTTTTTTTGTCTTACCTGAAAAGATAATGGTAAAAGCATTCGACTTTACTTTTAATAAATTTTAACTTGCATATGGAAAAATTATGAATAATAGGCATTTCTATAATTCAAAATGGAAATGGGGTAAGTACGTTATTCGCAGTATGTGTATAAATAACATTGTACGAAGTCTGAAAAAAATTAGTTACTATCATTATCAGCTGTAGACTTGTAGATGCACAGAGAAATTAAATCTAATTTCCTCTAGACAAGAGTAGACTTCTTAAAAGGTGCGAAGCTTCTAGTGTTTCTTCACTTTTTTATTATTTGATGTCCCATCTCCTCACACTATTTGTTTTTGACATTAATTTTTCTATTTGTATTTTTATTTTTACCATGTCCTCCTCCACATTCTTCAGATTGAGTAATATATACATGTGTTTGCCCATTAAAAAACAATCACCTTCAGAATTCCACTCATTCTTAAATGGAAGATTTTCTTTATTTTCCAAAGAAGTTAAGAAAGCTGGATAAATTATACGAGAACTGATTTATCATACTTATTAAAAATACACATATTACCTCATGATTGAATTACTTATTTGGTTTTCTTAATATCCCAAAGAAAAGTCAATTATAACTTATATTAAATAACAAAAGGACTAGGGATTGATTTATAGAAAAAGTAGTCAATATGTTGCAATGTCCATAAATAATATGCATTCACGTCTTATAACAATATCTTCATACTATCTTGGTGTAGAATTCAGTAGTAGAGTTTGATGTTATCATAATTTTTTCCCTCATTTATTACCTTTGTTTTGTTTTAAATTGAATTGATCTGTATACAATCGAGAATAATAAGTGAGACAATGAATGAGACTATGAGAGAATAGTAAAGGCGATAAGATAGGTCTGTTTTAAAAGAATTAAATCCATCCATGGCATTCTCTGACTTTTTTTTAGATGTCGTTAGTCTAATCGAACCCTATACATAAGAGACATATTTGGTGGTGGATGGTCCATTGATTTCTAGCCGCGGATAGGTCTCCTCTTGTGTGGATGGTAGTAGGTCATGACCTAAACTAAATTTTATATCCCCGGTAAAACAATTATATCAGGCTAAAACAATTGCCCATCTTGTTTTTATTGTAGGACTTATTATATACTTAATATTAACTTATGTTCTTGTAAATGGAAAAAAAAACTTTTGTTTTTTTTAATGTATCCTACTCGTATTCCTTCCATAACAATCAAAAGAGTGGCAGAAAAAACAAGGAAGAAAATTAATATGTCTTGAGAAGAAAAAACAGTCGTAACCAACTAAACAAATCACATTTATAGTCTATATGTTATAAATATAAGAATTATCTAAAGAATTTTTTTTTATCATAAATATACAAAATATTGTTCATTTTCATTGAATTTTTTCCAAATCTATCTACAGATACCTATATACTAAATCAACTAATAGATAAAGAGCACTAGAGAAGATGGTTTCATGGTTTTTAAAAAATTGTTATATCAACTAATTTAATAAGCATTTATAATCTAATCAAACTAGATAAATACACCGTATATGTAAGTCTAAAGAGCACAATCATTAATCAAATTAAATGGATACTAGATTTATGAGCATGATGGAATAGCTAGAATTTTCTCCTTACGTTGATGCACTAGAAGATGTTAATATTACAATTAAAAATATTTTATAAGGGCTAATTGTATTATATGTCCAATCAGGGCATTTTTCTAATTGATTAACAAAGGGCTAATTGTATTTTAAAATTGAAACAAGATTTGTTGATATATACTCCAATTAAATACATTTCATAACAACTAATTAGGAATAACATATTTATAGGTATTCAAACTTGGGGAAATAACAAAGGATAATTGAATTTCAAAATCATTTTAACTAATTGAATAGCAGAGTTAATTGTGGAATAACGACATTTACTACTTAAAATCCCTATTTTAGGATTTTTGAAATTCAACTAACATTTATTTGAGATTTCCCCTCCAAACTTTTATTTGATTTTTATTTCTGTAACTATGTGTATATTGTTTTTGCCTTAAAGTTTATCACTAAGCATGACTATTGATCGAGCACAATGGTGCCGTGTGATCCTTGTAGCCAACTCCAACTATTCTTTGTTGTTGTTACAATAAAGTTTAAAATTGATCAATAAATTTTACTTTTCTTTTTTTTTTTCTCCGTCTTCTTTTTGTGTGAAAATCTTTAAAAAAATAGTATGATTTGAATATTTTAAACCATCACTCCCTTCCAAATACCAACCGAGCAAATATTTTCTGTGTTTTTCCCCAGAAAAATAAGAAACAAAAGTACGAGGTGTTCATGTGTTATTATTGCCTTATTGGGATTCTTTGGTTACTAGATTTGGCATCTAATAAATCTTCACACTCCCAAAATAAATAAATAAAAAGTGTGACTTCCTTTTTCTCTTACTTCACTGTTCACGCGCCGCCTCAATGTCCTCCCTCCTCCCTCCCGCCGCCTCAATTTCCGACAATCCTATCCACCGGAAACCAATCAAACGCCCTCAAATCAATCCCACACGACTTTTCCTCAATCCCCAAAAACCCCATCTCATCTCTCCACTCTTCTTTCCCACCAAAATCCCATCTTTCACTCCCAAAATTCAATCTTGGAACACCCCATCTCCGTTTTCTGATCGGAGACTCAAGGTTTCTTCACAAGATGCCCAGTTCAACTCAATTCCTGAGAAAAACCAATCCCAGCAACCCAATTTCACCGAATTCATCACCTCTGAGAGAGTCAAAGTGGTGGCTATGCTTGCTTTAGCTCTTGCTTTATGCAATGCTGACCGCGTTGTTATGTCGGTCGCCATGGTTCCGTTATCGTTTGCCAACGGTTGGAGCCGTGCGTTTGCTGGGATTATTCAGGTGCGTTTCATGTGTTTGAAGAATTGCCAGTGAGAAAGTTTGTGTTTTTTTTGCCTGCACGTATAGTTGGTCTAGCAGTGTGTTGAATAAATCCCTTGGGTCTCGAGTTCGAGTCCTAAGCACTTGTATTGGCAGGGGAAGCCATGAACCACGGAATTACGCTAATCAGTTTCTTGCATAGGTGGTAACATATAGATTAGGGGCTGATTGCCGGTTAATACTCCGTTCTTAAATATAAGATCACTTTCATTAATTTGATTAGATGTTAGTTAAGTTAGTTATTAACATATGATATATTAATCTATCGTAACCATATACCTTTATTTTGAATCTCCTACTCTTGCTTGTTTATTATAGATAATGATTATTACTGTTCATTTCGAAAAAAATTGAGAAAAATTAGAAATCCGATTATAATCCCTCTGTTCCTAACTATAAGATCACTTTCCTAATTTGATTAGATTAAGGAAGTTAGTTATTATTAACACATGATATTACTAATTTATCCTAACTATAAACCTTTATACCCACTCTCCCTTTCTTGTTTGTTACTATAGATAATCGTTATTAAGGCTAATTTGAGAAAAAACTTGGGAAAAATTAGAAAGTAATCTTTTATTTAGGAATAGGTTGAAATGTGAAATTGATCTTATATTTAGGAAAGAAGGGAGTATTTAGTAACAAATTGAAATGTAAAATGATCTTATCTTAGGAACGGAGGAGGGAGTATATAAATAGTGTTTTTTATTATATTTCTATGCGTTTATTTGTTGGGCTAATGCTATTTGGGCAGTCAGCTTTTCTTTGGGGGTATCTGATTTCGCCTATAGCTGGAGGGTATTTAGTGGATAACTATGGTGGTAAAGTGGTTATGGCTTGGGGTGTGTCTCTTTGGTCTCTGGCTACTTTTCTAACTCCTTGGGCTGCTGAGACTTCCTTGTGGGCACTTCTTGCTGTTCGAGCTTTGCTTGGCATTGCCGAAGGAGTGGCTCTTCCCTCCATGAATAACATGGTGGCAAGGTATATTACAATTGTCTATTTATTGTTTATTTACAAAGTTTTGTTTTTGGTGATCATTGGGATGAATGTTTGTTTTAATGGATATGGTATGACGTTTTTGTTTCATTATTTGTGTTGAAGTTATGAGTAGTAGTTTTGAGCAGCAAGGCTGAATTAGGAATAATGAATGGTTTTGATTCTTTCTTTTAGGTGGTTTCCTCAAACGGAAAGGTCAAGAGCTGTTGGAATTGCAATGGCTGGGTTTCAAATTGGGTCTGCAATAGGGCTCACACTTTCCCCCATACTTATGTCGAAAGGTGGTATTTTTGGGCCATTTGTAATTTTTGGATTGTCAGGGTTTCTTTGGGTTCCAGTGTGGTTATCAGCAACATCAAGCACTCCAGATCGAAGTCCTCAGATATCAAAATATGAGTTGGAGTACATATTGAATAAAAGGAAGAAACCCTTTTCTGTAAAGGCAATAAAACCTAGTAAAAGTGAGGCTAAGGTGACCCCTCCTTTCAGGCGCTTGCTTTCAAAGATGCCGACATGGTCCTTACTTGTGGCAAATGGCATGCACAGCTGGGTAATGCTTCTCTTTTGCTGCATTTATCTATTAACAGCCACTTTCTTGTAGTGTACTTGAATTATAGTTGAAATCATTTGAGTTGACATATAATTTTTTCCAGTGCTACATCCCTGTGGGATTAACTAATCATACTTCTTAGGCTGTATGTCCAGGTAAAGAGAACTAGAGTCCAGGGAAAGGGGAAAGATGATAGAGAGTGTGTTTTATGTTTACTGTGTTTGTGACCAGCAGATTATGATTGGGAGCATACTCTCATTAATTGTAATTTAATATTGAGGCTTGTCCCCTCCTGTATTTATACCATATTGTACATATCGATGAACACGTGATTGGGATTTATTTCCTAACAGGTATAAAGCAAGCCTTTTTCCTTGGGTAATGTCATATTCCCTTCTTCAACTGTTCAACATAATCTCTCTGTTTTTTTTTTTTTGAAAAAGGAAAATTTGCACGATGATGAAAAGGTTAAAAGGAGTGTTATTAGTGCGGATTATATTTGTTGAAAGTATTGTTTGCAGGGCAGTATCATGTTGTATTATATTTATTCTTTTATCAAAATTGCTTTGTCCCTTTTTCTTTAAAAATTTGACATCTTTTCCTATTTTGCAGGGATTTTTTGTTTTTCTTTCTTGGATGCCCATATACTTCAACTCAGTAAGTCTCATTATTTTTAGAATTGCAATGTTTTCTATATTAAGCATGCATATAAGATATGCTGAAATGAATGCTCTATGTATAATAATGCATAACCTTTGATCACAGGTTTATCGTGTGGATCTCAGACATGCAGCATGGTTTAGTGCCGCTCCATGGGTTCTGATGGCCATCATGAATTATGTAGCTGGCTTGTGGGCAGACATGATGATACAGGGGGGTATAAGTGTAACTTTGACTCGCAATATTATGCAAGTAAGTAAAATATAGTGGAGAGCTTTATTTAAATCTATTTAGTATGGATTTACAATTTTGAGGGTGCTGGGGAAGGGAATATACTAGGCAGCCTAACCTCTGCTTTTTGCAGAGTGATTGATTCGAACCCACGACCTCATACCCACATGGCAACCGAGCTTACCGTTGAGCTAAGCCGGCTATATATATATATATTATCTTCGCACTAAACTGGGGAAGCTTTTCTTCTTTTTTATTCTGTGATCCCATTGAACTTTCGATTATATTTTTGCTAGTTTTGCCATCTTTTGATTTTGGATCCATCCTTGATGTTGAATTTTGGGCCAACAAGATGTTTTTTGAAACAGGAAACTCTCTGTGCTATGCCCTTAAATCCAGTGGTCATTTATGCTTTTTTTTATACTTCTCTTTTTTCATCATTCATTTTAGTTGATAATATTCCCAGTGTAGTTATGTTGACGATGCTTTTTGTGTTTCTTTACTGCAGTGCATTGGTTTTGTTGGTCCTGGAGTATGTCTCATCGGTGTAGTAATGGCCAAGATTACATCAATTGCTTCTGCTTGGCTGACTCTAGCATTTGGCTTGAAATCTTTCAGCCACTTTGGCTTCCTAGTGAACATTCAGGTTGTTATTTTCAGTATTATTAAAATATACTGCTTTATATAGTATATAATTATAAATAGTCCTCTGACGTCAGCCTAATATTCACTACTCTCTCATTGCAGGAGATTGCACCACAGTACTCTGGTGTTATACATGGTAGGATTTTGTCATTACTATATAATCCTTATACGATGACATTCCATAGCTTTTTCAATCAATAAATACCTTTGAAATGCACCTTGCGATCTTTAATTCTGAGGTGTAGGAAAATTGTATATCCATGTTAGGATAGTGTATAGCTCTTGCAAAACTTTGAAAAATTTGAATATTACTCGTTCTTGCACCCAGAATACTATGTTGTAACCAAGGGTTTTCTGATCTTTTTTCTAGGAATGGCTCTCACTGCCGGAACATTGGCTGCTATAGTCGGAACAGTTGGAACTGGTTTTTTCGTCGATCTGATGGGTTCTTTTCGAGGATTTCTGTTGCTTACGTCGCTCCTATATTTTCTTTCTGCCCTTTTCTATGTCGTCTTCTCTACTGGAGACAGAGTAAATTTTGATGAACCTGGTGAGTATGACATCTTGCTACATTTATGGTAAACTTGCATTATTTTCTGGATTTATCTAAGGAGTGGCTGCTGTATTATTTCTAGAGATTATATTCAAAATTGATGGATAATGTCAACTGCAAATAAGTAGCAGTTTTGATTGTTCCTTAATCCTTGGAGCAACAAATTAAACACATTTTTGAGCCTGATCCGGGAATAATGTGGCAGTCACTAGGCATTGTGAATGCAAAAAATAAATCTCATTCTCAAACAAGCGAAAAAAATAATAGGGAACTAAGTAGTGCTAAAAAGGGCCATGTTTCTTTTTTCAAAAGAATATTAAATTGTCAATTAATAACAACAACAGATTTTTGGTGACTAAGTATGATGTATAGTCTATCAAAAACCATATTTTTGGATTAGTTATCGTGTTCTCTTTGGCCTCCCCTTCTTTTTAAAGAACTCTATATTATTGGATCAACCCTCCTGATTGATGTATTTAATGGCCTTCTATGAACATGGTCAGACACTTTGAACTATTTTATATCATTTTCTCTGCAATAGATGCCACACCAATTTATTAAGTAATATATGGTGGGTTTTAATTGTTAGTGATGGTCTTTATTGAATTGCTGATGAATTGTTGTAAACTATTTGTGGACAGTTCCTTGATGAGTAGGAGAAACTGGTAGGCATGCTGTACAGTGTGTTGTGTACAGAGACAGGACAAGAACTATATGCTGTGGATGAAGCTGGCCCATTCTCGTGTGTAAATTAAATGCCATGTATAGCTCTATGGGGTGTCTGTGTTGCAAGTGCTTGTAGAGTACGAGGTTTTCCTGATATGGAGCATAAATCCAAATTACCAAGGAGAAATGAACAAATTGTAAAAGACAAGGTTCTTAATTGGCTTCCTTGTGTGGATGATTTTTTTGAGCCTAATGGATCATTTTGTCTATAAAATGATAGTCAATCAACTTTTTAATTACCTGAATATTTTTAGAAGGAGGAGGATTTCAAGTGTTAACTTATCAATAATTAATGAATAATTCTGATTCTAACAAAATATGAAATCTAGGAGATGAAGTAAATTACTCACATATCAATTTACCTAAATATTTTCTCAAAACTATTTTGTTCGTATGACAATAGACTACATACATTCCTAAATCCTTGGAGCAACAAATTACTGAATGAGACCCATTTGTGAGCCTGATCTGGGAATAAGGTGGCAGGCTCCATGCACTGAATGCAAAAATATAAATCTTATTCCTAAGCATGGGAAAAATAATTGGAAATTGAAGTGTTAAAACTAAATAATCCTCCCTTGATTTCTAAGTATAAGACCACTTTTACATTTCAATTTGTTCTTAAATATAAGGTCATTTTCTATTTTCTTCTCAACTTGTTCCTAAATTAACCCTAATAATGCTCATTATAAAAGGCAAGAGAGGTAGAGTAGGGATAAAGGTATAAAATTAGAATAAATTAATAATATCATATGTTAATAACTAACTAATATACTTAATTTGATCAAATAGGGCAAGTGATATTATATTTAGGAACGAAAGTAGTAATGAACTAAGCAGTGTTGAACTGACTTTTTTTTTCTCCAAAAACAACTCCAATATGGAAACAAAGGGAAACATATTCAGCGGAAATTGGAGTTGAAATGTGAAAAAATTGTGACACGTTAGTTTCCACATTAGAATATTGGAATGATGTTAGGGAGAGATTGAAATGTGAAAAAATTGTGACACATAACACATTAGAATATGCTTTGTTTCTTTCTTTCAAAAACATACTAAACATTGCTTAGTTGACAGGTCACATTTTTCCAAGAAAGCAGTCCATTTTATAACATTCGAATTGAAATGTGAAAAAATTGTGACACATTAGATTATTTTTTGTTTCTTTCTTTCAAAAACAACTCCATTTTCCACTTTACTTCTTGATTAATCATATTCACCATTTTTGGTTCTCTGTTTGTGTGGCTGCTTAATTACTGGCCTCAAGTCTTAATTTCTGTGTTCAGGAGCTTCATCTCAAGGTTTCTACGGTTCATCATCTCTGTTTCAGCCGATTCTTCGGCCACATCACGTAACACTGTCGCTGGAGACCAAGATATTCCACCAGGGTTATTAATTATTATGCCTCTTGTGTTGCTTCTGATTTTAAATACCGGAAGAAATATAATTTGATGTCATATAAAAGTATTTTGAGAGATTTTGTTTATTTATTTAACTTCCTCTTCCACTTCAAGTTAGATGAATAGGTCTTACATTAATGAGTAAATGAGTTCACTTTTCTACATATAACATATCCAATTTTTAATTTAACACCCATTTCATTGTTTGGAGAGATAAAAAAGCTAAATAAATAATATAAAGTATTTTATATTTATTTTTCTAAGACTAATTTTCTTACTTACAAAATTAAATGATGCATATAGATATTTCATATAGATCTTCTAACACATGATATAATCAATTCATTTAACTAATTTTCTTGCACGCTGAAGAAGAAACAGAGGATCAGGTACTCATCATCGTATGGTGAATCTTGAAGCTGCACCTACAATTTCTACTGCTTAATGCTTAAATGCTTATTACTAGAGAAGCATTCTCTATTCATATTATATATGTTATATATTGATTGCTTCCGTTCCTTTAACATGTTTGATGATGACTATATATATTGTGGGATCGAAGAAAGCACATGATACACACATGATAAAAACATATAAATTGATGAGAAACTTTCCAAGTCATGTCAATTTTACCAATTTACAAAGTAGATTTATAAATTTATGTTCATATTATAAGTGAAAATTTCATATTTACAAATAAAGGACAATTTTCATTAAACTCCTTTTTTGATTGGTCAATCAATCAAATTTAAAGAAAATATGGGCTAACAATAAGTAATATAGAGGAAATGAAATAGAAATTATGCAGAAGAAAAGAGACAGGAAATTTTTTTTGTATCTGACATATAGTATATCAGTCATTTGGAGCTATTTATTGTGAGAGAAAATGGACATATAAAAATAAGTAAAATAAGAACCTTATCTTATTTGCAGATGAAGTAATCACTTGGAGAATGCATGCAAGGTTGTTGGGAAAGGATGTTTGCCAGATGTCCTGCCCGAAACATGTGAGAGTTGCATTTTGCAGCTCAGCCCATTGAAAGCCCATACCAATTGGGCTATGCAAGGGAAGCACAGCAAGCAGGGCGGGCTTTATGCCCATTTGATCACTCCCTTAAAATTATACTTGATATGTTACCCAAAAAATATTATACTTGATAAATACACGTTATATATTTTAAATACATATTTTTCAAACCATATAAAATTTTATAAAATAAGCCTAAAAATGTAGATTGAAATTTTTTAATTACCACATCCTGACAAATATTCATACTAATTCAGAAGTTAAACAACATCCATTATCTTTGATAAACAAGGCAACAAGGGAATGAACTTTTTTATTGATGGTAACGAAGGAAATAATCCCACTAAAATTTGACACACCAAACCATCACATACTTGGATTATTTTCATAACTCAATAATCTCAGCTTCTGGAGTCATCACTCTGTCAGTATTGGACAATTTAGACATTACGAGTATTTTTCTTTTTTTCTATCAAAAATGTGCTCTGGCCAATCTAATGGTAACATGTGGAATTGTGCAATTAATTAATATTTCAATTTTTCATTAAGTGTAAAAGGCTAATCAAGTCTTAGGAATGAACAACTGCCATTTCTTTTATTGTATACATGATTATAATGTACTCCCTCCGGTCCTTATTATAAGTCACCAACCGCCTCTAAATTTTGGTCCTTAATATAAGTCACCAACTAACATTAACTAACTCATGTATTATAGTTTTCCCAATATACCCTTATCATTGGAAATTGAACATTGGAAGATGAGAAGAGAGATATGATAAAAAAGTCACATGTAGTATATCATAAAGATGAAGGAGGTAGTGAGTTATAGTAATAAATGTGGGAGGGGTAAAAATGGATAAGACAAAAAAAATAAGACCAATTTAATAATGCAACTTCCATTGACCTTCATTCCTTGGTATGTACAATTTGGGCGGTTAGCTACTTATAAATAGGACCGGAGGGAGTATAATTTTTCAACTACATTAAACTGAAGTTTTCGAAATAAAAAATGAGAGGGGTGAGAGTGAGACGGAGCACTGATACTCATTGTTGAGAGGTTGGGTACCGGATATATTTGACTAATTAATAGGAAGAGCTAATAATCACACAAAGATAAACAACCCCTTAACTAATACTCCTATTTGCAGGGGAATAAAGAATAACCACGAAACATAAGTATTTTTGAATTCTCACCTGGCGTCTACATACTGACTAGAGGAGAGAGGTGATGAACGTAGTTTGATCCAAACGGGCTTAATTGTTTGGAAATAGAAACCAGGCTCACTGTTACGTCAAGTGATGACGTCATAATAATGGCGTAATAACAATGACGTCACAGTCTTACCAAATTGTGGAAGCGACAGACACATATTCTTAATTATAACTTCAGTCACCGCAGGCAGAATATATCTTGGTAACCGTCTTCGTAATAAATATTAATCGGTGCACATGAATTTATACACACTCTATCCATTTTATTTAATGATACTCCATCCGGTCCTAAATATAACACCTAATTGATTTTTTTAAAAAATCATAAAAAAAAGCAAAATAAGTTAATTATAAATTGATTTACCTAATTTTTTCCCTTAAACTAGTTTATTTTACTTATAAACTAATGGATATTCTAAAAATATATCAAATATGTCATTATTTAATATACTATTTTGCAACGTTAACCTCTCCAAAAAAAAGTCATCTAAGTCCTATATTCAGGACCGGAGGTAGTATTTCATTTTATTGGGTGATAAGTAAGCACGTTGTTTTTCGGTTTTTTGGCGGGAAGGGGTTGGCAAAGTGTGGAATTTTCCCCCTTTAAATAAAAAATTTTGATTGAGGCTGAGAAACTGCTCCAAAATAAATTTGAGTTGGGAAAGTCATACCTATTTAGAATATTTAATAAATATCATTCTGTCTAAATTTGATTTAATTAAATTCGGTATCCAGTGTAATATTTTATAATAATTTTTTTCAAAACAATAATGATTTAGAAGTGTTTTTAAATCTCCATACATACTTTTAATTAAATTTAGAGGATAGAAAAACGGTTGCATTTTAGATAAGGGTAAAAATTATAGACTGCAAAAAAAATGTATAAAACATTAATGAACAATACGTATCTGGCAGACTAGACTTTTGGGGGACTAAGAAACGGATGAAAAGAGTGGTGTGTAGTATTTCTTATAATCAAGGCTGTCAAACTCGTGAGTTCAAACAAACTTGCTAACACGGATGTAAACTCGGATCGTAAACTCGTATCGTAAAATCGTAAGAGTCTATCTCCTTAATTAAAAAAATAGCTATTAAAATATATATGAATAAATAATTAAATACGAAAAAAGACAACAATTAAGTTTAAATATGTTTTAAAATAAAAATATAAAAAATAAATCTTCAATCATTATACTAGTTTTTAATTAAAAAAACATACCAGATGGAATCAAAATAACTAAATAGCTTTCTTTGTGGAATAATCTGCAATGTGGTTTGAATGTAATATTAGTTGCATCCAAAATACAATATGGCAGTACTTTTTAATAAAACAAATCATGCTAGATGTGATCCTAAGTCATATTAAAGTCATATAGTCTCACTCTCACACAATCAGATTACTTTTCTCCTTTTCTTAATTAATTCTTAATTACTTGTACATAGAATAGGCCGAGCGAAGTAGAATCGCTAAGTCTGTTCTTTTGCATGGGTCCGTATTCGCAGGCCTCGCTTAGCTTGTCACCAATCAGTTTTTTGAGCATTAAACTATTAATATACTACTCCCTCCGGTCCTATTTATAAGTCGTCAACCGCCCATATTGTACAGACCAAGGAATGACGGTTAGTAGCGGTTAAATCATTAAATTGGTCTTGTGTTATTTTTAATTTCCATTTTTGCACTTCCTCACAACCATTAAATGAGTCATAATGAGGCAAACAAAAGTAAATGCATAGATCTTTTTTTTCAATGACAGGGGCATATTTGGAAAACTTTAATTAATGAGTTAGTTAGTGGTAGTTGGCGACTTATATTAAGGATCAAAATTAAGTGGCGGTTGGCGACTTATAAATAAAACCGGAGGGAGTATCTTTCACTTGAAAAAATAACCATGCTTTGCATTTTGCTTATCTGATGTGGTCAGCCTTGACTCTTGACAATTAAAAAAGACAAATCAATACCCACTAGTTATTACCCAATATTCACACACTCACACACCCTTTACAATTTGCTTTTTAACTTCTTGTTTGTTCTTCCAAATAAGCTTCTACCTTCTTCTTCTCCTCTCTTCTCTCAAATCTCAGGTCTCACGCTCCCCAATCTCTCAATGGCGGACTTTACAAGAACAAATGCAGATTTAAGCAACGGTGGGCTACTAAAGAACGTGGAGGTCGTCCTAAGCTTTCCATTTTTTTCGATTTTTTTAAGATAGATTCAGCCTTCTTCTTCTCAGACTTCTTTTTTTCAAATCTTTAACTGGGTAAAAACGGTCTAAAAACGCCGAGTTTGACGATTTCAACCGAGTCAAAAACGAGTTTGACCGATTTCATACTCTGAACGATTTTTGCGCGAGTTAAGTCGTTTTATATAGGTAATAACGCGATCTCGTTAAACTCGGCGAGTTGAACATAAGTTTCCGTGTCAAAAGCAGCTATGGACACCAAGGGCCATGTAGCCCAATGGTATGATATTTCCCTTCAAATAGAAGGTTGCAGGTTCAATCTCACTTGTAACCTCAAGCCATGTGTGTTTGCTCTTTTAATTAAAAAAAAACAACTATGGTCATCATTACTATATTTAAATTAAAAGTCACGCCACATGAAATTCCTACATTTCTGAGTTGTATTTAGCTTCCAAATCCTCTAAATCCTCTGCCATATACAATTAATCATCACCACGTCTTTCATTAGTTATTAACTTGGCATATGCTCACCTTACAGAAAAATCATCACTCGGTTTATACTTCCACTTTACTACTCTTTCACCGATCGGTCTACTTGGCACCCTTCTTCCACTTCTTTCCAAGAATTATTTATCCCTTGCCATGTATTTGAACCCTGGCGCTCAATAAGTTTTGGAAGCAAATCCTCCCCACATTTATATTTGTTACTTATGAACTTAACCCATAGACCATCACGACGATTTATTAATCCCCACTCAAGTTTCAACATATACGCTTTGTTTTGCTCCTTCAAAACTTTCAAGTCCCAACCCACCACACTTCTAGGAGAGCATACATTCTCCCATGCATGTAGCAACCCCACTGGCAGAATTGTTACGCTAAGGAGTACCATTTTGATATTCTTTTGGAAAATATACAATTATGTCAAGCGCACAATATTTAAGTAATATTACTCATTGCACGTCACCCTTCCATCCCTTAAATAGAATATATGCTAAAATATGAATTTTTTAATTTTTTTTCGTTTTTGCAGCTAGATTATATTATTGGTTTTTTTTGTCGCACTATCCTTTTCTTTTCTTCCCGTTCCTCTCTCATTTCACATATTTATTTCA
The DNA here is from genome assembly GCA_029929735.1 of Mimosa pudica. Lineage (NCBI taxonomy): Eukaryota > Viridiplantae > Streptophyta > Magnoliopsida > Fabales > Fabaceae > Mimosa > Mimosa pudica. The sequence continues at coordinate 10,203,003 of JAKELP010000004.1, read as the reverse complement.
ATAATAGATTCTAAAAATTATAAATTAAAATGCCTACCTATTCTTTTTAATATTAATGTATTATTCTTTCTATCAAAATAATATTTATGTATATTGTTTATATGATATATCTTTAATCCCTAGCCAGGATTTATACAAAATTATACAATCACTGCTGACAACCAATCCATTATTCATTAATTCCACACACTAAATTTCCATATGGCCAACCAAACCCCTAATTCAAAAGATTTTTTATCTTACTTGTCAATACAAACTCAAAGGACGTTTTTGCCTCTAAATTCACACCACCCATGATCAACACAAGATGATTCAAGAAGGAATGGGGAGATCCATGCACATAAGATGAAATGGGGATGTAATAATTAACATTAAGCAATGGAATTGAATAGTAGCTAGCTCCATACTAGGTAAAAATGTGTATACCATAGCCTCGGACCTAATTAGTGGATGAATTATATATAACCTTCATAGTGTGTGTATACTATGAAAGTTATATATAGTATTAACAGGTAAGTTATCTCGCCCTCATATATATGATAATACAAGTTCAAATCTCGAAAAGTGTACAAATTAAATATTCAAAAGAGCTGAAAAGCATGGTGCCCTCAAAATCTCAAAAGGTACAAACACTTCATCAAATAAACATTTGCATGCTTCATTAAACAAACATTTGCATCTTGAATGGTAGGAGTATTATTTATTTATTTCATCAATATTTGATTAGCTAGCCAATTTTGTGATAATATTCAATTGTTCATGGAATCAAGTGGAATTTACTTATAAATGATGGATGACCCGGTGCCTTCGCCACCACTTGCTGATGTGGAATACAAAGTGGTGTAAATTTTTGTTTACGTATTCACCACGAACGAGCGGTGGAAACTTCTCTCCAATTTTCTTTATTGTTTTATGAGGGCAGTGGAAGCCTCTATATTATATGTATAGTTCTCAGTGTGGAGAGAAACTATGGAATGTGTTCAAACATCCGGATAAATAATTTATAGCTTTGATTTTATACGAAAAAGTATAAAGTAATTAAAGCAAAAAGGAAAAGAATTGAAAAGAAGCAAAATTAAATACGTCAAACTAGAGTTTTGTTTTGTTTCGTTTGTTTTTATTTGACTCTTCTACAAGCATGTAAGATGTTTAAGCGTGGCCAAATCAGTATTTGTCTCTGATTAATGTGACTTAGCATGTATATACTGTGTTAAGTAAATCTTAATTTCTGATAAAAAAATTTTAAAAATTTGAATTTGTGAAATTATACCAAGGAAAAAAAGATATTATTAAGCATACGGGAAAGATGCATTATATCTCCTTAATTCTGATTAAAGTCAATGGCGTCCGAATCATCTTTGAACTATCTTATGTTGTCATTTACTTCTGGTATATTTCGGCCAAAGGAAACGCGAGTCTAACTTCCACATTTTTCTTCCTGAAGGAATACTTTCTATATTCTCTAATAAAGTACAATAGAGAGATGAAACAGTTTTAATTATTAGTAGTGGAAGTTGAGGGATCTTCAGGGTCTGCCATCTCAGAATCACCACCTGCTTGTTGTTCATTGAACATATGCTTATAACATGATGCCAACATCACTATCAGTGCAGGTGCAGTCAAATTGATGAACAGAGACTTTAATAGAGACACCAAAAATAATAACTGGATCTCACAAGCAAGAGCTCCAGAAATATGGCACACACTAACCATTAACTTTGACGCCTCATTGTTCACCATGTGATGATTTGATCTTCTTAAAGTTATCATGAGGGCAATGATGTACACAAATATTGATATCAGGAATAGCATAATCAGAGTAGGATTTTCACTCACAGGGTTGCTGCTTGATCCTTGATACTTCAAAGCCACTAAACTGATCAGCAATCCAGTTATGTACCCATAAATGGTATGAAAGGAAGGAATAAAATCTTGCACCGATAGCCTTCAGTCAATAAATATTTATAATAAGTTTTTTAAATAAGAACTTAAAACCAAATGAAAAAAATAAACACACACTCATTTTGCCATACAGGAGAAATTGAATAGAAAGGTGGTCCTATAGAAAGACTATTTTAGGGGAAATTAATGAAACTAAATAAAATCTTTACATAGATATATTATTAGATTAAATATTATTTTAGAAGTCAGATAAACTACTTAAGATAATAAATTCAGACATATCAACTAAGTATAAATAATGTAGTTAAACTTTTTGAGATTTTCAAACAAAAAAAAATTCAACCAAAGCTTATATTAAGAAAAGAGATGGAGTGATTTACCTGAGCGGTGAATCATGGATTGGTTCCACAGTATTTCTTCTCGAGGAGGGAATTTCCAAAGACTCAGAAATGAACCGTATAGACCTTGAAATCGAAGCTTGAGTCCAAGTAAAGAGACCCCCATAAAGGTTAGGCAAAATGGAGACCCTTCAGTGGATATATAAAGAAAAATGCAAGTAATTAGTTAAAAAGTCATAATTAACCATAGCAACGGGGAAAAAGAGGTTGAAAATTATAATTGTTGGCCGTAGCAAAAGAAGAGAAAAAAGAGGTAGAAGAAACCTTGGTTACCATAGCAAACAGAAAAAAAACATGAAGCTGAAAAATCATTGGCTGCATGGCCGATAGCAATAGGGAAATTAAAAGTCGAAAAAACATTGATGTCTGGCCATATTAGAAAGAAACAAAGAAGTTGAACAAAACATGGCTATACTAGGCCATAGAAACTTAAATAAAGAGATAATTAATAACTGAAGGTAACCTGGGTGGCATAGTAGTATTATTATTGCTGCTTAATGTGGAAATATTGGGAGGAACTTAGCTTACGATATGCTCATATATATAGACCAAACACGTAAGAGGGTGGGAGTGGAATGAGACAGAATGAGACACGCTAAATCTCAAATCCAACGATCCATATTTATTATTCAAAATTACTAATTGAAGATTTTAAATATGGATATAGATCTCATACATGTAGCAATATTATGAGCATTCTGTTGCTTGTTTCTATAATGCATGAGCGCTAATTAAGACTGACTCCGGTTCATGTAAAATTTGGTAAAGCAAAAAATATTATAATAAATTAAGGACACCTTAAAATAATATAAATGTGATATCGGATATATAAAATAAAAGCTAACAAAAGGAATGGATTTAAATTTTAAATAATATAATAAAAAAGATGGTAATATTAGTTTTTGAAATTAGTTCAGAATAGATTTTGGCCACTATACATGTTTGGTAAATATTACTTCAAAGAAAACCGTGATTTCGGATCCATGTTTAGGGTTTACATTAGATATCTATCAGGATGCATATTTAAGTGACGGGAATGCAAATGTGATGACCACTATGCATGTTTGGTAAATATAAATGTGATGACCACTATGCATGTTTGGTCGAAGGCTAAACTCGAGGAACATAATGCAAATGCTTAACCACTAGACTCCTAACCGCTGTACGGGAATTACACAGGAAGTTATTCTTTTTTTATTTTCCCTTTTTTCTTTTTAAAATTTGGTTGACGGTGAGAGAGGGCTGAGGCCCTAAGGAAACTAGAAAACTATTCAAGTTTCATCATACTCTCATATATGAATTCTACATTGTAAAACTGTATATTTACATAGGAATAAATAGCGTGGAATAATGGAACAAAATCCAAAGCCCTTCAACAAATATTATTCCATTTTTCTTAAATATGGTATATAGTTGACTTTTTTGGGAAATCATAAAAATTAATTTATGAATCAATTTACTTGAGTTATTTTCTTTAAACTAATTTATTTAACTTAGATATAAGTTAACATGTAATCTAATAATAACAAAATACTTTATCATGGAATGGATCATTTAACTTCCTTAATTTCTTTTACAAACTAAACTGGATCTATATAATATACAAATTAAATGAAGTAGATGGCTCACTTGGCGGTATAGCGTAAACTGGAGGGAGAAAGAAGCAACAAAAAAGCCTAGTGTATAATGAAACAACAGTCCGCAGTATATTGATACTTTCAAAGAATTAACAAGATATTATAAGGAGATGACTACGTGTAAAGTGGCTTGAAAATTGAAAGAGATGAAAATTTTGGTCTGCCAAGTGAAGAAGATTGAAACAATGGGATATTGCCCACTGAAAGGCAATTGGGGCTGAATTTTTTTTCATGACAGAAAGAATCTGAGATACCGGATCGGAGGCATTTTATGACGTGGAGGGATGTAAGATGTGTCCATCGTGGGTAGTGGAGAATTGGGTTTGGACCACATTATTGAGAAAGAAACGACTGAGCTAATTATGTGTCGAACAAGAGTTCACACAGTGAATATACAAAAACCAAGACAATGTTAGAAAAATTAGGTGCTTAGTATTGGAACCTATAATGGAGAGACATTTTCTGAGCTGGAAAGTGGTTTGGTGATCAGGAAAATTAGTACTCCTACCACTTTCCGATCCACATGATATAGTTGAAAGAAACCAAAATAGCATATACTATATACTAACAAATAATTGGAAGGATGAAACAGTAGTTTGGGAATTCATAAATGACTAATTGCGAGCGATGTAAAGACCTATATAGATTATAGAGTATATAATTCTTAAGGAATAAATAAAGTGAAAATGGCGGAAAATTAAAATACCTTTTGTATTTTGAAATTCAAGATAATACGAAATTGTGATTTGCAATTGTTAATATTGTTATTCAACTGATTAATTGATATCTCCTATACATGATTTTGAAATTCATAAGGTATATACCTATCACTTTCTCATAAGTAAATATTAAAATAATATGTCATTTATATTTTTAAAAATTGTTTCAAGTAAAACGAATGGGAGGAGTTTTTACAAAATTAAGTTACAAAAATTGATTAAATTAAGAATGTTAGTTGTAGTTATGTTATATTATGATATTACCATAACCACTACTTACTTTTATTTTCATCCACCCTTTTTTGTTTATTTATTACTAAGAAAAACCAATTAATAGGGATAATCGGAGAAAATGTTGAAGAATTTGCATTTTCAAAAAGCAGGATATTCGATGACAAATCATCAATTGTTGTAGCCTATATTATTATTATTATCAAGATTAAGTATACTTTGGACTTTTATCTTTGCATTGAGTTTCTTTTTGGTCCTTTATATTTAAAAAGTGCACTCTTGGTCATTTTTTGTTAACACTGTTAGTTTAATTTGACGAACAATGTTAAAATTTAACCATTTTTATAAGCATTTAATTATAGCATTTCCATTTGAAGTTTCTGGGTTAGCATTTTCTGTTAAATAAAACTAATGATGTTAATAAAAAAAATAAAAAATGTACTTTTTGAATATAAGTGACAAAAAAAACTTAACGTATAGATGGGGATAACAATATTGTTTAGCCTATTATCAATAAGTTTGTTAAAGGTGAGATTATTGGCCCCTCTTGGTATTCTTCTCCAAAAGTTGAAAATTTCCTGTTAATATGCACGATTCATGCATGAGAGACCTTTGAAAAATAAGTAAACCCTTTCCACGTGGACTCGATGGAGTAAAACTTTTTTTTTTTGCTGATAAGGAGCAAAATGATATTAATATAATTATGTTACACAAGTCTTAAATTTGAATAGGGAAATAAAGACGGATAAAAGATGTTTGATAAATTATTACAACTTTTGATATTAGCTACTCTAAAATTAGAAAGTTGCTGCAAGAGAACTCTGCTGATTATGTCTCTAGTTTCCTTTAATTCCCAAATGGAGAAAGTTGGTCCTTTCCCAATGATCCAGAGCTCTAGGTCGTTGGTGTCGATGTCAAACAGGTATGAGTTCATGATCCATGAAAAATAAAGTCAGTCTGATCCTTTTAAGGAAGAAACTTGTATCATTCTTCGACTGCTTGATTAAGGATATAACTTCTGCAGAGGTTGGCCTTGGAAGTAGATCCATATAGTGTACTCCTTTGTGAGTTGATTTTTCGTCTTTTGGATGAAAATGGACCAGCTAGTGGATGTATATAGAAACTTCTGGTTCAGTTATGAGACTCCCCTTGTCTTGGCTATTTGAATTTGATGGCGTTAGGAGATTTACTCCATCCTTCAATCTCCCGATGGAGTAAAACTTGCCGTCAGCAATGCGGGGAGATATTTTGTTTTTTTTTTAAAATAATTATCTCAAAAATAGATGGGCAGCATAGAAAAAAGAAGTACAATAAGTAGCTTTACATCAGAGTTACTCAGTTAAATTGGACCACTTCAGTTACTTCAAGGGTAAAATTGGACCACTTTGATTACTTTTTAAGGGTAAAATTGTACCCAGTGTTAATTTAGGATGCCCAGTGACCAGAGTGATTACTTGAAGGGCAAAATAGAGTCATTACCCTTAATACATATATAATAAGATTCTATATATGATTCATTATCAACCTGGTAAAACTCATTGTTTTTAATATTAGTTGAGCCCTTTACTAATATATACTTTATAGATTTTAGGGAAAATCTCAAATAAATCCCTCCCAATACCCAAAAGGATAAGTGAGGAACCTAAACTTCCAAAAGGGCTATGAAGGAACTAATACCAACCTGTCATTTTAAAATTTTACGAAATGACGAAATTGCCCCCATCCTAAAACACAAATTGCGAGAAGAGGGTTGGGTGTTAGGGTGAGTCTAGGGTAGTGTAGTAACTTGTGTTTTAGGATGGAGGCAGTTTTGCCTTTTCACAAAATTTTAAAATGACAGGTAGGTGTTGGTTTCTTCATAATCCTTTTGGAAGTTTATGTCCCACTTATTCTTTTGGGTATTGAGAGAAATTTATTTGGGATTTTCCCTATATTTATTTTATATTAGGGACTCAATGTAATAATATATTTATAATTTAAGTTGATATTGTATTTATCTTTCAGCTTTCATGTGCGTTATTGTAAGAATCCAGAATTTTTTCGGTGGACTAGAATTTGTTTTTATTGACATTATATTGCCTGAAAGTGTTAAAAAAAAAATCAATTTGTCTTCTTTATAAAAAAAATCTCGTGTTGGCAGTTAAAAAACAAGAAATTTTCATTAATATGTTAAACAAGTATGGGTGATAATAATGGGTGTGTTTGGCTCAACTTATGGAAATGTGACTTATTTTTAAGTCAGTTGGAAAATAAGCTTAGGTTGACTTACTTTTATGTTTAGATGAACTTTGAAAAAAGTGGCTTATTTTCCTATTTGACTTATAAACATGTTTGGAATATGACTTTTTGTTTAAAATGAGCTTATTTTTAAGGGAGCTTATTTTTAAGTCATGTAGAAAAATAAGCTGGCTTATTTTCAGAAATAAGCTACCTTGTGTGACTTATAAATAAGCAGGTGAAAAATAAGTCCAACCAAACATAAAAAAAAGGCACACACTCAAAATAAGTTGACTTATTCAAAATAAGTCAGCTTATTTTAAAAAATAAGCACAACCAAACACACTCAATGTGATATTACTCATTTCTCGACAAAAAAAAATTAATATTACTCATTCATTAACATTTCCAAATCAATATCGATTCAAACGAAGTAAAAATTGAATACTTACTACTTATCCGTGAAAATTTCTACAATTTTTAGCGTTAATTGATTATCCTATTATATTTTTCAATTTTCCTTTTGTTCTATATTTCCTTGGTTGATTGTACAATCCCATACTTCTCGTTTATTTTTGAAGGTCTCCATAATTTATTAGAACACACACACACACACACACACTATTTTGTTTACTCTCAGTTTTTGCTTTTAGATGATCATTAATTTATTTAATAAATAAAAGTAACTAAAAAATTTTCTGAAATCCTGTTTTTCAATAGCTGATAATTTTTTTCTTTTTGGATCAAATTCCTATATTTGATAATGAGTTTTGGAAAATGAAATTAATTAGATGGAGGATATGCTTTGAGCTCAAAAAACACACACATAATTTCCTGAGTTACCTGTTTTTGAATTAACGATCTCATAAAATACTGGTTATCTGTCGGTCAATCAGACCAACTTTTGCTGGCAAATATACCCTTATGGCCTCATCTATGCATGCTGTGAAAGTTTGTCCAGCGAAACAGAAATCTCTTCAGCGGAAAGGGCGATTCAGTAAAAACACTTGGGGGTTCAGTTCACCTAAGTCAAAGGAGTTAGGGGAAAGGGTAATAATGTAAAACACTTAATGGATCTTCTTAGTCAAAAGGGCGAGGAAGGAAGGGTAATCACGTAAAAAGACTCTGGGGGGTCGAAGGTTTTCTTAGTCAATCACAGTGAAGATAGGGTAGGGTAATCATGTAAAAGCATTTTGAAACTTATAGTTTGAATCCTAGTTGTCTCAGTACCGACTATACGAACCAATAAGTCTGTGGCTACACCCAATTTCTGAGCAATGAGTAAAGGGACATCATATATAAATGCTCTATTTGACTTCATTTTTTCCTTATATTTTACTCAATGCCCTCCAATTCAGTTTTTATTTTCACACCATTTTTGGCTTCCTGTCTGTGTTGAGAAGCTTCATGTCAAGTTTTATTATACTCTTCACCTCTGTCTCTTCCGATATTTGCCCTACATGCAATGCTGTGGGAAATCACAATCCACCACCTACGTAAGTTCTTTGTTTAATTGACATTTCCTTTGTTCGATTTGAATTTTGTTTTTATTGTATTTATGGATTGATTTCAGGCTATCCAGGGTAGATTTCATTGCTTCACTTCACACCATGTATGCCTACTTGACTGGATTGCTACTCACCTTAACGGGGATAAAGTATCAAGGATCTAACAATGATCCTTTCAGCGATCACCCAACTCTCATGATGTTTTTCCTTGTATCAATATTTGTCTACTTCATTTCACTCATAATGTCTTTCAGGAGATCAGATCATCATATGAGTGATCATTCCTCAAAGTTAATAATTGGTGTGAGCCATTTGTCTGGAGGCATTGCATGTGAGCTTCTGTTATTGGTTTTGGTCTCTCACCTAAGGTTTCTTTTCATCAATGTGTCTTCGCTTGCACTGATAGTGATATTGGTGTTTTTCCATAAGTATTTGTTACATCTCTTGCATGCTCAAGGAACAGAGGAAGTGGCCTCTCAGATGGTTGACCTTGAAGCTGGTGCTACTATTTCAACTACTGCTTAATGCTTCTTTATTGCATATTCTCTCTTAATGTTGCGATCAAGAAACTTGTATGGATCCCTTCCCCTTAAAATCATGGGTGATGAATTTATATTGGGAATTATATATGGATAAGTACTATTATTACGTGCAAGATGGTTATTATTTATTACTCCATCCATTCATATTTTAATACACACACACATAATTTGATTGAATCAAGTTTGTTAAATAAATTATTTGATATGATATACTTTTTATAAAACACTCAAATCATCTCCTTTGATTCACCATACATTCTCATAATTATTGATGGGGAGCATTATTCAAAGCATTATAATTTGTAAAAAATATTGACAATAATTATTAAATATTATATATTTAAAACCAACAATAACCACAAATAAGTCTTATATCAATCAAAGAATGAAGTGTGTGTGTGTATATTTTGATTTGACGTCGATAAATCCTATAGATAATCTTACCTTTTCTTTTTTTTTTGGCCAGTATAATCTTGCCTTTTCGAAAACCCTACATTTCCCATTATTTCAGAAAATCATTATAATATTTTATATTTGTGATTTAATAGTCACTTTGAAATTCCCTGTTTGTCTCCCTTATTCAAAGTTCCTTCTCTTCTGTACGTTAGCAATAATAGAACTCTGATTTTATAATTGATCATTCACTTTGAAATTGAAATCCTGTATAAATAATGAAATTCCAAATGAGAGGCTTACTATGGTAGTAGTAGTAGGTTTTTCATATGGTAAGCCTTGAAATCCCTGCAATTTTCAATGCTCCATGCTCACCTTAAACTATTCATTAGTTTGAAAGCTTTGGTGGATTGGTGACGAAGAAGAATTGGGAGCAAAAAAAAAAACTCCCTCCTACCCTAAATATAAGTGCACTTTGATTTTTTGGAAAAATAATTTAAGTAATAAAATTAATTACTTTAAATTGTTTATAATTTTTTTTTCAAAACTAATTTATTCTACTTATAAACTAACATATAATCTAATTACAAGCGATATATGTTACTCCCTCCGTTCCTAAATATAAGACCTAGATAACTTTTTTTTGGAAAGATTAAGGTTACAAAATAGGTTATTAAATGATGACATATTTGATATCTTTTTAGATTATCCATTAGCTTATAGGTAAATTAAAGTAAACTAGTTTAAGAGAAAAAATTAGGTAAATCAATTTATAATTAACTTATTTTTTGCTTTTTTTAGGATTTTTCAAAAAAGTCATATAAGTCTTATATTTAGGAACGGAGGGAGTATAATTTATTGTTCTAGTTTACCCCTTAACTTCCTAAAAAAAAGTCAAAATGACCTTATACTTAAGACTGGAGAGAGTATATAGTAATGATTTTTTGTCAAAGGTTGAGTGTGCATGTTAGGGTTTTGCATAGGGCTGCACAAAAGCCCGGCGGCCCGATTGGCCCGTCATGACTCGATCCTGTCCTATGCCAAAAATGGTCCGTCACGAAGTGGCCCGAGACCAGCCCGATTAGGACGTGACTGACCCGGCTATCGGGTAGAACAGGACCAGGACATATGCTCCATGACCAACAGGACGGCCCGGCCCGATAATTTTATTATTTTTAGTAATAATATTTTGATTAATTAACACAATTATCAAACTATTTCATAATTAATTAATTACTTATTTAATTTAAAAATAGTTAATTACAATTTTTTATTTTTCCTACATAATATATCAATTTATTTATTGGTTGAAAAGTGGAAGCTTTTAATTTAATTATACAAAAAAAAATTTGGGACCAATATGGTCCGTCATGTGGCCCGGTGGTCATGTCCGGCCCGATCTCCGTGTCGGGCCAAACAGGACATGACCGGGTCTCGGGCCAAAAATTCTGGCCCGACAATTATTTAGGACATGACTAGGGCATATAGGTGGCCCAGTCATGTCCGTCATTTGTGCACCCCTAATTTTGCATTACGTGGAGGGCATACTTTTTATAGGATTTCCTTTTGGAATAATAGACTTCATTGGGAAAACGCAATTAGTATAAGCTCAGTTATAATGGCTAAGCTAAAAGTAGTTATTATTAGGCGAAAGTTTGTTATTTCTAATTCTTTAGGACTTGATCTCAATTATGTTTCTTCAAAGTGACCTCTTATTAATTCACCCCTTTTTAGATAACTTCATTACTTTTTAGTTAGATTGTATTTTCCTATAGAATTTTCTTCATACATGTGGTCGAACCCAGATGTTTAAGGAACAAATTAAAGTTTTATTACTTTCGATAGTTGATTGCTTAATACAAATACTTTTTGCCTAATATTTGTGTTTTTATACAAATTAAAAAAGTCACTCCAAACGTTCTCGTCAAACAATACTTAAATTTTATTATTGTTTTCTGAAATTAAAAATAAATAAAATTTAAAATTAGTTTTAAAATATATGCACAATTCCAAGTAAGAACATTAAATAGAGAGGTATTAATTACAAATTAAATTTAACTTCTGTTTGTAAATAATTCCATTCTGCTTTATTTCAACACATTACTTTTTGGTAAAAAAACACATTAGTCCTCTTTCTTTATTATTTAAACTTCAAATTTATTTGTTTTGATCATGTTTCAAGCTCCCAAATACATTTAGTGTGTGTTTTTGGAAGAGGCCGAAAGCTCAGCCACACAGCTAAAAGGAACTTGTTACTTATTTTTTTCAATGTTTGGATGGTAGGTGACTAGGTGGTAGAAAATGACTTATGGGCTCAAGGCAATTGGACTTATATTCTCTTTCCCACAATTTCCCTTTTCAATCCACCCTACTATCTTTATCCTTCTTATCAACATTGACCCTCGAAAAAATCGTAACATATATGAAAAACAAAGGAGCAAAAATGGAACCTTATTTTCTACATTTCAGTCCCGCTAAAATCACTTCCATATGCTTTATTTCATTGACTTGCCATTGTCTTAATCAAATAATATAACATATTTCTTTTTCGTTAAAGATATGGTTGGTGTCTAGTTGTTGAGGTGTGATTTAGGACGCTCAATTCGTGAGGTTTGATATAAGGCCATACTGCTTGGAATCACACTCTTTTCAAGGTAGGATTGAGGATGAATCTAGCAAATATACATCCCAAACATAAGAGAGGTAAGAGAAGAAGGGTGAATTTTTTTTTTTTTAAAAAATATTCATATAGAACTATTTGATGTGGGCTTGAATGTAAAAAAGTATAGACGACTTTGTGGCCCAAATGTGTTATAATTAATAATAATTCATGAAATACATTAGTAAATTTAGGTAATTAACGCTAATTAAGGCTCGAGTCTAAAAGGTTGTCCCTTTTAAAAAAAAGATATTTTCTCTCGTTAATAATGAAATAATTTCAACAATAAACTTTTTAATTTAAGATATGAATATAATTCAAATAAATAAAGCATTAGATCCATAATTAAATAACAATAATACTATTTATCAAATATAACTTAAATCAAAACATTGTCTAAAATTTTAATGAAAAAACTATGGTTTAAAACCAAATAATTATGAAATTGAGTATTAAAAAATGTTAAAGAGTAACTAAATATTTGTAAGTTGATTAACGAACTATTGATGTAAAAAAAGTAAATGTAAACATTAAATACGAACAATTTTAAATCTAAAATAAATAAATCAAAGGGCTTAACGAGAGGCCCTTGGTTCTATATTGTCCTTTAATACTACACAAGGCATCCAACAATTTTAAATCTAAAATAAAAAAAATCAAAGGGCCTAACGAGCCGTCTAGAGGCATCCAACTACACAAGGCTCTAATAGGGCAGACTCGTTCAAACCCTCTTTCATTTTAAAGGCTCAAATCTCAAGTTTGATCATAACATCTTAGTGCCATATTGGTGTGACCGGCTCAACCTAACGTGTTCATCCCTCTAATTTGAAAGAGTGGGTAACTAAAAAAAATATTGAGCATTTTGATAGCTCTTGTGTAGTTGGATGCCTCTAGACGGCTTTGTCCTTCTGGAATCCGACTTTAGAGAGATAAACAGGCCTTTCTCCCATCAGCACGTGGAACAAATCAAGATATGCTCAATTAATTATGTTCAAAAGTCATTAGTTTGCAAGGGCTCCGAATATGGAGACCCATAAGAATTTCTCTGGACATAAATAATGTTTTTTTTAATCAAAACAAAAATAATGTTTTTAACTGTATGTATAGTTGAGTTTTAAATAAAGGGCAAAGGTCCAATTTCACCTGAAGTAACCATGAGGACTATCCAGTACCTCAACATAATAGAGAGAGCATATTTACCATGGAAATAACACATTTATTCTTGTTTCACCCTTTAGTGAGCATATTACTGTCTGACTCTGTCTGGTTGGCATGAATTAGATATGACATGTGCTAGTTTCAGGGTAAATATGCTTCTTTATTAATGAGTTATTAGATGGTCCTAAAGTTTACTTGAGGGGCAAAATTGAACCTTTTTCACTTAAATAAATTAGTAAAGTTTAAGTTTAATATGATCTAACAATTATGAATTGAGCCTTAATAAATTGTACTACTATTTAACAAACTAATTTGAATATAAATAAAAGCATGAAACTAAACCTGGAGTCTCCCAACTGAATTAAATGGAAAGTCAACTAACTTCCCTCCTCCATGTGCGAGAGAAACTGCGTAGCCGTCTAATGAAAGAAGCTATTTAATTTATTTTAAACATTGATATATAACCACTCATATTTACTGGCGGGCACCACAAATTTAAACTGTAAAAAAGAAATGTCGGCTTCAAAAACTACTGAGTCAAACAGTTGAATAGGTACAACAATATGTACTAGAACTGGTCTAAGAAATACACAAAATAAAAGGAATTAATTGTATACACGAAAGCGACAAAAACCTACAACCATCTTCCTATTAAGATTTTTCTACCAAAAGTTAATGATCTGGGTTTAGACATAATTATAGTCTTCTACAAATGAAGAAGAAAACCCCAGAACACCACTTGGTTCTTTCAAGCCAAAGTAGTCAAATTGTAGGCAATGATGATAAAAAAAGAGCTCGTGCATCCCTTAAGTATTTTAAATCTCTTGTCAAGAAATTCTCACTTGTTTTTGCAATCTTTAGCTCTAGTAAGAGAAAATCAACTGCAGAAGTATCTGAAAGTAATGTCAGGAGGAATAGAAGCAGAACCAGATTGGTATCATCATGTAAGTCACTTATTGGTATATAATATTGTGGTATCAGAATTTGGTCATTTTTGTTTTATCCATTAACTTTTTTTTAAAAAATCAGATTTTGAATGTGGGATTTTCTTAGAACTAAGATATTTATAATTGTAAATTTGTTTCAGTTTCAACTGATGCATCATCTGAGAGTAACAACAAGAATTCATCATGGAAGTTTTCTACTTCCTATGCATCTTCTAGTGGCACAAGTGGACAACTTGGAATGGGCAACTTCTCGTTTGAAGAACTTTATAAGGCAACAGGAAAATTTTCTGCAGAAAAAATAATTGGGGAAGGTGGTTTTGGAACTGTTTATTTGGGGAAGCTCAATGATGGATCTCTTGTTGCTGTAAAGCGCTCCAAAAAGGTATGGTACTATGGTATAATAAATAATAAGGTTTTTTTTTCTTTAACATTTGTTGAAAGCAAATTTTTCTTTTATTAGAGAATTTTTACTACCAATGTGCCTGATTTTGTGAAGTTTATTAATCAGACTGGACAAGACAGGAATTTAGCAGAGTTCAAGAATGAAATCAATACCTTGTCAAGAATTGAGCATCTGAATCTTGTGAGGTTATATGGATATTTGGAACATGACGATGAAAAGATGATTGTTGTTGAATATGTTGGCAATGGGACACTTAGAGAACATCTGAATGGTGAGTTCACTCATGGGGTTATTTGGGAACACTTAAAATAAGTTATATTTCCCTTTTACAAGACAACTCACCTCACATACTTAACTTGTACAACAAAAATAAGTAATTATAAATCTTTACTTTGTAGAAGGCAACAGAACATTTCTTAGTTCACTATGTACCCAACATTCCCAAAGTGTCTTCAAATCGAGATTAGAACTCTATAATCAGTTGCATATATGCAGGTACAAGGGGAAATGGGCTTGAAATTGGTGAGCGTCTAGACATTTCAATTGATGTTGCTCATGCAATCACTTACCTTCATATGTACACAGGTGTGTCCCTTTTAAAATAACAGACTTGGTATTGTTATTATGTGTCGTAGAAAACAAGTTAATGTCATTTGTTTGTTCATGGAATATTAGTGAGGACATGTGAGAGGCTTAATTTTGTGTTATATATTTGACAGATCATCCAATAATCCATAGAGACATCAAATCATCCAATATCTTACTCACAGAAAAATTGAGGGCTAAAGTTGCAGACTTTGGATTTGCTCGTTTGGCTTCTGATGATCCTGCAGCAACCCATATCTCAACTCAGATAAAAGGAACAGCTGGCTACTTGGATCCCGAGTACCTCCGAACATATCAACTCACTGACAAGAGCGATGTTTATTCATTTGGTGTATTGCTTGTAGAAATGATGACAGGGAGACATCCATTAGAACCAAAGAAACCTCTCAATGAGAGAGTGACCATCAGATGGGTAAGCATGTTTAACATTCCTAGATTATTGCATTTGAACTAGGAATAGTTCTTAAGTCTAAGGTCTGACCATTTCAACTGTATTCAAATTATCTTGTCATATCAAAGAGATATGATAAGGATGGAAAAAAAGTGAACTTTGTTCAGTATTTGTTTTAAGCATAGACATTTAAGTGGCTGATTATTATTCTGATGAAAAACTCTTCACAGGTTTTAAGTGTTTTTTTAGTAAATAAGTATATTAAGACCACCATTACAAATTGTCTTTGATTTAATCTTGCTTGAAAGTTGAAGCAAACTGCTCAGTTCCACTGATTTGTTGAATAGTTGGCCAAAACTAAATATACTTATTTGGTTGTTATCAGTTTGTTAGTCCTTGGTCCAGCATAGAACATTCACGGCAAATTCTTTGAAGTGATTTTGCACTGTATGAATTAAATGTGTAAGAGAGACCTTTGTCTCATAAAGCAAACAAATGTTGTTTTAAAGCTCAAATAAAATAACCAAGGGCCACGTAGCCCAATGGTATGACATCTCCCCTTTAAGTGAGAGGTTGCGGTTTCGATCCTGCTTGTAACTTCAAGCTATTAGTGTTTGCCCCTTTAATGGTATGACATCTCCCCTATAAGTGGAGGTTGTGGGTTCGATCCCTTGTAACTTCAAGCCATTAGTGCTTGCCTCTTTAATTCAAAAAAACTCAAATAAACTAAACACCCCTCAAATTTTGTAACAATTCAAAATGCTGGAGAAAACAAAAGACTTAAATAGTCTACATTGGAGAGATATAAATAAGAAAATCTTGTTTATCTGCAGGCAATGCATATGTTGAAACAAGGAGATGCTGTGATTGCCATGGACCCAAGGCTATGGAGAAGCCCTGCCTCAACCATGGCAATGGAAAAGGTTATGAAGCTCGCCTTCCAATGTCTTGCGCCGTTGAGGCAGTCACGTCCTTCCATGAAGACTTGTGCAGAGGTTCTATGGGGAATCAGAAAAGATTTGAGAGACCAAGCTTTGGCTCACGTGCCCCCTCTTGCTTCTTACCATTCTGCAGATAATTTCAATGCAGGTGGTGATGATAAGAAGAGCAATAATCTTGTGTCATCATCACTTGATGTTGATGAAGATAAAGACACCTATAAGTTTGTCTCTGTTTGATCATATTAATTCATGAGAATTTGTTCATTGATTGGCCAACTTGGCTCATGCATAATAACAATTCTGCTGGTATTTCATATCAATTGAGTCATTTGTGTTCATGAGATTTTCTTTTCTTTCAAGCTGGAAGTTACTCAAGTTCACACAAAACTTTTGAACCATGCTTCTTTTAAAGTGGGTTTGAGGACCAACTTCCTTTAAATTGAAATATCTCGTGTTTGTGAATTGAATTCAATTAGATGACATAATATATCAGAAAAGGAGTTAGATGAAAGAAGGCAAATAAGGTAAGGGGAGAATGATTAATTTTTTATTACAAATATTCATTTAAAATTAATTAATAAGAATCGAATGTAAAAGAAGTATAAATGACTTTTCCCATATAATTAAAAAAAATATTCATTTAAATTTAATTAATAAGGCTCAAATGAAAAGAAAAGTATAAATGACTTTCTTCCATTAGAATTTTAAAAAAATATTCATTTAAAATTAATTACTAATATGGTATACAACCTTACATGGTTAGCCTTTTATATTCAAGTTAAACAAACTGATCATTTTTTTGAAAGCCAAGCCCTTAAATGCTTAGTCTTGAGCCTAAATGAGCTGCCCATGTAACAAAAAAAAAACAGTTTCTCCCATAAATAAAGAAATAAAGTACACTGATAAATAGTTACAAACTTCATGTAAAACACTTTTTTTTGAACTGAAATGCAAAGCACTGAATAATTAATATTATTGTCAAATATATACAAACTCTATTAACATTAGCAGATATAACTTAAAGCAAATAATTAATTATATCTAAAACTTAAATGACTAAACTATTGTTTAAAATCAAATAAATCAAATCATTTTATGAAATTGAATATTAACAAATAAAAACAAATCTAAAAGTAACTAAACATTTATAAGATGATTAACTATCAATTTAAGAATTATATGAACAATTTTAAACATAAAATAAAAAAAAAGAGCCTCTAATTTGCTTGTTTGAACCTAACCTCAAGCTCCCTATTCCTTGTTCAAATGAAAAAGATCACCCAAAATTGCTTCACATTTGGCGCGTAAAGCCCAACCACCATCGGGAGAAGACGGATCTGAAACATGGCATGATGGCATCCTTCCCGCTTCACACAGATTGGCGCCACGTGTCTTCCGCCTCACCGTTGACAAATTATCTTCTTCTTCCTCCCAATCCCATTGTCACATGCACAAAAACAAAAAGTTCCACACGCTCATGCATCTCTTGCTTCACTCTCACTCTCTCCTCCTTTCCCTTAAAAAAGAAATTTTAAGAAGGGGTTTGGGCCCAACCCAATTAAAGAGCAAGACACCTAACTCATAATCCACTAGGACCTATCCGTGGCTTTGGGGCATGACCAGTAAGCCCATTCTGACTATCCACACAGGTAGGTTACTCTCAGCTTCACTAAACTACGGAGATGTCTCCCAAAGCGCCGCAATGGAGACACAAAAAAGTGTCACTTCCCAGGAATCAAACTCGCGACTAGATGGACAACCTGAGGCTCATTGTTCAATCCTTTCGCCACTAGACCCATAAAACGATGGGTCTTTCTCCTCCTTTCCTTTTATTCCCCATAATAACAGGTTAATACCGGCCAAAAAAGTTCAAATAAAAACGTGGTCTAAAGCATGAATCAAGCTATTTTTTGTGTGTTTGTTTGGACTTATTATGCCCAAATAAGTTACTTATTTTGAAAATGTAGCTTATTTTAAATAGACACTGTGTTTTTACTATGTTTGGTTAGACTTATTTTTTAATTGACTTATTTGAAATAAGTGATTTACTACCTTATAAGTGACTTATGATGTGTGTCATCCAAATTCTTATATATTTATACATCCAATAATAATAACTAGGGCAGAGCATTCGGTTATTCGGTTCGGTTTTCGGTGAAAACCTAAAAAACCGAAAACCGAATTAGGATTATTAGTAAAACCGAACCGAAACCGATTAGTGTTGGAAACCGAACCGAAATAACCGAAATATTTCGGTTCGGTTTCGGTTTTAACCGAAAAAACCGAAATTTATTTATTTTATATTAAATTTAATTTTTTATTCATTTTCAATATATAAAACTCCACATTTTATATTGATATATTGCATATCATTTTTAATTTAAAAGAAGGAATACAAAAACTATACATTTAAACTCTAAATTTTTACTTATTTAAAGAAAAATATGATAAAATAATAATTTTTTTATTAATTTTTTATTAATTCGGTTATTCGGTTAACCGAAATATTTTTTTAAAAAACCGAACCGAAAACCGAACACCGAAATAACCGAACTTTAAAACCGAATAAGAACCGAAAACCGAATTAACTGAACCAAAATAACCGAATTCAATTCGGTTCGGTTCGGTTTTCGGTTTTCGGTTTGATTTGCTCACCCCTAATAATAACTATTGCAAACACATACACGATTTCAATTATCGAATTATAAATCACATTATACAATCTCATTTATTTTCGAAATAGTTTAAAAATAACCCATCTTAAAAATAAATCATTTTTACATAAGTCCAAGCAGACACACTTAATATCGGCTCAACCGCTCAAGAAGGTTCAAAAAAAGAGGTGGTAAATTCATAATTGGCGCGTAAAGTCCAACCGCCGTCCCATCTGAAACATGGCGCCATTCCTCTTCCCGCCACGTGTCTCCCGCCACACCGTTGCAAAACTATCTTCTTCTCCTTCCTCCTCCAATCCCAATGTCACATCCAAAAAAAAAAAAAACAAAAAAAAAAATCACACTCTCACGCATCTCTTGCTTCACTCTCACTAAAAGATATTTTGCCTTTTTCACATCACTCCAAAATCTCTCTCTTCAAGTGGCCTACTATCTCTCAGCATATCTTCTTGATTCTCTTTCCTTCCCCTACCATTCCCCTTAAATATCTCCTCACAACCTAAATTATCACCACCTCATCAATCTCACCATAATCCTCACCCTCTGTTGCTTTTAGCTGGTGAGAATCTCAATTCAAGTTGTAATCGTAAATTGTTACGTCTTAATGTAATTTTTCTGTTTAATTTTGTGATAGTTTGATTTTGAGATCGGAAATGGCGGGAAAATCGGAGGTCAATGGCGGCGCCGTCGTTTCTGCTAAAATTCCGGCGGTGGCGAATCCGTTGGCCGAGAAGCCTGAGGAGATTGCGTCGGACATCAATTATCACGCGCAGTATAGCACTCATTTCTCGCCTTTTAAGTTTGAACTCGAACAAGCTTACTTTGCTACTGCTGAAAGTGTTCGCGATCGTCTCATTAGAGTATGTTACTACTCTTTGATTATTAATATTTGTCCTTTGTTTGTCTTCAATTCACATATCACATGTTGCATTCATCATGTAGTAAATATAATGACTGTATTATTGTTCAGGTATAATTTAGATTGATCATTTTTTAGTTGCCTTCACTGTTTCACATTGAAACGCCATCATGTAGTAATACAATGTCTTATAAGAAAAATGGATACTGATTACTCCCTCTGCTCCTAAATATAAGACCTAGTTGACTTTTTTGGAAAATTCTAAAAAAGTAAAATAAATCAATTATAAATTGATTTACCTAATTTTTTCCTTAAACTAGTTTATTTAACCTATAAACTAATGACTAATCTAAAAATATATCAAATATGTCATAATTTAATATCATATTTTGTAACCTTAACATCTCCAAAAAAAGTCAACTATGTCTTATATTTAGGGCCGGAGGGAGTATTACTTATGTTATTACTTATCCATGATTGGACTAATGAATTTTGCTGTATTGATTTTTTTTTGGTTGCCATGGTCTCATTCGAGTGTAGTATTGTTCATGAATGTTGCATGGATTTCTTTTACTGAAACAACATCGTTTTGTAGTGTAATGTCATGTTTTATTGTCCTTGTTACAACGGAGTCTAATTTTGATTTATGTCGTTTTAGTTGTTGGTGTTTGATTGTTTCACATTGAACATCAAATGCACTTGCTATAGGGAGAAATGGATACTGATTACCACTGTGGCATGTTTAGGAGCGTAGTACTTATTGATGATTGGACTAATGATTTTTGACATATTGATGATTTTTTTCAGCAATGGAATGAAACTTTCGTTCATTTTCACAAAGTTGATCCTAAGCAAACATATTACTTATCGATGGAGTATCTTCAAGGTCGAGCTTTGACCAATGCAGTTGGAAACCTGAATATACAAGAAGCATATGCTGATGCTTTGCGCAAATTTGGACTCCAACTTGAAGAAGTAGCAGAGCAGGTGAAAATTACTCTATGCGCTAAAAAAATATTGTTTCTGAGGTTTTTTTCTTTTCTTGAAACTAATACCATCAACCAAAAACCATGAAATTATTAGACAAGCTTTTTTGAGTAAAATAAATTAAACATAAGGTGTGTCAAAGGAAAAATCATTGAAGTATTTCTTCTAGTGGCATGAGAAACCCTCCCCTAAGAGCTAGTTATGAGGGAGATGAAACAATCCGCTCAAATATCCTAAAGAGTATCCTATAATACTACTCTGTGGGATTTTGATACCCTATACTTCTGTTTTCTCCATAATGGTTCAACCCAAATGATTGTACATGATTTATTTGGACTGTATTTCTTAATCAGGAATACTAGTGACAAGAATAAGTGACATGAATGCAATCGTTATCAAAAGGATAGTACACATATATGTTATAAAAGTAAAGGACTTTTGTGAAAGGTCTGGACAGGTACATATTGTCAATGTATTTGTTATCTTTAGCATCTTCAAAATGATTCCACTTAAACCATTTCAGGAAAAAGATGCAGCTTTAGGAAATGGTGGTCTGGGAAGGCTTGCTTCTTGCTTTCTGGATTCCATGGCAACACTAAATTTGCCTGCTTGGGGTTATGGTCTGAGGTATAGATATGGGTTATTTAAGCAGATAATCGCCAAGGAAGGCCAGGAGGAAATTGCTGAGGACTGGCTTGAGGTTTGATTTATCTTCTTTTAAATCCCAGAAATATATCCCTTTTATAGTAAACTGATAGATCATCTCAAATGGTAACTGAGCAGAAGTTCAGCCCCTGGGAAGTTGCAAGGCATGACATCTCATACCCTGTCAGATTTTTTGGCCATGTTCAGGTTAATCCTAATGGAAGGTAAGTGGAAATTTAATTCATAAACATTAGTGCTGACGCTATGATGAAAATGTATGTTTTATAGTCTGACTTGAAAATAAGTCTATGGCCATATTTAGTTAAAACTTAATGAAAACTTAACTCTATTTATAAACATTGGTGGAAATCCCTTAATAAGTTTGGTGTGAATGCCAGTCGAAAATGGGTTGGAGGAGAGGTTGTGCAAGCATTGGCATATGATGTGCCAATTCCAGGATACCAAACCAAGAATACCATCAGTCTTCGCCTCTGGGAAGCAAAAGCGTGTGCTGAGGATTTCGATCTGTTTTTATTTAACGATGGCCAACATGAATCTGCTTCTGTTCTTCATTCACGAGCTCAACAGGTTTATATTGTGGCTTTCTAACACTTTTACTAAATCTGGCTGTTTCCACGGGAAGAATTGATTATTGAATGTGGAAATGCTAGATTTGTGCTGTATTATATCCTGGGGATGCTACCGAAGATGGAAAACTTCTCAGGTTGAAGCAGCAATTCTTTCTTTGCAGTGCATCACTTCAGGTGAGACATCTTTTGAAGAGCCCCCCATGTAATGGTGATTTCTATTTGTATTGTAGTTCCTTTCCTCTCTTCTAGTTTTCGCACCTGCATATGCTTTAACTGAGGCTGTCTCAATGCAAAGTTTGAATGTCCTGTATACTAAAGAATTGATTATTTAATGATTTGTGGCAATTAACATCATGTGTCAGCCAATTGCTGTGAATTCGGATTCTTCAGCTTACTAACATGAGTTGACGAAAATTAGATCATCTTCTAATGAGCAGTTTTTTTAAGACGTCAACTGACAAATCATAATCTTTGATGACATAAAGAATGTATTTATTTCTCATTGTTGTGGCTATTTTAGTGCGATTAACATTTAAATGATTCATTTTACTTGTCTTGCTCTACTCAATTCCCTTGTTTGACATGCTTTTTCACTATTTCTTTCTCATCTTGGATCTATCCCAGGACATAATTTTCCGTTTCAAAGAGAGGAGACCTGGAAAGGAATCTTGGACATGGTCTGAGTTTCCTAGCAAGGTTGCTGTGCAACTCAATGATACTCATCCTACCCTTGCAATTCCAGAGTTAATGCGACTACTAATGGATGATGAGGGGCTTGGATGGGATGAAGCATGGGATGTAACAACAAGGTGCGGTGAAGTTTTAAATTTGTTGCTAATCACAGGCAGCGGTGATCATCCATCTTTCATCTGTCTTCAACATTTATAGTGCACTCGTTGTGGCTAATATGTGATGCTGTATGCTAACCAGGACAATTGCTTACACTAACCACACTGTCCTCCCAGAGGCACTTGAAAAATGGTCTCAACCTGTAATGTGGAAACTACTTCCTCGACATATGGAAATCATAGAAGAAATAGACAAGCGGGTAATATGCATGGCATCTGCTTAACTGTTTCAAAACTTCCATAAAAGTCTTGCTGATATCTCTTAATCTGAGATCATAAAATGCCTGCAGTTCATTGCATTTATAAGTGCAACACGGTTGGACCTTGAGAGTAAGCTTCCTGCCATGCGCATTATGGATAATAATCCCCAGAAGCCTGTAGTTCGGATGGCAAATTTATGTGTGGTGTCCTCACATGCTGTAAGTATTTGACCTTTGTGCACGCGTCAAAGTCTTCAGTAGCTCATTTTATTTTTATTACAGGTCTATTTTTTTTAGAGTCATCAAGTGGTTGCACTTGGGGAAAATTAAACTGAGTGATTTAAATCACCTGTAAATTAATGTCCCATGTGGGTTTTCTTTAGCAAGCACATTACCTGCAAGTTATACAGTCCCGTGATACTATATTACTGTATTATTTGCTAACCTCTATGGAATGAATAAAATAAAGTTGACTTAAGATAAAAGTGTTAAATGTTCAATATTTTTCATTTACAGATGCAGCAAAACCTAATTTTAAATTATGAAGTGGAAAATTGGCTGAGAATTTTTTATCTTTTGTGTGCAAGGGAAAGATTGAACTAGCGATGTTTTACACTTTTCTTTCTAAAATTAGAATTTGTTGACTAATCGTGGTTCATCTCTTTCAAGGTGAATGGTGTTGCCCAGCTACACAGTGACATTCTAAAATCAGAATTATTTGCGGATTATGTTTCAATATGGCCAAAAAAGTTCCAAAATAAAACCAATGGAATCACACCCCGGAGATGGCTCCGTTTTTGTAGTCCTGAGATCAGTAAGATAATCACTAAGTGGTTAAAAAGTGACCAATGGGTAACCAATCTTGATTTACTGGCAGGTCTCCGACAGGTGAGTGGATATTTTTTATTCCCTATTAGTGGAGTCCTATAATTGCAGCACCCTCACATCAATTGCTGGTGCCTTCTACAGTTTTCTGACAATGAAGAATTGCAAGCTGAATGGCTGTGTGCAAAGAGAGCTAATAAGCAACGCTTGGCACAGTACATTCTACAGGTGACAGGGGTGACCATTGATCCAGATAGTTTGTTTGACATACAAGTGAAGCGCATCCATGAATATAAGAGACAGCTTCTGAATATTCTGGGCGGGATTTATAGATACAAGAAGTTGAAGGTATGAGAAATAGCCCAATAGATGGAGTAAAACTATGACATATTTTTTGCCTGATATTTTATGACAAAATTTCGCTGTGTTGCCAATTTTTCTTGTCAATAGTTTTTGTTTACGATGATAATTAATATTCATCTACGCTTGTTTTTCCTGTGCATTACATAGTATTTGATTTGAATCCCAATGTTTGTGACTAATTAATAGCACGTCTTGTTATAAAATTTATATCTTATGGTGATTTTAGTTACCCACCTACTCAGTTTTACACCTTTATCATATTCTGCCTGCAAATCATATAGAAGATTATGTCTAACAATCTCAGAACTAAGATGCCATTCTTCCTGAAATGCTATAATATACACTAGAAATAATTTTTATGACTTATCTGCAATAGGAGATGAGCCCCGAAGAAAGGAAAAAAACAACTCCACGCACTGTGATGATTGGGGGGAAAGCTTTTGCTACATATACAAATGCAAAAAGAATAGTAAAGCTGGTTAATGATGTTGGAGCTGTAGTCAACACTGATCCTGAGGTCAATAACTACTTGAAGGTAACTTAATTTTTACTTCCCTTGCTATTTTGAAAGTTCAAGATTTGGATAATAATGTCCAGAGTTCGTAAATTGCAGTGACTATTTGAGTGTAATGTTCATGGACATGAAGTTTGATCGGCAATTGTTACATTTCAGCCCTTTGAATTTGATATATTCCCACTATTGCAAAAACATTGATACTATATCAGTATATCTCGTGGCATATTGTGATTTCTTTGATTTTGCACTGGAATAATCTGCCATTACTTAAGCCCTGATTTTTTGTCCATTTGCCTGTTTAACATTTCATATATAGGTATTTTGATGAAATCCAACATTGGGTAGCTCTAAGCAATTTTTTGGGAACTTAAATGGCATGGTTTTTCCCATTTTCACTTGGGTTTCCATCTTTTGTTTTTTGTGATACGTTGCAACACAGTTTTATGATGCAGATTTATTATTCGGTATTGCTTTGTGACAATCGACGTGTTGGCTATATTTTGCATAGTTTTATATGGTTTTCTGCAATATAGTAGTCAGGCTAATTTTTGACTACTCTGCTTTTTATTTGACAATATCATTCTCAGGTTGTGTTTGTCCCAAATTACAATGTGTCTGTGGCAGAGGTGTTGATTCCTGGAAGTGAGTTGTCCCAGCATATCAGCACAGCAGGCATGGAAGCAAGTGGCACGAGCAACATGAAATTTGCATTGAATGGGTGCCTCATTATAGGTACTTTAGATGGAGCTAATGTCGAAATCAGGGAGGAAATTGGTGTGGAGAACTTTTTCCTCTTTGGTGCAACAGCAGAAGATGTTCCTCGTCTTCGAAAGGAAAGAGAGAATGGACTGGTATACCATACCTCCCTTTTTGATAATGATGTGGTACTTCTTAACATTGATAGATATGTAATTCCGTTATGTTGTATAACACCCAAAATTTTATCAACAATCGATCGATATGGATGGACAGGAAGAGACTAGGTTAGTGTTGTACAGGGTTTTAGCCACCTCAAGTGAACTTCCATCTATTTAGTCTTGGATGGTTATAATATCAGATTATTAAGCAAAGAAATAACCAGAATGGGTTACTCGAACATGATTCTTGATGTGATGAGGTTTTTGTTTAACTGTCCAAGCAGTATTATAAGACATCAAGCTGCATAGTGAGTGATCTAAAACCTTTAAATCAGAGTTGTCTTTCCTCTATTGGATCATCCTTCATCTGACCATGCTTCACTTTGTTTTTTAAAAATTAGATTAACTGCTAAATCCTAACTTTTCCTAGCCAATCACACTTTTTTTTATCTATAGTTCAAACCAGATCCACGGTTTGAAGAGGCAAAGAAGTTCATTAGGAGCGGAGTATTTGGAAGCTATGACTATAACCCACTGCTTGAGTCATTGGAAGGAAATTCTGGATATGGTCGTGGTGATTATTTTCTTGTAGGCCATGACTTCCCCAGTTACATGGATGCTCAGGAAAGTGTAGATGCTGCTTATCGGTAAGACATTTTCTCATGTTTTCACTGTTTTGTTACTTCACCAGTCTGTGGCACAAACCAAAAAAACATTCCTGAATGTAACTTACAACAAGCACATTCATCAATTTAATGTTTTGTTATTGGTTAAAAGCATCATTGTGAACATGACTCCTTGGTCTCTGATTTACTTTTGAGACGTTTGAACTCATTCAACTTGAGCATGCATTAAGGCTGGTTCAATAAAATTGATATTGCTCAATCTTTGCTACCTCGTTAATCTCCTTTTTCTCAAACATTGTGGGCGGCGATAGAAATGATTCTTTTCCTCTTATCTTTGAGAAATTGAGGCTCTAATGGGAATAGTCTAATAGCCGGTACTAGCTAACATTTAATGGTTGTTTAGTTATGTATTAACTTTTACTAACCAAAGACTTTTTTTCTAACTGGTCCTTATATACTGAGTATATATGCTGCCATTTCCCATGTTTTGTGCAGGGATAGGAAAAGATGGTTGAAGATGTCCATTTTAAGTACAGCTGGGAGTGGAAAATTCAGCAGCGATAGGACCATCGCTCAGTATGCCAACGAAATTTGGAACATAGAAGAGTGCCGTGTACCTTAATTTCAGCTTCAGTTCTGTTGCAGTGTTACCTTCAGGTTTCTGAGAAGTGAAATTTGATGTGTCATCAGAAGTAAGAGGGAGAGAAGTAAATATTCACTTCTTTTGTGGCCGAATCTGGGAGTTCAATCTTCAATGCCTTGTCAGGTTCTGAAGATTTTGCTATATTCTCAGCCTTCATACTTGCCCACCACACTAATGCTTTAGATGGAAAGTTTCCATTCTCAGTGTGCAGTTCTACGATAATGTGGTTTCTTAAATTCCTGTTGAAGCAATTTGGTCAACCTAATATGTATCAATTTGGTCAACCTAATATGTATGTTCAGTGGAATAAGGTCATGTTGTCTTATGATAATCATTTAAGTTATCCATTAAAGGAGGAATAAAAGACTATTTTTCTATGTTTGTGAACGAGTCTGTTTTCATTCGTTACCTTGTACCTAAATATTTGATCGTGTCATTTTAAACTCTTCATAATGTAAAATCTTTCTCGGATTCACTTTGTTTATAATCAGTTCATCACTACAAGATTATGATATTATTAAGCGTTGTGCAATTTTTTGTCCCTTTTTATTATGCCTAGAGTATGAGGGAACAATATTGTGACAAAACTCTCATTTGGTAACAATTTTTTTTCTCTTGCATAACATTACCAATTTACCATAGAGCATGGGAGTTCAAGTTTCCTTTAGGCTTTAATGGTGTCAATCAATTCAATCAATCATCATAGAGGAATCATTGCTAGAATTAATTTTGTAGAGTTTTGATTTCCTTTACGTTTTTTGATGGCTTAATTTTATCTATAGAATTTTGACTAATTTTAATTTTAATACCTATAATTTAAATTATTTGGGCTGGAACTCTTCATCTTTTTTTTTTTGACCTCACTCTTCATCTTCATCTAAATAAAATGTCACTCCCTGTAGTTTAGTATTTTAGTTTAATAAGAAATTAGATTATTTTCTCCTTGAAAAATGTTGTAAACCTTAAATTAGGACAAAAATGCTGAAAAATCTAAATTTTCTTCTTCATACTAGCATTTATGTCGCAAACATATTTCATAAGATGATGTGAGTAAATCAAATAAATTCAAGAATATAAACGGGTTTTCATGCAGTATCATGAAGCATTTGAGTGATTTTTTTTTGGTAATGAGCATTTGAGTGATTTAATTATGCTAGTTTTCTTATTTCCCTTTTGTATTTGTCGTGTTTCCTCCAATCTCCTCATGACATCTTGCAATCTTCTCGTGACAACTTCGTGATTTAATTCGTTTTAGATGATATAGGATTCAATTGGATGCATTTCACTTCATTATTGATGGTGGACCAATGTATGAAAAAACGTCTATTTAACTATGTTTAACCAAGAGGTTACATTCGCCAGCATTTTAGTTTTTAGTGTACAATTTTTCCCCTAAATTTACCACAGTCTGTGCTCCTTTTTAAATTTACATGGCTATTTTTACACAATTGCCCCTGTGTTTAAATACAAAAATATATATTTGATTCATATATAAAATTTTATTTTGATAGCTCATAAATTTGCAATCAAGACATATAAAATACTTCATATTTCATTTTTATTAAATAACTTTGTTTGTATCTTCAATCAAAATTTGCTTTTTCAAGTATATTTTTCAATTGAGAAATAGTCACTCAAAGAGTTGAATTCATTAAGTTATTTTTTTTAAAAAAACTCCCATGCATTGCATGGTAGAGAAATCTAGATAAAAAAAAGTGAAATAGGCAAAGGATTCAATTGCCCACATCGTTAATTAATTTGATTAAGTAACACACACAAAATTATACGTAAAACATAGAGGTAACGCATTAGGAAATAAGTTTTTTTAGTGAACATTAGGAAATAAGTTGATGAAAAAGAAAACTCAAAGAAGAAAAGAATGATATGACAAAGCATGTCATGATTTAAGTTATTACCTCCGGTCCTAAATATAAGACCTAATTGACTTTTTTTTGAAGAGGTTAAGGTTGCGAAATAAGCTATTAAATCATGACATATTTGATACATTTTTAAATTATACATTAGG
This sequence comes from Mimosa pudica, assembly GCA_029929735.1. Lineage (NCBI taxonomy): Eukaryota > Viridiplantae > Streptophyta > Magnoliopsida > Fabales > Fabaceae > Mimosa > Mimosa pudica. Next base: position 10,173,690 of record JAKELP010000004.1, on the reverse strand, counting down.
TCTTATATTTAGGACCGGGGGAGTATATAATAATGAACATATATTCATGCAATTTTAGAAATTATTACAAAGAATGATTGATTGCCTTTATTTTAGTTATACAATGGTGGACAAAATATCGTCCTAACTTTTATACTTTTACCTGCCTAAAAAATCTTGCTTGTGTTGTTTCAGAAAAAATCAATGGTAAATCAAAGCTCAAAGAAATCCAATGGAGACTTCAATTTGAAGGAAATCTCTCCAAATATTGGTAGGATTGTCACAAGGTATGGTGGAATCACAAATGTCACTATCCTTGTTGAAACTATACTTTACTTGTACGTCAAAATTGTGACTGACCTTGTTGAAACTATACTTTACTTGTATGTCAAAATTGTGAGGGATGAGGATTTACCAGGAACTAGAGTTACAAATCACTTTATCATTTTCTAAACTTTTTTGTGTTCTTTTTGACTTTGATACAAAAATAAATGGATTTGATGTGTCTGCTATCAACTTAAAATTTCGCATTTTAATGAATGTTTTCTTATTTTAAAATTTTCGCGTTTTAATGGATGTTTTCTTATTTTTGGTATCGAACTCACACACCCATGTGGTGAACACTTTTAAGTTTTAACATGGGAAATGACAGATTTATGTTGTAATTAAAAAATTATCTTATAAATAATTTAGATTTCATAATGTCCAAGTTTTTCATGATATTGAATAGATGGTTATCCACATCTTCGACATATGTAGTTGGGTCAGCTTATAAATCTGGCGTTCATTTGTTGTAATTCTATCTCAGGCGTACCAAACCAAGTCATGTCGACTTCAGGGAGAATGTTAAGGCACATGACAAATTTGTTCCTGTATCTAAACATGTAACTGCATGTGTCGTTCATACGTTACACGATACAATTGTGGCTGGCACAATAAAATCTTCGTTGATCATGATTTCTCATACACGTAAATCATACCAAGGTATAGGTTCTCTTAATTCTTCTTCCACGAAAATGAAAACAATGTTGTAGTATATTTAGAGAAAGAATTCGAGAATTACAAAGCAAAAAGTTTGTGAGGTACGGAATACTCCGCCTATATTTATAGTCGGTCTCAAGCCTGGATAAAGAAGTAGGGTTGTGTTAGACTTCAGCAGCCAACGTAAAAGTTTGTCGAATCTATTGAGTATGGGCACACGCAATTTAGGCGCCGTGTGATCCATGTAGCCGACCCCACTTAGTGGGATAAGGATTTGATGATGATGATGATGAATATATTATTCTCAAATAGAAAAATAATAATTTATAAATAAATTATTATAAAAGTGTCAATTTGGCCTACGAATAATACATGTTCTCATTCTATATAATGAACAATAAAAATCTTCAATTTTGCCAAGCTACTAGTTCAAAAATAATTGTTTTTAATTAAATAAATTCTCATTTCATTCCTCACTTGTCTTCTTATTTCTCCCCATTAACTCTCCATATCTCTAGAATTGAATCAATTTTCCTGCATGCATGCATTGGTTAATGGTAAACTGGTAAATAATGAAATAAATTAGCTAATTTAGGTAAATAAATTCGAAAATAATAAATATGATAAATAAAATGGATTTTTTACTTTATTTATAGGAGACTAGGAGTAAATACCTAATAATGTTCACACAATCAAAATTATAATGGAAAGTTCTGTACAGATGTTCATATGTACACTTCTCTATGTCTACGTACATAAGCCTGATAATAAAATGTCTACATAAGCACAATCCTTTTGGTCTATATATTATAGGGCAATAGACCTATTTTACCCTTCAAGTAACCACCTTGGACCACTGGGCACCCTAAACTAACACTGGGTACAATTTTACCCCTGAAGTAATCAAAGTGGTCCAATTTTACCCTCTGACGAATGTAATGTTGACACGTAGGATTTAATGTTGACATGTGGACGACACGTGTCAACATTACATTCGTCAGAGGGTAAAATTGGACCACATTGGTTACTTTAGGAGTAAAATTGGACCACATTAGTTACTTTAGGGGTAAAATTGTACCCAGTGTTAGTTTAGGGTGCCCAGTGGTCCAGAGTGGTTACTTGAAGAGTAAAATAGGGTCATTGCCCTATATTATATGATATGATAATTTATTGGAGCCAAATGTTCAATTAAGCCATGTCATAATATACATCCTTGTCAATGCATTAATTATAATTATTATGGATATAATTTCAAATTCGAATAGAGAGAATCTGGATATTTGACTTACCATAAACAAAATAAATATTTCTTTGACTAATTGATGATGGTATAACTATGTGATATTAGGCATCTAAAATTTACATATTAATTATTGTGCTTAAATACAAAAATATATATTTAATTCATCTATAAATTTTTATTTTTATAGCTCATAATTTTGCAATCAAGACATATAAAATAATTCATATTTCGTTTTTATAAATAACTTTGTTTTTATCTGGAATCAAATTTTGCTTTTTCCAGTATATTTTTCAATTGAGAAATAGTTATTACTAAAAAAGAGTTGAATTCATTAAGTTATTTCTTTTTCAAAAAAAAGAAACTCTCATGCATTCATGGGTAGAAAAATCTAGTTTAAAACAAAAGTGAAATAGGAAAAGGTATTCAATTGCTCCCATCGTTAATTAATTTGATTAAGTATATAATGCACACAAAATTATTTTTTGATAAAAAAAAGAGGGAGAGAAACAACGCATTAGGAAATAAGTTGATGAAAAAAAAAACTTAGAAAAAAAAAAAAGAATGCTATGTAAATCATGCCATGGTTTAAGGTATAATAATGAAGAGATGTTGATGTGATTTTGGAAATTATTACAATCCTTTATTTTAGTTACAACAATGGTGCACAAGACTTCTATAAACTTTTACGTGCCTAACAATCTTTCAGAAAAAAAATCAATGGCAGATCAAAGCTCCAAAAAACCTAATGAAGATATCAACTTGAAGGAAATATCTCCAAAGATTGGTGCTAGGACTGCCACAAGATATGGTGGAATCACAAGTGCCACTGACCTTGTTGAAACTACACTTTACTTGTACGTCAAGATAGTGAGGGCTGAGGATTTACCAGGAACTAGAGGTCCTAACACTTGTGATCCTTATGTGGAGATCAAAGTTGGAGTCCTAAAAATGCCCACCATGTGTTGCAGCAGAAACTCAAACCCGGAATGGAATGAAGTCTTTGCTATAGAGAAAGCTCGTATTCAAGAACCAACTCTAGAAATTTTGGTGAAGGATAGGATTCCAAAGGCTGGTGCAATTCTTGGTAAGTTATCTTTTTCTATTTCTGGAATTCCTACACGTGTTCCTACTGAAAGTTCACTAGCACCTCAGTGGCATTTGCTAGAAGATCAAAAGGTAATGTGTTTAGGAAAATTGATGCTTTCATGTTGGATAGGTACTCAGGCTGATGAGGCTTTTGCTGAAGCTAGGCATATAGAATCAGATAGAGTAAATGGATATAATGCTCTTAATGCTCATTCACAGATATATATTTCACCAAGGATTTGGTGTTTTAGAGTTAGTTTGATTTCAGCCAAGGACCTGGTGGTGGGTGAAGATGAAGCTGGTAGTAAGTCTGAGATTTTTGTTCAAGCTACCTTGGGGAGTTTGACTTCTAGAAGCAAGTTAGTTGATAAAAATGGAGGGAACCCAAAATGGAATGAGGATATGTTCTTTGCTGTGCTAGAACCATTTGATCATACATTGTTTTTAAGTGTGGAGAAAGGGACAATGAACAACCACAGAACCATAGGTAAGTGTATTCTTCCTCTCAAGAATGCTGAAAAGAAACTTGATGGTTCACCTGCAGGTGCTAAATGGTATGATCTTGAGAGACCAAAAGATAATAATATCACTGAGGTTGAAAATAATGCAAGAGCTACTGTTAGTAAGCTTAATATGAGGCTCTCTTTGAATGGTGGGTATCATATATTTGATGAGGACCCATGTTTTAGCAGTGATCTGAATGCAACTGCTAAGAAGTTGTGGAGGCCCGTCATTGGAACTTTTGAATTGGGAATCTTGAATGCTTCTGGCTTGCCAGCAATGAAGAGAGGAAACCGTACTGATGCATATTGTGTGGCAAAATATGGCCCCAAATGGGTTAGGACAAGAACAGTTGTTGATAGTCTTAATCCAAAGTGGAATATTCAGTACAGTTGGGATGTCTTTGATCCATGTACATTCATGACAATTGCTGTGATTGATAACGGTTATTTAGAAGAAGTACAAGCAGATCACATTGCAGTAGATGCAAAAATAGGGAAGGTGAGAATCAATTTATCAGAAATGGAAGCCAATAGGATTTACACATATTCTTATCCACTTACAGAGTTGCAACCTTCAGGAGTGAAGAAGATGGGAGAAATTCAGTTAGCCTTCAGGTTTTGCTGTCCAAATATGGCCAATCTTTTGAAAGTCTACCTACTGCCTAAGCTTCCTAGGCTGCATTTTTCTAATCCACTGTCTCGGACTCAGTTAAGTGGTTTGAGGAAACAAACCATTATGCTTCTCTCTTCAAGGATGAGCAAGACAGAACCTGCATTGAGAAGAGAGGTTGTGTCATACATGCTAGATTCTAATGAAAGCATCTGGAGTATGCGCAGAGGGCGGGCTGATTTCGATAGGGTCAAAGATGTTATAAGTGGATTTCTTGCCTTGCACACTCAGTATAATAAGATATGTGAATGGAAGAATTCCATTTCATCACTCATTGTTTGCCTCATAGTATTTGTTCTGATCTTTGTACCTCAATTTTTGCTACCTGGTGTTTTCTTCTGCCTTATGGGGGATATCATCTTTAAGTATCATAAGAGGCCAAGCCTCCTCTCACATGTAGATTTAAAGTTGTCACAACTTAATGCAGCAAGTTTGGATGAATTGGAAGAAGAGTTAGATCAAGTTCCTTCCAGATTTGAAGACAGGATCATAAGACACAGATATGATCGGTTGAGAATGGCCCTTGGGAGGCTTTCAGCAGAAATGGGTAAATTAGCTACTAAGCTAGAAAAATTGCAATCTTTTCTAACTTGGCAGGATTCAATGGCTACAAGTATATTCATGGTTTTGTGTCTGATTGGTGGGATAGTAACTATGTTTATTCCTTTCCAAGTGATATTTGGTGTCTGTTTCCTTTTTTTGCTGAGGCATCCTAGATTCCGTTCACCAATTCCTACAATATTTGAGAACTGGGTGAGCAGAATGCCTTCAAAGTTAGATAGCATGATATAAAGAGCATTTTCCTTTGCATTTATTTTAATAATAGCCAACACTGACACATGCACTTTGTGCTTAGTATTTTTATTCTTGTAACGGGACTTCAAAGTGATTATATCATATATTTTACATATTTTATGATTGTGTTATATCATAATTTATGAATCAAGTAAATTAGTTTAATTTTGAGAAACATAGATAGCTAAAGACATTTCGAAGTGATCAATTTTGTGTCCTTAATTTATAAAAAAAGTCAATATGATCTTATAATTAGGATTAGATAGGATATTGTTTAACTTATGTCAAAATAAAAGTGTAAAAAAACAATGAAGCTCTACAGCACGACATTGACCACGTCTGAGTGTAGCTAAATGATCATTTTCACCTTCAAAAGTTTTCTTAGTAAGTGACTTGGCTAAAACAAAAATTAAAGATTTATATTGCACCTTAAAAAAGTTATGGAGATTGATCCCTCCTAAAGAAACTTTTATAGCTAAAATGATTCATATTTATTTCGATGTAGAGAATAACGTGACATCTGTTGACAACGTTGTTGTGAGTTTAAGGTGATATAATTATATTTTTCATACTTCTATACTAGTATTATAGTGTTCGTAAGAAACTTTCAATACAGAATATCCATCAATCCTTGATAAATAAGCCAAACGAGTTTCCAGTCTTCTAAGTAAATTTGTTTTTGTAACATTTACATTTAGATATAAAAGAAAAAATGTAATCTTAAGTTGCTATTACAAGTTTATATGCAACAAATAACAATTGTTCTATATCACTAAATTAGTGCAATTTTTTTGTTACATTCTTCACTTAAAATCTCATGATTTTTTTTGGAATACATTTTTCGGACCAAACATAACAGCAAAACCAACTAACGCGGTTGACAAACTGAAGTGCGAATGTCCTACTTATATACTCACACACACACTTAAAATCTCATGATGGTTTTCCTAAAATCTAACTATAATATCTCAATATTAATCAGTAAAATTGGAATCAGAATTCTTAATAGAGCTTTTAACTCATACGGTCTCTCACACCTCCTCTCACAGAAGGAATGAGTCTCATCTTAAATCTCATGGCTATCTGTAACTCACATCACATGTGAGGAGGAGTTTTAAACCAGTGAAGTCCAAAAAAATGTAGAACAAATAATAGAGAAATAATTTTTATGGACCGTTCCAAAACAATAGCCAATATATCACTAAAAAAATTAAAGTTGGAATTCTAAAAAAAAATTCCCCCTTAATCATCGAGAAATCCATAATAAATATTGGATTATGAATTTTCAAGTCAACGAGAAGGCACGATTTTATTTGACATTCCGAAATAAAAATTGAATATACTCTTTTTTTTATTACATGAATTGAGTATACTCTGATTGGATGTGATTTAATAATTTGTACATCCTCATGATTCTCTTAAATATAATATCCGGTTACCATGTATGCCTATTTTTCTTTTTATCAATATGCATAGTTACCGTCTTTTTGGAAATAATACTTCTTGATTCATTATCGATTAATAATGTGACAATTTCTTTAGTTGAGTCTTGAAAGAATTGTATATATTAGCTGGGAATGAATATCACACTCCTATACAAGCGTTATCTTAAAAGATTTAAGCTAATCTTACACCACTAAAGCAATTAAACTATAGGGTTAAACCAACTTTTGGTCCCTATAGTTTGGTGTGATTTCAGTTTTAGTCCCTTAAATCTAAAAGTGAAGGTTTTGTTCTTGTAATTTACATTCATTTTGGTTTTAGTCCTTTTACTTTTTGAACACATTTTCGGTCCAAACACAACAGCAAAACCAACTAACGCGGTTGGCAAGCTGAAGTGTGAATGTCCTACTTATATACTCACACACACACATTCATGGTCGATGTGGGACTAAGAGATCCCGACCCCTGTCCTTATACTTTCAAAGAAGAGATTTTGGTACTTCAAATTTCATTTTGTTCGAAGAAATGGTCCTTGTAACTCAAATAAGATGACATGTCAGCTTTAGTTGTGGTGACGTGGCAAGCTGACATGGAAAACAAATTATAAATATATAGTTAAACATTTAAAATTTTTTTTTTTCTAAAAAAACAAATCTTCATCCCCTTCCTTCAGCTCCTCCGTCGCCTAGGTGGAAGAGAATGGACTCTCACGTGCATTCTTCCTCTCCAACCCCTTCGAGCCTGAAATCGGCGAGGCCTGGAAGAGAAGGTGCATTACGGAGCGGAGAGTATTTGAAGGATGATTGGATAGAGACACGGATTTGCAGTCGACGAACTTTGAGAGTAATTTGAGGTTTTTGGTGGAGGATTCATAAGTATGATAGGTTGATGCAAGTGTTTTCTACTGATTTTATTGATGAGGATTTTGTGGACGCTTGTGTTGGTTTTACTCATGCTAGGATTGAAAGTAAAGTTTGAATCTGGTTTTGTTCATTGTTGTGGAATATGTGTATGCGATTTGTTACAGACTTACAAGAGTCCATTGTTTTTGCTTCTCTTCCACCTAGTCGACGGAGGAGCTGAAGGAAGGGGATGAAGATTTGTTTTTTTTTAAAAAAAAAATTTAAAATGCTTAACAAATATTTATAATTTGTTTTCCCTCAGCTTGCTAAAGCTGACATGTCATCTTATTTGAGTTACAAGGACCATTTCTTCGAACAAAATGAAATTTGAAGTACCAAAATCTCTTCTTTGAAAGTATAAGGACAGGGGTCGGGATCTCTTAGTCCCACATCGACCATGAATGTGTGTGTGTGAGTATATAAGTAGGACATTTCATCTTATGAAATGTAAATTACAAGACCAAAATCTTCACTTTTAGACTTCAGGGACTAAAACCCAAATCACACCAAACTTGGTTTAACCCTAAACTACGATGTTAATTGAGTTTTAAAATTTTAGTTGGCAATGTTGTGAAAAATACAATTTTTCTATTGGACTCGGTTTGATTGGTAGGTCTACTTTTATGGGTTTATGATGGCCATATTTAATAGTTGCAGGCCCATGTAACTTTGATGGACTTGTCAAGTATATGGACTACTGTATAGTGATGACTGATAAGATTTATCTCCCTCACCCCACTTTTGTAACAACAAAACAAAAAATAAAAGTCCTCTTGTATGAATTATGATGGTTGGTGATTGCACTAATCTCCCAAGTAAGAATCTGACACAGATCCTCCTGCACTTCTATTTATAACATCCTATTTATTAAACATTAATATAAAAACTCGTACAAAAATTAATGAAAGATTTGCTTGTGCTTCAATAAAATGAGTCATCTGTAGTGTTTTTCCTTATGAATGAACATATGCACATTCATTATCAATATTGTTTCATGCACCTCTTATGTGCTACTAAAAATCTTAATTGATGGCCGAAAACATATTCATGAACATATTCATGATTCCTCCCGCTCGATGATAAACATTTTTCTATAAATACTGCTTAAAGGTGAGAGTGTGACCTATATTACTCATGAATTAGAGATAGGTGCGTGAATTTCTTAAATTGGAAGCCAAAAATTAATATTGATACCTTTTCAGCATTTAATCATAACTGTTACAAATGTCCAATATACTGTATTACATATATAGCATTATAGTTTTACACTATTATATATACAAAGTATGTATTAATTAACAATACACCAATTAGTATAAAAAAGTTCAATGCACAAAACATAAGATAGAAGAAGAACACAGAAAATTATTTAATGTACTTTATTATTTCTTTGACTTAAAATCAAAAGTTTGAAAGCACTTATTTAATTTCACCCTATTAATATAAGGAATTTAATATTTGGACATGGAAAAATACTTTTACATTCAATATTTAACGCCTATCAACCACATACGCCTAAAAAGAAGAGTTAACAAAAAAATTAATCAATTGGATTCAACGTTGACTCTCTTCGATAATAACTGTTATTGCTGACTTGGATCCATAACTTTCTTTGGCATCACGAAGCCATTAGCCGAGAATTTTCACTTTTCACTCTCGTTTCAAAATAACGTTAAATTTTCTTCATTATATTAGTCTTTTCCCATACTCATTTTATTTTATTGAGCTCTATTTTTCTCCTTTCTTCTGTGTTTGAAAATCCCTCATCATCATCATGCCAGATTTTGATGCTCGCCTAATGTACGTACTTTTGATTTTTCAGTCTCTCCTTTTCTTTTGTTTATATTAATTTAAATTACCTAACTTTTTCTTATCCATTTTGGCTTATCTTATGACGAGTTTTTTTTCTCGGGATTTGAAGGTTGGATTGTTATCTTTATGACTATTTTATGAAGAAAAACATGCCAGAACTTGCTGAGACTTTCTTGAAAGAGGCCAATCTTAAAATTGATCCGAATGTCGCTCTAGGTAAATGTATATATACACTGATTGAATTTTTTTATTTATATGGTTACTTTATACCCCATTTCCTAATTGTCGAGAAGTAAACCCAACACTACTCACATGAAAGAGTTGCTTTCAGTCAAACTCGATTTAAGTATGTGTAGTTCATATGTCCTATGTATGATTGGTTGTTTTTTTTATTACAATGTATGATTGGTTTTTCCCGTTTCTAGCTTGTAGAAAATGATCCTCACACCAATTATTAAGGGAGTCATTTTCACTTTGATGATTAAGTAGATGAAATTAATGACTTCAATGGTTAGTATATGCGATTTAAAAATGTTGAGACAAATTCAAATGAGCGAGCAGCGAGCAATTAAATACAGACATGTTAATTTCGGCCAAAAAAAATAAATACAGACATGTTAATCTTTAATTTAAAATTTAGTAATAGTTAGAAAATATTTAAATTAAATTTGATAAACATGTGGAGTGACAAACTTTTACATTGTTGTTAATATATTGTAACTAAGAAATTAAATTTTAAGCATGCTTTTATTGATAGTTAAATACTTCAATTACAAGGTCGTTAATGAGAAGGTTTAGAGATGATATGAGAGAAGGAATTTTTAAAATTTGTACTTAATTTTTTTAACCCTTTTTAAAAAAATTGAGAGAAGTGTTGTAAGGATCGCATAAGAGTAAAAAACCTTTACCCTACTTTATAGTCCAATCCATTAGATTTTTTTATACATGTATAAGAGCTTCGGAGTCGAATTATTTGGTCTGAGGATCGGAAACTGTTAAAATTAGTTTCTTTGGTTGATTCAAAATAGAAGCAGGAGGTCTCTACTGATCATAAATTGATGAAGGGAAATCTTAAGCATCGATTCATCATCACAAAAATTTTAATAAAGTAGGAGATAATTTTCTTGGACTGAAAAAGGAGATGATGGTGTCATCAAAATTAACAAAGTTGTCTACTTCAAGCAATATTCTCTGTCTAAAGGATAAATATATTATTCTTCTAGTTCTAAATATAATACCTAGTTGACTGTCTTTTAAATCCTAAGAAAGTTAAATAAGTCACTTGTATATTGAATTGCCTATTTTTCTCCAAATTAGTTTATTTGGCTTATAAAATACTCCCTTCGGTCCTACATATAAAACCTAATTGACTTTTTTGGAAAATTCTAAAAAAGTAAAATAAGTTAATTATAAATTGATGATTTACCTAACTTTTCCCTTAGACTAGTATATTTTACCTATAAACTAATGGATAATCTAAAAATATATCAAATATGTCATAATTTAATAACCTATTTCGCAACCTTAATCTCTAAAAAAAAAGTCATCTAGATTTTATATTTAGGACCAGAGGTAGTAATACATAATTTACCAATATATCAAATATGGATCCAGTACGTCAAAGATGGAGAAATAATGCTCCAAATGGAATAAATAAATCCATTTAATCAGCACTTTCTTTGGGTTTTAATTAGGTCCTTTTTGTATTATTAAATTAAATTCCTCAATAGATGAACAACTAGATTCCTCAAGTTATTTTTATTTGGGAGATCTGTGATGCCCGATTTTAGGACGCTCAGACTCAAAAGATGAACCATTGTGCACTGAACAACTCTGGCATGTTAACTTTACAAACTTTCTAAATCTTTTTTGATATGTATGGTCCATCTCTGACGTTTATTAGTGTGCCACTTGCTCTTTTCTTTGTGATCTTTTCTTTGTGAACTTGTCAGTCAAGGCTCTAGTATATAGAGAGCTAAATATGGTTGACGCCAATGTAATTTAGATTCTACATTAAAATCAGACTCACATTGTCATAATTTAGAAAAGTTTTCATTTGATTAAGTTTCAAGCAAGATAAAATAATTCAACAACATCCCCCTAAAATCTTAAAATTACTAATAGGTTTTGGTGAACTTGAAGGCACTATAATGCTTGTGATATTATTTCCTTACCCTTCTTGATAGAAAAAAAATTGATAAAGAAATGTCTTGATTAACAAGTAAAAGTGTCTTGATTGATAACGGTAGCAATTCTATTAGCAATTTATATCAACGTACAAGTTCAACACATTTGTTATTGAGAATAAATTGTACTATGTTATCAATTATTGTAACATGTAGATAGTATTAATGGCCAACCAGTAACGGTACGAAAAATTGAAAATCTCAAATAAATAACAATTAAATTTCAAAATCCCAAAAAAGGGATTTTCAATAACTGTAATCCACGTTCCCTAATAATTATAGTAACGCATTTGTACTCACTAGTTTTCCACTTCTTTATTCTTGAAGTATATTTGAAACTATACTTCCTCAGGTGACTGGCAATTTCTTGACTAGGAAATATGGTTCTTTTTTTTTTTTGCAGCAATAGATGTACCGGAAGGATTTTTGCTTGAGTGGTGGAAAGGGAGCTATGACTATGCTTCGTTTAGAGATTGGTTGAACCAACGAGTGAGTTTAAATCAGTTCAGGACATATGACTATGAAAGTGCAATAAAAATGTCTAGAAATATGACTCTTTCTTCATTTTAGCCACAGGAAAGACCGAGTAAGGAATCCACACAAGAATATAATATTTCTCATTCAGAAATGAACAACTACTCGCTGGTGGATTATGCCTCTGGTTGGTTAATTTACACAAATTTGATTATTTTATCTCAAGTTTACTAGGATGCTTAGTTTTGAACAATAAAAGAGCTGGCTTTTATGATATTGTTGCATATGCTAATGCAAATGACCTAATAAAAATAATGTTATTAGTACTATATATTTATATTCAAGAGGAGGAATTTCCTTCTATAATATTGTTTTCCTCTTTATTAATTTAACTTGATGCAATTTTCGCAGCAAACATGAGCAATGGGAGCTTGTCACCAGCCTTACAAGTAATGGTCTATTTTCCTGAGCTATAATACTTTCCCATTGCTTTTTGTAAACTGGCGTTCTAATAGTACTTTTTGTGCAGGAAAAGGGTAAAGCCCCTCTAGCTTTCTCACCATCAACAAATGAACAGGGACTACCCACATCCAGTTTGAAAAAATGTACTCCAACCATTTGTGGAAGTACAATAAATAAGGGTTCGATCGAGGTAATATTAAAAATTGAGGTGATAATAATAAAAATTAGTTCGGGTTGAGATTGTCTCTTCACATTGGATCCAAGAGTTCATAGCACACCATGGTACCATTAAAAAATGTACGATAATATAAAATAAATGAAGAACTCTTAATTTTTTTTTTTTAAAACTTATTAGAATAAAAAAAGTTCAACTATTTCATTTCAATAGAAGAATCTATAAGAGATACAGACTTATCTAGTTAACTGTAAAAGACTTATCCAGTTAACTATAAAATGTTTATATATTGTTACAGTTAACTCAATAAGTTTGTATCTCTTATAGATCCTTCTATTAAAATGAAATATGTCAAGATAGTTGAAATTTTTTTATGCTAAAATAGTAAAATGTCTTCAAAATAGAATAAGAGTTGTTCATTTATTTTATATTATTATATAGTTTTTTTATTTTTTAATGGTATGATGATGTGCTATGAACTCTTGTATCAATCTAATGTGTATATAATATGACGCAGAGGGACACTGATGAAGCACTGGGCCGCAGAGATAATCTCAACCCAGTTAGTTCGGTGGTAAATTATAACTGGAAATATACATTATATGCTTGTTCATTGTCAAATAAATTAGAACTACAAAAATTTACATGGTAATTGGTAAGTGAATTGCCAATAACACACATAACTATCCAGTCCAAAGTTGATTTTTTTAATTTTCTAACAGGAAACAAATCCCTGGCCTGAGATCTTTATGAGTACTTTCTTGGTTGTTTGAAGAGAAAACACAACACATGTTAGCTTTAGAAGAGGTTCTAAAATCATTCAACTGCGAATATATAACATTCCCCATTATCTTATTATAATATCGATTTTCTTAGAGAAATCAATGATGCAAAATTAATCACTTAAAATTATCTATAGTTATCATTTTCCCTCAAAACTAATTTATTCTACTTATAACAATTAACTTATGATCTAAATATGTGTGGCACATGACACAATATAGTGGTCTAATTTGCTTCCGTAACTTTAGAAAAAAAATCAAAGTGATCTAATATTTAAGACTAGAGAGAGATTTTTCATGCTGAAAAGGCATAATTTAAATATCTTTTTGCTTCTGTACTATATGATTGTATGCTCTGTGTGACCAGAAGATAGACATTGGACTACTGGTTAGTAAACTGTGTCTTTATACTTAACTAGAAACGTTTGGTAGTATAGAAATTCATGAAGCTCATTTAGATGATAAGTCATTCTTCTGTCGTCAGTCTTATCCTCCCATTATTTATTAGATCTTCTAGTCTTTTGAATTACTACCTCTGGTTCTAAATATAAGACCTAATTGACTTTTTTTGATAGATTAAGGTTGCAAAATAAGTTAATAAAAGCTGACATATTTGATATCTTTTTAGATTATTCATTAGCTAATAGGTAAAATAAACTAGTGTAAGAGAAAAATTAGGTAAATCAATTTATAATTAACTTATTTTGCTTTTTTTATGATTTTTCAAAAAAATCAACTAGGTCCTATATTTAGGACCGGAGGGAGTATATATTAGTGTTTGCACTTTGCAGTAAATAGGCCCATATTCTATTTTCTCAATGCATCGTCATAATTGCGCTTTTGTTAACCTGAAACAGCATATATCATATGAATAATTAACTAGTATTGAAGAAAGAAACTCTTAAATGCAGAAAGGTGATGATTCAATTTTTGAAGCAATAATGATTGATGATGATGATGATACGAATGGAACAAGTGACTTTACCGGCAACATGGCAAGGCTTACTACTGCTTCAGAGGTTCCAACAGGTATTTTTTCAAGTAAAAAAGACATTTATTTGCAATAGCATTTTGTCTGGGTTATAACAACTGATATGCAGTTTTTATGTCATGGTTATATAGCATATGAAGTCCTAATCTGCTAGAGGGGCAACTTTTATAATAATTTTTTTATAATAATTAACTTATGGAGGGTCTTTTAGTTTAGAGTATTTGGCTATCAATCAATATCACTTGCTCTTGGCAAGAAAATAACAAACAAATAAATAATCTCTTGCCTTAACCTTGTATAGTTTCATAGCTTCTCTGATCACTTTTTGCCAGTTAAATGGTTGGTATGAATCTAAATATTGGTTTTATTTTACTTTCCCTGTCGCCCATATTCCTATTGCATTCTAACTATGGAAAATTTTGGTCGCAGTCCATCAATCAGATTTCAATGATGGGAAATGAATAAGCATCCTCAAGCATGGAAAATTTTGGTCGCAGTTCATCAATCAGATATTAGAATGAGTGAATTTCCTTGCGAATATTTGTGACAGTAGTCGAAATGTCTTTTCATTATGCAAAAATGACAATTTATCCATATTATTCGTGTCCTTTTAGTTCATTTTTTGTAGTAAATGTTGGCTACAGATTAAAGTACTCAATTGTATTCTTTTTCTATGTCGGTGGATTGAGTATGGATGACAATGCTACATGTTTGAAATTGATGTTATGTGGTGATATATCTTTCAACACCAATATAAGATTGGTGTAGGCCTTCAACAAGTTAAGATTTGATTATCTCTTCATAATTTCTCGGTACTAGGAATAAATTGTTCTGAAAGCTTAGAAGACCAAGACACTTTTTCTTTTTTACCTTAAACCAAGACACTGCACCTATAAATGAGGAAATTACAATTGAGGTTTCCTCGTTTCCCCCCATTTGGAAATAATATTGTCCAAACTTGCGTTATCTTGTTGAGTAGTTGGGTATTTATAGCAATTTCATCCCACCATTCCAATGTCGCAGCAATTCCATATAAACTACTCCTATAGTTGATTTTTTTAGAAAATCCTAAAAAATCAAAATAAGTTAATTATAAATTGATTTCCATGATTTTTCCCTTAGACTAATTTATTTTATCTATAAACTACTGGATATTGAATATGTAATAATTTAATAACCTATTTCACAACCTTAATCTCTCCAAAAAAGTCAATTAACTTTTTATTTAGGACCGGAGGTTATACTCCCTAAGGGAGTGAGGGGACAAATATTGAAACGAAGATATATTAAAGAAAATGATAATACTGAATACGATAATAGGCAAGGTGTTCTACACCCCAAATGGAAAGAGTAAAATTAGTAACCCACATAGGACACGTCCTAACAGTGTGACACACAACTACTAATAACAACAATCTCGTCCACTATCAAATCAAGTGCGCGCGGATATGATCCACACTGATAATAGTTACAAATATTAAAAGTCAAGCCAACACAGAACAAGCCAATTTCAAGGGGAAGCGGATCTGGGAGTAAGAGACCTTGATACTGATCTTGAACTTGCACTAACACTAGGACTTCTTGAGTTACTTCTATCACTTACTGGTGAATGCCCACGTTTAGAAGAACTGCCTCTCCTGCTGGCTATAGGTCTTGGAGAGATGCTACGAGAATAGCTCCTTCGTGAGCTCCTCCTTGGTCTAGGGGAATGACTTCGCGAGTAGCTCCTCCTTCGTGATGTCCTCCTAGGTCTAGGGGACAGACTGCGAGAATAGCTCCTTCTTGAGCTCCTCCTCTTAACAGGTGAGACACTGGGAGAATACCTCCTTGAGCTTCTCCTTGGCCTTGGCGAGACACTTCGAGAAATGGACCTATCACGGTACCTTCTGTAGTAGCGGCCATCAGGTGAGTCATAAGGAGAGTATGATCTGTCTCGCCTGCTAACAGGTGACCTGCTGTAAGGAGAATAAGATCTGTGACGGTCATAGGGGGAATAGGACCTCCTCCTGCCGTAATAGGGAGAATAGGACCTACGCCGGCTGCGGTAGGGAGAGTAAGAACGACTCCTGCTACGATCTGAAGAATATGGTGACCGACTGTAACTTCTTCTGTAGGGAGAATAACTGGGAGACCGGCGAGGAGAGGAGCTCACAGAACGGTGGCGACGGCGACCTGCAAGAAGTTACATATTGATTAACGAGCATATCAGAATATTCATACAAAGAAACCATGAAGGAAAGCACCCCATAAGAATGAAGATAGAACACTTGCCTCGAACAGTCTTTAACCCAAGGTACTTCCCAGGGGTTGGAGTTCGACCTCGGCGTCTTCTAGCCTGCAATGACCACAAATAAAAAGCATGAAAACAAGAAAGCATAAAAAAACTGAAGTCATAGCATAGCAAAAAGGTAGATTCAAATACTTAGACTATCAGTTAGAAATTAATCATAGAGCTAAACAAATTATGAAACTTGAAATTCAATCAAACAATTGAAAAAAACAGAAAAGAAAAGAGAGAATGCAGGGCATACAACCCCAACTGTCTGATACTTGTTGGATGTGTTTGAATTGTATGTTTAGTTGAGATTTGTAAATTTGACGAAGAGCTGCTTCACACAGCTAACCTGCTGCAACAGAAACTTCACAGGGAAAGAAGCAAAAGCTTTCAAATCTCACATAGAACCATAAGCAACTCATCTATATAACTTATATTCCGATAGTGGGAATAAAATCAACAGTAAACATACACAGGTATATTAAGAATCAACATTTATAACTAAAAACAGTGACTGCAAAAAATACCTTCTCTACCGTGATGACACGCCCTTCAAGCACAGAGCGATCGAGATACTTTATGCATCGTTCAGCTTCCTCAACAGTACCCATTGTCACAAATCCAAACCCTCGTGAGTCTCTTGTCCAAGGATCAACAACTAAATGAACATCAACGACCTACACAAGGCAACACAAAAGTAAGAAACGTAATCCAACAACTTAACCAGAATTAAAAATATCATGTTACACGAACACAGACACTAATATCAAATTAAAAAAAGATGATAACAGCAGAAGAAAGTAGACTCACTTTTCCCTCGCTGGCAAAATGCTTCTCCAGCTCTCTCTTAGTAATCCGAGCAGACAAGCCTGTAACATACAGGTTATTGCCAGGATTCTCAGCATCTCTTGACAGGCTCCTATAACAGAAAATAACCAATTCAACATGAATTTAAGAAAAATAATTTATAGAAAATCATAAATGAATGAAGTGGGAAGCGGAAGAGTACCTTGAGAAGCTTCTAGACCTTGACCTAGACGGAGACCTAGAGACAGACCGGCCATATCGCTTGCATGGAGAAGGTGAATGAGAATACCTACAAGTACACAACAAACACTCATAAGAATTAAAGCTTGCCAAGTAATTTGAAAGTCAACACATCAACTAACAGATTGGACATCTAACCTTGATCTTCTGGAATAAGACATCTGCAACAAAACAGAAAGCATAAAATAGTTAGCAGTAAACAAATGCACCCATCAATATCAATAAGTCATGACAACATATCGACAACATAGAATACACAAAAACAAAACTCAATCTCAAACTCACATTGAATTAAAATCAAACTGATGTGCCAATATTTAAACAAAAAAACCTCATCTATCAACCCTACTCGACCCAACAGGCAAGTGATCACAACTTTCTGCCATGTTTATTCAAAGTATGGAAGGACAATCATCAATTAACCATACAACATTTCAACTTTTACCAGAGTTCACCAATTACCGGTAACAAAATTTGAAAATCAACACATCAACTAACAGATTCACACTTTGCTACACAAAATCAAGCACACAACTTCACAGTGATTCTTCTAACTTATCAAGTACAGGCTGTTAAATTCTTCATATTTCTTTTAACAGATGATTCTACAATTGCACAATATTTAAAACCTACTTCACAATTCTCTTCCAAGTTCAGTTTATCTCTCTATGAAACCTGAGATCACAAAAATCGATCCTACATAAATAAATCCAGTATCAACTACGTGAAGCCTCACTTCCACTCAAATTATGAAGGCAAATCTAAAAACCTAACAGATTAAATAATTCCTAAAAGTTGCAGATAAAAAATAACGCAATCCTGAAAGCCAGCAAAAATTAAAATAACTAATACGAAAGTATAATAAAAAAAGACGCGCGAAATTTATAGCAAGAGAAACAAAAATTAAGACCTAAAGTAATGAACAAATCGAGCCATAAAAGGATGAATTAGAGGATAAATTGGAAGCTTACCATATCAGCAGAAATGACAGAATCTTTCACGCGTACGATCTAATTTCCGAGTTAAAGGTGTGCAATATCAAGAAAAGAGGGAAAAAAGGTTTATATAGGAATGGTTTCTGAAGAAGTTTCTGGATGCGGACCCTAAGCTTCATTTAAATCTTGTTTAATATTTTGTGGCTCGTAAATAATTTAGCTTCACGAGTTTAAAAAAAAAACAGTCGGACTCATTGTATGTTGAAAAAAATAACAATAACTACTTAGATAAAATAAAAAGTGTCATTATCCTAATTATTTTAAGATTTAAGTATACTTTTAGTCCTTGTGTTTATATAAAGTTTTAATTTAGTCATTTATCTTTAGAAAGTACACTTAAATTTTTTTGTTAACACCGTTAGTTTTACTTCACGGCGACAATGAGTTATTAAATTAAAATAATTATTTCATAATTAAATGGGAGTAAAAATTGACAAATTTTAAAAATATAGGAATAGTTATACTATATTTTAATTTATGTATATATTTTATTGATATTTAATCATGGATTAACTATTTAAAATTTTTAAATTAGTATTTTTCATTAAATGGAACAAACAGTGGTAGCAAAAAATGATTAAAAGTGTACTTTCAAAACATAAGGGATTATTTTGATAAAAAAGCATAAGAGATTAAATTAAAATTTGTTGCAAGTATAAATAACTAAAAGTATACTTTATCTTTATTTTAATATTAAATGAGTCTTTACTTTCTTGACAATAGTTTTGGCACGGAAAAACACTATTAGCTTAGTGGAGGTTTTTTTTTTATTTATAGGGGTAGGAACTTTTAGTATTATAGTAAGAATTTTTGGCAATTGATTATAATTGGATTGGTTTGATAACATGCACAAACAATTTATTCATTGATTTTGTAAAAGGTATAATCATATGAAGAGGGCTTCTACTAGGGTACATAAATGACGGACATGACTGAACCACCTATATGCCCTGATCTTGTTTTAAATAATTGTCGAGTTAAAATTTTTGACCCGAGACCCGGTCTGTCCTTTTTAGCTCGACACTGAGATCGGGTCGGACATGACCACACCAGGCCACATGACGGACCATGTTGGTCCTAATTTTTTTTTACAATAAAATAAAAAACTTTCACTTTTCAACTATTAAATAAATTGATGTATTACATGGGAAAAATTTAAAAATGTAAATAGCTATTTTTAAATTAAATAGCTAATTAATTAATTATGAAATAGTTTAATAATTGTGTTAATTAATCAAAATATTTTTAGTAAAAATAATAAAAATAATCGGGTCAGGACGTCCTGTTAGTCATGGAGCATATGCCCTGGACCGGATCGGGTCATGACAGGCCAATCGGGCCGCCAGATTTTTGTTCAGCCAGCCTTCTACAAATTCATCTTTTGAGAAGTGTATTGGTCGAGAGAGGGAAAGTTCAATTCTAAATCAAAAAGAAAAAAAAAACCATTATATAATCGATCAATATTTCTAAAATACATTGTAATGAATATTTTTTAAAAAGTGATAATTCTTCATTAAAAATATTTAAGAATGGTAGATGTTTTAATTAATCAAAGAGTCAAAGAGCATCACAAAAGTATAAGAAACCAGAATGTTTTTGCGTGTTGCATGAAAAAATCATATTTTGTTCTCATCTATCAAAACTTGACATTTAACTGGTTCTTTTCATTGTCAAAAAAAAAATCTCCCATTATCTTTTATCATATATATCTCATATGAGTTCATGTACTCCGAATTGTGCCTTCAGTGCCAATTTTTGGTCAAATTCTTCAACACTCATAAGGCTAAGACATCAATACGCAAAGCAATAAGATCCAAATGCTTTTTTTTTGGCCAATAATAAGATCCAAATGCTGCATTTTAAGAGATAAGGTAAACTTATGAAATTAACATTCACAATGTGGAATACAAAATAGATTTGTGATATCAATTTGAAAGGGAGTCCAACGTTGCTGATAAGCAAAACGTCAAATGTTCCAATAGTACATGAAAATTCAGAATAACCATTACAAAGGACACAAAGAACAATATCCAGAATCCATAACATGTGAGCAAACCCCATAAACTGAGCTTATTATTAGACACAACATAAACTCTGCCAGTAACAGCGAAATTCCCACAACCTAACATGAAGCTGAGTTCTGGATCATCATAACTTTATTTGCAACATTCAAATGTCACTCCTGTTAGGCTTGTCTGAATGGAAGTATACCTGAGACAGGTTAAGTCATATTCAATTCAAGTCAGAGAGCTGGCTTTCCAAAAATGCATAGCTGAAATAGAAATGTTGGACCACTCGAATTCTCAGGGGTGATTGTTTAGTTGTAATTGAATTAAAGGTTAGTGCAATAGTTGACCTTTATACTCAACTATCATAATGATTTTGGTCCCTCTAATTTCAAACAATGGGTTTTAGTCAAGTCACTCAAGTGATAGTCCTTATATTCTAATAAAAAAGCTGGAAATGACCAAAACTTAAGGACTAAGTCCCAGAACCAAAATGAAGCCAAGATTACTACCTATCATTTGTCACCTATATACAAAGATTTTTTTATGGAGTGACTAGTGCTATCAATCATGTTATTCCCAATTACAAAGAAGCTTAGAACATAGGATATTACCTCGTTTGAAGCAGCTGGGATCCAATCATTGGTTGCTGGATTGCACATACCAGAGGGATGGTGTGTGGTATCATTATCTGGATCAATATGGAAGAAATTTCCATTTTTCTCCGTCTTGATAAACCCAGTTCCCGTCTGAAGTGAGCAAAACAAGAAAAATATATGAAAGTTAATTGAATTCCTATGTGATCACCAAAAGGCAAAGATGGGTTCCTTCACTTGCAACATTAAACCAATTCAAAAGACAAAAACTGAACATCTTCTTAGGGAGATTGAAACTGAATATACCGTATGATGTTGTTTGTCAACACTGTTCAAATCCTTGTAATACTCTGTCTCCACAAATTCCTCTGTCACTCGATTCCCATTGTAACCCAAATCCTGCACATGCATACATAATCATTACACACATGAAAAATGCACTTCGAAGAAACATATCCAAGACTAGCATGTCCTTCCCTTAATAAAAAATGGAAAAATATGCTTTTGTTATTTTTTTTAACTAACATTTTCATATATCATGTTGCATAAGGGTGGAATAGAACAACCTAGCTATCAAGGGCCTGCTACTTTTTTTTTGGTTACCCAAGGGTATCCCCACCCGCGTGTCAAGTGAGACTAATCCCTCGCTGTTCTGAAGTCCCATATAGGGGGTAGACAGCTGGCCTGTGAATTTGCTCCATTCGCAAGAGTTAGGGATCGAACCCTCAACCACTTGTTTAAGGGACGAGAGTACTTACCACTCACGCCAACCCGTCAGGTTCAAGGGCCTACTACTTTAATCGTTAAGGTCTTGAATCGGCCATTTTATTTCCAAGGCAGACACAGAATAAAACTTTTTCTTTTGGTTTGTTTTGCTTAACAGGTCAGACTCAAAACTTGAAAAACATCTATTAGCCTATTAGTCTCGCCTATTAAGTATTTTAATATTATTTTTTCAGATAAGAAATTATATTATTATAATTAGTTGATATTATTTGTTACTAATTTTTAATATAACATTACAATTATATCATATTTTATAGGTTTTATATTACTTCTAATTTTCCAAACATCTTCATTTAAACAATGTCACCCACCATTAACCTCTTTAAACCTTTTATTGTATTATGTTTATCAAATCTCCTAACAGACTAATAGTTAGACCAATTAATGACCACTAATAGGCCATAGACGAGGCTCAAAAATCCTTTCAACAACACCTTAGGCTATTCCCACCGGAAGTTATGCATGGCCTCATGAAAAAAGGAGGAGATAGATCCAGAACAAAATTAGATTAAGATTCCAACCATAAAACCTTAAAATAAAAATTGTACATATTTATCAAACTAAAGTGAAGATTCCATAGCAAACCCGATGTAGATCTAGTTCTGCTAAACGTGAACAGTAAGATAAAGAAGTATTAACAAACTAATCTCAAGAAGCGTTTGTAGTCCAACGGTTAGGATAATTGCCTTCCAAGCAATAGACCCGGGTTCGACTCCCGGCAAACGCAAAAAACCATTTTTATTTTTTCAAAAAAACGTCCTTTCCTAGAAAAACAAGAAAGGAGAAACTGAAGTATTCGGAAATTTTGAGGATTCACCTGATGAGGATGAGGAAGATTCTCTAGGCGTTGAAACGTGAGGTTCTCCGGGATGGCTTGAGCGGAGTCAGCAGGAAGGGCATCCACGTAATTATCAGAATAATCGCTCCTATGAGGCTTAGTGTGGCGCTTGGGGGCAACGCCGTCAAAGTAGAGCCGTGTCTTGGCCTCCATCTCAGCTTCCTCCTCCATCGTCCCATGAGCGTCACTCCTGTTTGGCCTTCTGCAACACTCCATTCTCTCTCTTACTTTTCTTCGCTGATGATGATGAAGATGAAGATGATGATAATGATGATCAGGTCACTGAGGGGGTTCTTTTATACAAGCTTAGGTTGCTCCTAGATATTTTTGGTGTCCAACTGTCATGTGTCAACACTCAACTACCCCAATTTTTCTTTTTGGATAAGTTTTGAATTGGGGTAAGTATTAATTTGGGATTAAAGAAAATGAAGAAATTAAAGTAGGGTCTCAACTCTCAAGGATCTAAATTTAATTTCGTAAAATAACGAGTGTTTTGATCATATATAACAAGTTATTTGATGTTAGACCACCAGTTATAAGAGTTTATATTTTAACCAATAACAAGTGTTTGAGTGGTGAATAACAATGTACTGACCATACGTGATTAGTTATTGGGTATCAGTCACTATTTTTGGGTTTAGAATAACAAGGGGAATAAACATGTCTTCTTGACTTTGAAGATAATTAAAGTATAGTCCATTCAAACCTTGAATTTCGTCATTTCGTGAGATATTTTATATAATATGTGTGTTGGGTGGGCCTCAGATTAATAACCCTTATAAATTTGAAGACATATTTATCCCCACCCCACATATGATCAGATCAACTTAGTGTGATTGTTCTAATTTAACCATGATGAGTCTCAGTTTGAGATGTGGGAATGTAGAATAATTTGATGGGTTTGAAGATGTTGATTGTGTTAACTGGTATATTATTGTTTATTTGTTACTAGTATATTTTAATTTTTAAAAAACATATCCATCATTTTTTTTCATTCCCTCATTCATATTTGATTATAGTTAAAGAATCACCATATAGAGATAATTTGGGAGGAAGTTGGCAAAAGTCATAATAGCTTTTATATCAAGGACAAAGATCAACTCTTAAAATTTGTCATATATATATATATATATATATATATATATATATATATATATATATATATATATATATATATTTTATAAAATGTATTTATGTGTTAGAAATATTGTGGTTTAGGAGGTGAATTTGGGTGTGACCTATTAACATTTGGGCTTGTGGAAGGTCAACCCGACCTTTTTATTTTCACGTGCTAAATTATTGCTTTTGTTAAAAGTAGGGGAAAATGTTTGATATTTTGCTATGTAATAAGAGAAATTTACTTATAGTGAAGCACAAGTAAATATTATTGATGTTAATAATAGTGATGATACATAACAAAGTGACAATGACATAAATTCTCAATATTAAATATAATTTTTGGCTTTCACTTTTCTTATGTATAATTTTATATGGTGGTTTATTTAATTGTAACATATAGATTTTATGTAATACTAGTTTTTATTCTATTGTGTAGAGACAGTACACTATATTAGACTTCCTATTTAGACTTTGATGCTTGTTTATAAATGTTTGTTTAATGCTTGGTGTTTAAACTTAATTTGAATCTTACTTTTGTGTAAGTTATTTCTGCACACAATTCCGGAATAGGTATAAAAATATACTTCCTCCGGTCCTAAATATAAGATCCAATTGACTTTTTCTAGAAAATCCTTAAAAAAACAAAATAAGTTAATAGTTATTTTATCTATAAACTAATGGATAATATAAAAATATATCAAATATGTCATCATTTAATAATCTATTTCGCAACATTAATCTCTCCAAAAAAAGTCAAATAGGTTCTATATTTAGAACCGGAGGTAGTAGTTGTTTTCACAAGACTATAACGGGCCTGCCCGATATCCAACATCTCAACTATTTACTTTTTCGGCCAGATATATCCCAACTCTATACGTTGTGCATCTAAATATTTTTTAGATGTTTACTATACTAAAAAACATTTTTTATCTTTGTCACACGCGATTGAAAAATATTTTAAGGCATTGTACATACATATTAGTCAGTAATAGGAGATATACATCATAAAATGCTTGAGTTTGTTAAATGCCACTTGGACCCAAAATATCAAATCTAATGAGAAAGAAGAAATTTCAAAAAGGGCCAGTTGGTGGGTAGCTCTTAAATTTTATGTTGAGATTTGACCTAGTAGGAAGAGAAAGGCATCAATGTAATTACATTTCTCTCTCAAACAAGGGAGGTGACCTGATCCATTTGATTGGACGGAAAACAGTGAATAATGAAAATCAAAATGAAAATGAGTATAAGGGGTAAAGGTGAAAAGTATAGGTAAATTGGGTAATAATGTAAAGTTTGTGGGGCCTAAAAAAAGTATGAAATGAAGAAATAAAACTTGTGAGCACATGATATATATATAAATGATCAAAAAGTCTTTACATTTCCATTTCCTTCCTCCAATTCTTTGCATCCAAACTGACCCTAAAGATTAAAGGATCGAGTTTGATATACAGGAAAGTGGAAAAGGAATTGAAGTATGGAAATGAAAAAAATAATTTTTCATATATCGCGAGCTATAAACTTTCTCTCTCAATCTCATACTTTTACTGAGCCCACAAATTTTTACATTTCATCATACCTAATTTACTTATACTTTTTATCTTTACCCTCTTATACTCAATTACATTTCCATTTTTATTACACACATTGAGTACAACCAAACCAACCAAACCGACCCTCTCCACTCACTTTCTCGTAATCAATTGCCTCGCCTACTTTCAAGCATTACTACTGTGCTATGATATTCCCATGTGCTTTTATGAACAACAAATTTCAATTTCAAATGGTACAAAATGAACTTTTTTCTCCCATCAGTTACTGCTACTATGCGAACGTACCATTTGCTAGCTCTTTTTCTTGCTTGCTGTTGTCATCACAGTCGCACATGAAGAAGAAGACGGGTTAAAGGATTTTAAAAAGAAAACACGAGACTTTTTTTAATTGATTTTTTAACGAAAGAAAAAGCAAGATTTTTTTCTTGGTAAAAAGAAAAGGCAAGATTTTAAGCGCCCTGATTTTGCCTTTATGTTTTTATGTTTTGTGTATTTGAAATTTTGATTCTGAAATTATATTCAGTATATGATTTGAGTAAGGAAAAAACTTACCTTCAGTACCTTAGCTTAGCTTCAGTACATTCAATTCCCCAATCAAATTTTGACACCTGTCCAAATTACCACATCACCTTTCCTTTCTTTTCTCTCTCTTCCATCTATCCCCACCACACCATTAATCCCAAATAATAAAAACGACCTCCCTCCTCCCATGGCTCAAGCTTGTAAACCCATTCTCCCACCACCACAAAAACCATGTACTCTGCCCTGCCTTTGTTTGCTTCTGCATAAGCATGATTTTCATTATCGTGTCTTTCATCTCGGTCCCCATTAGCTCGTCTTTCATACAGTCTTGTGAAATATTAATCATCCAACAACCATTTAGTATATTTCAATTTTCAATGCAAAAAACAACCATTTAGTCCAACAAAAGTCTAACTACTTTTTTAATAAGTAGTTGGTTGAGCTGGTGAGTGGACTAAACATCATAAGAACGTGTGTTAGAATCCTGGGAAGTGCCCTCATTGGGAGAGGGGATAACCTTACTTATGTCGGCTACACTACCACCCATCAAGTCTAGATTAAATCGAGCAGTAATTAACAAAAAAATGTCTAACTACTTTTAAAAATACTCAAAATATAATTATTGAATAAGATAACAAATGTTAGATAACTAACATAATAAAAATTAATTAAAAACGATAAAAGAATAATTGGATACTTCATATTGATTTTCAAATATTAATAAACTACTCACTCCTACATGGTTCCGATTTCTATGTCATTATTAATTACGATTTCTATGCCATTTAATTGGATACTTCAAAATGTTTCAAAAATTTTACAACTGTCAAAATGTTAAATGAAACAACAAATAATTTTTTAAAAAATAACGAAAAGAAAAGAAGAAGGCCAAATCAGAATCTAAATTAGTAAAATCTCCTATTCAACCACTTAAACATGCCTAAAGTTCCTAATAAAAAATTATAACTAAAGTTTCCCAATTCAAAATCTAATGGGATCGATTTTATCTAAAACTTTAACAATCATAAATTATAATCATGCAGTGTGCAATTGAGAGTGACACAAGGGACAAGTATTTCCACGTTTTAACCAGATGAGAATACAAGTAGAATGAAACAAATGCTGGCAAGGCATGCGAATAGCTTCTTCGTCATCATCAGCAACTCCAAAATCTTCTTAGCAAATTGCACAACTTAATCCATTTTTTCTTCTCCAATTTTCACCCTTTCCAACCTTTCAATCGACAACTCATTTGCACGAACCAATAATGCCTCATTTAGATGCTCCTTTATGGATGCTTCCATGTCTTCCTCTATGATTGCTTCCATGGCTTCCTCTATGGCTGCTTCCACGACTTCATCATAGTCATAATCGTCGTCGTCGTCGTCCTCACCACCAACAACACCAGATTAAGGGCAAAAGCGTTGATCTAACAACTAACTATTTTACTTTGGGCAAAAATAATAAATGACTGTTTCGCGGTACAAAAATAATAACTAACTTTGTGACCCAGTGCAAATGTATCAAAATTGGTGATGGTGGGCTATCTTCCGTTAGTTTTTGTGAGACAAATTTAAATGGCGTTAAGCCCACCGTCACCGGCTTTGTTACATTTGCACCGGGTCACAAAGTTATTTATTATTTTTACACCGCGAAACAGTCATTTATTATTTTTGCCCAAAGTAAAATAGTTAGTTGTTAGGTCAGCGCTTTTGTCCCCAGATTAATAACCCTTATAAATTTGAAGACATATTTATCCCCACCCCACAGATGATCAGATCAACTTAGTGTGATTGTTCTAATTTAACCATGAGTCTATGTGTTTGAGATGTGGGAATGCAGAATAATTTGATGGGTTTGAAGATGTTGATTGTGTTAACTGGTATATTGTTTATTTGTTACGAGTATATTTTCTTTTAAACATAACAATCATTTTTTTCATTCCCTCACTCATCTCGTATTTGATTATTGTTAGAGAATCACCATATAGAGACAATTTGGGAGGAAGATGGCAAAAGTTATAATAAGCTTTTATATCAAGGAGTCAAGGACAAAGATCAACTCTTCAAATATTTATTAAAATGTATTCATGTGTTAGAAATATTGTGGTTTAGGAGGTGAATTTGGGTGTGACCTGTTAACATTTGGGATTGTGGAAGGTCGTGGCTTAAACCCGATCTTTTTTATTTTCGTGTGCTAAATTATCACTTTTGTAAAAAGTAGGGGAAAATGTTTGATATTTTGCTATGTAAGAGAAATTTACTTAAAGTGAAGCACAAGTAAATATTATTGATCTTAATAACAGTGATGATGCATAACAAAGTGACAATAACGTAAATTCTCAATATTGAGTATAATTTTTTGGCTTTCACTTTTCTTATTTATAATTTTATATAGTGGATTATTTAATTGTAACTGTTGACAAGTTGATATGTAAAGAGAACAAGATGAAGAAGAAACAAATCTTTTATTGATTGATGATGAAGAACAATACAAAAATATATCCAATCCTTTTGGACTAGATCGAAAACATCCCTCACAAGAGGTGATGATTATCATTCCTCCTTAAGGTAATGAATTTACAAAAAATAAATCTCTAACACTAGGGTCTTGAGGTGAGAGACCAAGTTAACTCTCCCTCTTGGTGAAGAACCTCATAAATCTAACACACTAAAATATTTGTGTTAGGACCCTTTATATAGGTAATATGGTCACTAATCACCAATTACAAGATCTAAAAAATTTAAATGATCCTAATATTTCTAACACGTCCCCTCAAGTTGACACTATTAAGACTCATGAAAAAAGTGTCAACTTGTCACTACAAAAAAATAGGGTTTAGTGAAGTAATTGAATCAAATCCTTTTAATCTTGTACAAAAAAAAATGGAAGATAATTTCCTCCTTTAACTTGTCTTTATAGAGACTTTTTTAATCTTTCTCATCATCATCTTCTTCAACTTAATCTTCAATACATTATTTTTCATCTTTGTCTCCAATATTATTTCTCAATAAAACTCATAAAATACCTCTTACAAACCAAGTCTTGTGCAACCAAGTCTTGTGCATCTAATCATCATACTTGTGCTGGTGCAATCAAGTCGGTGCCTCCACAATTATCATCAAAATCTGAAAGTCAACACATTGCTTGACAGCATCTACCACCTTACCATCATTATCTCTACCAAAAGCGTTTTGATCAAAATTACCGTTTGCTCATAGCTTCTATTGCCTTGTACTGTGATCCTTCAACCACTATAGCCACTCTAGAACATTCCATGACAGTTCTTGTTCTTCTTTCTTTTTTTGTAGCACTTCAATATTTTCAAATTCCACTTCTTGCTCTAATGCTGCTATGGTATTCCTTCATTTCAATCAGAAATGGATATAACCAATAAAAGAAGAAAAATGTGATCAAAGGCCTCAAACAAAATGGGGTCAAAAGTCAATTAACACAAACGATATTCAAACTCTTTCCCTTTTCTCCTCTGATCGAAGAATCCTATATAATCAATGAGAATATAATACTTTAGAGAAGAATCTTGAGAAATGCATAAAACAATTGAGCAAATGACAGATATTGTCGAAGAAAATGAGCCTAATCTTGATGATGAATAATTTCTTGAATCTCCAAGAAAAGAACGTATTGACGTCAATGCCTATGACTATTTTGGTTTCAGGAACAACAATGATGACAACCATTGAATTGAAAGAAAAATATTCATATAATCTCCCTCTCTTCTTTCTTTCTTAGAAGCTTACTTGCAGGAAGAAGAAATTAAGAAGTGGGTCTGTAAGGATGAAAAGAAGTCAAAAATGAAACACGTGAAACACGGCTTCTACAAATTTAGTGTAGCAGGCATGATTACTTTTTGAATGTGGAAAGTGGGCTTGAATCCAATTCTAGATGATGATGATGATGATGATGTGAATTAATATCACAAAGATCATCGGCTCTGGTGCTATGTAAAGAAAACAAGATGAAGAAGAAACAAATCTTTTTATTTATTGATGAAGAAGAACAATACAAAAACAACAACAATATATCTAATCTTCTTGGACTAGATCAAAAATATTCCTCACAAGAGTGATGACCATTCCTCCTTGAGGTAATGAATTTACGAAAAAACAAATCCCTATATAACACTATGGTCTTGAGGTGGGAGACCAAGTTAACTATCATAAATCTCTTGGTGAAGACTATCATAAATCTCACACGCTAAAATATTTGGGCTAGGACCCTTTATATTGGTAATAGGGCCACTAACCACCAATTACAAGATCTAACAAATTTAAATGATTCTAATATTTCTAACATTAACATATAGATTTTATGTAATAGTTTTTATTCTATTGTGTAGTGACAGCACACCATATTAGACTTCCCATTTAGACTTTGATGTTTGTTTAAGGGAAAATGTCATTTAAATCCCTCCGAATATACAAAAGGACAATTTAGGAACTCAAACTTCCAAAAGGACCATGAAGGAACTAGGACCTAGTTGACATTTTAAAATTGTGTGAAAAGACAAAATTGCCCTAATCATAAAACAGGAATTACTAACCACCCTTACACCCATCATTTTCAATAGGGTGGTTAGTAATTGTTGTTTTATGATTAGGGCAATTTTGTCTTTTCACACAATTTTAAAATGTCAACTAAGTTCTAGTTCCTTCATGGTCCTTTTGGAAGTTTGAGTTCCTGAATTGTTCTTTTGTATATTTGGAGGGATTTAAATGACATTTTCCCTTTGCTTAATGCTTGGTGTTTAAACTTAATTTAAATCGTACTTTTTGTAAGTTATTTCTACACACAATTCCGGATCATGCCTAAAATTATACTTTCTCCGGTCCTAAATATAAGACCTAATTGACTTTTTTAGAAAATCCTATAAAAAAGCAAAATAAGTTAATTATAAATTGATTTATCAATTTTTTTCCCCTTAGATTAGTTTATTTTAGGCTAAAGTATACTTTTGGTCCCTTATGTTTGCATCAAGTTTCAATTTAGTCATTTATGTTTGGAAAGTACACTTTTAGTCCTTTTTTGTTAACACCGTTAGTTTAACTGAACGAAAAATGCTAACTTAACAATTTTAAATGATTATTTTATAATGAAAGTGGACCAAAAATGATAAATTTTGAAAATATAGGAATATTTACACTCAAAAATTTTAATCTGAACATTTTTTCAGTATTTAATAACCATTTGAAATTGTTAAGTTAGCATTTTCCGTTAAGTTAAACTAACGGTGTTAAAAAAGGACTAAAAGTGTACTTTTCAAACATAGATGACTAAATTGAAACTTGATGCAAACATAGAGACCAAAAGTATACTTAAGCCTTTATTTTACCTATAAACTAATGTATAATCTAAAAATATATCAAATATGTCATGATTTAATAGCCTATTTCGTAAACTTAATCTCTCCAAAAAAAGTCAATTAGATCTTATATTTAGGACCGGAGGTAGCAGTTGTTTTTACAAGGCTGTGACGGGCCTGCCCGGTATCCAACATCTCAACTCTTTACTTTTTCGGCAAGATATATCCCAACTTTATACTTGGTGCATCTAAATATTTTTTAGATGTTTACTATACTAAAAACATTTTTTATCTTTGTCACACGCGACTGAAAAATATTTGAAGGCACTGTATGCATATATTAGTCAGTAATAGGTATAAAATACATGAGTTTGTTAAATGCCACTTGGACCCAAAATATCAAATCTAATGAGAAAGAAGAAATTTTCAAAAAGTGCCAGTTGAGGTATGAAAGTTCACAATTGAGTCGACTTTTTTGTAAAAATAATAAATCTAATGAGAAAGAAGTGTTTGGTGTAGATATTTGCAAGAAAATATCTACGAAATCTTATCCATTTATATACGGACGTGGTTGGTGGTGGGTAGCTCTTTAATTCTATGTTGAGATTTAACCTAGTAAGAGGAGGAGGGCGTCGATGTAATTACATTTCTCTCTCAAACAAGGGAGGTGAGTTTGCTTGACATATTCTTATAATAATTATATATATATATATATATATATATATATATATATATTCTTATAGTTATCAATGTAATTACATTTATCTCAGGTGACTATAGGGTATGGGTGGACATTCGGTTTTTTGGTTCAAAAGCGAATCGAAACCGAATAACCAATAACCATAACCATAACCGAAAAACCGAATTAATTTCAGATTGGTTATGGTTATTTTTCGGTTATTTTTTGTCTTTTTTGGGCTTTTTTTGTTTTATGGTCCAAACAAATTTTTTTAAAGATTGACCATGCATTTAAAGTTTTCTCCTCACCTAGTTATACTTTCAACACAATCTATACAATTTTTTTTCACAAAATAAGAGGCAACTAAAATTCAAAGTACCAACCAAACCAAAAATTACATTCAAATAGCAAACATTTTTAGGACAACAACCAACAAAAATAACAGAGTTACCCAATTTGTCCTAATCTTGGATAGTGGATAGCAAAGACAACATAAGCATCAAATTCATTGTTTACTAAAGATCCTCAAAAGCGTATAGTCACCATGTAATTTTTTGCTTCATCCAAAGCAAAAGCACATCCCGCAAAAGAACAACTAAATTAAAAATCAACCGAAAACCAATAAACTAAATAAACCAAAAGCTAATAAAAAATATGATATAAAAATATAAAACCATTGTTTACATGATGCCTAATTCAAAACAAATTAAACTCAAGTTAATCATTAAAAGAAATGAAGAAAGCCTTGTACGAAAATATATATTTTCAGTGTATATCATATTGTTGTAGCTCAGGTTTTGTATATGAGCTTAGAGCTTATATTCTGCATCACTTAGCAAACTAATGTATGTGGCATATTCATGGAACTCTGCATATAGCTTAACTTGACAAATTTGCTGCACTGAGATAGGAAGTTTCATAAATCCAAACAGGCTTATGACCTTTTTTTACTACAGATGCAAATTCGGGACTTCCTATTACATAGAGAATGGAAAAGAAAACTTAAAACATGAGTAAAAAACATATGTTGTTTATTGCCTTTTTAGAAAAAGATTACATGATAACTTTATTTCAATTATTTTTCATATATAAAAGTTTAGGTAATTTAATACAATGTTTTAAAGCATGGTATTTTTTTTCGGTTTTCGGTTATAACCGAATTTGTTTTTTCAAAAACCGAAATCGAACCGATAACCGAAACTTGCATAAAATAGAAACCGAAATAAAAACCAATAACCGAAAAACCGAAAACCATTTGGTTCGGTTTGGTTTTCGGTTTTCGGTTAATTTTGTCCACCCCTACTATAGGGTAACATATTTTATTATTTTAAACGTTTGTGAAATTTAAACTGCAAGTCTGCAACAGAAACAAAAAAAAGCTGAATGCAAAAATAGTGGGAGAATAATTCTCCTTAAAAAAGGAAAGTAAAATTAACTTAGAATATAACCGTTTTCTTTTAGAAGAAGAATGAACCTTATTTTTTGTTTTTTTTTTCAAGTAAAACTGAATACAAAAATAGTGGGAGGATAATTCTCCTCAAAAAAAGGAAAGTGAATAATTCTTCATTTTTTAAGAAGCAGTCGTTATATATTAAAAAAATCAACGATTATATATATATATATATATATTTAACCTATATATATATATAACCGTTGCTTCTTTTATATATATATATATATATATATATATATATATATATATATATATATATATATAAACAACCTCTTAAAAAAGAAATAAATAAAAAATAAAAAACGAAGAATCAAGGAACCTTTCAACAAAAGTGTTACATGTGTGTGTGATTGAGCAACGCATACAAAAAAAAAAGAAGCGTTAAAACAAAATAGAAACGGCTACAGATAGATAAATGGGGGATTGAGCAGCAACAGACATATATATTCACACACAACGGAAATAAATATAAGAATAAACAAATTAAATAAAGAAATATAAATAAAATGGAAAAACTTCACCGGAATAAGATGCTGAATCTTGAACGAGCAAGAATAACCATACAAGTGATCAACAATGATGAATTGTATGGATTGTGAATTGAATAATATGAAATTAGTGTTAGATTTTTTGTATATGAAATCGGTGTAAAATTTTATTTGTGAAAGAATTAAGATTTTAAGATAAAGATTTAAGATTTTAAAGAGATAAAGTAAGAGTTGAAATCGTATAATAATGAATTGCAAGTATGAAGGCTTAAAAAAAGTGTTTTCATGTAACTTAAAGAGATAAGATTTTTTTAATCAGGAAGGAGAATTTTTTTATTAAGCTAGAAATTAGAATACAAAATAGGTCTGCAAAAAAGAAAATTCAAATGATAATACATAAAAAAAACCTAAAAAGGTAAACATGGATAGGAGTGAGCCGCCGCCATCGCAAAAACCCTACCATCTTCTTCATCTTTCCTTCATGAGAATTTGTGGGTAGAAAAGAACCGTCACCGGTAGAAAAGCTATTGAGTAGTGGTTGTGTAAAGAACCATTCTAAAGGATCCACACCTCTTATTGGCAATAAACCAATCAATTTGGTTTTCAAAGAAGCTCCATGAGTAGATCTCACGGAAACAAACATACCCACAAAACTAATACATAAGATGAAGATTGAGTAGAAAAAATTCCCCTTGTCGTCAAAACTCCTAGACCAATTTATTTGAAAATGAAAGAAACATAAAAGCACACCAATGAAAGTGACGGACGCCTCCTTCCCAGCATTAACCGGGGAAGGAGACGCCGATGAAAAAACTCGTACGACGACGACGAGAGAAAAGATCCCACCACCACCCAAAAAATTTGAGAGGAGGGGGAGAGAGGATAAAGTCGACTCAAGAGAGCCGGCCCTATAGTACTTTATTTTCACCACATGTAATTATTTGACACGACAAGATAAGATAAAGGAAGAGTTGAATAATATGAATTGCAAATATAGAGGAAAAGAGGAAAAATGGAGAAAGGAGAAATCTTATATTAAAAAAAATAGAGAGAGTTGTAGAAAATTGAAAGTTCAATCCTTCAAAAATACATCCATGTAACTTAACTAAAAGGAGATGTGAAGGCTTACAAAAAAATAGGTACTCATAATGGATGGGGGGAGATAATATAGAAGAAAGATAAGTAGAAGAAGAACATCAATTATAATTATGCAGAGGGCAATTGAGAGCGACACAAGGGACAAGTGTTACTACGTTGTAACCAACCAAGAACACAACTTGAATGAAACAAATGCTGGCAAGGCATGCGAATAGCTTCTTCATCAACTCCAAAATCTTCTAAGCAAATTGCACATCTTAATCCATTTTTTTCTTCTCCAATTTTCACCCTTTCCAATCTTTCAATCGACAATTCATTTGCAGGAACCAATAATGTCTCGTGTTGATATTCCTCTATGGATGCTTCCACGGCTTCATCATAGTCATAGTCGTCATCATCGTCATCATCACCATCACCATAGCTGTCATTGTCATCGTGGTTGTCATCATCATCAACATCATCATCACCATCACCATAACTGTCACTGTCATTGTGGTTGTCATCATCATCAACACCATCATCATCTTCAACATCGCCATTACCATCACCATCAATATCCTCAACCCTAAGAGTCAACTTTATCTTTAAAAAAATGTCCCTATAATTTGGGTTAGAAATAATGTTTATGGCATATTTTGAGATCCCTGTGATAATTTGGTTGCGAATTTGTTCAGGAATATCAAAACTATTACAAAGGAGTCTTGGACTTGTAGTTTGCTTTATCAAACTTTCGGTAATTGTGAAGGGTTGATTAGGGTCTATACATATGAAATTATTATCAATAGGTCTAGGCACAATATCTCCACTAACAATACATGTGTATTGCTTATCAGGTTGACCTGGTTGATTCATTAAAATGGAAACTTCAGGAAGCTGTTGAAACTCTGAAGCCATTAAGCAAGGAAATATCAAAGATGTCGTCTAATTAAGAGAGAACACTGAATAGAGAATTTTAAGTATGATAACAATGTCAATGCTTATATAGGAAAACAGAGGAGAGTTTTAAAAAATTAAGATAGATCAGGATTTAAATATAATTTTATTATCTTCTAAAAGAGAATATATAGGCATAATCATGATAAGATACATACCCTTAATTTGTTTAGTCGTTATTTCCATTTTTCTAAGGTAAATAAAGATATGTATTAATTTCATAAATTTTAAAAATAATTTTGTAAGTTAAATATCACACTTTTTGTATTGAAAATATAAATATCAAACTTCTCAACTAAAATAAATTTAGGTTTTCCAAAGAGAAATTCTTGGGTGAACTCAAAAACATAGGAACTAATTAACCTTTAAAAATAGGAAGGCTAAAGTATGTTTTTGGTCCCTTAACTTTGGAGAAAATCATGTTTTGGTCCCTTAACTTTGAAAAGTGTGTTTTTGGTCCCTTAATTTTGGACAAAGTCATCTTTTTAGTCCTTTAACTTTAAAAAGTGTGTTTTTAATCCTTTTAAATTCGGTTTAAGTATGTTTTCGGTCCCTTAAGTTTGCAAAAAGTCATGTTTTAGTCCCTTAATTTTGAAAATGAAGGGACTAAAAACATTTTTATCCTTTTTACAAAGGACAAAAAATATTACTTTATCCTGAAATCAATGAAAAAATATTACCTTATCCAATGTTAGCATAAATATTTATCACATGTCAGAATTGAGTTGATTTGCTTCTAAAAATAACTTCAGGACTTAATTGCACCTAAAAAACTTTCAGGGGGGCTTGCTCCTCTAGGAAAACTTCTGGGGTGAATTTGATATTTAACCCAAAATAAACTATTGGTCAAGTATCCTCTACTGCTCTACATAAATGTTTATTGAATGTCTCTTTTTATGCAACAAACTTTTAAAATTGAGCAGAATGATTAACCTCATCAAATGTAAACAAATTGCGGTTGGTTCGGTGTTTTATTGTTGTATTTCACCATGAAAAAACACATTGACTTTGCGAAGCTGGCGGTTAATGAGGTGGACTAATGCAGTAATGCGTGAGAATGAAT
Organism: Mimosa pudica; assembly: GCA_029929735.1. Lineage (NCBI taxonomy): Eukaryota > Viridiplantae > Streptophyta > Magnoliopsida > Fabales > Fabaceae > Mimosa > Mimosa pudica. The sequence continues at coordinate 10,136,435 of JAKELP010000004.1, read as the reverse complement.
TAATGGCCATTTTGATTAATTATACCTGACAATGTTGACTATTTTGTTAAATTTTAAAAGTTAACTAGCATCATATATAAGAAACTTCCAATAAATATATTTGTTAGACGACACATTTTTTACTAATACTACTTCAGTTTTATATTTTTAATAAGTTTATCGAACCCATCACTTAAATGTAAGGAAAAAACTTACCTCAAGTACTTGACCTCAATTACATCCATTACCCAATAAGAATTTGACACATGTCCAACTTACCCCATACACAACTAACACATGGAGGAGAGAGAAAAGAAGGAGAAAGTGGTGTGGGTTAGTTGGACATGTGTCAAATTCTTATTGGCTTACTGGATGTAATTGAGGTCAAGTACTTGAGCTAAGTTTTTTCCTAAATGTAATTGTGATAAGCATATAAAATCGCTCCGTAATCTTACAACATTTAAGTTTGTTATAAAAAAAAACAAAAAAAGCGGTAAGAATTTGCCTTTTTTTAGTAAATGTAATATTAGAGTAAATACATATTTGTATCACATAATATTAAAAAAGAAATAAGAAATAAAAATAAATTATTTAAATATATTTTAATATGAATAGTAGATTTTGGACATACTAAGAAGCATACTTTTTTATAAAAAAAAAGCATACTTTACCACACTCATTAAAAAACTATAAAGAGTTTATAATAAATAAATTATGATATAGTAAAATAAAATAATTAAAAAAGATTGGGAAATTTAATTAGAGGTCCCTCACAAGGGAGTTAATACTGGAAAAATCCCAAAAGTTGAAAATATTAATGTAGGGTCCCAAGGGACCTCACATTAATATATTTGAAAAGTGAAAAGACAATTTTGCCCCTAGCCTTAAAAAAAATTTACCTCTTCCCCCCACCCACCCCCCCTCCCTCCAGCCGCCCCCACCCTCCCCCCTCCCCCCGCCCCCCCACCCCTCCCCCTCCCCTCCAGCCAAACCCCACCCTCCCCCCTCCCCTCCAGCCGCCCCCCCACCCCTCCCCCTCCCCTCCAGCCCGCCCCCCCACCCCTCCCCCTCCCCTCCAGCCGCCCCCCACCCCTCCCTCTCCCCTCCAGCCCGCCCCCCACCCCCACCCTCCTCCCTCCACGCCCCCACCCCCACTCCAGCTCGCGAGCTGGAGTGGGGGGTGGGGGTGGGGGGCCGACGTGGGAGGGGGGAGGGGGTGGGGGTGGGGGGCCAAAGTGGGAGGGGGAGGGGGTGGGGGGCCGACTTGGGAGGGGGAGGGGGTGGGGGTGGGGGGCCGACGTGGGAGGGGGGAGGGGGTGGGGGTGGGGGGCCGACTTGGGAGGGGGAGGGGGTGGGGGTTTGGGGCCGACTTCGGAGGGGGAGGGTGTGGGGGTGGGGGGCCGAAGTAGGAGGGGGAGGGGTTGGGGGTGGGGGGCCGAGGGGGTGGGGGAGGGTGGGGGCTGAGGAGGGAGGCTGAGGGTGGAAGAGGCTGGGGGTGGGGGGGCAGGGGAGGAGGAGGCTGTGGTTGGGGTGGGGGAGATGGAGGGAGGAGGAAGGGGGGTGGGGGAGAGGGAGGGGTAATTTTTTTTTAAGGTTAGGGGTAAAACTGTCTTTTCACTTTTCAAATATATTAATGTGAGGTCCCTTGGGACCCTACATTAATATTTTCAACTTTTGGGATTTTTCCAGTATTAACTCCCTTGTGAGGGACCTCAAATTAATTATCCCAAAAAGATTTAAAGTGAGTTATCAAGATTATTTCATAAAGTAGAAACATAAAACAATAAATTTAATATATAAACTCTTAAGTTTAAATGAGTATACACTTAATATACAATAAATAAATTTAATATGTAAAAGAGGTGTCCAAACCCGGGACCCGCACCCGTTCTTAGGGGAGAATGAAGATAAAGGTAATATAGTTGAGATAAATTGATAATATATGTGTAAATAACTATCTCAACTAATTTCTTTAATCTACTCAAATTAGGGAAAATGATCATATATTTAGGAACGGAGGGAGTATTATAATCTAAAGTCTAAATCAATATTATTTCATTGTAAATTCACAAGTAGTCCATTGACATATTTAGTTTATTTATTTGATTATTCACTTCTATTAATTTGGGTTTGCTCATCAACCTTTGGCCTGGCTGTTTTTGATCATCTTCTAATTAATATTTCTACAAATTAATTTCTGGTTCTTTCAAGAGTTTAAGTTGATTAATTAATGTGGATAATATATGTGCAGTTGCAAGTATATATGAATGTACGCACACGTGTGTGTGTGTATTGTGTGTGTGTATCAGTATATATTGTGTTTGTGAGAAATAATTGACGCATTCATGATCGAGAGGAGTAGAACAACTAATGGATCTGAAGCTGAAGTTTTAGTGCGCACTGATATGGATGAAGCAACCATTATATAAATGCACACAATAAAAATAGACCGAAAGAAATATAAGTATAAGGGAAAATTAATTTGTAGTCTCTCACAAATAACTTAATAGTAGAAGAGTCCCATAAACTTTACATATTAAAGTAGAGTTTCTAGGGACCTTACTTTAATATACTTCAACTACAAAAAGACTATATTGCTCTTCTTCCCTGCTCATGAACTTGTTATACATGCGCATGACCTTGTCATTCCTGCTCATGACCTCGTCAATGTTTGTCTGTTAACTTGTCTATTAACGGATTCACAAGAGATTTAATAGTAGAGAAGTTTCATAAACTCCACATATTAAAGTAGGGTCCTTAGGGACCTTACTTTAATATACTTCAAATAAAAAATGACCAGATTGCATTTGAAGAAGTAGGGTCCCTAGCAATCTAGTCTTTTGTATTTGAAGTATATTAAAGTAAGGTCCCTAAGGACCGTACTTTAATATATGGAGTTTATGAGACTTTTCTACTATTAAGTCCCTTGTGAGAGACTATAAATTAATTTTCCTTAGTATAATCCAGAAAGGGAACGAGATTCTCGGGGCCTATCCCGGATCCCGTGCTGCTCCCGGAGAATTCTGATCTCGTTCCCAGCCCCCGGGAAATTTCCCTACTTTATTTGGAATGGGAAATTCTCGGTCCCGTTTGCTAGGGAACCAGATGTGATGGACAAGGACACCCTTAAAACCTTTAAGTTTAATTGAGTATACATCTAATACGAATTTAGATGACACGTTACAATTTTTACAAATATAAAAACATAAAAGTAAGTGAACTCGAAAAGTATACCTTAGAACATGTCAATAATATGGGTGAAATATCTTTTACCCGAAAGGGATTATGTGAATGACTCAAAGAAAAAAGAATGATGTGAATGAGAACTTATCATTGTCTAATATTTATGAAACCAATATGTGATGATGTTGGGACAAAAATAAAGCCTTTCTCGCGTCTCTATCAAATTCCACATTTCTAGATAAGATATTAAATGATACATTTATATAGGACTATATTAAGTTCAATGCAATAATTCTAAGGCATTTGCGTTTTAGCCTGTGATTCATCACAGCCTGCATCAATTGAGCAATTCATCTTTCCTATTTCGTTCTCTTGATAAACGACGGGTACCACTACCTTAAGCTGGAAAGCCAATTTCTTTCTTTTTTTAAAAAAAATTGTTCATCTGGTTTCTGGACCTACCTCCTTTTAACTCAAAGGATTTATTAGGAGTCCAGACTAATTCAGATCGAGCAGGACCATGAGGACGGTAAAACTCTTCCACCATTTGACACTACAGCGTTCTGAGAGCTTGAACTCAAAACCTCTATTTAAGCTGGTGTTGAACCCTTACCCATTGAACCAAGTGCTTGATGGTTGGAAGGCAAAATTCTTATCCTACTCACCCTTATTTATTACCACCACACCATGCCACCTTCAATCAGGGTATGTTTGGTTGCCAGAAATGTTGGAAATGGGCCTGCAAATAAATGAAAAATCAAGGGTAATATGGTCACTTACATATATCCCTTGGCCCACAAGCTTTCTCTTTCCAACTCACACTTTTCCTGGGACCCACAAACTTTACTTTCTCGTTATTACCTCTACTTTCCGTTTCTTACCCTTTCCATTTCTAATTCTTTACTTTCTTTCTTGTAACCAAACATACTCTCATTAGTCATCACACTGGCGTCTCCGTTCGGTAGAGCATTTCATGGAATTAATTTAAAGTAGGGGAATTTTGAATTCTTCATTCAGTCATGTTCGTCCCATGCAAAATTTGGTGTTTCAAATGGGAATTATTCCTTTGGAGACATCCCAAAAAATTAAGCTGATACTAATATGATTAGCATGACCCTTGCATAGAGGTTGCACACAAAAATCAAGCAAGAGGATAATCACATAAAAAAGTTTGAGCTTAGACAAATCATGACTGAACAATATTAATACAATTAGGTTCATCTCAACACATACACATATTGGAAATCTACATTAGAGAATTGAATCTCCTAAACATAACCCCTTTCACTCGCATTTAATTTGTTTAGCTTATCTCTTTATTTCAATATTCTGAAAACAGCTTGTTTGATTAATTATGGTGGTGATTTTAGAGTGTGGTGATTTTTAATATAAGACCTTCTAAGTTGACAGGTTTTATAATTTTTCTAATGTTGTTTTTGTTATCTTGTTGGAACTTTTTAATTTAAATGTGTCATTCACATTAGATTTTATTGGTAAAGAAGTCAGAACAACCCAAAATGATTCAAAAGTGTTTAAAAAAATATCAGTCTCACACAAGTTTGCACCAGATAGAGTCCGAAAAAGATGGGAGATGGAACGTAAATATAGTCACTTGATACTTATAACTTTTTTCTTGACGCGCACACACATGTATATGTATGTATGTGTATTAACGTGCAACCAACATCTAATCTAGGTCATATTACCTAATATACGAGCAATTGATTACATTGATTTAGAGATTTGTGTCATCCTATTTTGAGACAAGTTTCTTCTTTATGATTCAAACTTGACACTCCTAAATTTTCTAACGGGTCTGATTCTGCTAACCAAATAGTCTTGTTGGTAGAGCAACTGTAACTTAGAGTAAAGAAATAAGGAAACAAATTAGTTGTTGGTGATTTTTCTAAAATATATTTTTAAATATGAAAATCTCCTACAAATATTTGGTGAATTTTAAAATTCCAATTTAAATATTCCAAATCTACGTGTCATTCATAGTTATTTCATTTATTCAAAGGACACATAAAATTTTCAAATCTAGAATGTACTTAATCAATTTGGTGCCTATGGGCTAAATATTAATCCACCAAAATGACATGAAACAAGTTCAAACCTCCTCTTCACTTGAAAAAAGTTCGAATCTAAACAAGAGTTCCCTAGATTTAGTGCCAATATTCCTACATAAAATCATGCACGCATAATTCCTAAACAAGGGCACCATCTCTGAAGCACACGATTGTCAAAGATATCCGATTGTCAAAGATATCGCGTTGCTGTTGCAATCCTTTTCTTTCATTTTTTATTTGTTTGTTTTCAACTAAACATTTTAATGCTTTTCTTTTTCCTTTTCATGACTTGTTTAGAACTATGTAATTTTAAAGTAATTAATTTCATTTTATCTTTTTATAAAAAAAACACAGACAAAAAGTAACTAAAAGAAATTCAGAAAACATACTCCCTTCTGTCTTTATTATAAGACACCAACTACCTATAACATTTGGTCTTTAATACTCTCTCCGGTCCCTAATATAAAAGCTCATTTCACATTCTCTCCTCATTTAATGAGTTTTTTCCTACTTTGCCCCTATCTTTTTTTCATATTTATTAATGCTTTGTGTTTCTCTCTCTTAAAAGTATCATAATAAATATGGGCAATATTGAAAAAGAAGCATTAACTCTAGACACCTAACTAAAATTCTCATGTTTTATTAAAAAGGGTTATTTTGGCGGCTAGCTCTTATATTAGGGTCCGGTGGGAGTAGAAGTCACCAACCGCCGTATGAAATGCTCTTTTCCCACTTTACTCTTGTTATTAATTAAGATTAAAAATTGAAAATGTGAAACACGTCATTTACTCAAGGGTGAAGTTGAAAAAGACTTCAAATTTAATACTCCCTCCGGTCCTAAATATAAGACTTAATTGACTTTTTTTTGGAGAGGTTAAGGAAGCAAAATAGGTTAGTTTACTATGATATGCTTGCTCCGTTCCTAAATATAAGATCACTTCGGGGAAGTTGATAAGTTCCTAAATATAAGATCACTTTCTATTTTGTCTCAATTTTGGTCCAAATTAATCCTATACTTCTTAGCTCCCTCACTTCTCTCTCAAATCCCTATTTGTCTTTTAAATTTAAGTGAGGGGTATTTTGGGAAGATCATGTAATCCTAATTCATTTGAAAGTCTTCCTTAATCTCTCCAAATTAGCCAAAGTGATCTTATATTTAGGAACGAAGGTAGTATTTGATATTTTTTTAGATTAACTATTAGTTTATAGGTTAAATAAACTATATTTTAAGTGAAAAATTATGTGAATCAATTTACAAGTGATCACTTATTTTAATTTTTTTTAAGATTTTCCAAAAAAGTCAGACCAGAGATAGTATAAATTTTAAGACTCAACCACCATTTTGGATCTGAGAAATAACTAGTTCATGACAAGGACCACAGTAAGTAGTATTTCATTAGGATTCTCCGAAAATTATTTATAACTAGTTCATGACAAGGACCACAGTAAGTATTTCATTAGGATTCTCCGAAAATTATTTACTTCCACCACTTTTGACTTGCGAGTAACTAACTAACTAAGTAACTACTGGTTTTGCTCATTACTCATTTGTCATAATTGATTTCCCATCTTCCATTCTTCTCTGTCTCTGTCTTATTCACTTCTTCTTCATCGTCATCATCATCATAGTAACATTGTCAAATGACTAAGAAAATCTTAAACTTCTCCGATCTGATCCAAAGGGTCACTGCCTCTTGCTTACTCCACCCTCTCGCCGTTTCCCGCCAGAAAGACGACAACAACAACTTTCTCTACGAATCTGAAGAACCCAACAAAGACTACGAAGAAGAAGAAGAAGACGAAGATGAAGAAGAAGAAGAAGTTGACGAAGATGAAGAAGAGGAAAAAGTGGAAGACATTGACAATGTGAAGCTTCTAGGGGAGAAGAAGAAGAAGGTGAAGCAGATGGAGATGTTAATGGAGGAAGTGTTTGAGTCTGTGTCGGCTATGAAGAGAGCGTACGTGAGGCTACAGGAGGCGCATTGCCCGTGGGACCCAGAGAAGGTGAGGGCTGCTGACGTGGCGGTGGTGGCGGAGATCAGGAGGCTCGGGGTGTTCCGGGAGAGGTTCCGCCGCCGGCGGGGGAGGACGGTGCGGCGGCGGGAGGCGCCGCCGCTGAGGGAGGTGGTGGCGCCGTACGAGGCCGTGGTGGAGGAGCTCAAGAGGGAAGTGAAGGCTAAGGATTTGGAGGTTCATAGTTTGAAGGAGAAGCTTGATAATGTGGTTAGTCTTTCTAATGATAATAATGGTGCAAAGAAGGTTGGGAAATCTCAGTCTAAAAGGAAGCTTGGAGTGAATCAGATCCAAGGTAAATAAATAAATAATTAATAGTATAAAGTTATGTATTTTGGGAAGATTTTTTTTTTGTTTGACTAGTGAGAGAAATTGGAGGAAAGTTTGTAGATTATCTTTTACTCTTGGTTGATCTCAAAAACCCTTTTAGTTGATGCCTGATGATATCATTTTGGCTTGCTTCAGAGAGAAGATTCTAGATTCAGGAGTGGTTGGTAATTTTGGATGCTTGCAGTCCTGTTATGAATGTCACATTTTCATGACATCTATTAGAAAAACTTTCTGCTGTTAAATCTAACTTACATGCTAAAAATGAGCTATACTTATACAGTAGTTGTTGATGAAATAAAAAGGATCAACCCATTTTTAGTCCGCACTTGGTGAGGGTGTTGAGAAAGAGAATAATACTAGGCAGTTTAACCCCTACTTTTTGCAAAGTGGCTGATTCGAACCAACGACCCCATACCCACACGGCAAGTGAGCTTACAGCTTACAATTGAGCTTTTTGCAAAGTTGATGAAATAATATACAAATTACAAAGTGAGATCCGTTTTATTTTAGGGTGGCTTTTGATAGAAGTTTTGTTAGGATGGCCTGAATATTCAAAAAAGTTTTAAGGATCTGTTGCTCTTTCGCTCTTTTGTTCTTTTTTATTTAAGAATAAAGAAGTTGAATAATAAAGTCTGCCGTGGTATTCTGAAGAATATTTACATGATCAATATCTTGAATTGAAATTTGAGACTTTTTGTACAACTTTGTGGCAGCAATTGCAGCAACCCCATCTCCAGAAATTTTTGAGGCAGCAATGTTGCAAGTGAAAGAGGCATCAAAGTCCTTCACATCTATGCTGCTCTCTCTAATGCATAATGCACATTGGGATATTACAGCTGCTGTTAGATCCATTGAAGCAGCCACAGCTACTAGTACTGGAGCTAAAGACAAATACAATCCTTCAGCCATCACCATTGCCACCTCCATTGTCTCAGCTCACCATGCTAAGTATGCCTTAGAATCGTATATTTCCCGGAAATTCTTCCAAGGCTTCGACCACGAGACATTCTACATGGATGGAAGTCTCTCCTCCATCCTAAACCCTGATCAATTCCGGCGTGATTGCTTCACTCAATATCATGACATGAAGTCTATGGACCCTACTGAGCTCCTTGGGATCTTACCTTCATGTCACTTTGGCAAATTCTGCTGTCAGAAGTATCTTGCCATTGTCCACCCCAAGATGGAAGAGTCTTTGTTTGGAAATTTGGAGCAACACAGGCAGGTTTCGAATGGGAGTCATCCCAGGAGTCAGTTTTACAATGAGTTCTTAGGAGTGGCCAAGGCTGTTTGGTTGCTTCATTTGCTTGCATTCTCACTCAACCCTGCACCAAGTCAGTTTGAGGCAAGCCGTGGTGCTGAGTTTCATTCACAGTATATGGAGAGCGTTGTGAGATTTTCAGGCGGGCGAGTGCCGGCTGGTCAGATCGTGGGATTCCCGGTTAGCCCGGGATTCAAGCTTGGGAATGGAGCTGTGGTCAAGGCTAGAGTCTATTTGATTGCTAGATCATGATGTCTTCTCTGTTGTGGAATCATGCTATAGAGTAGTTAATAAAGTATGATAAAGTTATCTGCCTTGTAGGGTTGCTAGATTGCTTGTGTAATATCAGAACTATAAGGTGATGTTAATGGTTTTAACTTTTAAGGTTCATTGACTTGAAACTGTTCAGCCATGACATCTGATTTGGATCTAATTAATAAAGAGGAAGTGATGAGGTAGTTAATGGAAATTGTCATCGCATGCTGATATTTTTCTGTGATTTATTATGAGACAGGGTGTGCAAAAAAAAAAAAAAAAAGAGTCTCGACAATTTTGTAACACGTGAAATGAAATACTATAAAATGATAGTAATAGATATAGTTACATAGTTCTTGATGATTGGTGTAACTCATTAGTCATTACTCATTCGCTTTTAATTCAATAATAAAAATTCATTACTTAGTCTCAAAAAGGCCATACCACTTGCAAAAGAAATAATTATATTATATTAGATTTAGCCTAAAAGCTGTTATATATACGTACTAATGAACACACATGCCCCATCCGCACCATCATTGATTGTATAATGAGCAATAAAAAAATAACAACTTCCATACTGTTGTGTGTTGGCTAGAAAAAGCTTATGCAAGGATTGTGGTTTTGATTTTATTTGTTCATTCAACAGATATGGGACTATAATGGCACGACACATGCACTTATCTAAATATTGATGAAGAAGTGGGGTTGGAGGGGAGGGGAAGGGAGGAAAAATTATTGTAAGATGAATTTTTAAATATTGAAAAAGTGGGGTTGTAATATTTTAATTAAGATAAGATGTAAAATATAAGAGTTATATATATTAATCTAGAATTTTCAAACTCACCTCTCAAATTACTATAAAATCTTGTCACAAAAATTTCCTCTAGACCAATTATTTTCTCTCCCCTCGCCTCCACTAAACGTGCCCTTAACTGATGGCATAGTATTGCTAGAGTGGCACGACACATACACTTACCTTAAAAGGAGGGAGGAAGAGATGTTGATGCCTTCGTGGGTACATACCTTGTTGTATATACAATTTTAATGGTTAATTAAGAGAGAGAACAAGAATGGTTAGATGCTCATATTTGTCTTTTAAATTTAATTCTAGAGTATTTTTGGGAGATTATGTGATTCTAACTTAATTTAACTATCGTCATTAATTTTTCTAAATTAATTAAAGTGATATTATATTTATTAACTAAATGAATATGTTGAAACTTAACTAGTAGGTAGAGGAGGCATCAATGTAATTTATTACACTTCTCTTTCAAGCAAGTGAGGTACTTAGAGGGTAATGTCTCTACTGTCACTTTCTCTTAATGAATTGCCCTAGTTTCTTCAAGCTTCACTACCTCTGTGCTATGCTATTCCCATGTACTTTTTATGAACAACAAATTTTCAAATGGTACAAAATGAATTTTTTTTCTCCCATCTATAACTGCTACTATGCGAACATACCCATAATTTTGCTAGCTCTTTTCTCTTCCTTGCTGATATTGTCCCAGTCGCACATGAAGAAGACATTAGAAGATGGGTTAAAGGATTTTGAAGAAAACGCAATAATTTTTTTAATTGATGTTTTAATGGAAAAAACTCAAGATTTCAAGCTCGCTGATTTTGCCTTTTGTTTCTATTTTTTTTATATATTTTTAATTTTGATTTTGAAACTATATTTTTTCGTTCAAAGATTTTGAAATTATATTGAATATATGATTTGAGTAATGGTTCACAGATTTCCTTGAAACTTCTGCCCTTGATTCTACCATTGATTTCAAAAAAATGGGTACAATATAGTACAATAATAGAGATTTTCCAGACAATTCCAAGCAATTACATTCAAATTTGGTATTCAAAATCGAGTTTCAGAGATATTTTGTTGAGAAACTAGGCTCAAGTTCATGTTTGAGAGATGTTTTTGCAGTGAAATAGAGTTCAAAATCAATTTTGAGATATCTGAATTCAAATTTGGCTACATGGATATGATATTAATTTATGTAAATAGCTTTTATGAAAATCTGATATTTATTGAAATTATAATTGTTAAAAAAAACTTTTCAGATACATCAGTAAGTTCTTCGATAAAAAAAAAGTAAGTTCAAGTCATAAAATTCTGTGCCAACTAAATGCATAAATAATTTTCCCATCAAAATCATTTTTCATTGCATCGCAAATTTTCTGTCCACTAAACGGACTCTTACACACACACACAAGTTTATTTGCAAGCGAAATATTAATCACATATTCACATTGAACAACCATTTATTCCAACAAAATCCTAAGTATTTTATTACCAAAGGCCACGTACAGTGAGGCCATTAGATTGAATGGATGATTGTTATAAAAGGACACATGTCACTCCCATATTAAAAGAACTTGAGAACCTGGAGAAAAGTACATGACGTAAGTAAGGTCCTAAAAAAATCCTCACTATTTTTAAAAATACTCAAAATGTAACTATTGAATACGATAACAATTAACAACCATTATAAAAATTAATTAAAAATACTACTTATCTAAAAAAAATTGGATACTTCAATTTGTGAAAATTAATTTACAATCGTCAATAATATAAATGAAACAATAGGTAATTTTTTGAAAAAATAATTAAGAAAAAAAGAAGACAAATCAGAATTTGAATTAGAAAAATCTCATATTCATCCTTCTAAACATACCTAAAGTTTTTCCAGTTCAAAATTCTAATGGATCGATTTTCTCTAAAACTTTATTAATCATCAATTATGCAGAGGGCAATTGAGAGCGATACAAGGAACAAGTGTTACTACGTTGTAACCAACAAAGAATACAACTGGAATGAAACAAATGCTGGCAAGGCATGCAAATAACTTCTTCATCAACTCCAAAATATTCATCCTTCTAAACATACCTAAAGTTTTTCCAATTCAAAATTCTAATGGATCGATTTTTTCTAAAACATTATTAATCATCAATTATGCAGGGGACAATTGAGAGCGATACAAGGGACAACTGTTACTACGTTGTAACCAACAAAGAATACAACTGGAATGAAACAAATGATGGCAAGGCATGCAAATAGCTTCTTCATAAACTCCAAAATCTTCTAAGCAAATTATACATTTTAATCCATTTTTTTCTTCTCCAACTTTCACCCTTTCCAACCTTTCAATTGACAATTCATTTGCAGGAACCAATAATGCCTCGTGTTGATATTCCTCCATGAATGCTTCCACGACATCATCATAGTCAAAGTCGTCATAGTCACCACCGTCACTATCGCCACCATCACCACTATCACCATCACTACTATCACCACCACCACCACTATCAACCTGGAAAGTGTCAACTATAATAGTCACAGTCATCTGTAAGAAAAAGTTCCTATAATTTTGGTAAGAAATAAATGTGCTTCTTGAAATTGTTGAGATCTCTTCGACGATTTGACTGTGAATTTGTTCAGTAATATCTAAACCACAAAAATGGAGAATTGAATTTAAGGTTTGCTCTATCAAATTCAAATCTCTGGTGATCGAGATTGAATACTCAGTTGTTCTGGGTTGATTAGAGTCTATTAATGGAGGGGACACCCTAAAGTCCCTTTTTATATCATTAACTCTTATTTTAATGTATCGATCACTATTGGGAGCTCCTAAAGAAAAGAAATTATTATTAATCGGGATATGCATGATATTTCTAGTAACAATACATGTGTATTCCATATCAGGTCGATCTGGTTATTTCATCAAAAAAGAAACTCGAGGAAGTTGCTGAAACCGTGAACCCATTAAGTCGAGAAAAGTCACAGTGTATAATTCAGAGAGAACAATGAATAGTCTTTAAGTATGATAAAAATATCAATGTTTGTATAAGGAAAAATTGAGGAGAGTTTAGGATGGATCAAAGATATAATTGCATAAGAATAAGATGATAAGAATATCTCTGTTTATATAGGAAAATTTATGAAAATAGAGGAGAATTTAAAGGAGCATATCTCTCAAACATGATAAGAAACGTAACAAAAAAAGAGACAAGATACACACCCTTTAATTTGTTAAGTCATTATTTCCATTTTTCTGACAGAAAAAAAAAAGACATGTATTAATTTTATATAGATATTAAAACTTTTTCAAAGCAATATATTAGAAGGATCACAATATTATTATTTTTTTCATTACGACTTTTATATTGATTGATTTTTATATATACACCTATATACTTATTTGACACATTTTTTTATAACAAAATTTTAGGAAAAGGGTTGGACTTACCCACAATCTAAGGGCAGAGAAACTAACGTATGATCTTCTGGCCTAACTCAGCCTAACATTGTAGGCTTGAATTGAGATATTGTTTTACATTAGGCAACCTGCGCTGCGAATATGCCTCCCCAAGCGCCGCGATGGAGGCACAACTAAGTGGATAACCCGACGCTCACTGTTCAATCTCTTCCCCCATTGAAACCATATGACGATGGGTCACATATTTTTCTTTTTACGCAGAAGATAATTAATTGGTTTTTTCATCAGTAATTGATTGGTAAAAAATATTTAAAACATGGGGAGAAAGTAAGGGAAGTGTAATTTTGTGATTTAAAATATTTATTTCAATTTTTCTATTTTGAAATTAAATAATTATTTTTTGAAAGGTCCTTGGGAGCAATTAATTTTTTTCATTGATTCTTGCCCCTAAATTTCCTAGAGTTTATAAGATGTAATACTTTGAGAGTGTGTAAATTTAAGGGTTAAAGTGTAAGAATTCCAATGTAATTGTCACTAATGTCCAAAATACCCATGTAAAATTTTTTGGACCAAAACTATCCATCAAATTTTAAAAGTGGGCAAAACTGCCCATCACCGTTAATTTATTATGCAATAAACTTATGATTTATTTGCCCATATATGTCTGACATGAGCAAATAAATACATAAGCTTATCACTTATTTTGACGAGTAATGCAACAAAATAAAAATTATCCAGTTATGGAAAATAAAAGCTAAAGAAACAATACCCACAACCATCATTATGCTTTCGATTGAGACTAAAAAGAAGTCAAAGTCAAAATGTGGATCTAGGTTTAATATTCATAAGGGCATTTTAGACTGTCACGTTTACTATTATTGTCAGCAAATATGGGACTAAGTGTTGGCATAGTATTAGCAGAATAGAATGGCACGGCACATACACTTGTCCTAATAGGAGGGAGAACAAGAATTGTTGGTGCCTTCGTAGGCACATACCTTGTTGTATATTCAACTTAAACGGTTAATTAAGAGGTTAATTGATTTGAAACTTCTCAACCATATACTTAATAAAAATATTATAAAAACATCAATGCTATGCCTCTAGATAATAAGCCATGCCACTGCAAATAAAGGAATACATCATACGGATCTAGTGTTAGTATTTTTATTTAGTCCAACCAAAGGCATCTAATCAGAGTTATAACTTTTAAAGCTAGGTTTTGAATAAGCTAGAACTTTTCACTTTCATGAGGCATAAACATGCCATCATTGCACATGTCATAATGATCTATCAAAAACACCCTTATCAATGAGAACATGAGTCTCCATCAACGTGTTGAGAATTCCAAATGGACTATAAAATTGCAGCTATCCATGCATCGATTGCAATGCTATGCTTTAATATAAAAACTACACAGCTGTTTGCATCTCTTGAAACTTGGCAAATATGAGCCTCCCATTCTCTTGATAGACAAGCTTAACTGACTGATAGTTAGCCAGTCTTTGAATTCCTCAATGTATAAAAAAAACACCTTTATCCTTTCTTTACCACCCATTAAATTTATGTCATTTTTAGTAATTTACACAGAAAATCATTCACATAATAATCATCCAAACACTCAATTCAATGCCAATTCCAGCTTTTTCCACCCTTTCTCAGAGAAGCTGAAAAAACGTAGTTTTTTTATTTTTCCAAAAACTATTCTCTAAAAGCTAATTCAAAGAGGCTCTTACAACACTTGTATCCTTCTGCACTATCAGTTATGAACAAGGTGAATCCATGATGATCGCTAAATGAATGACAACTTTTATTCTTCCATACAGATACTACAACTGAAAAAAAAAAAAACAGAAATACAAGCTTTGATTTTATCTGATCTCCTATGCTATGGACCAAATTGGGGGAGTAAGTAGCTTTCTCCCCAGAAAAAGTAAATACACCAGACCATTAATATATGAATCTGAACTCTATAGCTGTTGCATAACCTATTAATAAAAAGAGAGAGACGTACGTGTCAACTGAGTCTCATCATTTTCTTTATCTTTCTTTATCTGATCTTCAATTGACTATACATAAACAGATGAGAATATTGAGCCCAAATATAAATATGACTGGCTAACAGCTCGACATTTATGAATCAATAAACCTTGACGCCGAATGGCAAAAAGAAATTGAAACAAATCTGATTAAGCAACCTTCAATAGACAAATTTGTTGAGGACTATATGAGGGGAGGACGTTTTGTCAAGCATGGTGAATCTCATGATCATTGAAAGTAACTATAACGGTACCCTGACAGCTCTCTTGGCCTGCATATATAGAGTACATGTTGAGAACTTTCAAAACTGACAGGCACAATCATGCAGTCAAAGACATAAACTTACTACCAGTATGATTTCATGCAAAAAAAAGGAAAAACCACTAGATTAGAGGTCATTCTTTTACACCTTTCTAGGCCGCCCTCAGTTTTTGGTCCATAAATTAAAAACGCTAAACCACACTTACTTTATTTTTCAACAATAATCCACATAAAAGAAAGAAAGAAAGAAAGAGTAATCTTATATCGTAGGCCATAGTAAAACAAAACTATTACCAAGCGTAACTCTAGAGATGGAGCATAACTTAGCTGAAAGACACAGTGCCGCAAGTTCAAGTTAGTAGCTTACTTTATTTGTATGTGATCAAGTTGGAACATAGAAGATACTTGAAGGCATTTTCTCACAAGTGAATAAATTGTAGTTCATTCACATAAAATATGCATAAAAGTTATGTTCCTCCACGCTGGATTGAACAATTTGTAGTTTATTAACATAAAATATGCATAAAAGTTATCTTCCTCTATGTTGAATTGAAAAATATCCTCTGTGGAATAGCAAAACTATCTATAGATCCCAAGTAAGAAAATTAAAAACAGGGGTCTTCCAAATCTTATTTGATATTGATAGGTCTCAATGTATATTTTTTTTACCAACTGGTCTCAATGGATTTATTATATACAAGTGTGCCTTATAAATGCCACAACACGACCAGATGATCCCTATCATAACACGACCAGCTGTTCCCTATCATTTTTAAGCTATTCGTAAACTATGTCCAATATATAATGAATTAGATAGCCAGAAGGCAATCCAAGAGACCCTTCAGTTAGAGAAGTTTCAAGATGCAATACAGGTTCTATATTCACATAAACATTAAACAGTCACAGTAGCAAATTAATACAGATATGAGATATCTTACTTGCTCAAGTGTTAAAAACATAACCACGTTCCAGAGTCCCACCCGAGCAAAGTTCGGGAAGAAACCCTTATAAAAAGCCAAGAATCCCTGCAATAGATTTGTGTCGTGAGTTTAAATTGCTCAGCGGAATAGGTAACTTAGGGAAATTCAAGTTTCAAGAATTCATACACTAACAGCAATGCTAGAAACGCTTAAGGAAAATTGTGTTCAGACTCCTCAAAGAGAATGCTAAAAAGAAATTATTTTGGCATTCACTGGTTTAAAGATCTCAAGATGCATGTACAAACTACAATAAAATAATATTGAAAAGCCATTTGTCTAAAATTATTTGACTGACCTCGTTATACAATGTCTTGAGAAAACAATCAAGAGTGTTTTTGAATGTTGAATCTCCCATCATTCTTGATTTTACCTAGAATATCATAATTATTGGAAAATCATCATCTATTACATCAGAAATGAAATACAGTTACTTCATATGATAAGATAAAGATTTTCATTCAAAAATTAACTATCGGGATACCTTCATATGACCTGCAAATAGATCTTAGGATAATGCTCAAAAGTACAAAAGTAGGAAAGTGATGAAATTAACTGAACTCAAGACCACGCGGATATAAGAAACATAACATAGAAGACTAACTAAAATTCTGTTTCAGTTTAGATTTGTCTTCAACTCGTTTCTGTATCCTTCTGTTATGAATAGAAATATCATTAAGATGATAATTTTAAATGTAGTGGGCAAAGAAGAGATTACCACATCCACAGGAGAACCAATGAACACAGCAAAAAGACCTGCACCTAAGCTAGCTAGGAGGTGAGCGAAGACATTGTCCGTGAACCCTGGAATTGTCAAAATTGTCTGCATAAGTATGAAGAATCAGAGCAGCATTGCGATTAACATTTTCGGTAAAGCTACATCCGCAAAATTATAGCACAAAACCTCAACTCACACTACAGTGGGATTACCCGTTTCACTTGATCATAACTAGCTAGTTCAGCAGCATTTATGATTGCATTCCGTGCAATATTAGGCCCAAGCCCAGTCCATAAAGCTCCTAATCCTTCCTATTTTACATATAAAAAACGTGTGGATCATACATTTTGAGGTACTTATATTTTCAAATGCATAAAGAAACAAAATATAATAAACATAAAAATGTCCAACCTGTCTCACTATAGTAATATAAGCATCCATGGCACCAGAATAACGCATAGGCACCCCACTTGGCAATTGTCCTTCAGATTGAAGTCTTACTTTGACCAGATCAGTTGGGTTAGCAACCATGATTCCTAGAGCACCTGTTCCCAGTTATAGAAGCTTATCATAATGGTTGATGTATGCATTTTATATGGCATGACAGGTTTTTTTTTTTGGGGGAGGGGGATGATGTTGATGAGATTGTGTTAACTGATACGGACTCACCAGTCAACATAGCAGCAAGTATCATATGGTATAAAGGAATCTCTTCGACGAATGCACTACCAACAAGAAATGTTTTGACCTGTCCATAGTGCAGATTATATGAACAAACCCATGACAACAACGTATAGTTATAATCACAAAAGGAAGATATTCACACTCACTGGATCATATAACCCGATTCTTAAGCCTCCATACACAAATTGGCGATGTAAACCAGGAATGATGCCTTTCCACAAAGCTGACAAGCCTTCTTCTCTGGCAATAGTTTTAATTGTGCCCAGCAAGCCCCTGTATTTAGGAATAACAGTGCCATCAGCAGCTGCAGCTTTCTTTTGAAGTTGAAGCCTGACCTTAGCTGTGTCAAGAGGAATAGTACACAACTGCACAAAATCCAAACAGAAACAAAATATTGAAATCACTAACCTTAACTGCGAAAAACTGCAGTTGCTAAGACATATTTAGGGTACAAAGACATGAATATATCTATCAACACAATCAAACATGTGAGCAATATTAGAAGAGACACAATTCTACCCTAATTATCTTATACATTATAAACCAATAAATATGCATCTGAAAAGACATTTTGTATGATTAGCAACTCCATTTAAAAGTGAGAGACCAATTACTGATGTCCACTCATTTTTTACGACTCCCTCCAGAGTTTCACCAATAAAAACTTGTGTTAGTGCTCATTAAGAAGTATTGAGTGATTAAATAGTTGAAGTCCTGTTCCTCATGGATATGTTCATATAGCATAAAAAAGGCATGCAATAACTAAATTGAGAGAACTTGCATATATAGTTTTCTTTTCACTATGCTGAATTAGATTAACTCACAAAGTATCATTGCTCAGAATAAGAAGCTTTTTATGTTAAAGGAATGGCAAGGCGTTATGAATTTCCTAAATTGGGATATTTCTACTTATACCCAACCAACATATTCTATCCATATCTTAATTAATTACATACTTACGCGGATATACTCCATCGCCTCCTGATTTATAAGTCCACTTTAACTTCTTTGGAGAAATTAAGGATGCAAAATTCATCACTTTAAACTAATATATTTTTCTTCAAAACTAGTTTATTCTACTTATATACTAATATATTATCCAATTACATGTGACATATTATAGATTAGTGAGCTAATTTACTTCCTTAGCATTAAAAAAAAGTCAAATGAATCCTATATTTGATACCACAAAGTAAATCATTATGTGTAAAGAAATTTCCCATTTTCAAGGAGAATGCTAGATCATAAATCATTAAAGCTTGGCTCAATCGAATATGATTGTCAACGAATTACTTGCTCATATTCACAACGAAATTGAAAAAGAAAACAGTGCAACAATAGTGTGTGAGCTGATAGGAATAAGGTCAGCTACAGATCTCACTAAAGCAAATACATTACCGAGAAGAGCAATAAAAAAAGACAGAGCATAAAAAATACTCCCTCCGCTCCTAAATATAAGACCTAAATATAAGACTAGTTTTTGGAAAATCCTAAAAAAAACAAAAAATGAGTTAATTATAAATTGATTTACCTAATTTTTTTCCTTAAAAACTAGTTTATTTTACCTCTAAACTAATGGATTATCTAAAAATATATTAAATATGTCATCATCATTTAATAACATATTTCGCAACCTTAATCTCTCCAAAAAAAAAAAGTTATGTAAGTCCTATACTATATTTAGGTAGTAGAATGGAAAGGAAAGGAAAGGAAAGGAAAGGAAAGGAATGTACCTCGGCTAAGCAGGCGGCAAAAGCGCTGCAAAAGAAAGCCTGAGAGAATGAGATGTGAGGTGAGGAATTCAGATCTGCCATTTTGCTCTGAGAAATGAGGAAGACGAAGAAACACGAATGATTATGAAAAATAGAATAGAATGTGTTAAATAATTAAGGAGGTTAGGCATTAACGAAATAATAATAAAGTCATTCAAGTGTGAGAGTGAAGTGATAGAAGGAAACCGTATGTTGTGTGTATGAGTATCAATCCATGAAATGAAAAGGAAGATACATCAATCAATGAATGCTCTCTCTCTCTCTCTCTCTCTCTCTCTCTCTCTCTCTCTGGTTTTGGTTTTGCCTTATGTTTTCTTATGCGTGCTTCGAGGCGTCCTGTACCTATCCTTCCTCCTATTTTCAAATTACTGTTATACTACTATTATTATCACTTGTTTACTTTTTTATTTATATATTTTCCTTTTATTTTTCTATTTTCTTTTTTTATAAAAATACTCATTCCGGTCCTTAATACTCCCTCCGTTCCTAAATATAAGATCACTTTGGGGAAGTGGATAAGTTTCTAAATATAATATCACTTCCTATTTCATCTCAAGTTTTGCCCAAACTACCCTTAAGCTTCCTCTTTTTCATTGAAAACCCCTCCTCCTTTTAAAGTTAAGTAATTGAGGGGATTTTGGGAAGATCATGTAAATATATTGTCTTCCATAATCTCCCCAAATTAACTAAAGTGATCTTATATTAAAGAAATGAGGGAGTATAATAGTTTGGCCGTCAAAAAACGCTTCTTAAGAAAACATGTAAAAGTTAGTTGGGTGTCTGAAGTTAATGTTATATTTCTAAAATTACCCATATTTATTATGATGCATTTGAGAGAGAGAAATTCATCAACATTAATAAATATGAAAGAAAGTTAAGGGCAAGATAGAAAAAATATGCATTGAATGAGGAGAGAATGTGAGACGGGATCTTACTATTCAAATTTTACTATTACCGATGGGGGGAGTATATATAGGATTTGCAATATATTTTTCTATATTAGTATTCCACTATATTTGAAAGAAGGGTTGATTTTTTTAGATAGTAAGGAAGTTAAATAAGTGGCTTGAACTTCACATATTTTGGGGTCATTAGTTTATTTCTTTGGTTTATAAATTAACTAAATTAATTTTGAGGGAGATATAGGCATGTCAATCTGTAAGTTATTTGATTCGCTTTTTTAATATTTTCTTAAAACTAAGTCCTATATGTTTTAGAATTGATAGAGTAGAGTATTATTTTTGTTAGTTCAGCTTTGTTTCTATTTTGGCTTTGGTCTTATTGATTTTATTCGGCTTTGAACATCAATCCGATTAATAAGAACACTACATTTTTCTCTTTGGAAGAATCAAAAGCTGTTGGTTCAAATTAGAGGAATGAAAACTAAAATGAGAGACAAATTTTAGAGTAAAAAGATGAGATTGACCCATTTCTTCTTGTATTCATATGCGAACAACTGACAAATACAAATTAAATATTTTTTATTAACATATTTCTCCCCATGACTTTTTCTGTATGAGGTGTTGTTCAAACTCAGCTGACTTATTTTGTGATAAAACTCTGTCTGCAATCAGACGTAATTTCATTGGCATACTAGTTTTTGTTTGAGTATGTTAGGTGAGAGACCGTGAGTATTTTATTGGTAAAATATTTGGAATACATTTATTATTTTCTCGGATAATTCCAGACTCAAAATAATTAATTAGACCTGGACTTGAGATTCTTAGTCCATGGTGGTTGGGTTTGCGACAACACAATAATTTCTTGGCTGGGTCAGTGGCTTGGTTGTTGGTACTTGACAAGTGGTTACTTTTATTGTTTTAATTTCAATCATAGTGAGAAATTTGAGGGAAAAAGAGGTATGACGAGAACAATCATGCTATGAAGTTTTGAGGTGTTAAAAAAGGTATAATGAGAAATTTGGGTAAATAAATTGATAAAAAGATTAATTCATAACCACATGTGCATAAAAAGTTCAATTTATAGGTTTTCAATCATCATCATCATCAATCATCAATCATCAATCATCATCAATCATCATCATCATCAATCATCAATCATCAATGTATACATATAAAAGTCTTCCACCAAATCACTGTGTTCATGAACAGTGCTATGGTTAAAGACTTTTATATGTGGAATATAATATATTATTTTTTTTAGCTTTTTTTAGTCTTTTTCTTTTTTTAAAAAAAATAGTTATTATATGATATTTTTTCACCCGATATTTTAATTAAAAAAATTTGTCATATATTTTTTTAGTGCAAATTTGTTAAAAAAAAGTTAAAAAATTTGTTCATGAGCAAATTTTTAGTGCAGTGATTGACATTCTCTATTATTATTATATGTGATTGCTTTCTTGTGCGAATTTATTTGGGCTGCGTATTCTTTATTTTCTTGGACTAATTTATTTGGGTTACATATTTTTTGTATGAATTTTCCTTAAAGATTTATATCTTTTGTGTCACCATTATGATGATCTTTTTAACCTAATATATATCTGCAAATGTTTTATTGTGTCTTTTTAGTTATTATGTGATTTTTTTCACCCGATATTTTAGTTAAAAAAATTTGTCATATATTTTTTTATTGCAAATTTGTTAAAAAAAGTTAAAAAATTTGTTCGTGAGCAAATTTTTAGTGCAGTGATTGACATTCTATTACTATTGTATGTGATTGCTTTCTTGTGTGAATTTATTTGGGCTACATATTCTTTACTTTCTTGGGCTAATTTATTTGGGTCACATAATTTTTTTGTATGAATTTGCCTTAAAGATTTATATCTTTAGTGTCACCATTATGATGATCTTTTTGACTCAATATATATCTGCAAATGTTTTATTGTGTCTTTTTATTTGCCTATTTATTTGGGCTAAGTATTCTTTACTTTCTTGGGCTAATTTATTTGGGTCACATATTTTTTTGTGTGAATTTGCCTTAAAGATTTATATCTTTAGTGTCACCATTATGATGATTTTTTTGACCTAACATATATCTGCAAATGTTTTATTCTGTCTTTTTATTTGCCTATCTTTCCCGTGCAAACTAGAAGTTGTTCCATGTAGATATAGAACACAAAAAGAAGAGTTGTTTCTTCACATAGGGAAGATGTGTTCAATTATATTTAATTTCGATTTTCATTACAACTTACAGAAAAATGGTCATTTGATAATGTAAACTAGAAGTTGTCATTTAAATTTTTTTCCTTCTAAGGTTAAGGTTAGATAATAGTTTTTTTGGTTAATGCTAATTTTTAAGCAAAACCGTGCGGAGCGCGGGAAGCCCCCGTGCAACGCACGGGAGATATCGCTAGTTAACCATATAGAAAAATGTATTATGTATAGGTTAAAAAAAAAGTGTAACAATTTAAAATAGGTGCAGCTAATTTAAATTTCTTATGATACAATAAAGCACCAAGCCTTTCACTTGAGTTGAAAGTACTATATTATAGGAATGTAATGGATACATTAGTTGTGGTAAAAAAAAATAAGTATTTGCTCCTTTTTTTATATAAAAACAAAATATTAAAATGAAATAAAAATTACATATTAGTTATGTTGAGCCAATTAACCAATAGAAATGAAAACCAAGAGAGAACACAAATTTTGCAATAAAAATATTTGCTCCTTTATTTATTAATCACCGCCCAATAATCCGGCGCCTATTGACAACCGACTAATATAGACTTAAGGGATAAGAATATTGCTTATAGGCAAGGTTTTGAGGCAACCGACTATTTGCTCTTTATTACTGATATGGGAATATGCATGTGGTAATCGCATATTCTAATTACCAGGATATACTCGTGGAGTCACGTGGTGACTATGTAGGTATTTGTTTTTTTTGGACAATGGTTAAAGTGTACAGGCATTTATTGGACAAAAATGATAGGTGAAATGAAGAAATACACATGACAATAGACAATTGCGACGTCTTAGGACTCACCCCTCAATTATTCATACAAAATAACTTAAAACATTAATTTTTATATCCCCATTCCAATCCTTTATATAC
The DNA here is from genome assembly GCA_029929735.1 of Mimosa pudica. Taxonomy (NCBI): domain Eukaryota; kingdom Viridiplantae; phylum Streptophyta; class Magnoliopsida; order Fabales; family Fabaceae; genus Mimosa; species Mimosa pudica. The sequence continues at coordinate 10,112,659 of JAKELP010000004.1, read as the reverse complement.
AGTATTATATGGTTTACTTATTTTAGAAAATCATAATCATAATAAATCTAAATAAAGCACCTATAAATTGGTTTGTTCTACATTTCCCCCCAAAACGTTTTTTCTTATAAGCTATATTATAATAATATACAAGGTATATTAGGGTAATTAAATAAGATATTTTATTATTTAATTGACTTCATTGATATAAAAAAAGGAAATTGTAATTTATATTATGGAATGGAGGGGGTTATATTCTTTTTTTTTCAGATAGAGGGTAGAATCTATTGCTATCGAAATTTAATAAATATATGTGTAAACAATTATTGAAGAAATTATGATAATGATGCCCAAGCATTCGAATTAGTGCAGATGTGATACTCTTTACCATGAGAAATAAATCCATGGGAAAAAAAAGTTTCGAAGGGGACATTACTCCATCGTCTATTTAATGTTTAGTCCAAACAAAAAAACTGTCAATTTGATGTTAATGTGTGAACATTTTTCAGGCAATTTTTTTTCCCAACTTTTTCACGTGGAGGACGAAAGGGTTAGATATGATCAAAAAATTTGTGTTAAAGGCTCAAACATCTAGAAATAACTCATTGAGTTCTCAAAATAGCTCCTTCAGTTTAAAAAACAACAAATTTTAAGGAGTTTTCAATATTAACTGGTTCACTGCATGTTCATAATAAGCCATTTATATTCCCAAGTTCCTACCTATGTCAACATAACTTATTAATAACTTTTTTTAATCTAATTGTGAATAATTCCCTTCTTTAGGACATACTCCCTCCGGTCCTATTTATAAGTCGTCAACCGCCCATATTGTACAAACCAAGGAATGACAGTTAGTGGTGGTTACATCATTAAATTGGTCTTGTTTTATTTTTCATTTCCATCTTTGCCCCTCCTCACAACTATTAAATGAGTCATAATGAGACAAACAAAAGTAAATGCAGAGATCTTTTTTTTCAATGACAGGGGCATATTTGGAAAACTTTAATTAATGAGTTAGTTAGTGGTAGTTGGCGACTTATATTAAGGACCAAAATTTAGTGGCGGTTGGCGACTTATAAATAGGACCGGAGGAAGTAATTATAATTTTCGTAATCATGACCCTCGTACTCACATCCACCATGATTCAAGTTAGATTCCATATGAAATGGGAGTATATCAAGGAGTTTATAACTTCGATAAGTGATAAATATGAGTATATCATATTGAAACTAGAGTTGAGTTACATGGTTGTTTGAGGACACATTACTTTCCTGTATTATGAGTATACTCCACTACTCATCTAGTCATCTTATCATAACTAACATCATTAGTGACCAACAATGCTAATAAAATCAAACTTGAGGGACTAAAACCTTTTGTTTTAAACTATAAGGATTAAAACCAAAATTGAAACAAACTATAGGAACTAAAATATAAATAAGAATAATATATGAGGTCAATATGCAATTTTGCAAAGTTTTAATTTGGTCAAAAGTCATTTTGACTGTTAGGTGTGAGTAAAATTGAATCATTTAAGTTACTTTAAGGGTAAAATTGTACTCAGTAGTTCAGGGTGGTTACTTGAAGAATAAACGAGAACCATTACCCTTTAAGATAAATACTCCCTCCGTTCCTAAATATAAGATCACTTTGGTAAATTTGAGGAGATTAAGGAAGACAATAAAATTATATGATCTTCCAAAAATCCCCTCAATTACTTAACTTTAAAAGGAGGGGTTTTCAATGAAAAGATGGAGTATAAAGGTAGTTTTGACAAAACTTGAGATAAAATAGAAAGTGATCTTATATTTAGGAGCTTATCCACTTTCCCAAAGTGATCTTACATTTAGGAACGAAGGGAGTAGTTTATTTGGATAAAATAAGCCCAAGCACACGTAAAGTCATTCAACAATATTGTTAATCTTGGTTGATCTTGAAAGAAGTTGGCAAGATCTAAGTTATGACATGAGGGTGTAATTTTCTTTTAGCACATGTGAATAAAAAAAGAGTGAGCTTATTTTTATGTGAAAAAGAGAGAAATTTACTTCAAAGCAAAAAAAAAGTAAAAGGTAATTTATTCGGAAGAAAAAAAAACGTAATTGATTTTTCTGTCTTCCATTTTGGTAAAATTTCTTTTATATCTCCACATTTATGCCACAGTGGTGGATATAAAGCAACTCAAAGTTGCTTCAGTGGGAATTGCACCATTGCACTTGAGGTAAAATTTGTGAAACACTTACCCAAAATATACACTAAGATAAAATAATCCTACTTTCTCACTCCACATGCGAAAATAAATTAAAACATTAACACACCATTTTTTTTTTACAATAATTATGGGCATGTCTTACATCAAACTCATAAAGTATGGTTGATATAATCGTATTACTAAATTTATCTCCTTTGGAAGTTTAGATTTCCAATGCAATAGGCAAAAGTAACAGCAAAAACAATTGGAAATATGATCAGAATCACACCAGTGACAGGTAAAAAGTCATGGTGAAACCCAAAATAGTCTTTCAAGAATGCAGAAATTGTGCTATTTTCTCCAAAAGCTGATATCTGTGTGTTCAATTCTCCATATTGTGAAGTGAGCATCCCATTCAGTGCCCAAGACAAGGGACATAAATAGTACAACCAGAGCCACCACTTTGGAATATGCTGTGCAATAAGGAACCCACTTGTAAATCAAGGGAAATATGTGAATAATTATGGACAGAATAAAAAACTACATACTCCCTCCGGTCCCTAATGTAAGAGCTAGCCGTAAAAAAAACGTTTCTTAAGAAAACATGTGAATGTTAGTTGGGTGTCTGGAGTTAATGCTTCTTTTCCAAAATTGCCCATATTTATTATGGTACTTTTAGGAGAGAGAAATACATAAGCATTAATAAATATGAAAGAGAGTTAGGGGTAAAGTAGGAAAAAATGCATTAAATGAGGAGAGAATATGGGGTGAGCTCTTACATTAGGGACCAAAACCATTCAAATTTTGGACTCTTACATTAGGGACTGGAGGGAGTATTATCATTTGTTTTGAACTATTTTCAAGTTTAATTTGACATGCTATAATACAGCATGATCGTTTATAGTAAAAAATCACAATTAATAACTAAGATTTATACAATTTACACTTAACCACACTCCTTTGACTTTTTTGTCCTAATTTTCAACGTGATCACATGATTATTAAAATGATGATGATGAACTATTTAATTCACCCCCATTTTCAATTTTTCATCATATGATTCACTCACTAAACAGTTATAAATATATACTCCCTACGGTTCTATTTATAAGTCGTCAACCGCCCATATTGTACAAACCAAGGAATGACAGTTAGTAGCGGTTAAATCATTAAATTGGTCTTGTTTTATTTTTCATTTCCATCTTTGCCCTTCCTCACAACCATTAAATGAGTCATAATGAAGCAAACAAAAGTAAATGCAGAGATCTCTTTTTTCAATGACAGGGGCATATTTGGAAAACTTTAATTAATGAGTTAGTTAGTGGTAGTTGGCGACTTATATTAAGAACCAAAATTAAGTGGCGGTTGGCGACTTATAAATAGGACCGGAGGGAGTACATTCTTGAGTTTTGACAATCTACAACTTTGCTAAAACTACTCAGGAAGGGGGAAAGGGGAAAAACATATTTAGCTAAAATAGCCAAAACTTATCATACTTTATACTCCCTCAGTTCCTAAATATAAGATCACTTTGGGGAAGTGGATAAGTTCCTAAATATAAGATCACTTTGTGCTTTTTGTCTAGTTTTACCCAAATTACTCCTATATTCCTTTAACAAGCAAATTAATCCATTTTCTTTTATATTTTAACTTAGGGTTATTTTGGAAAGACCATGTAATTTAAATGTCTTCCTTAATCTCCTCAAATTAGCTAAAGTGATCTTATATTTAGGAACGGAGCGAGTATGCATTATAAAACTTGAATCTGGCCCCTCACTTTTTCTTGTCCGTAAACAAATATAAGCACCTTTCACCAAAACATTAATTACCCGATTACTTGAAAATCGAGAGGTTTAAATTTTCAGTCAAACTAATGACAGAAGAGACCAACAACATAGAGTTCCCAACATAGCTAAATTGGAACAGGTTTGAATATTTCTTAAACATAAAATCATGAAACAAAAACATAAAGGTTCAATGCATGCAAGTGAATATGCTTTATAGTGAGTATGATTCTCATAAATGCTATCAAATGAAGTTATAAATGAAACTTACTGGTTTTGGCACAATGTACCCAGAAAATAAATTCAGCATGGTGTAGGCAGATGAAGCCACAATAGAAGCCAATTGAACATTTGGTGTAAGTGAAACAAGCAGCATGCCCAAGTAATTAAAGCACAGTATGGAGCAGAACATGGAATAGAATGACCAAAATATTTTATAGGCAGATCCATAGTACCCCACCATTGGGTATGTAATTATCATGTATATGGCAGCTTGAGTGAATGAATAAGGAACCTCAACAAGCACCTACAAACGAAACATTGTCCAAGTTCATAAAGAATCACCAAAAAATATCAGCAGTATAACTCTCAAGTAAATTACAGCAATATTTAATTAATTATTACCCAATTTTAGTGCTTACAGGAAATCTACAAAAACATTTTAGATATGTGTCCTTGTTTCATGAACCTTAGAACACATCAAATGCCCAGGTGACATTCTTTATCAACCAATATTATTAATGAAGGTAGACAAAGATGAAACACCATTTGAAGATCAAGAGATGAAAATTTACACATGGTGAACTATAAATTTGTTTTAAAACAATAGAGAAGAAACAACTTGGTGTATCGGTTCATAATTTCTAAATGTTCCAGGGAACATGTGATGTGCTACTACTTTTTAAAACAGAAAAAGGCATATTAATCTATCAATGATTGATCATACAAGACTGAATCAAGATGACTAGGCCTATCCTTTTTTTAAACAGTTGAAAAAATATAAAATTAATACAGATAGGCAAAGTGAGAGAACTAAACCTGTGCAAATGAATAAGCCCAGGGGGAGTACATTCCAGCAAATTTTTCGCGGTACAGAACAGTGCGCTCTTTAGCTACGTGGGGTAAAACTGTAGAGCAATTATTTATCCCAAAAAAGAGCGTTGCAGTATACAAGGAACCAAATATATTGAACAGGTCTTGTTGGCTCTTACTGTGGAACAAATAAAAGAATGTTATATGTCAGCCTTTGTAACTTAACTATCAGTAGATAGCAAATTTGCTATTGACTTTGCTTTCTAAAGCAAGTAGAATATTAGATTACAACATTTTTTCAACTACCAAATTAAAATAATATTTGTTTAGTTAAAATTCTCTAAAAACAATGTAGATCTATTGAATTATTCTTTCAGGCTTGATGGCTTAGGTGCAAAACTGAACAAGACAGGAGTTTAAAAGACAGCTTGACATTAAAGCCTTCAGTTTCATTACATAAACATTAGTAGAATGAAGTTCACTAACATTTTCTTGCCTTGCTTCCAGAACAATACTCCAAACAGAAGAGAAGAGACAGTCACAAAAAATATGCGCATCAAATTGTATGAAGGACTTCTCCAATAAGACAGATGCTGTTTCCACAGGCATGCTTTAAATTGTTCCCAACCATTTTGTGGAAAATGAGACTGAAAATGTAAATCTTTTGAACCAGGAAAGGGTGAACTTAATTGTTTAACTAAATCTTGGTTCTGCCTGCAGTCAAAAGCATAAGTATGATCATGGTTATATCCATTATGAAGATTTTCTCAAATTTCTCTAGTCATCATACATATTTGCACTCAAGAATGTAATTCTTATGAATGCTTACTCATATAAGGTAGACTCCCTGTAAACTTTGGCAAAATCTACTCCAAGTTCATTTTCTACAGAGTTGGAAGTAATTTCTAGCATCCATGTTGCTGGATTGTAGTTGTCCCTAATCTTTGGCACTCCTGGTATACTCTGCATAAATATGCACTTCTTAGACTTTGCAATCAATTACATTTTTTCCTAAAATCCATTTCTAGAGCATCATTATAGATGAAAATTTATTCAGGTAAGATACAGACAGACACACATACCTCAAAGTATTCAATGATCTTATTTGAATTCGTTCCAAGTGGACCAGAATATATTATGCGTCCTCCAGCTTTCATGAGAATCAGCTAAGAAAATCACAATCATGAACCATTAGTAGAATTGTGATACAATTCAAGGGCGCCATAATTTGAAGAGATCAAGCTTCCCTTGTATAAATATTTTGAATTCAAAAGTATGTACAACTTTGAGGATACAGTCTAACAAAACTTTGAATTCATGGAAAATCTACGTGATGGGCTAGAGTTTTTTAAATGCTCAAAAAGAAAACTTTGTACTCTCCGTGTTCAACATATATGAATATATTTATCTATATCATAGCTAATATTTTACCTCATCAAATGCCTCAAATATGTCAATACTAGGTTGATGAATGGTGCACACAACAGTCCTTCCTGTATCAACAACATTCTTCACTGCTCTCATGACAATTGCAGCTGCCCTTGCGTCTAAACCTGAAGTTGGTTCATCCATAAATATAATCGACGGATTAGCAACGAGCTCGACAGCTATGGTCAGACGTTTCCTTTGCTTGGTTGATAATCCACTGATACTTGGCACACCTATTAAAGAATCTTTGATACTATCAAGCTCAATAGTTTGAAGGACTTCATTAACAAATTCCTGAAAAATATGATAAAGACAATTAAGGGGAAGTGAATCCTGCTCAACAAATTCAAAATTATCTGCTTATAGAGATTTATACATTTCTTGTTTTTGCATCAATCTGAGAAGGAAGTCGCAGCCATGCAGAAAAAATCACAGATTCCCGTACAGTTATATGTGGAGAATGTATATCTGTTTGTTCACAATAACCTGATACTCTAGCAAATGTTTTTTGAACCTTTGGGTAGCCTCCAATTCTAATATCTCCTTCTATAGTGCCACCAGTTTTCCTTCCACAAAGAACATCCATTAGAGTTGTTTTCCCTGCTCCACTGACCCCCATCAAAGCTGTCAAAATTCCCGGTCTGAATGTTCCTGTAATATCTGAAAGAAGCTGGAGCTTTTTCTGTCTAAAACCCCTATTTCTCATTTCCTGCAGCATGAAACGCCTAAATATTAATCAAAACAATTTTACCCCATCAATAATAAGTTCTGAGAGTTTGAAGCAATGAGAGATCTTAAATTTTTACCAAAGGAGTGTCCACATAGTATTGAACATCCCGAAATGATACTGTCAATGGTTGGAAGGGTAGAACTAATCCTCCTGAGAAAAATGAAATGAAGGTGAGAATTAGCTTAAGACAGCTGCTAATAAATGACAAACAAATAAGTCATTCAAAGAATATTTTAAATAGTAAACGTGCCTATTTCTTAAAAATGCAAGGATTTGACAGAATCACTTACTTTTTTCATGTTTTGCAGCAATTTCAAATGAAGAACCAACAGTATTCACGCCTTCACCAATTTTACCACTTCTTTCTTCATTTCCTTGTAATTCAGAAAGTTTCTGGTTTGATACAAGAGCGCGAGACCTTCCAGGAGCTGACCATGTGATGGAAAATTGGATGTTAGTGTACAAGTCTTAAATAATGGTTTCATAGTATGCCCAAGTAAGAAATGGAAGATGAGCATACACTTGAAGAATTCCAATGCCAACGTAAAACCCACATTAAGAACAATTGTAAACCCAATTAAGGCACCAATTGAAATCCAATAAAAGTAACCATCAAAATTAAGGCCACGGCTCTCAAGTGCTTGTTGCCCCAAAGTGTTGTTTCCGGAGACCTGCAATGACAAGAATTTATCTTTCAATTAACAAACATTGTCTTTGTGAGCCTGGGAAACATCATATGATAGAAACAAGCTAACTCACTATTTTACAAATAATAAGAATAAGGGGAATCAAGCAAAGGGAGGTTAATATATTAGTACAACCTTTCCCCACCGAGGAGCAAGGAATTCATTCACAGTCAATGCTATCTCTCCATATGACAAAGGAGAAACCCAAAATCCCCATTGCAACCAAGATGGCATATATGCTGCAATATAAATGTATATAATAAGCATGATCAACAACGTTTCATCAGAATTAAAACCAGTGCCAACCAACTAGTGAATTTAAATGCTTACGTTTTGGAATGATGAAGCCACCAAATAGTAAAACAACTAGTATGGACAAACTACCAGCTGTCATTGAAGCGACTACAGTTTGGAAAACTGAGGCCAGGAATCGAAACATGGATATTGATGTAAGGTGTACTGTGAATAGAAGAAGGAACTGGCGGAAGAACCTGAAGCAAACCGGCAATGATCACATGATTATGAAGCCACAATACACATTTCCCAAACAATTGAGACCAAAAAAACAGCATACATTAACTAGATAGTATTTTAGTTATTTACTATCTAGCCTATATCTCTCTCCTAGAATAACATCAAAGAATATACAAACTGGATACATTTGTAAAACAGCCCAAAGACACTAGATGTATTAAATGCTCAAAGTTGACATCAGGACAAATCATAAATTTTTAATATAAAACCTTCCTATTTGATTATCTCCCCAAGAGTCTTGAAAGATTTGCATAAGAAGAAATTCGAAAAAGGATGTGGACTAACCTGCCAACTTCAGGGCTGTAACCAATGACATAATAAGAAAGTGCCGTCCAGATGAAAGATTCTAAGCATGAAAGAGGAATTTTCAGAACAGCAGAAGGGATAGAATAAGCCCAAGCAGGATAAAAGCACAAGTCTTTTTGTTTGTAAAAGATGGAAAGCCTTGACACAGTCATTGCCAGTTCCGGATATCCATCAACAAGAAGTATTATCAGTGAATAAAACAATGAACCCATAAAATAATTTGCATGAACCGTGTCAACAGCCATTCGAGTTCGAATGAAAACGGTCATTGCAATAGATACAATGATGACAAGCTGCAAGGATAACAAATAATTACACATTAGATGCATGAGAAGTTAGATATGAAGTAACTACAGTAGCTACGTTTTAAAGCAAACTAAGGTTGATTTATACCTGTGTTGACTTGAATACATACACAAAAGAGTTTCTTTTCATTAAAAGAATTTCCCTCATTGTACAAGCTTTGAACAATTCCCATTTTGTCAAGGAATATTTTTTAAATGAGAGATCATTATTGTGGTTGAGAGACTTATCAAATGGCTTTGACAGCTCCTCCTCCAACTTTTGACCAACAGAAGTATCCTTAAATTTCTTAATGAATTGATCAACAGAAACAAAACTGTAATCATTTTCTTCGTGGCACCAATATTGTGCTTGCTCTTTCCTTGAAATAACCTGAGTCAAACAAAAATAGCAGACAAGTCACTCATTAACAATCAAAACATTAGAAGTGGACAATAAATATGCACCAAACATACTTCTTGAAGAAAGTCAGCAGTTCCTTTTCTTTCCGGGCACTTGAACCCACAATCCTCAAAGAATTTGAGAATGTATTCACGTGGGCCGTGGTACACAATTTTTCCTTCTGCCATAAGTACAATGTCATCAAAGAGATCAAATGTCTCTGGTGCTGGCTGGAGAAGTGAAATTAATGCAGAGGCATCAGTGATATGCACCAGATGCTGAAGACAAGAAACAATCTGGAAAGTGGTTGAGCTGTCTAGGCCGTTTGATATTTCATCCATTAAGAGAGCTCTTATTGGTCCCACAATTATCTCCCCTGTAATAAGTGCCATAACCAGTAATTGATCCATCTCAAGCATCAAGATTTTTAGTGTTCTACCAATTTCATTACTTGTTTTATTTAATGCAGGTATAAACAATACCTGTCGTTAGCCTTTTCTTTTGACCACCAGATATGCCTCTTCTGGCAGGATCTCCTACCAGTGTATCAGCGCAGACATCTAGACCAAGGATCTGCAAGTCATTTAATACCCAGAAAAACAATATATAAACAACATTTTGTGGTGAAAGTATCAGAAAAGCCACAGAAAATCTGGACATGTGCAAAATGAAACTAGCAGAATACCTTTAAAGTATAATCTGTCTGAAGACTACTCTCCAGTCCATTAACTGATGTTGCCTGTAAAAGAATTTTCATTTGGGTATAATAAATAAGGATCTCAAAAATGAATCAAGGACTTCAAAAATCAATATGGATAAAGAACTTGAGATTGTTTCAAGAAAACCCCCGGTGGTGGAGTACATGAAGAAAAACTTGTCTCCTTTTGCTAAGTTAAAGCATATTTACATTTGGTTCCTCTCTAATCCTTTTTACCTGGGTTAAATCTACAAAATTCTTCCTTCAAGAGTTTTAATTGATTTGCTCAAATTCCTTATAAGCCATTTCTTGATCTTTTTTCCAGTTCTTAAATAAAATAATTTGATGCTATATACCTTCTTCTCTAATAATCACTGATTATCAACCCCCAGTAAAAAAAGCATAATCAAATTAATAAACCATGATGTCCCTCTTGTTTATTGGATCCTTAACAAACTACCGTATAAAAGAGAAATAAAGATTGCATACAGTTGGAACTGGAAAAGATAGAAATATTCAGAAGTACCTTCATATATGCATCTACGTCAGGGTCTGGCATTATCCCTGCCTCTTTCTCCCTTCTACTAACTTCCAGCAGAATTTCTTTCAAATAAAGAATGCAACTTATCATTAAAGAATGCTTATCATTAACGTTAAGTTTTTTTTTTTTAAAACTTATGAATTACTCCCTCGGATCCTTAATACAAGAACCACTTTGTAATTCAATTATTTCAGTACAGTGAGTCTTATACTAAGGACTAGAGAGAGCATTAGGTATACTTACCAGATCGATTGCCTACACCTTGACAACATGCAGAAAAGTCAAGTGTTTCCCTCACAGTCATCTCTGCAACATGCAAATCATGTTGGCTTACATATGCTGAATATTTCTGAGGAATGAATTCCTCCAGCATGTGTCCATTGTAAGAAATCTCCCCATTGACCTATTCAAACAAAAGGCAGTCAAGTTGCATATAACTTCGTTGTTGATGCTATTAAGTTTTGTTCAGCAGGCTAAGTTCAAATACAGCATTAGGCAATCAATGGGCATAAGAATTTTGGTTCATAATACTAGAAATTTCATCAACTTCATCAGTGTCATATCTGGTAAGGGTCTTCCATAAAAATAAAAGAAAAGGCTTTAAGATTTAGACCTTCATAGAATCACTGAGCTTTCCTGCTAGTGCCATTAGTAATGTACTTTTGCCACTGGCTGGAGGACCAAGCAATAAAGTCATCCTGCAACATAATCAAGGCAGAGAAAACAAATCACTTAGCATGTTTTTCTTTTCTTCCTACCCAAGGACAAGTGTTACAAAATCCCACAAGTCTCATTCCAAAAGATAGAAGGCCTTAAATTATTGGTTTCTAATAATCATCAGCAGAGGGGACACAGATTTTATAAAATACAAGCATTGTTTGGAATGAATAGAACTAGTGGCAGTAAATGGTATCAATGCATTACGATAATAACTTCCAAAGCTTCATACCTTCCTGGCTTTATAACACCATTGCAATCACTAATGATTCTTATCTTTGATTTCTGAGATTTTAGAGCTGATACCCTGGTGATGTCCTGTAAATGAAATGTATGAGCACCAAAAAGGAAACGTTAAACCCAATATTTGTAAGAAATATCTGATATATGTGCTATAACATATATCAGATTAGGCATGACAATACTTTCACTCTTGCAAAACCTTACATCTAAATTATACAGAACAAGGATTATATAAATTGAGGCTCCTAAAGTACATTCAATGACATGACTAATGTCTAACGCCAGAATATTATATGTGTTTCAACCATACATAAATATTATTCCGACAGTTCCAGTTTCCAAACCGTGATTCTTGATGTCTATACATAGAAGAACAGATAAAATATAGACGTCTACCCAGGCATAGTGTTCTTATTAGACACTCACAGAAATTGCATCTTTGAGGGTTTGCCACAGAGTAGGTATCGGTTTGCCACGAACGACTCGACACTCAGCTTCCACACAAAGATTTTGATACCTCACTTCCACAGTCGGCAGCTTAATACCAACTCTACATACCACAAGATTGAAAAAATAGTATTAACATTGCTTCAAGGCATAGACATGCTCAGAAAATTTCCTTAAAAGCTAAATGCTAGAGCTATCTAAAGAGCAAAGTTCTTACTTGTCAATTCTTTTCCTTAGTTTCTGCAACAACCGAAGATTGTCATTTTCGGTGTGCTTGATAAGCCTCTCTACGAACATATGCCGATCATGAGCTCCAAGCTTGCTGACATTAATCACTTGTTTCCCTTTAGCCTTTCCATTTTCATCCACACCATCAAACAAAGCTGAAGTGATCCTCTCAAAGGTGGGCAGCCTTTGTATTGCAGCCCATTGGAGCAAATCTGCTTCATCATCACCATCCTCACTAACACCATCACCATCTTGTACATCATTAATGTTCCTCCAGAAACTGGAACGATGACTGCCAAATGAAGACCTTATACTCCTTCCTATCTCTACTAACTCAATTCTAAGAGACTCTATCTCATCTGAACCTGCCAGTTGAGTCATCACCACACATAAATAAGGAACTTAATCTCACACACATTCATGAAATGTTTAGTGTGTGTGTGTGTGTCTATATATATATTACTGCAGGACTGAATTTATGGCTTGATTTTAGCAGTTGATGATGTAATGCAATATGTCATACAGTTCAACGGCATGAAGAGGGGTCCTAAAAATACAGTCGTATGATAGTGGAGTATATTAAAACAAAGGCTTACAAATTATTGTTTTTATCTCTGAACAGTAATGGCTTGCAGGGAAACAGGAAGGTGTACTTGTTTAGAATAAAATGGAAGCATTCAAGCATAAGAAGGCATGGTCCATGCCTCTTTGTATTCACCAATTTAGTAATGAAGGCCATTTTCAGGCGTATCATAATGTCAAGTCAAACACAACCAAGCCAAGATAGTGGGAAAAGAAAAGATTCTTCTTTCCAGGGTGTTGTTAGAAATCACAATCACCATGTCCATAGACCCTAGAAAATGAGCTTATTATAAGAGCTCTCTTATTTTAAGGTCTACCTATTATTTTATGTGCTTTGTGATTGTGATTTCTAATAGAAACTGTGGAAGAATATTTTCTTTTCCCACTATGCACAGACTTATTAATTAATGAGTCCTCTATGTTACTCAAGGAGATCTTGTTCCGAGACGAACAGATTTTGCGAGCTCCTTTCAAGTCTCTTCCCCCTTTTCATTGTTTATGTTTATCTTTGCTTTGAGCCTTTTACTAAACAATTGTTACTTTATGTTCGTTGGGTGACACTGGAAGGCACTGCGTTGGCTAATATCCGATAAATAAGGAAAATTTATTCACACGAAACTTGGGTAACACTATGTTTATCTAAAATAACAAGAGGGGGAAAGTGAGGATAAAGATATATATTTGAGATAAATTAATAATATCATGTGTAAATAACTAACTTCCTTAATCTACTCAAATTAGGGAAAGTAATCTTTTAGGAACGGAGCAAAGTATAAGCGAACATTAAAGCTAATTAATTAATCATCTTACCCAATTCTATTTGGGTTCCTACTAAAGCTCAAATGCGATCATTAAAATCACCATATTATTCCTACCTTTTTTTTTATCATATTCAGAAATTGCATTCCAACGCATTACTTGGATTTATATTTGGGTAAATTCAGTTGACTACTTAGTTACACGTTAGCTTCTTCTAAATATGATCTTCCTCCCATCTGGAAGATGACTTCCACTATTGAGTGAGCCAATACTGGGAGCTATTTAACTTGTTTCCACCATTGGAGATATTGAACACTTTCAATGAACATGCCAAACAGTTAACTAGCTACAACACCGTCCTAATTCATAAACAGGAATTACTACTGACTTTAGGCATGAAATTACAAAATCCCTGTTTGAAGTGGTCTGATTCACATGAACAAAGTGTGAAGAGAAGGAGAAAACTCAATATCAGAGATCTATAAATACTAATTTCCAACCCAGAAGTGTGTAGAAGAAATTCCTTAAATAGTTAAACATCTCCCAAACTAAATCAATATTTAAGCTTCAGGCTTGGTCTCTTCTTCATCCTCCTCTATCTTCGGGGCCAAGTAAAACCGAACATAGCCCATCTCAGCAATCTTATACTCAACTACCACTGGGAGATCATTTGATAAGCTGATTGTCACTGTGCTGGAAAGTGGTGTGGCCTTTGTGAATGAGTTCATGTACCTTAGAGCAAATGTCAAAGACACAGGCTCGTTCATCTCTATAACAATAGCTTCTTCAGGCTGCATATTAAAAAGGGGCAGAAAAATGTCAGCAAACCTCAACTTTTAATAAAAAAAAGATAATATCACGGTTAACTGTTTGAGAACAATTTATGAGGACATCTTACCTTGTCCACAGTAGTATTTTGCCTACAAACGATATTTGCAGTTCCAATATCACCTCTAGTGGAAAACTTAACACCCTCCTTAGAAACAGAAATTACAACTACAGCATGTGAAAAATAAATGATGTTATAAATGGGACAAATCTTCAATGTAAAAAAATGAAGGTAAGAATTAAAAAACATAATGAAAAATTACCAGTATCACCAATGCTGCTAAGATCTTTGCAGATCCTAGCAAACTCGGCAGAGGGCATCCTAACAATAGCATGATATTCTGCCTCAGGAATTCCAAGGTGCTCACTATCAATGTCCATCAGCTTCATCTCAAAATCGGATATCTTATCCTGTGCTATAAAGCCATAACCATATGAAAACATAAAAGTTAGTCAAAGCTGTAAAATATAAAAGTGCACACGAACTCAACTTATGCCATAAAAACATCAATGACACCATATTCCTGACAGCTACATGCAATTGAGGGCCTATGTTATAAGAAATGTATAACTGAAGGCCTTTCATATCTCACAGAAAAAACATTACAAAAATGAAAAATAATAAATAAATAACTGATGAATAAAAGCAACAGAATATAAGGCTATGAGACTATTTAGTAACAGAGTGGGTACATTATTTAAGTTTAGTGACATAATAATCAACGAGTTCAAAATATGGGGTTAAAAGTTTACTATCAATGATGTCATAATGATATCTGTTTTTCAAATATGCATATTAGAATAAGCATAATTAATTAACATCCGATTATTGACAGAAAGTGATATATGCAAGTTTACAATCCACGTGTTAAATTTTCCGCAACGAAAATCTGCAGACTTCTGGATCCTAAATTAAATACAGAGAAAAAAACCAGCTAGTATGCTCCAATCCAGTGCTATTTTGAACTTATCTTGTATTCAGTTTTAAATAATTTAAAACATACTCCATCAAGAACGAAAAGAGAGACTAACTGAGTCAATATTATTAAGTGACGATGTAAGCCTATCCGATACTAATATCTTCAAAATTTACATAGTTCATGGAAGGAATCTCAATCTTAACTACAGAACTCACACATAAACAACAAAAGTTATAATAACATATAAAATATAAAATGAACCCTAACATGAGATTTTCTGACTATGATAACTAAATAAAAACAGAACAAATCAATAATTATAGTTTAACAGTCCAGCAGAAAACAAAATAACAACGAATAATTGTAACTCAAACGAATAATCGTAACATGATTATTTTCTGACTATGATAAGTGTTTCCGAACAGAACAAGTGAATAAAGTCAATTTTGACAGTGGAGCAGCAAATAAAACAACAAGGAAGCGACTACATAGGAATAGGAATAGGAATAGGAAACATTACTTGGACTTTCAAACATGAAAGTGACAGTGTCGCTTCCATCATCAGCTTTAATGGTAATAATATCATCATTTCCAGCGCACTTCAACATCTTGGACATATTGTTGAGATTCATTCCCATGGAGAGGTTCCGATCACAGCGATAGTGCTCAAAGCCTTCGGATCTGAGGAGGAGAGCGACGAGGGCCACGTGGCTGGAATCCATGGCCTGAAGGGAGAAGCCACTGGCGGAGCAGTCGAAGTTGGCATCGTTGACGAGCTCCTTGATGGCCTCCAGGACCTTCTTGAGGAAGGAGCCTTGAACGAGACGAAGCTCGAGCATGGTGGAAGATGAAGTGTGGGGAGGAAGTTAGGGTTTGAGTGAAGTGAAGGTTTTGGTGTGAGAGGAAAATGGAGGGAAAAAATTAGGGAGGGTTTATATATTGCAAGATTCTGGAACTAATTGGCGGGATTGTGAATTCTTCATATCCCGCCAATTTTTGGAGCGCCTTCCTTTTAGGGTTTCTCAAATAATAATAATAACAATAATATATTCTTTTTTGATCAGATAATAATAATACTTATATTCCAAAAAGGTTAAACTATACTTTTGCTCCCTTACGTTTGGATCAAATTTTAATTTACTCTTTTATGTTTGGAAACTAAGTTTTTAATCCCTTATATTTGCATTAAGTTTCGATTCAATCATTTATGTTTGGAAAGTACACTTTTAGTCCCTTATGAATTCCAGCCTTTTTTTAATTAAAGTTGTGCATATTTTCAGGGAAATATGTGAAAAAAAAAACTCAATTAGTTTTTTCTAAACGAGGGACATGATTTCACGCAAAACTATGAAAATATGTAGCATATTTTCTTGATTTTACGTGAAAATATGTACTCCCTCTAATCCTTAATATAAGTCATCAATTACCAATTTTTCTTGGTCCTATTTATAAGTCATTTTATGATTTCCAATGTGTATTAATCATTTTTTTTATATATACTCATATTTAATTGGGGTAGTAGGAGAGAGTAATAGTTAATAGTTATGGAAATAAGTGTAATTATTGGGGGTAGTATTGGAAATTACTTAAATTTTAGGACAAATTAAATGTATTTGCCCAATTTTATTTATGTGTGTGAAAAATTAGTTGGTGACTTATAATAAGGAGCGATGGGAGAGTACCTCGTTTTAAAAAAGGCAGCATCTTCTCCGCGAAAATATGCTTCTCGGTGGTTTCTTCCTTACCCAAACATACAAATTTTCACACAAGGTTTTTCCACGCGAAAACATGTTATTTTTATGTTTTTTTTACGCGAGAAGATGTACAAAATGAACTGTGAGAGTAACTCTATTCTTATACTGAATCAAGTTTAATACTATCGGACTAGAGGAAGTATCTTTAAAGATATAAAACATAATAATTGAATTAACAACAAGTGGAGAATATGAAATTAAAAAGCATAATTATTTCATTCAAAGTTCAATTGTACATCATAGATAATCATCATCAAGAAGCTCCATTTAAGAATAATGGAGTATTAATCACGGTTTGGGACGAGGAGGGGCATTTGCAGGGCATCGCAATTACATTCACAACGATTATTAACACACATAGGACAGCCTTCACCATTATCTCCGCAAAAGTCAACGTCAATACAATCCTGAACATCCACACAGTAGTCGGGTAAGTCTTCTAATCTTCTTGATTCACTTGAACACCATGCTGCCATTAGACACAGATAATATCAAATCAAAGTTCTTTTAGTATCTAATTAGTTTTTCTAATTTCATAAGATAACACTTATTCAAATGCCTATATTTAATACTACATCTTTTCAGGATTATATTTTTCTTTGAAAAAAATAGTCTATCTATGTTTTGTACTCTTTTACAAAAATAAAATAAAGTAACTTGAAAAAAGTTTCTAATTTTATTGATAAAAACCGTGCTTTCAATAAAGTAGACATTTCAATAAAAATAAAACCAAAGCCAGAGCAAAAAGGTAACCAAAACGCTCAAAATGTGACTACCAACATACGAAGATCACTGAAAAAAATAAAAAGATTTTGGTTTTGGGATTCTTGCTGTTTTTTGTAGGGGATCCACCTTGCTCAACATCTTCTTCATTATCAATAGATGTTAGTGGTTAGCTAATTTTGTAATTCAGAGGATAGAATTATTTAGCGTCGAAGTATCATTCTAGCACCAATTTGTACTAAGATATAAATATATAAGAAAATAGGGGTGTATGAATTATATATGGTACCAAATGCCACGAGCAGCAAGTAAACAAAGCATGCTATGTGAATGACTGAAGCCTTCGCCATCACAATGTAACTTATTTTTTTGAACTGAATACAATGTAACTTATCACAACACACATTTGCAGACTTGAGACAATTGATATTTATAGAGTGAAAAGGGGAAAAGGAGGCCTTAATTATTGTGGATTTTGGGGGCCTTTGAATTACTACTTGAAAATAAATTGGAAGAGTAACATCATCTCCTTCCCCTTCACTTCACTTCACGCATCTTCCTTTTTTATAACCACTTCAATTCAACATTTAATATTTACATTTAATATATTTCTTCAAAAGTATTATTAAATGTTTAATAATAAAATAAAAGGCGAAAATGACAAAAAATATTTTGTATAATACTAACTCTATAGTCTATACCATTATATATAGGAGTATTATTTGTCTTATAGCTAAATTTAAAAAAGGAAGAAAATTAGGAAGATGGGGATGAGACTTGAGAGGTTCCTCCCCCACGCGTTATATCATGTGGCATTTACTATCCAAGTGCCAAAGCACATTTATTAGATATTGAAGAGAACTTCCAAATAATTCAATAAATTCATTTTACTTTTACTTTCTATATAAATTCATCCTTTAATGGTTTCTACTTTTTAATATTTAATGGACTATTATGAGAATTTGAAATTTATGAAGATGCATTGAATTATACAAAATGATCTTTTACATTTATGAATAGATAATCTTATTTTAAAATAGGATATTGTTTTCACAGCTACTACTAGTCTACCACTACTTTTTCTATGTTGAGATGAATTTTCCTTTCCAATAAAATAGTGTTGACCCACTAGGTGACTCAAACTATAAACCCGATAAATACATTCATAAATGGCGCTCGCGAAGATGAGATCAATCTGTTGTTAAAGTTCTAGGAAAAAATAGATTAGTAGTAGATTAGTAGCCTTGAAAAAATGTTAATTAAAGTTCTATTGAAATCATAAGAAAATTACACAAATATCTTTTGGTGAATAACTTTCTGTATCTGAGCAAAAAAATAACTTTCTGTATTATTTTCAAAGTCCTTGCGATCCACACCACACACACATCCTTGCATTCTTTTTTTTTTTTTACCATAACACATCCTTGCCTTCAAGAATAGCTGATTTGCTTCTTTTCTAATTCTACGGTCTTTTTGAAATAACCATTTAGGATATTCCTGCATATAAATACATAGTTAAGGTAAGACTAAATTATGATAAGAACATAAGTAAGGGCTCCTTTATGGTTGTGGGAATTGGTGACTTAGAATTAGAAATGGAAAGTGAAGTGGTTTGCACTGTGTAAAAAGTTGTATGATATGACTCATTTCTGCAACAACACTGATAAAAGACAATTACATCACTACCTTGATCTAAAATCAATTTTGATGGGTTAAAATCGATTTTAAGATGGTAAGTATAGTCACCATCTCACCCTATTATTGGCTTGTTTGGATACATTTCCAAAAGCTATCCTGGCTCCCAAACCTAGGTTTCTCACACAAAGACATCCAAACACTCAATTTTTTTGGATAAGCTATTTTGAGAAGAAAAGCTAGGTTTGAAGTTTCAAAAGCTATTTTGAGAAAAACTACATTTTTCTCCTTTTCCAACTGAAAGCTTCGATCTCTTATTTAGGAAAAACACATCTTTCAAATAAAAGAAACATGAAAAACTATTCATCATAATAATTTTTCGGAAAAACTATATTCTACTCAAAATTTATTCTTAAAAGTTATTCTCAAAAAGCTTAATCCAAACACTCTCATTTCATCAAAAGCTATTTTTCAGAAAAGTTATTCTACTCAAAAGCCATTCTCAAAAAGCTATTTTCCCAAAAGCTATTCTCTGAAAGCTGAATCCAAACAGGGCCTATAAGCCATCAAAAATTGTTTTTAAGTTGGTAAGTATTGTTACCATGTGAAATTAAGCCTAAAATCAATTTTAAACCATCGAAAACGATTTTAGGTTAGTTAATGATGTAAATGTCCTTGTCACTATTGCAGCAGAAATAAGTCATATCAAACAACTTTTTACGGATTGAAGGCCTGTTTGAATCAATCTAATGATTTTATATTTTGTTGTTCTTGATCGATAATATTTTAATTTTCAGATGGTAAGTATAGCCACCATCTGATCCTAATAAAAAATGTGCAAGTGATTTCTTTGTTTATATATATCGAAATACATACATAAAAGAGTTTCCGCTAACTTATCAGATTAAGTTTCATATATTCTAGATTCACTACTTTTATAACATCCATGAAGACAAGTGCAGTTCAAAGAAAATAACAACATTGAAAATAATAAAAGGAAAAGTAAACTAGCAGATTTATTTTATTGAAAAAATAGAGTGGTTCATGCTATTTGGGTGCTCCAGCAATGCCAAGGAGAGTGACCCTAGCAATGCGGCTAAGTGTCTTGAGAGAGAGATGATGACTGAAAAATTGGAATTATGCTCAACGAAGAAGATGTTTGAATTTTAATAGTGTTGAATAATTTTCTCGTTCCTAAATATAACAGTTAGTTGTTTTTTTGAAGAATATAAAAAAGCGAAATAATGAATCACTTAATCATAACATATTTTTTATATTATTAGATCACATGTTAAGTTATAGTCAAATTAACTAATTTAGAGAAAAATTTATGAAATCAATTTTTAATTATCATAAATTAAGTTTTCTTATATGGGGGGAAGAAATACTGAGAGTTGATACTAGAGTGGTGAGGGATTGCAACACTTCAGTTTTCTTATCGATTTCTCTAACAAGCCGGCAATTTATTTTTTAGTATATTTTCACATGTCAAATTTGAATTTTCTTATGAGCCTAAATTATTTTCACATGTCAATTGAATTTTTAGAATGTTTGACGCTCTAACAATAAATCTTGATATTTGTAAGGTTAAAGCATATGTTTGACCCTCTAAATTTCCATCAAATTTTAATGCATTCATTTTAGCCTATCAAGTGTGTTATTGTTTTTATAGTTTTATTATTGTTGTTCTAAATCTATGGAACATGCCAAATCAACAAATCAATATGTTAATTTTGTAATTAAACATTGACAAGTTGTATTTTAAATTTTATATCATTAAACATGTGTATTGATAAAGAACAATGACGTTGTGTGACATGTTGACAATTTTTTTTTTTAATTTAAATTTACTAATGAACATTTAAAGTGGATGCAATTTTGCAAACATTTTCAACCTTTAGACATCGACCGGTAAATTTTAGTTACTCATAATGCTGATTGTTGCTAATCACCATCCAACACTTTGATGGTTAGGACAAAATTGTACTCATTTTAATTGTTCGTTGATAAATTCACACCAAGAAAAAAAATTTTTGTACCCACTACTTTTTTGGTAAGTGTTTTGGTAAAATTGAACATTTGACCTTTCATTATTGATGACATATTAACATATAGAAAATATGTTCTTATGATAAAAAGGATGTAATTTCATTCATAATATAAACAGTTACAGCATAAAGAAAAATAAAAGATAAAAATAATAATTAAGCAGGAAACACTGCCAATTAATACAGCCATGCATTTCCATTTCTATACATCAAAATTGCAGCCAACAAATTGCTGAATGAACTTTCAAATATCCATTTACCTTTTCTGGAAATTCAATTTTCCTATGCAATAGGCAAATAGAGATGCATAAACAATTGGGAAGGCAATGAGTACCACAGCCACAATGCTCAACCTATCATGATGGAACCCATAATATTCTTTCAAAAAGGCATCTACTGCAACTGGTTTTGGGTTCCCAAATATGGTTATTTGCTTGTCAATGTCCCCATATTGTGAAGTCAGAAGGCCATTTAGAGACCAAGATGTGGGGCAAAGCCAATAACACCAAACCCACCATTTAGGAATTTTCTGCATATAAAAACATAGCTAAAGTAAGAAGACTAAGGGCTTGTTTGAATAAATGGTGGCTAGATTGACTTTTGGTCCAACAAACTTTTGCATACTGAAATCAGGTTAAAAGTCAATTAGTGTGATGTGATTTATACTTATATATGATATGTAGACACATACTTGTTTGAATAACATATTTAAAAATCAGCTTCAAAAAAGTAAATTTTGAAAAATAAAAGCCAAAAGCTTGAAGCAGAAGTGCCAGAAAAAAGTTGTTTCAACTTCAAAGGGACTATTGGGCAAAAAGTCATGTGCCCTTAAACAATATCAAACACCATTTCTTCATCTATATTAAGCTTGAAGTACTTTTCATGCCTAGAGGTCATTAGGGATGGCTTCAATGTCATCTCAAACAAACCCAAACAGATTAAACAGATATGCATAAACAAATATTTAAGCAATACTCCCTCCGGTCCTAAATATAAGTCACGGTTGACTTTTTTGGAGATGTTAAGGTTACAAAATATGTTATTAAATTATGACATATTTGATAAATTTTTGGATGGGTAAAGGTGCAAAACTAGCCACCGTAAATTTTCAAATGGACAACTTTAGCACCCGTAAATTGGATGGTGCAAAACCGTACATTATAAATTAAAATGGGACAAATTTAGCCACGCCGTTAAGTTGAAGCTAACAGATGTTTTGATTTAATGAAGGTGGGCCCCACGCCAACACAAACGTCTGTTAGCTTCAACTTAACGGCGTGGCTAAATTTGTCCCATTTTGATTTATAATGTACTGTTTTGCACCATCCAATTTACGAGTGCTAAAGTTGTCCATTTGAAAATTTACGGTGGCTAGTTTTGCACCTTTACCCTTTTTAGATTAGTCATTAGATTATAGGTTAAACAAACTAGTTCAAGGGAAAAAAATAGTTAGATCAATTTATAATTGACTTATTTTGCTTTTTTAGTATTTTCCAAAAAAGTCAACCGTGACTTATATTTAGGACCGGAGGGAGTACGTATATATATGCTCAGGAATCACAAAGTACCACATGTCAATACACATACTAGTGTAGCACTTAAGAAAAAGGTTCAATAGTTTGTTGTAAAGGAGACTAATAGTTGGCATAAATGAATTTTTTAAGAGATTTGTATGGCTTACCGGTCCTGGCATGAGGAATCCAGAGAAAAGATTGAATATGGTGTAAACAGCAGCTGCTAGTATGGAAGCTAGATCGAGATTCAAGCTTAACGAAACGATCAACATGCCAAGATATACAAAGTACAAAAATGTACAGAATGTGGTGTAAAAGTACCAAAAGACCTTCTCAACAGACCAATAGAAACCAATCATTGGATAAGTGATAGCCACATACACAATAGCTTGCACTAAGATATATGGTATCTCAATGGTCACCTACAACAACAGATAATTTTCATGTACTGGATTTTTCCATATAACTTTCAATTTAACTTAATGAATTAATTCCAAACCTGTGCAAATGAGTAGGCCATGGAAGAATACATTCCAGCAAATTTTTCACGGTACAAGACGGTGCGCTCAGTTACCACATATGGTAATATTGATGAACAGTTATTTATGCCCAAGAATATTACAGCAATATACATTGATCCAAGTATGGTGAACAAATCCTGCTCATTGTTTCTATAACAATAAAAAATACTTGTCAGGGGTCACATCATTACAACTTGGATTCTACACTAGTAGATTGATCCCAGAACTAACAAATGCTTTCTCTAACATACTTAGCAATATTTCATGGAAGTTTTAAATGTGGCAGGCATGGAATTTTTGGAACAAGATGGAGTATTTTTAATGTTTTAGTGGTGGAATAGTGAAGGTTTTGAAAGTCTGATTATATTGTGAAAGCTTTTTTTTTCCTTAATGCAAGAACACATTGATGAAAATAGCCAGGGGAACTTTTGATCAAATGCTGCCACACTATCTAGAGTTTGAGATTGGAGTGGAATTCTGCTAGGATATGCTATTTTTCCAGGCCAAGTGAAAGATGATTTTGAGTTGTCACATGAGAAAAAATCATATAGCCAAATGTACCAAAGAAGACTTACATTTCCTTCCCTTTCTGCCAAAATACTGCGCCGAATATTACTGCTGCTACAACCATGAACAGAAAACGTGTCAAGTTGTACTCAGGACTTCTCCAATAGGACAGGTGTTGCTTCCATAGACATGCTGTAAACTGCCCCAAATGACTTTGTGGAAAACGAGTTGAGAAATGCAAGTCCTTTGAACCTGGTGATGGTTCACTTAACTCTTGTACCAATTCAAGGGTGTTCCTATACATGAGAGCAGGAATTAACAGTGTTCTTTTGCCTGTTTAATCAAACCAATATGGAAAAAACCGGTAAATAAAATTATTTGGTGACTTAAGTTTTTTTCTAATCATGCTCACCGGTAAAGAGGTGACTCCTTATAGATTTTCGCAAAGTCTACTTTAAGGTCTGCTTCTACAGATGCTGAGGTGGCTTCTAGCATCCAGGTTGCAGGATTATAGTTGACTTTGATCTTTGGCACTCCTGGTATACTCTGATGGAAAATAAAATTGTTTAGGTGAAAATTTAATAGCCCAATTAAATAGCCAAGAGACACTACCTCTAAATAAAAATTCATCCAACAACAATGTTTTCTCACGTAAGTTTTCATGCTGATGCTTTATCAAGATACAGGTATTCTTCTGTGTATTGCATGAACAATTCTCTTTAACTTGCACGTGAATATGAAGTCACTTGATCCATAACTTCAACACATTTTTAAAACATTCCTTTGTGTTCCACCACTTTAACTTTGGTAAAAATAGAGTTTGATTTTACTCCACTATCCTTGTGGGGGATCTATCAGAAAGAGAAATTAAATTAGAAGAATGATTGGTTCTTGGAGCATACCTGAAAGTATTCAATCAGTCTGCTAGACTGGTGACCGAGTTTTCCATTATAGATAATCTGTCCTCCTGATTTCATTAGAATCAACTGCCATGAAGAAAGATTAATAAGTTTCTGAACTTGATGTGAGTTGACAGATGATTACATGCATTTAAAAATTGTATCTAAAAGGATTTTTGAAAAATATATATCAACTAAAGGAAAAAAATGCTAGTTGAATTAATAAGTCTTCAAAAGACTAAGTGTTACTGTCAACACTTAACAAATCAGCAATAGCTTGAGAGAAAACTGGGCACATAAACTAAAATTAAAATAGATGTAATGCTTTCCAAAATGTGGATTTTTACACGATTAAATTTCTTCAGATGTGAGTATGCTGGAATAGTGGACCGACATCACATTTTTCACAGTAAAAATTGAGATCAAGCAGAAAATATGGCCAGTAGAGCTCAAAAATAGTTGCATTCTGTATATTTATAACTGGTGACAGATTTAAAACATGGAAATCCTGAGATCAGGTTGATATTCATAGGCTTTTAATTGTCAACATTGATATGAAGATTTTGCATGTTCAAAACATAAAATCTCTCTCTCTCTCTTCCCTACCTCATCAAAAGTTTCAAATATATCAATGCTGGGTTGATGTATAGTGCAAACCGTGGTCCTGCCAGTGCCAACCACATTCTTCACTGCACGCATAACTATGGCAGCTGCTCGAGCATCCAAACCTGATGTTGGTTCATCCATAAATATTATTGATGGATTGGAAACAAGCTCCACTGCAATGGTAAGTCTTTTACGTTGTTCAGTTGATAAGCCACTTTGGCCAGCTATGCCAACTAAACGATCCTTTATATCATCAAGTTCAATTGTTTCAATGACTTCTTCTACAAATTTCTGCTCAGAAGACATTCAGATAAGCATGCATTAGTTATTCGAGTAGTACAATGCAAGGTGAACATGACTGAAGTTTCTTACCCCTTTTGTAACTGAATCAATCTCCCTTGGCAACCGCAACCATGCCGAGTATTTTACAGATTCTTCAACTGTTATATAAGGGGAATGTATGTCAACCTGCTCACAGTAACCTGAAACTCTTGCAAATGTCTTTTGCACTTTGGGGTATCCTCCAATTCTTATATCTCCTTCAATGATGCCTCCAGTTTTTCTCCCTGAAAGGACATCCATAAGAGTTGTTTTCCCTGCTCCACTCACTCCCATCAGTGCTGTGAGAACTCCAGGCCTAAATGCTCCAGTGATATCACGGAGCAGTTGAAGTTTTTTCTCATTGGAACCATGCCTTTTCATTTCCTGTTTGGATAGGAAAAAAATTACTTGTTTTCATTGGAGAGGCTCTCAAGGATATATTAAATCATGAAAATCATTATCAGAAAACTTATTAACTGGAGGCATGTCAACAAAATACTGGACATCCTTGAATACTATCGTCAGTGGCTGAAAGGGCAGGACCATTTTTCCTATATGATCAATCATGCACAGAATAAAAATTCTTTAGTGATTTCAATGTGACAGCCAATCTTTGATATAACTTAGGAGTGTTGTGTAAGGGATGTTACCTGTGTTTTGTTGTGTTTCCTTTGAGGTTTGACTAATGTCAACTGTAACTGATTTATTTTGTAGCTCCACGCTCCTGCCATTTTCTCCTCCTTGTAGTTGAGAAGCCTTTTCTTTGGAAACAAAAGCTCGAGACATCTTTGGAGCTGTATATGATTTTCATCAAATTTTGAATATATATACTGACTTTTTTATTAGATGAATTAGATAGGACTTACGTTTTAAGTAACTTAATGCTAAGATAAATCCAAGATCAAAAAGCACTGTGAAACCAATCAATGCACCAATTGATAGCCAGTAGAAGTTTGCATTGAAGTCTAAACCGTGACTAGTTAAAACCTGCCTCCCTATGGAGATGCCTCCTTCTTGAATCTGAAAATAAGAAATAATTATTGTTGTTAAGTTTACAAATGACTATGATTAAATATGAAGACAGACAAATTATCTTGCAGTTGAAGATACCTTCTGCCAGCGGGGAGCAAGAAATTCATTTACTGTTAATCCAATTTCTCCATATGTCATGGGAGAGAGCCAAAATCCCCACCTTAACCACGACGGTAATGAGGCTGAAATTGATAAATTCCATTATTAGCATATGCTGCAACTTTATTGGGAAAAGAAATTAAAAATGAACTTACGTTTAGGAAGAATGAAGCCTCCAAACAAAAACATCAGTACTAAAAACATGGAACCAACTGTTGTAGCCGCCACGTCAGTTTGGAAAACCGAGGCAAGGAAACGGCATAAGGATGTTGATGATAAATGTAGAGTGAAAAGTAGAAGAAACTGACGGAAGAACCTGAATCCAATAGTTACAAAATATTAAGAAAAGCTTGTAAAATACTTGAAACAAATGTGCAATTTGTACATAGAATAAGAAAAAAATTCTTGCCTTACTACTTCAGGGCTATAGCCTATAACATAATAAGTTACTGAAGTCCAGACAATAGAATCAATAACTGAAAATGGAATCTTTAGAATGGAAGCTGGAAGACAGTAAGCCCATGCTGGATATAAATAGAATTCCTTCTGCTTGTAAACAACAGGAAGTCTAGTAATAGTCAAGATCAGCTCAGCAACTCCATTAGTCATGAGACGGACAAGTGTGTAATACAATGAGCCCAGTAATAAGTTTGCACTCTGTATGTCTACATTCAACTCAGTGCGTAGAAATACTGTCATTGTTATGATTGCTGTAATTGTGAGCTGGAAAATAAGAAAAAGTAATCAGGTAAGATTGCATTGTTTGATAATTAAATTAAAGCATTTATTGAAGTCTTTTATTGAGTTATGAGAAAATGTTGACCTGTGCAGTTTTGAATACATATATAAAAGAGTTTCGTTTCATGAGAAGTATCTCCCTCCTCATGCAAGCTTTGAACAATTTCCATTTGCCCAAGGAGTACTTGCTAAATGCTAAAGCATTTCTATTGGATTGAGATTTATCATATGGCTGTGAGAGCTCTTCATTTAAACTTTGTCCCCAATAACTTGTTTTGAAAATTTGAGAGAACTCATCCACTGAAACATAATTGTAAGGAGTGTCTGTACGGTACCAATATTGTCCTTGATCCTTCTTAGAGGTCACCTGTGCATAATTGAAAATTTTTATTAGTGAGACTGTGTGGCAATTTAGGGAAATTCAGTGTTTTTTGGATCTTACTTCCTGTAGAAAGTCTGCTACTCCTTTCCTTTCAGGACACCTGAAACCACATGCCTCAAAAAATAGGGTTGCTTGACCACATGGTCCATGATATACAACCTTCCCCTCAGCTATCAGTATAAGATCATCAAATAAATCAAAGGTTTCAGGAGCTGGCTGAAGAAGTGAAACCACTGCTGTTGCATCTGTGATATGCACCAACTGCTGCAGACAGGTAATTATTTGAAAAGTGGTGGAGCTGTCCAAACCAGTTGATATTTCATCCATAAACAGAGTTTTTATGGGACCAACAATCATCTCTCCTGCAATATTACATGGAAAATTAATTTCAAAATCAATGAACAACAGAGATTTATGTATGATGAACAGATATGGTATCTCCAAACTGGGCAAAAGGTCTCAGTAGCTCTTCATTTTTAAGTGTCTAGGGAAGAGCTACTATATCTTTCAGTTATGAATGGAACATATTAATTGAACAAGGTTGATATCTGAATACTGAATATTTCGAATTGAAACAAAAGGACTAGACAAAGTTTTTTGAGAGCTTCTACATGCCTGTTGTGAGCCTTTTTTTCTGTCCACCTGAAATGCCTCTATCTAATGCATCACCAATCATTGTGTCAGCGCAGATATCAAGCCCAAGAATCTATAATGACACAAAAAAATAGGAAGATATTAATTGAGCCCCTTACTAACTTCATTCTGCAATCTTGCTGTGCTTAGAAGAGAACATACCTTCAAAACATAATCAGTTTGTAGATTTTCTTGCTGTCCTTCAACCGATATTGCCTGCACATATTTCACCGATTTCTTTGTCAACCTTCTGTTGCATTATAACATATTCGTTAACCTTATTAATAGTACCTTCATATAGGCATCAATATCTGGGTCAGGGATAATTCCTGCATCTTTCTCTTTGGTTGTTACTTCAGCCAGTATATCTATATGACAAATTATATATGTAAGGGCCAATTGATACTTTATTATCTGACAAATATGTAATATGGGTTTGTATATTAATAAATTAGAAAATTTACCAACTCTATCTCCAACCCCCTGGCACTGAGCTGAAAAGTCTATCGTTTCCCTCACTGTCATCTCAGGTACGTGCAAGTCATACTGGCTTATATATGATGATGTTTTTTGAGGAACAAATTCATCAAGCATGTGACCATTGTAAGAGATCTCTCCAGTCACCTGTAGAGGAGCAAAAACAGAAAAACCTCACAGAATTATACAGCGTGCCGATTCAAGAAAAACATTATGTTTTACGCAAGTCTTTGAAAAACTCATAAATTCCAGTCATGAATGATGAACCATCATAAGCATTGCTAGTCATATCCTCTTTTATTGGTCAAGCTATGCTTTTATGTTTTGAATTCAAAGTTTAGTGATTCTGATCAAAATAAGTTACTTGAATTGTTGATGGTCCTAGAATTCAACTCCATTTATGTCAGTTTTTTGCTAAATATACTAACCTTGAGAGATTCCTCTAGTTTTCCGGCCAGTGCCCGAAGCAAAGTTGTTTTTCCACTTCCAGGTGGGCCAAGAAGAAGTGTAAGCCTGCACTCAAAACCATCTTTAATCAGTTACTCTCTTCAATTGATTCTTCAATGTTTTTCATGATAGCATATGGAATGAAACCAGCTTACACTCAAGTGTTATTGTCTTTTTGATTCACTTCAACCTAGTGCTTCATCCAAATGGAAAACGAAAGTAACAACTAAGTTTTTTTTTTGTTGCCTGAACTTTTCTACCGTTTAAAAATAAAAGTGTTCTGCAACATATGAATTCATTGAGGAAAGATTCATAAATATGAGCATACTTATCAATATCTAATTATTAAAAAAAAGCATCTTTTGTTCTAAACTGCCACATACAAAAGTCATATTCAGTTATTAACATACCTTTTTGGTTTGATGATACCACTGACATCCTTAAGAATGCTTATGTTGGTAGATTGGGAGGTACAAGGTACTGCCTTCGTAACACCCTGTTCAGGTGATAAACTTAGCTCAGTTTTGCATGTAGAAAAGCAAAAATAGTAAGGTAATCTTTGTTCTATAACATATGCTGTTTAATGTTACACTTACTTTTTTGATGATAATGGCCAGCTTATTTCAATTACACCCTCCAATACTAAATATAAGACCCTATTGTTTTTTGTTTGAGGTTAAGGAAGCAAATTAGAACACTAAATCATAACATGTGACACATATAATTAGATTATAGCTTAATTTATGAGTATAATAATGTGGAAAATAGAAGACTACAAACATTTTAAAATGGTTAATTTTGCAGTCTTAATTTCTCTAAAAAAGTGAAAGGAGTCTTATAATTTAGAGGGAGTAATAGGTTAAAGAATAAAGCGTACTTACTGAAAAAAAGCTAACAGTAGAGTTCCACAGTGTAGGAAGTGGCTTCCCTTGCACAACTTCACATTCTGCTGTTACATGCAGATTCTTGTACCTGACCTCCACAGTAGAAATCTTCACATTCACCCTACAAACCAAAATCATTTGTCAATTCCTTTTCTTTAGGGGAAATACTCAAAGCTGAATAAAGGGGAACCCATAGATAAATAAAATTGAAACAAATAAAAAAAAAAGAATTAAGATTTTGGACTCCATAACAGATTGGTGGGTGAGGTAACTATTAGCAGAACAACAAAAAACAAGCTTTATCAATCAACATAAAAACATAACAACAACTATTTCAACATAGAATTAGCTCAAATTCAGGATGAACATTTTTGTAATTGAATTGTATGCACCTCTCAATCCTTTCTCTTAGTTTCTGCAGCAACTGGAGATTATCATTCTCAATGTGCTTGATGAGCTTATCAATCAACAAACGCCTATCAAATGCTCCAAGTTTAGTAACATCAACAACCCTTTTACTATCAGACCTCAATTGTCTTCTACTCTCAGATTTCAAATCTATGTTACTGGCACTGCTGCTACTAGTCTGTACACCTTCATCTTCAATCACATCAATGAAAGAAGTTCTAATCCTTTTGAAAGTAGGAAGTTTTTCAATTGCAGCCCACTTGAATAGTATCTCCCTATCTTGCTCCAATACAGAATCTGCATCTCTATCAAAACTCAAAGTCAATGGAGAGTGTTGAGTTCTTCCTCTTGGAGTTAACTCCATCACCAACTTTATCAATTGGCTCTTTCTTGAAGCTTCAAAGTATGAGACTTTTCACATACATACACAATTCTGAAACTTGTTTTTCTTTTTCAGATCATGAAGTGGTTTGTGCATGGAAGGAATATGTAAGCTCTTGCTTTATCATTGAGATAACTTTGTGAGCTTAACCTTATTATTCTGTGTATGTGAGGTGGCACAAGAGGATTTTGCTTTTGAATGGGAAAGGAGACATGAAACTTGGAAGAATGAACTGTTGTCATGTTGACTGTCAAATCTGAAATGTTTGTATAGTTGCCATGATAAAGAGCTGTTTTTGTTTCTTTGTACTTCTATAATAATATTAAGGAGTAGTTGGAGCTATACAGAATTCAATGGGGCCACCTTCTTTTTTTATTAAGAAAATCATGTTGCTTCTTTTATTTGTTTTTTTTATGTTATGTAGCTTTTTTGTATGTTGATTTTTTTGGCCAACATTTTTATTTGTTGATTTGCATCAAAGTCTTGGGGGGATTATTATTTTATTCATTCAATGTAGTGCTTTTCTCCATCCCGTTATGCTTGGACAGAAACTATTACTCCCTCCGGTTCCTAATGTAAAAGCCCAAAATTTGAATGGTTTTGGTCCCTAATGTAAGAGCTCACCCCACATTCTCTCCTCATTTAATGCATTTTTTCCTACTTTACCCCTAACTCTCTTTCATATTTATTAATGGTTATGTATTTTTCTCTCTTAAAAATACCATAATAAATATGGGCAATTTTGGAAAAGAAGTATTAACTCCAGACATCCAACTAACATTCATATGTTTTCTTAAGAAGCGTTTTTTTGGCGGCTGACTCTTACATTAGGGACCGGAGGTAGTATTATAGAAAGAGTAAGCAATAATTATCTCAACATGTTTCCAACAAGATTATGAATTCAGTTTCAAAAATTAAAAAAACAAATTGAGAAAGCTGGTTGAATAAAATAAAATTGTATTTGAGGTTCAAATATTTTTAGCATGCTCATCGTCAATGACTCTTACTAGTCTTTGTTGAAATATAACTAACTGGTTATCAACTATAAAATTATTATTGACAATTCTTGTTGTGGCTATTGACATTTCTTTTTATGGCCATTAACAACTCTTTTTGCGACACCCTTTATATTAAAAAAAATTTAGAAAAATATAATAGTATATTCTAAATCGATGTAAAGCATGTCTTACTGAAACTCATTAGAATTTTTTTAATGATTTTTTCTATTCATGAGGAGTTTAATGCCATTCTCTTGATAATTTAATGGATGAAAAATAGCTACTAATTATATGAGGTAAGTGTGGATGAATAAATTAATTGAAGTCACTAACGGTTTACTTGACTATATATATAATCACAGTTTTCTAACTTAGTGCTAAAGTCTAAAACAATCCCTTGTTTTTGTTTTCGTGCCCTTAGATGTAACTTGAAAATGGAAAATGTCATCATCACCCTATGAGTTGTAAATAAAAGGGTAAACATGTAAAATACTTGCTAATGTTGTTTCCTTAGTGGCTATGACTTCAGAGAGATGGTCACACACACATCCATACAGAAAAGTAATTGTATAGTTTTGAATTGGTGAGAATTTTTCACGTATTGATTAAAAAAATAGATGCATGAATCCAAAGAATCATACCTAACTTCAGGTCTTTGCTTTTAATGATAAGGACCCAAAAGATATGTAGACGCCCTTCTTGGCTATCATTTAATTTGGATGTTCATGTTCAAGGAACCGCGACGAATGTAAAATAACACTGTGGTCAACTGGTCATAGATATATTTTTTTATGTTGGCAAAAAAATCTACTTTCATTTTAAACTTTATGCCAATTCAATTCTTATGATAACAATGAGTGAAAACCATTTTACTCCTCTGAGCCTATTTATGATTGAAAGAGAACATTTTATTTAGTTATATTTATAAATTATGCCATTAAAATTTTTAAATGAATATTTAATTTCACCTTCCGTTTATTATATGGTGTTATTATATAGTAAAGTAGAAATTAAATAAGAGCATTATTGAAAAAATGTGAATTTTTATAGCATAGGTAGTAATATTTAAAGTTTTCTTATGAAAAATTAAAGTTTTTTTATATGGAAAGTGACTTATAAAAAAATCATAATAATATCAATTAAATACATCGCTCACTGAGCAAGAATAAAATAAAATAAAATGTCTATAAGACCATGAAGTGCAACTGTGCAAGTGTGCAACATTATAACAGTATAATTCATAAGCAATTTGAATATACTCATCAAAATCAATTAAATATATGACCTAATTGACTTTTCTTTTGAGAGATTAAGGTTGCGAAATAGGTTATTAAATGATGACATGTTTGATATATTTTTAGATTATCCATTAGTTTAGAGGTAAAATAAACTAGTTTAAGGGAAAAAAATTAGGTAAATCAATTTATAATTAACTTATTTTACCTTTTTAAGGATTTTCTGGAAAAAGACAATTAGGTCTTATATTTAGGACCGGAGGAGGGAGTAGCTTTGTTTGAAAATAACAAATGATTTTGCCAATAGCGATTCTGGACCCCTGGCATTGTTTGCATGTTGTGTGTGTGTAAAGTTACCCACAATTAATATCATAATTTATATATCTAAGAAGGAAGAGTCTTAGTTGATGAGATTTTAAAATAGAGACCACAGAATCTAACAATGGGTTTAATTTAATAAGATTTGTTTATTTCTTTTCCTTTACAAAAAATCTAATATGGATTCAATTTTCATTCTATTTTTAGAAATTAATCATTAAATTAAACATACAAAATGCAAAATTTGAATTAAATATGTACATTATAAAATTGTCAAGAGAAACCGCACTCTTGCTAGATCTGTATGAAAAACAAGGAAAATTGCATAACGCAGACATTGGCGACTAAATTTTTTTTATAATATTATTTTTTTTAATGGTCAGTACTAGTATTTTTTTTCTCACATTTGTTCATCACAACCGGAATCTACACGGGCATTAATCATTAATCATTATAATAGCAATAGCTTTAATCATTAAGCTTAATTACTTGACACTGATTATAATATATAGTTTGCGGTCTGTGATTTTGCTCTTTATGTCTGGATTAATTTTTCCTAAAAAATGCTTCATTTAAAAAGAAAAAAAGAAAATTGGTGGAAAACATAAAAGGAGAAGTTCCTTTTTTTTAAGTATGGAGAGGTTCCTTTGATATGTAATTATTTGAAGGGCTTAATAATTATGCATGGGTCCACCCGGCGGCTGCCTGAAAATAATAATAAATATATAATAAAAAACAAAAACAAGAAAACATATGTCCCCTTTTATTCCAAGTTACTTAGGATTTAGTATTCGCATGAAGCTGACGAGTTGTATGCATATGTTCTTTAATCCAATCTTAAAATGTGTTCTAGCAAACAAACTCTATTTGATTTTACTTTTATTTTGGATAGTTAGTAAAATTACTAGTAGTATGGCATCATAGAACCTGAGAATTTGGTATAATGCTTTCTTATTCACAATTTATCGTTATAAACAATGCATTATAAACAATGCATGTATTCTGAAATACTTTGGACATTATAAACAAAATAAAAGGAAATCTGACAATAAATATAATATATCTTCAATCACTCAAAACTAGTTATTTTCAAATATACTTATAAGATATTATTTTATACTCTAATAAATATTATATTTACCACATGATTATCTCTTTGGCTAAAGTATACCTTTGATTTCTTATATTTACATCAATTTTAAATTTAATATTTTAAAATTTGAAATTGCACTTTTAGTCCTTCTTATTAATAAAGTTAATTTCATTTAACGGCGAACAATGGTTTATCAAATCTAAAGAATAATTTTGTAATGGACCTTACTTACGTCATGTTCTTTTCTCCAGGTTCTCAAGTTCTTTTAATATGGGAGTGACATGTGTCCTTTTATAACAATCATTCATTCAATCTAATGGCCTATATTGAAAGAACTTGAGAACCTGGAGAAAGGAACATGATGTAAGTTTTTCCCTTTTGTAATTTAATGTGGATTGTAAATTTTTAAAATGTAAGAATAATTATTTTATAAAAATTTAATTTTATCCATATTTTTTAAAAATTTAATAATATATTTATTATTTAAAATTGTTGAATCAACATTTTCAATTGAGTGAAACTAATGATGTGAAAAAAATATATTTCAAATATATTTTCTAAATATAAAATACTAAATTAAAAATGATTCAAACATAAATTACCAAATGTATACTTTATTAATGTATCTCTTTTATTCTTAAAATTTCATTTGATATGTATTTACTTTTCATACAAATTTTTCTTAAAAAAACTTTTATTATGTCTTTACTTTTTATCAATAAACTCCTTTTATTACTGGCCAAAAAATATAAACGCCTTTTATTAAAGTTCTGGAAACGCTAATTTTTCGTAAATTTAAATGGGGTTTTGATATGGATTTTAGTTTCGTTAAATTTAATGTCTGAAATTTGACCTGAAAAGTCGATTATTTATTAATGAATCACATTTTGTCATTTATATAATTACGTGCGTAGTTGTCTAGTTGTTTTTTTTTTGTCAAATCGTAGTTGGCTAGTTGCAGTTTTGTTATTGTAAATATTCGATGGATTAACTTTTAACTTTTATATCATCATAAATTTCAAGTTAAATTTTTTCTCGAACAATAATCATATTCAGTCCACAATGTTAATAATTATTTTTATGATGAACAAGTTTGAATTAAAGAAAAATTATTGACGTAAAATATTAACAAGGTTGAACATGCAACTTTTCAAGCTAGATCGTTGAAAATTTTTCCTCCGTTAAGTAATTTGTGGAGAGAAAAATTAATAAAAAAATTCACATTCAAAGGGTAGAAAAATAGGGAAATTGAATGTTAATTGATTTGACCAGACCTTGTGAGTTAACTTATGACAATATGATTGATCTCGCTTTCAAGTTTTCATATCATTATCTCCTCCACATCTTTTCTAGGTCACATATGAGAGTCAATGGGGAACATAAAATGATAAACTCCATAAGTCCATAACTAAATTCCCAATTTTCTTTTACATTTTTTCTCTGAATGAGTTCTTTCTTTGAAGGTTCCTTTTTTCTGAGTTTTGTTTTTACATTATTTTTAATCAACTTTGTCACCTAACTTACGATTCATATATACTAATACTGACTTTACGGACACGAAATACACGTTAATGAGAATATTAGTTAATCAATTGGAGAAATGGCACATCAGCAAATTCAATGAAAGTATAATTTAACTTTTATATTGTAATAAAAAAAATAAATTAACTTTTATAAAGAAGCACATGACTGATACGATATTTTATTAAAGAGAAAGATATTAACTTTAATCTTCTTTTTTACAATAATACTAACTTTAATCTGAACAACCTTATTCTTTTCTTATCACATCGGTCCTTCCCTTTGCAGGGCCAGCAAGAGACCTCCACAGATGAATATATGTAAAATTATTGGGTTATGTGTGTCGAAGGTAGGAATTGATGGCCATTTTGTTTTAAGTTTAACCTTTTTAAAAAGTATAAAAGATATAATCTATATTGTCATTATCAATGTCTTAAGGATGATCACGTTCATACTTGAGTTGAGTGAAGATGAATCAAAGTTATGGTGTTTCTTCTGTTTAAGTTGTTAAGAGCCATTTTATGGAGTCAAATTTCTTTCTAAGAAAATAGCATTCATTTGCTTTATAGGAGGAGAGGAGATTTGAAAAAAAAAAATAAGAAAGGGTTTAATATTGAGAATATGTGAAAAAAGATCTTTTATGATTATAATTGATTAAAAACGCTGCTTTTAAATATTGAATACTATTGAAAATAAATATTTCAAAATACTAGACACATTCAACATCCAACATTGGATACACTTTTTGGAGGGCTAATGATGAATTAAAATAAATTCTATAAGATTGCTTTCAACACAAAGTTGCTTTTAAACAAATACTTTATGGGCAAGACTATACCACAATTTTTATGATACTTAATGTACTAGGGAAAAATTTTAAAAGGATGAACCTCAATCCATAGTTCCCATGTTCTCTTTGCTATTTCTTTAGGCATACCATTCTGTATCATGAGTAGCCAGTACATTTTAGCTAGCATCTTAGTTAAGGCACAACATGGCCAGCTTTCACAATCATTGTCTTGTACAAAGCCACTGATACAAGAGCACTTCTTAAATAATACATGGCAGAATCCAAATTCTCAAAACATGTTATAGATAACACTTTCTAATAGTTTCTAATGCATAGTACACTACAGCAAGTATATGCACCCAACATAATTTCAGAATAACTTTCTTTTCAGGAATACAAAGGAAGGCATATGCCTGTAGCAATGCTCAGAAGGCAAGACTTGAAGACCATTCTCTAAATCATGCCTCACTAAATCAATGCATTCTAGGGGTGGCTCTGGCATGTGTGATTGAACAGGTTTGTGCTATTCATGTATGTTATTGCAGCTGCATATTTGGATTCAATTTCTAACCAGAATATTCAATGCTATTGAACCCAAGAAAAGATGGATTACCATATCCAAATGACAATTAGAATGCAGGTTAACGCAATCAAACCAAGGCGAAAATACAGAGTCTATCACTCAATGGTAGGAGGATTTATGATTACAGGTTACAGCATGGAAAATAAAATTGTTTGAGAGACTAAATTCCATGATTGACAAAATAATTATATTTATAGAAATAATTTGAAATATCTTGTATATTTGACTGTAATAGACATAAACACACCAGTTACACCTTAAAATTATTTGATATTTGATCAGAGGACTAATTGGTAAAAGCAAAACGACATCAGATATTTGAGTAAAATGAAGGGATTTTAAAAATGAGTGAATACTTACATTGCTTTCATTATGCACATTAATTACATTGTCTTCATCTAAATAAATAGACAAAATATTTGGCAAAACGTTATTAAAATAAATAGAAATGCTGCACAATAGAATTAAAATCTTTTGCCAGTACTCCCAAATCCAAATTCCCAATCACCATTAAGAAGGCTTATATTTCTCATTATTGTGACAAAATAAGAAATAACCCAACTTCCAACATTTGGTTTAAAAAAATTGTAAGGGGGAAATCTCGCACTGCACAAGGGGCTCACAACATGAGTAGAAGTAGTCTTGGCCATAATAAAGAACTGTGTAGCAGAATGGGCATTGATTGGCCTAAAAGTACCTCATTTACTCCGTTTCTTGGCTTCACTGTATAAGATGACTCCAAAAACTGTGAGACTATATCCAAGCATTCCAGTCACTGATACAGGATTTCTAAATATCAAAATAGAGATAACAACTGCTACAGCGCCTTTAGCATTTCCTAGGACCTGAAAGGGCCATTCATCCATCATGTCAAGTAATATACAATGTAATAAAGACTTTTATTTTAAAAAAATAAAGTTATTTGATACTCTCTTCTTTGTTCTTTCACAAAAGGTATGCATATTACAAGTGAACTGGTCCAGGCCAGAAGATGTTTATCTAATGTAAGGAAGGACTAGAAATTGGTAGACACTAGACATATCATGCAAATGGTTTACAGTATTTGAACTGAAAAGAAATCAGGATTTTAGGAAGCCTCTCAAGATTCTAGCCAAAGAAATAAATCAAAGCAAGAAGGCCTATTACAAGGAAATTTGTGTATGTAGAAATTTTACTACTCAAGGAAGGGAGCATGCTTTTCCACAAATACTGTTGCCTCATGCAGGATGTACTATTTAGAGCACATGCAAAAATTTGTTATGTAGTTAGACAACAGAACATGTTAGCCTAGAACAAACTTCCTAATATGTATGTCCCTCATGTCAATAATCTATAAGACCTAGATGACTTTTTTTAACAGATAAAGGAAGCTAGATGCGTTAATTAATAGTATCATGTTGTA
The DNA here is from genome assembly GCA_029929735.1 of Mimosa pudica. Lineage (NCBI taxonomy): Eukaryota > Viridiplantae > Streptophyta > Magnoliopsida > Fabales > Fabaceae > Mimosa > Mimosa pudica. Next base: position 10,073,396 of record JAKELP010000004.1, on the reverse strand, counting down.
TATTATTAAATTACATATTAATTCATAAGTCAAACAAACTAGTTTAGATAAAAAATTCAAGTAAATGAATTTATAAGCAATGTCTTTAGCTTTCTTAAAATTTTCAAAAAATGTTGACTTGGTCTTTTATTAAGGACTGGACGGAGTACTTTTTTGGTTGGCCAACAACCTCTATTAAGTGGAAAAGTACAATATTCTAAAATACATAACACTTGTAGAAAAGCATCAACACTACTGATGCAAGGCAATATCTCATGTCCCAACAGTTATACCAGTATGGTTACATACCAGGCACATGTTGAGTATGCAATGCAGAGAAGGTGCATATTCTTTTTCTAAAAAAACAATTAAGCCAAAATGAATGAAATTTAATTCAACAAGTTAAATACAGTGATTGGTTAAACAAAAGCTGGGAGAAGTATTCAACATTCTGCCTCTTCAATCAGAGTATTATTGATCACAGACTTATGGATGAGAAGTTATTTCTCCTAAAAAAATCAGAGTTAAACAGGAGAACAAAGAAGGGAAATTAGTATATTTATCACTACTTTCACATATCAATTATTTGAGATATTCCGAAAAGCTTACTGAGTAAAGGGAGATAAATGAATACCTGCAGGGTTAAAGCACTTGTGTGCTTTGTGACCAAGAAATTGGTCAAATTGACTAAATATGCTAATGAAGAATTGAAGATAAGCAGCCACAAAATCTTTGAATCATCTCTGGCAAGTGCTATTGTGATTCCAACAACATCTTGCTCCATTATCAAAGCTGCTGGAAGAAGAAACGCAACAGCCACCGGTGCCATGTACATGAGAAGGTTCATAGAATTAAGCTTTTCCCTGAGAAGTCAACAAGTCCATTTCAGAAGCAGCGAGGCCTTAATTAAATACTACTTACATAGTTACTCCCGTTTCTAAATTTAAGAGTTAGTTGACTTTTTTTTTAGAATCTTAAGAAAGCCAAATGAGGTAATTAAAAATTGATTTACCTAAATTTTTTCTCTAAACTAGTTTATATGACTTATAAGCTAACATGTGATCTAATAATATACAAAATATGTTATGATTAAGTGATTTATTTTGCTTTCTTAACATTCTCCAACAAAGTCACCTAGCTCTAATATTTAGAAACTGAGGGAGTATTATCTTATGGATGGTAGCCATTCAATCAACATTCAGTAGTGCATGATAAATAAATGATACTCCATCTGGTCCCTAATATAAGTGCCAAAATTTGAATGATTTTGGTCCCTAATATAAGAGCTCATGTCACACTCTCTCCTCATTTAATGCGTTTTTCCTACTTTGTCCCTATGTCTCTTTCATATTTATTAATGCTTATGTATTTCTCTTTCTTAAAAGTATCATGATAAATATGAGTAATATTAGAAAATAAGCATTAACTCAAGACACTTAACTAACATTCACATGTTTTCTTAAGAAGCGTTTTTTTGGCGGATAACTCTTATATCAAGGACTGGAGAGAGTATTTCACAGCTGCTTAAATCAAATGACAGGAAAGTTTAAGCATATTACCCTTCAGATGACAGCAAGATTCCTTGAAGCACCGTTTTAAGTGCCCGAGCAGCTGTAGCACCAACGCACATTATAAATCCAAATAAATGAAAACTTGGCTCACCCTTCATACAAGAGAAAAGATAATAAGTAAAAAGTACTATAACATAATGTTAACTTCGGGCAGAAATCAATTGTAAACTGTTATTATTTTTATTGAATATAACTATTAGTCAACAGTTTTTTAATCCATTGACAACAATGGCAAAAATAATATGCACCTCGGCAACACACAAATTAGCATTACACTTCTTAGTTATGGCCAACCACAGAGCTCTTCTTCCCCTTTGAATATCATAGGCATAAACAAATAAGATCTAATTCTCTATTTTCATTTTGGTCAAAGAGACTCACTCTTGATTAAATATGTATGCATGCAATTCATAAAATATAATTTGTGCGCACATTCAACTTATGGACATCACAAAAATAAATTAAATTGCGTAAAGAATTTACCAGAACTTAAACTAAAGTATCATATGACCCACTCAACATTCAGTAATATATACCCCCTCTGTCCTTAACACATGAACTACTACTTCAGAAGAGATGCTTGGTCCCTATTTCAATTCTTTTCATTTTTTTAGACCCAAGCATTTATTATGCCTTCCCACGGTACTTTATGTTATTGTGGCTTTCTCCTCCTCTATATTGGAAAAAGATTCCTTTTACCGATTAAGTGACAAGAGATTGAGACATGGAAACAATAATTAATTGAACTTAAAGCACAACATTCAAAAGTTATAAAAATTCTGAACGAATATAAGTTACTACACCTAAATTAAAGCTCTTAATACCATAAAGTTGTCAAAATATCCTTATAACGAGCAGAGGCAGTACCATCCATCATTTATAGAAAATCCGAAAATTCCATTTCCATGCAATTATTCCCGACCCAAAGCAGATATAAACCCACAAAAAGAATCCAAATAGCATGCCCACCGTAACATCCTCCATTCTCAATGCATTTTTAATATTAAGTTACAACTTACAAGATATATGATCTAGTGGATTTTTTTTCTCAACAATCATAAAAAAAAATGATTTATTTATAATTTGATTTTCCCAAATTTTTTCCTTAAACTAAATTAGCTTATTTGATTCATAAACTATAGCTAGTATATAATCTAATCACTGAAATACTCTTTCATTCATAAATACAAGAGTTAATTGACTTTGCTTTGAAGACTTGTGGCTTGCTGGTTTATGTGCATTGCACTAAACCGCAAAATATGAGTTTGAACAGGCAAGAAGAAAAAAAAAGTTAGTCGACTTTTTTGGACTATCCCAAAAAGCTATATATAAGATTCTTAAAAATTGTATTTTCCTCAATTTCTTCTCTAATCTATTTTATTTGAGGAAAAAACTTACATCATGTTCCTTTCTCCAGGTTCTCAAGTTCTTTCAATATAGGCCATTAGATTGAATGGATGATTGTTATAAAAGGACACATGTCACTCTCATATTAAAAGAACTTGAGAACTTGGAGAAAAGAACATGACGTAAGTAAGGTCCTTTATTTGACTTATGAGCTAACGTATGATCTAATAATATTTACAATATGCTATGATTTAGTGACTCATTTCGCTTCTTTAATTTTCTTATTAAAAAAATCAACTAACTAACTCAACTCTTATATTATGCAAGTAAATTAAAATTAAAAGAACCAACAAGAGATAGAGAGAGATAAATAAATATAAATATACCCCACTGGCAATCATAACGCCGGCAACAACAGGAACAAGGGTCAAATAAGTAATCCACCCCTCTCTCTTGAGAGTCATAAGATAAGCAAAGAGAGCCGTAAAAAACGGCGTCGTAGCACCCACAGCTTGATTAAACGACACAGGAAGATACCGCAGAGAAATATTCCCCCCCACCACCGACACACAAAAAATAAGGCCCAAACACGAAATCTTCACAAACTGTACCCGCGACCTTATGGTCTGCAAAGGCGCGATTTTAAGCCACGAAACTGCCACGTAGCTCAGAATGGAACATGACATCATGTGACACAACGTTAGAAATATTGGGTACCTGAACCCGTAGTTGCTTAGCAAGTACTTGTTCAGAAGTAACACTCCTATGTTTGATGAGTACCATGATGTTATGAGTCCCAAGGTGAATAGTTTATTATTACTCGTGGCTGGTGGCACCTTCATTGAGGTCAGGAATTCTAACTGAAGATTACAGAGAAGAAGAAATGGGGATTACAGAGAATGGACGATATAGAGTGAGAAGCTGAGGAAGGAGAAGGAGGAGGTAGTGTACATGTGTGATGTGGGAGGAGGAAATTTAGCGGTATAATGGAATTCTCATATTTGCTTTAGATAGTAAATAATAATTACTCCCGCTCAATTAGCTAATTTAATTACGTTCAATGTGTTTGTTAATTAAAATAACACAATAACTTTATTCATTTACTTCTTCTCTCTTATTTGTTTATTTATTATTATTACTTCTTCATTGTATGAAATGTAAATATAAGAGGTATTTAGGAGATGATCGTGTTCTTTAATATAAATAAATTAAGTGAATGTGTCTCATGTTTAATATGAAAGAGAGAAGTGAGGAACATGAATATCAATAATTATTTCCCAATAATTTAAGGAAATGTTGATAGTTAATAAAAAATGTCCTATATTAAAAAACAAGTTCAATTCTAAAATAAGTTCTATATTTAGATTTAGGGCCTGTTTGGATTAGCTTCTGGAGAATAGCTTTTGTGAAAATAGTTTTTTGAAAATAGCTTTTGAGTAGAATAACTTTTCTCGAAAATAGATTTTGATAAAATGAGAGTGTTTGGATAAAGTGTTAGTAGAATAGCTTTTTTAATGTTTATTGTGTAAATTACCAAAAAGAATGTTACTAATGTAGTATCTACTCCCTCCGTTCCTAAATATAAGATCACTTTGAGAAAGTGGATAAATTCCTAAATATATGATCACTTCCTATTTTATCTCAAGTTTTGCCCAAAACTACCCTTATACTCCCTCTTTTCATTGAAAACTCCTCCTCCTTTTAAAGTTAAGTGATTGAGGGGATTTTGGGAAGATCATATAATTTTATTGTCTTCCTTAATCTCCCCAAATTAACCAAAGTGATCTTATATTTAGGAACGGATGGAGTATATTTTAAGCTGGGGAGGAGAGTGATTGAAGAGTGCAGAGGGAAGAGAGGAAAGAAAGGCCTAAAAGTAAAAAAATGTAGTTTTTCCCGAAACCTAGGTTTTGAATCCCAAACCTAGGTTTGGTTTGGAAAATAGCTTTTCTAGATTTTGAGAGTGTTTGACAAATTTATCTCAAACCTAGGTTTGGTTTTGGAAAATAGCTTATGTGGGAAATCCAAACAGGCCCTTAACAATGTATGGAGTGTGTGTGTATATATATTCTCTCTCCCTCTTATGACCAGAAGAAAAAAAAAAATACTCTCTTCCTCTCAATCTATAAGGTATTAAATTATGAATTAGTTTGTCCCTTTTTATTATATTCTATTTGAGGTTCTCTTAGCTGATGAATATTTTTTTCTCATTGAGTTTATTTAAATTATTACATTTTTTGTCACTCTTATCATTATTAATCTTTCATTTGCATACTCAGGAATTTAAAAAACATTTTATTTCTTACTCATTCATTACATATAAATAATTTTAACCATTATTTTTGGAAATCCAAATCCAGCTATTAGGACCTTATATATAGGTAGGGATGGAGAGGATAACAAATGAATTATCTATAAGCATATTAAAGTACAAATCTATAAAGGAGGGGGGCGGGATTCATTCATATTGCAAATTTGTACTTCAAATTATCTTTACTTTTTAAATAATATGAGCATTATTTGATTTTCTCTGGCCTCTTCTAGAAATGCAATTTTTGTGGGTTTCTTTGCATTTTGGGGGAGAGGATAACTTGTCATTTTGGCTTCTAACGAGTAATAGAAACTTGTAGGTAAGATGTGCACGTTAGATTTTTTAAAAATTGAAAGCTCAAAAAATTTATTATACATTTTTTATGAAAAAATAACTCTAACAAGTTATCTTTTTATTTGTGTAATGTGCTACCATTTATTTAATTTTCGTTTTCAGATTAGTTCACACTTCACAGTAGATTTCATAAAATAATTTAATTGGAAAATAAAACAGAAGATATTTACTAAAAATAAAATTAGAATATAACGACTTAGCAATTAGAATATAAATAAGGTGGTCGAAAAATTGAAAACATAGATAAGTGCTTCTAAAAAAGGTAATTTTGTCTAAAAAAAGAGAGGACACATGTTGTGTTAATTAAAAGGACAAAAAACTAAAAGAATATCTCTCCTTACATTTAATTTTTAAGTAAAAATAAATAGATAAAAATAAAAGAAGATGACAATGTGCTGTCTGCATCGATTTTTCTCCTTCCAAATATCGATTCACATGATGCACAATTTGTTCTCCTTCATCCGTCACCTCTTTATCAACCTTCTTGGTTGTTTTCATATAACTCAATGACTCATCATCATCAACCTTCAGTCCACGTCGTGATTATATAAAACATTATATTCCCTCGGGGATTGTGTTGTTTGTTTACAATTTTTTTTGTATTTTATATATTATTACATTTGATTTAATTTTATAATTATTACTTTTGATTTAGTTTTATAATGGTCTTGACTTGTAGTACTATGGAAGATTTTATATTTTTGACTTGAAGCTAATATATATATACAAAATGAAGACATTGCGTACAAAAATCATGCCGCCACTTTTAGCATGCCTTCAGCTGAATTTGCTAAGATCAAACGGTAATTTGTTCCTAATTAATTTTTTGGCCAACATAATTAATTTTAAATTAAGCCATTTTAATATTGTAGCATGAATAATCTATTATGAAATAAATGAATTGTCACAATGACAGCTTTATTGCGCTGGGTGCTTCTTTGATGTCATTCTCCTTCCATTGCTAATGTCAATCATGATATCAAAGTTGGAAGAGCCAAATAATATGAAGCTTAGATCCCACCCTGTTATGGTTAAATATGCTGGTTTATCTTTCCTTTTATTATTTTTTGCGTTTTTTTTTTTGTTCCCGGGAAGCGCTGTCATTGGGAGAGGGGACAACTTTGCCTATGTAGGCAACACTCCTACCCCTCGAATTCAGATTAAACCGGGCGGTAATTAACAAAAAAAAATCATCAGACCAATTTTAAGATGTCATCCGCTAAGTTTGCAAAGATCTACGAAGATATTTGCTACATTGGTTTAGTTGGTATTTGCTCATAATTTTATTTGTAAATTTTGTATTGTAAATGGTAATTCCTCATCATATAAAGGAAAGAGAACACCTCCATCATTTAAATTTGACATCTTTTATTTTACCATTACCATCCATCTCAATTACTGTGTAAGGTGTTCAGTTTTCTAGTGAGGGACATTTCGGAGCAGGAACAATAAGAATGGTAGAATGTGATCCCTGTCATATCTCATCTTATAAGATTTCTATTTGCTCTCTTCCTCTCTTTCCTCTTGTTTCCTTTCTTGTTTTCTGGTTATCTGTGATTATTCATATCACATCTTTTGTTCCTAACCTGAAGATGCTATCGTGATTCACATTAATCAGCCTGTCACTGTGACATTTGATCTCAAGCACATGACTTCTTTCATTAAAGCCACTCCTTTGGCAATGAGTGTCACTATTCGTGTATCAATTGTATCTATTGTGATTGAGATGAATGAGCCTGTCACATTCTTTATTACAATTGGCATGGTTAAAGTGCTTCTTTTATGATATCATGGTTGAAAGACCCAAATAATATCCACCAGTAAATCTCACCCTATTTTATTGTAAAATCTACTTGTTAGATAAGATATCGAAAAATGCTTTTCTTTCCATAACAAAGAAGTGGCAAATGATTGTATAAAACATCACAACGCAAATGCTCAGAAAATTTTGGCTGATTAAATAATCCAAAACTTCCGGTGATGGATTTTTAGTGATTTAACAAAATCAATAAATTGTACAAGTTCTCTCCTAAGTCTAGAAAACAATGAAACACTTTCCTGTAACAAGTACCGAAGGGCAAGATTAGTGGATAGACCGGTACATGTTGACAACTATGGTACAAATAATATACCTCAAAAAATCAGTAAACCAAAGACCATGCTCATTCTCACTGTCTGATATCTTCACCAACATACGTGGCTTGATCTCCGAGCTCCTCTTCAATTCGTAGCAACTGCATCAAAAATGGTCATTTGACTACATACTTCAAGGTAAAAGTCACGGCAACAAAATTAGTACTAAAGAACTTGAACTTGTATACATCAACAAGGTAAAAACAGAATGCCGTCAATTAAATTTATTTTCATTTTATATGACATTTTTTTATTTTATTTTTATTTTTTTGAATTAAAGAGACGGGTTATGGTAAAAAAAAAATTAAAGAGACGGGTACTAACAATTTGAAGTTATAAGCAAGATCAAACCTTCATCCTCCCCATTTACAACATGAACTTTCAATTCACTAAGTTACAAAGTTTTTGGTACAAATTTTTGTTTTATTCATAAACGATAAAGCAATACAACAGAAAACGGCAAGAAGTGGTCCCATATCACGGTTAAGAAACTAAACAAACATTAGGTCAAAAGGCCAATTCTAATCTTTTCTTAAATCCACAGGGGACTCCCTGATAAAAATTAATAGAAAATAATTCCATTTGCTGAAACCAAAAGCGAGGTCAAAAGAAGAAATTCTTTCACGATGATCTAAATAAAAGAAACTTGTTAACAACTATTGCATCCATTCTGCCCATATGTACCACAAGGCTGCAAATTCAGCAATGTGCCAAAGAACTTCATGCTTCTTATTACTACTAAAACATTGAACTTTATTCTTCCAAAAACATGTTTTTTTTTTCTCCTTGGACAATGAGGGACAGGTGGGTAAGTGAGGCCAGTTAACATTTCAGGATATTCGAAGTATTGACAATGATGCAGTAAAATGATTAGCATGAAAGTCCAACCTGGTTATATTTTTCTATACGCTCTCCTCTGCAAGGTGCACCTGCTTTAATCTGACCAGAAGCAAGTCCCACGGCTAAATCAGCTATAAATGAATCTACAGTTTCCCCACATCTATGAGAAACCACCATTCCCCAATGCGCTTCCTTGGACTGCTTCACTGCTTCAATGATCTCTGTTATAGTTCCAACTTGGTTGATCTAGATTTCAATGAGAAATTATTAACAGTGGCATCAGTTGCAACTTGATTGACCAAAGTTACAGAAAAAGATATCTTTCTTTCTTAAATAAAAATAGAAGAGTATGAAAGAGCAGATCACGATATCCTTCCAAATAATTAAGTGACAGATTAGGAAGGGTTAATATAATCTTTGGCCCCTCAACTTTTAAACCATAGGATTTGGTCCCTTAAGAAGCAAAATAGTCCAGAATTGTTAAATTATAGGGACCAATGTTTTGAATGGAATGAAACTTAAGAAACCAAAACCTATGGTTTGAAACTTGAGTGACCAAAACCAAAATTAGGACAAAATTGAGGGACCAAAGAATGTACTAACCCAAATGGAAACTAAAATACCTGCAATCCAATTTGTAAATTAATCTCTCCTTTTTAACATTAACTATCACAATAAATTATAACATAGCATCCACTCAAAGTAAGTTTTATTCCATCCTACAAACAAATTCAATGGTCCTAGATGATAGTCCTTAATTAGGAGACAAGTGCTTTGACAAACATCAAATTCAACTGTTCAAAAATTACAATCAGATTATGTTGAGTTCATTATAAAATAACATTCAGTTACCTTAAGAAGAAAACCATTGCAAGCAGACTCGGTGATTGCTTTCTCCATGAGCTTTGTATTTGATGACAACAAATCACCCCCAACTACCTGCAGGAACAGGCCAGTACGGAAGAGATGAGACATTTAAACAGAAGCTCCTCTCAGCAGCAAATAGACCAGCTAAACACATGAATAGTAAGATGGGAATAACCTTTCTCCAATACCACAAGATGACTGGCAAAAATATTATCTTAAAAATGTAGTTCTCCACTGGCATTGTACTGGCAATCAGTATATAATTATTTTACATTTATCCAATAAACATCAAAGGTAACTTCCTATTCTATAACATCTATCAATTAGACACGTGACTTGGATGAACAGAGAATGAATGCACATTAGCAAAATTAAAACATTGAATTGTTTTAGAAATTAAACCTGAGAAACTCCAAGACTTGAGAAGTGTTTAAAATGTTCCCAATCTTTCTTGTCAAATGGATCTTCTATTGAGAAAATAGGGTATTCTACAAATTGTGAGGGGAAACCAATATAAGCATATAATGTCAAGCTCAATAAATTTATAGAACAAAAGTTGAAAAGCAGCCATTAAAAATGATTTACCACTACATAATTCCTTGTACAACTCTATCATATCCTCTGCTGACTTGAAATTCTGCCCTGACTTTTGAGGAGACTTAAAGTCCAGATCATACCTTGTACCTATATAAGGAAAAAATATGCATATGAAAATTAAACCAGTTACTGATTGCAAAGTTTCAAGACATATGCTCCTGCAATTTAAGCCAACTTTAATAAGTTAAAAGAGCCATGCACTTTCTTTTTTCCTTCATTGTCCTTTAGATTTGATACGCTCCAACAAGAATTCCCTTTAGTAATATTGAGGGGTAATAAGTAATATTGACTCTATAAAGTTGAATTAATAAGGTTTTCAACAACACTAACATAATCTGCTTTTACTATGCTTTGCTCACACTTAAGTTCCTCAACATGTAAACAAGTAATTAATATAAGCCCAGAAAATTAATGTAAAGGATGATTACCAGGATACTACAATATACATATAACCAGACTAATATACATTTGTCATAGCACCTCTAGACGGGAGAGAAATAATTGGGGAGATGAAATATTGCCAAAAGTTGATGCTCAGGGTGTCTGAAGAATTATCAACACAAAATCCCTTAAAAAGCAAGATTACTATTTTGCAAATTCTCAGCAAGACTAAATTTTATAGAGGGAAAGCAAAGAAAAAGAATTTTCATTAGTTAATTAAGAAAAAGAATTAGTTTCATATTTTAAAACACAATTAATCAAGCTCATTAGAAACACGGCCACTCTTCTAAATAACAAAAAGAAATGTCAGGGTAAGCAATATAGAGCAGGTTTGATCTTGTCCAGAATCGTTGAGTATGTGAGGGACAGAAAATTAGAATTACCTATGCAAAAATTTGTAGCAGCAACATCAAGAGCTATCTTTATTTTCTCATTGTAACCAGATCTGCTAATAGCCTCCTTTACAAGATCCAGGGCTTCTTTAAAGCTAATGATATTTAAATGTGGTCAGATAGGTTCTTCAACAATCTTATTTAAGGAGAAGCACCATATAAACAAAGCATGAACTTCATAATAATTAGATAATTAATTGCGCTAAAACATAACTATAAAATCAATAGATAGATTAACTCAAACTTCTCATATAGTTAGATAATTGATTACACAAAAAACATAATTACTCAAACACAAAACTTGCCTGGATACATTTGGAGCAAAGCCACCATCTTCTCCAACATTGCAGCCGTATGCACCAAATTTTTCTGTAATAACACCCTGCCATTTTATTATCATGAATACAAATCAATGAATCAGTATAAACATGATCTCTTCATGTGGCAGTTAATTGTTATGATTCTTCAACTCATCACTAGTGGAATATACAAATATTTGGCCAAGATAAGGTAAAAACTAGCATACAAACATGGGAAATGTAAGCAGAAACAAAAGACAATGTTGTCAAAAAAATGACCAAAAAGTGCACAATGATATTTCTGAAATTTTGAGACTACAAAGCAATATAGTCACACAAAGATCGCAGAAACAGATGAGCAAACACAAAACATGAGTCGAAACAACGAGTACCAGAAACACTAAAAAAATTTCTTTCACATACCAAGAACAATTTTTTTAACGGACATTCTTTGCAGAAAAGATAAGTTACTCAGTTGCCATATTAAGTTGCAGTAAGGCTGTTGCACCCATAAAAATAGAAGAACACAAGGAAAAATTTTGAATAATATGTTTAAAGCTTCCACTCTGATTCTTTCAGCCAAAGTGCTAAGCAACCATGTTCTTCCAAACTTATAATTTCTAACTTCACAATATCAATGGGTATCAGATTAGGAAAGAAAACAAAATTTCAACAGAGAAGAACAATAAGTTGAGATAAAAAAAAATTAAGGAAAACAGACAATAATCACCTTTAACTGATGATAGGTCTCTGAACCCATTCTCAATGCCTCCTCAAACCTACTTGCTCCAGTGGGTAAGATCATAATTTCCTATTCAAAATCAAGTTTAACTTCAATGAAGTGAAACCAAGTGCACTGAAATATCTAAGTCAGGTAAACAAGTGTGGGAAAAAAACCAACGAGTACAATAAGACAATTGCTCGAGACCAATTAGCAAAAAGAGTGAGAGAGAGATGAGCCTAGTAGAATCCGAAGTCAATTCAACATTATCAAAGTTCTACAAAAAATTTAAGATAGCAAGGTAAAGTACGAAATGAACTTTTAAGTGGAGAAATATAAAACAATGAAAACATCGAAGATATTGGCTTGCAAATTAAGTAAGAGAGATAAAATTACCTGAATGGCAAGATTATTTCCGGCATGTTTTCCACCACTTATAACAGTAAAGGCAGGAACAGGAAGAGTTGGACTGGTTTTTCCAGAAAGATCAGAAATGTGCTTGTAAAGTGGAACCTGATATTTTCATGTTTCATTTTTCAATAATTTTGAAAGTACAAGAAAATTTATTTCCAGATAACAATTAGAAAAATACTTCAAATCAACAAAGAGTCATGCCTCCTTTTCTGCAGCTCCAGCCTTACAAGCAGCAATGGATACGGCTAATATAGCATTGACACCAAGCTCACCCTACAAATAAATACAAACACATAAATAAAGAATTCTACAGAGGACAACATATCTGCTATGTCAACTCCAAACATGGAAGTCACAATTAATATCTGAAATCACAACATATAAATGGTAGAAAAGTCATTCACATACAGTCATTATTAAGCTTTCCATAAAGCAAAGAAAACATGAAAGCAACATATGGAATTTGCATTATGCATTGGATGGTTGAAAACATGTTTACAATAAGAACTAGATAATCAGTACTCCCATGTAGTTTGTTTTCATTATCTTAACTACAACCGCATATTAGGGAATAGGAATCATTTCTCTGAGAGGATTCCATCCCTTCAATTTGCCCGTCCACGTTGCATCAATCAATCACTCTTTGTGCCTAAATGTAGGACCTAGTTGACTCTTTGGAAAATCCTTAGAAAGCTAAATATGCTCCTTATAGATGGATTTGCCTGAATTTTTTTTTCTAAACTGGTTTATTTGACTTATAAGCTAACATATAATCTATAATACACAAAATAAGTTATGATTAAGTGGCACATTTAGCTTTCTTAATTTCTCCCAAAAAACGTCAATTGCATCTTATATTTAGGAGCGGAAGAAGTGTTTAAGGAATACTTAAAATCAACTCCTATCTTGGCCTCAAGAATCTCAGAAAGTAGAATAATAACATTAACTTCTCCAACAGAATATTAGCATCCTAGAACGAAAGACAGACCCACACAGAAAAGTAAAACAAGGATTACATGTATCACGTTTCAAACAAGAAATAACTTGTGCACAAATTCAAGAGGAAAACAACTACCTTCTTCTCTGTTTTGTCCAGATCTATCATGGCCTGATCGATTTGGGATTGAAGTGTTGGGTCCATACCAACCAGTGCTTCAGATATTTTTTCATTTATATTTTTAACTGCTTTAGCCACACTATTTCCAAGATATACACCCTTGTCCCCATCTCGTAACTCTACAGCCTCATACCTGAAATCCTTAACCCAAGTTGTTTGAGTAAATTATGCATATAACCAATAACTTCTAGAGAAAATCAAACAACTAGCAACAATAATAAAGAACAAACACAACCAGATTACTGAACCTAATTACCCACCCATAACAACATAGTTATATAAAAGTAAAAAAAACAGCAGAAAAACAAGAAATGCAGCCATTACAAAACCACAATACCATGACCGCATCAAGCGATAAGAATTTCAAACTGATCACTCCAGTCAAATGAATAAATCAAGACTATAAGCTTGGACGATCATCAACCATAATATAACGTGACTAGAAAAGTTCAAACCAATTCATAACCACCTTGAAATAAATCCAACATCACACAGAAAAAAACAAATCTAACTAGTTTGTCTAGTTATACCACAATCCCACAACAACAACTGCAAACATGATACTCGCTCCATTCCTAAATATAAGAGCTAGTTGACTTTTTTTGGAGAATCCTAAGAAAGTTAAATAGGGCAATCAAAAATTGATTTTTCTAAATTTTTCTCTAAACTAGTTTATTTGACTTATAAGCTAATATATGATCTAATAATATATACAAAATATTATGTTATGATTAAATACTTCATTTTGCTTTCTTCGGATTCTCAAAAATAGTCAACTAGCTCTTATAAACGCAGGGAATATGATAGTAACACAAGGAATGATAGAGCATGGCAAGCTAAATCACAGGACAAGAACAAGGAAATCAGACAGCCACGCCATTTCCTCCATTATTTTACATTTTTTCAAAGATAATCCAAATTGTTAAAGCATTTCATAAAATTTGAAAGTGAAATTGATAAACTTACATGCCAGTGGAACTACCGCTAGGAACAGAAGCACGAAAGATGGCTTTATTAGTGAACAAGTCCACTTCAACGGTCGGAATTCCTCGGCTATCAAGGATCTGCCTCGCTTTGATTTTCGTTATCACCGACTGAACCGCCTTTCTCATATGATTCGACTAAAAGGAAAAGAATCAGCTGGAATTTGCATTTTGTGGAATTAATTAATTAATTATTAATTAAATAAATAAAAGAGGATGGAGGTGGAAATGAATTAAATTACAATGAAGAGGACGGGATCGGGAGTCTTGGCCCTAACGGCGGCATTGACGGCGTCTTCGATCTTGCGAGAGAGGAAGTGCTTATCCAGATACTCTTGCACTGACATTATTTTTGGCTTTTAAAAGTCGCGAGAGCTGATTGTTTTGAAAAAGTAGGAAGGGCTGGGTGGTCCTGATGTTTTCTTGTTTGAGGTGTTTGTGGCTTTGGCGCCCACAGAATTGAAATTTTGGTAAGCTCAGTGAGATGGATGATGGGCGATGATCGGTGATATGGTTTTCTGGAGACGCGACTCAGAACAACGCTGTCTCGATGCGGGGCCCACATGTTCAACGACGTCGTTTTATTTGTCACATTTATGTTTTATTTAATATACTATATATTGATAATATTTTTATTACATAATAATTCTATTTGAATTGAGAGTAGTAAATACTAAATAATATATAACACATATTTCTAATTTTTACCAATTGCTTTTTGAATTACCACATTATTGATGTCATCCAACAATAATAGAATAAAAAGAAGAGGATTAGGGAAGGATGAAGAGGAGTAAAGTGTTTTAGGCAAAAAACGTATATTAACTAGGTTAACTATCTTTGTTCAAAAAAAAAACTAGGTTAACTATCAGTTCAAAAAAAAAACTAGGTTAACTATCACCCTTAATTTAACTGTAAACAATACTAGTAGTAATATATAATAATAATAATAATAATAATAATAAGCTTAGACTAGTTACTAATCATTCCAATTTTGTAAATACTAAATAGAACTATTTTGGAGAGGTGGATGTGTTTCAAAATATAAGACATATTACTAATTGTTCACATTTTCCTTAAATCATGTCTTTTGATGGTCAGCAATAATATTTAAGTAAAAGAAGAACGGTAAAAATCTAGGAAATTATCATACTATATTATCTTAACTAACATTTTCAATATAATCAACCAAGTTACTATCTGATACTCCCTCTGTTCCTAAATATAAGATCACTTTGAGGAAGTTGATAAGTTCCTAATTATAAGATCACTTTCTATTTGGTCTCAATTTTGGTCCAAATCACCCCTATACTTCTTAGCTCTCACACTTCTCTCTCAAATCCCTATTTGTCTTTTAAATTTAAGTGAGAGGTATTTTGGGAAGATCATGTAATCCTAATTCATTGGAAAATCTTCCTTAATCTCTCCAAATTAGCCAAAGTAATCTTATATTTAGGAACGGAGGTAGTATTTAATACTCCTATATCTTTTTTTTTATTATGTATGTTTAGTTTATCAACTAAGGGCAATTCATCAAGGTCCTTTATCACTTATCAGGACTTGACTTCTGAAAGATTTCTTTTTTATTGCGTTTTGTATGGTAAATTACTACAGTTTAGTTTACTGCTTGTTACCTTCTAAATTTTCTAATGTGACTATTTAAAAAATATTGAGACTGCGTATTGTTGAGAATGATCTAGGTACAAAAAATTAATTCAAAGTTACATGATTCAATTGAAAACGCACACTTTATGCCTCCATCAGTTCAGAATTCTTAATCTCCATTCTCCAAGTTAGTCTTTTCCTTATAGTAAGAGTACTCAAATATTCTGATAAAAAAAAGAGTACTCAAATCTGTTTGCGGGCATCTCAAATAATTCAGTGACAAAAACATAGTGCATGTTCAAAAAAAATATTCACAACAGTTATGATCTGGCCTAAAAAATATGGATATAACATTACATGAGGCAAGACCCAATCCTGAGAATACTTTTACAATAATTGTTATTAGTAATGAAAAAAAATACATTGATCGGCTGAGAGTAAAGGATTATGTGCAGAAAATCCTTCTGTAAAATTCAATGTACTTTTCCTGTGAACTCAACACATTCACAATTCCCTGGACATGTGATCACCTTCCAAGTATAACATGTTGGTATGGTATAATTAACAAGCCTTCCTTTATGTTGTCAATACAAATGCACTGGATGAACCTGTGAAATGACTAATTGACCCAAATAAACCCTTTGCTGCACCAAAATGTCTGATTCTGTATACACCAGGGGAAGCATCTTGTGGTATTCTCCATTCTATAGTTGCTTGACTCCTAGGACTTAACTTGGCAGGTCTTGACCATTTAAAGCGCAAGCTGAAATCATCATCATCATAAGCAGGAACCCAAGTGTCCTTATTTTGGAGGGCTTCCACAAGGGCAAATGTACCTTCAGTCATAAGGTCATTCCGAGGACAAGCCGACCAGAACTTAACCGACACCATCTCGCCTCTCCTAAAGGTGGCATTCTTCGGTACATCGGTTATGACATCCCCGAAGCTTACACCAAGTGGAACTCCATCCACCACCACCGGTGGGAGTAGGCCTATTTGCTTGCTCAGAAGATCAGGCGGTTGTGGACCCGGTTCCACTGGTTGGCCCTTGAGGAGAGCATTTGCAAGCTTCTGGAACTCCTGAATGTACGCGCTCAATGTGTGTGGACCATATAATGTGGAAGCACCCTGACATCATGAAAATGGAAGTTTGAAGGTCATATAACAATTACTACCATATGCCTCTGAGAAATGGCAACACATTGATTTATCTCACTAAAGGAAGTTACATTAGAGAAAGTTGCATAGGCGTGGGACAAATTTGAATAAGGACTTAAAGTCTGTCTGTAAAGTTCGTGTCTCTCTATTAGAGTTGTGATATGCTAACATGACTCATCGGTTAAAAAAAAGTGCGTTAATATTGAAATTGAACAGTGTGCTTCATATTTCTATCACAAAATGACAACTAACCTCGTATCGTTGCACTTTGTATTCTTCAAATGTAGTCACGTACTGCGAATAAGTATTAGTCAACCCTGCTATAACGACTTGAATGTTGGCACCAAAGTCTTTATTTAGAACTGTCTTTACAGCATCACGAAGCCGTCTTCCAGCCATAGTGGTGAACTCTGAAAGTAAAATAACGATAAACAAACATGAAGCAAAGACCTCTACATATATATATATATATATATATATACCAATGAAGATAGAATAACATGAACTTAAGCAGAGATACTGATAATAGACTACAATGGATATTAAGATGCTTTAGCAAACACAGTAAATCACTAGGCTGCAGCCAGGTTTGAGTTGCATGCTGCAATGGTAGAATCTCTAATTCATCACACAGATGTTAACTATAAATTTTTTCTTTTTTTTTCACAAGGTACAAGTTTGTCTGATTTGAGCAACTTTACAATATCATGGTTTATATATTACAACTTCAGGCTCCACTAACACAATTGATAGTTGACACTTCTGTTAAACTTGTATTGTTTGTCTAAACAATAATTCCAACAGTGTGGCCATTAGGGGACACAAAAAGGTAAAATTTGTAATTTCATACCTGCTGGTACATTAAGAATGACGAACTGCCCAATTCGGAAGATCTGAATAGGAAGTATTGAAGGCTGCAAAATGGACAACATTGCAGAAAGTTTAATAACAATACATATAATCAAGCTATTATCCTGACTCTAATTTATATAAATGAAATCAGATGCAAAGACTTTTATATTAAACAATAGTTACCAACAAACATGATTAAGGACACACTAAATTGACATGCAACTTTATGAAGATGGATCCTCCGGGGTACAAAAATCTAAATGACTATGAACTTAGGAGTTCATTGGAGTCAATTAGTATCACCCTTCTCTGGCTAAGCAGATGTCAATTTTCCAAGACAATTGTACATAAGTTATACCACAAAATGATTGAGAAAACAGGACAAGATATGATAAGGTCACAAATTTAGCTTATCTCACAAAGATGATTTGACTTGCTATATGAACTAAACAAGACATGCCAACCCATTTGTCCTGTTAACAGTCTCTATGCCATCAACTTTCCATATTGTATTAAGTAGACATTGAAACGATAAAACTAAGCCAAGAGACTATAAAATCGTAGAATTCAAGAAGGATGAGATAATACTAGATAACGACTTACAGCCCAATCATATGGTAGCTTCATTTCACCAGTATCGAGCAGGATAGGCTTTGGCTGCTGACATTTTACTTGTTCGCTAGTAGGAGTTTTAAGTACGTTGCGGACTAGTTTCCAGAAAGCATTACCCTGACATACAAAAAGACCAAACAATAAGCAAATACATTGTTTAATATTGTGTAGCCAAGGATTATGATACACATGAGGCATGCAACCACTGATTACCGTATCATCGCCTTGCTTAAAATCAAAGGCTCCAGGCCCATCTGTTGTTCCTGCTGCAAATGCAAACCCCATTGCAGCTGCACATGTTTTTACCGTCTCAGAAGCTCCTCCATTATTAACAGTTACCTGTACTTGGGAGAAATCCAAAAAGGCATGTCGAAAATCAATCTTCCCTTTAATCTGTTCAGATGCTCCATTGAAAAGATCCACGGCTTTTCTAAATTGTCTCTCCCCTATAATACGTGTACTTTCAAATTCATCTGGATAACTGCCACATTAGTTACAGACAGCAACTCAGTAATTTCAAGGCTTGGGTGAAATAAGCATGCAATATAGAACCTTTAAGTGTGAAGGAAGAAATTACCCAGGTCCTCGGCCATAGCACAGTTCATTCTTCCCTCCACAAGTACTATGATTAAAGTCACAAGGTAATCCAGTGTCTATACAAAAGGTACCAAGGACATTTGGACTAACATCACCACAATTCGATTGGCAAAATGCAGATACAAACTTAGTCCGGTCAACCTGCCTAAGAGCACCTCTCACTCGTCTAGCAACACTTGAAGTTCTTAATGCTGGTCTACCGGGAGGAGATTGGAAGGAGGCAGCAAGCTCCAGCAATTCATGGTCTGCATCGTTAAGTGCAAGCAAGTCATATATCTCATATCTCATTTAGGACCCTTACTGATCTTAATGGATGAGCAAAGAACGTAACTCATTTAAAGCACCAAAAGTCAGGACCAACAACAGCACCACCAGATTGTCAATATTTAAAACTACATACATAATTCCAACCACATCGTACTGCTGAAACAAAAGAGACAGTCCTAAAGCCAACTGAAAAATAATTTGAGTAATGCTTAAAGACCTGGGAGCATATGACCGTCAGTATGTGCAAACATTCTTTCATCAATTACTGCCTATTTCTTAGCTACCAATCAGGAAGTTTGATAACACTTGTGCTCTTAAAGAGTTGAATCTGTACAAGTGAATGGACTAGAAAGAACTTTGACAGATGCATTAGAGCCAAAACAAGGTACATGTAACTTACGATTATCATGAGGGCTAGGAATTATGTTGGAGATTCGTCGGGGATGACCATCTTCTTCAAATCCTACAGTGGCCTTTCTTCCAGACCTTTGGCGTTCAAACCAGTCTTCCATAAATCTTGCAGCAGCCCCTTTATTATCCCCACTAATCAATGAGTTTGTACGGCTCATTGAAGTCCCATGAGTAGCAAACCAATTGAAGCTGCCAACAGGGCCCCATTCATCATCAACAAATTTTAGAAGAGTCATATCTTTATCAACATTATACTTATATTTTCTTCGGTCTGCGGCAGGATTATTGAGATAAGCACTGGGACTGCGATTTATACTAGCATCCAAGAGCTCTCCTGCAAGTTAGAGATAAACTCTGTAAGACCAGTAAGATCACCATATGGGAGGGAGAATAGACGTGATAATGATTTTACAACAGAACATAAATACAAAGAGTATTGTATGACATTACCAGGACCAAGAAAACTAATTCTAAATACTTAACTTTCTATTTCCAAATCTAAGGGGGAAGTGGTGAGATAAACTTAATCCGTGTTTAAAAGCATTAAGAAACATGAGTGTGCACTTACAAACTCCAAGGCACAAATCTAAAATCTTCAACAAATAATTGAAAGTAGATAAATGAACACAAAGAACTAGACTTCACAAATTTCTTATATTTTTCCTCATTTTGGATAAAATTTCATCTAGTATTCGTGTGTCCCCATTTTCTGAGTCATTCTCACATCATAATTAAGCTAGCTTTAGTCCTGCAATCACTAATCCTGTAAGATTTTCTTCTTTCTAATTATTATTAATGAATTAAAGAAATATTAGGAATGACATCAAGAGCAAATGAAATGTATAATAAAACCAAAACTACTTTCTTCCATCTTTCATCATTTCCTAGCATGCTTTAACAATAGGCAAAGATACTACCATTATACTTATCATATATCATCAACTGATACAAAAATTAAATATGTTTACATGCATTCTTTTCCTTACCCTTATTGACAAATATCGATCCGGGGCGAAGATTTTCATGAGCCTGGATAATGCTTTTCTCAATTCCATCAACAATGACATCAAAAGACTGACGCACAAATCCAAGAGATGTCACGATATACACAACATATTGCAGATAACCCCCAGGACCAGCATGTGTGTGAATACCACTAATAGCCACATTCTTTTCAGTATACAGATCACCATATCTGTCAAACAATAAGATGCTCCACTTCAGTCACATAACTAAGGAAATCAAATGAAACATCAGCTACTAGTGGCAGATATCTAACAAAAACTACATTCTCAGGCCACCATAATGATGTAACAAGCACAAATTCTTAGTAGAACCATATCCCAAATGCTAGTTACTAATCAAGATTGACTTTTTTTTATGGAGATTAAGAAAGCAAAATAAAAAGGGTCAACCAAGTTCCAGTCTCCACTTGGTGAGGGTGCTGGGGAAGGGAATATACTAGGCAGCCTAACCCCTGCTTTTTGCAAAGTGGCTTATTCGGACCCATGGCAAACGAGCTTATCATTGAGTCAAGTCAGCCCTTCTTTTAAGAAAGCAAAATAAACCACTAAATTTTAACATATTCCACATGCAATTAGATTACATGTTAATTTATAAGTAAAGTAAATTAGTTTTAAGAACAAATGTTAAATGTAAACATTTTAAAGTAATTTATCCTTAATTTCTCAAAAAAAATTAACTTGAACTTAATCTTATAATTAGGTTCAGAGGGATGTTTAAAGTTGGAAAATCAAATCCTCACAAGGATTCTTCTAATGAGACCATTCCAACATGGAACCTACGACATATGCATGTTAGACAGGAATCTTCAAGAAAAGAGTAGAGAGTAGTTATTATGGTTACCTAGCCTTCAACCTCTCAATGACTTTAATTTTGACCAACTGTGAAGCCATGCAAGCATCAAGGTTCACAAATGCCACCCTATTACCATTAGGTTGTGCAACAAGAAAGGCACGTGCTCTCAGCCTAAAGTGGATCCCAGAAGCAACTTGATCCATATTAGAATACCCTTCCATGTTAACATCAGCAGCAGGGCCGGTAATGTCATAACTTCCAAGCCCAATCAAATAATCAGAATCCGAATACACCACCACATCACTCTTCACCAACAACAACACAATAATAAGACCCCACACTCTCCATGAAAACCCCATCATCAAAAACTGAATTTTAAGCTTACCCACTTCTTCTTTTCATGTCACTAACCAAAAAAAGGAATAAAGGATTAATTTTTATGATTAAAAATTGTAACCCAAAATAGAAAAAAAGATTCCAGATTGCACATTCAAATGGTGAACATAGTTAACCAAAAATGGAAAGCAAGAAGAATATATCAGATAACACATTCATGTGGGATAACAATGAGGGAGAGAGATGATTACAGTAAATATATGTACGTTGACTTAGTGGAGGATAAGAATCATGAAGAAAGTTGCGATCTTTGAGTTAAGGGAAGGTGAAAATGTGGAAGTGAATGAAGGGGGTGATGATTGATGAGACAGAAGAAGAAAGAGAGAGAATTTGTTTGGCGTCAAAGGAAAGAAATGGAGAGGTTCTGAGAAGCAAGCGAGTGGGATTGGATCATGATATTACACTGTCTGTATGTATTTGAGACTTTCGAGATTGAAGACAAAGTCTGAAAGTCCCTAACTCTCGTTTATTTAGTTAAAACTTAAAGCCCCACCTTTCCATTTATATAGGCCATGGGGATAGACGTGGCAGCTCAATGTGATGTGTGAGGTGAGGCGAATGCTTACTAAGGAGGAGAAAATGAAATTTCTTGTGTTAAAGTACTACTATGTTGGATTACAAGAATTTTCAGTTGAGCGATCATTTAGTGACAAATTTGGATTCTGAGACAGTGTTTAAATTATAGAAAGTTATCTTTGTTTTGACTCCAATTTGGGTGTTATTGAAAAAGAAAACAGTTTTTTTTTTCAAATTTTTAACCTCGTAATATTAGCAACCCATTAGTTAGTTTGTGAGAATATGGACTCTCAATGAAAGGAATATCGTTGCCTCTGAGTAGTTATTAAAGCAATATACTCAAGACTAGGCCGGGTATGGGTTCATTGGTTAAGTAAGAATAAGAATTGTCCACAGTTGGTTGGTTGATTCAAGTATGTAATAGTAAAAAATAATTGTTATGTATTATTAAATACTCCTTCTTTTTTTAAATATAAGAACACATTTAAATTTCAATTTATTCTTAAATCTGACATCATTTTATTATGTTTTCTAACTTTTTCTCAAATTAACCATAAGGCTAAAGTATGTTTTTGGTCCCTTAACTTTGGAGAAATTCATGTTTTGGTCCCTTAACTTTGAAAAGTGTGTTTTTGGTCCCTTTAATTTTGGAGAATGTGTGTTTTTGGTCCCTTAACTTTGAAAAGTGTGTTTTTGGTCCCTTAACTTTGGATAAAGTGGTGTTATTAGTCCTTCTAGAACAGGATAAAGTATTTTTTCGTCCATTACTTTTCAAAATTAAGGCACTAAAACATGATTTTGTGCAAAGTTACAGGACCAAAAACATATTTTAACTGAGTTTAAAAGGACAAAAATCACAAAAATCACACTTTTCAAAGTTAAGGACCAAAAACACACATTCTCCAAATTTAAAGGGACTAAAAGCACACTTTTCAAAGTTAAGGGACCAAAACATGACTTTCTCCAAAGTTAAGGGACTAAAAACATACTTTAGCCTAACCATAATAATACTTATTAATTATAATAATCAAATAAGAAATGGAAGGTGCAAATAAAGATATATAGTAAGGGTAAATTGATAATATTATGTGTTAATAATTAATTTAACTAACATCATTAGTCTTAGAAGGTATATGACAAAGATTGTACATTAGTCTTAGAAGGTAGCTTATACTTATAAAGAAAGAAAATATAGACTTGTACATGTTTGGTAATAAAATAAATGGGGAAAAAATCAAGAAATTCTGGCATTATATCCGGTAGGTTAATGATGTCGTTGTTATTTAATAGGTTGGCCAAAAGAATAGAATGCACGTTAATTTTTTATACTCGGTTTTAGTAAGATGATAATAATTTCTTAGTTGGCACGATAATTTTGCAAATGTTTTTTTATAGAAGGGGAATAATTAGCTTTTCTTTTATATATAGGTTTTCACACTTGCATTTGGCTTGTTCTCACCTCCTACTTCTCCATCCATTATCTCTATATATTATCCATATCCACTTATCATTTTATAAATTTTTTAATTAATTTAGACTCCCATGTTTAATACGAGATTACGAGGTACAAACTAAGATTTTTTGCATTATATTTCACTCCATTGTGTTGATGAAATATTGACAAATTTCTCTAAATGGCCCTAATACTAAGCGGAGAGAACTCTGGAGAAATGTTTTTTTTTTTGCCAATACTCCGGAGAAATGTTTGAAGTGGAGGGGAGTGGAGATTTAGTGGAGGGAAGAAAAATCCACTCTCTAAAAGAAAAGTGGATAAATTGAATAGATTAATAATTTAGTGGAGATTTAGTGGAGTGAAGAAAAGTTGATAAATTTATAACATAAATATTTGAAGTATTATTTATATTATAAATTTATCATGTGAAGTGTGGAAACATCACATAATTTTATATCGTGACAAACATAACGCGGCTATATCATCGATCCAATTCCTAAGAGGGATTAAATCAAGGCCGACCAAATAAATGGAAGGAGACGTCAAAGCGAAGACATGTACATAAGAAACGTCAACAAAAGAAGGATCCTTGGGCCACATAGAAGGTTGCTTTCCTCCTTCCCTTTTTGTTTGTTCCACACTTGTACTCTCTCTCTCTCTTTTTTTCTTTTTCCCAATTTAGCATCAAGTATCTCGTGCTGGCTCGTAAGTCACTGACTCACTTGAAACTTGAGGATAATATCCCTTCAGTTGGTATCTCCACCATCAAGGTTTAAGATTGCTGCATATATCGAAACCTTAATTAAACTTGACTAACATCCTTCCTAACCAATTGATCTAAATATTCGATGGCCCACACTTACTTGTTAATTCTTTATAATCTCATGTATCCTCTTTAAAAAGTCTCTTCGTTTTCCCGCGGCATTTTCATTGTCAATATGGTATCATTATATGAGTATTTCAACCCTTTAATTTAGCTTTGTTATTTTTGAAATCATACTATGATCTGTATACCTACCTAACGTCTATGGCATATGGCAATTGGAAAAACACTAAAATGACTAAATTATTATCCTGTTATAAAAAATAAAGAAAAAAGACATGGACATATATCACTTTCAATTGTGATTCAATGATGTCAAATAATATGTCTTATAAATGATTTATATTTATAGACATAAGTTATTAAAGACTCTGCGTGAAATTACAAGAGAATTATTATGAAGTTTATAACATTAAAAACTCCTTACAAGTAATTTATTAAGATGTTACAAATAAATTTAATGACATCTAGAGGGTAAATAACCAAAGAAGAAATCCTATGCTGAGAAATTTTAAGAGCAAGGATTATATATGGACATTCACTAAATCATAATTTCATAAAAATCACAATGAGTTATTGCAATCAATTTTTTCAAATGGCTCATCCGGTTAAATTTAACCTCATCTCACTTTACTTTGAAGGATTTATATATCTGAGTGTTAGAGTAATCCGAATCAAGTTGGGTAAGGTCACAAATGCATCAAAAATTCTTACCAAGTATTTAACACCCACATATCATAGGTTTTGAGCTAAAAATATTTTATAATACACTCCCTCCAATTCTGATCTAAATATAAAATTCTTGTGACCTTTTTAATTTATTATTGAAGTAAGTAAGCAAATTAGACCAATACTAAATTATATCATATGTCACATGAAATTAGATGATATGTTATTTAATAAGTAGAATTTATTATTAGTTTTGAGGGAAAAAAGATAATTTAAAACAATTCAAAGTAATTAATTTAACACCCTTAATTTATCAAAAAAGTCAAAGTAGAATGATAATTAGGGCATGAGAGAGTACAATGTGTTACTGTATTAGGAAAAAAATTTAAGATGCTCAATGTATTTGTCGACGATATTGATTGATTACTATCATACAAGTGTTTTTGTGACGTTGAATAATCAACTCAAAATCTAATTAAACATTTTGAACAGCTAATGGACAGCATGCCTTGCTCGCGATTCCCAAGCATATTTCTTAAGCCATACTCATGCATGTAATTGACACGAAACGTCAAGTAAGAAAAATGACGTAAAACCATAAATTAAATTATTCTTACAATAAAAATTACTATCACAGTGCAATTATACATGATTCGTAGAAGTTATTTAATTGCCAAATAGAGATGACCAACGTAATGAATGAAAGGATCGGACGTGTACCTGGATAATCCATGTGGGGGGTTATTAGTTATTAATTGCATTTGTATGGTTGTTTTCTCAGTCTTACATCGTCATGATTCAAGGTTGCTTAATCTTTTGATTAAGCTATTGATCGTATTCAAACGCATAGTGCCGTTGTGGTTAAGTTCTTCTATGAGCACAACATCACCTCACAATTATTAACGCCACTGTTATGTGAATCCAGTCTATCCCTTGATCTTTTTTTTTGCCGAAGGGGATAATTTTCATTAATAAAACAAAGTACATACCATAGGCTCAAAGCAGAGCACATCCAAAGAGCACATGATTGCCCTTGGACCACTACATACACACCAAACACTAGCTAGCATCAAAATATCAAGATAACAATAACAATAACTTAATTAACAGACTCAAAATACTAATGCCGATGCCTAACCAGTGTGGGTAGAAGGTGAGGGTATTAAGACTCAATTCGATCATGATCAAATGATGATGCAATAGAAGGTAGTTGTCCAAAGACTTGCTCTCCCGAGCCCACCGACTTTGATGCAAATGCTGCACATAAGCAGCTTCATTCTCACCTCCAAGAAGGTGAAGAGACCAATGAAATTTGTGAACAAACTCCATTGTTGAACGAACCGATCATGTTAGAATTTAGCCAGAAACCAACACAGCCAAAATTAATCCACAAGGGCAGACAGACCCATAGATAATAACATGACACACTTGAAAGAAATTTTAAAAACAAGACACAAATCCTACAACTAAGACCTACCGGGGATGACCAGGATTCTACAGCTCTATTATCGGGTCCCCCACACCCAGATAGATCCCTATCTGGGCCATCATGGTGGCTCGGTGGTTGTGGACCAGCCACCAAAACCCAGACCCAAGCACCACAAAACTCCACAGGCAGTTCAGAAAACACCATCGACCCAGGCGGATCGGAAAACACCATCAGCTCCACCAGATCTGAAAGCTCGCCCTTCACAGCCTTAGTCTTCACCGCCACAAGATCCGCCGTCGCGTCGGTCACCGTCGCGAGGTTCACCGCCACAAGATCCGTCGTCGAGTCAGTCACCGTCGCGAGGTTCTTCGCCACACCTTCCACCGTCGCGATCTTCACCACCAGATCCAACTCCGACAACCATCCTCCGCCACGATTCCAAGCCGTAAAACTTCGAAGCCGTCGGACAAGAACCCATCCTCCGCCACGACCATCGCCGACGCCGGACAGGCGCCGATCTCCCCCAGCCTGCGAAACCCAACCTCCGCTTGCCACCATCAGCTACACACACCAACACGCACAAGAGCGTGACCAAACCCTCACAAATGGAGGTACTGAAAAAGGAAAAGTTCTAGAGAGAAGTGAGACCTTTTCTCTCTAACTTTCCTTGAAAACTCGTGGATTCTCCAGTCTATCCCTTGATCACTGTCTTTATCGTTGGCAAAAAATATAAAAGAGATAAGCCCAAGGGGGCGTAGCTTGATGGTTTGAAGTGGATCCCCAAGATGTGGATCCCTTCATTTAGCCCAAAGGTGCCAAGTTCGAACCCCCGGGAAGTCAGTCACCCCATTTACGGGAATCTCGGTTGGCGACTTCGGATTAGTCTGCCCCTGAAGGGTGTGGGATACCGGGGGAAGCAATTCAAAAAAAAATATAAAAGAGATAATTGTATTTATAGTTGGCAAAAAAAGATCATTTTCATTATCATAATTAAGAACAATTTATGTTTTAAAAACATGATCGATGGTGCCTTAGCTTGCTAATGAGATTTTTCACTTATTTCTATGTAAAATAATGATTTATTGATCTCATAAGCTAGATTTTCCAAAATAACGTGGAGTCCATCGCGAGGTGTTGACTATGCTATCATACGAGTTGATACACACACACGCACACATCACACAACGGTTAGGCGTTTGACTATATGAACACATGCAGGCTTATGTGTCCGTTAATTATGCATGTGATTTTGCCAGTCAGATCCAGCCAAGGACAAGCTATTGGGCGTTATTGTAAACTGTTTATAAGATCGTATTGTTCTTCAATGTAATTAAAATGCGTTCTAGCTAATGATATGATGTTATTAGCAGGATTTAAGCCAGGGCATCTTACTTATAATATACTGACTTTTAAATTTACATTAGTCAGGTGATCCATAAATTATTTTTGAGTGTTTCAATGAGCAATTGAGCATGGATTGAGAGAATAAGACAGTGAGATGCAAGTATAAACACGCCATGATTTAGTAATGGTTACTATATATGGAGATCTAGCCATGTTTTTTCATTAATAGATAATGGAATCTACCTAATTAAACATACATCGTTTTGTTTTGTTTTTTTTTTGCCAATTACATCGTTTTGTTGATAGATATTAGGACGTGTAATAATGATAATATGAGTGACATTATTTCAAATTGATTTTTATATACTCAAGACTATTTGGTAGCAGAGAGGTGTTTTTTACTTTTTTAAATATGTCTTTTGCAATCACGTCAATGAATGATTATTTTGAATTGAAAATTTAGAGGGGAAATGAATAAAGGGAACGCAGTATCAACGTTGATATCATGATACGAAATATTGCCATCATAACTTATCAAACAATATGTCTAATATCTAATAAAATATTATATATATATAGTATTATATTTTTAATACTAAAAGGACTAGACTTGAAGGCTTGCATGTCAGGCTTTCTTAAATAGATCTGACTTATTTACATAATAAAGCTTATACATAGGTTTTGACTTGACTTATATATTTAATAAATAGGTGAAGTAGTTAGACCTTCACTTGTTTAAAGCTTAGGTCAAGCCCTTAGGGCACCTATTTAAGACTTGATCTATTCCCACTTCACTCTTAGGGGTCATTTGGTTCGCTGGAAGTGAAAGTGAAAGTGGAGGTGGATCTAGGAGTGGAAGTGGAGGTGGAAGTCAAATTTTAATGTGTTTTTGGTGTGTGCAAATAAAATAGGAATTTCCTAAAATGCCCTATATATATGTAAACTTTCTTCTCTCATCATCTCCGACGTGGTGGTGGAGTGCCAGACCCGTCGCTGGAGTGATGGTGAAGAAGGTTGGTGAGGAGTTGAGAATGACATGTATTTGAGATTGATGTTTGAGTGAGAGGAGCAAAGTTGGTAAGAGACAAAACTTTTGAGGATATATTTGTCAAAAAGAAGTGGGTTCCAAGGAATTGAGATGGGTTCCATAGGTTAGGTATGGGAAACCAATTCACCCCTTTTTTATGGAAAGAGAAGTGGAAGTGGAAGTGATTATGGTCATGTTCCTATTCTATAGCCCTTAGCCGAACACACACACACACATATATATAAAGTAAGACCTTGATAAATTCCCATTAGTTTTGTGATGGTTGGGCATGGTTGAGTTTTGGGAAAATGCCAATTAAATCTCTCCGAATACCCAAAAGGACAATTAAAGAACCTAAACTTCCAAAAGGACTATGAAGGAACTAGGTACTAAATTAGAATTATTAAATGTTGCACAAAGACTCAAATACCCCTCTCCCTCAAAAGATTTCCTCCTCCCACATTCACTTTCCCTTCCACCTTTACCCACTCAAATACCCAACCCAAGCTATCGCACCACCCTCCTCCATCTTGGCCATCTCCCACCAGCCATCCCCACCGCTCTGTCTTCGCCGACCAAAGCTCCGTGTTCACCGAACACCCCTCGCCCTTAGACCCCATCGTGCCCGATGAGATTGCTTTGATTTCTCCAGATTCTGTTTCAAGGTAATGTAGCTTTGAGCCTCTTTTCTAATTTTGTTCCATGTGGTTTTGTAATGTTGCATGCTTATTTTAGTTCAATTGATGGAATGGAATATGATTAGTTGATTACATAGTAGATATTGGAATTTACATTTGGTTTATTTCCAATTTCACAAGCAGTAGCGAATTTGAACTCATGGGTTACTTGTTAGAGTTTTATGTATTTAGGTGGTAGAGTACAATAGTGTATGTTGATTGCTTGTTTGAATTCCTTAGTGACAGTTTTGGGCATTGGAATTGACATTTCATTAGCGAATTTGAGTTGTTTGATTTGATTTGATCATACTCATGGGTTACTTGTTAGAGTTTTTATGTATTCTCTATGATTAGAAGTGAATAAATTGAAAGAAAGTACTATGGTTTATGTGTTCTGGATTTCGCAAGTAAATTTGGATAATTGGAAGGATACTGTTTTACACATTTCAATTAGAATGAGCTTGAAAGTGAAATGGGAAGATAAAGAGGAGAAAAAGAAGAGACCTTTGGGGAAGAGAGGGAAGTTTGATGAGGGAGAGAGTGGTGCAGAGAAAGGTTGCAGAGACCCTTAGTTCTTTGGAAATCGCCCATGTTAGAATTCAGCTTCCACTGCCAATTCTAGCTCTCTTGTGTGCTTCTTTCTTCTTGATGCTCCTCCTTTTCCAACAACAATCTCCTTTTGCAACCAATTAATTACTCTTCAGCATCATCAAATTTGAACATTCCTAGTTTTTAACACCAGTAAATCACAAAAGCTTGATGCTTTATTTGGTGCTTACATATTTCACTGATTCATGAAGTTATTTAGGACTTATCTTTATAAGACTAGAGTTTTGGACTATGCATTAATTTATATAAATTATACAGGTTTTAGGATTGGAATTGGAATGAGGATAACCAATATTCTGTCGCAAGTAACACAAGTCATCCATTGAGAATCACATCTTCACTAAAGTCAGTTTCTGGAAAATTAAAATTTCATAAAGGCTTCCTATCAGGTTATATTATATTTATTCTTTGTTTTCCTTGATATGCAGTTAAAAGTAAAAGACATGAGTCACAATTCTAAGACAAGAGGATTTATCATTATGCAAAATGTCATAAGGTCGGTCACACTAGAAGAACCTGCAGAAATCCCAACCCAAGCTGAATGTTCTTGTGAAGGGTAGTCTTTTGGTTAAGGGTACATATTTTGAAAGTAATATTGTTGCACACCATGTCTTTGTTGTAATTATTATCGTAGGGATTTGTGTATTACATTTTCTAATTTGGTGTCATTGAAACATTAAGTTGCATATGGACCTTAATGTTACTTGTCATTAACTGTGTAACAACTACTTCATGGGAATTGAAATGACCCAAATGTTAATGAGTATGCTCTAAATGTTAATGAGTAAGTTTTAATTGTTAATAAGGTTCAGTGCAATTTTTAATAGGTACACTGCAATTGTTAACACGAAATGTGCGATTCCAATAACTTAAAAGTTAATGGGTATACTCTAAATTTTAATGGCAATGTTCAATTGTTAATGGGCACAATGCAATTGTTAATACAAAATACACGTTTTTTTAATAAGAAAGTTAATTCCCAATGACCCAAAAGTTAATAGGTATGTTGTAAATTTTAATGGGTAAGGTTCAATTGTTAATGGTCACAATGTCATTGTTAATACAAAATACACGTTTTTTTAACAAGTCAATTTCCAATGACCCAAAAGTTAATGGGTATGCTCTAAATGTTAATGCATAGTGTTCAATTGTTAATGAGTACAATACAATTGTTAATACAGAATAAACATTTTTTTAATAAGTTAATTACCAATGACCCAAATGTTAATATTTATGCTGTAAATGTTAATAGGCAATATTCAATTGTTAATTGATACAGAATACACGTTTTTTAACAAGTTAATTCCCAATGACTCAAAAGTTAATGGGTATGTTGTAAATGTTAATGGGTAAGGTTCAATTGTTAATGGTTACAATGTTATTGTTAATACAAAATACACGTTTTTTTAACAAGAAAGTTAATTCCCAATGACCAAAAGTTAATGGGTATTCTCTAAATGTTAATGGGTAGTGTTCAATTGTTAATGGGTACAATGCGATTGTTAATACATAATAAGCGTTTTTTTAATAAGTTAATTCCCAATGACCCAAATGCTAATATGTATGCTGTAAATGTTAATGACTAATGTTCAAATGTTAATGAGTACAATGCAATTGTTAATACATAATACACGTTTTTTTAACAAGTTAATTCCCAATGACTCGAAAGTTATTGGGTATGTTATAAATGTTAATGGGTAAGGTTCAATTGTTAATGGATACAATGTCATTGCTAATACAGAATACACGGTTTTTTAATAAGTTAATTCCTAATGACCCAAATGTTAATATGTATGCTGTAAATATTAATGGGAAATGTTCAACTGTTAATGGGTATAGTGCAATTGTTAATACAGAATAAGCGTATTTTTAACAAGAAAGTTAATTTCCAATGACCAAAAGTTAATAGGTATGCTCTAAATGTTAATGGTCAAGATTCAATTGTTAATGAGTACAATGCAATTGTTAATATATACACTGCTAAAGTTAATTCCTTGCTAAAAATGTTTCATTAATAAGCAAATACTGATCATTACACCAAAAGCTTGTCCCACAAGACACCTCTATGTTTCTGTCCTAACATATACTCAAACTAACAATCATTCTTTTCACTCATGCTTTTCTCGATCTCTTTGACTGTGTAGCCTCATCAAGAAGCGCTAAAACTTTATCCTTCAGAACATTAAGAGGATGTGAGAAAAATAACCACATCAGATTGGACCTAAACATTGCAATATCATCGTTTGAGTACTTTAGCCTCACTCCTGGATGAACATCGTAACTACCAAATAAGGACTTGGACACCACAGTCTTACAAGTTTCCCTGAACGGGTACAGGAGCTCTAACAACTTTACCCAGGGGCCTGTCGCAAAAATTCAATATCATATCAGTTATGAACACTAAACATGCCAAAAACTAGTAATAAACTCAATATCGATTTCTATGTAATATATATCATATCAGTTATGATTTCCCCAAGTCTTTGCTTTTCATTCACTTGTGCAAACATGACAATGGCAGTTAAAGCACTTATGCATAAGTCAAATTATAAGAAATTACAAAATCTTGATGTTGAACTTATTGAAAGATCACATATATGTAAGTGAAAAGAAACTTGTCTCATTTCCTATTTTAGCTTCTTTTTTAATCTCTATCACCAACTTCTTCTTCTGATATCAGCAATGCAGTTAAGCTTTAAGAAAATAATTGGGAGAAAGCCAAATAGATAAGAATAATACATACCTCCATTAGAAGAGATGCTATCTCTCGTTCAATACCTACAGAATATATATATATATATATATATATATATATATATATATATATATATATATATATAGCAAGATAAAGAAATGATACATTTATAAAAACTGAAGAGATGCTACCTCTAACAATATATATATACATAGAAAAGAACAGGCAGAACAGTTGCCAAACGAGCTAGGCAGATCTTCATTCAACATAAACTGAATCAAATAATTTTGGGAGTCCAAAGAAACTTAATGAGTAGATATTATAAACAATGTTATTCTAAGCTGAAGTTATATTTATCTATAGTCTTGAACCTTTTCCTTTTCTTCTGTGAAGTTGTTTTTGCTGCCTCCAACAAAAGAGAAAAAGAAGTGTTGCATGTTTATCAGCCAATTCATTATCATCCCTTGGGAATCAAACAATAATCACCCATGGAATTAATAATCAAACTATGTGCATGCTCTTGTGTAAGAATGGTGTTGCATGTTTAACTAACATGTTCAAAGTATATCAACTTAAAGAACAATGAGATTGGGAGATTCAGACAAGTACTGTGAAGTATTTGTACACACGAACAGGTAAGCAAAAAAAATAAGACAAATGAGACTGGGAGATTCACACAAAACAAGCACATATTAATAGACAAAATCTTACTCTGCAACATAAGATTCCCATTCTTTCCAAACAGAAGGAAAATAGCACTACATTCTTACACACAATCAGAATTTACAATCTTTCCATATTAAAACAAGTCCATGGTCATTGTCCTTCCTGTATATATCCAAACTAACACCCAAAGCTAAACCTCTTTCTTTCTCCAAGACCAGCCGAACAATAGAGTAGTTTCTAAAGCTAAGCAAAATAAGACTAAGCAGTGAAAAGTTCACAGCAAACAATACATTTCTTCTCAACAGGGATAGTACATATCTTCTAACCAATCACAGAGATAATACATGTCTTCTCCAAGTAGAACCATAAACTTTAATTTCTGTACTTTTCTTCTAGAATATCTTGAAAGGCGTTTTTAGAAACTCCAATTTGTCTCCACTGATTCTAGGCTTACACGTCGATTCCTAACATTACAAGCTGACAAGTCCTTTTTTTTTGTTTTTAAGAAACAAAATCTCCAAAGTAAGAATAAGGCACGATTAATAACACGAAGACGAACATACTACCTTCAAGGTGGCTTAGGATATTACAGGTCAAATTAAAAATGGAAGAAGAAGGAGGAGGGGAAACTCAAAGCAAACTTATCTTAAGGAGACAAGAACAAGAACACGAACAAGAACACGAAGACGGAAGATCCACAGACGGCCGCCGCCGCCGGTGTTGGTGTTAAGGTGGGGTGGTAGGGTGAGAGGATAAGAGGGCGTGAGGTATGATTGGAGAAGAGTTTGATTGGAGCAAAGGAGAGGGTTAGTGGGTAGTAATTTTTGTTTTGGAATGAGGGTAATTTTGTCTTTTCACACGAATTTAAAATGTCAACTAAGTGCTAGTTCCTTCATGGTCTTTTAGAAGTTTGAGTTCTTTAATTGTCCTTTTGTATATTTGGAGGGACGAACCCACATCTATCTAATATTCCTTTAACTCATTATGCGAATTTTGAGATATGGAGGTAGCCGAAGGATTCAGCTTTCTAAATTTACCATTATAATTTTATAATTATAATAATGTATTTTAATTCATTTATATTTGTTCCTAGTCTCTGTCTTTCACCAATGTGAATGGAATTTCTTGAATTCTTCATTTTCGTTTTATTGGTAAACTATTTATCTCTGTTTACACTTTACACTATTTCGTTTTGTTGAATCTTGAGATCAGAATTGAGAGCCCATTATACCCAACACATATAACTATAAGATCAATCTACGATCAACTCTGACTACATTAAAGATTTAAGTAAAGAAATAGACCATTTAGTATTAAAACGCACCTCACTTATACCTAGATTATACAGTAATTTTCAAGTAAAGCAGCAAAGTAGGTTTCCAAAGCACCATTAATATAAATTCCAGTGGTTTATTTTATACCACCATATGTCATGATTATAAGAACACTCTGTTTTTTTTAAAATTAAAATGTTATATTAATCACTTTAAATTGTCTAGAGTTATTTTTGTTTCTCAAAACTAACTTATTTTGCTAATAATCTAATTTGACATTACTCCTTTAAATTCTATTTATAAGTCACTTATATCATATTTTACACAAACCAAAGAAAAACTTAAACATTATTAACCATGCATTAAAATGTAACAAATTTCCTATTCTATCCATATTTAATATCCACAACATCAAATATAAACAAATTCAACATACAATAAATAAAGGGCAAACTTGTTCATTAAAATAATTTACTTGTTAATTTTATAACGCAGAGTATTTTGTACTACTCTCTTTGTCACTAAATACTCTATAATATCACTTTTTTAATTTGACTAGATTAAAGATGCTAGTTAAGTTAGTTTAGTTATTAACATATGATATTACTTATCTACCATAACCATATACCTTACGTGTTTATTATATGTTATTCCGACTCTTCTACTCTTACGTGTTTATTATAAATAAGAATTATTAGATCTATTTGAAAAAGAGTTGAGAAAAATTGAAAAATTACTACTTATATTACTTATACTCCCTCCGTTCCTAAATATAAGATCACTTTAGGGAGAAGAACTTGTTCCTAAATATAAGATCACTTTCTAATTTAACTCAAGTTTTCCCCAAATTACCCCTATACTCCCTTCACCCAAAAAATACTTGTTTGATAAAGGTGAAATTTTTAAAACTTAGGTGAGAGGTATTTTAAAAATTTCATGTAATCCTAACTCATTGGAATGCCTTTCTTAATCTCTCTAAATTTATTAAAATGATTTTATATTTAGAAACGGAACGAGTATTAACTAAGAGATTCAAATCAAATTTAAAACTATTTAGGAGTATTTTTTATAAAAGGTAACAATTTCCTTCCCGGTGAATCTCAAAAATCAAAAGTGCACTCACTCACTCACTCACTCACTCACTCACAGAACATTCTCTCTTCCTTTCTTTCTTCTTCCTAAACCCTAAAACCCTCCCAAACCTCAAAACCTTCACATCCATCCATGGCGGAGCTGAAGCTCTCAGAAACCCGAGACCTAACGCGAATAGAGCGCATAGGGGCCCACTCCCACATCCGAGGCCTCGGCCTGGACGCCTCCCTGGAGCCCCGCGACGTGTCCGAAGGCATGGTCGGCCAAACCTCCGCTCGCAAGGCCGCCGGCGTCATCCTCCAGATGATCAAAGACGGCAAAATCGCCGGCCGCGCCGTCCTCCTCGCCGGCCAGCCCGGCACCGGCAAGACCGCCATCGCCATGGGCATGGCCAAGTCCCTCGGCCTCGAAACCCCCTTCGCCATGATCGCCGGCAGCGAGCTCTTCTCCCTCGAGATGTCCAAAACCGAAGCCCTAACCCAGGCCTTCCGAAAGGCCATCGGCGTGAGAATCAAGGAGGAGACGGAGGTCATCGAAGGGGAGGTGGTGGAGGTGACGGTTGACCGGCCGGCGGCGGCGGGGGCTGCGGCGAAGACCGGGAAGCTGACGGTGAAGACGACAGAGATGGAGACTGTGTACGACTTGGGGGCGAAGATGATTGAGGCGTTGGGGAAGGAGAAGGTGAGCAGTGGAGATGTGATTGCCATTGATAAGGCGTCTGGGAAGATTAGTAAGCTTGGGAGGAGCTTTTCGAGGTCGAGGGATTTCGATGCGACGGGGCCGCAGGTTAAGTTTGTGCAGTGCCCTGATGGGGAGCTGCAGAAGAGGAAGGAGGTTGTGCATTGTGTTACTCTCCATGAAATTGATGTTATCAATAGCAGGTTAATTACTTGATATAATGTGCTTTGGTGTTTCATTATGTTATGTTGTTACTGATTTTGTGGCGTGATATTCCTTAGTATGTTATGATTAGCATCAGTGTGTTTTTTTTGTTCCTGTGATTTGAAGCTAATTTGTTGTTGTTTACCTAGAAAGGTAATTTACTGGATACATTCTGGGTGTAACGTGTTTTCTTATCTTACTTCATATATTTATCTAATTTGATTAAGCTAAGGATGTTAAATCTTATGAAAAAGGTTGTTACTTTATTTTTATAAAAGAATGATGTTAGTTAAGTTATTTAAATCCATATGATCAAGAATGCACCCTAACCATCTGTGTTTGTTTCCACCCTCCCTTGCTTCTTAGATTATTATTGAGGACTATTAGGAAAGGGCTAATTTGGGGAATGTTGAGAAAAATTAGAATAAATTCTTATAGTCCCTTAGTTCCTAAATATAAGATCACTTTCAAATTTCAATTTGTTCCTAAGTATAAGCAACTTTCTAATTTTTTTTCCCAACTTTTTCCCAAATAAACCCGAATAATGTTTATCTATAATAAACAAGTAAGAGAGGGAGAGTGAAAATAAAAGTATATGGTTAGAGTAAATTACTAATGTCATGTGCTAATAACTAACTTAGTAGCATCCTTAATCTAATTAAATTAGGAAAATGATCTTATATTTAGTAACGGAGGAGTATTTAGAAACAAGCTCACCCTTAAAACAGCCCCCTAAAACAGGTACCATGCTACACAGGTACTATAGAGTATGTAGAAATGATGGAGTATTTTCTAATCATTACTCTTTCTATGGATATTTCATCGTTTAGAAATTAGCGAGTCCTGGAATTTGGGATGTTCTGGTGAAATTGTGTGACCTGTACTTGTGTTAAGAAGGATGTTTGTTTGTTGCTAGCGGTAGTGCTGCTTGGCCTGTTTTATGTTTATTACTAAAATTAACAAGTGAAAAATTGATCAAAAACTCCAAGAAATTTTTTTGGGTAATTTTTGTCTGTATCTCCATGGTATCTTCACAAATGTACATCAAATGCACAATACGGCAGTGAGTAAGAGCTGAGCAAGCTTGAAATATGTCTAAGTTTCAGCAAATTGTATTGGATCTCGAATGTGAAATTTGATCTTCTCTTTTAAAAGAATTGGTTGGACATGGGAGAGACCTGGTGCGGATGCCAGTTGACCTGGGTTGAAAATGAAATAGTACAGAAGTTTAATTTAAACTGATAAGTGCCTTAGGGAGGAGGTTGACATGGCTTTATGGTTGTTATCAATTCAGCTTGTGACTAGTAATTCCACTATTGTGAGAATCGTGTTTAGCACAACTGGTAATTAGTTTGCTAACACAATTGATAATTGGAGTGTTAATGTAGCATTGTTGTGTCCTTTCCAGTGCATGAGTTATGCTTTGATACGATTTAGTGCACTTGTTCTTCATTGTCATTATCAATTTTTTTCCTAACCATGATGTCCCAAGTTTGAAGCATCCTTAAGAATTCACTGTTTTCAAAAGTGAGCTTCGCATGGCTTCCTGGGCTGCTTCTTCCTAACACAATCTAGTTCAATTACTTCAATTTCAGAACACAGGGGTTTCTGGCTCTCTTCACTGGTGATACAGGTGAAATTCGTGCAGAAGTAAGAGAACAAATCGACACTAAAGTTGCAGAGTGGAGAGAAGAAGGGAAGGCAGAAATTGTGCCAGGTGTTCTCTTCATTGATGAGGTGCACATGCTTGACATCGAGTGCTTTTCCTTCCTCAACCGTGCTCTTGAGAATGAGATGGCTCCTATATTAGTTGTGGCTACCAACAGAGGCATCACAAACATCAGGGGCACTAATTACAAATCACCACATGGCATTCCAATCGATCTACTCGACCGCCTACTCATCATCTCTACTCAACCTTACACTGAGGATGAAATTCGCAAGATTCTGGATATTAGAACCCAAGAGGAAGAAGTGGAAATGTCAGAAGGTGCAAAGCAGTTGTTAACCAAAATAGGTGTAGAAACATCCTTGAGATATGCTATCCATCTCATTACAGGAGCTGCGTTGGCATGCCAGAAGCGAAAAGGGAAGGTTGTTGAGTTGGAGGATATCAATAGGGTCTACCATCTGTTCTTGGATGTCAAGAGATCTACACAGTACTTGATGGAGTATCAGAGCCAGTACATGTTCAATGAAACTGGAGAAGGTGATGATAATGATGATGGCAATGCCATGGTACCCTGAAATTTTCTCTGGTTGTTGGTCTATCTACTGCATCATGCTGGCTCCACCAAGGTATCTTGCATTAGTCATCCCAGCAGGACAGATTAACTGTTCATGTTGTGAATTGGTCTAACATCTTCCTCCGCTTTTCTTTCATCGCTCTTGAAGCTGTACTTATTCTTGACTTCTAAGCTTATTGATGTTATTTTTAGTAGAATTATGCAGTGCTTATAAATCAAATTAAGTTATACTCAGTGTACTTATTCTTGATTTCTAAGCTTATGGAGTACATGTTTTCTTCAAGTTTGATTTCAATGAGACTCTTCAAAGAAAAATAATTTCCGCTCTGAGACAAGGTGCAAGTGAAATGCGGTTATCATGCTACGATTCTTCTAGGAACTAGGAAGACCTCAAGGATAGGAGGAGTGAGGGTGACGATGTTCATTTAATCCATGGTCACATAAATAAATGATTTGAAAAGATAGAGTAACAAAACATGTTAAATGAATGTATTTGATGTATGATTATATATTTTTTTGTTTAAAATGTGCTTTATTTTCTGTAGTTGTGAAATATTATCTGCTGCTGATCGATCATATATGAGACGAATCTGATTATAGAAATTTGATTAGTGACAGCAACAATAGCAAAGATTGTGTTTTAAACATATATAATAAAAAAGCACATTTTAAACAAAAAAAATATATAATCATACAAAATGTAATCTCTATGGGGAAGGACTGTTATACATAAATAAGCACTAATAAACATTTTTTATTTGGATTGATAAGAAATAAAATATATAATCATACAATATATAAATATTCAATATTTAGAATGGGAAGGACTGCTATACATAGATAATCTACTTAATAAATTTTATTTCAACAATCCAAATAAAAAGATGTTTGAAGGCTTTGAACAAATTGCATAGTATATTGGCTTCCGGATAAAAAGATAAAGGGGGCAAGAATCATTTTGCATCTATGGTTGACATGGAAAGGTACGTTGCTAGGAGAATCTGACCTGGTTTCTCACTAGTTTCTCACTAACACGATCCTTCCTAGCACCAGCCACGTTAGCAATCTAGATTGATTATTTCATCCCATATTTGCCCTCACTTCTTTATTCATCATACACACACACACATATATATATGTATGTGTGTGTATATATATATATATATATATATATATATATATATATACACATATATATATATATATAACACATAATAGATGGGGTCAATAAAGATCTTCAACATCAAGAAATAAGAACAACAATAATTGATGATACATCCAAGAAAACAACAAGAATAATTCATTACCATAAGTGATACAATGCTTTTTTTTTTTTTGATACAAGTGATACAATGCTTTTTAGTTTCTCTGTTTTTCACTTTTTTCTGTTTTCTTTTTTAGTTATTATTTTCTTTTGGCCAATCTTTTTTAGTTATTATTGCTGATTATGGGTAAACACACTATTACATTTCAAATTTCAAACAAGGGCTCTTGAATGGAGTACTTTGTTTTGACTTTTGTTTCAAAACAAAGATCTCTGTCCTTGAAAAAGTTAACGTTAATATTATATTGATATATTCACTCTAAAATCACCTTCATTTTGATTTAAGCCTCTTTAAATTTGAATTGGAGGTTTTATTTATTTACTTTAACTTTAATCAATGGCGAAAGTAAACAGTCCAATTCTTTCAAAACATTATCACGACGAGAATCTTACACAAAATAAAACTTCAAAGTTAAAACACCACACACTGAGTTAAATGTTTATAAACTAGAACTAATTTTTTTATCAGCTAAACTAGAATTGAATTGAGGATACTTTCTTTTCCCTTTGTCAAAATTAGATAGATAAATTCCTTTCTTTCTGAAGACAAATTGAGATAAATTCAAGAATTAAAGATTGAAATAAAAAAAAATAATAAATAAAAAATACACAAAAGCTCAAAACTAAACGTAAATCTGAGGAGGATTTGGTAAAAAGAAATTCAGAGGAGGATAAAAATTGTAAACTCTAATTATAATTTATGTAACACACAATAATAGTGTAAAGAAAAGCCCGATCATTATCTTTTGATTTATAAAAAAGAAAGGTGTCACATGGAAATGTGGATTGCTTACATTAAGCATAATTATATGCGTAAAACCAGGCATTTGCCCCTTGTGATCACAACCGTACATTTCAATGTTTCAAAGAAAAGAAAAAGAACCCCACTAAGCTAAGATTATTAATTATTATTAATTATTAATAATTTAAAAAATAACAAGAACAAAAAGAAAGAACAAGAAATAAAAAAGAACAAGAAATAAAAAAAATTGAACAACCTTTCTCTCTCTTTCTCCCTCCCTTGTGGATGTGAAGCTCACATCGTCTTCTCCGGCGTGCATGAGCTACCACCGTCACCGCCACCGTCACCGCCACTGCCTCTGCCACCGGCGATAAATTCTCCGGCGAACTTTCCAACCATGCCGACGCCGACGACGACGACGTCTTCGTCTCCTTCATTCTCCGATCCAATCCTCGACCGCCTGGCCTCCGCGGATTCGCAAATCAAGCTCAAGGCAATCCGAGAGGTCAAAAACAAGATCATCGGGAACCGAACGAAGAAAATCTTCTACCTCAAGCTCGGTGCTGTTCCTATCGTCGCCTCTATTCTCGCCGACGCTGACGTCATTTCCGATGCCGGCGTCAACCTCATTGTTCAGTCCGCCGCCGTTCTTGGTAGCTTCGCTTGTGGCGTCGACGCCGGCGTACGCGCCGTGCTTGACGCCGGTGTTTTGCCTCGCTTATTTAGTCTCCTCTCTGATGGCAACGTTAAGGTGAATTCGATTATT
The DNA here is from genome assembly GCA_029929735.1 of Mimosa pudica. Classification (NCBI taxonomy): domain Eukaryota; kingdom Viridiplantae; phylum Streptophyta; class Magnoliopsida; order Fabales; family Fabaceae; genus Mimosa; species Mimosa pudica. Next base: position 10,031,080 of record JAKELP010000004.1, on the reverse strand, counting down.
TATTATTACTGTGAGTTTTTGTTTTCGATGATTGTTCGTTTAGAATTATGGTATGAAATACATTTGATCCATAATCTGTTGAGTTTCCTATGATTGTAGAGTTTTGTTTTTTGTTTTGTAATGCTTGAGTATTTATAAGACATTAGAATTTTGAAATGAAGTAAATCCACCTGCGTTTTACATGTCAGTGTGTCTGTATTATGGTCTCTGCTACATCAAGCTTGGTGCAGTCTTTTTCTGCTGTTGTTCGTTAGAGATTGGTGCTTAATGTATACTTTTTGTGCTCTGAGCTGGTTGGCTGATGACCTACGTGTTTGGAATTATGGAGTTACATGTGGATTATTTGATTCACAAGCTGTTGAATTGCTTGAGTATCAATATGAAGTTAGAAATGAAATAAATCGAACTGCGTTTTGGTTTTGTTTCAATTTGAAGTTTTAGTCTAACTTGATCAGTGGTTTTGTGTAACTGTCTGAATGTATATGGAATCAACTCTTATACGGATGTAATTATGGTTTTTTGATAATAGAGAGTTTTGTTTCCCAGTTCTTCTCACTGCTGCCTGTATAAGAAATATTGTTCGTTGCTGCATGTGCATTCTGTTTTATTTAATTTTGATGTGAACTGCTCTTCATAGAAATCAAGTCTTTCAGATAATGGTTGTCTTGTACTTCTAAGTTCTAAGATGAATACTTTTCAATATATTCTTTCGCATACATGGTAGGAACACTTATCTTTACCATTAACTTGTGCAACAACAAAAACTACTTATATTCAATGCTTTGTAACAAGTTGGAGATAGGGGCAAGCAGACTGGGGAAGAAAATGAGTTTATTACTTCCCCACTAATGAGATTTATGGGCAGAAAACAATATGTTTGTGTGTATTTATAGGAGTGCGCGCGCGCCTTGGTCCTAGATACTATATTATTACTGCCTACCTTTGGCACCATCTCTATTTCTGATTTCAACTGCATATTGTTTTTGAATGTGATATGATAGGCCGTTGCCATCTTTGTTTCAGGTTGTGGATGCCACTGCGCGTTCTTTAAGGATGATTTATAAATCAAAACTAGCTCCGAAATATGATTTTTTAGTACAGGGAAACAGGGAATTTCTCCTTTCCTTATTGAAAAATGAAAACGAAAATCTCACAGTGCTTGGTGCAAGCATTGTTATTCATTCTTGTGAGACAAGAGAAGAACAAAATATTTTGTGCGACGCTGGTGTTTTGGAGAAAATTATTTGCCTCCTTGATGGTTCTCTAAGTCAGCGAGATGCTAGTTTAGAGTCCCTTGCTGCGATTCTCAAAAGCAATCCTGAAGCTGTCTCTAAATTTATGGACATTCGTGGTGGAAGATCTCTTAGCTCAATCATTGAGCTGATTAAGGATAGGTATTCTCAGACAAGGTTACTTGCCTGTTTGTGCTTGATTTGTGTTAAGAATTCATCTTCTTGCCATCTGCAAGACTTAGGAATTAAGACTAAATTGGTGCATATTTTGCTTGAGCTTCTTGATGATCCTGGTCAAGTTGGAGATGAAGCTTCCTTGGCTTTCTCTAGTTTAATTGCAGAGGAGGAAGATTTACATAAGATAGCATTTGAGGCAAATGCTATTGATAAGTTCTACTTCGACTTGCAAAAGTCTTCTTTAAATCCCAAACGACTTGAAGGGATATTTATTGCCTTGGCTGATCTTTGCTCAAAATTGGAGTGCTGCAGGTCTAGGTTTCTTACATTGCAGGTCTGTTTGTTTCTTGGAGACTATATATCAGAATAGTTTTAAGTCTCATATATTTGCTGTGTGCGACCATGAAATGGTTTTCCTCCACTCATAAACATATGTATGCATGGATTTTTTTTTGTTGGTGTAAAATTATTAGAGATTGAAATTACTCCTAAGTACACCTGCCTGTCATCTCTATAGCAACTCTTGATGTTTCAGCATGATCTTTAATTTCTTGTAGTTTTAATGGGTGATTTTGTGTGGAACAGCTGTAGATTGACTAAGTTACTTAGTTAAGTATTTTCTTAGGATCGCCGTCAAGCTGATCACTGGATTTAAATTAAATAGCAAATCAATTATTGTGACCTCATAGAGTTGGCCATGGTTTATATTTCTTGTAAGTATGGTTATATTGAATTTCAAGGTAGAATGAATAGGTTTTAAGTATCATCAGGCTCACATGGTATTTTTGCTATCAGAAACAACTTATATTGAGAACAACTTTTACTTCCACCCATCTCATTACTCTGTAATTTCTGTTTTCATGTACCTAAACCATATTGTCATTTGTAAATTATGAAATTTTTACCTCTATGAACTGCATGGTTAGGATTGTGTGATGGATTTTGCTAGCACTGTTTAAGATTACATTAATTTTAAGACGTTGCTATGCAGAATTATGTTTTTTTTTTGTAGAATGTAGATAACTAAAGTCAATGTTTTGTTTTCTCAGTTCATAATGACAAGTTGCTGATGTGATAGCTAATAGGTCTTTTGAATTACCATAGCTATACTTTTGATTCAGATGCAGAGTTTTCAACTTCAGAAACTTGTTTGTAAATACAGGTATTAAGCTTTGTCGTTGATGCGCTAGTTCATGATAATGCCAACATACGCAAAGCAGCTTGCAATTGCTTAAGAAGCATCTCTCGCTCAATCAAGGTTACAGCCTGAAACCATATATTTTACTTGATTTTCTCAAATCTTATTTGTAATTAACTTGTCCAAAATGTGCTTCAGACTTTAAGTGCAGGACGTTTTATGAATGAAAGCATTGTGGTTCCTTTGGTTCAGCTTCTGTCTGATTTGTCTGCTCCTGTCCAGGTCTGTGGTTCTTGTATCTTCACTGTCTTTTGACTTAAAACGAGAAATTGTCAATTTTATGGGCCAATAGGTGCAGAAAAAGGGGGAGGGGATACCACTTGAATTTCTAAATCCTAGATGGGTGATGTAAAACATTCAATGCGGTTACTCATTTAATCAAAATTATTACTTGAATGTCAAAATCTCATAAATGGAGTTCAGGAATTCTAGTGGTATTTTTCTGGAATTCTCAAGAGAAAAGGGAAGAAATAAACTGTGATTTATAATAAAAACTAAGCAATATTCTTAACGCTTCATATTACTCTTAAAATCTTCAATGTCTTAAGAATCCTGAATTTCTTTATAGTAGAAGTAATTAAAAGAAGACCTTTTACTAGTAACAACAACAACAAAATCTTATCTTACTACATGGGGTTGGCTACATGGATCATATGACGTCATTGTACTATATCAGTAACCTACTCTTTAGGTATATCATTCACTAACAGATCAAGACGCTTTACTAGTAACATAATCAGATTTTCAGCCAAACTCAAACTAGTGAGAATTACAATTTATCTTGCATTAGTGATGGTTTTAAGGGCCAATATTGTTGGTTTGATTGTCTACTACCATTAAAAGCTCACCTCCAGTGTCTCAAGAAAATAATTTCCAACAATGTTTTAAGTTTTTATACAAAAGTTATAGTCATCCCCCTGCCCCTCATAAAAAAGTTCTGTTTATTTGCCGCAATGAAACAGATATTGTCTGAGTTTATTGAATATACCTTTTGCTATGTTGTTTCCAGGCTGCGGCCCTTGGTGCTATCAGCAACATAGTGACAGGCATTTCACCTGACAAATCAGTATTCATGCAATGTGGAGGCATTAAAGAGCTTATCCAATTGACAAAGTCTATGGATTCATCATTAAGGATGAATGCTGTATGGGCCTTGAAGAACATGGTATTTCATGCAGAGAAGACATGTAAGGAAGCTGTCTTTATGGAGCTGACAGCATCTTCAATAGCTAACCTTATCCACGGTAATGATTCCCATGGGCAGTTCAGTATTTTTTCCTTGGATTAATCGGTATTTAGGAAATATGTCCTTTTTATCATTGGCATTGAGAAAAATTGTCCTTGATTGTGTACACACTGTAGATCCTGAGTATTCTGTTCAAGAACAAGCTCTTGCTCTTGTTCGCAATTTTGTTGATGGGCCTATGAACTATGTTGAATATGCTTTTGCTGAAGATGGTATTATATTTGAAGCTGTTGGAAGGCGACTGAGGGGATCTTCTAAAGCTGAAATTGGGATCCAGGTTAGTAATAACTTTTGAATCCAATTGTTTTTCATAGGTTTAGAACCAATAAGGTAGATTGTCATGCTCTACTTGTATCATGGAGCTATATCTTGTTATTTCTTGTTTGTATCATGGAGCTGTACATTGTTATTTCTGAAATGTATTAAGTGAGCCAGCCTTAATTGTCAATACCTTACAAGGAAAAATGTAGAAATGTTCTTAATAAATTTTAGTAAATTAGCGTAGTGCCTTTGAAGTGATTGCCAATTTATTTTCTTCATCACAAAACACAATCAAATTTTATGAATCTCAAGTTGAATAAAGTTAACTGCTAATAAGGGACCTAGCTTACTGGAAAATTCTAGCTTATAAGATGCCAAATTTTTCACCAATATTTTGCCAGTCTTGCTTATTTTTTTTATTAATTGTAATATTATAAGTTTGTGAAATTATTTAAGTATAATGGCATTCATTTAAAATTCTTTAAAGCAGAGAGTAGTCAATTAGATTATGGGGAAATCAAGAATTATAATTATTATCGTTATGTTAGATAAATTAAGTATTTCGGAATATTTTACGGAGTAGTTTTATTGGGTATTAAAAAATTAGACTAAAATGCAAGTTTAGAGTAATGGTGTTATGTAATGATAATAAAAGAGTGAGTTAGTTTATTAGGTGTTGGAATATTAGAGGTGGTGACTATAAGCCTATAAAAAAGACCCTTACTATCGATTCTAATCAGATTTGTGATTTGTTTTGTCTGCCATAATGTGAGGTCTTGAGTTCTCTCTTCTATCTCTTGTTCTTCTCTCTACCCTCTCTGCTCAATTTTTGTTCTTGTACCCTCTCATTTCTTCTCTGCTATCCTTTCTCTTAATTCTTTTATTACAAGTTTACAAATGTATGTCATTTTGTTTAACTATATTTTTTAAATGATGCTTTTGAAAATATAATTGTGTTCAACATTTGGTGATATACATAAATTACAATTTCAACATTATCAAAGCCCTCCATCATCTAAAGCTGCTTAATAAAAATACAGTAGGAAATCTGGAAGAAAGGGATAAATGGCAGTTAAAATATTTTTTGGAAGGATATTTACACCTTATTTTGTTTTGGTGTGATGATGTAAATAACAATAAATACAATCATCAAAATATAAGTAAAAGAGTGAGTGTTTTTTCCATCAATGTAATAATTATTTTCCTGTTTTTTTTCCATGTAGGGGATGTTTGTACTTTGCAATATTGCCAGTGGAAATGAATTTCACAAGGAAGCTGTAATGCAACAACTATTTCCTGAGGCAGAGGATGGATCAAACTCATTCTTCAACAGGTGTTTGCAGAGTAATGACAGTCGCTTATGCACAGCAGCTGCTTGGGTCATTGTAAATCTTACCAATACAACAAGTCCTGGTGCATTTGGTCGGGTTGCAAAACTGCGTGATTTTGGCGTAGTTCCTCGGATAAAGAAGATGGTCAATGATCCATGCATGGATGTGAAGGTCTTTAAATTTTCATCGCAAAATGATTTTGTCTGATTCTTATTATTGAATAGTCTAACCAAATTCATTGTTCTAATGCAGCTACGGGCAAGGATTGCCCTTGGGCAGATCCTGACTTTTGGTGAAAGCTGAATGCATTCATGTATCCTCATTTCCGCCCCATGTGCAGGCGAAGAAGAGAAATAGTGATAGAAACTTTATCTTGTTCTATCTATTCAAACAGTCTACATTAAGCATTTGGCCTTTGTGCTTCAGCTTACAATATGGTAAGTTTGTAGGCTTCCTTTAATGACTTGTTTAATGGATACCGCATAATTTCTTTTTCTGGTTATTGTCCTTTCATGAAAGTTGGTTTGGCTCAATAGTAAGCTCGCTTGCCTTAAGGTCTGAGGTCGTGGGTTATAATCATCCTCCTTGCATAAAGGAGGGGTAATATTGCCTAGTATTTTCCCTTTTCCCTAGCACTCTCACCAAGTGGGGACTAGAACTGGATTGACCCTTTTTATTGGCCTTTCATGAGGGTCACAACTGTAATTGTATCTATGGATTTTGAAAATCTAGTCTTTGAACGGTAAATAGCGAAATTAATAGAATAAACTTTGGTGTGGAGGCAGGTTACTTATAGTTCGAAGCTCAACTGGGAGCCTAACAAATTAAAAACGATAAGCTGAGGAGTTTATTTTGAGGATCTGATTGAGATTGCATATTTATTTGTTCTGTTTCAATTAATCATTTTGTCTTGGATTAATCTTTTATACTAGGATGAAGCCTAATACTACCTATCAATTTAATGTTTTTATTTAATTTCTTTCTTATGTCTTATTGCTGTTTTAATGAGTCATGTTGCTCTGTGCTTTTGATGTTTTTCCCGTTGCAGGGGATCGTTGTATCTATTTTTTCTAGCCAGTCAGAGCAGTGCGAAAGCTTTTCAATTTTGTAAGCACTCCTGGCCAGGTTACCCTCAAATTCTCATTCCATTATTCGATGCTTTTTGCATTACTTTTTGTAAATCTGATGATGGAAATAGGTTACTGGATTAAGTGTTGTACCATATTAGTGGTATATGTCAAATTTAGAACTTAGTTTCTTTCTTTCTGAAAGTAGTAGGATCCATGATTCAGCAATGTCAAAGGATAGTGATTGATGATGTTTCTATTTTTCTAAATTCATTCATGCCATGCTTTCTTTTTGGGTTCAAAAATTTCTTGATCTCTGGCAATACATGATTCAACTGCCTTTTGTCACCGGGTATGCTTCATAGGAGTTTCTTCTTCTTCTTTTATTTTTTGTTTTGGATAAGCACGCATTAATTTTACTATTTGATGCAATCTTGGTCGAGACACACGTATAATCTAAATATGGGCATCTCCCAATAATTATTTGAACTATATAGTTCATGACATTGTGAGATATTGTCCCTTGGACCTTAACCCCGACGGATGCTTCTGAGGTGCTTCTTGATGTATTTCGACTTCGATGTTGTGATTGCTCAATGATCATAGTTAAATACCATTGGAAGATGCCATCTAAATGAGTTATAAACTCAATGTATTTCGGCTTCTTTTCTGTCAAACATAGTTGGCAAGAGCCTTTTAATCAAGCTATAAACAAGGCTGGAATGTATGTGATTTTGCGTCCCTACATTTCATTTATAACTTGAATGTGAATCCTGGGCGTTAATATTACATAATAATGCCTTCAAATGTTGTCTAATGGTATGAGGCGTTAATATTACATAATAATAATGCCATCTAATGTTGTCTAAGGGTATGGGCAGAAAGTGGAATAATCTAGGCAAATAAGAGTGAAAATAAGCAAAATAGTTCAAGAAATATAGAATGTGCTTAATATTAAAAGATAGACACAAAACTACAAATTTCTGAAATTTCTGAACGAAATATTTAACTGGATATATTAAAGAATTTTACCTTCACAAGGGTTCGGAGAAAAAGTTTCACATTTTCATGCTTGTATTGTAATAATTATAATTATAATTATCATAAAAGTGAATTTAAAGTTTTCATGGTCAATTCTTAAATCTAACATTATAATTTAAAGTATTGTAAGATTTAATTTACTTTTTTTAGAAGAGAATAAGGAAATGAAACTAATCACTTAATCTAACATATTTTGTTTATTATTAAATTATATATTAACATATAGTCAAATAAATTAATTTAAAGAAAAAATTCAAGTAAATGAATTTATGAATCTCTTATTTCACTTATGATTTTCCAAAAATAATTAATTAAATACTGTATTTAAGAATAAATGGAGTAAACTATAACACAAAGTACGTGTGCTTAGTGATGCATAGCTACTGCTACGTAGGTAGAGAACAAATGAACGACTGATATGTGAAACTTGATGCAAACATAAGGACCAAAAATATACTTTAATCTATTTTTAGCCATTAGGCGAAAAGACATTGATTTGCTTATTTAGACTTTCACCCGTTTCATTATATGAATTTTCTGTGCAATTTTATACGCTAATGCTGATTTCCCCCATCTAGTGTGTTGGCTCAATCTATTGTGATGAAATTGCACAGTAAATTGAGTCCTAACATCATTCTAACATTTTTCAAGTCATGAATCCCTTATGCAATAGAATTAGGGATTAATCTTCACGCATTTTTTTGTTGCCTTGATTAATCTTCACGCTTGCCCATAACATATAGTCCACTTGCAAATCCTTCGGATCAAACTATCTAAATCTTGGGTCATGCATAGATAAAGTGATACATATATACACAAAGCTCACGATGGAAGGAAAATGACTTAAGATTGAGCCAAAATTTATACCTAAGCTTAGAAAAGGCCAGAAGATAGAGAGGAAGCAAAAACAAAAGGTGAGATGAGGCGTCCTGCCTTATTTATTATTCAATTTTTTCTGTGTTTGTGTCATCTGAGGGCCATATTACTGTCTCCATGAGCCTTTCCCTCATCAACTCCAAATTCTCATTAGAGATTTGTTGGTATATCTCAGCATGATTACATTTCTGCATGATGAAGAGTAGAAAAATTTAACGAATAATTAAATTTACTTGCATCTCCTATTTATTCATATAAGCTTGACTTTTAAATATCTTGGAAAATGGAAATCAGTCATTTTTTTTGAAATTCCATTACCTTCACCCATTTACCATAAAGATGAAGCCGTGTTACCATCACTCTTTCCGCAAGTTCTTGATGTTCCTATCAAATGAAAAGGGGAGAGGAACATATAACACATGGTGAAATATGATTGTCCAGTAAATCACTATTTGTTTAAGTTTATACTCGCTCCGGTCCGTAATACTCCCTCTGGTCCTTATTATAAGTCACCAACTACTTCTAATTTTCAGGTAAAAAAAAACTACCTCTAATTTTTGGTCTTAATATAAGTCACTAACCGCTGTTAATTTTTTTTTCCAACTTTACCCTTGTTATTAATGGAGATTCAAAATTGATAATGAAAAACAAATCATTTAATGAAGGGAGTTGGAAAAAGTGGAAAATTTAACATGAATTTTATAACTCAATTACCATTAATTGGTATGCGAGAAATGAGTAGTTTGTGACTTATAATTAGGACCGGAGGGAGTATAATATAGGAGCTCAGCCGTCAAGACACTCTTATTAAGGAAACATGTGAATGTTAATTGAGTGTTTGTAGGTAATGTTTTTTTTCCAATATTGTTCACATTTATTATGATATTTTTAAGAGATACATAAGCATTAATAAATATAAAAGAGAGTTAGGGATAAAGTAGGAAAAAACACATTAAATGAAAGGAGAATGTGAGATGAGCTCTTATAGGTAAAATACCAAAAAAACCACAACTTTCCTCACTTTTCTTTTCCCCCTCAATTTCCATTAGCAACCAAACGGAGAGCAGCAACTAGAATAATCTCAAGGCAAATAAGAGTGAAAGTAAACAGGATAATTCACGAAATAGAGAATGTGTTTAAGATTAAAAGACAAAGCCATAAAACTATGAATCTCTAAAAATTCTCAACAACGATATATTTGTCTGGATATATCAAAGAATATTACCTTTGCAAGGGTTCGGAGAAAACGTTTCCCATCATCAGGCTTGTTTGATACCACAAAGCTGCCAAGATGAAAAAATAACTACCATTTTGCTAAATAACACCTCTACAATGTAATTGCAAAATCCACATTGATGCAAAACAAAAATTGAGACTTTCCATAGATGTGCTTGATCTAAGCTGATTTGTAGACTATTATGGGAGACCAGCTTAATCAACCAATTTCTTGTTTAAGTGTAATATATAAATAATATATGCATCCAGCTTAAGCTACCATGTTTGTTAGCAACTTTTTACCTAAATAGCAAACATAATATTCAAACTATTTAGTCTTAAATATAAGATCAAGTTGACTTTTTTGTAGAGATTAAGGAAGTCAGACCACTTTAACTTAACATATGTCATATGTAATCGTATTATAAGATAATTATAAGGTAAATAAGTTTTGAAGGGGAAAAAAAAAGATAAATATACATTTATCAAAGTGATAATTTTGCATCTTTAATTTTCTCCAAAAACATTAGTTTGAACTTATAATTAGGACTGAAGGAAGTAATATAATAGTGGAGTGGGGGAGAGAAATGGAAATAGGTGGAGGCCATGACCACAAGTTGTTTTTCAATGCCCTTAGAGCTGCCTCAAAAGAAAAACAGTACTAGTTCTGGGAGGTTTTGATGGATGCCATCTAGTTATACTGATAAAGGTTAAACTTACTTGTAGAACCAACTGTATTTGGGTGGATTCATCTCATACAGTTGATGTAGAACAGTCCTCACAGCCTTCATAGTGAAATAGTTCAGTAGTTGCTGTATCCAAAAATGACATCAGTTTGCATACAAATATCAGAATGGGAATATTACAATTTTATCCTCTGTGACTTCATCCATGTGTATCCTGCCTTCTCTTTTTAAAGTTGTACTACTTTAATTCCTTGCCAATTACCCTATTAGCTTAGTAGCATCATAACCATTATGCTACCAAAATTTTAACAGTTCATGAATTCATGACATAATGGAAAAAGACCTCTATTTTTCAGAATAGCACTATTGTTTATTAAAAACTTACTCAACTTGCCATGAGTTCCCTAAATTGTCACTGATAATAGTTAGGAAGCAGACTTGTAATGGTAGATCAAAAACATTTTGAGAGATGTAGGTTGAAAAAACATATATTCCTATGTAACATTTCATGTCATAAATGATCTGGTTGTCCTAATTATACCTTTTGAACAAGCTATATTCAGAGATCATAATGAAGCAATACAACCATACAAAACAAAACAGTGCTAAAGTGGAAATCAATTGACCATAATAAAAGATTGAAGATGTCAATTTCTCAGATCTTCTCACTAAAAGGTCCATAATTCAGAGTTATATGAACAAGAACAAAGCATATTACCAGCTTAACATCACCAAAAGTTTCCTCATATTGGCCACCAAGCTCATTAACAATGCTCAATTTTCGATCTTTACGGTTTTTCCTAGAAGAACTTCTAGAAACACAGAGCCGCCTCCCCTCTGGCCCTTGACCAATGAATGAACTTCTCAAATGCATGGTGGACCCACTTTTCACTATCTGCTTCTTCTTCCACAGAATAACATCTCCACTCTTGAAATTCAAACTTGTTGATGTAGGAAAAGCATCAACACATAAACATGGTGAAGTTTGTGAGTCCATCACTGATGTACCCTTAACAACAGATAAAGCACCCATCATCTTCTTTTTCTCTTCAACAGTCTTAGAAAAGTCAACGATGACACAAACTTAAAAGAATGATACTTTCAACTCAAGGAGATTAACTAGCTATAAGAGATGAACACGTTTAGTGTTTGTGTTAAAACGTTACAAGAGACTGAGATAGAAGAAGAGAGAGAGTGAATAGAGCATAATAGATACTTGTGTGTGTGTGAACCTGAAAGAGGCAAAAAATGTGAGGTCCAAAATTTGCTAAGGAAAAAAGGGGAAGATTCAAAAATGGAGGTTGGATTCTTTATCTTGTGTTGGGGCCACGTGGTTAGGAAATGAATCTTCTTTGTATAGTAATAGAATTGTTAGGCACATTCATTCATTTCTTTGCTTAGTCCTAGTTTCATTGAATTTTATGAATAGGCTGCGTACACGTCCTACTATTTGCATGTGCTCATGAGTCATGGTTGGAAGTTGCCCAATCCACGTAAAAAGACAAGATTATATATTTTTTTTACTTTAGAGAAAAATTTGGTTATGTTTGAGTGGAGAAAGGATAAAATATTCGTTAACTCGTTTTGCTTTAGTCACATCTTAGTTAAAAAATTAAATTTGAGTGGCTATAAAACAAATATCTTCAATTGTGTAATTATGATCTCTTTCTCGAACATATTCTTTGTAAAATGCCTACAAGATAGAACATTAAAACCTCAAATTTGTCTTGCCAAATTTTTAAACTTGGTTTTGCCAAATGGGTAGGATCGAGTTTTTTTAACTTTTGGCAACAGTTGTTTTGTAATTATAAGTCTCTTTTTTTATTTAATATTTTGGAGTATTTCAAAAATAAAAAAAATAAAACCTTCAGTTTTGATTCCGTTATATTATTTTTATAAATAAGAAATTGAATTAAGCTGGACTTAAGGCTTTGTATATCTAGGTGGGCGAAGTTTTGGGCTATACTATCTTTCAAAAAATCAATTTGGGCCTGACCTCAAAAATAAAGCTGAAGAACAATTTCGACTCACAACGTATCAACAGGCCCGTTTGTTCAACTTATGGATCGAATTATTGTTGTCTTCCCATCCACAAAATACGAGAATACGAGTAACTTCGCTCACTTGGGAGAGCCAGTAATAGTACCAATGTACAATTAGCTCAAGTTTAGATTTGAAAGTTTTGTATTTGGCAAAAAAGTGATAGTTTGGTGAAGTCCTAAATCTTCAATCCCATCGTGATTGACTCTAAAAGAATAAGCTAGCTAACTCCTAACTCGTTACAATGGAAAGAAACTAAAATTTGAATTCTCTACATTTAGAAATTCAGTGTTCCAAACATACCTAGCTAGCTTAACTATTTTTACTAATTGAAATATCTGCATGCATATATTGTCATAAATAAAAAAGCGAGAGATAATCTGTCAAGACAAGGTCAGCTTTTAAATAAGATTACTAATTAAAGAACATAATTAGAATTAATTATAACTAATGCTAACATTTATTGAAGGGGGTAAACTTGGGATTAATCCCCATGCAGAGTTAACCTGATGTGGGGCAAGATATGCGTGCCATGCAATTAAATGTGGAATCTGCACCAATCTTGCCTCAAGACACTGCAATTGATACTGAAATTGTTGCACCAAAGTAATTAAACTCTCATTTTAGTATACTTATGTTATAGCATAGGCCAGAAAATATTAAAAAAAACTTGCACTCTGACTTTTAATTTTTAAATTGTTGTTTGTTGTGTCATTGAGGGTAGTATTTGTGCATGCATGGTTTTCACCGTAAAACAAGTCATGCATGCTTGTGCTCAATGCTCAGATTTTTGTCAATCCCAACTCCCTCATGTATTCAAGCGTCCTAAAATAAATGCACACTTCAAGCTTAACAAAATTTGAATTTACTAATTCACCAAAAAAAAATTGAATTAACTAAAGTTAATATATATTGCTGAGTGGGTTGTATGAAAATACTTGGGTGAAATTGTTAAGATCGGTCATGTCAAGTATTCTGATTATAAGCGATAATATTTTCTATTTTTAAAATACTCCCTCACGTACTGATAGTTATATGTAGATCAACCCCTTGGACTTCATCAGAGTTCAGACCACCATATTTGTAAATAAATAATCAACAAATCTAATAATATATATAGGCTGTTTGTCTAGACGACGTTCAGACGTTTATTTAATTTAACTTTATTTGTATAGATGAATCATATATACAAAGATCATTTAAATTTGTATAATTTAACTTTATTTTCATAATTACAAAATATTGATTAGTATTCATAAAAAGTTGATTAGTTTAGTTTGCAAAAGGTGGGCCATAAATAGTTATAGAATACTAACATTTAACATTAGCTAGACAAAATAAACTTTATACACCGTCCAAATCAAACCTTATTATAGAGTCCAAGCTTTTTCAATAATTTATGACTATCTATCTTTGTTTTGATTTTGTAATTTTTAAAATTTTAACATACAATATCTTCATATCAGATTCAATTATCATTATTTTTTATGTACTATAGTTATCATCACAGTCTTCATTTCAATTTGAAGCATAATACAATGTAGGGACAGCAGCATCGGATTCTTCTAAATTTAAATCCAAAAGCGTCAGAGGAGGCAAATAGTTTATATATATATAATGGCTTGTTTTATGGCTTTTTAATTTACCTTTTTATTTGTGTTTGCGCTTAACCTTTTATGGTTTTCCTTTGTCAATTTTCTTTTGCGAACAAACCGAGCAGAGTTTTTTCGGTAATGTATAATTCATAATTTCATTGGAATAGTTTTGACAAAAAATGGTGTTGTCTCCATATTGAGATCAACGTAATTCTATTAAAATTTTACATGCACTACTCTCGTTATAAATTTCATTTAAAATCCTTGCAATGTGTTGGTCATATTTGGTCAAAAAAGCGTTGGTCATAAAAAGTTAATAAAACAATTTTTATACTTGTGTATGATGATTGTAACTTCGACTCACGAGACTCCTATCTCTCCCTTTCTTTTCACGAGTCCAACTTATTTTCTCATGCATAAACTTGATCGTAATATTATGAGATTAGTGGAAATAAATATGATTACCCCAGACCGAAGCTTCAAAGTCTGACATTTTTTATATAATTAAATTCTCCAAAGATAGAATAATGCAAAATAAAGTTTTTGAAACTTTATTGGACTGTATAAAGAGTGACGTCCCATGATGATCGATAGATGACTATGAAAATAATTAAGGAATCTAATTCTTACTCAAAAGGAAAGAACCAACAAAATAAGATTCTGTTACGAATCACTAAAACATGTGTATATTTCGTTTCTAAAATTAATAATATTATTTCTTTCACTCCTTAGTTCTTAGTATAAGACATATTTAAAGTTAATAAATCTTAATCCTAAATCTATGACACATTTTTTTTCTTTTAAAATTTCTCACCAATTCACTCATATACTCTTAATTATACTCCGTTCTCTCAATAATTAGAAAGTAAGAGAGGGAATCGGGAATCAAAAGATATAGTTGGGTATTTTGGAAAAATTGTGTTCTACTAACTAATTATTTACACAATATTACTGATCTGATAATAAACTTATATTAAATAGATGTCATATGTTTTAAACTGAAGACATTATTAGTTTTGGTTAATTTGCATCTATTGTTTTTTTAGTCCCGTAAAATGATAATTAATATTTAATAAGAATATTGCTCATACTTTTTGGCAGAAGAATTTTGCTCATATACATAAATACATTTGTGTGAATATAAAAACACCTTAGAGTTGTGTTTATATGAATTTCCAATCCAGTTTAAACTTTAACGTACACAATAAATGTTTGAACATCAAAGGGTTGGATCAACTGTGTGTGTAATTTTACCTTACTCATCAGCTATTTTGTTTGAACTTGGAATATATATCTTCAATAATGTTTACTTGGGTGGTAATACTTATAGATATCTGTACGTTATGTAACAAATCCATGAAAATTGGTTACTAAATATAAAATAGCTGATGAGATTTTTGTTGGAGAAATCAACAATTTCATGTGGGTGTGTCAAATAGAGAAGTCTCACATTGCTTGTGAGTGAGAACTTACAAGGGTATATAATAAACTTGTGTTCTAGCTCAAGTTAAAGGGTCAAAAGAGGTGGGCCTCGCGCGCACAAGTTGGGCCATCAAGAGGTAAACGCAGTGGAAATCCGGCGATTCCCCCCCCCCCCGCGCGCACGATAAATATGGACTGGGCACTTTTTAATTACCAGTTTTATGAAAATAATAAATGATTATCTTTATATATGCCTTACCAGAAAACCATGTTATTTGAGGATTACATTTTTGAATACCCATGAATTCAGTTAGCAAGAGTTTGAATGAATTCCAACGTATGCATGCCCGTTCAAATTCATTTGTACTTATCCTAAACCGCTGTTTTAATTCATTTTATTGTCATAATGCTGGTAACGTTAATAACCGATAATTGATGGTCATTAAGTGTGTGCCCAACGTCTCTGAAGTCTTTGCCTATAAAAGGCAGTGCTTGGCAAGACGTCTAATTAACACACTGAGCTTCAGAGCTTCCATCTTTCCTCTTTTGTCTTCACACTCTGCTGTGTGCTATTTTCTTTCGTTGTTCTGTTTCCTTGCTTCAGCAGGAGGGATCTGTTTAATCCTGGGGAG
This sequence comes from Mimosa pudica, assembly GCA_029929735.1. Lineage (NCBI taxonomy): Eukaryota > Viridiplantae > Streptophyta > Magnoliopsida > Fabales > Fabaceae > Mimosa > Mimosa pudica. The sequence goes on along the minus strand of JAKELP010000004.1, from coordinate 10,015,061 downwards.
TGCCGCTTCCTTCTTGGTCGATAGTCGCGAAATAACTCTATAGGAAAGTGTCCCTGAGGACACGACTCAGATTTGTCGCCTACCAATTGTCAGCTACAAGTTTGTCGTCTATCACACTATCGCCTATCAGATAGTCACCTACAAGATTGTCGCCTATCACACTGATTGTTGACTATCGTCATTTTGTATTGTTTGCCAACAATTTTAAAAAAATTTGGGAAAAGATTAATTGATTAATTATTTAGTAAGCACTCTTTTTTATATACATAGTAAACACTCTACTATATAGTATTGGATCCAATGAGAAAGTCAGAATACAATAAAACAGTTATTTATGTGTCAGAATTATTAATCCAAAGACAAAATAATGTGGATAGCTAGCAGCCAAAATTTGTACCATTTTTTCAACTCCTAAAATTAATCTAAACAATTATCACACGCATAAGTCATAGTAGGTCTTAAAAAATAATATTATCCGTATGATTGTAACCTTAATATATCATAACTAACCTATATATAAAACATGTACACTTAAGTCGTATCATCCCAATAAGGCTCTTATTTCTATGGTATCACATGAAAGATAAACATGAGACTATCTCTCTTAATTAAGATTCCTTTCTATCACGATGCTCAAATTTCAATACATTCAAAATAGCCTATGCCCGTATATGGCCAATATATCTATTTTTCATTATTTCTCTAAAACTCCTAACATGGATTGCGGCGTTATGTATGACAGAACTGAAAAGTAAACTATCTGAGATATTTGTAAGCTCAAAAAATTCTCTATTGTCCTAGAATCTGTAGTTTTTTCAATCCCATTTTCACATGAGTTTTTAAAATGAGTAATTCGTTTGTCAAATTCCGATTTATTTGCAGTTTCGCATACAGTTTATCCGTATAAAGTTATATTAATGATAAAATTATCTCAATAGCTTTTAATTATTTGGATTATATTCCTATGGAATTATAATTTAAGGGTAGGAATCCTAACTCACAATCTATTGAGGCATTTTCTTGTGGAACTATGAAGCATGATAATCAAACCTTTTATTTTGTCTACACAAGTAGGTTTCACAAGTTTTACTTAGTTGTGGTGATGTTTCCTCAACCACTGCAACTGAAATCACAACTAAATAATACTCTCCAAGATTTGAATATCATTCGAATCCTTTCACTAGCTGAATCAATGGATGATTGGTTAAAAGTGAAATTTTATTGTCTACGCATATTCTCCTTAAAGTTTCCAGAAAAGCCGTGACAAAACAAAGTCTTCTAAAAAGCATTCAAACTTAGATTAAGGAAAATTGGAACATATCTTTTTTTACTGATAAATTATCATACCTCTTATTCTTATTGTAAGACATCAACTAACAAATTCATTTGGTCTATTTTATAAGTATTTGATAGTTTCCAAGAAGTATTAAATATGTTTTTTTCATATATGCCCGTATTTAATAGTTGGAGAGAAATATAATTAATAGAATGGTAGTCCTCCTTCCCCACTTATAAGCTTCAAATAACTAATTTCTATTTATAAAGAAAATTACTAAAATTGTTTAAATAATAATAATGTTAGAATAATATTTTTATAATGTTAGAATATGATTTGTTTTCCAAATATTTTTATAAATGTGAAAGACAATGCATGTGAAAAAGATAAACAATTGTACAAATTGAAAAAAATGTAATTAATGCTTAGACAAATAAAATTTTATTAAATACGGTATGGATTAAAATTTTTTTAATTAAGGATAGAAGGAATACTTAAGTTTGTTGTAGTAAATACGGTATGGATTGAAAAATTTTAAGACAAATTTAATGTCTTTAACCATTTTATTTGGTATGTGAAATTTATTAGTTATTGTATTAATACAAGAAGGAGAAAAAGTAACTCTTTACATTTATACATGTTGATTATGTACATTTTTCAAAACAAAGTGAATATAATACTTCCCCATGTCCTAATAATAATGTCATTTTGACTTTTTTGTGGAAATTTAGGGAGTAAACTATACCACAAAATTATAACATATATAATTAAATCATAAGTTAGTTTATAAGTAGAATAAATTAGTGTTGAGGAAAAAAGATGACTATGAACAATTTAAAGTGATTAATTTTACACCATTAATTTATAAACAAAATGAAAGTGATCTTATAATTAAAATAAGAGAGAGTATTAACTTTTACAATATTTAAAAACGATATAACCTAACATCCATAAAATGCTATTGAAAAGAGTAATTAACATTATCAACGCATGATTGGGGTACCTAATTCGAAGTTGTATGTTTCTATTGGAATCTTCTTAAGAAGTGGATTAGTTGAAGTATTATTGGTAATAACCCGCCAAAGAGGCAGCTCTTATCCACATCAATGTATAGAATTTTTTTTTATTATTATTACAAATGTATAGAGTTTTTACTTCTTAGGCCAACCGATAACATAAAAAACAAAAAACTTTAACGAATCATGTATTTTTACAGGTTATAGATCGAGTGAATTTTCCCTTTTATTAGATATGTATGTAACACATATTTAATTTTAGATAGAAAAATATATTTACTTTTTTGTTCTCTTATCATCCACCTGTATTGTTAGACTGCTAGACGGCAAAAATTACTCCTTCTGGACATTTTTATAAGAAAAATAAATAGTTTTATCAAACTTAAATTGTGAGAAATATTTAGTGTACTATTTTATTTATAAGATGGTTGTTGGAAATGTCAATAGAAGCAAAATTTTATTTATAAGAAGTGACAAGATGCATCGAAATGATCAGGATTTTACGATAAGACAAAACATCACAAAGCACATTAATTAGCCTAATGCAAAGGGTAGGGAACAATGTAAACAACTCACCCACACAAAAGTTTGATATCCAAACACAAAACAGAGTTCAATCCAAAAAACGCAAAACAGAGCACAATGCTGAATATCCTCCCTTATCATTCTTCGCGGGTCCACATATACATGCGATTCAAGTCTGTTTATCTTTAAAAAAAAAAATCTTCAAATACTTATTTGGCTAAATATTCTTATAAACACCAAAAGCTTTGTCACATTTTGGTGTCACATCTTCTCAATAGAATGGAGATTGCTACTTAGATCCCATATCTTTTTTTTTATCCATGCATTTATTCCCTCACTCGACAAGTGAGAGACTAATCCCCCGCTGATTTATAGGCACCTCAAAGGGTGAGACAGCTGACCTAGGAGATTTAATGCTTCTCCATACCTAACGCCAAGAATCGAACCCCAGACAATTGGTTAAGGGTGAATGAGTCATTGCCTTTCAACCACACATCTCAGGTTATCCCATATCTTCAACTAGATCTATCATTCCATTTTATATATTTCTCTTCTTAACTTGCATTCCAAGGCATGCTATATTTTAAACACGTTCATTCTCAAACTAATTTAGTTCGCTAATTGTGAGCACCTCGATGAATGAGACAATTGATCAAGAGTTTTAATTTGCTCAATACCTAGGTAAGGTTGGATCAAACTTATAATCTTAGTTAATGTTAGATGAAACCGCTTAACCAAAAGCTCATAAGTTAGACCAAACATTCATTAGTTTCTGGTTCGAGCACATTTTATCTCTGTAGGTTTTTTTTATTATCCAATGGTATCTCCACCAGCGTGGCAAGTGGGACTAATCTCTCGATGTGTTCTGAAGTCCTATAAAGGGGGTAAACAGCTGGCCTGTAAATTTGCTCTATTCACAAGGATTAAGGATCGAACCCCCAACCATTTACTTAAGGGACACGACTCACCAGGTTAATGCAAGTTTCTAAGGAGAAAAAGCCTCTTCACAATTTTGGTGTGCATGGATAGACTAACTATTGGTTGTTGATGTAATAAGTTTTAGAAACAGTAGTATACGTACACTTGTGAAGTTGTGATAATTACTTAAAAAGTAATGATGTTCTCGAAGCCTACCTCTATTCCAATAAAAAAAAAGTGTATAAAAGGGGCAGCGGGCAGAGGAGGCAAGGCTGCCCAGATTTGTGTTGAATATATATGACCAAACCACTAAACTCCTCCCAAAAACCGTCTCTTTCCTCTTCCCCTCATACCCAAAAAAATGGCCCCTTTTGCACCCACCTCTTCTCCCTCAACAAGAACCAAAAAACCACTCTTAACCACACATGCACGACGTCGTCTCAAAGCCTCCACCACAAGAACCCACTACAAGAAGAAGCACAATCATCCTCCTCCTTCTCAACCCACCACGTATACACTTCCATCAGAGATCTCAAACCTTCCACAACTAGTTTTAGAAACTTCTTCATCTCCTTCTTCATCTTCTTCTTCAGAGGTAATTACTACTACTACTACTAATGACGAACTTCTTACTCCTTCTTTATGTTCCACCCCGAAAGGTCACAAGTTCAGAATACCAGAGCTTGCCACTTGTCCCCCTGCCCCCAAGAAGAAAAGACCAGCCTCTTCACTATTCTCCAACAACAATAACAACTGCTCTCCCATCTCCTTCTTTGCCCCTCCAGACTTGGAGCTCTTCTTCTTCCTTCCTAGCTAAGCTAATATCTCCCTTTGATGTCTTTTCTAACCCTTTTCATTTTACTTATTACTTAGCTTCCTCTGTCCATATATATACCTTCTTTATATATATGTATGATTGTGATCACCTTGATCATGTCGGTCACTCGTCCCTTCAGAAGATGGAGCTTTTGAGGTACTCCCACTGTTTGTAATTGTACTTGTCTCTCTTCATTACTTAATTAGTTACCTCCACCTAACTAAATGAGAGGGGTTTCTTCATTAATTAATGATTTTGAGAGTTCGTTTTTTTTTTGTTTTTATATATTTACTTAGCCTTCATGAGATTTTGGACTACCCTGCTAATTTTAGGGGTATCATCAGCAGCAGATAGCTAGGTTTTCTCTTTTGGTTTCAATTGTTGGATTTAGCTGACGGGGTTGGCTAAATTTAGGTTTTTGTTTAGTTCCCTGTAGAGAAAAGATGGTATCCTGACATTTTGAATTAAAGTGATGTGTGGTGTGGTGAGTGGGCATTAATATGTAATGGTTTGTGTTATATGTGATCATTAGAATATTCACATACTTTTTGGTTATTTGGATTGTTTTTCTCAATTTCACGGTTTTGTGAGTTTCAGTTTCCATATCTCTGCTAGCTTTTGAGAGTGTTGGTTTTTCAGTGAATATTAGAAATAGGCATTGTCCTAACATTTACATCTATACTCTTTCCTTTTTGTATATCCCCCCAAAACCCTTTGTCTCTTTATTCCCTCCTTCATATATAGTTGGATAGTTCCAAATATTTTAATCAAGATAAAAATTCATGTTATCAGACTTCATCATGAAATAGTAAGAATCAAATTAAACGGGGTAACACAGATTTGGACAATATAAATAGGAAGAATTGCACATAGGTTCTAAATAAGAGACTTAATTTTAAAGAGGTTTCAAGAAGTTGTTAATGACAACTATTATTCTATTAATTAATAACTGCAATAACCTTTATTAATAATAAATAGTAACAATTCCTTTGAACTACTTTAAAATTAAGTCTTTCATTTGAGGTGTAATTGTCCCATATAAATATGATATATCCACGCGGTTGTGGCATATGCATATGATTTGAATAATTGCTGACGACTCTTTTTTCCAGAATCATATTGCTCGTTAATTACACAACATCTCGAAATTCAGTGTCTAGTTGTTAATATTTGTTGTGAAAAAAATAGAAAATTGTACACTCATTTGAATGAAAAATATATAGTATATTCCTGGAAAAAAAGAAAGAAAAATATATTATTAGTATATTAATTTTTGAAGGTATGATTGCAAATTTGTTTGAGATATCGATCGAAATTCAAATTATGAACTTCGCTTTTGACCGATTAATTAAGGGAAGTTCATTATTTAAGGGGCAATTATATATCGAAGTTGGTAGGGCGGATCAAACCCCCTAATTTATCATAGTATTAAATAAGTAGACATCTCTTTATTTTCAAACTTAAGGGTCCCTACACACATACACACGCTTTTTTCATTTTGAATTTTAGGTCACATACATGTATATACATCTGTAAAGTAGTCTCTTTGTTAATTGACGGGATATCATTAAAGGAAGCAAATTTTTATTTTAGTTCAGTAAACATCCAATATAAAGTTAAACTGAAAATAACTGATATTTATTTAAAAAGATAAGTCTTGATTTGAACAAGTTAAAGTTAAAAAGGTTCACATCAAAATGGTTTATATTTTTATTTTGCCAGAGGTTTAGATTTTATTTGAAAGATAAATATGTGGTGCAATCATCTGGGCCTACCAAATTTCTTTTCCATAGTCATACATTTGACCAAGTTTTTTGAAACACTGATTTTTAAATCATTTGAGAACTATGTTCATTCTTTTCACTTGCAATGAAAATAAGTTGCTATAACAACGGAGAAATAATAATGATTTTTTTTACCTGAAAATAATAATGATCTTAAAAATTTGTCGTCGGTGAAAAAAATAATTTTTTTTTATTTCAAAAATAAAATTATTTTTTGGCAGATGCATGGAAACCAAAAATACTTTTACTTTTGATAGTTTTCAATGTAAACGTGTTCTTAATTTCATAGTCAATATGTTCCAAGGAACCAAACAACAATGTAACGAATCCTATAAAATATAATAGATATTTACTATTGAAAATCCTCTTTTTGGGATTTTAAAATTCATAAATAATTTTTTTGTCATTTCCCTTTCAATTATTTAACATATGAATTACTATATAACGACGAAGATATGGGTAACTATAAAACAGGGTGAGTTTAGTAATTTGAGGGTGTAATTCCTGTTTGGTTACTTGCATATTTTGGGTTTTTAAAATTAAATTGGAAAAGGTACAATAATAATTTATGTTATAATAAGTGAAAATATTTGAATTTGAATATAAGAAAATTAAATGAATGCATATATGGTCATGTGTGGAGGCTGACATTTGTAAGAGAATCCAATGAGAAAGACCTCTCGTGCGGCTCTGATCATCATTGTCCTCAATCTAAGATTCATATATAACGTTGATCTTCGATAAAAAAAAACATTGATCAATGGAATCTTAAGAATTTTCTCATCATTCTGTCCTCTTCATTATAATCATATTGTACTGTCTAATTTCAGTATTTTGCTGTTTTGCTTGCTTTCTGTCCGATCCCTAGCGCTAGCTATAATGTATATTCCTATGTTCCCTTTAAATCCTTAAACCCTTAATAATGTTTTGGGTTGACATATATAGTACTCCCCTAGTATTACAATTAACCGGCTTAACACTGTTGGTTACAAAGAACATTACATTGATTTATAAAGAGCGCCAAATAAGAACATTCGGTATGCCTTGAAATTGTTAGATCAATGGTGGAGGAGTACAAATGCATTTTTACGGTTATAATCCGATCCGGATTATGAAATGATTGACCATTGTCAAAATATAGCTTAATAAAGTTAATTAACGTGTACACGCTTGAAGAAAGTCAGACAATTAACAGGTGCATTGGAATGAGGAAATGATATAAGATTGGAGTGAGTGGTGACTGATAGATTACATTTTCTAGATTCACACACACAAATATAGATATATTAATTTATATAAGTGAAAAGGGCAGCTTTCTCAAATCCAATGATGTAAACATTTTTTTATTAATCAAACCGAACATGAGACAAGAGAGCTTAGGCTTTTCTAATCAAAGTTCATTAGATACCGATTTTCCAAGAATCCGAGGTTGAGCCCATATATTTGCATGTTGTGTTTCTCCATGAGATGCAAGACAAAAACTTATTAAATCATTTTTCTAGTCAAGCCATAGTTATAGTTCTTCTTGTACATATTAGTTAGGGCCCTAAATAGTTTTTTACTTAAACAATTTTACTGTTATTTTTGCTTTAAACGCAAGTATTTAGAAGAATGTTTTGCTATTTCACGACTTTTTATTTATTAGATTGCTTTTTACATGCCATGAATGTTAAACTTATTAAACACATATAAAAAAGGATAATTAACCTAAAAGTTCCACACACACACACACACACACACACACACACTGAAAGTCTGTGCTTCAAAGAGAAGCTAAGTGTCAACGGGCAACGCGTTATTGTACAGATCGTTCTATAGATATCAATCAAATAAGAGAATAGGAAATGCTTTTTCAGCTTAATCATTATTGTTTGAACATAATTGCTTACTTCTTTATATTATAGATAATAATGAAAACAAATAATAAAGTAATTTTTTTATATATAAACAATGGCCGAATCATGAAATAGATTCATTTTTTAAATTGACAGATAAACTTGTATTCTACTACAAATTTTATGATTTCAAACTGAAATTTGAAAGAGTTTAATTTGAACGAGTAGTATTAGTATAGAACTGACAAGCCGCCATATGTTTTGCAAGTTGCAAGACAAAACAAAGTGTCTGAATCAATAAAATTAAATAATTATTATGTAGATAGGAGCTATTATGCCATAAACGAAGGGAATCAAGAGGAGAATCCTAGGTACTGCACTTGGTAGCTTTAATTTACTCGCCTCATTGATTTGCATGTCTTTAATTTGCTTGGGAAAATGCTTATCTATAGTATTTAATTATTACCCAAAATTGTATAAAACATGGTTGAAGGTTCAGTTACTCAGGTGCAACTCTTTATCAAATAAGATGTGCGCGATGTTATATATAGATTTACATCTTATTGAAGATGCCATGTGTACAATCTAATTAAGAAAGGTGCACTTGTTGAAAATGAGTTGCTTTTTAAGTACCTTTGGTAATAAATTTTGTAACAAGAAACTCTTAAATAATTTCTTCCATTAGTGTGTGACAATCATTAGATAATTAGAAAGACACCAATGAATAATGAATATGTGTCTCTCTCTACAATGCAGATCTACGATATTTAAAAGCATTATTATCATATATTCTACCCGGTCTTAAATATAGGATCAATTGATTCCATTTTTAGAGAAAGGAAGCCAAGTATATCATTCACTTTTACAGAAATTCTTACTTACGATAAGATTCCAACTTCTTTTTTACTTCTTTGAATTTAAGAAAAGATTTCAAATTTCTTTGAGCTTTTCTCATGTGTTGTTGTCACTTGTCAATTGACTTCGCATTTTGAAGTTTTTCCCGAATATGAGAATATAAAAACTAAAATTTTCGTAAAATTATGAATATAAAATTTCCAAATTTGGATAATGTGGGCATAGTATAATTAAAACATCGCGGTTGTCAAAAATTAAGTGCGGTATTTTGAAATTGTGAATGAGCAAATTTAAGTTGGTAAGCTTGAAGATTCACGTGGATTTTCTTATTGAATTTCTTAAAAACCGAATGATTATTAGGATTACCGCATGTATAATGCCAGTGGGGCTTTTCCGTTATGAATGAATCGATTATCTAGTCTGGTTAATACTCCACCCGGTCCTAAATATAGGACCTAGATAAAGACTTAATTTTAATCCTAAATATAAGACCTAATTACATTTTTAGTCATATTTTTCCTAAATTACCCTTCTTCTTTTTAACAACTCCTTAATAATAAATAAACACAATAGAAAGTTAAAAATTGAAACTCTTGCACCTCAATATATCACATGTGCATCAATTCACTTTTTCAATATCCCAATAATTTTAAGTAATCTTATTATTTTTCCTAAATTTCCTCTATTAATATTTCCTAAATTGCCCCTACCTTTCTGCTTCATCTTCTTCCTCATATCTAATCAAACTCACCACCTTCATCTTCATCTTCAGATCTCAACCTCCATGGCTTCCCTACCCTTCTCTCTCCTCCTCACCGCCTCTTCTGCGTATCACCGCCTTGGTGGCCGAAGAATACGCCGGCGAGTGCAAGTTGATACGTGATAATCTCAACCAGTTTGCTCTCGAGCTTAGAATCCGTGTCCAGGTCGAGTTTGTCCCCCTTAAGACCTTTGAAACGATGTCTCGTGGACGGAGAGAAGACGGCCGTTTTGCTCTCTCCGTCCATATTCCGCCGCCTCGGCTCGACCAACAACATGGCGGCGTTTTTGTCTGATGTGAGGAGGATGTCACCGTGTGTGGTGGTGTTTGTGGATGGTGAGGGGTGGACGGAGGCGGCGGTGGCCACGTCATTTCGGCGAGGGGTGGTGAGTGGTTTGGAGTTTTAATCAATGATGTTGGAGTCGTTGGATGCGTCCACGGCGGTTGGCGGGGGAGGGGATTGGGTGAAGAGGATTGAGGTGCTTTTGCTGAGGCCGCAGATGGTGACGGCGGAGGAGGGGATTGGGTTAAGGAAACAAATTTTGACAATGGCTTCACACAATCCCAACCAGGAAATTTGACAGTGAAGGACAACTAATTAATTAAACTAATTAAGGAGGGGTATTATTGGAAATACATGTAAAATTAAGTTTTCCTTAATCTCCCCAAAAAAGTCATCTAGGTCCTATATTTAGGACCGGAAGGAGTATATTTATAGAAGTGCCTTTCCATTGAGTCTTTGGAAATTAAGTTAGCTTTACCACTTAGAGCAAATTAAGTTTGGTGAATTAACAATGATAAATTTATGATAGAACTGAAATAAGATTTAATTTAATTTTTCTTGTTGAATTTTTCTGAGGTTTTGGGGGATTTCAGTCTACCTCTCTGTTTGGTGTGATTTTTGGGTAATAAAGGGGCTTTAAAAATGTGTAAATATGAATGAAGTTAGGTTAGAACAAGTTTATGAGATTTATCTCGTATGTTTGATACCTTGTTTTACTTGATCTTGGATTAAGAAATAATGAAGCATATAATTTATTTAATCTGTAGCAATAATACCATTCATATGATATAGTCATACATACTATTGAAAGAAGACCAACATATACATACATAATTGGTCAACCAAATCTTGAAGACAATTTATAGAGAGATTCTAGACTCTCAGTAACTTCTACAATAATAAAAGACACATATGGAAAAAAATATTTATGATATTGTATACTATCTTATATAATGAAGGATGAGCTGATAACTTGGTGGCTTCTCCAAATGCAACTTGAAACTCAATGGTTTCTAATAGTGTGGCTCATACACAAGTTAGGTTTTGACTAGATCATCAATTGCTGAAATTTTGGATTTTGAGTAGATTGCTCTTTCACGTTGACAACCTTGATGTGCTTCCCATTAGATGTTGCTAACATGGTCTTAGAATTAGGAGGATTTACAATTACGGACCTGAAATAACAAGGATTAACAAACCATGGTGACAAATCATAAGATTTGTATGATTTTATTATGATAAATTGAAGTTACTAACATATTAAAGATGCAATTTTGCACCCACTTATGCTTATTTTTAGAATTAAGACAAAGAAGTTTTATTTTGGATAAATCATTAAATAAATAAATAATAGATTAAAAACTGAAAAATGGAAAAGATATTACATACTTGTTCTCCTTTTCTTTAGGTTGGTAACATGTGGTTTGAATTGAATTAAATCTCATATTGTTTAGGCTTGGCAAAGAAAAAAGGAGTGAACTTCACAGGGGAGAGTATTTGAACCTTGAAGAATTAATTAGAAAAGATGAGCTGCAGAACATGGGCCAGCCATGGGAAAAGTTGGATTAAAATTATTTAAAGCCCATGCACTTGAGATTCAAAAAGAAAAGAAAAGGAGAAGACACGTGGGAGCAAAGGGGGATTTGGAATTGAAATTAAAAGAAGAAGAAGAGGAGCTGTGAAGGGAGGCAGAGACGCGAGAAAAAAAAGAGAAAGTGAGGAGCAGGGGCTAACAGTTCTGATTGGAAGAGGGGGTGAGGTGCCGAAAGGTGCTTCTCCCTTTCCTCCTCTTCCATACTAATTTCCCCTTTTTGTCTCCATTTTTCTTCCATTTCTCTCAAATTCCTTCATCCACCTACCATAAGTGCTCATAAATTAAAACTTAGGGTTTCTAAGCTTTTCTTTATGAGTTACTAAAACACCCTCCTTGCTCTTGGGAATGATTTGAAGATAGCTTGAGCTCACATGCTTCAAAGGGGAGTTCCATTTCTTTTCCATTTCTCTTGCATTTATGATTTTCCTAGGTTTAGGTTAGTCATTTACTTTGAGATTTGGATTTGAATTACTATGTTTATTTGAGTTTGATTTGTGGTTTTGACTTGTAATGAGGGATTTGGACTCAACAATATGTATCGTCATACATATGTTCTTTATAATTCATTAGATATTTCTATTTATTCATGATATTGGTAGATAGTTTGTTCAATTGAATTGTAATTGAACTTAATGCATTGCAATAATCACTAATCACACTCTATGGTACATAATAATGCCTAGTTGAATGAGTTCATGAGATTAGGTATTAGACTTGCCGGTTGATGAGATTTGGTATTTTAGGAAACTTAGATAAAACTCAAAGGTGCTAAAGGCTTAACAATGCCTAATTGGATGGGTTCCAACAATTAGGTATTGGACTCATGGGTCCATGAGGTTTGGTAAATTAGTAAATTAGCACCCTAGGACTTCCCAAATATATTAATTGAGCTAAGATAGCTATTTCCAATCATTTCCCAAGAGCAATTCCATTTTATTTTACCAAATCTTTACTTTTTCCCAACTCTTATTTTCTCTTTTGCATAACACACCTTTTACTAATTTTCATTATTAATCCATACCAATTTTTCTCATTCAAACAAGTTTAGCATTTAGTTACTAGGAAATTAATTGCATTTTATAAACTCCTTTGAGAACGATACCCGGGGTAACTTTCGCTTACCTTGAGGTCTTAAAAATTCTTGAAAGACTAGACCCAAGACACACTACATCGACCATTAATTTCGGTGTCCTTCACATGGTTTATTAAAATCACAAGTATCAAAAAATGAAGGTTGTGATAATTTAGCCATCGATGAATCAAAGGATGTCGGGATTTCATCAATGTGTGATTTTTCGACTATATTCTTATAGTTGTCATTGGGTATTGGAGGCGAAGTTGCAAAGCATGAAGTGATGAGAAGAATCAATCCGAGAAGGAACACTAGCAAGTATTTGGAAGACATTTTTGAAGTTACGTTATGCAAATGGTACACAGGGCGCCAAATTATTTATAGTAAAACTTATGGTGAGTAATGGATGCAGACATCCTGTGCATTGATTATATCTTACTATCGAAATACAATAATTAAAGTATATTATAATTAAAAAGACATAGAAATGCCTCTTGTGCGTTTTCTTAAACTTGTTTCCAATGCCTATTTGTTCTTAGGGTGTGCTTGGATGAGAGGAAAATGGGAGAGGAAAGAAAGTGGGAGGAAAGAAAACAAGGAGGAAGGAAAACTGAGAAGAAAATATAATTCCCTATGTTGCTTGGATGAAGGAGGGAAAACAGGGAGGAAAGAAAACGGGTAAATGTCAAAGTGACAAAAATACCCTCATTGTAAACTCTCTTTTAAGAAAACTATATACAGTATTTTAATAAAGAAAATTATTTTACTAATAAGTGAACAAACAAAATGGAACATCTCTTAAAATTAAATTAAACAAAGGGAATAAATATAATAATTTCTTATTCAATATAAATATAATTTTATTATGCTTCATAATTGGATAATGTAACATAAATGAAATAAAAGAAATAGTTCATATGAAGCCATAGAGATGGATTATCAGTAGAAAAATTAATATATATCATGGCTAGGCAATTTCGAAAAGGAGCAGCAGAATGATAAAGCCAATAAAATAAACGTTCATCAATGCCCCCAGCCCCCCACTGATTTCATGCTTCACCAACAACTCCCAGTTATTAATTATGCAGACTATAGTATAAAAAAATACTGAACTCACTCTTCCTTTTCTATGCAACACCGAATCCAGATACACACAAATCACCCAAAAATAAAAAATGTCACAGATTTCAACAATCGCTAGTTACATATTGTTAAACGCAGGAGAAGTGAGCAAGATAACTGATTAGAAAGAATGATTAGAAGGAATGGAGAAATGAGAGAAGCTCGTGTGTTGTGTATGGAGAGAAAGCATGAGAGGAACGGACTTATACAGTGAAGAATGGAGTTTGGTGAAGAATGGAGAAGAGGAACGATGAGAATGTGATAAGGGCAGAGTGTGGGATAACAAATTTGTCCCATAATCCCCCCATTTTGAGAGGAAAAAGTTGGGGGAAAATGGGGCATGGGGTCCACACTATTTTCCTTCCCCATTTTCTTTTCTCTCCCATTTTCTCTCAACCAAGCAGACCCTTAATTCTATATCAAGGTTTTTCTAGCTAGCACTTTTTTAAATGAAAGCGTGCCCGTTAGGCCCAAGAGAAAGGTGAATAGCAAGAGTTCTATAATAGTTATTAGAACAAAAAAATATTTGGAGTATATTACAACAGAAATTCTACATATATTAAATATAATATTTGGATAAGTGTTGTTGTATGCTTTCACAAGTCATACATCTCAGTTTCCATTTGTTTTACAAAGATAAAAATTGATCCGCACGCAAGAAGAAATAATATTCAATATGTGTTTGTAGATTGTGTGGAGACAGATTTTAAATAGCGAAAAAACGTTCTTCATATATTTGAGAAAACAATATATATCACACTACACAATTTTTTATCAATATATATCACACTACACAATTTTTTATCGAAGTTATGAAAACTGGAAAGGCTATTCAATCTAAGTGAAAGGGCAGAGCCACTTTGAAAAAAATTGAATATGGATGAAGTTTTTATAATTCGACAACTTTTCAAATTGATAATCTACACCTAAAAAATGAAGAAATGTTTGGGCCAACCGAAAACTTAAGAATTTAAGTCAAGTGCTATATATTCAAACCCACTTTTAAACTTTCTAGACACAAACAGTAATAACCTTTTTTTTTTCCAAAATTCTCGAAAGTCAGTTAGTAGTAGATGAGCAATATGGATTATGATTAGGGCCTAAAAGAATTCAGTTATTTTGGGTTGGGATATTAATAAACTAAGGGCCCAAATTTGTTGAATGATAAGCATTAATGTCATATGTATTACCACCTTACCCTTATAGTAGGAAAAGTAAAAAATGTTACTGGTGTGGCAATAGTTTGGTACATTATTTATTTAAGAAATCAAGAGAACATTAATTCTTGAATGATGTTTATAGGTGGCATAACTTTAGGTTTGCATGACATTACTAAAAATGATGTGACAGTTAATAATTACTTGGAATTGCCCTTCTTCAAGAGCCTCCTTAAATGGATAAACACGTGCCACTAGCCTTCTCAATGAGTTACCAAAATGAATTTAAATTGCCTACAAATGCCCAGAAATTTGTATTACTTTATTCCCTAAAATGCCATGACAACTTATTCACTAAGTTCCAAAATTGTATATGTAGCAAGATTCCTTAAGAGGTTAATTTAAGATTTGGATCATGGAAGAGCTTAAATAAGCATCTCTTGGACATCCTATAGGACCTTAAAATAAATTGTCATCTTGCTACAAACAAATATTAAATTATTTAGCCTAATTCCGACCAATCTTCTTTAATAAGGCTCTTGTAATATTTGGATATACATGATCATATATTATAGAGTGTATTAGTCTTCAAGAAAAAAGCCAGCTTACCCCTCAAGATCATATGCTTGCAGCCGAAAGCTTCATCAAAATGTTGAAAGTGTATGATGAACATATTTATGAAGTTGAAATTTGACCAATAATATATCGATATGTTTAAGTGATCTGGATTGATGAAGAAACACTGATGCTATTTTATGTTGAATAAAAAAGGGGCGAAGGGGCAAAAATAGCCACCGTAATTTCCCAAATGGACAACTTTGGCACCCGTAATTTCGATGGTGCAAAACCGTACATTATAAACAAAAATGGGACAAATCTAGCCACGCCGTTAAGTTGAAGCTAACAGACGTGTGTTTTGGTGTTGATCCCACATTCATTAACTTACGTGGCATGACAGTAAACAAGTGAAGTGAATCCACGTTGGCAAGCCCCTGCCACATCACCACATCATCACCAAATCCCCAATTTGAAGCACAAAACCCTAATCCCAAATCACATTCATCCTCACCACACTCATGTTCGAATTCGTCGCTGAAATCGCGAGCCCCACATTTGCTATTGCGCTTGAATCCCATACCCCAAACCAGCAACACGAAGCAACTCAAACCCCATACAAACTCGCGACATCACATGAAGAGGGGGAAAGAAGCTTTATCATCTACGAATCACACAAAGAACATGGGTTATTTGAATAGCTTCATCATCTTCGTATGATTCGTAGATGATGAAGCTTCTTTCCCCCTCTTCATTTGATGTCGCGAGTTTGTATGGGGTCTGGGTTGCTTCGTGTTGCTGGTTTGGAGTATGGGATTCAAGCGCGACAACAAATGAAGGTGGGGCTGGCGATTTCAGCGACAAATTCGAACATGGGTGTGGTGAGGATGGATGCAGCTATTTGGGATTAGGGTTTTGTGCTTCAAATTGGGGATTTGGTGATGATGTGGTGATGTGGCAGGGCTTGTCAACGTGGATTCACTTCACTTGCTAACTGTCATGCCACGTAGGTTAATGAATGTGGGACCCACGCCAAAACACATGTTTGTTAGCTTCAACTTAACGGCATGGATAGATTTGTCCCATTTTGGTTTATAATGTACGGTTTTGCACCATCGAAATTATGGGTGCCAAAGTTGTCCATTTGGGAAATTACGGTGACTATTTTTGCCCCTTCGCCCATAAAAAAATCACTGAATCATGAGAATGTGTGTGAGGAATCAACATTTTCATTTGCTTTTTATGATTGAGAATATTGAAAAGAATTCGTATGAGTCAATAAAAGACACCATATGAAATGAAAATGGTGTAGCTGCTTTTGATAGCTACACAGAGCTTTAAGATAGTTTTATTTGTATTTTTCTGTAAAGCAATGTGGTCGAGACTTATTCCATTCATTTGTATTTATATGTAACCGAAGATTTTGTCTAACAATTTTTTTAGACAACAAAGATCTTTGGATGTATAAGACATGAGATTATACTTGCTAATGTTTTGTGTTTTTAATAATTGTGCATGATTATTTCAAGGTACACAAATGATACGTAACTTTACCATGAGATCAAAAATGATATTTTCACTAATATGACAATAAGATTACAAATGAAAAGTCTAAAATGTCCTTATAAATTAGATAAACTCTTTCTTCCCCTTCTTCCTCACTAATCACCATTATCTTCAATCTCTCTTTTCTTCCTTCTTCACTCGTTCCACGTGCACGTGCATTCAGGAAGCCATAGAGGAAGAGCCAAGGTGGGTGGGGCTGGCCGAAGGAGGGGGAGGGATGATGGAGTACTACCTTCTTCACAGATCCAACGACTTGCTTTCCGCCATTACCGAAGCCGAGCCGCCGTCCATGGTGCCTCAAATTCAACCAAAAGACTATGCCTGTGCCACTTCCTCTCTCATTAAAGCTAAAATCGCCTCTCATCTTCACTATCCTCGCCTCCTCCATGCCTTCATCGATTGCCAGAATGTAAAATTCTTAATTCACTAGCTACTACTTTGGTTAACCACTGTGTGTGTGAGGTAGGAGCGCCTGTAGAAACATGTTGACCCAAAAATTAAACAGTAGAGGTGCCGGAGAGAAATTAAACATTATTCACCACCAATTTCTTTCCCCAAATTTTATTCACTCTCTGTTGACCCAAAAAAAATTATTGTGCTCCATTCATGGTGATGGGAGAGAAGAAGGGAGAAGGAAGAAGGAAGGAGAGGATGAGGAAGAATGAAAAAGAAAGAGTTTATTTAATTTATAAGGGCATTTTGGACTTTTCATGTGTAATATTATTGTCATATTAGTGAAAATATCATTTTTGATCTCATGGTAAAGTTGTGTATCATTTGTGTATAACCTTGAAATAGTCATGTATTATTTTTGTTCCTTGGCCAATAATTATGTATCATTTTTGGGCCTTCGCCCTTTCTTATAAGTTGCCAAGAATTCATGTCATTATATGCTTATAACTAAAAGTTACTTCCAAAGGACAATATACATCTCTCAAGCCAAAAGAAAATCAAAACAAATTTCTATCCAAACATAAACAAAATCTACATCACTTCCCAAATTAAATTTTTACTCAACCATCTCGACCAAGATTTGTAGAAACTTTATACACCCACAAACAACAACACTATCCAACTTTACCAAATCTCAAAATTCTCTTCTTACTTCTTTATGCAGAACCAACCACACACACACACACATACATAGCATCAACAAATCAAACAGAGAAATCAAAAATCCCTAAAGTTAGGGTTTAGCATAAACTTCACAAAACCTTAATCAACGTTTGAATAATCACTTCGACTACTCTAACCCAAAACTTAATAAGTTCTTTGGATGATTTTTAACCCAAAACTCAAACACAATCTCGGCCTCTCCTCAAAACTCGCACAAAACAGAAGATAAATGGATGCAAAAAAAAAGGTTAAGAATGTTCACCTAGGTCCAAGCCAAGCTCGCACGCGTCAATAGCGACCTCCGTTGCCGATAAGCTCACCGGAAAAACGAAGAAGCCGACGGTGAGAACTGAAACACGACGAAGATCCAAGGAAGAAATGAGAAACGATGTTGGTAAGGGTGAGAACGCGAGATGTACAAGAAAGGTTGAAGCTTTACCTCACCCCCGCCGTTGAACGTCGAACTCGCCGGAAAAACAAAGATGATGGAAGGAAGATGAAATCGAAGAAGATGGCGAGAAGCAGTGAGAAGCACAAGAAACCAACGCGATTTCGAAGTTTTAGGGAGGAAGAGGAAGTGTGGGAGGCCGATGAGCCGAGGGGAGGAGGACGATCGGAGCTTGAGAGAGGGAGGAGGCGGATGATGATGAAGGTGAGGGTTTGGTATAATGGAAAGGGAAGAAGGAAGTGTTTGGTGTGTGGAAATATATTAGGGTTTTGGGGCACTTTACCCAATTGTCCTTCTTTCCATACTTATTTACTTCTCCCATTTTTAATTTCCTATCTCAAAACAAATTATAAAAATGCTCCATACACTAACATTTATGTTTTTCTTCAATCAAAAATTAAATTACTAACTATTTTTCTTTAATTTCCAAGAAAAATAGGCATATTATTTTCTTAAAAATATACTTATCATCATTTACTTACTTACAATGCCTATTAATTAATAATGACATCCTAATACCTTAATTAATTGTCAATTATTCCTAATATAAAATTTGGGATGTTACACATTCCAAATGAAAATTTCTAAAATATTGTCATTGATAGAAAGTTTCTCATTATTCCCAAATTAAAATCAAATACTCAATTTTTTTTTGTAACATAATGGAAATAAAGTTTTGGCAAACTTTCTAAAAGTAAATTAAAATTTCTAAATTAATTGTAATGTTTTAGGTTTTTATTAATTTGTTTCATAAATTTATATAAAAAAAAATTCAGGGCCTCTACATGCGCTTAAAGCGCATGTAGAGCCTCTACATGCGCTTTAAGCGCATGTACAGGCAGCATTTCCACATACAAAAGTGGTAATAGAGCTTTGAAACACTAAGTACACAAGCAGGAACACCTTATGAGGTCTGAGGATGATCTCTTATGCATAACTCCATGTTTTGCACTTCAGTAGTGCCATTACATGCGCTTAAAGCGCATGTAAAGCCCAATATCCATATCATTTTAAAGATTTTCATATCATTTTGAATTTTTGAGGTAAATTACTTTAATACTTTAACTTAAAATACTTAAATCTTGTCCTAGTCAATGTTTTTGTGATTTTCTATTGAAGTACATCTCTTTACATGCGCTTCAAGCGCATGTATTAGCTTCCTTTTGTTATATTAGTAAGTTATGCCCTTTAAATGCGTTTAAAGCGAATGTAAAGCCCAATTAACATATCATTTTGAAGATTTTCATATGATTTTGGGCTTTTCACCTAAGTTCTTTTTATATTTTATATCTAAATACTTAAATCCTTTTCTAGTCATTGTTTTAGTGAATTTTCATTGAAGCACATTTCTATACATGCGCTTAAAGCGCATGTAAAGGCCTTATCTCTACATGCGCTTTAAGCGCATGTATAGATTCTTACCTGTACATGCGCTTAAAGCGTATGTAAAGGACCCTCAATACATGTGTTTCTTCTAAGTGCATGTAAAGGTGCGCTGGTATAGGGACAATTTGTAGTAGTGCCCGCAATCATAATCCATAATGATGCTCATCTACTACTTACTGACTTTCGAGAATTTTGGTATATCACATAAACTCAATTAACTTTTGAGAAAAAAAAGGTCATTACTATTTGTGTCTAGAAATTTTAAAGGGTAAAGGTGCAAAAATAGTCACCGTAAAAATAAAAATGGGTAACTATAACTCTGGTAAATTGAATGGGGCAAAACTATACACTGTAAACTAAAAAGGGGTAAAACCATACATTGTAAACCAAAATAAGGCAAAAGTAACATCTCTGTTAGACTGAGTTAAATAGGCATTTTCCAGACGTAGGCTCCACCATCAGTAAATGACATGTCAATTCCAAAATCTAACGTGAAAGCTAGAATGCATTCAGTTCAACCCTAAATCACTAAAACGAACTCTAAACCCCCAAATCATTTCGATAAGAAATCAAATAGAACCCCAAATCATGTGAAATTCATCTTACTTCTACGTAATCATCTGAAAAAATAAAGTCTCATCCAAAAATTAAAGTTTCATCAATATATTGCACCGTTAAATTTATGACACATCATTTACTGATTGTGAGGCCACGTCTGGAAAACATACGTTTAAATTTACGATGGCTATTTTTGCACATTTGCCCAATTTTGCCCCATTTTGATTTACAGTGTACAGTTTTGCCCCCTTCAATTTACCAGAGTTATAGTTGCACATTTTTAAATTTACAATGGCTATTTTTGCACCTTTGCGCAATTTTAAAAATGGATTTGAATATATAGCACTTGACTTAAATTCTTAAGTTTTCGCAATTATGCATTTTTCAGGTGTAGAATTGTCAATTTGAATTATTATATATCGTATTATAAAAACTTCATCCATTGTATCAAAAACAAAAAAACTTCATCCATATTCAAATTTTTTTCAAAGGGGCTTTGCCCTTTTAGTTAGATTGAATAGCCTTTCCATTTTTCATAACTTCGATAAAAAATGAGTGATTTGATATATATTGTTCTCTGAAATATATGAAGAACCTTTTTTTGCTGTTTAAAATCTGTCTCCTCACAATCTACAAACTCATATTCAATATTATTTCTTCTTGCGTGCGGATCAATTTTTATCTTTGTAAAACAGATGGAAACTGAGATGTATGACTTTTGAAAGCATAAAACAACACTTATCCAAATATTATATTTAATATATGTAGAATTTCTGTTGTAATATATTCCAAATATTTTTTTTTGTTCTAATAACTGTAATAGAACTCTTGCTATTCATCTTTCTCTTGGGCCTAATGGGCACACTTTCATTTTAAAAAGTACTAGTTAGAAAAACCTTGATATAGAATTAAGAACAAATAGGTATTGGAAACAAGTTCGAGAAAACGCACAAGAGACATTTCTATGTTTTTTAATTATAATTTACTTTAATTATTGTATTTCAATAGTAAGATATAATCAATGCAAAGGATGTCTACACCCATTACCCACCATAAGTTTTACTATAAATATTTTGGAGTCGTGTGTATCATTTGAATAACAAAACTTCAAAAATGTCTTCCAAATACTTGCTAGTGTTCTTTCTCAGATTGATTCTTCTCATCACTTCATGCTTTGCAACTTCGCCTCCAATACCCAATGACAACCATAAGAATATAGTCAAAATATCACACATTGATGAAATCCCGACATCCTTTGATTCATCGATGGCTAAATTATCACAACTTTATCCTGATTATCCTTGTGATTTTACTAAACCATGTAATATTAATCCTTGTTGTTTTTACATGTCTCTATTTGAAAATTCGCATAATTCTAAGACCATGTTACCAGCATCTAATGGGAATCGCATCAAGGTTGTCAACGTGAAAGAGCAATCTATTCAAAATAAAAAATTTCAGCAGCCACCAATTGATGATCTAGTCAAAACCTAACTTGTTTAAGAGCCACACTATTAGAAATCATTGAGTTTCAAGTTGCATTTGGAGAAGCCACCAAGTTATCAGCCCATCCTTCATTATATAAGATTATATACAATATCATAAATTTTTTTTCGTATGTGTCTTTTGCTATTGTAAAAGTTACTGAGAGTCTAGAATCCCTCTACAAGTTGTCTTCAAGATTTGGTTGACCAATTATGTATGTATATGTTGGCCTTCTTTCAATATAGTATGTATGGCTATACCATATGAATGGTATTATGGCTACAGATTGAATAAATTATATGCTTCATTATTGAAATCCAAGACCAAATAGAAAAAGGGATCGAACATACGGGATAATTCTCATAAACTTGTTCTAACCTAACTTCATTTAAGTTTACACATTTTTATAGCCCCTTTATTACCCAAAAATCACACCAAACAGAGGGGTAGACTGAAATCCCCCAAAACCTCAGAAAAATTCAACAAGAAAATTAAATTAAATCATATAACAGTTCTATAATGAACTTATCATTGTTAATTTACCAAACTTAATCAAACCTAATTAGAAAACCGACTTTAAAATGGGGAGGAAATGGTAATTTTAAGAGATTACCCAAAATCAACATACAACTCATAAAGAACAGCTCTAATAAACTCTTAACACCATTTAATTACTAATTAATTTCATTTTGGGGTGAAGAATGAATATTGCAGATGAATATTTTTTTGGAGTACTCATTTTACATGCCTAAACTCCGATTTGATTGGCTCAAAACTGTAGAAAAATCCTAAACCCAAATCAACCAATGTTATTAATTGAAGAAACAAAGGGTGGAAATGGAAAGATAAGGGTCAACGGAGTTTGAATCTGGTCTATCATACGCCATTGTCAGACCTCACTGACGGTGTAGAAAAAGCAAGAGAAAAAGAGAGGATGAGGAATCCAAGAGAGATGGAAAAGAGATGGGAACGAGGAAGAAGGAAAAATGATAGAAATATCATTGAGCATAAAGAGTAAGGCGATAACCCAAAAATGATACATAACTATTGGCCAAGGAACAAAAGTAATACATGATTATTTCAAGGTACACAAATGATACGTAACTTTACCATGAGATCAAAAATGATATTTTCACTAATATGACAATAAGATTACAAATGAAAAGTCTAAAATGTCCTTATAAATTAAATAAACTCTTTCTTCCCCTTTTTCCTCACTAATCACCATTATCTTCAATCTCTCTTTTCTTCCTTCTTCACTCGTTCCACGTGCACGTGCATTCAGGAAGCCATAGAGGAAGAGCCAAGGTGGGTGGGGCTGGCCGAAGGAGGGGGAGGGATGATGGAGTACTACCTTCTTCACAGATCCAACGACTTGCTTTCCGCCATTACCGAAGCCGAGCCGCCGTCCATGGTGCCTCAAATTCAACCAAAAGACTATGCCTGTGCCACTTCCTCTCTCATTAAAGCTAAAATCGCCTCTCATCTTCACTATCCTCGCCTCCTCCATGCCTTCATTGATTGCCAGAATGTAAAATTCTTAAGTCACTAGCTACTACTTTGGTTAACCACTGTGTGTGTGAGGTAGGAGCGCCTGTAGAAACATGTTGACCCAAAAATTAAACAGTAGAGGTGCCGGAGAGAAATTAAACATTATTCACCCACCAATTTCTTTCCCCAAATTTTATTCACTCTCTATTGACCCAAAAAAAATTATTGTGCTCCATTCATGGTGATGGGAGAGAAGAAGGGAGAAGGAAGAAGGAAGGAGAGGATGAGGAAGAATGAAAAAGAAAGAGTTTATTTAATTTATAAGGGCATTTTGGACTTTTCATGTGTAATATTATTGTCATATTAGTGAAAATATCATTTTTGATCTCATGGTAAAGTTGTGTATCATTTGTGTACCTTGAAACAGTCATGTATTACTTTTGTTCCTTGGCCAATAATTATGTATCATTTTGGGAGGCGGCGGCAGGGAGGCGGCGGCGGCAGGGGATGCAGCGGGGGGAGGCTGCGGCGGGGGAGGGGAGGAGGAGTGAGGAAGAAGAAGGAGGAGGGGCAAAACTGTCTTTTCACTTTTCAAGTATATTAAAGTGAGGTCACTTGGGACCCTACATTAATATTTTCAACTTTTGGGACTTTTCTAGTATTAAGTCCCTTGTGAGGGATCTCAAATTAATTTTCCCTAATTTGTTATAATCAGTGAAAATATTTGAATTTGAATTTACGAAAATTAAATGAATGCATATATGGTCATGTGTGAGGCTGACATTTGTAAGAGAATCCAATGAGAAATACCTCTCGTGCGGCTCTCATCATCATCATCATCATCATCATCATCATCATAAATCTCAGATTCCTATATAACATTGATAAAAGGAATCTTAAGAATTTTCTCATCATTTTGTCCTCTTCATTATATATTGTACTGTCTAATTTCAGCATTTTGTTGTTTTGCTTGCTTTCTGTCCGATCCCTAGCTATAATGTATATTCCTATGTTCCCTTTAAATACCTAAACCTTCAATAACGTTTTGGGTTGACATATATAGTACTCCACTAGTATTACAATTACCGGCTCATACAAAGAATTTTACATTGATTTATTAAGGGCAGCAAATAAGAACATTTTTGTATGTTTTGAATTTGTTAGATCAATAGTGCAGGAGTACACATGCATTTTTACGGTTATAATCCATATTATGAAATGATTGACCATTGTCAAAATATAGCTTAATAAATTTAATTAACGTGTACACGCTTGAAGAAAGTCAGACAAACAGTAACAGATGCCTTGGAATGAGGAAATGATATAAGATTGGAGTGAGTGGTGATTGATATATTAAATTTTCTAGATTCATACACACATATATTGATATATTGATTTATATAAGTGAAAAGGGCTGTTTTCTCAAATCCAATGATGTCAACATTTTTTTTATTAATCAAACCGAACACATTTTTTTTTATTAATCAAACCGAACATGAGACAAGAGAGCTTAGGCTTTGTCTTTTATCAAAGTTCATTAGATACCGATTTTCCAAGAATCCGAGGTTGATGAGCCCATACTTGCATGTTGTGTTTATCCATAAGATGCAAGACAAAACTTACATCATTTTTCTAGTCAAGCCATAGTTATAGTTCTTCTTGTACATTTTTACACCTTAGATTAGGGCCCTCAATAGTTTTTTCCTTAAACAATTTTACTGTTATTTTTGCTTTAAATGCAAGTATTTAGAAGAATGTTTTGCTACTTCACGACTTTTTATTTAGGGTTAAATGTCAAATACACCGTGGAAGTTTTTCTTAAGGTTCAATTCTACCCTGAAAGTTTTTTGAGTCTCAATTAAACCATGGAAATTTGAAGGGCAAAGGTGCAAAAATAGAGACCGTAAATTTAAAAATGGGCATTTATAACTCTGGTAAATTTAAAGGGGCAAAATCATACACTGTAAACAAAAATGGAGCAAAATCGTATATTATAAACCAAAATGGGGCAAAAGTAACCTCTCTATTAGGCTGAGTTAAATAGACGTTTTCCAGACATGGTCTCCACCATCAGTAAATGACATGCCAATTCTAAAATCCACTATGAAAGCTGAAATGCATCCAGTTGAACCCTAAATGATTTGAAACGAACCCTAAACCCCAAATCATTTCGATAAGAAATCAAATAAAACCCCAAATCGTGTGAAATTCACCTTACTTCTTTGTAATCATCTAAAAAAATAAAACCCTATCTGAAAAAATAAAGCCCCATCAACATATTACACCTTTAAATGTATGACACGTCATTTACTGATGGTGGGGCCACGTCTGGAAAACGTTTGTTTAACTCTGTCTAATAGAGAGGTTACTTTTACCCTTTTTGATTTACAGTGTACAGTTTTGCCCCCTTAAATTTACTAGAGTTATAGGTGCTCATTTTTAATTTTACGGCGGTTATTTTTACACATTTGCCCAAATTTTAAAGAGGAGCAATTTCACTCCTCAAACTAACATCCCTAACAGTCAAATGTTAGTTGACCAAACAATAATTATGTGGCATGACCACATGGCATCCTCTCATTTTTTTCAATAAATGATGAGATGTTAATGGAGTTATATAATGGAGATGTGGGTTGTAATATTTTAATAAAGATAACATGTTTAATAGAGGAGTTATATATATTGATTTAGAATTTCCAACCTCACTTCTCCAATTTTTCTATGTTCATGTCACAAAAATTTTTCCTCCGCCCATTTCCCCTCCCTTCCCCTCGTACCAAATAGACCTTAAAGGGAGGTTAGTGCCAAAATCTGATGGCGTTGAAGGGCCCACACGCCTGCCTTATCATTAGGGCTTGGGGCTCCTTTGTGTGTATGGAAACAAGTTTTTGGTGGATATTCTGTTCAAAACCTTTAAAAATAGAATTACTAAATATAATGCTGCAAAGTAAAACATTTTTGGTAGGTGAGAAGATGTTGTTGGGTGTGAGGGTGAGAAAGGAAAAAGTGGGGAAGCTGCCTGTATGAGTGAATCAAGGACTTGTCCGTTGTGAATGAATCGATTACCTTTATCACTTTATGAGTCTGATTAACATATTAATAAGTCACGTTAAGGAAGTGCCCTTCCATCGAGTCTTTGGAAATTAAGTTAGTAGCTTTACCACTTAGAGCAGGAAGATAGAAGTGACATCAACTGGTTGTTCTTTCATTTATAAATTAGGTTGTATACTTGTATTATAATTACATTGTAAACGGGGGGATATCAGTTAAAAATTGGGCTTAACAAATTTTCAAAAAGGTGGAAAAATATATCAGAAAATGTAAAAAAAAATTTAATTAAAATGGGTTTATTATGGTATGGCGTAAAATCCAAACAATATGGTTCGGGCTTTAAATCAAGTCTATAATTAAAATGATTTTTTTTTGTGGCTGGTTCATCTTTTTTCATGGGCCGTTTTAACTTAGTATGAACCCAATAAAGTGGCATGTATTATGAGTTGTACAAGAAGGCTTATTTCTTTAGAAATGAAACAAGAGTATTTAAAAGATAAATTCAAGTTTTAAAGTTCAAAACTTAGAAATTTAAAGTGGTAACTTACTCTTTAGGGAGAAGGCCCAAAAATGATACATAATTATTGGCCAAGGAACAAAAGTAATACATGACTATTTCAAGGTACACAAATGATACACAACTTTACCATGAGATCAAAAATGATATTTTCACTAATATGACAATAATATTACACATGAAAAGTCCAAAATGCCCTTATAAATTAAATAAACTCTTTCTTTTTCATTCTTCCTCATCCTCTCCTTCCTTCTTCCTTCTCCCTTCTTCTCTCCCATCACCATGAATGGAGCACAATAATTTTTTTTGGGTCAACAGAGAGTGAATAAAATTTGGTTTGGCTTAAGTTTGGTAAATTAACAATGATAAGTTTATGATAAAACTGATATATGATTTAATTTAATTTTGCTTGTTGAATTTTTCTGAGGTTTTGGGGGATTTTAGTCTACCCCTCTATTTGGTTTGATTTTTGGGTAATAAAGGGGCTTTAAAAATGTGTAAAAATAAATGAAGTTAGGTTAAAACAAAAGTTTATGGGATATCTCTGGTCTGTTTGATTCCTTGTTCTACTTGGTCTTGGATTAAGAAATAATGAAGCACATAATTTTATTTAATCTGTAATCCTAATACGATTCATATATGGTATATATAGGCATATATACTGTTGAAAGAAGGCCAACATATACATACATAATTGGCCAGCCAAATCTTGAAGACTTGTAGAGAGATTCTAGACTCTCAATAACTTTTAACTACAATAGCAAAATACACATACAAAAAGTTTTATGATATTGTATACTATTTTATATTATTGAAGGATGAACTGATAACTTTGTCATTTCTCCATACGTAACTTGAAACTCAATGATTTTTAATGGTGTGGCTTGTAAACAAGATGAGTTTTGACTAGATCATCAATTGGTGGCGGCTGAAATTCTGGATTTTGAAGAGATTGCTCTTTCAAGTTGACAACTTTGATGTGATTCCTGTTAGATGTTGGTAACACAGTCTTAGAACTGATAACTTTGTCATTTCTCCATACGTAACTTGAAACTCAATGATTTTTAATGGTGTGGCTTGTAAACAAGATGAGTTTTGACTAGATCATCAATTGGTGGCGGCTGAAATTCTGGATTTTGAAGAGATTGCTCTTTCAAGTTGACAACTTTGATGTGATTCCTGTTAGATGTTGGTAACACAGTCTTAGAACCATGAGAATTTTCAAATATAGACTTGTAATTCTTTGTAGTAATTTGTGGTTGAGGGGACAAAGGGCAATCAGGAGGACATGTTACTGGAACAACGGTGTTTTCAAAAGGATAAGGATAAAGTATAGTTAATATATCAGGATAATCAGGATCATAATCAGGACCATAATCGGGAATCAAGTTGTGATAATTTTGCCACAGATGAATCAAAAGATGTTGGAATTTCATCTACATGTGATTTTTCGACTACATTCTTATAGTTGTTATTGGGTATTGGAGACGAAGCTGCAAAGTTTGAAGTGATGAGAAGAATAACTCCGAGCAAGAACACTAGAAAGTGTTTGGAAGACATTTTGAAGTTATGTTGTGTAAATAATACATAGGGCTCCAAAATACTTATAGTAAAACTTATAGTGCGTAATTGGTGTGTACATCCGGTGCATTGATTATATTTTACTATCGAAATACAATTATTAAAGTACTATATTATAATACAAAACATAGAAATGACTCTTGTGTGTTTTCTTTTTATTTCCAATACCTGAGTGTTCTTATTTCGATATCAAGGCTTTCTAGCTTGCACTTTTTTAAATGAAAATGTGCCTGTTAGGGCCAAGAGAACGGTGAATAGCAAGAGTTCCATAACAGTTATTGGAACAAAAAAAATATTTGGAATATATTACAACAGAAATTATAAATATATTAAATATAATATTTGGATGAGTAGTGTTGTTGTATGCTTTCAAAAGACATACATCTTCGAAGGTAAAAAAAGACATACATCTCAGTTTCTGATTGAATTACTAAGATAAAAATTGCTCAGCACGTATGAGAAGAAATAATAATCAATACAGGTTTGTAGACTGTGTGGAGACAAATTTTAAATAGAAAGAAAACGTTCTTCATATATTTGAATTTGAATATGTTTGTGTGTGTGTATCAAACCATACTATTTTTTAATCTAAGTTATGAAAAATGGAAAGACTATTCAATCTATGTGAAAGGGCAGCGCCACTTTGAAAAAAATTGAATATGGGTAAAGTTTTATGTTTCGATAATTTTTTAAATTGACAATTCTAAACCTAAAAAAATTAAGAAATGTTTGGGCCAACATAATGGTGAAAACTTAAGAATTTAAGTGAAACATTAACTCCAGACACTCAACTAACATTCACATGTTTTCTTAAGAAGTGTTTTTTTTACGGCTTACTCTTATATTAGGGACCGGAGGGAGTACTACACTTTTGTTAGACAACAAGATCATCGTCCTCACTTTGGATATATAAGACATTTTTTATCACAAGATTGTTTGCACCGCAAGTGCACGGGTCGCGCCAAGTAATAAAGTGATAAGAAAAGTATCGTTCCCACGAGGATTTGGTTCAAAAACCCGGTCAAGTAGAAATTATCGCATTCTCGCTCAATTTGAGTGATTCAAATATCATGATGTGAAGGGTAACTAATTTAAACAAATAAGAAAAAAAGCTATAAACAAGTGATTTTTAACTTCAAGGATAAAATGGGCCTTAAGATTATTTCCCCCCCTTCTATTTCATAAACTTAAGGAGCCTCCTCTCACAGTTGCTTTTAATGACTATATATTTGTTTACCTAAGGTTATGAGAATGCTTGTAAACGCTTCGTCGAGTCAAGAACAAGTGTTTAATTTTATTAATCATGCAATCTCTTGTCACAATTAATAAAACTCAATTTCTAAGTTTGAACCCTAATGTGGCTATGTGAGGTCAATAAGTATATGTCTATCTTATCAACAAAACCATCCATATTAGTCATGCAAACTTCAAGTTCTCACACTATTTTATCAAAGTTGTACACTTAACCTAGCATTCTCAAGCATAAATCAAGTGAACACAACATCTAAATAGTGATCAAACACTTAGAAGCATTAAAAGAAGAGTAAAATAAACACATATATAACATTAATCACAAAATAAGAGGAGGAATTAAGGGTTAAGCCATACAATGGTTTCAAATAATACTAGAATCAAAGCTTTAGTTCCACATGTTCACGAAATCCAAAAGAATATATACATATGATAGAACAATCATAGAACAAGAGAGAGGGAAAGGAAAATGGAGAAGAAAAACCAAGATTTGAAGTCAAAATCTTTTATAGACTTCAATCCATTGGCACCCACTCCTCTAAATGCCAAACCCTAGCTCCCAATATGCCCAAGAAGTGAAGAATAGGGGTTTTCTGTCGAGCTCTCACGTTTATACCCAAAAAATTTCGTTTTTTCGAGTCTGAAAACGCAGAGTTTCATTTTCTGTTCGTCGCGCATTGCTCAACGAACGGATAAGTGGCTGAGAAGAACTCTCTTCGTCGTGTCTTAGTTGTGCAACGAAAGCTCAACGAACATCAGGGATAAATTTTCTTTTTCCTCTTTTGTCCTTTACTTCACTCTTAAGCTTGTTATATGTGTTTCATGATAACTCAATGTTTTCCTTAGCCATTTGAACATGTACACCTCTTCCTACAAAAGAGAAAGAGGGTTGATGAGCTTTAAAAATAACTTACAAACACATATTACTCCAAATTTCACACAAATGCATATTTTTCAATTTATATTTTTACCTATATGTATTTGTATCATTCTCAATCATTTGACACCAAAAAGTCATGTACATTCAAGAGAAATTGAGATAGAATATGTGAAATTATGAAATTTATCAAAGATATAAGACATGAACTTACACTCTCTAAGGTTTTGTGTTCGTAATAATTGTGCATGATTTTTATTCATGTCATATACTCTCCCCTATCCTAAATCCATGACAATTTAAACTTATCATATTTTCGTAACAAATTGTAGGTTCCTATTTTGGTAGAAATGCATATTAAGGAAAAGTAGTATAGAGATAACGCACCCAGTTTTTATTCCAGGCACGATCATCATCAAATGGTTTGAAGTTTATCATGTAGTTTGTGCCACATATTTTGTGCGTTCTAAATATTAGTTAAAATTGATTTTTTAATAAGACGATTAAATTTTTTTAAAAAATGATAAATTTAAATATAAACATTTTAAATATAAATATTGTGTCAAAAAAAGTAATATATTTTGTATAATCAATCTTTTAAAAAAAGAAACTTAAGCTTATATAATTAAGATGGGAGAATTGCAAAAATTCTAAACATGGCAAGTTCAAGTAATTTGTTTGATAATCCCACTGTAACCTATCTTTAGTAGGTATAACTATTTTTCAACTTGTTCTCCGAACAGTTTAATTTCTCTGCTTCTTCATCTTTGTAATGAATATGAGATTAACGCGTAGTCCTCCATCATCAATATCAGTAAACCTTTAATAAAAAAAAACTATTTTTCAACTGTTTAGACTTTAGAGTATATTTTAACCATGTTCAAAACTATTAGGTTTTGTTTGGTAGGAGGGATTTGGAGGGGAGGGGATGGAAAATTTTTGTAAGATAACATAATGAAGATGAGAGTTGTAATATATTGATAAAGATAAGATGTTTAATATATATAGGAGTTATATGTATTGATTCAGAATTTCCAACTCCACTTCTCAAATTTTTATAACTTCATGTCACAAAAATTTTACCTCCGCCCATTTCCCCTCCCTCCTACAGACATTTAAGGGAGGTTAGTGCCAAAATCTGATGGCGTTGAAGGGCCCACATGCCTGCCTTATCATTAGGTCTTGGGGCTCCTTTGTGTGTATGGAAACAAAGTTTTTAGTGGATATTCTGTTCAAAGCCTTTAAAAATAGAATTACTAAATCTAATGCTGCAAAGCAAAACATTTTTGGTATGTGAGAAGATGTTGTTGGGTGTGAGGGTGAGAAAGGAAAAAGTGGGGAAGCTGCCTGTATGAGTGAATCAAGGGCTTGTCCGTTGTGAATGAATCAATTACCTTTATCACTTTATGTGTCTAGTTAGTATTTGTAAGTCGTCGAGTTTTTGGAAATTCAATTAGCTTTACAGCTTAGAGCAGGAAGATAGAAGTGACATCAACTGGTTGTTCTTTCATTTATTAACCAAACACTTGAATTTGAATTTATAAATTATGTTGTATACTTGTATTATAATTATATTGTAAAACAGGGGAATCTATAGGAAAAAGGGGGAAATTAATTAAAAAAATAGGCTTAGCAAAATTTTAAAATGGGGATGTATTTTTTATAATTTCAAAAAGGGGGAAAATCTACTAGAAAATGAAAAATTAATTAAAATGGGCTTAATATAGTCTATCATAAAATCCGAGCAATATGGTTCGGGCTTCAAAATCAAGTCTATATTTAAAATGATCTTTTTTGTGACTGGTTCAATTTTTTCATGGGTCTTTTTAACCCGGTACGAACTTGATGGAATGGTATGTATTATAAGCTCTACACTATGAGAAGGAAAGTTAGCAATTTTGTAGAAGGCATAAGAAGCTATTCAAATTCTTGGAGTGTTATTAAGAAATTAGAGAGTCTTATAAATGAATATATGGTGTTTGAGGTATTTTAATAATTTTTTTAATGCTTTTTTCCTTTGGAAATGAAAGAAAAGCATTTAAAAGATAAATTGAAGTTTTAAAGTTCAAAACATAGAAATTTAAAGTGGTAACTTGCTCTTTAAGCTCAATGATATTTCTTTCCTCTTTCCTTAGCTTCTTCTTCATTCCCATCTCTTTTCCCTCTCTCTTGGATTTCTCATCCTCTCTTTTTCTCCCCGCTTTCTCTACACCATCAGTGAGGTCCAATAATGGTGTATGCTAGAGAAGATTCAAACTCTGTTAACCCTTCTCTTTCCATTTCCACCCTTCTCCTTCGCTTTTTGTACAACATCAGTGAGGTTTAGGATTTTTCTAGAGTTTTGATCCAATCAAATTGGAGTTTGTAAAATGAGTATTCCAAAAAAAATTTCATCTGCATTCGTTCTTCACCCAAAACGAAATTAATTAGTAATTAAATGGTGCAAAGAGTTTATTAGAGATGTTCTTGTGAATTGTATGTTGAGTTTGGATAATCTCTTAGATTTCCTATTCCTCCCCATTTTGAAGTCGGTTTTCTAATTTGGTTTGGCTTAAGTTTAATAAATTAACAATGATAAGTTTATGATAGAACTGATATATTATTTAATTTAATTTTGCTTGTTGAATTTTCTAATGTTTTGGGGGATTTTAGTCTACCCATATATTTGGTTTGATTTTTGGGTAATAAAGGGGCTTTAAAAATGTGTAAATATAAATGAAGTTAGGTTAGAACAAAAGTTTATGGGATTTCTCTCGTCTGTTTGATTCCTTCTTCTACTTGGTCTTAGATTAAAAAATAATGAAGCACATAATTTTATTTAATCTGTAATCGTAATACTCCCTCCGGTCCTAAATATAAGACCTAATTGACTTTTTTGAAAAATCCTAAAAAAAAGCAAAATAAGTTAATTATAAATTGATTTACCTATTTTTTTTCCCTTAAACTAGGTTATTTTACTTATAAACTAATAGATAATCTAAAAATATATCAAATATGTCATGGTTTAATAGACTATTTTGCAACATTAACCTCTCCAAAAAAAGTTATCTAAGTCCTATATTTAGGATCGGAGGTAGTACCATTCATATATGGTATATATAGGCATATATACTATTGAACGAAGGCCAACATATACATACGTAATTGGCCAACCAAATCTGGAAGACAACTTGTAGAGAGATTCTAGACTCTCAATAACTTTTAATTACAATACCAAATTACACATACAAAAAAATTTATGATATTGTATACTCCCTCCGTTCCTAAATATAAGATCGCTTTGGTTAATTTGGGGAGATTAAGGAAGACAAAAAAATTACATGATCTTCCCGAAATCCCCTCAATTACTTAACTTTAAAAGGAGGAGGGATTTTCAATGTAAAGAGGGGGTATAAGGGTAGTTTGGGCAAAACTTGAGATAAAATAGGAAGTGATCTTATATTTAGAAACTTATCCACTTTCCTAAAGTGATCTTATATTTAGGAACGGAGGGAGTACTATTTTATATTATTGAAGGATAAACTGATAACTTGATCGTTTCTCCATACGTAACTTGAAACTCAATGATTTTTAATGGTGTGGCTTGTAAACAAGTTGAATTTCGACTAGATCATCAATTGGTGGCTGTTGAAATTTTGGATTTTGAAGATATTGCTCTTTCAAGTTGACAGCTTTGATGTGATTTTTGTTAGATGTTGGTAACACGGTCTTACAACCATGAGAATTTTCAAATACATACATGTAATTCTTTGTAGTAATTTGTGGTTGAGGGGGATCAGGATCATAATCAAAATCATGATCGGGCTCAACAAGATCAAGTTGTGATAATTTTGCCACAGATGAATCAGAAGATGTTGGAATTTCATCTACATGTGATTTTTCGACTACATTCTTATAGTTGTTATTGGGTATTGGAGACGAAGCTGCAAAGTTTGAAGTGATGAGAAGAATGACTCTGAGAAAGAACACTAGAAAGTGTTTGGAAGACATTTTAAAGTTATGTTGTGTATATAATACATAGGGCTCCAAAATACTTATAGTAAAACTTATAGTGGGTAATTGGTGTGGACATCCGGTGCATTGATTATATTTTACTATATAAATACAATTATTAAAGTACTATATTATAATAGAAAACATAGAAATGACTCTTGTGCGTTTTCTTCAATTTGTTTCCAATACCTGTGTATTCTTATTTCGATATCAAGGCTTTCTAGCTAGCACTTTTTTAAATGAAAATGTGCCTGTTAGGGCCAAGAGAACGGTGAATAGCAAGAGTTCCATAAAAGTTATTGGAACAAAAAAAATATTCGGAATATATTACAATAGAAATTCTAAATATATTAAATATGATATTTGGATGAGTAGTGGTTGTTGTATGCTTTCAAAAGACATACATCTTCGAAGGTAAAAAAAAGACATACATCTCAGTCCGATTGTATTACAAAGATAAAAATTGCTCCGCACGTGCGAGAATAAATAATAATCAATATGGGTCTGTAGATTGTGTGGAGATAAATTTTAAACACAAAGAAAACGTTCTTCATATATTTGAATATGTTTGTGTGTGTGTGTATCAAACCACACTATTTTTTTATCTAAGTTATGAAAAATGGAAAGGCTATTCAATCTATGTGAAAGGGCAGCGTCGCTTTGAAAAAAATTGAATATGGGTAAAGTTTTATATTTCGATAATTTTTTTAAATTGACAATTCTACACCTAAAAAAATGAAGAAACGTTTGGGCCAACATAATTGTGAAAACTTAAGAATTTAAGTAAAGTGCTATATATTCAAACCCACATTTAAGCTTTCTAGACACAAACATTAATAAGTAGCCTTTTTTCTCAATAGTTAATGAAGTTTATGTGATATAACAAATTCTCAAAAGGCAGTACGTAAATAGTATATGAGCATTATGGATTATGATTAGGGCCTAAAGGAATTCAGTTATTTTGGGTTGGGTTATTTATAAAATAAAGGCCTACATTTGTTATATGTTCCAAATCATCAATGTCATATGCATTGCCACCTTACCCTTAATAGTAGGAAAAGTTAAAAAATTTTACTGGTGTGGCAATAGTTTGGTACATTATTTGTTTGAGAAATCAAGAGAACATTAATTCTAGAATGAGGGTTATGATTAAAAAAAGAAATGAATGGTGAGGAGAATAGAATTTATAGGTGGCACAACTTCAGGTTTGCATGGCATTATTATTAAAAATGATGTGCATGACAGAATTGTCCTTCTTCAAGAGCCATCTTGGATGGATAAACGCGTGCTAGCCTTCCTCATGAGTTACCAAAATGAGTCTAAATTGCCTACAAATGCCCAGAGATTTCTATTACTTTTTTCCATAAAATGCCATGACATCTTATTCACTAAGTTCTAAAAGTAGTGTATATGTAGCAAGATTCCTTAGGAGGTTATTATAAGATTGGGATCATGGAAGAGCTTAAATAATTAAGCATCTCTTGGACATCCTATAAAGGACGTTTTAAATAAATAGTCATCTTGCCACAAACAAATATACAATTATTTAGCAAAATTCCAACCAATCTTCTTTAATAGGCAATATTTGGATATACATGATCATATAAAGAAGAGATCAGAGTGTATTAGTCTTCCAAGAAAAAGCCAGTGTACCCGTCAAGCTAAGCCGTATACTTGCATGTGACCGTTGTATAAACCGAAAGCTTCATCAAAATGCTTCATCAAAATGTTGAAAACCGAGCTAAGCCGTATACTTTGCTTGTGACCGTTGTATAAACCGAAAGCTTCATCAAAATGTTCTTGAAATTTGACTAAAAATATATTGATATATAAGTTTAAGTGATTTGGATTGATGAAGAAACGCGGTGGCTTTTTTATGTTGGATTAAAAAATCGCTGAGTCATGATTATGAGTGGGGGGAATTGGGATTTTCGTTTGCTTTTTATGACTGAGAATACTAGAAAGAATTCGCATGAGTCGATAAAAGAGACCATATGAAATGAAAGTCGTGTAGCTGCTTTCGATCGCTATACATAGCTTTAAGATAGTGTTGTTTGTATGTTTCCATAAAACAATGTGATCGAGACTTATTCCATTCATTTGTGTTTCTCTGTAATGAAAGAGTTTAACTAACACATTTGTTAGACAACAAGATCATCGTCCTGACTTTGGATGTATAAGACATAAACTTATAAGACATAAACTTACACTCAGCTAAGGTTATGTGTTCTTAATAATTATGCATGATTTTTATTATTAATATTTATATACTCTCTCCCCTATCCTGAATTCATAACAATTTAAGCTTATCATATTTTCGAAACAAATGGTAGGTTCCTATTTTGATAGAAATGCATATTAAGGAAAAGTAGTATAGAGATAACGTGCCCATTTTTTATTCCAACACGATCATCATTAAATGTTTTAAATGGATTTGAAGTTTAGCAAGTAGTTTGTGCCACATAATTTGTGTGCATTCTAAATATTAGTTAAAGTTGATTTTTTTAATACGAAAGTCAAATAGACCAATTAATTTTAATAAGTATAGATTACATGTAATCATATTACACATTAGTTCTCGACCAAAAAAAGATTATACATTAGTTTATAAGTAAGACAACTTATTTTTGAAAAAATGATAAATTTAAATATAAATATTTTAAAGTAATATATTTTGCATAATCAATCTTTCAAAAAACTTAATTTTATAATTAGATGGGAGAATTGCGAAAATTCTAAACATGGCAAGTTCAAGTAATTTGTTTAATAATCCCACTGTAACCTATCTTTAGTAGGTATAAGTATAACTATTTCTTAACTTGCACTCCGAACAGTTATATTTCTCAGCTTCTTCATCCTTGTAATAAATATGTGAAAACGTGTAATCCTCCATCACAATATCATTTTGCCTTTAATTAAAAAACTACTACATTCAGTCCTAAATATAAGACCTAATTGACTTTTTTGGAGAGATTAAGGTTGCGAAATAAGTTATTAAATTATGACATATTTGATATATTTTTATATTATCCATTAGTTTATAGGTAAAATAAATTAGTCTAAGGGAAAAAAAATAGGCAAATCAATTTATAATTAACTTGTTTTGCTTTTTTAGGATTTTCCAAAAAAGTCAAGACCTAGTTGACTTTTTTGGAAAATCTTAAAAAACCAAAATAAGTTAATTATAAATTGATTTACCTAATTTTTTCCTTTAGACTAGTTTATTTTACCTATAAACTAATGGATGATCTAAAAATATATCAAATATGTCATAATTTAATAACTTATTTCGCAACATTAATCTCTCCAAAAAAAAAGTCAACTAAATCTTATGTTTAGGACCGGAGGTAGTATATTTTAACCATGCTCAAAACCATAGATGATTCACACATAATGATACACTTCTGATATCCGATAAAAAGATATGGGAGAATTTCAATTAAGGACCTCCATAGGCATTTAATTAAAAAGTAGGACCAAAATATTCTGAAACTTCAGTTGAGGACCATGGGGGCAAAGCGAAATTAAATTGGAAGGGCAAAAGACCCTATTAACCTTCTTCTCAAACTCACTGAACTTCCTCCCCCAACTCTCCAGTCTCCTCGTCACCCACAGCTTCATCCCCAAACCACAATACAATGCATTCTTACTCTCATTCAACTAACTCCCTCCTACTCCTACTCCTACTTCTACTCCTAGTAACACAATAATCATCCTCTTCATATCATTCTTATTGTCGGTGGAGTAGAAATCGCCCTTCACATCCACGACCACCCCAACCTCCAAGCACAATCCACGGCGGCTTTGATCTCGACTTCAAATCTAGGTTGCCATTTTCATTTTGACTTTGCGGCCCCAAATTGTTGATAAGCTTAGATCATATATATAGCTCATTTAATGAGATAAGGCATATATTAGTCAAAAGAAGCAACAGAAGGGTATCTATCTATTTGTTCAAATATTAGAACAATGCTGTTTTGCAGATCTAAGAACTACAAAATTATTGCACATTTAGTTGTTTGATATTTTGGTCCATTGAGTTGGATAATATGGAGTATCCTTGTGCATTTAGGCTTAAATGGGTCAACATATGGAATTATATTTATCCTTGAATACTGGCTTAATTAATGGCCTTTTGTACTTCATCAAGCTCATAAGAACTGCAAAAAAGATATTGCACATGAAGGGTCCTAAAATGACTTGTTGTGTATTTTTCTATTACCACCACTTTTAGAAAATCCTGAAAGTATTTGTGATGTATGTTGTGGTCAAATTACTTGGCTAGTTTTGTGTGTCTATTTTTGAGCATGAGACTAAGTCATTTGATGTTGAAGTTGATGCTAAGATGTTTCCAGGATTAAGGCTGAAATGGTTGAGTTTCTTTATTTCAAACTAAAGTTTTTTTAGACTCTAATTCAGAACTTTCTTTCTTTCTTTCTTTCTTTTGTTGAGTGGTGTGGTTGTTCTCCAAAAATAGTTTCCTTTCATATCTATTGGACTTCATTCTTGAAGAAAATTCAAATTTAGATCAATTATTCATTGGTGTTCCTTAAAGACCAAGAACACTGCGCTCAGTTTTCTTACTTTCAGTGTTCAACATTCTTCCTTGCATTTTTATTTAGGTGAAATTGATCAGATTTGTTGCTGTCAATTATCTGTTTAATTCTGGTATTGAGTGGAAAGTATCACCTGCACTTAAATTGAGTTGCTAGCTATGATTAGCCTTATTTCTCATGTGACAACTTTCTATTTAACACCTTAATAAGCATTTTCTCTGAAAATGAAGGTATTGACCTTAGAATCTTGATACAAACGGATTCTGTCATCATCAACAATAAAGGACTATTTGTTTGGGTATGCCACAACATACCAACTACTCCATGTTGTCCATCTTATTTTCTGTATAACCATGTGTATTTGTCAACATCAACAAAGGATTATTGTTCGTGGTTGACATTATTTTTCTTAAAGTTTGTTATGTTTGGTTCTGATTTGCTTTTGTCATTGTTTCATGTATATTTTCTGCTAACTTAATGGAGGTCTTATCTCCATTCTTTTCTTCTTTCAGGTGGCCTTGTTCGGTTTCCTTTTGAATTATGTCTAAGGTTCGTATCTAGCTTGAACCTCTAAGACCGCTAAAGAAGCTGCTAGAGCTTATGATACTGAGGCAAGAAGGATACGTGGCAAGATTCAAAGGTTAGGATGAGGTGGCCTCAGGTCCTTCTTCTTCAAAGCATCTCAAGACCAAAGCCAAGAAGCCAATTCCAATGCCACTTTGAACTGTTATAGTGTTGGAACCAATTTGGAGGACTATTATACTACCCTATGGGTATAATGGAACATTAATAGCATACTATCTAATTCGCTGCTGCTGCTAACATGGGATTCTTCTAGGAAGAGTTTTAACGAACCAAGGGAGGCAACAAGGGCTAGCTCAATCTTTATTGAGTGGTTATTGTAATTCCAATGTGTATTCAACTTATCTACATACCACTACTTTTTATGTATTATTATTTTTGTGTTGTAAGCTGAGCAAGGGGAAAAACTAGTTGGATGAAGTTTTGTATTGTTAGTTTTCTACATACCACTATTTTTTCTTTTTCTTTTTCTTGTTCAAGGTCTCATATGTTTGTGCTTTGTATTAATTATCACTTGTTCAAATGGTCATTTTACTTGTTCAGACAAGAGTTTGCCTTGTTCAAATGATCTTTTTACTTCAAGGTATCATACATGTTTGTGTTTCATATTAATTACCACTTGTTCAAATGACCTTTTTACTTGTTTAGACTAGGGTTTGCTGGTTCAAATGACCATTTTACTTGTTCAATGTCTGATAGATATTTGTGTTTCACATTAATTGGCACTTGTTCAAATGTCTATTGTTCAAATATGGTTTATTCTTATTTGAATGATATTCTTCCTTGTTTGAAGTTTGATATATCTTTTTGTTTCATATTAATTAATACTTATCCAAATGACCTTTTTGCTTGTTTAAACGTAGGTTTTTTTGTTCAAATATCATTTTCCCTTGTTCAAGGTCTGACACACATTTGTGTTTCACATTACTTGACACTTGTTCAATTGACCATGTTACTTGTTTAAATGCGGTTTATTCTTGTTTAAATGACATTCTTCCTTGTTTAAGGTCTGATAAATGTTTGTGTTTCACATGAATTGACACTTGTTCAAATGATCTTTTTAGTTGTTCAAACGTGGGTTTTCCTTGATCAAATGTCATTTTCCCTAGTTCAAGGTTTGACATATATTTGTGTTTCACGTTAATTGCCATTTGTTCAAATGACTATGTTACTTGTTCAAATGTGATTTATTTTTGTTTAAATGTCATTTTTCCTTGTTTAAGGTCTATTGAATATGTGTTCACATTAATTGACATTAATTTGTTCAAATGTGCATTTTCTTTGTTTAAATGTCATTTCCCTTGTTCATGAGACATATTTAGGGTAAAATACTAAAATGGTAGTTTTCATCTGGGAAAATAAAATGAAAAAAAGGAGAAGCTAGTGGAAACAGGAAAGAAGGAGGAAGTTGAGATAATGAAGGAGAATGAAGGAAAGAGAACGAAAGTCAGAAACTGGAAAGGGAAAGGGGAAATAAAAACAGAAATTGAAGTGAGAGGGGAGAAAAAGAAGGAGAGTTTGTTTGGGGTTTGCTTGGAAGCAAATGTAAACAGAATTTGAGGGAGGAACGAACGGAAGAATAAACGCTCCTTCTTACTTATTTGGAATGGAATAACAGAAAAAACGAAGTATCTCCCTAGCTTTCTTGATTGGGACGAAGGGGAAGAACAGTCTGCACAACTCATGCTTGAATTTTT
The DNA here is from genome assembly GCA_029929735.1 of Mimosa pudica. NCBI lineage: Eukaryota > Viridiplantae > Streptophyta > Magnoliopsida > Fabales > Fabaceae > Mimosa > Mimosa pudica. Next base: position 9,973,337 of record JAKELP010000004.1, on the reverse strand, counting down.
TTTCCCTTTCGATTTTTGGAGTCCTTCAATTATATAAGGACTTTTCAGTCTTTTCCAACAAAAAAATTATTTCATTTAAGGACCAAAGTCCTCCAGATAAATTTCAGAATGTTTTAGTCCTTCCCTGAAATTAATTGTTTATTTTGGTCCTCCACTGAAATTCTCCCAAAAGATATTACATACAGAATTAGTATTCTGTAACGAAAGAATGAGGAAAAGAGAAGATATATGTGTGTGTATGTATGTATGTATGTCTGTGTGTATAAAATATATATATAGCAGAGCGAGAAATCAAAGAGAAAGAGATACTAGTGAGTGAGTGTCCTATTTCTAGTTCTATCTATTTCTTTTTTTTTTTTGATACATAAGAAAGAACTAGTTCTATCTATTTCTAGTTCTGATTAGAGATACTAGAGAGTAATTAGGGAGAAAATAGAGAAAGAAAGTTTTCCATCACATATCTCTAATCAGTCATACGCCTCAATAACAATAGCTAGTGAGTGTCCTATTTATAGTTCTATCCTCACCCATACAAGCGCCTAATAAGCCACTTAAAAAACCTACATAATGACACTTTCTATTCTTTTTATTACTCCCTTCGATTCTAAATATAAAACCTATTTACGAATACGAGTTTGATTTTAAATATGAAACCTATTTCTAATTCTTACCAACTTTCCCCCAAATTATCTTTATCGATGCTCCCTAATAAAAGATAAGTAAGAGAGAGAGGGTTGGGAAAAAGTAGATAATTAGGGTGTATTTGTAATATCATGTTATTTTAACTAACTTAACTAATTTCTTTAATCTAATCAAAATAGGTCTTATATTTAAGACAATGGAGTATTTATTAACAAAATAAAGTATTTATTTTCTAGCAAATTTTTCACGAAGAAGTACTAAGGGCCCGTTTAGTTGTAAGAAATAGAAAGTAAAAGGGTGAAGATGAAAAGTAGCTAGATGAAATTATGAAAGTAAAGTTTGTGGGCCCAAAAAAAGTGTGAGATGGAGAGAGAAAATTTATGGGTTCCGAATATATGTAAATTATAAAAAAGACCCTTACTTTCTTCACTTTCTCTTTCCCTTTCCCTCTCACTTTCTTTATGCAACCAAACGGGCCCTTAATCCTTTTTTGTGTGAAAAAAGTTACTCTTTCAATTACTCCATCATCTATTGATGGAGGTCATAGCACTTGGCCCAGATCAAATATTGGGCTTAGAGGTTTGGGCTTAGCCCAGTATCGTTATGGTTCTCACAAGTCGCAATCACAAAGCTGGGATTAGCTTCGTCTTTCTCTCCAAATTCTAGACTGTTCCTGAGAGGATCGAATTTCTGAGAATTAGGTAAAAATTGATACTGAAGCTTAATTAACTTCATTTTGTGTTTATTAGCTTTTCTATTTCTTCCTATTCATAATTATTATGTTCTTTGAACTTTTCTCATTCTCTGTTGTCATTTGTCAATAGAATTTTGTGAAATTGAGAATTTAAAACTGGTGGAACAAGGCATGCTTCGAATTGCTTCGTAAAATAGTCTGAACTCTGAAGAAGCATTGTTTCATGGAACATTTAATTTACGCAAAATTATGAAATTAAAATTTCCAAATTTCGATAATGTGGACTTAGTATAATGGGAACATAGCAATTGTAGTTAAAAAATTAAGTGAATGAGCATGTATAAGCTGGTAAGCTTGATGATTCACACGGATTGTCTTATTGTATGCCTTGCAAAGACATATCAACAGAAACAACATAGCTGTTAGGATCATTGCATACTGGATATAATGCTATTTGCTGATATAACATGGTTGCATGCTATGGTTAAGGTAGTTTAGAGAAAGGCTTTGAAATGATGAGGGTGTGAACATCAAGGCAATACATGGAAACCTGGATTTTGGTAGATATTCTGTATAGAGAATTTAAAAATAGAACTACTTAAGGCTGCTGAGTGGAACATTTCTGGTAGGTAAGAAGATGTTTTGGATTGATGGTGTTAAACCTGGCTGTATGAGTGAAGCAAGGGCTTGTTCATTGTGAATGAATCAATTAGCTTTATGAGTCTGGTTAGATTTTTTAAGTGGTACACAAGCCATTCTTGAAGAGAAATGTGTTTCATCCAGGGAATGTAGCGATTAACCATTTGAAGAGGTGAAATTTTTCTCAAGTCTTCGGAATTCAGTTAGCTTTATCGCTTAGAACAGGAAGATAAAAGTAACCTCAACTGGTTGTTCTTTCATTTATTCTGTAATTTTGTTGCCTAGGTAAACAAGAGTGTTTTTTTATGTTTGAATAATTTATTCCAAACCGTGGAGGATTGTACCTCAATAAAAAGACCATAATGTAAAAACGAGGAGGAAGACTAGGAATGACCTTTCATTTGACAAAAACTTTTATGGACAAGATGAACTAAAAATTCTTTGTAGTGTGGTGCATTTACTTCGGTTGATTGCTATTTTCTGTTTATCATTTTTTTGTGACATTGTTGCTGTTACAAGTATTTTGGGTTGTTTTTTTTAGATGTTGTATTTTACTTGTCAACTTTTTTAGGCCGGGTAGCTTTCTCAACTGTAGTTGTTCTTAGTTTGAGGAGAGTCAAATGGCACTTTCAATGAACTCGATTGCAGTAAACCTTAGATTTGGCTCATTTCCTAAAACTGAAGTTGCCATCTCCAGAAAGTTTATAGCCAGATCTTCCACAGGGCTTCGTATTAAGGCAGTTCAAGAGAATGGTGGATCACGGAGACTTGTGGACATCATTAGAATCATTCCTGAACTCTCAAGAAATTACTTCAGAACTCCTTCTCGGAGGGCATTGTTTGGTGGAATTTCCTTGTTGGGTGGATTTTACGTTGCACAAACAATTTCACTGTCTTTTGGAGCTCTTGGAGTAAATGATGTGATTGCTGCTGTAGTGTGTGTTCTTCTGACAGAGTATGTCACGAAGTTCTATTACAGCAGGCCAAAAGTTACCTTTCCAATCGCTCTTCTCAACAACTTTAAAATGGGTTTCACTTATGGACTCTTCATTGATGCCTTCAAACTCGCCAGTTAACCATAGATAAATGGAATGTTCCCAATGGGTGAGAATTCTAAACTCACGATTGGCAAGGACTCGAATTGGAAGTCTGAGAATTCTATTGTAGGGCTTATATGAACCTTGGGTTCCAAGGGTGTATTTGAAATTACATTGGAGTGAGCTAGAATCACGTTCTGACACACTCAATGTCAAGGATTACTTCTGCATGTACCACGTTTTGGCTCATCCCAAAGTGCATTTATCTTGGATGAGATCTGTGATCACATTGCATCCTCCTTCAATCTAAACATACATTCCACCAATCCCTTGAAACCTGTGTATCTACTAAAGTAGTAACAGATAATAGATGCTGTAGATAATGTATCACTGTGAAGCATAAGATTGTATCCATATTGAAGAAAAAGATTCACAACGCCTTATGGTTATTGTTGTGTATAGTATGAGTAGTATGCCTTAACTCTAAACACTAAATAGAGACATGCATATAATCTAGAAGGTGTTGGCTAAAGTGGCAGCAACAGTAACTTTGTGGCTGTGGACTTTTCAAGAGATGATATCATCTTTATTAATGTTATGTGATAGCATTAAAAGGGAAGTTTAACTGCAGCTATGGATTAGTATCTGGTATTTCATTTCTCCTTACGCCCACTGGTTTCTGATTTCTGTTTATTTATGTCTTTTCTCCCACTATTTTATTTGACTGATTCTCTCCCACCATATTTATTTTGGGCTGATTTTCTCCCACGAATGAATTAGACTTGCACGGTTGATGGTGGGGGAGGGATTTGAGATGATAGACACAATAATTAAGTGCTTTAAATTGTTTTTTCCTCTTCCAGGATCATCACGGCACACATGACATGATGGAACCCAAGTTTGGAGTTGGTGAATGAGATATTTTCATCTGAAGTATTCTGCTCTGCAGTCCTTTTAAAATATGTAACTTCGGAAATAAATCAATAATAGTGGAATTGGAAGTAAAGTACTTGTTCTTAGTAACAAATGGTGAATAATTAAATACGCTCCAGTTGTATTTTAAATGCTAAAGTGGTAACTAAAAAGACAAAATTTAAGTTTATTTACTAACACCTATTAGATGATAGTTTTAAAATTTTCAATTTATGTGATTTTGCTTTGGCTAAAAAATTTAAATTATATACTTTGAAATATTGTGAGGATGATTAAAAAATTGTTCCCCTTGTTAATTAGGACTTGTTAGACAAGTTGATTTTGGTTTTAAATTTATGATATACTCCCCCCCTCACATAATATAAAGTGAAATTTTTTAAATGGTTTTGTCCCAAAACGTAGAGTGGTGTTTGAGTTACTTAATGTAAATATGGATTTAACTATTTTTATATGCATTTAACTATTTTTTTAATATAGTTAAATGCATATAAAAAAAACTATTTTTTAACTCTTATATGTAGCAAACGAGACAATCACATCATGTAGTTTTCTTTATTTTCTAGTTTTTCAACTCCAATCCCTCGGCTTCTATTCTATGGAAGAAAAAGAAAAACTTTCTGAGAAGCAAATGTCACACACTCAAAATAAATCAAAAATGGGTTCTATACTTCTATCAATTTATCCATCCATTTTATAGGAAACATGAAAACATGCGCCAAGATGCAGTGGAAGGTGATGCCAAGATTTGCACACATGTCTTCTTCCTGTTCCCTTCCTTCCTCTTGTGGGACCCACCTCATTTTGGTACGATGTTCAGTTCCACTATATTCTGCAGTGCGCACCATCTATCTCCCCCAACTTTCTTTCATTTCTTCGTTCCTATCTTTCTTCCTTTTATTTTTTTCACCAAAGGTTGAATACTTGAATTTCATTACCTATGTTTACTTTAGGAAAAGAAAAATCAGGAATTAAAGACTACCAGGAGAGAAATTTTTCCAAAAAGAAAAAAACAGAGAGGAGGAGAAGATGGTTTTTTCCCATTATTTTTGAAACCTATCCTTTCTTTTCCTCCTCTATTTTCCTCTAATTTCTCTCTTCATCATATCATCCAAACAATAGGTAAGACAGTACACAATGAAGCCTTAGCATGAATCTATACTAGCATTGAAAAGATAAAGAACACCTAAAAAGAAATGCGTAAGAGTGAATCGATATTGTGGAACTCATTCTGGAACATTATTGGACTAGACATTTCTGCAGAGAATATAAAAAAGTGGCCACAAGTATGAACACAACACTGAACATCAAAGATAGCAGGGGCATATGAAAAGCTAGTCTCAAAGTAAAGTACAGTAACTTGAAGGCGAAGGTAACGCATAAACACAATCAAATTATCACAGGAACCTAGATTTTGAGATGCCAACTCTAGACAAAACTAGTGTCTCTTTAGAGGGTCATACACTAGTATATAGTCATAAATGTATGTGACTGAACTGCACTCAGTCACTTATTGGAGAATTTTTATAATGGGGTAAAGGTGAAAAATGTGTTCCAACTATTACGCCAAGAGCACATAGGGGTAACAAGTATTGCTAGGCTCAATTCTGGGACTGAAGAATAAATATTGGTGCAATATAGGGAACGTCGTTTTATGTTGACCGACGTTGACCGTTAAAAACTGACGTGGCGGGGGAAATGAATTGTTTTGCTGACGTGGCACGCTACATAAGCGCGCCACGTCAACAAAAAGTACCACATAAGTGTGCCATGTCAGCAAAAAACCACATAAGAACGCCACGTCAACAAAAAGTGTCACATAAGTGTGCCACGTCAGCAAAAAAATTCATTTCCCCGCCACGTCAGCGCTTAACGGTCAACGTCGGTCAACATAAACGATGTTCCCTATATTGCACCAATATTTATTCTTCAGTCCCACAATTGAGCCCTGAAATACATGTTACCCCTATGTGCTCCTGAGTTAATAGTTTGAACCCATTTTTGCACCTTCACCCTTTATAATACTATGCAATCTTAATTTTAAGACCTTTTTGACCTTTATGAAGAAATTAAGGATATAAAATTAACCATTGTAAAATATGTATAATCATTTTTTTATCAAAAGTAATTTATTCTACTTATAAGCTGACCTATAATCTAATTTTATGTGTCATATGTTATAATTTAGTGGTTTAATTTATTTTCTTAACTTCAAAAAATCAAAGGGGTTTTATAGTTACGACACGGGAAAATATTATATTTCTAGAACATTAAACTAGACAAAACTTCCTATGAATAAAAACTACAATATTGCAATTGAGTCATAACCCACATTTTTCCATTTAAATTTTATTGCTTATAGTTGGGGGGTCATTAACAGATGATCTAAAAGTACTTCTATTTGAGGCTTGTCATGGCTTTCAAGAACCCTGAATCTTAACTCATCTAAACATTTTTCCTTTGGTTCGAAAAAGGGCAAAGGTGCAAAACTAGCCATCGTAAATTTAAAAATGTGCAACTATAACTTTGGTAAATTGAAGGGGACAAAACTGTACACTGTAAATTAAAATGAGGCAAAATTGGGCAAATGTGCAAAGATAGCCATCTTAAATTTAAACGTACGTTTTCCAGTCGTGGCCCCACCATCAGTAAATGATGTGTCATACATTTAAGGGTGCAATATGTTGATGAGACGTTAATTTTTTGATGAGACTTTATTTTTTCATATGATTACGTAGAAGTAACATGAATTTCACATGATTTGGGGTTCTATTTGGTTTCTTATCGAAATGATTTGGGAGTTTAGAGTTCATTTTTAGTGATTTAGGGTTCAACTGTATGCATTTTAGCTTTCACATTAGATTTTGAAATTGACATGTCATTTACTGATGGTAGAGCCCACGTCTGGAAAATGTCTGTTTAACTCGGCCTAACAGAGATGTTACTTTTGCCTCATTTTGGTTTACAATGTATGGTTTTGCCCCATTTTAGTTTACAGTGTACAGTTTTGCCCCCTTCAATTTACCAGAGTTATAGTTGCTCATTTTTAAATTTACGGTGACTATTTTTGCACCTTTACCCTTCGATAAAAGAAACATTGATCTCAAGGCAAGGACATGCCTGTGCAGCTCACGCAATGGCTAAAGCTATCGAATATTTGTAGAAGAGGCCTTCAACTTTAAACCCCGTCCTTCCTTTTGTTCTTTAATAAAAGATTGACATTGAATGAGAGAGCCTGAAAATATGGGTCATAGCCAAAGAATATATCTAGCAATCTAGCGGCACAATAAGTACTTCATATTTTACATCGATTACTAATTAGTAATCACATCCGAATTTGAGATTGATATATAGTATTAGCAATGTACAACCCTTTACTATCTCAATTTTTCTTTTTGCAAAATTGAGAAAGAGGTAATATAATTTTTAGTTCTTAAGATTTTACCCTATAGAGATTATTTATAAGAACTTCTCACATGTTTTACATTAAGAAACAATGTTCTAACTTTACACTTTTTACTAGACATTTCTTTGCCATAATTTGCTTGATGCATGTGTCCTCTTGTTGGAGTCAATTCTATTTGAAGCACTAATTAGACACTAAGCATGAACACTTTTTATTGAGAATTTGAACTTTTTTTTTGCTTAGAGACCCCTGGTATCCCACACCCTTTGGGGTGTAGACTAATCCGGGGTCGCCCCGGGGAACGGGACTTCCCAGGGTTCGAATGCAAGACCTGACGGGTACTCAGCACCCTGCTCTCCCCTTTCAACCAGCGCGCTAAGCCCCCCTGGACTGAGAATTTAAACATTGATTCATCATGTTGTGGTGGACTATCCCTTTCACTAAATCTAATGCTCATGGACAACTTTATTCTTAGTCCTTACGTGTTTGCCCACGAACTTGACTGGGTACCCATACGAAGTCAGATCACCAATTGAAATATGACTACGAGATACAGCAGATGCACCATGAGAAGGGAAGGGGAAAAAAGAGACATAAGGGTTTTCTTTGTGAATGTGAATGAAACAATTGTTTTTTCATCACTTCTCTTCTATTTATAGATAATATATAGAAAAATTATAACCCTATGTGAAAAGACATTATTTGGAATATGAAATTCATGGGAAAATAACTCTTTCAACCCATCATTTTCCATATTTACATAAAGGTCTCAAATCCAATTTGATTTGGTCCTAACCCATTAAGGGTGGACCCTTATTTCCCTACATTTAACATATACTATACGCCAAAAAAATAAATTCTGTACAATAATAAATTAAGGACAAATCTATATCTTCATGTGAAAAACTTAACAAAGTAACTCATGAACATAAAAAATAAGAGTCTTTATTTTCCCTTTACTTTTTAAATAAATCCTTAGGATTACCCTGTTGTTGGGCTTCCATATGGGAGATGCCAATATCCATTCCAGCCGAAGCTCACCAAAAGCACCAACGTACTTTTATAATCCAATTCTATTCTGATTTCGGTTCCAATTCTAATTACCTAAGTGGGCCTTGTGGTTTGATTTCGTACATCACTTGCATACTTGGTACATTGTTATTAAACTTTTATCATCAAAGTGAACTAAATGTACATGTTTTAAGGAAAAGTCTCTATAAGTTGGCTAAAGAAAGATGCTTAAATCATGGTAATTTCGTATTTGTGATAAAAAGGGAAGAAAGGAAGAGATCCTGGAAATAGGAGAATCAATTGAACAAAAAAGGACCGACAAATGTGATAACGAACAGCATGGTAAGAGTGATGACACGTTGTGCAATTCTTAATTGTACCTGTTTCATTAAAATAGTAACAAATCCAGATTCCCCATCCATTAAGGTATCATCAATTATCATGACTTGTTAATTACTAGTACTCCCTCCGGTCCTATTTATAAGTCGTCAACCGCTCATATTGTACAAACCAATGAATGGCGGTTAGTGACGGTTATATCATTAAATTGGTTGTGTTTTATTTTTCATTTCCATCTTTGCCCCTCCTCACAACTATTAAATGAGTCATAATGAGGCAAGCAAAAGTAAATGCAGAGATCTCTTTTTTCAATGACAGGGGCATATTTGGAAAACTTTAATTAATGAGTTAGTTAGTGGTAGTTAGCGACTTATATTAAGGACCAAAATTTAGTGGCGGTTGGCGACTTATAAATAGGACCGGAGAGAGTATTATAATTAGAAGATCAAAGAAAAAGTCCACCTCTTCAATGCCACCCCATTACCATGTGATGTTAACATTTATCACTACATATGTTATCAGTATATTGTACATACTCATAATGAGTTTGAACAACTCCATTAAATATGAATAGTAGATATTTTTATCTTAGAAACATGTGGTTCAAGTAAAATTTTGTAAGATCTTGTTTCGCTATATATGATAAAAATAGAATAGACAATAAATAAAGATCAAATAGAGCTAGCTGCATAATATCCCATACATAAATTACATTTTCTGGTAAATTTTATTTAACCTTTTAGGGTTTAGGGTAAAAAATATGCAAGTGCTTTCGACAAAGGGTAACCTAACACCAAATCTTTTTGGAACAAAAACTACACATAAGTTTTCGTATTGAGGTATAAAATACACATAAATTTTCATATGAGATTAAAAATACACATAATCGATGTGTATTTTTGAACTCATTATGAAAAGTTATGTGTAAAAAATATTTAGTGGTAGTTGACATTTCAGGTTAAAATTATGTGTATTTTTTACCCTTAACCTATTATTTAATTTTTTTTAAAGAACTTTTTCATCATTTCCCTCATTATCATTTACGTGTGTCTATATTGATTATCTAATTCTAGTTTAGAATATATTTGTGAAAAATGCTTTTTGAAATTTGTTTACAATTTTAATATATCTTTTTTTGTTACAATATATCTTTTTCTTTATTAAAAGACAATATGTTAGTATATTGTAGTAAAATGAAATACTACAAGCCAGATCAATATATATTACAATTTCAAGTCCAGTATGAATCTGAATAAAAGTTGGCTGCGGAAGAGATGGTTTAACGAAAACAACAACTAAAAAACTATTATCAGAGGCCTCAAGTGAGCCATAAATTATGATCAAACTGACTACCATTTTTGAGGATCCAAACATTGGAAAGCTTAGGAGCGAGCAATCACACTAAAGGAGAACACAAAAGGGTCAAGTCTACGTAGACGTCCACAACTATGGTGCTCAAAATCTCTAATATTTGGGAAATGGATTTTATGAAAGTGAATATTGGACTGTGAAGGGATAATATCAACATAAAATTGGGTACTTGAAATGAGTATGTTGTGATGGATGTGTGGTCGTACAAGAAGGATGAGATTCGAAATGACTATATATGAGAATGAGGTTGAAATGACTCTCATTATTAAGAAGAAAATCATTTCAAGGTGGTTTGGATATGTCCAAAGATTTAAAGAAGACCAATATATGCGTCGATGATGGGTATAGAACAAACAACTTGAAATCCAATTAAAAGAGGAAATAGGAGATCAAGATGAACGCTTAAGAAACTTATAGGACGTAACATATTATTGGTGAATAATATACTCAAAGAATTGGTTATTAATAGAATGCAATAACATTATATGATACATCTAACCGACCCCACATAGTGAAATAAGATTTTATTGTGGTTGATGACCCTAACTTTAGTTCTAGTGGAGGGGAATTCATAATTATTCCAACCAAACTTTATAAAATATTCTTAAAATCAAAAGGAAGGGAAAAAAGAAAAGTTAGAAGAGTGAGAGTGAGTTTGAGATGCTATGGGGACACGTGGCTGACGTTGCTGTCAATGTTTGGAGGAAGCGGACCCCACAAGAAGGCCACGCGTTTCCCGGTTTGCTGCTAGTCAAGTGCGTGTCACGTGGGCCAGAAATTTTGTTGCTTTCCTTTGGACTTTTCCTTCCTCTCTCTTTTTCTGTCTTCATTCGTTTACCTGATTTTTCATTTTTCTCTCATTATGAATTCCATGCACTTTTTCTTTTTTATTGCTTTATCCTCTATCTTTTTCTTAAATATTTAATACATAGTAGTAGTATTACATTAAATGTGAGAAGTTAAAAAGAAATTATGATAGCTAGAAACCAATTACCTGATGGTTAGAAATGTGAGATATGATATCTCCCCGCCTTCAAAATCCTGAGTTCAATACTTGGTGTGCCCTCCCTGGACAAACTCCGAATTAGTCAGTACTCAAAGAGTGTCGATACCGGAGTCTCTAAGCAAAAATAAAAAGAAATTATGATATTTTACTTACTATAAATGATGAATTAGGATATGTGAACAAATGTTCACTTTATCGATAGCATACAACGTTCTCTTAGGTGTTTGGAGTCTCTAGGACTGAATTTCATAGGGGTCACTTGTATTATAATCTTAAAATTGGAGTAGTGAGTTATTTAGATATCTAAGCAATAGATCTATAAAAGGTGTCACTTATTTATGTACGATAGTACACATAAAAATAGTACTCCATTCGTTCCTAAATATAAGACCTAGATAACTTTTTTTTCGAAAGATTAAGGTTGCGAAATAGGTTATTAAATCATGATATATTTGATATCTTTTTAGATTATCCATTAGCTTATAGGTAAAATAAACTAGTTTAAGAGAAAAAATTAGGTAAATAAATTTATAATTAACTTATTTTTTGCTTTTTTTAGGATTTTTCAAAAAAGTCATCTAGGTCCTATATTTAGGAACGGAGGGAGTATAAGCATTAGCATTAAAATAATACCCTCTTTCTAACTTTCTTTCTTTTTAATAATCTCTTGCAAAAAATGTTAGTATATATGATTTTGGTTTGTTGACATTGCTTAGTTAGAATAAGATGAAATTTAAACATGGTTAAAAATTAAATGTTTATTCTGTTCTTTGTGGAGATTTTTGTTGAATTTCTCTATATTTTTTAAGTTCATCATCTTACAAGGGTTGCACATTTAAATGTGATCCTTGCTTGTTTGCGATCCTCTCGTTTGTGGCTCTTCACAAGTATAAGTACGGGCACAGGGAGACCCATGGGCACCCGCTTGTTTTTTTTTTTTTTTGACCATCATAGAAATTTTTCATTAATTGAAATCAAACTTCATACAGACTCAGAACTGGAATTGAAGAACATAGACTCACAATCTAGACTCTTAATAACATAGACTCATACACCCAGACAACAATAAACCTAGACAACAATAAAGCAGACACTAACTAGGCAAATGAAAGTCATCCTCATGCATGTTAGTAATAAGAAAGCAAACTAATGTTTCTCCATGATTGAATGAAAAGGTTATAGAGGGTGGGTGTCCAAAGACATGCTCTCTTGAGCTCACCCTCTTTGATGCCAACGCTGCAACAAGTGAAGCAGCTTCAAATTCTCCTTTACTAGAAAGGTGAAATACGACTTGGATTTGCAAAGCAAACACCAAGGAAGAACAAAACATGGATAGCATTAGCCAACTTCCAACCCAAATTGGACTAACACACAAAAGGCAACAAACACATGACCAGCCATAAGACCACACAATACAGATTATTTGACAAACTTTAAATCTAATGCCTACGAGGGGGAACAAAGACTCTAAGGATACTACCACAGATCCCCCTAACTCTCGGTAGTACCACCCTGAAGCAATCATGGTACTTGGGTGGCTGTGAGCCAGCCACCCAACTTCAGATCCTTTGAAGACCAATCCCACACATAGAGATAAGCATCTTCCACGAGGGGCATAAAATCCATGGAGAGAGTCTTAAAATCCATGGAGAGAGTCTTCATGGCTAGCTTCTTGTCGGCGGCTACTGGTGGTGGTGGGTTAGACAAGAGAGAAACCACCTTGTAGGTGAGAGAGAACACCACAGCTATCATGGGAAAATGTAAATCTGGCCAAGGCAGCAAGTGGGGAGCGGAGCTCAGTGGTGTTGGGTGGAGTAAGGGGCCCGATGGTGGTGGATGGGGTGACCCGCTTGGTGGCGGAGTCGGTGGCGGGAGGTGGGGAAAACGGGTCGACGGCGGAGTGAGGGGTGGACCGCTAGGTGTTGGAGTCGGCGGCGGTAGGTAAGGAGACCAGGTTGGTGGTGGGAGGTGGAGAGAACCATTTGGCCGCGGGGTGTAGGGGGAGAGGCTCGTCAGCGGAGGGTGGGGCGAGGGGGTCGGTGGCGGCTGAGGGTGGGATGAGAGGGTCGACGGCGGATGGTGGGGGGAGAGGCTCGACGGTGGCGGAGGGTTGGAGGAGATGTTCGACGGCGACGGAAGGTTGAGGGAGATGTTCGGCGGCGGCGGAGGGTTGAGGGATAGACTCAGCGGTGGCGGGTGGGGTGGTGGCCGGCGCGGTGGTGATGGGCGGAGGAGGGAGGTCATGGTGGCGGGAAGGGCTCTCCCAGTGGAGAGAAAGAAGCTCTCCCAATGGAGAGGAAGAGACTCACCCTAATGGTGAGAAAAAGCTCACCCTAATGGTGAGAAAAAACTCCTTCAAACCCTAGCAGAGCAAGGGAGAAGACTTATTGGCACCCGCTTGTTAAACGCCCCTAGTATTAACTTTACATACACAATGAATTATCTTAAAAAAAAGCACGAAATAATTTTATGTTTTCCTGATTTTATTTGTTTAAAAGACAATAAATTTTATTTGATTTTTATTGTCGATCATTTTACTTTTTTATAAATTATACAGTAAAATGAAAATAAGAAATAATGTATAATGCATTACTTAGCGCTTAGATGAATTGTTTCTATTTTGATAAAAAAAGAGAGAATTATTTCTATGTTAATTATTATCATAAAAGTAGTAAGATTTCTCCATTGCAACTTATATTCTTGCGAATTATATTAATCAGTTGCTAGCCAATACATATAAAATAGAAATACATATAATGTTGAGTCGGATACAGGCCCAGCCAGTTGCCAGTGCTGACAATGTACACGTGTCCCACAAAAAACCCAATGGGCCCACTTATGGATGACGTCCGTGCCCTCCAAATTTAAAATAGGAAAGTCACTTTAGGTCTGAGGGGGAGATGACTTTGTAGAATTTTATTTATTTATCTCTCTTTATTTATTAAATTTATTTATTATATTATTTATTAATATCACTCCCTCCTTCCTTTCTTTCTTGGGCTTCATTTAGAACTGTGAGAGAAATCAGATTGACCCTTCAAATCTCTATCTTCTTCTTCTTTCTCTGAACTCCCAAGACTCTAGGGTTTTTTTTTCAAAAAAAAATTTAATTTTCCCCTTCTGCTTTTTTCTTGGTAAGTTCTTTTATTATTTCTTCTTCACTTTCAGATTCCTTGATCGGCGTTTCAAAAATTAGGGTTTTTGAGTTTATTTGATTTCACGGCAATTGTTGTGCTTTGATTGCTTTAATTCTGTGCCTGCATGGTTATTTGGAATCATGGAAATATCAATTTGATTTGTTTGTGTCATGTGGGAATTAATTATTTCATGTGGTGATGATTTTGGTTGTGAATGTGTGTGTGAAAAATTGGGTTTTTGAACAACTTTTTGGGATCGGCTAGGCTTGTAAATTTAATGGGAATTCCATTTATTGTATATAATTTAGTTGGTTATGTTTGGTTTTGTTGTCCTGCCTCCTCTATTTCTGGTAGCTCAATTTGCATGTTGGTATTTATTTCTCTTTCCGTTTAATTCTAAGTAGATTGATTAAAGTTATGTGTTTTTGCTTGTTTTTTTTATTTTCTAGTCAATATTAATTTCTGGGCGTTGGCTAAGAGTTGAAAGTTGCTTTTTTTAACAGTTACAAGTACTTACAGTTGGAGATCAATAAAAAAAATTGAAAAAAAGGTTGTTAACTGGAAATTCTGTTGATCTTTTGTCCTTTGATGCTTCATTTTGTAGTATGATACCTTGGATTAGATAATTGAGTGGAAAGCGTTATAAAGTGAGTTTTGGGGAATACCATGTTTAAGGCTTTTTGTAATGTCTTTTCCCTTAAGTTATCCATAATATTTTGATGGAAGTACTTACTCTCATTAATATGACCCGTTTCCCATGCATTTAAAGATCAGTGCTGGAAAAGACTTAAACTTTAACTGACTGTATTTCTCCTGGTAGATGGAACGTGTCATGTTGTAGCTACTTACAATTTGTCACTTGTTGTGAAGGAAAGCAACATTTTTTGTTGGCTTTATTGACTTTTTGATTAATTCGTCATGATTGATTTAATTTTGTTTTGCAGGGATTTTATAACATGCAGTCGAAGTCTGAAACTGAAAATCAGCTTAGGACTGATCAACATTCTTATCCACCAAACAATGTTTATTCCGAACCTTGGTGGCGTGATCCTGGGTACATTCCCATGACCCAAGCAAAGCCTGCAGCAAATGCATCTAATTCATCCTCACTGGAATGCCGTAATGCGGATTCTGAATCAAATGACGGTCAATCTCTGTCCAATAGTGGGGCGAATGAGGAGGATGACGATGCCGCTAAAGAATCACCGGCTGCTCCTCCCAATCAATCTGGTGCGTATGCATTGTGTTATATTGTAAATAAATTTATAAACTGTAATGTTTTTATGATCCCAAGCATTATAAGCTACTGGTGATACTGATATTTCATGTTTGGTTCCTTATAGGTAATTATGTTCAAGAACACCAAGGGATGCAGCATGATCCAGCGTCTGCACCATCCATGCGAGATGAATGCTATACACAGGCTCCACACCTTGAACTTGTTGGTCATTCAATAGTGAGTCTAAAATGAATTATACTTTATGGTTTTATTGAGTGGCATTAATTTATGGGTACTGTTGTAGTTTGTTTATCTTTCAAAGTATATTTTGAGTTTCCTGTTTTTGGAGTTATGGCATTTTTAGTATCCTTCCTTATTATTTTGGTGCAGGCATGTGCTTCACATCCTTATCAGGATCCATATTTTGCTGGAATGATGGCGGCTTATGGTACCCACCAGCTGGTATGCGAGATTATTTTCTGTTCATACATGATCAAATATTACTTTGCACGTAGGTCATCATACTCTTACTGGTTATTGTTTCGTATGAATCAGTCAAATTAGAAATGCAACTTTTTCGTAATCCTGATGAAAGGAAGGGTCTTGTTATATGTCGCATATGTCCAACTGCGCTATCTATTGTTTCTTGTGTAAAATGATGCTAGTTTTTTTTTTAAAGTGAAAATGATAATTTCTTTGACTATCAGGGATATCCTCCTTTTATGGGAATGCCACAGCCCAGAATGCCTTTGCCACTTGAGATGACTCAAGAACCTGTTTATGTAAATGCGAAACAATACCCAGCAATTCTTAGGCGTAGACAGGCTCGTGCAAAGGCAGAGCTTGAAAAGAAGCTAATTAAAGTTAGAAAGGTAAAAATGCTAATGCACACAGGAAATCATGTGCTTATGCTTGTATGCTATTATTTTCCCCTGTAATTGAGTGCTGATTTATTTATTCTGACTAAAGTCAAATTAATGGTTGATATTTTTGGTGCCACATGGTTCATTTTTCTCCTAGGGTAAACTGAATTCTTTTCTGCTGACCTGAATTTTTTTTATACATGAAAATTCTAACTCTTGCAGATAAGATGTCATTTTAAAATCTGTCATGCTCTTTATTAATTGGAAACTTACTTTTTTTTAATCAACATTTTTAGTTACTTTCGTTGGTCTTCATATCATGGTCATATAGCAAGTATAGTATTTTAGTATTTTATGATGTTTTTACTTGTAGTAAGTGTAATATCATGCACAATATTTTGTGCATGCCAACTGGAATCCTGTTCTGGGCTTTGCTTACGTCTGTCCTGCGCAGCCATACCTTCATGAATCTCGGCATCAGCATGCAATGAGGAGGGCAAGGGGTACTGGAGGTCGCTTTGCGAAGAAAAATGGCGCTACTGAGGACTCTGGCAAAGAAAAAGATGTGGGGTCTGGTGCAATGTTATCTTCACAATCAGTTAGTTCATCTGGTTCTGAACCATTACCCTGTGAGTCAGCTGAAACCTGGAACTCTCCTAACATGCAACAAGATGCCAGGGGATATAAACTTCCTGACCAATATGAAGCACACAACTATGCAAATAATGGCGGCCCTTATCGTGGTAATCATAGTGGCTTGCAATCTTCCACTTATAATTTGCACTCAGGTGAGAGAGTTGAGGATGGGGACTGTTCAGTACAACAACGGGGAAGCATCTCTTCTGAACACACTTCACAGAGGCGTCTTGCGATTCAGTAGGACCCTGGTACTCGGGGGATAGATGCCGAGGTAGGGTTTGTATCCAAGTGAAATAGCTAAGTCAGTACCTTGGTTATCTGTTAACATTCTTGGCAAGTTCTATGCCAAGCGGCAAATCATTCTTGGCTTTATTGTTGTGTTTGTGATGTGGATGATGTATGATGTGGGGAGAAGAATGATGATTAGGTTATGACTTCTTTTGAAGCCAATCAATCCTACGTTGTCTTCTCATTTTTGCTTTTTTGTACAGAGATAGTCCTTAGTGAACTCAAGCCGAGATGCATGGCCTGGTTGGAAGACATGGAAAACTAAAAACTATTGATGTGTACCCCCTCTGGTTTGATGGTGGCCCTAATATGTGTAACCCGCCGGGTGCTTAATGCTATTTGACTCAATAGAATGATAATGAGTTCAGTGATTTTGTGGGTTTTAATTGCCTACTTAATTTATGTAGTTGGGTTGTTCTCTATTTTTCTCCCAGTTCCCAGATTCCTTCATTTGTGATATGCATGACTTGTGTATGCTTTCATAAGATCGGGTAAATTTTGCATACAAAATATCTGTAGGTTAATTTATTGTGAATGTTCTTCTAAGGGGATTTTTTTTGTTCAATTCTAAGGGGATCGACATAAATGTCAATTTCACTTTTGAGTATTTTAGGATGAATTTGTGTTTTAGTTTTTTATCTTGTGAATGAACTGAGTCTTTTGTTTCCATTAACTTGATTTTGGTCCTTGTAAACAGCACATCTACTTAATCATTTGGGCAGGAAGCCTATTTTATAAAAAAAAATTACAATTTCAAGCAGAGCCAAATTCATATTAATTATTTTTGGATTTATCTTGTACCCGACGTCATTGGCAATGAGAATGCTGTATTTCGAGTTTTTTAACACTTGAACTTACCTCTTTCGGCTTTACTCTCAAGAAGATATAAATAATTACTAATGTAAAGTTAATACGTATAATTTTTCAATTGTCAAGCTAGGCTAGGAAGTGAATGCATTTTATTTGGAATCTGCAACAAATTGCCTTACATACTAAATTAAGATTTCCAGAGCAAAGAAAATAATTCACCTACAATTTCAGAATCACTGAGATTTTAGTGCTGGTGACTGGTGAGTCTTGGTCTGATCTTACTCAAAGGCAATGTAATGACAAATCACACTTAAACCGCACTGCGATCCAGAATTCATCAGAAGAAAACCAGTAGCACAAAAAACCTTCAATTTGAGGAATTGCTTCCTTTACTGTTACTATTTCATACATGGTTTTACACTCAAAATACCACACCACAAGAACATTCTGATCTAGCTGCTAGACATTTAAGTTTAGATATATAATTATGCCCCCCCAAAAAAAGTTTAACATTTGATTACCATCTAGTCATTCTTAGTATCTTCTTCACCTGCATCCTCTGTGTTCCCCATAGCAACTTCAGCATTATAATGTTCTGAGGAAGCTTTTGCACCATCTTCATCAGGTGAACTTGAGTGTTCTGGGTTTTTTTTGCCCGTTTGTGAGGAACTGTCATTAGACCCCGTGGAATTAACCACATTTGGTTGCTTCTCCATCATCCCAGACAAGGCTAAACTTGGAGACCATTCTAGAACGTCGTCAATGATATTTGATACTCTCTTCTGGTACCTGCAGATAGACAAAAACATTAACTTCAGATAAAAAACACAACCAAATATGAAACCAAGAATTCCACAGTGCAGAAAGCTGTAAGAGTGAAAGCTTCTAATTTATCACTCATCAGGAATAGGAATATGATGATTAGATTACAAAAGAGTGGATGGCTATAATTTATCCATCACACACTGAGATGGGACTCACCTGGCTCTAGCTGCTTCATCAGGGGCATGGTGCCTCAGCAACAATATGACCAGCACAGCTACTATAGCATAGAAAAGTCTTTTTGTCCATGTTGGTCGCTCCTCCTCATCTTTCTTGGGCCAAAATCTGAATAACTCTGCCAGTGTTGCTTCCTCTGCAAGGATGTTTGGGAAAAACCAGACCCGCTTTCCAAGAAGAATATACAAGACACCAAATATTGTAGCTCTTACTGCAGTATTAAAATAATTGTACGAGTCCTTATAAGCCACTAAAGCAGAATGGAGCATAAAATCAAGTAAGTTTCACATTATCATCTATGTTCCAATCAGGAAGCTTAAGACACAAGACGTATGTAAATGATAAGATTGAGTGAAACGTTTTAGCTTAGTGCATCAATATGACATCCCTAGCTTGGGAGTAACCTTCTAACGAATAAAAGTTCAAAGCTAAGATACAGTTTACAAAACCATTGCAAAGACCAAATGGAAGTTGATACAGAATTGTGTGCACAGACATTAAAAACTCACACCTCACCACCAAGCCTTTTCAGAAAGGGTCATGATGGTTCTCAAAAGACAGCAACTGCCAAGAGGCATCATGACTCCATATAGGAACATTATTGTTGAATAGGAAACTAAAAAAAATGGACAATGCATACGTGTACGATGGAACAAGCCAATGTTCGCCCACAGTGTGACGCTGCTACATACAATAAATCGTCTTTTTGATAGATGAAAGTTGGCAACTCAAGTCTCAAAAAGTTTTTTTTTTTTTGGTTAATCACCGCCCGGTTTAATCCGGACTCGAGGGGTAGGAGTGTTGCCCACATAGGCAAGGTTGTCCCCTCTCCCAATAAGAGCGCTTACCAGGATTCGAACACGCGTTCTCATCCTTACGAGGGTTGTAGCCCACTTACCAGCTCAACCAACTACCCATTGGTAGTCTCAAAAAGTTATCTAAGTTCATGGCAAATAATATAGAAAAGAGAACAAAGAAAAATAGAAGACTAACCGGTAAGCAAGGAGAGAATAAGCAGAAGGATTCCAGCACAGGAGTAAAGTATTAGTAGCTTGCAACGATGGGGATACACAGGAAATAGGCAAATTGCCAATGTCAACACAGGCCAGCAAAAAGAGAGGAGTGTCTGCCAAAGTGGCCGGCGTTTAACAAATGTCCACGCAAAAAAGGCATCGTTGTCAGAAAATACTTGTTCCTGTCAAAACAAAATTAAAAATTGTTAGATCCAAACATTGTTAGATCCAAACAGCAAAATAGAATACTTTTTTAAACAACGGTAAAGCATAAAGAAAACTAGGTCGTAGAAAATTTCATCCTGATGTGAAATTTCATCATATAGAAAAAAAACTAGGTTGTAAAGCATAAAGAGATCCCACTTCCAATATTCCTCCTAGGGTTGTTTCAACTTTCAATGTAGAAAACTGTATCATTATGAAATTTGCATTTTCAGTCTTTACTTCATAAAAAGTACACACATTTTCAACTTATGGACATCTTAAAATACACACAACGATATCTCATACAAGGTTTAAATAGTGCAGATGTGTGATTACCCCCTTTCTCCCATAAAAGATCTAATAGAAAGTTGTTTAGACATATGAAAACCCACGAGGAAGGTTGAACCAGATGGTTTTGAGTCTAGTGAAGAGAGATAAAGAATGACAAAGAACAAACACTCAGCAAAGCTATATTGTACAGGTCAATGCGAATGATTGGTTTAAATATTTAGTTGTTGATAAAACACATTGGCATAGTGTTATCCATGTAATCGACCTCTCCTAGATGGATAAGGCCCTTACTTTTTGCCATATAAAAAAAAAATCACCAAGTCTGTAACTAAGAGGACAAAGGTTAATGCAATCTCTCTTTGTGTACCTTATAACTCATCAAGCAAATACAGATTGCACAAATAAGGCCAAAAAAGATCTCAACGAAAATACAGAAAAATTAGAACTCTAAAACCAAACACTATGAAGTAATACACAAGACAAAACATAGTACAGAAAGAGAAAGAGAAAGTAAAGCCTAAGGTTGTCTGATCTTCAAGTTTTCATTTTCCAAACTAGTAAAAGTAATGAAAATAAAAAACTTACATGGAATATTTCTAGATGTGCAGGCCAAGTTGACAACTTTTTTTTACCAGGGCGAACCGTCTTCACCACACGATCACACCGCACTAATAGATTCTTTCTAAGTAGAATGTCAGCAATGTCTTCTGTTTCCAGATTCCTATCTGAATCTAGGATATCTTTGAGCTCCGGATGTTTTCTCATAAATCTCACAAAATCCTTCCCTCTAAAGTACTCAACACGTGTCTCCTGTAGAACTGCCCATCTAGAAACCAAAGCCTTATGGTCCCTCACCTTCTCAGCAAACAACTGAAACACATCTTTCTTCGCAGCTTGTTTCTAAAAACAAAACAATGCCAAAATCATCGTAAAATAAGAGAAGCACATTTACATATGGTGAGCTCAGCAAATTGGTCCAGAAGCACATGGGTTGACAGGGCCTAAAGCTATTTACTTCTACCATCTAATAGTCTAATAAGTAAATGAAAACCATTTTTAAAAACCTTCTGTAGTTCCAACTTAAACTGTCAGTTTCCACTAGGCCTTGGATTTTCTTTATTTTTTTGTTAAAAATAACAGAATTATATAATGTCACTTTACATAAATGTGATTGGTGAACTAAAAACCAAAGCTCTCTATCTCTATCTCTTTTCTTATAGTTTATCTTCAAGATTCTCCCTTGATCTCACATGTTTTCAGTTCCATGAAACCAGTACCATTGTTCTGATTCTGGATAGCAAAAAGACCTTAAAAACTATAACACCTAGTTGACTTTTATGGAAAATCCTTAAAAAGCAAAATAAGTTAATTATAAATTGATTTACCTATTTTTTTCCCTTAAATTACTTTATTTTACCTATAAACTAATGACTAATTTAAAAATATATCAAATAGGTCTGTCATTTAATAACTTATTTCTCAACCTTAATTTCTCCAAAAAAAAAAGTCAACTTGTTCTTATATTTAGGACCGGATGTAGTACAAGAAGATAAACTGAGAAATTGAAACTCATAAGCCAAACCACCCCACCATTGGTCATCAACCAAAAGGTAGCAGAAAACAATGTCATGTCAGTAAACATCTATATTGCACAAAACTATCAACACTAGTGAAGATTAAGTAGAAACAAGGGTACCCATTTTAAAAAAATGAAATTTTTGAAAGTAATTTAGGGAAAAAGAGAACCTTCTGAGAAGTATCGGAATTTGGATCTCTGCCTCCATTATGATAACGTCTCACTCTCTTCTTCTCAACTCCTGAGCCTGACTTCTTCATCTCTCTCTCCTACTTTCTTTGAGTTTTGTTCCTTCTTGTGTGTGTTTCAGTGTTTGTGTTTTTTTTTTTCAGATTTTTTACTTTTCACTTCACACTATCCCACATGCGATGGGATTGTGTTTTGTGATTGTGAGATCTTTACAAGGCTTGTCATTGCAACATGTAATAAATCAAATCTGTACTGATTATTCCAGTACTTAAATTAATTATGCTGTTCAGAAAGTAGGAGTTAAGATTTCAGATTTTTTGCTTTATTTAGTTCACAAAAAGGATTTTTGTTTTATTTGTTTCTTTTTTAATGAAATTTCTCAACATAAACATTGAATGACTGTCACTTTATATTTATAAAAGGTGTAAGTGCAAAAATGATACACCCTCTGGTCCTAAATATAGGATTTAGTTGATTTTTTTGAAAAATCCTAAAAAAAAGCAAAATAAGTTAATTATAAATTGATTTACCTAATTTTTTTCTCATACACAGATACACTAGTTTATTTTACCTATAAGCTAATGAATAATATAAAAAGATATTAAATATATCATGATTTAATAACCTATTTTGCAACCTTAATCTCTAAAAAAAAATCAATTAGGTCTTATATTTAGGATCGGAAATAGTACTAAACTTTACCTAAAATTGCGTTTCTAGTATTAAAGTTTCGCGAGGTAGCCATAAGAGTCTTTTCATATCTAAGTTTTATTTTCCTCAAGTGAAAATACTATATTTGCACCTGGACCTCAAATTGGTACTCTTTTTGCACCTTGCGAAACTTTAATATTAGAAACGCAATTTTGTGTAAAGTTTAGTATCATTTTTACACTTTCGCCTATATAAAAAAATAAGATAAGTTAAAATAATAATTATGTAAAAATATTTTTTATCTCGAGAGAATTATTTACATATCCTACTATGAATTATACTCATTCAAAGATGTTTACATTATAAGTCACAAAGTTGGATGATTCGTGATTATGAACTTTTAGACATTCGTAATGTATTATGACTTATGAGCATCATTGGCAACATGTCACTAAACAACATTTAATCAGACAATGATGATTTTTTGCGCCTATGTACAATGGGAAGAGTGAAATTAGAAAAAAAAACAGAGGGATTTGTGTATGAGCCTTATTGTTCTCTTTATTTTTTTCAGTGAAATTGCATATTTGTTGGAGACTCAAAAGGCTTGATGTAAAGCAGATAGATTAAGTGATAATAATATTAACAAAAAAATGTTTACATGTGATATTACAAACGATTCTTTTTATTTGAGGCAAGTGTGAGCTTAAATTACATTAGGAGAAGCTTTTTGCATATGTTTGCATAAGATCATAATCCATTGTTCGTCTTCTAGGGAAGTTTCATCAAATCGGAGTTAGGTATAATTGGCTGGATCAAGTTGAACTTAAACATTTGTTTACTATATATGCGGGTTATGTTTTGTAGAAATGACAATTTCAGTGTTGTTGCTTGCCAAGTTGAATCAACAATGCTTGATCACAGCCATAAAAGTCTTAAATCTTTCTTTGCATCCATAAACGAAGATTTTGGGAAATAGCGAGCCTTAAGGATTTTGGCCCAAAGCTTCTCTGGTTGCTCTCTTCATTCAAAAAGGTTTACATTATAAGTCAAAAGGTTGGACGATTTAGACCTTTGACTTGTCATTTAATTAGATGAGACTATGATAATTTATAAGTGTTTTGAATTCATGGATAATTAAGGATACATCTTTAACTTTTGGGGCCTTTGTTAAAACACATTATGGGGTACACATTTGTCAACAATATTTTCCTTTCAAAATTTCAGAAGTATTAAGTATTAATTCCTTAATAAATTACTTCATTCAATTCATTCTTCCCATAATATAAGCCTCATTTTGTGAGGTTTTGTCCCAAAATCTAAGCTTCAATTCATATTTGTCCTAGCATTTATTGTGTTTTCCTATTTTTACCCTTTGTGACAACACACTCTCTCATCCTCCTCATACCCACATTGTTTCATGTTTTTCTAATTTAATAACCATCTCAGTTATCGGCTTTCCAAATAGGGGTAAAGTCAAGAAAAATGCTTATGACATATCTATTTTTTTTATTAATTTTAACAGTTTTTTAAAGCAACAAAGTGACTATTTTTTTTTTGGACAAAGCAACAAAGTGACTATTTAAAGTTTATAGTATTACACTATTATGTCACGGAGGGAGTATTTAAGTAAGAAAAAATCTTGCACCAGGGTGAGATGTGTTGGAATTGTCAAGTTGGGAAGAATACGAAATATCTTCGATGAAATGTCAGAAATGCCCCTTTATAGATTTTAAATTTTACAATATGTTGATGAACCACCGTCCATGCAAAATCTCTCTAAGCATTATCCTTACATTTATTTTCAATCGACGATGATGATGATGAATCTTCTGAGCTTCCATAAGATCAAGCCATTCCATTTGAAGGAATTCAAGCTCCTCAATAATCAAATCCCTCATTCTTCTACGTGTTACAGAGTTCAGGCGATGACTAAGGGAAAGGAAGATTCTTCAGAATCACATGACTATGAAATAGACAGAGATAAGGCAAGAGAATCCCTCAAAAAGCTTGACCAGCAGCTTCAATCTCTCTCCACTAAACAAGTCTCTTCCCCTAAACTCAGGTATGTATGTACTTTCTTTATATTTGTAATTAACAGTCTTGTGAAACAAGTTGTCATCATTGTGTTTATTACTATATTGTGCAGCTTCTGATGTGAAATTTGAAGGAGGAGAAAGATTGGAGATTAAGGTAAATATGAGAGCAAAGAAGGACTTTGAAATATCAGATTCCTTTCTGGGTTATACTGCTGTTGCTCTTGTTTTGTTCACTATCTTCTACAATTTCCTCTTCTACACTGTAATTGCGCCTGCCATTGATGGTCCTTAACTTCCTGATTTCTCCATGATTTTACACCATTACGTGAAGAGTAAAGTAGAAAAACAAGAAGAGAGGATTTATGAGTTTTATTGTTCTCTTTATTTTTGTTTAGTGAGATGTTATAATTATTGGAGACACTAGAGACTTGAGATACTGAATGCAAAGGAGATAGTTGAAGTGATATTAATTTTGACACACACAAGAAAGCTTGAGATATTACAAGCGTTTGGTTTTAGTTGAGTGAAATGGAAGGTTGAGATATATATGTGTTTACAATAGTTCCTAATCCAGTGTGTGTGTGTGAGAGAGAGAGAGAGAGAGAGAGAGTGAGTGTGTGTGTACTCTGGGGACACAGTTTCATCAAATCAAGTTCATATATATGCTGACTTTGTTGTGGGAATGGCAATTTCAATGTTGCTGCTGCACATTAAAGTTCCTTCAGCACATCTGCTTTCACTCCGCTAGCCATATCAACTCTGCCCTTTGCCATTTCAATGTTGCTGCTGCACATTAAAGTTCCTTCAGCACATATGCTTTCACTCCACTAGCCATACCAACTGCGCTCTTGGCCACATCTGCTGGTGCATCACTGTAAACATAAATAAAATTAGTCGGAGATGTACATGTCACATAGAAAGGGAAACAGGTAATTGTGTAAAGAAATCAACCAACATCATAATTTTACAGCAATTGTCAACACAACATTGACCATCATAAATAAACACTCACATTGTTCATGTGACAATTAAGCACAATTAAGGCCAGTATTATAATTTAATCCTCCAAATCCAAAACTGAGCAGATGGAAAAATATTAAGAAGTCAGGGGCATTTTGATTGAGGCATTTAAATCATAGTACCAACCAATTGCCATAGAGGCAGACTAACATACAGGCCATCCCAAACCTCAAATACAGCAAATGACCAAACCAAAATGAAGAACAAATACAAGACTCATACAGTCTGGGAAGTTTGGGATATGCAAGCTGCTGAATAATACTCCCCAGTCCTAAATATAAGACCTATTTATTTTCTAAGAAGATGGCTTTGGTCCTCCTTGAATATGAGAACTATTTCTAATTTGTGTGCATTTTCCCCAATATTACCCTCATTGATTCCCCTCCATAGTGATCAAGCAAGAGAGATGAGTGTAGGTTAAGTTATATGATTGGGGTTGGAAAAGCATGACAAATCAACTACTGTACAACTTTGCATGGGAGAGGCAGTACTAGCTGCAACACTTTTATGTGGGATTCGATTTTGCTTGGGAAAATCCTAAATGAGCTATAAGTTGGCTGTGAATTGTATCACATGACATAAAATTGTGACTGCATAAGCAGCAAGCAGCAATGTAATAATGTGTGGCACATATTTTGCTCCCAAAAGGTAAGGTGGTAAGCAAATAGGGCGCATTCAGAAGTGAATTACAGAGCAAGGCATCATAAATAATAAGGGATGCTCCAACAAAAAGTAATATTCATGGAAGTGAGAATGCATACACGGATAAAGGCAAACTTACAGTGCGACATAATTCTCAATACGGCGGCCAGCAATAGAGAAGCACTGCGTCTCTAGAACATCAACATAGGGCTGGGATTGAGATTGAGGTGAATGATAACGAACAGAGAATGGAGTGAAATAAACTCGGAGTGAATGAGGTACATCGAACAAGTTGGACACCAAACACAAGTTGTCCTCGGAGAGCACAATGATTTTAGTTACGGCACCACGAAAGGCAGTCCAAAAGGATCGGGGAAGGGTGAGGGCATAACGTTGCCTCTTGTGGCGCATATCATAGGAAATAAGTTTCTTCTGGAAATAATCACAGAGGTAAAAGATGCCATCGCCCACAGCATGGTAGAAATAGTACAATTCCTTGGAACAATAAGGCACATCTAGAGCGTGCACACTCCAATTACAATTCAGCTCATTACCATCACCAATATTAATATTATTGAAATCTAATGTATAGATTGCGGCATGGGCATCCATATAGGAAGCGAGTATGCCAGGGGATATGCATGAAGCATGATGAAATAAAGGGAACATCACCATCGGCGGAAGGCTGGGGCAAGTGAATGCTGCTTTTGAATGGTTTGCCGGCAGTGACATCAAAAGCGAAACAGGGATAGTTGGGATCAACGCCGTGGTGGTGTTGTTTCATCTAGGGTTTCAACTTTCAACTTTCTCCATCCATCAATAATTCAAATTATACTTTCAATTCAATACGGATGCCTACAGTCTACAGATGCCGACTTCGGGTCAAATCCATACTTCAACCCGTTTTCTCTTGGGCCAGCCTTCCCCCGCAACAAAAACAAAAAAACAGTTTTCATTTCAATTAATCATTTTGAGTTACCCATTTCATCTCCAACAGAACAACCATTTTACGTACGGAGGGAAAATTAATTTGAAGTCCCCCACAAGTAGAGCCCTAAATGGGCTGGGCCCGTTTAAGACCGGTTCCTATTTTATACCCCATTTTCGAAGTCTGGTCCTCATGCCATCGGGCCGGGCCTGACCCATTTTCTTTTTTAAAAAAAACTAATCTTTTTTTCCTAAATCCATTTTTTCCTCTTTTCACCTTGTTCTCTCCCTATACATTCTACAGTTTTAGCAAAACAAAATCATCTAATAGCATCACAATAAACACGGTTATAAGTAATAACATAGTCTCATAAGTGATAATATAACAACATACACTGATACACATACTCTGACACTAAAAATAAACAACAAAGTCATCAAACAAAAATCTAAATAAACATTAAACAATAGCATTCAACTACAAATAGATCGCAAATAGAGTCATCTAAGAGTGTGCTTCATCATCATTGTCTTTTTTTATTGTACTTCACTATGAATTGACTCATCATCATCATCTAAGGAATATACTCCCTCCGTTCCTAAGTATAAGATCACTTTGACTTTTTTGAAGAATCCTAAGAAAGCAAAATATGGTAATTAAAAATTGATTTTCCCAAACTTTTTCACTAAACTAGTTTATTTGACTTATGAACTTACATATGATCTAATAATATTTAAAATATGTTATGATTAAATTGTTCATTTTGCTTTCTTAGGATTCTCCAAAAAAGTCAAAGTGATCTTATATTTAGGAACAGAGGGAGTATTTTGTTTCAAGGAAATTATTTACATGTTCTACTAAATGAAAGATCTTGATTAAGCCAAGTTTTATTGGGACGGTGTATTGGATTCTAATCATTCATAGATAGATGATTATATTTTAAGTCACGAAGTTGGGTGATTATAAGTTTATAACCTTTTAGACCTTCGTGATGTATTATAATGTATGGCTGATAAAAAAAATGTATTACTATGATTTATGAGCATCATTGGCAACTTGTCACTAATCAACACTTAATCCGACAATGATAAATTTTTTGCGCCTATGTACAAAGGGAAGAGTGAAGTAGAAAAGGAACAGAGGGATTCGTATATGAGCCTTATTGCTCTCTTTATTTTTGTTCAGTGAAATTATATATTTGTTGGAGACTCGAGAGACTTGGTGTAAAGCAGATGGTTGAAGTGATAATAATAATTTTTTTAAAAAAAATGCTTACACGTGAGATACAAGCGATTTTTTTTTATTTGAGGGAAGTGTGAGCTTAAATTACATTACAAGAAGCTTTTGGGACATGTTTGCATCAGTTCATAATCCATTGTTCTTCTTGAAACACTTTTCTGCCCATAACAATGTTTGACCACAGCGGACTTGAATTTTCTTTGCATTCATAAAGGAATATTTTGGGAAATAGCAAGCCTTCCGGATTTTGGCCCAAATCTGCTCTGGTCACTATCTTCATTCAAAAATGTTAACATAATACTCCATCCTTCCAGTACTGATAATATAAGAGTTTGTCCGTTAAAACACGTTTCTAAAGAAAACATGTAAACGTTAGTTTGGTTTCTAGAACTAATATTTTTTTTCCAATATTGTCCATATTTATTATAATACTTTCAAAGAATAGAAATACATAAACATTAGTAAATATGAAAGAAAGATTTAGGCAAATTAGGGAAAATGCATTAAATGAGGAAAAAATGTGAAATGAACTCTTATGTTTTAGACCAAAATCATTCTAATTTTTCACTCTTATATTACGAACCGGAGGAAGAAAGTCAGAAATCAAAGTTGGACGATTTACACATTTGATTGTTGTTTAATTAGTTGAAACCATGATAATTTATAAGTGTTTTGAATTATTGGATAATTAAACTTAAGGTAATTCTTTAACTTTTCGGGGTTAAAGTACATATTTGTCAACTATAATTTCCTTTCAACATTCATATAAGTATAAAGCATTAATTCCTTAATAAATTACTTCATTCGTCGCATAGTATAAGCTTCACTTTGGGAGGTTTTGTCCCAAAATTTAAGCTTCAATTCACATTTGTCTCAACATTATTTATGTTTTTTAACTTCTTCTGATAACATTCTCTTCCATCTTCCCTGTTCCCACATCCTCTCATGTTTTTCTCATTTCATCACCATCTCACTTAACTGCTTTATCAGTTTTTTTAAAATATTCTAGGGGCAATGTTGAGGAACAATGTTTATGACTTGTTTATTATTTTTAATTAATTAATTTTATCAGTTTTTTTATTGTAACAAACAAAGTGATTATTTGAAGTTTACAGTCTTCTAAGACGGAAGGAGTATCTAAGTAAGAAAAAATATTGCACATGGATAATATTTGTTGGAATTGCTGGGATGAATACAAAATATCTTCGATGGAATGTCAGAAATGCCCCTCTATAGATTTTTAATATATTTTAAGATATGTTGATGAACCACCGTCCATGCAAAATCTCTGTAAGCATTATCCTTACATTTATTTTCACACTTCCCAGTTTATGATAATGATGATGAATGTTCTGAGCTTCCATAAGATGAGACCATTCCATTTGAAGGAATTCAAGCTCCTCAATAATCAAATCCCTCCTTCTACGTGTTACAGAGTTCAGGCCATGACGAAGGGAAATCAAGATTCTTCAGAATCATCACAAGACTATGAAATAGACAGAGATAAGGCAAGAGAAGCCCTAAAAAAGCTTGACCAGCAGCTTCAGTCTCTCTCCACTAAACAAGTCCCTTCCCCTAAACTCAGAGGTATGTATGTACTTTCTTTAGATTTCTAATTAACAGTCTTGTGAAATAAGTTAGTTGTCATCACTGTGTTTATTGCTATATTGTGCAGCTTCTGATGTGAAATTTGAAGAAGGAAGAGAAAGAGTGGAGATTAACGTAAATATGAGAGCAAAGAAGGACTTTGAAATATCAGATTCCTTTCTGGGTTATACTGCTGTTGCTCTTGTTTTGTTCACTATCTTTTACAATTTCCTCTTCTACACTGTAATTGCGCCTGCCATTGATGGTCCTTAGCATCCTGATTTCTCCATGATTGTACACCTTTATGTGGAGAGTAAAGTAGAAAAACAAGAAGAGAGGATTTATATGAGTTTTATTGTCCTCTTTATGTTTGTTTAATTAGTGAAATGTTATAATTATTGGAGACACTAGAGACTTGAGATACTGAATGTAAAGCAGATAGTTGAAGTAAGATATTAATTTTGACACACACAAGAAAGCTTGAGATATTACAAGTGTTTGGTTTTTAGTTGAGTGAAGAAGTGGAAGCTTGGATTGCAACAGGAGAAGCTTTTTGCATCTGTTTACAATAGTTCCTAATCCAATATATGTATGTCTTCTGGGGACACAGTTTCATCAAATCAAAGTTGATATAATTAATTGGCTAAATCATGTTGCACTTGGATATATGTTAACTATATACATGCTGACTATGTTTTCTGAATTGTGAGAATGGCAATTTCAATGTTGCTTCTGCATTCCCAATGGTTTTACCATGAGGAAAATGAAACCTGCTTAAAGAAATTATCGAATTGAATAGAGTACATTATCAAGAGCTTGTTTGAATTTCTTTGAAGTGATTTTATAGTGTACAAAGTTAATAAGTGAGATGGGTTCTATCTCAAAATTACAGAACACTTATTTAGTGCTCGCAAACAAGAACAAGCGGCATCCACGAAAATGCAAAGCAAGATGACTTGACAAAAACAAGGCAAGAAGAATTATAATGCTGATTATTTTTCGCAATTTCGTGAAGTAGGCCTCATATGAATATACTACTCGTTCCCTGGCCTTGGTGGCTGAGGCCAATAACCATAAATTTTAGAGAAAGCGTTCGTGTAACTTAGTCACTATAGCCAGTGCAAAAGTTTATTTCAACACATGGTATGGGACTCTTTTAATTAGGATTATGGGGATTAATTTGAATAAATTAAGTATGTAACGTAGTCACTAAAACGCAAAAACTAGATTGAAATGGTCAAAATCCAAACTTGGGCTCCTTTTAGTGCTAAAACGTGAAATTGGGCTTAAAACGAGTTATGGTAATGCATTTCGCAAACGTTTTGGTGTTTTTTGACCAAAAGTACCACACTCTAAAGAATAAAGCCACTAAAACGCAAAAACTAGATTGAAATGCTCAAAATCCAAACTTCGGCTCCTTTTAGTGCTAAAACGTGCAAGTGGGCTTAAAACGAGTTATGGTGATGCATTTGCAAACTTTTGGTGTTTGTTGACCAAAAGTACCACACTCTAGAAAATAAAGTCACTAAAACGCAAAAACTACATTGATATGGTCAAAATCCAAACTTGGGCTCCTTTTAGTGCAAAAACGTGCAATTGGGCTTAAAACGAGTTATGGTGATGCATTCGGCAAACTTTTGGTGTTTGTTGACCAAAAGTACCACACTCTAGAGAATAAAGTCACTAAAACGCAAAAACTAGATTGAAATGGTCAAAATCCAAACTTGGGCTCCTTTTAGTGCTAAAACGTGCAATTGGGCTTAAAACGAGTTATGGTGATGCATTCGACAAACTTTTTGTGTTTGTTGACCAAAAGTACCACACTCTAGAGAATAATGTCACTAAAACGCTAAAACTAGATTGAAATGGTCCAAATTTAAATTTGGGCTCCTTTTAGTGCTAAAACGTGCAATTGGGCTTAAAACGAGTTATGGTGATGCATTCGGCAAACTTTTGGTGTTTGTTGACCACAAGTACCACACTCTAGAGAATAAAGTCACTAAAACGCAAAAACTAGATTGAAATGGTCAAAATCCAAACTTGGGCTCCTTTTAGTGCTAAAACGTGCAATTGGGCTTAAAACGAGTTATGGTGATGCATTCGGCAAACTTTTTGTGTTTGTTGACCAAAAGTACCACACTCTAGAGAATAATGTCACTAAAACGCTAAAACTAGATTGAAATGGTCAAAATTCAAACTTGGGCTCCTTTTAGTGCTAAAACGTGCAATTGGACTTAAAACGAGTTATGGTGATGCATTTGGCAAACTTTTGGTGTTTGTTGACCAAAAGTACCACACTGTGGAGAATAAAGTCACTAAAACGCAAAAACTAGATTGAAATGGTCAAAATCCAAACTTGAGCTCCTTTTAGTGCTAAAACGTGCAATTGAGCTTAAAACGAGTTATGGTGATGCATTTGGCAAACTTTTGGTGTTTGTTGACCAAAAGTACCACACTCTAGAGAATAAATTATTTAATTTATTACTACTGATGGGATTAATTCAAATTATTTAATTTGAATTAATTAAGTATGTAAGTTAAGTATGTTAAAATTACATATTATTAAAACATCCTACACGTATAAGAAGATTTTCTCTCTTATTTGTTTAATTACCATAGGGATATCAATAGGATAATTTGGAGAAAAGTTTAGATAAATTAAAAAGAGATCTTATGTTTAGAACTAAGTTCACCTCCCTAAATGAGCTTTACATTTAGAACTAAAGGGTAGTATTAATAATATTATTTTATAATTTATTTAGTTTTATTTTTTTTTGAAAAACAACATTATTTTTTTAAAAATAGGAAAGGATTAGATTAAACCGGATAACTTGACTAGCAATTTAGTTAACTTGACTTACTATTTAGTTAAAGAGTTTAGTTTAAAAATGTTATGAGGCTCAAGAGTAATGTGGTCTTAAAGCTTATTTTCAGAGTAATTTTGGTCCTTCTAATATTAAAATAGATCAATTTTCCTCTTTATTATTTAGAAAATTAAATATTGACATTACAATTTTTACATAAAAAAAACTTCCACCCTTAACCTGACTTGAGTGTGTGGTTGAGTGGCAAATCATTCACCCTTAATCAATTATCTGGGTTCGATCGTTGACGTTGGGTATGGAGAAACATTGAATCTCCCTGACCAACTGTCTCATCCCACCCTTAGAGATGTGCCTACAAATCAGCGGGATTAGTCTCTCACTTATCGAGTGAGAGATACCTTGATCATGGATAAAAAAATAAAATAAAAAAACTTTCATCCGGATAATTTTCTAATTTTGGGTCCGGTCCCACTTTATCCCCTAATTAGATTTTGACCCAAACTTGTGAACTACTCTTTCAAAACAATCCTCTTCGTTCCGACCCCAAGGATTTGCTGATACACAAAATCCCTACTCTTCAGTAGTGTAACAATTCAATCCTTGGGAATCCTCCGTTCGTTGGGCGATGGAAGAAAAGGTGGCATTTAAGAATCTCCATAGCAGAGAATACTCTGGCCACAAAAAGAAGGTAATATTAATTAATTATGTGTTTCTTCTAATCATCTGCTTATGTTTCAACATTCTATGACACTATTTTGCTCCTTTTTTTTTTGAAAGGTGCATTCAGTGGCTTGGAATTGCATTGGCACAAAGCTTGCTTCTGGTTCTGTTGACCAAACTGCTAGAATTTGGTATATTGAGCCTCATGGACATGTAAAGTTCCTCCCTTTGGATTTCTAGCTCTTACCCTTTTTTTTTTTATGACTCTTCATTGCTCATAAATGGTTTCTGGAGGAAGATTAAGCTATCTAATTAATGGGTTCTCATGGAAGGGGCTGGTTACATTGCAAGTTTTGGACTTTGAGGCTTATTGATTTATTTGTGATGCTAGGGCTGTTGTTTGATGTGATGGATATTTGGAAAATGCAGAGAGAATGGCAGAACCTAAAATCTTAGAGTCTTTCAGATGGTATCAATAGGTTGAAGAGAGAACGAAGAAATGTTTTTAATTTTGTTGGTTGTGAAGAGTATTTTGAGACTAATTTGTTGGTTTAGGTTTCTGATTCTGAGTTCATGAGAGTCTTGGTTCATTTACTCAAGTTCATGTAGTAGGAGCCAATAAGTTAAGAACTAACTTTATTTTAACTATACAATTTAGGTGACCGTGACCTATGTTATGAGTTTTAGCTTTAACGCCATTTCCTTGTCTCCTTTTTTGCCTGGGGTTTCTTATAGTTTTGGTTGTTACTATTAATGTCAGTGCAAATAATTCTTGCTTTCTCATTATATGATGTGATTGAAAATTTATTTATTTCTCTCTTTATTTTTGGGGCTGGGTTTTATTTCAGGGTAAGGTCAAAGATATTGAATTGAAGGGTCACACTGATAGTGTGGATCAGCTATGTTGGGATCCCAAACATGCTGATCTGATTGCAACTGCATCAGGAGACAAGACGGTTCGTTTGTGGGATGCTCGTAGTAAGTGATTATTTGGTTATACTCTTATCTGTCATGCAACATGTAGGAACTTAGTTTGGGCATTTATATGTTTGGAGATGTTTAATACCTGCTACTCAGATAAGTAACATACTCTTACTTGCTTTAATTATCTCCAGATTAACAGGACAACTAACCCTATGTAAATATTGGAAAGTGTCTTTTGTAGTAGTTAGAAAAAACTTTCAACTTTCAGAATGTTTCTTATATTTGGCTTCTGCAGGTGGAAAGTGCTCACAACAGGTAGAACTTAGTGGTGAGAATATTAACATCACCTACAAACCTGATGGGACTCATGTAGCTGTGGGTAATAGGGTAAGTTATTCAATTCCTGTCATTCACTGACAGCTCGGAAATGCTGATACTGTTAGTGGATACTGTTGTGGTGGCTATATCTTTGAAATATTTGAACTTTGGCAGTTACTTGTTTCCTTGAAGCATGTAATAATAGCTTGTTTGATTCATTATTGCAAATGGGATTTCGCAATGTTAAAGACAAAGTTACTCTCACATTACTGTAGTCGAAACCACATTTTGGCTATGACTTATGGGTTTCAAGCACACACTAACTCTACTCGTGATGTAATTCATAGGATGACGAGTTGACAATACTGGATGTGCGGAAATTTAAACCAATACATAGGCGCAAGTTCAATTATGAGGTATTGTCTACTTTATATATTTGTTCTGTGTCTGATAGTCTACCTTTTCAGTTAAAAGTATAAAATCTCTTTTATAGTTTTACATGAACAGCGAATGAGCATCAGTCTTTACTCATTTTATTCGTGAAATTATTTTGGGTGATTGTGTCAATGTGTGACCTCTTTATGAAGTCAATTGGTATAACTATCAAGCTATGTGTTCAATAGGCATTGGTGAAATTATTTTAGCTAAATTACTGTGAATCTCTTGGCCTTAAAATCACCAGGAATCAGAGCTCAAATTACTGTTCTCATGACGTGCTTGTTAGTAATAGTGCAAAAATAACATTTATTTTATTATTAGATCAAAATGCCTTACAAATTTGCAACCCCTATTCCTTAAAACCTGATGCATTTGTTGAAAATAATGTTGAGGTTTCCCCACGGATTGATTCAAGTTTCAAGGATTTTGGAAAAGAATATAGTTTTTCCAATTAAAAAATGAGATCTAAAATTAAGTGTATAGTCTTTCAGTCATTCAAGTTTTCTTTTTTTGTATTCCGTTGTTTATAAATTCTTTAAAGTGACCCACCATAGATATTGTTTAAGAGTCCATTGTTTTGTTTGAAACTCTATAGCTTAAATTTCTATGAATTTTTAAATATACCCGTTTATGATTAGATTCTATAAGTGCACAGTATTCCCTTTGTTTTCCACTACACAGTATTCAATATTAGATGCGTGGTTGATGAGCATTTTGGACTGTAATTGAATTGAAATAAACTGTCTACACCCGGTATATATATTGCACAACTCTGACTAATTGCTCCAATAAGCTAAATAAATCCTGATCATTCCATCAAACTTTCTAGGTGAATGAGATTGCCTGGAACATGACAGGAGAGATGTTCTTCCTAACAACAGGAAATGGTGAGATCATTGATTGAATTGATGTTTACTTTCTTTTGCTTCCAAGATTTAAATCTTATTTTTCTTAGCTTATTCTCCAATTCAGGGACTGTTGAAGTACTGGCTTATCCATCACTGCGGCCTCTGGATACTCTCATGGCCCATACTGCTGGTTGTTATTGCATTGCTATTGATCCAAGTGGAAGGTATACTTTTTCTATTTGTGGTGTTGTTAATTTTACTTAGATTGTCAAACTAATAAGTCAAATGCATAACTTAATAGCATACTCTAGTGTTGTAATTTTGGTTCTTTCTTCTTTTATTTCGATAGGATACAGATTAGTATTATTCATATGAAATAGCGTTCCTAGAAAGCAATACTCAAATGATAATCTCATGTTACCGAAGCAGATATTTTGCCGTTGGAAGTGCTGATTCCCTAGTTAGCCTGTGGGATATCTCTGAGATGCTCTGCGTGCGTACATTTACGAAGCTAGAGTGAGTTTCCGTGGAATTTCTTGTTCATTTCTTAGTTCATCTTGTAGTTTTTAACATACTCCTATTATTTACTATCCATTGCTTAAGATGGCTTGTGGAATTATTATCTGTTTGTTTCTCAGATGGCCTGTGAGGACAATCAGTTTCAATCATACCGGTGATTATATTGCTTCTGCCAGTGAAGACTTGTTCATTGATATTGTAAGTGTACCTGACTAGAATTGATCATAGGCTATACCAGCCTTTTGTTACACCTTCCATCAGTTATTTAAAAATTACATGCGCATCAGAATTCCTACCATATGCATTCATCAAACATGTTGGTTGAAACTGTTGCTCATTTTGAAACAGTCGAATTTGCAAACGGGACGAACGGTGCATCAAATTCCATGTAGAGCTGCCATGAATAGCGTGGAATGGAATCCAAAATGCAATTTACTTGCATATGCTGGTGATGACAAAAACAAGTATCAGGCTGATGAAGGTATGCTAACTATTTTTCCTGGACATTAAAAAAAAGGCTTAATTAGAATCCCAGAATCCACAAGAAGATTAGCTAACTTGGTTGCATTTTGTTTGCAGGTGTTTTTCGAATTTTTGGCTTTGAAAGTGCCTAATATTCAGTGGAAGCGTATAATTAACTTCCTTTTCTTAATTTTCTTCTGTAGTCTTACAATTGAAATGTTATATAGGATTCTGCTGTAATTGTAGAATTTGCTATCATTGAAGCCTTTTCTTTTGACATTTTTTTGTCAATACGAGATTGAGAGTTTGAAGTTGGATTCTCAGGTTAATGGCAAACCAAGTATAGCATTTTTCCTCCTAAATATTAATGGAAAGTAATTCGTTTTAATTCATGGGACTGCTTTTTTTTTCAGAATATCACGGGGTTGTGATATTAAGATATATAGTTGTATACTACTTTTGTCCCCATATTCAATTGTGTTTCTGATGAACTACATTTAACAAAAAAAAAACTATTTTATAATGCTTAAATTGATCTCATAATACAGTGCTCAATAATACTACCTCCGGTCCTAAATATAAGACCTAGATGACTTTTTTTTGGAGAGGTTAAGGTTGCAAAATAGTCTATTAAATCACTTTTTTAAGGATTTTTCAAAGAAGTCAATTAGGTCTTATATTTAGGACCGGAGGAAGTATTATTTTTCTTTTCATAATTAAGCTCCTTTTATAGAATGATAACAAGTGATCGAGCTAATATAGTTTTGTGTTTCAGTTGAGCTACTTTAAATAAAAAAAATGTTTAGAGCGCTAAAACTGATCCCAACTTAATATTACTTGATAAATTTGTCTCAATCAAGCTCTCCTGCTTCAACACTCGCGAATCAATCTCCTGTTTCAGATTCGGTGGTTGAGCTATGGAAGAAAAGGTCCCATTAACATGAAACACTTGATAGGATAATATTTTCTAGATTTTATTCTGGCTAAATATAACTCTGCCTCAATTAAGCTCCTTAAACTTGAAAATGCCGGTTTTGGCCCATTAGATAGTGTTTGTTAACAGGCACTATCAATCACTTAACACCTTGTTGCTCAACACCTGGATATTTCCTATATTTCAGAGGATCAGCCAATTAATTACTTGACTATTAATAACAAATCAAATACATTTGAAAAGAATCAAATTTAAGTTTGATCAAACTTCAACTGTTGAGAATATTAATTTTATTTCTTTCTCTGGTTGCGAGCCGGCATGAGTGTACTCAACACTCGAGATATTAATTTTATTTCCTTTCCCGAGTGCCATGATTGACACTTGTCTTTACTACAAATGAAAAAATCTCAGGTAGATATTACAATAAGCAACAACTACAATATGAAGTTGACGTATTTTTCTAATTATCTGCAGAATGAAATTCATGGTGAGCTTCTTTTCTTCATAACCACTCCTTGGTGAGCAACAAATTTTGCCTTCAAAACCTCAGCACACAAGAAGTGTTAACCTTTAACCTTAGCTTCAACTGCTCCCAATTCACAGTGAGATGATAGAGTGTTTGACATCACTGTAAAACTTCATAGCCTCACAAATATTATTGAAAATGCTGA
The DNA here is from genome assembly GCA_029929735.1 of Mimosa pudica. Classification (NCBI taxonomy): domain Eukaryota; kingdom Viridiplantae; phylum Streptophyta; class Magnoliopsida; order Fabales; family Fabaceae; genus Mimosa; species Mimosa pudica. Next base: position 9,934,329 of record JAKELP010000004.1, on the reverse strand, counting down.
AACTGACATGCTTTCTCATTCAGGCCAACAAAGAAATATCTTCTCCCTCTTCTTGTTGAATAGTTACACATGATGCAGCCCTCAAAATCATATAATTCAGCCACATCCTTCAACACTTGAACAAACTTTAAAACTCCATAATGGTACAATTGTTGAATCGGACCCAAATTGCTTCACATGATTCAGCCCTAAAAACCATATAATTCAGCCACATCCTTCAACACTTCAGCAAAAATCAAAACTCCATAGTGGTACAATTGTTCAATCGGACCCAAATTGCTTCATCCCTATCCTGTGAAAGACCACATCTGAGTCAAATAAACTCCAATACCTTAAATAGTACTCCTTCCGTTCCAAAATATAACACCACTTTCACATTTCAATTTGTTCCTAATTATCAAATCACTCTCTAATTTTTCTCAACTTTTTCCCAAATTAACCTCATAATACTTATCATATGAATTGGTTTCAGCGCAGTAATATCACGTGCTAATAACTAATTGAACTAACATGCTTAATCTAATCAAATGATGGAGAAATATCATAAAAAAAACTATCAATACCATTGTTCAATGTTGAGCACCAAAGAAATTTTTGCAACCAACAGAATCATCAGAATCCACCACAGATAACAAACTTGGAAGCAGCCAAAGCAAAACCTGAAAAACAAAAAACACAAACAGTAAGCAAATTCCTCAAACAAAAACTGCCAAGCCTCCACTTAACCTCCACACTGGAGCTCTTCATCTTCTTCACTCCACCATTATTCGAATTCGCCTCCTTGGACAAGTCGAAACTCGCTCCCTTCATCCTCAGCTCCTGCACACACATCCTCACTCCCCTCCCTCCCTCCCTCTCCCTCCTCACCTCCCTCCACACCCTCCAATACTCGTTCACCTTCGCCTGAATCAGCACGATAAACACCGCTGACGTGGCAGCCAATACCACCGCCGATATCCACCACTTCCTACAGGATTCTCCATCCACAGAAGAAGTAAACAGTAAGGTGAAGAAGAGGAAGTGGAAGATGAAGAAGAAGGAGGATAATTGGAAGAGATCGCGCTTTATCGAGTTGATTCGAAGCTCTTTGTGTGAGATTGAAAGTGTGAAGATCTTTTCCTCTCTTTGGAATAGCTTTAGGAGTAGTAAATGGCCTGGACTGTCTGAGATTTCAGTCAGTGGATGATCTTCGATCGCTTCGGTGAGATTTGAGATCGTAGGAAGAAGAAGAAGCTTCTTCTGCTGGTGCTCTGAATCCACAGGGATTTCCACTATGTGTGAATCTCTAGATTCTGCCATTGATTTCTTGATTCAAGTAAGTGAAAAATAAATAAATGAGAGAAATATAAATATAAGTATAAATAAAATATAAATTAGAATAATAAAGAGTTAGGATATGTAGAAATGGAAAGAGTGTCAGTAATCAGATTAGTAATGAGAGAGTATATGTGAATGTGATGATGAATTGAGCAGAGAAATGAGAAGTTGAAGAAAGGAAAGTGAAGGATGTGGATATATAAAGATGCGAGTTTGATGCGGAAAAGGCTGAGATCACAACGGCTATATCTTCATCTTGTGGACGGTACAACGGTCATATTTTCTTCTTTTTTATTCTGCTTTTATATTACAGTATATGTTAAAGTATCATTTTATTGCCTATAAAAAAAAAAGTACTCCCTCCGTTCCTAAATATAAGATCACTTTGATTAATTTGGGGAGATTAAGAATGACAATAAAATTACATGATCTTCCCAAAATCCCCTCAATTACTTAACTTTAAAAAGAGGAGGGGTTTTCAATGAAAAGTGGGAGTATAAGGGTAGTTTGAGCAAAACTTGAGATAAAATAGGAAGTGATCTTATATTTAGGAACTTATCCACTTCCCCAAAATGATCTTATATTTAGGAACGGAGGGAGTATCATTTTATCACTTAACTTTGCGTTAATTTTCTTTTTTTTTTGTCTGAAAAAAATGTTAGTTTTTTTTGCCAAAATTTTCTCTTTTTTTTTATAACTGCATTAAGTTTCTTTTTGTTACTTATATTAATATAGGGCGAAAGGGCAAAAATAGTCACCGTAATTTCCAAAATGGAGGTGGGGATGGTGATTTCAGCGACAAATTCGAAGGTGAGTGTGGTGAGGATGAAGGATCGATTTGGAGATTAGGGTTTTGTGCTTCAATTTGGGGATTTGGTGATGTGTCAGGGCTTCCCAACGTGGCTTCACTTTACTTGCTGACTGTCATGCCACGTAGGTTAATGAATGTGGGCCCCGCGCAGAAACACACGTCTGTTAGCTTCAACTTAACGGCGTGGCTAGATTTGTCCCATTTTGATTTATAATGAACGGTTTTGCACCATCGAAATTACGGGTGCCAAAGTTGTCCATTTGGAAAATTACGGTGGCTATTTTTGCCCCTTCGCCCTATTAGTATATATATATATATATGTATATGCTGCGAGAATGAAGGCTTGTACTAATATGATGAAAAACAGTTTTTAAAGTACATCAAACACATTAGCTAGGGGTGGAAATGAGTCAGGCCCTAAACAGGCGGCCTACGACTCGGCCTATTTAGGGCCTAGCTCGGCCTGACCTTTTTAATAAAAAGGTCAAGGCTCAGGCTTATTCACAAGCCTTTTTACCTAAAAAGGCCACACCTATTTTAGTAAAGTCTAACGCGAAAGGCTTCAGGCCTGATCCGTTTAATATTACTACTAATTACTACTAATAATTAAATAATATTAATAAAAGGTACAAAATTCATTTACACAATTTGTTATACGGTCATACCCTAGCCTCTTGTGGTCCTTTTAAGTTTGATATGTGGGCCTTTAAAAAGTTTACAATCTTTTAAAAGCTTAAATTCGAAGTAGTCTTTTAAAAGGCACGAAGTCTTTTAAAGGCCCATATTGTAAGTAGGTTTTTAAAAAGGTTTTCAGGTCTTTACCATTTTCCACAGGCCTAGGCTTTTTTTTCAGAAAAAACTTACAACCAGGCCTAGGCCTAAGTTTTCTTATTGCATGACGGGCCTAGGCCTATTTAGGCAAAGTCTGGCTCGGCCCGGCTCATTTCCACCCCTAACATTAGCTGAATTAACCAAGGAATTATAATTCTGAATTTGTTTAATTTCACAAAGCATGCTTTTACTACATCAAACACAAGACAACACAAACAATTAATTGAACTATAAAAAGATAAGATATGTTTTAATCAAAACCATGAGACATAAATGATTTTCCCAAGTTTTTCTATACATTAATGTCTAAGGCAACATTCTTGACACTCAATCCCCACCTTGCCCCTCTTCATTTGTAGGGGCAAATAAAACATTAAGTATCCTTTTCCAATCATCAAGTACTCGATCTTAAAAATTTTCTTCGAAATGTTAATCACCATTATCCTAAACAGTGGTGTAGCTTTAGATATATTTCTGAGAGGTCCGAAGGGAAATGTGCTCGACCAGGGTACGAGAGTACCGATAATCACATTCTTCGTTTGATTTAGTGTAATGGTTGCACTTATCATATGGCTTTGAGTAGAAAATCTCAAATTATCTAAATTGTCATTGTTAGAACAGGTTTTATGTGCAAAATGATAAGTATAAGACTTAAAATATTAGAATTACCTTCATTACCAATGGATGAAAGATCTTTGCAGATGTTAACGAAATCTGCTGAAGGCATACTTAAGTATGAATCGTACTCTTCCTCAAGAAATTGAAGTCTTAAACTTCAATATCCATAAGTTTCTATAAGATTTCAAATATTTTTACCTGCTCTTTAAACCATATAACTAGGGGTGGGCATTTGGTTTTTCGGTTCAAAACCGAACCGAAACCGAAAATAACCGATTACCAAATTGTTTGCAAAATGGAAACCGAAACCGAATAACCAATAACCATAATTGAAAAACCGAATTAATTTCGGTTTGGTTATTCGGTTTTTCAGTTATTTTTGCTTATCTAAAATAAGGTAACAAACCCAAATTTTGAAAACTAAAAATCCAAAATCGTAAAATCTCACTATTTAAAACACACATAGTTCATAATAAAATGGCATTTAAAACTCAATATTCATTCAAAAGTGCATAAAAAATAAAAATTTATGGGAAAAAATGAAAACCCATATTAAAAAAACAAAGCAACAAACAATGTTAAGATGTTCTACAAGGATTGGCGACTAAGAAGGAACAAATTCGAAGGTGAATTGAAGAAATGAATGCAAGGAGATTTTGAGAAAAGACAAAAGCTAGAGCTGTAACCTTTTACAATAGAGAGAAAGGAGAGGACGATTTTTTATTATTATTGAGTTATTGGGTTTTTTTAAAAATATAGTATTTTCGGTTATTCGGTTTTAATCGAATTTATTTTATAGAAAACGAAACCGAACCGATAACCGAAACTTGAAAAAATGAAAACCTAAACCGAAACCAATAACTGAAAAACTGAAACCGAAAAACCGAAAATCATTTGGTTCGGTTTGGTTTTCGGTTTTCGGTTAATTTTGTCCACCCCTACATATAACCATATGGAAACATAAAAATTAGTCACGTTAGAAAAATTTAAAAGTGCACCACTTATGTATTGATTTTTCCATACAACTTATGGAGTGATTCGCTTTACCTAAATGTCTTAAACTTGCTTTGATACCATGTAATAAAAGTTATTTTGATTTCTACACTAGTGAAGGTATAAAATCTGACAACAAACTAAGGTAACTCAAACTAACCTATGATTGAACTAATATAATAGCAAATATAATTTAATTAGGGAAAAACTTAAATCAAGTTCCATTCTCCAGGTTCTCAAGTTCTTTTAATATAGGAGTGACACGTGTCCTTTTATAACAACCATTCATTCAATCTAAGGACCAGTAATTGGAGAAATGGAGAACCTGGATGGAGAAACTTGACCTAAGTAAGGTCCTTTGATTAACAATTACATTTAATATCTGACACTCTTAAATAAAATGCAACAACCAAATCCTAACAACATAAAACACCAAAATCACATCAAAGAAACTTTTCAAATAAAAGACTTCAAATTAGTTTTTTTTAAAAAAAAAATACTTGAGGATGCCTGTATTTTTGAATGTCAATTTGACATTGTCGCCTCCAATTTCAACTATCACGGTGAGGCTATCATCTTCACCAGCTACTTTCAGAACTGTTGCAAGATGATTCATGTTGAGGCACAGATAACATTCCTCATCGCAGAAGAAGTGTTCTAACGCTCCAAAGTCTAGATGAAGATCAACAAAAGCTTCATAGTAAGAGCCTATTGCTCTCATATGAATTTCTTTAGGAAAGCATTCAAACCTAACATTTAGAACCAACTCTTTAACACTCTTGACAATTTTTCTCAGGAATAAAGCCCTTAAGCGAAATTCCAGCATTTTAGTTCTTGAGAGGGAAGAGAATAAGAATGAAGAAGAAAGTAACAAAGAAGAAAAAGAAGAAAAAATGAAAAAGAAAATGAAAATGAAAATGAAATATGATTTATTTACATTGAAAGTTAGACTACGCAAATAATCAAGGAAATTTAAATCTGTGAGTTCTCAATTAATCTCCTTAAGTCATCAACATGCTCTTCAATTTGTTACAAGCTTTGATTATGATAATTCCCTTATAAAAATATAGTTGTAATTTTTTTCAATAATCAATGTACTTATAAACTGTGAATGTGATTAGTGGATACTCTTGAAACTCATAAGAAATAAATCATATCTGACCAATATAAATTTACTTATTAAACTAAATTTCTCTCGACATATTGTAGGTCTCTCTCTCTCTCTCTCTTGTTTTGAATAATTACTTTCATTCTTTTTTCAATACAAGGCTTGAATTAAGAGGGTCAATTGTTGAAAGTGGAAGCACAATAAGCATGAGAGAAAAGCCCAAATGAAGAAGATGCCACGGAATATACTCCTTTTGTTTATGGACGGTGTCCAGATGTGGGACATATTGATATAAGTTGCAAGAGATTAAGGATCTAAATAACTTTTTTTGGGGAGATTAAGGAATGCTTAATTTTAGATGTCTTTCCAATAATACCCCTCCTTAATTAGTTTAATTACTTAGTAGTCCTTCCTCCCCTATCAAATTTCTTGCGAGTTCATTTCCCCTAATGTTAAGAAAAAGAAGGGTAATTTAGGAAAAATGTGACTAAAAATTTATCTAGGTCTTATATTTAGGACAAAAATGAAGTCTCTATTTAGGTCCTATATTTAGGACCGGAGGAAGTAGATTACAAGGATTAAATGTCAAAACAGGACCATTTGAAGCTGAACTTTTCCCTGACATTAGTTTTGGGCCTTTTCTGTGTAGCTTGGGTTGAGGATGAAGAAGACCTCGTTAGATTCCATCCACTAGAAACCATTTTGGAAGAGCTTCTGCCCATAACTGCACCTGCTATTATTTAGCTAATCAAGTCGAGACAATAAAATCGTTGCCTAGATAATTTGATCAATTAGGTTATCAATTAAACTTGCTATCAGTTTGATTTGGATTAGAGAGCCATTTCTTGGTGAGAATTAATGAGTGGAACTTGATTGAGTTGTCATTGAGCCATAATCCAGAATTCGACTTAACAAAATGAATAGGTGCTGAAAAATAAAATAAAAAATAGTAATAAAATTTCTCCTTTTGAAATATTTTGAGTATTTTCATATCATTTGTAATCATATGATGTTTATTTAATTGAACTTTATATAACATGATATTATTAAGGTGACAATTACACTTGTTATGGGTGGGTGGGAGTGTTTTATATGAACATAATTATTTTTAAAATATACATTATCAATTTGGTCATCCCTAAGCAAGTTAAAGTGTTAAATCTCTTAATGTTTTTTGGGTAAAAACATTAGGCACCAATTTTATATTCCCCTGCCAACCCTTCATTGAGAAATTAATTTATTGTGGAATATGGGGTTGAAATATTAAGAAGTATAAGAATGTTAGATTCATTCGATATCTTTTTATGTCTGATAGTATTGTTTTTGACCAATTTTATATCTGATGACTGATAGTATATTCATTCTTCATCTTGCACTTTTGATGAATCCCACGCAACTTACTATCAAAAAGCAAAAGAAGGAGATGGGTGGATTCATCCATTCTTATTTGCTTTTGAAGATCGTGATACCCTAATAGATTTGCATGGTCTTAATTCTCAGTAAAGAAAAACTAAACAAATAAATAAAAAAATCAGCGCTTTATTAAAAGATTGATTAAGATATGTGAGGTTTGTGTGGTGGGGAAGTGGGTGACGTTGGACTTTGCAAGTATCCCACTCAGATTCTTGCCTTTCCCTGTCTGTTGTGACGTCCCTAAAGGATTCCTAGAAGCCTAAAAAGGTTATTGTATCTCCCCAAATTAAACATCACATCTTCTATCAACTCTTTTCCTTTTTTGTTAAAGCCACTTTAGGAGGCACAAACAAAAGAAAATAAGATACTACCTGTTTTCTTTCAATCTTGACCTGAACTGTTAAAACATCAACAACACAACGAGATTCTCTCCATTGTCTTTATACATTCCATCCCGTCCTTTTAACCAAGCACTGGTTAGAAAATTTTTTTATCCATAATATAATACTCCCTCCGGTCCTAAATAAGACCTAGATGACTTTTTTTGGGAGATGTTAAGGTTACAAAACATGTTATTAAATTATGACATATTTGATATATTTTTAGATTAGTCATTAGTTTATAGGTTAAATAAACTAGTTTAATGGGGAAAATTAGGTAAATCAATTTATAATTGACTTATATTTTGCTTTTTAGGATTTTTCAAAAAACCAAACTAGGTCTTATATTTAGGACCGGAGGAAGTACTACATAATGCATCAAGTTTTTTACCACTTTACCTTTCTCATCAATTGACGTTTAAAGTAGAAAATGTTAAGGGTCCGTTTGGTTGTAGGAAAGAAAGTGAAGAAATAGAAAGTGAAAGAGTGAAAATGAAAAGTGGAGGTAAATTAGGTAATGATGGGAAAATAAAGTTTGTTGGGCCCAGAAAAAGTGTGAGATGGAGAGAGAAAACTTGTGGGCCCCGGGATATATGTAAATTACACAAAAACCTTTACTTTCTACACTTTCTAATTCTTTGGCACTTTCCCTAGACAACCAAACAAACCCCAAGTCATATCATTTTATGAGGGAGGAGTTAGAAAAAATGATCAATTTTACTTAAATTTAATGATCATACTATTGTTTCCTAAGTGTTGATATTTGGTGACTTATAATAAAAAAATATGTAAAAACGGTAATATTTTAATAAGCTCTACTGTTGTATTTGTACATAATCACAAGTTGTAGTGAAAAAATCACTAGCTTCAATTTTAGTAAGAGCAAGGTAACAAAATACTATGTTTTTTTTACGTGAGTAACATAATACTATTTACACTTTTATAAAATGATATTATTCCCTTTGGTCCTAAATACATGACCTATTTAAGGAGATGAATTTGATCCTAACTATAAGATATCTTTTTAATTGTTCTAAATTATTCCCTAAATTAACCCAAATAATACAAATGAAAAATAAACATGCAAGAGATGCAGCATTAGGTCTCCCATTTCGTTTACCCTCAAACGCTTTAGCCTTAGCCATGTGGTGTTTTGATCAATTACACCGAGCAATAGGTCTCCCATTTCCTTTACCCTCAAACGCTTTAGCCTTAGCCATGTGGTGTTTTGATCAATTACACCATCTTCCATCTCCAAGTTTAGCCACATAGTAAATCTGACAAGTAACACTATCACCACATTAATATCAATATTAATATTGATGATTGATCTTCTTTTTTGTTGTATTTTTTAGAACATGTTATTTTTAACTAAACCCAAATATATTTCTGATAAAAAAAACTAAACCCAAATATATGATATTTAAAATGAGATTCAATTAATGTACATAATTGATATCATATCAAAAACTGAAGAAATCCATTTAATTTTTCATCGATGGCTCCCTAAACATGCCTAGGATGTTATAAAATCTCATTAAAAATAGGGAGTCAACGGTTACATTATCTCTGTGGATTATATAATACTTTGTAGGAATGAATTGATTAACTTTGTTAGAAAAATCATTCTAGAGGTGCTCGTAAGTTTCTTTAGATTTTTCTTTTCTACATATTTGTTTATTTTTCTCTTTAATTAAATCATTTAATTTTATTCAAATAGCGCAAAAAAAATTTATACAAGGGTTAACAATGCTTAAAAAGTAAAATTACATAGGCTAAGAATGTTGAAATAATAAAAAATTTTAAAAGTACATCAATACCAAATCAAAAAACCTCAAAAAAGAGTATTTTTCCCATTTTTGGTTTATCAACCAAAGAGTATGCTATGAAAATTGTTTTTGACTCCTAGGAGTTTATTTTTAGCTAACAGCTAACTTTGTTTTAAAAAAGAAAAGAATTAATTAGGAAATCATCAATTCATTATACACCTAATAAAAGATGTGGTTGTCTTTGCGCCGGTCCCATTCTTTTAAACTTTGAGATGTTGACCGTGACCCAAGTCGGTCTTTTTTCTTATAGAAGTATATTACAAGTCGGTCTATACTGGATGCCCAAACTACACGTAATTAAATACTCCATATAAATCCTGGAATTTATGTACATGGATAAAACATATTTAAGAAAAATTCTACTAATTTTTTTACCATGATATTTTTCTAATTAAAATTTACAATATAATACTCGAATTTAATTGAAAGGATAACCATATATAAAGAGCTGAAATTCTACATTCCAAATTTGGACTGTCATAGTATTGTGAGCCTAGCCTAAAATGATACTGTATTTTTATATCAGAATTTAGTGGATGTGCTTTCGTTTGAAGATTAAGTCTGATAGTTTTTAAATTTTGAAACCAAACATATATACAATTTTGTTTGCTATCAGACAAGGGAAAGTTCGGGGAGCCAGGGAACCTTTTAAAAGTACTATTTTTTTCTTTTCAAAAATTTATAAGTTTATGACAGGTCAGAGAAAACTTAAGAGGTAACTTGGCATAAATTCATGAAAACAATTATGCTTCCTCAACATCTCAATTAACCCTAGACCTCATACAAAATATTTTTGAAATATATTAAAAATCATTCCGATATTAACTAACAATTTTATTTGAAGGTTTATTGTCATCAAAATTATACATATAAATACTAATACACTTTCCTGACTAAATCTATATTTATTTCTTAAATTATTTCTGTTAATTATATATATTGAATATTTCTCTGTTCTATTATTCTGTTGATTTTGTATATTATATACCACAGATGTTATATGAATAAAAGAGTGATTTCGAAAATATTAAACGGAACAAAAAATGTATTTTCAGACAATCGACAAACCTTCTTAAACAATTATTTCTTGCACTCATCGAAAGAATTAATATTTATATTTTAAAAATAGTTTGATGTAATACAATAATATTCAGCAAGCACTTATGTATGAATCCTCGAAGATCTAACTTTTAAAAAAAGTATGATTATTCAAAGTTTTAAACCAATCAAGCAAGCAAAGCTCCAAGCTTACACGTTCAAAAATAGTGCTCTTATACTGTAACAAAGAAAGCGATGCGAAAAGCACAAAGACTTAAAAGCCTAAATTTTTTCCTTTTCTGCCAAATTATTTCATTTATTTCCAGTTATACATGCACTTCCAATCAGGATTAAGGATTTATCCATTTACAGCAAAACAATCTATAAGGTCTTCTTTTTCCCTTTTCCTTTTACAGATAGGAATAAGTGAAATGTTTTTCATAAAAAAAAAGGAATAAATGAAATGCTTTTACATCACGAGAAAATGTTGTCTAAAGTCTAAACGTGTTCCACCTAATTTGCTTTATGGTATAATCACAATAAACACTTTAAACATTTCTAATCTAATGTAGTATCTCATAAAAATTGTTAACTGTCTGAGACAATTACACATGTGTTTTAAGTAAGAGATTTAATTTTAACTGTCTGAGACAACTCCGGAGTTGTTAATGACATCCACTATCTAGATGCAATTGTCTTTAATTTTTTTTTAAAAAAAATATTAAGACTTTGACTTCTTTTCACATAACACTAGCTATTACATGTCATATTTTTGAATTAACTATCTTCTTTATTTACATGTTGCTTCCTCCATTCCTATATAGAAGATTCACAAGTTTTTTTAAGAAAGTAATGAGGTTTGAGCTGCACAATCATAATATATTTTATGTTATTAGATTACACATTAGCTTCACAGTAACTAATTTAGAGAGTAAATTTAGTATTTAATTACAAAAAATGAAAATATGTTCAGTCACAATACTCACATCACATACATACTTAATTGAAACATAAATATAGGCTAAGGGTTGGCATGAAGATTTCTCTCTCGCTTTTAGGGTTGTAGTAGACTAGTAGCTAGTAGCTCTTCTATCAATTATGTGGGTTTTTTTCATTATGTCTTCCCCCTACCTTTGTTTCGATCAGGGAAGAAGTCATTCATATTTTGTAAAGATCTGCCTTTATTCTCATGTTTTTTATTCCCATGATTAACCGTATTGCTTTTCTCTACAAAAAATTGGTTTGAGGATTTATGAGACAAATCAACAATAAAAATTTCTTCCACGTCTTTATCTTCCTTGTTTGTGTTTTCAAAATATTTTATTTCCGTGGGATCCGCTCACATAGATTTTTCAAAAACAATTTATTTAGTTTATTGCCAATAAAAGATATAAATAAGAGGATCCTTTAGAATTGTTCTTCGCACAATCACTACTTACAAACAAACGTCTACTTTGTTGTTGATGACAATCTTTTCCAACCCACATAAGTAATAATGAGAACATTAAGATTTTTAAAGGCAACAACTTTCCTCCTACATGTTAGATTATATTTTGTAGGGTATTTACCCATTACTTTTTTTATTTTCCTTTTGTATATATCTTTTGTTTAATGGAGCACTTTGTAAAATAATCCATGTCACTATTTAAAAAGAAAAAACATTAAACACATACATAATACTTCCTCTTCTTAAATATAAGATCATTTTCCCTCATTTGAGTAAATTAAGGAAGTTAGTTAAAATTGTTATTTATACACGATAACTAATTTATTTCAACTATATACATTTATCTCACTCTCCCCTTTTCGCTTGTTATTATAGATAAATATTGTAGAGTTAATTTGGAAAAAAATTGGTAAAAATTAGAAAGTGATCTTATAATTAGGAACAAGTTGAACTTAAAAAAGTGATCTTATATTTAAAAATGGTACGCGAGGATGTGAAAGTCAATTCAACCCAATGTGAATAATTGTTTGAATTGATAAGTAGGTTACAACTTACAACACACGATAATATGTGTTTGAATCACTGAAAATAAACACTGAAAATGTTACAATTACCAAAGGACAAACTTGTCTATGTCTTCACATTAGCCCCACAAAAAATGTCAATATGCAAAAAGAGAGACCTCTCCATCACACTTATTAATATCTTTCTTGCTATCCAAGCTCGTCTCTCTCTCTCTCTCTCTCTCTCTCTCTCTCTCTTCGCAGCCATTTTTAGGCTTTTAGCTTTCTCTCTAAGAAATGTAACCCCTCTTTATTTATTTATACACACACACAGAGTCTCTTCTCCTATCTATCTACTCTTCAATTTCATCTTTCACTTCATCATCATGCATCTCTACAATGCATTTCTTCCGCCGCCTGTCGCCGCCCTCACCGTCCACGAACGCGATTCCTTCGCTCGTGTTGTCGCCGCCGTCAAGGCCTCCTACACCGCCGATGATCCCGATTCTGTATTCTCTACCATCCGATACATCTCCCTTCTTGACGTGTCAGTTTCCTTCCTTAATAATTACCGTTTTCTCTTTAATTTCTCTTTTGTTTCTTCGGTTCTTTCAATTTGTTTCGTTTCAATCGCCTTGTGAGTTAATTTTTTCTCGGATTGACTGTTTGAGCTGGTGTGTGAGGATTTCGAGATTAGGCATGGTGATTTTTGGCGTGGTTGAAGATTATTAGGAAGCGATTGGCATGTGTTTTTGTTGTTGTACTGTAATTGAAGTTTATTATTGGAGATTATATTCGTTTTAGTGTTTAAGAGAAGGATGATGTAGTTTTGTGAGATTAATGGCGTTGTTAGGACTTTGTGAATTGTGAGATTGTAGTGGTTTTAATTTTGAGAAGAGAGTTTATAAGGATAATTGAATATCTCTGACAATTTAAGTATTAATGCCCTTGTTAGGATGTACTCCCTCCGGTCCTAAATATAAGAATTAATTGACTTTTTTTTTTTGAGAATCTTAAGAAAGCCAAATGAACCTCTTAATCACGACATATTTTGTATATTATTAGATCATGTATTATCTTATAAGTCAATTAAACTAATTTCGAGAGAAAATTTAGGAACATCAATTTTTAATTATCTTATTTCGCTTTCTTAGGATTCTCCGAAAAAGTCAACTAGGTCTTATATTTAGGACCAGAGGAATTTTTTCCCTTGAACAATCTTGACTGCTATGGGGCTATTTGTGCATACAAGAAACAATCTGATCAATAATGGTCATAGTTTATTGCAATTTCATAAATGAATTGCACAACTGATGTTCAATAGATTATAGTAACTTTTATTCATAGCAGTAGCTATTGGCTATTTGATTTAGTTGCTTATTCCTTTCCTAGGGTGACATTGATGGAAACCAATTCCAGAATCACTATACAAACACTGTAAATGATTCACAGAGTGCGAGTCTAATGATTAAATTACAATGAGTTATGAAAATTAAAGAAAATAACATGGTTAATACTAAAGAGGCATAAGAGGGCCTCGGGCATTCAGGAGCCCAGAAAACTCTCCTCACAACTGTCAAGTTCTTACTTTCCTTTGGTTGACCTTCACACCCCCATACATGTATTGTTGTATTCCCTACTGATATATGAATCATCACTCTGTTGCATTACATTTCACAACTCGAAAACCATGAATTAGCTTTGGCTGGTTAATTACGGGCTGTCAGATGTCTTGTAATATTCCATATGGTCAATATTTTAGTTAAAATTAACTTACAACTGTACTAAGTGCCAAATTTTCACGCATCTGGATAGAGTTGGTGAATGGATTGAATTGTAACTTTTTTTACTGGCCATGCAGTTTCTTGAAGGCAAAAAGCGAAGTGTCATTGGAAGATGTGCATACGGTTATTGAGATGGGCTTAGAATTGTTTCACATGGCTCGTAATAAGCTTTATGCTCAGGTTTGTCTCACGTACTTTGTTGTTTTCTTTTGTCATATGCCCTCATTATTTAACTGGCTATCATCCTTTTGTATATTAGGTTAGATGGGGGAATATAATAGTCAGATTTCTCAACAAGTACAGGAAAAAGATTACACTAACTGTTGAGTGGCGACCATTGTATGATACATTGGTTCTCACACATTTCAGTAGGTAAATATTCACACTCTTTCTGTGGCACCCTTAATATGCATGAATTTATCCTCTAGTAACCTTAATGTGTAATGCAATCTCTGTAATCTATGAAAGACAATGCAAAAATAACAATGTTTGGGGATTCACACCATCTTATTGCTATGAATGTGCAAGTCATATTTGACATTGATTTCCATGTTATCTTTTTGACACTTCTACTGTTCTATTTACTAAAGTCATGACTATCTTTTGCATAGTAATTGATCAAGTGGTATTCAATATGAAATATTTGGGGCATTGATTTTGGATTCTTATGCTGTTGCAGAAGTACAGGGCCAGAAGGTTGGAGATTAAAACAACGGCATTTTGAAGTCATGACTTCCCTTGTTCGGTCCTGCCGAAGGTTCTTTCGATCGGGTTCTGCCTTTGAAATATGGTCAGAGTTCAAGTGAGTTCTCTGACCCAAGTTAGTCATAATATTAAGTGACATTTGTTAGTAAGAAAATATCTCTTAGCGTCTCTAAATTGATGTTGGGCTAGATTAAAGTTAATTTAGCTATGTTTCAATCAAGTGAAATCTGAGCTGCATGATTGTTTTAATATCATGTTCTATTTGAGTAACTTTAAATGAAATGAGTAGATGTTGGATTCATGCATGGTATTATGGATCATTGAGCCTTTAATGGAAGTTGAAATTTTAAATTGCATTAATTCAGAAGGTTTTTAATTGATATGTAAATATTGTTATTTCAGGTTCAATCTCCACGCATACTTGTATGATTGTTTCTTGCTAAAATGTTTGTGATTTGAGTGTATATTTGGTAAATGTGAAGGGCATTGCCATTAATGATACTGCTTCATATATTTGGTGTATGCAATCTTTATGGAAGTTGATAAACTTTATATGATATACCAAAAATTATATATTCTCGCCAATTGAGTTATTGGCTTGCTTGGTTATTTTATATTTTTCTTAGGTCATCTTGAACTGAAGCATTTCTACTCTTTTTATGCCTTTCGTTTTGCTTGACATAAAATTTGCAGATCATATATGCAAAACCCATGGCAAAATTCTGCCTTCGAGGGATCTGGCTTTGCAAGACTATTTCTACCTACAAACCAGGACAATCAGGAATTCTTCTCGCAGTAAGAAGCGTGTGCGCGCACACTTTGAGAATTTTATTCCGTGTGGTTTCGGACTGACTTGTTGAGATATTAAGTTTTATTATTGGTTCTGTAGTGATTGGATTGAAGAGTGTATGGAGTTGTGGGACTCCATACCAAACTGCCAATTTTGGAATGCTCAATGGGCAGCTATTATAGCTCGTGTTGTAAAAAATTACCACAATGTTGATTGGGAGTGCTTCTTGCCTACCCTTTATGCTAGATACTTAAATATTTTTGAGGTGAGCATACGGTTTCTTCAAGCAATGTTGTTCTTATGTATGTTTTTCTATATGTTTTAACAATTGGTGCAGAGTGATGAAATTAATGAGGGAGTATATGTGTAATTGTTGCTCTCTTAGATTATTTTGGTAGTTGTTTGCAAACTCGATCTGAAGCTTGTGTCAACATTTTTTGAAATTAATTTTGATTATCTGATTTGTAATTGCACGTTAGGTTTAAGTAATATGTAATTTAAAGGTGTTGGCAAAACTATCTATCTGTGCTTTTGGCATTGTGGCATGAAATAATTCTTGCATTTGACAATTTCCTTTGTCTAAACTATTATGATTGTTCAGCATATCTAGTAGTTTTCCTGCTATATTTGGCATATTATAAGTTTTCTTAAATTTTCTCCTACCATTATGCGCTTCATATTTTTTTTTTCTATTTTAAATTTGTTTTTTAGTGCAAAGTAATTTCTCTATTCTACTTATGTTTTGATTGAGCCTTACCGTGCATAAGTTTACGTCAAACATGATGCAATACTTGTCATTGCAGTTAATTGACATGTCTAACACTATTTTCCGAATGTGATTTAAATGTGCAGGTTCCTGTTGCAAATGGAGGTGGATCATATCCGTTTACATTGGATGCCCCAAGGAACACAAGGTTCTTGTTCAACATCAAAACTTCTACCCCTGTAAAGGCTACAGCAAAATCAATTGTAAGCTGATAAGCTGTGGTTTTCTTTCATGATTGTCTTTTAGCGGGTTTCTTAAAGCGACTTTTCTGATATTTCAACTGCAGGTGTATTTGTTAAAACCTGGTAGTTCATCACTTCAGTACTTTGAGAAACTGGTCAACATCTTGGAACAGTTAGTATATACACATTTTAATGCTCCAGGTATGCTTTTTTAATCGAGTCAAATTAGCAGTTGCTTACTGGTATCAATTTTGTAGATATTATCATCCCTCAAATGGTGGCCGATGGACTTTCTCATTGGAGAGATTTTTGTTTCATTTGGTTTTTCACTTCCAGAAGCGTCTACAGCATGAACAAGAGTGAGAATCAATTTAAAACTGGAATATAGTATGCTTTTTATGTTTTATTTCTTATGCAACTAATAATTTCCTGTACAGGTGTACAAAGAATGGCAATCAATTCGAACAGTGTCTTGGAAAACCAGAGAGAGCTCTCTTTGTTAACTCGGTGCTTAAGTTAATAGATCGAGGTCAATACAGCAAGAATGAGCACCTCTCTGAGACTATTGCTGCCGCAACTTCTGTATTGTCATATGTGGAACCATCATTGGTTCTTCCATTTGTGGCCTCTCGGTTTCGAATGGCTCTTGAGACGGTTAGTACAACTATATGAATTAATTCTGTGGTGGGAAAACACTAGTTATACATATGTGGTGAATGGCTTATCAGAAGCATTATTTTATTTTTCTTGATAGACAATGTCTTATGATATGCTCACTTCTAATTAGCATTTTTTTGGAACTTACCTTTCTGATAAAATTCTTTTTGTCTACCCAGATGACTGCCACCCACCAGTTGAAAATTGCTGTCATGTCTGTAGCATTTGTTGGGCGTTCTTTACTTCTTACATCTCTATCAGCATCCTTATCAAAGCAAGTTGATGTTGGTGGTGGGGGGGATACTTTCATGGATCTTATGGCAGTTTCATTGTCCAATGCATTGCTTGGTATGGATGCTAATGACCCTCCGAAAACACTGGCTACCATGCAACTATTAGGTTCCATCTTTTCCAATGTAAGCATGGATTGCTAAAAACTGTTAACTAAATTGGCTTACATCCCATCTCAAGAAAAAACTTAATCTACTTACCCTGTAATGGCAGTTGGCTTTACTGGATGATAAAATCGATGATTTGTCATTTATGCCAATGATTCAATTTTCTGAATGGCTGGATGAGTTTTTGTGCCGTCTGTTTTCTTTGCTTCTTCACCTGGAGCCAAACAGTGTTGTGTAAGTGATGTTGCCAACTACTACATTATCTTGTTCATAACTTGAATCAGCTATAGTTTATCTGTTGTTTCCTTAGATTTAGAGTAAGGTCAACTTTTGTTTTGCGTCTATAATTGGACAATTGATTTCTGTTGTGTTAGAAATGAAGGTTTACACTCATCAGCAGCATCAGGAACCTTTCTGGTTAATGGTCCATACTACTATTGTGTGCTTGAGATCCTACTTGGAAGGCTTTCAAAACCACTGTATAATCAGGTAGTGATGTCTGTCTGTGTATTGTCGTTATTTCTTCATGCTACAATTTCTGGGCAGTTTCTTAATGTTGTAATCTTGTGAAAATTTAACAGGCTTTGAAGAAAATTTCCAAGTTTGTGAGTACAAACACTCTTCCTGCTATTGTTGGAGAGGTCGGACTTCTTTGTTGTGCATGTGTTCATTCAAACCCGGAAGAGGCTGTTAGTCAGATTGTAGAACCGATACTAGTAGATGTGATATCTTCTTTCGAAGGAACATCAAGCACAGGATTTGGGGGAGGAGGAACTTTTAATGCTGCTTCTTCATCCAAGGTTGCTTGTTATATCATTATGATCTTTTGTTTCAATGTTGTCATTGGATTCTCCTCAAAGCTGAGAGCTTTTTTTCCCAGGTTAAATCCACTCTTTCACCAGCTCTTGAGGCTTCAATTGAGTATCATCTAATGATATTGTCAGTTTGCATCACATATGGAGGCCCTGCACTTCTTCGCTACAAAGATCTGTTCAAAGAAGCCATCTTCTTGGCTTTTAACTCTCCTTCTTGGAAGGTCTTACTGTTCTGCATTTGAATAAAGTTTTGTTAGGAGTTTTCCGTGTTCTCTGCTGTTGTAGTAGATATGTACATAATGAACATGAATTTGTTGGTTATAGAGATCCTGGTTGCATATATGAATTCTGTTGTGGTTTCTGTGTTGATGACAGGTTAATGGTGCTGCAGATCATCTTCTTCGGTCCCTTCTTGGAAGTCAGATTCATTATTATCCTATTGATCAGTACAGGTAAGTATACTATCTGAAGGTTATTTTTATTTTTATTGTGGTTATATAGTTTTGTCCTGATAGAAATGTTGTAATTTTTTTTTTGTTTTCTAGGTGTATTCTTAGTCACTCTGATGCTGCTGTTCTTGAAGAATGGATTGGCCCGAAAGATTATTCAAAGGATGAAAAATTGATTCCAAAGTGGCACATTCCATGTGATGAAGAAGTTCTGTTTACAAATGAGCTTTTAGACATTCATTTCAAGTCAGCTTTGGATGATCTACTGAATATATGTCAAAATAAAATCCATACCGATCAAGGTAGAACACACAGATTTCTTCTCAGTACAATTTTCTGTTTGAGCAGTGCTTTGATGGAGTCAGTAGATTTATGACTATTCTATGTTCATTTCATGGAAAAGCTGCATGTGGATCGTGAACATTTTGATGCTGATTTTTGCTTTTGTGCATCACTTTCCAATTTTTATATGCATATTCCTTAAAAAATGTACGGATGGTAATCATTTGTGAAGGAAGTTGTTGATATTAAGTTACAATAAATCATTTAGTTTCTGACACAGAATGTGATTTATTGTGCAGGAGATGAGAAAGAGCACTTGAAAGTGACTCTCTTACGTATTGTATCATCATTGCAAGGTCTATTTTCTTGCTTGCCTGATTTCCTTCCTGCCTCCAGGAATGGAATAGCGGAGGATTCAGACCCTGCTTTTTTGCTTGCTGGAGCTACTGGTTATACTGTTGGTAGTACTGCTCTGCGAGAAAAAGCTGCTGAGGTTGTTCATGAAGCATGCAAGTAAGGATCAGTGTTAAATTCTTTTTTGGTCATTTTTTCTCCTTATGTACTTGCAATTATGATTATTTCCATTAATATTTTTTTTGGTTTTGTTAAAGGTATGTCCTGGAAAAAAAATCCGATGACAGCAGTTTGCTGATACTAATTATTCGGGTTATGGATGCTTTAGGAAACTATGGTAATGGGCTCCATATTCGTGAATCTTAACATAATTTTGAATCCAAATATATGCAAAGCTGAACTCAGCCCGTTCATGTTCTTTTTTGACATAGGTAGTTTGGAATTTGAAGAATGGGTTAGTCACAGACAGGCTTGGAAGTTGGATTCCGCCGCTATTTTAGAACCTCCGATTAATTTCATTGTGTCATTTCATTCCAAGGGAAAGAAAAGGTAGTAGAACTTCGATCCAGTCTCTTGATCCCAGGAATTAGGCATTAGGAAATGTGGATTCAACCTTGAACTTTACTTTTGTTCCAGACCTAGGTGGGCACTTATTGACAAAGCATTCTTGCATAATACGTGGAGAACTTCACAAGCATCCTACCATCTTTACCGTATGAGTGGGAATATCTGTCCATCTGATCATGTGACTCTTTTGATGGATGATCTTTTGAATCTCTCTACGCATAGTTATGAAACTGTCCGCATGTGAGTAATCAAGAATTCCATGGCCAATATCTTACTAATTAAATTTATTTTTATAATTGACAGGTAGCTGCTAGAGTTCATTTCGTTCATTGTGATAAATGTGACCTAGGCTAGGAAGTGAGGAAATATCTAATGAACCAAGAAAGGATAAATAATTACCTCGAAGGAGCACACATAGCAGTTTTAAGTATTGGCTTTTGGACATATCAAAATGACACAACTTATCTTTTCAGCTCAAACATGTGTAATATTAAATATATCATTCCTATCATTAGAGTCATGGCCTTATTCTATTACCGTGTTGTTTTATATTCAAAGGCTTAAGGAGTATTTCTCAGTACATTTGTCCTTTCTTTTTTGTTTTTGTATCATTATCTTCTTCCTACCAAATACTACCTCCGGTCCTAAATATAAGACCTAGTTGACTTTTTTTGGAGAGGTTAAGGTTACGAAATAGACTATTAAATCATGATACATTTGATATATTTTTAGATTATCCATTAGTTTATAGGTAAAATTGTGGGAACAAAGGATGGGTAAATAGTCTGATGTTTATTTCATTGATATGATTACATATTTATAATACAAAAGTTTCCTAAAAAATAATAACTTCTCATAGGGGTGTTCATGGGACGGGACAGGATCAGGACACCCCTGTCCCGTGTACCGTCCCGAAAAAGGCTCGGGACGGGGTTTCCGTCCCGTGTCCCCGTCCCGTCCCGAAATTGTCCCGTCCTGAACGGGACCGGGACGGGACGGGAAATTCCCGAAAAAAAATTGTGGAATTTTTTTATTAGAAATATCTACTTGTAAAATAATATGACACTTAGTTTATGTAACAAACAAATGAATTAGTTCAGTATTACTTTTATAATACATCTTATACAACATAATAATGTCAAATTATATTATTACCGTGTTTTTCATAAAAAATGTCATGTATATTTATACATACACATATATTTTTTTTAAAAAAAAATTATATAAAAACACATACTTATATATTCGGGACGGGACAGGATCGGGACGACCTCGTCCCGTGTCCCGTCCCGTCCCGAAGAGGAATTTTGTCCCGTCCCGAAATGCCTTGGGACGCGATGGGATGGGCGGGACGAGACGGGACGGGAAATTGTTGAACACCCCTAACTTCTCATACAAGTTTATTCCTTAATAATAACATAATATTCTTCTACTCTAAATATTTCTTAATAATATAATTCACAATAATGACTAAGATATACAAATAGTTTATATAATACACAATAGGAAATATTACTTATTTTCATTATTTCTAACAAAAATAAACTAGTTTAAGAGAAAAAATTAAGTAATTCAATTTATATTTAACTTATTTTGCGTTTTTAGGATTTTCCAAAAAAGTTAACTAGGTCTTATATTTAGGACCGGAGGGAGTAGGTTCTTATATAGAGTTGCATTTCTAATAGCTCATAAATAGTTGAAGTGTGTTTTATTTGAATACCTAGTTGGGATAAGGCTTTGTTGTTGTTGTGAGTAATTTGAATAGAATTGGGTTTATTTTTTAGTCTGCACCAGGCAAATGGAGACTAATTTTGTGAGCTTAAAACTACTGGTCAGACTATTATATTTTAGTGGCTGCAATGTTGGATTTTATCTGATCTTTGAAAGTCTTAAATTTTAATAAATGGTGTCTTAAGAAGTTTAATATGCTCTTGTCTGTGCGTTTTAGTTTGTTTATATTTATCATGATCATCTGTTCTTTGGTTGCCTCTTCATAACAATGATACGTATTCTACTGGTATCTAACATGCTTCATTAAATTGCTTTCATTTTTGTATGATGCCTGATCAATTCATTTATATGTTGTCAGGTTTGCTGCAAAATCTCTAATTAAAATGATTAAGAGATGGCCTTCTACGATTTCAAAGTGTGTTATCACACTTACCGACAACTTGTGTAACCCCAATGCAGAGGAATACGCAGTGCTGGGTTCTTGTACAGTTCTTTCCTTTCAAACTGTTCTCAAGCATTTGACAACGGTGATTGTTGAAAATTTGCTCTTATTTTTTATTTGTTTAGATGGGTTATAAATTCTTTTTTTATAGAACAATTTTTGTTATGACAGGATCCTAAGTCATTCTCTTCATTTATCGTGGGGATTCTCTCGAGGTATTGTCACTTCTTTGCTTCTTGGTTTTTATTAACTTCTTTTCTACAGCATGTAGGATTATAATTTCTTCTCTTTTTCTTGAAGCTCACATCATGAATCATTGAAAGCGCAGAAAGCAATTAATGAGGTAAGCTATTCCCTATCAGATGTTTACTATTGTGCATTTTATCTTATTTAACAACACATCACTTTGTACAGCTCTTTGTAAAATTCAACAACCACTTTTCTGGAGTATCTAGAAGTTTTTTCAGGATATCAGATAACCACAGTAGTGGACCAGGTTTCTCAGATTTGGTTTCTGAGATCGGCTCTAAGAGTTTTGGTTCTTCTGGCTTGCATTGGCGGTATTTTCCTAAACATTTGTCTTCTGTCTAGATGTGTTTATTCTATTTTAGTTTAGTTTGCTTATCCTCCTTAAGTTTATAAGATTATGCCTTCTGTTCCTAGATTCTTAAACATTTTAATAATTGGATTAATTTCTTTGCTTTTGCAGGTATAATTTGATGGCTAACAGAGTTTTGCTTCTGTTGGCTTTGGCCTCTAGAAATCACCCAAGTTTATCATCTAAAATCCTGAGTGAAACTGCTGGTATGCTAGAGACTTGTATGCTTTTGCATCTTTCTCTCGTGCTTTCATTTATCTCCTTGTTTGAAGTCAATTTTACTGACACGTTCCATGATATTTGGGCTGTCACTTGTTTAGGGCACTTCCTAAAGAATTTGAAAAGTCATCTACCTCAAACAAGAATACTAGCTATTTCAGCTCTTAATACACTGTTAAAGGAATCTCCCTATAAGCTGTCTCCTAGTGAGAAATCTGTTATTTCTAACGATATTCAAGACAATTCCAAGTCATCTCTAGAAGGAGCTTTAACTCAAACCTTTCAGGAAGAGGGGTTTTTCAGTGAGACATTAAATAGTCTTTCTCATGTTCATATAATAAGTGATAATGAAACTTCATCTCCCAGAGGTCATGGTGATTCCAGTTTCCAAAGCCTAGCTGACAAAGCCATAACTCATTTCTACTTTGAATTTTCATCTTCTTGGCCACGAACTGCCAGTGACAATTCTATACGACATGATGGCTTTTACCCAAATTTCGCACGCATTTTTAAGCGGCTTGTACAAGAATGTGGCATGCCGGTTATATTGGCCCTTAAAGGTGCATTAGATGAGTTTATTAGTGCCAAGGAGAGGTCTAAACAATGTGTAGCTGCCGAGGCTCTGGCAGGTGTGTTGCACTCTGATATTGACGGTCTATCTGGAGAATGGGATAGCTGGCTGATGCCCCAGTTAAAGAACATCATTCTAGCACAATCTGTTGAATCACTTTCTGAGTGGGCCTCTTGTATACGATATGCAGTTACCGGTAAAGGAAAGTATGGAACTAGGGTTCCTCTATTGAGGCAGAATATTCTTGATACTTTGATGGCACCCTTACCTGCAACAGTAGCTACCACTGTAACAGTTAAGCGATATAATTTCTTGGTATCTGCTCTTATAGAAGTATCCCCACAGAATATGCCTATAACTGAAATCCAGCTCCACAATACACTCATGAAGGAAGTGCTTGATAATATGAGTCACTCGTCAGCCCAAGTAAGAATTCCATTCACACCATATATTCTATTAGTCATCTGATTTAATTTTGAAGTCACATGATTTTATTTTATTCATCACCAATACCTAAGAAAAGCTAACATAACTGCATCCAATATGAAATGTGTTTTATATTTCATGTAAAGGTGAAGGTGCAAAAATATCTATGATAAATTGTGAAATATGCATCTGGCATTATAATTCATAACAAAATCTTGTGGGCATAAATATAAACGGTAAAGGTAAAGGTGAATTGAAATACTACTGCATAGGAGTAATTTGAAAACTTAAAAACCGATTAATATTTTGCTTAATTACTATAAATATCTATATATTACATCTGATGGCCATATGCCCATATTTCTTGCTACAAAGTATTGCAATACACGCACGCACTATCGTACCTATATTCTTAAATTTTGAAATTTGTGCTGTATTCAACTTAGCATGCTGTATATCAGTGCTTAGAATTGAACTCTCCCTAGGATCCACCAATGATAAGATGAAAAGTTATATTCTCTCTTTCTTTCTTTTGATAATGGGATATAGGCATATAATATATAGTCACTTAATATGGTTGGTTGCATAAACGCACTTGCATAACATTTTTAGCATGATTTCTGTTATTGAAGTCATGTTGATACATTATAGAAGCATTGCTGATACGCTGCAAATAACACACATTAGGATTAAATTCTTTAATACTATTTGTATGTATTTGTCACTTCTTTATGCAAATAAAAATGCACTTAGGTTTCCTGACAAAGTTAACATCCTAAAAGATCACTTGATAATTTTCAGTAATTATATAACATATTCTGAATTTTCTTTGCATAATGATGTTAATATTACTGATCAGAAATCACTTGACTTGACAGTTGACTGCACTATTGTAAGATCTTTCAGAAACCATTTTGAAGTGGAAAATTGAAATTTTTTCTATTGGACAGGTGAGGCAAGTTCTAGGTATCACTCTCACAATATTGTGCTCTAACGTTCGGCTATATCATAAAAGTCACCATGATAGTGCAAATGATGAGAGACAAAGTAATGCTGATAATTATTTGAAAGATGCAAGCTGGGTCCAGTCTCTTATAGGGCGAGCTGCTGAAGCAGTTGTGAACATTCAGAATGCTACGCAGTCAGATAAAGGGGCAAATTCTATGGAAATAAATCTTGAAAACGGACGTCCGGATGGTGATTCACAGGATGATATAAAATGGATGGAAACGGTAATAATGGCTGCAAACATAGAGGTTTTGATTGTACTTATTGATCGTTCACTGATTGTTTGCTATTCTTCATTTATGTAGTTATTTTACTTCATCTACTCATCACTGAAGTGTGGGAGATTCTCTTATTTGCTTGATGTGATTGCGGAGCTTCTTTATCCTGTGATTTCCCTGCAGGTTTGACCCATACTTGTCTTTAGTTATAATTACAGTCTTCAAAAGATTTCTTTCATTTTCAATGCTTTTTGTTTCATTTAAGATCTTTATTATTCTCGTGTTTGTTTCCAGCGGTGTGAAGTCCTAGGACATTAGCCTTTGACATCATTTTATGGAGGCCAATCCGATTGTTAGAAACCTGTTGTTTTATATAAGAAAAACCTAAATTTTTGGAATACTATACCTTTGTCATAGAGTAGGCTTATATGTGGATACTTGTGGTTGGCATTTTTTTTTTAATTTCGATCATTACATTTTGCTCAATATCCCTTGTCAAACATTTTGGTGCACCAATCTCTGTCAAGTCTTTATCTGACTTGCAGCTGTTTTTATATCCTTCCGGCAATTGAATACTAAGTCACTATTTCCATTTTGGGGTTTGGTTGGCTGTTGACACCTATTACTGTGATACAAATGTTGAATCAGTTTTTTTTATTCCCCTTAAATTAGTTTTATTAAGCACATAATTTCTTGGGTTAGATGTAGGATTGTATGCATATCCGACCTGGGCTTATTCTAGCCATTGGTAATTGACCATATAGCCAAATCTAGTATCAATGTTTGTGTATATCAAACTCTTCATTTTAATGACTATTCCCTCCTCTTATCTTTTTATTTGTTCTTTTATGAGCTGTCAAGTAGTACGGTGGCTCAATAGCGTAATTGTCTGATCTATTATTCAGTGACATCATAGTTTCCTTTTGGGAAAATTAATTTGTAGTTCCTCACAAGGGACTTAATAGTAGAAAAGTCCCATAAACTCCACATATTAAAGTAGGGTCCCTATGGACCTTACTTTAATATACTTCAAATACAAAGAGACCAGATTGCCCCTTCTTCTCTGCCCATGAACTTGTTATACGTGCGCATGACCTTGTAATTCCTGCCCATGACCTCATCAATATTTGCCCAATAACTTGTGGTGGGCCATGACCTTGTTAGAGTTGCCCATGATCTTGTTATACGTGCGTTTGACCTCGTTATTTCCTGCCCATTACCTTGTCACAGGGAGGGACAATCTGGTCTTTTTGTATTTAAAGTATATTAAAGTAAAGTCTCTAGGTATTTTAATATGTGAAGTTTTTGAGACTTTTCTACTATTAAGTCCCTTGTGAGGGACTACAAATTAATTTTCCTTTCTTTTTTACTTTTTAAATGAAATGTTGTGTGTTACAAAGGTAATTATTTTTAAAAAAAGATTTTTAGTGGACAAAATCTAAAGTTAGTGATGCTGCCTGTTTGAATATAGCTTGTGGAGAATGACTTTTGGAGAAGGGCTGGAAATGTTGTTTTGGAAAACAGATTTTAGGATAATATATTTTGTGAGAAAATAGCTTTTGATAAAAAAGAGTGCTTGGATGATTATTATGAGAATCATTTTTTTGTGATTATATTTTGGTAGCACCTTCATCACTAACTAATTGATACGGCAGTGGAACTTGTAAATGCTTATCATTGTAAAACTTATTAAAAAATTTTCTTTTTCTATGGGTCTATACTTTTTTATAAAAAAAAGTTAGGAAAGGGGTTCAACCCACCTACGATCCAAGGGCAGCCCTTCCACTGGGGGCTCTTCCTGTGGGCTCTAGAGTGTGAACTCTATATACTTTTTGTATATTCCTGAATTATCAGATTCCATCGTGATCTATGTCGAGGATATTGGCATTTTACTCATGGGTTAATTTGTTTGTTTTTAAAGGAAACATCAAATAAAGATTTGTCAACATTAGCCAAAGGAGTATTTGAATTGCTTAAGTGGAGTATTTTCCGTGAACCTCACATCCAGAAGGTTGTCTCAGTGATATTATCTGCTACAAATGATTCCAACTGGCGGACTAGATCTGCTACATTGACATATCTCCGTGCTTTCATGTATAGGTATGATAATTTTGCCAAGAGTTCTTTTTGTCAGAGCAGGATCAGCAGATTCTATATTATTGTGGGAAAATTAAAATAGAAGGACCGGCGGGAGAAA
This sequence comes from Mimosa pudica, assembly GCA_029929735.1. Classification (NCBI taxonomy): domain Eukaryota; kingdom Viridiplantae; phylum Streptophyta; class Magnoliopsida; order Fabales; family Fabaceae; genus Mimosa; species Mimosa pudica. Next base: position 9,906,882 of record JAKELP010000004.1, on the reverse strand, counting down.
AGGGGGAGGGAAGCCAAGATAATACTGACTCAATTTTATTGATATCAACTAGCCTATTTATAGGCTTGTACATATGAATTAGATTACATTTAATAAATAAAACAAATAACAAATAACGAACAATGAGATAAAATAGGATTGACTTATTCAAACTAATAGATTTAGTAAAAACCCAATAATAAAAAATAATATACTACTACTTTGTAGCACACGTTCAACAATTATAGCATGCTTTGTACTTATGGACGTCTAGCTTTCGCAGGTAAAAATCTTGTAACAAGTTATGTAATTTATGTTTTGAAATAGAAACAACTTGTACTATATATTTTGGTTTGTTGACTGATAATTACTTTCATTCATATAACAGGCACACTTTCATTCTTCCAAGTTCAATGAAACATGAAATTTGGAGAACCGTTGAGAAGTTGCTTGTAGACAACCAAGTTGAGGCAAGCACTCAGCACAAAACCTATATGAATGGCAATGCAGAGTAGTCGGTGTTTACCCTTGTTTAGTTAGCTTGCCCCCCTTTTTGAGAACCAAATTTTGGAAAAGATTCACCTAATCTGCTTGTGACTTGTGTTAGAGAGTAGTTAAAATATTTTGTCCGTTACTTCCATTATGTGTTTGATTCCTCATGGTTACGATGTAGTCTTATTTTACATGAATAACGGACACTGTTACTTGACTTATGCTGTATGCCTAGCTGCGACTTTTCTGTCTATCATATTTTTACGAGTGGTATTATTTATATCTTATTTTAGAAAACTTGGTCTCTTGTCTAGGTAAGAGAGCACGCGGCTGCTGTCTTAGCAGGCTTATTGAAAGGTGGAGATGAAGATTTAGCTAAAGATTTCCGTGATAGAGCTTATGTTGAGGCAAATGTTTTACAGAAGAGAAGAAAGATGAGGTTGTGATTTTTTCCCTTTATTCTAGGGTGTTGGATTGTGATGTTTTTCAGTTTAAGAATTGTCGGCTTATGAATATGTGCTTTGCTTGTTTTCCGAGTTCATTATGTTATCTCGTGTATGGTCTTGTGAAAAAAAAACATTATTTGACTTTCTCTGCATGATGACCCTGTGGAGTTCACTTTTAATATTATTGCGTTCATGATATGGACCTTTGTGGTGTATGCAGCGCATCTGTCCTTTAGATTCCTCAAGTAACATATATTAACTGCCTGAGTAGTTCTTACGACCTTGTCTTGATTGGTCATTTTCATTTGGTTCTATTTTATTGTATATCATATTTTTTAAAAAAATATTTTGGAAATTTGTTGCAGAAATGCGAGCTCTGGTTCATCAGTAGCATCAGTTCATGGTGCTGTACTAGCATTAGCTGCTTCTGTTTTATCAGCCCCTTATGATATGCCCAGGTTTGTCCTGTTCAAAGGAAATAATATCCTAATATCATGTTAGCTTTTTATGACATTTGATGGATTAAGTTGTGTATTCATCCATCATTCTCTCTCTCTCTCTTTCTGTTTTTATCTTATTTAATCATATTATTCATTTCAGCTGGTTGCCTGAGCATGTCACCCTGCTGGCTCGCTTCAGTGGGGAGCCATCTCCCGTGAAATCTGCTGTAACGAAAGCAATTGCAGAGTTCAGGCGAACTCATGCAGATACTTGGAATGTTCAGAAAGAATCTTTTACTGAAGAGCAACTTGAGGTAGCCTTTTAAAGAGCCAATTTTATTTCTTCCTGTGATTCAGATTCATAGAATTTAATTGTTACTGTTTATATTTCAAAGACTCTTCTCATTTATATATTACATTCTTGATCCTACTGGCAGATTCTGGCGGATACATCCTCATCATCATCGTATTTTGCTTAAACCAATATTAGCAAGAAGTGGTTAAAAGAGTACTGAAAATATAGGATACAAAGTAAATTTGTCAATTTTTTGTGTAATTGTAGTCTGTAAAAATAGCCTTTATCTACATTTGTATCATTGATCATCTTCATAGGCAGCTTATTCTTTATTTCTGAAGTTGGACTTCGTTCCCTTCTCAGTTCTGCGAACTTTCTTATACTATACCATGGGATTAATTAGATCTTCTGATGGTAAATCCCACAAAACACATTGCGCATTGAATAAACTGGATCCATTTCTGATTTCTCTTGCGGTATTGGAATCATCTCCGTTTTCTTCCTGAAGTTTTTCATGTAACTGACCCTGTTGACCCATGGCTGTGCATGTACTTCCGGTACACACACTTTGACTCCATGGTGATCCATCCCCTTCATTTACAAACGACACTGGGCTGAATTGAAACCCGGTCACTGTAGGGAAGACATTGCAAGTCCCCTCAAAACTAGCAGTTGTAGCTGCAGTGCAGTCCCAAGGTTTATTTGAGGTCATCATTTCAGGTTCTTGCATAGCCTTGGATAAACCAAACTTAATCCTCTCAGAAGTGTCTTCCTTCTCATCAGGTTTATAATTCATGAAAGAGGTAATGTTATTCCCCATCTGTTCAGTTGAGTGTTGAGCCTGGAAGTTAATCTTCTTCTTAGTAAGTAGATGAAGCACCTCATCTTTGAAGCAGCCCAGGGCTGCTTCAGCCAGGTGAGCTGCCTGTGGGGGTGCCAACGTTGTTGCAATTTCGGCCATCAGGTGGGAGAATGGCTTGTGGGTGACTGGGTCGATCCCCATGCCTGAAAGTTTCTTCTTTAGCTTGGTGTTCCAGTGGTTTTTGACATCATTGTCGGTGCGGCCTGGCAGCTGAGCTGCTATTAGTGACCATCTGGAAATACATTAAGCCATTCAGTTAGTAGAGTGAAAATGTGTGTGGGGTGTGTGTATTCCTTCTTTTTCTTGGGCCACTTGATATATATTCATTCTAGTGTTTGAAGAATGCTTATGCAGAGATTTTTATGGAGTAAAACGTACATGGCATAAAGAATCCTCTATTATCTAGTACTCCCTCCGTTCCTAAATATAAGATCACTTTAGTGGATTTGGAGAGATTAAGGAAGACATTTCAATGAGTTAGGATTACATGAAATTTTTAAAATACCCCCCTCACCTAAGTTTTAAAAATATCACTTTTTTCAAACCACTATTTTTTGGGTGAAGGGAGTGTAAGGGTAATTTGGGGAAAACTTGAGTCAAATTAGAAAGTGATCTTATATTTAGGAACAAGATCTCCTCCCTAAAGTGATCTTATATTTAGAAACGGTGGGAGTTATAAATATAAGTTTTAGTACGGTTCTTCTGATATTAGATGAATTGATGTGCTTAGATTTTTAATCTTACAATAAAAGACTTGTGTTCTGTCCATCCTATACAGGTGAGAATGAGAATTAATGGCCTATGTAGAATGACTGGTCATGATATGAAATTAAACACAAGATAGACATGTGGTCTTTTTGGTGAATTTCTTTCTTGTCTTGTTTGTAAATGGTGAAGTCATCAATTCTCGGGACAACATGCAGAGGACAAGATAGACAGGTAACCGCATTATGTGTAAAACAGAAATAAAACGAAGACTTGCATAGTAGTGAGATAAAGGCCCAAAACAGATTGGATCGTCTTGTAGCCTAGTGACATAATACTCTTAAGTGGGAAGTGATTAAACCCCGCACATCACACACACATACACACACATATATAAGAGGTTAAAGACACACACATAAATGATGTACCTGTTACCAAAAACAGAGTGAAGCTTCACAATGGTTTGCTCTTCTGCGTCAGAAAACTGACCATGCTTGAGATCAGGACGAAGGTAGTTAGTCCACCTAAGCCTGCAGCTCTTGCCACACCTCTGGAGGCCTTGATCAGAAGCAAAATCAAAATGAAGTGAGCTTTTTTTTATATCATTAATAGCAAGACGTTTAGATAGATAAAACACGAGACTACTAACCAGCATTCTTAGGAATGAGGCTCCAATTCCTGGTGCCATGTTGAGCAATGTAGGAAGAAAGCTTGTTATCTTCCTCAGGTGTCCACTGTCCTCTTTTAACGTTGTCCTTCTCGCAGCATGGAATACGGCCCATATCTCTGCACTGTGCCAAGTTTCCTTTTTCTCTAGATAAATTGGGTAGTGAGAATTCCTTCTGCTTGGTAGCTTCAGTCTTTGAATTGTTTGTGGAAAAAAGAAAAGATGAAGAGTATTTGTTTTTTAGGCTTATTTTTGTGGGTTTGGTCTGCTAAACTTTATATATAAAGTAGATGCACATGGATGAAGAGAGAAGAAGAGCATCAAAGAGGCATGATGAGATTAAAGAATTCAACGCTGTAGAGAGCGTGTGCTTGTGAGGCAGGTAGCTCACCCACAAGATGCCTGGTCAACCTCTCTCTCTCCCTCTCTGTCTTCTTCACACTTCACACAATACCTTCTTCTCTTCCTCTCCCGCACGAGGCCATAGATCTTCCTTCACGTGCCCCTCTCATGTCATCTTTCCTCAGCCAATGTTTGTTCTGATGCCTTTTCGTTTTGATTTGGGTAAACTAAAATAGTGCACATTACTCCCATTTACGTGGAATGTAATGTCATAACGGTACGTGTTATTGAGCTTTTTAAAATATAAAAAGAATACTCCTTTGTACGAAATATAAAAGAAAAGAAAAAACATGCAACGTCAACAAACCCCTCCTTGATACAAACTTTGTCATTTTACTGTGACTTGTTCTCTTTTCACTCTATCACACAGCAGAGCAAGTTGACGTGTCCTCCAAGATACAGTGAAGGTCTATAAATTACACACACAATCTCAGAGAGAGATCAAGTTGAATTTTTAGGCGATTAAAAAAGTCAAATATAGTTAATTAATAACGTAAGTCATATGTAATTGGATGATATATTAGTTCATAAGTAATTTAAATTTGTTTAGAGAGGAAATGATAAATATAAATACTCTAAATGAAATATCCTGATCATTTGAGATAGATAACTTCTTTCCTACCTTCCTCGCTTTTACATTTCAATCCCTCAGGAAGATTGGTTTTGATTAGTGAGGTGCCTTTGGCCGTTAGATGAAATGAACGGCTGAGATAAGGGAGATTAGGGACATCAGTGAGGGATGCCATTGTATTAGAAAAGGGCCAGCAAACACTACACTGCCAAAGTAACATGCGATTGTCTTCCATGGTGTTCAAGGAATCTCAATAATCGTAGAACAGAAATACAAACATGTCTTTTCTAGGCAAGTATATCTGTATAAGCAGGTAGACAGCTTGTCCTTATCCATAAGTGCTAAACCTCATGGTGATTGAATTGCCTTGGACTTTGAGGGATTGTGAATAGCTAACTACATGGAAGACAACATGAGAAATAACTAAAGAACATGAACATGTTTGGTTTCATATTAGAAATTATCAAAAGTTAATGTTTCCTCAAAATTATGTTTTGTGATGGTTTAAAATGTAAAACCAAGCATGAGATTTTTAATGAGGGAAGATGGCCCGATTCATAAGGCTCATCAGGTGAACATAATCAAATTGCAACTCACCCAACATTCTGATTATGAGCTGATGGTGGTTGTTCTTTCTTGTGAGTAGGAAGTGTTTTGCTAGATACATGATGGACATTGTCAGTGTTAAACAGTAACACCACTAGAATCTTTTATTACATGTTATAATCTTCATGTCTTGTGTTATTTCAAGTTTCAACAACTAGTGATCATGATTAGTTCTCTAAAAGATTGCACATATAATACTTATCAATTTGACAATATGCTCTTCCTTTTTGTACAAAAAACCAAAACACATTACAAAGAGGTTCTCAAGCAGAACTAAAAGTATTCTGCAATTTTCATTTTATACAAGAACTGTAGCTACCAGACTAAACCATATATTCTTCCTTCTTTCTCATTCTTGGGATTGTTCCTCTTTTTACTATTTGTTACCAGTTTTCTCATAAACATTACACATGTAATGTTTTTATTGTAAAAAACTTGGTACAAACACCTAAAATTCTTTACCTCAATGCGTGTTCAAAGCATAATAATGAATCTGATTCAGCCAAGTTTCTCGCTTACTATGCCTTCAAGAGATCCAATGAGACCAACCATAGTGACAAGAAAGCAAACGAAGCTAAAACATCTAAGCACAATCCATCTTCTACTCCAAGCTTCAATTTTCTTCTGGACAAAATACATCTCCACAGGGAAATATATAGCCAATGGCCAAAAGCTCAATGCCCCTAACACTCCCAAAACTTGGTTGAAGTAAGGAAATAGGATGGCAAGCCCTGTGGTTGAAATCACATATATTGTTCTAAACACGATCTTGAAACTATTTATCTGGAAACTTGGCAACATAGGCAGTTTTAGCTTGTAGAAGTCGTTTACAAACCCACTTGTTGGGAATTTTTTTGAAGCCCATCTTTCTACTGAACTGAATATGGGTTGGCTGAAAATCTACAGAAATGAGAACCTCAAGTTACAAAGAATTATACACAGCCTTTCCAACAAGGCCAAAGAGAGGACAAACGTGTATCAAACATAACACATGGAGAGAGGAAATACGTGATTGTATCAAAGGTAGGACATTAGTAGAAAACGTATATATGGTATCTAATATGATGAAACACATAAGAAAAATTTGCAAAATTTAAAGTTTTTTTTTAATATGCTTTTGTCCGTGTATAAATCAAATGAAATTAGATAAATTTTAATTAGCTGCACATATTATAAAACATTATCTTATAAAAACATACTATAAACTAAATGAAATAAGATAAGATGAATTATTATCCACCATCTATTAAGCTGAAATAAAACCTCTACTCAAAATTTTGTATTAAATTAAACTTCATACTGATAGCGTGGCCTGTTGCACAGCTTCTCCCAGCAAGTGAGCTATATGGAGGGATATTTATATTCACAGTCTTACTTCCACAAGTGGATTAACTATTTTCAAAATATGAACTCATTACCTTTGGGTCACATGATAAAGATCTTAACTTTGCTATGAGTATCACCCTCTATAAAACTTCATATTATAACAGCATTAGTACCTGATATCCTCCAATCAAGTGAATAATAATGCAGACATTAGCTACGTCTATGAGCCAGTAAGGCTCATAAAAGCCAAAGCCTGTCAAGAGGTTTCCTGGCGTGTTGTTTCCAAATGCTGCATATCCAAAGCATCCACAACAAAGGTAGAAGAATGTTGTGACAAAGATTGCAATCATGGATGCTTTCTTCATTGTCTGGTTTTCTGGTGGAGGAGATGCTAAGGTATCCTTCACTCACAAGGGACAAAAAGGAGAAAATTCAGTGGTTTGCTTTAGTTTTGAACTGTGCTTCTTCTTCTTGTTGTTCTTTTCAACATGATTGGGTTGTTATAGTTACCTGTATCTCTAGAAGAATGACTGAGTATGGATAGGCAAAGGCTATATCACCAAGTGCTTGAAAGATTAACCATAACTTATCAGCTAGACTCTTTGCAGGCACTCCTGTTACACTTCCCATGATTCTCCCATTTTCTGCAATATCAACCAAAAGGATTATGACTTTATTCTAACAATGAAATATTGAATTTACCTTTTTTAAATTCAATCTTTCAGAAATATGAGCTAGAATACTCTTCTTTTTCTCAGTTCAGTAGATTTTTTCAAAAACTATTTTTGGATTGTAGTGTGGAAAAAACAAAAGCCATAAGCCTATCATTATTTAATACTGCATGAAGAATTATTGAAGCTCAAAATTTTGAATTGTGCAATAAAAGCAAGGCTTAATATTGAAGATTTACCTATAGTTTGAGCAATTCCAAGTCCTAGTCCAATGAAGGAGTATGTGAAGGACATTAATGCAGCCACAACTGAAACCCAAGCCATGTTGTGGAGATCTGGTATGAAGGACATGATGATCTGAATGACTCCAAAAAAGATCATAAACAAGGTATCCCCATAACTGCAAGGAGCATTGTGCCCTTCCTTGTGATAACAGTTTGATCTTAGAATTGCTCTGCAACACAAACACAACATCTATGTCACATAATAAAAACATGATGAAAAATCAGCGATAACTCAGCCTCTCTTGTCAGCTACACCTATGAAACATTGGTACACTAGCATAGTTTATTCCTGTTGTATTGTGTATTTGTTCAAGTGTTGAAGCTAATTTTTGTTTCATGAAGCACACAGATTATAAGTAGTTAGCATTTTGCAGTTTTATTAATTTCATGAGTGGGGGTTTAACAAGTGAATGGAGTACCTTAAACATGTTGCTGTAGTAATTACATAAGCAACATCAGTCCCATACAAGGTCAGAAATTGAAGGGCACCAGCCGCCCATGTCCTTTTATTTCCTGAACTAACACTAAATTCAATCAGAATCTATGAACATGACAGATGATGACACAAAAACTTATTCTTTACAAAATTTTAGACAAGAGAGAGACAAAAAAATGGAGGATTTAATTGGTGTGGTAGTATTATAGTACCAAGGTAGACTCTAACAGCTTCAGTGTAAGAATAGTTTCTTTTTCCAGATTCAGAATCTGAGATTCTGTAACAATCAGAGACAAGGAAGGAGGAAATGTATGTGACAATTGCAAATAAAAGAAGAGCAACTGGTCCAGCAATCCATCCTAACTGAGAAGTACTCCATGCCAATGAGAGCACACCAGAACCAATAACAGCAGTGATGATGTGAGCAATAGCACTTGTCAGTGTTCCTGGTAGTGATGGAATTTGAAGAATGATATTATTGAAAAAGTAGAAGAGTATAATGATGATGATGTTGATGAAGAAGAGAACATGAAAGAACATGAAAGATAATTTGGTTTTGAATTGTTGTAGAGGATTTTACCAGTTCTCTTTGCTCTTCCATCATCATCATAAGGAATAGTGCTTGATATTTGCAGAGAGTTTTGAACAGCCATGATGATCTCTAATCCAAAATCCTAGATCAAATACAAGGACATGAAGTTCTTTTAGTCACTACATGTGAATCCCACAAGACAAAACTATGCCCTCAAATATAAAAATATGAAAAAAACAATGAGCCTAAGATTCTAAATTTTGTTCTGTGCCTAGTGTCAGTGTCTGGGCAGAGAAATTGAAATCTGGAAAATACAAGGACACATTTTTGCTGGTGGGACTAGCACGTTATTTAAAGAACCTGAAGTTAAGAAACATTTCAAGATATGACCAAAAAGGACACTAAATTCTTAATTACCAATGAAGTTCCTTGGTGGATTTTAGCTGAAGTCTAAAGCTGAGGGGGTTCACTATATATAAGTAGAGAAGAGAAAGTCATAAAGGAAAACATAAGGTGACGTAGTTGCTTAGTTGAAGCAATGAAGCAAAGAGTGAGGTAAGGTATGTGATTGCTTTTGAATTATTAGTATTTATCAGCAGACTTTGAAGACTGCAATTAGTCATCTTGATAAAGCAATAATGCAGGAATAATCTGCAACCAGCTACTTCATGTGGTAAACAAGTTAGTAAAATATTCAATCTCATGGGGACCAGATCTTTAAAGACATGTGAATGGGTGGCCATACGAGGCCATTAAATCATAAGAACAAAAAACGAGTGCCTTGTGTATTTATTATACTCCTCAGTTCCCATTTTGAAAGCACATGGAGAGAGTTTTTTTTCATTGGGCAAATGTGCAACCAATAACATGGTGATTTCTAAAAGTTGCACCTAGTAGTATGGTAATTTTGAGTGTTCAAATTTGACACTTATAACTTGAAATGGGGCAAATTTGTGTTTCATATAATTGAAGTTGAGTTTGACCATGATATTGGGTACACCTTTAAGAAATTACAATGTTGCTCGATGTCCCATTTTAAATTACAAATACCAAATTTTTTACCCTTACAATTATCATGCTATTGAGTGCGTCTTTTAAAAATTACCATATACTGGGTGTACCTTTGCCAAATTTCCTATTTATATTAGTTATGTCATTAATTATTCCTTGTAAATGTACTACTCCCTCCCTCCCTCCTCCATAATTGAGTTTTTTAAGAGAAATAAAGGAAGCTAACAAAGCCACTTAATCATGTAACAATATTATATGCATTATTAGATTATATGGTGGTTTTTAGATTAAATAGATTAGTTTAGAGAAAAAAGTGCAACTTATATAACTTTTTTAGACATTCGATAAAAGTCAATTAGCTGGGAATATAATTTTACTATCCATTCAATGTTGTGTGGACATATTTTTATAATGATAGTGAAGTAAACAAGAACGAAAATCGGAAAGTTGTCAAAATATAAAGCATAATAAAGAAAAATTGATAGGGTTTTATGTTTTTTTAATTAATTCTAACGGCATATATTGGAAATGACTTATAAATTACATTATAAAGCACAATAAAGCAAAGTTGATAGGGTTTTATGTTCTTTTTTAATTAGTTCTAATGTAAATGACTTATAAATTACATTAGTATTTATTAGCTTCACGAGATAACAGTGTGTGAATGCAGTGTGTGGTTGCTTTCAGTAAGTCAGTCAGCATGTATAAAAGGAAGGCGAGTTGAAGAAAGCTAGGTAGCAAGTTATAGAAAATAGAGTAATAATTTATGTGTTTGTCTTCAACTGTGTTGAAAGAATCTCAATAATCGTAGACCAGAAAAAAAAACGTACGTTATTTTCTTTAGTGTGTGTATATAGTAAAGTGATGTTTGTATTATCTATGAGCAGGTAGTCAGCTTGTCCTTATTCATAATAGTAATGAATTGAATTGCATTGAACTTCGGGGACTTGTGAAATTATGCTTATTATAAACTGAAGGTAATAGTGAAAAATAGTAACTAAGACTATTATTGATGGAGTTAGTAAATGTATAATTTGGATATCTAGTGGTGGCTAATAGAATTACTAAATGAGGATAATTATCCTTTAATTAAATGATGATTTATTACGTAATCATGTTTGGTTTCACATGGAAAACCATCCATTCTAGGCTTATGCCAAAATTATGATATTGATGGTTTTAAACGAGGAACCAAGCACCGGCCGGGAGATATTTACTTAACCCAAATTTGTAACTCATGCAAGTTCTGAGTATGTTCTAATAATAATTATTGTTTTGTGTGGGAAGAGGTGTGAATGTGTGATGTTATTAGGTGCGCGATAGACATCATTTGCATTAAACACCACAAAAATCTTTTTTATCTATATGTAACGGGAAAAGTTGCTTTCATTTCAACTTATGAAATTAAACTTGATATAAAAGTTTATTAGTGTGGTATCATTAAAATCAGTTTATTCACATAAACTTGTTTAAATTATATTAGAAAATAATCAGTCTTAGAGTAAACAAATATGAAGAGTAGCCAAAAGTAAAAAAAATGTTTTGTTTTTACATTGAAATGGTTGTTGAGAAAAAATTAGTTTCCCTCATAATCAAATCATGTAGTAAAATATTATTTTGAACATAAATAAGTTTTATTAATTTGAAAAAGTTACGTGCAATGCCAAACACGGCCAAAACATCTTTGTCAATGTAGGGTGGTTAAACCTTACATGGTAAATATATACACATTAAAAAAAACTTATCTAGGAACTCTATAACAATTTTATATCCTGAAATTAGCAGCGAAAGGCTTTTCTTTTTAATCAATCACACAAATATGATTCTGCTGGTATCTATACATGTATATATAACAATTCTTATTACCAAATTATTATAATAGATAAAGTATAAATCTTATCACTCATTTTCTTTAAACGAAACAAAGTTGATCAAACATTGAAATCAAGGTGGACCCTGCGAGTTTAGTAACTTAATAATTACAGCATCTACTTTAAAAACTAGTATGAGAATGACAAGAAATGAAAATGGAGTTGATGAACTTTGTGCTAAAATGACTAGCCACCAATTTATTTTGGAGGGAAATTAATGTAAATTTGTACAGTACTAATCTTTCTTTTACCGTTTCACATATTTAATGTGGCAATTGACAAATTGAAACTTGTTACTAAAATATTACTATATATAACAGAAAATAAAAGAAATATATATCGCGGTGCCGCTCCTATATTGGATAGAGATGAACTATGTGACTTTAATTTGTGGCCGTTTGGTCACCCGTTTTTTAATTTAATGCTAGGCACACGTTTTGATGCATTGATTTGTGATTGTGAGAAGAAAAAAAAAATCTCCAAAACTCTTTTATAAGAAACAAATGGCCAATAAAAATCAGATAATGATGCAAGATACTGTTAGATTTTTCTGGGATTTAAGTTCAAGTTCTATAAGAAAAACACATAAATTTGGAGGGGTAACAATAACTCTTTAAAGGAGATAATTATATGAAAAATATAACTTTTTGTGCCAAAAAAACTCTTATATATGGAGAGAAAGAAAGTAGTCCAGAAATAGTTAGCAAATTGGCGATTAATGTAGTAAAACTAGCTAATTACTATTTGTTTATGAATACTAGCTACTAATTAATTGGGGTAAAAATGGATAATGATACTAGACATTTCAAATATTATCTATTAAAGATATGAATAGTTTATTCCTAAAAAATCTATATAGGATCAGGGAGAGTCTTGTAGATGTATTGTTTGACATTATGCTGATTTAATTTGACTGATATAAAAGAAGTGTATAATAAAAGCACGGGACAATAAAGAGTAATTGTTTTTAATATTTAGACGTCAAAAATTCTCTTTGTATTTTATAAAGAAAACGAGAGGAAGTAGTGGTTGTTTCATAAAAACGTTCATTTAAATTAAGCCTCACAAGTCAATTTCTCCACTTGCCATGCTCGTTGACGTGCTAATGGAGAAATTGACAAGTGAGGGACCAAAATCAAAAACAAAACACGGAAAGGTGCAAGAAAATCTATTTGAAATGAAACTTTGTCTTTGTCCCTTTAATATTTTTTCCTCTTCATAATAACTAATTTCTAAGCTGATGCTTTGTAAAATCAGAGTTCTCTAATGCAATTTTCCAATAAACAAAAGAACAAGGGTCACTTGCAGGGTTTTGTAATTCAACAGACATCAAACGACTCACTTAAAACCATTTTATGTTTGAATTGTGAGAATGTAAATTAGAGTATTCTCTATAAAACATGATGAATGCATGGGTTATGATAAAGAAAAAAGTGGGAGATTATTTACCGTATATTTATTCAAATGTTGGGGAAGCTACGCTACAAATTGCTTGCTTCTTTCTTCAAAAGGAAAAAAATGTTTTCTTCCAAAGATGTAACTGTTAATTACTTAATAGACTTTGTCTATACTTAAGAAATTTTTATTTGATATTTAATTAAACTAATGATTTAGACCAATCCTTTGAAGTTCATCACAGTGAATTAATTAAAACTCGTTGAGAAGATAAAATCAACCAACCAAGCAATTATAATAATTTAATAAATAAAAATGAATCGAATCTAATAAGAAAACTTAGAGAGAATGGTTTTTTTCTTGCACTAGAGGTCCAGATTTGCCTGTATATTATCACAAGCACAAATGTAACTATCCAATGACCCAAAACATAGTGATCATGAACAATGAATGGTGCATCTTTACTTGACACATATTCCTTTTGTGATTCTGGTTCAATAATTATTGGGCACATTAGATTCTTTTTTTTCAGTTGAATTTTCTTATCCTCAAATCCTATTTATATAGTAATGGATCCGTGCAAGTATTGAACTGCATACTTATTTGGTCCCTATCAACTTGATTCCCATAGATAAGTAGGTATAATTTGGTATATTAGATACAATTTTCAAAGTTTTTGGATAAGTCATAACATATTTTATTTTCCAAAAATACCAAAAATATCTATGAAGGAGCTAGATTAAGCGGGGGGAATAATGGTGCACATGAAGTTTTCAAAGCTCATTAAAATTCAGTCAACATCGGCCAAAGTCTTTCTCCCTACAATACCCATTGACTTAACACGAACTTTAAAAAAAGTAACATTACACCAATTTTGAAATATACTAATATGTTATAGTGTCCCACAATTTTCTTTGGGGTGCATGTTGTAACATGCAAAAATTTACTTTAATATTTCTGTTATTATATTTTATATAGTGCAATTATATAGATATTAGCTCTGCTATTATGTACAGCTTAAAAGTAATTTTTTTAGTTTTAGATGTAAGATTATTTTTAAATTTTAGTTATATATTTAAAATTTTTTCAAAGTAATTTGCATATAGTATATCAATTGATCTATGATATAATGATACACAAATTTTTTTTAAAATGATTATGTAACAAATATTATATTTGAATAATTTATTTAGTTTTATCGAACTCCAAAAATAAATCAACTAATTCCTAAACTAACAAAAACTTCCGGTGTATTAAAAAATGAATAATTTAAAGTAACATTAATGGTTATACACTGATAGTGATTCATACCAAAAACTTGACAGATAAAGTCAGAAACTATATATGTCTAGAGTGGACATGCACTACAATACTTTTCTCCAAGTATGTTAGGTTTCATGTTTGATTGAAAACACTAATTTAAAATTATGGTTTGAATTGAAGAGACCTACCAATGTGAAATCAAATACACATTGTTCAAGCCGTGCACCCTAACTTTTCAACTTATAAAAAGGTTAAGTTGACTCATGTGTGTGTCTATATGTATATTATGTTTATGATAATTAATTAAGCTTAGGGTGACCTTAAAAGTAGGTGACAAGCTCCAAAAGGGCCCACATGGCCCAATTTAACTTTATTGACTTTTGTCGCCGTTGGACCTTAAGCCCATGCCTCTCGCGTCTTTTTCTCACTCTATTATTGTCCTCCTGAATTAATTTGTATTATTATTGGACTAATAAGTCAGCAACATTGTTACCTCCTTCACAATCACACTCCTTACAACTTGTTGTTTGTTTTCTTCTTTTGATTTGAGCTGGTTTGAGTTTTCAAAGTTTTCAATACACGGTTTCATCAATAAGTGAAGTTTTGTATGTCTTAATTGTTTTTTGATCAATGTCGCTCACAAAATAAACCAAAAGAGGTGGCTGGAAAATTTTTTCATATAAATTTTTTAAAATTTTCAAATTTGTTATGATAAAAATAAAATTTTAATTGTGCAAACTTAAAAAATTTCAAACATAAATCTATGTACTTGTGTGGTTTAATTTTTAAAAAATGCACATAAAATTATAAACAAATTAGTTTGATTTGCATTTTTATAATTTTTATTAGTAAGCAAATTCAACAAAACTGAAATATAAAAGTTATCTTGACAACTTACTAGTCCATTCAAATCACATCAATAAAAATTATTATATCAAAATTCACCTATAATCTAATGTCCCCATCAAATCTTTTACATTGGACTGAAAATTTTGTGAAAGAATATAAATGCCACAATTACTTAGAGTGTAAGTATAATTAAAAATCATCTCATGTCATCTCATCTCACCCTCGTCTGCTATGAAGTTCCATTTGACCTTATTTTCTTCTTTTCACTTTTGGTGTTTTTGTAATCATATGCTTTCCTTTGTGCCTATCTTTTGGGTTAGTAACAAGTCTATTAGATCAGCTTGAGACATTAAACGACTTCCTAGCCCAATATTCAAGAGCCCAGCCCAGCCCAGCCCATCAAGTTAACTAATACTTCAAAAAATTAAAAGTTCCAAGTGAAATGAAGCCACCGAGAGGAAGGAAGTTTCGCATTCAAGGGAAACGAATATATATATAACAAAAAATAACAACAAACAAACCACTGTCTAGTGCACAAAAAAATTTAGGTCCATGGACCATAATGACATGTTATAAATTTCAAAGTTAAGTGAAATATCTCGTTTTTTTTTACTATTGTTTCTTAAGGCGTAGGTGAAGCTCTAATTTTCTCTTATAATATTTGTTATATACCTTGTATAATAATTTAAATTAAAGTTTTAGGATTACCTCTTTTTATTGTTACTTCATTTTAAAATAAATTAAGGAAAAACTGAAATTGTTAAGGAAAAACATTTCCTTCTCACATTTTAAAATAAATTGAGATTTAAACAACAAATAAATTTAAGAATAATGGGAGAAACCATGCATCAATATTATTGCTGACAACAAAAATAGGTAGAGAAAGTGTACCTGCCGCTGGATGCAGAAGTAATGGTATAGGCAACGGCAGTACCATAAATATAGATTGCCACCATCACTACACAAAATGCCGCATTTTTCTTCCCTACCAACCATAATGAATCAATAGATGTTACATCAACTCAAGTTCGCTTACATTTAAATATCCTAACAACTCTAAGAATTGTATTGTATCTTTAGTATTAGAGTTTAGATCAATAACATATAATGTTGGGAGAGTCAATCTATCACAAAAAATAAAACCAATGTGATGGGATGAGACCCATCATTATATACGTACTCTTATCTTTAGAACTCACCTAAGTAGAGCTTGACTGCTTGGGCCATGGACGGGTTGCGGACCGGGCCGTCCGGATGAGGGTAACGATAACAGTCGGAGAGGAGGAAGGAGGAAAAATAGGTGGTGATGGCTGCAAAGACAAGGATGGTGAGAGGGCCACCAATCCAACCAAGCTGAGCAATGCTCCATGCCATAGACAATACTCCTGCTCCTATTACTCCTGTTATTATGTGGGCTACTCCATTCGCTACATTCCCTGCAAGACCAAAATATTTTAAATTTGGTGGATATGAAAACGTGTTGATAAATTGTACTCCCTGAGTTCCTAAATATAAGATCACTTTGATAAATTTGGAGAGATTAAGGAAGACATTCCAATGAGTTAAGATTAATTACATGAAATTTCCAAAATATCCACACCTAAGTTTTCAAAATATCACCTTTTTCAAACTACTATTTTTTGGGTGAAGAAAGTATAGGGGTAATTTGGGGAAAACTTGAGTCAAATTAGAAAGTGATATTATATTTAGAAATAAACTCTTTTCCTTAAAGTGATCTTATATTTAGGAACGGAGGGAGTAGTTTGTATTATCCCAAAATCTTTTGTAATTGGTGTTGGTTTTTCATGTATAGAAAAACAATGGTGTCGTGGTTGTAACCATGCATTGACACGAAAATCCCTTTGAAATGTAAAAGTCACACATATTTGATCCAACATATAACCTCATCCCACTAGTATTTGCCTATCCTAACTAGCAATTGGTGCATTTGATTAGTGGTCAAGTAATCTTTGTAACCGGGAAATGGATTTTATTCCCCATATGACTCATCTTTTATTTCTTATTTTTTTTTAAAAAAATATTGAACATAAACTGTATTACATTAGATATACTTAAAATTTTTAATTATATAGGGGCACAAATATATATAAATATACACAAACACACATATATTATTGGTCAAAATAAAGATTCCATAAAAGTTGGTAATATCATAAAGCTGTCCTAAACTTCAAAAAGAAAATTGGCGGTTGTTTAACTAACGCCAAAATGGTTACCTATGTAAAAAAGAAAGTGGTAAATCAATTTTTCATAACATTGGTTAATTAATTTTAATTTCACTGTATTAACTTCAATTTCAAAAGTATACTTTTGCCTACAAACAAACATAAATGAATTGAAGCTGCAATTCACACCCACCTATAAGTCAACACAAAAATTCCGCTCTACTTTCCACTCTACACTTACGTAACTAGAGATTGTATGTATGTCGATGCTAAAGAATAAAGATCAAACTAACTATTAAAACAAAGAACCTTGTGTTGATGATGAAGACATTGATTTTTCCTCTTATTTTCTTTTCTCGGTTCCATTAATTAATGTTCCATGATAAGTTTCGTTGAACCCTACTTCAATAGTTCAATATGAAAAATAATGCCATGAGAATAATATGATGATGATCAATAAGAAGATTACATGAACAAAAGACTCTTAATGAACTGAGAAAAACCTACATGTAAGGATGATTAGAAGAAGTAAATTTATTTACCTGTTCTACGATGACCCTCTTGAATCACATTTGAAGAAGAAGATGAAGCTTCTTGTTCAATGAAGGGTCTTTGATCAATCACTCCCTCCTCACAACTCATTTCTTCAAACAGATAGTGTTTTGCTTCTCTTCGATACAGAAACAAAGTATGGAGAAAATGGTATAATTGGTTTAAGAAGAAACACACTCTAGCATTATATATATTTGACTTTAAGGTAAGTCTTTACCTGCCTATGTACTCGAACTTTGATTTATATTGAATATTTCGAATATTCCAGAAGCTCTTTTTCTATTATATTTGGACAAGTGATGCCCATTTATTTGGAATCAGATTGCAGGACCACAATCACTCACGTGCTCACTAAAAAAAGTCGTTATTTACAAGTTTTAAACGACAAATCGTGTAAAAATTAATTTGGCTAGCATTATAATATTATATCTTTCTTATGAAAAAGGTCAATATTGCCAATCTCACTCATCACCAAACCACTCCCAACTTCTTTGTTAGTTAAGCTATTACCAGCCCAATTAGCTTTTTCCAAATTGATATCACTTTGTGTTAGAGAGACAATAGTTTCTTGTACAGCATGATATTTTATAAACTATACAACCTTAAGCAATTTTATTTCATTGACTGGGTCAACTACGTAAATGGGAGTATGGCACAGAACTATTTAGTTTTATCAACAGCCAGATTTTCGGATAAAATGGTTGACTAAGAGGATCCGCTATAACATATTTTTTGAAATATACACATAAGTTTGCATGGTCTCGTGATCAGGAAATGACATTTCTGGCAATTGATTTGTGAAATAAATTGCTAAATGAATGATGTATGTTTCCGGCATTCAATGTCAAAAAAGCATATTGGCCACCACTAAAATTCATTGCTTGCCATTCTCACTATACTAGTTTGAATCATTTGTATTATTGGAGAATTTTTCTTGTTATCAACAAGAAAAAATGAAAATATAAGTCACTCTATCAAAGCAGCTAGAAATATAATTACAGCAGACTCTTCAACAATAACAGCAACAGAACCTTATCCCACTAGTTGGGAATTGAGACAGTGCTCACTGTCTGATCTAGTAAGAAAGATCTACATGTACAAAGAAACTAGCTGCCACTATCAGATAGCATAGGATAAGCATAAGTCCCTTCAAGTAATTAGATGTCCCATCCTGCAAATTCATTTTAAAAATATAAAAAAGGTAAACTCTTTGTGAGTGTCAAGATATGATAGGTCAAAATATACTTGATCCGCTTGTAGCCTTGTAACCTAGTGACATGAAAACTCCCTTATAATTGAGACTTGTGCATTTGATCCCACTCATAACCTTAGGTTGTTAGTGTCTGCCCTTTAAATAGAATGGTATTTTAGTTCTGCACCCACAAGCTCTAAAGTGGGATAACTCATTTTTAAATCTATTTACAGTCCTTAGATTCCTAGAATGATATTAATATTATGCACAAAAAGTTTGCATTTCTGAATACAAACCTGCAACAAGAGGACTACAACAATAACAGTCAGAAACAGTGTTGCCGTCTCAAAAAGTTGGAAGTTTAAGTCCAAAGGATGCCCCATTATCCACCCAATAATCACGCAAAGTGGTATCTGCAAAATGAAAGTGGAAATAATGAAATAATACCTTCAGGATACATGAAAGAAAATTAACTCACCACTCATTGGGAGGGAGCAAAAGACATGAAGTTTCAAGAAATGAACAAATTATATATTCGAGAAAGTTTGTGACAGAAAGTTGCATCTTGATACATGAGGAAGTGTTGAATGAATAATGCAGATGAAATTCTATCAATGTTGCACCAAGTGTAATAAGAAAGAAGTAGTTCACTTTAACTTGTTTATTTGTATTTGGTTTTAGTCCAATATTTAATCATATTTAGACACAAAGTTACAATGACAGACACGGAGAGATTCAGAAAGCACAAGAAACAAAATAGAATTGACCAAATCTTTACAAATTCAGAAAATAATGCATTCTCACCCAGGGTTAAGTACCTACCACAAATAGGGAAATCTGTGTAGATGAACCAATTGCTATTCCCAAGGTAATATCCTGCAGGTGATATAAACCATTAATTTGAAATAATGGTTTTTTACAGGGAAACAAGAACTAATGAAAGCTTACAAGCTTATCTTTCATGGCAAACATGATAGCACTGGCATGCTCAGCAGCATTGCCCACTAGGGGAAGCAATATTACACTTATAAAAGACACTGGCATTTTCCATGAATTTGATGCTCCCTGTGAAAAAGATGATCAAATATAAATCTTCACTTCTTTCAATTAATCCTTCCAATAACATTAACTCAGCAGTCACTAAAATGAAGAATCTACTTCAATTCTTCCTCTCAGTTAATGCGTATACCAAGGTCCATACAAAATAATAGAAAAGAAATGCAGATAAATCTCAAAGATGTTCCTACTTTAGTTTAGACAAAACTGTGGAACTTTCAAGGCATTCATGCGATGTCAGAGAGGAAAAGATGAAAAATTAGTCACCTCTATAGCACCAACCAAATATTCTGACAGAACTGATATCAAAGCTGTCATAATTGAAAGCCAGATTATTGATTCCCATTTAGAGATATCCGGAGATTCATCATCTTCTATGTGGTTTCCATGATTTACCTCCTCCTGAGTTCACATCATGTATTAAGGGTCAAAATGTTTTTTTTAAGCATGCACCAGAATATATGCCAGGAAAGTCATCTATTAGTTTTAGAAAGCACAAAGGCATAATCGAGTGAATAAATAATTTACTTATTTCTAAGTCAAGAAATTGCTTTAACAAGCTGATAATTCACACTTATTCAACAGACATTGTTTAAAGAAAGTGAGAGACAATAGTTGTGATAGACTCAAAAAAGAAAAAGGAAAAAATCATATCGAGTTTCAAAAGGCACAGCATGTACACAAACCAAAAAAACATTAACAAATTAAGAAATAAACAGAGCAAGAAACTTGTGAAAAGGACAACCTCATTTGAAGTGAGATATAGACTTCTTTGACTGTTTAACTGGAAAAATAGGTATGAAGCATAAGCCACAAGCATGATGCAGCTGCTGAATCTGGAAAGACCCAACTCTGAGTTTCTAAAATGGACCTCGGTGTGTGTGTAGTAAAGAACAGCAGGAAAAAGTAGGCTCATGACTGCCATCAATAACAACCCTCCGTTTAATGAAGCAGTTGCCTGCATGCTAATATGAACTTTGGTCAATCACATTAAAGGTGAAAATTAGGAAGTCAGAGAAAGAAACAGAAGCTAACACACATGTATACCTTGTTAAAAACCTGCTCTTTCTTATTAAAAACAATCCCACCACAAAAAAATGCACATCCAAGAACCAACAACATGTTAGACAAAATTGATCCCAGCAAAGAGAGTTGGACAACTCGTGCCATTCCTCTTTCCAATGCATATATTGTGATGATCAGTTCTGTTGCATTTCCAAAAGTGGCACTTAAAAGGCCTCCAACTGCAAGATCCAATGGAATAAGGTATAGAAATAAATTAGAGATAGAACCCGTCAGATTCCACATATGCAAAATTTGAATCCTTATTTCTCCTTTTGGACATGAAACCACATTTTTCTATCACAAGCTTGAAAGCGTTATATCATAGATGTCTACACGACCAATTTACATAAAGCTAAGATGAACATAACTGACATGCTCAGGTCCTTAATTTTCAATTCTGTGCAAAAAATAAGTCCCTATTCACAATACCTTGAATTTAATGCAGCACAAGCCACCAGAAGACCATGTCAATGGTTATGGAATATTGATTAATAATGGTGATAAGTCCAATTTCCTTAAATATAAGTGAAGACTTAACAAACTTTTGTATAATTAAATGAAGCTAAAGGAATGAAAAGTATGTTTTGAAAATATCTATATAGTCACACACACACACACACAGTTGTTTCCAGTCTTTTTCCACTGTTCTCAAGAAGTTTAAGTTATGCTTTGAATTTCATAAGAAAAAAGCTGTACTACCTTACACATAAGGCAAGACCTAGTGCATCACATTCAAATCATACATTTCACATAACTTATTAAAAGAGATTAATTTTATTTATTCTTTTAAAAAAGACATATCCAGCACAATGCTGCTTATTTGAACTGTTATAATTCATTACCAGTGTCTCCATAGTAAAATGCCAACTGCCTACATAACAAGAGAATAATACCGTCAAAAACCTTAAAAGTGAGATAGACCTAACAAACTTTGAAGGATAAAAAGAAATATTACTCTGTAGCATAGCCTAGCCGCTCAGCCAAAGGTATTATGCCCAACAAACTGAGAATGAAAATCCAACCCTGCAACCAATCTTCACATTTCAGCATAGACCACCAAAAAAATTAAATGAAGATCTATTGTAACTTCTACTACAACTCACACGATGATCGGTCCATATTTCCACAATAATTGCCAAAGGTCCAAGAGGCATAAGCAAGTTGAGCCAATTTGAGAAAATTACAACTCGTATACTATTGTAGACCATACTCCATAGTGTTTTGTTATGCATTGCATACAATGCTCCAGAACATAATTCTTGTTCAGCATCCATGGTATATTTTGACTTCTGAGCAGATATTTCAGGGATTTGAGAAATCTCTTTTCCAATCTCCTGAACTTGTCTCTCATATTTAGAGCCCATCTATTAAAAGTAGACATCATTTAGGAAACTTATTCTTATATTTGTTTTAAAAATCTCTGAAATGAGAAACAAAATGAGACATGATGATTTCAACTGACATCTGGATTCATCACGCATTAAAACATAATACCCATTTCTCCAGACATAATATAACCGTATACAACAACAAAAACAACAAAATAGCCTCATCCCACTACGTGGCCTCGGATCATACGGCGCCATGCATTATGCTCTACCAGTAACCAAAGATAACCACACACATATATATATATACACACACACACACACACATACATATGGGAAATCATAGAAACAAAACAGAAATGAGAATGTGAAAAAGCAAACCTTGCATGTATCGGAGGTTTTGCTCAATACTTTACATGCACTGCACAAAGTCAGAGATATTCAG
The DNA here is from genome assembly GCA_029929735.1 of Mimosa pudica. Lineage (NCBI taxonomy): Eukaryota > Viridiplantae > Streptophyta > Magnoliopsida > Fabales > Fabaceae > Mimosa > Mimosa pudica. Next base: position 9,883,955 of record JAKELP010000004.1, on the reverse strand, counting down.
TGTCAAAGACAGTACGTACTGTAAGCCATTCATGAACCCAGAAAACAAAAACAAAGTTGCAAACATACAATAATAAGTTTACAGAAGAGTGTTGGTTATAACTAACTAAACGAGTTTCTACTTCTGATTGTTATGAACAAGTAGAAAAAAGACAAAACAAATGCAAGAGCAAATCCACGTGGGTATCGTGGCAATTCTAGAAGAAGATTAACACTATAATAACATAAACTTATGAGTTATGACTAACCAGTAATAAAAGTGGAGCGAAGGCAAGAAGTTTTGACCTGAAAGACCATTTCAGTTTCTTCTGTATTGTATGTTCGTTAAGGAATAAGGAACGAGCAGTTACTTATAGTTGATAACTCTCGTAGGTAACTGATCAGTATGAGTCGTAGTCAATAAAGCTTGATAAATATAGTATCTTTGACCATTTTTGGAATTTATATTACTATATATCTATATATGTTTAGTTCAATATGTGTGTGTAAACACCTAATTTTGTCTGGCCCACAAACTCAAAATAAAATAAAATAAAATATAGTCTCTGAATTCATTCTTGCAAGTTTGGTGAGCATAAATTCAATTGTGAAAGAATTTATTATGATAATTGGCCCCTAGTGGAGATAAATTGAGAACAATCATCATGATTTGATTATAATGGTGATTAAAAATAGAAAGAAATATTGGTAAAAATAAATCAAGAAAAAAAATAATGGGGGGAGGTATTTCATTTAAATTAAAATTACTAATGATGGATAATTTTATATGCTAATTCATCTCTTTTTTTTATAACAATGCTAATTCATCTCTCTCAAAATACTTTTTAAAATGGGGCAAAAATGCCACTTAAATCTGATTCACTACAGTTACTTTAGAGTCTTTTTTTTTATAATAAAATTTTAGGGAGGGGTTTGGGCTCAACCCAATCTAAAAGCAGGACACCTAACTCATGATCCACTGAGGTCTATCCCTGTGGGCTCTGGAGCATGACCAGCAAGCCCTTTCTGTCTACCACACAGGTTAGTTACTTCCAGCTTCACTTAGTTACGAAGATGTCTCCCCAAGCACCGCGATGGAGACACAACAAAGTGTCACTCCCCAAGATCGAACTCGCGACGTGGCGGTCAACCCGAAACTCATTGTTTAATCCCTTCGCCATTGAACTCAGGGACGATTAGTAGTTACTTTTGAGACTAAATGTGCCCCACGGCCCACACTACATTTTTACATGATTATTTTAATTAATAAATCACTCTTCACTAACCCTCCCTCAATCAAGCCTGTACCCATGTCTCATCTTCATTGCCCTTACCTTCTCACCCAACAACCACTTTTAGACCTCACAACAAACCCAATATTATTTTTGCACCCTAAAAGTTTATGGTGGTGGGTGCTTCTCTGGCAAAAGTTCATAGGTATTTTTGCCCCTTTGCCCATCACTCATTAACTAGTCATATTATACTTGCTCCAATTAAAACGTCAGTTTGTTAATATGATACATTCTTATTAAAGCACCCTAATCTTCTTTAATTCCTATCATATCTCTTGTTCAACTAATTTTGAGGTATATCAAATATCAATAACACTTATGTGAGAGAAATTTTATTAAAAAGAAAATAAAACATGTCATACATTTATGATTAGCTCTAATTATGGTCATACATTTATGATCAACATCAAGATCAACTCTCAATCAGGTCTTACCATCAAACATCAATTTATGAAGCTTTTAATTTTAAAGGACGTTTCTTTTATAGTTTGTTTTAAGAATATGACATCTATTCTATAATTTATTTGTATCAATAAAATATAAAAATTTTAGATTGTTTGATCCCTGGTGTGATAATCACAAACAAATGGCTTCATAAGAAAAAATGCAAACCAATGCAGAGGCCAACATGTTTTCTTCTATTACGCCAACAAAAATTTGACCAAGGAGCTCACCACTAAAATACAATATGTTAAGTGTCTATTATCAACCTCAGCAGAAAAATTCTCACACTCAACAATTGTTTATCCTTTGGGTAGAAGTTTTAATGGGAGCCAATTAGTTTGCTTTGACAACTTGAGGCAGAGTCTTGAGAAGGGACAGTGAGGGCCTTCGAACAATGTGATTCAACAAAATCATAAGAGTCATAAGAGTTAAGGCTCCAGCCTGATGTGCAGTGCCCAGTGAAACAGGAACATATGAAAGAAGCGTTGAAACTCCTAATGTAACCTGCACAGCCAAATAGAAACAAGACAATTATGTTTATACCTTAGACAAAAAGTCAAGGATTCTTGAACATATTAAATTGATCATGAGGCGTGCACAATATGCTACCATATCACTTGATCAGCTTAGCTTACTTATCATTCATAAAAGGGTCTATCTAAAGTTTTTTCAGTCTGAAATGTGAATATTTGGAGGTAAAGATGCTAATGACACAAATGCAATTGAGAAAACATGCAGTTTGCATGAAATAGAACTAAAATGACTCTTACGAGATTCAACATTAAGCTAAGCCAGGAAGGTAATATGTTAGGAAATATATAGAATGAGCAATAGCAACCAAAGTAATCCCAAATAACATTCAAATTGAAAAAATAACCTGAAGAGCAGCCATCCCAAGTGTGCTTCCAATCAGAGACCGAACGGCAGGATGGATGTCCAGCTTTCTAGTTGACCACCATAAAGCACCTACTGACATCAGAGTTGCAGTTGCAAGGATGCGATGATCAAGCTGCGACATTTAATTGAAACTTAAGATGAAATTCCAAACAGGCTTAAAGCTAGAATAATAAACACAGGAATGTACTGATTTTGTTGACTTACATTTGGTCCTACAGAATAAGAAAACATTTCTTACCAAAATTGGATGGATCCCACGAGACTTCTTTATTTTAACTACACTTCATTTTTATCTATCTAATTTCTCAATTCTTGAAAGCAAAAAAACCACGAAGAAGTAAGTGCTTTAAGCAATATGTATGTGGAATCACCTGTACAGTTGATGTATTCTCAAAGAAGTTCCGAAACAGAGGTTTCATTTCAAAAATATCATCTGGTATCCATTTATCACCCATCATTGGAAAAGTATTAAATGCATGCCCCTGGAATTCCACAAGCAAGCAGAATATTATACTTCAGTAATCAAAGTTTTCAATTATTAACAGAGACAGAAGTATGAAAAGCATAGAAATAATAGATATATTAACATACAGCATCATTTCCAGCAACAAATGCACCTGAAATAGCTGTCAGACCGACAAGCAAGCCTATAGGTAGAGCAAGTCTCTTCACTTTAGCAGCCCCATGAACCCAAGCTAGTGATTCAGCTGGAGGTTCTGGCATAACGACAGACAAAGCAGTCCAGAAGAGACCACTGTAAATAGCAAATGCTGAAGTAAGATGAGCAGCAAGGCGATAAGGGCTGACCCTTGGCTGAGAATATTCAGTTGCTGGTTCCTGAAGAAGAACATTGACTTTAGAATACAACACTGTTAGTGTCAACCGATAAAACTTTAAATTCCAAAGAGGAATTTGCCAACCTCCAAACCACTTTTCACCATCCACCACCCAATCAAACCCTGGCCAGCCCAAGGGCAAAGAGGGTAGAGAGTCTAAGTCCCAAACGTAAGGTTATGTACCCCTTACGAAGAAAGTATGAGAAGGGCAGGGCAAACATAACCCCCAATGCCCTTCCCCACATTCGGTGTGCATACTCCATCCAATATATAAATTTGAAATCTTCAATCTCCATTCCCTTGTTAACTCTGCAACAATTAACAAAGTATTATCTATTATCCATCAGAATATTTTACCCCCTTTTAAACCGAGCTTGACCAACTAAATATCTATTCAATCCATTTTTCAGTAATCAATCAAAATCTGCCACCCAAAAATGTACACCAAACATTAACTAAAAGCAAATTTGATAATCTGATTTTCATTACTAGTTTCACACCCAATCTGTTGGTAGACAGAATTCATGGGAAGGGCTTATTTAGCAGTCTTCGGAATAAATTAAAGGTATGCAAATATAACATAAAGTTTAACAAAACATTCATTTTCCACAATGCTATAATACATTGACATTGCATGAATCACAGTATTCTAAACTTACCGCTTGTATTCAGGTGACTGCTTATATTTCTCAAACTCTCGCTGCCATTCCTCATCTGACAAAGGGGGGAGACCACCAGTGAACTTCCAATCAGTCATTGAAAGACCAGACCGTGTCAGCCTAGTAACACCCCAAGAACCACCATACTAAACACCCATGCTGCTGAGCCAAAAAGCCATATTCCAACTACTTTCTGGGCATGGGGCCCCCCAGCCACAAGCAGCTTCACACCCTCTTTCTGTGTCACCCCAGCAGAAGCCACACTACAAAAGCTCCTTGTGTATGCCACACTAGGACCCTAAAAGCATCGTAACATTTTCCTTCAAACCAAATATACAAACCACCAAAAATAAAGAAAGTCTCATCACCCTCAAGAGTTGCAAGATCAAAAAATGGAAATGATAAATTTACCACTACATTCAATCAGCATACTCAAGAACACATCATACACTAATTAATCAATAATACTCCCTCCGGTCCTAATTACATGATCAAGTTGATTTTTTAGGAAAAATCAGGGATGCAAAATTAACACTTCAAAATGTCTATATGTTTAATTATTTTTTCCTCAACACTAAGTCACCTTACCTATAAACTGATGTACAATCTAATTACACGTAACATAATATCCACAAAAAGTGAACTTGATCTTATAATTAAGGCCGGAGGGGGTAATAAGTAATAGAGTCCATACAAAATCCAAAGTTTCATCTTTGAATTGCAAATAATCATTGAAGATAAAGTGAACTAAACATGAAAAAATTTGAATTACACGAAATGCTTAAGAGAAGAGAGTGGAAAAGACCTTAGGGTGATATCGAAAAAGGTGGAAGTATTGGCGAGCAATGTTGGGGTAAAAGAATTTTGAGGAATTGTGAGGAGATACAATTGAAGATGGCATTGTTCCTCTCAATTGATGCGTCACAATAACATCTTTAGTGCGCCTCACAAGTGACCAAGCAATTCTACCACGAAACATGTCTCTCAAGTCTCAACTCAATTGAACTGAAGAAATTCTGACTTGTTTCTTTTCTGGTACAATTACAAACAAAGCTCAAATGAATGAATAACAGAATAACTACCACCTTATTCAGCTGCCACAGTTTATGCCTTCCATAAAGCTAGAACTTGCAAAAGGTAGAAACTTTAGACAAACCACATATACAGCAATGACAAGCAATCAAAAAAAAATGTAAAAAACACACAACCCATTAGAAAAATATGATTTTGAGATTTTTTTTT